>OZ014521.1:140068411-144868411 GCA_963966055.1 Lathyrus aphaca | reverse complement strand
AGCAAAACATATCAAGAAGCAAGGCTGAAACAGACCACAACACGCCATACACAAAAACACACCCCATTTGCATTTCTCTTCGAATCTGCCTCCACAAGCCTCAAACACTCAAACCATTTTCATACCTCAACTCATCATGCCTCATTAAGCCCAAACCACCAAAGAACCATGCCTGAATCAAGCAAGAACTCCACTTCTCCATTTTCACTCCAACTTGCAGTTTCTTTCGAAACTCACTCCACAAGCCATAAACATCCAAACTCACTCCACAAACCTTCTTAAAACATCACCCTGATCACAAAGAACCACCCACATTGGCCTGAAACTGCCTGAATCACCATTGCCATTTTCAACTGAGCTTGAGCAGAAGCTGTTCAAACTCTTCATCTAGCCAGCATAAACTTCTCCAAAGCATTCAAGCATCATCAAGAGGTCATAAGGAGTGGATTTCACAAGGAGGGGAGGTCAGAAAGTTGCTGGAGTGAAAGCTTCGAATCTCAGGTAGCCCAAGAAATATTTTTCCAGAAATCATTTTTTTATGTTCTAAACTTGTTCTCCATGCTTCACTGATTATCCTGATGCTTTTAGTTTTGGAAATGGTGATGAAATGAGAATTTAATTGATCTCTGAAACTCTGTGACCTAAAAATTTGTTTTGCTCGATTCATGAGTTTGGGGAAGAATAAATTTGTTTTGATTGGGGGTTTTGGTTCGTGAGTGAGTGGGAATCATTTCCATGTTTTTAGATTTCGTTTTAGTTAGGTTTTGAGAGAGTTTGGAGATTTTCAGGTGGGCTTCCCACCGGAGAAGACGACCGGAGGTCTTCTCCGGCCACCTGAAAGTCATTATGCCCTAATCCTGTAATTAAATGCCATTTGAATTTGGACCGTAGGATCAGTTGACTCCTTTGACCTCCCGCGCGTGTGAATGGCTCAGATCTGATCATTATGCCCTAATCCATTTAATTAGTTTTAATTAATTATAATTAAATTAATTCGTCCAGAGTGAATCTAGACCCTCCATTCACGCGCGCAGTCCACCCATTCAAATCCAGACTCAATCCCTGCCTTCCATTCTGTTGACTTTTCCTTTTTCTTTATTTTAAATCATTTCTTTTTATTTTATTTGCATAATTAATTTAAAATAGCAAAACTTGTTTAAAAATTATGAAATTTTTTATCCTGAGTTTCATTAATTTTTATGACACAAAAAATATTTTTATTTTCATTTTTGCATCAAAAAAGTATTTTTAAATATTTAAAAGATTATTTTTAATTGGTTAATGAAAATTAATTTATTAAAAATACTTTTAGGTATTTAAAAATCACCAAAAAATTCATGAAATGTTCTAATACATTTAGAAACATTGTCCAACCTTCAAACCAAATTTCTTTTTTGATCTTGATGCATTTTGGGAATTTTTCATTGAATTAAATCATTTTTGTGCATTAATTTGATCCATAGTTCAAAAAATCATTTCTGCCTATTCATGAGGAGTTGGACATTGATTCTTTTTGCATTGCATTGTGTTTAGCATGTAGTTTTTGAGATAAAATGGCCATGATTTGATCTTGCATTTTCAAATTGTTTGACATTTTTCTTGTTTAGGAACCCTAAAAACCCTAGAAACTTGTAAAAATCATAACTTAAGATTGGTTAAGAGTTGAGACCTCTCCTTTGGGCAGTGGTTTAGTATGGGATTAGGGGGTCCTTTGTGTGGCATTTTCCATTTTTTATCTTAGGGTTTGCTTCTGGTTTTGGTTTGTGTTTGATGTTTGATTCATAAACCCTAATTTGGGCTTCCATATGCATCCATCTTGCATTCTCTTGCATAACATGACTTGCCATGACATTTCAAGAATCCATGTGATTCATTTGACATCATAAGACATATTGAAAGCATGCTTAATCATTGCATCATGTATTTGCCATGTTGTATGCCATGTGCACTTCATAACTTTTCATGTATGTTCTTGGTTCATAACTTGCTTCATTTGCATTCATAAGTTTGTATGATCATTTCCATGTGTTGTTTCTGGTTTGTAGCATCTCATAGCATCATTAACATCATGCATATGCTTCTGGTTTGGTTTTGCATCATACCATTTCATCTCATTTTGCATTGCATTGCATTTCTTTTCTAATCTTTCAGGTGGTAAGTGACTTTGAGAAGTGAATTTGCCTTCACTTCTCATAACTTTTCTTTTCATCTCTCTTGCATCCATTGCTGCATTTTTATATGTGTTTGTGATTGAGCTTGCTCCTTCCTTTTCTTCTTACTTTCTTTCCTCAAGTGACTTGACTTCTTGAATAAAGCAAGTCACTTTGCTTCTCTTGATCCTTTCATCTGCTTCCTGGTGGTTCCATTGAAGACTTCTCTTGAAAACCTCACAAACCTTAGGAACAACCAAGCATGACAATGATTAGGGTTTTGATTAGTCTCCCTCTCTTAGTTTTGCCTTTGTGTCTCTCTTGAGTCTTCTCTTCTCATCTCATAATCAGGGACTAAACCCTAAAGGCTTTAAGGCTTTGTGATTAAGCTTATGCCTGCATCCTTCTCTTAGGATGGAGTGTATAACTTTAACCCTAAGTGTTAAACCCTTAATGTGTTTAACTCCTTTAATCAATCCATATAATAATCATCAAGACATTACACTTGTAACTTGGGCCTTGCATTAGGGTTCTAATTCTTCCTTAAATGGTTAAGAAGGACTAACCCTAGTGTTAATGGACAAGTCCCCCTCAGGTTGTCTTACAAATCATAAAATTCACTTCATCATCTTATCATTAATTAAAATCCATTTAATAAAGGCTTTGTTTTGTCATGAGTTTAATCCCTAATCATGGATTAAGCTGAGGAGCTTTCCTCAGCTTAAACATTCTCATCTATTATCCTTCTATTAGGATGGTGTAATGAGTCTGTTAAATCCCTGATTATGGCTTAACCTCATTACTTAACACTAAACAAAAACAACAAAAACATCTAAATAATCACAAATAGGTTAATGATCTTAATCCTATGCCAAAGGTGATTAAGTGTGAGAATCTGACTTCACACTTAAGGTATTCTCATTACCCCTAATCAGAGGGAAGATGTGATGAGTTTACTAAATCCATTGGTTTAGGCTTAAGCTCATTAGCTTATGACAAACTTCAAAAAGCAATAAAAGACTGAAAGCTCAAAAACAAACAATAATCGTCTCCTTTGGGATTCTTTTCTCATCACCTTCACTCACAAACGAGAACTTGCTTCTTCCGTCTAATGCAAGACAGTTTGCATCTAGGCCAGACAGATCATACACTTGAGCATAGGCAAGTAAGCAATTCACAAGTCAATTCATCTTTCAGTCTCTTTGGGTCGAACTACGGTGTTCTGACTTCCTCATTGCACGAGAGGATACGTAGGCATAACTTAACAGTTATCGAACAAAAGTCTCTGTATATTCCCCCTCTTTCCAGCATTGTTCTTTTAGCCTCATTATCATGAGCATTTCATCTTTGTTCTTACACTGACACTTCCCTTGTACACTTCACTTCTCTTACACTGACACCTGTACATTCTTTTCCAGCTATCTTATACACAAATTGCACTGACACTACCCTTTTAAAACACAAATCTTTTAAGCGTGGATCCCGTCGAGTACGGCGGACAATCTGGGTGCTAATACCTTCCCAGGTTGTAACCAACCCCCTTTCTCAGTCTCTCTGGTTCGCGACCGTCTTATCTATCTTTTTCTAGGTCTATGCAGCATTACCTTTCCTTCGGGATAAAAATGCCTAGCTGGCGACTCTATTCATCTCCAGTGAGTTCACGGCTGTGTGTTCTCATTGTCCCTTTCGCCGACCGTTCGCGTCTGTACCTTTATCTGGGCCTATTCCCATTTATCGGGAGCGACAAAAGGGTCTCTGCTGTTGACTGCTGTTGTTGTTGTTGTAGGTCCTCTGTGGCGGATACTGAACTTGTTGTTGATAATGTGGTTGTTGTTGTGGTTGATATGCTGGTTGCTGAGGAATTGGAGCTGGAATAGTGACAGCTGCTACTGATCTGTGGACATACTGAGGTCTGCCCCTGGTGGCATGAATGGCATTTGTCTCACTGGTTCTTCTAGGTCCCACAAAAGGCTTCCTGGGGTTACTTGACAAACCTGCACCATTATCAGAAATCTTACCCATCTTTAGAAGGCTTTCAATTCTTTCCCCGGCTATAACTACGTCTGCGAAGCTGGTGGAAGAGAAGGCAGCTAGCCTATCAATATATGTTCCTTGCAGGGTATTCATGAACATGTCGGCCATTTCTCTTTCCGACATGGGTGGCTGGACAGCAGCAGCAAGCTGTCTCCACCTTTGGGCATATTCCCTGAAGCTTTCCCTGGAGGATTGAGACATTCCCATCAAGAGGGTTCTGTTAGGAGCCATATCCAGATTGTATTGGTACTGCCTGATGAAGGCTTCAGCTAGGTCCTTCCAGCACCTGATAGTAGCTCTGGTCAAGTGAGAGTACCATTCCCTTGAAGCCCCAGTCAAACTGTCTTCAAAGTAAAACATCCACAGTTTTTCATCCATGGTATATGCTTTAAGTCTTCCCAGAAAGGACTGCAAGTGAGTTCGTGGACAGGAAGTTCCATTGTACTTCTCGAAGCACGGGGGTTTAAACTTGTGGGGAATTCTTACCCCGTCCACTAACCCCATATCCATGACATCAAAACCTAGGGAATTTTGAGACTCCAGAGATCTCAACTTCTCAACAATTTAATCAAACCTTCTGTCATAAACTTCATCCCCAGCTCCCATCACAGCAAACTGCTCTTCTTGGGGGTCTTCCTGTAAGATCCTTCCTCCAATAGTATTTCCTTGCACATTACCCGGGATGTTGACTTCCGGATGTAGATGAGGCCCATATACTGGTGGATTAACATGAGGTTGACCCGTTTCATTGTTACTTGTTCCTCCTGTTCCCAGATGGGGTTCTTCCGGGTTTTGTCTTTCTACCAATGCCCTCAACCTTTCTTGACTTTGGGCCAAGCCATTCATTACTTCCATGAATTGGGTCATTTGGTTTCTCATTTCCAACCTTTCGTTAGCCATCTGATTTCTGACCTCTGTCAGATCTTGCTGTACTTGATCCATTTGGATACTAGGAAGGTTGTTGCGGGTAGGATACCGGTGCGGACGGTTGAGAGGGAACACCCGGCGGCGAGAAATAGTTCCTGAAGCACAACAGAGTTAGAAATAAATAAAATAGTGACAAAACCTACAAAACAAAACAAGAGTTAGCATGCAATGCAGTATGCTTATTTGCTTTCCAAGGTATCCGGCTTGGCTCTTGGTTTTGACCTTTCCAGACCCTGAGGAAGATGTTTTGATGTTGCTTGAGGGAAAGAAAACTCAGTGAAACAAACTAACAAATATATTACAAATGGTGAATAATACATAGTTTGTTTTTACAACATATGCCCCTGAAGGGTCAAAATACAACATAAAATAAAAGTACATCAAATGGAAATAACAACAAGCAAAGTAGTCAAACATCTAAGCCAAACTCATCCTCCTTAACCTCCTTCAAAAGTGCTTCAGTTACAGGACCAGCCGGATGCTTTGTGATGTTCCTGATAAGAAGGTTTCTGGTGGCAATAGCAGTGGTCAGCTTCTTGTGTCTGTCCTGGTCCTTTGACCTTTTCAATCCAGCCCTGAGCTTCAACTCTGAAATCTCCTTCTGGGCTGCCAGCAAAGCTTCTTGTTGCTTCTTTTCATTGGCCTCTAACTGCTCAATCCTGGCCTGAGTTTTCTTATCTTCTTGTGTCCGGGCTTCAGTGATCCTGACCCACCTAGCCTGACTTTCTTGTAGGTAGAGATCAGTCCTAGCCTTCTGAAACTGGGCCTCCTTACAGGCATTCTTCAATATTTGCTCCCCAGCTCTTGCTTTCCTGATATAGTCTTCTGTTTTCTCAATCTTGGCCAGATGTTCTACCTTAAGCTTCTCCAACCTCTCAATGTCTAGACGACCATCACTCCTCTCCCAGAGGGTCTTCTTTAGAGCTTGAGACAGATTCTCATTTCTTTCCTTCAGCTTCTCAAATTCTTCCAGACTGACAGTGGCTGGAGGTGGTACTGTGGATGGTCCTGGTGCATCCTCAATGGTGAAAGGCATCCCAGAAATCTGAGCTCTGACATGAGACCATTCATAGTATTGAGCTGAAGCTACATTATTTCACCTCCCAAGAATGGCCATCCCTTTGGTTTGGATGTTGTCCCAAGCCCAAGATGCTTGCCTGACAACAGCTAGATTAGGCTTTATCTCACAATACGGGGTTTCAGCCAAGTCTTGCATTCTAGGAGGGTGAACCAAAGCATAGCCCAATTGTCTCTTAAACAGCAAAGGATTGTAGTTGATGCAACCGTTCACTCCTACTAGAGGCACATTGGGGTACTGCCCACAGCTAGTAATTAGGTCCATGCCTTTGGTGCTCTGGGTGCACCATCTAATGTCATCTGAAGTCAAAGCAATAAGTCTCTTAGCCCAATTCTTCTGTTGGTGAGGGTTCAGGAAGGCATCAGTCTTGGGTAAGTGTTTGAGCAACCATGTATGAAATAAGGGAGCACAGCATCTCACCAATTTTCCTCTTTGCTTCTCATTCCTCTGATGAATGGAATAATATAAGTCCCCCAGCAATGTGGGTACTAGGTTCCTCAGAAGGAAGAGATGAATGGCATTCTTGCTGATAAACTTGGGCTCATCTGCAAATAGTATAACCCCATATATACTGAGGGCTAACAACGCACAGACTGCCCTCCATTCCCCCAAAGAGGCCTTCAGGATGGCCTGAGAAGTCAGAAAGTCTAAGTGCAAACCAGGGATTCCAGCCTTTGTTGTCATGTTTTTCTCAATCAATACAGGCTCTAAATACAGTGCTTTTGCCACTTCCCCATTGCTGGGAGAAGCCATCTCAGGGTTGAAGGGGACAGCACCCCTGACAGGCACTCCAATCAATGATGAGAACTCCTCCAGCAGAGGTCCTAACTGAAAGTTCTGAAAAGTGAAGCATCTCAAAGGAGGGTCATAAAACTGTAGGCAAGTGTGAATCAAACTCCTCTGAGAAGGATCCAGGTCCATAACCATATCAAGGATGTCTCCATAATGCTCTCTGAATAATGGGATGTGGCCTGGAGTGATAAGTGCCTGGACCTCCCTGATGCCAGTCAGCACAGGCTCAAAGAAATGGTATGAAATGTTGCTCTTCTTGGGTGCCATGACTGCTGATGAAGAGCTGAAAACAAATGCTGATGAAGATCAAAACTGGTACTGGAGATGAGCCACTGATAGGCTAGTGCTGGTGATGATGAAGATGACTGAAGTAGACAACTGAGGAAGATAGCTGAAGTAGATAGCTGATGAACAAGGGTCTATGCAGATGAAGGGGTCAAAACCAAGCCAGATGTAATATGGATACCCTGAAAAACAAATAAACAAATGTTAAATGATGCAATGATGATGTATGCAAATGATATGCAAGGGTTTGTGATCAGGATGGATCTGATTTACTATCTTGATATAAAGTCCATGTATGTTCAAGAAGTCCAGATGGAGGTTCAGAAGTCCAGTAACCAAGGTGGGGGACTCAAATAAAGAGTCACATGTCCAGGGTTAAATCACAAGAACTGTCCAAAGTGAAGCATTCTTAAACACAAAAAGTAACATGGTATGATGTGGCCAAGGGTTCCTGCAAACCTGTAAACAGCCCAACCCCCTCACAGGTGGTGTTCTAGAACAAGGATCCTCAGACTTGGATCAGTTATAAGAAGTGTAAACACTTCTAACCCGGAGGTACAGTGTTTACAATAACCATAAAAGATCCTCCTCTAATTCACCTCAGTTTCTGAAGGTCATAATAACGGTCATCCAGACTTAGCAGGCTTCCCAGATAGCCCTAACACTACAGGAAATCTGTAGCACAGAGTTCTCAAGAAGAAACCCACATCTGAACCGTGTTTCATATTCCCGCACCAGACCGAAATGGAATGGGAAAGAACATGAACCACTCTAACCTAGGTGTCACTCAGGTCCCAGGTATAGGACCTCAAACTCTCAATAGAACCCCACCCACCAAGACAAAACCAAATCCAGCCAGATAACAGTATGACAATATGATGTATAAAAATGTAAAGAAAGCAATAAACAACTGTTCATAAAGCAGTAAATAAAGCAAATATATAAACACAATTAGCACATAACACCCCAGTAAACACAAATCAAAAAGGCGTTAGGAGGAACCCACAAAAAGAACCAGAAGCCCTGGTTACAGTATAAGGGTCCCCAGCAGAGTCGCCAAGCTGTCGCTCCCACCAAATGACACCTCAGGTCAGAAGGGGTACAGACGCGAACGGTCGGCGAAAGAGAAGGAATGAATAGAGTCTCCAGCTAGGCATTTTTATCCCGAAGGAAAGGTAATGCTGCATAGACCTAGAAAGATATGGATAAGACGGTTGCGAACCAAAGAGACTGAGAAAGGGGGTTGGTTACAACCTGGGAAGGTATTAGCACCCAGATTGTCCGCCGTACTCGACGGGATCCACGCTTGAAAGATTTGTGTTTAAAGGGGTAGTGTCAGTGCAATCTGTGTATTAAAGCTGGAAAGAATGCAAGTGTCAGTGTAAAAGAAATGTGAGATGTATAAGTGAAGTGTCAGTGTAAGAACAGAGATGAAATGCCCAAGAATATGAGGCTTAAAGAATAATTGCTGGAAGGAGGGGGGAATATACAGAGACTTTTGTTCGATAACTGTTAAGTTATGCCTACGTATCCTCTCGTGCAATGAGGAAGTCAGAACACCGTAGTTCGACTCAAAGAGACTGAAAGGTAAATTGACTTGTGAACTGCTTACTTGCCTATGCTCAAGTGTATGACCTGTCTGGCTCAGGTGCAAACTGTCTTGCATTAGACGGAAGAAGCAAGTTCTCGTCTATGAGTGAATGAGATGAGAAAAGAATCTCGGAGGAGACGATTATTATTTGTTTTTGGGTTTTCAATCTTTTATTGCTTTTTGATATTTGTCATAAGAAAATGAGCTTAAGCCTAAACCAAGGGATTAGTAAACTCATCACATCCTCCCTCTGATTAGGGGTAATGAGAATACCTTAAGTGTGAAGTCAGCATCTCACACTTAATCACCCCGGTGTAGGGTTAAGATCATTAACCTACTTGTGATTGATTAGATTTTTTTTGTTGTTTTTGTTTAGTGTTGAGTAATGAGTTTAAGCCATAATCAAGGATTTAATGGACTCATTACACCATCCTAATAGAAGGATAATAGATGAGAGCATTTAAGCTGAGGAAGACTCCTCAACTTAATCCATGATTAGGGATTAACCTCATGACAAAGCAAAGCCTTTATTAAAGTGGATTTTAGTTAATGGTAAGATTAAGAAATGGATTTTATGATTTGTAAGACAACTTGAGGGGGACTTGTCCATTAACACTAGGGTTAGACCTTCTTAACCAATTAAGGAAAAGTTAGAACCCTAATGCAAGGCCCAAGTTACAAGCTTGATGTCTTGATGATTATTAAGTAGATTGATTAAAGGATTTAAACACATTAAGGATTTAACACTTAGGATTAAAGTTATACACTCCATCCTAATAGAAGGATGCAAGCATAAGCTTAATCACAAAGCCTTAAAACCTTTAGGGTTTAGTCCTTGATTATGAGATGAGAAGAGAAGACTCAAAGAGACACAAAGGTAAAAGATAAATGGGGGACTAATCAAACCCTAATTGTTATCATGCTTGGAGATCCTAGGGTTAATGAGGTTTGCAAGAAGATCTTCAGAGAGAAACCACCAGGAAGGAAGCAGATGAAAGGAGCAATAAGCAAAGAGAAGCAAAACAACTTTCTTCACTTAAGAAGACAAGTTGCTTGAAGAAAGAAAGTAAGAGATGAACATGAATGAGCAAGCTCACTCTAATGGAAAGTTAAAATGCAGCAATGATGCAAGGGAGATGAGAAGAGATTGTGAGAAGTGAAGGCAAATTCACTTCTCAAAACAACTTACCACCTGAAAAGTTAGCAAAAGGAAAGCAATGCAATGCAAATGAGATGAAATGTCATGATGCAAACCAAAGTCAGAAGCATTTACATGATGTTAATGATGCTAAGAGATGATACAAACATGAGGCTAGGCATGATAATGATCATACAAGGCAATGGATGCAGATGAAGCATGCTTTGAACCATGAATGCACATGAAAAGTTTATGAAATGATATGAATGCATAACATGGCAAATGAAAGATGCAATGATCAAACATGATTCTAACATGCCCTAAGATGTATTATGAATCATATGGGTACACAAAATGTCATGGCAAGTCATTGGATGCAAGCAAATGAAAGATGGATGCAAAGGGAAGCACAAATTAGGGTTATATGCATCATGCAAGGCAAAAATCCAAAACCAGCAGCAAATGACATGATAAAAATTTGAAAATGCAATCAAAGATACCCTAAACCTATACAAGCTCACTGCCCAAAGGAGAGGATCCAACTCTTAACCTAGTAAAAGTTATGAATTTCCTAAGATTGCTAGGGTTTTAAGGTACCTCATCAAGAAAAATCCTAAACAAATTGAAAATGCAAGATCAAGTCAAACCAATTTTATCCTATAAACTACATGCTATGCAAGATGCAATGCCAAAAGAATCATCATCCAACTCTCAATGGTTGGGCAGAAAGAAATTTTGAAGTTTGAAACAAAATATTGCCTTAAAATGAAATTAAATCCAATGAAAATGATTAAAAGGCATCAAGAACAAAAAATAAATTTGGTTTGAGAGTTGGACAATGTTTCTAAATGTTTCCAAGTGCAATGTGAATTTTTTTGTGATTTTTAAATACTTAAATGTATTTTTAATTAATTAATTTTCATTAACTAATTAAAAATAATCATTTAAATGATTTAAAAATAATTTTTAATGCAAAAAATAAAAATAAAAATATTTTTGGGTTTTAAAAATTAATGAAACTCTTGACAAAAAATTTCATAATTTTTAAAGGTATTTTGCTATTTTTAATAATTCGTATAAACAAAATAGAAAGAAAATGAATAAAAATGAAAATAATGGAAAGTATGCAAATCTGAAGGCTGATATTCAAATGGAAAAGGAGGGAATTGACTGGCGCGTCATCCAACGGCTGTCATTCAAACTGACCAGATTAATTTATAAACTTAATTAATTAAATTAATGACGTGGATTAGGGCTTAAGTGATGAATTTGGACCACTTGTTTGCGCGCGGGTCAATGCCAGTCAACTGAATCTACGACCTACATTCAAACTAAACCCTAAACCTAATTAAGACACTTAACCACTTTCAGGTCACCGGAGAAGAGCTCCGGTCGTCTTCTCCGGTGACACCCTCCCTGAGAAATCTCAAACTCACTCTCCTGGTCATTTTAAAAGCTGTAAAGCTCCAGATCAATCCTTTCCATCTCCCTAAACATGAATCTAAACTCAAAATCCATTTCTTTTTACTCAAAACCATGATTCGAATCAAAAACATGAAAATGGCCAAACTTTCAGAGATGCAGTACATGCTCAATACTCAATCATTTTCAAAAATACAAAGTGCAAAACAATCAGGGGAACATGTAGATCATTTCAGTAACTTAAAACAAGGTTTCTGGAAAAAATAATTTTTGAAGCTACCTGAAGTGAAGCTTTCAGTTTGGAGCTTTCAGCCTGCTTCCTTGCTTCCAATCAACTCTAATGACTTCCCTCAGATGTTTGCAAAGCTTGTTTGGAGTTTATTTGGGCTGATTTATGAGATTGATGGGGTTCTGTTCAGAGAGGGGAGGAAATCGTGTTTTGATTTCAGGGAGTTTCAGGGCAAGGTGAAGGGTCAGGGATGATCAGTGGGACATGCTGAGATGTTCTATGGAATTTGTTTTTATGTTTGATGCTTGTGTGATGTGTTTCGAATGAAAATGCATAAGAGGGCAAAGCTTGGAGTTATGGCTTGGAGAGTGTTTCAGGCCTGTGTGTCTGGTGTGTTATGTTGCATTTTGTCCACTTATCACTCTTGGATAGGTCAGAGGAGTTGGTCTGGCCTAGCTTGATTGGTATGGGTCTTTATGCAAAAAGTCAAGTTTTGTGTAAGAGAGGTATGGGCCAATGGCAGGCCAAGGACAATAGGGGTGTCCTGCGCAGCAAGGAATGAGGAGAGCCATGGGATCAGTCTTGAAGCCAATTAACAAGTGGATTAGGGTTTGTATGATGTTTTGCAACTTTGTTCAATTTTGGCCCTTTTGAAGTTTCTTGATCCATAAGTCATGAAGATGGGAAAACCTTTGGTGCATTCTGAATTTTAGGCCTTGGTTTATGTTTGTACAAAGATTAGAAGTTCATTTGAAAGCACAATTTGTCTTGGCAAGTGGTTTTGCAACTTTGCCTCTTTGGTACATAACTTGAAATTATGTGATTTTGTCCAACTTTGACAAGCCATAACTTTTGATCCAAAATGAATTAGAATGAGTTCTTGTACTTTTTGAAAAGGGAATGATCCATTCTACAACTTTCATGACCAAAGTTTTCCCATTTGAAGCTTTTTTGAATCAAAAAGAAAGGTTTGAAAAAGTTTCCCAAAATGGTAAATTCCCATTACAAGTCATTTTCCAAAAAGGCAACTTTGTAAATGGCTTGAAATTCTTCAATCTTGTGAACTTCTAACATCTTCTATGATCAAATAAAGATCATACACAATAAAAATGATGAAGAACACCCTTTGGTTGGGTCATTGGGGGCCTCAGATGCCCTGATTTTGCACTGACTTGCTCAAGAAGTCATCTCTTGATCAGATGCCTTCCCCATTGAATTTCTTCATGAAAATTGATATGCATTATCCTTATGAAATATAGAGACAAATAGAAACAAGAATGACCAAAATTTTTGGAGTTATGGCCTTTGAAACCAAAACCCTAATTCTAGGTCATCTGTGTAGTTAAACCTGGCTCTGCTTCCATGCCTTTCTCAGTTCTTGTGATTCTTTGACTTTCTTGACTTTATGGGGATATAATATGATGCTTGAACATACATGGACCCCTTTTAAGTGATTGATGACCTTTGAAGTGGCTCAAATAGCTCTTGGATAGCTCAGATCACAAACCCTAGATGCAGATGACTTGGGGACAATGCAGTGAATCAAAAATGCAATATGAGATGCCATGATTGAACTTATGCATATGAAGAGATCACAAGCCATGGTGTGAATGGGTGAGGTCAAATTTGGGGTGTTTACAGGGATGTTATGAAATCCATTTGAGGCCTTGGAAGTCCATTTTTCCTTGATAAACTCAAAACCCTAGTTTTAGATCCATTGCTTAGGATGAGGCTTTGCCTGATGAAACCTGAAATCCTTTTGAGCAATTGTGAACCTTGTGACTATTAGGATACCTCTTGAGACACATTGTCTTGAATATGGGAGGGAAAATTTTGGGGTACAACATCTTCCCCTATTCAATTTTCAGAAACCTGAGGAGTTAGATTGACATGTACGTCATTCGTGACCTGAAGGTGGAAGAGGGGCTTATGGATGCCATCCTAAATACCTGTTGGTAGGAGTATTAGAATTTGTCTACATTTGACTTTATCTGAATGTTGTTACTGAACTAAATATCAGAACTAGATCTTCGTCTTGACCATCTCTAAATTTTTTATGTAACATAACCCGAACTAAGTATCAGCACTAGATCTTCGTTTCGATCGTCTCTATATTGTCTCTGGAAAATACCCTGAACTAAGTATCAACATTAGATCTTCATTTAGATAATCTTTGAACTGTCTATGGGGGAAAAAGATACCTTGAACTAAGTATCAGCTCTAGATCTTCGTCTCGATCGTCTCAGAACTGTTTCTAGGAAAATATCTTGAATTAAGCATCATAACTGAATCTTCGTTTCGATTATCTCTGAATTGCTTATGGAAGATATCTGGAACTAAGTATCAGCACTAGATCTTTGTGTAGATCGTCTTTAAACTGTCTCTGGAAAGAAAAACATCTTGAATTATTTATCAACACTAGATCTTTGTTTAGATCGTCTCTGAACTGTCTTTGGAAAGAAAAGCATCATGAACTAAGTATCAACACTAGATCTTTGTTTAGATCGTCTCTGAATTGTCTTTGGAAAGAAAAGCATCCTGAACTAAGTATCAGCACTAGATCTTCGTTTAGATCGTCTCTGAACTATCTCTGGAAAGAAAAGCATCATGAACTAAGTATCAACACTAGATCTTCGTTTAGATCATCTCTGAACTGTCTCTGGAAAGAAAAGCATCATGAACTAAGTATCAACACTAGATCTTCGTTTAGATCATCTCTGAATTGTCTCTAGGAGTTGATAATGTTTATATGATCGTGAACTATCCTGAAAAGGAAAGGTTAGTTTTATGCGAAGTCATTTAATGTATGCATGCATAACATGACTCTCTTAATATAAATGAAAATGTCGTATGCATTATGAATGCGTATGCCATGATATGATGTAAATTATGTATGAATAAATTATGTAGTTGAAGCACATTAGTAGCTTTGTATAACAAAATGCTAGCCGGGGAAAATAAATCCCGACTCGTTGCTGAGGAATATGAAGACATTGTTCCTGTCTCGTTTCAGAATATTGTACTTAGGACCTTTTGTTTTCTATTCGTCGCACTTCTTATTGAAAGATAAAATTCCTAAATACCTTGAATGAGGATAAAAAAGGCGGACATTCCCCTGAGAGACTTATCCGACCAAGTGTCAATTCTTCGGAGGATATCAAGTTTGAGAGAAATCTGTCTGGGACTTTGTATAACTGGAAGTACAAAAGGCTACTTGGAATACTTCGCTGAAATAAATCAGTAAAGATTACTTTGCGGGGATGAATTTGAGAAGATCTGTTGGATATAAACTTTGTTGGGGATTCCTACCTCCAAGGGTCCTTAGTAAATGCTATTATTGTAATTTTATGCATTTTGGTAAACATTAATCATATTTGAAAGCATATATTCATTCAGAATAACTAATGGATTCAGAACTTATGATATTCTTGACTTCCCCGAGTAATTTTCTAGGAATTATCATGATTGAATCCAAAGACATGATACTGACACCATCTGATACTATTGGCACAGACAATTAATTTCCACAATGGCTTTTGCTGAAATCCGGTATCAAGGCAATGCAATGAGAGGAACGTGCTTTCAAACTGCAGTGGATCGTGTACACCCTGGGTAATGGTTAAGGAGCTTGCAACTGAATTTGATCTAATTAGATTTGAAAAGAGAGTGTTGCTCCTAGCTGAGGATGATTTATCCCAGGATGGAAGTATTTGAAAAGGGCTACCTCAAGAGAAATAAACAAAATGTCGTACAATAATATGCCCCTGGCATCGTGAACTCAGTAATGTTACCTCTAGTAATTCATATGAGGAGACCTGCCCTTGGTTATTTAAGCATTGTTGAATCTTGACCTGACTGACCCAGATGAATTGGACAATAACATGGCATGCCCCCTTGATTGGAAGGTAGTGACTATGCCCCTTGTATACATCGGCTTTGATCCAGGAAGCAACTTTGTCTGCCAAGAGGACTTTGGTCTATTGAATGTTCATCATGTAAGCTTATCTGCTATCAAACACTTAGTTATATGCAAACAATGATATTCAAAATGCAACACTTATGTTTGTCTTGAAGTTTTGAAAAAGAATTATTTTAGCAAAACAATGTTTGTAAAAACTGTGATATTAACTCAAGATTTATAATAAGCCCTAAAGGAGTCATGATACCTTTTTGTAGCAGTACGCTTTCAAACTAACCATGCTTCAGTTAGGACTTTTAAAGGCTTGTAACGTGGCCTGGTTCACGGTTTAAGAAACAAACGGTAAAGGCTCAAATTTTATTTGTACCCAACCCATCCTTCGTGATGTTCTTCAGTCCTATGTTCGGTTAACTTGTGCATTGAGGCTCCAAAGGAGTTTGGAATTGTAACACTGACATTTGCGATGGTTCAAAAACCAGAAGTTTATCTAAAAAGCCAGTCATCTTTTTTTTTGTTGAGGATTTGTAGTGCCTTCTTTAATTTGCGTGAGAATGAAAACTCCTACTTCATAGGCTCAAAAGGGTTGGCTAGGGATTAACTTCCTTATATCTACATTGTTTAGGAATCAAAACAATTCCTGCACATTGTTGCACCCCAAAATTTTCCCTCACAAAACAAAACTTTGTGTGCTAATATGTTCACAAGGTTCACAAGATTCACAAGACACCTTATGAGGTTCACAAGGTTCACAAGACCTTTCATGAGGTTCATGAAGTTTACAAGACACTTTATGAGGTTCACAAGGTTCACAAGACCTTTCATGAGGTTCATGAAGTTTACAAGACACTTTATAAGGTTCACAAGGTTCACAAGACCTTTCATGAGGTTCACAAGACATCTTATGAGGTTCATAAGGTTCACAAAGTTCATCATGGGTCAGAAGATTTGACAAATCCCTCAGACAAGGCATTCTCCTAAGCAGTGCATCCAAAACTAGGGTTTTGACTTTAATCAGGCTAAATGGACTTCCAAGACTTCAAGTGAGCTTCATAATATCTTATTTGTGTTTAAGAATCCCTATGACAAATTTCAGAACTTTTCTCAAAGGTTTGCTCAGTCAGATGATCAGATAAGTCAAAATCAGTCAAAGCAGGTAAAAAGTCAAACTGAGGTCAACTGTGGTCAAACCAAAGTCAAACTTCATGATTTTTTGCCAAAATCAAGTATATGAAGTAAAATTCATCATTTGATCAAGGTTTGATCATGATTCATCAAGGATATTTCAGATCATCAAGAATCAGGGGTTTCTAAATTAGGGTTTCTTCAGGAAAAGTCAACTGAACTTTGACCAGCCATAACTTTCACATGCTTCATCACATTTTTTCCATCCAAATCTCATTTTGAAGGAAATTGAATTCTATACAACTTTGTGTCTCACAAGCCAAGCCCAAAAATGCTTCATTTGGAAGGTAGGAGCTAAGACATTATAGGTCCTTTTGAAAGTCAACAAAAAGTCAACAACTTCAAAAGGGCATAACTTGAGAATGGTATATGATATGGACATGAAACCAATGGGGTTGGTTAGAGTACTCTTCAAGCTTTCCAAAATGTCCAAAATCACCCTCATAGCATTAAAATTGACGGATGTGTGCCCTTGCAAAGTTGGGAAATTTTTGGGTGGTTTATGTAGAAAATAGGGTCTTAAAACCAAATTTTTCTAAATGGGCTGAACTTTTTGTGACCCAAAGTGTTCCATGACATCATACACGAAATTTATTTGGTATTTTCATAATTTTATTTTATTTAATTTATTTATTATGATTTTTTATATTAAAAATCATTTTAAATTTAAATAAAATATCAAATGTGAAAATTTAAAATATATTTTTGTTCTAGAAGGTCATTATTATAATTTGGATTGAATTGATTCACAATTGATGAAGATTGGATTGAAATAGAAAGGTCTCATTCACAAATATTTGAAATTTAAGTTCTAATCTTTTTCAATCTCCAAAATCTAAAAAATCCATACAATGATCCAATCTTTCTGACCTAATTCATTTACTATAAGTATATGAAGAGAACACAATGCATAGGGACGAATTTCACAGCCTCTAAGAGTAAGTTTGCATATTCAAAAAACTCACCAAAATTCAAATTCGGATTCCATCATTCAAGCCCTTTCAAGACAATTTGAAGGTAACAACTTGTTCCTGGGAGTTCATAGAGTGATTTTGGATCATAACATTGGTCATTCATGCCCTAATTCGCATAAACCGAACCAACATTGCTCTTATTCTTATGTTTTTCGATTTTCATTATTTGTGTAGTAATAATGCATTCTAACCATGTATTTGTGTTGAGTATGATGCCTTGATGATTTTTGGGCAAGAAGATTGAAGAACCAGGCCCTAAACCGCAAGTTGCCATGGCTAGGGTTTTTGAATAGAATTTAGGATCCTTCGATTTAGTTAATATAAATTAATTCTAAAACTATAAATGAACTGTGTGATGTCTGGGGATCATGAAAATGTGATCAATTTGATGAAATCGTACATATTTATGATGATATGGAATTGGCAGGTCTTGTGTGCAGGAAAAATCGCAGGAAATTTCCCAGTAGATTTCGCAGGAAAACCTGCGAAAATCCAAGGAAGAAGATGAAGTCAGCGCGCCAGATTTCAAATTCAAATTTTATTATAATATTTTATGTTATATTATTGGAATTATATCAGAACAGGTTGTTAGCTCAGTTGGTTGGCGTGCGTATGCGTAATGTTCAAGGTCCTGGGTTCGAATCCCCCATGCCTTTTTGCTTTGTTGCTTTTATTCTGATTTTTTCCAGGACACGCATAAAAACATATGAAGACTATTTGTTAACACCAGACGCGCGCTGGCCCAGTGGATGGCATGTTGGTCTTGGAGGAGGCAAAGCCTAGGGCCTGGGTTCGAATCCCAGCCCCAGGTATGTTTTGTTCATATTTTTTCCATTTTTATTTTTGATTAATATATATTATAATTGATTTAATTAAATGATAAATAATTAAAATAAAATGTTTATAATTATTTTGTATGTTTTCAAATTCATCTTTTGTTTTCTTAAATTTAAACTTTATTAAAATTACTTAATTATTTTGTATAAATCAATTAATTATGTTAAAACCTAATTATTTTTATAAAACCCTAATTCTATTTTTTTAAATTTATAAACCCTAATAGTACTTTTAAACCCTAATTATTTCATGTAAATGTTAATTATGTCCATATTTTTATTATTTGATATAATTCTTGTATATAGATAATTTTAGATAATTAAAAAACTCTTAATTTAATTTTGTAAATATAATAATATGATTATTTAATTATAATTAACCTTATTTTCATAATATGTATATATTTTATAATTTGTTTATAATTATTATTAATTCTTGTATGTAAACAATTTTTAATATATGCTTAAAAATAATTAAAATTAGCTAATTTAATTTTGTAAGTATAATTTATTTTCATATTATGTTTATAATTAACCTAATTTTTTATAATATGTATATAATTTAAAACTTTATAATAATTAGTATAATATGAATTATTTATGTTTTCTTCTTAATCTTAAAAAATAATTGTTTATATAAAAAATTGAACTTTTTTTTTATTATGCTAATATCCTTGTTTATTTTATTATTAATTATATTTATTTTCATATGATATTTATTTTACTAACCCCATTTATATATTATTATTATTGTTACTAACCCAATTATTTATTATTATTTATTTTGCTTATTCATTTAATTTGTTAATTATTATTATTATGTAATTGTCTCCTTTATGTAATATTTTAATAGTAATGTTTAATATTTATTTTAAATGCTATGGTTAGTAAAATAGGGAGTGAAACATGTTTGTATTTAAAATTAATTTAGATCATTAATTTAAAAGATAAATATTTAAAATTGTACACTCACACACGTAAGTCGATCTTTGATCGCCATCTCACTTTCTAGGGTTACCTCTCATGTTGCCTAAACAAAAGGTCAAGTAGGGTGTATAAAGCAAAGTCCCTCATTTCACATCATCTAGTCCCTAAACAGATAAAAAGATCAAGTCCCTTCAAATGTTGCCTTCGTAATGATCTTGTCCCTTTCGAATAAAGATGATAAGTCCCTTCGAATTGCTTATACACCTCACAGTTGCCTAAATAACAGATGACCCTTCACATGTCCCTCATACATCCAAGGTAATGACTACCTATTCCTTAATAATAGGGATAGTCTTACCATTTAAAGGATTCAAGAACAGAAAAGACTTAAACTTAGGGTAGGTTCCTCTTAGATACTTGCTCACTCTACAAAAATATTTCAAACACTTCACATTTTCAAACAAATTTTCAAAACAAAGATTTTATATACATCCGTACATGGATCATTATAAAATACTTAAGAAAATTTCTATTCACACACTTCACATTTCAAAAACATTTTAAAGTGAGCTAAGTAACTAAGAGCCCATGGATAACCATGGATGTAAAGGGTGCTAACACCTTCCCTTTACATAACCTACCCCCCGGACCCAAAAATCTTTTAAAAGGTCTTTCTTGTTCTTTTATGCCTTTCCTTTGGATAAAATAAAAGTCGGTGGCGACTCTTGCTATCCGCAACATTTAACTAAAGTCAGTTCTCCCACCGTGTTACAGAACTGGCGACTCTGCTGGGGACTTAATAAAAGAGGGGTACCCTTAGGAATTAGATCACTTTAAATTTTTTTGCCTTGTTTGCTTTATACTTATCTGTTGGGGTGCTCTTATGTGTGAAAGATCCTAACCCGGATCTAGTGTACCTTAGGTAAATGGCAATAGACCAAGGAAACTGTACGGCGTATACCGATATGGTTGATCTGGTGGCCATAGTTAGTGTGACTTCTTGGTTGGTGCTTATGTTCCTTAAGTCAAGTTGAGGATAATATGAGGTTGCCATATGTTGTCAATACACTAACTAACTTTTAGAACCCTAGTCATCCCATCTTGGCCTTTATAAAGTAGTGAGATAACCGGCTTTGGTGAAGACTGAAGTTGGTTGATACTCGATACTACGCTCATTGAGATCTTAAACTTGGAGGGTTTTGGTTGGCGAGTAAGTTGCCTACTGAACAACCACCCTTGTGAAGGATCAATGATATTGAGATCCCTTAGAACCTGGTTACTTTATAAGACAGGATGAACCAACTAACTTCAGGGGAGGGTACTTACCTTTGAACCTCATGCAAGCCTTTAAACCTAGGGCTATTGTGTGACTTGTTTGTGTGTGCCACATGTTTGTGATTGAGCATAACATCATAGGATCATCATGCATCATAAGCATAGCATTTTCACTAACCATTTCAAGGACCAAGGGATTTATCTTTGTTCTTTGTTGCAGGTCATGGCTTCTGCTCGTAGAAACACTATCAGGATCAACTTTGTAGGGATACCTGCTAAACTTAAAGAGTTGGTTTCTCAAGTGTCTGAACACTCCTAGTTTATCAAGAGACACGGTCACCAATTGGATTTAGTCACCTCAGGATTCAATGAAGACATGATGAGTGTTCTGTTTCAGTTCTTTGACCCTAAGCACCATTGCTTCACATTCCCCGACTATCAGCTGGTTCCTACAATGGAAGAGTTCTCTAAACTTCTGGGTATACCTGTTCTTGATCAAAGACCATTCACAGGCTTGGAAAGAGAGCCCAAACCTGAGGTTATTACTGCAGCTCTACATCTAAAGAAGTCTGACATTGTTCTAGAAACGAGAAGCGAAGTTAATGGTATTCTTGCTAAGGTATTAATGGATAAAGCTCAAGTGTTCTTGAAGGCTATGAGCTATGATGCTTTTGAGGAGATCTTAGCCTTGCTGATTTATAGCTTAGTGTTGTTCCCCAATCCAGATCAGTTCATAGACGTTCATGCTATCAACATATTTCTGAGTCACAATCGAGTACCTACATTGCTTGGAGACATTCTACACTCTCTTCATACTCGTACTACGAGGGCACGAGGAACTTTGATGTGCTGCATACCTTTGCTTTCTAGGTGGTTTATTTCTCACCTTCCTCGCTCAGTAATGAAGAATGAGCAAGGGTTCAGGTGGTCCAAAAGGATCATGTCACTCTGGCATTCAGATATTCATTGGTGCTCCAAATCTATGGAGAACGTCACTATCATTGACCATTGTGGGGAGTTTCCTAATGTTCCACTTCTAGGCGTAAGAGGAGGCATTACTTACAACCCTTCTTTAGCTTTACGACAGTTTGGTTACGCTCGGAGTGATGGTCCACATGACATGTTGATTCAGTGTATTGTGTTTGACTACGACAACGATCTTCAAGGTTACCGTCAGAGATTCATACGAGCATGGGGAAAAGTGAGCAAGGTTGACAGCAAGACTCTGGAGCCCAAGTATTCCTATGGAAGCTTACCTCAGATGGGTGCGATCTCGTGCTCAGACTCTCATGATGCCATATCCTGCCATCCTGCCAGTTACTATGGAGCCTATTGCTGAAGGAGATACCTCTTATACCATCCTTCACCCAGACATGCCAACTGACATGGAAGACTTACAGAGATCCTGGATCCAGTTGAAGGAGCAAAGGGATACTTTCGAGGCTCATTACAAAGCAAGTCAAGAAAGAATCCTGGAACTAACAAAGCAACTTCACGAGGAGCGGAATCTCAACTCATACCTCAACACAAAGAGGAAACGTCCATGGGAGACTTAAAACCCTATCTCTTGTATTTATTTCATTTCATTTTCTATAAGCCCAAGAGGCAAAACAAATTTATTACTAATAAAAGTTTACCTTCTTGTTTGTTTAAGCAAATTTAAATCCTGCGGTCCTTGAAAACATTACATACGCATTCATATATCATATCACTGCATCACAGGTTTATTGTACACAGGTTTCTTATCTTCTCGCTGTTTATTTCAGCAATGGCTCTGGAACAAACAGTTAAGGATCTCCAGGCACAAAATGCAAAGTTCCAAGAGCTGATCCTGAACTTGTCCAAGGGGCAAGATGAATTGAAGACACTGCTGGCCAAGAAGACTAAGAAGACTAGAAGGTCAGGTGGTCTGATCAACATGGGAAGAAGGTTCAGAGGTCCTGTCAAGACCAAAGAACAGGCTGAAGATTATGAGTCGGAAAAGTCTGAGAAAGAGGGAGGCAGTCTCCATAATACAATGGGGGACTCTGATTCTGAAGATAACTACTATCATGAGCCCAATGAAGATAAGTTCAAGATGCTGGTGGATAGAATGGATGCTATGGAATTACAAAAGTCTTCTGGGCTGGATTTTGAAGACCTGAGTTTGATATCTGGGGTGGTCATACCCATTGGTTTCAAGGTTCCTACTTTCGTAGTTTATGATGGTGTCTCTTGTCCCAAGCTGCATCTGAAGTCTTATGTCCGAAGAATCCAACCCCATACTGCTGATAAGAAGTTGTGGATCCATTTCTTCCAAGAGAGCTTATCTGGAGCTCAATTGGAATGGTACTATCAGTTGGAGAGTGTCAACATCCGTTATTGGAATGATCTTGCTGAAGCCTTCTATAAGCAATATCAATACAATGCTGATCTAGCCCCTACTCGCATGCAACTACAAAGCATGTCCATGGGTGCTAAAGAAAGTTTCAAGGAATATGCCCAGAAGTGGATAGATTTGGATGGAAGAGTACAACCCCCTTTAACTGATAGGGAGTTAGTTGATATGTTCATGTGTACGTTGAATGGTCCCTTTTACAGTCATCTCATTGGAAGCTCATCATCTGGCTTCACTGAGTTGATAATGAATGGAGAGCGCGTAGAAAGTGGTATAAGGAGTGGCAAGATTCAAGTGGGTGCTTCTTCATCAGGTGCTGCAAAGAAGCCTCCCAGTGGGAAGAAAGAGTCAAATGCTGTTTATGGTCAACCTGATCGTAATAGAAGGCATCAGTCTGTGAGTGCAGTCCATATCTCCAATCCAACTACTGCAACAACAGAGCAGCCACAGGGAAATCAACAGAGGGCTAGAAGGCAGTTCACTAAGATCAATATGTCAATGGCCCAAGCCTTGCAACACTTGTTGAAGGCTGAACTTATCACTCTAAAAGATCCTCCTCAGAATCCTAATGTTACCTCTCCCAGGTATAATCCCAATGCACGATGTGCATATCATTCGAATTGTCAGGGACATGATACCAATAGTTGCTGGGTATTGAAGAACAAAATTCAAGATATGATTGAGGCTGGAGAGATTGAGTTTGACCCTCCAGGTACTCCAAATGTGATTACTGCTCCCATGCCAAATCATGAGAAGACTGTCAATGCCATTAATGAAGATTCACATATTTCCTCAGTTGCAGATTTGACTACACCATTGTCTGTTATCAGGAAGAAGTTAGTACAAGCTGGGTTCTTTCCAGGTTGTCGTGAAGATTGTGTCTATTGTGCTTATAAGCCGGATAGTTGCTGGAGGTTGAAGGACGGAATTCAACGCCTCATGAATAATTACACCATAGTGTTTGAGAGGACACCACCTTCTGTGAAGAGTATGGTGGATCATATAACTAAGCGTGCGAAGGTTGAAGAGGTGGATATGGTTGATAAAGTGCCGGTAAGGATTACTTCCAAAGGACCTGTCAAAATTACTCATAAGGGTCCAATTAAGATCACTGCTGAAAGCCCTGTGAAGATTGTTGCTGAAGCTAGAGTGGCTCCTATGATCATCACCACTACTGGTCCTATTCCGTATACTTCTGATAAAGCTGTGCCTTGGCATTATGGATCTAATGTTTATATTCATGGTGTTAAGCAGGAACCCTTAGCTGATATGCCTGTTGATGTTGATAATATTGCTGGATCTAGTAAGATCACACGAAGCGGAAGAGTTTTCTCTCCTCCAATTATCTCCAAGAATGCAGTTACCCCAGCTGCTACCTCCACCACTGATGCTTGGGGCAAAGGTCCTGTTATTGAACCTATACCAACTGATGTGCCAGCTGCTGATGATCTTTCTAAGCAGATGGAAGAAGTATTGAAAATCATTCGCAAGAGTGATTATGACGTTGTTGATCAATTGGGGCATACTCCCTCCAAGATTTCTATGTTGTCTTTGCTATTGTGTTCTGAAGCTCATGCCAAGGCCTTGATTAAATTTCTGAAGACTGCTCATGTACCAAATGAAATTTCTGTTGACCAGTTTGAAAATTGTGTTGCACACTTGACCTATGATAATGGGTTAGGTTTCTCCGATGCTGATTTGACTCCTGCCAAGAGGGATCATAACAGGGCTCTACATATCTCAATCGAATGCAGGGGCACTACCCTGTCACATGTATTAATAGACAATGGTTCCTCTCTGAATGTGTTGCCCAAAGAAGTCCTGAATAAGCTTAGTCCTGAAGATGCTGTGTTGAAACCCAGTAATATAGTGGTGAAGGCTTTTGATGGCTCAAGAAGAGTGGTGCATGGAGAAATTGATCTCCCAATCAAAGTGGGTTCTCAGGTTTTCAATGCTACTTTTTATGTAATGGATATTCGTCCGTCATATTCTTGTTTGCTTGGGCGTCCCTGGATCCATGGGGCAGGTGCTGTAACCTCTACTTTACATCAGAAGCTGAGATATCCAATAGAAGGGAAGGTTGTTACTGTCTACGGAGAGGAAGGGTATATGATTAGCCATGTGAACACCTTTAAGTATCTTGAAGTGGAAGGTGAATACGTTGAAACTCCGTGTCAGACATTTGAAGTGGTTCCTGTGGTCACCAGAGTACCTCCTACAATGGCCTCCCTTAAAGATGCTAGAGCTGTGGCGGATGAAGGTGGTTGTACTATTTGGGGTCAGCTCCCTGATATTCCGTACAAGTCTGACAAATTTGGTTTGGGTTTCACTGTAGAGTCCCAGAAGGCTGTTCGTCGTGCTCGTGCTGTTCGTATCACCAATCAGGGGATTATGAAGAATCAGATCAATGCTGTGGGTGACTATGATGAAGACTACAACTTGGATGCTTAGATTTTTCCTACTGTGGGTGCTGGGCTCAATAATTGGAAAGCTGAAGATGTTATTCCTATCTCCTTTAGTCAGGAGTAAATACTATTACTGTGTTGTTACTTTTTAAGTTTGTAATTTCTTGAACAATTGAACTCTTAAGCCTTGTGCCTTACCCGGGGCACAATGGTGTGCTTGTTACGGGATGTCATTTCATTTGCATACTTCATTCAATAAAAATCAGTGGACGTTTCGTTTTCGTAAATATTGTGTTCCTTGTTTTTCTTTTCCTTTATTTTTATTTTATCAGCTACGTGTTCTTACACACACCCACATCACTAAAATGCAGATCCTCATCCACTCTGGATCCTGTTGATAACAGTTCTACTATTGCCAATTATAATTTCGAGAATCCGATCTATCAAGCTGAAGACGGAAATGAGGATGATTGTGAAGTACCTGTAGAGCTTGCTAGGTTGTTACAATAAGAAGAGAAAGCTATACAGCCACATGAAGAGCCAGTCGAAGTTGTGAATTTGGGAACTGAAGAAAACAGGAAAGAGGTCAAGATAGGGGCTGAATTAGAGGATAATGTCAAGAGCAGATTGATTCATATGTTACATGACTATGTGGAGATCTTTGCTTGGTCCTACGAAGATATGCCAGGGTTGGATACAAACATTGTAGTTCACCGATTACCAGTGAAAGAAGATTGTCATCCAAAGAAGCAGAAGGTTCGTCGCATGCGTCCTGAAATGTCAGAGAAAATTAAGGCAGAGGTAATGAAACAGTTTGATGCAGGGTTCTTAGCTGTGACTTCTTATCCTCAATGGGTTGCAAATGTGGTGCCGGTACCTAAGAAAGATGGTAAGGTACGTATGTGTGTAGACTACAGGGATTTGAACAAGGCCAGCCCCAAAGATGACTTTCCGCTTCCTCATATTGATGTTCTAGTAGACAACACTGCTCAGCATAAAGTATTCTCTTTTATGGATGGTTTCTCTGGTTATAATCAGATCAAGATGGCACCTGAAGATATGGAGAAGACAACCTTTGTTACACAGTGGGGCACTTTTTGTTATAAGGTGATGCCATTTGGTTTGAAGAATGCAGGGGCAACATATCAGCGTGCTATGGTGGCTTTGTTTCATGATATGATTCATCATGAGATAGAGGTGTATGTGTGTAACACGGTGGGAGAACTGACTTTAGTTATGTTGCGGATAGCAAGAGTCGCCACCGACTTTTATTTTATCCAAAGGAAAGGCATAAAAGAACAGGAAAGACCTTTTAAAAGATTTTTGGGTCCGGGGGGTAGGTTATGTAAAGGGAAGGTGTTAGCACCCTTTACATCCATGGTTATCCATGGACTCTTAGTTACTTAGCTCACTGTAAAATGTTTTTGAAATGTGAAGTGTGTGAATAAAAATTTTCTTAAGTGTTTTATAATGATCCATGTATGGATGCGTATAAAACCTTTGTTTTGAAAATTTGTTTGAAATGTGTGAAGTGTTTGAAATGTTTTGAAGAGTGAGCAAATATCTAAGAGAAACCTACCCTAAGTTTAAGTCTTTTCTGTTCTTGAATCCTTTAAATGGTAAGACTATCCCTATTATTAAGGAATAGGTAGTCATTACCTTGGATGTAAGGGACAAGTGAAGGGACATCTGTTATTTAGGCAACTGTGGGGTGTATAAGCAATTCGAAGGGACTTATCATCTTTATTCGAAAGGGACAAGATCATTACGAAGGCAACATTCGAAGGGACTTGATCTTTTTATCTGTTTAGGGACTAGATGATGTGAGATGATGGACTTTTGCTTTATACACCCTACTTGACCTTTTGTAATAAGCAACATGAGAGGTATCCTTATGGAAGTGAGATGGCGATCAAAGATCGACTTACGTGTGTGAGTGTACAATTTTAAATATTTATCTTTTAAATTAGTGATCTAAATTGATTTTTCATTACAAACATGTTTACACTCCCTATTTTACTAACCATAGTATTTAAAAAATAAATATTACTATTAAAATATTACATCCAGGAGACAATTACATAATAATAATAATTAAAGCAAATTAAATAAATAAGCAAAAATAAATAATAATAATATAATTGGGTTAGTAAAATAATAATAATAATAATAATAAATCACAATATAAATGGGGTTAGTAATAATAAAATAAATATCATATAAAAATAAACATAATTAATAATGTAAACAAAAATATTAGCACAATAATTAAAAGATCAAAATTTCTTTATATGAACAATTATTTTTTAAGATTAATAAGAAAATATAAGCAATTATACTAATTATCATAAAGTTTTAAATTATTTACAAATTATAAAAAATTAGGTTAATTATAAACATGTTATAAAAATAAATTATATTTACAAAAATTAAATTAAGAATTTTAATTATTGTAAGCATATTTATATATAAAAATTAAATTAAATAATAAAAATATGGACATAATTAATATTCACATGAAATAATTAGGATTTAAAAATATTATTAGGGTTTATAAAAATTATTAGGGTTTATACAAATTATCAGGGTTAGAAATTAATCTAAATATAATTAAATTGTTTATACAAAAATACATACAAATATTAAATAAATATAAATAACTTTTATTAATAAAATCTGAATCTTTTAAAAAAAAACTATAAGTTTTTGAATTATATAAGAAAAATAATATGACTAATTTAATTTAAACATTTTTTATTAACTTAATTAATCAAATATAAGATAAATAAAATAAAATAAGTGAAAAATAATGGGAAAAAAGGACTTACCTGGGGCTGGGATCGAACCCACGCCCTAGGCTCTCTCTCTTGGACCAACACCAGCACCACCAGGCTATGCGCGCATTTGTGAATATGGATGGAGAATAATTTTTATATTTTAAACCTGAAGAATAAATGGAATTTTAATCAAAAAAATAACTGAGGACAGGTTCGAACCCACGTCCTTAGCTTCTTTCATGCGCGTACCAACCACCAGGCCACTTATCATCCTGTGAAATAATATACAAACAACACCATAAATATACAAATCAAAATTCAAAAATCTGAAGCGCGCGAAGATCTTCATCTTCAACCTTGGATTCGCAGGTTTTCCTGCGAATTTATCTACAACTTTTCCTGCGATTATTCCTACCAATACAACCTGCGAACATCAAACACCATTCAAACAGTACAATTTCACCAAATTAATAATGCCAATAAGTTTCTTATGACCTATACGATTCATCCATGTCTTTAGAACTTATTTATATTGGTTTAATAGTGAAACCCTAAACGGCCACCCTAAACCCTAACAATGGCATCTGATGATTTAGGCCATGAAACTTCAATTGGTTTGTCCAGAAAGTTTCTACACTTCAAAACAAACATGAATCAATAATCAAACATAATTTATAATGGTTAAATTTATGAAATCGAAAAGCAAAAAATTAAAGAAGAAAAATGATTCGGTTTGTGTAATTCATGGGGATTGAGATGCATATGATTATAGCAACATGATCAGTGATGATCAGAGAAGCTAATGCAACCTTTAGAATGTCTTAAGATCCTCTCTAACTCCAAAACCGTATGTCACTTTTTTCTTGATTTTTTGAAGTTGAAGAATATGTATGGAGGCTGCCAAAATTCGTCCTTATGATTGTGATGAGTTTGTATACATATAGTGATGTAAATTAGGTCAAAACAATATGGATTTATGGGCCTTGTCTTGGTTACTTGATCATGAAGTTTCATACTTTCAAATATTGAAAAAAATCTCATCTAACCTTTCCAAATTAAGCTAGCACGAAATTGGATCAAATCAATCACCTCTAAATGATATTTAAAACCTTCTAGAATCATAATCTCATCCAAATATATGATTTTCATATTTTATTTCAATTTAAATTGTATTTTAATGAATAAAATTCAAATAAATATGAAATAAAAAATGAAAAATCAGAAAATAGGTGGGTTGGGTCGTGCTTGGTGTTTTTATAAATATGGGATGGCAATTTGGTGGGCTCATTTAGCAAAAATTTGATTTTAGGCCTTATTTGCTTCACAAACTTCCCTAAAATTTCCCAACTTTGCAAGGGCACAAATACTTCAATTTTAATGATATGAGGGTGTTCTTGGACATTTTGGAAATCTTGAAGAGTCCTCTAACCAACCCCATTGGTTTCATGTCCATATCATTTACCATTCTCAAGTTATGCCCTTTTGAAGTTGTTGACTTTTTGTTGACTTTTAAAAGGACCTATAATGTCTTAGCTCATACCTTCCAAATGAAGCATTTTTGGGCTTGGCTTGTGAGACACAAAGTTGTAGAGAATTAAATTTCCTTAAAAATGAGCCTTTGATGGAAAAAATGTGATGAGGCATGTGAAAGTTATGGCTGGTCAAAGTTCAGTTGACTTTTCCTAGGGAAACCCTAATTTAGAAACCTCTGATTCTTGATGATCTGAAATATCCTTGATGAATCATGATCAACCCTTGATCAAATGATGAATTTTACCTTATATACTTGATGTTGGCAAAAAAATCATGAAGTTTGACTTTGGTTTGACCACAGTTGACCTCAGTTTGACTTTTTAACTGCTTTGACTGATTTTGACTTATTTGATCATCTGACTGAGCAAACCTTTGAGAAAAGTCTTGAAACTTGTCACGGGGGTTCTTAAACACATATAAGATGTTATGAAGCTAACTTGAAGTCTTGGAAGTCCATTTAGCCTGATTAAAGTCAAAACCCTAGTTTAGGATGCATTGCTTAGGAGGATGCATTGTCTGAGGGACACGATGAACTTTGTGAACCTTGTGAACCTCATAAGATGTCGTGTGGACCTTGTGAACCTCCTGAATGATCTTGTGAACCTTGTGAACCTTGTGAACCTCATAAAGTGTCTTGTAAACTTCATGAACCTCATGAAGGGTCTTGTGAACCTTGTGAACCTTCTTAGCACACAAAGTCTTGTATTGTGAGGGCAAATTTTGGGGTGCAACAATGTGGATGATATGATAGCCAGGTCCCAGAATGAAGAGCAACATCTTGATCATCTGCATAAGTTATTTGAGAGGTTGAAGAAATACAAGTTGAGATTAAATCCAAACAAGTGTACTTTTGGAGTTAGGTCTGGTAAACTCCTGGGGTTCATTGTCAGTGGAAAAGGTTTTGAAGTAGATCCTGCAAAAGTGAAAGCTATACGAGAGATGCCAGCTCCCCGTACTGAGAAGGAAGTTAGAGGCTTCTTGGGACGATTGAATTATATTGCAAGATTTATTTCCCAATTAACTGCCATCTGTGAGCCAATTTTCAAATTGTTGAAAAAAGATCAGGTGATGGAATGGAATGATGAGTGTCAGACAGCATTTGATGAAATCAAGAGATATCTTCTAGAGCCTCCAATTTTGATGCCACCAGTTGATGGAAGACCCTTGATTATGTACTTGACAGTGTTAGACAACTCAATGGGGTGTGTACTAGGGCAACATGACAAGTCTGGTCGAAAAGAGCAGGCAATATACTACCTTAGCAAAAAGTTTACCGACTGTGAAACAAGATACTCACTGCTCGAGAAAACTTGTTGCGCTTTGGCATGGGCTGCTCGCCGACTAAGACAATATATGTTGACTCATACTACCTTATTGATTTCGAAGATGGATCCAATCAATTACATATTCGAGAAACCTGCTCTCTCCGGAAGAATTGCAAGATGGCAAATGATCTTAACAGAATATGATATACAATACACTACTCAGAAGGCCATTAAAGGAAGTGTTGTAGCTGATCATTTGGCTCATCAAGCAGTGGATGATTATCAGTCAATGAGTTTTGAGTTCCCTGATGAAGACATTATGATTATTACCAAAGAACCTGGACAATATGACGGACCTGAACAAGGATCCCGATGGACTATGGTTTTTGATGGAGCTTCTAACGCACTTGGTAATGGTGTTGGTGTTGTGATCAGTTCCCCTGAAGGTTGTCATACCCCGATTACTTCCAGACTCTGTTTCTATTGTACTAATAATATGGCTGAGTATGAGGCATGTATCCTAGGTATTAAAGCTGCTATTGATATGAAGATTCAGTTCCTTGACGTATATGGAGATTCTGCTCTGGTAGTAAGTCAAATTAAAGGAGATTGGGATACCAAACATGATAATCTCATTCCTTACAGAGAACATGTGTTGTCTTTGATCCCACATTTTAAAGAGATTACCTTTGGGCATATTCCACGAAGAGAGAATCAGTTGGCAGATGTCTTAGCCACCATGGCATCTATGTTTGAGATTAGCTGGGATGATGAAGCTCCCAAGATTACTATTGATAGATTTGAGAAGCCTGCATACTGCAATGAGATTGACACTGAAAAAGCAGGGGAGCAGCCTTGGTTCTATGAGGTGAAAAGATATCTTGAAACCCAGGAATTCCCTGAAGGGGCATCTGTCAAAGATAAGAAGTTTCTGAGGAGGTTTTCTGCTAAGTTCTTTTTGAGTAATGGGATTTTGTACAAGCGCAATCATGATTCAACTTTGCTTCGTTGTGTGGATAAGAAGGAAGCAACAGAGATTATGGAAGATATGCATGATGGGATTTTTAGCACTCATTCTAGTGGTCATACTATGGCAAAGAAGATATTGAGAGCAGGTTACTATTGGTCTACCATGGAAGCTGACTGCTATCAACATTCCAGAACATGTCATAAATGTCAAATCTATGCTGATAAAGTACATATACCTCAATCACCATTGAATGTGTTGACTGCTCCTTGGCCTTTCGCTATGTGGGGCATTAATATGATTGGTGAGATCAAACCTACTGCTTCTAATGGGCATCGTTTCATCCTAGTTGCTATTGATTACTTTACTAAGTGGGTAGAGGCAGCTTCATTTGCATCTGTTACTAAGAATGTTGTGGCTCGATTCATTAAGAATAATCTCATATGTAGGTATGGCATCCCTGAAAGGATTATTACTGACAATGGCTCTAATCTGAACAACACTATGATTACTAATCTCTGCACGCAGTTCAAGATTAAGCATCACAACTCTTCTCCGTATCGTCCAAAGATGAATGGGGCAGTAGAAGCTGCTAATAAGAACATTAAGAAGATTGTAAAGAAGATGACTGTTACTTACAAGGATTGCCATGAGATGTTACCATTTTCTCTTCATGGTTATCGTACTACAATACGCACTTCAACAGGGGCAACCCCATTCTCCTTAGTCTATGGTATGGAAGCAGTTCTGCCCATTGAAGTTCAGATTCCCTCCTTAAGAATTATGAAGGATGCAGGCTTGGAGGAAGATGAGTGGATTCAGACCCGACTTGACCAGATAAATTTGATTGATGAGAAAAGGCTAGCAGCAGTTTGTCATGGCCAGATGTACCAGAAACGAATGATCAAGGCTTTCAACAAGAAGGTTAAGCCAAAGGTATATCAGGCTGGTGATCTGGTAATCAAGCGTATCATATTACCACAGGGTGATCCCAGGGGCAAGTGGACTCCAACATATGAAGGACCATTTGTAGTCAAGACAGTATTCTCAGGAGGTGCCATGATACTTACTACTATGGATGGTGAAGAGTTCCCGCAGCCTGTAAACGCAGACATAGTTAAAAAATACTACGCATAAAAAGAGACCCCGCTAGGTTGATTGGCCTAGGCAAAAGTAAGGGCATCCCGGCAAACCAAAAGGGTTTGGGCAAAAATTAGGGATATATATATAAAAAAATGTACACCCGGCAAGTCGAAAACCTGAAAAGGCGGCTTGGGCAAAAAAGGGTATCCCGGTGGATTGAAAACCTGAAAGGGCAATCCAGGCAAAAGTTAGGGATTAAAGCGTATGACTATGTCTCGTTTGGATCACCCATGAAACTACCACCAGTTGTGCTACTTACTCAAGTTTGAACAGATAAAGCTCAATCCAATCGTTTCCGTCTTGACAGCAGAAGATGAGATACTTGAAGATAATGGCAATAGTAGAATTGAAACTCAATAGGATTATTTCCCGCATAACTGATTTTCTTTGTTTTGTAAAAAAACTTTATGACAAATTCCTCTTACTAGGATTTCTGTCTCCTTGTACGAACTTACCTATGTATAGGTCACTTTGTGATATAAATGAAAATTCCATCTTTGAATCCAGATTTACTTTTACCCTATTTACATAAGCGAAACGTCCATTGGTTGTGTTTGAATGTATGTATGCTTTTGAATATGATTGATGTTTACCAGAAATGCATAAAATGCTTAATATGATTGATGTTTACCAGAAATGCATGAAAATGCAGTAATAGTATTTACTAAGGACAAACGAGGGAAGGAGTTCAACGAAGCTTCGCCACGATACAATACAAATCCCCCAGTAGGGCAAATCCATCTTCATAAGTACTTCGAATCACATTTCCCCTGGAATTTATATCCATCTCTTTTATCCTCATACGGATAGTCGGGAATTTATTTTTCCAATAGGAGTATTATCGAACGAAGACGGGAGGTTATGTATACCCTACTATCAAACGAAGGCAGGAGGTTATATATACCATACTATCAAACAAGACGGGAACAAGTTCCTCAGCAACGAATCAGGATTTATTTTCCCTGGCCAGCAGTTGTTATACGAAGATATCCAGACGCTTCAGGCTGCATGATGCATACATACATCATTTACATCGTATCATACATATACATAAATACATAATACATTACTTAAGTACATCATACTATACATGCATACATAACTTCATCAACAACTTGTGACCTTGGGCCATTGTTTATCTTCCTAAAGGTTACCTCATACCTCAGGACGTTGTTTATCCTCCTGAAAGCAATCATTACCTCAGGACGTTGTTTATCCTCCTGAAAGCATATCATGACTTTGGGCCGTTGTTTATCTTCCCAAAAGTTATACTTATACCTCAGGACGTTGTTTATCCTCCTGAAAGCATATCATGACTTTGGGCCGTTGTTTATCTTCCCAAAAGTTATACTTATACCTCAGGACGTTGTTTATCCTCCTGAAAGCATATCATGACCTTGGGCCGTTGTTTATCCTCCCAAAAGTTATACTTATACCTCAGGACGTCGTTTATCTTCCTGAAAGCTATCATCATACCTCAGGACGTTGTTTATCCTCCTGAAAGCAATCATTACCTCAGGACGTTGTTTATCCTCCTGAAAGCAATCATTACCTCAGGACGTTGTTTATCCTCCTGAAAGCTATCATTATATCTTCATATTTTGGACTGCTTTATCCTCCAAGAGATGTATTTGAAGAACTTTTCTCCAAGTGGCATCTTTAAGCCCACTCAAGCATATACAACTATTCATCAGTATCACTCTACGCACCGGTGAGTGCAAATTTTTGGGCTTTTGTGTTCAATCCCCTTCAACCTTCTAGGTCACGACTGGCAAATATACCAATCTAACCCCTCAGGTTTCAGAAAATTGAACAGGGGCAGCTGTTGCACCCCAAAATTTGCCCTCACAAAACAAAACTTTGTGTGCTAAGAGGTTCACAAGGTTCACAAGATTCACAAGACACCTTATGAGGTTCACAAGGTTCACAAGACCTTTCATGAGGTTCATTAAGTTTACAAGACACTTTATGAGGTTCACAAGGTTCACAAGACCTTTCATGAGGTTCATGAAGTTTACAAGACACATTATGAGGTTCACAAGGTTCACAAGACCTTTCATGAGGTTCACAAGGTTCACAAGACATCTTATGAGGTTCACAAGGTTCACAAAGTTCATCATGGATCATAAGATTTGACAAATCCCTCAGACAAGGCATTCTCCTAAGCAGTGCATCCAAAACTAGGGTTTTGACTTTAATCAGGCTAAATGGACTTCCAAGACTTCAAGTGAGCTTCATAATATCTTATTTGTGTTTAAGAATCCCTATGACAAATTTCAGAACTTTTCTCAAAGGTTTGCTCAGTCAGATGATCAGATAAGTCAAAATCAGTCAAAGCAGGTAAAAAGTCAAACTGAGGTCAACTGTGGTCAAACCAAAGTCAAACTTCATGATTTTTTGCCAACATCAAGTATATGAAGTAAAATTCATCATTTTATCAAGGGTTGATCATGATTCATCAAGGAGATTTCAGATCATCAAGAATCAGGGGTTTCTAAATTAGGGTTTCTTCAGGAAAAGTCAACTGAACTTTGACCAGCCATAACTTTCACATGCTTCATCACATTTTTTCCATACAAAGCTCATTTTTAAGGAAATTGAATTCTCTACAACTTTGTGTCTCACAAGCCAAGCCCAAAAATGCTTCATTTGGAAGGTAGGAGCTAAGACATTATAGGTCCTTTTGAAAGTCAACAAAAAGTCAACAACTTCAAAAGGGCATAACTTGAGAATGGTAAATGATATGGACATGAAACCAATGGGGTTGGTTATAGGACTCTTCAAGCTTTCGAAAATGTCCAAAATAACCCTCATAGCATTAAAATTGACGGATGTGTGCCCTTGCAAAGTTGGGAAATTTTTGGGTGGTTTATGAAGAAAATAGGGTCTTAAAACCAAATTTTTCTAAATGGGCTGAACTTTTTGTGACCCAAAGTGTTCCATGACATCATGCACGAAATTTATTTGGTATTTTCATAATTTTATTTTATTTTATTTATTTATTATGATTTTTTATATTAAAAATCATTTTAAATTTAAATAAAATATCAAATGTGAAAATTTAAAATATATTTTTGTTCTAGAAGGTCATTATTATAATTTGGATTGAATTGATTCACAATTGATGAAGATTGGCTTGAAATAGAAAGGTCTCATTCACAAATATTTGAAATTTAAGTTCTAATCTTTTTCAATCTCCAAAATCTAAAAAATCCATACAATGATCCAATCTTTCTGACCTAATTCATTTACTATAAGTATATGAAGAGAATACAATGCATAGGGACGAATTTCACAGCCTCTAAGAGTAAGTTTGCATATTCAAAAAACTCACCAAAATTCAAATTCGGATTCCATCATTCAAGCCCTTTCAAGACAATTTGAAGGTAGCAACTTGTTCCTGGGAGTTCATAGAGTGATTTTGGATCATAACATTGGTCATTCATGCCCTAATTCGCATAAACCGAACCAACATTGCTCTTGTTCTTATGTTTTTCGATTTTCATTATTTGTGTAGTAATAATGCATTCTAACCATGTATTTGTGTTGAGTATGATGCCTAGATGATTTCTGGGCAAGAAGATTGAAGAACCAGGCCCTAAACCGCAAGTTGCCATGGCTAGGGTTTTTGAATAGAATTTGGGATCCTTCGATTTAGTTAATATAAATTAATTCTAAAACTATAAATGAATTGTGTGATGTCTGGGGATCATGAAAATGTGATCAATTTGATGAAATCGTACATATTTATGATGATATGGAATTGGCAGGTCTTGTGTGCAGGAAAAATCGTAGGAAATTTCCCAGTAGATTTCGCAGGAAAACCTGCGAAAATCCAAGGAAGAAGATGAAGTCAGCGTGCTAGATTTCAAATTCAAATTTTATTATAATATTTTATGTTATATTATTGGAATTATATCAGAACAGGTTGTTAGCTCAGTTGGTTGGCGTGCGTATGCGTAATGTTCAAGGTCCTGGGTTCGAATCCCCCAGGCCTTTTTGCTTTGTTGCTTTTATTCTGATTTTTTCCAGGACACGCATAAAAACATATGAAGACTATTTGTTAACACCAGACGCGCGCTGGCCCAGTGGATGGCATGTTAGTCTTGGAGGAGGCAAAGCCTAGGGCCTGGGTTCGAATCCCAGCCCCAGGTATGTTTTGTTCATATTTTTTCCATTTTTATTTTTGATTAATATATATTATAATTGATTTAATTAAATGATAAATAATTAAAATAAAATGTTTATAATTATTTTGTATGTTTTCAAATTCATCTTTTGTTTTCTTAAATTTAAACTTTATTAAAATTACTTAATTATTTTGTATAAATCAATTAATTATGTTAAAACCTAATTATTTTTATAAAACCCTAATTCTATTTTTTAAAATTTATAAACCCTAATAGTACTTTTAAACCCTAATTATTTCATGTAAATGTTAATTATGTCCATATTTTTATTATTTGATATAATTCTTGTATATAGATAATTTTAGATAATTAAAAAACTCTTAATTTAATTTTGTAAATATAATAATATGATTATTTAATTATAATTAACCTTATTTTCATAATATGTATATATTTTATAATTTGTTTATAATTATTATTTAATTCTTGTATGTAAACAATTTTTAATATATGCTTAAAAATAATTAAAATTAGCTAATTTAATTTTGTAAGTATAATTTATTTTCATAATATGTTTATAATTAACCTAATTTTTTATAATATGTATATAATTTAAAACTTTATAATAATTAGTATAATATGAATTATTTATGTTTTCTTCTTAATCTTAAAAAATAATTGTTTATATAAAAAATTGAACTTTTTATTATTATGCTAATATCCTTGTTTATTTTATTATTAATTATATTTATTTTCATATGATATTTATTTTACTAACCCCATTTATATATTATTATTATTGTTACTAACCCAATTATTTATTATTATTTATTTTGCTTATTCATTTAATTTGTTAATTATTATTATTATTATGTAATTGTCTCCTTTATGTAATATTTTAATAGTAATGTTTAATATTTATTTTAAATGCTATGGTTAGTAAAATAGGGAGTGAAACATGTTTGTATTTAAAATTAATTTAGATCATTAATTTAAAAGATAAATATTTAAAATTGTACACTCACACACGTAAGTCGATCTTTGATCGCCATCTCACTTTCTAGGGTTACCTCTCATGTTGCCTAAACAAAAGGTCAAGTAGGGTGTATAAAGCAAAGTCCCTCATTTCACATCATCTAGTCCCTAAACAGATAAAAAGATCAAATCCCTTCAAATGTTGCCTTCGTAATGATCTTGTCCCTTTCGAATAAAGATGATAAGTCCCTTTGAATTGCTTATACACCTCACAGTTGCCTAAATAACAGATGACCCTTCACATGTCCCTCATACATCCAAGGTAATGACTACCTATTCCTTAATAATAGGGATAGTCTTACCATTTAAAGGATTCAAGAACAGAAAAGACTTAAACTTAGGGTAGGTTCCTCTTAGATACTTGCTCACTCTACAAAAATATTTCAAACACTTCACATTTTCAAACAAATTTTCAAAACAAAGATTTTATATACATCCGTACATGGATCATTATAAAATACTTAAGAAAATTTCTATTCACACACTTCACATTTCAAAAACATTTTAAAGTGAGCTAAGTAACTAAGAGCCCATGGATAACCATGGATGTAAAGGGTGCTAACACCTTCCCTTTACATAACCTACCCCCCGGACCCAAAAATCTTTTAAAAGGTCTTTCCTGTTCTTTTATGCCTTTCCTTTGGATAAAATAAAAGTCGGTGGCGACTCTTGCTATCCGCAACATTTAACTAAAGTCAGTTCTCCCACCGTGTTACACATATCATCAATATAGTCTGTTCAAAAGTATACTATATGAAATTATGGTATTGTCTTTGTCATCCTCCCTCTAAAGGCTTACAGCTTTAACGAGAGTTAAATATCACAAAAGAGAATTAAGAAACATAGTTTAAATATAGTGAAACAAATGGATTAATTCAAGACAAACACATGCAATGCATTATAGTGAAAACAAAAGTCTGACATAATAGTAAGTGTTTAAGTCGACAAAAGAAATTATAAATGAAAATTCAAATGTTCTCAAAGCCTCTTCCTCTAAACTTGTCACTCCGGATGTCTGGAAGCTTCGATGTTTGGTAAATGATAGGAGAATTTGATCTGGTCTTCTGGCGTAACCTCGAGGATTCCCTCGTCAACCAAGTCTTGAATCTTATTCCTCAATGCCCAACAATTATTAGTGTCATGTCCAGGACAGTTGGAGTGATATGCACACATTGCATTGGGATTATAGCCAGAAGGGGAAGTATTGGGATTCATATGAGGGGTTTTCAAGGTAATTAGCTTCATCTCTAATAAGCATTGCATAATGTGCGACATTGGCATGTTGATTTTGATAAATTGTCTTTTATATTCCTTGTGTTGAGGCGGATTAATCCTATAAGACCTTCTTCCTTTAATTGCAGAACTATCAGTAGTAGCCTGTCTATTTCCTTCACTTATCTGCATCTTCCTTTCAACAAAGTTAGCTTGTTTCATCGGAGGTTGACTGATGATTATATTCCTGACTCTGTTACCTTGAAGTTTATTGACAAAGACTCCCAGCTCTTCGTGCCCCTGGGCTAAGTTTTGGATAAGAGCCAGCTAGCCATTCATCTAGATTCTCATCTCTACCATCTCAACTTGCAATTGTTCCAACTAATTACCCTTGTTGTCTTTAGGATTCTTCTTTTTCGCGTCCTTAGTGAGAAGGGTTTTCAACTCTTCTTGCCCCTTGGAAAAATTCAGGATCACTTCTTGAAATTGAGCATTATGGGTTTGGAGATCTCTGACAGTCTGTTCGAGAGCCGTTTCCACTGAAATAAATAGCGAGAAGATAAGAAACATATCATGGAAACCTGTTATACAATGGTATGGTATGTAGATGCATATGCAATGTTTTCAAGGACCACGTAGGATTTAAATTTGTTAAAGGAAAACAAAAAACAAAACTTTCATTAGTAAGTTTTAAAATATAATTTCCCACTGGGCTTACAATGAAGGAAAAACAAGAAAAGTTACGAAGAAAATAAAAACATTTGAGACTCAAGTCTCCCATGGACGTTTCCTCCTTGTGTTGAGATATGTATTGAGGTTCCACTCTTCGTGAAGTTGCCTTGTTAGCTCCAACACTTTCCCTTTGCTAGCATAGAACTGAGCCTCAAAGGTGTCCCTTTGCTCCTTCAGTTGGATCCAAGATTTTTGCAGCTCTTCCAGGTCCGTAGGCATGTCAGGATGAAGAATGGTATAAGGAACATCTCCTTCAACAATTGGCTCAACAATTACTGGTAAAACAACAGGATATGGCATCATAAGAGTCTGAGCACAAGATCGCACCCATTTGAGGTAAGGTTCCATAGGGATGGAGTGTTTTGGTTCCAAAGTATTGTTGTTGATCTTGTTCACCTTGGTCCAAGCTCATATAAATCTTTGACGCTAACCTTGAAGATCGTTGTCATAATCAAACATAATGCCTTGAATAATCATATCATGAGGACCATTAATCCGAGCATAACCAAACTGACGTAGTGCTAAAGAAGGATTGTAGGTAATTCCCCCTCTTATGCCAAGGAGTGGTACATTAGGGAACTCTCCACAATGGTCAATGATAGTAATATTATCCATAGATCGGGAACACCAATGAATGTTTGAATGAGAGAGTGGCATTATCCTTCTAGACCACCTTAAACCTTGTTCATTCTTCATCACAGATCGGGGAAGGTGTGAAATAAACCACCTTGATAATAGAGGTATGCAACACATTATATTTCCTCGCGCCTTCGTAGTACGAGTGTGAAAATAGTGTAAGATATCTCCGAGCAAGGTAGGCCCAAGATTGTGAGTAAAAAATATGTTGATTGCGTGTACATCTATGAATTGGTCTGGATTAGGGAACAATACCAAACCATAAATCAACAAGGCTAAGATCTCTTCAAAAGCATTATAACTCATAGCATCCAAGAACACATGAGGCTTCTCTATCAATACCTTATCAAGAATATCCTTAGTTCCACTTCTGGTTTCCAGTACAATGTCTGATTTCTTTAGATGCAAGGTTGCAACAATGACTTCAGGTTTAAGCTCATTCTCTAAGCCTGTGAAAGGTTTCTAATTAAGAATGGGCACACCAAGTAGTTTGGAGAATTCTTCCATTGTGGGCACCAGCTGATAATCGGGAAATGTGAAGTAGTGATGTTTAGGATCAAAGAACTGGAGCAAAACACTCATCATATCTTCATCAAACCCTGAGGTAACCAAGTCAATTAGATAACCATGCTTCTTGCTGAATTGGGAGCTTTCAGAAACTTTTGAGACCAACTCCTTAAGCTTGGAAGGTATCCTTATAAAGTTGACCCGAATAGTGTTCCTACAAGTGGAAGCCATAACCTTCAACAAAGAACAACGATAAATCCTTTGGTCCTTGAAATGGTTAGTTAGAATGTTATGATTATGATGTCATGATGTTATGATGTTATGTTCATACACAAACAAGTGGCACACACAAACAAATCACACAATAGCCCTAGGTTTGAAGGCTTGCATGAAGTCCATAGGTAAGTACCTTCCCCACTGAAGTTTAGTTGGTTCAACCTGTCCTAGCAATAGTAACCGGGTTCTAAGGGATCTCAAAATCACTGATTCTTCTCAAAGGTTATTGTTCAGTATGGCAACTGACTTGCCAACCAAAACTCCCCAAGATTATAATCTCAATGAGTGTAGCATCGAGTATCAACCAACTTTAGACTTCACCAAAGTCGGTTATCTCACTACTTTCTAATGGCCAAGATGGGTCAATTAAGGATCTAAAAGTAAGTTAGTGTTAATGACAATATATGACAGCCTCATGTTATCCTCAGCTGACTTAAGGAACATAAGAACCAACCAAGAAGTCACACTAATTGTAGCCACTAGATCAACCATATCGGTATACACCGTACAATTTTCTTGGTCTATTTCTACTTACCTAAGGTACACTAGATCCGGGTTAGGATCTTTCACACAGTAACCCCACAACAAACAAATCAAACAAGTATAGTGATCTAATCCTAAGGTAACCCCTCTTTTACTTAGTACTCCCCAGCAGAGTTGCAAGTTCTGTAACACGGTGGGAGAACTGACTTGGGCAGTTTTGTTTCCAAAAACTATGTTGCAGATAGCAAGAGTCACCATCGACTTTTATTTTATCCAATAAGGAAAAGGAATAAAAGAACAGGAAATACCTTTAAAAATATTTGAGTTCGGGGGGTAAGTTATACAAAGGGAAGGTGTTAGCACTCTTTATATCCATGGTTATCCATGGGCTCTTAACTACTTAGTTCACTTTACTTTTGTTTGAAAAATGTAGTGTATTTTTAGAAAATATTTTCATAAGTCTTTAACTTTGCAATGAACCTCCTATGGATATATACAAAGTGTTTAATTTTGAAAATGTTTGAAAAGTGGGGTGTAAAAAGTGTTTTTGAAAAGAAGTGAGCAAGTACTTAAGAACTACTTACCCTAAGTTTGTAAGGTCTTTCTTGTTATTTATTTCCTTTAAGGGTAAGACTATCCTTACTATTAGTGAGCAAGTATTCTTTACCTTGGATGTTTAAAGGGACGGGCGTAGGGTCATCGTATGGTCATAAAAGGCAACCTTGTAGGGGTATCTTAGTAATTTGAAGGGACGATAATCATTTTCTTAGGCTCATCGAGGGACGAGATCATTTGTTTGTAGGCAACTCGAAGGGACTATGATCTTTTTTTTGAAGGGACTTGATGATTTTGTTTGTAGGCAACGTTTACTAAGATACCCCCACATTCGAGGGACTTGACCAATGTTTTAAGGCAACCAAGAGGGGAAACCTTAGGAGGTGCAGATGGCAATCATAAAACAATCGACTTACATGTGCAAATATTAATTTCATATATTTATCTTTTGAATTTAGTGGGTTAGGTCCAATTAATTTAGCATACAAGTCTTTTCACACCCTAGGTTTACTAACCACACATTTTATATTTTTGCATAAAATAAAAGCGGAAAATAAAAGTCCTAGGCTATTGCATCATGGGGGGGGGGGTACATTTTTCCTTAAGGGATTGCAGAAAATAAAGTGCGGAAAATTAAAACCTAATTAGCTATTACAACCAGGAAGTAATTACATAATTAATTTACAAATGCGAGCAAATAAACATTATTACATTAATCATACAATAATAAGAAAATTAATAAAAAAAGGTTAATTAATTATGATTTTATTTGAGAAAATATATTTTAGGGTTATGTTAAAAAATTAGGGTTAGAAAAGTCAAGATTAAGGTTAAAATCGTCTAAACCCTAATTATTAAGTTAATTATAAATTTAAGGGTTAAATATGTTTTTGGTCCCTACAAATATCCCATTTTTTGAAATTGGTCCCTCTAAATATTTTCTTCAAACATTGGTCCTCCCAAAGTTTTCCGTTTTGAAATATAGTCCCTCCCGTTAGTTTGAACTAACGTAGGCTGATGTGGCAAGTAACAGTAAGTGATGTGGCATGCCAAATGTGAATTTTTTTTCAGACGTGTAAAATTACGTTGCCTTACTTGTCTTCTCATCTTCTTCTAACCCTAATCCCCACTACCAACTTCATCACTTTCATCCCCTTTTACACCTCTTCTTCCTCTTCTAACCTTAATCCCCAAAGCCAAAGAGTTTGTTCAATTGTCAACTCCCTTCTAAACAATACCCCCACCATCATATACACAGGATATGACGACGGAATTTAACAAAAAAAACATACTTCTACAACCCAACGCTCGACAAAACAGTGTGACAGTGACTGAGAAAGATTCCACGGTGGTGGACCACATACACCGAAGCAATTCTGCAAATCTATTTTCCTTTTCTGATCCGATTTTTCAATCATTGCCTAATTTCTCAGTAGCCAAACAGGTTACACATCTTCATTTCATTTCCATTTGGTAAATTTTGCCGCTCCAACCATGGAATCCACTGACAACTCATCAGAACCCACCTTGAAAAATGTACTTTTTTTCTTCATATATCCATTCAATTGGTTTTAATTTTTCATTTTCTTTTCAATTTATTATTGTTTGCATAACTTACCATTATCTACCACTATAATAAACGATTATCAATTTTGTTTAATTTTAAGGTTATTGTAATACTTTCCTTAATTAGGGTTCTCAAAGACTACCTGGTATGGTTAATTGGGTACCAGCAACTGTTATTGCAATGTTCGCAGGCATGTTATATGGTGGTAGCAGAGAGGCGTCTTCTTCTGTTGTAAGTTTATGACCTAATTCTCTCAAATTCTCATTGTATTTATTGATTTATTAGTAAGAAATCTCATAGTGTAGATTCAACATAGAAATGTTCTTTAAAATTTTAGTTGTTCATAAACCCATATTTGCTTTCTTCATTGTAGAGCATAGACCCATGCCAAACATGAAAACACACATAATCTTACAAGTGTATTTGTTAAATAGTTTTGTAATGTGAATTCTTCAAGTCCAACGACCTATTGCATCAAAAGGTGTTTTAGCATTAGATACTCCATAGGACTGTTATATGTAATTATATTCAGTGTCTGAGAATAAAAACTTTGGTGAGGTTGAGTTTTTACTCTCAAAGGCCATAGATTTGTAACCATTCGGTGGGCCACTCTATTCTTGGATAAGCTAGTTTAAGAACTCAAACTTTGGAAACTGACCAACTAACATAGTTAGTTACTTATGGTTGAGAAGTTTGTTAGAGGATAGTTTTATGTTAAGTTTATAACATAAGTCTATTAGTTCTCTATGCTAGAATCCTCTTGTTTCTAGTGTCTTTTCTTATGTAATGTATATAACTAGGTTCTATAATTGTATCATTACAACCTCTCAGTGATAATATTCTTGATATTAGATTATTCTTATCATTCTCTAAATTAAAAAGCATGATGAACCATCTGAGAGTTCATCTTCAACAAGATGTAAGCAACTTGTAAATGAATGTACTTTTTTTTTATAATTTTCCTTGGTTATACTAACAAAAATAACTAATGGAAATACAATGAAAGGCTTATTAAATTGGTTAAGATTAGTGCGATTGTTGCCTATGTTATCATAATTTTTGCCTTACCCAAAAGTGGCATATTTATATCCAAATAGAGAATTAACACATAGGCCATATGTATAAAGTTTAACTTATGGGTATAGCTTTAACATCGATGTCATGTTTAAATTGTTTTGCTTATCTATAATTGTGTTTAGATGGTAAGTGACATTTTACTTTATCTTAGAGTTGTATTATTAATCTTTTAAATTATGTCATACAAAATATACTTTCAAGAGATTCGATTAATGAACATGTCATACCTATAGATAATCCAAAGTAAAGGTTACATGTCATACCTATAAGCAATGTTGTTCATTATTATAAATCTTCAAATAGTGACGTGAAAGTTCTTTTTTTCATTGCTTAATTACTTCATCTCCCTTTTCCACTCTATAAGCAATGTTTGGTATAAAATTATTTTACTAACACCTTTACTTTGTCAGACTAATGCAAATATGATATTTGGTGGGATTACAATTGTATGTGGAGTATTGGGCACTTTAACACTTTAGCAGAAGATGAAATTAAGATAGGATTTTCTCTTGTACTCATCTCTGTGAAGCTTGTCTGACATGACCATTGTCTTCAAAGTAGTTTTTGAATGGCATGATGATCTATTGTTTGAAGTGCTTTTGCAACTATAAGCTAGTGAATTTAATCTTTTACTTTTGTTATTAAGATCTTAATGGAAAGATTCACTACCACTATAATGAGATTTCAATGATGTATAATTCTGTAATGCAGTTCATGTATTCTATTTGTAGAATTCTGTAATGCGGTTCATGTAATCTATGTGTTAGAATTCTTGTAAAATCAAGATTGGGTGTAACCATAATGCTTTAAAATCAATTCTTGGATTATGGACTGCGTTTGGTTCAAAATTGGCTGTCATTTTAATTTTGTGGATGCAGGTGGTTTGTGTCAAATGAAATGGAATTGGTATCATTTGAGGGATTAGCTAGGAATTAACTACGAATTAGCTAGAAATTAACTACGAATTAGCTACCATTTATGAGTTTAAAATTAATATTAGCTACAAATTAGCTATGAATTAGCTAGGAATTTCCACGTCATCAAAAAATTCCCACATGGCATGCCACATCATCCTCTGTTAGTCAAAATTAACAGGAGGGACTACATTTAGAAACAGAAAACTTTAGGAGGATCAATGTGTGAAGGAAAATTTTTTAGGGATCAATTTCAAAAAATGAGATATTTGTAGGGACCAAAAACATATTTAACCCTAAATTTAATTACAAAATTAATAAATTAACCTAAAAAAAACTAAATTTTTATTTATGAAAATAAGTTTATTAATTAAGTTAATGAAAAGAAAAATAAATTTTATATATTGAAATAAATTGCAATTGTTGGTTAATTAAAAAAGTTATTTAAAAAGAATTTAGTTTTTTTTTTAAAAATTGAAAAAAGAAATAAGAAAAAGAAAATAGAATGTAAAGAAAAGGATAAAAAAAGAGGAAAGAGGGGGAAGCATAGATTCAAACCTTCCCCCCAAGGATTGCCAAACATGCCTCTTACCAACTGTTCTATCTACGTGTGTGTAACAATTAACCATAACAAATAATTATAAAATAAAACGAATTTTGAATTTTTGCAAAGCACGCGCAAAGACCTGCTTTAACCTCCACCGTCCACTTTGGTTTTACCTACAGTCGTCCGTAGCTAAAGCTTGTAGTGACGACTTTTGTCTGTCACTACATGTCCTGCAAGTCAAAAACAACATAATACACGAAATAAAAACATTTTAGTTACATAAATCAGTAAATAGTGGTCTTCTAAATCCAAATAATTCATCTATTTCATGTGAAATCGCCATTAGTTGTGGTTCCCAATTTCAAGTTTCTGACACCCTAACAATGGTGTATCACTCTTCCTACATCAAAACTTCAATCAAATTACCCAGAAACCATCTACACACAATTACAAACAACAATAAACAACCAAAATTAATTTACGATGCATAAATTGAAGGAATTAGAAATTTTAAGAACATGAAGTTAAATGAATTCGGTTTGTATGATTGGGTATGCATTTGATGATGGTGATGATGCATTCATGTTCAGAATGCTTCAAGGAATCTATTGGAACCTTCAAAAGCCTTTGAAAATAGCTGCAAATGAGAAACCAATTTTGAGTTTTGTTCTTGATTTTTTGAAGTTTGAATAGGGTTGATGAGTTTAGAAATTCGTCCTTGTGCACTTTGTTCTTGTTGTGTACTTATAGGTGATGTAATTAGGTAAAAAATTTGGGCCTTTGTGGATGGATTTTGGATTGCTTGGGGATGAAGAAAGATGGTTTCTTTCTTTGTCCAAAAATTAGATGAAATCTTACTCTTTTGGTTTTGCACGAATTTGATCCTTCTCAATCATCATAATCATCAAATATTTGATCCCAGAATAGATTTAAGACCAAATATTGAATTTTTATTTTTTATCTTAATTAAAATTGAATTTAAATGATTTAAATCCAATATAATATAAAATAAATAAATAAAATCAGATATTATGATCCATGGGTCGTGAGTGATCTTATATTTGAGTTTGGGTTGGAAAAATATGGGCCCATTTGGAAGAAACTTGAGTTTTGGCCTTTTTTGCTTCATACACCTCCTCAAAATTGCCCAACTTCAATAATGCATAACTCCCTCAATGTTTACCCCATGTAGGTGTTCTAGGACTTTTTACAAAGCTTAGAGTGTCCTCTAACTACTCCTTTTGGTCCCATGTCCATTTGATATTCCATTTTTAAGTTATGAGCTTTTGAAAAAATTGACTTTTTGTTGACTTTTAAAAGGACCTGTAATGTCTTGGCTCATATCTCTCAAATGAAGCATTTTTGCCTTGGCTTGTGAGACAAAATGTTGTAGAGAATTGAATTTCCTTAAAAATGAGCTTTGGATGGGAAAATTTTGATGAAGCATGTGAAATTTATGGCTGGTCAAAGTACAGTTGACTTTTCGTGCACAAAACCCTAATTTAGTAACTTTTGATTCTTGATGCTTATGAGGTTTCCTTGCTGAATCATGATCAACCCTTGATCAAATGATGAATTTCACCTCATAATATTGATGTTGACCAAAAATCTTGAAGTTTGACTGTATGTTGACCACAATTGACTTTTTGACCAAGTTAACTGATTTTTTATTATCTGAGCATCTGACTGACCAAACTTTTGAGGAAAGTCTTGAAACTTGACATGAGGATTCTTTGAAGTATGTGGGATGTTATGAAGTCCATTTTAGGCTTTGGAAGTCCAATTTTCCTTGGGAAACTCAAAACCCTAGTTTTAGATCAATTGCTTAGAGGAGGCTTTGTCTGATGAAACCTGAAATCCTTTTGAGCAAATGTGAACCTTGTGACTATTAGGAGACCTCTTGAGACATATTGTATTGAATATGGGAGGGAAAATTTTGGGGTACAACAACATGCATAACAGTGATGCCTAATGTTTGATGCCTGAAAATCTACTCATGTCTTCTATTCCGATTATCTCGGAATAAGGAAAACCAAAAACACCATCTTCCATGTCTATTTGTCGAATACAACCTTGCATCACATCTCATATTTACACAAGTGTATCAAGACACAACTGAAAGAGATTTGTAGGAGCTCTTTTTGTCGGCATGGATCTTGGAGGAACCTTTTTCTTGCTCACGACCTGTTGTGAAGCTTGAGCAGGAACCTAACAATCATATAAGTTAGGTAAAGTAGAAAATCATGAAACTTTTGAATTCAGATCATAGAATAATAATTTAAATGTACCTCTCTTTGTTGTGATGCAACAAACTCTTTTTCCGGCAAAATCCCTTTATCCTTAGACGCAAGTTTTGTAGGAGTCTAACATTACCATATTGTAAGAAAATGTACGTAATGATTCATAATGATTTTCATAATGGTTTGAAATTGAGATTTGAATACTAAGAGATTCATAATGGTTTTAACTTACCTCGTCATCTATGAAAATGAGGTCTGACGACCATGCAACAAACGAGCCTATTGCATCTCCCACCAATGTTATCTCTGAAACCATGTCAGGTATATGTAGTATCGCATCCCTATCTATAGCTGTAACACCCCATTTTTAATAATTTATTCGTCAGTTATTTTGGTGCGTTGTTAGCCTTGTTTAAGGCGTATGTCTTATTGTTTTCACTGTTGTGTCCTAGTGGGACGGGTGAAATAGGGGTGTGCTCAGTAATAACGAGTGTGTGAATAATAATAATATTACTTAATTACTATTTTTATTATTACTATTATTATTGTTATGAAAATAAAATTAGTATTATTAAATTATGACTATTATTGGGATTTAATTAAAAGGAGGGACGATTTAGTAAATTACAAGGTGAGGGTTTTAGGAGTGGATTAAACTAATCAGAAAATTATGATAAAATTAGTCGTATAATTTTGTGGAAGAACCAAGAGGCTATGAGGAGGAGGAACAACCTATGGAATTCTCCATAGACGAAATTCACAAGAATTCTGTAGGATTTGAGGTAAGGGGAGAATGGGTTCATAATAGGTGATAATATCATGTTGGGTAGTGAGGATTTCTTACCCTCGTAGGTTTTTCGTATAAATGATGTTGTGATATGAATCTGTGATATGAATATTTATTGTTGTGAACTCGTTCTGGTATATTTGAATTCGTATTTGGAAATATTGTTGTTGTTGCTTGGTATGTTGTGATGATATGCAGATTTGTATTGTTGTACAATAAGAATGACGAATTTAGATCTAGAAATCGTATATGATTGAATCTAGGAATGTTAGATGGAAGAAGGACATGAGAAGTGACATAAAATTGATGTAGAAACAAGTTTAGGCCTGAATAGGAGTGGAAACAATATGAAACGCATAGCAAAATCTGGACTGGTGGGGGAAAATAATTTTTAGTAACAGATCTGGGCATTACGCGTAACACTCTGGGCATTACGCGTAACACTACACTTGTTACGCACGTTACACGTAACACTCTAGGCATTACACATAACACTCTAGGCATTATGCGTAACACATTAGGTATTACGCGTAACACCAGCGGAGGTGAGGGAAAATGTGATTTTTGCGATTTATGTCCCGATTTCGCATGCGTGGCCGATTCTTTTAGTGTGAAGTATTGAGATGGACATTAAGACATAGTTAATCGAGGTTTAACATCGAGAAATAAAATAATGATGGAATTTAGGTGGATTTAATTAGTCGAGTAATTAATTAAGTCGTGTGAGATCTTCGTTGATTGTAATACTTACAATTAGAGGTGAACTGGGTTAATAGTTGAGACTTAGTGGTTAATTGAGTGAGTAACTAATCAAGATAGTGATGTATTTCCTTAGTGAAGTATAGACCGAGTTGATAGAATAAGTATGCTGAACTGTGGTGTGGCACGACGAGTGTATATTCTTTAGGTGTTTGGGGAACTCGTGTATAGGTATGATTATTGGTGTAGTGGTGTTGTAGGTGGTGCTGTGTGATCAGAATGATTGTTGCTATGATCGACTCTTGTTGTATAAGTGTGGTATGGAATTTTGGTGTGATCTGTAGGATCGAATTAATGTATAATATTTATTATACACATGTTGTAGGCATAGATTGCAATGTTGTATATTTTATGTGATCTGATGGATCGTGAAGAGGTATAACGATGGTTGTACCAGTGTTGTGTGCATATTCATTGTCATGCATTCATATATTATTGTTAATTATTATTGGGAAGATCGTGCCAGATGGGCGAATATGATCATCCGTACTCCGTTTTGGAGAGTGTTGAGATAATCATTGTCGGATGGGTGTATGTGATTATCGGGTTCAATTGAATGAACCATGGTGAGTCAGTACCACATGCATTGTGTCTATGTTGGGTCATATTGCATATTGATGTTGTTGAATCATGTTGTCTTGTTGATGATTATTTTTACGAATATGTGATGTTGTGTTGTTGTTGTTGTGAGATACTACCTTTTAACATGTATTATACACTGTTAATTATTGAATGTAGTTCTCACCCCCTTTTATTGTTTGTTGTGTCTATGCTTCGTTGGAAGTACAGATGATTCAGGTACTCGAGTATGCTTGGAGTACAAGTTGCTTGGTCGAGTCCTAGGATTTTCTTTGATACCTAACATGGGAATTTGGGATTTTTGTTGTTTATTTATTCTTATTATTAGTAGTTACATATCATATTTGTTGAAACTTATAGATCAAGAGAATTGATGCATATTGTTGATGTTTGGAGAATTTTCGTATGATGAATAAAAAGATATTTTTTCGTTGTTTTCAATAAAAGGATTTTTTTGTTGAATATTATTGTTGTCGTGGCATTCCACTTTGTTTAAAACTCTGAAATTTGTATTATTTTAACCTATTTCCAAAACTGGGAAAGTGGGAGTTACAATAGCAATATCAACTGACACTTTCAGATATCCATGAGGGAGAGGATTATGGTGAAGTAACTCTTCTGCTCAGATATGCACTTTTCCGTTGCCAACCATACGATAAGTTGGTAACGACAAATACAACCAACAAGAGGAAATGCCCTGAAGCAATAGTGAATGCATAACTGTTAATGTATATAAAGGTCGATTAAAATAAATGTGTTAATTGAATTAAAATAAATATTTGCTAATTACCTCAGGAATTTTATTTTCACAATTGATACTAGCTTTGTCACTAGTATCTTTCAACCCGAAACTACGTTTTCCCTCTCATATCTCTCTTTATCCTCTTGCAATTCACGAACTTACGCTTTAAGTTCCTCTAATGATTGCATCACTTATTGATTGTTAGGATTTTTTTCTCTTTGGTTGCTTATAAAAGGAAGATGTAGTCACACCAAATCCTTTACCCCTCACCCGATCGAAATACTCGAGAACATTTAGTACTAGAATAAGAATGCTCCTGCAATCCTCCTCACCGATGGTTAATGATTTAGATAGAGTCTCCTGAAATTCATTGACAAATAGAAAATTATTAGTGGGGATTAAAAATTAATTATATTTTAAAGACATAATGTTATACTTACACATTCCTCATAAACATGTTGAACGTCTTCACTAGCAACTCCATTCTTGCCCACACGAGTAGCCTTCCATAAAACATGTTATGTAAGAGATTTTTCTTCACTTTTCTCATCTTCCAACTACATATTGAGACAAATAATAAGATCGTCAAGTATAACATATTGAGACAATTAATAATATCATATCATTTATATATAGTTACCATTGTTGGTGTAAGCCCTTGAGGCAAATACTTTTGGTACTTGTATCGAATTATTTATTAATAATAAAAGGAATTTATTTATTATGTTTGTTTTTACAGAATGATAAAGTCCCTAGAATAGATAGTTAGTTTAATGAAATATTAAGTGTGACTTAAATCATGAGATTCCATTAAACATAAGGATATTATTCTTAAAGCATCCATAGTCGGGCTTTAACGTGAAATTGGATATCCTTAAATCAATAAGACTATTATGTAGATAAACTGATGATCACATCTCATGGATCATGGATAAGGAGTTATCAAGTCTTGACATAGGTATGAATATTAGGATAAATATTTATACTGGATTGACCCACTATGAGAGTACTACATATAATGTTATGTAAAGTGTCATAAGTTACTCTCATGATGATAGTGGTGTATACCACCCTTCAACCTGAAACTACTATAGATCCTAGATGTAGAGTCAAGTACTTTATTGCTGATCAAACATTGTCCGTAACTGGATGATCATAAAGACAGTTGATGGGTGCTTCACAAAGCATGTTGAGGGACATGAGTAGCCTAGATGAAATTTGCCCATCCTGCATAACAGGATAAATCTCTAAGGGCCCAATATTGAACTAGATAAGGATAACACTGTATATGCCTTGTGTTCAATATAGACATAAGGGCAAAAGGGTAATTATACACACATGAACTATCACAAAAGGTTTTGTCAGATCACATGACAATTTTGTGAATTGGGTAGCAGTGATGTGTTGCTAGATACCACTCACTGTTTATTATGTTAAATACATGATTTAATATAATTGACAACGTCGTGATATCCTACAGAGTCACACACATAATTAGAGAATGGGTAGAATAAATAAGGTACATCGTAAGGTACGGTGCACTAGAATGGAATACAGAATATGGTAAGGTACCATGTGCTTAATTAACATATGATATAATAATAGTTATTATTAATTTTATAATAGTTATAAAATGTAATAATAATAAAATTATGTTTATTATAATAATATAATATTATTATTATTGAGTTGGGCTTTAAGCATAAAGCCCATACAAGTAGTTCTATAAATAGAACCCTTGTGTAGAAGCTCACAAGTTGTTGTTTTGAAACCCTGGCCGTATTCAATTTTTCCTCTCCCTCACTCTAAAACCTTCAATCTAATCAGCTAGCACTATGACTGAAGGAAGTTGTTCGTGTGGATTGGGTAGAGGCGTTGTTCATCATACAACGCTTGTGATCTTCCATCGATTCAGATTCAAAGGTTTCATAGCCATAAGAGGTAACTTTTCTATCACGGATCATGACCTTTCGTAAGGATCTCTAAAGGGAAATTTTTGTTTTCTGCTGTGTTTTATCGCTAATTTCCCTTCAGTGGTATCATACCCACTTACGAAACCATGAGCCTGGTAATTGTTTATTTTATATTATTTTGTTTTAATTGGATTAAAACACGTGAACAAAAATTAAATCAAATCCGGATATTGAATTTTTGGCATCAAATTGTGTACGGTTTGGATGGTTGATATTGACTATGCTTCGGAATCCAATAATAGTATGGTGAAACATCGATATGTCAATTGTCAATAAGTTACACATATATGATCGATCTAATTCATATGTGATATGATTAACTTTAATGCAAAAATGGTATATTGAATATACTATTTTATTTTATCAGTTCGAATCACGTAATGATTATCATTCATTTGAGCGATTTGTGGTCATCTGCTTCAGAATTTGACTTTAGTATGGTGAAGTGATGTCATACGAATCAATCATACTGAATTATTAATCATGGTGTTTTGATGGTATGAAATTTTTGCATTAGGGTTCATGATGGTACAAGGGTTGCACCGTCAATGAGGTCGTCAATGAAGTTACGTATTCTATAAGTGTGATGGTCACCATAAAACAAGTGACGGTCATCACAGACTTAAGTGGGAAGATCGTCATGGACAACAGATGACGGTCGTCACATGGTCTTAAAGTGTGACGGTCGTCATAAGCACTGTGACGATGCAAGGGTTGCGTCAATGTAGTTTGTGCTTTAGGCTATGCATTTACCCAAAAATTTAATTTGATTTATTTAATTAACATGATTTAAATTAATAATGATAAATTTTTTTTATTATTTTTCTTGTGGTGATCACTTATGGCCTTAGTTTATTTTTTTTGTTTTGGATTTCTTAAATATGACCTGTGTGTCGTGCATATCTTATTCTCATCATGTAACTTCTTTTCTCATCTCACTCTCTCATATGTAAAACGAGTTTCCTTTATGTAATAAATTATTATGAAGAAAGAGAAGACTACAAAAAAAAGAAGGACAACCTTGGAGATCTTGCTTAGAGAAGTGAAAATCGTTATTAGATTTAGCTTAAGTTCTCTCATTGGCTTGGGAGAACAATTGCGCTAGGAGCCATAACTGTTTCATTTGTATGTATGTTGATATATATTGTATGTATGTTGATGAATGTGTAAGGAACGATTTATATGATAAATAAGTCCTGAGATCAAACTAATTAAAATTCCCTCAAAGCTAATATTAAGTTTTTGCTTTTCAAGTTTTAGAACTCATCAAGACTAGTATCGAATATTGTAGGTTTCACCTAATGTGAGGTGCATGTTCTATATTAGTAAGGTGCGATGGGATAAAAGTAATATCCAATTTCTAAAAAGTGGGTCAAACTTAACTGAACAAAATATAATAAGATTATATACGTTTAGAAGCAAGAGTTGGGATTGATCCATATGATTGATTGGAATAAAGAGTTATTCACTCAACTGAAATATTCGAGAATTGTATTTGATGCAATTTGAAGGAGTTCCTACCTAAATAACAGAGTTTTGTGTAATCAGTCTAACGTTGACTTAAAACAAAGCGAAATATGGATCTCGATCCATTAGAAAATCTTCCAACGGGATTTTCCGAATCAAATGATGAGGGTCATTTGTTTTGAGTAAAATAGTGAGAGCATATTTAATTAAAGACCTAAATGAATTTGTTTAATGATACTAATATCTCCACCATCTTTTAATGTAGATTACCATGACAATAAACACATCTAATAAAATTTTGTGATTAATCCTTGATAAAGAAAAATTGTTTGGGACAAATTTTTCTAGATTGGCACCGAAATCTGAGGATTGTCCTCAAACATGACAAAAAGCTGTATGTCTTAGAGACACCTGTTCTTGCTGAGGAGCCTCTTAGTTCTGCTCCTAAGGCTGATAGAGATGCTTATAAGAAGCATATAGATGATGCCAATGAAACTGCTTGCCTCATGCTAGCAACCATGAATTCTGAATTGCAAAAGCAACATGAAAACATGGTAGCGTTCGATATGATCAAACATCTGAAGATGCTCTATAAAGAGCAGGCAATGTAACAGCCCGAGCCTTCTGCGCTCCCGGCACTATTACCTCACGATCTTCTCTACCCCCTTGGGTACAGGGTTCGATTCCCATAGAAGGCAAAAACTCTACTAGTGAGGGTGGTATAGAAGATCGTGAGGTAATAGTGCCGGGAGCGCAGAAGGCTCGGGCTGTTATAGGCAAGGCATGAGAGGTTTGAAGTTTCAAAAGCTATTTTCCAAGCCAAGCTAGCTGAGGGAAGCCCATTAGGTCCCCATGTACTCAATATGATTTGGTATGTGGATAATCTTGAAATATTGGGTTTTCCCCTCAAGAAGGAGCTTGCAACTGATTTGGTCCTGCAATCGTTATTGGAGAGTTTCAGTCAACTTGTCCTTAATTTCAACATGAATGATATGGAAAAATCTCTTCCTGAATTGCTAAGCATGTTAAGAACTATTGAGCAAAATTTTAAGTTAAACAGGAAATCCATTTTGATGGTTAGTAATGGAAAGAGATAGAACAAAAGGCCCACCAAGAAGGATGGTAAATGGAAAGGAAAGGACGTTAACAAACCCAAACATACTGCACCTGCTTTGAAGCCTAGTGGAGGCATATCTAAGGAAGGCACTTGCTTCTATTGCGGTAAGACTGGACACTGGAAGAGAAACTACCCAAAGTACCTAGAAGATAAGAAGAATGGAGTGGAGACTTCAACTTTAGGTATTTTTGTTATAGAAATTAACTTATCTACTTCTGCATCATGGGTATTAGATACTGGACGTGGTTCTCACATTTGTACCAATGTGCAGGGACTAAAAAGGAGTAGAGATTTGGCAAAAGGTGAAATTGACCTACGAGTTGGAAATGGAGCAAAGGTTGCTGCTTTAGCTGTAGGAATTTATGATTTGACTTTACCTAGTGATTTAATAATTCAGTTAGAGAACTGTTATTATGTACCTGCAATTAGTAGGAATATTGTTTCTGTTTCTTGTTTGGACAAGTTTTATTTTTCATTTATAATAAAGAATAAATGTTGCTCTATTTATTTAAATGATATATTCTATGCTACTGTACAAATAAACAATAGATTGTATATCCTTGATCTTGAAATGCCAATTTATAACAATAATACTAAAAGGATGAAACCTAATGAGTTAAATCCAAGTTACCTTTGGCATTGTCGCTTAGGCCATATAAATGAGAAGCGCATCTCCAAACTCCATATAGATGTACTCTTGGATTATTTTGATTACGAATCATATGATACATGAAGATCTTGTTTAATTGGAAAAATGACAAAGACCCCATTCACAAGAAAAGATGAAAGGGAAAATGATCTTTTGGCCCTCATACATACTGATGTATGTGGACCACTGAACATACCAGCCAGAGGAAATTTTCAACACTTCATCACATTTGCTGATGATTTCAGTAGATATGGTTATGTGTATTTAATGAAACACAAATATGAATCCTTTGAAAAGTTCAAGGAGTTCAAGAATAAAGTACAACACCAATTAGGTAAGAATATTAAAACTCTTTGATAAGATCGAGGCAGTGAATATTTAAGCCTAGAGTTTGATGACCATCTAAAAGATTATGGGATTCCATCCCAACTCATTTCTCCTGGAACACCGCAATGGAATGATGTATTTGAGAGAAGAAATCGAACCTTATTAGACATGGTACGATCCATGATGAGTCACGCCGATCTTCCAAACTCCTTTTGGGGATATGCACTATTGACAACAACTTACACACTTAATCGTGTTCCATCCAAAAAGGTAGAAAAGACATCATATGAGATATGGAGTGGTAAGAAACCACATATGTCTTACATGAAGATTTGGGGTTGTGAAGTTTATGTGAAACGACAAGTTTCAACTAAGATTGAGCCCAAATCTGACAAATGCTTATTTGTGGGGTATCCTAAAGAAACAAGAGGATATTACTTCTACAATCCTTCTGAGGGAAAAGTGTTTGTCACTCAAACTGGAGTCTTCTTGGGAAGGGACTTTATTTCCAAAGGAATCGGTGGGAGGAAAGTAGAGCTTGAAGAAATTTAAAAATCACAAAGCATTGATACACCTATAGAGGAATTAGACCAGGAATCACAAAAAGTTATGGAAGAGCAACCTACTCAAGTAGAACAAAACCAGTGTAGGTCGAGCAGGATACATCACCAACCAAAGATATATGGATATCTCATAACTGATCAAGGTGATGTATTACTCATGGATCAAGATGGGCTTGTAACCCACCAAGAGGCTATAACTGGTCCTGAGTCTGAGAAATGGCTAGAAGCCATGAAATCTGAAATGAATTCCATGTGCACAAACCAAGTTTAGACCTTGGTAGAACCTCCAGTAGGAGTTAATCCTATAGGACGCAAATGGGTCTTCAAGAATAAGACTGATATGGATGGTAAGGTACATACCTATAAGGCAAGACTGGTTGCTAAAGGTTATAAACAAATTCATGGGATAAACTATGATGAAGCCGTTTCACCAGTTGCACTGCTTAAATCTGTTCGGATTTTACTTGCTATCGCTGCATATCATGATTATGAAATATGGTAGATGGATGTCAAATCTGCTTTCCTTAATGGGAATCTTCTTTAGAATGTGTACATGACACAACCTGAAGGATTTGACATACCTGAAGAAGCCCAAAAGATATGTAAGTTACAGCGATCAATCTACGGATTGAAGTAAGCTTCCACAAGCTGGAATATTCGTTTTGATGAAACTGTAAAATAATATGGATTCATAAAGAATGAAGATGAGCCTTGTGTATACAAGAAGGTTAGTGGGAGCATGATTGTTTTCCTGGTATTATATGTAGATGACATATTACTCATTGGAAATGATATCCCCACCTTGCAACAAGTAAAAGCTTGGTTAGGGAAATGCTTTTCTATGAAGGACCTTGGTGAAGCAGCCTATATATTAGGAATCAGGATCTATAGAGATAGATCACAAAAAATGCTTGGCCTAAGTCAGATTACATACATAGACAAAGTGTTGAGACGCTTTAATATGCATGATTCCAATAAAGTATTCGTACCTATGAAACATGGCATGTGTCTATCAAAAACACAATCCTCTTCAACTAAGGAAGAAAAGGATCACATGAATAAGATTCCATATATGTCTGCAATAGGATCTATCATGTATGCCATATTATGTACTTGACCATATGTCTCGTATGTTTTAAGTGCAACGAGTAGGTACCAATCCGATCCTGGTGATGCTTACTGGGTAGCTGTCAAGAATATCCTTAAGTACTTGAGAAGGACCAAGGATACATTCTTGATATATGGAGGCCAGGAAGAGCTCGACGTAATTGGTTACACCGATGCTAGCTTCTAGACAGATAAGGATGACTTTAGATCACAATCTGGTTATGTGTTCTACCTAAATGGTGGCGATATGAGCTGAAAAAGTTCAAAGCAAGAGATAGTTGCTGATTCTACAACCAAGGTCGAGTATATTGCTGCCTCAAATGTAGCAAAGGAAGTTATTTGGATCAAAAAGTTCATTAGTGAACTTGGCATAATCCCTAGTATTGTAGATCCCATTGATCTTTATTGTAATAACAATGGTGCCATCACACAAGCTAAGGAGCCTAGATTTCACCAACGATCCAAACACATACTTAGGCGTTATCATCTCATTTGAGAGATAATAGATGATGGAGATGTGATGATATGCAGAGTACATACACTTGACAGCATTACTGACCCATTAACAAAACTTCTTGCGTAACAGAAGCATGATGGCCATACTAGATCTATGGGTATTAGGGGTATGCCTGATTGGCTCTAATGTTAGTGAGAGATTGTTGGTGTAAGCCCTAGAGGCCAATAATTTTGGTACTTATATCGAATTATTTATTAATAATAAAAGACATTTCTTTATTATGTTTGTTTTTCCAGAATGATGAAGTTCCTAGAATAGATAGTTTGTTTAATGAAATATTAATGGAACTTAAATCATGAGATTCCATTAAACATAAGGATACTATTATTAAATCATGCATAGTTGATCTTTAATGTGAAATGGGATAGCCTTAAAGCATTAAGACTATTATGTATATAGACTGGTGATCACATCTCATGGATCACGGATAAGGAGTTATCAAGTCTTGACATAGGTATGAATATTAGGATTAATATTTATACTGGATTGACCCACTATGAGAGTACTACGTAGAATATTATGCAAAGTGTCATAAGTTACTCTCATGGTATAGTGGTGTATACCACCCTTCGACCTGAAACTACTATGGACCCTAGATGTAGAGTCAAGTACTTTATTGCTGATCAAACATTGTCCGTAACTAGATGATCATAAAGACAATTGATGGGTACTTCACATAGCATGTTGAGGGACATGAGTAACCTAGATGGAATTTTCTCATCCTGCATAACAAGATAAATGTCTAAGAGCCCAATATTGAACTGGACAAGGATGACAATGTATATGCCTTGTGTCCAATATAGATATAAGGGAAAAAGGGTAATTGTACACACATGTACTATCACAAAAGGTTTTGTCAGGTCACATGACAATTTTGTGACTTGGGTAGTAGTGATGTGTTGCTAGATACCACTAACTGTTTATTATGTTAAATACATGATTTAATATAATTGCCAACGTCACGAAATCCTACATGGTCACACACATAAGGACAATTAGAGAATGGGTAGAATAAATAAGGTACATTGTAAGGTACGGTGCACTAGAATAGAATACGAAATATGGTAAGGTACCATGTGCTTAATTAACATATGATATAATAATAGTTATTATTAATTTTATAATAGTTTTAAAATGTAATAATAATAAAATTATGTTTATTATAATAATAGTTATTATAATAATATAATAATATTATTATTGAGTTGGACCTTTAGCTTAAAGCCCACACAAGTAGTTCTATAAATAGAACCCTTGTGTAGAAGCTCACAAGTTGTTGTTTTGAAACCATTGTCGTATTCTATTTTCCTCTCACACTCTAAAACCTTCAACCTAATCAGTTAGCACCGTGACTAAAGGAAGTTGTTCGTGTGGACTGAGTAGAGGCATTGTTCATCGTACAATGCTTGTGATCATCCATCGATTTAGATTCAAAGGTTTCATCGCCACAAGAGGTAACTTTTCTATCACGGATCATGACCTTTCGTAAGGATCTCTAAAGGGAAATTTTTGTTTTCCGTTGCGTTTTATCGCTAATTTCCCTTTAACCATTTGTTGATGTAAGCGTGCATATCCCAAACGCCATTTTCTGTATGGATATGCGGGTTTTGATTCTCTTTGGCGATTAATGGCTCTGAAATCCTGGATAAACAAGTTTAAGTCATATCAAAATAAACTAATGCAAGAAGTATATAATACAATTAATAGACATGAAAATATAAACAAGTTTACATTGAATTTTTTTTTCCGTTTAGCTACAAAAGCACCCCATTTTTCAGGTTTAATCAAATCCTCATACAAGTGTGGAAGTTCTGCTTCAACAAAAAAAATTTTCATCATCCCTCTGATATTTGTTTGATAATAAGGCTCGAAATCCCCTATGTCTTTTTCCGGCCAATTGGAGACAATACTTCCGCCGACTTTCATCAATATTAAAGAACCTCTACAAAAAAAAAGCATACACATATAAACATAAAGTGTGTTAGTATAAGTAAAAAAAAATATAATAACACATCAATCATGTTTGGTAATTAAGTACCTGTATCTCACTCCATATCTTATTTTTACTAGCTTTCAACGATGGATTCCTCTAATTATCATTGGTAATTAGAATGCGCTGACGGACAAGTGAACCAATGTATGAAGACAACATTGAACCATTAGGCTCACTTAGTTGGTTCTCATCACTCCAATGTACATCAAATTTCACCCCTTTGTCTCTAGCACTGACAATTGACTTCGTAATTGTTATTCCATATTTTATTTCACTTTCTACCTTCGAAGCTTTATTCTGAGCTTCATTTGTATCATGTGTCTCGTGTGTGTCTTTCTCATTACAAGCCACTAAACTTATAAGAAAGAAAAAACAAAAATTAAATGAAAAATTATAAAAATCCATAATCTATAATCCAATGAATGATATAACATGATAAATTAAATGACAAATTTAAAATCCAAAAATTAAATGACAAATCTAAAATCCATAATCTATAATCCATTACTAGCTATTAGTACCTTTTTAGGCACATCTCTTTCTTTTCTTGGTTGGAATATGTTTTACCCGTCTCTTAACAACACAGACGGTTGGATTGATCAAAATACCCTCATTATGATCATTTCTAGTATATGATGCATTCACTATAATATTTTCATCTTGATTATTTCTAGTAAATGATTCAATATCAACATCAATATCATCTTGATCTCCAATGGTTTCATCAATTACTTTGTTAGATAAAAGCACTATAGACCCTTTTGTACTTGTCGGATCAGTGACATAGAACACTTATTTAGCTTGAGAGGCTAAAATAAAAGGCTCATCTTTGTACCCCACCCTATTAAGATCCACTTGCAAAAATCTCGACTTATCTATTCGTACGCCATTATTGTTTTCAACCGACTTGCAAAGAAATATAGGAATCTGAAACTTCTCATAATCAAACACCCAAATGCGCTCGATAACCCCAAAATATGACAGATTTAGAAATCTAGGGCTTAAGTATTTCACACTTGAAATATGCATTGCTTCAGCTACCACGATGATACCACTATTTTGCATAGTACTTTTATAATCTTGTTCTTTGGTATAAAATATGTATCCATTAATTGTGTATGTGCTATAAGAAAACACAACCAAACTTGGACCATATGCTAAACATCTCAATCTTTCTATTATTGAAACGGGATCTGAATAATACTTTTTGAAAATGTGATCCTTAAACTAAGGTATGAAACTTCGATTATGCTCTCTTACTATCCAATTTGCATTTCTATTCGGATTTAAACCTCGGAGAACATCCTTGTGCATTTCAACATACAACTCAACCTCATTCTCATTATGCAGAACATACAAATGCACTTGATCCCGTTCGACCCTTGATACTGTCACAACTTCATTTCTAATTAGCTTTTTCCTACTTTTTTCCCGACAATATGGGATTTAGGGAGTCCAGTTGATTGTACATTAGACAGATATTCAATACAAAACTCAATCGCTTCTTTAATGATGTATCGTTCAGCAATACAACCCTCTGGTCGACTTCAGTTTTTCACATACCTTTTTAATATTTTCATATAACGTTCAACAGGGTACATCCATCTCATATAAGCCGGTCCACACAATTGTGTCTCTTTCACCATATAAACAACTAGATGAACCATTATGTCAAAAAAGGAGGGATGAAAATACATTTCAAGATCACACAAAGTAATAACTATTTCGTTTTGCAATGTTGGTAAGATCTCAAGATCGATCACCTTACTACAAATTGACTTGAAGAAAAAACACAATTTAGTTATTGCGTTTCTTACTTTTTCAGGAAGAATAGAACGATACCTATTGGTATAAAATGTTCCATTATAACATGGTCGTCACGTGTCTTTAAACTCTTTAACTTGAGGTCTTTCATAGACACAAGTCTTCTAATATCTGAAGAGTATCCTTCTGGAACTTTAACTTCACTTAGAAACTGACACAATACTTTTTTCTCCTTTCTACATAGATTATATGCAGCAGGTGGTAGATATGTTCGTTTTCCTTTCTTCAAGGGTCCTAATTCAGTTCTTATCCCCATCGCTATCAAGTCCTTTCTTGCTTTAAGGCCATCCTTAGACTTTCCTTGTATATTAAGTAACATACCAATAACACTGTCAAACACATTGTTTTTTCAATATGCATAACATCGAGAAAATGTCTTACATACAACGAATTCCAATATGGCAGTTAAAAAAAATTGACCTCTTCTTCCACCCTTTCTTGACAAGGGTATGTGCAAAAGGCTTGCCAAACCGAGTACTCACATGTGTCACCTTTTCAAAGATTTGATCACCTGTCAATATACGTGGAGCTCTACCTTGTTTTGTGTTTCCATTGAAGGCTTTTCTCCACCCATGATAGTGATGTTTCAAATTTAAGAATCTATGATGACCGAGAAAGACATTCTTCTGACCAAACTCCAATCGCGTCCAATTTGTTTTATCTTCAAAAATAAGACACACACATTTACCTTTTATTTTGTACCCTGATAGATTTCCGTATGCTGGAAAATCATTAATTGTGCCAAACAACATCGCCCTCAAGTTGAAACTTTCTTTCCTATACTCATCATAAAACTCCACACTGTTCTCCCACAAAAACTTTAAATCTTCGATTAAGGGTGTCAAGTAGACGTCTATGTTATTCCCTGGTTATTTAGGCCCAGAAATTAACATAGATAACATCATGTACTTACGCCTCATACATAGCCATGAAGGTAGGTTATAAATCATTAAAATCACAAGCCAAATGCTATGTGAGATACTTTGAAAACCGTGTGGGTTCATTCCATCAGTAGATAATGCCAAGCGAAGGTTTCTTGTTTCTTTTCCAAATTCAGGATAATCATCATCAATTTTCGTCCACAGTGGTGAATCTGCCGGATGTCGAAACTTTCCATCAATAATTCTTTCATCTGCATGACAAGTCAAATGTCTTGAATCAATTTCACTATGAAACATGCGTCTGAATCTCAGAATTATAGGAAAATACCATAAGAATTTTGCCGGAGACCACTTCTTATTATATCGAGAAACACCACATTTAGGACACTCATTTAACAATGCATACTCGTTTCGAAACAAGACGCAATAATTTAGACATAAATCTATCTTATCATAGCTCATGCCAATATAGCACAACATCTTTTTGGCCTCATATCTTCGATTGGGAAGAACATTATCCTCTGGAAGCATATCTTTCATAAGGGCCAATAACTCTGTGAAACTTTTATCCGACCATCCATTACTCGCCTTTAAGTTGTATAACTTTAATACCGCATACAATCTTGTGAATTTAGTGTAACCATTATACAACGATTTCTCTACATTTCTTACCAACCTCTCAAACATTTCAGGATAATCCTTAAGATCATCTTCAAGTGCTTCTGCAATCTCTTTGACTCGATCATAATCGTATGTGTATGTGCCATTGTTGTTTGAAGCATAGGTCATATTATCCCCCGGTTCAACATTCCCGTTACTTTTCTCACCATGAAAATTCCAACATGTATAACTTCGATCAATTCCATGCCTCTGTAAATGCGATGCCAATTGAACTGCGTCAACCCGACCCACAAAACAGCAACCCAAGCAAGGATATCTCATTTGACTGAGGTCTTTGCCATGCGCAATATCAATCTTAACAAATTCCGATACCCAATTTTCGTACTCTTTCGACAATCGACTTGAAGACATCCATTTCTTATCCATAGTTATACTAATTAAACTAAACAAACACAAAAATAAAAAATATTTACCTGTAGGGAAATGATCAGACTTTCACACTTTGATCACAAGTAACCCCTATATATAAAAAATTCAATAAGTTAGAAACCCCATCATATCAGTTCATCCAAAGCACTACTAATTGACCAATTATGAGTCATAACTTGATAAGTGACAACATGTAATCACAAACAACATGTAATAGTTTATGAACTTGAATGATTTAGAAGAATATAATATAAACAACATACAATTCAAAAATAAAAATAAATGACTTGCGGATTCCTCTTCTCTGAAGCATGATAGATAAACTACATTATGGTTTCTTCTAATTACACCTCTTTTTGCTAATTTTTGTATGATTAAAAGCTTATTGTAGTATTCAACGAAACATTTGTATTTTGGATGGAGCATTCGTTTTACATAATCTTCTCAAATCCCTTAATGTGACTTCATCCACATTTTAACCTACAATAAAACATTTAGAGAGCTTCATATAACTCATCCTTATAGAAAATTCGAGTTTGCCACGCCACCAAACAAAGTTATCTTTGATTTCCCATTTTGGTTCTACTTCGTGCATAATGAGTTGCAGGTCTGCCATTGGTTTTATGATCTCCTCTATTAGAAAATTTTCTGGTATTCCAATATTCCACACCAATTAATTATTTGGCTAATAGCCCATTAATCAACAACTTCCAAAGGCAAACAACAACAACATAAATTTGAACAACAACAAAAATCTTGTATTCCAATATTCGTGGTCCATTTGAACTTCCAATTTTTTTCCAAATAACAGGGTATTATTTATAAAAAAAAGTATACCAATAATAGAAACAAATCCAAAGGCAAACAACAACAACAACAACAACAAAACCATTAATCAACAACAAAGCCTTTTCTAAATATTATTTAGAAACACCAAAAAAACAACAACAATAACTACAATGGCAACAACTACAATGGCAAAAATAACAACAATGACAACAGAACAAGAATGACATACCTCTTCTTATTCTTCTTCACAACATGAAAACAATAACAATAACCAGCAATGTAGAATACTACAACAAAACACTACAAAAACAATAACGAAGAACAAAGAACAATAACAAAGAATGAAGAATAATAACGAAGAATGAACAACAATGTAGAACTCAAGAACGAAAATAACGTACCTCTTCTTCTTCTTCATGCAACAAAAACCAACAATAAAACTTCTTCTTCTTCACGAAAACAACAACGATTAAAAGCACAATGTTGTAATGAAACCAGCAAGCACAAAGTTGTAACGAAACGAAACAATGTAGAACAATTGAAAGCAAGAACGATTGAAAGAAAATGAAAAAATGTAGAAATGAATAGGGTTTCCGAAAGTTTTATATTTTAAATAACAATTGACCTTAGAAAGCGCTTTCTTAGGGTTTCTGAAATTTTGACCTTAGAAAGCGCTTTCCTTAGAAAGTGCTTTTCTATAAAAAGTGCTGTCTTAGAGCTGTTTCTGATTTTTTTTGAAAAAAAACTCAAAAATAACAAAAAGCTTTTTAAAAGTGCTTTTTGTAATTGACCTTAGAGAGCGCTTTTTGTAAAACGCTTTCTTAAGGTCTACCTTAGAGAGCGTTTTTAGAAAGTGCTTTCTAAGGTGAGACCTTTAAGAGCGCTTTCTAAGATAGTCCTTTTTAAGGCCTTTAACAACGCTTTTTAAAAGTGCTCTCTAAGGTTACCTTTTAACAACGTTTTTTTAGCATATTTTTTTGAAAACTTTAAGAGCGCTTTTGCATAAAAGCGTTGTCTATGTTGCACTGTCAAAACTCATTTTTGGCGTAGTGATACCAAACAAAACCCATTTGGAAACTTCCACTTAGAACATATAAACTATATAACGACACGTGATATCAGAACAATCCATGTAGAGACGATAACAAAAAACTCCCACTAATACTCTTCCAACAAAGATCTATAGTTAATTAGGTTAAGACCTCATGATTGTTGTTCTGGAATGTGATATGCTAGATGCCATGAAAATAAGAGGGAAAATTTTGGGGTGTTACAACTGCCCTATTCAATCATCTGTAGACCTGAATGAATGATAGCAATGACTCTCAGACTTTTAAGGTATGGAGTGATTGAATACCTGAATAGACCAGAAAATTTGCACTCTATGAGAAATATAATTGGGAAAAGAATGTCATTCGTGGATGACGACTCAAAACATGGAACTGACCCTAAACAAGACAAATGGGAATGAGCTTATCGTACTTAGAAGATAACTTAAAGGAAATGAGACCATCGTACTTAGACGGAATCGAAAATGAAACAATTGTACTAAAATGGAATCAAAAGGAACGAGATCGTTGTACTTAAACGATCACCTGATACGTAACCGTTGTACTTAAACGGGAACGAGGGAAATGATGATACCGTTGTACTTAAATGAGGCTCACGGAGACGAAACCATTGTACTGAAATGGAATCAAAGAAATGAAATCATCGTACTTAGATGAGATCAAAGAAACAGGATTATTGTACTTAAATGATTATCCGAGACGCGATCGTTGTACTTAAAAAATGACACTATTGTACTTAAATGAGACTCAAAGACGAGACCATTGTACTGAAACGGAATCGGAGAATTGAAATCATCGTACTTAGATGAGATCAAAGAAATGAGACCATTGTACTTAAATGATTACCCGAGACGCGACCATTGTACTTAAACGGAGACGCGAAAAAAATGTGACTGTTGTACTTAAACGAGACTCGAAGATGAGACCATTGTACTGAAATGCAATCAGAGAATTGAAATCATCGTACTTAGGTGAGATAAAAGAAACGATATCATTGTACTTAAATGATTACCCGAGACGCGACCGTTGTACTTAAACGGAGACGCGAAAAAAATGAAACCGTTGTACTTAAACGAGACTCAAAGATGAGACCATTGTACTGAAATGGAATCGGAGAATTGAAATCATCGTACTTAGATGAGATCAAAGAAACGAGATCATTGTACTTAAATGATTACCCGAGACGCGACCGTTGTACTTAAACGGAGACGCGAAAAAAATGAGTCCATTGTACTTAAAAGAGACTCAAAGACGAGACTGTAACACCCCAAATTTGCCCTCTTGTTTTAAGTATCATATCGCATCATGATCATCATATTCATATTATTTTCATACTTTTGCGTGGCATCATTAGCATAGAAAAATGAAGCATAACATTCATTATGGAAGCATAGCATAGGCTGGCAGTGATTTCAGTGCGGTAATCTGAGGCAAACGGACGCTTGACCTAATCTGGTACAAATTGTCAAGAAATTAGTTCAGTTGTGGAGTTTTCATGTTTCAAGGGTTATTTCTCAAACAGTGGGAATTCGGCGTTGATTCGTGTTGTGTGCGAAAGTATTTGATTTTTTTAAGCAGTGGTTCATGTGATGGTTGTAGATTCGGATATTCAGGCTTACCCTGATGATAAGTTCAACCATGTGCGTCTGTGGATTTATTAAATGATCTTTGTGGAGGCAATGCAGGCTGATTCAGTTGAATGAATTAATTGGTTGGGATTTCGTGACCATGTGCGTATCGGTGATAATTGGTTCGTCCCACAAAATGTCAAATTCCACATCCATTTCTAAACCATTCTATCCATTATCCATTTTTGATCAAACCATTTGTATTTTCCAATTACTATTATCCAATAACCATTTTTTTCTTCTATTTCTCTCGATCATCTGATTCATACATTTTTGGTTCAACCATCCAAATGATCAGTTTTAACTGATTTCCAATTTTTCCTACCCAATTCTATATTCATTACTATTCTCCATATTTTTGTTTCTTAGCCACTTCTTAATATATATTTTACCAAGTAGGATAACATTTTTTTCTTTTACCATAAGACCTTTTATATAAAAAAGAGAGTCTATAAAAAAAAAACACAAATATATAAATATATTACAAACAAGATTTTGTCTTAGGCCCATTTCATAAAGAAAATTTACAAAAAAAAAGAGAGGGAGGGGGCTACGTCAATCCAATTCAGCTCGCACTCTAAAACGTAGTGAAGAAAGTCTTCTCAGGAGGAGCGCTGATGCTCACCACTATGGATGGAGATGACTTCCCATCCCCTGTTAACTCGGACGCAGTTAAAAAATACTTCGCATAAAGAGACCCGCTGGACACAAAAACAGAATGTAAGTCCAGGCAAGAAAAGGGCATCCCGGCGAGCTAAAAACAGAATAAAAAAAGCTCGGGCAAAAATTAGGGAAATAAATATAAAAAAATGTGTGTACACCCGCTGAGTTGAAAAGCCACATTGGACAGCTCAGGCAAAAAAAAAGGGTATCTCGGTGGATTGAAAACCCGAGAGGGCGATCCACGCAAAATAAGGGAAATAAGCGAACAACTGTGATCCAAGTTATCTGAACCACGTCATCGTTTCGTACAGTTTGACAATATCAGAAGGATAGGAAATAACTCCCTTGTCCTCTCAGAAAGCCGAAACAGAATGGAGAGTCTTCAAGACGTGCAGGTAATAGCAGAAATGGAATTCCTTGGAATGCCATGTACATTGCCATTAGGATAGTTTCTTTTCTCAATTTTTATAGTGGCTACCTCTTTCCAGGTGGTTGCTTCTTGATGTAAATCTTTGCCTATTCAGAGGCCATCCAATAAAAATAATATTCAGTCAAAAAACTGTGTGTGTTTATTTTTGTTTGCAAAATGTCCTGAATTTTTGGCAAAAATAGCATTGCATCTAAACATGGTGATAATCTTGAAAAGAAAACTGACATGCAGGGAAACTGTAACCCTCTTTGAGTGTCGGGTGACGATGGATGAACCGATCATTCCATGCAAATCCCCGGGACACACGTGTGTTTTCTGTTGGTGCAGGTTGCAGGATGGTGTCACATTCTCTCAAGCAATTTACTCTCCCCCAGTAGAATATCTCCCTAAGCAGAGATTTCTTCTCCAACAGGTATCTGAAGCCTGGCATCTCCGACAGAGATCTTATATAGCTAAGTCTTGGTGGCAGCCCAAGCAGGTTCTTATTCCCCATTGAAGTAGCAGTCCATTCTTCCCCAGTGGAGTATGCCTAGCAGGTACCTGAAGGCGTGTCATCACCAGAATTGGAATTAACAATATGTTATCATCGGCAAGAATTCTTCCCAGTAGGCGTGACTGAAAGTTGATATCCCCTCAGAGTCTTGAATCATCAGATGCTCTCCCCAGCCAGAGTATTTGCCCAAGAGGCTTCCCCAGCCAAGTCTGAAGATGATCTGTCCCCACAGAGTTCATATTTGAGTTTCATCTCCGTCCGTTGAAATACTTCTCGAGCAAAGTTGCCCTATTGTTGTTTTATTTGATGATACAGCCAGGTATTCATCACCTCAGTCGGAGTGGGTATCCGGACCTATTGACTTGTCTTCCCTTGCAGAGTTGTATCTCTTGTTGCTGATCAGGCATTCGTTCGTTGCTCGTCTGCAATTTTCAACACTCGTATGTGTTCTTCCTAAGCTAGTTTTCCCCAGCAAGGTCATATCACTGCTTTATGGCTGCTCGTCTGCATCTTTCAACACTCGTCTATGTTGGCTCAGTGGTATAGCTCGTTTGATTTCCCCAGTGGTGGTTTATGATTGCTTTGATTTTGCTTGCTTGCAATTTCAAACATTCGTCTGTGTTTGATTATATCAGTTGTTGATTGCTCGTCTGCAAATTCCAGCACTCGTCTGTGCTTTGAGATATTATTTTGCTGTAAATTCTCAACACTCGTCTGTGTTGCGGTATTTCTGCTATTGCTCGTATGCAATTTCCAGCATTCGTCTGTGCTTTGAAGTGGTTATCTTGTTGTTGCTCGTCTGCAACTGTCCAGCACTCGTCTGTGTTTGGTTATGATAGTTGCTCGTCCGCAACTCCTCAACACTCGTCAGTGTTCCGATATGATATTTGTTATTGCTCGTCTGCAATTTCCAGCATTCGCCTGTGTTCTGAGATGATATTTGTTGCTCGTCTGCAACCTCCCCAACACTCGTCTGTGTTTGGTATTGGATCCTTCGCTGCACTCGTCTGTGCCTTGATATGAATTCTCTGTTGTTGCTCGTCTGCAACTGTCCAGCACTCGTCTGTGTTGGTTTGAAGCTCGTCTGCTTTTATCCCCCAGAAGTCGTTTGTGTTCTGAAGCTCGTCTGCTTTACTTGGATACTCGTCTGTATCATCCTCAGCACTCGTCTGTGCTAGCTTACACCTGAATGTGAAGATTTTTTGTTCATCCTGATATTTCTGTGACTACTTCAAATGCTCGTCTGTGTTTGAATTTCTGGTATTCGTCCATACCAGTGGCTGATACTCGTCTGTATCATTGCTTGAGGCACTCGTCTGTGTTTCTCAGATCATCGACTGATACTCGTCTGTATCATTGACTTATGGCACTCGTCTGTGTTATCTTGATGATCATCCAATACTCGTCTGTATTGAAGAGGTTTCGAATCCTGACAGTGGGAATTAAATGTCGAAATGATTACCGGTCCTGGCGTAACAGGTAAATCCGAAGGAGGCTCGTCTGTCTCAGGCACCAATTATTGTTGTTGCTGCACCTGGCGTAACAGGTTTGTTAAGAAGACTCGTCTATCTTATACCATATATCCGCGAATAATATATGAAGAAGGTTCGTCTACCTTGATTGCATGTCTATCCCACAGACTTATATGCATTCCCGGAGCCTGCGTAAGGGTTATCCGAAGAAGACTCGTCCGTCTTATTCCACTTATCTGCGTAAGGATTAGTGAAGGAGATTCGTCTATCTCAGGCTACTTTGAAGATCCTTAAGGGCTCGTCCGCTCTCTGCACCTGGCGTCACAGGTCATTCGAAGACTCGTCTGTCAACATGATAGTATTCCAGATATCAGTTTCAACTTGGAAGAAGCTCGTCTGCTTTTTCTCTACTTCTTATCCCCAGAGCGGCATCTGGTTGAGTTTATTTCCCAGTATTGCATTCCTCGTCAGAGTGCAAATTTCAGGTCTTCTTGGTATTCAATCACAGTTTATCTCGAATGTCTGATAGCCGTTGCTCTCATCCTTTTCAGATTAACAGTTGATTGAATAGGGGCAGCTGTAACACCCCAAATTTGCCCTCTTGTTTTAAGTATCATATCGCATCATGATCATCATATTCATATTATTTTCATACTTTTGCGTGGCATCATTAGCATAGAAAAATGAAGCATAACATTCATTATGGAAGCATAGCATAGGCTGGCAGTGATTTCAGTGCGGTAATCTGAGGCAAACGGACGCTTGACCTAATCTGGTACAAATTGTCAAGAAATTAGTTCAGTTGTGGAGTTTTCATGTTTCAAGGGTTATTTCTCAAACAGTGGGAATTCGGCGTTGATTCGTGTTGTGTGCGAAAGTATTTGATTTTTTTAAGCAGTGGTTCATGTGATGGTTGTAGATTCGGATATTCAGGCTTACCCTGATGATAAGTTCAACCATGTGCGTCTGTGGATTTATTAAATGATCTTTGTGGAGGCAATGCAGGCTGATTCAGTTGAATGAATTAATTGGTTGGGATTTCGTGACCATGTGCGTATCGGTGATAATTGGTTCGTCCCACAAAATGTCAAATTCCACATCCATTTCTAAACCATTCTATCCATTATCCATTTTTGATCAAACCATTTGTATTTTCCAATTTCTATTATCCAATAACCATTTTTTTCTTCTATTTCTCTCGATCATCTGATTCATACATTTTTGGTTCAACCATCCAAATGATCAGTTTTAACTGATTTCCAATTTTTCCTACCCAATTCTATATTCATTACTATTCTCCATATTTTTGTTTCTTAGCCACTTCTTAATATATATTTTACCAAGTAGGATAACATTTTTTTCTTTTACCATAAGACCTTTTATATAAAAAAGAGAGTCTATAAAAAAAAACACAAATATATAAATATATTACAAACAAGATTTTGTCTTAGGCCCATTTCATAAAGAAAATTTACAAAAAAAAAGAGAGGGAGGGGGCTACGTCAATCCAATTCAGCTCGCACTCTAAAACGTAAACGGATTTACACACAAGCCAATTCTGCGTATGATGCACACTCTTGAAGCAATTCCACTTTTCCAGCCAAATATGATTCCCAGCCACACTTCAGCCAAAGCAATTCTCCAACAATGCATACCACCGAATTTCATATCAGCTTCACAAATTCCCAGCAGCAACTTGCCCAGTTTCTCATGTACACAACCTGAAGCATACAAGTATTACGAAAACGCAACCGAACCACAAGAAAAACGCAAAGAACGGAAAAAACAGAATTGAAACAAAAAGGATAACAAAAAATAGATATAGAAAAGAAAAGGGAGCTTAACAAGGAAAAGGGGATCGTAACCGATTTCATAACAGAATCACTTTCTTGCATAACAGAAATTTTTTACACCATAACAAAAAAAGAGAGAAAAATTCTACAATCCTAACAGAATGATATAACAAAAAAAAAAAGGCTTTCACTCTAACAATATAACAGAATTTGGGATCTCTCACCAATCTCTCTGACCAATGCTCTGAAACCTTCCACTGATCCTTCACAATCTCATCAATCTCCTTCCCAATCTTCATCATTTTTCTTCAATATTCGTCACCAATGACAGAGAAATGATTCAATTCATCACTGATAACGCATAACCGATGCGATCTTCGAACAGTTCGGCATAAGTTTCGTCAAGAATCTGCATTATTCTTCATCAATTCCTTTGCACAAGATCAGGTTCGAATCTTCTTCAGCCTCTGCAATAGCTTCAGCATCTTCAATTGGCCGAAGTCTCCGCAACACAATTAACAGAGGCAAATCAGATTTGAATGAGAAAGAAAAGATTCGATTAGAAGCTAAAACAGAAGGGGAAGCACTTACCGAATCGAGAATTGTTCATACGTTTTTTGCGGCATCGTCAAATCACAGGTACGCTTTCGATTACTTCGATTCGCTGTGAGTGCTAGCTGTGTTAGGAATTTGGTGCATCATGAGCTTGTTATATCTAATTGCGTTTACGATTCATATGGTTGTGTGTTTACTCAATCGAATCTGAAAGTGTGAATAGGATAGAACGAAGGTTAGTTTGTGTGCTGATTTAGACGTTAGAATTGGTTCTCCGGCTAGGAAGTTTTAGGCTAGTAATGGATTTCGTTCGGCTAAAAGGTTTTGAGGAGGAGTCACTGTGAAATTCAGATAGATGTTGAGGTTTAGAGGGCGTGCGTCGTATTGGTCGGGGGAGGTTGACGACGGCCGGCGGACTTGAGAAGACAAACGGCGGCTGGGTTAGGGTAAATGTTGTTGGTGTTGTTTGGGGGTTGACGGAAAGGGACACGGTGGTGGCGGCGGGTTAGGATATATAAAAGGAATGGTGAGGTTGATGGTGGTGAGGCCGATTGGTTGAGAATGAGGTGAGCTTGAGAGGTTAGGGCGGCGATGAGTGTGGGCGGAGATGTTCCGGCGTGAAGCTATGGCAATCAGCGGTGTTGTGTTGGGCCGAAGAAGGTGATGGCCGGGAGAAGAGAGGCAGAGTGGCGAGGTATGGCGGCGGCGGCTTCTAGGGTTTGAAGGAGATGAAGATGACGAGTTGAGAGAGAGAGAAGCTTGTGTTACTGATGTTGTTTGGCTTGTTCCTTGAATATTGTTTAGAAATGTAATATAAAATGTTTAGTAATTAGGATAATAATCAATTAGAATCCTGTTTAGAAATTCAATATAGTGTTTAATTAGTTTACAAATTTTTAGGAAATATCATGTGTAGAAACTATTAGGACATATAATAGAGTTTAATCAATATTTGTATAGAATAATAGTTTAGAAAATATATTGTTTTAGGATTAATCTGTTTTGTTTATAAAATAGTTTAGAAATATAGTCTTAGGATTAATCTGTTTTGTCTAGATAATAGTTTAGAATATATTTGTTTTAGGATTAATGTATTTGTTTAGAAAATGGTTTAGAAAATATATAGTTTTAGGATTAATTTTGTTTAGTTAATAATTGTTTAGATTTTGTTTAGTTAATAATTGTTTAGAATTGTTTAGAAAATAAAAGGAATTTAATTAGTGGAGATTAATTAGAATTGTGTTTGTTTAGGAAATAGAAAGAATTTAGTTAGAAAAATGTTTAGATATAATAGAGTTTAAGTAGATAAAAGATGCTTAGGTTGGTTAATAATTGTTAGGAATTTGACAATAGTTTAATTAGCATAATATTTGTTTAGGGTACTGTTTAGGTTCTTTTAATACTGTTAGAAATATAATAGGATTAGAGTAGTTGCTTATAATAGTGCTTAGAAAATATTAGTTCTAATTAATGTAATAATGGATTAGCATAATGATCATTGTTTAGAGAATAAGAGAATGTTTAAAAGAGTTGTTTGTGTGTTTAGACATAGGCCCATACTAGAATGCTTTTCGCACTCCTATCCTGCCAGGCCCATCTGGATTCAGTGCAAATCCTTGTCAATCGCACCCCCATTCCATTTTCTTAATTTTCTTTTGTTAATTTGTTTGTCTCTTTTATTCAGTTTTCTTTTAATCCGTATAAAATACTAAAATTCATCTAAAAATTCCCAAATAAATCATGGATGTTCCTTTGTGTCTCTAAAATTTTGTCATATTTTTATTTTATTTTTTTCATTAATTAGCGTGCCAGAATTAATTCTCCAATGTACATAACTTCATTTGCTCCATTTCCTGACCAGCCTGTCTTGTTGATTTTCCATAGACTTCAATATTTGGAGTTTTGATCCCATTCTTTTTGCATTGTGTTCCTAAGATCTTCTAGTTTTCATGTGATTTTTCTCAGAATTTTTAGGAATTTATTTCTTGGGTTTTGATCTGATATCTTGTGATGTAAGTTTTCTGTCCTAGCTTGTGTTTGTGCCTCCATTTGACCTAGTTCCTTTCTGAAATCTTGCAAATCCTTTTGGAAAGTTGATATAATGTGTTTCATGACCATTTGGTTTCAGTTATAGAATTTTTAGATGGCTGGTTGATTATTTGTGAATTTTTGTTCTTACCTTGTCCCATTTTGCTCCTTTTGGTTCATTAGATTTCTTATAGGCTTAGAAGGGCACTTGTGCCAACTTTTTTCTTCTTGATTGGGGTTCCTCTAGGGTATAGGTACCTTCCTGGTCCTAGGATAGGTCTTATTTCTTCTAAATTTTTGAATTTGCTTCATATTCAAGTCATTTGTTTCTTTAAGTGTTTAAATTCCATTTTTTGGTTCCATTGCTTTTATTTTGATATTGTTCGGTATTGTGTGACTTCTCTCTTTATCTTGCTGGCTTCTTAGGCCATTCTTTATGCCATTTTGATTCTGGTTTTGAACTTTGTGCTTGTATTCATTTGTGTATGCTAACCTTGCAGGGGCTATGGTAAGTACGAGATGTGGGAATTAAGTTCCACATCTCTAATTCTTATCTCTTCCTTTTATGTTTATGTGGACTAACCCTCTTTTGTTGGGCCTAGGCCTTTCTCATCCTTTCTTCTATCTTCTTCTTCCTTCTTCATTAGGATAGAAACCTCACTAACCTTTAGGATATCTATGCATGTGAATACTTAGGATTATTTTAGTCCCCCTTTAGAATTTTTCCTTTGAGATCCTTTGGTGCTCTCTCTTCTCATCTTCAAACTTAATTCTAATTCATTTAATAAAGGTTGAGTACTTTCATGTGACATGAGACTTTGCTATGAGATGCTCACATGCGTTCCATTTCGGGGCGAGGTGTGAGTCATCACTCGTGGTGGATAGGTCTTAGCATGAGTACCTCACAAAGAAAAGCTAAAAAACACTTCTTAACCAAAAAAAAAAACCACAAAAACACTTAATAAGGGTAATAGGCCAGTGTGCTTGAGCCTTCACTTGTGGGACTAGCTTTGGGGATTTCCTCCATAGATAGGTGTGCCTCTTGCGCATTCCATTTCGGGATGATGTGAGATGTACACATCCCATTGAGTAAGACTTAGGTACACTTACCTATGCAAACTCTCACTCATAAAAGCTTCATAAAAAAAATACAAACAATAAGCGTCTTTCCTTCGGGAATTCTTTTCTCATCTCCTTCGCTCCGTACGCGAACTTGCTCCTACTTGTCACTTTGCAAGACGGTTACGCACTCGTCGTCCGAGTCTGCAACACCTGAGCAATGGCATAGGCAGTTCAAGCCTTAATTCACAAGCATTTCCCCTTTGTTACCCCTAGTTAGGGGAACTACGGCGTCTCTGATCCTCATTATTCTGATGAGGTACGTAGGCAGCGGGGTAGGGCCCGTTCGAGCACAATCTTTATTTTCCCTACATTTTTTCCCTTTCATTTCTTATTCATTGCTTTTCTCAGTTTCTTTTCCAGTTCCAGTTTCTTTTCATTTTCATTTCTTTGCTGCAGTTTTCATACCCTCACCCTTTGAAATAGTTTCTTTTGCAAGCGTGGATCCCGTCGGGTACGGCGGACGATCTGGGTGCTAATACCTTCCCAGGTCGTAACCGACTCCCGAACCCAGTCTCTTTGGTTCGTAGGACCCGTGTCCTTCCTCTTCTTTTCTTCTGGTTTGTGCAGCATTACCATTCCCTTTCTTCGGGATAAAAATGTCTGGCTGGCGACTCTATTCTTTTTCCGCGCCACTTTCGCGTTTGTACCAGGATGGAAATCCGGGGAGCGACAGCTGGCGACTCCGCTGGGGAGTGCACACCAGATAATCTCTGGTTCCCCTGTGAGTCTCTCCTAGCGCTTGTGTGTTGCTGTTTCAGTGGGTGATGTTTGTTTGATGTGGCTTGTTGTATTGTATTGTTGTTTGTTTACTGCTTTATTTACAGCTTTGTTTACAGTTTTCAGTATTTATTTTCTGCATCATGTATATCATACTGGACTGTCTGGACTGGTTTTCTGTTTGGTGGGCTTGGGTGATACTGTTTCTGAGAGATAAGCCAAGTACCCGGCTTGAGTGCACCCTAGGATTAGAGTGGACATATTGTACTCGCATGTGGCATGATGAGTGGCGATGTGTTTCACGCCCAGATTGCGACTGTCTTGGAAATATCTTGTGTGGGGATTTCCTCCACTTCGGGATAGGATCTTGATAGTTATGTGCATCTGGAGACCGATCATTGAGAACCTTTGTGGAAACAACCCTCTCCAGTGGTGACAGTGGCAGACCACATTTTGTGGCAAACCCATTCGCACCCGAGGGTCCACTGGGAACTCGCATAGGATGGCCTGGTTCTCTTATAGGAACTCAGTCAAAGCATCTGGTCGTATGACATTAGTACTGTATCCTACGGGCTGAATGTACTATTGTTTCTCGATTTCAGCGCTTGAAGCTGGGAACCTATAAGGGATGCTTGTTTTTCCCGGACTCAGCTGAGGCCTCCCTGCGTAGTACATAATGCCTAACCGATTCCCTGATTTGGTCATGAGCCATTTCTCGGAAATGGTGAAAGTATTATTGTTATTCGGCCTTGAGAGTCCATGATGTTTGACCCGGAGCACACCCGTGAGATTGGGGATGGGTTTACAGGTTTGCAGGAACCCTTGACCTCATCATACCCTTGTTATCAGTGCAGTTCATGTTATGATACAATTATTTTGGTTTCGGAGTTCTGGTTTTCTGGTTCTGGTATTCTTGATATTGTGGTCCAGAGATTCTCTTCAGAGGGTTGTGATTGTCAGAGAGCGTGACTCAGTGGACTTTTGGTTTGTCAGTTATTCAGAGGGACCTTGTCAGTGGCCAGATTCCAGACAGTCTCAGATGACCATATGTCCTTGCATTTGCATCTGCATTGCATCATTGCATCATTAATCATTGTTTTTTGTTTTCATTCACAGGTTCATATCTCTGCTTCCGGTTCCGGTATTCTCTTCAAAGATGGAAGATCCTCGCAAGCAGAATATTCATTTCAAGTTCTTTGATATCAAGGTTGGCTTGTTGAAAAAGATGGTAAAGCTGATTACACCTAACCAGGTAGAGAGATTCAGAAAAGCTTACGGGAGTATTCTTGATGTGGTGATAGAGTTAGATTCTTCAGAGAGGAGTGCCATTCATACATTGCTCCAGTATTATGATCCTCAACTCCGTTGCTTCACCTTTCCTGATTTCCAGTTGGGCTCTATGCTGGAGGAGTATGCTTTGATCCTGGGTGTGCCGGTTCGAGATCAGATTCCTTTCAGTTCTGAGATGAGTAGGCCTGCACCTGAGGCTATTGCTGAGGCTCTTTATTTGAGCCCTTCTACTGTGAAGTCTTTGACGATTATTAAAGGAGGTGTGTCTGGGTTTTCTTTGGAGGTTCTGGTAAAGAAGGCGGAAGAATTGGCTGTTGAAGAGGAATGGGATGCTGTCTGTGCTATCTTGGCTCTTTCTATCTATGGCACCATTTTGTTTGCTGATATGGAGAAGTTCATAGATATAAACGCCATACATCTCTTTTTGCTGAAGAATCATGTGCCTACCTTACTCGGGGATTTGTATTACTCGGTTCATTACAAGACTGAGAAGAAGAGGGGAGGTTTGGTCCGTTGCTGTGCTCCGTTATTTCACATGTGGTTCATGAGGCATTTGCCTAGTACGGGAGTGTTTAGTGACCATAGTCTGATATGGGCTCAGAAGCTGGAAAAGTTGTTGGCCAAGGATGTTAGATGGTTCACTCAAAGGCTGCAAGGTGCACGTTTCATCACCAGCTGCGGGAGTTATCATAGTGTGCCTTTGTTGGGAGTAACTGGAGGGATTAATTATAATCCAATCTTGTTAAGAAGACAATTAGGATACGCTTTGAGAGATGTGCCTGAAGATTTGAAGCTGACCCCATTTTCTACTTCTCCGTGAGAGATAATATGCCCTTAGTGAGGAAGGTTGCTGGAGCTTGGAAGAACATCAAAGGAGAAGGAATAGCTAGTTTCGGGAGGTGCAACAATCAGACATTCCCAGAGTACGAAGCTTGGTTGAAAGACAGAGCCAGAAGAGTTTTGTTACCATTTTCAGCACCAGTTCCTCCAGTTGCTGAGTCCATTGATACTGTGCCTTTAGAGGAATTCAAGAAGTTAGAAGCCCAGTTACATGCAGTTAGAGTTGAAAATACTGAGATGGTAAGCCTGTATCATCAAGCTAACAGGGCCAAGAAGGAAGCTGAGGAGAAGTTGCTGAAGGTACAGATGACTTTGGAGGCTAAGGAGGAGGACTTTGCAGGAAAAGAAGCACATTTCCGCAGGTTGGGGATGATGGAAGCCCAAAGAGAAGTTGAGCGTAAGAAGAAGTCAAAGACCCTCAGAGACGCTCGTCAGTCTATTGTCTGGTTGAAGGGACAAAGAGAGCAAGAGTTGAAGCAATATAAAGAAAAAGAGGAGTTCTTTGAGACTCAGATGGCTTACAAGAAAGAAGAGGTGGAGCAGGCCCACAAGATTCGCAGAGAGAAGACCCAACAGCTCGCAGACAGTCAACAAGCCCTTGAAGCAGCACTCAAAGAGATTGAAGACCTCAAGTTGATGGCAGGAGTCAAGAAGGTCAGGTCTGATGATGGAGTTTCAGGATCCTCAGGCGGCGGTTATGCTTCTTAGTTTGTTTTCTTTGTATTTGGATTACCTACAGGCATGTTGTAGGAGTCCTAGCTGTTTGTTTATCCTCTGTAAGAACTCGTACTCTATGAGGAATTCTGTTTTATTGTGCCTAATGGGCTGATCTATGTTATGATGTTTCTCACCATGTTTTGGTTTGCTTGCTATTATGGTTTGAATGTGGTTTCCCGCAAAGGTTTCTGAAAGTCGAGGATCAGTGCCCATCTGGTTTTCTTTGCTAAATACCGGAACCGGGGCATAAATGACCTGTGATTGGAAACATAAACAACTGCATTGCATCCATATAACTTGTTTGTTGTTTTGCAGGTGTTGCATCAGATACTAATGTGTTTTGTGATAACAGGCACTATAGCTCCTCGCAAAGTCCGAGAACAACCAGCAGTGCACAGATACCCAACCAAGACTAACAGAGAGCGAGCCATGGATCAAATGCAGGCAGATTTGGCAGATCTAAGGCAGAGAATGGACAATTTCATGACGTTAATGGCTGGCATGGGGCAGAATCAAGAGCGTCTGCGAGAGATGGTTGAGAATCAGAACCGGAACGCTGCTGCTGCTGCACATGCTGACAATCACACCGGTGCAGGCGCACGTCAGGGTGGAACTCCAGTTACGCAACCAGGAGTGAATATAAACAACGAAGGGTTGCAACACCTTCAGATGGACAACCATGAGGATCAGTTTACTCTACTCGATGAAGCCGAGGGTCAAGGGGTAGAAATGAACAAGAGGTTTGAAGAGATGGCCGAGCAAATCAAGGCTATCCAGTCTCAGAGCTCTTTGGGATTCGATATAACAGACTTGGGCTTGGTTCCTGGAGTCAGGATTCCGTATAAGTTCAAGGTTCCAACTTTCGAGAAGTATAACGGCACTGCTTGCCCAAAGACCCATCTGCAATCATATGTTGGGAGAATTGCCGCGCATACAGACGATGAGAAATTGTGGATGTATTACTTTCAGGACAGCTTGGTGGGAGCTTCCCTTGAGTGGTACATGAAACTCAGCAGGGTCAATGTCAAGAGCTGGAAGGATCTCGCCGAAGCCTTTGTGAGGCAGTACCAATATAACATGGATATGGCTCCTAATCGCACCCAGTTGCAGCATATGGCTCAGACAACAAAAGAAGGCTTCAAAGAATACGCCCAGAGGTGGCGTCAGCTAGCTGCCAGGGTGCAGCCACCCTTGTTAGAGAATGAAATGGCCGATATGTTTATGGGTACCCTCCAGGGGGTATTTCTTGAAAGACTGGCGTCGAGTTCTGCTACAAAGTTCAACGATATTGTCATTGCAGGGGAAAGGGTTGAAACGCTGTTGAAAATGGGGAAGATACAAGACCCAGGTGCTAGTAGCTCAAATGGAGCGAGGAAAGCTTTTAGCGGACCTCCGAGAAGGCGAGAAGGCGAGACCAATGCTGTATTTGGCCGAAGCCAGGGTCATGGTTATAGGAGGCCTTATGAACATATGGCTGCTGTCACCATTCCTGCAGCTCCTGTACAACAGATGCTACCTCCACCACAACAACATCAACAACAACAGCAACCTCGAACCAACTACCAGCAAAGACCATATCAGCCAAGGCAGACTCGCCCAGCTAACAGGGTGATTGAAGCTATTCCGATGACATATGCTGCCTTGTTGCCGAGATTACTAGACTTGAACCTTATTCAATTGAGGACTTTGGCACCACCACCTCCTGGAGAGCTTCTAGCTGGTTATGATGTCAACGCGCGATGCGCTTTTCATTCAGGAGCACCCGGGCACTCAACCGAGAAGTGCAGGGCGCTGCATCACAAAGTTCAAGATCTCGTAGATTCCAAGGCAATCAACTTTGCGCCGCCACCGAATGTCAACTCGAACCCTATGCCTAACCATGGCGGGGCAAGAGTCAATGCTGTTGAGAGTGATGATAAGTTGAGTTTGGTGCTGAGAATTGATGAAGTCAAGACACCATTGAGGATGGTGAAGGAGAGACTGTTGAAAGGTCAAGTGTTTCCTGGTTGTTGTCTCGAATGTGAAGATTGTATAAGTGCTGCGAATGGCTGCGAGAAATTGAAGATGGGTTTGCAAGGGTTAATTGATGATGGGTCTCTGCAATTTAGCAAGATTAGTAATGAAGAGGCTGATGATGTGTCAACCATTACTATCTTCTACGATGAAGCTGACATGCCCGTCAGACAAGAGCCGATTACCATTTACGCTCCTCAGATTAGTCCCGTGACTATAACTGTACCTGGGCCGGTGCCGTACACCGATGATAGGGCCATTCCGTGGCATTATGGTTCCGATGTCTATGTGGCGGGACAGAAGATGGAGAGTAGACCTGTTGCTGACTTGACTATTGAAAATGTGGGAGGTGTTGGAGGTTTTACTCGAAGTGGCCGTTTATTTGCTCCCCCTGCACTGAGAAAGGATCCTGAGGCCGAAGCTTCGTCTAAAGACAAAGGAAAGCAGACTGCGATTGACGAGTCAACTACTCCTGTGGCTGGGCAGGGGACGTTTGAAAAAGAGGTAGAGGAGTTCATGAGGATCATCAAAAGGAGTGACTATAAGGTGGTTGATCAACTAAATCAGACACCTTCAAAGATTTCTATCTTGTCCCTGTTGATGTGCTCACCCGCGCACCGAGAAGCCTTGCTGAAAGTACTTCAAATGGCTTACGTACCTCAAGAGATCACGGTCAATCAACTCGAGGCTGTTGTTGGAAGTGTTAATGCTAGCCATGGCTTGGGCTTCACTGACCGAGACCTCACTTCGGAGGGAAGAAATCACAATAAAGCACTGCATATCACGATGGAATGCAAGGGCGCTGTGTTGTCTCATGTTCTTGTAGACACAGGCTCTTCTTTGAACGTGCTTCCGAAAAAGGCGTTGATGAAGCTTGACATTGATGGGATTGTCCTGACGCCGAGTGATCTGGTGGTTAAAGCTTTCGATGGTTCAAGAAGATCAGTTTTCGGAGAGGTTGAGTTGCCTGTTAAGATAGGTTCTCAAGTCTTCAGGAGTGTCTTCTATGTCATGGATATCCAACCTGCGTATAGTTGCTTGTTGGGCAGACCGTGGATACATGCAGCCGGAGCTGTTACCTCAACCCTACACCAGAAGCTTAAATATGTGGTGGACGGCCAGGTCATCACGGTTTGTGGGGAAGAAGATATATTCGTCAGTCATCTGTCAACGTTCAAATATGTGGAAATGGACGGAGAAATTCACGAGACTTTGTGCCAAGCTTTTGAGGCAGATGTCAGTATCTTGACTCCGGTGAAGAAAAACAACGAAGGCACGTCAATTCACTCCTACCAGGAAGCAAAAGAGGTCGTCCAATCAGGTAATGCTCAGGGCTGGGGCAAGCTATTGGAGCTGGAAAAGAAAGATGACAAATTCGGCTTAGGATATCAGCCTGGGGGGTCTACTCAGAGTGGTAAAGCTATCTCATTCACAAGTGCTGGGTTGCTCGACCGCGATCAAATCTGTGTGGCAAGCCAAGACGGAGATAGTGACCGAGACTGGGACAACAACTGGATCCGCCCGTGTGCACCCGGCGAGGAGCTAGGAAATTGGTCTGCTGAAGACATTGTTCAAGTCACCTGGCTCTCAAAGTAATTGTTTGTTTCCTTTTATTAGCATACTGCATTGTCAAGTCCAGCATTCTGCCCAAGATGCTTGGATCCATTGTATTGGGCCACCATGTTTTGTATCACATTGTTATTTTGCTATGAAATAAAAGGACATTTTCAGACAAATTGTGTTCTCTTTCTTTGTTTTTAAACTTTTTCACAAAAACAATATATAAAAATGGCAATGTGTTTTTTCATTTTTTGTTTCGTGTTAGCGTCTCTTTTTCAAAATAAGCAGATTCTGAATAAGCACATCATTTGTGCAGTGTTGATCATCCGGATTCCACGGATAACGTTCCTGCTATGACTATGCATGACTTTGATAATCCAGTCTACCAAGCTGATGAAGGGGTTGAGGAAGACTGTGACCTCCCTGAAGAGTTGGTCAGATTGTTGAAACAGGAGGAACGGGTTATTCAGCCTCATCAAGAAGAGATTGAGACCATCAACATTGGCAGTGAAGATGCAAAGAAAGAAATCAAGATAGGGGCCAATCTGCAGGCCAACGTCAAACAAGAGCTGATCAGTATGCTGAGAGAGTATGTGGATATCTTTGCTTGGTCATATCAAGATATGCCAGGTTTAGATACTGACATCGTGATGCATAAGCTACCCCTGAGAGAAGATTGTCCTCCTGTAAAGCAAAAATTGAGAAGAACTCGCCCGGATATGGCGATGAAGATCAAAGAGGAGGTGCAGAAGCAGTGGGATGCCGGGTTCCTTGCCGTGACTAGTTACCCACCGTGGGTAGTGTCGCTCCCACTAAATGAAACCGGGTCAGATAGGGTACAGACGCGAACGGTCGGCGAAAGGAACAATGAGAACACACAGCCGTGAACTCACTGGAGATGAATAGAGTCGCCAGCTAGGCATTTTTATCCCGGAGGAAAGGCAATGCTGCATAGACCTAGAAAAAGATGGCTAAGACGGTTGCGAACCAGAGAGACTGAGAAAGGGGGTTGGTTACAACCTGGGAAGGTATTAGCACCCAGATTGTCCGCCGTACTCGACGGGATCCACGCTTATAAGATTTGTGTTTTAAAGGGGTGGTGTCAGTGCGATTTGTGTATAAAAGTGCTGGAAAAGGATGTACAGGTGTCAGTGTAAAAGAAGTGATGTGTATAAATGTACAGTGTCAGTGTAAGAACAAGAATAAGATGCTCAAGCATATGAGGCTAAAGAATGAAGCTGGAAAGAGGGGGAATATACAGAGACTTTTGTTCGATAACTGTTAAGTTATGCCTACGTATCCTCTCGTGCAATGAGGAAGTCAGAACACCGTAGTTCGACCCAAAGAGACTGAAAGATGAATTGACTTATGAGCTGCTTACTTGTCTATGCTCAAGTGTATGATCTGTCTGGCACAGATGCTGACTGTCTTGCATTAGACGGAAGAAGCAAGTTCTCGGTTATGAGTGAATGAGATGAGAAAAGAATCCCGAAGGAGACGATTATTGTTTGTTTTTGAGTTTTCAGTCTTTTATTGCTTTTGAAAGTTTGTCATAAATTAATGAGCTTAAGCCTAAACCAATGGATTTAGTAAACTCATCACATCTTCCCTCTGATTAGGGGTAATGAGAGTACTTTAAGTGTGAAGTCAGCTTCTCACACTTAATCACCTTTGATATAGGATCAAGATCATTAACCTACTTGTGATTACTTAGATGTTTTTGGTGTTTTTGTTTAGTGTTGAGTAATGAGGTTAAGCCATAATCAGGGATTAAACAGACTCATTACACCATCCTAATAGAAGGATAATAGATGAGAATGTTTAAGCTGAGGAAAGCTCCTCAACTTAATCCATGATTAGGGATTAAACTCATGACAAAACAAGCCTTTATTAAGTGGATTTTATTTAATGGTAGGATGATGAAGTGAGTTTTAGGGTTTGTAAGACAACTTGAGGGGGACTTGTCCATTAACACTAGGGTTAGTCCTTCTTAACCAATTAAGGAAGAATTAGAACCCTAATGCAAGGCCCAAGTTACAAGTGTGATGTCTTGGTGATTATTAGATGAATTGATTAGAGGATTTAAACACATTAAGGGTTTAACACTTAGGATTAAAGTTATACACTCCATCCTAAGAGAAGGATGCAGGCATAAGCTTAATCACAAAGCCTTAAAGCCTTTAGGGTTTAGTCCCTGATTATGAGATGAGGAGAGAAGACTCAAAGAGACACAAAGGAAAAACTAAGAGGGGAGACTAATCAAAATCCTAATCATTGTCATGCTTGGTTGTTCCTAAGGTTTGTGAGGTTTGCAAGAGAAATCTTCAATGGAACCACCAGGAAGCAGATGAACAGGATCAAGAGAAGCAAAGTGACTTGCTTCATTCAAGAAGTCAAGTCACTTGAAGAAAGAAAGTAAGAAGAATAAGAATGAGTAAGCTCAAACTCAAACACAAACAAAAATGCAGCAATGGATGCAAGGGAGATGAAAAGAAATGTTATGAGAAGTGAAGGCAAATTCACTTCTCAACATCACTTACCACCTGAAATGTTAGAAAAGAAATGCAATGCCAAATGAGATGAAATGACATGATGAAAAACAAAACCAGAAGCATGTTGATGATGATAATGATGCTATGAAGATGTTACAAACATGAGGCAAGGCATGGGGATGTTCATACAAGATCATGGATGCAAGTGATGCAAGTTAGGGAGCATGAACTTTACATGAAAAGTTATGAAACATACATGGCAAACAACATGGCAAATGCAAGATGCAATGATCACACATGCTTTCTATATGTCTTATGATGTCAAATGAATCAAATGGAGGCATGGAATGGCATGGCAAGTCATGTTATGCAAGAGAATGCAAAAGGGATGCAAGAGAAAGCCCAAATTAGGGTTTAGGAAACAAACATCAAACAAAACTCAAAATCAGAAGCAAACCCTAAGATAAAAATGGAAAATGCCACCCAAAGAAACCCTAACCCTATACTAAACCAAGGTCCAAAGGGGAGGTCTCAACTCTTAACCCATCTCAAGTTATGAATTTTCTAAGTTATTAGGGTTTTTAGGGCTCCTAAACAAAAGAAATGCCAAACAAATTGAAAATGAGGAATCAAATCATGGCCATTTAATCTCAAAAACTACATGCTAAACACAATGCAATGCAAGAATAATCAATGTCCAACTCTTCCTAGATAGGCAGAAATGATTTTTTGAACTTATGATCAAAATAATGCACAAAAAAATGATTTAATTCAATGGAAAATTCTCAAAATGCATCAAGATCCAAAAAGAAATTTGGTTTGAAGGTTGGACAATGTTTCTAAATGTCTTAGAACATTTCATGAATTTTTTTGGTGATTTTTAGATACTTAAAAGTATTTTTAATTAATTAATTTCCATTAATCAATTAAAAATAATCTTTTAAATATTTAAAAATACTTTTTTAATGATAAAAATAAAAATAAAAATATTTTTGTGTCATAAAAATTAATAAAACTCAGGAGAAAAAGTTTCATAATTTTTAAACCTTTTTTACTATTTTAAATTAAATATGCAAAACAAATGAAAAGAAAATGAATTAAATGAAAATAAAAGGAAAGTCAAATGAGTGGAGGGCCAGGATTGAGTCTGAGTTCAAAGGGGTTGACCACGCGCGCGAATGAAGGGTCTAGATGGCTTCTGACTTAATTATCTTAATTAAAATTAATTAAAACTAATGAAAGAGATTAGGGCTAAGCAGATTGATCTGGGCCATCTATTCGCGCGGCAAGTCAAACAAGTCTACTGATCCTACGCTCAACATTCAAATGGCCATTAATTATATAATTAAACCCTAATGATTTTCAGGTGGCCGGAGAAGACCTCCGGTCGTCTTCTCCGGTGGGGAGTCCACCTGAAAATCTCCAAACTCCTTCAAAACGTAACAAAAACAAAACCTAAAAACATGGAAATGAATCCCAATCACTCACGAATCATAACCCTCACTCAAAACCAATTTATTCTTCCTGGAATTCATGAATCGAACAAAACAAATTTCTAGGTCACAGAGTTTCAGAAGCTAATTAAATACTCATTTCAACACCATTTCAAAAACCAAAAGCACCAGGATACTCAGTGAAGCATAGAGAACAAGTTTATAACATGAAAAACGATTTCTGGAAAAATAATTCTTGAGCTACCTGAGATTCGAAGCTTTCACTCTGATGACTTTCTGGCCTCTCCTCTTGATGAAAACCACTCCACTTAACCCTCTGGTGATGCTTGAATGCTCAAGAGGAATTTATGTTGGCTGAATGAAGAGTTTGAGCAGCTTCTGCTCAAGCTCAGTTGAAAATGGCAATGGAGTTTCAGGCTGTTTCTGGCAATGGTGAAGGGTTGTGTGTGGTCCAGATGATGAGTGGAGAAGGTCTATGGAGTTTGTTCTGATGTTTGTGAGCTGTGGAGAGAGTTTCGAATGAAACTGCAAGTTGGAGTGAAAATGGTGCAGTGGGGTTACAGCTTGTTTCAGGCTTGTGTTCTTGCTGGTTTCTACTCAATGAGGCATGGTGAGTTGAATGGTGGAAATGGTTTGAGTGTTTTGTGGCTGGGCAGAGAGATTCGAAGCAATTTGCAGCTGGGGTGTGTTTTGTGAATGTGATGGTGTCAAGTGTTTCAGCCTTGCCTCTTCATATCTTTGGCTTGCCAAGGGATATTGTATTTTAATCCTATAGGTCAGATGATGTGACCTGGCCTATAGTGATTGGTAAGTTTGCTTTTGCTCAAAGTCCACCTTTTGTGTAAGAGAAGTATGGCTCATGATCTAGGCTAGTACAAGGCATGGGCTGCGCAGCAAGGGTGAGGGGAAAGGCTAGCCAAAGTCAGCATCCAAGGTTGCAAGTTGTAGGAAGTGTGATCATGAGTTTTTGCAAGTTGTTGCTTTATGGTTCACATGGAAAGATCTTGTCCCAAAAGCCATGAAACATGAGCAATGCCTAGTCCATTCTGAATTTTAGGACTTACATGATGTTTATGTGAGGGTTTGATGCCAATTAGAAGTTGCAATTTGCCTTGGTACATGATTTTGCAATTTTCACACTTGGTGCATATCTTGAAAATAAGTGATTTTTGCTAACTTTGTCACACCATAACTTTTGATCCAAGAAGAATTTGATCATGTTCTTGTACTTTTTGAAAAGGGAAAGATGAGATCTACAACTTTCATGACCAAAGTTTTTCCATTTGAAGCATTTTTGGATCAAGAATTAAGGCTTGAAAATGACCAAAAATGAGGCATTCTTGAAAAGTCAACTATGCCCAAAAAGTCAACATTTGCCAAAACTCCAAATTCTTGATTTTTATGAACTTCAACCTTCTTCCATGATCAAATAAAGATCATATACACTCAAAATGATGAAGATCACCCATTGGTTGGGTCATTGGGGGCCTCAGATGCCCTGATTTTACACTGACTTGTCAGAAAAGTCAACCCTTGATCAGATGACTTCCCCATGGAATTTCTTCATGAAAATTGATATGCATACTCCCTATACCATATAGAGACCAATGGGAACAAGAATGACCAAAAAAATTGGAGTCATGGCCTCTGAAACCAAAACCCTAATTTTAGGTCAACTGTGCAGTCTAGCCTGGCTCTGCATCCACTCAAACCCTAGTTCTTGTGATTCTTTGGAATTTTTTTGACTTTGAGAGGATGTAATATGATACTTGAACACATATGGATCCCTTTGAAGTGATTGGCTGCCTTTGGAGTGGCTCAAGAGGCTTTTGGATTGCTCAGATCACAAACCCTAGGTGCAGATGCCTTAGAAACTATGCAGTGACTCAAAAATGAGATATGAGATGATATGATTGAGTTTATGCATATGAGATGATCACAAGCCATGGTGTGAATGGGTGAGGGCAAATTTGGGGTGTTTACAGGTAGCTAACATCGTACCAGTACCTAAGAAGGACGGCAAAGTCCGGATGTGCGTTGACTATCGAGATTTGAACAGAGCAAGCCCAAAGGATGATTTTCCGTTGCCACACATTGACGTGTTGGTCGACAATACTGCTCAATTCTCGGTGTTCTCCTTCATGGATGGATTCTCCGGTTATAATCAGATAAAAATGGCGCCGGAAGACATGGAGAAGACAACGTTCATTACCCCGTGGGGAACATTCTGCTATAAGGTCATGCCCTTCGGTTTGAAGAACGCTGGGGCAACTTATCAACGGGCGATGGTCACGTTGTTCCATGACATGATCCACAAGGAGATCGAATGTTATGTGGACGATATGATTGCAAAGTCCAAAGATGAAGAAGAGCATTTGGTTAACCTAAAGAAGTTGTTTGACAGATTGATCAAGTACAAGCTGAGGTTGAATCCGAACAAGTGCACCTTCGGAGTGCGTTCCGGAAAATTGCTGGGTTTCATTGTAAGTCAAAGAGGAATTGAGGTAGATCCTGCTAAAGTGAAATCTATTCAAGATATGCCTGCACCGAGGACATAAAAGGAAGTGCGCGGGTTCTTAGGTAGATTTAACTACATTTCTCGGTTCATATCTCACCTAACTGCCACGTGCGAACCGATATTCAAACTGCTAAGAAAAGAGCAGACAGTCAGGTGGAATGATGATTGTCAAAGAGCTTTCGACAAAATAAAGGAATATTTGCAGGAGCCTCCAATTCTGATGCCTCCAGTGGAGGGGAGACCATTAATCATGTACTTGACCGTGCTAGAAGGGTCGATGGGGTGTGTGCTTGGCCAACATGACGAGTCTGGTCGAAAAGAGTACGCCATTTATTACCTTAGCAAAAAGTTTACCGACTGTGAATCCCGATACTCACTGCTCGAGAAAACTTGCTGCGCTTTGGTATGGGCTGCTCGCCGACTGAGGCAGTACATGTTGACCCATACCACACTTCTCATTTCCAAGATGGATCCTGTCAAGTATATCTTTGAAAAACCAGCATTGACCGGAAGGGTTGCTAGATGGCAGATGATTTTAACTGAATACGACATCCAGTACACTTCTCAGAAAGCCATCAAAGGAAGTGTGTTGTCGGAATACCTTGCTCAGCAACCTCTTGAGGATGACTATCAGCCGATGAGATTTGATTTCCCTGATGAGGACATCATGTACCTCAAAACAAATGATTATGAGGAACCACTTCCGGAGGAGGGGCCTGACCCTGAATCCAAATGGAAGTTGATGTTTGATGGGGCCGTCAATATCAATGGTCGTGGAGTTGGTGCCGTACTCATTACTCCTGAAGGTGTCCACTTACCCTTCGCTGCCAGAATTACTTTTGGCTGCACCAACAATGAAGCGGAATACGAGGCGTGTATAATGGGAATAGAGGAGGCAATTGATCTTCGGATTAAGAACCTCGATATATTCGGAGATTCAGCCCTCGTCATTAACCAAATTACCGGCAAGTGGTATACACATCAAGAGCATCTAGTTCCGTACAGGGATTATGCTAGAAAACTGTTGACATTCTTCACGACAGTTGAACTCAAATACATACCACGTGACGAAAACCAATTTGCCGATGCTTTGGCCACTCTCTCTTCGTCGATTAAAGTCATGTGTTGGAACTTTGTGCCCAGAATTGACATCTCCAGGCTTGACTCTCCAGCTTATGCTTTCTCTGTAGACGCCGTGTCTGACGAGAAACCTTGGTATTTTGATATCAAATTATTCCTGGAGAAGCAAGAATACCCAACAGGGGCATCTTCCAAAGACAAAAAGACCTTGAGGCGACTTGCTGCTAGTTTCTTCTTGAACACAGACGGGGTTTTGTACAAGAGGAACTTCGACATGGTTTTGCTCAGATGCGTGGATAGACACGAAGCAAGCCTGTTGATGCAGGAAGTCCATGAAGGATCTTTTGGCACCCATGCAGGAGGGCATGCTATGGCAAAGAAACTGCTGAGATCAGGGTATTACTGGATGACAATGGATGCAGACTGTTGTTCATTCGCTCGAAAATGCCATAAGTGCCAAATATATGCAGATAAAGTGCATGTTCCTCCTAACCCGCTCAACGTCATGTCATCTCCTTGGCCTTTCTCTATGTGGGGCATTGACATGATCGGGAAGATCGAGCCAACTGCTTCGAACGGTCATCGCTTCATTCTGGTCGCGATTGATTACTTTACTAAGTGGGTAGAAGCAGCGTCTTATGCCAATGTCACTCGTCAAGTGGTAGCAAGATTTCTGAAAAGATATATCATATGCAGATATGGAGTGCCCGAAAGGATCATTACTGATAATGGTTCTAATCTCAACAACAAGATGATGGCAGACTTATGTCGGGACTTCAAAATACAGCATCACAATTCTTCTCCTTACCAACCAAAGATGAATGGTGCGGTAGAGGCAGCTAACAAGAATATCAAGAAGATTGTGCAGAAAATGGTTGTCACATACAAGGATTGGCATGAGATGTTACCGTTTGCTTTGCATGGGTACCGAACGTCGGTCAGGACGTCAACAGGGGCAACTCCCTTCTCTCTGGTGTATGGTATGGAGGCAGTCCTGCCTGTTGAAGTAGAGATTCCTTCACTGCGCGTGATGATGGATGTCAAACTAGATGAGGCTGAATGGGTACGTGCTCGTTACAATCAGCTATGTCTAATTGAGGAAAAGAGATTAGCGGCTATCTGTCATGGTCAGCTTTATCAGAGGAGAATGAAACGGGCATTCGACCAACGAGTGCGTACTCGAGAGTATCGAGTGGGAGAGCTTGTGTTGAAGAGGATCGTTCCTCCAGGTTCAGATAACAGGGGTAAGTGGACCCCAAATTACGAGGGACCATTCATAGTGAAGAAAGTCTTCTCAGGAGGAGCGCTGATGCTCACCACTATGGATGGAGATGACTTCCCATCCCCTGTTAACTCGGACGCAGTTAAAAAATACTTCGCATAAAGAGACCCGCTGGACACAAAAACAGAATGTAAGTCCAGGCAAGAAAAGGGCATCCCGGCGAGCTAAAAACAGAATAAAAAAAGCTCGGGCAAAAATTAGGGAAATAAATATAAAAAAATGTGTGTACACCCGCTGAGTTGAAAAGCCACATTGGACAGCTCAGGCAAAAAAAAAGGGTATCTCGGTGGATTGAAAACCCGAGAGGGCGATCCACGCAAAATAAGGGAAATAAGCGAACAACTGTGATCCAAGTTATCTGAACCACGTCATCGTTTCGTACAGTTTGACAATATCAGAAGGATAGGAAATAGCTCCCTTGTCCTCTCAGAAAGCCGAAACAGAATGGAGAGTCTTCAAGACGTGCAGGTAATAGCAGAAATGGAATTCCTTGGAATGCCATGTACATTGCCATTAGGATAGTTTCTTTTCTCAATTTTTATAGTGGCTACCTCTTTCCAGGTGGTTGCTTCTTGATGTAAATCTTTGCCTATTCAGAGGCCATCCAATAAAAATAATATTCAGTCAAAAAACTGTGTGTGTTTATTTTTGTTTGCAAAATGTCCTGAATTTTTGGCAAAAATAGCATTGCATCTAAACATGGTGATAATCTTGAAAAGAAAACTGACATGCAGGGAAACTGTAACCCTCTTTGAGTGTCGGGTGACGATGGATGAACCGATCATTCCATGCAAATCCCCGGGACACACGTGTGTTTTCTGTTGGTGCAGGTTGCAGGATGGTGTCACATTCTCTCAAGCAATTTACTCTCCCCCAGTAGAATATCTCCCTAAGCAGAGATTTCTTCTCCAACAGGTATCTGAAGCCTGGCATCTCCGACAGAGATCTTATATAGCTAAGTCTTGGTGGCAGCCCAAGCAGGTTCTTATTCCCCATTGAAGTAGCAGTCCATTCTTCCCCAGTGGAGTATGCCTAGCAGGTACCTGAAGGCGTGTCATCACCAGAATTGGAATTAACAATATGTTATCATCGGCAAGAATTCTTCCCAGTAGGCGTGACTGAAAGTTGATATCCCCTCAGAGTCTTGAATCATCAGATGCTCTCCCCAGCCAGAGTATTTTCCCAAGAGGCTTCCCCAGCCAAGTCTGAAGATGATCTGTCCCCACAGAGTTCATATTTGAGTTTCATCTCCGTCCGTTGAAATACTTCTCGAGCAAAGTTGCCCTATTGTTGTTTTATTTGATGATACAGCCAGGTATTCATCACCTCAGTCGGAGTGGGTATCCGGACCTATTGACTTGTCTTCCCTTGTAGAGTTGTATCTCTTGTTGCTGATCAGGCATTCGTTCGTTGCTCGTCTGCAATTTTCAACACTCGTATGTGTTCTTCCTAAGCTAGTTTTCCCCAGCAAGGTCATATCACTGCTTTATGGCTGCTCGTCTGCATCTTTCAACACTCGTCTATGTTGGCTCAGTGGTATAGCTCGTTTGATTTCCCCAGTGGTGGTTTATGATTGCTTTGATTTTGCTTGCTTGCAATTTCAAACATTCGTCTGTGTTTGATTATATCAGTTGTTGATTGCTCGTCTGCAAATTCCAGCACTCGTTTGTGCTTTGAGATATTATTTTGCTGTAAATTCTCAACACTCGTCTGTGTTGCGGTATTTCTGCTATTGCTCGTATGCAATTTCCAGCATTCGTCTGTGCTTTGAAGTGGTTATCTTGTTGTTGCTCGTCTGCAACTGTCCAGCACTCGTCTGTGTTTGGTTATGATAGTTGCTCGTCCGCAACTCCTCAACACTCGTTAGTGTTCCGATATGATATTTGTTATTGCTCGTCTGCAATTTCCAGCATTCGCCTGTGTTCTGAGATGATATTTGTTGCTCGTCTGCAACCTCCCCAACACTCGTCTGTGTTTGGTATTGGATCCTTCGCTGCACTCGTCTGTGCCTTGATATGAATTCTCTGTTGTTGCTCGTCTGCAACTGTCCAGCACTCGTCTGTGTTGGTTTGAAGCTCGTCTGCTTTTATCCCCCAGAAGTCGTTTGTGTTCTGAAGCTCGTCTGCTTTACTTGGATACTCGTCTGTATCATCCTCAGCACTCGTCTGTGCTAGCTTACACCTGAATGTGAAGATTTTTTGTTCATCCTGATATTTCTGTGACTACTTCAAATGCTCGTCTGTGTTTGAATTTCTGGTATTCGTCCATACCAGTGGCTGATACTCGTCTGTATCATTGCTTGAGGCACTCGTCTGTGTTTCTCAGATCATCGACTGATACTCGTCTGTATCATTGACTTATGGCACTCGTCTGTGTTATCTTGATGATCATCCAATACTCGTCTGTATTGAAGAGGTTTCGAATCCTGACAGTGGGAATTAAATGTCGAAATGATTACCGGTCCTGGCGTAACAGGTAAATCCGAAGGAGGCTCGTCTGTCTCAGGCACCAATTATTGTTGTTGCTGCACCTGGCGTAACAGGTTTGTTAAGAAGACTCGTCTATCTTATACCATATATCCGCGAATAATATATGAAGAAGGTTCGTCTACCTTGATTGCATGTCTATCCCACAGACTTATATGCATTCCCGGAGCCTGTGTAAGGGTTATCCGAAGAAGACTCGTCCGTCTTATTCCACTTATCTGCGTAAGGATTAGTGAAGGAGATTCGTCTATCTCAGGCTACTTTGAAGATCCTTAAGGGCTCGTCCGCTCTCTGCACCTGGCGTCACAGGTCATTCGAAGACTCGTCTGTCAACATGATAGTATTCCAGATATCAGTTTCAACTTGGAAGAAGCTCGTCTGCTTTTTCTCTACTTCTTATCCCCAGAGCGTCATCTGGTTGAGTTTATTTCCCAGTATTGCATTCCTCGTCAGAGTGCAAATTTCAGGTCTTCTTGGTATTCAATCACAGTTTATCTCGAATGTCTGATAGCCGTTGCTCTCATCCTTTTCAGATTAACAGTTGATTGAATAGGGGCAGCTGTAACACCCCAAATTTGCCCTCTTGTTTTAAGTATCATATCGCATCATGATCATCATATTCATATTATTTTCATACTTTTGCGTGGCATCATTAGCATAGAAAAATGAAGCATAACATTCATTATGGAAGCATAGCATAGGCTGGCAGTGATTTCAGTGCGGTAATCTGAGGCAAACGGACGCTTGACCTAATCTGGTACAAATTGTCAAGAAATTAGTTCAATTGTGGAGTTTTCATGTTTCAAGGGTTATTTCTCAAACAGTGGGAATTCGGCGTTGATTCGTGTTGTGTGCGAAAGTATTTGATTTTTTTAAGCAGTGGTTCATGTGATGGTTGTAGATTCGGATATTCAGGCTTACCCTGATGATAAGTTCAACCATGTGCGTCTGTGGATTTATTAAATGATCTTTGTGGAGGCAATGCAGGCTGATTCAGTTGAATGAATTAATTGGTTGGGATTTCGTGACCATGTGCGTATCGGTGATAATTGGTTCGTCCCACAAAATGTCAAATTCCACATCCATTTCTAAACCATTCTATCCATTATCCATTTTTGATCAAACCATTTGTATTTTCCAATTTCTATTATCCAATAACCATTTTTTTCTTCTATTTCTCTCGATCATCTGATTCATACATTTTTGGTTCAACCATCCAAATGATCAGTTTTAACTGATTTCCAATTTTTCCTACCCAATTCTATATTCATTACTATTCTCCATATTTTTGTTTCTTAGCCACTTCTTAATATATATTTTACCAAGTAGGATAACATTTTTTTCTTTTACCATAAGACCTTTTATATAAAAAAGAGAGTCTATAAAAAAAAACACAAATATATAAATATATTACAAACAAGATTTTGTCTTAGGCCCATTTCATAAAGAAAATTTACAAAAAAAAAGAGAGGGAGGGGGCTACGTCAATCCAATTCAGCTCGCACTCTAAAACGTAAACGGATTTACACACAAGCCAATTCTGCGTATGATGCACACTCTTGAAGCAATTCCACTTTTCCAGCCAAATATGATTCCCAGCCACACTTCAGCCAAAGCAATTCTCCAACAATGCATACCACCGAATTTCATATCAGCTTCACAAATTCCCAGCAGCAACTTGCCCAGTTTCTCATGTACACAACCTGAAGCATACAAGTATTACGAAAACGCAACCGAACCACAAGAAAAACGCAAAGAACGGAAAAAACAGAATTGAAACAAAAAGGATAACAAAAAATAGATATAGAAAAGAAAAGGGAGCTTAACAAGGAAAAGGGGATCGTAACCGATTTCATAACAGAATCACTTTCTTGCATAACAGAAATTTTTTACACCATAACAAAAAAAGAGAGAAAAATTCTACAATCCTAACAGAATGATATAACAAAAAAAAAGGCTTTCACTCTAACAATATAACAGAATTTGGGATCTCTCACCAATCTCTCTGACCAATGCTCTGAAACCTTCCACTGATCCTTCACAATCTCATCAATCTCCTTCCCAATCTTCATCATTTTTCTTCAATATTCGTCACCAATGACAGAGAAATGATTCAATTCATCACTGATAACGCATAACCGATGCGATCTTCGAACAGTTCGGCATAAGTTTCGTCAAGAATCTGCATTATTCTTCATCAATTCCTTTGCACAAGATCAGGTTCGAATCTTCTTCAGCCTCTGCAATAGCTTCAGCATCTTCAATTGGCCGAAGTCTCCGCAACACAATTAACAGAGGCAAATCAGATTTGAATGAGAAAGAAAAGATTCGATTAGAAGCTAAAACAGAAGGGGAAGCACTTACCGAATCGAGAATTGTTCATACGTTTTTTGCGGCATCGTCAAATCACAGGTACGCTTTCGATTACTTCGATTCGCTGTGAGTGCTAGCTGTGTTAGGAATTTGGTGCATCATGAGCTTGTTATATCTAATTGCGTTTACGATTCATATGGTTGTGTGTTTACTCAATCGAATCTGAAAGTGTGAATAGGATAGAACGAAGGTTAGTTTGTGTGCTGATTTAGACGTTAGAATTGGTTCTCCGGCTAGGAAGTTTTAGGCTAGTAATGGATTTCGTTCGGCTAAAAGGTTTTGAGGAGGAGTCACTGTGAAATTCAGATAGATGTTGAGGTTTAGAGGGCGTGCGTCGTATTGGTCGGGGGAGGTTGACGACGGCCGGCGGACTTGAGAAGACAAACGGCGGCTGGGTTAGGGTAAATGTTGTTGGTGTTGTTTGGGGGTTGACGGAAAGGGACACGGTGGTGGCGGCGGGTTAGGATATATAAAAGGAATGGTGAGGTTGATGGTGGTGAGGTCGATTGGTTGAGAATGAGGTGAGCTTGAGAGGTTAGGGCGGCGATGAGTGTGGGCGGAGATGTTCCGGCGTGAAGCTATGGCAATCAGCGGTGTTGTGTTGAGCCGAAGAAGGTGATGGCCGGGAGAAGAGAGGCAGAGTGGCGAGGTATGGCGGCGGCGGCTTCTAGGGTTTGAAGGAGATGAAGATGACGAGTTGAGAGAGAGAGAAGCTTGTGTTACTGATGTTGTTTGGCTTGTTCCTTGAATATTGTTTAGAAATGTAATATAAAATGTTTAGTAATTAGGATAATAATCAATTAGAATCCTGTTTAGAAATTCAATATAGTGTTTAATTAGTTTACAAATTTTTAGGAAATATCATGTGTAGAAACTATTAGGACATATAATAGAGTTTAATCAATATTTGTATAGAATAATAGTTTAGAAAATATATTGTTTTAGGATTAATCTGTTTTGTATATAAAATAGTTTAGAAATATAGTCTTAGGATTAATCTGTTTTGTCTAGATAATAGTTTAGAATATATTTGTTTTAGGATTAATGTATTTGTTTAGAAAATGGTTTAGAAAATATATAGTTTTAGGATTAATTTTGTTTAGTTAATAATTGTTTAGATTTTGTTTAGTTAATAATTGTTTAGAATTGTTTAGAAAATAAAAGGAATTTAATTAGTGGAGATTAATTAGAATTGTGTTTGTTTAGGAAATAGAAAGAATTTAGTTAGAAAAATGTTTAGATATAATAGAGTTTAAGTAGATAAAAGATGCTTAGGTTGGTTAATAATTGTTAGGAATTTGACAATAGTTTAATTAGCATAATATTTGTTTAGGGTACTGTTTAGGTTCTTTTAATACTGTTAGAAATATAATAGGATTAGAGTAGTTGCTTATAATAGTGCTTAGAAAATATTAGTTCTAATTAATGTAATAATGGATTAGCATAATGATCATTGTTTAGAGAATAAGAGAATGTTTAAAAGAGTTGTTTGTGTGTTTAGACATAGGCCCATACTAGAATGCTTTTCGCACTCCTATCCTGCCAGGCCCATCTGGATTCAGTGCAAATCCTTGTCAATCGCACCCCCATTCCATTTTCTTAATTTTCTTTTGTTAATTTGTTTGTCTCTTTTATTCAGTTTTCTTTTAATCCGTATAAAATACTAAAATTCATCTAAAAATTCCCAAATAAATCATGGATGTTCCTTTGTGTCTCTAAAATTTTGTCATATTTTTATTTTATTTTTTTCATTAATTAGCGTGCCAGAATTAATTCTCCAATGTACATAACTTCATTTGCTCCATTTCCTGACCAGCCTGTCTTGTTGATTTTCCATAGACTTCAATATTTGGAGTTTTGATCCCATTCTTTTTGCATTGTGTTCCTAAGATCTTCTAGTTTTCATGTGATTTTTCTCAGAATTTTTAGGAATTTATTTCTTGGGTTTTGATCTGATATCTTGTGATGTAAGTTTTCTGTCCTAGCTTGTGTTTGTGCCTCCATTTGACCTAGTTCCTTTCTGAAATCTTGCAAATCCTTTTGGAAAGTTGATATAATGTGTTTCATGACCATTTGGTTTCAGTTATAGAATTTTTAGATGGCTGGTTGATTATTTGTGAATTTTTGTTCTTACCTTGTCCCATTTTGCTCCTTTTGGTTCATTAGATTTCTTATAGGCTTAGAAGGGCACTTGTGCCAACTTTTTTCTTCTTGATTGGGGTTCCTCTAGGGTATAGGTACCTTCCTGGTCCTAGGATAGGTCTTATTTCTTCTAAATTTTTGAATTTGCTTCATATTCAAGTCATTTGTTTCTTTAAGTGTTTAAATTCCATTTTTTGGTTCCATTGCTTTTATTTTGATATTGTTCGGTATTGTGTGACTTCTCTCTTTATCTTGCTGGCTTCTTAGGCCATTCTTTATGCCATTTTGATTCTGGTTTTGAACTTTGTGCTTGTATTCATTTGTGTATGCTAACCTTGCAGGGGCTATGGTAAGTACGAGATGTGGGAATTAAGTTCCACATCTCTAATTCTTATCTCTTCCTTTTATGTTTATGTGGACTAACCCTCTTTTGTTGGGCCTAGGCCTTTCTCATCCTTTCTTCTATCTTCTTCTTCCTTCTTCATTAGGATAGAAACCTCACTAACCTTTAGGATATCTATGCATGTGAATACTTAGGATTATTTTAGTCCCCCTTTAGAATTTTTCCTTTGAGATCCTTTGGTGCTCTCTCTTCTCATCTTCAAACTTAATTCTAATTCATTTAATAAAGGTTGAGTACTTTCATGTGACATGAGACTTTGCTATGAGATGCTCACATGCGTTCCATTTCGGGGCGAGGTGTGAGTCATCACTCGTGGTGGATAGGTCTTAGCATGAGTACCTCACAAAGAAAAGCTAAAAAACACTTCTTAACCAAAAAAAAAACCACAAAAACACTTAATAAGGGTAATAGGCCAGTGTGCTTGAGCCTTCACTTGTGGGACTAGCTTTGGGGATTTCCTCCATAGATAGGTGTGCCTCTTGCGCATTCCATTTCGGGATGATGTGAGATGTACACATCCCATTGAGTAAGACTTAGGTACACTTACCTATGCAAACTCTCACTCATAAAAGCTTCATAAAAAAAATACAAACAATAAGCGTCTTTCCTTCGGGAATTCTTTTCTCATCTCCTTCGCTCCGTACGCGAACTTGCTCCTACTTGTCACTTTGCAAGACGGTTACGCACTCGTCGTCCGAGTCTGCAACACCTGAGCAATGGCATAGGCAGTTCAAGCCTTAATTCACAAGCATTTTCCCTTTGTTACCCCTAGTTAGGGGAACTACGGCGTCTCTGATCCTCATTATTCTGATGAGGTACGTAGGCAGCGGGGTAGGGCCCGTTCGAGCACAATCTTTATTTTCCCTACATTTTTTCCCTTTCATTTCTTATTCATTGCTTTTCTCAGTTTCTTTTCCAGTTCCAGTTTCTTTTCATTTTCATTTCTTTGCTGCAGTTTTCATACCCTCACCCTTTGAAACAGTTTCTTTTGCAAGCGTGGATCCCGTCGGGTACGGCGGACGATCTGGGTGCTAATACCTTCCCAGGTCGTAACCGACTCCCGAACCCAGTCTCTTTGGTTCGTAGGACCCGTGTCCTTCCTCTTCTTTTCTTCTGGTTTGTGCAGCATTACCATTCCCTTTCTTCGGGATAAAAATGCCTGGCTGGCGACTCTATTCTTTTTCCGCGCCACTTTCGCGTTTGTACCAGGATGGAAATCCGGGGAGCGACAGAGACCATTGTACTGAAATTGAATCAAAGAATTGAAATCATAGTACTTAGATGAGATCAAAGAAACGGGATCATTGTACTTAAATGATTACCCGAGACGCGACTGTTGTAATTAAACAGAGACACGAAAAAAATGAGGCCGTTGTACTTAAACGAGACTCAAAGACAAGATCATTGTACTGAAATGGAATCAGCGAATTGAAATCATCGTACTTAGATGAGATCAAAGAAACGGGATCATTGTACTTAAATGATTATCCGAGACGCGACCGTTGTACTTAAACGGAGACGCAAAAAAATGAGACTGTTGTACTTAAACGAGACCATTGTACTGAAATGGAATCAAAGAAATGAAATCATTGTACTTAGATGAAGTCAAAGAAACAGGATCATTGTACTTAAATGAAAACCCAACATGAAATCGTTGTACTGAAACGAAAATGAGGAAAATGAGACTGTTGTAGTTAAACGGAGACTCACAAACGAGACCATTATACTAAAATGGAATCGAATGAATGAAATCATCGTACTTAGAAGAAATCACAGAAACGAGATCATTGTACTTAAATAAAAACCCGACATGCGACCGTTGTACTGAAACGAAAACGAGGAACCGTCGTAATAAACAATAAAAACAAAAATCAAATGGAAATTTAAGACAGTTGGAACCGTCGTAATAATTAATAATAACAAAAATCCAATAGAAAGTTACGACGGTTGGTAACTGTCGTAGTATGCAAATTACGTCAGATCCCTACCCGTCGTGAGAGATAACGACGGTTTGTACGGCGGTTTTGACAACCGACGCGATATGCCCCCGCGACGCACGTTTCTGCGACAGTGTTGCAACCGTCGTGACTTGCAAGTTATGATGGTTTTAACGGTCGTAGCCTACCAAAATAACCGTCGCAATCTGCCAATTTTCTTGTAGTGTATAGTACTTCAAGCACATTATATATATATATATATATATATATATATATATATATATATATATATATATATATATATATATACATATATTTATATATTGAATAATGTTGGTGAAGTTTAACCTTACTTATCTGCTCATAAAAGACTTACCAAGAAAAAATATCCCCGAATGAGTGACAAGTGGTTGTTGAAAGAACATAACAAGAATTTCATAAATTGGTTTAATGAAAGGATTTCTAATGATGATAATGTATATGAGACAATTAAATGGATGACATACATGCCTAAATATATTGTAATAACTTGGAATGCATAAGACATTAGTAAATTTTCTTATTATACAAAATCAAAAGATGTTCGTAGTACAATGCAAAATAATGAGGTTATGGTTGATGTCGAATCCACATACTTCTATAGTTCTAAAGATAAGAATCTTATAATAGCGTATACACCGTACTTTGGGGTCATTGAGGAGATTTGAGAGATTTATTATGTTTTATTCAAAATGCCTTTATTTAAATGTAAGTCGATTGTCAGTAACACTAGTGTACAAACTGATGAGTTAGGATTTACACAAGTTGATCTTGACCAGGAAACTTATATGCACAACCATTCATCATTACATTCTAAGCAAAACAAGCGTTTTATGCCACTGATCCATATGACAAAAGATGACCATCTGTTCTCCTTGAAAAACGCATTCCTCATAGTGATGAAAGTCGTGATTTAAACTTTGTTATTCTTTATATCCCTTCTAACGCAACAACACATGTGCCTACTTCATATGAAGAAGTTGATATAGGTGACGTGTATGTTATTGTTATGATCACAAAGAATGCATATGGAAAAACTAACAAGTAAATATTTTTATTGTTTATCTGGAATTTATTGTTTTTTTATAAATAATTTCTAAGTGTTATATACTAACAAGTATTATTATTTGAAGTTATAGGTGTTTAGAGACAAGACATCAAAAGATGTATGGTCACGTTGTACATCTTGCTACCTTCACAATAATGAATGTAGTTTTGTATGTTGATTTATCTCTTATTTGATGTAATGATGTGTAAAATATATGTTGTTTTGGTGCTATTTTGGTTTTAATGTAATACATATTTTTGGTTCATAATAGTTGCCAATTTATTTTTGATTCACAAATGTATTAGTGTGCTATTTTTGATCTGTTCCGATTCACAAAAATATAGACTAAAAAAATGAGAATTTTGTAAAATAAAAAAAATATTTTAAAAAATATATGTTTCACCACAATTGATTCTTCCATCTAACCGTGGTGATATGTAACGCGCTATCCAGTTTAATAATAGTCAAAAATAGTATTGTTAGGTATCAAACCAATGACTTTTCCACTTTCTACTACAAATGATTATTCCAATTGTAGTGATATGTAATACACTTTTTAGTTTATTACCACAATCAATCAATAGTCTATGGTGGTAAATCATCACATACTACCATACCATTAGTTACCACGGATCGTCACCGGTTAAATCTCTATTCCAACCATTTTAAAAGATATTTGTTGCATTGGTTCATATGAATATTTTTAGGTTTTATTTTAATTAAAATTTAAAAATTAAAAGTTAAAAAATAAATATGTTAAAATAATTTTTTTTATCAATGTGTTTGACAAATGAATAAAATTCCTAACAATATTTCTATTTTTTATTTTAATCAAATTTTAAAAATTAAAAAATAAATATACTAAAATAATATGTGATAAATTATGGCTGATTATTTTATATTCTCATGAGAATCTAAGATTCTCATCCTTTATCATAAGAATAAAAATTAAGAAATTCATGAACAAATTATTATTTTTTTTAATAAAAAATATTCAAAAATAATTTATTAAAACAAAAAAAAAATTCTAATATTACAGTTTAAAAAATATTATTTGTATAAAAAAAGTACCATTATCAAAGTTCTAAATCTGTTATAAATTAAAATGATAATATCTATTTATGTTTAACCTTGTACCACAATTATTTTTAACTATATTACTTTTTCAGCAAAGTTTAACTATACTTTTTTGACATGAAGATTCACTGTATTATCAGATGTCATAGTAATCTCAAATTTCACTTCAGTCACGAGGATTTATTAATAATTTATTGATAAGAAATTATGAGCATGTACATCATAAAAAATCATAAAAAATACTAACATTATATCATTACGTAGAATATAAGAGAAGAAGAAGAACAACAACAAAAATATACACCATGAAACAGAAAACAAAGGCAGTTTTGTTCTGTTTCATTGGCTTGTCTCAAACTGCTTCTAGTGATTCAAACTTGAAAGTGTTCTATGAACTTCCTTCAAGAAATATCTAGAATTAACAATTGTATTTGTAGAAGAGACACATGAAGATGCAACAATTGATGAAGATGAAGTTGTTGATGAAATTACACTATCATTTGATGAGTGGATTTCCCTATCATCTTCTGTAATTGTTTCCATCATTTTTGAGGTTCTATGTCTCATAACATTAACATATTGTGGTGGTGCCACTTCCATGAAAAACCTTGCAATGCGTAAATTTGCCATTGGAGGGTTAACTATAGGAATGGAATATTGTTGTGTTGAAGATGTGTATGAATTAAGCACAAGGGCATGGTTAGATTTATAAGGGGTGGCTATAAATAATAAACTAGGTTTAAATTGAGTGAAATGTCTTAATCTTTGAGGGTTAAATCAATTTTTATTTGTTAGTGCCGTCTATAGCTTTTCACATTAAATGTGATGCCATGCTAAGTTACAAGACTTGTTGCTATTATGGAACAGTGTTTGAGTATGTGTCAAAACCTGGATGCTAGTTTTGTTATCTTTTAAGATATGGTTTTAGGGGGTGCAGTGAGTTCCAAACTTGCACTTTTCTTTGAGACTTTTTAGTGTAGTATTGTTTAATACTCATCCACATGGGATAATGACTTTTTATGTAAATATGTACTTGCGGTGATTATCAAAGTAGAAGAGGTTTTTAGAACTCCGATATGTAAAAATAAATAAATGATAGATCGACTTAGTCTCCAAGGTGATGTGCAGGATATGATAAATATATGATTCATTTAGTGTGCAGAATATGATAGAGATATAATAGAATATAAAGTAGAATAAAGATATGGGAAAATATAGACAGGATAAGACTTATCCTATCATATATTTGTTTCACACAAAATACCAAACATAATAACATTATATATATATATATATATATATATAATATATATATATATATATATATATATATATATATATATATATATATATATATATATATATATATATATATATATATATATATATATATATATATATATATATATATATATATATATATATATATATATATATATATTCAAATTATTTTCATATTTTCAATTTAATATGTTTTAATTTTTTATATTATATAAATTTACAAATTTACCCTTATGACAAAATCAAACATATTTTTTTCATAAATTATATATTGATATTTTTTAATTGAATATCAAATTAATCTTTATTTATATTTATCATATTTAATATCTTATTTTAAATTATATTTTATAGGTAAATATTTGTAAATTGTTTTCTTATCCTATCCTGACGAATTCTAACCCAGTTATCAGTATTATCCATTGTACATAGCTAATTATTTTACACTTGTATAACATATGAGTGGTACTTCATGTATTGTATATATACACAGCTTGTACATTCTTATAGGTAATTTAATGAGATAAGATTTTCAGCTTTCCAATCACAAACTTGCTTTGCTATCTTCTCTCAATCTTTGCTCTAACTGCTGTAACAGAAGTTTGTTACAAACAGTTACATCTTCTTCTTCTTCAAGCTCCATCAATGGAGATGGCTTGTGTATGCTTGAACTTCAATATGGTATCAGAGCTCACACAACTCTGGTAGCCATTGTTGTTTCTTCTTCATCATCCTTGTTTTCGTTCTTATGCAAAGCTTTCTTTCGTTTTCCCCTTTAAGCTCTGCATTATCCTCAACAATGGCTTACCAACATTTCCTGGATTTCTCAACGAATTCGACGAATCCATTCTATCTTCATCCGAATGAAAATCCTGCAATCGTGCTTGTTTCTCCACTTCTTGATGACAAGAACTACCATAGCTGGTCACGTTCTATGCACATTGCCCTGATTTCGAAAAACATAGAAAAGTTCATCGATGGATCTCTCACTAAGCCACCGGTCTCGGATCCTTTGTATTCGCCATGGATTCGATGCAACACGATGGTGCTTGCTTGGATTCATCGTTCTATATCTGATTCCATTGCCAAATTGGTCCTTTGGATAGATAGTGCTGCAGGAGTTTGGAAGAATCTTGAAACTCGTTTCTCGCATAGTGACATATTCCGCATCTTTTATCTTCAAGAAGAAATCTACAAGCTGCGCCAAGGTAACAATGATGTTTCTAACTACTTTACACAATTGAAGGTGCTATGGGATGAGCTTGACAATTATAGAGCAATCATTGAGTGTTCTTGCGCTATTCCCTGTTCTTGTGGAGCTGTTATCTCTGCTAAACAAATCGAAATCAAGATCAGGTTATTCGTTTTCTTAAAGGATTGAATGAAAATTTTGCTTATTCCAAGTCACAAATAATGATGATGACTCCATTGCCTGATCTGTATAAAGCTTTTTCCTTCATTATTCAACAAGAACGTGAGCTCAACAGTTCGGCTTCTGCTATGGCTCAGGCTTCATCTAATCCTGAAGTGTTGAATTCAGTATACCAAGCTCAGGCTAGCTATGGAAGCTCTCAACAGAAACCTGGATTTCATTCTTTCAAGGGCAAATATCAAGTTTCTACTAGAGGACACAATCGTGTTTGTACACATTGTGGTAGAACCAATCACACAGTGGAAACATGCTTTCTCAAACATGGATATCCACCAGGTTTCAAGCATAAAGGCAAGGCTCAATCACCTCACAATAATAATCAATCTGCTGCAACAATTAATGTTGTATGTGATTCTCCTCAGCCAGACTCAATTGCTTCATCATGTGTTTTTACTCAAGAGCAGTACAACAACATCCTGGCATTGCTTCAACAATCCAATCTTCAATCCCAAGCCAACTCTGTATCCACATCTCCACTAGCCATGACATCACATACATCTGCCACCAATGGTAAGTTCTCCACTCTATGGATTCTTGATACTGGAGCAACATATCACATTTCACATGACATTAATGCATTTGTTCATATCAAAAACATTATTCATATCACTGTTAATCTCCCTGATGGTTCATCCATTACTGCATCTTTGTCTGGTAATGTGACACTCTCACCATCCTTAACCCTGCATAATGTCCTCTATATTCCTAGCTTTCATGTTAATCTCATTTCAATTGCGAAGCTTACACATAATAATGAATGTCATGTTCATTTTGGTGCTGATGTTTGCAACATTACGCAGAATCATTCTTAGGCAATGATTGGTACATCTAAGCTTCAAAGAGGCTTGTATGTCCTGCAGGCTATTAGCCAATCCTTAGCTTTTAGTTCTAGCTCTATTGATTCATCCAATTTATGGCATCTAAGGCTAGGACACATCTCTAATACTGCCATGAAATTTGTATCTCAGTCTTTTCCATTCATACAATGTAAAGCAAATAATATTCCTTGTGATTCATGTCATTTTGGCAAGCAAAGAAAACTTCCTTTTCCAAATAGTGTATCTACTTCTCTTTCTCCTTTTTCCATTTTACATGCTGATGTTTGGGGGCCATATTCCACAATATCAATGTTAGGACACATATATTTTCTCACCCTTGTAGATGATTATAGTAGATACACTTGGGTGATACTTTTAAAAACAAAAGATCAAACCAAAAACAGTCTAATTCAGTTTATTGCTTACATTGAAAATCAATTCAAAAGCACTCTCAAATTCCTTAGATCTGACAATGGTACTGAATTTCTTGCCCTGACCTCATTCTTTCTTTTCAAGGGTATACTGCATCAAACCACTTGTGTTGAAACACCCCAACAAAATGGGGTGGTTGAGAGAAAACATCAACATATCTTGAATGTGGCAAGATCCCTCTATTTCCATTCTGATATTCCTGTCACCATGTGGAACTTTTCTATTCAACATGTTGTCCACATTATAAATAGAATACCATCCCCTCTTTTACAATTCAAATCACCTTATGAAATGCTATACTCCCAACCACCCTCTTTAATTCATCTCAAAGTGTTTGGCTGTCTTAGCTATGCAACTACATTACAAGCACATAAAACAAAATTTTCTCCTAGAGCTAGAAAATCTGTTTTCCTTGGATTCAAAGATGGAACCAAATGGTATATTCTCTATGATTTGCAGAGTCATCAAAATTTCATTTCAAGAAATGTTATATTCTATGAAAATGTTTTTCCCTTCAAAGTCATTCCCCCTTCTACTGATGAGACTGTCTGTCATAATCCTACTGATAGCCTTTATGCAGACCTACCTACCTTGCCAGCTCCCACCAGTACCACAGACATCTCCATATCCCTTGATTCTAGCAGATCTGAAAGTACCTCAATCCCATCAAATACACCCATTTAGTCTTCCCATGATAACACTTTTCCTGATAATACTCAGCTTTTCTCTCACAGTTCTGTCATTCATGAGGCTCCCACATCACCCTTAATCAACAATAACTCTCCTCTTCTATCTTCTAATACATTTTCACCATCAACAAGTAATGATCTTTCCCATCTATCTGATACTTCTTCAGATTCTACCAATAGCCCTATTCCTGTTAGACAGTCCACTAGAATATCTCATCCCCCTAGTTATTTGACAGATTATCACTACTATCTTACATCTCATGATTTTGTCATATCACATAACATTCATTCTAAAACTGCACATCCTTTATCATCTGTCATTTCCTATCATAATTATTCTCCTGCATACAAACATTTTTGTTGCTCCATATCATCTACTATTGAACCTAAGACCTATAACCAAGCCATGAAGTTTGATTGTTGGAAGCATGCTATGGATGTTGAGCTACAAGCTCTTGCAGCTAATAATACATGGGAGGTAGTTGATCTTCCTACAGGAAAACACCCTATTGGATGCAAATGGGTATACAAAGTCAAGTACAAAGCAGATGGTTCCATTGAGAGACATAAGGCTAGGCTAGTTGCCAAAGGCTACACCCAATTAGAGGGAATAAACTACTTTGACACTTTTTCACCAGTGGCAAAACTCACTACTGTAAGGGTACTCTTGTCTATAGCAGCTATAAAAGGGTGGCATTTGGAACAACTAGATGTCAATAATGCATTTCTGCATGGTGACCTTCATGAAGAGGTGTACATGACTCTTCCCCCTGGCCTTCAAACTTCTAACTCATATAAGGTGTGCAGGCTGCATAAGTCATTATATGGTCTGAAGCAGGCAAGCAGACAGTGGTATTCCAAGCTGTCTTCATTTCTTCTTTCTATTGGCTACAAACAATCTCAAGCAGACCATTCTCTCTATGTTAAATCTATCAATAATAACTTCACTGCATTATTGGTGTATGTTGATGATATAGTACTTGCAGGCACTTCTATGGAAGAAATATCCCAGGTCAAAGAGCAGCTTCATCACTCTTTTAAGATCAAAGACCTTGGTCAATTGAGATTCTTTCTTGGATTTGAGATTGCTAGAAGTACAACTGGTATTTTTCTTAATCAAAGAAAATACACCTTAGAGCTTCTTGAAGACAGTGGTATGCTAGCTTCAAAACTTACCTCTGTTCCTTTTGATCCAATTCTCAAATTGTCTGTTCATGAAGGTCAACCTCTAGAGGATCCTTCTCTCTACAGAAGACTAATTGGGAGACTCATTTATCTCACTAACTCAAGACCAGATATTGCATATGTTGTTCAACACCTCAGCCAATATGTTTCAAATCCCCTTACTCCTCACTATCAGGCTGCCATTAAGGTTCTTAGGTATTTCAAATCTGTCCTTGCTAAAGGATTATTTAATCATGATCGTCTGATTGATGAAGACAATTTTGTCGCTTTCATTTTGTTTATTATTGTTTATTGAGTCTCCTTCATGATTGCACATCTCTGAATCAATTTTGAATTGATTCATTTTTTAGCATGCATAATTCAATTGGTTGTATTTGAGTTTGATCATGATGCTTTAAGTTAATTGCTCGAGTTAGTGAAACACGAACCATATGTTTTTTTCTAAGCAAGAAGTATATTGATGAGAGTATCAAATGTACTCGACCTGATTACAACAGAAGCGATACAATGCATAACAAAAAGAAATTACCTACCAATTGATATCTAAGCCAAATACAACCATGGATTTTTGTTGAATTCGTATAAATTACAATTGGTATTAGCAATTTCTCCAATAAGCGACCATCGCCACAAATGAAACTTAATTTTCCAAATAATGTCCGTCACGTTCCACTTCTCGTTCTTAAAAATAATATCATTCCATTGGGTCCAAATTCCCCAACAAACGGCCAACCAAACTAATCCTTCACTACCCGCTTTCATACGCTTAGATCTACAATATGAATGCCAACATACAAAGCTCTCCATACAATGATTTCCACGACCATTATGGCCTCCTCCTAACCACTCCGTTACCTTGTCCCAAACCAAATTAGAAACCGAACAATTCGAAATAATATGGTTTAGAGTTTCCGGATGGTCATTGCAAAAGACATAATCAATACCGGTGGACGCAATAGAAACTCCCCTAATGATTAAAAAATCTTTCGTTTGGGAGTTTGTTCAAAAGACATCTCCATCTGAATGCTTTGATTTTCGCCGGAGTCGTCGCTTCCCACAACAACCGATAAGTCGTATCAAATCTTTGAACCGGACCAGCAACAATGCATGATTGAAAGATCTGCTTGTAGCAAGATCTTACCGAAAACGTCGCATCGCCCTCAAAATTCCAGTCCATGATATCTTCCTTCTGATTTTCCGGCGAATTATTGATTAAAATATGCATTAGTTTCCTGAGATCCTCTGCTGCACTTCCAGAAAATAGTCCAACTTGAGATGGAGAGCCTTCAGGTTGGTGGCCAGAACCGAAGAGAGATTCTGGAACCGTTTCACCCCTAATCGGATTCGTCTCCCCTGGACCAGAAGCATACTCCGTAGGAAAACATGAAGAACCAGACCAATTTCAGAAATATCAGTCTCTGCATTTACCTCCGAAACTGATACATCAGGTACTAAGTTGCTGACTGTATGCATAGGACCGAAGTTAAAAAACTGGTGTTGACGAAATTCCTGCATCAAGACGTTATTAGAAATTGTACTAGAACCAGTACTGTTTCCAGCAACCTCCACTGAATCGGTCTGATACTGCTCGCTGATAGTATTAGAAGCATAGTCCAGTAGCGATTCAGAAATAACACTCTCATTTAAAACCGAAGCAGAAACAGAAACAGAAGAAGTTACTCCCATACCTACAAAAAAGGAACAAACGTGAGATAATCCGAAGTCTCCCCATTCCCATCTCCCGCTTCTCCACCCTCCCATCACCACAACCGAAACATCTTTAAGTTTTGACCATGAGTAAAGCCTCGGAAATAAATCCTTTAATATCCCCCTCCCCGTCCAATTTCCGAGCCAAAATGAAATATGATGTCCATTACCAAGAGTGAATTTGTAGTTCTCAATGAAAATGTCTACATAATGATTTTTCGATAACAAAAGGATATCCTTCCAACTAGAGGAGTAGAGTTTCCAACTCGATCTCGAGTAACCACTCCCCGAAACAAGAAGTCTAATGTCTTCGTATCTAGCTCTTAGGATTTGAAACCATAGGTCCTCCGATCCCTCTAGAGTCCTCCATCTCCACTTGCTAAGTAAGCTAACATTGAAAAGTTCTAAATATTTAAAGTTTAATCATCCTTTGTCTAAAGGAAAGAAAAAAATATCCCAATTACTCCAATGGATTTCCTCTTCTCGATCGTGCTACCCCATAAGAAACTATTATGAAGTTTGATGATTTCCCTTCTAACTTTCACCGAAATCTTGTAAAAAGATAAGTAAAAAATGGGAAGACTTCCTAAAACCTATTTAAGAAGAGTGATTATTCCTCCCAAACTCAAAAAACGATCATGCCAACATAATAACCTTTTATTTATTTTAATCAAAAGAGGCGTCCAAGTTGCTATTCTCCTCGGATTTGACCCAATTGGTATTCCAAGAAATGTGAACTATTTATTTTCCATCCTACAAGCCAAAAACAACGCTGCCGCTTCTAAGTAAGTTCCCGGAGTATTAATGCCAACCAATTTACTTTTGTGAAAGTTTATGCCCAAGCCCGAAACCAATTCAAAACCTCTTATAACCGCTTTAATGGCCCATAAATGATTCCAACTCCCATCCCCTATCAAAATGGTGTCGTCCACAAATTGAAGAATGTCTAGAAAACACTTTTGATTAACCATGACTCCCGCAAATTCTCCTAATTCCTCCGATCTTCGAACCAACATATTCAAACCTTCCGCTACCAATACGAAAAGAAAGGGAGATAATGGATCTCCTAGTCTCAATCCCCTCTCCACCACGAATTCTTTAGTAGGACTTATGTAACACCCCAAATCTACCCGACGGAAATTCATAAATCAGAGTTTCAAAAATTCAACAACAATATAGGATGCCACATTTTCGACTTTAAAAACATCAACATTTAATCCCATATCAACATGGATACATAACACATATAGATCGGGAGACAAACAATAAATTCATTTATTCTATAAACCAAAACATCTTTATTATTAAACAACATTTTCATAATTTTCAACTTCATTTGTCATGACAAAATAATTTATTTATCAACTTATAAAACAACTTGTAACAACATATTCTTTTGTTCAACTTCAACCTTTAAATAAAACAACAATAACGATAAATGACTATGACATAACAAGCGTCAACCCCCCGAGTGTTACGTATCAGAGCGACGACACCGACTCGAACTAATGAAGATAACAATCTTCCTTCAAGCTAACCTGCACGTTACTAACCAAGGGTAACATTCAAACATAAGGGGTGAGATATCAAACCATATAAACAAGAGTATGATAATTAATACACTAGATAGAATCATACAATTTTCATACTATCCAACAACAATATCTTACCAATCACCCCCAAATAATAAAATACTTTATCAACTTAATTCACACATCAACATCACCAATTTCAACTATAAAATCAGCATAAACACCTTCATCAGCTTCGCCAAACATATACAACATATTCAACTTCTTCAATATCAGCATAATCGACTTTATGAACATAAACATATAAACAACTCATACAGCAAAACCATATAATCAACTTATTCATCATAACTAGGTAATCACTTAGCAACAAAATCAACTTATTCAACATGAACCACTTACTCAACGTAATCAACATAAACCACTTAATCAACTTAAATCTACATAAACAACTTAATCAACTTGAGCAACGTAAACAACTTTATCAACTTGGCAACATAAACAACATAAATAATGCAACACAAGATGTGACTCGACTATGCATATGCATGTGGTACCATTGGAGTAAATCTCCCAACTTAAAATATACCAGGTTATCGAGGTATCTGCAAGGCTTAAGCCTTCAACTTAAATATTTTGCCAATCCAGGCCAACGTGTTGAGCATCCGCTCCAACTTATAAATGCAATGTATGCCATGATCACAACGACACAACACATATCAACACTCAACTCGGAATAACATTCGACAAACAATATAACAACTTAAATTCAACATGATTCAACTTTGGCCATGGGCATACAACTTTCAACGTTGGTCATACGACCTACTACTTTAATATCAACAGTGGCCCTTCGACTTTCAACTTAAAATATCCATAATTTGGAACAAAACATCATACTCGACGGCACACGAAACCTCACACTTCAACACAAATTCGACAAAATAACTGACTAAAATCACCTATTAATTATCACAGACTACCTCGTTAACTTTCGTTAAATTCCGAACAACTAATTTTTCCGCTTATATCGGCTAAATCGAATAAATCGGCACTACTTAAATTACTGTTATTACTACTGATAAATTCCATTTGTTCTGCTCAATTCCAACTTACCAATATCTGCATTTCCCTGCTACTATTTCCTAACTGTTATTGAATTTAATTCTGCTGCGATACCATTACCTGCTAAATTCTCACTTTCTGTTTTCTGCGACCAGTTCGCTACTGCTACTTCTAAACTCCACCATATTCTTTTTAATTCATCTACATATTATTCTCATTAATAACTTGCTAGTACATGTATAAACCAATTAATTATCTAATCTTCCACTCATGCCAACCATTAGTAACTTAATTAAAATGCCCCACACACTAACCATCAAAGTGGTCCCCACCTTACATAAATGTGGCCTGCGCCACATTACACATAGCTCCCACCATGGTAATGTGGCCTGCGCCATGCCCAATGTACAAGGGGTGGCCTGCGCCATTCCCATGCCTTATCCACATGGCTTGCGCCATATCTCATCTTCTATGGGTGGCCTGCGCCACCCTCCCTTTAATAATGGGTGGCCTGTGCCACCCTCTGTCTAGGGGTTCTGTCCCCAATTCCGATTTCTCCAGAACCGATTAATCAATAACAATTCCTCAACAATTAATCCAGCCATAAATTATGACCAATCGATTATTCAATTATCATATAAATTATGTTCTTCACAACAAATCAAAACAACACAATCAATACATGACATCATGACAATTTATATAACCCCAATCCCACATACTAATTATCATAATCCCAAGTATAGAGTTCGAACCCCACCCTTACCTTAAATCGATGGCCGCTCGAATCTCCGATCGACTTTCCGTTTTGACTTTCTGACGGCGACTTCTCGTAACCGTTTTCTCCACTTTTCCTCGTTCTCCAATTTTCCTCGTTCTAACTTTTTCTCAACTTCTACTGATACTCTCTTCGATGACTAATTATTTTATTTTCTTTTATTAAATTAATAATAATCCAAAATAATAATCAACTAATGGGCCAAATTCTTAAACCCCTTTTTATTGCTAATTCCGACGAAATCCAAGCCCATTAACCAACACGCTCTAAAATTTAATAATATCACTTATAATATTATTTCCTTGACTTTCCGACTAATATTCCGACTTAACGACTTAATTCGCCACAATGCCAAATCAACCAAATAATAATTCACGAATAAATGCTTATTCCCGACTTAATCGATTAACTATCGATTATCAACCAAATGGTCCAACAATTCTAACAACATATCCAATAATACCCGGAGATATTACATATTGTATTTCACAACTTATATCAACTTAATTAATTAAATTTAACTTAAACCAACTTATAATTATCAACATAGTATTCCAATATTTTGGAAATCAACTTAAATCAACGTGACTTAACACAACATACCACAATTATATTTAATTAAATAATCAATTAAATAAACGGGCGTTGCAACTTCCATTCACCAATACAGTCATCTTGCTTGTGAATATCAATTCTTCCATCCAACACATCCACTTCTCCCCGAACCGCATCTTCCTCATCATGAATCTAAGGAAGTTCCAACTCACCTTATCATAAGCTTTCTCGAAATCCACCTTGAATAGAGAAACGACAATTTTCTCTGTACAAGCATAATCCACTAATTCATTGGCCACCACCACTCCATCTAACAATTGTCTACCCGGAACAAACTCATTTTGAATTTTAGAAATCAAAGAATGAAGAACAATCTTTATTCTACTCGCCAAAATCTTAGCAATAACCTTGTAAATACTTCCAACAAGACAAATGGGTATATATTCATCAAGGCCTAACGATAACCATTCTTTGGAATCAAAGTAAGAAAAGTAGAGGTAATGCACTTTGAAAGAGTAACTGTCTTGTGAAAATATCTCACAAGACGAATAAAATCCTCCTTAATGAAATGCCAACACTTTTAAAAAAAGAGGAGAGTGTATCCATCCGGGCCTGGGCTTTTGGATCCCTCGCAATCCCAAACCGCACCTTTGATTTCCTCATCCGAAAAGGGTATATCCAATGAGAACATCTCTTCTTGAGATAGATTCTTGAAAGCCATACCTTCTAGTGTAGGTCTATTTATATTAGGTTCCAAAAACTTGTGAGCAAAGTGGTTCTTCACCTCGTCTTTCACCTCCTCTACCGATTCCAAAACGCCTCTACTAGAATTGGAAAAACCAATATGATTCCTCCTTCTCCTTTCTTTCACCACACTATGAAAGTATCTACTATCATTATCTCCCTCATTTAGCCATTTAATGTGAGCCTTTTGAATAAGCATATTCTCTTTTATTCTCAAATTAAGCCAAAATCTACCACTAGCCATTTCGCGACTCTTCATATCCTCCTCCGATAAGAGCCCTAATTCCTCTTCGGCCACTAGATCGCTCTTGTTAATCTCCAAGACACTTTCATCAATCTCTAGATCAAATTTACCAAAAACCTCCTTATTCCACTTCCGAAGACTAATTTTGAGTAATCTAAGTTTATCCTTAAAGACAAAATCGCTTCTTCCATGAACAACAAGAAAACTCCACTCTTTCTCAACAAAAGGCAAAAAATTCTTATCTTTGAACCATTCGTTGTTGACTCTAAAAGGTTTTGGTCCCCAATTTGACGAATCTGCAACTAACCATATCGGGCAATGATCAAATATGTCTATATCCCTTATGTATCTATAAGGCCCTCCGAAAGAAGAAAACAACTGATTCGGCTCATAGATCCACCATCACCGCTATACCATGAAAACTTCTTACCTTTGCACGGAACATCCAGCAACCCGATGTCTGCAATGAAGTATGTGAACTCTGTCACCTCCTTCTTACGACTCCCCATCACACTACCCTTTCTTTCATTAGAACTAGCAATCACATTAAAATCACCTCCGATGCACCACTCCCCATCCGAATACTTTAGTTTCAAATCCACCAATCTCCTCCAAAGAGTTCTTTTTTAGGCCAACTCACACGAAGAGTACACATTTATGATATAGTAAAATTTCTCCCTCCAAACCGCCTTTACTCCAATGTAACCCTCTCCTTTAAAACTAAACAGAACATCCAAATTTCCCTCCTTCCACATAGTAATAAGACCTCCTGATGATCCCGAAGATCCTGAAAAAGACCAACCTATGTCTTCTTTTGTCCAAAAACTCTTAGCTACAATGTTGCTGATATTCTCCATTTTGGTCTCCTGAATAAGAAAAATATCCACCTTCCCTTTTTTTAATAATATTACTGATTCTCTTGCTCTTGACTATGCTACCTCCCCCTCTTATGTTTAATGATCCAATAATCATTTGTAACTCTTAGTTTCCGCCTTCCCCTTCACCATTCTATACTTGTCATTCCTCTCTATCTCTTATAACTTCGAAATATACTCCTTCTTTGCATCCTCCTCCACCACCCCCAAGTTCGTAATCACCTTCCATAATTTGCAACCTAAATTAGAATTCAAATTGTCCCATAAACGACTATTTCTCCTATGAATATCAAAATCTGCAGTGTTATTGAGATAATACTCCGAAAAAGACGAAGTTTTAACTCCGGTCCCACTACTGTTCTTGTTGCCCGTAGGTTGCTCTTCCTTGCTCAACTTTCCTTTTTTCAAAATGTGTTTTCCTTTGACAAAAGAAGATTTTATTTTCTTAGAGTTACTTTTTATGTTGCCAGCTATACCATCCATACTTCTAAATTTCAGCTTTTTTTTTTCTTATTTATTAAAAAAGCCGAAAAATCTTCATTAACACCCTCCTGTCTCCTACGTGCTACTAAACAATTATTTCCCTCCTTACTAAGACCGGTCCCACCTTCAATAAAAACTCCTTTAAATAAATTGTTTCCTACCGTCCCATCCGTATCACCTAATTTGTTGTTTCCAAAGTGGTTGTGTACCTCAGCGCTAAAGGAGGATATAAAGTCAGCTATATTGCCTACACTTTGGTTGTTTGAATGACCACCTTTTATTGATGAGATAACGTCCGTGTGATTGACCAACTCTAAGGCTTTGTCAAAAGGCCCTTTAAGATTCTCACTATTTCCCATTGAGTATTGTCCGGACCCTTAAACCACTTTAACCGCTGCATTATAACAAGCATTGTTATCGAAGTCTGTTGCAAACTCTGCTCCCCTTTCCATGTACAAACCTCCATGTAATGACCCATCTTCTTCAGTATTGCAGATTTTGGTAAACTCCTCCATGTTCTGCTCCAAAGCTTATTTAGAAATTTTTTTCGATGGTTTCATGTACGTCTCCACCACTCCCGGGAACTTATTGATACTGTTGCTATTGTATGAATCCGAATGGCCCTGCAACATATCGTATTCCACAAAATCATCACCTGTGTCACCTTCTTCATCCTCTTCCTCCTCACCATTTTTGAACTATTCCGTCTTCGACTCCGATGTATTCTGATTTACTCGTGGAACCACCACCGGAATTCTCACCGCCCCGAAAGAGTCCTCCCTGATTGTTAGCAAAAACTTATTGCCTCCTATTTCCGCCTTTAGTAACTCCGGTAATAGAAAACCCTTCCACCCTAATCATTATTCTAGCGATGTCCATAACCTCTCCTTTGGAAGTTGCCTCATCAACACAAATGAAAGCTCCCAACTTGTTAGCTATCAGGACAAAAAAATCTGAGTTCCAACCATGGCATGGAATGCCAAAGACTCTAACCCATAAAACTCTCTCTTCGTCGACATCGTTTTCCTTCCACTTTCTGACCTCCGTAAACCATTCCTTCAACCAGGTAGATCCCTCTCCCAACAAATCCTCCATCATCCCTTCCTCTAAACTCTCCAACAAGCACAAATTGGATCCCATTGGTGTAACTTTAATTGAGAACACCCTTTCCATCTCAAAATACCTTTGGACATTGTATGCCATTCCCAGATTGATCATGATCCCCACATAAGCTTTCTTTAATCTATTCATGTCTTTAACACTAGGATTATAAGAAATCAAAGGTCCATCTGAATTCCCTACTTTGTCTCTAAATAGATCAGCATAAGAAACAATACCAAAAGAACTCTTGATACCTGTATGATTCCGTTCTTTCACCCCACGCACACCTCCATTGCCATCATCATGTTTTCCTATTTGTGTTCTCATCACCTACCCCCTTTTGAATCTTGGCGGGTTAGCATAAATCTTCTTCCTGTCTATGATGACATTATCAAGTTTAACTCCGAGCAATATGATATCGTCCACATCCTTGAAACGGGCGAAACCGAACCTCTTTCCGTGTTTATTCCGTCTCGGTGGAATCACTACCTCCTTGACATTGCCGATACACCCAAACAGAGCAAAAATATCCCTAGCACTGGTCCGCTCAGGAAATGCCGAAAAATAAATGGAGCATACCTTTGTGTTAGCCGCTTCTACTCCCCCATAAGGAAAAAACATCCCACTTATCTCTCAAGAATCTCGGAGCCTTGATGTGAGATACCCTAGTCTAAGCCATCGAGAAAATCCGCCCATAAAAAGCAAATACGGAACTGAGAAGAAAAAAGGAACTAGAGAACCAGAAACTAACGGATGAAGGAAGATAGAATTCTAAAGTTTAGAGAGAAGGGAAACATTCTCTCTCTTCATTATGTCTTTCTAAACCGTGATGCTAATTTGACCAGTTATATCAATAAACACATGGTTTAAGTTAGGTGGAAAGGGAAATCTCAAAGTATTTTGAAAAACATGAAAAATTGAGATTTTATGTACATGACTCGAATGATGCACATATCCTGATTCAAATCAAATTGAATAGAGGCAAACAAAAGTTTTTCAACATATGTGAATCGAATCACAATTTTAACTTGATTCGAATTAGGAAGCTCTGTGAATCGAATTACAAGTTGCAATTGAATCGAATAAGACACATCTTGTCATCCACCACCTTATTTGATTCTAATCACACTTTATACCTGGCTCAAATCACACTATTTGTCACATTTTTCTATCTAGCCATGTCCAAATTGACTCAATTAAGCTTTATACCTGATTCAAATCACTAGCCTTCATGACGAATCAAAGATTTAAGGTTACTCGAATCACACAAAAAATGGGTCAATTTCTTTATGAGATATTATTTCACTCTACTTGCTCATTTGACTCAAGTTATGAGTTGTTCTTGACTCGAATCTAACTAACTTTTTCCATACATTTTTGTACTTAATTTCAAGCACATATACATTCATTTTGTCATATTCCCCATTTATACAATTTCTCTACTCTATATCCTCCCACAATAGCATTTAATCGGAGCCATCCATTTAATTGCATGCTTAACAATAGGGCCAGTAATTTTCTGACAGGTCATGGATTAATACTTGGCTCGAGGGATTCTCAACTCCCATAAATTTGAAGACAAACTCATCCCATTTTTATCGCTCTATCTCTACACTTAATTAACTAACAAGCTTTATTTTGCAATCTCATTTCTTCTTTAAAAACCCAATTTCACCGAGCACATTGCGACTCTTTTTAACAGGTATTTATTTCTTCCCCTTCTATACTCCTTTTCTGTTAGTTTCTAGTGGATGGTTTTTCTTAGGAAGTGTGATGAGAAGGGTAATGTGGTTGAGCGCAACACTTACGAAGTGAGATAATAATTATGGCACCACTGTGTTGAGATTTTGAGGTATAAAATGGGAAAGTAAAATGAAAAATATTCTTGAGAGGGAAATATTTGAGAGTTACGATAATAGTTCTAGTAGTACTTTTAGTAGCGATGCTTCTAGAGATAGTGATTTTACTTTGGTATCTTATCACCCAAGATCGATGTGAAGTGCACTGAGACCACTAATGGCATAACAAGTGCAAGATTGGATCAATCTTGTGATGAAAAAGTGAACGTCGACTCCTTATTTACTAATAAAATGAGGATAAAGGAGTTTCAAGATGACTTGAAGACATATTCTACACTAAGTGGGGAATGCATAACAGAGGAGCCCCATGTAGAGGGCGAGAAAGATTGCAAGAGGTGACAACCACACGCCGAAGAAGAATACTTCTTCATTTATGCACATATTTGTAATATCTGAAGGGATTTAAGATATATTTTGTTGGAACAAGTTTGATTTTACAAATATCCTTGGAATATTTTGCTAAGTGTGTAGAAAATAAAAAACAGGTTTTAACTCTAAAACGTATAGACTCTGAACCATAGGATAAAATTAAAAGCATAGTTGTCAACTCTAATATGATAAGTCAATGATTCTGAACAGGAAGTATCCAGATAGACTCTGATATAGATTATGACTACCAACTTCTGAAAGTCTTTAGACTCTGAAGTCTAAAGACTCTAAAGTCTCACCAAGTTCTAAAGACAAATTTTGAATTCTACTTAAGCTTCATCAACTTGAATAAGAAGCCTCTGACTAGAAAGTTAAAATCAAAGGTCAACGACTAATTGATGTAATAAAAGTACAAAAATAAATCAACTTTTCATATAAAGTACTATACTCTGCACTAAAGAAGTTTCTCACGTCCCATCATCCTCACCAACTATCTACTGCAAGCGTCACTCTATTGTTAAAATATGAAATGATTGTAACATCTTGTATAATCTACATATAAAAAATACATTATACAAGAAATTAATTAGGTACTAATATAACAAAAGTGCCTAGCAACATCATTATATACATGTCCATAAAATAAAAATATAAAATATAGCACATGACATACAATAGGGCCTAAATAAAAACTAAGATCTAGGCGCAATATCTTCATTGCACATGATCCACAACGGAAGATAACCATAATCCAAAATCTTTGAAACATCAAAAGATGATTTCTCTTGCATTTAATATAACTATCACATCGATTTTTAGAAAAATCCCATTGTGCCATATTATGATAATTCATTTAAAATAACTATCACGTGATTTTTTGACAAAATCGAGGTAATAAATTAATTAATAATTAAAAATAATATAAAAAAATCATTTGAACACGTTGATGTAAAATATATTATCCTTCGGTTGGCCAATATAACCGAGGGTAATACAAATTAAAAATCAATAAATAAAAGAAGAAGAGAAAAACGCCATGTGATCCTAAATCAATTTAAAATAAAAATAAAAACATAAAATATACTCCTTAAAAATTATATTATCTTGGTTTTGATAATAACCGTGGATATATATATATATATATATATATATATATATATATATATATATATATATATATATATATATATATATATATATATATATATATATATATATATATATATATATATATATATATATATATATATATATATATATATCGATTATTGGTGGATCAAGGTGAAATTTTTATCAAAATATAGAAGTACAACAATTGAAAAAAAAATTAATTAGAAGTACAACAATTTGAATTTGACATGACACATGATACTAACAAAGAGACTATTACACATTTAGTATTCATGCCAAAACAAGAGGGCAAGTTCTTATTCATAGAAAATTGCAAAGCAAATATTTAATGTTACATTGATTAAACTCTCAATTCTCATCTCATCTATATATATCCTTGTTCATAAGATATCATATAGGAGAAGAAGAATAACAAGAGCAAAAAGAATTATGAAACGACAACCAAATTAAGGTTGTTTTGTTTCATTGGCTTAATTGCCTCAAAGTGCTTTAGTGATTCAAACTTGAGAGTGTTCTATGAACTTCCTTGAGAAAGTACCTAGAGTTAACTGCTGCACTCGTAGAACAGGAATGTGGAGAAGCAACAAATAATGAACTTTTATGGGATGAAATTACACTATCATTTGATGAGTTAATTTCCCTATCATCTTCAATAATTGTTTCCATCATTGTTGATGTTCTACGTCTCATCACCTTAACATAATGTGGTGGTGCCACCTCCATGAAAAACTTTGCAACACGAGAATTTGCCATTCTTAATTAACTATGAATTATTTCCAATAAATATGGGAGAAAAGGGGTTGCTAAAAGAATGAAAATTGAAATGTTTTGTATTGTTGAGCATAAAGGCAATTTAAAGGGGTATGTAGAAATAATAAACTAGGCTTAAATTGAGTGAAATGTCTTAATCTTTGAGGGTTAAATCAATTTTTATTTGTTAGTGCCGTGTATATATATATATATATATATATATATATATATATATATATATATATATATATATATATATATATATATATATATATATATATATGCCGTATTAGTAAGGGTATATGCAATTATGCAAGAGAGAAAAGGACTCAACAAGTTGATGAAAATTGGTATTTTAGAGCTTTTTCTAATCCAATCCTTAGATGACCCCAATTAGAAGCAACCGTTGCAATCAGTCAGGAGTGAAAAATATTATTGTCCAATATTTGATCCAATCCTTAAATATTATTGCATTTAAAAGATAGTGACAAACTTTGCATTTATTTCATAAAGCAAGTCAGACATTTGCAATTTTTTCCTCATATATTCACTCTAATAGAGACTATTCACAAGACAAGTTTGTGTTGGATATTAAGGTTTTATTTTATTTAGTTAGTAATATTGTTTTTTTTTTTAATTTCAAAATATTAAAATTTATTTTGTTATTTAATTTTATATAAAAAATTGAAATTATTTTTTATTTATAAGTTGTTGTTTCTGGTTTGAAAAATAAACTTGACGCAAATTATCGGGACGAGTCGCGTACTAGATCGCTTTCTTTAAGACGTATCACCGTACTGCCGATAAGTATGCAAAGCAGTCGATTTACGATGACGTCTCCAGGATAAAACAACTCGTTCGAAAATACGATTATCAATTGCACTCTGATAAATCAATCTAGAAAATACATCTTCTGATGGTTTAAAACCAGTCATAGTATCTGGAATAAATCCAGTCGTTAATGGCAGAAAGGTCAGTCAAAAAACAGAAAATATTAAGATGAAGTAGAGCAAAGAGAGATAAGAGAGAATTCGAAAATGGGAATTCCGAGTGGTTACAAATGAATTGCGGAACTGTATTTATAGGTAGCGAATCAAATTGTGTGGAGAAAAAACGTGAGAGAAATTTGTGGGAGAGTGGAACCGACCCAGTTAAAACTGGCGGTTACAAACTTGATCAGCACTTAGAGGGCAAGTAAACCAATCAAAATTAGATTAAGACTTGGTTTCGGCGAAGGACACATCACCATTTTGTAATTAGTTAATATTTAATATTAATTATTTTTCTACTAAGTGATAATTAAATAACAATATTTGATTTCTATCGAATTAATTAATTATTGATAATTAAATTTTGCTAATTCGGGTTCAAAAAAATTAATTCATCTAGACCGGACTGAGTAGGCCGGCCGGCGGCGGCTGCGCGCGTGTGTGTGTCTTGATGGCTTATAGGTGTGTCCTCACTCCTTTTACAAAATTTGGTGCCCTTAGGGCCCAACCCAATTGGCCAAGTTGGAATATATATACACTACTAATATTTGTATTCCCTCCTATGTGGGACTAAAATTAATCCTTTCAAATTCACTTCCATATTACTTCTTACTTGTGTACATTTATTGCTCATTTAATGTCAATAAATCATTCCAACTCCCACTCCAAATTAACATCATTCCAACAACCCCTCACTTGAATTTAAAAAGTGATTTTAGAAGTACGTCAGATGTTTCTAAGATTGTGCATAAGCAAAGGTGTCTACGACTTGAACCTTAGCGTAACAAGTAGGATTCTGATTCAACAAGAGTGACACTATTGTCTTGAACTCTATCTCAGACATCAGACCCGCACACAACCTTTTCGTAAGGTGTATTCTAATAACCTGTGCTTTAATGGTCATGCAGGTGTATCCCAGTTTAGTGAAGGCTCTAGGAATTCTGCCTCGAAATTCTATAGGAATCGGCCTCAGTTACACAGTCACATAGGTGAGTCTATCAAGAGCACTCCTGTAGCCTAAGTATTCCCTCATACAGAGTATAGATCTCATTAAGAGTTTATATCATCTCATCGTCTTATTACTTCAGGATTCATGCTTCACTTGCATGGTCATTTCATATTACTCACAACTTATTGTTACTCATTGAACCTAATTCTTGGGATTTCCAGTCATTTAGGTCGGGTTACCATCATGAGTAAATCATTTCTTTATAGGCATTAGTCCCATGTTTTTGGATGTATTATGGAATTTCTCTCCAGCTAATCCTTTCGTCAAAGGATCTGCTAAGTTTTCATCAGTGCGTAGATGATCCACTCTCACAACTCCTTTAGAGATACAATCTCTAACGATGTTGTGCTTTCTTCTAATTTGACGTCTTTTATCATTATAATAACGGTTCTCAACCTTTGTAATAGTCGCGGTACTATCGCAGTGGATCAAAACAACTGACATAGGTTTTTCCCATAAGGGAATCTCAGCTAGCAAACATCTTAACCAACTTGCTTCTTCACTAGCTGTAGCTAGTGCTATCATCTCAGACTCCATTGTGGATTGTGCCAGGATGGTTTGTTTCTTTGATTTCCAAGATACAATTCCTCCAGCTATACTAAATATATAGCCACTAGTAGCTTTGGAATCATCCGATGAGATGTTCCAATCTGCATCACTATACCTTTCTACTACAACAAGAAATTTCTGATAGTGTAGGTCGAGGTCGATAGTCCTTTTAAGGTACCTCATGAATCGCTTAAGAGCTTGTCAATGCCCGTTACTCGGCTTACTCGTAAATATGCACAACAATCCTACGACATATGCAATGTCGGGTCTAGTACAATCAGTGGCATACCTAAGACTGTCAATGATGCTCACATATTCTATTTGTCTGAAACTTTCTCCAGTGTTCTTAAACAGTTTCACACTTGGATCATACGGTGTGCACGCAGGTTTATAATCAAAGTATTTATATTTCTTTAAGATCTTCTCCACATAGTGAGATTGAAAAAAATGAAGTGTGTGCCCTGTATATATAAAGTAAAATGGATATTTAACTTGTGTCACAATAGTATAAGATAAAAAGTTTACCAACTAATAAAGTGTTTGGAAGACCTTCTTGTACACAACATTTGTAGTAGTCGAACACGATGCATTCTCTTTGTCATGTATTAAGATTTTTAGCCCACTTTTGCTCTTAACTCTTAAAATTGCAACATACAATTGGTCGTGACTAAAAATAAGAGTAGGTAAGTACAATCTGACACCATCAAGTGATTGAACTTGGGATTTATTAATTGCCATTGCATTGGAGACAATGATTTAAAATTGCCTCCTAATCAATTTGAATGACCAAGAAATAGACATTCGGGGAATGTAAAAACCGTTATCTATGTTCTTTCCAAACATGATTTTTGCCTCAATGACATGATTTGCTAACCTTGTAATAATTAGTCTTGTTCCATTGCACAACCCATCAGCTTCGTCCAAATTTCTCATTAGCATAATAGGGGTATCAACCTTCAATTTTATCCTATGATTTGGAATCCCTGATGTTTTTAATTTACTAAGAAATTCAAGAGTTAGAGCTTCGTAAGCTTCATTATAACATGTATATGTTCGATTAATTGAATCCAAACTCAAATACCCTTTCTCTTCTCCTAAAAAAAACGTTTAAAATCAAAACATAAAAACATTAACAAAAGTATTTTCTTGAATGTATTGTTTTATGTATAAATAGACTAAAGTTAAAGGACATTTACATGGTGTCAAGTCCAATACATAATGATTGATTTTGTCCACAACTTCAATGGTTGATGCAAGAATGTCTTTTCCTTGTAAGAATGCAACATATTGGAATTTTTCCAATAACTTGGGATATGTGCTATCAACAATAGCCTTTATAGGATCATTAGAAGTACTCAAAAATTACATTTTTCATCTATCAATGGAACTAGAAATTTGAGATAAATAATACAAATATTTAGAAATTTGTGAAACAAAATCCTCATTAGCAAATATATTTGTGATAACACTTGAAAAATCTTTAAAAGAAAGAGAACCAATCCTGCATAACCATATTTGAAATTTCAAAAATTGCGGCAATCATTTTGATTCTTTCAAACAAAGATCTAAAGCTTAAATAATTATGCCATAGCCTGTGAAGCAACAAGATTCTGATGTAACAAATCAAAGAAACTTAACATGAAACAATGTAATTGTTTTGGAACATAAAGTTAACTTAAACTAATACTTAACATAAGCAATACAAAAGTTTCCATGATAATCTATAGCTAAATCAAAGATCAGTTAGTGGTTCATCTATTTCTTTATTTTTCCTATTTGATTGGTTTCATCATCTTCATGGAGGAAAGTTGAACACTTTCAACATCTTCTACAACATCAGGGTTTGTTAGTTTCGATAGAGTCAACACCGAATTTGCAATTGAAGGGTCATAATATGCAGATGCAAAAAATGGTTCTTGCAACCATGTTCCAAACATTGATTATTATTATATACAACAAGCAATATGGTACTTAATGTGATTACTGATGAATCAATATACTTGCGAAAAACTCCTCAAATCCTCTTGTGACGAAGGCTCTGAAATGCCAAGCTTCGATGTATGCTTCCAAGAGGTAATCCAATTAGGACATTATTTATTCCTAATACTTGGTTAGACGATATACTTGGCACATACATATGGTATCATATGAATGTAGTCACAATGTCATTATTAGGAGGATACTCAAGCCTGGGTTTTAGCTTCACACATATATTCCCAACCAGTGCATGATAAAAAAACATATAAAAAACAAGATAATAACAACAATTAAAAATAACATAAGAAAATAAACCAAAATACAAATAAAAATAAAAATCCAAAAATAAACATTCCACAAACAAAAAACCCTAAAAATCCTAGAATTAGGATTGACTTTCTAAATGTCCCCGGCAGAGTCGCCCGTTGTCACGGTCGACTTAAAAATTTAAGAGTAGTCATCACATTTTTAGGTTAAAAATAGTGATAAGCCTAAATTCCTAGGATATAGACCTTTGGTTAGGAAGTCTGTTAAATGTGAGGAAGGTGTTAGGCACCCTCACTTCTATTGTATCCAATAAGATCCTTTCTAGGTTCTTAGGGTATATTTTGTTTGTATAGAATAAATGAAATAAGTACAATAATAGAAAAAAAAACCAAATAAAACCCTACATGCACGTAGGGTTTGTACAAATCCTATTGTAACACCCAAATTATCCCACGAAAATATTCATAAAAAAACCAGAGTATAATTTTCAATAAAAATATTTGAGTGCTACAATTCAACTAACAACCACTCTTAGCTCGATGATACGCTTTCAAATTAAACTGTTCAACATGCAGCGAAAAATAATACAAAAGAAATTCTAAGTCTTAAACAATTACAAAATGTTTTGCTTAAATAAAATAAACGAAACAAGATAGTCCCGACACCCAAAGCTACGTATCAGAGCTGGCATCCTAACGACGCGAAGCACACTGAATTCACTAACCACCACTTGCCTTATCTTGTTCACCTGTATGTTACTAACACAAGGGTGCCATTCAAACAGTAGGGATGAAATACTTACATCACAAAGGGAAATATAATAAGGATTAGCAAGTATCATAAATAAATCATCATTTCTCAACAACAACTATACCACCACATCATATACACAACAATATAATACACATCATCAACATCATACACACAACAACAATCATTATGCAACGAGACTCGACTTGAATCTATGCATGTGGTACCAATTCCGATCTCTATTTCAAGATCCAGTTCCTGTCGGAACTCTCGACCCCTCATTCATGGTCCAGTATGACCCCTATCTCATGATCACACCCTCAACCCATATTTCATGGCCACATACGATCCTAATTTCATGACCTAACCAACACCATAACAACGACATACCTCACCTTGGTATGTTATTCAACTATGCAACCTATCATGCAACATCAATGACACACACACACACACACACACACACACACACACACACACACACACACACACACACACACACACATATATATATATATATATATATATATATATATATATATATATATATATATATATATATATATATATATATATATATATATATATATATACACAACAAATACATCTTACAACTCAACAACAACTAGCTATCATCCACATCATGTATATTTTAGCATCTAACAACATCAATCCACTTTAACCACCATAAACGCAACAACATATACAACAATCTAATAAATATACATAAGTTAACAACAAGTATATGGAAATTATCCCAATAACAACAAATTAAACGAACATATAACCATGTTTAGATTCAAGTTATTCTATTGATCCATACAGTTATGTGTATGACTTCTCTTTTACTAATTCAACTATAGAATCAATACGAACATCAAAATCACCAAAATTTACCAAAACAGAAGGTTGACACGGCCCCCGTGTCACCTGACACGACCCGTGTCAGAGACCCACGCCCAAGCCTTCCAAAAACCCACCAAGCAGCCAAACCCAGTGATCTGACACGACCCGTGTCAGGTCTGTAACGCCCCGAAAATCTAAATTTAATTATTTAGTTAATTATTTAATTAATTTATAAGGATTGGAGAATTTGGATTAAAATGGAGAATTTTGGAGAAAAGTGTATTTTTATATAGTAAGGATAAATAATGTATTATTATGCTATTTTGTATTATTATTAAAATTATTTTAAAGAAAAAGGGTATAGTGGTCGTTATGTGAAAAGTGTGAGATTAATTTGGGAAAAACATAAACTGGGATAATTTTGATCAAAAAGGATTATACGATCAAAATGCTCATTTTACCGTGTTTTGGTGAAGGGCTCTGAAGAAAAAAGGAAGGAGAGGAAGCTCAGAGTCAGGAAGGTGTGAAGAACCTTGGAGAAGAGTGTCTATCGGTGAAATTCTCTAAGTTATAGGGAGTTTTCATAATCTATTGTAATTATATAGGAATTGGTATATGAGTATATTAGATTGTGTGAAATTTTGTGAGTTTTAGGGGTTTTGACTTAATTGGAAATTAGGAGTATAAATTCATGAATTGGAGTAGATTAAATGAACTAGTTTCATGAGATTGATATATGATTTGATGTTTGTTTGATATATTTGATTGTTGAGTGAGTTTGATAAATTTTGGGGTCTAATGGTATGGAACCCGTAATGGGAATTTTTGGAGTTTTTGGTGCAATCTGCATAAAACAACAGAAGACTGCTAAAATACGTACGTTAACCGGTTAACGCTATGGGTTAACCGGTTAACCACTGCAAATTTGGGATTTTCTAAAGTTTCGCAGGCGTTAACCGGTTAACGCTATGGGTTAACCGGTTAACACTGTGTTGGTGACAAATTTTAGTTTCTTAACAATTTCATAACTTTTAAACCGTAAGTCTGATTCGCATTCCGTTTGAAGCTTCGGAGCGAGCATAAAATAATCTTTATTTTGATGAATGAAAATGAGAAAAATGAAATAATTTTCTGAACTGAGTTTTTTTGAAAAACGATTAGAATTACCTTATAGTTTTACCGGGATTGGGGTATGTCTGAATGAGTTGAAGTTGTTAATGAGGGGAGGTTTTTGGTGTGTTATTGAGATAAAATTATATGATTATTTGATGTTTGAGCGGCTGGATATGAAATGAATGATGCGCATTTGATTTTTCGATGAATTTTTACGGTGTAACGCATCATTGCATTTCATGACATTCTCGACGGGGCTTCGGCCTATTTGGCAGCTTCAATCCCATTGTGTGGATTGAAGTGACTCAGTGATTACGGTGTGCTCACTTGTGGAGGGTTGATGGTCATGTATCCATCTCACGGTGAAATTGGTACCACATGCATAATTGCATATCATGATAGTTGGAATCACATTATTGGAATGTGTTCATGATTGTGTTGTTGTTGCTGAATTTTTATTGTTGTTGATGTTATAACAAGCTTAGGCTAATTTATTTATATTCCATATTCTTGTATATTTCTGATAAATTATGATTACTCACCCTAACTGCTTGGAAATGTTACCTCCTTTGTGGGTAACTTGCAGATGATAAAGAATATCCTTGCGCTGCAAGAGGAGTTTTTGATGGGTCTCGGAGCGTACCTTATTTACTTTTAGGAGTGGCCTGAAGTCTTTGTGTCCTGCTCTGTGTCATGTAACACTGGGACGAGGTTTTAGTTGTTAAACTTATTTCAGTATATTTTATTTGAGGATATTTTTCTTTATTTTCTGATGTTAAATTCTGGATGGATAATGTTATGTTTTTAAATTAAATTAATGATGTTGGAACAATGAAGTTTTATTCCGCTGCGAAATGAATATATTATTTTATGATGTTGTTTAACCCATGTTACGGGACAGGACACTGTACGTTTTATGTTTTCGATTGATGTGTGATACCCTTCTTGTGGTTACTCTGATATTATTCTAATTATTTTTCTTTGGGGTAGAAGGGTGTTACAAGGTCCACTTGTAACACGGTGGGAGAACTGACTTTGTCGTTTTTGTTTTCACAAAAACTATGTTGCAGATAGCAAGAGTCGTCACCGACTTTTATTTTATCCAATAAATAAAGGCATAAAAGAACAAGAAAGACCTTTGAAAAGATTTTGAGTCCGGGGTATAAGTTATACAAAGGGAAGGTGTTAGTACCCTTTGTATCTATGGTTATCCATGGGCTCTTAACTGCTTAACTCACTTTACTTTGTTTGAAAAATAGTGGTGGTGTATTTAGAAAAAAGTCCATCTTTGTAATTATTCTCGTATGAATGTATACAAAGGGGTTTTCTTGGAAAGTTTTTGAAAATGTAAGGTGTAAAAAGTATTTTGAAAATTTGTGAGCAAGCACTTAAGAACTACTTACCCTAAATTGTAAGGTCTTTCTTGTTATTTCGTTTCTTTAGGGATAAAAATGTCCTTACTATTAGTTAGTAAGTAGTCTTATCCTTGGATTTGAAGGGACATGCGTAGGGTCATCGTATGGTCATAGAAGGCAACAGGTAAGGGTATCTTAGCAATTTGAAGGGACTATCATCATTTTTCCGTAGGGTCATCGATGGACGAGATCATTTATTCGTAGGCAACTCGAAGGGACAACGAGGGACTATGATATTTATATCGAAGGGACTTGATGATTTTTATTCGTAGGCAACCTTGCTAAGATACCCCTATATTCGAGGGACTTGACCATTTTTGTAAGGCAACAAGAGGGGAAACCCTAAGGGTGAGTGTGTGAGAAGTGTGTTGTATTCAATTATATCAATCTTAGAAATTAGGGTTATCTAAGTTCGTTTATTTTGTTCACATACATTCTTTTCACATCCTACATTTACTAACCACGCAATAATTTACGAAATAATAAAAAACGGAAAGTAAACCCTAGACTATTACATCATGGGAGGGGATACATGTTTGAAATTAAGGGAGTGCGGAAAGTAAAAGTGCGGAAAATTAAACCCTAATTAAGCTATTATAATCCAGGAGCAGATACATAATTAAAAAAATTGCGAGAAAACAAATCTACATTATTACACTAGTCGTATATCCTATACAATTTTCTAAGAAATTTAAATAATAATAAAAATAAAGAAAAAATTATGAAAATGTTTTTCCCCTTTTTAAATTCTAAAACCTTAATTAATTAAAATAAGTTAATTAGTATTTAATTAAGAATGGATTAATTAAATTGTTTTTTTAGTAAAAAATTTCTATGATTTTTTTAATTTAAAACTATTAATTTAATTTAAAAATTTGGTATAAGAAAAAAATTCAATATTGATTTTTTAAGTTAATGATTAGTTTAAAAAATTATTTAATTATTAATTTAATTAAAATTATTAACCTATTAATCTAACTAATTAATTAAAAGAAAAAAAAGAAGAAAAAAAGAAGAAAAAAAAAGAATAAAAGAACCAATAAACAACCAAAAAATAGAAAGGTGAAGACCCTAGGATCAAACTGATGTCTTCAGGCCCCCCAAACGCGCGCTTCAACCACTGGACTATGCATGCCTGCTTTGCAAATAAACGACAAACAAAAATTATATAATAAAACAAATATTTAAAAAATCAGAAACGCGACAACAACCTTCTTCGTCATCCGTCCATAGAGCTTTACCTACGTTTTTTGTGTCGTAGCAAAAACCTATAGTGACGGCTTTGTTCGTCACTATAGCACATGCATTTTTTCAAAAATGTCAAACAAACACGATTAATATGGTTTAAAGGCATAAATCAACTATAAATCATCCCATTAGTCCAATGGAACCATTAATTTGGCTTGAAATTGTCTCTAAACAGAATTCCCAAAAATCCAAATCGCAAACCCTAACAATGACATATCATTATTCCTGCAATTAAACTTCAATCAAATGATCCAGAAACATTCTAAACATCAACACAAACAATAATATATGATCAAATCATCTTTATTATGCATGTATAATGGAAATCGAAAAATAAAAAAGTAAGTTAAAAATGAATTCAGTTAGGGTAAATGGTAATGCTTTTTATGATGATGATGATGGATATACGTTCAACAAGTCCCCAAGAATGTAATGCAACCTTTGAAACTTCCTGAAAGTGGTTGTGAATAGGAAATTGAATTTGACTTCTTGAATTTTTTGAAGTTTAATAAGGGTTCTTTGGCTCGATTTTTCGTCCCTTGTGCATCTGACTTTGTTGTATGTTTATAGAAGATCAAATTAGGTTAAAAACTTCGGGCTTTGGTGTTGGATTTGAGGTTGCTTTGGAATGAAGAAATGGACTTTCTATTTTAGTGAAAATTGGTGTTAATACCTTCTCCTTTGGTTTGCACGAATTTGGGATCCAAATTATGATCATAAACATCAAAATCTGATCCCAAAATAATCCTAAGATCAAATATTTGATTTTTCAATATTTATTTTAATTAAAATTGATTTTAAATAAATTAAATCCAATATAATATAAAATAAATATAAAAATTCAGATATTATGACTTATGGGTCGTAATTATCTTATGATTAAGTTTGGGCTATAAAAATATGGGCCCATTTTGAAAAAAACTAGAGTTTTGGTCATTACTTGCTTTATACACCTCCTTAAATTTACCCAACTTCAACAATGCATAACTCTCTCAATTTTTATCCCATGGATGTGTTCTTGGACTTTTCAGAAAGCTTAGAGTATACTCTAACTACTCCTTTTGGTCCCATGTCCACTTGATCTTCCATGTTCAAGTTATGAGCCTTTGAAAAAGTTGACATTTTGTTGACTTTTAAAAGGGCCTGTAATGTCTTGGCTCATATCTCCTAAATGAAGCATTTTTGGCCTTGGCTTGTGAGACACAAAGTTGTACATAATTGAATTTCCTTAAAAATTAGCTTTGGATGGGAAATTTTTTATGAAGCATGTGAAAGTTATGGCTGGTCAAAGTACAGTTGACCTTTCCTACAAAACCCTAATTTAGTAACTTTTGGTTCTTGATGAATTTGAGGTTTCCTTGATGTATCATGATCAACCCTTGATCAAATGATGAATTTCACCTTATAATATTGATGTTGACCAAAATTCTTGAAGTTTGACTGTATGTTGACCAAAGTTTACTTTTTGGCCAAGTTAACTGATTTTTGATTATCTGGGCATCTGATTGACCAAACTTGTAGGGTAAGCCTTGAAACTTGACATGAGGATCCTTTGAAGTATATGGGACACCATGAAGTCCACTTGAGGATTTAGAAGTCTAATTTACCTTAGGAAACTCAAAACCCTAACTTTAAGATCCATTTCTTAGGAGGAGGCTTTGTCTGATGAAACCTTGAATCCCTTTTAGCAATTGAGAATCTTGTGACTATTAGGAGTCCTCTTGAAGTATATTGTCTTGAAGATGTGAGAGAAAATTTTGGGGTACAAAACCATTGTACCAATTTTTTGTTTTTGTTTTATTGCAACTAGATGGCTGACACGGCCACCCGTGTCACATGACACGACTGTAAACACCCCAAATTTGCCCTCACACATTCACACCATGGCTTGTGATCATCCTCATATGCATAAACACAATCATATCATCTCACATCTCATTTTTGATTCACTGGATAGTTTCTAAGGCATCTGCACCCAGGGTTTGTGATCTGAGCAATCCCAATGCTTCTTGAGCCATTCCAAAGGCCACCAATCAACTCAAAGAGGTCCATGTGTGTTCTTGTATCATGTTACATCCTCACAAAGTCCAAATTGCAGAGGAATCACAAGAGCTAGGGTTTGAGTGGATGCAGAGCCAGGATGAACTGCACAGTTGACTGAAAATTAGGGTTTTGGCTTCAGAGGCCATAACTCCAAATTTTTTGGTCATTCTTGTTTCCATTGATCTCTATATGGTATAGGGAGTGTGCATATCAATTTTCATGAAGAAATTCCATGGGGAAGTCATCTGATCAAGAGTTGACTTTTCAGACAAGTCAGTGCAAAATCAGGGCATCTGAGGCCCCCAATGACCCAACCAATGGGTGATCTTCATCATTTTGAGTGTATATGATCTTTATTTGATCATGGAAGAAGGTTGAAGTTCATAAAAATCAAGAATTTGGAGTTTTTGCAAATGTTGACTTTTTGGGCATAGTTGACTTTTCAAGAATGCACCATTTTAGATCAATTTTCAAGCCTTGATTCATGATCCAAAAAGGCTTCAAATGGAAAAACTTTGGTCATGAAAGTTGTAGATCTCATCTCTCCCTTTTCAAAAAGTACAAGAACATGATCAAATTCTTCTTGGATCAAAAGTTATGACCATGCAAAGTTGCCAAAAATCACTTATTTTCAAGTTATGCACCAAGTGGAAATTTTGCAAAGTCTTGGATCAAAACACCTTGCAGCCTCTAGTTCACTACAAACCATTACACAAACATTTCCCTAAGTCATAAAATCAGATTTTTGATCAAGTTTGCCCATGGTTTAGTTCATGTAACTTGAATTTTTCACATGTGAACCAAAAGCTAGCCAACTTGCAAAAACCACTTATTTCACTTCCTACAACTTATGACATTGGAAGCTGACTTTGGCTAGCCTCTCCCTCACCTTTTGCTGCGCCAGCCATGCTTTGTCCTTGCCTAGATTTGGAGCCATGCCCTATCTTACACAAAAGTGGTTTTTGAGCAAAAAGTGATCTACCAATCCATAAAGCACAAGTCACATCAGCCAGCCAATCAGAATTGTTTATGATTTCAATTTGCAAGTTGAACATAACAGAAGCCAAGGCTGAAACACACACACTCATCACATTCACAAAAACTCACCTCATTGCAAGTTCCTTCAAAATTCTGTCCACAGCCATAAAACACTCAAACTCTCATCATCATTCAACTCACCACATCTCATAGACAAGAAACCACCAAAGCTCAAGCCTAAATCAAGCCTGAAAACTCCATTGCCATTATTCACCTCAAGCTGCAGATTCTATCGAATCTCTCTCCACAAGCCACAAACACACCAACCAACACCACAAACTTTCTCAACACACTTCATAGATCACAAACAACTCCTTTTCACAGCCTGAAAGTGCCAAAATCATCATGGCCATTGTTGACTGAACTGAAGCAGTTCCATTCGAATCTCCTTCTCCAGCCAACACAAACTCATTTTGAGCATTCAAACACATTTGGGGGATCAAGTAGAGCAGCTTGCATCAAAGGAAGTGGCCAGAAAGTTCCTAAACTGGAAGCTCCAAATCTCAGGTAGCTCGAAATTAATTTTTCCAGAAATGGTTTTTTATGTTACAAACTTGTTCCTCATGATGCACTGATCATTCTGGTACCTTTAGTTTTTGAAATGGTTTTGTTTTGAGCATTTAATTTGTGTTTGAAGCTCACGAACCCTAGAAATTGTTTGCTTCGATTCAGTTGATTTAGGAACTTTAAATTTGTTTTGAGAGAGGGGTTTGGTTCGTGAGAGGATAAGGATCATTTCCCTGGTCTTAGATTTCATTTTTGTAACGTTTTGAGGAAGTTGGGTGATTCTCAGGTGAGAGCTGGCCGGAGAAGACGACCGGAAGTCTTCTCCGGCCACCTGAATGTGATTAGGGCTTAATCCAGTCATTAATGTCAAGTTTGAATTTAGGCCATAGGATGCGTTGACTCCCTTGACTTCGCGCGCAGATAGAAGGCCAGGATCACTTTAATTAGCCCTAATCCACGTGTTAGGGTTAATTAATCATAATTTATTTAATTAAATCAGAAACTGTGTGGACCCTTGGATCTGGCGCGTGGTCAATCCATTTAAACCCAGGATCAATCTCATCCGTCCTTTTGTTTGACTTTCATTTTATTTTATTTTAATTCATTTTCTTTTCAATTAATTTGCACATTTATTTTAAAATAGCAGAAAATTTATAAAAATTATGAAACTTTTTCTTTAAGGTTTTGTTAATTTTTATGACACAAAATATTTTTATTTTATTTTTTATCATTAAAAAAGTATTTTTAAATATTTAAAAGATCATTTTTAATTGATTAATGAGAATTAATTAATTAAAAATACTTTTAGGTATTTAAAAATTACAAAAAAATTCATGAAATGCTCTAAAACATTTAGAAACATTGCCCAACCTTCAAACCAAATTTCTTTTTTGATCTTGATGCATTTTAAGAATTTTTCATGGAATTAAATCATATTTTGTGCATTATTTTGATCATATGTTTGAAAATTCATTTCTGCCTATTGGTGAAGGTTGAGACATTGATTCTTCTTGCATTGTTTTCCATTTGACATGTATTTTCAAGGATAAAAAGGCCATGATTTGATCTTGCATTTTCTAATTGATTGGCATTTGTTTTGATAAGAACCCTAAAAAACCCTAATAACTTGTAAATTTCATAACTTGAGATTGGCTAAGAGTTGAGAGCTCCCCTTTGGGCAGTGGTTTGTTATAGGCCTAGGGTTTCTTTGGGTGCCATTTTCCATTTTTTATCATGAGGTTTGCTTCTGTTTTTGGTTTGTGTTTGATGTTTGATCCATGAACCCTAATTTGGGCTTCCATTTGCATCCCCCTTGCATTTCCTTGCATAACATGACTTGTCTTTGCATTTTGTGCATTCTTGTGATTCATTTGACATCTTAAGACATGTAGAAAGCATCATTGATCATTGCATTTCATACTTGCCATGTCATTTGTCTTGTATGATTCATAACATTCCATGTTTGTTCATGCTCCTTAACTTGCATCATATGCATTCATAATCTTGTATGAACATTCCCATTGCTTTGCCTCATGTTTGCAGCACCTCATAACATCATAATCATCATCACCATGCTTCTGATTTTGCCTAGCATCATATCATTTCATCTCATCTTGTATTGCATTGCATTTCTTTCTAACATTGCAGGTGGTAAGTAAACTTGGGAAGTGGATTTGCCTTCACTTCTCATAACTTTTCTTTCCATCTCTCTTGCATCCATTGCTGCATTTCTATATGTGCTTGAGTTTGAGCTTGTTCATCCTTCTTCCTCCCACTTTCTTTCTTCAGGTGACTTGACTTCTTGAATGAAGCAAGTCACCTTGCCTCTCTTGATCTTATTCATCTGCTTCCTGGTGGCTCCTGTGAAGATTGTTCTTGAAAACCTCACAAACCATAGGAACAACCAAGCATGTCAATGAATTAGGGTTTTGTTTATTCTCCCCCATAGTTTTTTACCTTTGTGTCTCCCTTTGAGTCTTCTCTTCTCATCTCATAATCAGAGACTAAACCCTAAAGGTTTTAAAACTTTGTGATTAGGGTTATGCCTGTATCCTTCTTTTAGGATGGAGTGTATAACTTTAATCCTAAGTATTAAACCCTTAAGGTGTTTAAATCTCTTAATCAATTCACTTAATGAATATCAAGACATCACACTTGTAACTTGGGCCTTGCATTAGGGTTCTAATTCTTCCTTAAGTGGTTAAGAAGGACTAACCCTAGTGTTAATGGACAAGTCCCCCTCAAGTTGTCTTACAAACAATAAAATTCACTTCATCATCATATCATTAATCTAAAATCCACTTAATAAAGGCTTGTTTTGTCATGGGTTTAATCCCTAATCATGGATTAAGTTGAGGAGTCTTCCTCAGCTTAAACATTCTCATCTATTATCCTTCTTTTAGGATGGTGTAATGGGTCTGTTTAATCCTTGATTATGGCTTAACCTCATTACTCAACACTAAACAAAAACACCAAAAACATCTAAATAATCACAAGTAGGTTAATGATCTTAATCCTACATCAAAGGTGATTAAGTGTGAGAATCTGACTTCACACTTAAGGTATTCTCATTACCCCTAATCAGAGGGAAGATGTGATGAGTTTACTAAATCCATTGGTTTAGGCTTAAGCTCATCTTCTTATGACAAAAATCCAAAAAGAAATAAAAGACTGAAAACTCAAAAACAAACAATAATCGTCTCCTCCGGGATTCTTTTCTCATCACCTTCACTCACAATCGAGAACTTGCTTCTTCCGTCTAATGCAAGACAGTTAGCACCTGAGCCAGACAGGTCATACACTTGAGCATTGACAAGCAAGCAGTTCATCAGGTCAATTCATCTATCAGTCTCTTTGGGTCGAACTACGGTGTTCTGACTTCCTCATTGCACGAGAGGATACGTAGGCATAACTTAACAGTTATCGAACAAAAGTCTCTGTTCATTCCCCCTCCTTCCAGCATTATTCTTTAAGCCTCATAATCATGAGCATACTCTTTCTTACACTGACACTATACATATTACACTTCACACTTCTTTTGCACTGACACCTGTACATTTCTTTTCCAGCTATTTTACACACAGATTGCACTGACACTACCCCTTTAAAACACAAATCTTTTAAGCGTGGATCCCGTCGAGTACGGCGGACAATCTGGGTGCTAATACCTTCCCAGGTTGTAACCAACCCCCTTTCTCAGTCTCTCTGGTTCGCAAACCGTCTTATCCATCTTCTTCCAGGCCTATGCAGCATTACCTTTCCTCCGGGATAAAAATGCCTAGCTGGCGACTCTATTCATCTCCAGTGAGTTCACGGCTGTGTGTTCTCACTGTTCCCTTCGCCGACCGTTCGCGTTTGTACCTTTATTTGGACCTAGCTCCACTTATTGGGAGCGACAGCTTGGCGACTCTGCTGGGGACCCTTATACTGCAACCAGGGCTTCTGGTTCTTTTTGTGGGTTCCTCCTAGCGCTTGATTGATTTGTGTTTACTGGGGTGTTTTGTGCTTATTTGCGTTTGTATATGTTTTATTTTTGCTTTATGTACAGTTGCTTTACTGCTTTCTTTATTGCATTTATTTATATCATACTGTCATTGTTGCTGGCTGGATCTGGTTTCTTGTTTTGGTGGGTGGGTGTTTCATTGAGAGTTAAGGTCCTATACCTGGGACCTGAGTGACACCTAGGCTAGAGTGAATCATATTCTTTCCCATTCCATTTCGGTCTGGTGCGGGAATATGAAACACGGTTCAGATATGGGTTTCTTCTTGAGAACTCTGTGTTGCGGATTTCCTGCAATGCTAGGGCTATCTGGGAAGCCTGCTAAGTCTGGATGACCTTTTAGTATTGACCTTCAGAAACTGAGGTGAATTAGAGGAGGAACTTTTTATGGTTATTGTAAACACTGTACCTCCGGGTTAGAAGTGTTTACACTTCTCATAACTGATCCAAGTCTGAGGATCCTTGTTCTAGATCACCACCTGTGAGGGGGTTGGGCTGTTTACAGGTTTGCAGGTACCTTGACCTCAAAATACCCTGTTACTTTGACTTTGTTAAGTGTACTCCATGTTGGATAGTTCTTGTGATTCTAAACCCTGGACATGTGGCTCTTTATTTGAGTCCCCCACCCTGGTTACTGGATTTTTAGACCTCCATCTGGAATTCTTGAACACACATGGATCTATACCAAGGCAGTTAATCAGATCCAGCTCAGTCACAAACCCTTGCATATCATTTGCATACATACTCATTGCATCATATTAACATTTGCTTATTTGTGTTTCAGGGTATCCACCTCCACCTGGTTTTGGTTTTGACCCCATCTGCATTTTTTTTTTGACCTATCTCCAGCAAGCACTTGCATCAGCCATATACTTCAGTTACTTGCACTAGCCAGCCAGTGGCCCACTCCTCAGCACCTTCATCAGCACTCTACTCAGTCTCAGCACTTATGGCTCCAAAGAAAAGCAACATCACCTATCATTTCTTCCAACCAGACTTATCAGACATCAGGAGGGTTCAAACCCTGATCACTCCAGAGCACATACCTCTGTTCAGAGAATATTATGGGGATATACTGGACATGGTTATGGATCTGGACCCATCACAGAGGAGCCTCATCCACACCTGTATTCAGTTTTATGACCCCCCATTGAGGTGTTTCACCTTTCAAGACTTTCAGTTGGGGCCCCTATTAGAAGAATACTCATTTTTGATTGGTTTGCCTATCAAGAGGGAAATCCCTTTCAACCCTGAAATGGTCTTTCCCAGCAACGGAGAGATAGCAAAAGCTTTGCACCTGGAACCTGCTTTGATTGAGCAGCATTTGACCTCCAAAGCTGGGATCCCTGGTTTTCATCTTGACTTCCTGATTTCTCAAGCTAGTCTGAAGGCCTCCTTGGGGGAGGGGAAAGCTGTTTGTGCTTTGTTGGCCTTAAGTGTATATGGAATTGTGTTGTTTGCAGATGAGCCTCGTTTCATTAGCAAGAATGCAATCCACTTGTTCATCCTGAAGAACCCTGTGCCAACTTTACTGGGTGATCTCTATTACTCAGTACATCAGAGAAATGAGAAGCAGAGGGGAAGATTAGTGAGGATTTGTGCTCCATTATTTCATGCTTGGCTTCTCAGGCATCTACCCAGGACAGATGCATTTCTAAATCCTCATCAGCAAAGCAACTGGGCTAAAAGGCTCACTACTCTCACTTCAGCAGATATCAGATGGTGTACTCAGAGCACCAAGGGCAGAGATATGATCACCAGCTGTGGGCACTTTCCCAATGTGCCTTTGATAGGAGTTAAGGGAAGTATCAACTACAACCCTCTGCTGTTCAGGAGACAATTGGGCTATGCACTGGTCCACACTCCTAGGGTACAGGATTTGGTGGAGACCCTCTACTGTGAGAACAAGGTTAGTTTGGCTGTTGTTAGGCAGGCTGCCTGGGCCTGGGATCATGTTCAAACCAAGGGAATCACCATTTTGGGGAAGTGCAATAATGTGGCATCAGTCCAATATTATGAGTGGTCCCATGCTAGGGCCCAATTCTCTGGAATGCCCTTTACCATAGAAGACATGCCTGAGTCATCTTCAGCACCACCCCCTGCCATTATCAGTTTGGAGGAGTTTGAGAGCTTGAAGGAAAGAAATGAGAAATTAACCCAAGCCTTGCAGAAGACCCTCAGGGAGAGGAGTGAAGGTGTGAAGGAGATTGAGAGACTGGAGAAGTTGAGGGTGGAACACTTGACCAAAATTGAGAAGTCTGGAGATTATATCAACAAGTCCAAAGCTGGTGAACAGATTCTGAAGAATGCTTGTAAAGAAGCCCAGTTCCAAAGAGCAAGAACAGACTTGTATTTGAAAGAGAGTCAGGCCAGGTGGGTCCGGATCACTGAGGCCCGTACTCTAGAAGACAAGAGAGTCCAGGACAAGATGGAGCAGATAGAAAAAGCCCTGGCAGCAGCCCAGGAGGAAATATCAGAGCTGAAAATCAAAGCAGGAGTGAAGAGGTCTAAGGGCCAAAGTCAGGGCAGGAAGTTGACTGCAGCTGTTGCAGCAAGAAACCTTCTCATCAGAAATCTCACGGAGCATCCGGCTGATCCTGTGACCGAAGCACTTCTCAAGGAAGTTCGTGAGGATGAGTTTGGCCTTGGAGTTTGATCATTTGCTTGTTGTTGTTCCTTTTCCATGTACTTTTGCTTTTTGTGATGTATTTTGGCCCCTTTGAGGGTTTGTGTTGTAAAACGAACAAGTTGTATTATTTCATCTTATGTAATATATTTGTGTTTGTTTCTATCTGGGTTCACACCAAAAGCAACTTCAACAGCAGCATCTTCAAGGGTCTGGAAGGGTCAAAACTGAAGGCCAAACCGGATACCTTGAGAACAAATAAGCATAACTGCATTGCATGCTAACCCTTTTGTTTGTTTTGTAGGTTTTGTTTTGTTGTTGCTAACCTCTGTTGTGAATCTCAGGAATTATTGCTCGCCGCCGGGTATTTCCTCTCAACAGGCCTCACAGGTACCCAACTAGAAACAACCTTCCGGGAATTCAGATGGATCAGATGCAGCAGGACCTTACAGAGGTCAGAAACCAGATGGCCAACGAAAGGTTGGAGATGAGAACTCAAATAACACAATTCATGGAAGTGATGAACAACTTAGCTCAAAGCCAGGAGAGGCTCAGAACTTTGGTAGAAGGAAGGAATCAAGATGAGCCCCATGTGGGGACTGCTGGCACGAGTAACAATGAAAGGGTGCAACCACATGTTAACCCCCCTGTGTTTGGCCCACATCTACATCCTGAGATCAATATTCCTGCAAACATTCAGGGGACTGCCACAGCAGGGAGGGTACTTCAAGAAGATCCTCAGGAGGATCAATTTACAGTGATGGGTGCCGGAGAGGAAACTTATGATAGAAGATTGGAAGAAATAGCTGAGAAGTTGAGATCACTGGAGTCTCAGAACTCTCTGGGGTTCGACGTCATGGACATGGGTTTGGTAGAAGGGGTTAGGATTCCCCACAAGTTCAAGCCTCCTTGTTTCGAAAAGTATAATGGGACTTCGTGCCCCCGGACTCATCTGCAATCATTTCTGGGAAGGCTGAAGGCCTATACAATGGATGAGAAGCTTTGGATGTTCTACTTCGAAGGCAGTTTGACAGGAGCATCGAGGGAATGGTATTCCCACTTGACAAGGGCAACTGTAAGATGCTGGAAGGACCTGGCAGAAGCCTTCATCCGACAGTATCAATACAACTTAGACATGGCACCCAACAGGACTCTCCTAATGGGAATGTCACAGTCGTCAAGGGAAAGTTTCCGAGAATACGCCCAAAGATGGAGGCAATTGGCTGCTGCCGTTCAACCCCCAATGTCTGAGAGAGAAATGGCAGACATGTTTATGAACACTCTTCAGGGAACCTATATTGACAGGTTGGCTGCTTTCTCTTCCACTAGCTTCGTAGATGTTGTCATAGCTGGGGAGAGAATTGAAAGCCTGTTAAAAATGGGTAAGATATCTGATAATGGTGCAAGCTCGTCCAGTGGTACAAGAAAACCTTTTGCAGGCCCGAGAAGAACTGGCGAGACCAATGCCATTCACACCAACAGGGGCAGGCCCCATTACGTTCCCAGAACAATAGCAGCAGTCACAATCCCTGCTCCAGCTCATCCTCAGCTGGACTATCAACCTCCTCAACAAAATTTCCAACAACAACCTCAGTATCATCAGAATCAATATCCTCCAAGAAACAACTACAACAACAACAATAGCAACAACAATCAACAGAGGCCATTTCAACAGAGGCCCTCCCAAGCTAACCGAGTGATCGACCCGATCCCAATGCCGTACGCTGCTTTGCTGCCACAGCTTCTGAAACTCAACCTGGTTGAGCTAAGGACGTTGGCACCTCCGGACCCCAACAGTCTACCAAGAAACTATGACTCCAACGCTAGGTGTGCTTTTCATTCGAACGCACCTGGTCACAGTACAGAAAAATGCAGGGCTCTGCATATGAAGGTACAAGACTTAGTAGACTCCAAGGCTTTGAATTTTGCACCTCCACCCAATGTCAATAAAAACCCTATGCCAAACCATGGTGGTCCCCGAATTAACGCTATTGAAGAAGACCAACCGTCTTATTTAATAACAAGTGTGGATCAGATCCGGACACCATTGGTGGAAATCAAAGCTCAACTCCGAGAAAACCAAATATTTCCGGGATGTGAACTAGGGTGTCCCTATTGCAATATTTCATGGAATGGGTGCGAGGACCTGAGGAATGGCATTGACAGCCTTATTAAGAGTGGCCTCCTACAGATCACTACATCATTTCCGGCAAATCCTACAACTTCATCAACAACGGTTTCAGACCCTCCTACAACTGCAGTAACAATTGTTCCCGATAATTCATCAGCAGCATCAGCAAGTACTTCATCTGTCCTACCAAATGATCGGTTTTCAACAGTTTCTCCTGCTACCACATAAGCTTCATTCCATTTCGACTCTCCATCAACAACAGCAACAGTCCTTCCAACGGAACCTCCTACAACACCAGCAAACAATCATGAAGATGTCTCCACAGTTACCATATTCTACGATCCAGAAAATAACTCCGCCTACCATTCAGAAGGTGCTGCTCCCGCCAGAGCACCAGTTACAATCTTTTATGATCCACACACAATAACAGTCCCTTCAGCAGCAGCAATCAGTCCGGTCACTGTCACGGTGCCTGGACCAGTACCATATGAAAGCAATAGGGCCATCCCCTGGCACTATGGCTCTGACTTGTATTGCGAAGGAAAAAGAATCACTCTGGAAACATCAACACCTGCACCACAAGTAGATAATGTGGGGGGAGGCGGAGGCTTCACTCGAAGCGGACGTCTCTTTGCTTCACAAGTCCAAAGACCTACAGCCGAAGCAGAAGCTGCTGCCAAGGCAAAAGGAAAAGGCCCGGTGCAGGAGGATCCAGCTGCCAAAGAAGCCCTGAAGACTCCATTTGATCAGGAAGTTGATGAGTTTATGCGAATCATCAAAAAGAGTGATTATAAAATTGTGGATCAGCTTCACCAGACGCCATCCAAAATCTCTATCCTCTCACTGCTTATGTGCTCCGAAGCCCATCGGAATGCACTACTTAAAGTCCTGCACGCAGCTTACGTGCCTGAGGAGATTACTGTCAACCAATTGGAAACGGTGGTTGGGAATGTTACTGCTAGCAATGGGCTAGGGTTTACCAATTCTGACTTGACAGCGGATGGCCGCAACCACAACAAAGCCTTGCACATAACCATGGAATGCAAAGGAGCTGTCCTTTCTCATGTGCTGGTGGACACAGGTTCTTCCCTGAATGTCTTACCGAAGAAGGCTCTGGTGAAGTTAGAATATGATGGATTGGCATTGAGACCCAGCAACCTGGTGGTGAGAGCCTTTGATGGTTCGAAGAGATCGGTTCTGGGAGAGATTGAGCTGCCCGTGACAATTGGCCCGCAGACCTTTAAAACTATCTTTTATGTGATGGACATTCAGCCCGCCTACAGCTGTTTGTTGGGTAGACCCTGGATTCACGCCGCCGGCGCAATAACGTCCACCCTTCACCAAAAGTTAAAATTTGAGTGGGAAGGCCAAGTTGTCACAATCTGCGGGGAGGAGGATATATTTGTTAGCCATCTGGCTACTTACAAGTATATTGAAATGGATGGAGAAATCGTTGAAACAATGAGCCAAGGTTTTGAAGCCTTGAACGTCAATGAAGCATCTGCTGTGTCAGGGATCTCCATGTCATCTTACCAACAAGCCCGGAAGGTTGTTGAAGAAGGAACTGCCCTAGGCTGGGGCAAGGTATTAGCTGTGGAGGAGAAGAAGGACAAATTTGGGTTGGGTTACAGACCAACTCAACATCAAGTGAAGGCTGCTGCAGAGCCTGGTTTTGTCAGTGGGGGGATGCTCACCCCTGATGCTATCAACTGTCTGGAAGACGAGCTGGAAGAGGAGCGCAATCTGGAGAATTGGATTCGTCCAAAGATCCCGGGGAGCAGTGTCTCGAACTGGTCTTCCCAGGAAATTATAAGAGTTACTCATGCAGAGTAATTATTATTTCCTGTATTTTTTATAGCATGCATCCAAGTCTTGCATCTTGCCCAAGATGACAAGACTCATTTTGTAACCAGGGCCATCTGTACTTTTGTGCAAACAAGATTAAATTAATGAAATATCAGACATCTTTTTTGCAAACGAGTCTTTTTCTTTTATGCTCACTGTTTTTCCATTTTTCTTTTTGTACAAAAATAAATGGCGGTGTTTTCAAAATGATAACTTCATTTCACTTTTTCTAAAGCAAGATTAAAATCAATCACTAAAATGAACAAACTTAACCCTTGCAGAGAGTGCCTTCCTGACAGCACCGACAACAGCACGGCTATGACATCGTATGACTTTGACAATCCGATCAATCAAGCTGAAGAAGGGGTTGAAGAAGAATACGAGCTTCCTGAAGAACTAGCCAGGGTGTTAAGACAAGAGGAAAGGGTCATTACCCCTCACCAGGAGGAGGTTGAAGTGATCAATCTTGGTACAGAGGAAAATGTGAAAGAAGTCAAGATCGGGGCCTGCCTGCAAGACTCAGTGAAGAAGCAACTGATAGATCTACTTCAAGAGTATGTGGATGTGTTTGCTTGGTCGTATCAAGACATGCCAGGGTTGGATACCGATATTGTTGTGCACAAGTTGCCTTTGAGAGAAGAGTGCCCTCCAGTCAAACAAAAGCTGCGCCGTACTCGTCCAGACATGGCTATGAAGATCAAAGAGGAGGTACAAAAGCAATGGGATGCCGGATTCCTTGCTGTGACAAGTTACCCGCCGTGGGTTGCTAACATAGTACCTGTGCCAAAGAAGGACGGTAAGGTAAGAATGTGTGTTGATTACCGGGATCTGAATAGGGCCAGCCCGAAAGATGATTTCCCATTACCTCACATTGACGTATTGGTTGATAACACGGCTCAGTTCTCGGTATTCTCCTTCATGGATGGATTTTCAGGATATAATCAGATCAAGATGTCACCTGAAGACATGGAGAAGACAACATTCATCACACCTTGGGGCACGTTCTGTTACAAGGTGATGCCATTCGGACTGAAGAATGCTGGTGCCACATATCAACGGGCTATGGTGACATTATTCCACGATATGATCCACAAAGAAATAGAATGTTATGTGGATGATATGATCGCCAAGTCCCTTGCAGAGGAAGATCACCTGGTAAATCTGCTGAAGTTGTTCAAGCGTCTGAGAAAGTATCAACTGAAGCTGAACCCCAACAAATGCACATTTGGGGTGCGATCCGGTAAACTGCTGGGCTTTATTGTAAGCGAGAAAGGGATTGAGGTTGACCCTGATAAAGTCAAAGCCATCCAAGAGATGCCTGCACCGAAAACTGAGAAAGAAGTTCGAGGGTTCTTGGGTAGATTGAACTACATTTCACGGTTCATATCTCACCTCACAGCAACCTGCGAGCCCTTGTTCAAGCTGTTAAGAAAGGAACAAACGGTCAGGTGGAACGAAGATTGCCAAAGGGCTTTTGACAAGATCAAAGAATATCTGCAAGAACCTCCAATCCTTATGCCTCCAGTTGAAGGAAGACCTCTAATCATGTACTTGACAGTATTAGAAGAGTCAATGGGGTGTGTGCTGGGCCAGCATGACGAGTCTGGTCGAAAAGAGTATGCAATTTACTACCTAAGCAAAAAGTTTACCGACTGTGAACAACGTTATTCACTGCTCGAGAAAACTTGCTGTGCTTTAGCGTGGGCTGCTCGCCGACTAAGGCAGTATATGTTGACCCACACTACCTTGCTAATCTCAAAAATGGACCCAGTCAAGTACATATTCGAGAAGCCAGCTCTTACCGGACGGGTTGCAAGATGGCAGATGATTCTCACAGAATACGACATACAGTACACCTCTCAGAAAGCCATCAAGGGCAGTGTACTATCTGAATATCTTGCTGAGCAACCCATTGATGACTACCAGCCTATGAGGTTTGACTTCCCTGATGAAGACATCATGTTCATAAAATCAAAAGATCATGAAGAGCCTGTTCACACTGAAGGGCCCGACCCGGAAGAAGAATGGACTATGATGTTTGATGGGGCTGTTAACATGAATGGCCGTGGTGTTGGTGCAGTACTCATTACACCTAAAGGAGTTCACATGCCTTTCTCGGCAAAACTCACTTTCAACTGCACTAACAACGAAGCTGAATACGAAGCTTGCATTATGGGTCTTGAGGAAGCCATCGACCTCAGGATCAAGACATTAACCGTATTCGGAGATTCAGCTTTGGTAGTCAATCAAACCAACGGGAAATGGTACACCCACCAGGATCATCTGATACCTTACAGGGATTATACAAGAAGGTTATTGACTTTCTTCACAACAGTCAAGCTTGAGTATATCCCTCGGGACGAGAATCAGTTTGCAGATGCTCTTGCTACCATTTCATCCATGATCAAAGTTCAAACGGCTAATTTTGTACCCCAGATCTCAGTGTCTAGACTCGATAGACCAGCATATGTATTTGCAGCGGATGTTGTCAAGGATGATAAGCCTTGGTTTCATGACATTAAAAGCTTCTTGGAGGATCAAACATACCCACCTGGGGCATCTTCCAATGATAAGAAGACTTTGAGAAGGCTTGCTGGTAGTTTCTTTCTAAACGCTGATGGGTCTTTATACAAAAGGAACTTTGACATGGTACTCCTCAGATGTGTTGACAAGACGGAAGCAGATTTGTTGATGCACGAAGTGCACGAAGGATCCTTTGGTACCCATGCTAGAGGACATGCAATGGCCAAGAAGTTGCTAAGATCAGGCTATTACTGGATCACAATGGATGCAGACTGTTGTGCTTACGCCAGAAAATGTCACAAATGCCAGATCTACGCAGACAAGGTGCATGTGCCTCCCAATCCTTTGAACATCATGTCTTCACCCTGGCCCTTTGCCATGTGGGGCATTGATATGATTGGCAAGATTGAGCCAACTGCTTCGAACGGCCACAGATTCATCCTGGTCGCCATCGACTATTTCACCAAGTGGGTTGAAGCAGCCTCATATGCAAACGTCACAAGACAAGTGGTAGCCAGATTTCTGAAAAGAGATATCATCTGTCGATATGGAGTTCCCGAGCGAATCATTACTGATAATGGTTCCAACTTAAACAACAAAATGATGGCAGAGCTGTGCCGGGACTTCAAGATCCAACACCACAATTCTTCTCCTTACAGGCCAAAGATGAATGGCGCTGTTGAGGCAGCGAATAAGAATATCAAGAAAATTGTGCAGAAGATGGTAATCACATACAAAGACTGGCATGAAATGCTACCATTTGCCTTGCATGGGTACCGCACATCAATCAGAACGTCCACTGGGGCAACACCGTATCAGCTTGTATATGGTATGGAGGCAGTCCTACCTGTTGAAGTTGAATTACCCTCTCTACGGGTACTAATGGATGCTAAACTGAGTGAAGCAGAATGGGTTCGGTCCCGATACGAACAACTGAGTCTGATCGAAGAGAAAAGGCTGGCTGCAATTTGTCATGGGCAGTTATATCAGAAGAGAATGAAGAAAGCCTTCGATCAGAAAGTCAGGCACCGAGAGTACCAAGTGGGAGATCTTGTGCTGAAAAGAATCCTCCCTCCTCATACAGACCACAGGGGCAAATGGACTCCCAATTATGAAGGACCATTCATTGTAAAGAAGGTTTTCTCTGGTGGAGCAATGATGCTCAGCACCATGGATGGTGAAGATTTCCCGTCCCCTGTGAATTCAGATGCAGTTAAAAAATACTTCGCATAAAATGACCCGCTGGACATAAAAACAGAATGTAAGTCCAGGCAAAAATAGGGCATCCCGGCGAGTCAAAAACAGAATAAAAGACTCGGGCAAAAGTAAAGGAAAATGAATAAAAAATGTACACCCGCTGAGTTGAAAAGCCGCATTGGACAGCTCAGGCAAAAAGGGGTATCCCGATGGATTGAAAACCCGAAAGGGCGATCCATGCAAAATAAGGGAATAAGCGAACAACTGCACTCTGAATTCGTCTGTATCACCTACAACTTGGTAAGCTCCAAAGGATCAAGTTTCAATCAGAATCAAATCTCTCCAGAAAGCAAGACGAGAAGAACGTCATTGTCATACGAGTCATAGCAGAAGAGGAAGCTCCGTAAAGCGTCACCAACACTGCCAGCACTTTTGTTTCTCAATTTATGACAGTCTCCTCACTTCAGGAGATATGTTTCTTTGACTGTATCTTGCCAATTCAGGGCACATGAATTAATAAAATCAGATTTTCGGTCATGTTTCGTTTTTACATTTATGTTTTGCAAAGAGTTGTCTGATATCTCTAAAAATACAATTGCATAAGTACAGATGCCTTTCTCTAAAAATGAAAACACATGCTTACAGGGAATGTGATTATTCTCGAAAGTACTTAACTCCTATGACGGAATCCAGTAAGGGATACCTCGGGACCTTTTGTACGTTTCCTCACCTTTGCAGGATTGTAGGTATCCAGAGCGCAACCTGGGGCATGCAGGTTATGTCTCAGCGAGTAGGCGAATCATTATCAACTCGGTCTATCTTCCACATGGCACTGGGAGGTGCCCATTTCCCCAGCTGAGTTGCCTCTTGTTGCTCTCCCCAGCTGAGTTGCCTCCCATTTCCCCAGCGAAGTTGCCAAATCAACATGCACTCAATCTCAGCATCCGAAATGATCTATCCCCAGCTGAGTTGCCTCTTGTTGCTTTCCCCGGCTGAGTTGCCTCTCACAATTCCCCAGCCGAGTTGCCATTCTTCCTCAGCAGAATGCAGAAGTCAGGGAATCATCTCCCCACAGAGTTCCAACCTCTATCCAGAAGAGCAACGCATGAAGAGATCACAACAGAGTAGCAGAAAGCTTCTACAAACCCCAGCTGGGTCCCGTATTACAAGGATATGTCAATCAGTGACCTATATCCCCAAACAGATACATCATTAGATCTACCAATGATCTCATCCCCAACTGGGATGTTCATTTCAAGCAGATCGACCAGAGATCTTCGCAGCAATGGGATCCGAATCCCGGATCCGTGCCCCTTTGCATAATCATGGCATTTGCATCATACTATCCCCCAGAGCGTAGCATTCCGTCTAATACGGAGCATTACTGCAAAAATCAAATGCATAGCATAATCATAAGTCATGTCGTGAATTGGACATTTGTGAATAATAAACCGTTCATCACCATTATACAGAAAAATCCCCCAGAGTCCCCGGCAAAAGCAGCTGCCCTTCCAAATCACAAACACCGGTATATACACCTTTTGGCACCCGTCCGTGTCATCCTTCCCCAAACAGGTCGCCTGAACACCCTTTACAAACAAGATCACCCGTATTACAGACACTTCAGGACACCCGTCCGTGTCATATCCCCAGCAGAAAGCCAAAAACATCCTCTTTGCACTCACATATACCTGTATACACTTTTCTTGACACCCGTCCGTGTCATATCCCCAGCGCAGTCACTTACACTTTCATCAACTCATATACTTGTTAATATTATACTCTTCTCTTTTGACACTCGTCCGTGTCACCCCCCCCAGCAGATAAACACTCATCTATACAATACAATACTCACTACTCATGGTACGCTTATACAGATACTCGTCCGTATCTTGTATACGCCATCACTCATATCCCCACAGATTCGACAGCAGTCCTTGTTCTTTGGTACTCGTCCGTACCATCATCTCAGAATATTGCGTCTAATGTTTGTTTCTACATGATACTCGTCCGTATCATAGTCTTAAGGATGCTCGTCCACATCTTTAATCCATACACCGTGTCAAATTCTTGTGTCTTCCTGAATATGGACACTCGTCCGTGTCTATTATTCCTCGGAAGAATTCTTTCAGATGCAACACTCGTCCGTGTTCTTTGTTAACCAGTTGATACTCGTCCGTATCATCATCTCTGAACATGTGTCAGTTTGTTTCTACGTGATACTCGTCCGTATCATTGTCTTAAGGATGCTCGTCCGCATCTTTAATCTATACACAATACCAAACACTTATACCTTTTGTTTCTTGGATGTAAACGCTCGTCCGTGTTTACTATCTCCCCAGTAGATTGCAAAGCAAATTTTCTTTTTATCTAACACTCGTCCTGTGTTATGATACCTTTGAGAGCAGCCGTACCCTGCTGAGTGGTCGTCCTCCACTTCTTGATGGTCGTCCTCCGTCATGCTCATCCGATGGTCGTCCCCATCGTTGATTTTAGCAGCCGTCCCCTGCTAGGTGGTCGTCCTCCACCTTTTGATGATCGTCCTTCATCACTTTATCCAATGGCCGTCCCCATTGTTGATTTTGGTTATCTAACACTCGTCCTGTGTTATGATAAACCTCGAGAGCAGCCGTCCCCTGCTGAGTGGTCGTCCTCCACTTCTTGATGGTCGTCCTCCATCTTGCTCGTCTGATGGCCGTCCCCATCGTTGATATTTTCGGCAGCCGTACCCTGCCAGGTGGTCGTCCTCCACCTTTGATGGCCGTCCCCATCATATTTCTTTTATACCCAACAGAGCAGCCGTCCCCTGCTAGGTGATCGTCCTTCACCTTTGATGGCCGTACCCCATCATCTGTTTATTTCATTCATTCTTTAACCCGATGGCCGTCCCTGTTGTCGCTCCCGACAAATGAAATGGATCAAATGAAGGTACAGACGCGAACGGTCGGCGAAGGGAACAGTGAGAACACACAGCCGTGAACTCACTGGAGATGAATAGAGTCGCCAGCTAGGCATTTTTATCCCGGAGGAAAGGCAATGCTGCATAGACCTAGAGAAAGATGGATAAGACGGTTTGCGAACCAGAGAGACTGAGAAAGGGGGTTGGTTACAACCTGGGAAGGTATTAGCACCCAGATTGTCCGTCGTACTCGACGGGATCCACGCTTGAAAGATTTGTGCTATAAAGGGGTAGTGTCAGTGCAATCTGTGTGTAAAGAGCTGGAAAGCAATATGTACAGGTGTCAGTGTAAAGTGTATAAGTGATGTGTATAGATGAAGTGTCAGTGTGAGATCAGGAATGAAATGAATTGCTCATGATAATGAGGCTAAGAAAAAGAAGCTGGAAGAGGGGGAATGTACAGAGACTTTTGTTCGATAACCGTTAAGTTATGCCTACGTATCCTCTCGTGCAATGAGGAAGTCAGAACACCGTAGTTCGACCCAAAGAGACTGAAAGGATTGACTGGTGAACTGCTTGCAGTCTATGCTCAAGTGTATGATCTGTCTGGCACAGATGCAAACTGTCTTGCATTAGGCGGAAGAAGCAAGTTCTCGGTTGTGAGTGAAGATGATGAGAAAAGAATCCCGAAGGAGACGATTATTGTTTGTTCTTTGTATTTTCAGTCTTTTATTGCTTTTTGAAAGTTTGTCATAAGAAAATGAGCTTAAGCCTAAACCAATAGATTAGTAAACTCATCACATCTTCCCTCTGATTAGGGGTAATGAGAATTACCTTAAGTGTGAAGTCATATTCTCACACTTAATTACCTTTGGTATAGGATTAAGATCATTAACCTACTTGTTGATTATTTAGATGTTTTTGGTGTTTTGTTTAGTGTTAAGTAATGAGGTTAAGCCATAATCAGGGATTTAACAGACTCATTACACCATCCTAATAGAAGGATAATAGATGAGAATGTTTAAGCTGAGGAAAGCTCCTCAACTTAATCCATGATTAGAGATTAAACTCATGACAAAACAGGCCTTTGATTAAGTGAATTTTATTCAATGGTTATGATGATGAAGTGTTTTTTAGGGTTTGTAAGACAACTTGAGGGGAACTTGTCCATTAACACTAGGGTTAGTCCTTCTTAACCAATTAAGGAAGAATTAGAACCCTAATGCAAGGCCCAAGTTACAAGTGTGATGTCTTGATAATTATTATGTGAATTGATTAAGAGATCTAAACGCATTTAGGATTCAACACTTAGGATTAAAGTTATACACTCCATCCTAAGAGAAGGATGTAGGCATAAACTTAATCACAAAGCCCTGAAGCCTTTAGGGTTTAGTCCCTAATTATTTTGAGATGAGAAGAGAAGACTCAAGGAGAGACACAAAGGTAAAAGCTAAGTGGAAAAAGTCTAATCCTAATATTCACATGTTCGGATGTCCTAAGGTTAGTGTGGTTTACTATCCTAAAGGAGGAGAAGAAATAAGAAGAGAAAGGAGAAGCTCCATGGTGGCCTAAGCACACCTCAAGTCGAGAATGAATGAAAGAAGATGAGGAAGAAGAATTGGATGAATAAGAAATAAGATAAGAAGATGAGAATGCGATATGGAGGTGAACAGACAATGCACAAACAGAGCCTACACCAGTAGGACTTCCAGATGCAACAGTATGCAGTAAGGATAATCAAGCCTCAGTGGTACCTAACGGAGAAGGTCCGTTGCCTCTTCAATATGCTCATAAAAACTCATGAATACTTGTCTAAGGTACCAAACTTAAGGCGTGCACCAAAATTACCAACCAACCAAAATCTTAATGCCAAGTCATTATCAATGTCACAACTTGCATCAACAATCGCACAAATAAGTCAACAAATAATCGACAAATTAATCACGAGGGCGTTATCACACTACACCACCGTCAAGATCGGGAAATGAACCTACAAAACGTCAAACGCAAACTAAAACCAAAGTTAGACGCAAATCTATTTAATTAAACTAAATCAATTGAAAATAAAATCAAAGCTAAATGGAAGAAAGCAAATATCATATCTAATGAAAACATAAATGAAAATTACAAGCAAGTTCTAAACCAAAACTACATAATAAGAAAAAAACTAAATAATAGTAATAATAAAGGCTAAGGGTTAGTTACTAGAAAAAAGAAATATTAATAGAAAGAAAAAAAGAAAAGCTGATCCGCTGGGAGATGGTGGAAGGCAAAACGATGGGCCTAAGCCCAGTTCCAACAACAACAGCAAAAAGAAGAGGGCGCTGGCAAATGGGAGTTGATGACTAACTGCCTAGAGTCAAAGCCCAGTCCGTGAGCTTATGTTGAAGATGGCCAAAGGAGAATAATTAAAAAAAACAAAAATGCCAAAAAGCTAACAACACGAAAGCAGAAGAACAAAAGCAATTCCCCTGTCTTTCCTTCTTCAGCAAAAACAAAACGTGAAACAAACACACTCCGCCGCCACCAACAAATGCAACTCAACTTCACCTTCCTCAAAGCGAAATCGCGACAGAACCGTTCCGCCAGAAGCCTTCTTCCTCAAATCAACACCGCTCACGACTCCCTCCGCTTGCGGCTTCCTTCTCGAAGTTCTCCGGCGCGATTCGCGGTGGTCTCCCTCTCTGTTCATCCGTCGCGGCTCGAAACTCGTCCGCCTCGTTCCTCCTTGATTTCAACCCTTCTATTTTCCTTTGGTTCTGCGGATTCGACGACAACAGCAACAATTCAGAAGATCCCGTGATGATTGCTGAGTGGGAACAAAGGAGGTTACGAGAAGCTTGCGTCGGCGTTAGGGCTTTCGGAATCATCGCCAAATCTCCCTCAACGCGACGAAGAGGACCTCTCTTCGGTTTGTCTCAAATCTTCGGCGTCTCCGTTTTGGTTTCAGATCTTCTTCTCTTTCTGTTTTTGGCTTTGATCTTTGTTTTGTTTCGCAGATCCGGCTTCATGGCTTTGCGGTGAGTTGTTGAAGGTTTGATGGTTGATGAAGCAAGTTGTGGTGAGCTGAATGTGTTTGGTTTAGCAGGATTGATGAGAGGTGGCTGAAATTGAAGAGTGATGAGGTTTGCGTTTTCGGTGAGAAGAAAAGGAAATTATGTTTGCTGCTTGTTAGTTGAGGTTTTGGTGCGGTATTGGAGAGTTTATTGATTAAGTGGTGGTGTCTTTGAGGTGAATAAAAGTTGAAGAAGAAGTTTAGAGGTGGTTGATTAAAATGATGAAGTTTTTGAAAAGGGTTGGTGCTGTTATGGTGTGTTACGGTTTTGTTCAAGGTGAGGGCCAGGTGAAGGATTAGTTTTTTTGTTGTTTCTGTGTGATTATGTTTCTCTGTTTATTGATGTTGAAAGTGAGCAATAGGTTATTGTGATTTAGAAGCAGGGGATTCGGATTCGCCAGTTCGAAGAAGAACGAAAATGGCTATGGTGGTGAAAAAAAAGTATGAAGAATGAGGTTTATTGATGTGTTCTGTTTGCGAGAATGAGGAGGAAGATGGTGATATGAAGTTGAGAGTGAGGTTTTTTTGTTGTTGTGTTCTGTTGTTGCGGATCAGTTTTGTAAGTGATGGTTTTTGGTCTTGTCTGCTGTGTTTGTTTGTGGTTGTTAGTAATGATGAAGGAAAAGTAATGTTGTTGCTGTGTTGTGTTGGAATGAGTGACGAGAAAATGAAAAAAAATGTGTGCTACTTGTGTTCTCTTGTTGCTGTTATGTTGTGTTGCTAAAAGTGCTGGAAAAAAAGAAAGAAAAAAAGCCGTTGAGGGGAGTGGGGCGCCTCCCCCTCTTTTCTGTGTATTGTTCTCTTTTTGTGTGAGATGTCCCCTCCCCCTTTTTGGTGCAGGCACTGCATTTTGATATATTAGTGAAAGTCAATGACAATGTAGTTGGCATAGGACAGCAGGCTGTACAATGTTAGGATTACAAACTAGTTACATATGGACTAAATACCTTTAAAATCAACCAAATATTTAATTCAAATAAAAAATCAGACTTTGTAACAAATCTAATCTAAATAAAATAAATTATGAAATAATAAAAACTAACTAACAAAAGTTATAAACGAAAAAAAAAATTAAATTTAAACTGAAATTATAAATTGAAACTCGAAATTAATCAAGTTTAATTGAATAATGACTAGTTAATAAAAAATCTAAGTTTTCAAAACCAATTCTTAGCCTAATGTTAAATTAAAATTCTAAAGTTATCTAATAAAATTAAACAAATTCTAAGTCTAATTAAAATGGATTATTTACCTAAACAATAAAAGAATAATTTATAAAATGAGATGAGATAAATAAATTCTAAAAAATGAATCAAACTCTAAAGTATAGATTAAAAATGATCAAAAAGAGACGGTCATTCTAATCTAAGAATCGAAACAAAAATTTTAAAATAAAACGAGACATGATATGGTAAAATGTACGGTTAATGAAATGGACATTCGGATAACCGAAAATATGGACATGGTGAAATCGTTGTGAATTAGGACATGAGAAGTGGTTTGGAAATGATGGAAATTACGGGTATGTGTTAATTTGGACATGAAATAAATCAAAGGCCACTGATGCACAATACACCTGAGTTTAATCCAACACCAAATTTATACCAACTCCCACACGCCTCAGATGAAATAAACACGACTGCCACAGAACAACTCGCAATTGAAACAACAACCATCTGAATCACTTATAAATCTTGACTTGATTATTGAACTTGATGACCTCCATAACTCAACCCGAGACACATACTTCTTGAAAATTATTCGAGAATGAAGATAGCCTGAGATGCTGAGAAGACAAAAATATCCGTGTAACTTGAAGAAGAAGAAAATATCCTGATGATATGCTAGATGCACATTGAATAGTCCTTGCAGACATGAAATCCTTGAAGACCGCCAAACTAGGGAAATAAACCCTTGATTTAGCGACAAAAGAAAAGAGAGGACGATGCCACTGATGGCTGCATAGCCAAAAACCTTGAATTCTCTGATAATCTGTAAATAATGCGCGAGACCCTAGTCCTGATGAAAATTGATCCCATGCCTCAGAAGCTTATGCAAATGGTATGCAAAATGCTTATGAATGCAAAAATGAAAAGCCAGAAAACCAGAGGGCAAATTTGGGGTGTCTACAGCTGCCCCTATTCAAGCAACTGTTAATCTGAAAAGGATGAGAGCAACGGCTATTAGACGTTCAAGATAAACAGTGATTGAATACCAAAAAGACCCCGAAATTTGCACTCACAGAAAGAAGAAAAAGGGATATAGATTGTAAAGGAAAAGTAAAGTATATTGTAAAGTATGGGCGACGGAGGACGGCCGTCGAGCAGAGGACGACTGCTGGGTAAAGAGCAATGACGGGGACGGCCGACATGCTGGGAAAAGTGCGGAAAATAAAGCAGTGACGGGGACGGCCGACATGCTGGGGGATAAAAGGTAAAGCTAAGACGGGGACGGCCGACTAGCTGGGAAAAATAAAATTATGATGGGGACGGCCATCAAGATAAAGATGTAAGATTCTCTGGGAATAGTGAAACATGACGGGGACGGCCATCAAGTTTATAAAGTAAAGTAACCAACGATGGGGACGGCCATCGGGCTAAAAAGAAAAGGGACCACGGCGGGGACGGCCATCGGGTTAAAGAATAAATGAAATAAACAGATGATGGGGACGGCCATCAAAGGTGAAGGACGATCACCTAGCAGGGGACGGCTGCTCTGTTGGGAATAAAAGAAATATGATGGGGACGGCCATCAAAGGTGGAGGACGACCACCTGGCAGGGTACGGCTGCCGAAGATATCAACGATGGGGACGGCCATCGGATAGAAAAGGGTCAACGATGGGGACGGCCATCGGACGAGCATGATGGAGGACGACCATCAAGAAGTGGAGGACGACCACTCAGCAGGGGACGGCTGCTCTCGAGGTTATCGTGACACAGGACGAGTGTCAGATAAAAGAAGAATGCTTTGTTGGTGATCTACTGGGGATATAGCGAACACGGACGAGCGTTCACGACCAAGAAGGGAAAGTATAAGTGTTTAGATACTTGTGTATAGATTAAAGATGCGGACGAGCATCCCTAAGACTATGGTGCGGACGAGTATCGGGTAGAAACAAATACTGACACGTGTTTAGAGATGATGATACGGACGAGTATCAACTGGTTAACGAGGAACACGGACGAGTGTTGATTCTGAGGGGACTCTTCTGGGGAATAGTAGACACAGGCGAGTATCTATATTCAAGAAGACAAAAGTGTTTGACACAGTGTATGGATTAAAGATGCGGACGAGCATCCTTAAGATTATGATACGGACGAGTATCATGTAGAAACAAACACTAGACGCAATGTTCTGAGATGATGGTACGGACGAGTACCAACTGGTTGACAAAGAACAAGGACTACTGTCGAATCTGTGGGGATATAAATGATGTATACAAGATACGGACGAGTATCTGTATAAGTGTACCAATGAGTAGTGAGTATGAGTAATGTATAGATGAGTGTTTAACTGTTGGAGAGAGCGACACGGACGGGTGTCAAAGGAGAAGTGTATAGTATAAACAAATATCTGATATACAAAGTGTTTAGGTTACTGTGCTGGGGAAAGCGACACGGACGGGTGTCAAGGAATTGTATATATACAAGTATCTGTGAGTGCAAAGGGGATGCGTTGGCTTTCTGCTGGGGATATGACACGGACGGGTGCCACAAGGAGTATACTGATGTTTGTGAATGTGAGGCAACTGTTTTAGCTTTAACTCTCCGCTGGGGAATCTGTGGAGCATTCTGTATACTGTTGACGGGTTGAAAGCTTTTAACTCTGATGGGAACGAAGTGTTGGCAACCTGATGCTTGTTGGAGAGGTTTTCACTGGAGGAAAGACGACTCTGCGTGAGGTATACTTCGTTTAACTGCTTTGAACATTTGCTGAGGATCTGATCATCCTGCTCTGACTCCACTGGGGAGAATTTCTTCTTGCTCTGTTGGGGAAATCCCTTGGAAATGAGAATCCCGATGACTCTATGGGGAAAGATCATCTTTAGACTTGGCTAGGGAAGATCCTTGATCACACAATCCTGCTGAGGAGGGAATTCTGATAATTCTAACTTTGTGGGGAAACAAGGCCTTTAGCTGCCTGTTGGGAAAACTTCACTGTGGAAGGATAAGTCCACTTGGGGACGAGAACGATTCAACTAGCCTTGAAGTTCTGTTGGGGTTATCATCTGCTCTAACTCAGCTGGGGATGTCAACCCTCATGGTTGAGAAAAGATTTGGCAATGCTCTGCTGAGGAAAGACTTTGCTGGAGAATCAAAATATGCCCCAAGTATAACATAACAGCTGTGTTGGGAAGATGTGCCAATGAAAATTGGCTTTGACTGAATGCGAATAACCAACTCCTCATGATGGAATCTTGTCGGCTGACAGAAGATCTTTATGCTCGGGGAAGAAATAAACTTCCAATGCCCTGCTGGTAAAATAAATACCAGGCATTCCCTGAGAATTAACACAGTGCTTCAAACTTCTGAGCCCAACAGTTGCAGACTGATTATCAAGAGTGCACAAGCATCCCTTTACTCTTCCAATTGCCTCAGACTACACCGTCTATGAAAAGATTGTCTTCAGAGGATTTTACAGAAGACATGGCATCCAGAATTGCCCCAGTGTCTTCAAACTCTCGCAGAAATTCAACAAGTCTTGAGATAACTGCCCCAAATTACGTCTTGAAACGATTCTTGCCCCACATCAGAGCTAAAGCAGAAACCATGCGGTATGAAGATGCAATGCAAATGATGCAAGATGCAGACGTATGCTCAAAACCAAAGATATGAAACAAGGATGGTTGGGCGCTAGGGCCAGGTTGATAGATATATATTTTTTTTGGTTGCCAAGCAATTGGACTTTTGAAGGTGAATTACCAGACAAGAACTGGTTTATTAAAGGTAGGCCAACAGACGAGAACTGATGGGCAAAGAATAAGTCGTCAGACGAGAACTTACTACTTGGGGTTCATTGTCAAACGAGAATTGACTCTGAAAAAGAATGACTACCAGACGAGAACTGGCGTTCAATGGGTTGAATGAAAAGGTGACCAGACGAGAACTGGTTAAAGGATTCGCCTACCAGACGAGAACTGGTATTTGAAGTTGGTTTGCCAGACGAGAACTGGACTTTAGGTTTGTCTGCCAGACGAGGACTAGACTTTGAAAAGTTTTGCCAGACGAGAACTGGACTTTGGATTGGTTTGCCAGACGAGAACTGGACTTTGAACGGTTTGCCAGACGAGAACTGGACTTTGAGATGTCAAGAAATTGGGGTTACGAGGCCCTGGATGAGATCTGATGTTGCGGGGTTACGACCAATGCAATTATGATGCATATGCTCTATATGTGACATGAATAACGTATGCAAATGATTTATGCAATGCTCATGAAAAGCTAGAAAAACTCCCAAGGATGGGAAAAAAAAGTCATAGGTGACAAGGCTTCTAATGAGAAGGGTGACAAAGGCGAGGGTGGGTAATACGATTTCCCGATACCCGTCATGAACTCGAAGATCACTGATACAAATTGCTCTGTGTAGCTAAAATTTTCCCCTGTTGGGCGAGTCTCTGAACAGACTATCACTAATTATCCAATTCTTGGCATGGCGGACTTGGATGTCCTCTCGAGGAGAGTTGCACTTAGTGAGCTCTGGAATTATTCTGCCCCGGTATGAGCGTGGAAGCGACTTGACTCACTCTGACTGAGCATTGGATGAATTCAACCTTGGTCAACAGAAAATCCGGGTGGCCTGCCCCTGTTTGGCAGATTCAGCTCTGATCAACTGACTTTGAATGACGTTCCTCGATCAACTAATGCTTGGGAACTCGCTTTACCCTGACAGATTCCTTGGTCAACAAAACCACTGGATAACATGCCCCTGATTCATAGGCTAACAAGATGCTCTTGATTCGGGTCATCATTGTTGAATAATCAAGTTTTCCTCTGATTGCCCTTTGTAGGAACTTCCCTGGTGTCACAAACTAACTTGCAATTAAAACTGTACATTCACAAATGGTAATTTTAATGCAGTGCACATGCAAGTTTTTTTTTGAAAATTTATTTATTTTGATGCTGTGACAGTGTGTGACGAATGGACGATTAGTCCAAACGTAGTGTTAAGTTAGCAAATCGTTAGGAGTCAGTTTACGCAACCTTGTCGTAATATGCTTTCAGAATTGAACCCGATTCAGTTAGGACTTTCAAGGGTTATGACTTAGTCTGGTTCACGGTTTTAGAAAGAAGGATTTATGGCTCAAAGTTTATTTGTGCCCACCCATTCTCCTTGATGTCCTCCAGTCCTATGTTCAGCTAATTCGACTTAAGCGCTCGCTTCTCACAAGGGTTTTGTAATGATTGAGGAACCAATTACGTTGATGGTTTACGCACCAATGAGGTTTCTTGGAGTAACAGTCACCCATTCTGACTTTGTGTCTGGTCACACGACTTTGTTCTCATGGAAGATTCTCTTTCATCATCATTTTTTTTACTCCCTAACTTTTGCCTGGACTGGTTCTCTTTTTTTTTGAATTTTTCGATTTTGAAGTCCAGCGGGATGCCCTAACTTTTGCCTAGGTCATATGTTTTCACACATTTTTTCGACTTAGCGGGCTTTATTTCTCTTTTTTTTTTATTTTTGTTGAACAAATCGTGTGACACTGGCTTGTCATGACTTGCTGAAAGGGTTGACTGCCTCATTCCTTTGTTGGTGAGGGATAACCATTATGGTTTCACGTCCCTTGACCTCTTGAGGTGTAATGAATAAAGGTAATGGATCCTCTGATGCACACTACCTTTGGAAATTTGAACGCTCGGTCAAATTAACTGATAACTACCCTGTCCCGGGTTGAATGTGAGGGTTTTTTCGTTTAGAAAAGAAACTCCTACTTCAAGGCTCAAAGGGGTTGACGAGGGTTTATCTCCCTTATATCTCCGGTGTTTGGGAATTGAAGCAATGCCTGTACATCGTCAGCAGGTTCTACCCTGAAAGCATACCTTTAACAGTTATGGGTATTCAGTTGTCATCATCCTCCCTCAAACCTGCTAAACAACAGTGAAATAAATGGGAGGTATATGGATGCAAATTTTTTCTGTTTTTTTTCTTCTTTTTTTCAATGCAAGTAAAGAAAAATGAGCGAATGCGACATAATTGATTCAAAAGTGCAAGATCACTACATTAACATTACCATTTAAAATAACAATGCTTAAAAGACAAGTAGCTGCTAATAGGAAAGAAACTACAAATGCAGATGATAAAAGGATACAGCGATCACCAACTCTGATGACATACTGTTGTCTGAGCCACTGAAATCAAGATACGCTTCTTCTGAAGTCTTTGAACTCAATCAGGTGAAAGGTTGACGTGCACAACCAAGCTTCCTTCTGGAAAGGAAATGTAGCCATTGTCGATCAACTGTTGTACTTTGGCTTGAAAAGCTTTGCAACCTTCAGTTGAATGCCCCATTGATCCACCATGATACCCGCACTGCTCATGAGAATTGTACTCTAGAGGATACGGCTCTGACAACGGCTTGAGAGGCTTAGGAACCACCAAAGAGCTCTGAATTAGATGTGGCAAGAGTTCACTGTATGCCATGGGGACCGGATGAAGAGGAGCAATCCTTCTTTCCAAATTGTTGCGAGGCCTAGGCTGGCTCTGAAGTTGATTCTGAGGTCTTCGACCATGAGCTTGTAGATTTGGACGAGGAGGAGTCCACGACTTCTGATATGGTGTTCTAAGCATTGCCGAATGCCCATCAGATTCAGGAACAGATGATCTCTGAGAAGATGTTGGTCCAGAATATGCAACATTGGCCATGACTGCACTGACGTCATTCCATTCTTCCTCTTGGGAGCTAACAACAGACTCACTTTCACTAGCTGGGATATTCGAAAAGTCCTGGATCTTTCCACTTTTGAGCAGGCTCTCAATGCGTACTCCAACTATCATCAAATCAGAGAAGCTCGTCATCCCAATGCTACTCATTCTTTCCAAGTATGGACCCTGCAAGGTGCCCACGAACAGGTCAATCAATTCTCTGTCTGAAAGTGGTGGTTGCACTTGGGCTGCCAATTCTCTCCACCGCTGTGCATATTCTCTGAAAGATTCACCACTCCTCTGGGATAGGCTCTGCAAGTGCGTGCGATTGGGCGCCACGTCCATATTGTACTGGTATTGCTTTACGAAAGCTCTGGATAAATCATTCCAAGATCGGATATGACTGCTTTCCAAATCCATGTACCAACTTAAAGATGCCCCACTTAAACTGTCCTGAAAACAGTGAATCATCAGCTTATCATTGTGGGCATGAGAAGTCATTTTTCTACAGAACATCACCAAATGACGCTTCGGGCAACTGACACCAGTGTACTTCTCGAACTTCGGAGTTTTGAAATCTGGAGGAATGACAAGACCAGGCACCAAACATAGGTTTAGAGCATCAAAACCAAAGGCATCAGGATCTGCTAAGGCTTTGAGTCGCTCGTCCAACACACGAAACCTTTCATCAGGATCAAAAGCTGGTGGATCCTTGGTTTTCACAAGAGGGATTGCCCCTTGGAAGTCTGGCATAGGGAAGGCAAAACTCTGATAATTTGCAGTATCAGTCGAAGATGAAGGTCCACCACGGACAACAGATGGTTCAGGTACATTCTGATTCATGATCGGGGTCTGTACAGGCTGAGCTTGAGCAAGATTATTCACTTGTGGAAGATCCTCATCAGGAGAAAGACCATACAACGGATTGGTCATTGAAGTGAAACCAGGTGGAAACTCAACATTCTGACAGTTGCTCTCTGACATAGCTGCTGACGGCTTTCAAACTGACCCTTCTTAGCTCTTGACACTGTTCAGTCTAGCTTCACACACTCTGTCGTCTTCTAACGGTTACCACTTGTTCAAACTGAGTACCGGGAAATCAGCTGGCTGGCCATGGACAAAAGAGGAAGGATGAGCTCTCTGGAGGAGGAAAATGCAATGCTGATGCAAATGCGAAATGCAATATGATGATGCAAAAGATGCAAAGACATGGGATCACAGCTGGAAACTGCCTGGAGTCTGGAATACTGCCAAGAATCGAGTGTCTGTAACCACAAGATCTCTGTATAGTAACCCGAAATAGTAACTGAAGACCGGAGGTCAATAACTTCAGGATCATAGTGACCGGATCAACAACTGTACTGGTAATGAGGGTATGTTGAGGTCAAGGGTACCTGCAAACCTGTAAACAGCCCAACCCCCTCACAGGTGGTGATCTAGAACAAGGATCCTCAGGCTTGGATCAGTTATGGGAAGTGTAAACACTTCCAACCCGGAGGTACAGTGTTTACAATAACCATAACAATTCCTCCTCTAATTCACCTCAGTTTCTGAAGGTCAAAACTAAAGGTCATCCAGACTTAGCAGGCTTCCCAGATAGCCCTAGCATTGCAGGAAATCTGCAACACAGAGTTCTCAAGAAGAAACCCATATCTGAATCGTGTTTCATATTCCCGCACCAGACCGAAATGGAATGGGAAAGAATATGATTCACTCTAGCCTAGGTGTCACTCAGGTCCCAGGTGTAGGACCTTAGCTCTCAATGAACCCCACCCACCAAAACAAAGAAGCCAGATCCAGCCAGCAGCAATGACAGTATGATATATGAAAGACTGTAAAGAAAGCAATAAATAAAGCTGTACAGAAAGCAATAAATAAAGCAAATATACAAACACAAATAACACATAACACCCCAATAAACACAAATCAATCAAGCGCTAGGAGGAACCCACAAAAAGAACCAGAAGCCCTGGTTGCAATATAAGGTCCCCAGCAGAGTCGCCAAGCTGTCGCTCCCGACAAATGAAATGGATCAAATGAAGGTACAGACGCGAACGGTCGGCGAAGGGAACAGTGAGAACACACAGCCGTGAACTCACTGGAGATGAATAGAGTCGCCAGCTAGGCATTTTTATCCCGGAGGAAAGGCAATGCTGCATAGACCTAGAGAAAGATGGATAAGACGGTTTGCGAACCAGAGAGACTGAGAAAGGGGGTTGGTTACAACCTGGGAAGGTATTAGCACCCAGATTGTCCGTCGTACTCGACGGGATCCACGCTTGAAAGATTTGTGCTATAAAGGGGTAGTGTCAGTGCAATCTGTGTGTAAAGAGCTGGAAAGCAATATGTACAGGTGTCAGTGTAAAGTGTATAAGTGATGTGTATAGATGAAGTGTCAGTGTGAGATCAGGAATGAAATGAATTGCTCATGATAATGAGGCTAAGAAAAAGAAGCTGGAAGAGGGGGAATGTACAGAGACTTTTGTTCGATAACCGTTAAGTTATGCCTACGTATCCTCTCGTGCAATGAGGAAGTCAGAACACCGTAGTTCGACCCAAAGAGACTGAAAGGATTGACTGGTGAACTGCTTGCAGTCTATGCTCAAGTGTATGATCTGTCTGGCACAGATGCAAACTGTCTTGCATTAGGCGGAAGAAGCAAGTTCTCGGTTGTGAGTGAAGATGATGAGAAAAGAATCCCGAAGGAGACGATTATTGTTTGTTCTTTGTATTTTCAGTCTTTTATTGCTTTTTGAAAGTTTGTCATAAGAAAATGAGCTTAAGCCTAAACCAATAGATTAGTAAACTCATCACATCTTCCCTCTGATTAGGGGTAATGAGAATTACCTTAAGTGTGAAGTCATATTCTCACACTTAATTACCTTTGGTATAGGATTAAGATCATTAACCTACTTGTTGATTATTTAGATGTTTTTGGTGTTTTGTTTAGTGTTAAGTAATGAGGTTAAGCCATAATCAGGGATTTAACAGACTCATTACACCATCCTAATAGAAGGATAATAGATGAGAATGTTTAAGCTGAGGAAAGCTCCTCAACTTAATCCATGATTAGAGATTAAACTCATGACAAAACAGGCCTTTGATTAAGTGAATTTTATTCAATGGTTATGATGATGAAGTGTTTTTTAGGGTTTGTAAGACAACTTGAGGGGAACTTGTCCATTAACACTAGGGTTAGTCCTTCTTAACCAATTAAGGAAGAATTAGAACCCTAATGCAAGGCCCAAGTTACAAGTGTGATGTCTTGATAATTATTATGTGAATTGATTAAGAGATCTAAACGCATTTAGGATTCAACACTTAGGATTAAAGTTATACACTCCATCCTAAGAGAAGGATGTAGGCATAAACTTAATCACAAAGCCCTGAAGCCTTTAGGGTTTAGTCCCTAATTATTTTGAGATGAGAAGAGAAGACTCAAGGAGAGACACAAAGGTAAAAGCTAAGTGGAAAAAGTCTAATCCTAATATTCACATGTTCGGATGTCCTAAGGTTAGTGTGGTTTACTATCCTAAAGGAGGAGAAGAAATAAGAAGAGAAAGGAGAAGCTCCATGGTGGCCTAAGCACACCTCAAGTCGAGAATGAATGAAAGAAGATGAGGAAGAAGAATTGGATGAATAAGAAATAAGATAAGAAGATGAGAATGCGATATGGAGGTGAACAGACAATGCACAAACAGAGCCTACACCAGTAGGACTTCCAGATGCAACAGTATGCAGTAAGGATAATCAAGCCTCAGTGGTACCTAACGGAGAAGGTCCGTTGCCTCTTCAATATGCTCATAAAAACTCATGAATACTTGTCTAAGGTACCAAACTTAAGGCGTGCACCAAAATTACCAACCAACCAAAATCTTAATGCCAAGTCATTATCAATGTCACAACTTGCATCAACAATCGCACAAATAAGTCAACAAATAATCGACAAATTAATCACGAGGGCGTTATCACACTACACCACCGTCAAGATCGGGAAATGAACCTACAAAACGTCAAACGCAAACTAAAACCAAAGTTAGACGCAAATCTATTTAATTAAACTAAATCAATTGAAAATAAAATCAAAGCTAAATGGAAGAAAGCAAATATCATATCTAATGAAAACATAAATGAAAATTACAAGCAAGTTCTAAACCAAAACTACATAATAAGAAAAAAACTAAATAATAGTAATAATAAAGGCTAAGGGTTAGTTACTAGAAAAAAGAAATATTAATAGAAAGAAAAAAAGAAAAGCTGATCCGCTGGGAGATGGTGGAAGGCAAAACGATGGGCCTAAGCCCAGTTCCAACAACAACAGCAAAAAGAAGAGGGCGCTGGCAAATGGGAGTTGATGACTAACTGCCTAGAGTCAAAGCCCAGTCCGTGAGCTTATGTTGAAGATGGCCAAAGGAGAATAATTAAAAAAAACAAAAATGCCAAAAAGCTAACAACACGAAAGCAGAAGAACAAAAGCAATTCCCCTGTCTTTCCTTCTTCAGCAAAAACAAAACGTGAAACAAACACACTCCGCCGCCACCAACAAATGCAACTCAACTTCACCTTCCTCAAAGCGAAATCGCGACAGAACCGTTCCGCCAGAAGCCTTCTTCCTCAAATCAACACCGCTCACGACTCCCTCCGCTTGCGGCTTCCTTCTCGAAGTTCTCCGGCGCGATTCGCGGTGGTCTCCCTCTCTGTTCATCCGTCGCGGCTCGAAACTCGTCCGCCTCGTTCCTCCTTGATTTCAACCCTTCTATTTTCCTTTGGTTCTGCGGATTCAACGACAACAGCAACAATTCAGAAGATCCCGTGATGATTGCTGAGTGGGAACAAAGGAGGTTACGAGAAGCTTGCGTCGGCGTTAGGGCTTTCGGAATCATCGCCAAATCTCCCTCAACGCGACGAAGAGGACCTCTCTTCGGTTTGTCTCAAATCTTCGGCGTCTCCGTTTTGGTTTCAGATCTTCTTCTCTTTCTGTTTTTGGCTTTGATCTTTGTTTTGTTTCGCAGATCCGGCTTCATGGCTTTGCGGTGAGTTGTTGAAGGTTTGATGGTTGATGAAGCAAGTTGTGGTGAGCTGAATGTGTTTGGTTTAGCAGGATTGATGAGAGGTGGCTGAAATTGAAGAGTGATGAGGTTTGCGTTTTCGGTGAGAAGAAAAGGAAATTATGTTTGCTGCTTGTTAGTTGAGGTTTTGGTGCGGTATTGGAGAGTTTATTGATTAAGTGGTGGTGTCTTTGAGGTGAATAAAAGTTGAAGAAGAAGTTTAGAGGTGGTTGATTAAAATGATGAAGTTTTTGAAAAGGGTTGGTGCTGTTATGGTGTGTTACGGTTTTGTTCAAGGTGAGGGCCAGGTGAAGGATTAGTTTTTTTGTTGTTTCTGTGTGATTATGTTTCTCTGTTTATTGATGTTGAAAGTGAGCAATAGGTTATTGTGATTTAGAAGCAGGGGATTCGGATTCGCCAGTTCGAAGAAGAACGAAAATGGCTATGGTGGTGAAAAAAAAGTATGAAGAATGAGGTTTATTGATGTGTTCTGTTTGCGAGAATGAGGAGGAAGATGGTGATATGAAGTTGAGAGTGAGGTTTTTTTGTTGTTGTGTTCTGTTGTTGCGGATCAGTTTTGTAAGTGATGGTTTTTGGTCTTGTCTGCTGTGTTTGTTTGTGGTTGTTAGTAATGATGAAGGAAAAGTAATGTTGTTGCTGTGTTGTGTTGGAATGAGTGACGAGAAAATGAAAAAAAATGTGTGCTACTTGTGTTCTCTTGTTGCTGTTATGTTGTGTTGCTAAAAGTGCTGGAAAAAAAGAAAGAAAAAAAGCCGTTGAGGGGAGTGGGGCGCCTCCCCCTCTTTTCTGTGTATTGTTCTCTTTTTGTGTGAGATGTCCCCTCCCCCTTTTTGGTGCAGGCACTGCATTTTGATATATTAGTGAAAGTCAATGACAATGTAGTTGGCATAGGACAGCAGGCTGTACAATGTTAGGATTACAAACTAGTTACATATGGACTAAATACCTTTAAAATCAACCAAATATTTAATTCAAATAAAAAATCAGACTTTGTAACAAATCTAATCTAAATAAAATAAATTATGAAATAATAAAAACTAACTAACAAAAGTTATAAACGAAAAAAAAAATTAAATTTAAACTGAAATTATAAATTGAAACTCGAAATTAATCAAGTTTAATTGAATAATGACTAGTTAATAAAAAATCTAAGTTTTCAAAACCAATTCTTAGCCTAATGTTAAATTAAAATTCTAAAGTTATCTAATAAAATTAAACAAATTCTAAGTCTAATTAAAATGGATTATTTACCTAAACAATAAAAGAATAATTTATAAAATGAGATGAGATAAATAAATTCTAAAAAATGAATCAAACTCTAAAGTATAGATTAAAAATGATCAAAAAGAGACGGTCATTCTAATCTAAGAATCGAAACAAAAATTTTAAAATAAAACGAGACATGATATGGTAAAATGTACGGTTAATGAAATGGACATTCGGATAACCGAAAATATGGACATGGTGAAATCGTTGTGAATTAGGACATGAGAAGTGGTTTGGAAATGATGGAAATTACGGGTATGTGTTAATTTGGACATGAAATAAATCAAAGGCCACTGATGCACAATACACCTGAGTTTAATCCAACACCAAATTTATACCAACTCCCACACGCCTCAGATGAAATAAACACGACTGCCACAGAACAACTCGCAATTGAAACAACAACCATCTGAATCACTTATAAATCTTGACTTGATTATTGAACTTGATGACCTCCATAACTCAACCCGAGACACATACTTCTTGAAAATTATTCGAGAATGAAGATAGCCTGAGATGCTGAGAAGACAAAAATATCCGTGTAACTTGAAGAAGAAGAAAATATCCTGATGATATGCTAGATGCACATTGAATAGTCCTTGCAGACATGAAATCCTTGAAGACCGCCAAACTAGGGAAATAAACCCTTGATTTAGCGACAAAAGAAAAGAGAGGACGATGCCACTGATGGCTGCATAGCCAAAAACCTTGAATTCTCTGATAATCTGTAAATAATGCGCGAGACCCTAGTCCTGATGAAAATTGATCCCATGCCTCAGAAGCTTATGCAAATGGTATGCAAAATGCTTATGAATGCAAAAATGAAAAGCCAGAAAACCAGAGGGCAAATTTGGGGTGTCTACACCTGTCGTGGTCCCTTTTCCTTTTTTTAGCCCGATGGCCGTCCCCATCGTTGGTTACTTGACCTTTATGAACTTGATGGCCGTCCCCGTCATGTTTCATTAATCCCCAGAGAACTTTGCAGCTTTATCTTGATGGCCGTCCCCATCATAATATCCTATTTTCCCCAGCTAGTCGGCCGTCCCCGTCTTAGCTTTACTTGTTTTTCCCCAGCTAGTCGGCCGTCCCCGTCTTAGCTTTACTTTTTATCCCCAGCATGTCGGCCGTCCCCGTCATTGCTTTATACACTTTACCAGCATGTCGGCCGTCCCCGTCATCGCTTTGCTTCACATACCGCCTTACCCAGCAGTCGTCTTCTGCTCGACGGTCGTCCTCCGTCGCCCATACTTTACAATATACTTTATTTCCTTTACAACCTATATCCCTTTTCTTCTTCATTCCGTGAGTGCAAATTTTGGACTGTCTTTGGTATTCAACCACAAGTTATCCTGTTTGGTCTGTTAAGCCGTCGCTTACAACCTGCACAGCTAACTCATGTTTGAATAGGGGCAGCTGTAAACACCCCAAATTTGCCCTCACCCATTCACACCATGGCTTGTGATCATCCTCATATGCATAAACACAATCATATCATCTCACATCTCATTTTTGATTCACTGGATAGTTTCTAAGGCATCTGCACCTAGGGTTTGTGATCTGAGCAATCCCAATGCTTCTTGAGCCATTCCAAAGGCCACCAATCAACTCAAAGAGGTCCATGTGTGTTCTTGTATCATGTTACATCCTCACAAAGTCCAAATTGCAGAGGAATCACAAGAGCTAGGGTTTGAGTGGATGCAGAGCCAGGATGAACTGCACAGTTGACTGAAAATTAGGGTTTTGGCTTCAGAGGCCATAACTCCAAATTTTTTGGTCATTCTTGTTTCCATTGATCTCTATATGGTATAGGGAGTGTGCATATCAATTTTCATGAAGAAATTCCATGGGGAAGTCATCTGATCAAGAGTTGACTTTTCAGACAAGTCAGTGCAAAATCAGGGCATCTGAGGCCCCCAATGACCCAACCAATGGGTGATCTTCATCATTTTGAGTGTATATGATCTTTATTTGATCATGGAAGAAGGTTGAAGTTCATAAAAATCAAGAATTTGGAGTTTTTGCAAATGTTGACTTTTTGGGCATAGTTGACTTTTCAAGAATGCACCATTTTAGATCAATTTTCAAGCCTTGATTCATGATCCAAAAAGGCTTCAAATGGAAAAACTTTGGTCATGAAAGTTGTAGATCTCATCTCTCCCTTTTCAAAAAGTACAAGAACATGATCAAATTCTTCTTGGATCAAAAGTTATGACCATGCAAAGTTGCCAAAAATCACTTATTTTCAAGTTATGCACCAAGTGGAAATTTTGCAAAGTCTTGGATCAAAACACCTTGCAGCCTCTAGTTCACTACAAACCATTACACAAACATTTCCCTAAGTCATAAAATCAGATTTTTGATCAAGTTTGCCCATGGTTTAGTTCATGTAACTTGAATTTTTCACATGTGAACCAAAAGCTAGCCAACTTGCAAAAACCACTTATTTCACTTCCTACAACTTATGACATTGGAAGCTGACTTTGGCTAGCCTCTCCCTCACCTTTTGCTGCGCCAGCCATGCTTTGTCCTTGCCTAGATTTGGAGCCATGCCCTATCTTACACAAAAGTGGTTTTTGAGCAAAAAGTGATCTACCAATCCATAAAGCACAAGTCACATCAGCCAGCCAATCAGAATTGTTTATGATTTCAATTTGCAAGTTGAACATAACAGAAGCCAAGGCTGAAACACACACACTCATCACATTCACAAAAACTCACCTCATTGCAAGTTCCTTCAAAATTCTGTCCACAGCCATAAAACACTCAAACTCTCATCATCATTCAACTCACCACATCTCATAGACAAGAAACCACCAAAGCTCAAGCCTAAATCAAGCCTGAAAACTCCATTGCCATTATTCACCTCAAGCTGCAGATTCTATCGAATCTCTCTCCACAAGCCACAAACACACCAACCAACACCACAAACTTTCTCAACACACTTCATAGATCACAAACAACTCCTTTTCACAGCCTGAAAGTGCCAAAATCATCATGGCCATTGTTGACTGAACTGAAGCAGTTCCATTCGAATCTCCTTCTCCAGCCAACACAAACTCATTTTGAGCATTCAAACACATTTGGGGGATCAAGTAGAGCAGCTTGCATCAAAGGAAGTGGCCAGAAAGTTCCTAAACTGGAAGCTCCAAATCTCAGGTAGCTCGAAATTAATTTTTCCAGAAATGGTTTTTTATGTTACAAACTTGTTCCTCATGATGCACTGATCATTCTGGTACCTTTAGTTTTTGAAATGGTTTTGTTTTGAGCATTTAATTTGTGTTTGAAGCTCACGAACCCTAGAAATTGTTTGCTTCGATTCAGTTGATTTAGGAACTTTAAATTTGTTTTGAGAGAGGGGTTTGGTTCGTGAGAGGATAAGGATCATTTCCCTGGTCTTAGATTTCATTTTTGTAACGTTTTGAGGAAGTTGGGTGATTCTCAGGTGAGAGCTGGCCGGAGAAGACGACCGGAAGTCTTCTCCGGCCACCTGAATGTGATTAGGGCTTAATCCAGTCATTAATGTCAAGTTTGAATTTAGGCCATAGGATGCGTTGACTCCCTTGACTTCGCGCGCAGATAGAAGGCCAGGATCACTTTAATTAGCCCTAATCCACGTGTTAGGGTTAATTAATCATAATTTATTTAATTAAATCAGAAACTGTGTGGACCCTTGGATCTGGCGCGTGGTCAATCCATTTAAACCCAGGATCAATCTCATCCGTCCTTTTGTTTGACTTTCATTTTATTTTATTTTAATTCATTTTCTTTTCAATTAATTTGCACATTTATTTTAAAATAGCAGAAAATTTATAAAAATTATGAAACTTTTTCTTTAAGGTTTTGTTAATTTTTATGACACAAAATATTTTTATTTTATTTTTTATCATTAAAAAAGTATTTTTAAATATTTAAAAGATCATTTTTAATTGATTAATGAGAATTAATTAATTAAAAATACTTTTAGGTATTTAAAAATTACAAAAAAATTCATGAAATGCTCTAAAACATTTAGAAACATTGCCCAACCTTCAAACCAAATTTCTTTTTTGATCTTGATGCATTTTAAGAATTTTTCATGGAATTAAATCATATTTTGTGCATTATTTTGATCATATGTTTGAAAATTCATTTCTGCCTATTGGTGAAGGTTGAGACATTGATTCTTCTTGCATTGTTTTCCATTTGACATGTATTTTCAAGGATAAAAAGGCCATGATTTGATCTTGCATTTTCTAATTGATTGGCATTTGTTTTGATAAGAACCCTAAAAAACCCTAATAACTTGTAAATTTCATAACTTGAGATTGGCTAAGAGTTGAGAGCTCCCCTTTGGGCAGTGGTTTGTTATAGGCCTAGGGTTTCTTTGGGTGCCATTTTCCATTTTTTATCATGAGGTTTGCTTCTGTTTTTGGTTTGTGTTTGATGTTTGATCCATGAACCCTAATTTGGGCTTCCATTTGCATCCCCCTTGCATTTCCTTGCATAACATGACTTGTCTTTGCATTTTGTGCATTCTTGTGATTCATTTGACATCTTAAGACATGTAGAAAGCATCATTGATCATTGCATTTCATACTTGCCATGTCATTTGTCTTGTATGATTCATAACATTCCATGTTTGTTCATGCTCCTTAACTTGCATCATATGCATTCATAATCTTGTATGAACATTCCCATTGCTTTGCCTCATGTTTGCAGCACCTCATAACATCATAATCATCATCACCATGCTTCTGATTTTGCCTAGCATCATATCATTTCATCTCATCTTGTATTGCATTGCATTTCTTTCTAACATTGCAGGTGGTAAGTAAACTTGGGAAGTGGATTTGCCTTCACTTCTCATAACTTTTCTTTCCATCTCTCTTGCATCCATTGCTGCATTTCTATATGTGCTTGAGTTTGAGCTTGTTCATCCTTCTTCCTCCCACTTTCTTTCTTCAGGTGACTTGACTTCTTGAATGAAGCAAGTCACCTTGCCTCTCTTGATCTTATTCATCTGCTTCCTGGTGGCTCCTGTGAAGATTGTTCTTGAAAACCTCACAAACCATAGGAACAACCAAGCATGTCAATGAATTAGGGTTTTGTTTATTCTCCCCCATAGTTTTTTACCTTTGTGTCTCCCTTTGAGTCTTCTCTTCTCATCTCATAATCAGAGACTAAACCCTAAAGGTTTTAAAACTTTGTGATTAGGGTTATGCCTGTATCCTTCTTTTAGGATGGAGTGTATAACTTTAATCCTAAGTATTAAACCCTTAAGGTGTTTAAATCTCTTAATCAATTCACTTAATGAATATCAAGACATCACACTTGTAACTTGGGCCTTGCATTAGGGTTCTAATTCTTCCTTAAGTGGTTAAGAAGGACTAACCCTAGTGTTAATGGACAAGTCCCCCTCAAGTTGTCTTACAAACAATAAAATTCACTTCATCATCATATCATTAATCTAAAATCCACTTAATAAAGGCTTGTTTTGTCATGGGTTTAATCCCTAATCATGGATTAAGTTGAGGAGTCTTCCTCAGCTTAAACATTCTCATCTATTATCCTTCTTTTAGGATGGTGTAATGGGTCTGTTTAATCCTTGATTATGGCTTAACCTCATTACTCAACACTAAACAAAAACACCAAAAACATCTAAATAATCACAAGTAGGTTAATGATCTTAATCCTACATCAAAGGTGATTAAGTGTGAGAATCTGACTTCACACTTAAGGTATTCTCATTACCCCTAATCAGAGGGAAGATGTGATGAGTTTACTAAATCCATTGGTTTAGGCTTAAGCTCATCTTCTTATGACAAAAATCCAAAAAGAAATAAAAGACTGAAAACTCAAAAACAAACAATAATCGTCTCCTCCGGGATTCTTTTCTCATCACCTTCACTCACAATCGAGAACTTGCTTCTTCCGTCTAATGCAAGACAGTTAGCACCTGAGCCAGACAGGTCATACACTTGAGCATTGACAAGCAAGCAGTTCATCAGGTCAATTCATCTATCAGTCTCTTTGGGTCGAACTACGGTGTTCTGACTTCCTCATTGCACGAGAGGATACGTAGGCATAACTTAACAGTTATCGAACAAAAGTCTCTGTTCATTCCCCCTCCTTCCAGCATTATTCTTTAAGCCTCATAATCATGAGCATACTCTTTCTTACACTGACACTATACATATTACACTTCACACTTCTTTTGCACTGACACCTGTACATTTCTTTTCCAGCTATTTTACACACAGATTGCACTGACACTACCCCTTTAAAACACAAATCTTTTAAGCGTGGATCCCGTCGAGTACGGCGGACAATCTGGGTGCTAATACCTTCCCAGGTTGTAACCAACCCCCTTTCTCAGTCTCTCTGGTTCGCAAACCGTCTTATCCATCTTCTTCCAGGCCTATGCAGCATTACCTTTCCTCCGGGATAAAAATGCCTAGCTGGCGACTCTATTCATCTCCAGTGAGTTCACGGCTGTGTGTTCTCACTGTTCCCTTCGCCGACCGTTCGCGTCTGTACCTTTATTTGGACCTAGCTCCACTTATTGGGAGCGACAACGACCACCCGTGTCAGACTACGACTAAATCCAATTCTCCTCCCAAACTATTTCCTGCTGCGATTTTGTTCTCAATAACCCAAAAATCTGTTCTTCCAAAGACAAAATTGCATCAAAATGATCAAACAACATCCATACAACAACACATAACCCTTATAATCACTTTAATTCATCATTCTATCTACCCTAACTCATTTTAGGTCATTAACATCAAAATCTTCAACTTCTAATCATCAACCTATCCAATCCCCATTATAAAACCCTTAAAGATGGAAGAATCCTACCCTTACCTTGGTATTGACAAGGAATTCTTCTTCTTCGCAGATTCTCCTTCACGTTTTAGCCTTTTCCTCATTCTTCTCTCAACTTCTTCCGATCGTTCTATCGTTTTCCCCAACACGATTCTTTTCCCTTCTTTTTCCTTATTCCAACATAACCCCTTAGATCCAATCTATTAACTTCCCCTTTACCCTCACTAATTTCACCAAATGACCATCTTACCTCTTTACCTCTTTACCTCTTATTATTCCAATTATTTAATTTTCCTAATAATAATATTATTCATAATATAATTCTTTAAATTAATATTACATTCAATAATATATTATTCTATAACACACCAAACATTATAATCCAATTAAAATAAATAAATAGAATTTGGGGCGTTACACCTATGCCTACGTACCTTCGATTTGAAGGATCTGAGCGTCGTAGTTTGATTCCCTACCCCTAAACCCCAATCCTATTGTTTCTAACTACCCCTTACTAAATTATTAAAACCCTTATTTTAAACCCTTTTATTAATTATTATTTTATAACCCCTAATTTTTTTATTATATAAAAATCCCAATTTAAATATATAAAACCCAAAAACAATTTTATAAAAAACATAAATCTTATAAAATCTCAAAGTAAAACCCCGTATGACAAATCAATCTCATAGATAAATTAAATATTTTTTTAAATCCCAAAAATCCTATTTTAATAATTTAATCTCAAAATGCTTTAATCCCAAAACAATTTTAATCTCAATATAATATTTTAATCCCAAAATAAAATTAAAAACAAAGATTAGAGTTTTCAATCTCAAATTATTCCCAACAGAAAACATGTTTTAATCATCAAAATTAAACTAAGACTTAACTTAAATAAATTCCTTAAAACCTATGCTTATATATATATATATATATATATATATATATATATATATATATATATATATATATATATATATATATATATATATATATATATATATATATATATATATATATATATATATATATATATATATATATATATATATATATATATATATATATATATATATATAAAATAAAATAGACACGAGTACTATTATTTTAAAACACCCCAAAAAATATTTAATCCCAAAAAAACCAGAATTTACCTAAACCCCAATTTATATTATATATATTTGTAAATTTTCTTAAATAAATTATTTATTCAATGAAATTAAATATCTTTTTGTATAAAAATAATAAAGTAGTAATTTTTAAATTATCAAAATTATTTCACATAATTATAATCTTACTCCTACTTAACTATTCTAATTAATCCTAATTAAATAATTAAAATAAGTAATTACTTTAATTAATTAATAATAAAAAAAACCAGGTGGTAACAAACGTATAATATTAACGTATCATAAAGAGATTTTGGTGTTTTGTTAGTTTCATTATCCATATATATATATATATATATATATATATATATATATATATATATATATATATATATATATATATATATATATATATATATATATATATATATATATATATATATATATATATATATATATATATATATATATATATATTTTCATAACAAGGTCTATTCGTTATAAAAACAATATTTTTATAACAAAGTCTATTCGTATAAAAACAAGTGATGACCAAACCATATAATAAATTGTAGGCAACCAAAATCAAACAACACAATACGTGTATATTTTTCTTACACAAGAATTAAAGAATAAATATATACAATTATTTAATCAATAATTTTGACGGTACCAACCTAAAGTGTCGTGACTCACTTAAGTTGCTGCTTGCTTCCCCCACCCTTTGCATGTTCCCGGTTTTTCGTATTTTCTTTTTTCCCTTTTGATCTTCCTATTATTCAATGATCCACTGAGGATGGAGGTTAGAGTCCTATTATTCCATGATCCACTGAGGATGAAGGTTAGGATTTGGTTATTTACATTAATATTATTAAAATCTTAATAATATTAATGTAAATATTAATAGTAATAATAATAAAATTTGAAATTGATAAAATCCAAAAAGAAATCCCTCATAACTCATTTTTATAACAAAATTTAAAAAATCAAATAAATTAAATTTTATATATATATTTGCTAACCCAAAAAACTAATAACACCTTTTTTTAAAAAGATAGATTTTTATTTAATAATCTAAAAACTAAATGACAACCCCTTTTAAAAATTAATGATACATTACAACCAAAATAATAATATTAGTAATAATATTATTATCAAACCCAAACACCCTTTTATAAAAATTAAACAAATAGTAATTCCCAATAACAATATCAATATTAAAAATAAAATATTATCTAATTATCTTAATAAACCTGATACTAATAGTAATTTAATAAAATCATATATTAATAATACTAGAGATAATATTATTAATAAAAACTAAAACCCCATTATAATTATGATAAAAATATTTATAATTTGGCACCCCTTGAGAAATTAGGATTGGGTCCTATTTATATTGTTAAAATTAGATTTAATATTAAAAATAAATAAAATTAGATCTAATCTCAATTAAATCAAAATAACCAAAATCTATCAATCCCACCCATAAGAGAGAAAAAATACTAAAGCAAGAAGGGTGAGATTTGAACTCACAACCTCTCACACTTATAACCTTTATACCCCTCTTTCTACCAATTATGTCAGTTTATTTATTTATAATAATAAGCTAATAGTAATAATACGACTAATTCTCTTAATAATAATTTAAAAACCTCAATTTTTATTACTAGTTATAATAATAAAAGTTATACCCCCTCTATATTGATAGGAAGCCTATTAATATTTCCCTAGTAAACTAGTCCTAATTACTTGTTAAATAACTAGAAAATTATAGCAACCAAACCCTTATTGTACAAGATGTGTTAATGATCTAATCTTTAAGGAAAAAAGGGAGTGGTCAAAATTTGAGATACGACAGTAGAGATCTCAAAGACTTGCACAATAACAAAATGGTAATGGGGTTGCCATTGATCAACACACCAGTTGAAATTTATGAAGAATGTGTGCAAGCAAATCAACATAAAAAAAATTCAGCAATGATGCAGACCAAAGAACCAAGAATCACCTTGAGGTGGTGTATTCGAATGTATGTGGGTCGATGCAAGTAGATTCTATTGGTGGCAATATGTATTTTGTCACATTGATCGATTATCGTAGTAGAAAGCTATAGACATACCCAATAAAGAGAAAGGATGTGGTATTTAAAGTGTTTAAGAAGTTCAAGTGCATGGTTGAAAGGAAAAGTGGTCACAAGCTCAAAGTGCTCAAAATGAACAGTGAAGGCGAATATGTCTAAAACTACTTTGGGAGGTTTTGTGATCAAGAAGGGATTATACAAGAGGTAGTACCACCCTATACATTACAATAAAATGACGTAGAAAAAAGAAATAATCGATTGATCATGAACTTGGTGTGAAGTATGTTAAAGGGGAATAACTTACCGAAAGAGTTATAGGGAGAAGCAGTATCCATAACTTCCTATTTATTGAATAGGTGCGCTACAAAAAATCTTCAGAATGTAACATAAGAGGAAGCATGGTCAAGATTCAAGATGAATCCGAACCAATTGAGAGTCTTTAGTTTCGTTGCATACTGACATGTTCTAGGTCTATTTAGAAAGAAGTTGGATGAAAAAGGAGAAATGAAGATACTTGTTGGATATAACTCTACTGGTGGTTACAAACTATTTGATGTTGTAAACAAGTGGATCATGATCAGTAGGGACGTTGTAATAGATGAATTGAAGCAAGTGTAGTAAGGTGTAACCAGTTACCACTAGACATTAATCGATTACATGTAAGTTATAAACGATTACAAGAAAGATGTAACCGGTTACAACTTTGATATTTCCAATTCTGGAGAAACTGGAAGACTAGAATGACGTGTCATCGAAGCCCGAAATGAAGGAAATGTCAGAAGGTCAAGAATGTAAAGGGGTTTGCCTCAGAGACTACAATATTATGAGTTGTTCTGAGACAGCGAAGTCAATGATGATGGTGGTTTCATTCATTTTGCACTTATGACCGAATCTGAACCCGTTAATACAGAAAAGGCCTTAAGTGATCTAAAGTGGATTTGTGCTATGAAGGAAGATCTGAAATCCATTGAGAAGAACAATACTTAGGAGTTCGTTGATCTACAAAAAGGAAATAAGTTTATTGATGTGAAGTGGGTGTTCAAAGTAAAAGCAAATCCCAAGGGTGGGATAATCAAGAATAAGGATCGACTGGTGGCTAAGTAATTTTTTAAAAGAGAAGGTATAAAATTTGAATAGGCATTTGCACTGATGGCTATGATTGAAACCATTAGGCTTGTTGTTAGTATTACAAATAACCACAATTGGCCTATCTACCAAATGGATGTCAAATCCACATTTTTGAACTGACCGCTTGAATAGGAGGTATATGTAGGACAACCCTCTGGTTTTGTTGTGAAATACCAAAAGTTGAAGTTCTACAAGTTAAAGAAAGCGTTATATGGTTTGAATCAAGATTCAAGAGCTTGGAATAAAATAATTGATGGTTTCCTAAAGGATGTTGGCTTCCAGAAATGTGTATCTGAGTATGAAGTGTATGGTAAAACAGATACGAGTGAAGGAGTAATTATCATTTGTCTATATGTAGACGACTTATTGATCATGGGCAGCAACTGAAAGTGCATTTCAAAGTTCAAGAGTGAACTTATGGAAGAGTTTGAGATGACCGACCTTGGTCTCATGATATACTTCCTTGGTATTGAGTTCCACAAGTCTAAAAAGGAAATGCTCATGCACCAAAGACAATATGCTCTTGAGATATTGAAAAAGTTTGAAATGGAGCATTGCAATGCTACCATTTCTCTATCTGGACTAAGAATAAGGATGAACAAGATGTTGATTCAACTCAATATAAGAGGTTGGTTGGATCCTTCCGTTACTTGTGCAATATGCGATAAGACTTGGCGTTTAGTGTCGATATTGTATGTAGAATCATGGGGAGACCGAAGGTGTCTCACTTGGAAGTACTCAAGAAGATCCTATGATACATCAAAGGTTCTATTGGCTATAGAATTCTCTTTCTCGCAGCGGATACGGGCAGAAAATGCAATTTGTTCGATTTTACCGATTTCAATCAGTGCAAATATAAAAAAGATCAAAATTCTACAACTAGATACATCTTTATGTTCGATGCGAGATCAATCTCATGGCGTTCAAAGAAGGAATCGCTAGTTTCACTCTCATCTTGTGAGACCGATTACATTGCCGCTTCGCTATGTGTGTGCCAAGTCGTGTGGCTTATGAATCTATTGGAGGAGCTGGGCAACAATGAGGATGAGGTTGTCACACTCTTAGTTAACAATGTTTTCCCGATTAATCTTGTTAAAACTCAATTGCACATAGGAGGAACATGTACATTGAGATGGGGTTTCACTATTTGAGGAAACTTGTTAGTGAAGGAAGATTACAATTGGGATATTGCATGAGTGAGTACCAAGTTGCTAATTTGTTGACTAAGGGAGTCACAAATGATGTGTTCAAGAGGTTGAAGATGAAAATGAGCATGGTAGACTTGTAGAACTTAAATTAAGATGGTGTGTTGAAGTTTTTCAAATAATTCAAGTGTTGTAATCGGTTAACATGGGATGGTAACCGGTTACAGCAAGACATGGGGTTCAATCAAGTAGCAAAAATATGGAATTTTCGTAAGTGTGATATAACCGGTTACCACTGAAACTAATTTAATTCCAATTTAATATAGTGTAACTGGTCAACCACTTTGGGGTAACCGGTTATAGGCGTGGTTTTGTGTTTTTTAATATTATTTTACTTAGTCAATTTAGTTCTCAATTATATTTTATGTCATATATAAGTGTTTAGGAGGCGCACTCATCTAAAATGAATGCAATTATAACTTCTCACCCTCAATTTTCTCTCTTAACTCTCCTCTTTCATTCTCCACATCCAAAATTTCTTCGTCATTGTTTCACCAAACTTGTGATTTCTTATTGAAACAAACTATAGTAAAAAAAATATGCACATTGGCACACACATGATAACGTTCTTGTTATTTTGATGATTGATAATGATATGTGCCTCTCCTTTGTATTAGTATTAGATATAATTATTCTGTTTTTCACTTAGTTTTCTTCATTATTATGTTTTTGTATTGCTTTTTACATTAAAAAAAATTATAAGTTATTCGAACATTAATTACAACTTAAATCTAAATACTTATTATCGATTAAGAATAACTTTAATTCTAGAGTAATTATTAGATTTATTTGTCGAAAGTGGTTAATTTAAATCAATATAATGTTAACTAAAATTATTACTATCTCCTTTCAATTACTTTTACCTCGACATTAATGATAAAATAATCATTTATGCTACATAAAACTTTAAAAATAGAAATATAAATAATATTTTTCTGTAAAAACGACCATAAAAAGAATGGTGAGAGAGTATATAATTAAACATCTTTTTTATGTAGCAAATAACTAAAATACATAATAACATTTCATGAACTAAATTAATTTGAAGCAACAACATATCTATATAACAAGAAGTATGAAAGAAAAGAAATGAAAATGGGAACAAGAAAGATCATTCTCTTTGGCATAATAATGAAATTCTCTGGCTCTTCTTCAACTATAGGTTCCAACTTTGAGAATCTAGGATAACAAAATTTTCTATGGGTTATGAAAAGAGCAGGTGCAACCTCTCCACAATTTTGGATGCTTCTCCTTTCCATCTTCACCATCTTTCTTATCATACTTAATAATTAATCTTGATCTCAAATTGTAGTAATTAACCAACACAACCTTTTCTTTGTTTAGAGGAATAGAAAATGAAGCGTGCGTATATATTGAGGGAGAAATGAGAGTCATTGGTTGAAATTAGAGACAGGTCATTGGTGGTTGAATGTTGAAAGAGTCTTTGCTTGGATTGAGATTTGAGATAGAGTTCACAACAAGGTTTTTGTTACAATTCTAAAAGCATCATAAAAATAGCTAATGACGTGTATAATTTGTTCTAGATGAGTTTTACTTTCACGCGTCTCCTTTTTATTTTTTATTTTAGGCGTTAGAGATTGAACTCATGATTAATAAATTATATATATTTAATTCAACTATCATATACAAGTTGAGCTATCCATCCATCATAATATTATTATTATTATTATTATTATTATTATTATTATTATTATTATTATTATTATGTATTGATATAATAGTTTATCCCATACATTTTTTAATGGATTTGTCCCTAAGTGTTAGACATGTTATCTCTATTTGTCTCAGGTGCGCGTGCTCTTTCGATATGAAAATCGTCTCGGCGTTTTATTTTAGATTCGTTTCTGTTATAGTTCAATTAGAAGTGTGATTAAATGTAAGGTATTTAACTTTTTTTTGAATTTGTTTGGTAAATATTCTGATATTGAAAAAGGACATTGAACTAGGAGAAGTCAAATAAAATTGTCGTGTACTATAGACTATTGATTATTGAATTTCATTTCATTTGATTTATCTCCTATAGGTGATGTTTGTAACATCACGTATAATATACATCTAAAAAATACATTATACGCAATATTAATTGATACTAATATGACACAAGTGTCTAACGATATTATTATATATACATGTCAAAAAAGAAAATGTACAACTATGGAACATGATATACAAGAGTGCCTAATAAAAACTAAGATCTATGTCCAATATCCACATTGCACATAATCCACAATAGAAGATCACAATGAAAAAAGTCTTCGAAACATCATCAAACAAACTTATCATTGCCTTTCACCTACAAAGAACCACTAGAAAACAATAATATTAGTGGGGTGCGATAATATTCTCAATGAGCTCCCTATCTTATGGGTTCACTTGACTCAAAGTGCTATTATATAAACCTCAACTTAAGCATCTCGATAAAATAATACATGTTTACACATTCACAATAGAGAAAAACTTACGCATCAAATGGATATTCACAATGTATGAAAACATGTAAATTGAGTTCTCATAACTCAATAAATCCCTATTCGAAAAATATCACAAAGCATGTTTCTCCGAATAGACCTATGTCTAGGGCAAGACTCGGGTCACAGATGTTTGTATGATTCGACTTTCATGTGGATTCGAGTTCTCCATGGGACTCGAACCCACTTCAAGAATTGTCACTCGTATGATACTCGAACCCACTTAGCATATCTTTTCTCATATGGGACTAGAACCCACTATGAGGTCCATATATACTCTATGAAACTCAAACCCATAGTTGGGACTCAAACCCATTGTGAGTCACAAATCATTGGTGCCTGCTGTAACACCCCAAAATAATTAGAATATTTATTTAATTAATTTATCATAAATATTCGAGGTTTATCGGTGAATTTTGGTGAGTTATATGATGCATGATGAGTTTATGTTCTGTGTTGTGGGATTTGATGAAATAAGTGATTATATGGAATTATTTAGTAATAATAGTAGTAGACTAATATTATTTGGACTATTATTATTATTTAAAATAAAAAGAGACAATGAGGATATGTTGTTAATAATATGTGGAGTAAGTAAGGATAATATGGGAAGATCATATTAGGTATCCTAAGGGTAAGATTGACAAAAAGGAAGTTGAGGGTTTTGTGATACGATTAATTTTCACGAGCGTGTTTGGGAGATAGAAGAGAAAGCTCTGAAGAAATAAGGAAAGGAGGCTAGGGCTTGACGAATCTCCGGAGAATTTGAGAGAAGATTGTAGAAAGTTTCATTCAAAGAGAAGATTGCATTTTAATGTGTATGATATAAAGTTAGATGTTATTGAGGATTTTGGGGTTTTTAAGAGAAAACCTAGGATTAATGATGTAAAATTGATGAATTTTGATGATTTGTTTTGTGATGTTGATATGATTGATGTATATGTGTTAAATAGGGGTTTTAATAACTCAAACGGAGGTTATAGAGGTAAGAAAAATGTAGTTTAAGGGTGTAGAATCAAAGGGGAAAAGTGTTGTCATCGTAGGAACATCTGGCAAGTTCGCAGACAGCGAGTAGTTCGCTAAGCGAGGTCCTAGCGAGCGGCTCCTGGCAGTTTCTTTGCAAAACTTCGAAAATTCATATCTTAAGCTTCGAGTGTCCGATTTGTGCGCCGTTTGAAGATGTGAAAAGCTAAGACAATGTACTTTATTTTAAAAATAGTCTCATGTTGCTAAAAATAATTTAAATGTTATGAATTGATGTTGGAAGGTGATTAATTGTATATCGAACTAAAGGCGTGTTATTATAAATGATGAATCTTGTTCTAAATGGAATAATGGTGATGTCATATGACCAGTGATGGTAAAAACGATGTTTAGGAGTTAGTTAGAGTGACATAGAGGTGTAGGTGATGTGATAAGATTGTTTGTAGTGGTGTCTGATGAATAGGCAATGATGAATTCGTGTTATTGATTGGATGATAGTTATGTGCTAATGCCTTTGTGATGTTGATTATATGTTGAAGATTATATGATGCTTATGTAGATCTAGAGTATAATGATAGGGTGTCGTTGTGTTATGATGTTAATTACATGGAGAAACTTATATAATGATTATGTGTTGAATACCTATGTGATGAAAGTCATGTGAATGATGTTACTAAACGATGTTATGATGAAATAAATAGATGAGGTGTATGTTTTAATGTTTATACATGATATGTGACAAACATGATGATTTGGTATTGAAATGAAGTTGTGATGCTATACTAAGATGTTTATGATTGTTATGTGAAGATAATGATGTATTGATACTTATATGAGGACAATGATGTATTGATGCATATATGATGAATTATGTGTATTTTGTCGAGAACATGATGACTATAATGATGTGAGGCATGATTACATGAATATGTGAAGCATGTTAGTTGTATGAATGATGATAGTGATGATGATGAATGAGGATGCACTAGTTGATGAGATTTTGATGAGATTATAAATGTGTTGCATCTTACATTCATGGCATAATTATGAGGGGACTTTGTTATGTTGGTAGCTTCAATCATATTGTGAGGATTGAAGTGATATGATGTTTATGATGTGCTCCCTTGTGGAGGGTTGATGGCCCAGTGTCCATATGTGATGATGATTTGGTACCAAATGCATTCCAATGACGTTGCATCTCATTCTTGGTGGCATAACATAATTGCATTTCTGTGGATTAGATGATTTGATGAGTTATGTGATGTGTTGGGTGAGAACTTAAGATGTGTTGCTATATGATGAATGTTCCTCGTAATATCTTTTATCTATATTGTTTATATTGATTTGTGATTACTCACCCTGCCTGCCTTTGGTGATAGTCTATTATGCCATCCTGCAGATATTCAGGAGTAGCTTCTCGGTGTGTGAAGTTTAGCTTGGATTGTTTGGCTTATTTTTGTAGAGTTATATGGTGTCTTGCTCTGGTAGATGTAACATTGGGCGGGGGAACGCTTATAGTGTCCAAGATCTAATTGATTCAGGGGTCATTACACCAGAAGGTGTCCTAAGGAGTTAAAGCCTCCTTGTCAGATTGGCCATGCAGATTGCACATGCAGAGGCCCAAATCAGGTGCTGATCATGCAAATAATTGATGAAAAATAGGGTGTAGAATTCTTCGATGTACATGAATTGCTTTGCTTTGTTTTGGGATTACCTTTAGGCTTGTTGATTGAATCTCTTATTTTGTATCTTTGGTTGTGGCGTTTTCTTGTACATCGGTATTATTGACATTGGTTGTATGACTTTTCATGTGTTCGCACATTATTGCTCTATGGTGGTTTATTTCCGGGTGCCATTTGTTGCTCCCTGAATTTCCATCCTGTTACAAACACGAAAATGACGCGGAAAAGGTTAGAGTCGCCAGCCAGGAATTTTTATCCCGAAGGAACGGGAATGGTAATGCTGCACAAACCGAAGAAAATAAAAGGAAGGACACGGGTCCTGCGAACCAAAGAAACTGAGTTCGGGAGTCAGTTACAACCTAGGAAGGTATTAGCACCCTAGATCGTCCGCCGTACCCGACGGGATTCACGCTTGCAAAGAAACTGTTTCAAAGGGTGAAGAAATGAAGGCTGCCGCAAAGAAAGACTGGAACTGGAGAAAAGAAAAGAATAGGGAGAAATGTAAGGAAAATAAAAGAGTGTGCTCGAATGGGCCCTACCCCGCTGCCTACGTACCTCATCTGGACAATGAGGATCAGAGTCGCCGTAGTTCCCTTAACTAGGGGTGGAAAAGATTGCTTGTGTCTTAAGGCTTGAACTGCCTATGTCAATGCTCAGGTGTTGTAGGCTCGAATGACGAGTACGTTACCGTCTTGTAAAATGACAAGTAGGAGCAAGTTCACACGTAAAAAGTGAAGATGATGATAAGAGAAGTCCTGAAGGAGACGCTTATTGTTTGTCCAGTGTTTTTTATGAGTTTTCTGCTTTGAAGTTTGCATAGGTAAGTGTGCCTAAGTCTTACTTAATGGGATGTGTACTTCTTACATCATCCCGAAATGGAATGCACAAGAGGCACACCTAGCTATAGAGGAAATCCCCAAATCTAGTCCCACAAGTGAAGGCTCAGACACACTGACCTATTGGCATTTATTAAGTGTTTTTGTGATTTTTGATTAAGAAGTGTTTTTTATGTTTTCTTTATGAAGTAATCTCATGCTAAGACCTATCCACCACGAGGGATATCCTACACCTTGCCCCAAAATAGAACGCGTGCAAGTATCTCATAGCAAAGTCTCGTGTTACATGAGAAGACTCGTCATTTATTAAAGTGACTTGAAGATTAAGTTTGAAGATGAGAAGAGAGAGCACCAAAAGGATCTCAAAGGTAAAAAGTCTAACGGGGGACTAACAATCCTAAATGGTATCATGCATGGGAGTCCTAGGTTAGTGTGGTTTGAATTCTATCCTAATGAAGAGGAAAGAAAGAAAATAAAGGAGAAAAAGAAAGGAGCAGAAAACGCTAGAAGACAACTTACTTCTCTAAAGAAGTTAAGTTGTTTCTAAAAGGGGAGTGATGGAGTTGAACACAAGATGGCATAAGGCACATCACAAAGACAAATGAGAAAGAAAAAATAAAGGATGAGATGAAGAATTGAAATGTGGATATCATCCACACTTCACTTAGCATGAGCCCCTACAAAACAAAGGTTAGTGAACCACATGAGCATAAGATGAAAATAAGGATATTCAAACAATACGCACACCAAATACGAAGATCACAAATCAAACCAACAAAAAGTCAGTACCTAAACCCTATAGGTGACCTAAAACAAAGACCAAGCAAATCTAATAGGATGGCATGAATGCCTTCCTCAAACTATGTTAGAAAGAAGGAAGAAAGAGGCACGAAAAGCTACCTAAGAAACAAGACACCAAACAAATACCAACGGTCACGAGAAAAATATGAAATTAAATCTCTAAAGTCAACAACCAGTAGCAAACAAATTATCCAAATGGCTCTCAAAAATTCACAACCAAAGTCCATCAAATAATCGCACAAAGTCACTTAAGAACAAATAAAGAGATCACACAAACACAACTCCTAAAACTATGGATAAAATGAATTTAGAAATATGAAAAAAAAATATTTTTATGAGCTTTTCTAAGTCTCTAAAATGATACAAAAAGAACGGAGTAAAAATATTAATCGAGGCGGAAGAAATAAAATCTACAGGTGTGAAAAAAGAAAATAAAAGGATATTCGAAATAAAAATGAAAATTCAATAAAATCAAAAAATAAAAGTATGAAAAAAAATTCTAAAACGAGTTATGAAACTAAAATATTTTTTATGTCATTTTCTAAAGAGTTTTGGTATTTTAAATGAATTAAAATGAAATGATATGTGAAAAAGAAATAAAAAAAACAAGAATATAGGGAGGGGTGTAGTGCTAGTAAAAAGGAAGTTAAAAAACCAGAACTGGGCCTAAAGGGGGAGCGAACAGCAAGGGCGCTAGGCCCAAAACATGCAAAAGGCTGGGTGCATGCTATGTGGCGTAGTCAACATGCTTTACTCGATGAGGACCGTGCGATCAAGAGACTATCAAAGGTCTTCTCATCCTACGATTGAGAAACGCAAGTGCACAGTGGTTACAGTGGGTGAGCACGCATGGAATTGAAAGTGGAAGGTCCTACCGAACGGTGACAAGTGTCACCTCCGGTATGGATGGAAAATCTCAAAAGCTTCCAGGATCTTATCTCATCGTCACTATCCTTATCTCTTAAATTCCTTATGAAATTGAATCTCTTAATAAACTCTTAATATTAAAAACAAACTAAAAAACAGATTCAGAAAAAACAAACTAAACAAAACAGCTCTCTCTCTCTCTCGCCTCATGTTCATCTTCTTCTTCAACCTAGGCCGCGACCTTCTCGCTGGAAACCTCCTCCAAACACCAAACCACAAACATGAACCCTCACTTAAATCTCCACATCTCCATGAATCCGAATGCCACTTCCCAAACAAGCCGCTCAATCAACCGGATCGAAGAAAATAGAATCAAAACTCAATAAACACAAATTGATGGCCATAACAAAAAAACAACCGAGGAAATAGAATAATCACCAACCTACGACGCCACGGCTTGCGTCGGTTACGTGTTGAAAACGAAGACGTTGACGAAATGCGATGAAGATGTTACGGAAACGTGATGAAGATGACGATGAGCGTCCGACCTTTGATTTCACAGACTCTCAATTACGTTGAATAAAGAATGATGACATCAGCTTTGTTGATATGTGAGAATTGATGATGATTTCTGCTGACTCTTGTGGATGAAGATGGAAGCTGTTGGTGATTGACGAAGATGAAGTGCGATCAAGATAAAGAGAGTCTCCGTTGTTGATTCTCTGATGAATTGAGATCGAGAGAAAGAGAGTCTTTGTTGTTGATTCTTCAGGACGAATTCAGTTATGGCCAAGTGTTGTCGAAGAAAAGGTCGAATCCGTGCAACTCGGTTTTTGATTTGTTGATGTAGGAAGTGAATTCAGTTATGATTTTCTGTGTGATGAATGAGAGTGGTGAAGATTTTTGTTGAAGGTGATGAAAACGCAATTCAAAATTTTCTAGAGTTTTTGCAACTAACTCTTTTTCTGACTTTGTTTCAATGAAATCTCTCCCTCTTCCATTCTGTTATTTTTTGATATCATTTTTTCGTGACCTCTTTTCCTTTTTTTTGTTGTTATTTTTGTTTCTTGCATTTTATTCGTTATTTGTTTGCATTTTAGTGTCATGGTTTGTGCGTGTTCACTTGAGATTTTGGCTTGGTGTTTCCCGCGTGTACCTTTTGTGTGGTCATGATGATGATTGTGGCTGTGTGTATGAATGTGACTGAGAAAAATGAGGCAATGGGCCTTTTTTAGCTTATTTTATATATATATTGTTTGTAATTTATTGAAGTCTTGAGAAAGAAACACATGGGCTTGTAATAGGATAATGGGTTTAAGAGAATGGCTACGATTTTTTTTGTAATAATTTTGGTAATGAGTAATAAAAAGTGGTAATTGGAAAATAAAAAGAATGGATAAAAAATGAAGTTAAATGAAAATATGGATTATGGTTAAAAATGAAAGTGGACATGGTTTAGAAATAAAATGTAGAAATGGGAATGAATAGAATTGGTTTAATGGGTATTTGGACAAAATGGTTTAGGAGTGGATATGGAACTTGATATTTTTGTGAAACGGGCCAATTTCCACCAACATGCACATATCCACGAAACCTCAATCCAAATCGTCACACGAAACGCTTCCTGGCAAACTAATGAACTCTGCACACAACGTATATCGCCTTTGAAATGCGTTACCTGAGAAATAACCACCAATACAGATGACTTGCAGCTGAAATAATCTCCTGATAATTTGACCAAGACTAGGTCAAACATCCCTCTGAATCGAATCGCGATCTGAACAACCATACTTGAAGCGAAATCACTGCCAACTCTATGCAATGTTATGTACGTTATACTTCATATTTCTATGCTAATGATGCAGTGCGAAATATGAGAATGATATGCTAAATACTATGAAAAAGAGAGGGAAAATTTGGGGTGTTACACCATTGTCCCAACTTTTCCATTCTAGCAGTATGATTTCGATAATATACTCTCAATGCTTAGCACTTTCTCTGCACACACTCACCCAGCGCTTTATCTTATAGTGTGACATTCTACAGGCGTATCTGTCCCTTCATCTGAATGAAGCTGGGATCAGGGAATAAAATACCCCAAATGAGTAAATGACACTTTCATGTATTCATGCATATCATTTCTTGCATTCTAACAGGTTATCTGGGTTTCCTAAATTATTTGGTTATTTCAGCAAGAATTGAAAACCATCACCTTCACAGGTACGCCACTCGACAAAACCAACGGTACATCATGGATGTTGTGCAAACTGAATTGGTTGAGTTATGTCAATGCATGAATGAGTTTATGAACATGATGCAAGGGGTTACCCTGGGGCAACAAGAGTTGTAGGTTGTATTTCAAAGACTTGATATACCGCAAGTGAAAATTCCAGGTGCCAGAGTCAACATAGGCACACAAGGGAATCCTATTAATACCACTGGTGCGCCAACAGGAGTTGAAAGGCCTCCTACCCCTATGGGTATTCCTATTCCAGTTCATCACGTGGAAGACAATTAAGCTGACCAGTTCTCTATGTTGAATGAGGACTTGGGATTTGGTGTTGGGGGAAATTACCATGATTTCCCGATGCTGGCTGAAAAGGTTCGGGCTCTCAAATGCAAGGATACCTTGGGAATTGACGTTTCAGACACGGGGTTGTGATCTTTCATTTTTGCATTAGCATAAGCATTAGCATAAACCCTAAACCCTAAACCCCAAATTTTCAGACACGGGGCTGTAAACACCCCAAATTTGCCCTCACTCATTTCACATCATGGCTTGTGATCTTTCATTTTTGCATTAGCATAAGCATTACATCTCACATTGCATCTTTGCTAAACTGCACAAGCTCAAGTTCATCTGCATCTAGGGTTTGTGATCTGAGCAATCCAAGATTCCATCTGAGCCATCACAAAGGTCTCAAAGCTTACCAAGAGGTTCCATGTGTGTTCTATCATCATATTATGTCCCTCAAAGTTCATGGAAGTCAAGAAATTACAAGAACTGGAAAAGCATGGAAGCAGAGCTAGGGTTTTCACTACACAGATGACCAAAATTAGGGTTTTGGTTTCAGAGGCCTCAACTCCAAATTTTTGGGTCATTCTTGTTTCTAATGTTCTTAAGATGTTACAAGGATCATGTGTACCAAGTTTGATGAATAAATTCATTGTGGAAGTCATCTGTTCACTGGGTAACTTCTTGAGCAAATTAAGTCAAACTCAGGGCATCTGAGGCCCCCAACAATGGAACCAAAGTGGTATTTTCATCAAATTGAAGTTCTATGATCTTTATTTGATCTTATAAGAGGTTAAAAGTTCACAAGATTGAAGAATTTTGAGCCATTTGAAAAGTTGCCAAAAATGGAAATGACTTGTAATGGAAACTTTCCATTTTGGGAAAGTCTTTCAACCTCCTCTTTCTTGATCAAAAATGCTTCAAATGAAAAATTATTGGTCATGAAAGTTGTAAATTAGGTCTTTCCCTTTTCAAAAAGTACAAGAACATGTTCTGATTCACTATAGAACTCAAGTTATGATCCTTCAAAGTTGGCAAAAATCCTATAATTTTCAAGAATGCACCAAAGAGGGATTTTTGCAAAACCACTTGCCAAGGCTTCAAATTACTTCTAATGTGCCCAAATGTGACATAACATGATCAAACAACTTCAAAGCATCAGAATTGGCCCAAGAATTGGAAGGTTTCATGGCTTGAATCACAAGAAACGCCAAAGAGGGAAAATTTGCAAAACACATAGAAACCCTAGCTGCAAGTGTTCCAGCTGCAATCTTTCAATCCTATGGCCCTCCTTGATCCATACTGAGCCCAAACACCCCAAAAACTCAGGCCTGCACCATGCCGATACCTCAAGTACACATTCTTGACTTTTTTGCAAATCACATCATACCAATCACATTATGCCACACCAACTCCTCTGACCAATCACAGTTGCATATACAAACCTTATGGATCACAAAGAACACAACACACAAGCCTGAAACTCTCCATAGCTCAGATTTCACAAAATCCCCTCAAAACTTCATCTCTTCGAATCTCCTAACTCAGCCATCAAAACTTCAAAATTCTTTCACCAATCATCTCCACATAACCCCAGGATCATTTCCCACCACTCACATTAGCCTGAAACCGTCTCAAACAAAAACACGATTTCAGCTTCCTCTGAACTGAAACCTTCAAAACAGCCTACATAAACTCCTTTCAAGCAGTCAAGAAGCATAAGGGGATCAAGTGGAGTGGATTAGCACCAAAGAAGGGCCCAGAAAGTTCCAGCTTCAAGAATTTCAACTCAGGTAGCCATCAAGAACTTTTTTTTCCAGAAGTGCATTTTTAAGTTCTTAAATGAATCCTTATGATGTGTTGATGATCCTGATGTATTTATTTTTCAAAATGGTTGAATATTGAGCATGTATGAAGTCTCTGAAACTTTTTGACCTAGAACTGATTTGCTTCGATTCTCTCTTTTGATGTGTTATAAATGAATTTTGTTTGGGGATTTAGGTTCAGTGATGTATAGGGATCATTTATGGGCAAGAAATTAGGAGTTTAGAGGTTTGTAGGAGATTTTAGGATTTTGATTCACCGGAGAAGATGATCGGAGCACTGTTCTGGTCATCAGAATGTGTTTATGCCCTAATCTGTGTAATTAGTGAAGTTTGAATGTGAGCCCTCAGATCCTGCTTCCCGCGCGTGTTTCAATGGCTCAGATCATTTCATTAGCCCTAATCCTAATTAATTAAAACTAAATAAAATTAATTAGCCAGCTTAAGTCCCAGCCGTTGGATAACACGCTAGTCAACTACTTTTTCTCCAATTTAAATCTCAGCCCTCAGATTGACATACTTTCCCTTTAATTCATTTTTTATCCATTTCTTTGCATTCATTTTTAATTCATTTTTTATCCATTTCTTTGCATAAATTATTTAAAATAGCAAAAATCATTAAAAAAATCTAAAAAAATTTATCATGACTTTTATTAATTTTCAGAAACCAAAATATTTTTATTTTTATTTTTTGCATTAAAAACATATTTTTAAATCATTTAAATGTTTTATTTAATTAATTAATTGATCTTAATTAATTAAAAATACATTTAAGTATTTAAAAATCACCAAAAAAATCAGAGAGCATCCTTAGACATTTAGAAACATTTACAAACTCACCTTATAAATTTATTTTTGGTTTTGATTATACTTTGAGATTTTTCAATGAATTAGGGTTCTTAAAAATGTTCATTTTCTAACCCTAACTTCAAAAATTCATAACCCTAGAACCAAGTTGAGTTTGTGAATGGTTCTTTTTGCATTGTTCTATGCATGTCCCTTAGCTTCTAAAAACATTTTTGTTTCATTTTTTATCTTTCATTTTCAAATTATATGGCATTTTACATTGAAGATCATCCAAAAACCCTAGTAAACTTAGAAAATCCATAACTTCTTCTAGGTTTAGTTTCTGATCTCCCCCGTTGGATGGTAACCTAGTATAAGTTTAGGGTTACTTTGAGTGCATTTTCAATTTTTTATCTTGTCATTTGCTTCTGTCTTTGTCATTTGCATCTCATAAGCCCCTAAAACCCTAATTTTACATGTTCATTTGCATTCATCTTGCATATGCATCCATACATGAACTTGCCATGACATTTCATGCATTCATATGTCATCTTAGACATATTAGGATATGTTAGAATCATGCTTGATCATTTCTTCATTCATTTGCCATGATTTGCATTCATTTCCTTTCATTAACTTTCATGAACTTTCAAACTTCAAAGCATGCTTACATGACATCTCATCTTTGTATGATCATACATATGAACTTTGTATGCCTATGCATCATCCCACATGACATTAACACTACATAAACACTTCTGACTTTGGTCATTTCATCTCATCTCATCTCATTTCATTTCTTTATGCTTTATATCTTATGCATTTATGCTAACATTTTCAGGTGGTAAGGTACTTTGAGAAGTGAACTTGCCTTCACTTATCATTCTTCTTTGTCTCTTTCATTTACATCTTGCTGGTTTTGAAGTGAACTTGTTCACTTGTGTTCTTTATTTCTCACTTTCTTTCTTTAAGTTACTTATCTTCTTCAATGAAGTAAGTAACTTATTTCTTCTGCTTCTTCCTCCTTTCATCTGCTTCTTCCATTGGTGGCTTCCTTGAAGATCTTTCTTAAGCCTCACAAACCATATGAACATCCAAGCATGATAAATTTAGGGTTGTATGTAGTCCCCCTTTAGTCTTTTACCTTTGAGTCTTCTTTGAGTCTCTCTTATCATCTCAATAATCAGAGACTAAACTCTTAAAGTTTTAGGACTTTGGAATTAGGGTTATGCATGCATCCTTCTCTTAGGATGTAGTGTATAACTTTAATCCTAAGTGTTAAACCTTTAATTTGTTTAAACCTCTTAATTAAATCATATTAATAATCACTAAGACTTCATCATGTAACTTGGGCCTTACATTAGGGTTCTAATTCTTCCTTTATGGTCAAGAAGGACTAACCCTAGTGTTTAATGGACAAGTCCCCCTCAAATTGTCTTACAAACCATAAATTCACTTCTTAATCTCATCCCTTAATTAAAATCCACTTAATAAAGGCTTTGTCATATAATGAATTTAATCCCTAACCATGGATTAAGTTGAGGTATCTTCCTCAGCTTAAGTGTTCTCATCTATTATCCTTCTATTAGGATGGTGTAATGAGCCCACTAATATGTGATTAGAGATTAAACTCATTACTTAACACTAAATAAAAACCCAAAAACATCTAATTAATCACAAGTAGGTTAATGATCTTAATCCTACATCATCATGGCAATTAAGTTGAGATGCTTATCTCATACTTAAGTATTCTTATTATCCCAAATCACAGGGAGGATATAACGAGTTTACAAGCCTTTGATTTAGGCTTAAGCTCATAATCCTATGCAAAACACCAAAAGCAATAACAAAACTGAAAACACAAAAAACAAATAATAATCGTCTCCTTCGGGATTCTTTTCTCATCACACTCATTCACAAGCGAGAATTTGCTTCTTTTGTCTAATGCAAGACAGTTAGCACTCCAGCCAGACGAGTCATACACTTGAACATAGGCAAGTAAGCAGTTCACAGTCAATTTATTTTCAGTCTCTTTGAGTCGAACTACGGTGTTCTGACATCCTCATTGCACGAGAGGATACGTAGGTGTTCGCAGTGGTTTCTGGCGAACAACCTCTGGTTAACCAATTCCTTCAGAAAAATGGGTTACGTGCAGGACCAACCAAACAAGTCCTGGGATACATGTGCATTGTTTCTGTCGAAATCCTCTTAGAATTGGTGATTGATTTATGGTTTGTTTTGTCAGATAATGTCAAAGTATTAAGAACTTTGATTTTTAAAGTAAAGTAAATTTTAAGTTAAAAATGAAGTAAAGTTAAAAGTTTTGAACAAGAAAAAGAATAAATGTCGAAGGCTAAATTTGCAGAAAAGTAAATAAAGTTTAAAAATGACATAAACTTGAAGAATGAACAAGTAATTTAAATAACTTTGAAATATAAATGGTGTTCAAACGTACATGGTTCCAAATATCAGACTCATTTTCTCTCACACTGGGTACTTAGAGTTTTTACAGGAATTTTGTATCAATTTTCACACACCTATTCTAAACACAAACTATCCTATTTATATACAAACAAAATAACTGCTTAGAACGGAAAAACTATAACTAAATGACAAGTGTCAGCCTGCATGCAATTCTCTTCTCTGAAACTTCCAAGTGTCCAAACTGCCAAAGGTTACAACCTTTTGAATTTGAATTCCCTTCCTTGGTGACGAAACCTTGTAACTCTTCAGACTGTCGAAGCCCTTTAAAGAAGAAACAAAACTCTTCAGTACTTGCCAAACACTTTCTTTTGTCAAACATCCTCTTCTGTCGAAACCGTTGAAAGAACATCTTCTGTCAAACACTTAGCTACAAATAACTTTCCAACTTTATTCTGCCAGAACACTATTTGTATTTCTGTCGAAATAATGGAGTTTTGAACCTTGTCAGCAATTCTTGAATCCTCTTCCTTTGATTGTCCTTCGACAAAGGTGATCTCAAGCCCTTAATTTCAGTCTTGTCGAAATTATGGGTTTACAAATTGCCCCCCAGCAAAGATGTTTTCGACTATCCTTGGAGAAATATCTTTTGTTGTCGAAGTGACCTTTGACTTCCTGTCAGTTGCATTTATTGTAAAGTGATTTTGTTGAGTCCCAAGAAAACATAATGATTTCCACTTTATTAAAACGTCATGTCTAGCCCACGTTTTTACACAATCTCCCATAACCCTATATTGTAGGTAAATCATGGCACCCTACCAACTGCCACTTTCTAACTTCCACCAATGGATCAGAAACGCACGTCTCCACTTCCCAACTGAAAATCTTTTCATTTTCCTTTTTTAATTACTTGTCATTTATTTCTTCCTCTATAAATACTACTTTCAACAACATTTCACACTTTCCATCTTCTCAAACTCTTCTCTTACCCAAACGTAAAGAACTCCATTTCCAAGCCTTTCAAAGCTTCTGTTCTTTCAACCTCTTCATCAAATCAATGGCTCCTCCAAAGACTACTACTGGCCGCAGTGCAAAGAAAACAAAGAAGACCATGGATCTTCCTCCTGCTCACGTATTATCTGGGTCTACACAAACACAGCACCAACAGTACTTTCCAGAACCCCCAAATGAAAGGGAAAAGGCAAGCATTTACAAGTCACAGGTAATGATTCCCATTTCTGTTTCTGGAGTTCATCATGCTATGTTAGGTCCTATTTTTGATCCCACTGTGGACCCTAACCGTTTAAAAGAATTTTATCCCTGTTATTCTGCTTCCAAACCCATAGCTGCTAACAAAAACCCTAAACCTGTCGAAGCCTCATCAAAAGAACCTGAAGTCCTTATGGCTTCGACAGAAATAGATCTGTCTTATCTAAACCAAAATAGGATTTTCAGAAGTCCCCCTTTGACGAAAGATCCCTCTGACTACCTAGCATGGCTTACTAGGATTGAAAAAGCTAAAGAGAAATTTTGGAAGAAAACTGGCATTTATGACTTAATTCAATTGTCGAAAGAGGGTCCCCGTTATTGCCAAAACATGCTGTTAGCCTCCTTATATTTTTGGGATAGCACTTACAATACTTTCCACTTACCCTGTGGAATGGTGACTCCCACCCTATTCGACATAGCAGCCATAACTGGCCTTAGTCCTTTAGGGGAAATCTTTAACCCTGAACACTTGAACAAGGATCCCATAGGCTTCGACACAAAGCATGCTGGGTATTCTGTTTTCATAGCCCATCACCAAGGTGAAAACAATGAAGAAGTCTCTGACATAGAGCACATTGCCTTCCTTAGCCTGTGGTTGTCCAAATTTGTATTCTGTACAAGGTCCCTTCAGGTGGCCAGAAGTTTTATCATTATGGCTAATCAGCTTCATAATGGAGTTGCATTCTGCCTGAGTGAACTTCTTTTGGCAAACCTCTATGAATCCTTAAGTGAGAGTGTAAGCAACCTCAAAACCCTTAAGGACAAAGGTAACATTAGTCTTACAGGCCCTTTTTGGCTCCTACAATTATGGCTGAATGCCACTTTTGAAAACTTCATCCCCATCAAAATGCCAGTCGTCGAAGATGCAGTAAAAGAAAGGCGTGTCGAATGGCCTAGGCTGGTTCAACTGACCCCTACAGATGATAATACAAGCCTTCAACAAGCATTCACTGGCTACATCATGATGTTCGCCAAACGCTACAAATTTTCTCCTTCAATGGCACCATTCGCCAACAGACAAGTAGGTCCAAGATGGTTTACCAGAAGACTCCCAGTGGAGAACCAGAAAGATGAAGACTCCTATATCTCCATTTGGGAAGCCTTCCTCATGCCCAGACACTTCTTCTCCCATCATAGTCTTAACAACACAAAGGTATCCCTCATTGTGTACCAACCCAATTTGGTAGCTAGGCAGTTTGGATTAATTCAGACGAAGACGAAGCCTATCTACCATAAGAAAGGTGCTATCATTTTCTATAACTCATTTCATCACTTCGACAAAAGTTTAGAGCTGTACAACAAGTTTTTCGACCCAACTTTGGAGGTCTATCCCACCATTTTTCTACCAAACTTCCTCTGTACTGAAGAATTCGACGTCTGGTGGAAGGAATATTACATCCACAGATTTTTCGACGTAGCAACCTTCACTACTCTTCTGACAAATGCTTTTACCTTTGTGCAGGACAAGAAGAAAAAAGGTACAGATCAGTATATCAAAGAAGTTCAAAAGTTTCAAAAGTATTTTGAAACTATTTACAGGCCTGATGATCTTCGTCGAACCATAGCTGAAGCAGCAGTATCTTTAAAATACAAACTCACAGAGAAATTAAATAAGTTGTGGTTTCCTTCATCTCTTCCACCACACGCACACTATGACTTTTGAAATTCTGTGATCAGGTATGAGATGTCCTAAGAGATGTCCCAACACTTAATAGGACATTTGACAAATTTAACCAAAACTTAAATAGCAAGAAAAGTAAACAACACAGAAGTTTGTTAACCCAGTTCAGTGTATAACCACACCTACATCTGGAGGCTACCAAGCCAGGAGGAAATCCACTATTAGTAATATTAATTCTAGACTTAAACCACCCTGTTTAATCTATCACTTAATACTTACCCAATGCAATTTCTACCTAAGACTCACTTAGATAAGAGTACCCTACTCACTCCCCCTCAATCACACAGTGATCAAGTTTACAAGTTTACTGAAATTGAAGACATCCTTCAAACAAAACAGCTTGATCTTACTTAACAGTTTCAATCAAGTCACAAATGCACTTTTGCTTAAAAGCTCATAAAGTGGTACAATAAAAACAACCTGCTATTAAAACTCTAGACACCCTATTTGGTCTTCTGAAATTCGTACTCAATTCTATGATTTTCTGTTGCTTAAATAGGTATCTGAATTTTGGGCTTTCTGTAGAATGATCCAGCCCTAATGTGCAGCAGCTGTCACCTTGAATTTAGGGTTTGTTACCTCCTATATTCTAGGTGCATTAGGTCTTCTGTTTTAATCTGAATCTTCAATTTAAAACTCCCTACAGATGCGCCTTGTTCTGTTTTTATCCAGCATTAATTAATTCCAGATAGTTCTCCTTAAATATCTCTGATCTGTTAATCAATAAATAATTCTGGTAGCAGGTCTGAGATGTCTCAACATCTGTTGGGACATCCTGACAAAACTGAACTTAGTCATTTACACAATGTCCCAACATCTGATGAGACATCCTGAAATAAGTTCACATACTCTGTTTGCTAATGTCCCAACATCTGATAGGACATTCTGAACTGAATTTAACATTTCTTGTTTGGTCAAAAATTCTGCCAATTCTTAAACATCTACAAACTCCCCCTTTGGCTAATTTTTGGCTAACATCTTTTCTGGAATTCAGAGTGCAGCAGAAGTTCTTTTTATCAGAGTATATCATTACTTTTCTGTTGATTTTTATTTGAGATTACTCCCCCTCAAACATATATGTGTCCAGTCTTGTTGCAACAGAAATACACACTGATTCAGTTCAGAAGCAAACAAATTTTTCATTCATTTAAACAGCAATTACATTTGATGTTGTTCTCCCCCTTGGTAGACACAAAATTAGGGGCCAAAGACACTATTACATTGCTGTCATTACATTTGCCTCACAAACATTGATCACTCAGATGCATCATTCTCAGTTTCTTCCTCCACTTCAGTGTCTTCAGCAGCTTCACTTGCTTCATCAGCTTCACTGTCTTCATCAGATGCAGCTTTCTGATCTTCTTCACTTTCCAACCTCTTAATTATTTCCTCAAGTTTCTGTCTTCTAGCTTCAAGCTCTTTGCAGGTGCCTTTGAGTTCAGCAATCAAGGCCTTCTTGGAGATTGGATTCTTAGCAGTGGAGGGACCAGCAGATGTCCCAGAAGGTGCTTCAACATCTGCAGCATGATGACTTAGGAATAATTTGTAGTGAAAAGCCAGGGGGCTCTCTCTCTTGCAGACTGTGTCCTTCTCAGTTAAAATTCCAGGGTATTGACTTAGAACAATACCACACAGCAATGATGGAAAAGCTATTGGCAGCTTTGTTGCAGTAGAGATGACATGCTTCATAGTCTGATCAAAAATATATGCTCCATAATCCATCTTGGTTTGAGTCCCCACAGCAAAGATGAATCTGGCCAGACCAGTTGAGATTGATGAAGTGTGGTTTGTAGGCACCCAATTAGCAGTTCCAATTCTGTTCAGCATGGCATACTTTCTGGTAAGCATGCTCACAGAGAGCTTTCCCTTCACAGGCCATGCCTTGACCTGGTTTGCAGTGATCACTTTACAAACTTGATTATCTGTCTTACCTAATTCATTGGGTCCATCTGTTTCTCTTCCTAGATACTCATTGATGATTTGAGGAGAAAACTGTACACATTTACCTCTAACAAAAACTTTTCTAAACTCAGAAGACTTACCATTTGAGCAATCCTCCTGAAGATTCACAATGAACTCTTTGACAAGAAGTTCATAGCAGGGAGATAGGTCTGAGACTGTTTTGAATAGTCCTGCAGCAGAGATGAGGTCTATCAGTTCTGTGCACTCAAGTGCATTGCTGCTTAGTTCTCTTTCCAAGGCAACCCTTCTTTGGTACACATATTTCCACCTGTTGACACTGGAGACATGATGGAATGATATGTTGTCCAAGGGAGCTTCTGGAACAACAGTTGAAGCTCTAGCTGGTGCTGGTTTCTTCTTGGGAGGAGATGTTGGGACATCTGATCCAACATCTGAATCTGATGGTGTTGCAGCTTTTCTCTTCTGGGTTTGAACTTTGCTCCATGGTTTTGTAGGACCAAAGGTAGCTTTAGCTTTGCCTTTCTTTGGACTAGCCTTCTTCTTCTCAGGGATGACAGGTTCAGCTTGCATATTTCCTTTCCTGGACCTTAGTCTTTTAGCAATGCTGGGTTTCACAGATGCTATGATCTCTGCATCAGAGTCCTGCTCCAGATTGACCACTGGAGGAGATTGAGCAGCCTCCTCTTCAGCTGTTTGATCAGCAGGGATTTGATCTTCATTTGAGCCTTGAGCCTGTTCTTCAGAGACATCTTCATCATTTTCTTTTGAGGCTTTGTCCTCAGTTTGTTCCAGATCAACATCAGATGAGTTCTTTTTCTTATCTTCAGATGTTCCAACATCTGTTGGGACATCTTGTTCTGCAGCAGTGTCCTCTGTATCTTGAGCTGGTTCTTCTTGAGGTGCAGGAATGGTGTTCAAAGGAACAGAGATCCCTCTCACCACTCTTTGTTCAGAGAAGACTTGGTTGACAATCTCCTTGATGGAATCATCAACATATTTGGAGTATTTTGAGGACATGTTAGCAGGAGAGGGAATGCCTTTAGCTTTGCTTCTGATTTGATCTTTACATCTCTTTGGTGTTCTTGCCTTTTTAGTGTGAGAGGCGCTTCCCCTGAGCTCGTCCAATGGTGTTGATGACATTGGCACAACAGAGATTGGAGTGGCATGAACCACGTCTTCCTTGTTGAGAATTTCCTCAGCTGTTTTAGGGTTTTGAGACATTGTTGAGGAAGATGGATGAACAGCTTTAGGGTTTATGATTTCTGAAGGATTGAGAGTTAATGTGATTCGCTTGTGATGGTATGATGAGAATCTTGATAGCTTCTTATAAGTAGTTACTAAATAAGTAGCCGTTACAGTCCAAATGATTAGGAATGGAATTCCCAAGGATCTTGTCCAGACTGGCTTTGCCATCTGGAACTTATGCCATGCAATGTCATATGACATGTTGGCACATCTCATTAACTGCTAAATATCACATAAACAGATTCCAAGTTTACCCCTTAAGTTCTCAAATTGTGTAGCATCCAATGCTTTGGTAAAGATATCAGCTAATTGCAGATCTGTAGCAACATGCTCCAATGAAATCACCTTCTCTTCTACAAGATCTCTGATGAAATGATGTCTGATATCAATATGCTTTGTCCTGCTATGTTGAATGGGATTCTTTGATATGTTGATTGCACTTAAGTTGTCACAGTACAATGTCATGACATCCTGTGGGACATTGTACTCAGTGAGCATCTGCTTCATCCAAACCAACTGAGAACAACTGCTACCTGCTGCTATATACTCAGCTTCAGCTGTAGATAATGACACACAATTCTGTTTCTTACTGAACCAAGAAATCAGATTGTTTCCTAGAAAGAAGCATCCTCCTGAAGTGCTTTTTCTGTCATCAGCACTTCCTGCCCAATCAGCATCACAAAAGCCAGTGAGAATTGGTTTGCAACCATGAAAGTACATTATGCCATAGTCACAAGTACCATTAACATATTTAAGGATTCTCTTGACTTGATTAAGATGACTGACTTTTGGATCAGCTTGATATCTTGCACAAACTCCTACTGCAAAAGCAATGTCTGGTCTGCTAGCAGTCAAGTATAACAAGCTTCCAATCATGCTTCTGTATAGGCTTTGATCTACATTCTCACCCTTTTCATCTTTAGTCAGCTTCAAATGTGTGGGGGCAGGAGTTCTCTTGTGAGCAGCATTTTCCATTCCAAATTTCTTGACTATGTTCTTGGAATACTTGCTTTGTGAGATGAACATTGAGTCTTCCATTTGCTTTATTTGCAGCCCAAGAAAGTAGGTTAATTCTCCTACTAGGCTCATTTCAAATTCAGATTCCATCTGCTTGACAAAATGTTTGACCATCCTGTCAGACATCCCACCAAAGACAATGTCATCAACATATATTTGTGCAATCATGACATTTCCTTCTTCATCTTTAACAAACAGGGTTTTATCAATCCCACCTTTTCTGTACCCTTGCTTGATAAGAAATGTGGTCAGTCTTTCATACCATGCCCTTGGAGCTTGCTTCAGACCATAAAGAGCTTTCTTTACATTTTTAGGTTCTATTTTGGAAACAAAACAAGAACCTGAAATCACTTCTCTTGATCTAGTGCTTACACCTCTGTTGGGATCACCAATTATTAAGTCTTTGGGATGATCCTTCTGTATTCTGATGGAGGGAGGTTTGCTTGAATCTTCTGACCTTGTATCATTTTGAGTGAAGTTATATTGATCATTCTTTTCTTCAGCTTCAATCTTGATATCAGCAGATGTTCCAACATCTTCTGGGACATCTGTAGAAGTATCATCAATTATCACATTTATGGACTCCATGATAACCTTTGTTCTGTAATTAAATACTCTATATGCTCTGCTGTTTATAGAGTATCCAAGGAAAATCCCTTCATCACTTTTAGGATCCATTTTTCTCCTTTGCTCCCTATCTGCCAGAATATAGCATTTACTTCCAAACACATGAAACTACTTCACAGTGGGTTTTCTGCCCTTCCAGACTTCATATATTATGGACAAAGTTCCTTTCCTTAAAGTAACTCTGTTATGGATGTAACAGGCAGTGTTCATAGCTTCAGCCCGAAAGTATAGAGGCAACTTTTTAGCATGGATCATAGCTCTTGCTGATTCTTGAATGGTTCTATTCTTCCTTTCAACAATCCCATTCTGTTGAGGAGTGATAGGTGAAGAATACTCATGATTGATTCCTTCTGAAGAGCAGAAATCTAAGAACTTTTGATTCTCAAATTCTTTTCCATGATCACTTCTTATTCTGATCACACAGCTGGATTTTTCCCTTTGCAATCTTTGACATAATTCTTTGAATACATCAAATACATCTGACTTTTCTTTGATGAAGTTTATCCATGTATATCTTGAAAAATCATCAACCACAACATAGGCATACCTCTTACCACCAAGACTTTCAACCTGCATAGGTCCCATAAGATCCATATGTAGAAGTTCCAAAACTTTGGAAGTTGTCAGATGTTGAAGCTTTGGATGGGACATCTTGGTTTGCTTGCCTATTTGACATTCACCACATATTTTGCCATCATCAATCTTCAGTTTAGGAATACCTCTTACAGTATCCATAGATATGATCTTCTTTATACCTCTGAAATGAAGATGACCTAGTCTTTGATGCCACAGTTTCACTTCTTCTTCTTTAGCTAGAGAACAGGTTGAAGTGAGACTGAGATTTTGGGATTCCCACATGTAACAGTTGTCTTTAGATCTGGCTCCTTTCATGACAACCTCTTGTTCTTTGTTAGTCACTATACATTCAGATTTGGTAAAGTTTACACTGTACCCTTGATCACATAACTGACTTATACTGATCAGGTTAGCAGTTAAACCTTTAACAAGCAGCACATCATCTAGTCTTGGAACATCTTGACAGTCCAAGGTTCCAACTCCCTTGATTTCTCCTTTAGCTCCATCTCCAAAGGTCACATACCTGGATGAATGTGATTTTAAGTTTACTAGCAAATTCTTCAATCCAGTCATGTGTCTTGAACATCCACTATCAAAGTACCAGTCTTCAATAGCTGATACTCTCAGTGATGTATGTGCTATGTATGCAGTACTTTTCTTTGACCAGATGAGTTGAGATTTCTTTTGATGCCTCTGCCCTGTGTGTTGTTCAGCTGATCTCCAAGCTTGATTGTTGATCTGGTTCTTGGGTATGTGGATTTGATCAGTCTGAATGTCAGCTTTTGGTCTCCAAACCTTCTTGATGACCTCTGCCTTCTGCTTAGGAGGTTGCTGATTTCTTTGATGACTATGCAGCACTTTCTTGGTACCCTCTACTTTCTGTTTGGAAGGTTGCTGATATATCTGATTTGGATATCCATGTAGCTTATAACAGTGAGGTTTTATATGCCCAAATCTTCCACAGTGATGGCATCTCCATCTTTGATACTTCTTCTTCATTTTGTTCTTTTCAGAAAGGTTAGACATCTGTTGGAACATTATGTTTGCCTTTGTGTTCTGATGTTGAAGCATCTGTTGGGACATCTTGTTTGACTGTGTAGTTTTTGCAGTAGCTTTGCTAGAGCTGGCTTCATCTCTGTTATATCCCAGTCCACTTTTGTCCCCTGAATGTTTATTATTGCTGAGAATAACATCCAGTGTATTTGAGCTACTGTTCAACATTTTAACAGATTTTGACATATGTTCCAACTTAGTGTTGAGAAGAGTTACTTCACTTTTCAAGGTATCAATGATTACTTGATCACTTGCTTTTTCATCTTCTAATACCTCATTCTGCTTCTTTAGCTTTATAACCTCACTGCATATTTCAGAGCTTCTTTTGTATAGATCTTTGAATGCTTGCTCAAGTTCTTCATAAGTAAGCTCTCCACAACTGGAATCACTATCATATTCACACAGTCCAGCTAGAGCAGTAAAATGCTTAGCTGATTCTTCTTCTGACTCTCCTGAGTCTTCATCAGACCAGGTCACAGAGAGTCCTTTCTTTTGCCTCTTTAAGTAGGTAGGACATTCAAACTTGATATGTCCATATCCTTCACATTCATGGCATTTGACTCCTTTATCTTGACTGGTCTTTTCAGCATACTTTAATCTTTTGTTAGCATCATAAGGTCTTCTGTTCTCAGAGCTTGTGTTTCTTCCACTAGGTTTGGATTTGCTTTCCATTCCTCTGAGAATTTGTTTGACTTGTCTTCCAAGCAAGGCAAGGTTTTCTGATAAGCTTTTATCATTTACTGATTCATCATCTTCTTCTTCATCTGTATTTGACACCAAAGCTATGCTTTTGTTCTTTTTGGCATTTGTGTCATTCATTCCCATCTCAAAAGTTTGAAGGGAACCAATGAGTTCTTCAACTTTCATGGAGCATATGTCTTGAGCTTCTTCTATTGCAGTGACTTTCATGTCAAATCTTTTTGGCAAAGATCTGAGAATCTTTCTTACAAGCTTTTCATCAGTCATCTTTTCTCCCAAGGCTCCAGAAGTATTGGCTATATCCAAGATGTTCATATAGAACTCATGAATTGATTCATCTTCCTTCATTCTCAAGTTTTCAAACTTGGTGGTGAGAAGTTGAAGTCTTGACATTTTTACTTTTGATGTTCCTTCATGAGTTGTTTTGAGAGTATCCCAAACATCTTTGGCCAGCTCACAATGATGTACAAGTCTGAAAATGTTCCTATCAATGCCATTGAATAAGGCATTTAAGGCTTTTGAGTTGCCTAGTGCTGAGTCTTCTTCCTCCTTACTCCATTCTTCTTCAGGTTTCAGCACTTTTGATCCATCTTTGGTGTCTTGGACAGGATGATCCCATCCAACATTAACTGCTCTCCATGCCCTGTTGTCAAGTGACCTTAAGAATGCAATCATTCTTGGCTTCCAGTAGTCATAATTAGATCCATCCAGAATAGGTGGTCTATTTACTGACCCTAAATCTCTGTCCATGTTACAGAATTTGTATTCCCTAGATCTCACCCAGTATAAACAGGCAGGGTGCCTGCTCTGATGCCAATTGAAATTCTGTGATCAGGTATGAGATGTCCTAAGAGATGTCCCAACACTTAATAGGACATTTGACAAATTTAACCAAAACTTAAATAGCAAGAAAAGTAAACAACACAGAAGTTTGTTAACCCAGTTCAGTGTATAACCACACCTACATCTGGAGGCTACCAAGCCAGGAGGAAATCCACTATTAGTAATATTAATTCTAGACTTAAACCACCCTGTTTAATCTATCACTTAATACTTACCCAATGCAATTTCTACCTAAGACTCACTTAGATAAGAGTACCCTACTCACTCCCCCTCAATCACACAGTGATCAAGTTTACAAGTTTACTGAAATTGAAGACATCCTTCAAACAAAACAGCTTGATCTTACTTAACAGTTTCAATCAAGTCACAAATGCACTTTTGCTTAAAAGCTCATAAAGTGGTACAATAAAAACAACCTGCTATTAAAACTCTAGACACCCTATTTGGTCTTCTGAAATTCGTACTCAATTCTATGATTTTCTGTTGCTTAAATAGGTATCTGAATTTTGGGCTTTCTGTAGAATGATCCAGCCCTAATGTGCAGCAGCTGTCACCTTGAATTTAGGGTTTGTTACCTCCTATATTCTAGGTGCATTAGGTCTTCTGTTTTAATCTGAATCTTCAATTTAAAACTCCCTACAGATGCGCTTTGTTCTGTTTTTATCCAGCATTAATTAATTCCAGATAGTTCTCCTTAAATATCTCTGATCTGTTAATCAATAAATAATTCTGGTAGCAGGTCTGAGATGTCTCAACATCTGTTGGGACATCCTGACAAAACTGAACTTAGTCATTTACACAATGTCCCAACATCTGATGAGACATCCTGAAATAAGTTCACATACTCTGTTTGCTAATGTCCCAACATCTGATAGGACATTCTGAACTGAATTTAACATTTCTTGTTTGGTCAAAAATTCTGCCAATTCTTAAACATCTACAACTTTGCATTCACAACTTTTCCTCCAAAATTCCCTCCACTCCCTTCTGCAGAATTTGGAGTGGCCTTGTGTCCTCCATTTTCAGATTGGTTTGTGTGTGGATCTGATTTAAAACTGCTCCGTGAAAGAAACAAAAAACCTGCCGAACGCGTGGTTGCGACGAAGTATCATCTGCACAACTTCACTGGGCACCTTCATATTGGGATAGAACATGTTACTGTAGACGAACCCATTCTTGAAGGTGTCGAAGAAATTACATTCTTCTTTTTTGCTTCTAACTCCTTTTATTATTATATCAATGTTCATGCAACCTTTCTTTTTCAGCTGTTAGAATTGTCAGGAAGACTGCTGGCGAAGGAACCTCTTCTAAAACAGTCGAAAAATCTCCTACAACTGTCAAGAAGGTTTCGACAAAAAACAGAGCATCCCTCCTTATTTATGTACTTCATATTTTCTTATACTGAACACTTCTCCCCCTTTTTTTTTGTAGGTAACTCGTACCCCAGCAAAGAAAAGGAAACCAGAAGAAAAGGAAGAAAGCGTCGAAGAGTCTGAGGACGAATCCCCTGAACCCCAACCTTTGAAAAGAAACAAAGGTCTAAGAATTAAAACAGTAGCCTCTCAAAGATCTATAGTCCAAAGACGAACTCCACCTGCCAGTCCAGTCAACAAAATTCCCACAAGGAGTGAAAGAAGTGGAGACTCAAGTGCACATACTGAAATCCCTCAGGTAATCACTTCGACAAACAATATCTTTAGTCTTAACTGCACGTATCTTGATCTTATGACTTTCTTTGATATTTTCTGAAGGTTGTCATTGATGTCGAAGAGACTTCTACAATCCAAGAAGAGCATGCCCCTTCTAATTCTGAGAGGACTCTGGCTGAAAGACTCCAAGATGATGCCACTCCAGATGCAGGTGTCCATGGACCTCAAACCTTGGATGAATTTGACCTCAGTGATTCTGAATCTTCTGGCAACAACTCTCCTCTTCGACCAGACTTCACTGCAGAAAAAATAGTTCCAGATCAAGATGCACCACTTCCACCACCAGCTGCTATACCAGAAACTGACGAAGATGCCATTGCTCAGGATGCACACACTCCAGATCCAACTGACACCAACATAGTTGACAAAGAAAATGTCGAAGAGGAGGTCACTCTGTCGAATCAACCAGGAGTCAACTTGAGCATTGGAGGCACTTCTCAACACAATCCTTCTCCAACAAAAATTCCTGCTGAAACTTATGTGGGTACTAATTCGACAAGCTTGTCACACGAAGAGATTGAGAGCTTGAAGGTTAGAAAACCCTTTGAATATTTAAAAGCCTTGCTCGACACCAGGTATAACTTCCAAGACTCCTCTCCCAGTGGTTCGACAGCTTCAGGGGCCACTTCTGACCTTCAACCAATCAATGTCATTATGGATGAGATCAAGACAAGAATCCTTGGAGTTGACCTGTTTGAAGTCTTGGCTGAGAATGCTTCTGCCCAATATGATCTGAAGAAGCTCCTGAAAAGTGCCAATTTGTTGGAGGCTTCGACTGAGGAAAGCCGTTTGGTGATGGATTTAATATCCTTAATTGATTCTGTTAGTGCTGATCTGGTTCGACAAAAAGAATACTCCCAAAAAATCACAGCCAAGTCTGAAGAGCAAGTTTCAGAATGGAACACAGTGGCTTCTTCGACAGAAAAGATTTCAGAGCTGAATAAACTTTCTGACGAATATACTAAGGCTGTTGCTGAGTGTGAAAGCAATATTCGAGCTTACCAGGCCCAGATTGCTGATCTTCAAAGGAAAATCCTTCAAGAAAAAGAACGCCAGGCCTCTCTCCAACAACCAAATCAAGAAGCAATAGACAGTGAACTCCAGAAGGGGCTACAACATGCAGAAACAGCCCAGCAACTTCACAGGGAGATTGAAGAAATGACTGTCAGCAAGAGTCTCTGCGAGCGTCGAATCCAACTTCAAAAGAAAAAATTCGACGAACTCAAAGCTACCTTCCTTCGACAGTAGTTTTGTAATAGAACTTAGGAATTTTATTTGTTCCAGGATGTTTTTCTCTTAGCACTTTTATATGTAATGCTATTTCACGCCATTTGTTTGGCGAAGACAAGTTTCGCTTGCAATTTTAATTTGTTCCTATTTTTATTTCCTGCAATGTTGGTTTATACTTCTTTAAGTACTTCCCATTTATTTTCAGCACTCTTCTGTCTTTTTCTATTTCTTCGACTTCGTACGCACCATTGGAAAAAACTCTTAGAATTTTGAAAGGTCCTTCCCATTTAGGGGACCATTTTCCCATCACTCTGTCTTTCTTCTCCATGGGCAAGATTACTTTCCAAACTAAATCATTTACTAAAAAGGCTTTGAATTTTACTTTTTTGTTATAAAACTTGTCAACTCTCTCTTTCTGCCTTCTTATTAATTCTAAAGCACGCAACCTTTCTTCGTCTAAATCAACCAATTCATCCATCATCATACTCCAATAGATTTCAGATGGAATCTCATGATGTCTCTGAATTCGTATTGACTGTAAACAGATTTCGACAGGCAATACTGCATCATGTCCATAGGTTAATTTAAATGGGGTAGAATTAGTTGCTTCCTTAGGAGATGTTCGACAAGCCCAAAGGATTTGATCCAGGGTCTTATGCCAATTTCTGGGTTTTTTACCCACATGCTTCTTTATCAGGTTTATTACAACTTTGTTGGCTGCTTCGACCTGACCATTTGCTTGGGCATAATAGGGTGTCGAAGTCAACAACTTAAAACCTGTCTCCCTTGCAAATGCCTGCATGTTTCTACCAGTAAACACAGATCCCTGATCTGTGGTTATAGTCTCTGGTATTCCAAACCTATACATTATGTGTTTCTGGATAAAGTCTATGACTGCTTCCTGATCTACATTCGTCAAAGGTATGGCTTCAATCCATTTAGTGAAATAGTCTACTCCTACTAAAATGTACTTCTGCCCTTTTGAAGAGGCTGGTCGAATTTCACCAATCAAATCTAAAGCCCAACCTCTGAATGGCCAAGGCTTTATAATGGAATGTAACTCATTTGCTGGCACATGAGGTATGCCTGCATGAATTTGACATTCCTGACAACCCTTTGCAAATTCGACACAGTCTTTCAACATGGTTGGCCAATACATTCCTTGTCGAAATAATAGCCATTTCATCTTATGTCCTGCTTGGTGAGCACCACATGCACCACTGTGTACATTCGACAAAGCTATATAAGCTTCAGTCTCTCCTAGGCATTTTAGTAGAACTCCTTCTGCAGTCTTTTTAAACAGTTCATTTCCAAAGAGTACAGAACTTATAGCTCTGTACTTTATCTTTCTTTCGACTGTCTGATTTGGATTTTGTAAATAATCTTTGATGGGTTTTCTCCAATCTCCAACTTCTAGATCACCTACATTGAAAATCTCAAAGTTTTCTTTATCACCATATCCCAATCTCATTGTCTCCAAATCAGATGGGGACAATTTGGTGGATAAGACTTTGCCTCTCACTTCGACAACCTTCATCAGATTTTCCTTCGACACTTTATACCCTGAAGCCAACTGAGCCAAGTCATTTGCTTCTTGATTTTCTAATCTGGGAATGTGTCTAAAGACTACACTGTCGAATCTTTTGAGGAGTCTATTGGCTATCACAAAGTACATGATCAAATTTTCTTTGACACATTTATACTCTTTCGTCAATTGTTTTATCACCAACTCAGAGTCACCCATTATTTCGACCTCTGTTGCCCCCAGTTCCAACAAAATTTCAAGTCCAGCAATTAAAGCTTCATATTCTGCCTCATTATTTGAACAGAATCCTTCTATTTTATATTTGAACTTTGTTGGAATTTTATTGGGAGAAATAATTAATACCCCAACACCTGTTCCATTTTTATGACTGGAACCATCAAAATATAACCTCCAAGGCTCTTTTTCGACATAATTTGTCCCATCTCCAAGTATGGAGTGGTCAGCTATGAAGTCAGCAACTACTTGCCCTTTAACAGCTTTTAAAGGCATATATTTTAAAGAATACTCAGTTAAGGCTAAAGCCCATTTTCCAATTCGGCTATGTAGAATAGACTTAGACAACATATGTTTTATTACGTCGAAATGAGAAGATATATGTACATCAACGGGTTTTATATAATGCTTCAATTTTATACAAGAGAAATATACACACAAACATAATTTCTCTATCATACTATATCTAGTTTCAGCATCATTTAAGACTCTGCTGAGATAATAAATGGCTCTTTCGACGCCATGTTCATCTTCTTGACAAAGCATACTTCCTAATGTTTTGTCAGACGCTGATATGTAAAGCCTCATGCTCCTTTTTCGACAAGGAGATATTAGGACTGGAGGATTTTCCAGATACTCCTTGATCTTGTCGAAGGCATCTTGCTGCTTTTGCCCCCAAGTGAATCCTTCCTTCTTCAGTCGAAGCAGAGGTGAGAAGGCCTGAGTCTTTCCACTAAGGTTGGAGATGAACCTTCTGAGAAAGTTGATTTTCCCTAGTAGAGACTGCAATTCCTTCTTTGTCGATGGCGCTTTTGCTTCCATTATTGCTTTAGCTTTGTTCTCATTAATTTCGATCCCTTTCTTGTGGACCACAAAGCCTAAGAAGTCCCCTGCCTGCACACCAAAAGCACATTTAAGAGGATTCATTTTCAAACCAAACTTCCTCATCCTTTCAAAGGACTGTCGAAGATGGTTAATGTGGTCCAAGCCTGAAGCAGATTTAATCACAATGTCATCTATATAAATTTGCATAAATGTTTCGATGAAATCATGAAAAATAGAATTCATAGCCCTTTGATAAGTCGCTCCAGCATTTTTCAAACCAAAGGGCATGACTACCCACTCATATGTTCCTATTGCTCCTGGACAACGAAAAGCTGTTTTTGGAACGTCTTCTTCAGCAATGAAAATCTGGTTGTAACCAGAATAACCATCAAGCATACTTAAATACTCATGGCCTGCTGCAGAATCTACTAGCATTTCTGCTACTGGCATAGGATACTCATCCTTAGGGGTGGCTGAGTTTAGATCTCTAAAATCAATACACACCCTTAATGTGCCATTTTTCTTAATCACAGGAACAATATTAGCAATCCATTCGACATACCTTGTTGTACGGATGAATTTGCATTTTAGAAGCCTTTCGAATTCTTCTTTGATTTTCGACAGAATCTCAGGTGCAAAGCGTCTGGGGGTCTGCTTTATTGGCTTCTTCCCTTCCAGTATTGGCAACTTCAATTCCACCAAACTTCTGTCTAAACCAGGCATTTCGTCATAATCCCAGGCGAAGCAGTCTTTAAACTCATTCAGCAATTGGATTATTTCGACTCTGAGTTGAGGATTCAACTTGGCACTGATGTAAGTGGGCCTTTTTTCTGCCCCCAGTCCCAGATTAATCTCCTCTAAAGGGTCATGTGCCACCATTTTCATATTGGTTGAGGTTGGATCCTTTTCGAACCCCAAAGGTTCGTCATCATAAATGGCATCAAGTCTTTGATTCTGCCATTCACCATTTGTGTCTTCTTCAAAATTCTGATTTGCATGTTGCTCCTCAATATTTTCCTGAGGATGTTGTCCTTCGACAACCTGAGTGCTGGCTTCGACAGCCATATTTCTAACTTCAGCCTCAAGGGCCGTTCTGATTTGTTTTTCGGCCATATAAGCCGAAATCCTTTCCATTGCTGAAACTTCAGTCATTTTCACTGAATTCACTCCCCCATCCAGTTGGGTTGACATGGGCAGTTCCCCAAGTGTAATTTGTCTCCCCAATTACTTCTTTATCCCACTGGAAGCCATGCGTAGGATGGAGGTACATGGAACAGTAAGCATTGTCGGAAGCTGTTAAGTCGAAAGCAGCAGGATTGCATGGTGCTATATGGGCTAGATTTTTGTCGAAGTTACGTCCAGTGACATTGTTCACATCAGCTGTGAAGTAACTCTGATCTGCTTCTATGTTTTCGACAATCCCATCTGGCCTCCAGATTGCTATCCTTTGATGCATGGAGGATGGTACATCCCCAATCCCATGGATCCATTCTCTTCCCAACAGTAAGTTGTAATTTGCCTTTGATGCTATCACCACAAACATGGTAGGCCTGGTGATGGATCCTACAGTCAAGTTTAGTTGTATTACTCCCAGTGTTGTTCCTACTTTACCTTCATAGTTGGACAACACCATATTGTGAGGCTTAGTGTCGGAGTCATCTTTTCCAATCCTCTTTATCATGTAATGAGGAATTAAATTTACAGCTGCTCCACCATCTATCAGAATTTTGTTGACACCCACACCTTCTAACTTTCCTTTTATGAAGAGAGGCTTTAAGTGAGCCTTCATTGCATCATCTGGCTTTTCGAAGAAAGCATTTTGCTCTTCGACACAACCATTGTTCATTATGTAGTAGCATACAGGCTTCAAGCCTATGTTGTCATCTGCCATGTCATCCTCTTCATCTTCGACTTCCATTATCCTGTCATAGTTTCTGGGCAGCACAAAAACCACATTGCAAGTTACGTCGAAAGAGGCATCTGATTCTGAACTAAATTCATTTGTGACCTCTTCGTCTACTGGCATTCTGTTGTTTGTTTTCTCCATTGTGGTGTCACTAGATCCATTCTTCTGAGGGGTTTCTTTTTCTGCCAGAGGTATCCCCTTGTTTGTGATCTGCACACATTTGCTTGATTCAGCCCCCTTTTGCCCAACCTTTTTGTGTTCCACACTTTCCTTTCCCGTTTTCTTCTGCCTTTGGAATCTTCTCCATTGGGATCTGGACATAGGATTCTTCCCTTTGTAGTTTTCAGAGACGTATTTTGGCTTTGCCCCCTTTTTAACTTCCAATGAGGGACCCCTGTTCACTTCAAAACTCTTCCATCTCTTCTGACCTTGGGCATCCCTTATAGGTTGAACCCATTTGTCATCATTGGGTCTGTTGGATGGTTTGTAGGTGTTGAAACGTCTTTCTCCCACCCCTTGACTGTGATACTTCCCTCTTCTTGGGTCAAATCTTTCATTTCTGGTTGGTGGGACTATTCCCCAATTTCTTTTCCTCTGGGTCTTTTCTGCTGCTTCTAAGTCATCAGCTGCTTTCTTGTCGAATACAGCACTGCATCTTGGGCAAAGCATGACTTCTGCATTTTTCCTTTGACACCTCTGGATGAATTCGACAAGACTCTCGTTCTCTTCTGGGTAAACCAGCTTCTGATGCTTTTCTTGATGTTTCTTTCCCTTGTTGGTGTCTGGTCCTCCCTTTTGAGTGATTTTCACCATATGAATCCCAGCACTCTGTTCAGTTGTAATTTTCAATCTGTTCATTTTTTCGACTAGCATGATTTCCTCTGGGATGTCCTCCTTTGACTGACTCACATTGCCTTTTGGGTGTAAGCCCTTATAGATGTATTTGCAGCAATGTGCAACCCTTTCGACAGGATGTTCTTCAGTTCTGGTGGTGCCACTGTTTATTGGTTCGACAGTGAGGGAATTGTCATCAGCCCCTTCTGTTTTGACCTCCTCTTGGTCAGGGCCTTCAGTGGCCACTTTTTGGACAGTGAGGGTTTTGCCATCCTCCTCTTCGTCATCCTTTTTGAAAGAATCTCCCCATCCTGTGGGTTTGATTTTGTTGATATCTGTTTTGGAACTTGGTGGTGCTGAATATTTCACCATGAAGTCGAACTTCCCATTTGACTCTCCCAAAGTGTCCCAGATCACCCCTTGCTCAGCATCTCTTTCACAGTTTTTCTTGTCGAAGCTTCTTCCCACTTTGACTGCATTTCTTCCGTCGAAACCTTCAGTAGTTTCAGTGGCATTCTCACTGTCGAAGTCTTCAGAAACTTTGACTTCTTTTGCCTCAGCCTGGTCAGCAGAATTATCACCTTCTTCCACCACATTGACATGGGTGTCGAAACCTTCAGCAGCTTCTATCATGGTGAAGTTGGTGTCGAAGCTTTCAGTAACTTCTACCATTTCAAAATTTTCTTCTGCCATGATCTCCATTTCGACCACGTTTACCATTTCTGGTTCAGCATAATTGGCCTCCACAACCTGCATGGGATTGGAGTCAATCTTCATCTGCTGCTTGCCTTCGTCTCCAAACTTCAGCCTTCCATTTTGGATTGCATTCTGGACAAGATCCCTGAAAAGGTAACATTGAGAAGTTTTATGACCCAAGAAATTATGGTATTTACAAAAACCTCTCTTTTTCTGTTGGTCTACAGGAGGCTCTTTAGTGCCTGCTGGTTTTATTAACTGACCATCTTTGACTAATAACTCAAATATCTCATCACACTTGGTGACTTCGAATGTATAGGTTCTTTTGGGGAACTTGTCATTCCTTTCCGCTTCGACTGGATTTTTTCCATTCGACGGGGCTAAAACTTTACAAGAATATGGAGGGCCTTGTTTTAATTCTGCAAGATCAATTTCTTGCTGGTCGAAAATGACTGGTTCGTTTTCGTCATAATCATCTTCTTGAACTATTCCTACATAGGCCACTCTTTCCTTCTTGTTTTTATTTGATCTAAATTTTTCATTTTTTAGTCTTTCTATTTGCCTCACTCTGTCTGCCAACTGTGCCATGTCTCTCAAGTACTGGGTATCCAGTTTTTTCCTTATGGAATAATCTAGACCCCCTGCAGCCATTTCGACTAGTTCTTGTTCCGGCACTTGCGTAAAGCATCTTGCTTTTAATAACCTAAACCTATTTAAATAGTCATCTATAGGTTCAGAAAATTTTCTTTTGACACTTGCCAACTCTTTCAAACTTATCTTGGTTTGTCCCATATAAAATTGTTCATGGAACAATCTCTCTAATTGGGTCCAAGTAAAAATTGAAGTTGCAGGAAGTGATGTAAACCAAGTGAAAGCATTTTTCGTCAAAGAACTTGGGAAATATTTCATCCTTAAGTTCTCATTATTAGCAATCTCTCCTGCCTCTATCAAATAACGTGCCACGTGTTCTATGGTGGACTCACTAGTATCCCCTGAAAATTTTGTAAATTTGGGGACTTTCCATCTTGGTGGTAACTCTTGTTGTAAAACAAACTCAGACAATGGGGAAGTATAACTAGGCCTTTGTAATCCTACGTTTACTCCATTTTGTGCCATTATTCTCTCCACCATGGTGGCAATATTATTTTCGACAGGCATGTTATTGTAACGCATTCTCTGCTGTAATACTTCGTCAGCATTTTGGTTCCTCTGGACTATTATCCTTCTTGGTTCCTGTCGAATAGGCTCTTCTACATTAGGTTGTTCGACTATCACCTCTTGCCCCCTGGGATTTTCATGAGGGTTCCCTAAGGGCCTTTGGTTTATAGTAAGTTCCTCTTCGACAGCCCTATTGGCAGGATTCTGGTTTAATTGCATTCTTTGTTGTGCTTGCGGGACTCCAAAAAAGTCAGCAATGCGTGCCATCTGTTCTGCCAATATTTGGTTTGTTTGGGTAGTGTTTTGTATTAAGGGATTGAACACTTCTCCCATTTGTTGTGTCAAAGCCTGCACCATATCATGATTGCTTTCATCCATCTGTTGACGAATTACTTGTGCAGAATGGTTTGTCATAGCAGGCATGTGGAAACCTGGTGGAATTTGATTCATTCTATTTCCATTTCCACCATATCCTGATCCCTGCAATGGTGATGACACTTGAACCATAGCATCAGAGAATAATGGTGACGAATTATGTAGGCTTGCCATCATTGAAGTTGGCATTCCATATGGTTGTTCCCTCCCAGTCAAAGGCTGAGAATAATTCAGATATGGCCTGAATGTATTTCCTCCAGGGGGAGGGGTTCCAAGGGGTCTGGCTTGTCCCATGGTGGAAGAACTAGGCACATTTTGGGATCCTGAACCCGTTGGTATGGAATCTCCCAAAGGAGGCCTAATTTGTTCTAAAACAGGGCCAGACACTGGTATTGTTCCTGACGAAGGGATAGGGTTGGAAACTGGTATTGTTTCGTCAGGAATGTTTGAAGTATTTGGCAAGTTAGCCATGTTTCTTCTTCTTGTTCTCTTTGGTCTCTCTACGTCGGTTACGGCTAGTTTACCGCTTCTAAGAATCATACAACGTAGCAAGGAACAATTTGTCTAAGAAGTTCTTTATTAGATAATTGTCTAATGCACTAGTCCCACTGGGCGTGCCAATTTGTTCGCAGTGGTTTCTGGCGAACAACCTCTGGTTAACCAATTCCTTCAGAAAACTGGGTTACGTGCAGGACCAACCAAACAAGTCCTGGGATACATGTGCATTGTTTCTGTCGAAATCCTCTTAGAATTGGTGATTGATTTATGGTTTGTTTTGTCAGATAATGTCAAAGTATTAAGAACTTTGATTTTTAAAGTAAAGTAAATTTTAAGTTAAAAATGAAGTAAAGTTAAAAGTTTTGAACAAGAAAAAGAATAAATGTCGAAGGCTAAATTTGCAGAAAAGTAAATAAAGTTTAAAAATGACATAAACTTGAAGAATGAACAAGTAATTTAAATAACTTTGAAATATAAATGGTGTTCAAACGTACATGGTTCCAAATATCAGACTCATTTTCTCTCACACTGGGTACTTAGAGTTTTTACAGGAATTTTGTATCAATTTTCACACACCTATTCTAAACATAAACTATCCTATTTATATACAAACAAAATAACTGCTTAGAACGGAAAAACTATAACTAAATGACAAGTGTCAGCCTGCATGCAATTCTCTTCTCTGAAACTTCCAAGTGTCCAAACTGCCAAAGGTTACAACCTTTTGAATTTGAATTCCCTTCCTTGGTGACGAAACCTTGTAACTCTTCAGACTGTCGAAGCCCTTTAAAGAAGAAACAAAACTCTTCAGTACTTGCCAAACACTTTCTTTTGTCAAACATCCTCTTCTGTCGAAACCGTTGAAAGAACATCTTCTGTCAAACACTTAGCTACAAATAACTTTCCAACTTTATTCTGCCAGAACACTATTTGTATTTCTGTCGAAATAATGGAGTTTTGAACCTTGTCAGCAATTCTTGAATCCTCTTCCTTTGATTGTCCTTCGACAAAGGTGATCTCAAGCCCTTAATTTCAGTCTTGTCGAAATTATGGGTTTACAGTAGGCATAACTTAACTGTTATCGAACAAAAGTCTTTGTGTCTTCCCTCTCTTCCAGCTTTCTTTTCAAAGCCTCAGTTCCTGAGCATTCACCTTTTTGCACTGACACTTGTACATTTCTTTTCCAGCTTTTGCACACAGATAGCACATACACTTACCCCTTTAAACACAATATTTTAAGCGTGGATCCCGTCGAGTACGACAGACAATCTGGGTGTTAATACCTTCCCAGGTTGTATCCAACCCCCTTTCTCAATTTCTCTGGTTCGCAACCGTCTTATCCATATCTTTCTAGGTTTATGCAGCATTACCTTTCCTTCGGGATAAAAATGCCTAGATGGGGACTCTATTCAGTTCATTTCATTTTCTCTCTCCGCCGACCGTTCGCGTCTGTACCTTATTTTACCCGGTGTCTTTTCGGGGGAGCGACAATCCCACCAATGTTTAAGGCTCCTAGGTTCGACAAATACAACGGGAACTCATGTCCCCAGACCCACCTTCAAGCTTATTACAGTAAGATCGCTGTTTAAACTAAGGACGGGAAGCTCTGGATGTATTTCTTCCAAGATAGCTTGTCTGGAGGATCCCTCGAATGGAACATGAAGCTGGAATGAACTTTTGTCCGTAATTGGAAGGAACTTGTAGAGGCGTTCCTCAAACAATACCAGTGCAATATTAATATGGCCCCTAGCAGGACTCGGTTGCAAAGTCTGTCACAAAAGAATTCTGAGAGCTTTAAAGAGTATGCGTGGAGGTGGCACGAGCTAGACTTGTTCACGGATACCCTCCCGGGGCATTTCATGGATCGCCTTGCGGGGTGTTCATAGAGTGGTTTCTCAGACATCATTCTGACAGGAGAAAGGATTGAAAACTAGATGAAGCAAGGTAAAATCCAGAGCAGTGGTGCCTCCATGTCCAGAAATAAGAAGTCGTTCTCGAACAGACAGAAGATAAAGGACAGAGAAGCAGGGGCAGTGTACGCCCAGCAAAAGAGGGGAAATCAGGGTTCATGTTACCAGAAGACAACCGTGATTATCCCAGGCGCAACATATCCACAACAACAACATCCTCACCTACATAACCCCCACTAGGGTCGACAACATCAACAAAGGAGGGAAAGAGTTTTTGACCCTTTACCAATGTCTCATACTGATTTACTTCAAGATTTACTTCAATTGAGATTGATTGAGCTTCACAAGTTGTCCCCACCGCCTGTTCTACTACCGGATGGATGGGATGCCAACACCCGCTGCGATTTCCATTCGGGGGCACCAGGAATCATATTGATGGGTGTAAGGCTTTTCACCATAAGGTGCAGGATTTAATCGATTCGGAAGTTGTCAACTTTTCTCCAAACAGATAGGGGAAAAGGCATTTGTATTGGTTTGAAGTCTTCTTATCAAAGTCTGTAAAAAAAAGAACTAAAACGATAAAGTTGGAAGTATTCCCATACTCTCAATAATGGCAATGGGTTGTTTACTTCAATGCATTTTCATCCCTAGTGAGGGGAACTACGTCACTCTAATTCTTTATTGGTCACAAGCCAATGGAGATACGTAGGTATAAGATCGTCAAGTCTTTGCGAGCAACCTTATGTGTCAATCTATTATTTCTTTCAGATGTCTCGTATCAGTGTTCAACGTCAGAGTCTTAATGTCAGATTAATTGTGAATGAAGTATGGTGTTTAGTATGTGACCATTTAATTGAAGATTGCAAGTCCATGGAAAAGCTATTGATCATTGAAAGTATCCAAGACTGATAAGTGCAGACATAGTCAAGTCTCCTCAATAATGGCAATGTTCAGTTTCTTTACTGCATTTTCATTTGTAGTTTCTTTTGTTTGTTTAAACATTTGTATGCAAACATGAAACTTGTTTGTTTTTGAATGATAATCATAGTAAAACGCGCTTGTTTTTCTTGAAGTAATCCATTGGTATTCACTCATGATTTTGTGTATATGAATTGCAATACCAACAGTTTTGCTTAAAGTCTATGAGGGAGGATGACAAAACAAAAACGCAAAAATCTCTAATTGTGTGCTTTTGAAAAAGACCTTGTTGATGATGTACATACATTGTTTCAAATCCTAGTAGCTGGAGATATAAGGAAGATAGCCTCTCGATAACCCATTTGAGCCTTGAATTAGGAGTTTCTTTTCGCATGAAAAAAAACCCTTACATTTAACCTAGGGGCAGGGTAGGTGTCAGCTAGTTGGAATGAACGTTCAAACTTTCCTAAAGGAGTGCACATTTGAGGATCCATTACCTTTCATCGTATCAAATCAAGAGGTCCAAAGACCAGAAACCATAATGGTTATCCCAATCAAGACATCCAAAGACCGGAAACCACAAGGTTTATCCCTCATCAACTGAGAAGTGAGACAGTCACGACCCCTTTCAAAGCAATCAAGACAACCAGTGTCACATGATTTGTTCAAAAAAAAAGGAGAGAATAAAAAAAATGAAAATGTCCGCTAAGTCGAAACTTGAAAACAAGCGACTTAGGAAAAAGTTAGGGCATCATGCTGGACTTCACAATCAAAGATTCAAAAGAATTAGTCCAGGAAAAAACATCTAACCAGATTGGATTATCCGAAGAAAGTCGCTCGTCAAAGTCATCATCAGCAGAAGCTCCGAAGACTCCGAACTCATAATTGGTAAAAGGATAAGGATAATTATGTTTCAATGTAGCCCTTTCCCCAATAAATTACCATTTTCTACTTTGTAAATACTTTGTGGAATCACGCCTTCGGCTGATTACCACCCAATATATGAAAATTGTATCCTTTTCCCATTTGTTTGTAACTCTTATTTGTTTATCTGCTCTTACAAAATGATGTTTTAAAAAAAATGATTTGTTGTTTTCGTGAAATTAAAATGAATTTACTTTTCAAAGTAAAAATTTGCAATTTTCCTTGGTCTGTGAACGTAAAAGGAAATCATGCAGTTTCTTCAAAAGCAACCAATTTCTGGAATATCCCACTAGGATAAAATTGTGTCTCCCTACAGATTCGTGTCTCCAGAAATCAAAAACATAAGGAGCTCCCCTCTATAATGAGCAATTCAACCAAGCCATGGTGATATTACCATCTCCGGATCGGCCCAATATTCTTTGTCTTGTCTTGTCAATTTATGTGTCGTGTCTCTTTTGTTAGCATATGCATTCATTCTTACATTCATGACTATGTTTGCATTTTACATTTGCATAATCATATAGCATTTATCCCACGTGATAAAGAGTCTTCTCTCCAGCTCTTTCATGGATGGAACGTCAATTTTCGAGTTTGGATAACTTGAACCTCTACAGTAACATTGTAACCAAACCTTTTCAACCTCAAGATCACCGACATGATGAACAACCTAGCATCCTAGGATCAAATGTTTGGGTATTCTAAGGTATTTAATCCTCATGTACCTCGAATATCCCAATGCTTTCACCATTTGTATCTTTGGGTCCAAGAAGATTAAATAAAGGAATCTTCCATACCCTAAATTTTGACCCTAAGATGTGTATATTATCAGAAGAAATCCACTGACCAAAGGACTATGCAAGATTGGTTTGAACAGTATCCCCGCAATGGATCAGGATTATTGAGTCCCTCAGAGGATTCAGGCAAAGGACCAATCATTAATACATAAGTTTTTTAACCTTTCAATCACTATCAAAGGGTTAAAGAATCTCAAATGATGAGAAATCTTTCAAGAACTGTACAAAAGTTTCAGTGATCTGGGCCCCGAGTCATCACAATCACTAATTAGGGTTTCAGTCCTCTAAGCCCTCTGTAACATGGTGGGAGAACTGACTTTTCTATAAATGTTACGGATAGCAAGAGTCGCCACCGACTTTTATTTTATCCAAAAGGAAAGGACATAAAAGAACAGGAAAGACCTTAAAAAGATTTTGAGTTCGGGGGGTAGGTTATACAAAGGGAATGTGTTAGCACCCTTTATATCCATGGTTATCCATGGGCTCTTAGTTACTTAGCTCACTTTAAACTGTTTTGAGAAAATGTAGTGTGTGATTAAAAAATTTCTAAGTACTTTATAATGATCCTCGTATGGATGTATATAAAGACTTTGTTTTGAAAATTTGTTTGAAATGTGAAGTGTAATAAAGTATTTTGAAAAGGTGAGCAAGTAATTAGGAGGAACCTACCCTATAATAAGTCTTTACTGTTCTTATGTGTTCTTTCAATGGTAAGACTATCCCTATTATTAAGGAATAGGTAGTCATTACCTTGGATGTAAGAAGGGACATGTATAGGGACAATCTGAATTTAGGCAACTGTAAGGTGTCTTTAGCAATTCGTAGGGACTTATCATCTTTTATTCGAAGGGGCAAGATCATTTATCGTAGGCAACCTCGAAGGGACTTGATCTTATAAACTGAAGGGACTTGATGATATTTATGAAGAGACTTTGCTTAAGACACCTTACTTGACCTTAAAAATAGGCAACATGAGAGGTAACCTTAGAAAGTGTAGGATGGCGATCAAAGATCGACTTACGTGTGTGAGTGTTTATTTTCAAGTATTTATCTTATTTAATTAGTGATTCTAAGTCAATTTTTAATTACAAACATGTTATACACACCCTATAGTTACTAACCACGCAGTTAATATATTTACAATAAAAATAAAGCAAAAATATAAACCTAAACTATTACAAAGTTTTGGGATAGTTACAATATAATCGGAGAAATAATAATGACAATAAAATAAAAAATAAATAATCAATAATTTAAATGGTTAGTAATAATAATAATAATAAAAAGGTTAGTAAAAATATAAAGAAGATAAAAATTTAAGAGAATATATTATTTTTAAATTAAATAAACATTTAAAAAAAAGATTTAGGAGAAAATAGAATAATTAATGATAATAATAAACAAATACTAATTATTTACATATTAAACAAATAATAAATAATTAATTATAATTTATAAAAATATTAGATTAAATTTTAAAGATTATGAAAAATTAGGATTTTAATTATTAATTGAAATATTAATTAATTTATTTACAAAATATATATTTAATAATATGAACATATAATAAGATAAATATGAATAATTTGATTTTTTTGAGAAAATAATTTGAATTAAAAAAATATAAGTTTTTGTAAAGAAAATAATATATACATTTATTTTATAAATTTATTATTTAAAGAATTAATTGAATTAAATAAATAAAACACAAGAAATAGTGAAAATAAATGAAAAAAACATACCTGGGGCTGGGATTCGAACCCAAGCCCTAGCAATGGCACTTAGCTGTTTCTGCATCAAACATTAAATCAAAATATCCAGAAACATTACAAACATCATCATGAACAATAATATACAATCAAATTTCATTTATATTGCTTGTATCATTGAAATCGAAAAATCAAATTTCAAGCTAAAGATGAAATCGGTTTATGCATTTTAATGAGTTTTGGATGATGTAATGCATTGGGATAGCATCAAGGATGATCAAGGAAGAGATTTCCACCTTCAAAACACTTTGATATAGCCTGCAAAATAGAATCTGAATTATGAATTTTTTATAAAAATTTGAAGTATTGTTCTTACTCTTGGAGGCAACCAAATTCGTCTCTTTGTGTTATGATCTCTTCATGTATATATAGTGAGTGTAATTAGGTCAAAAAATCATATCCTACTTTGGACTTTTGGATCACTTGAGATTGAAAAAGATATGCTTTCAAATATTGAAAAAAAATTGATATCTTCTTACTATTTTTTGTTGATATGATCTTATATAATTTCAATCATCTCTAAATGGCCTTTAAGAATTTCTAGAACAAAAATCAAATCAAATATTGAGAAAAAAAATTGATATCTTCTTACTATTTTTGGTTGATATGATCTTATATGATTTCAATCATCTCTAAATGGCCTTTAAGAATTTCTAGAACAAAAATCAAATCAAATATTGAGAAAAAAAATTGATATCTTCTTACTATTTTTGATTGATCTGATTTTGTATGATCTCAATCACTTTAAATTGTCCTTTAAGATTTTCTAGAAGAAGAATCAAATCAAATATTGAGACTTTTATATTTTATTTTGATTTAAAATGATTTTTAATGTATAAAATCATAATAAATAAAATAAAATAAATAAAATTTGAATAAATGATTTTTAATTCGTGCATGATGTCATGGAAGTGTTTGGGTCATAAAAATGCAAGCCCATGTGGAAATAATTGGTTCTAAGACCCCATTTGCTCAATAAACCCCTCAAAAATTTCCCAACTTTGCAAAGACATAAGTCCCTCAATTTTAAGGATATGAAGGTGTTATTGGACATTTTGGAAAGCTTAAGGAGTCCTCTAACAAACCTCTTTCGTCTCATGTCCATATCTTTTACCATTCTCAAGTTATGCTCTTTGGAAGATGTTGACTTTTTGTTGACTTTTGAAATGACCTATAATGTCTTAGCTCATACCTTCCAAATGAAGCATTTTTGGGCTTGGCTTGTGAGACACAAAGTTGTAGAGAATTAAATTTCCTTCAAAATGAACTTTGGATGGGAAATTTTTGATGAAGCATGTGAAAGTTATGGCTGGTCAAAGTTCAGTTGACTTTTCCTATGAAAACCCTAATTTAGAAACTCCTGATTCTTGATGATCTGAAATCTCCTTGATGAATCATGATCAACCCTTGATCAAATGATGAATTTTACTTCATAAACTTGATGTTGGCAAAAAAAATCATGATGTTTGACTTTGGTTTGACCACAGTTGACCTCAGTTTGACTTTTTAACTACTTTGACTGATTTTAGCCTATCTGATCATCTGACTGAGCAAAACTTTGGAGAAAGTCTTGAAACTTGACATAGGGATTCTTTAAGACATATAGGGTGCTATGAAGCTCACTTGAAGCCTTGGAAGTCCATTTAGCCTGATGAAAGTCAAAAACCCTAGTTTAGGATGCTTTGCTTAGGAGGATGCATTGTCTGAGGGAATTGTCAAACTTTCTGACTAATTGTGAACCTTGTGGACCTTGTGAACCTTGTGAACCTCTTGGGACACCTTTGTACACAATGTCTTGTCTTGGTGAGGGAAAATTTTGGGGTGCAACAGCTGCCCCTGTTCAATTTTCTGAAACCTGAGGGGTTAGATTGGTATATGTGCCAGTCGTGACCTGGAAGGTTGAAGGGGATTGAACACAAAAGCCCAAAAAATTGCACTCACCGGTGCGTAAAGTAACACTGATGATTAGTTGTATATGCTTAAGTGGGCTTGAAGATGCCACTTGGAAGAACTGGAGATGGGCTTATAGATGCCATCCATAATATCAGGAGGTGATAATATCTTGATGTTGATACTGGATATCAGTACTAGGTCTTTGTATAGGCCGTCTCTGAATCATTTATGCAACATGGTTTGAATTGTTGAATAGACCAGTAGAAATAAATCTTCGTGACGATTATCTCTTCTGGAAATATCCTGGATTAGGGAATAGATCTTTGTATAGACCGTTTGCCTACTATCCAAGAACAAAAGAATATCAGGATTAAATCTCCTGAAAATATCCTGAACTAGGGAATAGATCTTTGTACAGACCGTTTGCCTGATATCCAAGAACAAATAGATTAAATCTTCTGAAAATATCCTGGACTAGGGAATGGATCTTCGTATAAACCGTTTGCTTAATATCCAAGAACAAATAGATTAAATCTTCTGAAAATATCCTGAACTAGGGAATGGATCTTCGTATAGACCGTTTGCCTAATATCCAAGAACAAATAGATTAAATCTTCTGAAAATATCCTGGACTAGGGAATGGATCTTTGTATAGACCGTTTGCCTACTATCCAAGGACATCTTGAGTAATGATTAAGTATCAGCACTAGACCTTCGTATAGATCGTCTCTGACCTGTTGTGAATTATTGATAGTATTTTACCTGCACATAACCATCCTGCAAGGAAAAGGTTAGTTTATGCAATATGTATGCATGCATAGCATGGTGCAAATGTATTATTCATTTATGGATATGTTATGGTATGATATAAATGATGTATGTATGAATTATGCAGCCTGAAGCGTCTGGATATCTTTGTATAACAACTACTGGCTAGGGAAAATAAATCCCGCTTCGTTGCTGAAGAATATGAGGAACTCGTTCCCATCTTGTTTAATAGTATAGTATTTATAACCTCCCGTCTTCGTTCGTCGTACTTTTTATTGAAGGAATAATTTCCTGAGTATCCTGACTGAGGATAAAAGAGATGGACATAAATTCAAGGGGAGACGTAACTTGAAGTATCTATAAAGATAGATTTTCTCTACTGGAGATTTGTAGTTGTCTTGTGGGGATGAACCGGCGAAGCTTCGTTGAACTACTACCCTCGTTCGTCCTTAGTAAATACTATTACTGCATTTCATGCATTTCTGGTAAGCATCAATCATATTCAAAGCATATATAAATTCAAACATAACCAACAAACGTTTTTCGCTTTAGTAAAAGAGGAAAAGTAATCCTGAATAAAGAGGGAAAAGTAAAGTTGAACTCGAAAACAAAATCGTTTCAACTTTGAGAGTGTATAACCAATTGGATTTAGAGCTCCTGATATTCTTAACTTTCCTGAATACCTTCCCAGAAATCCTCATAGCTGGATCTGAAGACATGATACTGACACCATCTGATACTACTGACATAGACAGTTAATTTCCACAATGGCTTCTGCTGAGAATTAAATATCAAGGTAATACAATGAGAGGAACGTGTCTTCGAATTGTGATGGACCATATACGCTTCGGGTATTAGATTTGAAAAGAAAGCATTGCCCATTGGTTGAGGATGAATTGTCCCATAATGGAAGTATCTGAATGTAGTTACCTCAAGAGAAATAAGCAGAATGCCCCACAATAATATGCCCCTGACATCATGAACTTTATAATGTTACCCTTGGTAATTCAAATATATGAGGAGAGCTTCCCCTGGCTATTTAAACATAATTGAACCCTGTCCTAATTGCCCCAAATGAGTTAGGAAGTATCATGGCTTGCCCCCTTGATTGTGAGATAATGACTATGCCCCTTTGTATACATGGACTTTGATCTAGGAAGCAACTTTGTTTATCGGAAGGACTTTGGTTTATTGAACATTCATCCTGTAAGTTTCTCTGTTTATCAAACACTCAGGTTTATGCAGACAAATATATTCAAAAATGCAATGCTTATGTCTGTCTTGAAGTTTTGAAAAAGAGTTATTTTAGAAAAACAATTTTTATGAAAACTGTGATATTAACTCGAGTTTTATAATAAGCCCTAAAGGAGTCAGGATACCTTTTTGTGGCAATATTCTTTCAAACTAACCATGCTTCTGTTAGGACTTTTAAAGGGTTATAACGTGGCCTGGTTCATGGTTTAAGAAACAAAGGATAAAGGCTCAAATTTTATTTGTACCCAACCCAATCTCCATGATGTTCTTCAGTTCTATGTTCGGTTAACTTATGCATCGAAGCTCCAAAGAATTTTGGTATTGTAACACTGACATTTGTGATGGTTCAGAAACCAAAAATTTATTTGAACATTCAGTCATCTTTCTTTGTTGAGGATTCATAGTGACCTCTTTTTTCTTTTGACTTTGTTATATCTTCTTTTTGCCTGAACTGTTTGTTTCAAAATTACAGTCAGTGGAATTTCTCAATTTTTTTACTAAGTCTCCTTCATAGGTTTTGACTTAGTGGGTTTTTCTTTTGCTGGATATTGACTGTCAGGTTTAATGATTACAAGGAACCATCATTAGTTGTGTACAACACAGATAATTGGCATATTTGAGTTAACCGAGTAACTACCCTGCCCCGGGTTATGAATAAGGGTTTTAATTTGTATGAGAATGAAAAACTCCTACTTCATAGGCTCAAAAGGATTGACTAGGGATTAACTTCCTTATATCTCCACTGTTTAGGAATTGAAACAATGCTTGTACATCGTCAGCATAGTCTGTTCAAAAGCATACTGCATAAGATTATGGTATTGTTTTCGTCATCCTCCCTCTACAGGCTTATAGCTTTATCAGGAGTTAAATATCACAAGATAGAAATAAGAAGCATAGTTTTAAATATAGTGAAACGAATGGATTAACTCAAGATAAACATATGCAATGCATTAGTGAAAATAAAGTCTAACATAATAGTAAGTGTTTAGGCAAACAAAATAAATTACAAATGAAAATTCAAATGTTCTCAAAGTCTCTTCCTCTAAACTCGTCACTCCAGTTATCTGGAAACTTTGATGCTTGATGGACGATAGAAGAACTCAACCTGGCCTTCTAGCGTAACCTCGAGTATTCCTTCGTCAATTAGATCTTGAATCTTATTCTTCAATGCCCAACAATTATTAGTGTCATGTCCGGAACTATCGGAGTGGTACATACACCTTGCTTTGGGATTATAGCGAGGAGAAGAGGTATTAGGATTTTTAGGAGAATTTTCCAAGGAAATTAGCTTCATTTCCAACAAGCATTGCAACATTTGTGGCATTTGCGTGTTGAATTTGATGAACTGTCTTTTATATTCCTTGTGTCGAAGTGGACTAATCTTACAGGTCTTCCTTCTTCCATTGAAGAATAATCAGTGGTAGCCTGTCTCTTTCCTTCTCTTATCCTTACTTTCCTTTAAGCCAAGTCGGCTTGTTTCAACGGAGGTTGACTGATGATTAGATTCTCAACCACATTATGTCGAAGCTTATTGACAAAGCTTCTCAGCTCTTCTTGCCCCTGGGTCAAACTCTGGATAAGAGCCATTTGGCCATTCATTTGGATCCTCATCTCTGCCATCTCAGCTTGTAGTTGTTTCAGCTGATCATCCTTGTTGTCTTTAGGCTTCTTCTTCTTCATGTCCTTAGAGAGGAATGCTTTCAACTCTTCTTTCCCCATGGACAAATTCAGAATCACTTCTTGAAACTGAGCATTCTGAGCTTGAAGCTCTTTGATAGATTGTTCGAGAGCCATTTCTGCTGAAATAAACAACAAGAAGATAAGAAACCTGTTGTGACAACCTGTCATGCAATGATATGGTATGTAGATGCATATGCAATGTTTTCAAGGACCGCAAAATTTACATTTGTTAAACAAACGGAAATAAAAACTTTTATTAGTAAATGTTAAAATTATTTTTCCACTTGGGCTTACAATGAAGGGAAATAAGTACAAAACTGGGGTTTTAAGTCTCCCATGGACGTTTCCTCTTTGTATGGAGGTATGTGTTGAGGTTCCGCTCCTCGTGAAGTTGCTTGGTCAGCTCCAACACTTTTTCTTGGCTAATCCTGAATTGAGCTTCGAAGGTATTTCTTTGTTCCTTTAGTTGGATCCAGGATTTCTGCAATTCTTCCAGGTTAGTGGGCATGTCTGGATGAAGGATGGTATAAGGAGTATCTCCTTCTGCAACAGGTTCTATAGTAACTGGTAGAATAATAGGATATGGCATCATAAGAGTTTGAGCACGAGATTGCACCCATCTGAGGTAAGGTTCCATAGGAATGGAGTACTTTGGTTCCAAAGTCTTGCTGTCAACCTTGTTCACTTTACCCCAAGCTCGTATGAACCTTTGACGGTAACCTTGCAGATCGTTGTCGTAGTCGAACATAATTCCTTGAATAAGCTTGTCATGAGAACCATTGCTCCGAGCATAACCAAACTGACGTAGAGCTAAAGAAGGATTGTAGGTAATGCCCCCTCTTATGCAAAGGAGTGGCACATTGGGGAATTCACCACAACGGTCAATGATAGTAACATTCTCCATAGATCTAGAACACCAATGAATGTCTGAATGAGAAACTGACATGATCCTTTTAGACCACCTTAACCCTTGTTCATTCTTCATCACTGATCGAGGAAGGTGAGAAATAAACCACCTAGACAATAGAGGTATACAACACATCAGATTTCCTTGTGCCTTCGTAGTACGGGTATGAAGAGAGTGTAAGATGTCTCCAAGTAATGTAGGCACTGGATTGCGAGTCAGAAATATGTTGATGGCGTGTATGTCTATGAACTGGTCTGGATTAGGGAACAACACTAAGCCATAGATCAATAGGGCTAAGATCTCCTCAAAAGCATCATAACTCATAGCCTTCAGGAACACTTGAGCTTTCTCCATTAATACCTTAGCAAGAATACCCTTAACTCCACTTCTTGTTTCTAAGACAATGTCTGGTTTCTTCAAATATAAGGCTGCAGCAATGACTTCAGGTTTAGGCTCTTTTTCCAAGCCTGTGAAAGGTCTCTGATCAAGGATAGGTATACCCAGTAGTTTGGAGAACTCTTCTATTGTAGGAACCAACTGATAGTCGGGGAATGTGAAACAATGATGTTTAGGATCAAAGATCTGAAATAGGACACTTATCATGTCTTCATTGAACCCTGAAGTGACTAGATCCAGTAGGTGACCATGCCTCTTGATGAATTGGGAGTTTTCAGAAACTTGAGAGACCAATTCCTTAAGCTTAGGAGGTATTCCTACAAAGTTGATCCGGATAGTATTCCTATGAGCAGAAGCCATGACCTGCAACAAAGAACAAAGATAAATCCTTTGGTCCTTGAAATGGTTAGTGAAAATGCTATGCTTATGATGCATGATGATGCTATGATGTTATGCTCAATCACAAACATGTGGCACACACAAACAAGTCACACAATAGCCTTAGGTTTGAAGGCTTGCATGAGGTTTAAAGGTAAATACCCTCCCCTGAAGTTAGTTGGTTCATCCTGTCCTATAAAGTAACCAGGTTCTAAGGGATCTCAATATCATTGATCCTTCACAAGGGTGGTTGTTCAGTAGGAAACTTACTTGCCAACCAAAACCCTCATAGTTTAGGATCTCAATGAGTGTAGCATCGAGTATCAACCAACTTCAGTCTTCACCAAAGTCGGTTATCTCACTACTTTCTAAAGGCCAAGATGGGATAACTAGGGTTCTAAAAGTCAGTTAGTGTATTGACAACATATGGCAGCCCCATATTATCCTTAACTTACTTAAGGAACATAAGCACCAACTAAGAAGTCACACTAACTATGGCCACCAGATCAACCATATCGGTATACGCCGTACAGTTTCCTTGGTCTATTGCCATTTACCTAAGGTACACTAGATCCGGGTTAGGATCTTTCCCACATAAGAGCACCCAACAAGTAAAGTAAAGCAAACAAAGCAAACAAGTTTAAAGTGATCTAATTCCTAAGGGTACCCCTCTTTTATTAATTCCCCAGCAGAGTCGCCAGTTCTGTAACACGGTGTGAGAACTGACTTTTCTATAAATGTTGCGGATAGCAAGAGTCGCCACCGACTTTTATTTTATCCAAAAGGAAAGGACATAAAAGAACAGGAAAGACCTTAAAAAGATTTTGAGTTCGGGGGTAGGTTATACAAAGGGAAGGTGTTAGCACCCTTTATATCCATGGTTATCCATGGGCTCTTAGTTACTTAGCTCACTTTAAACTGTTTTGAGAAAATGTAGTGTGTGATTAAAAATTTTCTAAGTACTTTATAATGATCCTCGTATGGATGTATATAAAGACTTTGTTTTGAAAATTTGTTTGAAATGTGAAGTGTAATAAAGTATTTTGAAAAGGTGAGCAAGTAATTAGGAGGAACCTACCATATAATAAGTCTTTACTGTTCTTATGTGTTCTTTCAATGGTAAGACTATCCCTATTATTAAGGAATAGGTAGTCATTACCTTGGATGTAAGAAGGGACATGTATAGGGACAATCTGAATTTAGGCAACTGTAAGGTGTCTTTAGCAATTCGTAGGGACTTATCATCTTTTATTCGAAGGGACAAGATCATTTATCGTAGGCAACCTCGAAGGGACTTGATCTTATAAACTGAAGGGACTTGATGATATTTATAAAGGGACTTTGCTTAAGACACCTTACTTGACCTTAAAAATAGGCAACATGAGAGGTAACCTTAGAAAGTGTAGGATGGCGATCAAAGATCGACTTACGTGTGTGAGTGTTTATTTGCAAGTATTTATCTTATTTAATTAGTGATTCTAAGTCAATTTTTAATTACAAACATGTTATACACACCCTATAGTTACTAACCACGCAGTTAATATATTTACAATAAAAATAAAGCAAAAATATAAACCTAAACTATTACAAAGTTTTGGGATAGTTACAATATAATCGGAGAAATAATAATGACAATAAAATAAAAAATAAATAATCAATAATTTAAATGGTTAGTAATAATAATAATAATAATAAAAAGGTTAGTAAAAATATAAAGAAGATAAAAATTTAAGAGAATATATTATTTTTAAATTAAATAAACATTTAAAAAAAAGATTTAGGAGAAAATAGAATAATTAATGATAATAATAAACAAATACTAATTATTTACATATTAAACAAATAATAATTAATTAATTATAATTTATAAAAATATTATATTAAATTTTAAAGATTATGAAAAATTAGGATTTTAATTATTAATTGAAATCTTAATTAATTTATTTACAAAATATATATTTAATAATATGAACATATAATAAGATAAATATGAATAATTTGATTTTTTTGAGAAAATAATTTGAATTAAAAAAATATAAGTTTTTGTAAAGAAAATAATATATACATTTATTTTATAAATTTATTATTTAAAGAATTAATTGAATTAAATAAATAAAACACAAGAAATAGTGAAAATAAATGAAAAAAACATACTTGGGGCTGGGATTCGAACCCAAGCCCTAGCAATGTCACTTAGCTGTTTCTGCATCAAACATTAAATCAAAATATCCAGAAACATTACAAACATCATCATGAACAATAATATACAATCAAATTTCATTTATATTGCTTGTATCATTGAAATCGAAAAATCAAATTTCAAGCTAAAGATGAAATCGGTTTATGCATTTTAATGAGTTTTGGATGATGTAATGCATTGGGATAGCATCAAGGATGATCAAGGAAGAGATTGTCACCTTCAAAACACTTTGATATAGCCTGCAAAATAGAATCCGAATTATGAATTTTTTATGAAAATTTGAAGTATTGTTCTTACTCTTGGAGGCAACCAAATTCGTCTCTTTGTGTTGTGATCTCTTCATGTATATATAGTGAGTGTAATTAGGTCAAAAAACCATATCCTACTTTGGACTTTTGGATCACTTGAGATTGAAAAAGATATGCTTTCAAATATTGAAAAAAAATTGATATCTTCTTACTATTTTTGGTTGATATGATCTTATATGATTTCAATCATCTCTAAATGGCCTTTAAGAATTTCTAGAACAAAAATCATATCAAATATTGAGAAAAAAAATTGATATCTTCTTACTATTTTTGGTTGATATGATCTTATATGATTTCAATCATCTCTAAATGGCCTTTAAGAATTTCATGAACAAAAATCAAATCAAATATTGAGAAAAAAAATTGATATCTTCTTACTATTTTTGATTGATCTGATTTTGTATGATCTCAATCACTTTAAATTGTCCTTTAAGATTTTCTAGAAGAAGAATCAAATCAAATATTGAGACTTTTATATTTTATTTTGATTTAAAATGATTTTTAATGTATAAAATCATAATAAATAAAATAAAATTAATAAAATTTGAATAAATGATTTTTAATTCGTGCATGATGTCATGGAAGTGTTTGGGTCATAAAAATGCAAGCCCGTGTGGAAAGAATTGGTTCTAAGACCCCATTTGCTCAATAAACCCCTCAAAAATTTCTCAACTTTGCAAAGACATAAGTCCCTCAATTTTAAGGCTATGAAGGTGTTCTTGGACATTTTGGAAATCTTAAAGAGTCCTCTAACAAACCTCTTTGGTTTCATGTCCATATCATTTACCATTCTCAAGTTATGCTCTTTGGAAGATGTTGACTTTTTGTTGACTATTGAAATGACCTATAATGTCTTAGCTCATACCTTCCAAATGAAGCATTTTTGGGCTTGGCTTGTGAGACACAAAGTTGTAGAGAATTAAATTTCCTTCGAAATGAACTTTGGATGGGAAATTTTTGATGAAGCATGTGAAAGTTATGGCTGGTCAAAGTTCAGTTGACTTTTCCTATGAAAACCCTAATTTAGAAACTCCTGATTCTTGATGATCTGAAATCTCCTTGATGAATCATGATCAAACCTTGATAAAATGATGAATTTTACTTCATAAAATTGATGTTGGCAAAAAATCATAAAGTTTGACTTTGGTTTGACCACAGTTGACCTCAGTTTGACTTTTTAACTACTTTGACTGATTTTAGCCTATCTGACCATCTGACTGAGCAAACCTTTGGGGAAAGTCTTGAAACTTTACATAGGGATTCTTTAAGACATATAGGGTGCTATGAAGCTCACTTGAAGCCTTGGAAGTCCATTTAGCCTGATGAAAGTCAAAAACCCTAGTTTAGGATGCCTTGCTTAGGAGGATGCATTGTCTTAGGGAATTGTCAAATTTTCTGACTAATTGTGAACCTTGTGAACCTTATGAGATATCTTGTGAACCTTGTGAACCTTGTGAACCTCTTGGGACACCTTAGTACACAATGTCTTGTCTTTGTGAGGGCAAATTTTGGGGTGCAACACCCTTCAAATGAATTTTTTCATGGGAAAAGGAGCCAAGGACTACATGTATCATCAAGAATGTTAACATGACCATGACAAGCCATTTACAAGTACAAAAGGTGCAGAGATCAAAGATTGTAAGATTAGGGTTTCACAATGCCCAGATTAAGGTTTTTGACTAATCGGGGGACCAAAAGTCAATATTTTCATCTGGACAAGATCCTATATCATAGGAAATGGTTTAAATAGCTCATATACATCATAGAAGTCCATTCATAAGGACAAGATACCTCATAGTACATTCATAAGCCAAAGTTTGACTTTTCACCCAAAATGATCCTCATGACATATATTTCAAGAATATATAGTCATGAACACATTTAATCATAAAAAACCAGAAATTTGAAGATAACTTGTAAAAGGGGCAATCTTTGAAACTTAGGAAATTTTCTAAGTTATGGAAAAAAAGTGTTCAAGTACCCTACTTCCAAGCATCATAACTTGTGATCCAAGCATCATATTTTGGTGAACCAAAGCTCAAATGAAAGATCTTGCAACAAACTACAAATGATTCAACTAGGAGAAACTCCAATTCCTCATGGATTTCAAGTTGAAGATGGATCAAAATCAAGAAAAATACTGATTTTCAACACTTAAAAAACATCTGCCTAAGTGCAAAATCAGCAAAACATCAAAACTTAGAGGGATTTTACACCAAGTTCCAAACTGATTCAGATCCTTTTCTAAACACCAATATTGTTGCAAATGTTTCCAACAATTCAAAGAACCAATTGGCATGAAAAGATCTTGCTTATACATGAAGAAATCATTGATCAAAGTGACCATCCAAAACTGTTTTGCAAAAATAGATTTTTCACAGACTTGTGAAATCTATTTTTTGAGGCAAAGTACACTGTCAAGTGGATTTAAGCATCTAAATAATGATTACAAACCTGATCAAACCTACAAACTCATGATTGCACCATCGAATTCACCAAAATGACATTCATGGAATTCAACATTATGCATTTTGATCCAAGGGCCACAAAGCTTCCAAAAGGCATATTGTTTGATCTCTTATTCAACTAGCAATAGGTGGACACACCCCAAGCATCAAACTTCCAAGGAATGTGAATTTCGATGCTGCATAGCTGAGTTATTTCACAAAATCATCATTTCACTTGTAAGAGATATTTTTCATAAACCATGACTCACCATTGTGATATTTTCACTTCAAATCTTGGAGGCCAAGTTTGCTCAACATATTTTCCTATAAATAGAGACTCCATTCCATCATAAAAATTACACCAAAGCCTCTGATCTCCAAGCTTTCTATCTTTGCTCTCAAAGACTCAAAACTAAAAAAATTTAGCAATCACTTCTGGTTTTTGAGTTTGAGCTAGCACAAGCTCAAACCAATTGCTCACACATATCACATATGATGTTTATGAGGTGTTCAAACACTTAGATCCCGTCTGAAACACCTCCAACCTATAATCACACTTCAAAACCACAAATAAGTCTTGCTTCAGCAACTTGAAGGCCACAACTTGATCCAGCCTTTTGCAATCAAGTCCAAGTGTTCAAACATACTCCATATGGTGTAGGGAAGCTGTTCGGATCATTACAACATATTTGTAACACCTCCAGCTCGAATCACAACTCCAGTTGCAGCTCCAAGTTCAGGTAAGCCTTAAACTAGGCCAAATCATAATCCATGCATATTTCCTCGCACTATCTTTTTGCCATATGTGTGTAATCATATTCTAAGAGATTCCCCTCAATCAATTTCACAAAATCATCATCATGTAGAATTTCATGAGGCTCAGGAAAAATTAGGGTTCTTCAGTGTTCATCACTGATTTCTCACTCCACACATAAAAAAAAATGAAATTAATTGGTACCACTGGGTTCGTGGATCAAAATGAGTGATTTTGATGTTTAAATCATCTCAAATGGATGCCTATTCCACGAGATATGATGGCTTTTGCAAATTCTGGGCAAGAACACCTTCGCGCGTGTTCTTGGTGCCTTTTTTTGAAAATTAAAATATTTGAATTTTGTGATTTTATTTAATTGATTCAAAAATTAATAACTTTCTGATTCTTTTGAGTTTTTAAATGATTCTTTTTTCATTAATTCTAAAAAATGTTTAAATATTTTATTCCACGAAAAAATATATAAAATATATATTTTTTAATGTATTTATTATTTTCTAAAGAAATTAATTTTATTTTTTTCTAAACATTTTAAAATCCAATTCTTTCACTTGATTTTTCAAACATAAATGATATTCAAGTTGTCCCATGGATAAAACATAAATTTTCAAACATGGGTCAAAGGTTTCAACTTGTTTTTCATTTGTGTTTGAAATTTATCAAATATTTTAATATTTTAATTCAAATAAATATTAAAAAAAAACAAAATTAGGGTTTTAAATTTCATACCCTCAATTTTACTTTTGTCACACTCATGGGTCTCTATTAGAGTGTAAGAGCCATCCCTTTTTGAAAAATGAACCATTAGGGTTCATCTGATCCATTTTCAAAAACTCGGCGGGATCACCTTTTTCACCACATTAAGTTTTCATCTGTGAATATTTTTCTGTGAATATCTTTACACATAATTTTTTGTTTTCTAAAATGAATTGTCAAGATGTGTCATGAGGAATAATTTGTGTTTAGGACTCATTCTTTCTGTTTTAAACTTTCTCCGGTCTGTTTAAAACTCCGCCAGGCTTTCGTATAAGTCTTGAACCCCCAATTGTTTCTTAAACGGTTTTCAATCTCTTATACATATATTATGAGCATTTGTTTAAAAATCTCATCACCTTTTCTCTTTTCATTTTTATGACTAAAGATCTAATACACCAGCAACTAGACTAAGCTTCACTCCGATGAACTACTTTCTAGGTTGTAGGCAGCTTTTCAGCACTAAAGTCCTACTCTATGTATGAAATCATCAGATAATTAATCAACAAAAAAAAATCCATAGGAATACTTATGTTTAAGCCCTATTATTGGCTCCCGAGCCATTATTTTTTCTTTCTAACTTCTCGTTGTTTTCTTAAATTGTTGTGCTTGCTTAGAATAGAATTGTTTTGCCAAAATTATCTTTCTTCACCTCGTACTAAAGCAAAGATAGTAAAACACTTCTTAATGACAAAGAGAATACAATGTAAAACACATTTGTAATCTTTCTCCCTCAGGAATTTGGGTCTCTGCTTCCCAGTGTAACATCCAGCTTCATTCTTAATAAAACTACATAAGAATACTCAAAACATAGAAAAGACAATACTAAAAGTTGTTAAGCACATTCTCTGACACTTCTATTTGTCTGCATGCATTTCATCTGTATGTATTTGCATATGATAGAATCTCTAAGTAGCTAGGTTATCTTCATCCAATAGATACACCCTTTCAAAACACTTAAGATTTTATTTTCTTTACAACTTACTAGGGGTTTACAATAATAAGAAGTTTCTCGGTGAAATGCTTCTTTGTAAACCATCCCCAACCTCCTCTTAGGCTTTATCTAAGGACCCATATGCCTCATACAAGTAACATAGCCTCCTCTTATGCTTAAACACAAGGACACTCTCAGGTTTCCTAAAAGCATAGGAACATACCTTAGAATCAAACACTTACAGTAGTCTCCCTCTCCCCCAATGGATGACCAAGCTAATCTCCTTTTGGGCTTTGTACAATTGAATCCTTCCAGACAAAGGAATGTCTGATGAACTTCAAAACATTTATCAAATCAACAGACAAAATACTCTTCATACAGAGATAGTCTACCAACAATCTTCAGCCTCCCATCTTAGGCTTCATATAAGATACAAACAATCAAGAGTCGGTCTCTCACAAATAAGCTTCACACCTGGGCTTCCAAATCAGGACACAAATAAACTTTCCCATAGAGTCGGTTTTCTTTGTCTAGATTCAACTTTGGGCTTAAATCAAGGCACATATACATCAAAATCTTCCCTCTTTAGAGATGAAAAATTATCTCTACTAAACACCTTTTTTCTTCAACCTTGGGCTTCAATCAAGGTATATATAGTCAAACATTATATAATCACTTAACATCATTCATAGTCATGGACTTTAACTAAGTTAACATCAGTCATAGCCTTGGACTTTAACTAAGTTAATTTTTTTATTAAAGTCATAGTTTTGGACTTTAACTAAGCTAATTCATTACAGTCATAGCCTTGGACTTTAACTAAGCTCATTCCCAACAGTCATAGCATTTGACTTTAACTAAGCTAATTCATTACAATCATAGTCTTGGACATTAACTAAGATAATTTCCCACTATAAATTCATAGTCTTAGAATCTAACTAAGTTAAGCATTCAGCTTTTCTTGAGCTATGCAAATCAAGATAACCCATTCAGCTTTCTCGAGCTATGCAATTCAGGTCAAACCATTCAGATCCCATTTAGCCTTTCTTGAGCTATGCAAATCAAGACACCATTCAGCTTATGCCTTGAACTATGCAATTCAAGCAAACAACCAACCAACCAGTTATAAACAACTATTTTTCAGCTTCAATCCTGGGCTTTGATCAGCAAATAAACAAACTTTTCATCTTTGATCTTGGGTTTTGATCTGACACAAATACAAACTTTTAAGCATCAACATCTTGTGTTTTAACCAGGATACAAATCAACCCTTTCCTCCTATCTCTAGCCTTTTAGGAGGAACTATGCTGCTTTGATCCCTCAATTCTCTTTTTGGGGGTACGTAGGCAAAAGGTCGTAAGATCTTTGCGAGCACACCAAACAAAAAAACGATAATTAGGTTTCTAAACTTAAGAAAAACATCAGAAAATTATGATGATATAGAAACACAAAAACATCAACATTACCCTATCAATCAACACTCATCTCATACCCAGACTCATATCATAGAAACCACCATCAATATCAAAAAGAACAAATTTTAGACTAATCTAGAATTTGAAATAAGCTAAAGAAGAACTGAAAACCATGTGGACATTTGTTAAATAACAATATGCAAAGCGGGATAAGTTTAAGATATATTTTCCCTTCCATAACCAGCTTCACCAGGGAAAAATAAGAAATCAGAAAGTAGCAAAAATGCAATAGTGATTTAAGACCACAAAAATCGAGCTACAGTTACATCTTTCTCTTGGTTGGAGGAGTTGTCTCCTAGAAGTCTTCCAAACAGACTTTAGTGGCTCCCTCTACCATGGCAGTAGAATTTGTGGCTTGCTTTGAGGCATTAAATCATGCAATTTGGATATGGAACTTTGTCAAATATCTACGCATCATTGGGAGAATTGAAAGACCCTTGAAGGTTTATTGTGACAATAGTACAGTTGTGCTCTACTCCAACAACAATACGAGTTCTACAAAATTGAAATTTATCAATATCAAGTATCTTGTTGTGAAAGAAAGAGTCTCGGAACAACAAATTTTGATAGAACATATAGGGAGAACGTAAAATAAGTAATTTATAATGAAGATATTGAATTTCATAAACCAAATATGAATAAATAACTATTAATTCATCATTTTTTTACTCTCAACAACAATTGACAAATTCAATTGCTTACATTAGTATAATAGTTAAATAGAACTATATATATATATATATATATATATATATATATATATATATATAAGTATTATTACAATAGATGATATTAATTTATTATTATTTATTTATTTATTATAGTTGAAGGATTAATTATCCACTAACAATAGCGTGCATAAGCCATTAGACAGATCATACATGTTGTTGATCTTAACGATTGCATGTGAAACCACTAGGCATCTGACGCCCACATCGGTTCAAGATTAATTGCACTGGAATTTTAAGATCTATAAGGATGATTCCCAATATATTAGCCTTAAGTGCAACGCAAAGACATATAGAGGCTTCAAGATCAATAAGACCATTGACGAGGTTGCAACAAGGCTTGATATCTTGTCCAATACCTACATTTGATACATTCAACACATTGGCACAAACACTCAATCTTCTTATTTGACAAATAGGTGGTGTCGTTGGAGTCATCATAGAGGGTGTTGTTGTTGGTCTTGGAGGGGGTATAGATGGAGGTATTATAGGTGGTGGTGTCGTAGGATAAGGTGGTATTGAAGGAGGTATCATAGGTGGAGGTGTCATGACATGAGGCGGTGGTGGTGGAAGTGCTGATGGTATAAGGATACTCAAGGTCACAGATGTTTATCGTACTAATGCCCCGCCGTAGGCTGGCTGCATTGTGACGATAATGTCGATAAGGTCTACCTTGAGTGGAGTTCTCATGCTAGGCCAACAAAGGGGCAAGCCCTCGGAGCCTAACATTAAACAACTACCAAAATTGAAACAGGTTCTAGGGGGTCCCAGAATCACAGCCCTTTCGTGAATCAGGTCACGCGACAGGCTAGCTGTGTTATGACAAGATCTACGAAAAGTCTAACTATCTGGGGGAGCTTTCATGCTAGGCGTGCAAGGAGCGAGTCCTTGGAGACTAACACTAATAACATCCAATTCTAACTTAGGTGTTCCCTCTTCTAAAACTCAAGTACAAATTCATACCCGTGATATCCCGAGATCCAACAGGCAGATATAATGAGCAAATAATAAAGAAGGAAGCAATAGATAAAATATCAACAGTAAATAAAGAAGACAATCAAACAAGTCATCAAACAAACACAAAATATCCTAAGCTAGGCTCGACTCTCTTATGCATAAAGCACACTTTGGTCCCCAGCAGAGTCGCCAGCTGTCGTACCTCGAAAAAATACGATCCTAAAACAAACAACAGAGTCGCCACCTAATTCTATTTATTCTAACTAAAGAAAAGGGAGATATAGACACAACCTAAATGGGACAAAAAATGGTCAACGAAACCACTAATCTAATTTCGGGAGTCTGTTACGCAAAGGGAAGGTATTAGACACCCCTCACGTCCGTTGTACTCAACGGGAACCTCTTAGTCTAATTTGCGCTTAAATTTTAACTTGTATTATTGTCTTCTTCTTGATGATTAAAGTTTATTAAGATTATTTAAAAGAAATATTTTAATTATCATTTGTTATGGGAAAAGGTTAAATTTTTTAATATTGTGACGGGGAAATAATTAATTTTTTATTATTGTGCTCGCGAAGGATTAAAATCCCCGTGCCTACGTATTCCCTTGTGCAATGGGAAAGTCGGAGCTTCGTAGTTCGTGCTACTACGGTTTGTGATTTTTATTGAACGATTGTTTGAAAATTCTTTCTAATCTGCTAAGCGTTGGCTCATCTGCTCGCGATAGGAGGCTGAAGCGCTAGCTTGTTTGCAAGATAGAAAGATTTAAACAATGTTCGTTTTGAGAAAAGATGTTTGATCTTTATTAAAGTGTTTTAAACGAGAGGGCGAATGAACCACGTCGCGTGGGGCTAGCCCAGGAGTGATTGCATCCAAAAACGTGCGGAGTGCTAGACTCCGGAGTTCAGTTACTCGCTGATTAGTTATGGAAAATAGTTTGTGTTGGTTGGTAAGTTTTAAATTGTTTTTGAAAAGAAAGAGACAAGTCGTCATCTCTAAGGGAGGTATCCCGCTTAATCCACCACAAACATTTGAGGAATGAGAAATCGGAAGAAGCTTTAAACTTGGATATAATGATCGACAAGCAATGCCACATTCTTCCTTTGAGAATAAATAAAAATCGGAAGAAGCTTTAAACTTGGATATGAGTATCGACAAGCAATGTCACATTCTTCCTTTGAGAATAACTAAAAATCGGAAGAAGCTTTAAACTTGGATATGAGTATCGACAAGCAATGCCACATTCTTCCTTTGAGAAAAGTTGTTTGTAAGATTTTATTTGTGTTTGTGGAGATAAAAGAGATATTTTTCCTATGGGGATGAATCATGTCTAATCCTTTTAAGATTGTTGAATTGCTTTGAATACTAAAGAGTGAATGAATTGTCTAATCCTTTCAGTTCTTCGTATAATTTATTTAAACGTTTCCATGTTTTAGGAACGAGAGGGTGAATAAACCACAACGCGTGGGGCTAGCCCAGGAGTGATTTGATTCAAGAACGTGCAGAGTGCTAGACTCCGGAGTTCAATTACTCGTTAATTAATTTAGAAGTTTACGTGTTTTAGAAACGAGAGGATGAATAAACCACATCGCGTGGGGCTAGCCCAGGAGTGATTTGATTCAAGAACGTGCGGAGTGCTAGACTTCGGAGTTCAGTTATTCGTTATTTGATTTGTAAATTAAGACGCGATGTCGTGAAGACGGCGATCACAAATGACCGACTTACGTGTGTGAAAATATAGGCGCGATGAATTGTTTAATAAATTATGTGGATTGAGTGCTTTAAATACGAAAGGGCGAATGAATCCACAACGCGTGGGGCTATCCCAGGAGGGATTCACTCAAGAACGTGCGGAGTGCTAGACTCTGGAGTTCAGTTCTTTCGCAAATTAATTAGTTTGAATGTTTTCAGGTGTTTTATGGATTAGACACGATAGTGATGTACAATTAATCAGATAAACACAAATATAGCATCAGGATTAAATTGAAACGCAAGAGAGATAAAGTTGAGTTTTAACAATACCTAACGGAGAAGGTCCGTTGCCTCTTCAATACGTGCAAAAGGTTCAATAATACTTATCAGAAATTTCCCCATTAATCCTCAAGTATTCACTTTAGTATCACGAATCCACATTAGATCCAACCATCCAACACTCAAACTTAATTAGATCAAACTAAAATCAAAAGTAGTATTGAGAAGAAAATTAATCAACAATTTACCTAAGTCTAATAATTAACAAAACAATTCAATAATTAACAACTCTAATTAAATTTTAAAAAACAATAGAACCAAATAAAATCCTAAGTGATAATTAATCTAAATACACATTAATTATCAATACAAATATTATAAATTAATTAGGAATGAGTAAAATAAAGGCAATACAATAAAATAAAATAAAATACCCAACAGGAGGTGCAGATCCGAAAACAGATGATAGCAACATGAACTCATGGGATTACCCAGCCCATAACAACAACAACAACAAAAAGGGAGGTGTTGTAATAGGAGGGGGAGGCGTTTCTAACAAGATCATTGTGCCAACAAGCCCAACTCTCAGCACATATTAAATTAAACAAATAAAAAAACTAAAAAACATAATGGAGAGGGTAAAAAACGTATGAACGCAGTGTGTGTATAGGAGACTCTATGGGCTTAGCCCTAAATTAACAATGCAGTGTTCACATAAAAGAGATCAGAAATTTAAAAGGATGGAAAAAATGGGAAAAGGGGAAGAACACGATTCCCAACCTCTTCCTCAAAACGCCATCGTTCTCAGGGCAAGGCTTTAATGCGGACGACACGACTTCGTCTCTCACTCTCGGTGGCGGATCACACTCGATCCCGGTTCTCCGTCTCACTGTGTTTTCTGGTTTGTTCTCAATGTTTTTCTCTCGGTAAATGAAGAGAGGGCGACGGAGACGTGGTGTTTCAAACGGTGGTTGGAAGTGAGGATTGCGTTTCGGTTGTTGTTGGTGATGAGCGATTTTCGGTGTTTGGTGGTGATGGGTGTTGGCCTGAGTTGAAGGAGGGTCGCAGTTTTGGTCTGAGTGTTTTGAGGTTTGTTATTCGAGTTTCTACGGTTGTGTCTCTTGTCTCGAGCTCTCTCTCAATTCTGAATGGATCTTCCTCTCGCGATTTATCAATGTTTGACGATAGATTTCTTTCACTCTTTTTCGATTTAGTTACAATTTATAAGGGAGACAAAGTGGTCGTGTTGTGAAGGTCGTGTGAGTTGCGGTGAAGGAGAAGTTTGCGGTGTCGAGGTTTGATCTGTTTGAGTGGTTCGCGGCTTTCGCGTAAAACCCCAAAAAAAAGAATTGAATGGCAGTGGATTTAAGGCGGTTTCTGTTTGTTTTTCTGGTTTTAAGATGGTGGCTTGTTGGTTTTACAGTGTTAGTTTAGGTGTATGGTTTTGAGAAGACGAAAGGGTTTGATTGAAGGTGTTTTGGCGAGTTTTGCTCGGATGCGTTTATTCGAAAAAGGTGGCTCGGAGGATAACGGTCGCTGATTTTGTGCGTGAGTTTTCTGTGTGTTGATGGAGGGATTTTTTTTAAGTTTGCAGTTGAAGATGGTTATCAAGATGGAGATTTTGATGGGGGTTTGAGGATGGTAGCAGGAAGGATGGCAGAGGTTTGAAGTGGTGGAGGGTTTTGAAAGTTTGTGTATTTTGTTTGAAGGAGGAAAATAGTCGAAAAAATGGGTGCTGCCAAAAAAAACACAGTTGAGGTTTTTTAGTGAAGTTGTGACTGCTGAGTTTTGTTTTGCGGTGGTGTGCGGGAGCGGTTGGAATGAGAGGATGAGGAACTGTTTTGTTATACTTTGATGTTGCTCTTGCGGTTAAGGTTTTCTTTTTTTTTTTGGTTATGAGCAAATGAGGATCCTTTTTAATGTTTCCTCTGTCTTCCTTCTTACTGTTGCACCCCAAAATTTGCCCTCCACAAGACAATTCATTATGTCTCAAGAGGTTCACAAGGTTCACAATGTTCATAAGACATCTCATGAGGTTCACAAGGTTCACAAAGTTCACAATTAGTCAGAAAGTTTGACAATTCCCTCAGACAATGCATCCTCCTAAGCAATGCATCCTAAACTAGGGTTTTGACTTTAATCAGTCTAAATGGACTTACTAGACTTCAAGTGAACTTCATAGCATCCCATATGTGTTCAAGAATCACCATGTCAAGTTTCAAGACTTTCTTAAAAGATTTGCTCAGTCAGATGATCAGATAGGTTAAAATCAGTCAAAGCAGTTAAAAAGTCAAACTGAGGTCAACTGTGGTCAAACCAAAGTCAAACTTCATGATTTTTTGCCAAAATCAAGTATATGAAGTTAAATTCATCATTTGATTAAGGGTTGATCATGATTCATCAAGGAGATTTCAGATCATCAAGAATCAGGAGTTTCTAAATTAGGGTTTTCATAGGAAAAGTCAACTGAACTTTGACCAGCCATAACTTTCACATGCTTCATCAAAAATTTTCCATCCAAAGCTCATTTTGAAGGAAATTGAATTATCTACAACTTTGTGTCTCACAAGCCAAGCCCAAAAATGCTTCATTTGGAAGGTATGAGCTAAGACATTATAGGTCCTTTTAAAAGTCAACAAAAAGTCAACAACTTCAAAAGAGCATAACTTGAGAATGGTAAAAGATATGGACATGATACCAATGAGGTTGGTTAGAGGACTCTTTAAGCTTTCCAAAATGTCCAATAACATCCTCATAGCATTAAAATTGAAGGATTTGTGCCCTTGCAAAGTTGGGAAATTTTGGAGTGGTTTATGAAGTAAATGGGGTCTTAAAATCATAAATCTTCAAATGGGCTGACTTTTTTGTGACCCAATGTGTTCCATGACATCATGCACGAAATTTATTTAATATTTTCATAATTTTATTCATTTTATTTTTATTTATTATGATTTTTTATATTAAAAATCATTTTAAATTCAAATAAAATATAAAATGATGAAGATTTAAAAATATTTTGCTTCTAGAATGTCATAAATAATATTTGGATATAATTGATATAAGAGTCATGAAGATTGTCCCAAAATAGCAATGTTAGATCAAAGAAAAATCAAGTTTTATGACATATCTTTCTCAATCTTCAATTATCCAAAAAGTCCAAAGAATCATAACATTTTTCTGACCTAATTCAATCCATATATATAGACAAACACATTGCCAATGAGAGGGGACGAAATTGCAGCCTCCAAGGGTAAGAACAAAGTTTCAATTTTCACACCAAAAACACCAATTCGGTTTGATACTTAGAGCCTCTTTCAAGACAAACCAAAGGTTGCAACTTGTTCCTTGGAGTTCATGGATTGATTCTGGATCATAACATCATTCATTCATGCCTTAAATCGTGAAAACCGAATGCATCTTCTTCATGTTTTAAAATTTTTCGATTTGAATGATTTACACATTGTTAATGAAAACTAACTATGGATTTGTGTTTGTTGTGATGTTTAGAAACTTTCTGGATGATTTAATTCAATTATTATGGACTGTATCGAAATCCACCATTGCTAGGGTTTGAAGCTCCAATTCGGGAACCAAGCAATTAGGACATCTAAATGAAATCTAAGCACATGGTTGTGACCTATGATACTTTTATAATTGATCTGGGCTTTTAATTTGAATTGATATTACGATTTGATTGATGTTTGAAAAACATAGGATTCTGGTTTTAAAAATTTGCAGGAAAATTCGCAGGGATATTCAAAGTAAAATTCGCAGGTAATTTGAATGAGGAAGATGAAGTCTGGCGCCAAAATTCAGTTTAGAAAAGTTGATTTAAAATAAAAGAATTTGTTGTTGATCCTTTGTTGTACGCGCCCCATGTGGCTCAGTTGGTTTGTGTGTTTGCCTGTGAATGAATGGTCCTGGGTTCGATTCCCCCCAGGCCATTTTGTGTTGTTTTGCTTTTTTATGATTTTTACAGGTTAAGAAACAAAACGCATTGATGCTCATTCAATATCACCTGCGCATGCACAGCCCAGTGGAAGGGAGGCTGGTCCAGGAGAAGTGAAGCCTAGGGCCTGGGTTCGAATCCCAGCCCCAGGTATGTTCTTTTTCTCATTTTTTCATTTATTTTGTTTGTTTATATTGTATGTAATTAATTTAATTAATAATAAATGTCTAAAATAAAATATTTATATTATTTTCTTATATATAATTTAAAAACTTATATGTTAAAAATTCAAACTTTATTAATAAAATTATTTATATTTATTTCAGTGTATATTATTAATATTGTATGTTTTTTTTATAAATAATTTAATTAAGTTTAGATTAAATAATTAACCCTAATATTTTTATATGTAAAACCTATTTTTTTTTCTTTATATAAACCCTAATTTATTTTAAAACCCTAATTTTCTTTTATGATTTTAATTTCTTATTTTTGTAATTATAATTATTAAATATTTCTAATATGTATATATATAATTAATTTATTAAACCATTAATCATATTTATTAGTATATAATTAGTATTATTTATTTCTTTAAATTCTTAAAAATGATTATTTATTTAAATTTGAACTTTTAATTTATTTTCTATATTATCTTATTATGCTAACCTCTTTTATATTTATTTTATTTATTATTACTAACCTTCTTATTTATTATATGCTTATTTATTTAAATTATTATAATGTAATTGTGCAAATTATGTAATAGTTGTAGATTTTTTATTATTTATTTAAATTGCCATGGTTAGTAAAATAGGGTGTGAAAATATGTTTGTGTTTAAAATTGAATTTAGATCATTAATTTTAAGATAAATATATGAACTTGTACACGCACACACGTAAGTCGATCTTGGATCGCCATCTCACGTTCTTAAGGATACCTCTCATGTTGTCTAAATAAAAGGTCAAGTAAGGTGTATAAAGCAAAGTCCCTTATCTTATTTAATATCATCTTGTCCCTTTAAAGAATTATAAGATCAAGTCCCTTCATGGTTGCCTTTGTAAATGATCTTGTCCCTTTCCGAATAAAAGATGATAAGTCCCTTCGAATTGCTAATACACCTTACAGTTGCCTAATCACAGATGTCCCTTTACTTGTCCCTCATAACATCCAAGGTAATGACTACCTATTCCTTAATAATAGGGATAGTCTTACCATTGAAAGAACATTTAAGAACATTAAAGATTTAACTTAGGGTAGGTTCCTCTTATGTACTTGCTCACCTTTTCAAAACACTTCAAAAACACTTCACATTTTCAAACAATTTTCAAAACAAAGGCTTTATATATATCCGTACATGGATCATTATAAAGTACTTAAGAAAATTTCTAATCACACACTACACTTCTCAAAACATTTTAAAGTGAGCTAAGTAACTAAGAGCCCATGGATAACCATGGATGTAAATGGTGCTAACACCTTCCCTTTGCATAACCTACCCCCTGAACCCAAAAATCTTTTAAGGTCTTTCCTGTTCTTTTATGCCCTTTCCTTTGGATAAAATAAAAGTCGGTGGCGACTCTTGCTATCCGCAACATTTAACTAAAGTCAGTTCTCCCACCGTGTTACACTTACCCATCCATATGTTTTCAGTTTTGAAAAGGTATTCAGTCCTGTGGTTATTCCCCCATGTGTCCTCCTCATTCACCCATATGTTTTGGTCTTTAATGGCCTTCAGTTTTTAGTCCCCTGGTTTTTTCGGTAACCTCTCCCTCTTTTTTGTAACAACTCCAAACTTGTTCACTAATTTTTACTTTTTTGATCTTGTGATGTCTCTCTTTCAATGTTACAGGCTGACTTATTTTCTGGCTTTCCTATTTGCAGGCTTGACTCTTCCTATTTTGATGAAAACTTGGAGCAATGTGTTAGTAGGGTTAAGGTTGTTTTATTGTGGGATGGTGTAGACTGGTGCAGAGGAGTAATAAAATGTGGCAAAGATTGTGACTTAAAAAAAGTAACAAGACTTTCTAACTAATCTAACTAAAAAGCTAATTAAACTAGAATTAATTAAACTAATTAAACTATAAAAAAATTTAAAACAGAAAATAAACTAATAAAATAAAATTAAAACTATGTCAAACTTAAATCTAATTAGAAATTAACTAAAAGCTAATTGAAATAATTGGATATTAAATTTAATTAGGCTAAACAACAAAAGAAAAATTATTAAACTAATTGAAAGAGAGAAAAAACCAAAACTAAACATTATAGAAAATATCAATTAAAATGAACTAAAAAAACCTAAATTAATTAAGAAAATGGACTAAATGAAATATAATTAAAATTAAACCAAATTAAAATGTAATTGAGACTAAATATAAACATAAATAAAAAAATACATAAATAAATGAGACGGAAATTGAGCGAAGAATTGAATAAAAGCACGATGAATGACAAATGAGGAAAAAATGACGGATCAATGATATTGCGATGAGAATGCGTTAGACGAATAAAAATTCGAAAATTCCTGGTCAAATTTTAGGGTATGATAGCTGCCCCTATTTAATCATCCTGAACCTGAATGTACGAGTAACAAAGATTTTTTTGGGACATTCAAGGTGGAAGAGGATTAAATATCAGAATACCTAAAATTTGACCGAAAATGCAGATGAAAATGATATGATATGCAATGCGAAGATGCAAGACAAAAGTTATAACGCCGCTGGGAAGAAAAGTTGACCCTACTGGGGATTAGACACACATGATTGGAGTACAATTCACACGAGGAAATTTCTCTTGAGCGAAGCCAGACGAAAACTGTCTACAAGTCCTAAGATGACTCGAAATCTTTTGAAAAAAATTCCACTTTGAGGAAATCTACTGCCGTGACTTGCAACCTCATTTGGAAATACCTTCTGTTGGTGTATCAAAACGAACCGGAAATCTACTGCCGAGATTCTGGAACGGAAACAAATTCTTTTGAAGTCTGCTGGAGATCTACTGTCGAGATTTTCCAGAGAATCTACGAATGAGATACCTTCTTCCAAGGTATCAAGATAAATTCCTACTGCCGAGGATTAACTGAGGATACACCTATTGCCAAATCTTCTGCCGAGATTTAACTAAGGATGCCATTGGATAGAATTCTCACCATACTTCCTTCTTCTGAAAGAGATAGCCATATGATGGAGAAACAACTTCACGCTCAAACTTCTCAACTTGTCTGGAAGAGATGGCCATTTGACGGAAATTGGAAAATCCACAACAAACTTCTCAACTTGTCTGGAAGAGATAGCCATTTGTTGGAAAGATAAATCTATACCAAACTTCTCCGCTAAACAGGGGAGATGCCATTTGATAGAACCCTCGTCATACTTCCCTTCTTCTGAAAGAGACAGCCATATGATGGAGAAACAACTTCACGCTCAAACTTCTCAACTTGTCTGGAAGAGATAGCCATTTGACGGAAGTTGGAAAATCACGACAAACTTCTCACCTTGTCTGGATGAGATGCCATTTGCCGAACAAACTTCTCACCTTGTCTGGATGAGATGCCATTTGTTGGAAATTGAAGAATCACGACAAACTTCTCACCTTGTCTAGATGAGATGCCATTTGTCGAACAAACTTCTCACCTTGTCTGGATGAGATGTCATTTGTTGGAAATTGAAGAATCACGACAAACTTCTCACCTTGTCTGGATGAGATGACATTTGCCGAACAAACTTCTCACCTTGTCTGGATGAGATGCCATTTGTTGGAAATTGAAGAATCACGACAAACTTCTCACCTTGTCTGGATGAGATGCCATTTGTTGGAAATTGAAGAATCACGACAAACTTCTCACCTTGTCTGGATGAGATGTCATTTGCCGAACAAACTTCTCACCTTGTCTGGATGAGATGCCATTTGTTGGAAATTGAAGAATAACGACAAACTTCTCACCTTGTCTGGATGAGATGCCATTTGCCGAACAAAAAAAAGAGAATCACGACAAACTTCTCACCTTGTCTGGATGAGATGCCATTTGCCGAACTTGAAAATCACGACAAACTTCTCACCTTGTCTGGATGAGATGCCATTTGCCGAACAAACTTCTCACCTTGTCTGGATGAGATGCCATTTGTTGGAAAAATAAATTCACACCAAACTTCTCCGCTGAACAGGGGAGATGCCATTTGATAGAACAGAAACCTTGCTGAGGATGAACAAACTGCTCGAAAAGAGAATGCCATCTGTTGATTTACTGGGAAATCCATGGATAAGAACAAGCTTCTCAAATAAGGAGACGGCCACTTGTTGATTCCGCTTAGAGGTCCAGGGATAAGTACAAGCTTCTCCAATAAAGAGACTGCCACTTGTTTATTCCACTTAGAAGTTCTAGGACAAAACAAGCTTCTCGAATAAAGAGACTGCCACTTGTTGTCAGGTGTAAGTATTCCAAGGGAATGTTGTAACAACACTACTGGAAAACAAATTTTGTCTTCAATGGAAGCCTCCGATAAATTACTTTTAGGAGACAAAGCATTCGAAGGTGCAAAATAAATGCACTTTCCATTCAATCGTCAAAAATTGTCAAAGACCAAATTCAATCCAGGAACGAGCTGGAGAGAGACTGTCAAGCAAGACACTAACCCATGAGGAATAAACTCAACTGGGGATTTATCCTATCCAAGTTTGGAAAGGAGAACTGAAACAAACATCTTCCACGAGGGTAAAAACTCAGTGGGGAATTAGAAAGATCGTACATTTTCTGCCTAAGGCTGACAACTCTATTTGGAAAGAGACACATCACTTGGGGATAAACACGACCAAGGCGGATGAAGTATGCATCAATGAATGCAACATGAAATCAATTATGATGTACATGTATGTATATGCGTCATGTTTATGCTGACAAATAGACAAAACAGACACAAGAGATAAACTGGTGATGAAATAAACATCACAACAAATGGAAACTCGACCAATCTCGTCAAAGTGTACGCAATCACTGAAGATAGGGTAAGGAGCCATCCATGGAATAAATTCATGCTACAAAGTGCAAATCTCTTTGAGGAGAGAAAGATACTTCAATCGGGAAATAGACCTAAGCAGATCTTCTAACTTCAATGCCCCTCGGAAGGAAACAAACATACAAACTAAGTTTGCTTAGGATGAATTAAATGTGTACTCCGTTGGGGAGAGAAAATCAGATTCAGCTGGAGAAGCTTGAATCAAGGCTCAAATGGGGATACTAGACTTAGTATCTCACTTGAAGCACTAAGTAGTAAAAAAACATCCACCAGAAAGTACTGAGTCATGCCCCCGTCATATCAAAGCAACTTGGTGTGAGGACCCCTTTATCTGGAGGTACTTGCAAGGTGTATCCCAAGAGCGTCTTGCTTAGGGGAACACATGGTCATGCGCCCACGAAAAGGTTTGTGAGAAGAGATCATCTCAAGAGGATTTTATAGTAGACTTGGCATTCAAGATGCCCCAGTGTCTTCAAACTCTTGGAGAGATTTTGTCGAATCTCGACGTCACTGCCTCAGATTAACTGTGTTTGGCACAAACGAGGCTTCAATGTTTGTCTTTTTAGGGATTGTCAGACTGTGTAAGCACAAATTGGGAAACGACTTACCCCTGTTTAGCAAAGTCTTCAAACAACATGCCCCTTCCTGGCAAAGTATTCAAGCAAGTTGCCCCTGTTTGGCAAAGTCTTCAAGCAAGTTTCCCCTGTATAGCAAAGTCTTCAAGCAACATACCCCTGACTAGCAGAGTCTTCAAGCAAAATGCCCCTGTCTGGAAACGTATTCAAGCAACTTGCCCCTGTCTAGCAGAGTCTTCAAGCAAAATGCCCCTGTCTGGCAAAGTATTCAAGCAACTTGCCCCTAGGGATGATCATTCTCTGAAATGGTTGTTTAACTATTCATCAGAGTTTAAAATCTCAAGAGATTAAGCTTATCACTGGTATTCACACATAGGCTTCTATGATATCAAGCAAATGCTTAACAAGCAAAAATTATTAATGTTGAGACTGCTAATGCAACACACATGTTTGTCTCGAAGCTTTTTTTTGTTTTTTGTTTTGAAAGATTTTCACAATAGCCTGTGACCGAATCACTAGCTAGGATGTGATATTCATTTTTTTTATAAAGCCAACACAAATTTTGAGCATAGCTCATGGGAGTCGGGAAACACTTTCTCATCGAGTGTGCTTTCGAAATAAACCCTACTTCATTTAGGACTTTTGAGGGTTGTAATGTGGTTTGGTTCACGGTTTTTAGAAACAAAGGATAAAGGCTCAAAGTTTATTTAGTGCCCACCCATTCTCCGTGATGTTCTCCAATCCTATGTCCACATACATTTGTCTTGATAGCGTAGAGATGATGCTCCAAGGTCCGCTTGAAATGACAGTCATCTTATTTGTCCCCTATGGATATCAGTGACCCCTTGATTTTGGTATGGTGGTCACTAAATCTTATGGATTTGAGGACTTCTTTTGATTGATTTATTCTATTCGGTCCCTAAACCTCTCTTTTTTGGTTGTTTGACTTAGCGGGATTTTCTTTTCTCTTTTTTTCTTTTTTCTTTGGAAGGCTGAAAGTTGTGACTGCCAAGTCATTGATTGTAGTGGATTTCCTGATGGGATGTTTCATCTTATGATTTGAATGTGTAACCAGATTAACTGAACACTACCCTGCCCCAGGTTAAGCACAAAGGGTTTTGAAATATCTGAAAGAAACTCCTACTTCTAGGCTCGAAGTGGTTGACTAGGGATTAATTCCTTATTTCTCCAGTGTTTGGGAGTTTGAAACAATTCCTATACATCGTCAGTAGGATTTTATTCAAAAGCATTCAACTAGTGAATTTGTGTTTTAACTTCGTCATCCTCCCTCCAATTCTCTTAACGAATTGGTTTACTTGCAGGATCAACCATACAAATCCTAGGACACATGTGCTTATCTACAAACTTTTTATCTCTTGACAATCTTTGGTTTCACTTTTATTAAGTCTTTTTATGTATATGGAGAATTTGATTAAAGAAAGGAGTAACAATTCTGGCAAAAATTAAATAAAGTAACTTGGACAATGCATAAGTAAATGTCGATGAAGAAAATAAATAACTTGTAAAGTAAAGGAAATGTAAAAGACTTTGAACTTTTATTTAAATTTTGATGAAGTAAAATGGTGTTGTTCACACATACATTGTCCAGATAAAACTTTTTTCTCAACAGAGTTACTTTGAGTATTTTTACAGGAATTTTGTACAAGTTTTCTCACAAACTGACTCTGACAAGAACTACCTTATTTATATACAAATAGCATAACTACCACTAACGGATAAATCCTAAAATTATGACACTTGGCCTTCGGCATGTTCCCTTTTCACCAGGTGCTTCCACGCGTCTTTCTGCCTAATGTAACAATTCTTAAATTTGAATTTCTTCGTTTGCATAAAAACGTCGCATCTCCTCAGGTCTGTCGAAATTTTTTGAAATGCTGCTTTGTTCAAATCTTGTCGAAAACGCTTTTCTTGACATATTCTTCAATTCCTTTCTGTTTCAGCTATGCACACATCTTTCATCTGTCGAAATGCATATCTACCTCATGGCATCGAAAATGCTTATTTACAAATTTCCCCCAGAAAAGATGTTTTCGACTACTCTTGGAAAAACAATCGTTTGTTGTTGATGAGTTATTTCGACACCAAATTTTCTTTATTACTTGCACGTTTCCAAAACTTGATATTTCAAATCCCTAAGAATTCATCATTACGCTTTTCTCAAAACATCAACTCTAACCCACGTTTATGACATTATTCCCATCATTTCCTAAAAGTTAGTAAGTCATAGGCGTTTCAACTGCCATCACCCTACTCTCCCCATAAGGATTCTCCATATGGTCTATGATGGAAACCAAAAAACTCAACCTCTTCAACTTTTCTTTCCTATAAATACCCATGTATCAACTTCTTCAACCCTTTTTACATTTCCTGCTTCTTCTCCAGAATTCATTTCTTTTCTAGCTCTTCATCTCTCATGCGAAATTCTTTGATCTCTTTAAACAATGGCTCCAACTAAATCTTCCAGCAGCCAGAAATCCAAAGGTTCAACCTTGCTTCCATACGCGCACAAGCTAAATGGACCAAATGTTATTGGAAATTAGCAGTACATTCTTGAGTCTCCAAATGAGAAAGAAAAATCAAGTATTTGCAAATCTCAAGTATTGATCCCTATTCTTGTTTCTGGTGTTTGTCATGTTATGTTAGGCCCTCTTCCAAACCCAGATATCAACCCAGAAAAGTTAAAAGAGTTCTTTCCCCCCTATCAACGTCTTAAACCCATAGGTGTTGGGGTTAAACCTAAACCCATTGAACAAACTAAGGAACAAACTGAGAACCAGAGTTCGAATGTTGATGCAGAGTTGAACTTACTTCACTTAAACAATGCTAGGATATTTAGAACCAGTCCTGGCGCAAAAGACCCTTCAGATTATTTAGCTTGGTTATCTAAAATTGAAAACGTTAAGACAACATTTTGGAAATAAATGGGGATTTTTTGACCTAATACAAATGTCGAAAGTAGGACCCAACTATTGTCCTAATATGCTTTTAGCTTCCCTCTTTTTCTGGGACAACACCTACAACAACTTCCACCTTCCCTGTGGAATGATCACTCCCACCTTTTTTGACATAGCTTCCATTGTTGGGCTTAGTCCTTTAGGAGTAGATTTTGATCCCACCACCTTGAATCATGACTCCATAGAATTCGACACTAGTAAATCCTCCTACTCTGTGTCCATTACTCACTACCATGACAAGAAAACTGTTGAGGTTTCTGAGAAAGAACACATAGCTTTTCTGACCCTATGGCTGTCGAAATTTGTATTCTATTCTCGATCCCTTTAAGTGGCCAAACTCTACATTACCATAGCCAACCAACTTCACAATGGGACCAAACTGTGCCTGAGTGAGATGATTATGGCAAATCTGTATGAATCCTTGAGTGAGAGTGTGGGTTTCTTAAAAACTATAACATGCAAAGGAAATGTTAGCATATCAGGACCACTCTGGATTTTGCAATTGTGGTTCAATGCCACCTTTGAAGCTTCCATTCCTGTCAAGAATGATGTAGATGAGGAAGGAGTGAAGAACAGGGTTGTCGAATGGCCTAGATTAGTATAGCTGACACAACTGACGAAGGGCTTAGTCTTCGACAATCTTTTACCAGCTATGTCATTATGTTTACCAAAAGGTCCAAATTCACGAATCCACATTAGATCCAACCATCCAACACTCAAACTTAATTAGATCAAACTAAAATCAAAAGTAGTATTGAGAAGAAAATTAATCAACAATTTACCTAAGTCTAATAATTAACAAAACAATTCAATAATTAACAACTCTAATTAAATTTTAAAAAACAATAGAACCAAATAAAATCCTAAGTGATAATTAATCTAAATACACATTAATTATCAATACAAATATTATAAATTAATTAGGAATGAGTAAAATAAAGGCAATAAAATAAAATACCCAACAGGAGGTGCAGATCCGAAAACAGATGATAGCAACATGAACTCATGGGATTACCCAACCCATAATAACAAAAAAAAAGGGAGGTGTTGTAATAGGAGGGGGAGGCGTTTCTAACAAGACCATTAGGCCAACAAGCCCAACTCTCAGCACATATTAAATTAAACAAATAAAAAAACTAAAAAACATAATGGAGAGGGTAAAAAACGTATGAACGCAGTGTGTGTATAGGAGACTCTATGGGCTTAGCCCTAAATTAACAATGCAGTGTTCACATAAAAGAGATCAGAAATTTAAAAGGATGGAAAAAATGGGAAAAGGGGAAGAACACGATTCCCAACCTCTTCCTCAAAACGCCATCGTTCTCATGGCAAGGCTTTAATGCGGACGACACGACTTCGTCTCTCACTCTCGGTGGCGGATCACACTCGATCCCGGTTCTCCGTCTCACTGTGTTTTCTGGTTTGTTCTCAATGTTTTTCTCTCGGTAAATGAAGAGAGGGCGACGGAGACGTGGTGTTTCAAACGGTGGTTGGAGGTGAGGATTGCGTTTTGGTTGTTGTTGGTGATGAGCGATTTTCGGTGTTTGGTGGTGATGGGTGTTGGCCTGAGTTGAAGGAGGGTCGCAGTTTTGGTCTGAGTGTTTTGAGGTTTGTTATTCGAGTTTTTGCGGTTGTGTCTCTTGTATCGAGCTCTCTCTCAATTCTGAATGGATCTTCCTCTCGCGATTTATCAATGTTTGACGATAGATTTCTTTCACTCTTTTTCGATTTAGTTACAGTTTATGAGGGATACAAAGTGGTCGTGTTGTGAAGGTCGTGTGAGTTGCGGTGAAGGAGAAGTTTGCGGTGTCGAGGTTTGATCTGTTTGAGTGGTTCGCGGCTTTCGTGTAAAACCCCAAAAAAAGAATTAAATGGCAGTGGATTTAAGGCGGTTTCTGTTTGTTTTTCTGGTTTTAAGATGGTGGCTTGTTGGTTTTACAGTGTTAGTTTAGGTGTATGGTTTTGAGAAGACGAAAGGGTTTGATTGAAGGTGGTTTGGCGAGTTTTTCTCGGATGCGTTTATTCGAAAAAGGTGGCTCGGAGGATAACGGTAGTTGATTTTGTGCGTGAGTTTTCTGTGTGTTGATGGAGGGATTTTTTTTCAGTTTGCAGTTGAAGATGGTTATCAAGATGGCGATTTTGACGGGGGTTTGAGGATGGTAGCAGGAAGGATGGCAGAGGTTTGAAGTGGTGGAGGGTTTTGAAAGTTTGTGTATTTTGTTTGAAGGAGGAAAACAGTCAATAAATGGGTGCTGTCAAAAAAAACACAGTGGAGGTTTTTTAGTGAAGTTGTGACTGCTGAGTTTTATTTTGCGGTGGTGTGTGGGAACGGTTGGAATGAGAGGATGAGGAACTGTTTTGTTATGCTTTGATGTTGCTCCTGCGGTTAAGGTTTTCTTTTTTTTTGTTATGAGCAAATGAGGATCCTTTTTAATGGTTCCTCTGTCTTCCTTCTTACCCACCCATATGTTTTCAGTTTTGAAAAGGTATTCAGTCCTGTGGTTATTCCCCCCTGTGTCCTCCTCATTCACCCATATGTTTTGGTCTTTATTGGCCTTCAGTTTTTAGTCCCCTGGTTTTTTCGGTAACCTCTCCCTCCTTTTTAAAACAACTCCAAACTTGTTCACTAAGTTTTACTTTTTTGATCTTGTGATGTCTCTCTTTCAATGTTACAGGCTGACTTATTTTTTGGTTTTCCTATTTGCAGGCTTGACTCTTCCTATTTTGATGAAAACTTGGAGCAATATGTTAGTAGGGTCAAGGTTGTTTTATTGTGGGATGGTGTAGACTGGTGCAGAGCAGTAATAAAATGTGGCAAAGATTGTGACTTAGAAAAAGTAACAAGACTTTCTAACTAATCTAACTAAAAAGCTAATTAAACTAAAATTAATTAAACTAATTAAACTATAAATAATTTTAAAACAGAAAATAAACTAATAAAATAAAATTAAAACTATGTCAAACTTAAATCTAATTAGAAATTAACTAAAAACTAATTGAAAAAATTGGATATTAAATTTAATTAGGCTAAACAACAAAAGAAAAATTATTAAACTAATTGAAAGAGAGAAAAAACCAAAACTAAACATTATAGAAAATATCAATTAAAATGAACTAAAAAAACCTAAATTAATTAAGAAAATGGACTAAATAAAATATACTTAAAATTAAACCAAATTAAAATGTAATTGAGACTAAATATAAACATAAATAAAAAAAATACATAAATAAATGAGACGGACATTGAGCGAAGAATTGAATAAAAGCACGATGAATGACAAATGTGGAAAAAATGACGGATCAATGATATTGCGATGAGAATGCGTTAGACGAATAAAAATTCGAAAATTCCTAGTCAAATTTTAGGGTATGACACCAGGATACAAATCAACCCTTTCCTCATATCTCTAGCCTTTTAGGAGGAACTATGCTGCTTTGATCCCTCAATTCTCTTTTTGGGGGTACGTAGGCAAAAGGTCGTAAGATCTTTGCGAGCACACCAAACAAAAAAATGATAATTAGGTTTCTAAACCTAAGAAAAACATCAGAAAATTATGATGATATAGAAACACAAAAACATCAACATTACCCTATCAATCAACACTCATCTCATACCCAGACTCATATCATAGAAACCACCATCAATATCAAAAAGAACAAATTTTGCACTAATCTAGAATTTGAAATAAGCTAAAGAAGAACTGAAAACCATGTGGACATTTGTTAAATAACAATATGCAAAGCGGGATAAGTTTAAGATATATTTTCCCTTCCATAACTAGCTTCACCAGGGAAAAATAAGAAATCAGAAAGTAGCAAAAATGCAATAGTGATTAAAGACCACAAAAATCGAGCTACAGTTACATCTTTCTCTTGGTTGGAGGAGCTGTCTCCTAGAAGTCTTCCAAACAGACTTTAGTGGCTCCCTCTACCATGGCAGTAGAATTTGTGGCTTGCTTTGAGACATTAAATCATGCAATTTGGATATGGAACTTTGTCAAATATCTACGCATCATTGGGAGCATTGAAAGACCCTTGAAGGTTTATTGTGACAATAGTACAGTTGTGCTCTACTCCAACAACAATATGAGTTCTACAAAATTGAAATTTATCGATATCAAGTATCTTGTTGTGAAAGAAAGAGTCTTGGAACAACAAATTTTGATAGAACATATAGGGAGAACGTAAAATAAGTAATTTATAATGAAGATATTGAATTTCATAAACCAAATATGAATAAATAACTATTAATTCATCATTTTTTTACTCTCAACAACAATTGACAAATTCAATTGCTTACATTAGTATAATAGTTAAATAAAAATATATATATATATATATATATATATATATATATATATATATATATATATATATATATATATATATATATATATATATATATATATATATATATATATATATATATAAGTATTATTACAATAGATGATATTAATTTATTATAATTTATTTATTTATTATAGTGTAAGGATTAATTATCCACTAACAATAGCGTGCATAAGCCATTAGACAGATCTTACATGTTGTTGATCTTAACGATTGCATGTGAAACCACTAGGCATCTGTCGCCCACATCGGTTCAAGATTAATTGCACTGGAATTTTAAGATATATAAGGATGATTCTCAATATATTAGCCTTAAGTGCAGCGCAAAGACATATAGAGGCTTCAAGATCAATAAGACCATTGACGAGGTTGCAACAAGGCTTGATATCTTGTCCAATACCTACATTTAATACATTCAACACATTGGCACAAACACTCAATCTTCTTATTTGACAAATAGGTGGTGTCGTTGGAGTCATCATAGAGGGTGTTGTTGTTGGTCTTGGAGGGGGTATAGATGGAGGTATTATAGGTGGTGGTATCGTAGGATAAGGTGGTATTTAAGGAGGTATCATAGGTGGAGGTGTCATGACATGAGGCGGTGGTGGTGGAAGTGCTGATTGGGGAGCTATTGTGGAAGAGACAAAAGTTGAAACAAAAATGAGATTAAGGAAAAGAATGATAATAGATGTAATAGTACTGTTTGATTTCATTGTTAAAAATAAGAGAGAAACTATTCATTGTAGTTTTCAATTTTAAATTTTCTTTCTAATAAGTCACTTAAAGTATAGTTATTAGAAACTAAATTTTAACTAACTAATTTTTAATTCTTCTTGCTAAAATATTAAAGAAGTTTGACTATGAGTGAATTCAAGTTGTTCTTACATCTATAAGTGTAGTATGTGCCTAATTTGAAAGGACTCAAAGACAATACTAAAAATAATTCATTTGTGAAGAATAAAAATAAAACTAGCAAAAAAATAAAAACTTTGACTTGCTTTAATCATAATTGATAATTTTCTTATTCCCTCCGGTCACCGTTATAAGCAAAGATTATTTTTTCAGGTTTATTAAATAATTGATGTATCTTATCTATATATAGATATCAAATACAATAGATATTCAATGAATCTAAAAATTGAATCTTTGCTTATAATAGTGACCAGAAGGAATACTAGTTACTCGTAAATAAATACACTCGAGTATCTTAGTTAAACATCATGCATAAATAAATAAATAAAAGATTGATATTTTACTTGGCAAACATTTGAATCACCTTTATAGTTAACGATAGTTAACTTAAAATAAGTTATATTAAATTCTTTAAACAATGAAGTTTGTCCATTATTAGTAAAAATATAATAGAAAGATAAGGATACACATATTGATGGAAAAAAAAAAGATAGGTTTACAAATAAAAATACAAGGACCTCAAATAAATAATGAATCCCAAAAGAACTATTCTAACATTTACATTTAAACTATTCTACCGAAATTTTTATTTTGTAAGATTCTCTTATAATATAATACAATTTTGAAATTTTCAAATCAATTAAATGATAACTAGCATACAATATATTTGATTTGATTGTAATTTTTTTTATTTCGTTACTATTCTTCGATTTTCATACAAGCATAATAAAGAAATTGCATTCTAGAAAAAAAAATTAAAAAATATTGAAGCTTCCCTAAATTCTATTGAATAAAGATATACATGAATTATCATAGAAAGAGACAAATAAATCAACAAGGTCACCGTAGAAGACAAGTGTTAAGAAAGAGTTTCGTGCAAGAACTTGATTTTGAAAAGAGCAAATATCGGTCATATAACAAATTATTGTAAAAGCAATATGTCACAATGTTTATATTATTTATTTTAATACATTAAAAATTTAAGAGTTTGTGTTCAATTATTTGTACAATTCTATCATATTACATACATTAGTTACAAAAATTAATAACTCAATATGTATAAAATTATTATTTTTCACTCATAAACAATAATGTGTTAAAAAAAATTATTAACAATTTATGGTTTAGAAGATAAAAGGGATTTATAAATCCATAAAATGTATTAATATTTTATGAATAATAAACATTAATTAATTGAATTTGTTTATCCTTCTTTATTGTATTTTATGTAATATATTTTTTTAATTATACTATTCATTTTATCACAATTTTTTTCTTGTTAATTTAGGTCAATTAAACAAAACCATAGAAATGGTATAAATATATATGATTTTCATTCTTTTAATATAATTCTCTAATTGTATTGTTCCTTGAGACCATAGAAATAGAAATCCTTTTTAAGACACATTTTTGTTTTTGCAAGTCTTATCTAATCTATTATGCCCCTTTCAAAATTTGATTAGTCATATAATCCAATAACTTCTTCTTTACGTGGGTGTTCACGATGAAATTTTGGTGGTTTTGACACTAAAAATATCCAAATCATTAGAGAAAAAAATATGTGGTTTGATTTGCTTCAGTTGACTTTTAAAAATAAAATCAAAACAAAACAACCAAACCAATGCAGTATGATTTGGTTTCTTATAAGATTTTTATTGAGTCATATATACATCTATAGAAAACAACATAACTTTGTGTTTAGTCATTCATACATTATCAAATAACAACAATACTCATCATATTTAGATTTTAAAAAATTATTCAATATACAAAAATAAGATTAGACAAAAGTGGAATAAAACCAATATTATGTTGCATAAAACAATATCAAAAGTAATATAATAAAAAAGAAAAACTGGAGTAGAAGAGAGATTAGAGAAGATGAAAAAGAAAAAATATAATAGATGTGGGATTAGAGAAGAAAGTTGCAATAAAAATATAATTGGATGAGAAAATAATAACATAAAAATAAAAAGATGAAAAATAAAGAGCATAAGATAGAAGAGATTAGAGTAGAAAATGTGAGATATATGTGACAAAGAAGAGAAGAATGTGTGATACTACTAAATGAGATTTGAGAAGGTTGTAACTAAAATCCTAAGTGTGAGTTAGAGAATATTTGTAAGGTTAAAACATAATATGTTTTGGTTTTGGGTTGGATGTGGAATAAGTGAAGTTTGAGTTGTAATATATGGAGTTTAGTTTGATTTAGTTCGGTTTGCAAAATACAAAATGCAAACAAAACTGAACCGTGCAATTTTGTTAAAAAAAACGGCTCAAACACATCTGAACCAAATACAATATTTTACGATTTTGATTTGGTTTTGTTTGATTTGCGATTTTCTATTGGTTGGTTCGATTTTGAATATCCTTACTTCTTTATAAAATAATTTATGTATATTTCAATATTTTTTATTTTTAATAATAATTCAATTTAATTTTTAAAGTTTTAAAAGATATCAAAGTCTAAAATAAAGAAGCTTTAAATATTTTAGATTTGTTCAATATTATTCTAATCATAAAGTGTTTTATTTTAAACTTTAGTATAAAAATATTATATTTAATTCCAAACACGTAATTGGTGACTATTTGCTCCCAATATGTTGATATGTAATATATTTTGAAAAATTATGGGCTGGTTGTAGAATTTGTAATGCAATGAATGTTACGCATCAATTTTAAGACCCTATAACTTCCATATACTTTATATGTATTCTTATTCTAAATTACTAAAATATAATTTATGTGATTTTATGTGTATATGTGCATTAGTAATTAACATTATATTTTAATATACATTGGACATATAATAACTTATGTTATTGTCATTTTTTAGATTTTAATTTTATAAATAGTTTTTTTCACATGCTAGCTAGTAATATGATGATTAAATTATCTTTTATGTATATTCATTATGGTGCATTTTTTTATGCATATTTATTATGATTTGGTTGTTAATTATCTCCCGTCCAAAACAGTCAACATCATACTTCTCATGACTTATCTATTAATTTTAGTCTAGATCTCAATAACAGTCCTGCTCTCAATACTAGTCACTCTAGCTTTCATATGGATAACAACCAGATTGAGTTGTCCATTCATACTCTTAATCCTGCAGGTAAATCATATAGTCCTAATTCTATTGAAGTCAAATATCCTGAGGGTAATACTCCACCTAAAGTAATTCAACATGAACATAGCACTACAAATATTGTACCTTTGTTTGAACAACATATTACACCTAATGTTATGCATTCTGAACAAAACACTCCCATTACCTTTTGCTCTAGTCAAATCTCCCTCTCATCTTGTATTCTTGTGTCTGAGTTTTCTCAGTCACCTCTTCTCATTACCACTTTACCTCCTAACTCTCCACCAACTAATGCTCATTTTATGCTTACTAAATCTGAGACTGGCCATTCCAAACCAAAGGCATATTGTAACACCCCAAAATTTTCCCTCTGATTTTTCTTTCTTTAGCTTTTTTTCGTTTCGCATTCATATACATTCTCATTAGGTCATTAACATTTGCATTCATGTGCACGAGCTCCTGAGACATGGGATCAGTGTCATATGAAGAATTAGGATTTCACACCCTAATTTTGGTTATTCATAAGAATTCAAGTCTTTGGTTATGCAGCCATCAATGGCATCATTCTCTTATTACTTTTGTCACTGAATTAGGGTTTACTTCCCTGGTTAATTGGTATTGAAGGATTTCACGTCTGCAAAGACTACTCACCGATTCATCTGGCCCGTCATCAGGGGTTTCTTCTTCATCAAGTTACAAGACTATTCTTCTCTTCTCAACATCTCAGACTATTCTTCTTTCTCGACATCTCAAAAGCTTTGATTTCAATTCAAGCGTGTTTATGCAGTCACGGTCCAATCCAGATGATTGTTTGACCTAATCTTGGTCAAATTATCAGAAGTTTATTTCAATTGCAAGTTACTTATTTCAATGGTTGACTTCTCAAGCAATGTGTATCCAGGTTCAGTCATGTTCATATGTGGATTTAACTTCCTAGTGATTTAATTCAGACGGATTTAAGGTGATTCATAATTCATTTGGTCAGAGGTTCAAAAGATGATTTATTCAGATGGACGTATTCTAATTTCAAGTTGATCGGTGGTTTACGATAGATTTTGATCAAGTGGTTTTTTTTGTGTTGAAGTAAAGCAAGTTGAGGGTGTGATTTAATTACGGGAAGTGTGAATACTAGTTTGGCCTTATCCTTTCTGGCCCATGAAATGGATTAATGATCCAAAATCCAGGGGACCCATTACCTTAGTGGTCGTCCCAACCTACTTGTTTCTGGTTTCTGCTCGACAACGATAGAGACCACCCAAGATCGGTCTGGACAGTTCTTACTCGGAGGATCTCGTGCCCGACACAGCATCCCCCGACCATGATGCTCGTTCGACGACCAGTTCCTGGCAGTTACCTATTTTTGGGGAATCCTCAATCCAGACCCAAAAATAGGAACCGTTAGCCACGCATTGGGGGCTCCCTATATAAACACTCTCATTTGAGGGGGGCAGGTATCGAATATTCATCCTTAACACTCTTACTTGCATTTGTTATTCCTCTTGCCCGTTCTGACTTAGGCATCGGAGTACCTTGCAGGTATACCCCCTATTTTTGTTCTCCCCAACATTCGAGCAGACCTTGGAATCCACGTCAGCAGCCAACAGAAATCTTTATCTCAGGTATAATCAGTGGTACCGTCCGTGGGAACAATTTGTTAACCCGTTTTCTCACCTTTCGTTCGTGAAAATAAAAACATCTCTTTCCGATCTCCTTCTCAATGGCTCATCAAGAAGATTATGTCACTGCTTGCCTCACCACCAGCGTCCTTATTAAGAAACGAGAGATTGATGACACTAACCATCCCGTTGGGGATCAATACTGTTTCCTCAACGGGAGAACGGCCTCCCCATCACCATAACCTTCCTAGCAACCTGAGGTTGCCCTTGCTAATCTTCCTCTGATTCACATCCCCGAAGGGACGAACCCAACATTGGGACCTCACATGCCTTGCTTCCTCATACGCCAAGGAGAAAGGTTGGAGGTTCTTGAGGAAGCAAGGCGTGTGAGGTCCCCTACCCCAGCGAGGAGACCTCGTCGTTCCCGGTCGAGATCATTCAGGCATAGGAAAGATCACCAACAGCCTGAGGCTTCGGGCTCTATCAAGAAAAGGACTCATTCGTCTCCTAGACGAAATAAATCCCCCCGAACAAAGAAGACCCGAAGGACCCTCCAACTGGAGGCACGAGCTTCACTAGATGGAACGAGAAACCACTCAAAGTCTCCCCCATGCAGACATAGAGACACTCGTTCTCGCTCGGCGTCCCGTTCTCCAGCGACAAGGACGAGCCTTGTGGCCCCCTCTCTGAGGAGATCATGTCCACCCGACTCCCGAAAGGACTTGAGAAGCCTCCACCTCTGGGGACGTATGTTGGGACCACGGATCCGGACGAACGCATTGAAAATATTGATTCCCTGCTAGACTATAGAGGGGTCCGATGAGCTATCAAGTGCAGCCTCTTCCCCATAACCCTGAGGAAGGGGGCCATGGCTTGGTACAAAAGCCTCCCCCAAGAATATATCACTTCGTGGAGGCAATTGGGTAAAACTTTCTCTTGACATTTCACGGCCTTGCGAAGCCATCCCAAGACAGAAGCATCCCTTGAAGCAATCATTCAGGGGAAGGAGGAGCCCCTTCGGGCATATATCGAAAGATTCAACAAAGAAGTCGTCCAGGTGTCCACCATGGACGACATGAAAAAATATCTTCTAGAACAGGGACTTCTCCTTTAGAGCGACTTCAGGAGGGCTGTGGGAATCGAAATACTGGCCACATCGACACGTTCCTCCTCAAAGTGTAAGCGTATATCCAGTACGAGGAAAAGGAAGTGGCGAGCAATGCCCGTGACACCCGGCGTAAATAAGACGCCAAACCCTCCAAGCATGATAATTCCTCGACATCTCGTCAGGGAGGTGAAAAAAGAAAGGAAGTTCGCTCCCGTGTACCTCGGGAGCACAAGGGTCCCGTAGGGAAATTCCATGATTACGTACCTCTTACAGCGACCAGGGAAAAGATCCTGTTTGAATGCGCAAACTCAGAATTCCTCCAAGTAGGAGTCATATTCCCAAAACAGATGTTGAATATGCCAAATACTGACAAAACAAAATACTGTCGTTTCCCCAAATTGCACGAGCATAACACTGAAGACTGCATTCACTTGAAGGACGCCATTGAGATACTCATTCGAGATGGCCATCTTAAGCATTTCACTAAGAACAAGGATGTTCCTCGACAGGAAGTGCATGAGGCCTGGAAAGTTGAGGACGTAACTCCGCCGGCCAAGGAAACAAACCTTCAGGTCGCTCTAAACATCACACGGCCAGAAGATTTTAACATCCCCGAACCGTATACAGGCCATGCATATTTCGCTGCGTATAGCCCGTGGGAACCTTTCCCATTAGAAATGGTCATATCCGAGGGAGGACCCAACAAGGTGATAGTGGGGTCATTAAAGAGGTGATTCGACCATCTATTCAGCACTAGCTCCAACCAGAGCTCAACCCTAGATCCCCCTCGTGGAGGATCTGCTCCCATCTCATTCTATAAGGAGGATCTCCTCGGAGGGGCACCTAACACCAGTATCCCTTTGTTGGTTCACGCACAAATGGCGAATTTCGACATTCGCAGAATCTTGGTCGATCAAGGGAGCTCGTCGGAATTATGTACTCCTAGTTGTTCGCAACCCTCCAGCTGAATGAAACACACTTAACACCTTATGTGGGCTCGGATCTCCAAGGGTTCAATAGGACGGTTTCTAGGCCTTGGGGCTACGTTGACCTGATTGTTACCTTCGGGGCAAGAGAAACCGCAAGGTCCGTTAAGATGTAATTCCTTGTGATAGATTGTTCATCCTTGTACCAATGTATCCTAGGACGACCAACTCTGGTCGAGCTCATCGCGGTTCCTTCTACCGTGCACCTGAAAATGAAGTATTACACTTCTTCGGGGCAGGTGGAAACCCTCCACAGAGATATAAAAGTTGTCCGCAGATGTTACATGGCCGCATCCAAAGGTCTCAACACCATCGCTGCCAAGCCCAAACCGTCCAAGGTCATTCTCCCGTGTACTTCTGAAGATTCGAAGGCGTTACCCCGCGTAGATTCCATAGACCTCGGCAGTAGGTTCAACGACGAGGAAAAATAGGTGCAGTTGCTCGTGAAGCTTTCCTCATCCGTCAGACCTGTCCCTGATGGAGATTTTGAGCTAGTGGCATTGGGAAAGGACCCCACAAAGGGAGTAAAGATTGGAGCAGATCTCCCCGACCTAGCAAGAAAGCAGCTCAAAGCCTGCCTCAGGGAAAATGTTGACCTATTCGCGTGGAGCGCTTCAGAAATAACTGGCTTGGATCCTTAAACGGCGTGTCACCATCTTTGTATAAATCCTTCCATCTGAGAAATCGCACAGCGAAGGAGGAAGCAGTCATAGGAAAAGGTGGATGCGGCCGAAAAGGTTGTGAAAGACCTCCTAGAGGAACCTTTTGTAACCAAGGCCAGATAAACCACCTGGATCTCGGACGTTGTACTTGTTAAAAAGATTAATGGGAAATGTGCATGTGCGTTGACTACACCGATCTTAACCAGGCTTGCCCTAAAGACGCTTACCATTTACCTAACATTGATAAGTTGGTAGACAACTCTGCAGGTTTTAAACTTTTGTCGTTCCTCGACGCTTATTCCGGGTACAATCAAATACCCATGGTCGTGACCGACAAAAAGTACACCGCTTTCATGACCGAGTAGGGAAACTATTACTACAATGTAATGCCCTTCGGCTTGAAAAACGCGGACCCTACTTACCAACAAATGATGAACAAAGTCTTCCAGGCGGATATCGGGAACATGCTCGAAGTATATATGGACGACATGATTTTAAAATCCCAATGGGAAACTGATCATGCTCTCCACCTTAAGAAAAATTTTGACCAGGCATGCAAGTGCAAAATGCGATTCAACCCGGAAAAGTGCACGTTTGGGGTACGAGCAGGCAAGTTCCTCGATTTCTATCTAACCGAAAGAGGAATAAAAGTTAACCCCGACAAGTGTTGAGCATTCTCCGAAACGCTCATGCCAACTTCTAAAAAATCAATCTAATCCCTAAACGGGGTACTTGCATCGTTATCACGTTTCGTAGCAAAATCTACTCAACACACACTCCCCTTCTTCAAGCTTTTTCGCAAGGAAGTCGCTTTCGAATGGACGAAGGAGTGCGAACGAGCCCTGATAGACCTCAAGAAGGCTTTGTTGGAACCCCCGATCCTCTCCCAACCAGAGGCAGGGGACCCTATTCCTCTACCTTTTTGTCGCTAACGAGGCCATAAGCGCCGCCCTCATACGAGAAACACCCGAGGGGAAAAACCTAATCTATTTTACAAGTAAAGCCCTACAAGGGCATGAACTTAGGTACCAATAAATCGAAAAGGTTTCCCTGGAACTCCTCCATGTTACCAGGAGATTCAGACATTATTTCCTTGCACACAATATCGTGGTACGCACCAATCAACCCATTAGACAACTACTTGGTTTCCAACATCTAACTTCCTCGCAGGGCTGAGACTAGCGGACGACCTCGGAGCAGAGGAGATAACTATCTGCACAGACTCTCAACTCGTACATATGCAAGTCAAAGGTGAATACAAAATGACAACTTGTTTGGTTACCTGGCCTTAGTCAAGGAGAAGATCGCAAAATATACGTCTGTGGAAGTCAAACATGTGCCCCGCGAAAAAAACATTCGGGCAGATATACTCTCAAAACTCGCGAGCATGAAGAAAAAAGGAGGAAATAAATCCGTCATTCAGGAAATACTTCCTCGGTCCAGTATCAAAAAATCAAACCCGACGATAGATATCAACGTCATCGGTGACGCCAACTGCAGGATGACCCCAGTGTATAAGTACCTAACCAGCGACGAGTTACCCGAGGACACAAAGGAGGCCAGTTGTTCGCTGTTGATTTTTACAAACAATCGTTTGTTTCTCAATCTTAACGAATTGGTTTACTTGCAGGATCTACCATACAAATCCTAGGACACATGTGCTTATCTACAAACTTTTTATCTCTTGACAATCTTTGGTTTCACTTTTATTAAGTCTTTTTATGTATATGGAGAATTTGATTAAAGAAAGGAGTAACAATTCTGGCAAAAATTAAATAAAGTAACTTGGACAATGCATAAGTAAATGTCGATGAAGAAAATAAATAACTTGTAAAGTAAAGGAAATGTAAAAGACTTTGAACTTTTATTTAAATTTTGATGAAGTAAAATGGTGTTGTTCACACATACATTGTCCAGATAAAACTTTTTTCTCAACAGAGTTACTTTGAGTATTTTTACAGGAATTTTGTACAAGTTTTCTCACAAACTGACTCTGAAAAGAACTACCTTATTTATATACAAATAGCATAACTACCACTAACGAATAAATCCTAAAACTATGACACTTGGCCTTCGGCATGTTCCCTTTTCACCAGGTGCTTCCACGCGTCTTTCTGCCTAATGTAACAATTCTTAAATTTGAATTTCTTCGTTTGCCTAAAAACGTCGCATCTCCTCAGGCCTGTCGAAATTTTTTGAAATGCTGCTTTGTTCAAATCTTGTCGAAAATGCTTTTCTTGACATATTCTTCAATTCCTTTCTGTTTCAGCTATGCACACATCTCTCATCTGTCGAAATGCATATCTACCTCATGGCATCGAAAATGCTTATTTACAAATTTCCCCCAGCAAAGATGTTTTCGACTACTCTTGGAAAAACAATCGTTTGTTGTTGATGAGTTATTTCGACACCAAATTTTCTTTATTACTTGCACCATTTCCAAAACTTGATATTTCAAATCCCTAAGAATTCATCATTACGCTTTTCTCAAAACATCAACTCTAACCCACGTTTATGACATTATTCCCATCATTTCCTAAAAGTTAGTAAGTCATAGGCGTTTCAACTGCCATCACCCTACTCTCCCCATAAGGATTCGCCATATGGTCTATGATGGAAACCAAAAAACTCAACCTCTTCAACTTTTCTTTCCTATAAATACCCATGTATCAACTTCTTCAACCCTTTTTACATTTCTTGCTTCTTCTCCAGAACTCATTTCTTTTCTAGCTCTTCATCTCTCATGCGAAATTCTTTGATCTCTTTAAACAATGGCTCCAACTAAATCTTCCAGCAGCCAGAAATCCAAAGGTTCAACCTTGCTTCCATACGCGCACAAGCTAAATGGACCAAATGTTATTGGAAATTAGCAGTACATTCTTGAGTCTCCAAATGAGAAAGAAAAAGCAAGTATTTGAAAATCTCAAGTATTGATCCCTATTCTTGTTTCTGGTGTTTGTCATGTTATGTTAGGCCCTCTTCCAAACCCAGATATCAACCCAGAAAAGTTAAAAGAGTTCTTTCCCCCCTATCAACGTCTTAAACCCATAGGTGTTGGGGTTAAACCTAAACCCATTGAACAAACTAAGGAACAAACTGAGAACCAGAGTTCGAATGTTGATGCAGAGTTGAACTTACTTCACTTAAACAATGCTAGGATATTTAGAACCAGTCCTGGGGCAAAAGACCCTTCAGATTATTTAGCTTGGTTATCTAAAATTGAAAACGTTAAGACAACATTTTGGAAATAAATGGGGATTTTTTGACCTAATACAAATGTCGAAAGTAGGACCCAACTATTGTCCTAATATGCTTTTAGCTTCCCTCTTTTTCTGGGACAACACCTACAACAACTTCCACCTTTCCTGTGGAATGATCACTCCCACCTTTTTTGACATAACTTCCATTGTTGGGCTTAGTCCTTTAGGAGTATATTTTGATCCCACCACCTTGAATCATGACTCCATAGAATTCGACACTAGTAAATCCTCCTACTCTGTGTCCATTACTCACTACCATGACAAGAAAACTGTTGAGGTTTCTGAGAAAGAACACATAGCTTTTCTGACCCTATGGCTGTCGAAATTTGTATTCTATTCTCGATCCCTTTAAGTGGCCAAACTCTACATTACCATAGCCAACCAACTTCACAATGGGACCAAACTGTGCCTGAGTGAGATGATTATGGCGAATCTGTATGAATCCTTGAGTGAGAGTGTGGGTTTCTTAAAAACTATAACATGCAAAGGAAATGTTAGCATATCAGGACCACTCTGGATTTTGCAATTGTGGTTCAATGCCACCTTTGAAGCTTCCATTCCTGTCAAGAATGATGTAGATGAGGAAGGAGTGAAGAACAGGGTTGTCGAATGGCCTAGATTAGTATAGCTGACACAACTGACGAAGGGCTTAGTCTTCGACAATCTTTTACCAGCTATGTCATTATGTTTACCAAAAGGTCCAAATTCACTTCCTCCATGGCGCCTTTTTCTAGCAGGGCAGTTGGACCTGAGTGGTTCACCAAACAACTCCCTTTCGAGATGTAGAAAGACGAAGATGAATTCCTCGACGTTTGGGAATTATTTTTGACACCTAGGCTTCTAACTTCTCATCATAATGTCACCAAAACAAAAGTTGCACTGATCTTCTATCAACCCAACCTCGTTGCTCGAAAGTTTGGCCTCGTTCAACTGAAACCAAGATGCATTTTTCCCAAAAAAGGTTCCATCATATTCTATAACTCTTCAATATTGAAGAACAAATCATAGAATTGTCGAAGAAATATATTGATTACTCCCTAGAGATTCAACCAACGGTATTTCGACCATCTTTCCTCTGTACCCATGAATTTGATGTCTGGTGGAAGGATTACTACCTCACCAAATTTTTCGACGTGACAACATTCAACACTCAATTAACAAATGCTTTTTCTCTTGTGCAGGACAAAACCAAGAAAGGTATTGAAAGACACATCAAAGAAGTACAAAAATTTCAAAATTATTTTGAAACCATCTATAGGCCAGATGAACTTAGTCGAACCATAAGCGAAGCAGCAATAACTTTAAAACACAAGTTTACAGAAAAACTGGAAAAGTTGAAACTGCCTTCATATGTTCGTCCAGAACAACGATATGAATTGGCTTTCAACCTTTATCCACCAAAGTTTTCCCATTTACCTTCTATTGAGTTTGGTGTGAAATTGAGCCCTTCATTCTCATATTGGTTCATTTGTGGGGATTCTATGAAACTTCTTCGACAACATTACAAAAAACCTACTGAGCGTGTGGTTCCAACTAAGTTCACTTTGGACAATTTCAGATGACACCTTCATATTGGAATAGAACACGTTTGCGTGGAAACTCCTATTCTTGATGGTGTTAATGAAAATATATTTTTTATTTTGTCATTCTAGGTTTACTTTATATGCTTTTTCTACTCATCTCTGATTTTCTTCTTTGTTCTTAGCCATAAGAATTCCTGCCAAGAAAGTTGTTGTCGAAGATACATCTGAAAAGATGGATAAAGATCCACCAAGCAATGCCAAGAAGATTGTAACAAAGGTATAACCTTCTCTTTCTATACTAGCTTTCCTTCATTCTTCCAGAAACTAATCAACTTTTATTTTCTATTTCAGGTAGGTCGAAAACCACCACCTGCCCCCAAAAGGAAGAAACAAGAAGAAAAAGTTCCCAGCGAAGAATCTGGTGATGAATCTCCAAAACAAAGCCAACCTCCAAAAAAGAAAAAAGTCACAAAGACCTCCTCACAAAAATCCATAATTAAACCAACCAAAGCCACTCCCCCAAATAGTCCAACTATGAAGGTTCAGGTGAAGGACGTAGAGAGTGGAAACTCTAGTTTTAACACTGAGATTCCTCAGGTAAATTTTTACTTCGACCACTTATATTTACTTCTTATTATTTCTCTTTTTATTTCTAACTTGAAGTCGTTTTCAGGTTGATTTCGAAGGGAACCCCCTAGAGGAAGAGGTGCCAAAGCCCAAGATTAATCATGTTCACAAAGTTGACAGCCCAACACACACTTCTCCAAAAAAATCGACAAAAGAATCAGCAGTAAAAAATGAGCAGTCTCCTGACAACTTTGATGATAATTCTGATGATAATCCTCAACCTTCTGATGATAATTCTCCCTCTCCTCCTGGATCAGACGCACTCAACAAAAATGATGAATTCAATGTTGATGTTGAGGTCAAATATGAGAATGAAGAAAGGGGAGAAACTTTTGGTAATGATGACGAAACGGAAAAGCAAGATGTCAGGTTAACTCTAGGACAGAGTATTCAGCCAACATCTAACCCAGTAAAAGAAAGTTTGTTGTCGACTGGTCTTTCTCATGAAGAGATTGAGAGCCTCAAGGTGCATAAACCTTTAGAATATTTAAAGGTTATGCTCAGTGCTCACCATACCTTCTAAGACTCTTCTCGAAGTAGTTCGACCACTTCTGGGGCTACCTCTAGTATGCAATCCCTTGATACTACAATGGCTGAGATCAAAGCAAGAATAATTGATGTGGATTTGCTTAAAGTTTTGGAAGAAAATGCAACTGCCTGCTTCGACTTTAAGAAATCCTGAAGCAAGTAAATGTCTTGGAGACTTCTGCTGAAGTAAGCAGACTTGTGATGGATCTGACTACCCTAATAGATTCGGTGAGCGCAGACCTGAATCGTCAAAAAGACTTCTTAAAACAAATCTCAAGGAAATCTGAGACACTACTTGCTGAGTGGGATGTTGTAGCTGCTTCGACCAACAAAGTTTTAGAGTTGGAACAACTTTCTGAAACTTACAAAAAGGAAGTTGTCGAATGCGACAACAATATCCAAAAATAGGCGAAACAGATAGTTGTACTTCAAAAGAAGATCTCCCAAGAGAAAGATTGTAAGGAAACCATTCAGCAGCCCAAGCAAGACGAGATCGACGAAGAACTGAAAGTGGGTATTCACCATGCTAAAAGGGCTCAGAAATTCAGCCAAGAGATCGAAAGTCTTTCCACTAATAGAAGCTTTTATGACCGTCGACTCCAGATTTAGAAAAAGAAATTCGACGAGTTGAAGAAGTCTTTTGCAATTATTGAGTTGTAATAGGAATAGTTTATTATTTTTTAGCTTTTGAAGTTTATTTGTAATGACGTTGATGTCATTTGTTTTGGCAAAGTACATCATCTTTTTATATTATATTACAATTAATCCATGGAAATTTTAATTTCTTGCAATATTGGTTTGTATTTTTTTCAAATACTTCTCATATATCTTTAAGATTCTCTTAACTTTTTCTATTTTTTCGATTTCGTATGCGCCATTTGAAAAAAAATTCAAAATCTAGAAAGGTCCTTCCCACTTGGGAGACCATTTTCCCATTAATCTATCTTTTCGATCCATGGGAAGAATCACTTTCCAAACAAGATCACCAATTAAAAAAGTCTAGATTTTACTTTCTTATTGTAAAACCTTTCGATTCTCTCTTTTTGTCTTTTCAACAAATCAAGCACACGTAATCTTTCTTCGTCTAAATCGACCAATTTGTCCATCATCATGCTCCGATACGTATCTGATGGAATTTTATGATGCCGTTGAACTCGGATCGAAGGTAAGTAAATTTTGACCGATAAGACTATATTGTGCCCATAGGTCAACCTGAATGGAGTAGAATTTGTTGCTTCTTTAGGAGACGTCCGACAAGCCCAGAAAATTTGATATAAAGTTTTATGCCAATTTCTGGGTTTTTTTCCCACATTTTTCTTGATCAAATTTATTACCACCTTGTTAGCTGCTTCGACTTCTCCATTCGCCTGAGCATAGTAAGGTGTCTAAGTAAGGAGTTTAAATCCTATTTCTTTTGTAAACATTTGCATATTTTTTCCAGTGAACACAGATCCTTGATCTGTTGTTATTGTCTCTGGTATCCCAAATCTGTAAATTATGTGTTTTCGAATGAATTCTATGACTGTTTCTTGATCCATATTCACGAGAGGTATAACTTTAATCCATTTGGTGAAATAGTCTATTCCAACTAGAATGTACTTCTTCCCGTTTGAAGAGGCTGGTCGAATTTCGCCAATTAAATCCAATGCCCAGCCTCTGAAAGGCCAAGGCTTTATAATCGAATGCAACTCATTTACAGGAACATGTAGTATACCTGCATGCACTTGGCATTCCTGACAACCTTTTACAAAATCGACACAGTCTTTCAACATCGTTGGCCAATACATTCCTTGTCGAAATAGTAACCATTTCATTTTATGGCCTGCTTGATGTGTGCCACATGTTCCATTGTGCACGTTCGACAGAGCTATGTAAGCCTCATCTTCGCCCAAGCATTTCAGTAAAACTCCCTCAGAAGTCTTTTTAAATAGTTCATTTCCAAAAATTACATAACTTAAAGCTATGTACTTTACCTTTCCTTCAACTTTCTGATTTGGGTCTTGTAGATAATCCTTGATGGGTTTTCTCCAATCTTCAGTCCTTGATTCATCTACATTGAATATTTCGAAATTTTCTTTGTCACCATATCCTAAATTTACTGTATCCAAATCTGATGGGGACAACTTAGTAGATATAACCCTTCCTCTTACTTCAATAGCCTTTTCTAAATTTTCTCTTGACACTTTATACCCAAATGCAAGTTGAGCAAGATCATTTGCCTCTTGATTTTCCATCCTGGGAATATGTCTGATGGCCACATCGTCGAATCTTTTAAGAAGCCTATTAGCTATTATGAAGTACATGATTAAATTTTCTTTTACACATTTGTATTCTTTAGTCATTTGCTTCACCACTTACTCAGAGTCACCCATTATTTTGACTCTTGTTGACCCCAATTCCAACAAGATTTCAAGTTTAGCAATTAAAGCCTCGTATTTTGCTTCGTTATTTGAACATAAACCTTCGACTTTGTACTTTAATTTTGTTGTAATTTTGTTAGGAGAAATAATTAGTATCCCAAAACCAGTTCCATTCTTATGACTGGAACCGTCGAAATACAATTTCCATGGTTCTAATTCGACATACTCTACCTCATTTTCATTTATTGAGTGGTCACCTATGAAGTCAGCAACCACTTGTCCCTTAACAGCCCTTAAGGGCAAATATTTTAAAGAATATTTTGCCAATGCCAACGCCCATCTCCCAATTCGAATATGTAAAATAGATTTAGATAACATATGCTTTATTATGCCGAAATGAGAAGAAATATACACATTAATTGGCTTTATATAGTACTTTAATTGCATACAAGAAAAATATACACATAAACATAATTTTTCTATAACACTATATCTAGTTTCGGCATCGTTTAAGACTCTGTTGAGGTAATAAATGGCCCTTTCGACGCCATTTTCATCTTCTTGACATAACATACTTCCTAGTGTCTTATCTGATGCCGAAATGTATAGCCTCATACTTCTCTTTCTACAAGGAGACATTAAAATTGGAGGACTAGACAAATATTCTTTAATCTTGTCGAAAGCAACTTGTTGTTCTTGCCCACATGCAAAGTCTTCCTTCTTCAGTCGAAGAAAAGGCGAGAAAGCTTGTGTCTTTCCACTAAGGTTGGAGATGAACCTTCTAAGAAAGTTGATTTTTCCTAGCAGAGACTGCAACTCCTTTTTTGTTGCTAGCGCTTTCGCTTCCATTATGGATTTGGCTTTGTTTTCATTTATTTTGATCCCTTTCTTGTGGACCACAAAACCTAAAAAATCACCCGCCTGCACACCAAAAGCACATTTAAGGGGATTCATCTTTAAACCAAACTTCCTCATCCTTTCAAAGGATTGTCGAAGATGGTCTATATGGTTTTTCCTGAAACAGACTTAATTACAATATCATCAATATAAACTTGCATGAAAGTTTCAATAAAATCATGAAAAATTGAATTCACAGCTCGTTGATAAGTCGCTCCAGCATTTTTTAAATCAAAGGGCATTACTACCCATTTGTAAGTTCCTATTGCTCCGGGACAGCGAAATGTCATTTTAGGAACATCTTCTTCGGCAATAAATATCTAATTATAGAGTATTCGTCTAACATACTTAAGTACTCATGGTCTGTTGCCGAATCTATAAGCATTTCTGCTACTGGCATAGCATATTCATCCTTTGGGGTAGCTGAATTTAAGTCTCGAAAATCAATACATACCCTTAGCTTGTCATTTTTCTTAATTACAGGAACTATATTTGCAATCCAATCGACATCCTAGATGTACGAATGAATTTGCACTTCAAAAGTCTTTCGACTTCTTCTTTTATTTTCGACAGAATGTCTGGTGCGAAACGACTTGGAGTCTGCTTTACTGGTTTCTTTCCTTCTATTATAGGCAGCTTTAATTTGACCAAACTACATTCTAGTTTGGGCATCTCGCCGTAGTCCCATACGAAGCAATATTTGAATTCTTTTAGCAACTAGAATATTTCGACTTTGAACTGTAGGTCCATCTTGGCACTTATGTAGGTTGGCCTTTTCTCTGCTCCTAGTCCCAGATCTATCTCTTCTAATGGATCTTGCGCCACCATCTTCGTATCAGTCGACACTGGATCTTTTTCGAATCCTAAAGGTTTGTCGTCATAAATGGCGTCAAGCTTCTGGTGTTGTCATTCTCCCATCTGAGTATTATCATGGTCTTCTTCAACGTCCCTCTGGAGACATTTTTCGTCGAAATCATTCTTGTTGGTTTCGACAGCCATATATTTCACTTCGGCCTCAAGAGCTGCTTTGAGTTTATTTTCGGCTATATAAGTCGTAATCCTTTCGATATCTGACAACTCACTCATCATCGTCGAATTCGCTTCCCCAACCTGTTGGCTCTATGTGGGAAGTTCCATATATGAAGTTCAAATCATCCATTATTTCTTTGTCCCATTGAAAGCCATATGTTGGATTGAGGTACATTGAACAGTAGGCATTGTCAGTTGCCTTCAAGTCGAACTCTGCTGGGCTGCAGAGAGGTATATGAGCCAGATTTTTGTCGAAGCTTCGATGGTCCACGTGGTTTACCTCAGTCATGAATTAGCTCTGATAAGCCACGACGGTCCACGTAGGAAGGCCCTCTGAGCATGGTACTACTGGCCCACAATGCAGAACAACGCCAAGGAACATGTGAAAAAATGTGATAAATGCCAACGACATGGGGACATGCACCTCGCTCCACCCAATGAGCTTAAAACGATGTCGTCCCCGTGGCCATTCACATGGTGGGGCCTAGATATCCTTGGTCCTTTCGTCGTCGGTTCAAACCAGAACAAATACCTAATTGTCGGAGTCGATTACTTTACAAAATGGATCGAGACTGAACCCCTCGCCAAGATCACGAACCTCAACATACTGCGCTCCTTCAAGCGCAACATCCTTTCCCGCTCCGAAATTCCCCAGGCCATCGTCACCGACAACAACACCCAATTCACAGATAAAAACTTCCAAGAGTTCGTTGACAATGTTTGGACTAAACAACACTTTGCATCCGTCGAGCACCCGCAAACCAACGGGCAGGCTGAAGCAGCAAATAGGGTTATCCTCTAAGGACTCAAGAGGAGGCTGGACGAGATCAAGAAGCGATGGGTCGAGGAACTACACATCGTCTTATGGGCATACCAGACTACCCCTCACTCGACCACGGGAGAAACTCCCTTTCGATTTGTGTATGGGACAAAAGTCGTTATCCCCGTAGAGATGCATATCCAGTCCAAGCGAACAGAAGCCCCAATGGATGAGGATACCAATTTGGAGATATTACGCGAGAAGCTCAACTTGGTTGAGGAAGTCAGATCAGGGGCAGTCCTACGCGAGGCATCCATTAAACAAAATAATGCATTAAGACATGACTCCAAATTCATAAAACGAACGTTCGCGGTCGACAGTCTCGTCCTCAGGAGAAACCATAAGGATTCCAGAGAAGGAAAGCTAGTTATGAACTGGGAAGGGACCTACCGAGTTCGAGCAAAAACAAACAACGGGGCGTACTATCTGTAACACGGTGGGAGAACTAACTTTTCTATAAATGTTGCGGATAGCAAGAGTCGCCACCGACTTTTATTTTATCCAAAAGGAAAGGACATAAAAGAACAGGAAAGACCTTAAAAAGATTTTGAGTTCGGGGGGTAGGTTATACAAAGGGAAGGTGTTAGCACCCTTTATATCCATGGTTATCCATGGGCTCTTAGTTACTTAGCTCACTTTAAACTGTTTTGAGAAAATGTAGTGTGTGATTAAAAATTTTCTAAGTACTTTATAATGATCCTCGTATGGATGTATATAAAGACTTTGTTTTGAAAATTTGTTTGAAATGTGAAGTGTAATAAAGTATTTTGAAAAGGTGAGCAAGTAATTAGGAGGAATCTACCCTATAATAAGTCTTTACTGTTTTTATGTGTTCTTTCAATGGTAAGACTATCCCTATTATTAAGGAATAGGTAGTCATTACCTTGGATGTAAGAAGGGACATGTATAGGGACAATCTGAATTTAGGCAACTGTAAGGTGTCTTTAGCAATTCGTAGGGACTTATCATCTTTTATTCGAAGGGACAAGATCATTTATCGTAGGCAACCTCGAAGGGACTTGATCTTATAAACTGAAGGGACTTGATGATATTTATGAAGGGACTTTGCTTAAGACACCTTACTTGACCTTAAAAATAGGCAACATGAGAGGTAACCTTAGAAAGTGTAGGATGGCGATCAAAGATCGACTTACGTGTGTGAGTGTTTATTTTCAAGTATTTATCTTATTTAATTAGTGATTCTAAGTCAATTTTTAATTACAAACATGTTATACACACCCTATAGTTACTAACGACGCAGTTAATATATTTACATAAAAATAAAGCAAAAATATAAACCTAAACTATTACAAAGTTTTGGGATAGTTACAATATAATCGGAGAAATAATAATGACAATAAAATAAATAATCAATAATCAATAATTTAAATGGTTAGTAATAATAATAATAATAAAAAGGTTAGTAAAAATATAAAGAAGATAAAAATTTAAGAGAATATATTATTTTTAAATTAAATAAACATTTAAAAAAAAGATTTAGGAGAAAATAGAATAATTAATGATAATAATAAACAAATACTAATTATTTACATATTAAACAAATAATAAATAATTAATTATACTTTATAAAAATATTAGATTAAATTTTAAAGATTATGAAAAATTAGGATTTTAATTATTAATTGAAATATTAATTAATTTATTTACAAAATATATATATTTAATAATATGAACATATAATAAGATAAATATGAATAATTTGATTTTTTTGAGAAAATAATTTGAATTAAAAAAATATAAGTTTTTGTAAAGAAAATAATATATACATTTATTTTATAAATTTATTATTTAAAGAATTAATTGAATTAAATAAATAAAACACAAGAAATAGTGAAAATAAATGAAAAAAAACATATCTGGGGCTGGGATTCGAACCCAAGCCCTAGCAATGGCACTTAGCTGTTTCTGCATCAAACATTAAATCAAAATATCCAGAAACATTACAAACATCATCATGAACAATAATATACAATCAAATTTCATTTATATTGCTTGTATCATTGAAATCGAAAAATCAAATTCCAAGCTAAAGATGAAATCGGTTTATGCATTTTAATGAGTTTTGGATGATGTAATGCATTGGGATAGCATCAAGGATGATCAAGGAAGAGATTGTCACCTTCAAAACACTTTGATATAGCCTGCAAAATAGAATCCGAATTATGAATTTTTTATGAAAATTTGAAGTATTGTTCTTACTCTTGGAGGCAACCAAATTCGTCTCTTTGTGTTGTGATCTCTTCATGTATATATAGTGAGTGTAATTAGGTCAAAAAATCATATCCTACTTTGGACTTTTGGATCACTTGAGATTGAAAAAGATATGCTTTCAAATATTGAAAAAAAAATTGATATCTTCTTACTATTTTTGGTTGATATGATCTTATATGATTTCAATCATCTCTAAATGGCCTTTAAGAATTTCTAGAACAAAAATCAAATCAAATATTGAGAAAAAAAGTTGATATCTTCTTACTATTTTTGGTTGATATGATCTTATATGATTTCAATCATCTCTAAATGGCCTTTAAGAATTTCTAGAACAAAAATCAAATCAAATATTGAGAAAAAAAATTGATATCTTCTTACTATTTTTGATTGATCTGATTTTGTATGATCTCAATCACTTTAAATTGTCCTTTAAGATTTTCTAGAAGAAGAATCAAATCAAATATTGAGACTTTTATATTTTATTTTGATTTAAAATGATTTTTAATGTATAAAATCATAATAAATAAAATAAAATTAATAAAAATTTGAATAAATGATTTTTAATTCGTGCATGATGTCATGGAAGTGTTTGGGTCATAAAAATGCAAGCCCATGTGGAAAGAATTGGTTCTAAGACCCCATTTGCTCAATAAACCCCTCAAAAATTTCCCAACTTTAAGACATATAGGGTGCTATTAAGCTCACTTGAAGCCTTGGAAGTCCATTTAGCCTGATGAAAGTCAAAAACCCTAGTTTAGGATGCCTTGCTTAGGAGGATGCATTGTGTGAGGGAATTGTCAAACTTTCTGACTAATTGTGAACCTTGTGGACCTTGTGAACCTCATAAGATATCTTGTGAACCTTGTGAACCTCTTGGGACACCTTAGTACATAATGTCTTGTCTTGGTGAGGGCAATTTTTGGGGTGCAACACTATCTAGAAAATTTGAATGGGGAGGAGCTTACTTGTCCTTGGAACTCTGAAAAACATCAACAATATTACAGTTAAGGCATTGGTCGGCATAAGCATCGGCCTAACATGCGTACCTAAGTACAAGTATCGCATACGAAACACCCACTTCTATGAGATTCCTCTCAAGAACGAGGAGGACCATCATAACACGACCGGGTACTCAAACGAGCCCATCGTCGTCTACGTACCACGACCATGCAGAACAACCAACTCGCAATGGGACGTTCACGCCATGAAGCACGGATCAGTAACATGTTTCGCACTTCGTTCCCCTATCAACCTTAAGATGGCATTCTGCCCGGTTCCCCAAACCGACAGACACGAAAACCGAGCGTCATTCCCCCAATCTATAAACACTTAATAGAAATAATTAAAGTAGCATGCCCTCTGATGGGCACACATCCATGCATAACGACAAGTAATAAAATGACCACCTGGGTCGGGAAAATTAAACCTTAAAAAGATGCGGCCATGAGGGCCGACTTGTTTTTGCGTTGCATAATAAGGGGAACACACTCCCCCATTAAAGAAAAATCCATGGCACGCAGGCCGGCCAGAGAAAACAAAAATTGCAAATACAAGTCTTCAAACATCGGCGTTGACATCAGGCTGGCCCTCAATTGTGTTACCAAAGTCCCCGTCCATCGTGTTGGCTTGCTCGGGCTCTTTGAGGTAGTCGAGGATATGAATAATGTCGTCCTCAGCCTTGTACAAGAAGTTGATACCCTCCTCGTTGAACGCCAAGTCGGGATTATGTGGTTCCAAAGATCAAGAGCGAAATGGATCAGTGATGGTAACAGGAACATGAAGTATTATCATTTGAAAGCGGTGCAGCGTAAGAGGAAGAAAAAAATTGTTATGATTAGAGATAATGAAGGAAATTGGGTGGATGTGGAATCTAAAGTTCATGAGTTGTTTAGCCAACAATATAAAGAGATCTTAAAACGTCATGATGTTAGTAATATTTAGACACAAACAAACTATACTTTCTCGAAATTGAAGCATGGGGATTTGGAAAAATTACACCTACATGTGACATATGAAAAAATTAAGGAAGTTATGTTTTCCACGAACCCGTGGAAGGCATCGGGACCGGATGGCTTCCCAGCGGGTTTCTATCAGTAATCTTGGAAGATTATTGGCCCCAAGGTGTGTGAGTTTGTGAAGAAATTATGGTAAAATCAATGCTAAATTACATCGGTTAATCAAATGGGCATGTGTTTGATTCCAAAAGCGCATCAGCTTAAGTTTATCAATCAGTTTCGCATTATATTCTTGTGCAACACAATCTATAAGGTGGCTATCCGAGTAATTTTCGAGCGCTTGAAGGAGTATATTCCCACCCTTGTCTTTCCTTACCAAACAAGTTTAATGTTGGGAGGATTATTTAAGAGAATATAATAGTAGCCCAAGAAATGGTTCATAGCATGAGCAAGATGAAAGGTAAGGAGAGTTTCTTCATAATTAAAGTTGATATTTCTAAGGCCAATGACAAATTTAGCTGGGAGTTTATTTAGAGAACTCTCTTGGAAGTTAGTTTACCTATAAATTTAAGACAAAATTACTTTGCAGGTATTTTAAGTTATTTTAAAGTACCAAGTTAGTACTTTATGTTTTTTATAACGATCAGGCACATTTTAAATTAACAAGTTAGTCAATTAAGTTTGTTTTGTAACGAATTGGTCTTTTTTCTTAAATCTCCGTTACAAACGCATATACCATTTGAAATGGTTTTTTGCGCTAATCACGAATATGCAATCAAATTTATCAAACATGTTACGGTTCATGAGAATTAGATAAAAAGGACGAAATACATAATAAAAAATCGTCGATCCGACCAAAATATATAATCAAACATAAAACTAATTATATATTTGTGATCAACACGGAAATCAGTTCAAATGGTATATAAATTTATAATTTATTATAACATAAATTTAAAAAAATGACTAAATCATAACAAAACAAATTTATGGGACTAACTTGTTGATTTAAAATAACTTAACTAATAGACTAACATAGTACTTTAAAATAACTTAAACTAAAAAATTTATTTTGCCAAAATTTAATCAATATTATAATGCACTAGATCACCAGTGTTGAAACCAACATCAAGTGGAATGGAGCTAGATCGAATTATTTCTGCCTGAGTAGAGGAATCCTCCAAGGGGATCCATTATCTCCATATATCTTTGTTATAAGAATTGACAAACTCTCCCACCTTTTATCGCTGATGTAGATAAAAGTGAGTGGGAAGGCTTTCAAGGTTGGAAGGCAAGAACCTGCAGTTTCCCTTTCCCACCTAATGTTTGCAAATGACCTTCTGCTATTTGGTGAAGCCACGGTGAAAGAAGTCAATTGTGTCATAAATATTCTTGATATCTTTTATTCCATGTTTAGGCAGCAAGTTAGTCATGATAAGATGAGAATCTATTTTTCAAAGAATGTGAACAACAACCAGTAAAACTAATTGCTAACTCTTTCTGGTTTTAGTGTAACTACATCTCTTGGTAGGTACCTAAGAGTTCCATACAGTGAGGCAGGTGAAGACAAATGACTTTGGGTAGCAGTCTATAAAATAAGTTTTAATGTTAGGAACATGTATAGAATCATTGCGAGAAATTCTAATGACAAAGATCACATAAATTGGAAGTCTGTATGGAAAAAATTCAAGCTGCAGCGAGAATTCACATTTTTTGTGGTTGCTTTTGCTACGATGGCTTACTAACAAATAGAAAAAAGAATCGCGTGGGAAAAGGTAGTGCTATGTATGAGCTTTGTTTGAATTTGGAAGAATATACTCTTCATGTTTTTGAGAGATTGTGCTAAGGTGGTGCCTCTATAGTTGTCTGTTATACATACTAGTTTCAGGAATAGTTTCTTTTATGCTAATGTGGAGCAATGGATACATTTGAATATGAATAATAACGGGGTTTGAATGATAAAGAAGATTGGAAAGGTTATTGGGCTACGTCTTTCTATAGCTTTGTTGAATAAATTTTAAATGTTATTTTAAGTGGATTTTTTATTAATAGGTTAGTGGAAGACTAGTAAGAGTGGAAGTTTTGTAGTTTGAAGGTTAAGAGATAGCGGGTTATTAATAGTATTTATTTGTTTTCCTAGATAGTAGAAATCTCTAGGTTTAAATAAAGATCTCGTGTATTTCCTTTTCATAAGATAAGAAAAAGAGCAATTTTAAAATAAGACTTCAACCAGTGGAAGTATAGTGTAAAAAATGTCCAAAAATATTATAACTGCGGTACTAAAGTAATATTGAATTTTTACAAATTGGCATCAGAGCTAATGGTGAATATGATGAGTCAAATGCCGCTACCACGATTAACGAAGGTGAATTACGAAAACTGGAGTATCCAAATGAAAGCTCTTATTGGATCTCTAGATTCATGGGAGACGGTCGAAACTGGTTTCACAGAACCAGATACAACGGGGTATACGACAGCTCAAACTAAGGCGTTGAAAGAAACGCGTTCGAAGGATAATACGGCACTGTACATCTTGTTCTGAGCTATTAATGAATCAGGCTTTGAAAAGATTGCAGGTGCAACGACTTCAAAAGAAGCATGGGACACGTTAGAAAAAGTATACAAAGGAGCTGATCGAGTCAAGCAAGTTCGTCTTCAAACTCTTCGAGGAGAATTGGAGAGAATGAAGATGAAGGAATTAGAAATTGTATCAGACTCCATCACACGTTTGCAAACAGTGGTGAACCAACTCAATCGAAATAGAGAAACGATGATTGATGCTCGTAATGTCAAAAACATTTTGATATCTTTAATCGATAACTTTGAGAATATTGTGTGCCCGATAGAAGATTCGAAGGATCTTGCAACACTCAAAGTCGAAGATCTATCTAGTTCAATCGAGGCACACGAACAACGTAAGATCAAAAAGAAGGATGAGACACTCGACGGAGCAGTTCAAACCAAAGAGTCCACCAAAGACGAAAAGGTACTATTTTCTTAAAACTTCCGAGGAAGAGGACGTGGTCGTGGAGATCGTGACAGTGGTCGAGGAAGCAACTTCGAGAGAGGACAGTCGAGCCAACAAAATTGGTGTGGCAGAGGACATAGTCAAAGAGGTGGTCGATCGAACTACTCCAACATTAAATGTTACAAGTATAACAAACATGGCCATTATGCAAAGGATTGCAACTCCTACAAATGATGCAACTGTGGTAAAATGGGACCCCTTGCAAAAGATTATCGACTCGAAATAAAGGTAGAAGAAACAACCAATCTAGCTTTGGAAGCCGAAGCAAATGAAGGCTTTCTGCTAATGACTCAAAAAGAAGTAGATGCGAAAAATGACATTATGTGGTATCTCGACTCAGGGGCAAGTAATCATATGTGTGGTCATCAACACCTGTTTAAAGAAATGCAAGAGGTTGAAGATGGTCATGTGTCTTTCGGAGATGCATCGAAAGTGAAGTTCGAAGGTAAAGGTACGATTTGTTACTTGTAGAGGGATGACTTGACTGGATCAATCCAATATGTTTATTATGTACCAGACCTCAAGACATATATTTTAAGTTTGGGGCAACTCATAGAAAAAGGTTATTCAATATTCATGAAAGATCGGATATTACACTTGAAAGACAAGCTAGGGAATCCGATTGCTCAAGTAGAAATGAGGAGAAATAGAATGTACAAATTGAACTTGAGAAGTGTTCGAGAAAAATGTTTGTAAGTGTAATACCCCGTAATTTATTTGATGCTCTGAATAATATTATTTGATATTAATAAGGTTTCGGATTGCTCTAAGATATTTTAAGAGAAATAATTAGAGCAATCAGCGGGATTTTATTTTATTAACTAATATTAGCTGACTCTGAGATTTGATAAAATTGTGGATTAAGAGACATTTTTGGATACTCTCTATTTGGACCCGTTGGTAGGAAAATATATTTTTCCTTTAAGACCTAAGTTTTCTTTTTCTTTATGTTTTCTAAAAATAGAAACATAGAAAGAAGAAGAAGAAGAGAGAAAGGAAGAGAAAGAAGAAGAAGAAGAAGAAGAAGAAGAGGTCGTGAAGAAGAAGAAGAAGAAGAAGACGAAAGCTCTTAATCTTGAAGCTTCCACCATCCTTTCATCACTCAATCTTCTCCAATCATCTTGCTACAGGTGGGTTCATAGTTAGAACTTTTGTTTTAAGATTTTGGTTGAGTTTTAGAGTTGATGAGTTTTAGGGTTTTTATGGAAAAATCTTAGAATCAGTAGATTAAACGGTTAGAAATCGATAAAAATGCTTGAGCATGATGTCATTAGGTATAGGAACATTGTTATGAATTGTTTTGAGGTTTGAAATTGATTTGAATTGATTTTGGTAAGTTATGTTATTACAAAAACGTGTTTTTCAGCTTCTGGTTTCTGGTTAACCCAGGGCGTTAACCGGTTAACACTATTGTGTTTTGCCTCTGCGTTCTGTTTCCTGGTTTGGTTAACCGGTTAACCCCGGGCGTTAACTGGTTAACGTTGTAGCTATGGGGAAATACTATTTTGTTCTAAACTTTGAAAATTCATAACTTTTTCGTCGGTTATCCGATTTAAGTGTTCTTTATACCGAATTAAAGCTAAAATTATGTATTATCACTTGGTGCCAAAAAATATTATTTTTACCCTACTTTTACCCGATTTTTCGAATAAACCGTAATTATGTTAAGTTAGGGAATTTGTGAACTAAAGGAAATAAAAGGCATAATTTGTGAGGTAGCTAGGTTTACCCTAGGTTGTTACGGAACCATTTTAGAGACATGACAATACTTAGTCGTCGATACTCGGATAGTGTCCTCGAGCTAGGTCGTTGTGATAGGATGGAGGTTTTTTTTTCTATCGCGTTATAATCCTAATTTAATTATGTGTTGCTCGTGTCGAGATCTCACGAGGTGGGACGGCCGGGAAAACATAATTAATCTGTGGATTCGAATCCCTTAATGGATAACCGTGACCCGTGCTTGCTTGCTACCTAGGAGTGTGGCTGGGCGGGGAAAGTTATCCATTAGTAAAAGTAACTGTGACTCGTGCTTGCTTGCCACCTAGGAGTGTGGCTGGGCGGGGAAATTTACTTTGTAGTAAGGTGTCGTGACCCGTACTTGCTTGCCACCGGGGTGTGTGGTTGGGCGGGGAAAGTACCTTTGATAGATAATGAGTGACTCGTGCTTTCTTGCCACCTAGGAGTGTGGCTAGGCGGGGAAATTTATCTATACGTTAAGGATTGTGTGAGCCGTATTTGCTTGCCACCGGGGAGTGTGGTTGGGCAGGGAAAGATGCCTTAAAGCACCTTGTGTGTGCTCCGTTTTATTTTTACTTTGATGTCTCTAGTTTTATGTGAACTCGAAGTCTAGGTTTTCCCTCGACTTGAGTAGTGTATAGATTCGAACCTTTTAGAGCCGAGAGAACTCTAAGATTGGGAATTCATTGAGATGTTTTATCTCACCCCATGTTTATGTTGTTATTTCAGGTACTTCAGGTTCCACAAAGGGTAAAGATAAGGAAACTTGATTATCTTTGCTTGTTTGATGGCTTTCTTCCGCTGTGGACTTTTGAGATCTTCGGATCTAGTTCTTAGACTTTTTATTTTGTGAACATCTTGTATTATTTATAGCCTTTTGTATTAGTACATTATGTTGTAATGGCTATATTTATGCAATGTATTACTAAGAACTTGTTGTATTTCAGTACCAAACTTAAATTTATATATGAAAAATATGTTTTGATGTATGTCTTTTATATATGGGTATTATAGTAAGTCAATGTCGAAACAAAGCGTCGTTGTGGCATCTACGTTTTGGTCATCTACACCATGCTGGTCTGAGAAGGTTAGAAAAGAGGAACTTAGTTCACAGACTACCACACATGGACTATGAAGGAAAGTTTTGTGAAGAGTGTGTGCTCAGCAAACAAACAAGAATCTCATTTCAAAAGAATGCAGAATATCAAGCTTTACAAATTCTCGAATTGATGTATACTGACATTTGTGGACCAATCACCCTAGAATCCTTCAGCGGAAAAAGGTACTCCATTTATTTTATGGATGATTTCTCACGAAAAACCTAGGTTCATTTCTTGAAAGAATAATCTGAAGAATTCGAGGTGCTCAAAAAGTTCGAAGTAATGGTGGAGAAGGCAGCTGATAAACACATCAAAGTCGTTCGATCTGACAGAGGTGGTAAGTATACTTCGACAACCTTTATGAAGTATTGTGAAGAACAAAACATAAGGAGATTTCTAACTGCGCCATATTCACCTCAGCAAAACGGTGTGACTGGAAGGAAGAATCGAATCGTTCTCGACATGGTTCGATCAATGCTTAAGAGAAAAGACATGTCGAAGGAATTTTTGGCAGAAGCTGTACACTGTGCCATTTATGTTCAAAATCGATGTCCACATTCGAAGTTAGAAGAGCAAACACCACAAGAAGCATGGAGCGGACAGAAGCCAACAGTTTCTCATCTAAAAGTATTTGGTAGTGTGGCTTATGCACACGTACCAGATCAACGAAGCTTGATGGAAAAAGTTAGAAGTACATATTCATTAGGTATGATGATAAGACAAAAGGGTACAGACTATTCAATCCCATAAGTAAGAAGCTGATAGTGAGTAGAGACGTTCGAATAAACGAAGCGAGCAAGTGGGACTGGAACAATTCGACAGAAGTTATCGTCGAAGTTGGAGAATCATCAGTCGTTGTACCAACAAGCACTTCAGGTGACCTTGAAGATTCTGACAATGAAGATGAACCTCTACAACCCAGAATGCGAAGTCTGCAAGATTTGTATGATACGATAGAAGAGATGTACCTTGTATGTCTTTTGGCAGATACGGAAAATATTAGTTTTGAAGAGGCGTTGCGAGGACGATTCGATTCTTCCTTCCAGTCACACCGTTTTGCTGAGGTGAATATGGCGCAGTTAGAAATCTCCTTATGTTTTGTTCTTCACAATACTTCATAAAGGTTGTCGAAGTATACTTACCACCTCTGTCAGATCGAACGACTTTGATGTGTTTATCAGCTGCCTTCTCCACCATTCCTTCGAACTTTTTGAGCACCTCGAATTCTTCAGATTATTCTTTCAAGAAATAAACCTAGGTTTTTCGTGAGAAATCATCCATAAAATAAATGGAGTACCTTTTTCCGCTGAAGGATTCTAGGGTGATTGGTCCACAAATGTCAGTATACATCAATTCGAGAATTTGTAAAGCTTGATATTCTGCATTCTTTTGAAATGAGATTCTTGTTTGTTTGCTGAGCACACACTCTTCACAAAACTTTCCTTCATAGTCCATGTGTGGTAGTCTGTGAACTAAGTTCCTCTTTTCTAACCATCATTCCATAATTCAACAAGTTCAAAAGACTTTTTTCAAAATAAGTAGAGTTCAAGATATAAAAATCTAACAAACAAGTCAAATCATCTAAGATATTATGTATTATCATATATATATATATAATGATAGTCATACAAAAGGAAACTTTAGCACATAAGATCTTAAGACACAACACTCGATCTTGACCACAAAGTGCACGAAAAAAAATTCTAAAATCGTAACAATAAAATGCAACTCCTGCACATATCCAGCGGCAATTCTCATCATGACAATTATGGTAAGTTCTTGAAAATTAAGTTTATGTATTTTTTTCTAATTCATAAATTTCGGAAATGCATTTTTAAAAACACTTCAAAAATACATTTTTGAAATAAATTTAGTCATAGAATTGAGCATTTTATGAATTTTTATAGTTTTTTTCTAATTTTTTAGGGTAGACTTAGCAATTCTCTTATCAGTCTACTGGATTGCACCAAATGTTATGTCCGTCAACTTTTGTTTTCAAGCAATCCAATATGGATGGGGTTTTACAGTTATTTTTTAAAATTATTTTTATAATGTTATGTATTTTTTTAATGTGAAGTAAAAAACTGTTCTATAATTATAAACTGTTATATTGCATTAAAAATGTACTTTAACAACAATGAAAGAGCTTACAAACATGAATTTCCATAATTATAAACTGTTATATTGCATTAATTTCCTGACATGTGAACAAAACTGAATCCAAAACTCCAACTGCATGTAAAATTCAGAACTTCCTCCTTTCTTTTGCACGTTTCCGAGAACTTTGGCCTTTGATCTTCCAGTTTTCATTCCCAGCTGGTTGCCTCTGCTCTTCGATTTCCCGAACCTTACGCTTCCTATAAAAAAATGTTGATATGAAGTACAGTTAAGCTCAATAGAGAGATGTTTTTTAAATTCATGCAAGTAATTTAAACTTTCGCTTCCTATCTCTTACCTGTAAGCTGACTGGTTTTGATCAGCAAGCAACTCGTCTGCGAGCGTTTGTTTCCTCTCTTTCTTTGTTAATCTGCCTGAGAAGTAGTCCAGCGGGGAACTTACAATTGTTCCGACCTGATCATATACAAACGATGATAAAAAGTTAAAGATGAATCGAATCACCCAGATATCAAACTTTGATGGGACTTTCAAGTTTCAACAACACTGAACTTACCTGAAAGTACTTTGGAAGAGTCTTTGATTTTGAATCACCCTTCTTGTAGTGCCGTTTTGGATCAAAGGCATCCCTCAACTGTGACCATCAACCAATATATACATATTAAAGTGTAAGTATCATATTTCCACAAATAAAGGCAAATCTCAAATCTTTGCAGAAAAACAATATCCTACACTTGCTTTTCATTCTTTCTTATTATCTAGGATACTATAGTGAAGGTATATGTCATGCTTATCAACTTAATCTAAGCAAATATCATGTCATCATATTGAAAAATGAATATATTACAGTTCCTCTTTGGAAGAGAGGAGGATAGAACATAATGTCCGAAACTCAATCACCTTTAGAATCTTCAAATCTCTCTGCAGCTCAGGGGTCATGGTTTGAGCAGGCATGTCAAACCTGGTAAGGTTTAAATATAATCAGATAACTCCCATTATGATTTCTAACCTAAAACACACACAAACACACATACACATAGAAATCAAAGGAAATGTATAAATAAATGTTCAACAACAATCAAGTCTTATTCTTTCAAAACAAAGAATCAAACAAAAAAACCAAGTCTCATCTCACTAAGTATGGTCGACTACATAGATCATCTGCCAGACGACATAGCGTTCTATCATTTAATTTAAAGTGTTGGCTATTTCAATGTAAAACACAATTCTCTCTTTCTCAACTCTTGCAAAATCAATATGAACAATTCTTCATCCCTTCCACTTTTCTATCATGGGGATGAAGAATTGTTCATATTGATCATGTAAGATTTGAGAGAAGAGAAGAGAAAATTGTGTTTATATTCTGTTATTAATTTATCAGAAAATGAATGTTAGTTTTACAATGAAATAGTCGGCTGCTATTTTTAATAGGCTGAGTCTGAACTAAGTTAGTTACACTCAGTTATAGCTCAGCACATGGTTGTTGTAACAATCTTTTAGAGCTTTCTAAATCTTTCTAACTGTCCTGTTAAGACAACTCAGTTGGTAGTTGTATAGGGACATTGGGTGCAGAGACATGAGTTCGAAGTAGTGTAAATTATGATATAGACTTAAACACAAGATTTCAACCTTGGTTGCATTAATAAAAAGATAAAACTTGCTTTAAATCTTACCATTGTTTTCCAGCAGTATCCTTAACTTGCTGTCTCAATAACTTATTTAATTTTCTGGGATCATTGGGAGGAACAAATAGCCCATTAACCAATTCTGAATTTGGTTTCCAAATAGTACTACTTGGTGCCTTGGCTTGAAACCGGGCAAGAGATGGATCATTTGTAGCCTTCGACAGGGATGGAAAAGGCAACTGTGGTTGCCATGAGAGGCCAATCACTGGCTTTTTCTCCGGCATTCCTGAACCAAAATGAAATGCAATGAAATTTCAAAACAAAATGCATTAAGCCTGAAAAGTCGAAAACTTAAGCCAACTAAAAAATTAAAAATTTACAAAACTACATTAAATCATTGACACTGACATATCAACACCGGTAATAATTTGAAGAAAAAAAATGAATAAACTAAAAGTGTCATGGCAGTCTCGTCTTTTTTCAGATGTGTCGGTGTCAATGAGCTCTAATATTATCGAAAAATAACAGGACCAAAAGAAAATGAATCCATAACACAAACCATAATCTTAAAAACCAACACACTAAGACTGCTTGTGTTTATACCGTCTAAAAAACGCTTCTAAATCTAATAGTTATTTTACACTATTAGGATCTAATACAATTAATATACCAGTGAAAGAAGCATAAAGAAGGTACTGAATGTAAAAACATGCATAACTAAAATCAAAGGTAAAACCATAAACCCTAGAAAATAATGAAGAAAAATAAGTAAAATTCACATAAATGAAAGGAAAGGAACAGGTATGAGAGAGAAATAGAAAGATACTACGGTACCTTGAAGAATCGAGAATGGCTTGAGAAGGAAGAGAGAGAACGGCGGCTTGAAGAACCAAATCGAACGAAGACTTGAGACAACTACTTGAAGAAATAGCTTGAAGATGAAATTGAAGAGTTATGTCGGAGACTGTGTTAATATTGGGTAAAAAAATGTTATTGCATTTTACCTTTTTAAAATTATATATCAATATAAATAAAATGAATGTATGGCAATATTTTTTTCAAAATTGTATTTATAATAAAATATTATTATTTAATTTAAAGATATTTTTGTCTTTTTAAAATTCAAACACATGAAAGAATTCGCACTTTCATCTAGAAAATGAGCTATAACGGGCTTGTTACCAATGAATTGTTGCATCATCGGTAGCTTCGCAACAGTTTTTGTGACATTTGTGGCACAACTACGGATTCCCTCCAACACTCTATCTACGACTCACATTTTCGAAAGTTTTTTGGTTAGCTATGGTTAGTCACTCTTTTAAGCCTCAATTCTTCTCTTTCTTGCTTCTTGATTAGATTGATAACAACTTATCACGAAAGCTGCTGAAATCGAACTCTGATTGGTCTTCCTTGTGGGCTTTTGATTGTCATCACTTATGGTTTTTGCATAACAAAATGCTTCATGACTCGTATTATGTTCTTCCTTCCAATATGGTGACTGGAGTTTGTAAGGAAGTTGATATGTATCGTTGTAGTAAGGGCTTAACTGACTGTATGCATCATGCTCATTTGGCTCATAAAAATACCAATTGGGGTCTCCTTCTTTAGGGTGGGTCTGTCTTAACTCTAATGGTGTTATACCGCATATTATGTGGCAAAGTGTGGTAGAACTTCTTGTGACAGTCGAAGCAAGTGGCTTGGAGAATATCATAAATGATCGTACCTGGAGATCAGGATCCGATGCGGCTGGTCTCGAGATCGGACGGATATGGTCGTTGAGGAGAAAAAGGGGTTGTACCTGCAAGGCACTCCAATGCTAAAGTAAGTAACCGAGCAAGAGTGAGCAAGTACAAGTATCAGGGTTAGAGAATTGAATACCTGACCCTCTCAAATGAGAGGGTTTATATAAGGGACCAGCTGGAAGATTATTGGTTCGTTTTGTGAGGCGCGGATCGAGGGGTCCGTGAAGATAGGAAACGGTCAATACTAGCCGTTAGAGGGTCTTATTGTGACCGGATTATTGATGGTCGACTGAGGACCACTTTTCATGATTACGCTCGACGTCGAGTAGGGTCATTGGATCAGTCTTTTTGGCCCAATGGGAAGAATTGGGTCGGGTCAGAACAGGAGCCCCCAAGTCATTGCTCGTGCTGTAGAGCAGTGACTTAGGAGCGATATTGTGCTCGGCGAAGTGTAATATCAGGGTCGAGGATCTACGTTGTCGATCTCCTGGGAACGGGCAAGCGATGCGTTGCTCGGCAGAAGAATGTGAAACGAAAAGCTGGAATATCTGGAAATTCGCGCCTATTAATGATTTGACGGCTAGTCTAGGGGCTAGCGTGTAGGGATCACGCACGTGCGCACGTGTTTTCTTTCCTATAAATAGGATTCTCAGGGCCCATTTTGACCTTTTCGTTTCATCTTCTTCCTCAAGACTCTGCTCGTTCAACCGCCGTTGTCTCAGTCGTCGACCACCGCCGTTTCTTACCGACCACCATTTACAGAAGCCCATTTCCTTCAAGAATGTCTTCTCAAGCTCAAGGTACCGTTCTTTTTCTTTCCTTTAGGTGTTTATAGTGTAGATTTTGTAGAATGCATGCGGTTTAGGACGATTCTACCGGTAGGTTTTAGATTTGGGATTAGTAAACCTCAAAACCTCTGCCACCGTAGCCGGTCGGTTGCGAACCCTAACTTTAGGGTCGACGGAGGTATTGGTCGACTTATACTTGGATTTTAGGTTAGATTTTTGTCATATACAATGTTGGGCGTCAGCCGTTGCTCCGAGCGATGGTCAGCCAAGGCTACAGCTCGGGACATAGTTTTTGAGCTGATGCGCGCCCTTTCACTTGTCGAGCGGTGGAAGGGTGGATTTGATATTCTTAATCGAATTCACTGATGCCTTTCCTCTGCTTTTCAGGTGAAAACTCGCTCGTGAATCCGCTGGACGTGCTTTCTGAGGATACGTCCTCGAGGAGTTCAGGGTCGTCTACGTCCATACCTTCAGACTCAGGAAGCTCTTCGGAAAGTTCGGATACAAGTACCACGGGACCGTCGACAGAATCGCCTCAGTGTCCTGCCCAGCCGAGGGTCTCGCCCGAAGAATGGGTGATGGAAGATTTGCTGGACAAGGTGTCTTCCTTCTCGAGACCTCGAACGGAGCCACTGCCAGTAGTTGGGGATCCAGCTGATTGGGTTGTGACCTGCCCGGGAGACGACGACCATATCTTCTCAGATTTTCGCAGTCGGGCGTTCTCCATGTATGAATACGCAACTTCGGTTCTGGGGGTGACGTTGCCTTTCAGCGACTTCGTGAGTGCTGTGCTCGGGCATCTCTGCGTAGCTCCTTCTCAGCTGCACCCCAACTCATACGCATTCCTGAGGGCGTTCGAGATGACGTGCGCCTTCCTGGGCGTTGGAGCCACACTTCCTCTCTTATTCCGCTTCTTCTCCTTACAGCGTCAAGTTGGGCGAGGAACCGACCGGAAGGGGTTCGTGTCCTTCAAGCAGCGGACCAAGATCTTTAAGGCCCACTCAGAATCCATCAGGGCCTTCAAAACTGACTATTTCTTGATAAAGCCTGCGAGCGAGGCGGCCGTGAGAGCTATGAGTTTTCTTGGGATAGATACTGACGAGAACGACGAGCCCAAACTTGACGACCAAGGTCAGGTGATTCCGAGGAGATTGTGGATGTTTCCCTTCTCTTGGAGTCATGCTCATTATGAAAGACCCGTGGGGGAATTCGTTCAAGTGGGGGACACCTTAAATGATGACGACGCGGCCAGTTTCGAGGCCTTTAGGAAATTAATAGCCTCCTTTACTCCGACCCCTCTTTTGGACGGAGACGGGAAGGTTATGGTCGACCAAGATGGGGGGAAGCTTTGGAGCGTCCCTTGATTAGTGTTACTGAATTGCTGGCCTGTCGTAACGGGCAGGAAGTGTCCGACTTTTTTGGTATCCGTTTACTTGCGCTCGTTACTTCTTGGTTTAATTTTGTTGCTTGTGGCTAATTTGATTTTATTCTTCTTTTCAGGTTCCTTGACAAATCCTCTGGATAAAATCCACGAGCGTTTGGTTCAGCAGCAACGGAAACGATCAAGGGTTGTGCAGACCAAGCTGACCGAAGCGAGTGGTTCGGGTTCGGGTCCTTTGGTCCAGGGTTCTCCGGGCGCCTCCATTGGCTCTTTAATGAAGAAGCACAAATCGGCGGCCACTGTGGATCTGACGGCCAGTGCTCCCCCAAAGCCAAAGCATGGGATACCCCCATGTTTTGTTGTTCGCAACTTCTTCGAGGGGACCAGTATGGAGGTGGATCGGGCAGACTCTCTGTTTCTGGAGGGGATGGACCGTCCTGCTCGGCGGCTTTCTCTGGCTCAGGACGCGAGCGCAGTCATGCGGGTCCTGACAATGGCCTGGATGACGGCCGAAGGGGCTCCTGTTCTGGAGCGGGAGAACAGCAAGCTTAAGGAGCAGCTGGCTGCTTCTGAGGCTAAGCTGACGGCGGCCACCGAGGAGCTTAAAAATGTTACCAAAGAGTCGACCGAACGAGTTGCGGTCATCGCCAAACTGGAGGTTGACAAGAAGAAGGTGCTTGAGCAGAACAAAAAACTGAAGGACGCCTTCTGCCCCAAAGAGGACGAGGACGAGGATACCAAGCATCTGGTGACGAGGGCTCAGTTTCTTGCTCTGATCGACCAAGATATGGAAGATCTGAACGCATCAACTGAGTTCAGCTTCCTGAATACGGTGGACCAGGTGAAAGCTCTCCACCCTGACCTAGCCTTGGATGTTGGTCGCATGAATTATCTTTACAAGGTGGTGGATGGCCGAATAGTAGTCCCCTCCGATTTGGTGGTGGCAGACTCTCAGCCGGGGTCGACTGCTCAGCCTGACCAACCAGAAGAGCCGCTGGGCCAGGAGGAAGCCCGTGCAGATGAAGGCCGCCCGGGAGGCGAGGATAATTAACTTATGGCCAGCGTGCCTTTGTATTTTAAAATGTATTCTGTTTGGGGGGCGTGGCCCCCTTTATTTGTAACTCTGAACAAGTCGGCCCTTTGGTGTCGCATTTCTTTTAAATGTCATGTGTTTGACCTTGGTGGTCGGTTATATATTTTGTTTGCTCGTAATAATGCGTCTGTCGGAGGACATAGTTTAGTTGTTATTTTTACTAAGTGTTTGACGTGCGTCTTTGCATTAATTAGAAGTAATTGAATAGATATGGGGAAGTGTGGATGATCTGTTGGTTAGGGGGACCAATCAGTATTGGAGAGTCTTACTCCCGATCGGTGCTCGAACCAAGATAATGGCCCGGGCTCCGTGGCGTGAACGTCCCATCGCGAGCTGGGGTTCTACCTGGTCGTGGTACTTAGGCGACGTCGGACTCGTTTGAGTATCCGTTCGTGCAACAAGCTTCTCTTTTGCTCGAGAAGAGATCTTGCTTGATTTTGTTATATTTGGGATGTCGTGCTCGTACCTAGGCACGCAGTTTTTCGTTAGTCTTCCTTTTTCCTCACTTGGGAGTTGAGTAAGGTTACTGATTTAACTATAGTATTGTTTGAGTTTCTCGGCGTTCCAAGGCCGAGCGAGTTCTTCCTCGTGTAGATTTTCTAAATAATAAGCACCGTTCTCGGTTTTTGCTCGAACGCGATACGGGCCTTCCCATTTGGGCGTTAGTTTTCCCTCGCGGGGATCTCTGTGGTTTCTTCTAAGGACAAGGCTGCCTACCTCGAACGTTCGCCTTATGACCTTAGAATCATACCGAGCAGCTATCTTCTATTTGAGAATAGTTTCTCGAAGAGCGGCCTCTGACCGAATTTCTTCGACCATGTCGAGCTCGTCTCTTATAGCTTCAGCGTTGGTATCTTGTTCCATGGGGAATTCCGTGCGCCTCGATCGGACGTGCATTTCTATCGGGATTACCGCTTCGGTCCCATATGCTAGCCGAAATGGTGATTCTTCGGTCGTTGAGTGGGGTGTGGTCCTATATGCCCACAGCACGCTATGTAACTCCTCGACCCAGTGTTTCTTATGCTCGTCCAACCTTCGTTTCAAACCTCTTAGGATTACCCTGTCCGCGGCCTCTGCTTGCCCGTTAGTTTGAGGATGCTCGACCGAAGCAAAGTGTTGTTTCGTCCCCATTGATGCAACGAATTCTTTGAAGTGTTTATCTGTGAATTGAGTCCCGTTGTCGGTCACGATGGCGAGGGGTACCCCGAATCGGGCGAGAATGTTTCTTTTGAAGAACCGAAGTATATTGAGCGCAGTGATTTTGGCCAGGGCTTCAGCTTCTATCCATTTGGTGAAATAGTCGACGCCTACAATTAAGTATTTATTCTGACCAGACCCAACGACGAACGGTCCTAAAATATCCATTCCCCACCACGCGAACGGCCAGGGCAACGATAACGATTTTAGCACGGAAGGAGGCGCTGTGTGCACGTCTCCATGTCGTTGGCATTTGTTGCACCTCTTCACATGCTCCTTTGCATCGTGCTGGAGGGTGGGCCAGTAGTATCCTGCCCTTAGGATTTTTCGAGCCAATGAACGTCCGCCAGGATGTTGTGCATTGATTCCTTCGTGGACTTCCCTTAGTACGTGTGGAATGTTTTCCTCCTCTACACATCTGACGAGGGGTGTAGAGAATCCTCGACGCTACATGCGTCCGCCTACTAAAGAGTATGAGCACGCCCTTCGTCGTATAGTACTGGCTTCTTTTGGGTCGGTTGGTAACTCTCCTTTGGTTAGATAGTTGAACACTGAGGTCATCCAGCAGCCCGTGTCGCCCACGACGTTAATGTGTATGCGGGTCGATGAATGTTCGATACTTGGTCGGGAAAGCAATTTCTGTACGACGGATTTGTTGCTTCCTTTCTTTTTAGTGCTTGCCAATTTGGACAGGATATCTGCGTGGGTATTGTTTTTCCGTGGGACGTGTTTGATTTCCACACTCTTGAACCGTTTTATTTCGCCTTTAACGAGGGCCAAATATTCGGCCATGTTATCATTTTTGGCCTGGAAATCCCCCCGGACTTGGCTTGCAACCAATTGGGAATCCGTGCAGATCGTGATCTCTTCTGCTTCCAGATCGGTCGCGAGCCGTATGCCCGCCAGGAAGGCTTCATACTCTGCTTGGTTGTTAGAAGTGGGGAAAGATAAAGTCAGGGACACTTCGATGACGTTCCCTTCTTCGTTTTCCAAAATGATTCCGGCTCCGCTGCCCGTCGGGCCAGATGCACCATCCACGAAAATAACCCACCTGGACGAAACTTTCGGGTCTTGCTCGGTGAATGTGAGTTCAGCCACGAAGTCGGCCAGCGCTTGAGCTTTGAGAGCCTGTCTTCCTTCAAACTTGATATCGAACTCAGATAGTTCTAGTGACCATTTTAACATTCGGCCGGCCATGTCCGGTCGACCGAGCAACTGTCTTATGGGTTGATCGGTCCTGACGATGATGGTGTGATCCAGAAAGTAATGGCGTAGCCTTCTAGCTGCGAGAAGGAGGGCCAAAGCGACCTTTTCTATCTGAAGGTATCGAATTTCTGGGCCGTGAAGTGCTTTGCTCGTGAAATATACAGGTTTTTGTCCTTCGGGTAGGTCGCGCACGAGGGTCGCGCTTACTGCTTCGTTCGCGACCGCAAGGTAGAGATACAGTGTCTCCCCCTCTTCTGGTCTGGATAAGACTGGAGGTTCACTTAGTGCCTTTTTCAGGTGGGATAGTGCTAGCTCGCACTCCGCTGTCCACTCGAAAGTTGCCTCTTTACGGAGGAGTTTGTAAAAGGGGAGAGCGTGTTGAGCTGATTTTGCTACGAATCGAGCGAGGGAGGTAATGACTCCGTTTAGTGATTGTATGGATTTTTTGGAAGTGGGAGTTGGGAACTCCGCGAACGCCCGACACCTGTCGGGGTTTGCATCGATTCCTCGTTCAGTCAGATAGAATCCGAGGAATTTTCCCGCTCGGACACCAAAGGTGCATTTTTCAGGGTTGAAGCGCATTTTGCACTTTCGTGCCTGGTCGAACACTTTTCGCAAATGGGACGCGTGGTCCGTTTCTTGTTGAGATTTGACGATCATGTCGTCCATGTATACTTCGAGCATGTCTCCGATTTCGGCTCGGAAAACCTTATTCATCATGCGCTGATATGTTGCTCCCGCGTTTTTTAGACCGAAGGGCATAACGTTGTAAAAGTAATTGCCCGATTCGGTCATGAAGGTCGTGTATTTTTTGTCAGACACGGCCATGGGTATTTTATTGTACCCCGAATATGCGTCCATGAAGGACAATAACTTGTATCCGGACGAATTGTCGACCAACTTATCGATGTTAGGTAAAGGGTATGCATCTTTCGGGCATGCCCGATTGAGATCGGTATAATCAACGCACATCCTCCATTTTCCACTAGATTTTTTCACAAGTACAACATTTGAGAGCCAGGTCGTATACCTGGCCTCGGTTACAAATTTAGCCTCTAGGAGGTCTTTAACAGCAGATTCGACAGCTTCGGTCTTCTCGGTCGATTGCTTTCTCCTGCGTTGAGCGACCGCTTTATGTGTTGGGTCGATAGAGAGGTGGTGACAAGCTATTTCGGGGTCGAGCCCTGGCATTTCTGCGGCGCTCCAGGCAAATAAGTCTGCGTTCCCTCTGAGGCAATCTTTCAATTGTCGCTTCACTAATTCGGGCATATGTGCCCCGATTTTAATACATCGGGCTAGGTCCTCCCCCAAAGGAATTAGTTCGAAATCTTCGTCTGGTATTGGTCGGGATAAGGATTTTGCTGGTCTCTGGACGCTCTCGCTACTATCTGAAAACCTGCAGTCTAGGTCGATCGAATCTACCTGAGGGAAAGCCTTGGGCACATCCGGTGAATCCAATGTCGGGGGACTTGGTTGGTATGATATCGAGCTGAGGCCTTTTGATGCTGCTTCGAAACATCTGCGAGCAGCGTCGACGTCTCCGTGCAGTGTGGCGACTCTACCTGAAGTAGTGTAGTACTTCATCTTCAGGTGGACGGTGGACGGCACAGCGATTAACTCGGCCAAAGTAGGTCGTCCTAGTATGCATTGGTACAGCGACGGGCAATCCACAACTAGGAACTGGACCCTAACTGTCCTGGTTGTCTCGCCCGCCCCGAAAGTTACAAATAGGTCGACATAGCCCCATGGTCGGGATACTGCTCCGTTGAAACCTTGCAGGTCCGATCCGACGTATGGAGTTAGATGTGTTTCGTTCAGTTGAAGTGTTGAAAACAGTTGGGAGTACATGATGTCGCATGAACTACCTTGGTCCACTAATATCCTCCTTACGTCGAAGTTCGCCATGCGCGCCCAGATGAGTAAAGGGATGCTAGCATTAGGTGCTCCTCCTAGGAGTTCTTCCCGATAGAATGCGAGGGGTATGGAACCCTCCCTCGGTGGATCCAGGGTGGCGTTTTGCGCGGGCCCCTTGGCGATTAACTGGTCGAATTTTCTTTTCACGGAACCGACCGTGATTTTGTTGAAGCCTCCTCCTGATATGACCATTGCTGAAGGAAAAGCTTCCCACGGACTATGGGAGGAGAGGTACCCCAGACTCTTGGTGTGATCTGGTAGAAAGAAATCCTCCGGGCGATAAATGCTCAGGGCGACCTGCATGTTAGCATCTGCAGGGATGGGTACGGCTTCCTCGACTTTCTGGGTCTCTTGTGTGTCCTGTCGAGGGTTGTCCCTGGACTTGGTGAACTGCTTCAGGTGCCCGTCTTTGATGAGGATTTTGATCGCGTCCTTGAGGTGGATGCAATCCTCCGTGTTGTGCCCGTGACTCTTGTGGAATCTGCAGTATTTTGTTTTATCCGTGCCGGGCTTGCTAGGTTGTTGCCTTGGAAAGCGTACTCCTGCCTGTTTGAATTCCGAATTGGCGCACTCGGACAAAATTTTCTCCCCGGAGGCTAGGAGAGGCGTGTATTCGTGGAACCGACCAATAGGTCCTCGGTGCTCCCGCGGTTCACGGGAGCGATCGTCCTTTCTTTTGTCTCCTCCCCGACGAGATGTCGAAGGTTCATCAACTCGGTGTGGTTTGGTGTCTTCACAGCGTCAAGCGTCTCTTACTGAACTGGCCGCCTGCTTCTCTTCATATTGGATGTAAGCTTGGGCTTTTAGCAAGAACGCGTCGAGGGTGGCCAGGGTTTCAATGCCGACCGCCCGATGGAAATCGGTCGAGGGACGCAGCCCTCGTTCCAGCAAGTATTTTTTCATGTCGTCGGTCGTGGATACTTGGACCGCCTCTTTATTGAACCTTTCGATGTAGGTTCGTAAAGGCTCTTCCCTCCCCTGGATTATTGCTTCGAGCGAAGCTTCTGTCTTAGGGTGTCGTCTGGATGCGGTAAAGTGCCTGGAGAACGTGCGACCAAGTTGTTTCCACGATGTGATGGATTCAGCCTCAAGGCTTTTATACCATGTCATTGCCCCTTTCCTCAGCGTCGTGGGAAAGAGTCAACATTTAATTGCCCCTCGTATGCCTCGATAATCGAGCAAGGCATCGATGTTCTCGATGTGCTCGTCTGGGTCGGTGGTTCCATCGTACGAGCCTAACGGAGGGGGTTTCTCCAAGCCTCTTGGGAGCTTGGCCGCCATAATCTCAGATGACAGGGGACCCCGAGCGTCCTCGTCGTCACTGGAAATAAGCGATGAAGATCTGTGATCATGCTTCTTTGTTCTTCGAGGGGAGGCGGATCTTGACCTGATCCTTCTTGATTTTCTTTTAGGAGAGGGTCGTGGGGGAGATTGACGAAAACGTTTGTTGCCTGTTGATTCGTCAGTGTGCCCTCTCCTCTTCTTCTTTGTAGGAGACGGGGAATGCTCCCTTTGGAGTCTCTCGGGAGAATGAGGTCGACGAGAATTATCTTCATGTCGGGCGATCTTTTCGCCATGAGTGAGGAGCAGCAAGTTCGTTTGATTTAGGATTTCGGCCAATGCGGCGAAATCTGATCCTGAAGGAGTTGAAGGAAAAAGGGTTTCTGGGCGACTTTCAAAAGGTTGGTCGCGTTCGGGTGAAGGTGATGTCGTTTTCCCTTTTGGACGGTCTTGCACCGTTTCGTCATGTAGAGGAGGTTGGACGTTGCTCTCATGTTGTGTGAGAATCATACCATCATTCGATCGATTTTCCTGGTTGTCCCGAGCAGCCATGGATCTTGTTAAAACTTTGGTTCTTTGAGGATCTTGAAAGAAGAACGGGGAAATCAGTTTCCCACAGACGGCGCCACCTGATCGTACCTGGAGATCAGGATCCGATGCGGCTGGTCTCGAGATCGGACGGATATGGTCGTTGAGGAGAAAAAGGGGTTGTACCTGCAAGGCACTCCGATGCTAAAGTAAGTAACCGAGCAAGAGTGAGCAAGTACAAGTATCAGGGTTAGAGAATTGAATACCTGACCCTCTCAAATGAGAGGGTTTATATAAGGGACCAGCTGGAAGATTATTGGTTCGTTTTGTGAGGCGCGGATCGAGGGGTCCGTGAAGATAGGAAACGGTCAATACTAGCCGTTAGAGGGTCTTATTGTGACCGGATTATTGATGGTCGACTGAGGACCACTTTTCATGATTACGCTCGACGTCGAGCAGGGTCATTGGATCAGTCTTTTTGGCCCAATGGGAAGAATTGGGCCGGGTCATAACAATAAATAAATTGGTTTCTACAATAGCACTCTTGCAGAATTTTTGGGTGTGCTTACTAGTTTAAAATTTGTTTTGCGGGGAGGTTTCAATCATCTTGTGGTTCAAATCAATAATGCAAATGTTGTAGCATATATCCTCAATAAGTCGCAAATGCATCAACAAGGAGCTTCCTTGACTCGCCTTATTCGTCATCTTCTTCAAAGATTTAATGTTATTCAAGTTCATCATATTGATAGAGCGGCTAATAGATGTGTTGATTATCTTGTAAATTTGTATTTTCCTAGAAGGGGTGAGTGTGTTTGGATTCAATCTTTCCTGGTTGAATTAAGGCATACCCTTAGATTAGATAAGTCTTTTGTTTTTTATTGACGAGTTGCCGTGTAGTTTTGTGTTTGGGCCTTTGGCCCTCCTTGTATAAAAAAATGAAATATTTTTTCTTCTCTTTCTTTATAATAAATAATACATCAAATCTACTTTATTTCTTTGACGTTTCTCTCTTCTTATATTTTTTATCACCTTTTTCTCTTATATGTTTTTTCTCATATTTTTCTCTCTTTTCAATTTTTTCTAAACCAATCATATCTTAGAGTCTATTTAATTTAAATGAACAAAAAGAAGAGGAAGGATTTTAATGGAGAGAAGAGAAGAAAAGGGGATGTGAGTAATTTTTTAATTTCATATATATATATATATATATATATATATATATATATATATATATATATATATATATATATATATATATATATATATATATATATATATATATATATATATCGTTCAAAAGAGGAGAGTGATAGGAAAAAATATTAATTAAAAAGATCGTTAGTTCATAAAGGATGGGAGAGATTTTATTAACAATTTATATTTTTATACTTATTGTTTTAAATAAGTCATAGGATATTCAAAGATAAAAATATTTAAAAATATTTTTTGGTAATAAAATACACATAAATAATTAAAAACAAATTTTTTAATGTTGAGTGATTAAAAAAGTTATAACTTATCACATAATATTAAAAAAATTGAATGCATTTGATTCGGATTATAACTCTTGGACACAAATTATTTTTTATTTTTTAATAATGGCATTAGCCCAATAAAACAAACTAACCGGCCTTAGGCCCAACAACACTTTGAGGTAGATTTCGGATGTTGTTTTTCTTTGAGATAGAAACCCTAGCCAAATTATGTGTCACTCTTGGACACAAATTAAACTATATGTTAATAACAACTTTTAAATCGCGATGAATCATCTAGCAAAACAACGACATAAAATTAGTTATTACTAAATATACAATGTAGTAGACATAAAATAAAATAAAAAGTTTAAATTTGATCTAAAATAAAATATTTAAAGAATAATTAGGTACATCTGATCAAAAATGCATGATTATAAAACTTAGAACAAATGAGGAAAAGCTTGAAGATTCTAAATCTGAAATTCAGACTCTGGCTCAAAAGATCACTTCTGAAGACTCTGGCTCTGATGGAAGATACAGACTTTAAATAAGTCAACATCTGAAGAAAGTCAGTCTCTAGTGATCCAAACTTTGAAGCTTCAGAAGTCAACAAGCAGACTTTGAAGAGATCAACCTCTGAAGAGTGAAGTCTGAAGAAAGTCAATCTCTGAAGGATTAGAATTTGGGTTCCAGAATCTAAAGGTTGCCTAATCTATTCATTCGAGGAAACTCTGACAGATTCATAGATCTTTTGTTCACGTAAAGACTTAAGGAAAAAACTCTTCATAATTCTTTGAGCTTCAATGGATAATTCCTTTTGCAGAAAGGTGTTTTCTTGATGCGTCCAATCAAGTACAAAGCTTATCCAACTTTTTGGTGAAAGTCTTCCAACATCTTTTTTCTTTCTCTCTATATAAGGAGTAGAAAGACCTGAAGATGAAAACTAATACACTACAATACAAGACTCGAATCCTTAACATTTTAAAGATTAGTCACTTTATCAAATTAGTTAGACTTAGAGCATCTTATCAATTGTGTATATTTTAGAAGTTATTAAAGTCTTAAGAGTCTTAAAAAGTTGTATTCTATCTACACTAATTGCATATCAAGTGTAGTCTTACCCAAAATCTCTTAATAGTTTTATTATAGATTCAGAAGTTTCTTGCTTTAGTGCTTGAGTATTTGAAGTTTCTTGCTTGTATTCTTGAGTATAGAAATATCTTAATTGAGGATTTGAGCATTGGAAATCTCTTTCTTGTGTGCTCGAGCATGTAAGTTTCTCACTTGAAGGTTTGAGCATTGGAAGTCTCTTGCTTGGTGCTTGAGCATATGTAATCTTGTTGCTTATAGTGAAAATCTCTTGGAAGTAGAAGGGGACTGGACTACTCTTAAATTATGAGAGGAATGAGGATAACTGATGTGTGTCTTTGCTTTTACTTTCCTAGTTTTTGATTTTATCTTTCTGTTGCTATCAACTTTCCAACTCTGAGTCAGATTCTGTTTCAGAATCTAATAAGGACTTTCAGAAGCAAACCTAGTGATTTTGATTCAGACTCTGAACTAAGTGTTCATAATCTAATTGAAATCAACCATAAATAGGATAAAATTAAACACAATTCAACCCCCCCCCCCAATTTCTTGTGTTTTTATCACCTTCAGATTATGGCTACTTTGGTATCTTCCTGTCGTAATATACTGTTTTCAAACACGTACTTTCCTATAAAAAGAAAATATCACCATCAGTATCAATTTAATTATTTCAAGACATATGCATTGAAAAAGATGATAAATATACCCCTATTTCCCATACATGCTTAACAGTATGGTCTGCATAAAGATGAAGTAAATAGGTGTCAAAGGAGCCTCGTGGGTAACTCTCTAAATAGGCATCAACAGCGGCTTCCTCCAAGGTTTTGGGGACTTCAGAGACTCTAAGCTCTACTTCATCATTTGGGGACTTGTGGCATCATGAAGTAGATGCCTGACAAATATTGCTACGAGAAGTAGAACAAGATAGTTGGGAACCTCGGCACTGCAAACCATCAAATGAGTTATCATTAAATTGTGGCCTTGTGGTCCTCGATGTGGCCATCTCACGTTGTACCTGAAGGGAAATTAGTGATCTTAACATAGCGAAAAATAAAAAAATTTCTCTTTAAAGATACTTATGAAAGGTCATAATCTATGATAGAAAGGTTCCCTCTTGTGGCGATGAAACCTTTGAATCTGAATCGATGGATAATCACGAGTTTTGTAAGATGAAAAACGCATCTACTCAGTCCACATGAACAACTTTCTTCAGTCACAGTGCTAGCTGATTAAATTGAAGTTTTTTTAGTGAGGGAGAGAAAAATAGAATACGGTCAGGGTTTCAACAATAACAACCTTTGAGCTTATGCACAAGGGTTATATTTATAGAAGTACTTGTGTGGGCTTCAAGCTAAATAGTCCAACTCAATAATAATATTACCAGTTCAATATTTGGCCCTTAGACATTTATTCTGTTATGCAGGATGGACAAATTTCATCTAGGTTACTCGTGTCCCTTAGCATACTTTGTGAATTACCCATCAATTATCTTTATGATTATCCAGTTACGAACAATGTTTGATCAACAATAAAGTACTTGACTCTACATATAGGGTCCATAGAAGTTTCAGGTCGAAGGATGGTATACACCATTATCACCATGAGAGAAACTTATGACACTTTGCATAACATTCTATGTAGTACTCTCATAGTGGGTCAATCCAGTATAAATATTACTCCTAATATTCATTCTTATGTCAAGACTTGATAACTCCTTATCCATGATCCATGAGATGTGATCATAAGTCTATCTACATAATAGTCTTAATGCTTTAAGGCTATCCCATTTCACATTAAAGCTCGATTATGGATACTTTAAGAATAGTGTTCTTATGTTTAATGGAATCTCATGATTAAGTCACACTTACTATTTCATTAAACGAACTAGTTATTCTAGGTACTTTATCATTTTGGGAAAACAAACATAATAAAGAAATTCCTTTTATTATTAATAAATAATTCGATACCAGTACCAAAAGTATTGGCCTCTAGGGATTACACCAACAATCTCCCACTAGCACTATATCCAATCAGGCATACCCCTAATACCCATAGATCTAGTATGGCCATCATACTTCTGTTGTGCAAGAGGTTTTATTAGTGGCTCAACAATATTGTCAAGTGTAGGTAATTTTCATATCTTCACATCTCCACGATCTATTATCTCTCAAATGAGATGATAACGCCTAAGTATGTGTTTGGATCGTTGGTAAGATCTAGACTCCTTAGCCTATGCGATGGCACTATTGTTATAACAACAGAGATCAATGGGATCCACAAAGCTAGGGATTATGCCAAGTTCACTGATGAACTTTTTTATCCAAACAGCTGTCTTTGTTGCATTTGATGCAGCAATATACTCGGCCTCGTTTGTAAAATCAACAACTTTTTCTTGCTTTAAACTTTTCCAACTCACAGCGCCATCATTTAGGAAAAACACATAACCAGACTGAGATCTAAAGTCATCCTTATTTGTCTGGAAGCTAGCATCGGTGTAACCAATTACCGCGAGCTCTTCTTGACCTTCATATATCAAGAATGTATTCTTAGTCCTTCTTAAGTACTTAAGGATATTCTTGACAGCCACCCAGTGAGCATCACTAGGATCAGATTGGTACCTACTCGTTGCACTTAAAGCATACGAGACATCTGGTCGAGTACATAATATGACATACATGATAGATCATATTGTAGATGCATATGGAATTTTATTCATGTGATCCCTTTCTTCCTTAGTTGAAGGGGATTGTGTTTTTTATAGACACATGCCATGTTGCATAGTTATGAATCCTTTCTTGGAATAATGCATATTAAATTGTCTCAACACTTTATCTATGTATGTACTCTTACTTAGGCCAAGCAATTTTTTTTATCTATCTCTATAGATCCTGATTCCTAATATATAGGTTGTTTCACCAAGGTCCTTCATAGAAAAGCATTTCCATAACCAAGATTTTACTTGTTGCAAGGTAGGGATATTGTATCCAATGAGTAATATGCCATCTACATATAATATCAGGAAAACGATCATGCTCCCACTAACCTTCTTGTAGACACAAGGATCATCTTCATTCTTTATGAATCCATATTGTATTACAGTTTCATCAAAATGAAGATTTCAGCTTCTGGAAGCTTGCTTCAATCCGTAGATTAATCGTTGTAACTTGCATATATTTTGGGCTTCTTCAGGTATGTCAAATCCCTCAGGTTGTGTCATGTACACATCCTCAAGAAGATTCCCAATAAGGAAAGCAGTCTTGACATACATCTGCCATATTTCATAATCATGATATGCAGCGATAGCAAGTAAAATCTGAATAGATTTAAGCATTGCAATTGGTGAAAAGGTTTCATCATAGTCTACCCCATGAATTTGTTTATAAACTTTAGCAACCAGTCTTGCCTTATTGGTATGTACTTTATCATCCATGCCAGTCTTCTTTTTGAAGACCCATTTGCATCCTATAGGATTAACTCCTACACGAGGCTCTACCAAGGTCCAAACCTGGTTTGTGTACATGGAATCCATTTCAGATTTCATGGCTTCTAGCCACTTCTGAGACTCAATGCCAGTTATGGCCTTTTGGTATGTCACATGATCACATTGAACCATGAGTAGTACATCACCTTTATCGTTTATGAGATAACCATATCTCTCTGGTTGGTTGCGTATCATATTCGTCCTACGCTGGTCTTGTTCTACTTGAGCAGGTTGATCTTTCACAACTGTTTGTGATTCATGCTCTAATTCCTCCATAGGTGTATCAATGCTTTGTGATTCTTGAATTTCTTCAAGCTCTACTTTCCTCCTACTTATTCCTTTGGAAATAAAGTCTTTCTACAAGAAGACTCCAGTTCGAGCGACAAACATTTTTCCCTCAGAAGGATTGTAGAAGTAATTTCCTCTTGTTTCTTTAGGATACCCCACAAATAAGCATTTGTCAGATTTGGGCTCAAGCTTAGTTGAAATTTTTCGTTTCACATAAACTTCACAATCTTAAATCTTCATGTAAGACATATGTGGTTTCTTACCACTCCATATCTCATATGGTGTATTTTCTACCTTTTCGGATGGAACACGGTTAAGTGTGTAAGTTGATGTTAGTAGTGCATGTCCCTAAAAGGAGTTTGGAAGATCGGCGTGACTCATCATGGATCGGACCATGTCTAACAAGGTTCTATTTCTGCTCTCATACACACCATTCCACTGTGGTGTTCCATGAGGAGTGAGTTGGGATAGAATCCCACACTCTTTTATATGATCATCAAACTTTAAGCTTAAATATTCACTGCCTCGATCTGATCGAAGAGTATTAATATTCTTACCTAATTGGTTTTGTACTTCATTCTTGAACTCCTTGAACTTTTCAAAAGATTCAGATTTATGTTTCATTAAATACACATGACCATATCTACTAAAATCATCAGTAAATGTGATGAAGTATTGAATACCTCCTCTGGTTGGTATGTTCAGTGGTCCACATACATCAGTATGTATTATGGCCAAAAGATCATTTTCCTTTCACCTTTTCCTGTGAATGGGGTCTTTGTCATCTTTCCAATTAAACAAGATATGCATGTATAATATGATTCATAATCAAAAGAATCCAACAATCCATCTTTATGGAGTTTGGAGATGCGCATCTCATTTATATGACCTAAGTGACAATGCCAAAGGTAACTTGGATTTAACTCATTAGGTTTCATCATTTTAGTATTAATGTTATAAATTGGCATTTCAAGATCAAGGATATATAATCCATTGTTCATTTGTGCAGTAGCATAGAATATATCATTTAAATAAATAGAGCAACAATTGTTCTTTATTATGAATGAAAAAACAAACTTGTCCAAACAAGAAACGAAAATAATATTCTTGCTAATTGCAGGTACATAATAATAGTTATCTAACTGAATTATTAAACCACTAGGTAAAGTCAAAACATAGTTCCTACGGGTAAAGCAGCAACCTTTGCTCCATTGCCAACTCGTAGGTCAACTTCACCTTTTGCCAAATCTCCACTCCTTTTTAGTCCCTGCACATTGGTACAAATGTGAGAATCACATCCAGTATCTAATACCCATGATGCTGAAGTAGATAAATTCATTTTTATAACAAAAATAACTGAAGTTGAAGTCTCCACTACATTCTTCTTATCTTCTAGGTACTTTAGGTAGTTTCTCTTCTAGTGTATGGTCTTACCGCAATAGAAGAAAATGCCATCCTTAGTTATGGCTCCACTAGGCTTCAAAGCAGGTGCAATATGTTTGGGTTTGGTAACATCCTTGCCTTTTCATTTACCACCTTTCTTTGTGGGACTTTTGTCTTATTTCTTTCCATTACTGACCATCAAAATGGATTTCCCTTTGACTTCAGATTTTTCTCAGCAGTTCTTAACATGCTTAGAAATTCAGGAAGAAATTTGGCTATATCATTCATGTTGAAATTAAGGACAAATTGACCAAAACTCTCTGGCAATGATTGTAAGATCAAATCAATTGCAAACTCTTTTTTAGGGGAAAACCCAATCTTTCAAGATTCTCCACATACTCAATCATCTTGAGTACATGGGGACCTACTGGGCTTCCTTCAGCTAGCTTGGCTTGGAAAAGGGCTTTTGAAACTTCAAACCTTTCATGCCTTGCATGCTCTTAATAGAGCATCTTCAGATGTTCGATCATATCGAACGCTGCCATGTTTTCATGTTGATTTTGCAATTCAAAATTCATGGTAGCCATTATGAGGCAAGCAATTTCATTGGCATCATCGACATGCTTCTTATAAGCATCTCTTTCAGCCTTAGGAGCACAATTAGGAGGCTCCTCATCAGGAACAGGTGTCTCTAAGACATATAGCTTTTTGTCATGTTTAAGGATAATCCTAAGATTTCGGTGCCAATCCAGAAAATTTGTCCCAGACAGCTTTTCCTTATCAAGGATTGATCACAAAATGTTATTAGATGTGTTTGTTGTCATGGTAATCTACAATCGAATGTAAGGATATAATTATCATTAAAAAACAACATATCCAATTAGGCCTTTAATTAAATATGCTCCTACTATTTTACTTAAAACAAATGACCTTCATCGTTTGATTCGGAAAACCCCGTTGGAAGATTTTCTAGTGGAATGAGATTCATGTTTCACTTTGTCAGTGTTAGGCTGATTACACAAAACTCGGTTATTTGGGTAGGAAATCCTTCCAACTGTATCCAATACAATTCTCAAATATTTTAGTTGGGTGAATAACTCCTTATTCAAATCCATCATATGGACTATTCCCAACTCTTGCTTCTAAACATATATAATCTTATTATATTTTGTTTAGTTAAGTTTGACCCATTATTTTAGAAATTGGATATTACATTTATCCCATCGCACCTTACTAATATAGAACATACACCTCGCGTTAGGCGAAACCTGCATTATTCGATACTAGTCTTGATGAGTTCTAAAACTTGGAGAGAAAAAACTTGATATTAGTTTTAAAGGAATTTTAATTAGTTTGATCTCACCGGATTATTTATCATATAAATCCTTCCTCATACATGCATCAACATACAAACAAATGAAACAGTTATGGTTCCTAGCATAATTGTTCTCTCAAACCAATGAGAGAATTTAAGCTAAATCTAATAACAATCTTCACTTCTCCAAGCAAGATCTCCAAGGTTGTCCTTCTTTGTTTTGTAGTCTTCTCTTTCTTCATAATAATACATTACATAAAGGAAACTCGTTTTACATACGAGGGAGCGGGATGAGAAAAGAAGTTACATGGTGAGAATAAGAGAGAGGCACGACACGTAGGTCGTATTTATAAAATCCAAAGCAAAGAAAAATAAATTAATACTATAACTGATCACCACAAGAAAAATAATAAACAAATTTTATTATTATTAATTTAAATCTTGTTAATTAAATAAATTAAATTAAATTATCGGCAAATGCATAACCTAAAGCGTAACCTGCATTGACGCAACATTTGCATTGTCTTACTGTCTGTGACGATCGTCACAATTTCCATGACGACCGTCATGCTAACAAAATGTGTGACCTTTTGATCATGGATCCCACTGACGGTGCAACCCTTGTACCATCATAAACCTTAACACAACAATTTAATACCATCAAAACATCATGATTAATAATTCAAAATGATTGATACATATTTCTGTAAACACCCCAAATTTGCCCTCTCTATTTGTCACACCTTGACTTATGATCCCTCATACTGCATAGCATATCATCACATCTCACATTGCATATTTTTCCTTTAGCAACTCATTGCATAGCTGCATAGCTAGGGTTTGTGATTAGATGAATCTTAGAAGTGATTTGAGCTATCTCATAGGCTATGAAGCATGCCAAGAGGGTCCATGAGTGTCATATGATCATAATATACCTCCAAGTTTGCTTTTAAGTCAAAAAATCTCAGGGGATTGCACAGTTACCCAGGCAGGCTCAGGGCTCCTGCACAGATGACCAGAAATTAGGGTTTTGGGTTTAAGGCCCTTACACTCAAAAAAATTGGCCATTCTTGATTCTATTGGTATATATATGTTATAAGGAGCATGTGTATCAAATTTGAAGCAAAATTCCTTGTGGAAGTCATCTGATCAAATGGTAACTTGTTGTGCAAGAAAAGTCAGAATCAGGGCATCTAAGGCCACCAACAAGGGTTCCAAAGGGTCATCATCATCAAATTGAGGTCCTATGATCTTTATTTGATCTTAGGAAGGCTTGGAAGTTCACAATATTGAAGAATTTTGAGTCATTTGAAAACTTGCCATTTTTGGACATGACTTGTAATGAAAACTTTCCATTTTGGGAAAGATCTTCAACCTCCTCTTTCTTGATCAAAAAGGTTTCAAATGAATTTTCTTCAAACATGAAAGTTGTAGATTTGATCTTCCCATTTTCAAAAAGTACAAGAACTCCTCTTGATTCATCCTAGAACTCGAGATATGATGGATCAAAGTTGGCAAAAATCACATAATTTTCAAGTTCATGTCAAAGAGGGAAATGTGCAAAATGGTATATCAGGCCTTTATGTGACCTCTAATCCACCCAAATACATCAAGCCATGATCAAACAATTTCTAAAGATCAGAATTGAGCCTTGAACCAAAGGATTCCATGACTTGTTTCCCAAGAAATCATAAAGTTGTGAAATTGCAAAAACCATACAAACTCTTGAACCAAGCCATACAGTTCATCACAATTGATCCAAGAGTCATCCTTGAACTCAGCTGAACACAATCCAGCCAGAAAATCACCTCTATCATGGCCCATACCTCAAGTACACAATTTTTGACTTTCTTGCATTTCAAACCATACCAATCCCACAGTGCCACAACAACTCCTTTGACCAATGACAATTGTTTATAGAAACCCTAAGCTTCATAAAACATATGATAGCAAGCCTTGAAACAAGCCAAGCATCAGATTGCACAAAATCCCTCAAAACTTCCTCTCTTCGATTCTCTAAAAACCAGCCATCAAACTTCCAAAATTCTTTCACCATTCAATCACACATGACCTAAGGAACATTTCCAACCCATCACCATGGCCTGAAACACCCTAAACAAGAAACACGATTTTTGTTGAACCAGAACTGAACCTCTCAAAATAGCCATTATAAACTACATTCAAGCTTGCCATTAGCACAAGGGGAACCAGAGGAGTTGATTTGCACAAGAGGGAGGCCCTAAAAGCTCGAGTTTGAAGAACTTCAGTTCAGGTATCCATCAAGAACAAATTTTCCAGAACCTCTTTTTCTTGTTATAAATTGATTATATGTGTTGCACTGATCATCCTGATGTGTTTAAAATTGAAAATGGTTGATAAACAAGCATTTCATGTTGCTTTGAAAGTTTGACCTAGAAAAAATGTTTGCTTCGATTTGCTTGATTCATGAAGTTTAAATGTTGTTTGTTGATTGATTCATGTTCTATGATGTTTGGGGATCATTTCTGGGCAGGTTTGATGTGTTTTAGTGGCTTGTAGGTGAAGTTGGGGTTTGGGGATGGTCGGAGAAGATGACCGGAGCTTATCTCCGGTCACCTGAAAATAATTAGGGTTAATGGTGATTAGGGTTTCCAGTTTGAATACCAGCCATAAGATCTTGATTAGGTTAGCACATGGATGGTTCAGATTGCACCATTAATTTTAATTTCAATTAATTAATTTAATTATGATTAATTAAATCAGAGAGAACCATGGCCTAAGATCACGCGCGAATCACAAATTTGAATCCAGGCCCTTAGATATTCATACCATTGGTCTTGGTGACTTGCAATCCTGGCCCTTGATCCAGGCCCTGCGCAATCTTAACCATCCATTCAACATACTTTGCATTTTTATTTTCTTTTATTTCATTTTATTTTCTTTCATTTATTTAAAATAGTAAAACATTTTCTAAGAATCTGAATTTTTGCATTCTTACTTTAAATAATTTAAAAAACCCAAAAACATTTTCATTTTTTATTTTTGCATTAAAAATATATTTTTAAATCATTTAATTGTATTATTTAATTAATTAATTCATTTTAATTAATTAAAAATACTTTTAGGTATTTAAAAATCACAAAAAAAATCATGAAGCATTCTTACATGTTTAGAACAATTTACAGACTCATTTTACAAATTTCTTTTAGGGTTTGACCATGTTTTGACAATTAACCATGAATTAGGGTTTCCAAATTTCTTATTTTTCTAACCCTAACTTCAAAAATTCATTTTTGATCAACCAAGATGAGTTTGTGTATGGTTCTTTTTGCATTCTTTCATACTTTGCATATAGTATCTAGGGAATTTAACTCATATATTTGCATTGCATTTTCTATTTTTTTTTAATTTTTCATGAAGAAGTACCCAAAACCCTAGCCTAACTTAGAAAAACCATAACTTAACTTTGGTATAGTTTCTGACTTCCACCTTTGGGGAGTGATCTTATGTGTGTTTAGGGTTCATTTAGTTGCAATTTCAATTTTTTATCATGTGTTTTGCTTCTGTTTTGATCATATGCATCTCATACTTTCTTAAAACCCTAATTTGCCATGTTCATTTGCATTCATATTTGCATACCTTCATCATAAGAACTTGTCATGACATCTCATGCATTTGTATATCATTTTAGACACCTTAGGACATGTGTGAACATTGGTTTATCATTGTTGCATTCATTTGGTATGTTTTGCATCCATTACTTCTTATGTGTATTCATGTGATTTCAAGCTTCTAACTTGATTTCCTTTGCATCTCATCTCTTGTATGATCATACATAAACATTGTACATGTATTTGCATCATTTCATAACATATTTGCATTGTGTTTGCACTTCTGGTCTTGATCATTGCATCTTCATTTGCCTTATTTCCTTTTGTTTCATATCTTATGCATTCATACTAACCATTTCAGGGGCTTCAGGTAAGTTGTTTAGGATGTGGATTTGCCTCCACACCCCACCTCTTCTTATCTCTTCATTTGCATCTTTATTTGTCTTTGAAGTGAGTTTGACTCACTTATGCCCTCCTTTGCTCCCTTTCTTTCTTTTAGGTTACTTAACTTCTTCAGGAAGTAAGTAACCCATTCTCCTTTATCTTCTCTTTTCATCTGCTTCTTCTTCCTTGGTGGCCATTTAAAGATCTTTCTTTAAGCCTCACAAACCATAGGAATATCCAAGCATGATAACTTTAGGGTTGTTCATAGTCTCCCCTAGTTTTTACCTTTGAGTCTCCTTGAGTCTCTGCTTCTCATCTCATAATCAAGGCTAAACAATTAAAGTTTTAAGACTCTGAATTAGGGTTATGTTTGTATCCTTATCTTAGGATGGAATGTATAACTTTAATACTTAGTGTTAAACCTTTAAGTTGTTTTCACCTCCTAATCAAAACACCTAATAACCATTAAGACTTAAGCTTGTAACTTGGGCCTTATATTAGGGTTACATCTCTGCCTGTTGGTTCAGAGGGACTAACTGTTCGCAGTGGTTTCTGGCGAACAACCTCTGGTTAACCAATTTCTTCAGAAAACTGGGTTACTTGCAGGACCAACCAAACAAGTCCTGGGATACATGTGCATTTGATTCTGTCGAACTATTCTTAGAGTTTGTGATAAATTTGTGGTTTGTTTCATCAATATTGTCAAAGTGTTAAAAACTTTGATTTTTACAAGTAAAGTAAAACTTTAAGTTAAAAAAACGAAAATAAAGTAAAGGTTTTAAACAAGCATAAGAAGAAAGTGTCGAAGGCTGTAAACTTGCAGAAAAATAAATAAAGTTTAAAAATAACATGAACTTTAAGAATGAACAAGTAATTTAAATAAACTCTGAAATATAAATGGTGTTCAAACGTACATGGTTCCAAATATCAGACTCATTTTCTCTCACACTGGGTACTTAGAGTTTTTACAGGAATCTTGTATCAATTTTCACACACCTATTCTAAACACAAACTATCCTATTTATATACAAACAAAATAACTGCTTAGAACGGAAAAACTATAACTAAATGACAAGTGTCAGCCTGCATGCAATTCTCTTCTCTGAAACTTCCAAGTGTCCAAACTGCCAAAGGTTACAACCTTTTGAATTTGAATTCCCTTCCTTGGTGACGAAACCTTGTAACTCTTCAGACTGTCGAAGCCTTTTAAAGAAGAAACAAAACTCTTCAGTACTTGCCAAACACTTTCTTTTGTCAAACATCCTCTTCTGTCGAAATCGTTGAAAGAACATCTTCTGTCAAACACTTAGCTACAAATAACTTTCCAACTTTATTCTGCCAGAGCACTATTTGTATTTCTGTCGAAATAAGAGTTTTAAACCTTGTCAGCAATTCTTGAATCCTCTTCCTTTGATTGTCCTTCGACAAAGGTGACCTCAAGCCCTTAATTTCAGTCTTGTCGAAATTATGGGTTTACACTAACCCTAGTGTTTAATGGACAAGTCCCCCTCAGGTTTAGTCTTACAAACATAAAATTCATTTCTTAATCCCACCTTTAATTAAAATCCAATTTAATAAAGGCTTGTTATATAATGATTGTAATCCCTAACCATGGATTAAGTTGAGTTATCTTCCTCATCTTAAGTGTTCTCATCTATTATCCTTCTCTTAGGATAGTGTAATGAGTTCATTAATCCCTGATTAGAGATTAAACTCATTACTTAACACAAAACAAAATCCAAAAACACTTAATAATCACAAGTAGGTTAATGATCTTAATCCTGCATCATTAGGGTAATTAAGTTGAGATTTTCATCTCATACCTAAGTAGACTCATTATCCCTAATCAGGGGTGATATAATGAGTTTGCAAACCCTTGATTAAGGCTTAAGCTCATTATCTTATGCAAAACACCAAAAACAATAAAAAAACTGAAAACAAAAAAAACAAACAATAAACGTCTCCTCCGGGATTCTTTTCTCATCACATTCACTCTAAAAACGAGAACTCGCTTCTTCCGTCTAATGCAAGACAGTTAGCACTCGAGCCCGACGAGTCATACACTTGAGCATAGACAAGCAAGCAGTTCGCAACAAAATCATCTCAGTCTCTTTGAGTCGAACTACAGTGTTTTGACTTCCTCATTGCACGAGAGGATACGTAGGCATAACTTAACAGTTATCGAATAAAAGTTTCTTTGTCTTCCCGCTCTCTTCTTTCCAGCTTTCTTTTCTTAACCTCATTATGAACTTTTGTTCTTTTGCACTGACACTCTGCACATCCTTTTCTCCTTGGCTTTTTATGCACAATTTAGCACATACAGTATCCCCTTTTAAACACAATCAAGTAAGCGTGGATCCCGTCGAGTACGACGGACGGTCTGGGTGCTAATACCTTCCCAGATCGTAACCTACCCCCTTACTCAGTCTCTTTGGTTCGCAACCGTCTTGTCCATATCTTTCTAGGTTTATGCAGCATTACCTTTCCTTCGGGATAAAAATGCCTAGCTGGCGACTCTATTCAACCTCAACCTCCAACATCGCCGACGGTTCGCGTTTGCACCGGGATGAAAATCCGGGGAGCGACAATTTCATCACTTCACCATACTAAAGTCAGATTCCGAAGCAGATGACCACAGATCGCTCAAACGAATGATAATCATTACGTGATTTGAACTGACGAAATAAAATAGTATATCCAATATATCATCTTTGCATTAAAGTTAATCATATCACTTATGAATTAGATCTATCATATATGTGTAACTTATAGACGATTGACATATCGTTGCTTCACCATACATATGTCGGATTCCGAAGCATAGTCAATATCAATCATCCAAACCGTACACAGTCTGATGCCAAAAATTCAATATTCATATTTGATTTAATTTTTTTACGTGTTTTAATACAATTAAAACAAAATAACAGAAAGTAAGTAATTACAGACTCATGGTTTCATAAGTGGCTCTGATACCACTGAAGGGTAATTAGCGATCTTAACACAACAGAAAACAAAAAAAAATCTCTTTAGAGATCCTTACGAAAGGTCATGATCTGTGATAGAAAGATTACCTCTTGTGACGATGAAACCTTTGAATCTGAATCGGTGAAGGATCATGAGCGTTGTACAATGAACAATGTCTCTACTCGCTCCACACAAACAACTTCCTTCAGTCACAGTGCTAGCGGATTAGATTGAAGGTTTTGAGTGAGGGATAAAAAAATAGAATACGACCAGGGTTTCAATAACAACAACCTTTAAGCTTCTGCATAAGGTTTCTATTTATAGAACTACTTGTGTGGACTTCAAACTAAAAATCTCAACTCAATAATAATATTATTATATTATTATAATAACTATTGTTATAATAAACATAATTCTATTATTATTATATTTTATAATTTTATAAAATTAATAATAGTTATCATTATATCATATGTTAATTAAGAACATGGTATCTTACCATATTTTGTATTTCATTCAAGTGCATTGTACCTTACGGTGTACCTTATTTATTCCATTTCTTCTCTAATTGTCCTTATGTGTGTGACTCTGTAGTATTTCGCGATGTTGGAAATAATATTAAATCATGTATTTAATATAATAAATAGTGAGCGGTATTTAACAACACATCACTGCTACCTAAGTCACTAAATTGTCATGTGATATGGCAAAACCTTTAGTGATAGTACTTGTGTGTACAATTACCCTTTTTGACCTTATGTATATATTGAACACAAGACATATATTGTGTCATACTTGTCCAGTTCAATATTTGGCCCTTAGACATTTATTCTGTTATGCAGGATAGACAAACTCCATCTAGGTTACTCGTGTCCCTTAGCATACTTTGTGAATTACCCATCAACTATCTTTATGATTATCCAGTTACGAACAATGTTTGATCAACAATAAAGTACTTGACTCTATATCTAGGGTCCATAGAAGTTTCAGGTCGAAGGGTGGTATACACCATTATCACCATGAGAGAAACTTATGACATTTTGCATAACATTTTATGTAGTACTCTCATAGTGGGTCAATCCAGTATAAATATTACTCATATTCATTCATATGTCAAGACTTGATAACTCCTTATCCATGATCCATGAGATGTGATCATAAGTTTATCTATATAATAGTCTTAATGCTTTAAGGTTGTCCCATTTCACATTAAAGCTCGACTATGGATGTTTTAAGAATAATGTCCTTATGTTTAATGGAATCTCATGATTAAGTCACACTTAATATTTCATTAAACAAACTAGCTATTCTAGGGACTTTATCATTTTGGAAGGAAAAAAAAACATAATAAAGAAATGTCTTTTATTATTAATAAATAATTCAAAACAAGTACCAAAAGTATTGGCCTCTAGGGCTTACAACAACATATGTGGTTTATGATACACTGTAGAGCCTATTTTTTCCAAGGTTGTTTTTTGCCATTACACTCGCGTTAAAAAATAACACTCACATCACAAATTCATTTAAAATTGAGACATTAAGTAATTCGGAGATATATCTCCGAAAAAAGTTCAAAAAGATTTCAGAGATGCATCTCCAAACAAAGTTGTGATTTTGCAGAAATGGTATGAATGCTAAACTCACACAAACTTTCAATTCATGTCCAAAAAAAGCTAACTATTTCGACTGCACACTACTTAATGTCACATAAACAACTTATTCTTCGTAAAAGCTCATTTAAAGCACACACTCAAATGATTGATTTTTGAAAAACTCGCCAAATTCTAAGTTATGGAAGAGAATATTGAATGGAGTGGGAACCTTTATAGGAAATCAAGTAGAATCCAGTGAAAATCTTGATTGAAAAAAAAAACATAAATGGAAGAAGAGCACCAAATGAATTTTTTTTGAAGTTTAGTGAGTTTTGAGACAAATGAAAGAGGGAGAGACAAGGTTCTGACACGGGTTAAAGTAATCACTTTGTTCGGAGATGCATTTATATACCACCCATAAATTTTGAATTAATGGTGTATACGAAGATGTATCTTCAAATTCACCATTTATTCATTCACGGTTTTTGGAGAGAACATGTAAGGGTGGAAATAGCATGCCCTAATAAATTGATATTATTTTACTTATTATTGTTCTTTTCTATTTTAAAGCTAATTTTGGAACTCATGTTATTTTTCCTTTGCATCTATTTTTGAAAATTTATTTTCCCACCTTTATGGTGTGGGTCGCATCACTGAAAATCCAAAAATGCCTATAGATTTTTTCGTAAATGCATCTCCGAATGCACCAAATACCAAACGGATGCATGCATCGCTCCAATAGATACCTCATGCCCATCATATTCGCCCCACATGCCAATCACCCAGAGTAAAATGAAATGGGATAGAATGGAATAGTGTCCCAGTGAGTGTTGTATAGTATCTAGTTAATGTCATCGTGTTGAGTCCAGTCAATATACACATGGAACAGTTGTACAACAACATTCCATGTGCGCACACAATATAAACAATCACGTGGTTAATCTTTAATATACACTAGAACACGATCAAACATGTGGATGCGATGAAAGTGGGATAGGATCCATCCCTAGAAAAAAAATAAGAAAAAAGTAGAAGTAAAAAGTAGAAGTAGTGTTTATGCTTGAAGAAACTTAAAATGCTTGGGATTAAAATGCTTGAAGTAACTTAAAATGCTTGAAGTAGAAGTAGTGTTTATGAAGATTGAAAAATATATTGACTATATATTGCTCATGCGCGTTATGTATACATTAAATACTTTTGGAGATGTATCTTCGATTTTTTTTCTTCGATTTAAAATCAATGATTATTTCAAAGATGCATCTGCAAACGAAGATGTTAAAATCAATGATTATTTCAAAGATGCATCTGCAAACGAAGATGTATCACCGAATTAAATTTAAAAAAAGAAAAGAAAAAAAAAAGGTACATTTGAAGATTCTTCTCCAAAAACTAAAAGACTTTAATTTTTTACTTTTTGCCAAATTTCTGGAAGATGAAAAAAAAAACTGCCATGTTTTTTACTTATGGAAATTTAAATTTTGAGCTTTTCACTATGATTAATAATTATCCTAATTTTTTTATATTTTTCACCACAAGTGGTTTATCACTTGTAAGAATTTGATACAATAAATCAATTATTTCTCCTCTTATAAATAGCTTTAGCTATAAATGATATTGAAAATTTGTCTTCTTTCACACAATGTTTTCCTCATACAACTGAAACTATACCATGTTATAATTGAATTAACTACTCATAGACTTCCTCATATACCATGTTATAATTGAATTAACTACTCATAGACCACACGATAATTATATGAAAAACAGATAAGGTAATTTTGTTTTTGGTTAAGTCAATGATTTCCACAATTGACCAAGATTCATTGATTGTTGAAACTTAAATTTTCCAAGTAGCCTAAAACTTTCCGGGTATAAATTTGCTTGTGATAAGAATAAACAAACGACAAACAATCTTCTAAATAAAAATGGTATATAACTGACCAATCCCAAAACAATCATACTAGAAAATTAGATACAGTAAATAGGTAACAAAATTGGAAGAGATCAAGAAAAAAGAGTAGAAAGACTTGATTTAACCAAAGAACTCTAGTTCAAATGCAAACCAAAATCCCTAGATGCTCTATCTACTAAAAATCCCGCTTCCGCTCGCTCAATTACCAACAAAAAGAATCAATTTATTGAACTTTCACCGGTGCTTGTTGACGAGGGGCCTTTCCACCATTCTGATAACTTCTTGGCACAGCATCTCCATTGATGCGCCCATTATTATTGCCTCCTCGAGGTCGGCCAGAGAAATCGCCTCTCTTCTCAAAGTCATTCCTTCCGTTAAAGCTGCCCCCACCACCACGGCCACCACCAAAGTTGCCACGGCCCCTGAAGCCGTCATTTCGGTCATTGCGGTAGCCACTCCTTCCTGATGAATATCGCACCCTATCATTGTTAGCTGCAACAGACAATATACAAATAATAGAGTGGCAGTAATAGCAGCACAATTTTTCATAATGCAATGTTTAAGAGCATCATGAGCAAGTAATGTCCTCAGAATCATAGGAATCTAAGTACAAAATTATGCTATCTTTAGATCATAAACTAGTGAAAGACGGGTGAAAAGTACAACAAACTTGCCTCGCCTTTCTTCAATAGAAAGTCTGCGGTTGTCCAACATAACAGGAGGGGAAGCCTAAAATATTACATACAATTATCAGGTGAAAATGTCTGATAAAGAATTATAGAACCAAGACAACATTCAATTTACAACCTTGCTTGTAATAACAATTGATAGAAATACTCCATACCTCTAGGGCACTTTGCAATGAAGCAGCAGATTCAAATTCCACAAAACCAAAACAGGATCCCTGTTGCTAACGAAACAAAAATTGTATCACTATCTGTAGTCAATGTGCATTCAGTAAAACTGGTGCTGGAAATGCTTAAAAGAAACACACCTTGTTACTTCTAACTTGAATACCATCACGTTTAATGGACCCGAATTTCTTGAAAACCCGGTCCAATTGCTCTACTGTTGCATTCATAGGCAAATTTGCAACAAATATTGCATGAGCCTTACCTGTGGAAGACAAATAACAGCATATTTGATTGAAAATCTTTATACTGAGTCATATAAAGTATATAAATAATTAACCATAAATGTAGAATGGGTAAATTAAAATTACCAGCATTCTCATTATTCCTTTCCAGTGGAATGTCGGCATTAGGAGGGGCTTGTACTTCAGGAGCAGGCACACTGCTGTGTACACGGGTTGGTTGCACAGCGGGTTTTGCAGGGGAAGCCCTCAAATGGAAGGGAGCAGAATTATCTTTCAAGGCATTCACCTGGAACAAATTATTGCAAAAAAGTTATTGTCGGATACTAAAAAATAAAGGTTCGTGTCAATAAATAAATGAAGAAAACTCACAATGGATGCAAATGACTTTTTAGGAGTATCCTCCTGTGTATTAGAAGCAACTTTCTCAGTGGTTGGGGGTAATTCTTGATGGATTGGCTCTTTAACATGATTAACAGGAATCACAGTTTCTGCCACTGGTAGTTTTCCGTTCTCCAGTGGTAGGCTGACTTCTTTGCTGATGATAGTGTCGGTATCAGCAATAACAGTTTGACTGGGTGGAATTTCTTCAGGAACATGAACAGCCTCTATAGTGAACAATCAAGAGCAAAATTTAAAACTCAAACATCTAACGGTAAAAATAATATTATAAGACAAATAAAGAGGACAATAAAATTAAATGGAATATATTTTGCAGTAATTAGCGATAGAAATCAATATTCAAAACTTTCGAAAATTACTTCAGATGAGATTTACCAGGCTCTGGAGTAAAAGCTTCCGATGGAGGAGCACTTTCATCAGCATCAATTGCTGGTACAGTCTCAACATCAACTGACTTATACTCATCAACATATCTAAAAACATCATTCAAAACATAAAAGCCCTTATCCTGTGGAGCTAGGAAAAATGATTGAGCAAACTTGCGTTTAACATTGTCAGTTCCAGTCAAGCAGCCAGTCACTACAACCATTACCCCATTATTATATGAGGGTTGAGCATCAGCACTCAAAACCTCTACCCTGAAGCTTGTGTAATCGAGAGATTGTATCTTTTTATCAATTTCCTGCATCAAAATAAATACATCAAAGTAAGACAATGTTAAATAACTTGTCACAATCAAGGTTTTATAAAACGGTTGCGGTATCTCGGTCCGTACAGGTGTCACGATATTGATTACAGTCATCGCGGTGTGAACTAACCAAAAATTTATTCTTTAATATAAAAACAATTAATAACGGTATAGGTATCGGCCCATGCCGTCTTCGCCGTCACCTACCGATTTTTAAAACCCCCATCACAACAGCCATAGTCTTAATCAAACATCATTAAAAAAAATAGAAGCCCACAACAAGATCACCAAAATAAACACAACTAAACATGATCTTGAACCGTATAAAATATTGCATTCATCACAAAATTGACAAATGTCAATCACAATGAATCATAATAACTTTTAATACTTTTATTGCTTGTCAACAGACAATCAAGATAACAATAATAGACTATTGATTCAAAGCATAAGTCATTATTAGAACTTACTGCAGTGGTAGTGACAGATGTCATGGTACCATCTTCCTCAGGACGACTCAAAACACTTGAATCCTGATAAAACCTGTGAACCTGATCCGGGTCACGGTGCAGAATAGAGTAATACTGCTCCACAAAAGCATTGCCAACCATCTGAGTGGTTGGGGTTGAGGCTACTTCAGAAACTGCCATCTCTACAAAAAAAAAAAAAACACAAACATGGTTATTTACAAACACTATCATTACAAATTCGAATTAAATAATACACGACAAAAAACCAATCATCATTCAAACTTTAATTCCAAAGCCCTAAATCTCAAATAACGGATTGAAACGAAACCCTAATAAATATAAAAAATAACAAAAAGTGAATAATTAAAACAACAAATAGAGGAATGAAACAATTGAATTGAATCATTGATTATAAAAGATCGAAGAAAACGAAAGCGTAGAAAAATCGATCGAAGAGAATAGAGAAGAGGTTACCTCCTTCCGGTGATGGAGAGATCAAGGAGCGATTGAAGAGAAAGAAGAATGCGGCTGATGAGTGAGTAGAGTAGGATCTGTCGCGAGGTTTGAGCAAGGGTTAAATTATTGGTAAATATTTATACCCGAATTTTTCATTATTTTTAATTTAAGGGTTTTTTATTTTATTATGAGGTAAAAGTAATAACCCGGTTTAATTTTGTATTTGGGACCAAGCCCAATGTGTTTGGTTGGTTCTCTCTTTCCTAGTGTTCTTGTTTGTCACTTACTCTTTGTGCGGTTATTTATTTCTGGTTTATATTATTGTTTTTTATGATTCAAATGTTTCAATCTATTATGTTTCAAAATCCTTGATTTAATGATTAAGGGTTTCTTAAAATATAGATTTTGTATGATAAAGAAAATTCTCCTTCCTATTTAAAAAATCGTCTGCGGATACAGTTATTTCCTTCTATTTGTAATTATCATTCGCTTCATTTAAAAAAAATATAATTTTATTTTAACAAAATCATAAACTTTATATATTTTTACTTGAAATCAATGTCGTATCCAAAAAGGACATATAATAAAGTTTCATTGAATATACGAGGACATAAGGAAACCATAATGCCTTGCGAGTAGAAAATTGGACAAAGAGGTAAGGGATAATGAAAAAAATAAAAAATGGGTGATTTGGTGTCTGGAGTGTATGATGGACTTCATTAGCTTGAATAATCTAATGGTTCTTATTTATTGCTCATAATGGTTCATTCATGAGAGATTTGTTCGAAACTTCACTCTAAAAGTTATCTGATTTAGTTCTTATTTATTTAAAAAATTAGCCCATATGCTTTTCAATTATTTCTTTTACTCGCTTTTTTTCAAACCCTAAATCCTTTTCGTGTTTTACTCGCCCTCCCTTTTCACTTTCTCTGTTCTTTTTCCATAATCCATAATTTGTCTTCTTCGTTCCGTTAATCTCTTATATGTTCTCCTCTTATTCTCTCCATTGTGTTTTCACTCAATAACCCTAAACTTTTTTATTGTGTTTTGCGTTCAATAATCCTAAATCTCCCTATCATATTTTGCATCCTAAATCCTCATTGTGTTCCCCATAACTCTACCAAAACAAGATGATAACATAGGAAGAACAACAATGAAGGCTTTTCTTTGTGGAATCTTTCGGGGTTTTCCTAAACATATAATTGGATTAAGCTTTTGAGGTAAAATTTCCCCTTCTCTTTATCGTATTTCAAATTTTTGTATTGAGTTTATATGTTGGATATTTTGTGCTTTCATTCTAAGACAAAATTGTGATTGAATAATTCAAATAATTGAATTGGGTATGCAATGTTGGTTTTATTTGTTGAATTGTTTAGATCGATTTAAGTTTTAAAACATTGATTTATGTATTGATTATTTGATTAAGGATTTATTAGTTTGATATTGTTAACCTAATGATTACTTAATTAATTATATTTAGCTTAAATTACATAACACAATTATTTTAAATTTATTGTATTCTTTTTTCAGTTGGTAATTGTTGAATTGATTTAGTGAACTGAGTTTATGATATTGGTAGTTCTTTATTTATGTTTGAATAATGAATGTGCTTCTAATGGTTACAACAAATTGATTACATGATTTTACACATTTTTCCTTGTTCTAGTATATTTATTTTCCAAATTATGTCTTTTTGAGGTGTGAGTTTATTAATAATAATAATAATAATATCTTAAAATGTTGATGTTTATGTCATGAATTTGTTTTGCAAGCATCTTAGTCGATGATGTGAAGAAAGCCTCATTAATAGATACATGTATTAGTTAATGTGTATCATTCATTTGAAGATATGAGAAGTAGATTTGTTATAAAATGGGTAAAGATGATTGAATTAGATTGTATTGTTTGGTGATTTTTAGACAACCATGTTTTTTTTAAAACCACCTTGTTTTCATTAAGCCAAACAGACAACAATAACAGAGTTACAAGCAAAGAGAGGTAAACAACCTATCCAAGTTCTACTACCAACAGATTTTGCAAACATGGCTAAATTCTGGGCTTCAAGATTACAATTACGAGAAATAAAAACTATAGAAGAAATTGAAAAAGATGAAAGTAAAGCCCTACAATCAGCAGCAACTATATCTAAACGAGCATCAAACAAAACACCATTAATGCAATCGACGTTATTTTTTGAATCAGAAAAGAAAAGAGTCTTTTGAGCCCCAAGCCCAAGAACCAACTTCATGCTCCATCTCAAAGCCAACATTTCAGCTTGCCCAGAATCGAAACAATAATTTTGTTTAGAGCAGGCCAAAATCACCACACGTTTTTCCTTATCTCTCACAATGCAACAAAAAGTACAACCATTATTATCCACCGTACCAGCATCCATATGGATGATCCAACTATCCTTGGGCAGATTAGCGAAAACGGGATTGAGACTCTCGCAATTATTCGGCTCTCCCCCAACAACCCGAGAGTTATACTGCACCCAACCCTCCCATGCCAAATCTGCCACGCACACAGGTGAAAAATGTTTACCGTTATGGATCAAGTCGTTTCTCGCACTCCAGATGTTCCATAACATAGAACATAACAAATGCACCGATTTAACATCCTTTATGGTAACAATATACCAAGTTCAATCCTCAAAATCCAAATCAATGGCACAATGATAGTAGAGGGAAGAGGAGAAGAAAACAGCTCGAGCGAAATCACAGTGCATAAATAAATTATGTATATTTTCTGTATGCTTGTGACAAAAAGGACAATAAGGATCAAGGACTATACCTTTAGACCTAAGAGAACTTTTGAGAGGAAGAATATATTTTGTGAGCAGCCATATAAAGTTCCTTGTCTTTGGGAGAATAGGAAGCTTCCAAATCCTTAATCCTTTTCATGTTTTACTCGCCCTCCCTTTTCACTTTCTCTGTTCTTTTTCCATAATCCATAATTTGTCTTCTCCGTTCTGTTAATCTCTTATATGTTCTCCTCTTATTCTCTCCATTGTGTTTTCACTCAATAACCATAAACTTTTTTATCGTGTTTTGCGTTCAATAATCCTAAATCTCCCTATCATATTTTGCATCCTAAATCCTCATTGTGTTCCCCATAACTCTACCAAAACAAGACGATAGCATATGAAGAACAACAATGAAGGCTTTTCTTTGTGGAATCTTTCAGGTTCTTCCTAAACATATAATTGGATTAAGCTTTTGAGGTGAAATTTCCCCTTCTCTTTATCGTATTTCAAATTTTTGTATTGAGTTTATATGTTGGATATTTTGTGCTTTCATTCTAAGACAAAATTGTGATTGAATAATTCAAATAATTGAATTGGGTATGCAATGTTGGTTTTATTTGTTGAATTGTCTAGATCGATTTAAGTTTTAAAACATTGATTTATGTATTGATTATTTGATTAAGGATTTATTAGTTCGATGTTGTTAACCTAATGATTACTTAATTAATTGTATTTAGCTTAAATTACATAACACAATTATTTTAAATTTATTGTATTCTTTTTTCAATTGGTAATTGTTGAATTGATTTAGTGAAATAAATTTATGATGTTGGTGAGTTCTTTATTTATGTTTGAATAATGATTGTGCTTGTAATGGTTACAACAAATTGATTACATGATTTTACACATTTTTCCATGTTCTAGTATATTTATTTTCCAAATTATGTCCTTTTGAGGTGTGAGTTTATTATTATTATTATTATTATTATTATTAATAATAATAGTAATATTATTATTATTATTATCTTAAAAATTTGATGTCTATGTAATGAATTTGTTTTGCAAGCACCTTAGTCGATGATGTGAAGAAAGCCTCATTGATAGATACATGTCTTAGTTAATGTGTATCATTCATTTGAAGATATGAGAAGTATATTTGTTATAAAATGGTTAAAGATGATTGAATTAGAATTGTATTGTTTGGTGATTTTTAGACAACCATGTTTTTTTTTACAACCACCTTGTTTTCATTAAGCCAAACCGACAACAACAACAACAGAGTTACAAGCAGAGAGAGGTACACAACCTATCCAAGTTCTACTACCAACAAATTTTGTCAACATGGCTAAATTGTGGGCTTCAAGATTACAATTACGAGAAATAAAAACTATAGAAGAAACCGAAAAAGATGAAAGTAAAGCCCTACAGTCAGCAGCAACTATATCCAAACGAGCATCAAACAAAACACTGTTAATGCAATCAACGCTATTTTTTGAATCAGAAAAGAAAAAAGTCTTTTGAGCCCCAAGCCCAAAAACTAACTCCATGCTCCATCTCAAAGCCAACATTTCAGCTTGCCCAGGATCAAAATAATAATTCTATTTTGAGCAGGCCGAAATCACCACACGTTTCTCCTTATCTCTCACAGCGCAACCAAAAGTACAACCATTAGTATCCACCATACCAGCATCCACATGGATGATCTAACTATCCTTAGGCAGATTAGCGAAAATGGGATTGAGACTCTCGTAATTATTCGGCTCTCCCCCAACAACTCGAGAGATATACTGCACCCAACCCTCCCATGCCAAATCCGCCACGCACACAGGCGAAAGATGCTTACCGTTATGGATCAAGTCATTTCTCGCACTCCAAATGTTCCATAACATAGAACATAACAAATGCACCGATTTAACATCCTTCATGGTAACAATATACCAAATTCAGTCCTCAAAATCCAAATCAATGGCATAATGATAACAAAGGGAGGATGAGAAGAAGACTGCTCGAGCGAAATCACAGTGCATAAATAAATGTTATCTATTTTCTGTATGCTTGTCACAAAAAGGACAAATAGGATCAAGGATCATACCTTTAAACCTAAGAGAAATTTTGAGAGGAAGAATATCTTTCGCGAGTCGCCATATAAAGTTCCTAGTCTATGGGAGAATAGGAAGCTTCCAAATGCTCCTCCAAAGTTTAGTACAGCTCAAAGTGGAGGGCCCTAGTTTCTTCGAATGCTTTAATATATTAAGAAGATGATATTCTGATTTGACCAAATAGATATTGTCAGACTCATAGTGCCAAATCCTTTTGTCTAAATATTCCTAGAAATAGGAATGCACAAAACTCGCTCTACAGTTTTAGGATTAAGGACTGACTGCAGCTCCTCAATTTTCTAACTAATAAGGTCTTCATCAATGAAATCACCCACTTTATGCTCACTATTAACCTCTGCAGGCCCAAAATGCTAGGAATATACTTATCTTTCCAAAAATTCACATCAGCCCCATTATCAATACGCCAACAAATCCCTTCCTCCACAAGATCTCTCGTACCAATAATATTCCTCCAAACATAACTTGGATTGTAACCCACCGAAGCTTTCGAGATAGAGCATTTAGGGAAATACTTCCCTTTAAGAACTCTACTCATTAAAGAACTTTCATCATTTAAGATCCTCAATAATGCTTCCCCAAAAGGCTAAAGTTGAAATCTTTTATCCCACGAAAGCCCATCCCGCCTTCATCCTTAACCCGAGACAACTTGTCCCAACAGAGCCAATGTATTTTCCTCCTTCCTTCCTTAGCCCCCCACCAAAGCCTGAATCTCGTGACACACATAATCAGGGAGCCTATAACAACTCATGACATAATTGGGAATAACTTACGCAACCACCTTGATCAACACTTTTTTACCGGCTCTAGACAGGAATCTTTCCTTCCACCCCTTAACCTTCTTCCAAACTCGTTCTTTTACCATATCAAAAACAATTTTCTTGGACCTTCCGAAGACAATCGGGAGACCAAGATACTTTGCATGACTCTGGACTTCCTTAACCCCCATAGCATTCTTTATACTTTGAATAAAATCAACTCATACATTCATACTAAAAGAAACTTCAGACTTCTCCCAGTTCACAATCTGACCGAAAACCTTACGATACCTATTTAGGATATTCATAACGCACACTGTTTCATCAAGGGTAGCTCTAGCAAAAATCAAGCTATCATCCGAAAATAACAAGTGGGAAATGGTTGGAGCTTGCCTTGAAACCTTTATTCCATGGAGCTTTCCAATAAAAACTTCCTTATTAATGAGCCTTAAAAAACATTAGCACACAAGATGAATAAATAGGGAGATAAGGGGTCTCCTTGACGGAGCCCCCTATCTGTTGTGAAGGTATGGGTTAGATGCCCATTGAGGAGGATTTAAAAGAGATGGTGGAGACACGATTCAGAATTAAATCCATAATTCTCCTAGAGAAGCCCATAGATAACAATGGTTTCCTTATAAAAGCCCACTCCAAACGATCATAAGCTTTAGACATGTCAAGCATAATCGCCATGATGCCTCGTTTCCCTTTAGTTTTCTTCTTCAACCAATGAAAACATTTGAGGGCAATAATTGTGTTGTCCGTAATCAATTTATCCTTTACAAAAGTGTTTTGCTTCTCGTCGATCAATTGCGGTAAGAATTTCTTTAAACGGTTTGTAATAGACTTCGAAACAATTTTCATTATCACATTGCACAAGTTGATAGGCTTGAAATCCGAAGGGCTGCTGGGATTCCTGCAATTGGGGATAAGAGCAATGAACGTAACATTCAGAGGTTTCAGGTCAATATTATTGTTAAGTATACCAAGAACCAGAGCAATGACATCCTGTCCCACAAACGACCAGAATTTATGGTAAAAAAGAGTCGATAAACTGTCCGAGCCAGGAGCCTTGAGACATGGCATTTGGAAAATTGCTTCTTGCACATCAGAAGCGGTGAAGGGAGAATCATACCACTACCGCAACTCTTCAGAAAGGGAACCCTTGACAACCTCACATGCCTCCTAAATTGAAGTGGGATTAGAAGTCTCAAATTTTGTAGAGAAATGGTTCACTAGCAAAACTTCACAATTTTCCTCCCCTTGAACCCACACTCTCATCTCATTCTTAAGTCTGTCGGTAGAATTGGTTTTCCGTCTTTGTTTAGCTTTACCATGGAAAATCTTGGTGTTGTGGTCACCATGGTGTAACCAAACAGCTCTTCTCTTTTGACGTCAAACGAGATCCTCCAAATTCAATAACTTGTCACGTTGTTGTTCTAAGGATTTGAAAGTCTTTATAGCCTCAGGATCAACCTTCCAATTGTCATCTTTACTAAGAAAACCTCCCAATCTCTTAACCTCCTTGGAAATATGCCTTACTTTGTACCTCTGAAAGTGGGAATCCAATTCCTGCATAGTTGAGATACGACAGGACACCGATAAAAGAGAGTTATTCCATAAGGATTCCACCATCTTCCGACACTCAGGGTCTTAGAGCCACACTTCCTCGAATATGAAGACGAGATATCACCTCCTCCTAGTCTTGTCCACTCTTCCCTCAAGTACTATAGAAATTGCAGCATGGTCAGCCCCAAAATGGCCCAGGTGCCTCACCAGAATCAGATCAAAATTACTGATAAACGCATCTGAAACCAAAACATATCAAGTCTTCATTGAATGGTGTCCTTATTGTGACGCCCGTTACTCCAGGTAAAAGGGTACCCAGTAAAGCCAATATCAATTAAACCACAACTTTCCAAAGTAGTACGAGATAACACCAGTTGAGAGTCGTTTCTAGGGACACCCCCCAATTTCTCACTAGCCTCCACAATGTCATTGAAATCACCAAACCAAATATCCAAGCCTCTATCAGAATTGTACAACTCCTTAATAAGATTCCATGTTTTCCACTTATTGCCCACGTCCGGGTAACCATAAATCCCATGAAAGAGACAATATCCACCATCATGACCACGAGAAACAGAACCACTGATGTTATTTTTTGAATGAGAAGATATAGTAATTGAAGCTTCCTCGTGCCACCATAAGCACAAGCCACCAGATCTTCTTCTTCCCTCTCCATCGCAATCGACCCCAAATCCAGCTGTGAAGCCTGGTCGAAATTTGATAACCTCAATTTCTTCCACCTTCAGGCGAGTTTCCATAAGGAACAGTAAATCGGGGTTTTCCAAACGGATGAGCCTTAACAAGGCTCGAACTGCACGAGGACTCCCTACCCCCTGCAGTTCCAACTCAAGATTTTTATTATTTAAGGCGGTGTTGGGCCTCCAATACCACCTCTGGTACAATAATTATGTCACTACCTGGAACTCCATTCTTCCTCTTTTTCTCACTACTTCCACAATCCACTATATCCCCTTCTATGACCATCACATCAACCAAATGACGTTCCCAAATTCGATATCCCCCTTCTTAATTTCTGGCTTTTGGGTCGTCTTCAGAGTACTCCTCCTTGTTCACTTCTTTCCCTTATTATTTTTCTTCACATGACATGGTTTTGTTTTTGGGCCCTTGTTAGAAATATCAACCGCTCCAAAAGACTCAGCTATTGCCTCAATAGCAAGAAAAACTCATGGATTTGGAACCTAACCAAGTGCCTCTCTACCCCCCTGAACCAAGGGTTATTAGTTAACTTCAGTTTCCTCCATCTCTTTGCCAATAGTTAGAATACTCAATTTTAAGAAGTGATCCTGAATTTGTCTAAGGAATAAGAAGAGTTGAAAGCCCTCCTCACTAAGGACATGAAAAAGAAGAATCCTGAAGACAACAAGGATGATCAGTTGGAATAACTGCAAGCTGAGATGGCAAAGATGAGAATCCAGATGAATGGACTGGTGGCTCTTATCCAAAACTTAGCCCAGGGGCAAAAAGAGCTGAGAGTGTTTGTCAATAAACTTCAAGACAACGAAGTCAGGAATCTAATCATCAGTCAACCTTTGATGAAACAAGATGACTTGGTCGAAAATAAGCAGAGGATAAGATAAGGAAAGAGACAGGTTACTACTGATATTCTTTCAATTAAAGGAAAAAGGTCTTATAGGGTTAATTTGTCTCAACACAAGGAACATAAAAGACAGTTTATCAAAACCAACACACCAATGTCGCAAACTTTTCAATGCTTATAGGAGATGAATTTGGTTGCGTTAAGAGACCCTCCTCAGAATCACAATACTTCCTCTCGTCGCTATAACCCCAATGCAAGGTGTGCATATCATTCCAATAGTCCTGGACATGACACTAATAACTGTTGGGAATTGAAGAATAAGATTCAAGACTTGATTGACGAATGAGTCCTCGAGGTTACGCCAGAAGACTAGATTGAGTTCTTCTATCATCTATCAAACATCGAAGCTGCCAGACATCCGAAGTGATAAGTTTAGAGGAGGAAGCTTTGAGAACATTGAGTTTTCATTTGTAATTTCTTTTGTTGGCTTAAACACTTACTATTATGTCGAACTTTTGTTTTCATTATAATGCATTACATATGTTTGTTTTGAGTTAATCCATTTGTTTCACTATATTTAAACTATGCTTCTTACTTCTCTTTTGTGATATTTAACTCTTGTTAAAGCTGTAAGCCTTTAGAGAGAGGATGACGAAGACGATACCATAATTTCATACAATATGCTTTTGAACAGACTATGCCGATGATGTGCATGCATTGTTTCGATTCCTAAACAGTGGAGATATAAGGAAGTTAATCCTTAGTCAACCCTTTTGAGACTATGGAGTAAGAGTTTTCGTTTTCACTCAAATTAAAACCCTTAATCATAAATTAGGGTATGGTAGTTCCTCGATTAACTCAATTATGCCAGTTGACATTTTTGTACACAACTAATGTTGGTTCCCTGTAATCACTAAGTTTGACAATCAATATCTAGCAAAAGAAAAGTTCACTAAGTCAAAACCTATGAATGTTATCCTTTATTTCTTAAACCGTGAATCAGGCCACGTTACAACCCTTTAAAAGTCCTAACTGAAGCATTGTTAGTTCGAAAGCGTACTGCTACAAATAGGTATCCTGACTCATTTAGGACTTATTATAAATCTTGAGTTAATATCACAGTTTTTACAAACATTGTTTTGCTAAAATAATTCTTTTTCAAAACTTCAAGACAAACATAAGTGTTGCATTTTGAATATCATTGTTTGCATATAACTAAGTGTTTGACATTAGAGAAGCTTACAAGATGAACATTCAATAAACCAAAGTCCTCTTGACAAACAAAGTTACTTCCTGGGCCTGACTCAGTTGGATCAAAGCCAATGTATACAAGGGGCACAATCACTATCTTCCAATCAAGGGGGCATGCCATGTTATTGTCCAATTCATCTGGGGCAATCAGGTCAAGATTCAACGATGCTTAATAGCCAGGGGCAAATCTCCTCATCTGAATTGCCAGAAGTTACATTACCGAGTTCACGATGGTAGGGCAAGTTATTATGGAGCATATCATTTATTTCTCTTAAGGCAACTCCTTTCAAATACCTCCATTATGAGACAAATCATCCTCAGTTAGGGGCAATGCTCTCTTTTAAAATCTAATCAGATCAAATTCAGTTGCGAGATCCTTGACCATTACCCGGGGCGTACATGATCCACCGCATTCTGAAAGCACATTCCTCTCATTACATTGCATTGACACTGGGTTTCAGCAAAAGTCATTATGGAAATTAATTGTCTGTGCCAATAATTTCAGATGGCGTCAATATCATGTTTTCGGATTCAGTCACGATAATTCTTAGAAAATTACTCGGGGAAGTCGAGAATATCAGAAGTTATGAATCCATTGGTTATTTTGAATGAATGTATGCTTTTGAATATGAATGATGTTTACCAAAAAAATACATACATATAAAATTACAATAATAACATTTACTAAGGACTCTTGGAGGTTGGAATCCCCAACAGAGCTCATGTCCAATAGATCTCCACAAGCTCATCCCCATAAAGTAATCTCTATAGAGTTGTTCCAAAAAACTATTTCAAGCAGTCTCTTCCCCAACAGAGATTGTATTTCCAACACTACAAATCCCCGACAAGATTCTTTTCTCCAACAAAATTCAATTAATCCAGTTATCCATCAAAAGGGTTGACACCTGGTCAGATAGTACATAGGAGGAATGTCCATCTCTTTTATTCCCAGTCAGGGTATTTAGAAACTTAATCCTTCAATAAAAAGCATGACGGATGATCGACTCTCCTCGACTGAGATTTAGAGTAATGTCTTCATCATCCCCAACAATGAACAAGGATTTATTTTCCCCAGCTAGCAGTGGTTACACGAAGCTACTAATGTGCTTCAACTACATAATTCATCCATACATCATTTACAATATATCATGAAATACGCATCCATAACGCATACAACATTATCATTTACGTTAAGAACGTCATGCAATGCATTACATACATCAAATGACCTCGCATAAAACTAACTTTGCCTTTTCAGGATAGTTCGCAGTCAGATGAACATTGTTGACTCGTAAAGACAGTTTAGAGACAATCAAAGACGATAAAGACAGAGATCTAGTTTTGATACTTAGTTCAGGATATTTTCCAAAGACAGTTCAGAGACGATCAAGACAAATATCTAGTTTTGATACATAGTTCAAGATATTTTCCAGAGACAGTTCAGAGACGATCAAGACAAAGATTTAGTTCTGATACTCATTCCGGAACAACATTCAGATATAATCAAACATAGACCCATTATGATACTCATATCAACAGACATTTTGGATGGCATCTATAATCCCATCTCCAAATAATCCGAATGGCATATTTAAGCCAATTCAAGCAATACAATAAACCAACAATGTTACTTTGCGCACCGGTGAGTGCGAATTTTTGGGCTTTAAGTGTTCAATCCTCTTCCACCTTCAAGTCACGAATGGCGTGCATGCCAGTCTAACCCCTCGGGTTTCAGAAAATTGAATAGGGGCAGCTGTTGTACCCCAAAATTTGCCATCAAATCTTCAATACAATATGCCTCAAGAGGTCTTCTAATGTTCATAAGATTCTCAATTGCTCAAAAGGACTCAAGGTTTAATCAGACAAAACCTCCTCCTAAGCAATAGATTTCAAATTAGGGTTTTGTGTTTCCCAAGGTAAATTGGACTTCCAAAGCCTCAAGTGGATTTCATGATATCCCATATACTTCAAAGGATCATCATTTGATCAAGGGTTGATCATGATTCATCAAGAAAACCTCAAATTCATCACAAGGAAAAAATTGCTAAATTAGGGTTTCTTAAGGAGAAAGTCAACTGTACTTTGACCAAATCTAACTTTTACATACTTCATTAGAAATTTACCATCCAAAGCTCATTGTGAAGTAAATTCAATTCCCTACAACTTTGTGACTCACAAGCCAAGGCCAGAAATGCTTCATTTGAGAGATATGGGCCAAGACATTATAGGTTCTCTAAAAAGTAAACAAAAAGTCACTTTTTCAACAGCTCATACCTTGAACATGGAAGATTAAATTGACATGGGACCAAAAGGAGTGATTAAAGGACACTTTTCAAGCTTTCTAAAAAGTCCAAGAACACATTCATAGGATAAAAATTGAGAGAGTTGTGCATTGTTAAAGTTGAGCAAACATGAGGATGTGCATAAAACAAATAATGACTAAAACTTGATTTTTATTTATTTCATATTTTATTAGATTTAATTCATTTAAATTCAATTTTAATCAAAATTAATATGAAAAATCAAAGATTTGATATTTGGACTATTTTAGGATCAAATATTGAGATTTATTTACATAATATTTGATCCAAAATTCGTGCAAAACAAGAGGAGAAAGATATGATGGCCAAATATGAACAAAATAGAAAGTTTTCAAATATAATTTCAATCAAATATCATCATCCCAAAATCACTTGAATCCAAGCCCACAAATTGACCTAAATCCATATTCTATATATACATAACAAGTACAAATGTCAAGAGGACGAAATTTTTGATCAAAGAGAGCACACAAAACTTCAAAATAATTCAAGAGTAAGTAGGATTCGGTTTTAGGGTTGCAACCATTCTCAAGGAGATTTGAAGGTCCAAACACGTTCCTGAGGTTCCTCTGAAGGTGTCTCAATCATCACCTTGCTCCAAAGACTCTTACAATGCCATAACCGAATTTACTTTTTTTTTGGTTTATTTTTTAATTTTTTGATTTCATACCTTTACACATGATACATCTAATCTCTTTTCATATTTGTGTCTTGTATGTTGTGAGCAAGCTATTTAGGTAATCGAATTGAAGTTTAGGTGCAAGAATCATGATCTTCCATTGTTAGGGTTGGAAGCTGTGAGTTTGTGGAACCCTAACTAGAAGCAATTTCAGACCAAATTGACTGGACCATTGAATTCAAGAGACGATTTTTAACTGATCTATGTGCTTATATGGTATTTATAATGTTTGGTTTGAAATTTTTGAAATTACAGGTTTTGTAGTGACGGATAAAACCGTCACTACAAGTTTTAGTGACGAAATTCAAACCGTAGGTAAAAACCTGGACGGCTGGAGGAAGAAGAAACCTTGCGCGCGCGTTTTGGTTTTTGAAATTCAGTTTTAATATATAATATATGTTTGTTGTTTCCTAACAGCTAAAGGCGCGTGGCCTGGTAGATGGAATGCTTGCTGATAACCAAGAGGACGTGGGTTCAATCCCAACGTCCCCCCTTTTCTATTTTTTTGGCATTTTCCTATTTTCCTTTTATTTATATTTCTTATTTTAATTTCTTTTCTTTTTCTTTTATTTTTAAAATAATTATTTAATCTAAATTAATATTTTTCTAACAAATAAAAAATATGTCATTTGTTAATATTTTTCATAAAAAGTATAAAACACCACATTTTTTTAGTTAATTAATTCGAATTAAATTTATTTCATCAAATTAATTCTTTTAATCAAACATTTTAATAAAAATAAATTAATCAAAATCTAAGACTTTTACTTCCTTTATATTTTCTTCTCGATTTTATTTTTTAGAATCATTGTATATGATGTGCAAATCTTGTAATATTTAGATTTATTTTTTCTCGCACGATCTTATTTTCTTTTAAATAGTGTAACTGCTAAAGCTTTGTAATAGTTTTAGGTTTTATTTTTCGCACTTTACGTTTTCTGTCAGGTTTTATTTATGTATCTCTCTCAAAGCCTTGTAATAGTAATTAGGATTTATTTTTCGCACATTATAAATTGTTAGATGCATGCTTAATAGGATTGTATGGCAAAACTAAAATCAACCGTTATATAACCCTAATTTTCAAGATTAAAATAACTGAACTGAATACACTTGCACACTCACACCTCTAGGTTAACCTCTCTTTGTTGCTCCTTACGATAAAAGGGTTAAGTCCCTCGAACGTAGGGATACCTTAACTTGTTGCCTAAAGAAATAAATCATCACAGTTGCCTTTCGAATAAAAGATCATAGTCCCCTGTTGTCCCTTCAAAGTTGCCTTCGAATAAATGATCTTGTCCCTACAAAAAATATCATAGTCCCTCATTGTCCCTTCAAAGTTGCCTTTGAATAAATGATCTTGTCCATACGAAAATGATGATAGTCCCTTCGAATTGTTAAGGTATCCCTTATTTGTTGCCTTTTATGACCATAACGATGACCCTATGCCTGTCCCTTCCAAATCCAAGGATAAGACTACTTACTAACTAAAAGTAAGGACAATTTTATTTCTAAGGAAATGAAATAACAAGAAAGACTTTATAACTCAGGGTAAGTAACTCTTAATGCTTGCTCACAATTTTCAAAAACAAATACTTTTTACACCCTAGTCTCTTTTTCAAAATAATTTCAAACAAGTAAACACTTTGTATACATTCATATGAGAATCATGACAAAGTTAAATCTTTACGAAAATATTTTAAACCACACACTACAGTTTTCAAACAAAACAAATAAAGTGAGCTAAGAAATTGAGAGCCCATGGATAACCATGGATACAAAGGGTGCTAACACCTTCCCTTTGTATAACTTACCCCCGAACTCAAAATCTTTTAAAAGTATTTCTTGTTCTTTTATACCTTTCCTAAGTTGGATAAAATAAAAGTGGGTGGCGACTCTTGCTTACTGCAACATTTTTTGTGACAAATATTAAAAGTTAGTTCTCCCACCGTGTTACAATAAGGTTGTATGTTACTCTAAACTTCAAGCTTCTCATGACTTAGCTTTTTCTCAACTTCAAGCCTCTTTTGAAAATCTACAAAGACAAGCCATATATGCTTTCAAAATATTAGCTTCAAACAAGAGGATTATTTATCATTTGGAAGCTAAGATTTTTGAAAATGAAAAGAATTTGGAAGCTCTAAGGAAATATATACTAGAAATTCCAAAAGATCAAAATGAAGTCACTGAACCTTCATAGTTTGGTTGTGAAACATGTCACATTTGGCAAAAGGAGTCAAGAACTTTCAAAGCTAAGTTAGATAAGGCCTTGCAACCAAAGATTACTTTTGCTATAGACACTTCTAAGTATGACATGCATTCTCATAATCCTTATTGAAGGTATAATTATGTTGAAAAGAAACCAAATCGCAAAAGTTCATATTCTCATAATTTGTATTATTATTATTGTTGCAAGAAGAATCACACCATTTCTAAGTGAATTTTTAGGAAAATTTTTGTTCCTAAAGGTGCCTTTTAATGGTTGCCTAAATGAAATAAAAATTTCATTAATCCCTAAGGATCAAATGAAGATTGGGTACCTAACATTATTTGTTAATCACGCATGAAAAATTTCTTGACTCTATGAAAAGAGTATGGGATCTCGTTTATGGAGCATCAAGGCACAACATGGTGACATGTCTTTATTATGTTGATCTATGTGACAAGAAAGGCAGATTGTGCTACCAAAAAGGTTAATTTTTAGTGTTTTTTCAATTGGTAAAAATGTGTTAATGATTACTAATGTTCTATCTGAGAAGTGTCAGAAAGGTATTATATTTGATGATGTAGGTTCATCTTAGACAAGAAATACTCAAGTGCATAAAATTAGGAGTGATTGACCTAAGATGATGAAACATGAGGATGAGCAAGATAATCATCACGATTGAATAAGGATGAGAGTCCAACAACAAGGATGCTCATCAGCCAAAGAACCTATTGGATGCATTATTAATGTCACATTCAAATACTTGTGCAAGAAGAAAAATGGTAAGAATGTTTTAGTTTCTTTCATGTTGTGTGGCACGTTTTGCATCCATTTCAACTTTTGTTTGAAAGTTCCTCGTGGAATGCATGTGCATCATTCGTCTCGTGTATAATGAGGTGATATTGTCTCTATCCTTTCTTACTTTGTAACTAAGTATTTATTTTATATCTTTATTTGTCAAAGGTATATGATGAATAATGTGTATGATGTTTGTAATATATGTTTACTCTCAAAATTTTCAAATGTAACAATAGTGTGTTGCATCTCATATGTTTATAGTAACTATATTAAAAATGGCTTCATATCTTAAACCATTTCATACTTGCATCTTCATGATTGCATGAGTCTAGCAAACAAACCATTGAATAACATCATATGCATGTATCTCTTATTAGGTATTCATCCATGAGTCAAATTTGAGTCTCTCTTAGTCATTAAAAATTCAAATTGAGTCAAATCCTAGAATTGTTGTGTCACTCAGGTCGACACAAGGTCGTGCATGTCTACCTATTATAAGTGAATTTGGTATTTGTCCAAATTGTTATAGTAGAGGTTGACACACTTTCATGTCGACCTATTATAAGTGAATTTTGTATTTGTCCAAATTGTTACAGTAGAGGTTGACACATTTTCATGTAGGTCGACCTATAATGGGCAAAATTTTAAAATTTGTTTTTCCTTTCATTTCTTCATGCATGCCTTTTGTTTCGCACCACAGACAAACAAACACACACACACACACACACATTTACTCATGCATGCATCATATTCTAGCAAGGCACTAGTGTAAAACCTAAATGAAACCAGAATTACAAAACATACCCATCATCTTCAACCTCTTTTCTATGCATACACAGAATCAAAGTACACATAATCATTTTTTGATTAAGTGACAATCTAGAATAGGATTGATAACGTCCAATTTGGTTGGTATAACCGAGAATATTAGGTTCGGTTCTTTGCGTGTTTCAAATAAAAAAAACAGGCTGGTTTTTTCCTTCAAGATCATTGGATAAAATCATGCAAAGACAAATTCAATCAAGTGAAGAGGCATTGGGACACGGTAAAGTGTACCTTGCAAGGGTGTAGCGTAAAATAATGGATCGTGTTCGTGAATCTTGGGTTCAATAAGTGCGTGCTAGAGATTAATTCCACCAAGCAAAAACCTTGAAGACAACGAGGTCTTGCAAGCAAGTAGCAAGAACCGGTGGATTGTAGCAACATTGTTGGTGACTTGATCAAACTTTGATCAAGGATTTTTGAGGTGGTAAAATCAACAACAAACCATAGGATTTATGAGGTTAGAGTTCTTCATCTCTTGTATAAACATTTTTTCAAAGATAAGGTTAATTGCAAGTATCTCAATTCGATTCGAATTGAGGGCAAACATACCCATAACGACGTCGATTGGGGAACTGCCTAAACAAATATTTATTTGGCTATCTCTATATCTCTTTAGTTTTTGTATTTGCAAATTATTAAGTTCATTGTTGTTTCGATCAATTCAATATGAAATTATTTTTCAATTACCTTTTTAAAGTGTTGTCGTCGATATAATCATAATAACTTTGATTGTGATTGGTCTTTAACATCAACAAAACAAATTGAATTTCCAAACGTTATCGATCATATACAAAGTGTTTGATAATTTTCCTTTGAGTTTTTTAATTGATTTTTTTCATTGGAAATAAGCTTTACGTGTAGATTAACATTTAATTGATTTGTGAATTAATCGTTGTTGAACAATTTATGTCCATTAACATCCAATTGGTTTACGTTAGACATATCTGAGTTTTTCGCTAATAGGTTCGGTTCGATGATTCGATTCGGGTTGTTTCCACTATGCCATAAAACTTTTGAAACAATTTTTTGCAAAAGTTAAAATTTAATTTATGATTTATTCACCCCCTTTAGATCAAAGCCTATCGTCTAACAAAAGGGGTAAAGCTAAGCCAAAGGGATAGACTACGAGGAGACTTATAATCATGTAGCCATACTTAAGGCTACTGGACTCATATTGACATTCACATGTTGTCTTGATTTTAAGCTATATCAGATGGACATTAAGTATTCTTTCCTGAATGGATTCTTAAATGAAGAGGTATGTGTCTATCAAACTCCTGGTTTTGAGGATCATGACAATCCCGACCATGTTTTTATACTTAAGAGAGTCTTTTATGACCTCAAACAAGCTCCTAGAGCTTATTATGTACATCTTAGTGGTTTTTTACTAGGGAAGGAATTTAGTCGTGGGACCGTGGACACCACTTTATTCTTAAGACGTAAAGGAAATCATATTTTATTGGTTCAGTTATATGTAGATGACATTATTTTTCGATATACAAACAAAGCTTTGTGTAGAAAGTTTTCTAACACAATGTAAGGAAAATTTTATATGTCATTGATGGGTGAACTTACATATTTCTTTGGGACTCCAAACAAAGCAAACTGATAAAGTAACTTTCACCAGTCATACACAATATTGCCTGAAAGTCTTAAAGAAGTATGAAATGAAGAATACTAAATCAATATCTACACCAATGACTTCAAATTTGCTAATCGACAAAGATGAATCGGGAAAAGAGTTTGAGATTACTAAATATCAAAGTATGATTGGATATTTGCTTTATTTAACTGCAAGTATATCTGATATTATGTTTAGCATATGTATGTGTGCTACGTTTCAAGCTCCCCTAGAGAATCCCATTTCAAGATCATTAAACACATTTTAAGGTATCTTAATGATGTTACAAATCGTGGTCTTTGGTTCTCTAAGGGAAGTGATTATAGTTTGGTAGGTTACCCTGATTCTGATTTTGCGGGGTGCGAATCTGATAGAAAAAGTATTAGTGGAACATGTCATCTTTTCGAAAATTGTCTGATCTCGTGGCATAGCAAGAAACAACATAGTGTTGTCCTTTCTACCACCTTAAGAATGATCATGATCAATGATACAAACATTTACCTTCTGATGATGTATAAATGACTAAACACAAAATTATTCTGAAAAAACCAAACCAACCAAACTGATCTAAACCGCATTGGTTTGATTCAGTTTTATTTCTAAAAATCAACCAAACAAAATGGAACCACACTTTTATTCTTTTGCAATTCAAATGATTTTTACGCCAAAACCGTATTACATCACACTTTCACTTTGATAACTAAATTATTTATAAACTGATAAATACCAATTAGGAAATTAAGTTAGTATTTATTCACGTGGATTATATTTATATTTAAGTAATAAGATTTTTTTTGATTATTTTACAATATTACCAATAAAAATACTATTATATCAATCAAATATTTGAACTCGAGTGATAAATGAACTTTTGCTAAGAAATTTAGAAAATATCAAGTTCAATTTTTTTTTAGGAACAATGCTTGACAAGGTTTATGTATCATATTATTTTATGAGGATAAATATTGACTTACTCGTTTCATTTTCGTGACAGATTTTATTAGTGGATAACAAAATGAGTCTGATCCATTAGACATGTTTGTTTTTCCTATATTTTAGTGTGTGTCAGATTAAGAGTTTAAACCATCACTCTCTAATGTGTCTGACCCACCCTGTTCTGTATTTTTTTTTGCGAGCAAAGATATTAATATACTTTTATATATTTTTAGATTTAAAAGGTTTAGTGTCCGCATCTCCGCTTCACTCACACTAAAAGTGCGATATTGATTAAAATTTTAGGACCGAATCTTTAATATGTCTGCTCCGTTCTATCTAATTTTTAATGAATTTTTATGAAAAATAACTTAACGGGACCGGTGTTGCAACTACCATTTTTTTCAATACCTAAAGAAAATATATAATGAAACTTGTTAGATTATATTTTTTTGTTTATGCTGGAAGTTAAAGTATTGTCATTTGGATAAGAAAATATTCTAATAAGTGTAATCAATTTTATTTATAGTGAAAAATCAAATGTACAAATAACTATGAAGTTAATTGGTGAATTGAAATTGATGTTTGTGTCACTCTCACACTTTGATCTCTTTTGAGTTATTTCATTTTAACAAACTTTTTAAATATATTTTTTTAAATCACACACTATTCCAACATCTCTTTTTTGTATTTATTCCACAATCTTCAACTTTTTTTTTAATTTGATGATAGTAAGGTAAATAAATAAATTAAATATGTGTATGTAACACCAAACTTTTTTTTAGTTCTTTAATACCAATCGAAATATAGAATAACATAATGTAAAGTAATCAAATTAAAAAATAATATTAAGAATAAAATAATAAAAAGCTCCCAGCGAGGATCGAACTCGCGACCTTTCGCTTACGAAGCGAACGCACTACCACTATGCTATGGAAGCTGCTTTATTTGTGAGGTATGTTATTATTTTATATTCGCAAGTAGCAAATCAACAATGAAGCCAACTCAGTCGTCAAAAACCCTACCAAAACCACATTCTCCGCCGCTGCAACGGAACTTCAGAAACAGATACAGAGATGTGTGGAATCGCTTTGACCGTCTCAGGCATTCGTATCAACATCTCATCTTTCGATTCAACTCGCTCACATCGCCACACCGAAAATGTAAGAACCCTAATTCCTCTCCACCAACACTTTAAATTTCTCAAAAATTCACCATACAAGTTAGTTACAACAATTTGTTGATTTTAATCATTTTTATTTCATGATTTTGGTGCAGTTGCAGTTCTCTGTAGATGATCTGAAAGCAGCGCTGCGGAGAAGAGGTCCTGATAGCTTGGGTGTGAAGAAAGTTACTCTGCAACGCTGTGAAAATCAAATCTCATCCCTTATAGAACACGGTGAAACATTATTATGTTCTGCAAATAATGAATGTGAAGGCGAACTTCAGTTCATTGGTTCAACTTTGCAGCTCAGGGGAACTGTTCCGCTTGTTCAGCCTTTAGTGGACGCTTCTCGAAACATTCTCGTCTATAATGGTACTTCCCGATACTATCTTAGATTTTTAATTTTTCGTTCTCTGTGTGAATTGTTTGCAATGAGATGTTGTAGATTTTAATTTTTTGTTATGGTCTTTAGGTGAGATTTTTGGAGGACTTGAACTTGCTAGTGATTGCAACGATGGCGAAGTTCTTATGGAGACTCTTGGAAATTGTTGCTCCTGTGGTTCTTGTGTGACTGGTTACTGTGTTAAATGTGGGAAAAGTTCTATTACAGATGTTCTTTCTATGATTAAGGGACCATGGGCGATCGTCTATTGGCAGGTAACTCCAAGTGGTAAGTTTCTGTGTGTCCAAAGGTAGACTAATGTGTTTGGTTTCTTTCTGAGTTTTAAGTGGGAGTGGTATGGTACTTTCTTTTTTTATATCAGGATAGTTCAAAGACACTTTGGTTTGGGCGAGATGCATTTGGTAGGAGGAGCCTCCTTGTTCACTGGCCTACAGAAGAGGATTCGGCTTTTCTTCTTTCTTCCGTATCACCGGTTTCTCCAGCACAGCAAGCCTCTGGTATGTAATACATGGATTTGGAACAACTAATGTTGTTTTGCTCTTTGGTTCATTTTCTATGAAATAGTGACCTGAATAGAACCTAATATAGTTCTAGTAGCCAGAAAGTACTGAAACTTTATAGTACTCATTATCAATTTGATATTGGTGGATATGTTGATATGAAAAAACAACAAAAAACTGTTTTCTGGAGATTTCGTGCCTCCTTAGTTGATGCTGCTTATCTCGATAATTTCATTGGCCTCAAAGTTTTGCATTGATTAGCCACTACTAGTTGATAGGAACTTGGTGTCCTATCAAATAAAAGAATATGAAAGTTCCTTGATTACAGAACATCAATCAATGCATATTTTTGAGGGTTGTCTCCTCTCTTTTCTAAGGCCTCAATACTTTCTTACGTCATTAGATCACCTCCTTCCATCCCTTCCTAAGTTCCTACTATTTATATACAAGCATAGCCTATCTCTCTAACTAGCTAATCCTATCTAATTTAATCACTCTACCTCCCCCAACGAATAGACATATTATTAAAAAAATTGGACTTACAAATATAATTTACTGCAGAAAATGAAGCTCATAAAGGAATAGAATATATTAGTTATTGGGAAGAGCTACCATGTGGAATATATAGTATGCACATGGATGCTTCAAATTCAAATGGATTTCTAGGTGGCGAAGTCCAGATACATGAATATACAAACTCAATATTAAAGGAACTTATCAAGTGGGAGCGAATTTCCGTCGAACCAAGCTCTGAAAACCTGCAGACATCTCATCATAAGCTTTCTAGGAGGCAACACAATGTGCATTCAGCATCTTCCGAGACAGTTCCATGCGAAGCAGGTGATTAGAGCGTGATAGTGCTATAATGCTCCATTTATTTATTCAAATACTTAATTTCCATACATTCTAGTGCGTTTAACATTATTTGGCAATTCTGCTGTAGTTTTAAGTTTTCAGAGGCCGTAACAATCTCTGTCTTGATTAAGCAGGCTCAACTCAAACTGCATTTCCAATGCAAGTTCATATGTTACTAAATGTTTTAAAGGAATCTGTGAAACGGCGTACGTCACTGTATACTATCTATCAGGTATGTGTCATCATCAGTTTGTATGACATTGATAAGATGTTCTTAACTTTTGTGATAAATAATTCGAGACTTGAGTCTTACATTAAATTCTTCATTAGTTTCATGATTCCATGGTTCAAATTTGTTAGTCTGTAACCTTTTAGTCACTTGACAACAACTTCACCTGTTGCATCATGGCTACTGTCTTCGTATTTATGGTTACTGTCATTTGTATTTGCATAAATTATGGCTACTGTCATTTGTATTTGCATAAAAAAATAAAATAAATCTAAGGCAAAGTGATACAGGTGAATTATAGAGATGTCTATCATTCAAGAGAATGGGGTATTGAACAGGAAAGATGGGAAGTGGAGAGGAAAAGACAAGAGTTGCATTCTCTTATGAAACCATTTTACTTTATCTTTATAATCATCTTCACATGCATGTAACCTGACTTATATTTTATTTATCTAACAAATATTTTAATGAATGTGTTCCATAAAATTCTTAAAAACAAAAGGTGAATATTGGAAAACTTCCAGAATTTCCATTACTATAGATGGTGCTTATTATTCGAGTTTACGCTCAACCAAATGTTTAAAGTTTGTCAAAATACTAAGTAATGAAACAAATTATCATAACTTTCATGTATATCCGTTACGCAAATTGCAACTACTATATCTCTCCACCAACCTTTGGTGTTTGACATACTTAGAAATTCTAATAACTGAATTTTGATTTCTAATTCTATTATATGTTTTGTAGGGCTTTATATATCCACTGACTTCTACCTCTTCATCAATTTTTTTATAGCCAATAAATTTGTCCCTTGATGGCATTACCTTAGAGGCTTTAACAACATTTGTATTTATTGTAGAATTGATCTTGTTTTCCTCCAGTCAATGTCATTTATATTTGTCATGAATTGTGATTGAACTCTTTGGATTTGATTGCATTAGGAAGTGATATCTGGTATCAGACAAGAGATATTTGTTCCTGTTGCAATTCTTTTTTCTGGTGGGCTGGATTCTATGATACTTGCCGCATTATTGGATCAATGTTTGGATCCCAGTTGTGAGTTCTCCCAAAAAACCTTAAATCGCCTTTTTCTATGGGGATTAATTATACTACACAATCTTGAACAATCATGTCATGAACCAATTAGAACTTTGAAAGCACATGAATGATTTATATCTAATATGCCCCCTTATGCAAGAGCCCTTAGGAAGCATAGACAAGACAATGCACATGTTGAACCTTAAATATTTATTTACAGAGTGGGAGTAAGAAGGATTGACTTCTAGATCGCAAGGTTAATTGGTAATATAGGCTTTGGTACCATGTCACAAATCAACTATGCTCTCCCAAAAGCTTAAGCCATTGGATTAAATCATATGAATGTATTATATGTAACAAGTTCCTTCTTTGGTGTTGAATCACTTAAAGTAGAATCATTTGAATTCATATAGTTTACATGTTTCAGGAACCTTCTAATAAGCGGAATGTCTAACCTTTTTGTCTAACCTTTTTTTTAATTGACAGATGAAATCGATCTACTAACTGTAAGCTTTGATGGTGAGTTAGCTCCGGATAGAAAATCTGCCAAGGCAGGGTTGAAAGAGCTAAAAAGAGTTGCACCTTCCAGAAGGTATTCAATCCATGTTTATTTTATATATATTTCTTGCTGCTTGGTAAAAACACCTTTTATTTAATCCCAAATGTGACTTTTTTTAAAATTTTTTTTTTACAATATTAAATTGTTATATATGAAAATGAAGTCTCTTAAGTTAGTGCATATTATTGAGTAATTCTAAATTAGGGAAATGCTAACATGGGTCCTTAGGGCCCTTGTTAATTTACTAAAGATAGAAACTTCTACTATTAATTTAAGAATGTTAATTACATATTAATTTAAGAATGTTAATTACATAGTTAATTACTTTCCTATTCTTCTCTCAAATAATTAAAATCAACTTTTTAAGGGAAATTTAGACATTAGTATTTTACTTTTTCATTCTTTATCTTTCCGCTTTTCTTGCTTTTACTTTTTCATTTTTTATTACTTCCTTTTCTCTTTCAAGTTTTCTTCTTTATCCTCTTTCAATTTCACATTTCAAATTTAAATTATATGTCTTCTAATCTTAATCTAATATTTCACTCTTTCTTTCTTCATTAATATTTTTCCATCTCTCTATTTATTATATAATTTATATTATCTTCACATTTTCACTGTCATCGAAGAATGTCCAACATTTTATCAAGGTTTATTGTAATGATATAATATCACTGTGCAAGATTAGTGTGGATTTGGAGAGTTTGATTTGAATGAATATCGTTGTGCACTGATAAACATATAGAAACCCGGGACAAATATTTGTCATCGACAAAAAAAACACGTGACAAACTTTTGGCGCATTTGTGGTTTGATCTAAGCTTCAAGTATTTTCTTTTTTGGACTCAGTTGTTTATGTTTAAGCTTTGAGTAGTTTCTTTTGTGGACTTGTTCTATTTTTAAACTTGTAAAAGTCTAATGTTTTGTAAGTGCGTGTTGGATCTTATGTTTTATCGTCTTACTAACCCTCTTCTGGTCCTTCTTAATTACATCTGTTGAAAGTGTAGGTGGAGACTCGTGGAGATTGATGCTGACTTGTCAGAATTGGTATTTGAAACTAGCCATGTTATGTCACTCATAAATCCTGCCAACACCTACATGGTAGTACTAATTAATTAATCCTTTTGATCATTAATTTACTTTTTAGTTCTGTCATATGCATGAACATATCGGATTATGTAAGTTGATTTGAATAACCACCCATTGTAAATGCCAGACAGTAAAAAAGGCATATCATTCTGTATTTTTACAGTGTTTTAAAAACCGGCTTGGACTGGAACCGGACCCCTCTCCGGTTCAATCAGGTTAATGGACCGGGAATGTTGTTAACCCGCCGTGACATCATCAAACCAGTCAAATACTGCTGTCCTTAAAGTTAAATACATATCTAAATATGGTATGAGTTTATTTAGGTCAAATACTGCTGTCCTTAAAGTTAGATGTCTTTAACAAATTAGTCTTTAAGGTTTTCTTTTGGTAACAATTTATTCATTTTTTGATAAACCTTTACGACAACTACCTTTTAAACCCATTTGCCACTAAAAAATTTACAGTTATTTATACTAAGTGGCCGGAATGGTGTATCTAACACATCATATATGATGACATGTAAATAACAAACAGGTCAGTTCTTAAACACATATTTAAGCCGATTTTTAAAACATTGATTTTACGTCCGTACTTTTTTCAACATTATTTAATTTTAATTTGGTAATTTTAGATTACCTTCTGGTCTTTTAAGGTATACATGTTTAGAAGAATAGAAAAGGTTAAATTAGAAGTAAAATTACAATTTAGAAGTAAAATAGGTCTTCTTTAAGGACTGGAACTTGTCTTTCTTTTAACCAGGCATTGATAGCGCACTGAAAAAGTTTGATGGTTTTATTGATTAGAATTATCTTCAGTTTAATGCCCGATCTGCTGATACTACTTCTAACTGAAAAGCCTATAGTTATATTCCCGAATACTTTAATGTTATTTGATGATTGGTTTGCACGTATCTTTTCAGGACCTTAATATTGGAATAGCTTTATGGCTTGCTTCTGGTGGTAATGGATGGGTGTCTGATGCAGCAGATGATAATGATGCCACACATGCACGGATTAAGTACAAGTCAAATGCAAGGATTCTTCTTGTTGGTTCTGGTGCTGATGAACAGTGTGCAGGTTATGGGAGACATAGAACGAGTTATAGACGAGGAAGGTATTATTTCTATGGTAATGTCGAATGATAATTTATTATTATACGAATGTTTACAACTTACAAGTGATAATACTATGCTCTTTTTATGTCTTGTTGAATGAAACTTTCTTTTTCTTTTTCTTTTGTACATTAGCTTGGGTTCAAAAATTTTCAAGTTGTATGCATAGGGCAGTGTAATTTCTTTCTTTCATCTCTGCTTTAGCCGTAGCCAATTAAACTTTAGAAGATGTGGATAATAATGTTCATCAATTTACCTTTCCACAGGAAAGAAACATATGAGGCAATATGGATAAATTTTTGATTGATGATTTTGAAAACTTGTGTTTTGTGGTATTTTGATACACAACTTATCTTGTTGTTAACTTAATAGTACTGATTTATGAACTATGAATATCTCTGATGGTATAATATCCCTTAATTAGTTGGCTGGGGCTACATGAGGAAATGAAACTCGATATGCAAAGAATTTGGAAAAGAAATTTAGGGCGAGATGATAGATGTATTGCGGATAACGGAAAGGAGGTAATTTTCAAATTATAGCTTAAATCATTATTGATCCCTAATTTGTTAATCTCATAGTTACTTATCATTTTTTGGTTTGTATTTTTCTTTAGGCTAGATTCCCATTCTTGGATGAGGATGTTATAAGGGTTTTACTCGACTTCCCATTGTGGGAGGTTGCCAACCTTGATCAACCTAGTGGCACCGGTGATAAAAAGATTTTAAGAGAGGTATTGTTGCTGTCAGAGTGATTTGTTTACTTGTTTTTTTACCGCAATAAACTTGTTAACGTTTGAATATACAGCTTGTCTGACTATCTATTGGCTGACTCAGCAACATTTTCTCAAGATCTTTTTCATTAACTTAACATTTTAACTCAGCTGATTCAAACTAGTGATCTGATTTTTTGGTAACATGCTCATATACCATAGGAGTTATGAATGTTATGAATGAATACAAGGACTTGAAGATAGTCTTGTTGCCTGAACTGAACTCACAACTGTGTTTGAAAGTTTCAACGGAAAGAGCCATATTTTATGGTGGGTTCTATGGTGGACAAACTTATTTAGTTGTCTATGGTAAACCAGTACTTGAAAATCACTTGAAACATTAACGATTAACGATGCCGTCCCTTGGAGGTAGATTCGCACAGTCATCCTTGTTCTCATGAGTGAGACAGTGACTTCATTAGTGCAATGTACCATTAGGCGTCGTTGGAGTTTCCAGTGATTTTCAAACCATGGACTACCCGTCAAAGTGGTTCACCATAGAATTTTCAATATTTCATATCCGTGCTTCATTTATTTTACCAAATTAAACCCTCTTCTGTCTGAAGATCTAACATAGAAAATGGGCTCAAAAACTAACATCTCCTGGTAAATATATTTTTTGAAGGTTGCAGAATTGCTTGGTTTATATGAAGCAGCAGTTCTTCCCAAACGAGCAATCCAGGTGTGCACTCCAAATCTTTACACTTCAGAATTCTGTTCCACAACTCTTTTGCATAGATTGATCTGTCTTTTTATTATATATATGCATGTATTGTATAGTTTGGTTCTAGAATTGCGAGGGAATCAAATCGGAAGAATTTTGGAAGTAATCGAGCAGCAAATCAGGCATCTGCAGGCAGCGTAAAGATTTGTAGGAAAACCAAATTTAGTTGATTCTATTTTTCTCCGGGCATGTGGGGTGCATCTTTTCGGCATGAAAATGAATGTGACTTTATCTTTGATAAATGAATTGGATTGGAATTACTCAACGCTTGGTGCTACTACTGATTTTGTCTGAACGGATTTGTTTATTGTTTATCTGTTAAGGGAATGAAGTCCTGAGATGTTTATGAAATAATTTATTCTTAATTACATTTTACATATCAATGAAGATTAAGTTTACTAGGAGTTAGATTTTCAGAACTTGGTAGATTCTAATTTCGGTTGAGAAAAATGTTCACAGTGTATTATCTCTAGTAAGGAGAATCTAAGTTACATCTTATACTTTAAAGATTCAGATATAACTTTTAACTTGACAAAAAAGGGGACTATGGTGGAGGTATATTTTCAAAAATGATGATTTGCCATCCATGATGAGAATATTGTTTTGTTCAACATATATTTGTCCATTTGTCCATTCTAGTTTTAAAAGTATTTTTTTTTTCTTGCCAAACCTTTAGAACCATAGTAATTTTACAAATTTCATATTTTCAATCAAATATTTATTGAAGGTGAACAAAATCTTCCCTCGATATAGTAAAGATATACTATGATGATTTAGACCATAAAGTTGATACACGGAAAATGATATATATAAAGTAATAAATCTAGAGTACATGAAGTCGAAATAAATCAATAAAATGCAACAGGAAATAAATCCGGAGTACAAATACTATAAACTAGGGGTATTCGCGGTGTGGTTTAGGCGGTTTTTACGTAAAAAATCATTCGAACCGCAAGAGAAAAAAACACGCGGTTTGGTTTGGTTTGGTTCGATTGACTTTAAGAAATAAAACCAAACCGAATCAAACCAAACCAATGCGGTTTGGATTTGTTCGGTTGGTTCGGTTTCTTACAATATTTTTATTGAATCATACATACACCTACAGAGAACAACATAATTTTGTATTTAGTCATTCATACATTATCAAATAGCAACAAAACTCATCATATCTAGACAATAAATTCTCATTCAATATACAAAAATAAGATTATGCCAAAATGGAATAAAAAACATAAAATAATAGTATAAAACAACATAAAAAAATATTACAATAAAAAGAAAAAACGGAGGAGAGGAAAGATTAGAGAAAATGAAAAAGAAAGATCATAAGATATGCAATATTATAGAAGAAAGATGCGATAAAAATGTAATTGGAAAAGAAAACAATAATATAAAAAAGGAGAAGATGAATATGAAAAAGAAAGAACATATGATAAGAGAGTTTGAAGTAGAAGAGATGAGATGTACATAACAAATATGATGAGAAGAATGTGTGATACTACTCGAAGAGATTTGAGAAGGTTGAAACTAAAATCCTAAGTGTGACTAAGAGAATATTTGTATGGTTAAGGCATAATAAGTTTGAGTTTTGGGTTGGATGTGGGATAAGTGAAGTTTGAATTGTAACATAATGCGGTTTGGTCTGGTTTAGTTCGGTTTACAAAATACAAACCGCAAACCGAACCGAACCGCACAGTTTTGTTAAAAAATGGCCCAAATACATCCGAATCAAGTACAATTTTATTGCGATTTCGGTTTGGTATGGTTTGGTTTGCGGTTTTCTATTGGGTTGGTTTGGTTTTGAACACCCCTACTATAAACTATTGCGTATGACAAACTCAGACTCGAGACCCACTGTTCTTACGATGCCTCCTGAACTGCAGTGCCTCTATCATCACAACATCTACAATGTCCCTGGCCTTAGAGCCATCCGAAAAGAGTCATCTGTCAATACTTGCCTGACCAATCTCCATGGTTCGACAACATCTAGGAAACACATCAACAATATGATTTGTTCTTGCCTGCTTCTCCTCTAATATTTCCTGATGAGCTGACCTCAGTCGTTCTCCTAGAGCATCTTGTATCATATAAGGATGTGACAACCTCAAGAACCACCAGATGTAACCATCTACGTAGCTCCAGTCGCTCTCAACTATGGTACTCTGTGCCTCCTCCAATACCAGATGATTAAGATATTCATCAAACATAACTTTTATATCTCTACGCGTTATAGTGGGAGGAGCAAACTCAAAAGGGTCTCTAGGAATGTACTGCATGTAGTCGAACTTCCGCATGACACACTTAAATAGATGGGGGGAACGTCAGACGTGAACCACAAGGCAGCCATTCCGAGTATAAGACTATGTCGTCAAAGGGACGTTTCTCACGATGATCAACGTATGGAAATATACATCCTCTACTACCGAGCAATCAAGATACACTCTGAATGGCTCTATCACCTGGTTCCATCTAAGCGGAGAGAATGCAACAACACATGTCATATCCTCAGTATAGGTCGGTAGACATAACCAACCGAAGATGCGTGAGAAGTGAAAGAAAAAGAAGATTTAACAACCCCAACTGAAAGATGAACAACTCATTTATAGCTTATGAACATTAACTTATGGTGTGTGAACAATTTGACTAGATGAGATGAACGACAACCACACAATGAAGGTGCCAAAAGGCATGAAGTCGAGTCAAGGAAAAAAAACCTAAAAGACAGAACAATAAAAGAACTAAGATGCAAGCCTCCTACAAATTGGAGTTTGTGATACTATGCAAAAAATTAATTTTAAAGTATTTCAATAATGATTCACAATACAATAACTAATCTATTTAAATAGTACAAATTCTAAACCTAATAAATTGATTTGGTTTACAGACCACATGCTATAATATACAAATTACTACAATTATTTGGTTTACAGACCATATACTATAATATACCAAAGATGTTATATACTCTTTGTAGAGTTCCATTGGAACTTGCTATCTGATTTAATTTACATAATTATTTAGTATAGTATTTTCATTAATAATATAAGTTGCTTATCAATTTTTACTTTTACAGTGCTTAAATTTGTTTGATTACTTCAACAATCATTTTATGAAAAACAAATATTGAACAAAAAGAAAGCAGGACATTCCTCTTATATAATTGTAGGAGTAAAACACCTACCAAAAAGTACAAAAAATTGCTATAATAATTGTAGGAGTAAAACATATAACAATGCTCCAGAAGGCCTAACTTATTCTCCTTTTCACCCTGCTAGCTCAAGCTGAGGAGTCTCACAGGGGAAAGCTAAGTTACATTACATATATAAAATAAGAAGAAGAACTAGTTATTGATGTATGAAGCAGGCTTTGGTAGACCCTTAACTAGTCCACAGCGCAAGAAATCATCTGGCATGTTGTACTCATCTCTAAGAGATCGTTCTGGAGTTATGACACTGATGTACATTTGTTGTCCCAAGTAACGATTCTCAGCTAGCTCTGATCTTAAATTCCAAACTCCACAGTTGTCGAATGATAACATTATGGCAGCCCATGAATGTGGATACACTTGGACTGTGTGTCTGCTCACTGCATCAAGCAAGTTGTATGTCTTCCTTTTCTCCGGAGTCCATGTTCCTGGCTCGATACTGAACATGCACATGCACGTAGACACGTAAATAAACAATTAGATTGAATTAGAGAATAATAAAAAATGTCATCATTATAATATTAATACTCACGCTACTTTGAAGAAGGCGTATCCGTCAAAGTTATAAGATTGGACACTTTTCTCTGGGTTCTCGAAGATGATCTCGATGAAAGTACGATGCTTGAAGTTAAGAACATTTGGTTGCATTTTAATACTGGTTGGAACGCTTGTTGGCATGTCAGGAATAGTGTCATACTTGAAAACCTTATCGGCGATACCGAAGTATTCAGCGAGTTTAAGAGGGGTTTCGGTATCGACATGGGAGACACCGTTGAGTGCGTAACGGAGTTTTCCATTGTCTCGGCTAACGGAGTTGATGAGTTTAACGGTACGGGTGATGTTGATCTGACCGTAATGATATGAACCTTGTGGATTAGGTCTGGCAGCACTAGCGGTGAGGTTCCATCGGAAAGATCGGAACTGGTTCAAAGACCATGCCCAGCCCTCTGGAGCTGGTGGAAGTTCAGGTGAAGCAGGACCTTTACCGTTGGTGTAGCGCATGATACCTTTTCCGGTGAGAACGGATTTGGTGAAACGGGTTGAAGCAACCATGTAATAGTCTTTTGGAACTTTATCTGCGGTGACAAGAACACCAAAGCATTGTCCGAGGTGAACATCAAGAGAATCGTAACTATTTTGGACAGTGTGAGAGCCTTCCATTTCAACAAGCAACATAGGGTGACCTTGGATTCTGAAGTTGAGGGAGTTCTTAATACCAACATTGCAGATTCTATATTTGTAGGTTTTTCCTGGCTTCATTGTGAAGAGTGGTTTGTCAGATCCATCACCCTTGGCGTTTTGGCCGTTAACAAGAACTGCTTGTGGTCTTCCAATGGAACGGCCAGCGTCCAGAAGTTTGCTGAGGGAACTGTGGCTCTTGGTGTACCAGTCGCCGATGAGGACGGTGTAATCGTCTTCGGGATCGGCGTACGGGACGGGAATGAGTAATCGGCTGTTGATACGGAGGCCACCGATACCGCCAGCTGCTCTTTGCATCCCTAAGCTAGGATAGTAGAAGTAGCTACCAATCTGATCCTTAACTTGGAATTTGTATGTGTAGTTTGTTCCTACTGCAATGGGACAGTTTGTTCCTGCCACACCATCTTGCCACGAGTTTTTCCTTTGCTGAATTCCAGCCCTGTAAATTTCATGTATAGTTAACATATTTGATTTGATAATGATAATAATAATAATAATAATAATAATACATTGTTCTGAAATGAGAATCATACCATGTGAAAAGCAAAGGCTCGTCGAGGTTGTTGAAAACGTTAACGACGACGTTGTTGTTACTGGTTGAGTTGATGTTGGGTCCGGGAAACTCGTTGTTGATGAGAATAACCTGTTGGGGAACACCAGCAGGGGAGATTGTGCCATAGGTAACATTCCATGTGAAAAATAAGTAAGGATCTTCACCCTTTACCGTTGATGTTAGACCAACCATGAGACATGATAACAACAAAAATGTTGCTCTTTGCATTTTTTATGTAAGAGATAAATAGAAGATGAAAGTAAGATAAGAAAGAATGAATGTGTTACGAAATGGATTAACGATTTGGGTTGTTATATACCATTTGTAAATGTTTATAAACCATTCAAATTCTCCGTTAACGTCTCTTGCTCTCCATGCTTATGATCCTTAGAATGCGTGTTTCCTCTAACATGTTTCCGATTTTTGTGTCAAGCCCATTCTCCTTGTCTAAAGTTAGAATAATGATATGTTTCTTCTCAATACAAAGAGAAATTACTTTGGCTTTGTACAAATTTAATCCTATCAATAGTCAATGCACCATGTTGCTTCTAGTTAAACACCATTAATGTTATCCTAGAAAAAATATACTTAAATTTATTTATTTTCGACAAATTTATTTAACTAATAATTTGAATATTGATAAACAATAGGTTAATGATGGATAAACCATGAAGAACTTGCACCTATAATAATAAACTCCAACTAACTTTGCATTACAGTTGAAAGAAATGAAAAAATTGTTATTATCTTTGAAAGAATGAATAAGCTATTTTATATATATATATATATATATATATATATATATATATATATATATATATATATATATATATATATATATATATATATATATATATATATATATATATATATATATATATTGTGGACCACACAATATGGATGAAATAAAAAAGAATCCTAGCTATACATGTGTTACTACAAACTACACTATATTTATATAAGTTAAGAGTCTCCCTCAAGTTGGACTACGTATGTTACAAAGTCCTAATTTGACCAAGATGGAATTCAATGCAGGTGAGTGTAGAGGTTTAGTGAACATGTATGTTAGTTGTGTATTTGTAGACACAAGCAGTAGGTGAATAAACTTGGATTGCAACTTCTCACGAATCACACGGTAATCAAGTTCGATATATTTATTTCTCTCATGAAATGTAGGGTTGTGGTCTAGATAAATAACATATTTGCTATGCTGAAGCAGGTTGAGAGAAAGAGATGAGGAAATCATTAAACAAATAATGAAGCCATTGAAGTTCATGAGTAAGGGAAGTCAATGCTCTATATTCTGCTTCAGTGGAAGACCTAGAAATTGTATGTTGTTTCTTTGATTTTCAACATAGAAGTGATGAATCAAGGATCACACAATAGTTAGTAACAGACTTCCTTGTATCAGGGCATTGAGCCCAATCAAAGTCAGCAAAACCAAACAATTTAAGAGAACTGAAAGCAGAGAAAAAAATGCCTTTTGCAGGTACAACTTTCAATTACCTGTGAATGCGTGTGGCAACATGATAATGAGACAATAGAGACTTGGCAACATATTGGCTCAAGTGTTAGACATAAAAAGAAATGTCTGGCCTAGAGTTAGTTAAGTAAATGAACTTATCAATCAATCTTCTATAAGAGGAAGGGTCCTCAAAATGCTGGCCCTGAGTAACTGAAAGTTTGAGGTTTGGATCAAAAGGAACAAATAAAGGTTTTGAAGCAAGATAACCAATATCTTCTAGGAGTTCAAGGGTATACTTTCTTTGATTAAGAAAAATACATGTTTTAGATCTGACAATTTCAAAGCCTAAGAAAAATCTTAACTGACCCAGATCTTTGATCTTGAATTGATAATCCAAAAGTTGTTTGACAAGCTGAATCACTTGAATAGAATCACTTGAAGGTTCTTGGTTTGGCTGCATGTGTAGAAAAAAATTATCATGTGTTCTGATGTCTTGTAAGATGTCTTTGACATTCTTGAAGAACATATGTGCAAGTTTTTCTGTGATGTCAGATCAGATGTCGTAACATCTGTGTTATCCTGATGCAGAAAGTTTTGATTTAATCTCTACACTTTTGTAACAAGTGTTTTTTATGTGATTTGCTTCAGTGTATGCGAAAATCAAGGGAGATTTATTGTCAAATACAGAAGCTGCTATGTGTAGTTTTTGAAGATTTTGAAGATCTTTTCATCCTTGATTTGGAGTAATTCATGATATCGTATCTTTGGAAGTTTCTGATCTGACCCAGACCCATTCAAAATGCTCTATATACAAGTTTCTTAACCTAATTGTAACCGTGTGGAATATTTTGTGTATTGTGAAGCTTAGTGCTTTTGATATTTAGGGTTTCTCTTTGTGTGTGTGTTTTTTTTTGTGAGCCACTCTATTATCATTCTGATATTAGGGTTGGACTGCGTTTTTAAGTTGTATGTTGTCCATTCTAAGATTTTAAGCATGCGTGTTTGTTCTTGATTTAACCTTTTAAGCAAGATCAAGTTTTTGTCTTGGAAGAGTGATCTTCTTTCTTTGTAAGGTTTTGTTTGATTATCACAGGGTGTGATTGAGGGGAGTGAGAGGGATTATCTTATCTAAGAGTTCTTAGATAGAAATTTTATTGGGTTGTGATTAAGTGAAGAGTGTAAATTGGGTAGTTTAACTCTTAATTGATACTACTGATAGTGATTTTTCTTCCTGGTCTGGTAGCCCCCAGAGTAGGCGTGTTTGCACCGAACTGGGTTAACAATTTCTTGTGTTACTGCCCTTTTACTTTATAATTTATTTATCTTGTTAATGTTCATATATTAATGTCGTGACATCTCTTTCGACATCACATATCTGATACTAGAATTTCATCACTTACTAATATTATGTCATCAATATAAACAAGTAAAGTTATGAATCTATGTTGTTCAACTTTAGTGTACAAAGAGCGATCAGCCTGAGATTGTTGATATCCAAGAGAGATTAAGAAGGAAGACAACTTAGAATACCATTGTCTATTGGCTTGTTTAAGCCCATACAATGACTTATGAAGTTTGCAAACTTTGTTAGTACTAGAGCAAGGTAGACCTGGTGGGATGGTGTTGCACCCTCAAATTTGCCCTCACATCTTCAAGACAATTTGTATCAAAAGGTATCCTCATGCTCATAGGAGTCTCAAAAGCTCAAAGACTATTAAATGATTGAACATTCAAGCTCTCCTCCTAAGCAATGAGTTCCTAATTAGGGTTTTAATTCTCTCTAAGAAAATTGAACTTCTAAGGCCTCAAGTGGACTTCATGGCGTCTCATATGTCTCAAAGTATCTCCATTTCAAGTTTCAAGTCTTGCTTCACAAATTTGCCCGCCATATTACTGTCACATTATTTCTAAACTTGGTCTTTACAAAAAATCTGGTTCATTGTTACTGACATTTTAACAGTAGTTAATTTTGCTTATTTAAAAATATACAATAGTTTACTTTAAACTATTTGTATTTTTAAATAATCAATAGTTGCTTGACATTCATATGCTTTCAAGTACATTTTTATTTTGAATAGATGAATTAACACAATTGGTAAGGATGTAAGCTTTGCAAATATAAGGTCATGAGTTCAAATCCCAACTCCTTACATTTTGATATTTTTTCTATTTTTGTTGTTACTAACTTTTAGTCCATTTTCATTAATTAATCATCTAAAATCATTTTATTTTTAGAAATTAGTTAATTAATTTTTTTAATAAATAAAAAAGAATAGCAAAAACAATTAACTTAGAAATTCTTAGGTTTTTAATTAATTTTCTATCAATTTTGTTTATCTTTTATTTATTTAAATTCCTAGAACAAGTGTATAGGATTGCACAAACTATGTAATAGTGTATATTTATTTTCTCGCAATTTTTCACTATTATGTAATTGCCCATAAGCCATGTAATAGTCTAGGTTTTACATTCCCGCATTTCTTACACTTATGTATCTCTCCCAATGCGATGTAATAACTTATGATTTATTTTTCTCGCACATTATGTTTATCTATAACTGTTAGATGTATGCTAATAGGATTGTATGGCAAGACAAAAATAATCGGTAGATAACCCAAACCTCCAAGACAAATATAACTAAATTGAACACACTATTCACACTCACACCTCTAGGGTAACCTCTCTCGGTGCCTTTCGACAAATTGGTCATGTCCCTTAAACATAGTGGTATCTTAGCAAAAGACACTTACGAATAAATCATCATAGTTGCCTATGAAAAAAGATCATAGTCCCTCGATGACCCTTCGAGTTGCCTACGGAAAGATGATTTTGTCCCTCGATGACCCTACGGAAAAATGATGATAGTCCCTTCGAATTTCTAAGGTACCCTTATATGTTGCCTTCTATGGCCATTTGATGACCCTTCGATGTCCCTCCACATCCAATAGATAGGACTACCTACCCACTAATGGCATGGGTAATACTATCTCTCAAGGAAAATGATAAGTACGAGAAAGACCTTACAAATTAAGGGTAAGTAACTTTTAAATGCTTGCTTACGATTAAAAAACAAATACTTTTTGCACCTCACACTTTCAAATATTTTCAAAAAAAAAACACTTTGTATACATTCATACAAGAATCATTACAAAGTTAAACTTTTTACGAAATTTTTTCTAAACACGCAACACATTTCAAAAAGAAAATTAAAGTAAGCAAGCAATTAAGAGCCCATGGATAACCATGGATACAAAGGGGTGTTAACCCCTTCCCTTTGTATAATTACCCCCTAGACCCAAAAATCTTTAAAAAAGGTTTTTCCTGTTCTTTTATGCCTTTCCTAATAAAATTGGATAAAATAAAAGTCGGTGGCAACTCTTGCTAACCGCAACATTTTTTGAAAAAGCAAAACAAAAAAAGTCAGTTCTCCCACCGTGTTACAGATCGACATGTACAATTCTTCATGTAGGTCACCATGGAGAAAGGCATTGTTGACATCTAATTGCTCAAGATGCCATCCTTTGATGGTTGCAAGAGATAGCGAAACTCTTATTGTAGTAAGTTTAGCCACATGAGAGAATGTGTCAAAATAGTTAATGGAACCATCAACCTTGTACTTTACTTTGTAAACCTATCTACATCCAATTGGAGACTTCCCAGCTGACAAATCAACCACAGTCCAAGTTTGGTTTTCCTTAAGAGCATGTAGTTCCACATCCATGACTTGCTTCTAATAGTCATACTTTATTACTTAGTTGTAAGTCTTTAGCTCAGAATTTGAGGAAATAGAATAACGAAAATGTTTATAAGACAGTGAACATTTTTCATAAGAAATAATAGATGAACAAGGATATGCAACATGTGGTTTATGATGTTGAAAAGAAGAATTATTACAAGTATTATAACAATGATAATCTTTCAAATATGATGGAGGGTGTGATGTCCGAGTAGATTGTCTTAAAGGCATATGGGAGGATACAATTTCCAATGGAGGATGGGGATTGGCAAGAGAGAGAGAGAGAAAGATAGAGGGAATCAGAAAGATTATGTTAGCCATTGGATAAAGGTATGGTAGAGTGAATGGATCTATTGGGTAAATGAGAGATGTCAAATTGATTTTCATTAATAAGAATAATTAAATCTTGTTGTCCAATTGATGGAGGGGGTGTGTACTTAGTGTACTATCAATAGCAGGATTATGACTTATGATAGGGGCAAGGCTAGGGGAGTTATTACCATCACTCATAGGACTGATATATGAAGTAGTATCAAGTTGTCCTTGAGAACCAAAATTAAAGGATAAAGGTGAGTTTGGGGAGATAGTGTTATCAGTAGCAGGTATAGGTTGATTGTTATGTTCAAAGTCGTCATCAAGGATATGGGAAATTATATGTTCAAGAGTGATTTGGGAGGGTGAAGAATTAGTGTGAAAAGGAAACTGGTCTTCATAAAACACAACATTCCTTGAGACAAATATATTGTGACGTTGTAGTTCATGGAGTATATAGCCTTTTGTGTCATCTCTAAATCCTAAAAACACACACTTTCTAGCTCTGGGATTAAACTTTGTCATATGTGCTTGGATTGTGGTAGCAAAACTTAAACAACCAAACACTTTCAAATGAATAAGAGAGGGAGGTTAAAGATATATGAGTTCATAAGGACATTTGGATTTGAGGAGGAGGTAGGTAGTCTATTTATGATATGGATAACATGTTGAACACAAAAGTTCCACATATTAAGAGGAACTTAGGAGTGAAAGAAAAGGGTTCTAGACACATTTAATATATGTTGGTGTTTCCTTTCAACCACCCCATTTTGTTTGGGTATTTCAACACATGATCTTTGGTGAATGACACATTGTTTGACCTTAGGCATTTGAGAGAATTATTAAATTGTTTTTAAATGTAAGATACAAACTGAATAATTTTTTTTGAAGTTTGATCTTTTATTTGAAGAAATATAACCCAAGTATATCTAGTGAAATCATCAACTAAGGTTAAAACAATATTTGTGACCTAACGTAAATATAGTAGAGAATGGCCCCCATAGATCAACATGTAATATTTCAATAGTTGCAGAGGAATGAGTACTACTATATGGAAAAGGAAGTTTATTTTGTTTACCAAGATGACAAGCATCACTAGCAACATCATTATTCTTATAAGGAATGAAAGGAAACAATTTAGAAACATTGTGTAAACCCTATGTCAGAAATATGTACTAATCTGAGATGCCAAAGATTACAAGTATTTTTAACAATGGAATGGCATACAGAAAGATGTTTGGAGGAATCAAACACATATAACCCTCTTTGCAATTAGTTATACCAATAATTTCCTTTGAATGATTCTACATAATTTGGCAAGAATTAGCATTGAATTGAACACTAAATGATTGATACATATAAGTTTAGCAATGGAAAGCAAATTGACATGGAAATTTGGTGTGCATAGAACATTATATAAGGTCAAAAATGGATAAATGACTATGCTTACAGATTTTGATGCAATAAGTGTAGAGCCATCAGGCAAATTAACATTCATAGGAATAATGTTTTTTTTATGAGAAAAAAATATTTAGATCAAATGATATATGGTCGATAGCACATGTATCTAAAATCCAAAGGTGAGAATTATTACAAATTTCATTGGAAGAGTGGGAGTTTAGGAAAAAAGGGGAAATGGAAATAGAATTAGCCTTGGGAGTGGTCTTGGATTGTTGAAGCAATTCAAGAATGTGGTTGTATTGATCTTGAGTGAAACCAAACGAGGACTAGCATTCACTTAAGTAGTATATTGATAACTCGAATTCTTGCTATAGCCCTTAAAACCTGGTGGATATCCATGTTTGATAAATCATGTCTTAACTGTGTGATTTGTCTGGCCACAATGTATGCATAGGCGATTCTGCCCTTTAGCTCCACCATAGCCTTGAAATTTTCCCTTGAAACCATTATGTCTAGATATTGCAGTTGGATTACTTGAAGTATTGTTAACCTAAAATGATGTAGCTTCTTCACCAGTAGTTATATTATGAACAACTGTCAAATTGGAGCTAATCATTTCCCTTTCTTATTGAATAACTAGGGAGAAAACTTTATCAACATCAGGTAACGGGTTCATCATCATTATCTGTGACTTAGAATGTGTAAAATTTTCATTCAAGCCATTGAGAAACCTAATAACATAGTCTTGCTCATGATAATGTTTAATGGAAGCAATAGCACCACAAGAACATGGTATGGCATAAACACAAGCAGGTAGAGAGAGATAGTTTTCCAACTCATACCACGTAACTTTAAGTTGTGTAAAGTTGTTAGAAACATCGAGCGTACCTTGATGAAACTTATAGAGATCTTCCTGAATATCTGATATGCGAAATACGTCACTGTGAGAAAAACGAATCTTCAAATTCTTCCATACATCTGCAACACAATCAATCCACAAAACTGATTTAGCAATTGACTCTGAAATAGATCACAAAATTCAAGCTAGGACCATAATGTTACATCGAATCCATAGAACATATTGAAGGTTCTTGGTTTGGCTGCATATGTAGAAAAATATTATCATGGGTTCTGATGTCTTGTAAGATGTCTCCTACATGCTTGAAGAGCATTTGTGCAAGTTTTTCTATGATGTCAGATCCGATTTCATAACATAAGTGTTGTCCTGATGCAGAAAGTTTTGATTTAATTTCTGCACTTTTTTTAGCAGGTGTTTTTATGTGATTTACTCCAGTGTATGCGAAAATCAAGGGAGATTTGCTGTCAAATACAGAAGTTTCTATCTGTTTAGTTTTTGGAGATTTTTTCATCCTTGATTTGGAGTTATTCATGATGTCGTATCTTTGGATGTTTCTGATCTGACCCAGAACCATTCAAAATGCTCTATATACAAGTTGCTTAACCTAATTGTAATTGTTGGGAATGTTTTGTGTATTGTGAAGCTTATTGCTTTTGAGATTTATGGTTTCCTTGTGTGTGTGTTTGTGTTTGTGAGTCATTATAACATCCCCTAGATGTTTGAATTGGATTGGTTTTATTGAGTTGTATTTTGTCCATTCTAAGCTTTTAAGCATGAATGTTTTTGTTCTTGATTGGAGCTTTTAAGCAAGATCAAGTTTTGTCATGGAAGAGTGTTCTTCTATTTATTTGTAAGGATTTGTTTAATTATCACAGTGTGTGATTGAGGGGGAGTGAAAAGGGTTCTCTTATCTAAGAGTTATTAGATAGAAATTGCATTGGGTAGTAATTAAGTGAATAATGTAAACATGGTGGTTTAACTCTGAATTGATACTACTAATAGTGGATTTCCTTCCTGGCTTGGTAGCCCTTAGAGTAGGTGTATTTGCACCGAATTGGGTTAACAATTTCTTGTGTTACTGCCCTTTTACTTTATTTTTTATTTACCTTGTTAATGTTCAGATATTAATGTCGTGACATCTCTTTCGACATCACATATCTGATACTTGAATTTCAATTGGTATCAGAGCAGGCATCCTGCTTTGTATCTGGGTGAGATCCAAGGAAGTTACTTTCTAGTATAATGGACAAGGAGGTGGGATGATTAAACAGACCACCCATTTTGGATGGAACTAATTATAATTACTGGAAGCCAAGAATGGTTTCCTTATTAAAGTCTTTGGATAACAAGGCTTGGAAAACTGTTTTGAGAGGATGAGAACATCCTGTTGTGAAGGACAAAGATGGAGATGATACAATAGATTTGAAGCCTAAAGAGGACTAGTCTAAAGAATAAGATGATCTTGCTCTTAGAAACTCCAAATCATTGAATTTCATATTCAAAGGAATTGGTAAAAATATTTTCAGATTGGTTAACACATGTGTTGCGGCTAAAGATGCTTGAGACATCCTCAAAACTACTCATGAAGGTACCTCTAAAGTAAAGATGTCAAGACTCCGGTTGCTTACCACAAAATTTGAAAACTTAAGAATGAAAGCTGATGAAAGTATTTATGATGTTCATATGATTATCCTTGTGATAGCTAATGCATCTAGTGCTCTTGGAGTAACTATGTCTGAAGAAAAGTTAGTAAGAAAAACTCTCAGATCTTTACCTAAGAGATTTGACTTGAAGGTCACTGCCATAGAAGAAGCTCATGAAATTAGCAAAATGAGATTGGATGAACTTAATGGATCTCTTCAAACTTTTGAGATTGGCATAAGTGACAAATCTGACAAGAAAAGCAAAAATATTGCTTTTTCTTCCAACACTGAAGATGGAGTAGAAGAATGTGATTTGAATACTGAGGAAGACCTATCTAATGCTATAGTCCTTCTTGGGAGACAATTTAAGAAAGTAATTCAAAATATGGACAAGAAGTCAAGACCAAATGTCAAGAACAACTCATCTGACATTAGTATGTCAACTGACTCTGGTAGAAAGACAAGGGTTGAAGAGAACTTTCCTCAAGGAAAAAGAGTTCATTGTATGTATGTGAAGGTTTTGGCCACATCATATCTGAATTCCCCATATATCTCAAGAAAGAGAAAAAGGGTCTTACTGTGGCTTGGTCAGATAAGGACTCTGAAAGTGAAGCTGAAGAAGAATATATTAAGAATGCTACTGCTCTAATAGGGAGATATTATTTTGATTTCAGTGATGATGAAGTTACATATGATGAGTTAGCTACTTCCTATAGATAACTATGTCTCAAAAGTGAAGAAGTGTGCCAACAAGGAGAGGAAAGAAGAAAATCATATCTCAACTAGAGATTAAGAAGGAAGAGCATCTAGAAACTATCTCCAAGCTGGAGAATGAGGTAACATTTCTAAACTCCAAACTTGATCAAATGACCAAGTCTATCAGGATGTTGAACAATAGTTCAAAGACTTTAGATGAGATTCTATAAGTTGGAAAGATGGTTGGAGATGTGACTGGTCTAGGGTTTGACAAAAGAAAAGAACATATCTCAGATCTTGATTACTCTGAGCATAAACCTAAGATGTTGAATCAGATGTCTCAACGTCATAACAGAAGACATGTAAATTACATAAGAGGAAATTCCCATAGATGGATGTGTCACTATTGTGGAAAGTTTGGTCACTTGAAGCCTTATTGTTTCAAACTCTATGGATATCCTAAGACTGCCCCTTAGCATGTTCTAATTCAGAACATATCTAAGGTCAGAAAGTAATGGATTCCTAAGGTTGGTACCAACATCTTGATAGCTCATACCTCTCTCAGAGTTTCAGCAAAAAATGATTGGTATTTTGATAGTGGATGTTCAAGACATATGACACGTGTCAAACATTTGCTGGTGATATGACACCCCATGCTACTAGTTTTATAACTTTTGATGATGGAGCCAAAGGTGAAATCAAGGGAATTGGATAGCTGGACGACTCAGGAGTGCCTAAACTTGACAATGTGCTACTTGTAAAGTGGCTGATTATCAATCTAATTAACACCAGTCAACTATGTGATCAAGGACTGGAAGTTAATTTCTACAAATCTAAATGTCTTGTTAAAAATGAGAAAGGTGAGTTGATCATGAAGGGAGTCAGATCTAAGGACAACTGTTATCCATGGGTGCCTCAAAATTCAAGTTATGTCTCCTCTTGTTTGCTTGCCAAAGAAGATGAAGTTAAACTATGGCATCAGAAACTTGGACACTAGCATCTGAAAGGCATGAAAAGAATCATATCCACTGGAAGCTATCAGAGGAATTCCTAAGCTCAAAATTGAAGAAGAAAAAGTATGTGGAGAATGCCAAGTAGGAAAATAGACTAAGATGTCACATCAGAAGATCCAACATCTTACCACTTCAAAAGTCTTAGAAATTCTTCACATGGATTTGATGGGTCCTATTCAGGTAGAAAGTATTGGTGTAAAGAAATATGATTATCTTATTATGGATGACTATTCAAGATACATTTAGATAAATTTCATCATAGAAAAGTCAGATGTTTTTGAAGTTTTCAAAGATCTCTGTCAAAAACTTCAAAGAGAAAAGGAAAGCAATGTTATTAGAATCAGAAGTGATCATGGGAAGGAATTTGAGAATACCAGGTTTGCTGAATTTTGGTCCTCTGAAGGGATTAGTCATGAATTCTCATCTCCTATTAATCCTCAGCAAAATGGAATTGTAGAACACAAGAACAGAACTATACAAGAATATGCTAGAGCCATGATAAATGTAAAACAATTACCATATCATTTTTGGGCTGAAGCTATGAACACTGCTTGCTACATTCACGACAGAGTCACCTTGAAGAAAGGTGATTCAGCTACACTTTATGTATTATGGAAAGGAAGAAAACCTATTGTGAAATACTTCCATGTCTTTAGAAGTAAATTCTACATTCTGGCAGATCGTGAAAAAAGAAGAAAATTAGATCCAAAGAGTGATGAAGGGATATTTCTAGGATACTCTACCAACATCAGATCCTATAGAGTCTACAACTCCAGAACTAAAGTAATGATGGAGTCTATAAATGTCGTTGTTGATGATTAATACTTGAACAAAGAAGTTGATGTCCTGGACGATGTTGGAGTTTTTCATAATGCAACTCCAGCAGAAACTGAAGACAAAAGTATTGTTGAATAACCATCTGGGTATGAGCCTGAAGCTTGTCAGACCAACAAGAGTCCCTCCATCAGGATTCAGAAATATCATCCTAAAGATCTTATCATAGGAAAGCTAGATAAAGGAGTCACTAACAAATCAAGGTAAATCATATGTAACTCTTGTTTTATGTCAAATATAGAGCCTAATAATGTTAAGGAAGCATTAACTGATGAGTTCTGGATCAGTGTTATGCAAGAGGAGTTAGCTGAACTCAAGAGGAATGAAGTGTGGGATCTTGTCCCAAGTGTAAACACCCCAAATTTGCCCTCACCCATTCACACCATGGCTTGTGATCATTTCATATGCATAAACTCAATCATACCATCTCATATCACATTTTTGATTCACTGCATAGATTCAAAGTCATCTGCATCTAGGGTTTGTGATCTGAGCAATCCAAGAGCTTATTGAGCCACTCCAAAGGTCAACAATCACTTCAAAGGGGTCCATGTGTGTTCAAGCATCATATTATATCCTCTCAAAGTCAAGGATGCCAAAGAATCACAAGAACTGGGATTGGTATGGAAGCAGAGCCAGGTTTAACTGCACAGATGACCTAAAATTAGGGTTTTGGTTTCAGAGGCCATAACTCCAATTTTTTTGGTCATTATTGTTTCTATTTGTCTCTATATGATATAGGTAGTATGCATATAAATTTTCATGAAGAAATTCCATGGGGAAGTCATCTGATCAAGAGTTGACTTTTCAAGCAAGTCAGTGCAAAATCAGGGCATCTGAGGCCCCCAATGACCCAACCAAGGGGTGATCTTCATCATTTTTGAGTGTATTTGATCTTTATTTGATCATGGAAGAAGGTTGAAGTTCAAAAAATTCAAGAATTACAAGTTTTTGCAAAGTTGACTTTTTAGGGCATGGTTGACTTTTAATGAAATGTCATTTTATGCAACTTTTTCAACCCTTACTTTTTGATCCAAAAATGCTTCAAATGGAAAAACTTTGGTCATGAAAGTTGTAGATTGGATCATTCCCTTTTCAAAAAGTACAAGAACATGACCTAATTCATTTTGGATCAAAAGTTATGGTATGTCAAAGTTGGCAAAAAATCACTAATTTTCAAAATATGCACCAAATGGAAAACTTGCAAAAACTTTGTACCAAGGCATTTGTGACTTCTAATTCATGTCTAACCATTACACAAACATCACATGTGACCTAAAGTTCAGAATGGACCAAGAGTTTCTCATGTTTCATGGTTTGTATAGCAAGATATTTCCATGTGAACCAAAAGTGATCAACTTGCAAAAACCATCATCACACCTCACCCACTTGTTGCCTTGGCTGCTGAACCAGCCCTAACATTTCCCCTCACCCCGCTGCGCCAGCCCACACACTTGTACTAGCCTAGAACACAACCCATGCCTCTCTTACACAAAGGTTGACAATTTGCAAAAGTGGCCATACCAATCAATAAAGGGCAGGTCACATCATCTGACCAATGAGATTTGTTTATGTGGATCAAATGCTAGCTAAACATAACAACAAGCAAGGCTGAAGCTCACCACAACTCAGCATACACAAACTCTCTCAAACTTGCATTTTCCTTCGAAACACCTTCCACAGCCACCAAACATCAAAACTCTCTTCACCAACAAATCAAACACATAAAAAGGAACCAGAATCAGCCATTAACAGAGCTTGAAACCCCTCACACACAGAACTCATTTTCTGATATAGCAGATTCGAACCTCTCAAAATAGCTTGTTTAAGCTCATTCCAAGCCTACCATTAGCATCAGGAGAACCATTGGGGTGAGTCTGCATCAAGGAGAAGCCCAGAAAGCCCAGAAACAGGATCTTCCATCTCAGGTATGGCTATGAACTTTTTCTCTCAGAGCTTGCATTTTAAGTTATAAATTGATTGCTTATGTCTTGCTGGTCATGGGGATGTTCTTAGAATCGAAAATGAGTAAGAAATGAGTTTGTACTGAGGCTCTGAAATTTCACCCGTGAAATTTGTTTCCTTCGATTTGCTTGATTCTTAGTGTTTAAATGATGTTTGAGGGTGGATTTGTATCTTAGGTTGTTAGAGGATCACTTGGCTGTGTTTAATTTGAAGAATAGAAGCCAGAATCATGATCTAGGGTTTTGATGTTGCCGGAGAAGATGACCGGAGCTTCCCTCCGGTCACCTGAGTTTGTTTAACCCTAATCCCAGTCATTAAGTCCATTTGAATCTCATGCGTTGGATGGTCTGACTTTGTTGACTTCGCGCGTACACGTGTGGTCCAGATGAGCCCTTTTTGCCCTAATCACCATTAGCCTGATTAATCCACTTAATTGATTCATAAAACTTAATTAAAGTCAGAGTCAATCCAGACCATTCATCTGCGCGCCAAGTCAATGGTCTCCTCCCAGCTTTGAATCTCAGCCTCTAGATCAGATTACTTTCCATTTTATTTTGTTTTTATTTCATTTTTTCTCATTTGTTTTGTACAATTTATTTAAAATAGCAAAAATGTTTTAAAAATTATGAAACTTTTGGTCAAGAGTTTAATTAATTTTTAAAACACAAAAATATTTTTATTTTCATTTTTAGCATTAAAAAAGTATTTTTAAATATTTAAAAGTTTATTTTTAATTGATTAATGAAAATTAATTTATTAAAAATACTTTTAGGTATTTAAAAATCACCAAAAAATTCATGAAATGTTTTAAGACATTTAGAAACATTGTCCAACCTTCAAACCAAATTTATTTTTTGATCTTGATGCATTTTGAGAATTTTTCATTGAATTAAAATCATTTTTATGCATTAATTTGATCTAAACTTCCAAAAATCATTTCTGCCTAACCATGAAGAGTTGGACCTTGGTTATTTTTGCATTGCATTGTGTTTATCATGTAGTTTGTGAGATTAAATGGCCATGATTTGATCTTTCATTTTCAATTTGTTTGATAATTTTCTTGTTTAGGAACCCTAAAACCCTAGAAAACTTGTAAAAATCATAACTTGAAATTGGTTAAGAGTTGAGACCTCTCCTTTGGGAAGTGAGTTAGTATAGGATTAGGGGTCCTTTGAGTGCATTTTCAATTTTTTATAATGTTGTTTGCTTCTGGTTTGGGTTTTTGTTTGTTGCATTGTCCATAAACCCTAATTTGGGCTTTCATATGCATCCATCTTGCATCTTCTGGCATAACATGACTTGCCATGACATTCCATGCCTCCATTTGATTCATTGAACATCATAAGATATATTGCAAGCATGTTTGATCATTGCATCTTGCATTTGTCATGTTGTATGCCATATGCATCTCATAACTTTCCATGTGTGTTCTTGGTTCTTAACTTGCTCCATTTGCATTCATAAGCTTGTATGATCATCCACATGTTTTGTTTCTGATTTGTAGCATCTCATAGCATCATTAACATCATAAGTATGCTTCTGGTTTTGGTTTGCATCATGTCATCCCATCCCATTTTGCATTGCATTGCATTTCTTTTCTAACCTTTCAGGTGGTAAGTGATTTTGAGAAGTGAATTTGCCTTCACTTCTCATAACTTCTCTTCATCTCTCTCTTGCATCCATACTGCATTTTGATATGTGTTTGAGTTTGAGCTTGCTCATTCTTCTTCTTCTCACTTTCTTTCTTCAAGTGACTTGACTTCTTGAATGAAGCAAGTTACTTTGCTTCTCTTGATCCTTTCATCTGCTTCCTGGTGGTTCCATTGAAGACTTCTCTTGCAAACCTCACAAACCTTAGGAACAACCAAGCATGACAATGATTAGGGTTTTGATTAGTCTTCCCTCTTAGTTTTACCTTTGTGTCTCTTTGAGTCTTCTCCTCTTATCTCATAATCAGGGACTAAACCCTAAAGGCTTTAAGGCTTTGTGATTAAGCTTATGCCTGCATCCTTATCTTAGGATGGAGTGTATAACTTTAATCCTAAGTGTTAAACCCTTAATGTGTTTAACTCCTTTAATCAATTCACTTAATAATCATCAAGACATCACACTTGTAACTTGGGCCTTGCATTAGGGTTCTAATTCTTCCTTAATTGGTTAAGAAGGACTAACCCTAGTGTTAATGGACAAGTCCCCCTCAAGTTGTCTTAAAAATCCTAAAAATCATTTCATCATCTTACCATTAATCTAAAATCCACTTAATCAAAGGCTTGTTTTGTCATGAGTTTAATCCCTAATCATGGATTAAGTTGAGGAGCTTTCCTCAGCTTAAACATTCTCATCTATTATCCTTCTATTAGGATGGTGTAATGAGTCTGTTAAATCCCTGATTATGGCTTAACCTCATTACTTAACACTAAACAAAAACCACCAAAAAACATCTAAATAATCACAAGTAGGTTAATGATCTTAATCCTACACCAAAGGTGATTAAATGTGAGAATCTGACTTCACACTTAAGGTATTCTCATTACCCCTAATCAGAGGGAAGATGTGATGAGTTTACTAAATCCACTGGTTTAGGCTTAAGCTCATTAACTTATGACAAAAATCCAAAAACAATAAAAGACTGAAAACTCAAAAAACAAACAATAATCGTCTCCTTCGGGATTCTTTTCTCATCACTTTCACTCACAAACGAGAACTCGCTTCTTCCGTCTAATGCAAGACAGTTTGCATCTGTGCCAGACAGATCATACACTTGAGCATAGGCAAGTAAGCAGTTCACAAGTCAATTCATCTTTCAGTCTCTTTGGGTCGAACTACGGTGTTCTGACTTCCTCATTGCACGAGAGGATACGTAGGCATAACTTAACAGTTATCGAACAAAAGTCTCTGTATATTCCCCCTCCTTTCAGTTTCATTCTTTAAGCCTCATGATCTTGAGCAATTCATTCTCATTCCTGCACTGACACTGTATATATCACACTTCACACTTCTCTTACACTGACACCTGTACATCCTTTTCCAGCTCTTTTATACACAAATTGCACTGACACTACCCCTTTAAAACACAAATCTTTCAAGCGTGGATCCCGTCGAGTACGACGGACAATCTGGGTGCTAATACCTTCCCAGGTTGTAACCAACCCCCTTTCTCAGTCTCTCTGGTTCGCAACCGTCTTGTCCATTCTTTTTCTAGGCCTATGCAACATTGCCTTTCCTCCGGGATAAAAATGCCTAGCTGGCGACTCTATTCATCTCCAGTGAGTTCACGGCTGTGTGTTCTCATTGTCCCTCTCGCCGACCGTTCGCGTCTGTACCTTTATCTGGGCCTGGTCCCACCTATCGGGAGCGACAGCTTGGCGACTCTGCTGGGGACCCTTATATTGCAACCAGGGCTTCTGGTTCTTTTTGTGGGTTCCTCCTAGCGCTTGTTTGATTTGTGTTTACTGGGGTGTTATGTGCTTATTTGTGTTTGTTTAGTTGTATTTTATTTTTGCTTTATGTACAGTTGCTTTACTGCTTTCTTTATAATTTTGCATTATATCATATTATCATACTGTGCTGCTGGCTGGATCTGTTGTTTGCTTTGGTGGGTGGGTGTTCCATTGAGAGTTAAGGTCCTACACCTGGGACCTGAGTGACACCTAGGCTAGAGTGAATCATATTCTTTCCCATTCCATCTCGGTCTGGTGCGGGAATATGAAACACGGTTCAGATATGGGTTTCTTCTTGAGAACTCTGTGTTGCAGATTTCCTGCAATGCTAGGGCTATCTGGGAAGCCTGCTAAGTCTGGATGACCTTTAGTATTGACCTTCAGAAACTGAGGTGAATTAGAGGAGGAACTTTTATGGTTATTGTAAACACTGTACCTCCGGGTTAGAAGTGTTTACACTTCTCATAACTGATCCAAGTCTGAGGATCCTTGTTTTAGAACACCACCTGTGAGGGGGTTGGGCTGTTTACAGGTTTGCAGGTACCCTTGGCCTCAACATACCCTGTTACTTTGATTTGATTAAGAATACTCCATGTTGGAACAGTTCTTGTGATTCTAAACCCTGGACATGTGGCTCTTTATTTGAGCCCCCCACCTTGGTTACTGGACCTATAGACCTCCATCTGGAATTCTTGAACATACTTGGACCTATATCAGAGCATTTGATCAGATCCAGCTCAGTCACAAACCCTTGCATATCATTTGCATACATAATCATTGCATCATATTGACATTTGCTTATTTGTGTTTCAGGGTATCCACCTTCATTTTTGGTTTGGTTTTGACCCTATCTTCAGTACTGACCTATCTTCATCAGCATCTGCTTCAGCTGTCAGCTATCTACTTCAGTCACCTGCATCAGCCAGTCAGTGGCCCATTCTTCAGTGTTATCATCAGCACCTGTCTCTACTCATCTTCAACATCATGGCTCTTAAAAAGAGTAACATCACCTACCACTTCTTCCAGCCAGAGCTAGCTGACATCAGGAGGATTCAGACCCTGATCACTCCAGATCATATACCACTGTTCAGGGAACACTATGAAGATATACTTGATGTGGTTATGGATCTGGACCCCTCACAAAGGAGCCTGATTCACACCTGCCTTCAGTTTTATGATCCCCCACTGAGGTGTTTCACTTTTCAGGACTTTCAGTTGGGCCCTCTATTGGAAGAATACTCATCATTAGTTGGTGTACCTATCAGGGGTGGAGTCCCTTTCAACCCTGAGATGGTCTTTCCTGGTAATGAAGAGGTAGCAAAGGCCTTACATCTGGAATCAGTTCTGATTGGGCAGCATATGACTTCTAAGGCTGGAATCCCTGGCCTGCATCTGGATTTCTTGATCTCTCAAGCTACCCTGAAAGCTTCTCTAGGAGAGTGGAAAGTAGTCTGTGCTTTGCTGGCCCTGAGCATATATGGAATCATATTATTTGCAGATGAGCCTTGATTCATTAGCAAGAATGCAATCCATCTTTTCATCCTGAAGAATCCAGTGCCCACTTTATTGGGGGATCTCTACTATTCAGTGCATCAGAGGAATGAAAAGCAGAGGGGAAGATTAGTGAGGTGCTGTGCTCCTTTGTTCCACACTTGGCTTCTCAGGCATCTACCTAAGACAGATGCATTTTTGAACCCTCATCAGCAGAAAAACTGGGCTAGAAGACTCACTGCTCTAACTTCAGCCGATATCAGATGGTGCACTCAAAGCACCAAAGGCAGGGATATCATCACCAGCTGTGGGCATTTTCCCAATGTGCCCCTAATAGGAGTTAAGGGTAGTATTAATTACAACCCTCTGCTGTTCAAGAGACAACTGGGCTATGCACTGGTCCACACTCCTAAGGCACAAGACTTGGTCGAGACCCTTTATTGTAAGAACAAGCCTAATCTGGCTATTGTTAGGCAGGCAGCTTGGGCCTGGGACAATGTTCAAACCAAGGGAGTAACCATTCTGGGGAAGTGCAACAATGTGGCATCAGCACAATATTATGAGTGGTCCCATGCCAGGGCTCAATTCTCTGGAATGCCCTTTACCATGGAGGATATGCCTGGACCATCCTCAGCACCACCCCCTGCCACTGTCAGTTTGGAGGAGTTTGAGAGCTTGAAAGAGAGAAATGAGAAGTTGACTCAGGCTTTGCAGAAGACCCTTCGGGAAAGGAGTGATGGTAGGATGGACATTGAGAAGCTAGAGAAGTTGAAAGTAGAGCATCTGGCTAGAATTGAAAAGTCTGAGGATTATATCAAGAAGTCTAGGGCTGGGGAACAAATTCTGAAGAATGCTTGCAAGGAGGTCCAGTTCCAAAGAGCAAGGACAGACTTGTATCTGAAGGAGAGTCAAGCTAGGTGGGTCAGGATCACCGAGGCTCGTACTCTGGAGGACAAGAGGGTTCAAGACAAGATAGAGCAACTGGAAGCTAGTGCAAAAGAGCAGCAGGAAGCCCTGGCAGCAGCCTAGAGGGAGATATCAGAGCTGAAGATCAAAGCTGGAGTGAAGAGGTCAAAAGACCAAAGTCAGCACAAGAAGCTAACTGCAGCTGTTACTACCCGGAACCTCCTTATCAGGAATCTCACGGAGCGTCCGGCTGATCCTGTGACCGAAGCACTTCTCAAGGAAGTTCGGGAGGATGAGTTTGGTCTTGGTGTTTGACCATTTGCTTGTTGTTGCTTTCATTCCATGTATTTTTATTTTCTTGTGATGTATTTTGGCCCCTCAGAGGGTTTGTATTTGTAATCAAACTATGTACCATTTGTCTTTTGTAATATATGTACCAGTTTGTTCCATCCGAGTTTACTTCAAAAGCAACATCAACAGCATCTTCAAGGGTCTGGAAGGGTCAAAACTGAATGCCAAGTCGGATACCTTGAAAACAAATGAGCATACTGCATTGCATGCTAACCCTTTGTTTGTTTTGTAGGTTTTTGTTTTATTGCTACTAACTCTGTTGTGATGCTCAGGAACTATTGCTCGACGCCGGGTATTTCCCCTCAACCGTCCGCACCGATATCCAACCCGAAACAACCTTCCGGGCATACAAATGGATCAGGTACAGCAGGACCTTGCAGAGGTCAGAAATCAAATGGCAAACGAAAGATTGGAAATGAGAACGCAGATGACTCAGTTTATGGAAGTGATGAACAACATGGCTCAGAGCCAGGAAAGATTGAGAGCCATGGTGGAAAGGCAAAATCAAGAAGATCCACATGTAGGGACTGCTGGCACAAGCAATAATGAGAGGGTCCAACCTCATGTCAATCCCCCTGTATTTGGTCCCCATCTTCATCCGAAGATCAATATTCCCGCAAATGTTCAAGGGACTGCCACTGCAGGCAGGGTATTGCAAGAAGACCCCCAGGAGGATCAGTTTACAGTAATGGGTGCTGGGGAGGAAGCTTATGATAGAAGGCTGGATGAGATAGCTGAGAAATTAAGATCCTTAGAGTCTCAAAACTCTTTGGGTTTTGACGTTATGGACATGGGCTTGGTAGACGGGGTCAGGATTCCCCATAAGTTTAAGCCTCCTTGTTTTGAAAAATACAACGGGACTTCATGCCCCCGGACTCATTTACAATCATTTCTGGGGAGGTTGAAGGCCTATACCATGGATGAGAAGCTCTGGATGTTCTATTTTGAAGACAGCTTGATAGGAGCTTCAAGAGAATGGTACTCTCATCTGACAAGAGCAACTATCAGGTGTTGGAAGGACCTGGCAGAGGCCTTTATCAGACAGTATCAGTACAACTTAGATATGGCACCCAATAGGACCCTCCTAATGGGAATGTCACAGTCGTCAAGGGAAAGCTTCCGAGAGTACGCCCAGAGATGGAGGCAATTGGTTGCTGCTGTTCAGCCACCTATGTCGGAGAGGGAAATGGCAGATATGTTTATGAACACCCTCCAGGGAACATATATTGACAGGCTGGTCGCTTTCTCTTCCACTAGCTTTGCAGATGTTGTCATAGCTGGAGAAAGAATTGAGAGCCTGTTGAAGATGGGCAAAATTTCTGACAATGGTGCCAGCTCGTCCGGCAATACAAGGAAGCCTTTTGCAGGCCCAAGAAGAACTGGCGAGACCAATGCCATCCACACCAACAGGGGCAGACCCCAGTATGTTCACAGGTCTGTGGCAGCAGTCACCATTCCCGCTCCAGCTCATCCTCAACCAGCTTATCAACCTCCGCAGCAAAACTATCAGCAACCACCTCAGTACCATCAACAAGCTCAGTATCCTCCGAGAAACTACAACAACACCAACAACAACAACCAGCAAATGCCATTTCAGCAGAGGCCATCTCAAGCCAATAGGGTGATCGATCCGATCCCTATGCCATATGCAACACTATTGCCACAACTCCTGAAACTCAACCTAGTTGAGCTAAGGACGTTGGCACCTCCAGATCCCGCCAGTCTACCCAGAAATTATGACGCCAGCGCCATATGTGCTTTTCATTCAAACGCACCTGGCCACAGTACAGAAAAGTGCAGAGCCTTGCACATGAAGGTACAAGACCTGGTAGACTCTAAGGCCCTGAATTTCGCACCACCACCCAATGTTAATAAGAACCCCATGCGAAACCACGGTGGTCCCAGAATTAACGCTATTGAAGAAGACAAGCCGTCTTATTTAATAACCAGTGTGGGTCAAATCCGGACACCGTTGGTAGAAATTAAGGCTCAGCTCCTCGAATGTCAAATGTTCCCGGGGTGTGAGTTAGGGTGTGCTTACTGCAATATCTCAGTAAATGGGTGTGATAATCTGAGGAATGGCATAGATGGTCTCATTCAGAGTGGCCTACTTCAGATTACAACATCATTTCCAACAAATCCAGCAATCTCATCAGCAACAATTCCAGTATCTCCTACAACTGCAACAACCATTGTTCCCGACAATTTTTCGGCTTCATCAACAAGTGCTTCATCTGTCATTTCAACTGACCAGGTATCAACAAATGTTCCTTCTACAACTCCAGCACCACTTCATTTTGAAACTCCTACAACAACAACACCCATCCTTCCAACAATGTCTCCTACAACATCAGCAACAAACTCTGAAGACGTCTCAACAGTTACAATCTATTACGATCCAGAAAATAACTCTGCTTACAACTCACAAAGTGCTGCTCCCATCAGAGCACCAGTCACAATATACTACGATCCACAGACCATCACAATTCCTTCCGCAGATACAATCAGTCCAGTCACTATCACAGTGCCTGGGCCAGTACCTTATGAAAGCAGTAATGCCATCCCCTGGCATTACGACTCTGACCTGTACTGCGAAGGACAAAAAATCACTTTTGAATCATCAACCCCTGCACCACAAGTAGACAATGTGGGAGGAGGCGGAGGCTTCACTCAAAGCGGACGTCTCTTTGCTCCACAAACTCAAAGACCCACTGCCGAAGCAGAAGCTGCTGCCAAGGCAAAAGGGAAAGGCTTGGTGCAGGAGGAGCAGATTGTTAAAGAAACTTTGAAAACACCCTTTGATCAAGAGGTTGATGAGTTCATGCGAATCATCAAGAAAAGTGATTACAAAATAGTGGATCAGCTTCATCAGACGCCTTCCAAGATCTCAATCCTATCATTGCTTATGTGCTCCGAAGCTCATCGGAATGCACTACTCAAAGTCTTGCACGCAGCTTATGTGCCTGAAGAGATCACCGTCAATCAGTTGGAAGCTGTGGTTGGAAACGTTAATGCTAGTCATGGACTAGGGTTCACCAACACTGATTTGACGACGGAAGGCCGCAACCATAACAAGGCTTTGCACATAACCATGGAATGTAAAGGTGCAGTCCTTTCCCATGTGCTGGTAGACATAGGGTCATCCCTCAATGTCTTACCTAAAAAGGCCCTTGTGAAGCTAGAGTATGACGGATTGGCGTTAAGACCCAGCAACCTGGTGGTGAGAGCCTTTGATGGTTCAAAGAGATCGGTTCTGGGAGAGATTGAGTTGCCCATAACGATTGGCCCGCAAACTTTCAAAACGACCTTCTACGTGATGGATATACAGCCTGCCTACAGCTGTCTATTGGGTAGGCCATGGATTCACGCCGCCGGCGCCGTGACCTCAACCCTTCACCAGAAGTTAAAATTCGAGTGGGAGGGTCAAGTCGTTACAATCTGTGGAGAGGAGGACATTTTTGTCAGCCACCTGGCTACCTATAAATACATTGAGATGGATGGGGAGATCCATGAAACAATGAGTCAGGGGTTCGAGGCCTTGAACGTGAATGAAACTTCTGCTGTACCTGGAACTTCAATGACATCATATCAACAAGCCCGGAAGGTTGTTGAGGAAGGAACTGCCCAAGGCTGGGGAAAACTACTACCGGTGGAGAAGAAAGAGGATAGATTTGGGTTGGGTTACAAACCAACTCAACAAGATCAAACGGAGGCTGCGAAAAAGCCCAATTTTGTTAGTGGGGGGATGCTCACCCCTGATGCTGTCAACAATTTGGAAGACGAGCTAGAGGAAGAATGCAACCTGGAAAGCTGGATTCGTCCAAAGATCCCGGGGAGCAGTATCTCAAACTGGTCTTCCCAGGAAATTATAAGAGTTACTCATGCAGAGTAATTATTATTTCCTGTATTTTATAGCATGCATCAAAGTCTTGCATCTTGCCCAAGATGACAAGACTCATTTTGTAATCGGGCCATCTGTACTTTTTGTGCAACAAGATTAATCAATGAAATATCAGACATCTTTTTGCAAATGAGTCTTTTTCTTTTCCGCTCACTGTTTTTCCATTTTTCTTTTTGTACAAAAAATAAATGGCAGTGTTTTCAAAATGACAACTTTATTTCACTTTTCTAAACAAGATTAAAATCAAATCACTAAAATGAACAAACTGAACCCTTGCAGAGTGTGCCTTCCAGACAGCACCGACAACAGCACGGCTATGACTTCGTATGACTTTGACAATCCAATCAATCAAGCTGATGAAGGGGTTGAAGAAGAATATGAGCTTCCTGAAGAGCTAGCCAGGTTGTTGAGACAAGAGGAAAAGGTTATTACTCCTCACTAGGAGGAGGTTGAAACGATCAATCTTGGTACAGATGAAGACGTGAAAGAAGTTAAAATCGGGGCCTGCTTACAAGACTCAGTGAAGAGACAACTGATTGACCTGCTTCAAGAGTATGTGGACGTGTTTGCTTGGTCTTATCAAGACATGCCAGGGTTGGATACCGACATTGTTGTGCACAAGCTGCCTTTGAGAGAAGAATGCCCGCCGATTAAACAGAAACTGCGCCGTACTCGTCCAGACATGGCAATGAAGATCAAGGAGGAGGTACAAAAGCAATGGGACGCCGGGTTCCTTGCCGTAACTAGCTATCCACCGTGGGTTGCTAACATAGTACCTGTGCCTAAGAAAGACGGCAAGGTAAGAATGTGTGTTGACTATCGGGATCTGAACAGAGCTATCCCAAAAGATGACTTCCCATTACCTCACATTGATGTATTGGTGGATAACACGGCTCAGTTCTCGGTATTCTCCTTCATGGATGGATTTTCAGGATACAATCAGATTAAAATGTCACCTGAAGACATGGAGAAGACAACCTTCATCACACCCTGGGGCACGTTCTGCTACAAGGTAATGCCATTTGGACTCAAGAATGCCGGTGCAACATATCAACGGGCTATGGTAACATTATTCCACGATATGATCCATAAAGAAATCGAATGTTATGTGGATGACATGATTGCCAAGTCCCTCACTGAAGAAGACCACCTGGTAAATCTGCTAAAGCTATTCAAGCGTCTGAGGAAGTATCAACTGAAGTTAAACCCCAACAAATGCACATTCGGGGTGAGATCTGGTAAGCTGCTGGGTTTTATTGTAAGCGAGAAAGGGATTGAAGTTGACCCTGATAAAGTCAAAGCCATCCAAGAGATGCCTGCACCGAAGACAGAGAAAGAAGTTCGAGGGTTCTTAGGTCGATTGAACTACATTTCAAGGTTCATATCTCACCTTACGGCAACCTGTGAACCCTTGTTCAAATTTTTAAGAAAAGAATAAACGGTCAGGTGGAACGAAGACTGCCAAAGGGCTTTCGACAAGATCAAGGAATACTTACAAGAGCCTTCAATCCTTATGCCCCCAGTTGAAGGAAGACCTCTGATAATGTACCTGACAGTATTAGAAGAGTCGATGGGGTGTGTGCTGGGACAGCATGACGAGTCTGGTCGAAAAGAGTATGCAATATACTACCTAAGCAAAAAGTTTACCGACTGTGAACAACGTTACTCACTGCTCGAGAAAACTTGCTGCGCTTTAGCGTGGGCTGCTCGCCGACTGAGACAATATATGTTGACCCACACTACTTTATTGATCTAAAAAATGGACCCAGTTAAGTACATATTCGAGAAGCCAGCTCTTACCGGACGGGTTGCAAGATGGCAAATGATCCTTACAGAGTATGACATTCAATACACATCTCAGAAAGCCATCAAGGGCAGTGTGTTGTCTGAATATCTTGCTGAGCAACCTATTGATGATTATCAGCCTATGAGATTTGACTTCCCTGATGAAGACATCATGTTCATAAAAGCAAAAGATCATGAAGAGCCTGTTCACACTTAAGGGCCCGACCCGGGGGAAGAATGGACTATGATGTTTGACGGGGCTGTTAATATGAATGGTCGCGGTGTTGGTGCAATACTCATTACACCCAAAGGAGTTCACATGCCTTTCTCGGCAAAACTCACTTTCAACTGCACTAACAACGAAGCTGAATACGAAGCTTGCATTATGGGTCTTGAGGAAGCCATTGACCTCAGGATCAAGACATTGACCATATTCGGAGATTCAGCTTTGGTAATTAATCAGACCAACGGAAAATGGTACACCCACCAGGATCATCTGATACCTTACAGGGATTATACAAGAAGGTTACTGACTTTCTTCACAACAGTCAAGCTTGAGTATATCCCTCGGGACGAGAATCAGTTTGCAGATGCTCTTGCCACCATTTCATCCATGATCAAAGTTCAGGCTGCCAACTTTGTGCCGCAGATCTCAGTGTCCAGACTTGACATACCAGCATATGTGTTCGCATCAGACATTGTCAAAGATGATAAGCCTTGGTTCCATGACATTAAGCGCTTCTTGGAGGATCAAACATACCCACCTGGGGCATCTCCCAATGATAAGAAGACTTTGAGAAGGCTTGCTGATAGTTTCTTCTTGAACACCGATGGTTCCCTGTATAAAAGGAACTTTGATATGGTACTCCTCAGATGCGTCGATAAGACAGAAGCAGACTTGTTAATGCATGAAGTGCACGAAGGATCCTTTGGTACCCATGCTGGAGGGCATGCCATGGCCAAGAAGTTGTTAAGGTCGGGCTATTACTGGATCACAATGGATGCTGATTGTTGTGCCTACGCCAGAAAATGCCATAAATGCCAGATCTATGCGGATAAGGTGCATGTGCCTCCCAATCCTTTGAATGTGATGTCTTCACCCTGGCCCTTTGCTATGTGGGGCATTGACATGATTGGTAAGATTGAGCCAACTGCTTCGAATGGCCACAGATTCATCCTGGTTGCTATTGACTATTTCACCAAGTGGGTCGAAGCAGCCTCCTATGCAAATGTTACAAGACAAGTGGTAGCCCGATTTCTGAAGAGAGATATCATCTGTCGATACGGAGTTCCCGAGCGAATCATTACTGATAATGGTTCCAACTTAAACAACAAAATGATGGCAGAGCTATGCCGGGACTTCAAAATCCAACATCACAATTCTTCTCCTTACAGGCCAAAGATGAATGGCGCTGTTGAGGCAGCAAATAAAAATATCAAGAAGATTGTGCAGAAGATGGTAGTCACTTACAAAGACTGGCATGAAATGCTACCGTTTGCCTTGCATGGGTACCGCACGTCAACCAGGACATCCACTGGGGCAACACCGTATCAGCTTGTGTATGGTATGGAAGCAGTCCTACCGGTTGAAGTTGAATTACCCTCTCTACGGGTACTAATGGATGTTAAACTGAGTGAAGCAGAATGGGTCCGGGCCCGGTACGAACAACTGAGTCTGATTGAAGAGAAAAGATTGGCTGCAATCTGTCATGGGCAGTTATATCAGAGAAGAATGAAGAGAGCCTTCGATCAGAAAGTCAGGCACCGAGAGTACCAAGTAGGAGATCTTGTGCTGAAAAGAATCCTCCCTCCTCATACAGACCACAGGGGCAAGTGGACTCCGAACTATGAAGGACCATTTGTGATAAAGAAAGTTTTCTCTGGTGGAGCACTGATGCTCAGCACCATGGATGGTGAAGATTTCCCGTCCCCTGTGAATTCAGATGCAGTTAAAAAATACTTCGCATAGAAAATGACCCGCTGGACACAAAAACAGAATGTAAGTCCAGGCAAAAATAGGGCATCCCCCGAGTCAAAAACAGAATAAAAGACTCGGGCAAAAATAAGGGAAAATAATAAAAAAAATGTACACCCGCTGAGTTGAAAAGCCGCATTGGACAGCTCAGGCAAAAATGGGTATCCCGATGGATTGAAAACCCGAAAGGGCGATCCATGCAAAATAAGGGAATAAGCGAACAACTGCATTCTGAATTCGTCTATATCGTTTACAACTTGGTAAGCTTCGAAAGGATCAAGCTTCAATCAGACTTAGCCTCCTTCAGAAAGCAAAATGAGAAGAACGTCAAAAGTCATACGAGTCATAGCAAGGGAGGAAGCTCCTTAAAGCGTCATCAACATTGCCAGCATTTTGTTTCTCAATTTGTAACAATCTCCTCATTTCAGGGGATTTGTTTCTTTGACTGTATCTCGCCAATTCAGGGCAAATGAATTAATAAAATCAGATTTTCAGTCATGTCTCGTCTTGTACATTTTATTTGCAAAAGATGTCTGATGTCTAAAAAGAACACTGATTGCATAAGAATACAGATGTTTATCTTCAAATAAAAACATGCTTGCAGGAAATATACTTACCCTCATAAGTGCTTAACTCCTATGACGGAATCCGGTAAGGGATACCTCGGGATTATCTTGTGCGTTTCCCTATCTTTGCAGGATTGCAGGTATCCAGAGTGCAACTTGGGGCATGAAAGCTTCATCCAAACAAGCTGACAGATCAACACTCAGCCTTAGCACCCAAAGTGTGTTCTCCCCAGCTGAGTTGCCACTTATTACTTATCCCCATCAGAGTTGTCAGGCATCACAGAAGGCGCCCATATCCCCGGCTGAGTCAAGGATCCTCTTCAACAGAATCCCTAGGGAGATCTTTCAGTGATCTCTCTTTCTCCCCAGCCGAGTTGCCATCTCACCCTCAGCCGAGTACAAAAGTCAAGGAGCCATCTCCCCACAGAGTTTCAGCCTCTATCCAGAAGAGCAGCGCATAGAAGATCACAACATAGTGAAGAAAGCTTCTCCAAACCCCAGATGGGTCTCTCATTTATTGGAATAGGTCTATCATTGACCCATTTCCCCAAGCAGATATCATATCATCAGATCTACCAATGATCTCACCCCCAGCTGGGATGGCCATTTCAAGCAGATCGACCAGAGATCTTCGCAGCAACGGGACCCGAGTCCCATTTTGGTTTCCTCGCTTGATCATAGCATTCGCATCATGTTCACCCACAAAGCGTAGCATTCCGTTTTAACACGAAGCATTACGGCAAAAATCAAACATATAGCATATTCATAAGCCATGTTTTGAATCAACACTTGTGAATAATAACAATCCACCAATATACAGAATACTTTCCCCACAATCCCCAACGGAAGTTCCCCAGCAAAATCAGTTGCCTCACAAACACCAGTATATATACCCCCTTTTGACACCCGTCCGTGTCATCACTCCCCAGTAAAGTCACCCGAACACCCTGTGCAAACAACAACCACTCGTATTACAGATACTTTTTGACACCCGTCTGTGTCATAACCCCAGCAGAAAGCCAAAGACGTCCTCTTTGCACTCACATATACTTACATACGACAATCCTTTGACACCCGTCCGTGTCATATCCCCAGCGCAGTCGCCTACACTTTGTATATCAGATACTTGTTTATATTACACACTCTCCTTTTGGCACTCGTCCGTGTCGCTCTCCCCAGCAGTTAAATACTCATCTATATACCAATCACCCTTATACAGATACTCGTCCGTATCTTGTATATACCACTTATATCCCCGCAGATTCAATGCTAGTCCTTGTTCTTTGTTAACCAGTTGGTACTCGTCCGTACCATCATCTCAGAACATACGTCTAGAGTTTGTTTCTACATGATACTCGTCCGTATCATAGTCTTAAGGATGCTCGTCCGCATCTTTAATCCATACACTGTGTCAAACCCTCTTGTCTTCTTGAATATAGATACTCGTCTGTGTCTACTACCCCCCAGAAGAGTCCCTTCAGACTCAACACTTGTCTGTGTTCTCTGTTAACCAGTTGATACTCGTCCGTATCATCATCTCTGAACACGTGTCAGTATTTGTTTCTACCCGATACTCGTCCGTATCGTAGTCTTAAGGATGCTCGTCCGCATCTTTAATCTATACACAACATCTAAACACTTATACCCTTTTGTTTCTTGGATATAAACACTCGTTCGTGTTTACTATTCCCCAGTAGATCACCAACAAAGCATTTCTTTTCTTTTTATCTGACGCTCGTCCTGTGTCATGATAAACCCTGAGAGCAGCCGTACCCTGCTAGGTGGTCGTCCTCCACCTCTTGATGGTCATCCTCCATCATGCTCATCCGATGGCCGTCCCCATCGTTGATTTTTAGCAGCCGTCCCCTGCTAGGTGGTCGTCCTCCACCTTTTGATGATCGTCCTTCATCATTTCATCCAATGGCCTTCCCCATTGTTGATTTTGGTTATCTGGCATTCGTTCTGTGTCATGATAAACCTTGAGAGAAGTCGTCCCCTGCTAGGTGGTCGTCCTCCACCTCTTGATGGTCGTCCTCCATCATGCTCATCCGATGGCCGTCCCCATCGTTGACCTTTTATCCGGCATTCGTCCTATGTCGCGATACTTTCGGCAGCCGTACCCTGCCAGGTGGTCGTCCTCCACCTTAGATGGACGTCCCCCATCTTACCCGACAGAGCAGCCGTCCCCTGCTAGGTGATCGTCCTTCACCTTTGATGGCCGTACCCCATCATCTGTTTATTTCATTTATTCTTTAACCCGATGGCCGTCCCCGTCGTGGTCCCTTTTCCTTTTTAGCCCGATGGCCGTCCCCATCGTTGGTTACTTTGCTTTATGAACTTGATGGCCGTCCTCGTCATGTTTCATTAATCCCCAGAGAATTTTGCAGCTTTATCTTGATGGCCGTCCCCATCATAATTCTTTTATCCCCAGCATGTCGGCCGTCCCCGTCATTGCTTTATTTTCCGCACTTGTCCCAGCATGTCGGCCGTCCCCGTCATTGCTCTTTACCCAGCAGTCGTCCTCTGCTCGACGGTCGTCCTCCGTCGCCCACGCTGTATATTATACTTTATTTTCTTTTACAATCTATATCCCTTTTCTTCTTCATTCTGTGAGTGCAAATTTTGGAATGTCTTTGGTATTCAACCACAAGTTATCTTGTTTGCCTGTTAAGCCGTTGCTTACATCCTGCACAGCTAACTCATGTTTGAATAGGGGCAGCTGTAAACACCCCAAATTTTCCCTCACCCATTCACACCATGGCTTGTGATCATTTCATATGCATAAACTCAATCATACCATCTCATATCACATTTTTGATTCACTGCATAGATTCAAAGTCATCTGCATCTAGGGTTTGTGATCTGAGCAATCCAAGAGCTTATTGAGCCACTCCAAAGGTCAACAATCACTTCAAAGGGGTCCATGTGTGTTCAAGCATCATATTATATCCTCTCAAAGTCAAGGATGCCAAAGAATCACAAGAACTGGGATTGGTATGGAAGCAGAGCCAGGTTTAACTGCACAGATGACCTAAAATTAGGGTTTTGGTTTCAGAGGCCATAACTCCAATTTTTTTGGTCATTCTTGTTTCTATTGGTCTCTATATGATAAAGGGAGTATGCATATCAATTTTCATGAAGAAATTCCATGGGGAAGTCATCTGATCAAGAGTTGACTTTTCAAGCAAGTCAGTGCAAAATCAGGGCATCTGAGGCCCCCAATGACCCAACCAAGGGGTGATATTCATCATTTTTGAGTGTATTTGATCTTTATTTGATCATGGAAGAAGGTTTAAGTTCACAAAATTCAAGAATTACAAGTTTTTGCAAAGTTGACTTTTTAGGGCATGGTTGACTTTTAATGAAATGTCATTTTATGCAACTTTTTCAACCCTTACTTTTTGATCCAAAAATGCTTCAAATGGAAAAACTTTGGTCATGAAAGTTGTAGATTGGATCATTCCCTTTTCAAAAAGTACAAGAACATGACCTAATTCATTTTGGATCAAAAGTTATGGTGTGTCAAAGTTGGCAAAAATCACTAATTTTCAAAATATGCACCAAATGGAAAACTTGCAAAAACTTTGTACCAAGGCATTTGTGACTTCTAATTCATGTCTAACCATTACACAAACATCACATGTGACCTAAAGTTCAGAATGGACCAAGAGTTTCTCATGTTTCATGGTTTGTATAGCAAGATATTTCCATGTGAACCAAAAGTGATCAACTTGCAAAAACCATCATCACACCTCACCCACTTGTTGCCTTGGCTGCTGAACCAGCCCTAACATTTCCCCTCACCCTGTTGCGCCAGCCCACACACTTGTACTAGCCTAGAACACAACCCATGCCTCTCTTACACAAAGGTTGACAATTTGCAAAAGTGGCCATACCAATCAATAAAGGGCAGGTCACATCATCTGACCAATGAGATTTGTTTATGTGGATCAAATGCTAGCTAAACATAACAACAAGCAAGGCTGAAGCTCACCACAACTCAGCATACACAAACTCTCTCAAACTTGCATTTTCCTTCGAAACACCTTCCACAGCCACCAAACATCAAAACTCTCTTCACCAACAAATCAAACACATAAAAAGGAACCAGAATCAGCCATTAACAGAGCTTGAAACCCCTCACACATAGAACTCATTTTCTGATATAGCAGATTCGAACCTCTCAAAATAGCTTGTTTAAGCTCATTCTAAGCCTACCATTAGCATCAGGAGAACCATTGGGGTGAGTCTGCATCAAGGAGAAGCCCAGAAAGCCCAGAAACAGGATCTTCCATCTCAGGTATGGCTATGAACTTTTTCTCTCAGAGCTTGCATTTTAAGTTATAAATTGATTGCTTATGTCTTGCTGGTCATGGGGATGTTCTTAGAATCGAAAATGAGTAAGAAATGAGTTTGTACTGAGGCTCTGAAATTTCACCCGTGAAATTTGTTTCCTTCGATTTGCTTGATTCTTAGTGTTTAAATGATGTTTGAGGGTGGATTTGTATCTTAGGTTGTTAGAGGATCACTTGGCTGTGTTTAATTTGAAGAATAGAAGCCAGAATCATGATCTAGGGTTTTGATGTTGCCGGAGAAGATGACCGGAGCTTCCCTCCGGTCACCTGAGTTTGTTTAACCCTAATCCCAGTCATTAAGTCCATTTGAATCTCATGCGTTGGATGGTCTGACTTTGTTGACTTCGCGCGTACACGTGTGGTCCAGATGAGCCCTTTTTGCCCTAATCACCATTAGCCTGATTAATCCACTTAATTGATTCATAAAACTTAATTAAAGTCAGAGTCAATCCAGACCATTCATCTGCGCGCCAAGTCAATGGTCTCCTCCCAGCTTTGAATCTCAGCCTCTAGATCAGATTACTTTCCATTTTATTTTGTTTTTATTTCATTTTTTCTCATTTGTTTTGTACAATTTATTTAAAATAGCAAAAATGTTTTAAAAATTATGAAACTTTTTGTCAAGAGTTTCATTAATTTTTAAAACACAAAAATATTTTTATTTTCATTTTTAGCATTAAAAAAGTATTTTTAAATATTTAAAAGTTTATTTTTAATTGATTAATGAAAATTAATTTATTAAAAATACTTTTAGGTATTTAAAAATCACCAAAAAATTCATGAAATGTTTTAAGACATTTAGAAACATTGTCCAACCTTCAAACCAAATTTATTTTTTGATCTTGATGCATTTTGAGAATTTTTCATTGAATTAAAATCATTTTTATGCATTAATTTGATCTAAACTTCCAAAAATCATTTCTGCCTAACCATGAAGAGTTGGACCTTGGTTCTTTTTGCATTGCATTGTGTTTAGCATGTAGTTTGTGAGATTAAATGTCCATGATTTGATCTTTCATTTTCAATTTGTTTGATAATTTTCTTGTTTAGGAACCCTAAAACCCTAGAAAACTTGTAAAAATCATAACTTGAAATTGGTTAAGAGTTGAGACCGCTCCTTTGGGAAGTGAGTTAGTATAGGATTAGGGGTCCTTTGAGTGCATTTTCAATTTTTTATAATTTTGTTTGCTTCTGGTTTGGGTTTTTGTTTGTTGCATTGTCCATAAACCCTAATTTGGGCTTTCATATGCATCCATCTTGCATCTTCTGGCATAACATGACTTGCCATGACATTCCATGCCTCCATTTGATTCATTGAACATCATAAGATATATTGCAAGCATGTTTGATCATTGCATCTTGCATTTGTCATGTTGTATGCCATATGCATCTCATAACTTTCCATGTGTGTTCTTGGTTCTTAACTTGCTCCATTTGCATTCATAAGCTTGTATGATCATCCACATGTTTTGTTTCTGATTTGTAGCATCTCATAGCATCATTAACATCATAAGTATGCTTCTGGTTTTGGTTTGCATCATGTCATCCCATCCCATTTTGCATTGCATTGCATTTCTTTTCTAACCTTTCAGGTGGTAAGTGATTTTGAGAAGTGAATTTGCCTTCACTTCTCATAACTTCTCTTCATCTCTCTCTTGCATCCATACTGCATTTTGATATGTGTTTGAGTTTGAGCTTGCTCATTCTTCTTCTTCTCACTTTCTTTCTTCAAGTGACTTGACTTCTTGAATGAAGCAAGTTACTTTGCTTCTCTTGATCCTTTCATCTGCTTCCTGGTGGTTCCATTGAAGACTTCTCTTGCAAACCTCACAAACCTTAGGAACAACCAAGCATGACAATGATTAGGGTTTTGATTAGTCTTCCCTCTTAGTTTTACCTTTGTGTCTCTTTGAGTCTTCTCCTCTTATCTCATAATCAGGGACTAAACCCTAAAGGCTTTAAGGCTTTGTGATTAAGCTTATGCCTGCATCCTTATCTTAGGATGGAGTGTATAACTTTAATCCTAAGTGTTAAACCCTTAATGTGTTTAACTCCTTTAATCAATTCACTTAATAATCATCAAGACATCACACTTGTAACTTGGGCCTTGCATTAGGGTTCTAATTCTTCCTTAATTGGTTAAGAAGGACTAACCCTAGTGTTAATGGACAAGTCCCCCTCAAGTTGTCTTAAAAATCCTAAAAATCATTTCATCATCTTACCATTAATCTAAAATCCACTTAATCAAAGGCTTGTTTTGTCATGAGTTTAATCCCTAATCATGGATTAAGTTGAGGAGCTTTCCTCAGCTTAAACATTCTCATCTATTATCCTTCTATTAGGATGGTGTAATGAGTCTGTTAAATCCCTGATTATGGCTTAACCTCATTACTTAACACTAAACAAAAACCACCAAAAAACATCTAAATAATCACAAGTAGGTTAATGATCTTAATCCTACACCAAAGGTGATTAAATGTGAGAATCTGACTTCACACTTAAGGTATTCTCATTACCCCTAATCAGAGGGAAGATGTGATGAGTTTACTAAATCCACTGGTTTAGGCTTAAGCTCATTAACTTATGACAAAAATCCAAAAACAATAAAAGACTGAAAACTCAAAAAACAAACAATAATCGTCTCCTTCGGGATTCTTTTCTCATCACTTTCACTCACAAACGAGAACTCGCTTCTTCCGTCTAATGCAAGACAGTTTGCATCTGTGCCAGACAGATCATACACTTGAGCATAGGCAAGTAAGCAGTTCACAAGTCAATTCATCTTTCAGTCTCTTTGGGTCGAACTACGGTGTTCTGACTTCCTCATTGCACGAGAGGATACGTAGGCATAACTTAACAGTTATCGAACAAAAGTCTCTGTATATTCCCCCTCCTTTCAGTTTCATTCTTTAAGCCTCATGATCTTGAGCAATTCATTCTCATTCCTGCACTGACACTGTATATATCACACTTCACACTTCTCTTACACTGACACCTGTACATCCTTTTCCAGCTCTTTTATACACAAATTGCACTGACACTACCCCTTTAAAACACAAATCTTTCAAGCGTGGATCCCGTCGAGTACGACGGACAATCTGGGTGCTAATACCTTCCCAGGTTGTAACCAACCCCCTTTCTCAGTCTCTCTGGTTCGCAACCGTCTTGTCCATTCTTTTTCTAGGCCTATGCAACATTGCCTTTCCTCCGGGATAAAAATGCCTAGCTGGCGACTCTATTCATCTCCAGTGAGTTCACGGCTGTGTGTTCTCATTGTCCCTCTCGCCGACCGTTCGCGTCTGTACCTTTATCTGGGCCTGGTCCCACCTATCGGGAGCGACAGCTTGGCGACTCTGCTGGGGACCCTTATATTGCAACCAGGGCTTCTGGTTCTTTTTGTGGGTTCCTCCTAGCGCTTGTTTGATTTGTGTTTACTGGGGTGTTATGTGCTTATTTGTGTTTGTTTAGTTGTATTTTATTTTTGCTTTATGTACAGTTGCTTTACTGCTTTCTTTATAATTTTGCATTATATCATATTATCATACTGTGCTGCTGGCTGGATCTGTTGTTTGCTTTGGTGGGTGGGTGTTCCATTGAGAGTTAAGGTCCTACACCTGGGACCTGAGTGACACCTAGGCTAGAGTGAATCATATTCTTTCCCATTCCATCTCGGTCTGGTGCGGGAATATGAAACACGGTTCAGATATGGGTTTCTTCTTGAGAACTCTGTGTTGCAGATTTCCTGCAATGCTAGGGCTATCTGGGAAGCCTGCTAAGTCTGGATGACCTTTAGTATTGACCTTCAGAAACTGAGGTGAATTAGAGGAGGAACTTTTATGGTTATTGTAAACACTGTACCTCCGGGTTAGAAGTGTTTACACTTCTCATAACTGATCCAAGTCTGAGGATCCTTGTTTTAGAACACCACCTGTGAGGGGGTTGGGCTGTTTACAGGTTTGCAGGTACCCTTGGCCTCAACATACCCTGTTACTTTGATTTGATTAAGAATACTCCATGTTGGAACAGTTCTTGTGATTCTAAACCCTGGACATGTGGCTCTTTATTTGAGCCCCCCACCTTGGTTACTGGACCTATAGACCTCCATCTGGAATTCTTGAACATACTTGGACCTATATCAGAGCATTTGATCAGATCCAGCTCAGTCACAAACCCTTGCATATCATTTGCATACATAATCATTGCATCATATTGACATTTGCTTATTTGTGTTTCAGGGTATCCACCTTCATTTTTGGTTTGGTTTTGACCCTATCTTCAGTACTGACCTATCTTCATCAGCATCTGCTTCAGCTGTCAGCTATCTACTTCAGTCACCTGCATCAGCCAGTCAGTGGCCCATTCTTCAGTGTTATCATCAGCACCTGTCTCTACTCATCTTCAACATCATGGCTCTTAAAAAGAGTAACATCACCTACCACTTCTTCCAGCCAGAGCTAGCTGACATCAGGAGGATTCAGACCCTGATCACTCCAGATCATATACCACTGTTCAGGGAACACTATGAAGATATACTTGATGTGGTTATGGATCTGGACCCCTCACAAAGGAGCCTGATTCACACCTGCCTTCAGTTTTATGATCCCCCACTGAGGTGTTTCACTTTTCAGGACTTTCAGTTGGGCCCTCTATTGGAAGAATACTCATCATTAGTTGGTGTACCTATCAGGGGTGGAGTCCCTTTCAACCCTGAGATGGTCTTTCCTGGTAATGAAGAGGTAGCAAAGGCCTTACATCTGGAATCAGTTCTGATTGGGCAGCATATGACTTCTAAGGCTGGAATCCCTGGCTTGCATCTGGATTTCTTGATCTCTCAAGCTACCCTGAAAGCTTCTCTAGGAGAGTGGAAAGTAGTCTGTGCTTTGCTGGCCCTGAGCATATATGGAATCATATTATTTGCAGATGAGCCTTGATTCATTAGCAAGAATGCAATCCATCTTTTCATCCTGAAGAATCCAGTGCCCACTTTATTGGGGGATCTCTACTATTCAGTGCATCAGAGGAATGAAAAGCAGAGGGGAAGATTAGTGAGGTGCTGTGCTCCTTTGTTCCACACTTGGCTTCTCAGGCATCTACCTAAGACAGATGCATTTTTGAACCCTCATCAGCAGAAAAACTGGGCTAGAAGACTCACTGCTCTAACTTCAGCCGATATCAGATGGTGCACTCAAAGCACCAAAGGCAGGGATATCATCACCAGCTGTGGGCATTTTCCCAATGTGCCCCTAATAGGAGTTAAGGGTAGTATTAATTACAACCCTCTGCTGTTCAAGAGACAACTGGGCTATGCACTGGTCCACACTCCTAAGGCACAAGACTTGGTCGAGACCCTTTATTGTAAGAACAAGCCTAATCTGGCTATTGTTAGGCAGGCAGCTTGGGCCTGGGACAATGTTCAAACCAAGGGAGTAACCATTCTGGGGAAGTGCAACAATGTGGCATCAGCACAATATTATGAGTGGTCCCATGCCAGGGCTCAATTCTCTGGAATGCCCTTTACCATGGAGGATATGCCTGGACCATCCTCAGCACCACCCCCTGCCACTGTCAGTTTGGAGGAGTTTGAGAGCTTGAAAGAGAGAAATGAGAAGTTGACTCAGGCTTTGCAGAAGACCCTTCGGGAAAGGAGTGATGGTAGGATGGACATTGAGAAGCTAGAGAAGTTGAAAGTAGAGCATCTGGCTAGAATTGAAAAGTCTGAGGATTATATCAAGAAGTCTAGGGCTGGGGAACAAATTCTGAAGAATGCTTGCAAGGAGGTCCAGTTCCAAAGAGCAAGGACAGACTTGTATCTGAAGGAGAGTCAAGCTAGGTGGGTCAGGATCACCGAGGCTCGTACTCTGGAGGACAAGAGGGTTCAAGACAAGATAGAGCAACTGGAAGCTAGTGCAAAAGAGCAGCAGGAAGCCCTGGCAGCAGCCTAGAGGGAGATATCAGAGCTGAAGATCAAAGCTGGAGTGAAGAGGTCAAAAGACCAAAGTCAGCACAAGAAGCTAACTGCAGCTGTTACTACCCGGAACCTCCTTATCAGGAATCTCACGGAGCGTCCGGCTGATCCTGTGACCGAAGCACTTCTCAAGGAAGTTCGGGAGGATGAGTTTGGTCTTGGTGTTTGACCATTTGCTTGTTGTTGCTTTCATTCCATGTATTTTTATTTTCTTGTGATGTATTTTGGCCCCTCAGAGGGTTTGTATTTGTAATCAAACTATGTACCATTTGTCTTTTGTAATATATGTACCAGTTTGTTCCATCCGAGTTTACTTCAAAAGCAACATCAACAGCATCTTCAAGGGTCTGGAAGGGTCAAAACTGAATGCCAAGTCGGATACCTTGAAAACAAATGAGCATACTGCATTGCATGCTAACCCTTTGTTTGTTTTGTAGGTTTTTGTTTTATTGCTACTAACTCTGTTGTGATGCTCAGGAACTATTGCTCGACGCCGGGTATTTCCCCTCAACCGTCCGCACCGATATCCAACCCGAAACAACCTTCCGGGCATACAAATGGATCAGGTACAGCAGGACCTTGCAGAGGTCAGAAATCAAATGGCAAACGAAAGATTGGAAATGAGAACGCAGATGACTCAGTTTATGGAAGTGATGAACAACATGGCTCAGAGCCAGGAAAGATTGAGAGCCATGGTGGAAAGGCAAAATCAAGAAGATCCACATGTAGGGACTGCTGGCACAAGCAATAATGAGAGGGTCCAACCTCATGTCAATCCCCCTGTATTTGGTCCCCATCTTCATCCGAAGATCAATATTCCCGCAAATGTTCAAGGGACTGCCACTGCAGGCAGGGTATTGCAAGAAGACCCCCAGGAGGATCAGTTTACAGTAATGGGTGCTGGGGAGGAAGCTTATGATAGAAGGCTGGATGAGATAGCTGAGAAATTAAGATCCTTAGAGTCTCAAAACTCTTTGGGTTTTGACGTTATGGACATGGGCTTGGTAGACGGGGTCAGGATTCCCCATAAGTTTAAGCCTCCTTGTTTTGAAAAATACAACGGGACTTCATGCCCCCGGACTCATTTACAATCATTTCTGGGGAGGTTGAAGGCCTATACCATGGATGAGAAGCTCTGGATGTTCTATTTTGAAGACAGCTTGATAGGAGCTTCAAGAGAATGGTACTCTCATCTGACAAGAGCAACTATCAGGTGTTGGAAGGACCTGGCAGAGGCCTTTATCAGACAGTATCAGTGCATTTCTTTTCTAACCTTTCAGGTGGTAAGTGATTTTGAGAAGTGAATTTGCCTTCACTTCTCATAACTTCTCTTCATCTCTCTCTTGCATCCATACTGCATTTTGATATGTGTTTGAGTTTGAGCTTGCTCATTCTTCTTCTTCTCACTTTCTTTCTTCAAGTGACTTGACTTCTTGAATGAAGCAAGTTACTTTGCTTCTCTTGATCCTTTCATCTGCTTCCTGGTGGTTCCATTGAAGACTTCTCTTGCAAACCTCACAAACCTTAGGAACAACCAAGCATGACAATGATTAGGGTTTTGATTAGTCTTCCCTCTTAGTTTTACCTTTGTGTCTCTTTGAGTCTTCTCCTCTTATCTCATAATCAGGGACTAAACCCTAAAGGCTTTAAGGCTTTGTAATTAAGCTTATGCCTGCATCCTTATCTTAGGATGGAGTGTATAACTTTAATCCTAAGTGTTAAACCCTTAATGTGTTTAACTCCTTTAATCAATTCACTTAATAATCATCAAGACATCACACTTGTAACTTGGGCCTTGCATTAGGGTTCTAATTCTTCCTTAATTGGTTAAGAAGGACTAACCCTAGTGTTAATGGACAAGTCCCCCTCAAGTTGTCTTAAAAATCCTAAAAATCATTTCATCATCTTACCATTAATCTAAAATCCACTTAATCAAAGGCTTGTTTTGTCATGAGTTTAATCCCTAATCATGGATTAAGTTGAGGAGCTTTCCTCAGCTTAAACATTCTCATCTATTATCCTTCTATTAGGATGGTGTAATGAGTCTGTTAAATCCCTGATTATGGCTTAACCTCATTACTTAACACTAAACAAAAACCACCAAAAAACATCTAAATAATCACAAGTAGGTTAATGATCTTAATCCTACACCAAAGGTGATTAAATGTGAGAATCTGACTTCACACTTAAGGTATTCTCATTACCCCTAATCAGAGGGAAGATGTGATGAGTTTACTAAATTCACTGGTTTAGGCTTAAGCTCATTAACTTATGACAAAAATCCAAAAACAATAAAAGACTGAAAACTCAAAAAACAAACAATAATCGTCTCCTTCGGGATTCTTTTCTCATCACTTTCACTCACAAACGAGAACTCGCTTCTTCCGTCTAATGCAAGACAGTTTGCATCTGTGCCAGACAGATCATACACTTGAGCATAGGCAAGTAAGAAGTTCACAAGTCAATTCATCTTTCAGTCTCTTTGGGTCGAACTACGGTGTTCTGACTTCCTCATTGCACGAGAGGATACGTAGGCATAACTTAACAGTTATCGAACAAAAGTCTCTGTATATTCCCCCTCCTTTCAGTTTCATTCTTTAAGCCTCATGATCTTGAGCAATTCATTCTCATTCCTGCACTGACACTGTATATATCACACTTCACACTTCTCTTACACTGACACCTGTACATCCTTTTCCAGCTCTTTTATACACAAATTGCACTGACACTACCCCTTTAAAACACAAATCTTTCAAGCGTGGATCCCGTCGAGTACGACGGACAATCTGGGTGCTAATACCTTCCCAGGTTGTAACCAACCCCCTTTCTCAGTCTCTCTGGTTCGCAAACGTCTTGTCCATTCTTTTTCTAGGCCTATGCAGCATTGCCTTTCCTCCGGGATAAAAATGCCTAGCTGGCGACTCTATTCATCTCCAGTGAGTTCACGGCTGTGTGTTCTCATTGTCCCTCTCGCCGACCGTTCGCGTCTGTACCTTTATCTGGGCCTGGTCCCACCTATCGGGAGCGACACCAAGGCATGAAGGAACAAATGTGATAGGAACCAAGTGGGTCTACAAGAACAAATCGGATGAATAAGGAGTTGTTAGCAATAATAAAGAAAGATTGGTTGCTCAGGGATACACTTAGGTTGAAGGAATTGATTTTGATGAGACATTTGCTCCTGTTGCTAGACTTGAAGCTATTAGATTAATCCTTGGATTTGCTTGCATTCTGAAGTTCAAACTGTATCAAATGGATGTCAAAAGTGATTTCTCGAATGGTTACTTAAATGAGGAAGTCTATGTGGAACAACCCAAAGGATTCATTGATCCTAATTTATCTAATCATGTATACAAGTTAAGGAAAGATTTATACAGATTGAAACAAGCTCCAAGAGCTTGGTAGAGAGACTTACATAATTTATTGTTGAACATGGCTACAGAAAAGGTACCATAGACAAAACTCTCTTTGTTAAATAAGAAGTAAAGAAGCTCATGATTGCTCAAATCTATGTTGATGATATTGTGTTTGGTGGGATGTCTGAGGAGATGGTTCAACATTTTGTCAAAAAAATGCTGTCTGAATTTGAGATGAGCCTTGTTGGTGAATTAACTTATTTTCTTGGTCTTCAAGTCAAATAAATGGAAAACTCTATATTCATATCTCAGAGTAAATATGCCAAGAATATTGTTAAGAAGTTTGGAATGGAGAATGCTAGCCACAAAAGAACATCTGCTCCTACTCATCTGAAGTTGTCTAAAGATGAAAAAGGTGTGAATGTGGATCAAAGTCTTTACAAAAGTATGATTGAAAGCTTATTATATCTCACAACAAGCATGCCTGACATTGCTTTTGCTATAGGTGTTTGTGCTAGATATCAAGTTGATCCCAAAATAAGTCACATCAACCAAGTAAATAGAATTTTAAAGTATGTCAATGGAACATGTGACTATGGTATGCTATATTCACATGAATCAAATTCTATGTTAGTGGTTTCTGTTATGCTAATTGGACAGGTTGTGATGATGACAGAAAAAGCACATCTGGAGGGTGCTTCTTCTTGGGAAATAATCTGGTGTCTTGGTTCAACAAGAAAAAAAATTGTGTGTCTCCATCTACAGCTGAGGCTGAGTACATAGCAGCTAGAAGAAGTTGTTCTCAGTTGGTATGGATGAAGAGGACGTTGACTGAATATAATGTCCCACAAGATGTCATGACATTATAATGTGACAACCTAAGTGTTATAAACATATCCTAGAATCCTATTCAACATAGCATAATCAAGCATATTAATATTCGTCATCATTTCATTAGAGAGTTGGTTGAAGAAAAGATTGTTGTGTTAGGACATGTAGCCACTGATTTACAACTGGATGTCATTTTCACTAAAGCCTTGGATGCTAATCAGTTTGAAATCTTAAGGGGTGAGTTAAGGATTTGAATTAATGAGGATCTATAGGAATTAATGTTGTGTGGGAAGACTAGTCAAGTCATTTCAGTTCTCCAAACGCAATTTGTTAAATTGTTTCAGTTTTGTTGTCCCCCCACATCATCTCTATTATATACTTATGAAAGATGCTATATAAAATGTTGAATCATATGGTGTTACATTATCTAAAGATGAATTGATAAAGAATGTGAATCCTGGTGTTGACATGAGAATAAAGACAAGGAAAGGAAAATATATTGTTGTTGTGGTATCCCCTGCTAAGAGCAAGTTGAAGAATGTTGTTATGTCTAATAATGACTCAGACTATAATGTGGAAGATGATGTTCAGAACATTATCACTGGAAAGAAAGTTGTTGCAAAGAAGACTATTGTTAAGTCTGACAATGATGTTTCTTCCACTACTGATATTGGAAGCTGGTATGGTCTCTCACTCCTTTAAATAATAATCATGTGTTATGGAGGAGCGGTTGTGTTGGTATGGTTTTCGTATTATGGCTAAAAAGGGGGAGAGCTAGATAATCTAATTTGTTTGTTCTACTGATGTGTCTGGTTGACTGTTTGAGGAGAGTTGTTGATCTGATTGGGTGATGTTTACCAGATGTTCTATTTTGTGCAACCAGAAATTTATTTTTTGCTGCTTTGATCTCTGTATTTTATGTTTTTGTTTGGTTCCTTCTGGTTGACTGGTTCTGATAATGTTTTTGCCACAATTTTCCAAAGGAGGAGATCGAAGGTTCTTGGTTTGGCTGCATGTGTAGAAAAACATTATCATCTGTTCTGATGTCTTGTAAGATGTCTCTGACTTGCTTGAAGAACATTTGTGCAAGTTTTTCTGTGATGTCAGATCAAATGTCGTAACATATGTGTTGTCTTGATGCATAAAGTTTTGATTTCTGCACTTTTTTTAGCAAGTGTTTTTTATGTGATTTACTCCAGTGTATAAAAAATGAAGGGAAATTTGATGTCAAATATAGAAGTTGCTATGTGTTTAGTTTTGAGATATTTTGAAGATATTTCCATCCTTGATTTTGAGTAATTCATGATATCATATCTTTGGAAGTTTCTGATCTGACCCAGGCCTATTCAAAATGCTCTATATACAAGTTGCTTAAACTAATTGTAATCGTGGGGAATGTTTTGTGCATTGTGAAGCTTAGTAATTTTGAGATTTAGGGTTTTCTTGTGTGTGTGTTATTGTGAGCCTTTCTAACATCACCTAAGTGTTTGAATTGGATTGGTTTTACTGAGTTGAATTTTGTCCACTATAAGCTTTTAAGCATGAGTGTTTTTGTTCTTGATTGAAGCTTTTAAGCAAGATCAAGTTTTTTCTTGGAAGAGTGTTGTTCTATTTCTTTGTAAGGTTTTGTTTGATTATCACAATGCGTGATTGAGGGGGAGTCAGAGGGATTCTCTTATCTAAGAGTTCTTAGATAGAAATTACATTGGGTAGTGATTCAGTGAAGAATGTAAACAAGGTGGTTTAACTCTGAATTGATACTACTGATAGTGGATTTCCTTCCTGGCATGGTAGCCCCCAAAGTATGTGTGTTTGCACCGAAATGGGTTAACAATTTCTTGTGTTACTGTCCTTTTACTTTATTTTTTATTTACCTTGTTAATGTTAATATATTAATGTCGTGACATCTCTTTCGACATCACATATCTGATACCAGAATTTCACATATAATGTATCTAATACATATGACTTTGTGAGAGTTCCATCAATGAACTTCTCTTTGTTCTTGGAGATGAGAGATATGTGCATTGATCTTGACCAAGTGTGGTAGTTCTTATCTTCAAGAAGAGGAGAAACAAGAACAATTGTGGGGTTTTTATTAGGATGGAGGTAGTAAGGATTTATTGAATTTGTAGAGAAATCAGTGTAGTTTTGGTACGCCATTGAAGAAGGAGAAACAAGATAACAATTTCCGAAAAAAATGAAGGAAGATGAAGATTTCAAAGAAATCGAAAGAAACAACAATAAAAGAGAGTGAACTCTGCAATTCTCAAAGAAAAAGAAAAAATAAATGCAAAGGAGAAGGAATGTTGAACAAGAAGAAGAAATCGGTGAAGAACAATGGATACCATAGTTGTTTAAGCTATGATAACATGTTAATGATGGATAAACTAGGAAGAACTTACAACTGATAATAACAAACTCTAACTAACTTTGCATTACAATTGGAAGAAGATGATGAGAAAATTGTTATTATCGTTGAATGAATGAATAAGCTATTTCATATTATCAATATATATAGTGTGGGCCACACAATATGGATGAAATAAAAAAGAATCCTAGTTGTACATGTGTTACTACAAATTATGTTATATCTATATAAGCTAAGACAATATAACTATTGGTAAAAATACTAAGAAGCATAATTCTTTTTTGAAAAGTTAATACTCATAATTATATTTCATTTATAATTATTAGGCATGTAATTTCTTCTAGCGGATCATATTGATTTCGGTCAATTATTTTGAGGGAGTTATAATCTTTCTAGAATTTTTTCAGCACTTCAGAACTATTCCACTGATGGATACAAAAGATCCAAACTTCAGGTACATCTAATGGCTCTAAGAAATATACACATAACAAATAACAAGTTTTTTATTTCCTCTCTACTATATAGAGTGCACCAATTTAGATAATTAATTTCAAGTTCAATTTCAATTTACTATTCTCCATAACATACTGTAATACCTCAAAATTTGCCCTCATATTATTCCCTTTACTGGCATATCATTTTGCATTCATCTGCATTTCTCACTAATCATAAGCAGCATGCTATAGCATTTCATTGTCTTCGTAAGGCATGAGATCAATGTCTCCTGAAGGATCAGTTTTTTCCACTAGTTTGGGGTTTTTTCTACTTCAATGGATCTGAGTTGCAATACATTCAAGATTAGTGTGTTTGGCTTAGGTTTTGAAATAATGGCTCATAATAGAAGGGTATACCCATTTTGGTTCGCAAAGGGATCTTTGGTTGTCAAAAGGAATTCAAGTCAGAATGTCACATGAACCAGATTGGCTTTACTGTTCCATAATATTTGAGATCTAATGCATAAAAATTTATTGAAATTTTAGAAACATACAAAGGTCAAGTTTTGGGGATTATTTCTTGTCAAAACAAGATGAAAAGTAATTTTGTTCTTCTCAGCCACAACATGATGTAGAGACGCAATGAATACAGTTTTGCAGGGTACACAAAAGTGATCAAATATATAACATGGAAAATTAACAAGGAAATTGGTAATATCATAATACAAAGAAGTTCAGAAAAGAAAGAAGTCATCATTCAACTGAAGAATTCCCGTTCCTCTCCACGTGCCAATTTCGTCAGCTTTCATCGGCAATGTCCATCAACAATAATCGCATCATTTTCGCATCCTGAAGTAATAAGAAAAAGAGTGTTGTGAAATTAATCGGATAAGAGTACACAGTAGGCAAACGAAAAAACAGCAAAGAGAAAAAAGTTCAGCCAGCAGCAGAACCTGACAGATACAGTTGGTGAACTATTGCCGGAGAAACCGTCGAAGAGAGAATGATAGATGCACCCGGAGGAAGAACAAAAACAACATCATATTCTCCGGTATGAAACACTCTTTGCTTGAACTTCATTCGCGACTATGATTATGAGAACATCAACATCTTCGGATTCGAGTTGGTTCATATACATCTAAACCGAAAGCGGAGAAGTTTGATTCGACCAAATGAGTTGCCATTGCCAAATCCCATAGCTCCAAGACCAATAAAAACCAACCTTCTTCGCACTCTTAGAAGATGCAATGATTTCAGATGTAACTCGCTCCAGGTTATGGGCATCTTCATTTGCTGCATCTGTAACGTTCACTCCACGAATATTGTCCCAAACGTTAAGTTAATGTTGTGTCACCACCATCTTCGAAACAAGCATGTGAATACCCATGAATTTCTAGCGGCATTGGAAATTATACTTTAGATTATCTATGAATGAATTCCAGTTTGGACACCAAGAGAAAGAGCCTCCACAGAAGCAATGAAGTGAATTCCTTCCAGCATCGCAGAGACCATTTTAACTATTGTTGCCACCATCCAGTTCAACCCTATAATCAAAAAAATATGTATAAAATCAGTGAGAAAGTTAGAAGCTGAAACTAACACTTTCAGTTACTATCCTAACTGTCAAAACAACCAAAATCAATTTAAAAAAAAAAAAGAGAAAAGAATTATAACAAACTCAAAACTCATCACAATTCAAAACGGAGAAAGAGTTACAATGATAACTGAATTCCAACAAAAATCTAACAGAAATGCATAACGGAAAAGTAACAGAATTGAAGCTGATTTTACCTGAAGCTTCCAGATCCTTCCGTGAAAATCGGCTATAAATCAGGAACTTCTTCTACCATTGAGCTTCTTCCACCTTTTCAATCTCTTCACCCTTTCTCAATCCCTTTCAACTATCTTCCTCAATCTCTCTTCACCCTCAACCATTCTCTCCCACCATTTCTCTCACGGAATCGTTCCTTTTCAGCCCCATTCGAATCATTCACCCTCAGCCACTCTTCCAGAATACACATTATTCTTCCCTTTATCACAAGAGTAGAACCATACCTTCATACATACCCTTGAATTACCTGAAATAAACCGAAGATTTCAATCAGTGAAAGGAGCAATTGAAAGCAATAGCCAGAAGTAGATTTCAGAAGAGAGAGGAAAGAAAGCAATTCATGTATAATCAAATGTCATACCAAAGAACTCTGAAGTGGTTCTTTCTGTGATCTTTTAGCAATTCCGCTCAGTCATCATCAGTGCCGTCTTCGTAGTCGTCACAACGCCGGTGGCCGTTTCGCTCTAATCGCCTTCCTCATTTTCTGAAATCAGTAGCGACCTGCAAGAAAGCGTAATCATCAGCAACTCGAACCAACCGAAGTGAATAAGGAGAAATCAAAGCTAAAGCGGAATCGTCTTTTTTCCTTTTACACAGGTTGGTGATTAATGTTTAATTTCATCTCCTTTTGTTTGAGTTGTTGATAGAGGGAAGTTAGGGTTTCGGTCAAGCTCGCGGAGGTCATTGTCGGATAATAAAGAGGTTAGGTTGAAGGCGTTATTGGTGGTGGCGGCCGAATTCGGATAGAGGAGGATTGGATAGGTTAGGGTTGATGGAAGCTTGGCCGGAGCTTCGGTGCTGTCTCGTTTCTTCCGTTGTGTTTTTCAATGGCGGCGGGTTTAGGGTTTATTGAAGATAGGAGATGAACAAGACGAGGGTTGAAGGAGATAAGAAGACGTGAGCGAAGAGAGGAGGTGAGGGTGATGATATAGCGGCGGCGCCGCGGGTAGAGGAAGAAAGGGAACTAGGGTTTGTTCAATTGCTTGTTCTTTCAGCTTATTTCTTGCTAATTATAATAAAAGAAGTTTTAATTTATTCTTATATTTTAAAAGTATGAATGTTAATAAGATTAGTTTATTTCATTTTTCTTAAGTTAAGATTTTAGATTAAATTTTATCATAAGATTATTAGAATTTTATTCATTTTCCTAAGTTAGGAATTTGTAAAAGAAATGTTATAATAAAACTATAGTTTTAATTCAGATTTTAGAAAAAATATTTTAATAAGATTAGTTTGTTTCATTTTTCTTAAGTTAAGATTTTAGATTAAATTTTATCATAAGATTATTAGAATTTTATTCATTTTCCTAAGTTAGGAATTTATAAAAGAAATATTATAATAAAAACTATAGTTTAATTCAGATTTTAGAAAATATTATCATAAGATTAGGTTAATTCATTTTCTTAAATTAAGATTTTAGAAAAAAAACATATGATACTTGCACCCCCATTAGAGGTCCATAATGATTCATAAAGAAAAAGCTTAGAATATTATTATTATCTGCACCCCTCTCAATGCTGCAAAAATGGGCTGTGTATATTTTGCTATGCACACCCTTTATTCTGGGCCCGTCAGAAAAACAACCATAAAAAACTGCTGTATGTACCCCCTGGTTTCCATGCGAAATGAGCCTGATCATATTTCTATTAACACCCTCCATTTCTGAGCCCATGCATAAAAATAACTAGAAAAATATGCTTCTTTCACCCCCCTGTATTATTTCTTTAGATTTTAATTCTAGTTTAATTATAGTTTCAAATTAAATCCAATAAAATAGTAAAAATCATTAGAAAATTCCCCAAAAATTAAGTAGCTTAATAATTCCATTTAGAAATTTGTGATAATTTTATTTTCTGAATTTTTGTTATTTTTGAATTAATTCTGAATTTTTCTTTTAATTAGCTTCATTTGAATTTCTTTTAATTATGCTGGATTTTGTTCATTTTATTTAAGTAACTTCCAGCAACTTTTTTGAGCTATTCTTTTTTCTGTAATTAGAGGACTCATAATAGTTCTTAGTGTATTTTTTAGGGATTTTTTAGGACCTTTTATCTTAGGTTTTAGTGATGTAATCCTTAGGAAATAATGGTTAATCTTTAGGTAGAAATAATGGATTTTTAGGCATAGGAAAAATAAGATTTTTTAGAATCCCTCTTAGTACAATATTTTAGATAGTGGTAAGACCCTATAGTTTAATTTTCACAATTTTTCTAGAAGTTTTAGTATTTTTTTAGAATATTAGTTTTAGGCCTAGTTATGCATAATTCCCATTAGTTTAGGCCATAAAAAAAATAAAATAAAGTTCAATACAAAAAATAATAATAGTCTAGATTAGATTTAGTCATAGAATTTAATTTAGATTTAGGCTAGTTAAAATTTGATTTTTTTTAGAATGAATATTAGGCTTAGCTTAGTTTAGAACTTAGGCTTGAAGTTTCATTTCCATGTAGAAGTAGAATAAATAAAAATAGACTATTTTTTAATTCATGCCTCTAATGCATTTGTAGAATTTTATTTCTTATGGTTAATTTCATTGTTTTTGCTTCATTTGATTTTATAACTTGTATAGGTTCCCCCATCGTTCTTAGAATCAACTTAACTTCATTAAGAAGTAAGTTGAATTCTAGTAGTTTCTAGTTTCCATTAGGCTTAGAAACTTCACAAACCATAGGACCACTTTTGCAAATAAATAAACAAAATAGGATTGAGTCTTAGTCTCCTTAGTTTGTCATTTTTGCAACTTGAGTCATTCTTTCTCCCTTCAAAAGAAAAGTAATAAAACACTTAATAAAAATCGAACAATCTTATACGACACGAGACTTTGTTGCGGAGTGTTTATACGCGTCCTGTTTCGGGGCGAGGTGTAAATACTTCCCGCGATGGATAGGTCTTAGTACAAGACAGTTCACAAACAAAATTCAAAACACTTCTCATAAAAGCCAAAAACAAATAATAAGCGACTATCCTGCGGGAACTTCTCTTCTCATCTCATTCACTCACAACGCGAACTCGCGACGACTTGTCACAAATGCAAGACGGTAAACGCACTCGTACCAGACGAGCCTGCAACACCTGAGCATAGACATACGCAGTTTCAGCTGTAAAAAACACAAACAAATAGTTCCCGCCTTAGTTAGGCGAACTACGTCGACTCTGATCCTCATTATCCCGATGAGGTACGTAGGCAGCGGGGTAGGGCCCGTTCGAGCACATTCTTTATTTTCCCTACATTTCCCCTTTTCCTTCCATTTTCTTATTCCAGTTTCTTTTCTCATTTCAATTCCAGTTCCAGTTAGCGGTTCATTTATTCAGCAACATCTTTATTTTCTCACCCTTTGAAACAAAACAAGCAAGCGTGGATCCCGTCGGGTACGGCGGACGATCTGGGGTGCTAATACCTTCCCAGGTCGTAACCGACTCCCGAACTCAGATCTTTGGTTCGCAAGGCCTCGTCCTTTTCCTTCTTCCTCAGGTTTGTGCAACATTACCTTTCCCATTCATTCGGGATAAAAATGTCTATCTGGCGACTCTAACCTTTCCGCGCCACTTTCGCGTTTGTACTAGGATGAAAATCCCGGGAGCGACAGCTGGCGACTCTGCTGGGGACCCAAACCTGATTCTTCCGGTTTCCCTTGTAGAGTCAATCCTAGCGCTTGTTTGGTTTTGTTTCTTTGGGTGTTTATCTGTTTGATGTTGTGTGCTTTTGTTTAGCTTTACTGTTTGTATTTACAGTTCTTTACAGCTTTACTTTACCGCATTTATTTACCGCTTTCAGTATTTTATTTTCCATGCATCATATTATACTGGACTGTCTGACTGTGCTGGTTTTCATTCTTTCTGTGGGATGGGAGTTACTGTGAGATAAGCCAAATACCCGGCTTGAGTGCACCATAGGATTAGCGTGGACAGACATTGTACTCTTATAGTATCTCACCATGATGGGTGGCGATGTGTTCCACACCCAGATTGCGACCGTCTTGGAACTATTCTGTGTGGGGATTACCTCACTTCAGGGTACGACCTTGATAGTTATGTGCATCTGGTGACCGATCTTCGAGGACCTTAATGGGAACACCCCTCTCCCGTGATGACAGTGGCAGACCACATTTGTTGGCAAACCCACTCGCATCCGAGGGTCCATTGGGAACTCGCATAGGATGGCCTGGTTCTCTCATAGGAATTCAGTTAAAGCAAACTGTTCGTATGACGGTAGTATTGTACCCTTCGGGATGAATGTACTATTGTTTCTCGATTCAGTGCTTGAAGCTGGAGACTTGTGAGGGATGCTTGTTTTTCCGGACTCAACTGAGACCTCCCTGCGTAGTACATAATACCAAACCGATTCCATGATTTGGTCATGAGCCATTTCTCGGAAATGGTGAACGTATTATTGCTATTCGGCTTTGAGAGTCTGTGATGTTGACCCGAGTAGCACACCCGTGAGATTGGGGAGGGGTTTACAGGTTTGCAGGAAACCTGGTACCTTCAGCATACCCACTTTGCCTTTGGTTCAGTTTTGTGATCTGGATTTCTGTTCTTAAGTTATGGATCCCGGATCAGAGGGATGATTATTGTGATATATGGATTCTGAGACCTTGCACCGACACCTGATTATATGATTGGAACATCGCAGACACTGCACTGATCACATGCCTGTTGCATACATAACATCATAGCATTCTATCATACATGTTCGGCTATTTCCAAATATCCTATGTTTGAACCATTTCATTATATGCTCCTATATCCAAATTGGAATCAAAGCAGATGGATCCCTTGGAAATAATCGAACATGGCATTTGCATGCATCCTTACTCTCATTACAGGTGTCCGGGGACAGATTCTCATCCTGATTCGTTTACTCTTCAGAATGGCCAATTTGAATCACAGTCATCAAGGGGTGGATATGGAACAATGCAGGGCAGAAATAGCTGAAATGAAAGTCCGAATGGATCAACTTTCGGAGGACATGCAGACCTTGTGCCATGGCCACACGCTATTGATGGAGGAGGTTTACCAACTGAAGAGACAGGAGAACCATATCAGGGAAGCCCCAAAGCTCCAAGAAGGGCACCACCTCCCCTTTATTACTGCAGAAGTTAGTGGTCATCCCAGTTCGGTGATTTTGTTTCAAGATCAGGAAGCGTTTCGCGGAAACCCTCTTCAACTTCGGGATGCTAAGCCTCTCAATTTGCAGACTCTTCCAGTTCATCAAAGGGAAGGTAAAGGCAAAAGCTGCGGACAAATGCCAAAGACGTCTAAAGCCAAGTTTGATTTGATCCCGGTGTCATATGCACAGTTGCTTGTTTATTTGCTCGAGCTTAATCTGGTTGAACTTGTCACCGTAGCAGCCACATCCAAAAAGCTTCCCCCAGATTTTGACGCTAATGCCAGATGTGTTTTCCATTCTGGGGCACCTGGTCACCATGTGGAAAACTGCAAAAGGCTTAAGCATCAAGTTCAAGAGCTCATTGATGCAAAAGTAATCGAGTTCGCACCGATCAGCAGGGATGTGTCAAAAGATTTCATATCACTAGGAGGAACTTCTCCTTTACTTACCACAAGAATTATCCCCAATCAGGGGTGTGTGCCTCCGATCTGGGTTTTGAAGACATCGTGCCAGGCACCTTTACCCATTCACCGATCCGACATAAAGAAGAAAGTGCAGAAGAACTCTAGGTGTTCGAATTCATTTCATCATCAGAATTATCAACAACAAGGGAGACTCAAGTTCAAGCAGGTTGAAGAAGTGTTTACTCCTAGTCAAGTGTTTGCCCGTTTGCTCGAGAATTCTTTGATTCAGCCAGGGAATGCCTTGCCAATACCCTACCCCATTCCCCCAGATTACAATATGGATGTCAGATGTGAGTTCCACTCCGGAACATTTGGACATACCATCGATGAGTGCAAAGCCTTCAAGCAAAATGTCCAATATCTAATTGATTCAGGGATCATTACACCAGAAGGGTACCTCAGGAGCTGAAGCCTTTGATCCAGCTGGCCATGCAGACTGCACGAAGCTCAAATCAGGAGATGTAGATTTCTTTGATACATGTATTTTGCTTTATTGTGTTTCTAGATTACCTTCAGAGCTGTTGAAGGAATCTTTTGTTTTTCTGTTGTGGATTGCGACATTTTCCTGTATTTCAGTATTGTTGGCAAATAATTGTATAAGGTTTCGCATGTTGGTGTATTCTTTGCTTTATGGAAGTGTGTCGGTACCATTGTTGCAACTTTTCTATCCTGGCAATTTTATTTTTGAATTCCCGATACACAGCACTTTCTCCCTGCACACTCACAGAGTTTATCTTATGATGTGGCACTCCGTGGGTATCTGTCCCCTGATCTGAATGAAGTGGGATCAGTGACATGGCATTTTCACGCATATCATTTTTGCATACTAACGAGTTATCTGGATTTCCTAATTTATTTGACCATTTCAGGGGAGGTATCGGCCGTACCAGTACGCTACCCGAGTCAAATCATGAATACAGTACAAGCCGAGTTGAACGAGTTTCGCACTCGGATGGGAGAGTTCATGGTAGCAATGCAGAGTATAGTGCAGGGGCAACAAGAGATGAGAACCGCCATGCTGAGGCTTAATCGTCCACAGGTTGATCCTCCAATGGTTACCTTGGACGCCGAAGGCAATCCGATCAACACAGTCATCCCATCTACGGATAATAGGCCTCCTATCCCTGAAGGCATTGGTCCAATTCCTGTTCGTGTAGCAGACCGACAGGAGGATCAATTTACTTGTCTCAATGAAGATGTGGGATTTGGTTCTGGGGCCAATAACCAGGACTTTCAGATGCTAACCGAGAAGGTAAAGGCTTTAGAATGCAAAGACACCCTTGGCATTGATGTTGCTGATATGGGGCTGGTTTCAGGGTTGGTGATCCCTCCAAAGTTCAGACCTCCCGTTTTCGACAAGTACAGTGGTAGATCTTGCCCGAAAATGCACTTGCAGGCCTTCCATCGCAAAATCGCTGCACATACGAAAGATGAGAAACTTTGGATGTACCACTTCCAAGACAGCCTTTCCGGGGGTTCGTTAGAATGGTACATAAAGCTGGAAAAGAACTATGTCCGTAATTGGAAGGAACTTGGGGAAGCCTTTCTCAAGCAGTACCAGTATAATATTGACATGGCTCCTAACCGAACCCAGCTTCAGAGCATGTCACAAAAGAACTCCGAGAGCTTTAAGGAGTACGCACAGAGGTGGCGCGAGGTCGCGTCCAGAGTACAACCATCATTGCAGGAGAGAGAAATGATAGACCTATTCATGGATACCCTCCCGGGGCACTTCATTGAACGTTTGGCGAGCTGTTCAGCTAATGGTTTTTCTGATATCGTCTTGACTGGTGAAAGAATTGAAAATTGGATGAAGCGAGGAAAGATTCAGGTCAACGGTGCCTCCACTTCTGGAACTAAGAAGTCGTTGTTCAACGAGCAAAAGAAGCAATACGAAGAAGCAGGGGCAGTTTGTGTCCAACTTATTTGAAATTAAATCCAAATATTTTGTGAAGCAACATTAGAAGAAAGTGTACACCTTGAAGATGTTGAAGCAATCAACACTGTTTTTTCTTGAATTAATTTCTCAAGCACTCGATGTTTACTAGGTTAATGATGTTTTTTTTGTTGAAGAAAATGAGATTTACAATATGGGTTTGATTGAAAATCTGGAAATTGGTGATTTAACTTGATTTCTTTTGATAATGAAAATGATAGTTATTGGTGATTTAATTTGATTTCTTCAATAAATTGATTTGGTTTGATTTTTTAGTAGAGTATTGATTGTTAATTTGATTTGTTATTCTAGTTTTTCCATAAACAATATTTTAGCTTTTCCAGAAAGAAAGTAGGGTTGTGAAATAACATTGGTGGTGGTCAAAGTTTATGGGTTACTAGTTCTTCTTCTTTCTGGGAAAAGGCATTCTCATATACATGAATAAACCAAGATTGATTAATAGATAAATTTACTCTAATGATTCTCCACCAGGATCCACTAAAAGATCTAGTCACTCAAACCTATTTCTTGGTCATTTGTAAAGATCCACTAAAACAAAATATTTTAAATTTTTCTCTCCTCTTTAGTATATTTACATGTGATTTCACTTCAAAATATTAGGTACATTAGTTGTGAAGATTTATCAAGCATTATAAAGGAAAAATCACACCAAAGAACTTGAGTAACCCACATTGAATGAACCATTATAATTATCGTGTGTTGAATTATCCATCCTTACTCTACTTTCATCATTAAAATTTGAACTCACTTAACATATCATTATCATATTTTTTTTTACCATTTGTCACACTAACACTTTATAACATTATGAACTTACTGAGTTTTTTTTTTAAGTTTCAACTTGAGAATCATTTACCTTACGTGCATATTAATTTTAAAAGGTTCAAACTTCAAATCTCATTTCTTTGTGACTGTCATTTCTACTTCATGTAGTAGGTTAGAAAGCAAGAGGAAAACTTACACTTTAAAGTACAAGGAAATAATTTTCATTTTAATGTGTTGGATGCTCTCAATAAAGCCAATTGAGTAATGAATGATGTCATGTGCTTTTGGGGATATAAATTTGCATTGTATTTATCCATTGTTGATAGTTAGACATTTTTATAATTAAATATTTGTTTATCTCATTTGTAAAAGGAAATTATATCAATTCCTTCTCCTTTTGATCAACTGTCGCACACGGGTCAAAAACGAGTCTTAGAAATATATAGTAATGGGAAGCGACACTCGAATATCGTAACACATGGATTCTTATATTATTATTAACCAAATGAAAACGAACTGGGGTTGGTTTAAGGTTCGGTTTAACAAAATGATTAAATAAGTGATTATCGAATAAGCTAAAATAAATCAACCTACTGCATCGACTTCCAACTTATCATTAATTCTTATAAAATTTCAATTCCCCAAACGGGTTTGATCCCATTTGATTACAAAGACTATTGACAAGTGGAATAGAAATTATACAATGTATGTTCTTGAATTCTGAATTAAGTAAACAGATTAAAAACTATTGTGAATCAAGCAAACGCAATTTAATCGAACGCGATAATGCAAAAGTTGCGTTAACACGAATTTGATTCAAGAACAACAACAATCGAATTTAAAAATCCTATCCTATAACAACAATCAAATTAAGCAAATAATTGAGATTACATGAAGAATTAAAAGGAAACAGATTAATATGAATTTTATAAAAAGAACTTCAAAGTGGAATCCGTTTACAGTAGATCGATTCTTGAGAAATTAGTTCTCCATTACGATTGTCAAAGCTCTCCAAAATATTTCCGTGAATAGTCAATCGATCAATAGTCCCCCCTCCAAATATTTAAAAAGAAAATAAGGGTTTCAATTATGATACAAACCGGGTCGGAAACTTGACCCAGACCCAATTCTAAATGACCCGAAACAACTTAATTTCTAAAGTTAGAACTTCAACAAAATTTCTGAGGCTTCTACAGTCTGAATCATCTTTTCGCAAAAACATGAAACTTGTAGCTCTCTGTCTTAACTTTTCAACGCATGTAGAACACGTCAATCTGATTTCTGTAGCTTCAGTTATGAATTTTTTTATTGAAAGTCGTTAATGCTGAAAAATAACAAACGAAAATCAAATAAGGTTAGAAACAAATTTAAATATGAAAACACACTAAAATGGTGAAACTAATTAAATGAACTAAATAAATGCCTAAGTATAACTATAGAAGAATGTGTATGAAGATGCACTGATCACCTTTCAATCCTCACCTAGAGGCCACTTGAGAGTTGTTAGTTAATCTTATTTCTCGACGATTACTCTGGTGGAAATGTATGTAAATCTGTCTGGAGAAGGGTGATCTTACTTGATTTAGTACTTAATGATATTCATTTTGTAAATTCCCTTTATTATTTAGAAGAGAATTGTGAGGATTCAAGGATTTTGTGGGGAAATTGGAAAGATGATTATAATATATGTTGTATTACGTGGTGATACAGTAAATCTAAAAAGATAATACCTTTGATTCTAAATATAAGATCTCGTTGAGAAAAATATGGGAAATTAAGAAAGTTGGTTAAAGTATTAAATTTATTAATTATTTTGTATAATTTTACAAGTTTATCCTTAGAAAAGAGAAATAGTTAAAATCTATGTATTTATTACATAGTGCAAAAAAATATATGATATAATTAGAGATATATGTGAAAAAAATAATTAATGCACTTTGAAAATTGAAGACGGTCTTATAAAAAGGGACAAGAAAAACTTCAATAGGATCTTATGATTAGGAACGGAGGTGTTATAGTTCATCTGACCACCACTGCTTGATAAACTTGGCCCTATGGATAAATGGCTGGAGAGGACGATATCGGGTTCGTTAAACTCTAACTTGAAAGATATAGAAGAGAAACTATTTTTTTAACTTTGAAATGATATCTTCGGATTAACAAATATTATTATTTTATAATTGACTTTATAAATACAAATAAGCATCGCAATTTATATATATATATATATATATATATATATATATATATATATATATATATATATATATATATATATATATATATATATATATATATATAATATATGGTTATTACACTAGTTAAGTGATAATAAGTGGAAGTAGAGTTCATCTCTTAAGAAAAATTAGCATGACTTAAATGAAAGAGAAAAGAGACAAAGAAGGCAAAGATATAATTGGAAGGAAATTAAAAATTTTCATTTATATATATGCTTACAATATTGGAGGTATAAAATCCTTGTTCATAGGAAAGGGTTGGTTTGATACAAGAGCTTTAGTATTGCAACAAATCAAAGTTAAACCAGCCCATATAGATAAAAATGCATCCTCTCAATGCATGATGATTTAAATTAATTGTACTTTGTTGGAGGCCTTGGCAAATCCTTGACAATGCCGCAAACAAGCTGAGTATCTGGAAGGTTGTACTCATCCCTGTTGGAGAATTCAGGAGACAACACACTAATGTACATTTGTTGACCAAGGTAATTGTTTTCAGCTTGTTCTGATCTCAAGTTCCACATACCAGCATTGTCGAATGTCAACATGATTGCAGCCCATGACTTGGGGAACACTTGCACTGTGTGTCTGCTCACTGCATCCAAAAGGTTGTAGCATCTTCTCTTTTCTGGTGTCCATCTCCCTGGCTCAACGGCTACTGCGAAGAATGAGTAACCATCCAAGTTGTACGACTGAACGCACTTGGTGGGATTCTCGAGGATGATCTCGATGAAGGTACGGAAGGTGGCGTTGAGCACGTTGGGAGCCATGGTCAGGTCTTTGATGACGGCAGGGGGGTTATCTGAGATGGTATCGTATTTGAAAACCTTATCAGCAACACCGTAGTATTCAGCAAGCTTGAGTGGGGTTTCAGGGTCGACATGAGAAACTCCGTTAATACCATAACGGAGCTTTCCGTTAACCCTGGAACCACTGTTAACAAGCTTGATGGTACGGGTGATGTTGATCTGACCGTAATGGTAAGAGCCCTGTGGGTTGGGCCTGGCAGCACTAGCTGTTAAGTTCCAACGGAAAGAACGAATCTGGTTCAAAGACCAAGCCCAGCCCACGGGAGCAGGTGGGAGAATGGGAGAGGCAGGGCCCACACCGTTAGAGTAACGGATAACGGCGGTAGCTGTTAAAACCGTCTTGGTGAAACGAGTGGAAGCCACCATTTGGTAATGCTTTGGTTCCTTATCGGCGGTCACCAGGACAGTGTAACACTGTCCTACGTGAACGTCGAGAGAATCATAGGTGTTTTGTACGAGGTGAGAGCCTTCCATTTCAACGAGTTTCATTGAGTGACCTTGGATTCTGAAGTTAAGAGAATCTTTAAGACCAACGTTGCAGATTCTGTATTTATAGGTTTTTCCTGGCTCCATAGTGTAGAGTGGTTCATCACTTTTGGATTTTCCCATAATGTGAACACCATCAGGTCTTCCAATGGATCTACCACTGTCAAGGAACTTCCTCAAAGTGGTGTGGCTTTTACCGTACCAATCGCCGATAAGGACCCAGTATTCGTCAGCGGGATCAGCATACGGGACAGGAATCAACAACCGGCTGAAAACTCTGATTCCACCGATACCACCGGCGGCTCTTTGGAGACCGATGGTAGGGTAGTAAAAGTAACTACCGATTTGATCCTTAACCTGGAATTTATATGTATAGTTTGTTCCCGGGGCAATGGGACATTGAGTACCCAACGTCCCATCGGCCCAAGAGTTTTTCCTTTGTTGAATACCACTCCAGGTGAAAAGAAGTGGCTCATCTAGGTTGTTGAAAACGTTAACTACAATGTTGTTGTTACTGGTACCGTTGATTTCGGGTCCGGGAAAAAGACCATTGATGAGGATTCCTTGTTGAGGAGTCCCCAAAGGAGAAATGGTACCATATGTAACATTCCATGTGTAGTAAACATAAGGATCTTCAGATCTTATTGTTGTTGCCATAAGGAAAACCATCAAAGCCAAAATTGCCCCACGAGCCATATTTGATTTTGTGTTTTTTCTGAAGTCAACAACTTTTTTGAAAGGATATTGGTTTTTATTCTGTACAACCCTTTCCTATAGTTCCTTCCTATCTTTCTTTTTTTTTATTTATGGGAAGAAGATAACATATTACTTCTTCTGCTTTCTTACATGCATATGAACATGCCTTTATATATGTCTTTGTTACAACCTATTTTAGTTTTGTTTTAATCGAACTTGTCTCTCATCCACACCCCATTGTTGGTGCACCTTATATGTCTCTCCACCACTCATGTTTTTCTCTTTGACTTTCTAGTTTTACTTTATTTCTTTTTTAAGAATTTTTTGTTTGTTTATTTCATACCGAAAATAATTAGAAAAACCAACGAAAATATTCACATTCTACCATTATTTTATTATCAATCATCATAATAATAAGTGAATCTCACTAATTAATCTTGTGTACATCTCTCTTTTAAATAGTCAGTGAGTCACTAAAAGTAGATAAATAATGCAAAGTGAGACACCATAATTAAATATACATGGTTAATATTTTAAAAATATAAATAATTAATTAATTATAATTGTCCGCAATGTTTGGACAATTTTGCATGGCCAGTAAGATGACATGCAGGGCCATCTTGTTATTGAAACTTTATTGTGAGTGTTATATGAACGATCTTTCTTATGTCTTCAAATTGTTTTATTGTGGTAAACTATATCTAGTGATAATAAACTATATCTAGTGAAGGAGTTAGAATGCTTTTCTTATAAGGCCATATAAGGTATGTTTTGGAATATATATACAATCAATGTTTCATTAAATAATCAAAGTATTGCAATGGTGTAGTGGGGGCAATTTTGAGAGGAGCCGACACTCGTATTTGAAGGCTCATTAAGAAGGTCTTTCCATTGAGCTACATTGAAACATTAATTTCAATTTTAAAAAGTAATATTTATACCAAAATAACAATTATAATAGATTTTACCTACCAACTAAAAATCATAACTAAGCCAATAATGTTTATATGGGAACAATCAAGAGGTTTTCATGGTTAATTCTAAATATACTATATAACAATTATATATATTCAGCATTATTTTTCTATGGGAATAATCAAAAGGTTTTCATTTGTCGTCTTGGTAACTTCAAGAGTGATTGCTTGTTGGTCCAATTCAGGTTCAAGTTTTATTTGGTTAGATTCTAAAATTTTAGTAGTTTTCGATGGATTAGATTTTGGGTCAGATTCTTGCAGGATAGATTTTGGTACAATTTTTGGGACAAATTCTGATACATTTTTTGGAACGGATTTTGGGACAAATTGCAGGACATGTTTTGGTATAATATTTTTCCAAGATTGATGTTCATCAATTGTCACTTTCTCCCCCTGAATGACAACCTTGGAATAAAACACATTTCCTTCATAAAATGTGACATCTATAGTGTGATAGATTCGTCTTTTCTGATGACAATAACATTTATATCCTTTCTTGGTAGGAGAGTATCCCAGAAATATACATTTGATGACTTTTGGGTTCAGTTTGTTGGGATTGACTTTTGATCATGTACAAATGCGGTACATCCAAAAATCTTTTATGAGAGATTTGTGATGAGTTTAGTCAAAGGATAAAAGGACAAGAGGATTTGGAGAGGTGTGTTTATGTTGAGTGTTTTGGAGGGTATTTTATTTATTAGGTATGATGAAGAAAGAATTGCATCTTCCTAAAAATGGCTAGGTACGTTCATGGACAACATGAGGGCTCGAATGACTTCCAAATTCCAATAGGTGTCTATTTTTCCTCTCTTTCGTTTCATTTTGTTTGGGAGAATATATGCATGAAGTTTGATGTACAATCCCATTTTTTACAAGATATGTATGTATCAAGGTGTAGTGGAAGTACTCCCTTACATTATCAATTCTTAGGATTTGAATGTTGCTTTGAAATTGGGTTTCAAGCATTTTATGAAAGTTCTCAAATATACTCTCTACCTCTGACTTTTCTTTCATGAGAAACACCAAAGTGACTCTTGTATGATCATCAACAAAGGTGACAAACCACCTTGACCCAATAATATTGCTCACTCCTGAAAGTCCCCACACGTCATTATGAATAAGGGTGAAACGTTTAGATGGCTTATAAGGTTGTATGGAATAATGATACTTGGTGTGTTTGGCTAATTCGCACACTTCACATTTGACAATATAATCTTTATTAAATAATGATGGAAATATCTTTTTTCAAATATATAAAATTTGGTTGTCCTAGGCGATAATGCCATGACATTACATCATTCTCATTCTTTGATAAACACATAATGGCATTCTTGTATGATATTTTATTTTGTTCTTCAATTCTTAGGTAGTAAATGCATGCACTCTCCTCAGGATTGTTAATCATCTTCTCTAAATTCATATCCTGAAATTGACACAAATTTGGTAAAAAAACTTAGTAATACATCCCAATTTTTTGGTTAATTTATTGATAGACAACAAGCTGCAATTTAATTTTGGAACATGTAAAACTAAATCAAGAGAAATATCTTTAGTGATAATCATTGAACCTTTACCAGCCACTTTAGAGGTAGTACCATCTGCTATCAAACAAAAGATTCATCTTGATAGGGAGTGTATTTGATAAATACATTGATGTCCCCAATCATGTGATCTGATGCACCAGAATCAACAATCCATTAATTTGTTTTATGGTTATTAATGTAACACCTCATTTCTAACCGACGATTATAATAAAAATCAGAGTATTAAAATTCAATCAACAAGTACACAAAACAGGATGCTACATTTATAAACTTATAAAAAATTCATTTAATTACATGAAAATTGATACATAATACTTTCGGTTCGTAAGAAACTAAAAACAACAACTCTTATTCATTTATGAAACCAAGTTCAACTTTTACAACTACACAACAGATTTTCAATTATTCAACTAAACATGGTATAACATGTTATTCAACTTGAAACAGCTTAGTAACAACATAAATCATACTGAAACAGCTTAAAAACAACAACTAAAACAATTAAGCATCAATTCCCCAAGTGTTACGTATCAGAGCATCGACACCGACTCGAATTAATAAAGATAATCATCTTCCTTCAAGCTACCTGCACGTTACCAACATAGGGGTAACATTCAAACAGAATGGGTGAGATATAGATAATTATAAACGATATATGATAAACAATACTTAGATAAAGATCATAAACAATTCACCACTTCACAACATCAACCAAAACAACAACTTAACAATCATCCACCTTTATCAACTTATTTTACTATTTATTATATCCATCAACATTTTCTACATAAACTGCATAATCATATATTCAACACAAACTACTTAATCAGTCTAATCAACACAATTCACTTAATTAACCCGAAAACAACATAAACAACTTATCGACTTGAACGACATACACAACTTATCAACTTGAACAACATAAACAACATAATCGACATAAATAGCGCAACTCAGATACGACTCGACTATGCAAATGCATGTGGTACCATTCGGAGTAAAACTCCCAATTTAAAATTATTGTCAGGTTATCGAGGCAATCAAGGCATAAGCCTTCAACTTTCAAATTGGTGTCAATCCAGGCCAACGTGGTGTGAGCGACGACTCCGACATAAAAATGCAAATGATCTACATAACATGCACGCTTTACAACATAACAACATACAACCACAAACAGCACAACCAGCTTATACAACTTGAGCAACTTAAATCAACATTGGCTATTAAGCCTCCAACTTGAACAACATAACAACTTCGACAACGCAGAAAAACATATACGACATAGGCAACTTAAAAATCGACTTTGCCTTATAAGGCCTTCAACATAACAACTTAGAGATTTTCCGTAAACCGTAATCTTTTACCAACTCAACTGTACCTGCAACTCAACTTTACAACATCTTTTCAACCAAACAACGCAACAAAAATCAACTATTAAACTACCCGACTTACCCCGACGATTTTCATTAAATTCCGGGCAACTAAGTTTTTTCCGCCTAATTCGGCTAAACCAACTAAACCAACACTATTCCAGCTCCCACTATTAATACTGATTTATTACAATATCTTGTAACTTTTCTGCTTACTAAATTAGAGCCTCTGCTACAATTTTAGTTATCTACCATAAGTTTCTCAAAGTTCTGTTTCTGTCAAAAAAAAATTATTCTTCTGCTAAAACCTACTACATTATTATAACACTCCGTATTACCGAATTATCATAGTTTAACATACCCCTAAATTTCTATACAGAAGGTATAATATAGGAATATTAGATTAGTAGTACTTTATATAAAAGAAAACTTAGATTAATTTATTTTGTAAGAATACCAACTAAGAACTACAAGATTAATATTTAATTAACAAGATTTAGGTGGACCCCTCCCTAACATGGTGACTTGCGTCACCCTTCCCATGCTCTCACCATGGCTTGCGCCATTTGGATATATAGGGGAGGTGGCTCACGCCACTAACATAATGTGGTTCCTGTCACTTTAATTGTTTCTCCATTTGGGTGGCCTGCGCCATCCCTATTTGAATGGTGGGTGGCCTGCGCCACCCCTGTACTTCTACACAAGGTTCATTGTCCCAACTTAGGTTTTTCCAGAATTCCACAAAATCACAGCAACATATCAATAATCAAGATTAGACAAAATCTAGAAAAAAATTCAACTTAACCACAACCTATTCATCATCAACCAGTCAACAATTATACGGAATCGATCAACAAAATTAACAACACAATATATGAATCAACATAAATCAACATCGACATCAAACAAAATACAACACATACAACCACCCAAACCTAGTACTGATTATCATACCCTGTACCGTAAGTGCGAAAATGGAGATATGATCATCAGTTCTTCTTTCTCCTTCTTTGCTCCCAAGCTATTTTATCTCCTCTAAAACCCTTATTCTTCTCTAAGACTTTTTCCTCTGTAACTTCCTTGTCCTATTCTCTTGCTACCAATTAACCTAATTTTTTTATCATATAATTCTATTATATTGGGTCTTAGTCATACACCCTCTTAATTGTTAATTCCGACGCAATTCAAGCTCATTAACCAACATGCTTCAATAATCGATAATGTCACTTATAATATTATTTCCTCGATTTTCCGACCAATAATCTGACTTAACGACTTAATTATTCGCAACATAAAATCAACCAAATAATAATTCGCGACTAACTACTTACTCCCGACTTAATAGATTAACTTCCGATTATCAACCAAATGGTCCAAACATTCCCATCAACATATCCAACAACAAACGGAGAATACTCCATATCATTTTCCACAACTTATATCGACTTAAATAATTAAATTCGACTTAAATCAATTTATAACCATCAATATAATATTCCGATAAATCCGGCCATCAACACGAATCGATACAATTCCACACAAAGCAACTCAAATCGACAAATATATTCAAATCAACACGAATTACCACAACATACCACAATTATATTTAATTAAATAATTAATTAAATAAACGGGTGTTACAATTAACATGATCGACAGTAGAAATATTACCTTTTTAGGCGAGAGTAAAAGTGGAAGAAGTACTGGTGTTTTGTATTGCTTGTTGCATCATTTTCTATAACATATTTATTTATTCTTTGCTGAAAAGGTTTGCCTTTGTAGTACTTTTGGATTTGCTTTCATTAACACCAACGACATATGCGTGTGTATCCTTGAATCGTAGTTTCAGATTTATAGGTTTCCCATGAACCACCTAGCATGTTTCCTTTGTATGTCTGGGACGCTTGTAGTGACACACCATCCTCTACTTTTCTGTGGTGGGCCTTCCCAACATAATTTTTCTTATACTTTCTTCTCTTCTTATTTCTGCAAATGCTTCGCGAATGCTAGGAGAGGTTTAATTCCAAGAATTCTCCCCCTACTTCATCTAAATTTTTATTCAGTCTGAATAAAATTGATAGATTCTACCCTTCTCAATCATTTTGTGTAGATTTTTTCATCCTCCGAACACTTCCACTCTGTGTTGGCATAAATGTCGAGTTGCTGATAATACTTTATGAGAATGTGATAGTACTCTGTTACTATACAGTCCCCTTGTTGAAGGTTATGCAAGAGACTTTTGATCTCAAATATGGTTGAAGTGTTATCCACATTTGTGTTATCCACATTTGAGTAGAGTCTTCTTGGTTGCATTCCAGATTTATGCATCATTTTCATAATACATAAAATATTCACCACACTCATTTGTCATGGAGTTGAGTAACCATGACATCACAAGATTGTTTTCTAATTGCCACTTTACATGAATTGAATCAATCTTTGTTGGCTGTTTAGCATAGTCGAAAACATCGTCGGTAATATAGTCTTCCGTTCCCTTTCCTTGAAGGAAGAGTTGGACATATCTAGACCAATGTGTATAATATTTTTCCAATCGCTGTCTTTGGATTAGATGCTTGCGCTATATGTTTTTTCCTCCATGGTAAAATCCTTTTTTTTTCTCTTTCGGATCAGAACTGAAGCTCTGATACCATGTAGAAATTATGTATTTATAATTGAGTTTGTACATAAATAATCTAGGGAGTACAACTTATGTATTTATAATTGAGTTTGTACATAAATAATCTAGGGAGTACAAGTAACTAAAGAAACTAATTAAATCCTAAATAACTCAAATTAATTCCTATTTACCAAGAAGGAAAATATTCTACTATATGACTGTAAATATACATAAAACGTATTCTATAAAATCTGTATTGCTGTCCCTTATTAATGATTGTATAACTCTGCTTAATGGCTGCAGATCAGCAACTAACAGATCAGTAACCATATCAAATTTCAGTTCATGCATGACAGCAAAGTAACCATACAAAATATGTAAATAATACAGTAAAACCTAAAATATGATCCGAATAGGTGTTGATACCTCAGCCTGTTTGAGAACTTAAATCCATATGAAATATGTGCAGGAAAGCAAAATAAACAATCATTATTACAAAGTATAGCCCCATTGCCAAACTATCCAATCAAGTACAAGTCTCCCGTCTGTTTTTCTTCAGTTATTACCTATTCAAATTAACCTTGTAGAGATATTCTCATTATTCTGCCGACCAACAAGTGTATGGTTTATTTCAAAAGCATTAATTGTAGAACAATATTATAAATAGGAAGCTGCTACGGAAAAATAAAATAAAATAGCACAATTCAGATTCAAAGACAACACCAATTCATATATCCATGACGAAACCTTGGCAGAGGGGGACTACTTATTGTCACCACAAGCCCCAAGTTAGCATTCATCTTTGAGGGGGATCAATCGTGCGGACATTGGCAACTGACATACCCTCAATTCGGTCCTTGGTGATTTCCACAAAGTGACCAACAATTTCATGAAACTGCTTGAGCCCTGACAGTGGAAGAATGATGGAGGATCGATCAGAACCTGCGACCTGCAATGAAGTAACAAGGATTTACAGCAGAAAATATTTTACCCAAATTATAATAATAAAATAAAAAAAGGACAACAAAAACACAATGGCAACACACCTCAGATATTCTGAGAAAATGGCCCCTATTGTTGTTCCCAAGATCAAAGAAAAATCTTTTTTGATCAGCCCTGATCACTTTTGAGACCCCCAAGTTTCCAGTTTCTTCCTGGGCCGGTAAATCAACAGACCTGTCCACATTCAATTCAGAAGAGGTGGCAGGTTGAGTACTATGACCAGATATGAAGCCAGCACCAACATCATCCGAAAGTCCAACTAACCGCTCTGAGGATTCAGAACTTTGCTGTTGTGAAATAGAAACAATCGATGAGTTTTAACACGTCAAAAAAGACAGCTAGGAAAACTTTGGTGGCTAAGCAGAAAAAAATTCTAATAGGAAAAGAAGGAAACCTGATTAGGCAGAAGGAAAAGCCTTGAGGCTTCATTAATCTCTGCCAAAATGTTCCTGAATGCTGTCCACCCTTCATCCCTGGAACTTCCTGCAGGAACGATTATAGTGCTCCGATTTCTGCTGACAGAAGCTTCAGACACCTTCGCAAAATAAATTAGAGTTGTGAAACAAAATAAACATGTAATATATTCCATTAAACAGATATTCCAAAAAACACACATAATAGCTAAGGCCAAAAGGATGCAAAACAAGATAACAGCTTATTATGAGGGACTACATGTAACCTCGTTAGAACAATTTCAGCTAAATGGAAACACCAATTACCAGAGTTGTTTGCAAAAGCTTTGGCAGATGTTACTTACCATCACGTGTCACCAAACTCAAATCTATTAACAGGGACCAATATAGTTGACGAAGGAATTACAGAATATAATAGTTGACTTCTTCATGGCTACTCCTGTGTAGTGCAGACCAGTTTTACTGTTCTTTTTATATTACAGTGTGATGCACGCTTTAAAGCTTGATTTTTATTCAATTATTAGGAAATAATAATAAATGCTGTTCCACCAAAAATAGGAAAAGTTTTTCCATTGTGTAACAGCATGCAAAAACAGACAGCAACCAACAATGGCAACATTCATAAACTTCCAATACAGAATGATTGCCTGGTCTTCAACAATTTTCACCCTTTCCTACTTTCAACCCCACATGAAGTGAAAGCATTTGATAGGAACAACAAGCAACAAGAATATAAAAGAGGATATTGAAGATACCCCCAAATACTGAACACAGAAGATTTTACGCAAACAAAATAAAAGATCCACTTCCATGTATTTTGTACTGCTCAATAAAGGAGAAAACTCCCTGATTTTTTCCAGACTCCTTCTTGGAGTTAGAAGAGAACTTGGAAAGAGGATTTGAAAGAGGAGAAAGGATTAAAAGATAAAGGATGCAGATTAACCAATTGTGTAGGTTTGATATAAGTTGCATGGTAAGATTAAGTTGAAGGTCATCTTAACAGAAAGCCAAGTTGATGAGGATTTTTGGCAATAAAAAACACCATGAGCAACCCTAACGACAATCGTCAAACAGACATATAAACTAAGCTTCAGAATCAGAAGTCAATGCCTATGATAAATCAGAAATTCCGCCACAGAAGGACTCCAACATAAAATGATTTATATTATGTTCTAGTTTTCTCATTGTAAAACATAGGTTTTACTTGCAGTTACAGAGTTCAAGAGATAAAAATTCAACATGTTGTGCAGGTGTTTGGTTTCCACCGCTACTAAGGTAATTTTGCAGAAACACAGCCACGAACAATTTACTCTCTATCTATCTACCCACCATTATGACCAGGCATGCTGTGAAATTCAAATTCCTAAATCTTACAAAAGTATCATGCAATTCAAGCAACCGCATTAGGAATGTCTAACAAGAACTCAACACCAACATTTACCGCAAAATCTAAATTAAAATTTCCATTTCCCTTTTTGACAAGTAATCCTCATTTAAAATCCCGCATGTTATACAGCAAACTCCGTCCCATTAAACCAACCCAGTTGGTAAATGTGCATGGACATTATATACACCAAACTCCTTCCAAAAAAATAAACAAGTTGTAAACCGGTAAATAACTAAAAAAATTCCTCATATTCTACCTCTTTCAAAACTGTTGTTCAATGTTATGATAACTGAATTTCATTATTCCACGGAATGAAAGAAACACATTTGCTAAAATTGCCAATTGAAAACTCTACAAAGTTGAGATGTTTTGACCTTCATAATTAGAATCAGATGATACAAAGTGAGAGTAATTGAGAATTTGAAAATACCTTTAAGAAACGACCTCTCCTATTCTCCCCAATGTCGAAGTAGAAAACCTGAAAAGAAAAAAAAATTAGAGACAGAGGAAGAAATTAGGTTAATTGAATTACTAATTACAAATTTACTCCACCTTGGTATCGAGCTGCAATTCCTTACTGAATAGCTCTTGATCATCAGGATTAACGTAATAATTGAAGAGATCGAGAAACCACGAAATGCCGGAAAACGGAACGATGATGGTGGACCTAGTAGCAGAAGTTTTCTCAGAAATCTTAAGGTAACGACCACGAGGATTCTCTTTCAGATCGAAGTAAAACAGCTTATGCTCAACCTGCAAAGTTTTGCAAAGAAGCTCCACGTCAGCACCTCCACCTCCACCACCGCCACTACCACCACCGCCGCCGCCACTACCACCACCGCCGCCGGAGTTCCCCTCCATCTACGCCAATCCAATTACAGATAATTGAAATTGAAGAAATAAGAAACAGATCTGAGTTAGAAACACCAACAAGTATAATAGCGACGGTTACAGTTAGAAAGTAGAAGTGGAGAGTGGAGTGTGAAGTGGCTTTTGGTTTGAGTTGGATTTGTGGAGCGAGGTACTGCAACAACAACTACAAGGACGTATTTCCCGATGCGATGTCTACAAGGCTATTATTCGTAGATCCATATCTTCTCTCATGTGAATCTTTCTTTTCACCTCATCAAGTCAATTTGTGAGAATCGGTAACTTTCTCTATTTGTAGCTGGGAAATACTGCTCCTAATTGCTCCTACTGTAATAAATTGGGTTTTTTACCTAACTTAGGATTTGCGTCTACGATCGTTTCTTACGTATTAAACTAAAAGTTACTCAATCACTCATTAATTATTGATGCAGTTTTTCCAAAAATATTAAATTAAGTATGTGTTTTTATTATCATAAATTAAAGTGAAGGATAATAATTTAGGAGTGATGTAGTATATATTATTTAGTTGATGTAATAAAATAATGATAAAATTATATTACAGTCTTAATAAAGTTTTTGATCCTCTTAAATATTTTATAATTTATAATTTTTAGTCCTCTAACAATTTCTTTTAAAGAATAGTCTTTATAATCCCTTTTATTAATTAGTACTTAGACTGAATTAGCGACGATTTTAATCGATTTTAGTGACGATTTTTTACTTAGCAACGATTTTGGCAGAATAACTAAAAATTAAAATTGAAAATTTATGAGGATCATTCTTTCTTAAAAGAAATTTTTGAAAAAACTAAATGTGAAATTATAATATCTATGAAAGACCAAAAATTTCATTAACTCAATTATTTATTATATTAAAGGTGACAATTATTTTTAAACAATTTTATTTTGTATAAATATGACAAATATTTTAGAATGAATGGAATAAAGTACCAAATGAAAAAATAAGTGTTGCGATTAAAAAAGATTATTGAAGAAACTAAATGCATAATTTTTAATATAATATTTTAATAGTTGGTTTAACAAGTGTTCTAAAAGTAAAAATATTATATATTGGTTCGTAAAGGAATCAGAAGTATTATTTGAATTAGTGTTTTTAAAATCTGACTCGTCATTAAATCGGTAAGGATATTGAATCACTGGTTTATAAGTCGAACCATTATAATAAGTTAAATAAATATATCATTATAATAAGTATAAAATCGGTCGAACCGAATGATTCAGTCTCTAAAAATATAACTAGCACTTATATTTTATGAAAATATCATATCAAATATTTACGGGTTTATAATTTAAAGTATCACACATAACAAAATAGTACAAAATAACAAAATGTACTTGCAAATAAAGTCTAATTTTGCATCATAATCTAATTGAATAGTTTTTAACAAAATAACTATGTCTACTAAATTTAGTTCCAATGAGGGAAAACTATTTCAATGTTGGGATCGGCTTCTTCAACATCAAAACCATCAACAACAAAATCAACCGGATCCGCATCATCTTCACCATCGATGATATTATTACTTTGATTTTCCTCCAGAATTAAGTTGTGCATCACCCTCAACATCAACCTCATCCAAATTTAATTGATCTATAACAAAAATCAATTTAGATAGTTACGCAATTGACATATAGTAAACAAAATTGTAATTCACAATAACTAATGTCATACCAAGATCGTTTGAAACAGGTTGAATTGTCAAACTAGCAAGATCTTTGCGTAGTGCTTCAACTTCCTCAATAGTTAAGAATGACGGTGAATCATCCAACGTCCAATTAGAATGATCACCAAGTGTTTCAAAATTGGTAGGATCATAATTTTGTTTCTTCTTATTTCTATCAATCATTAGAATAAAAATTAATTAAACATTCAAATCATTATTTCTCAAATCACTAGAAACAATTAATCTATAGAAACAATATATGTAATGTCAACAAGCAAGGTGTATATGTAGTGTTTTTTGATTAATTTATAGAAAAAGTATAAGTACAATACTTGTTTTTTTGTCACTAATGTATATGTAATGTTTAATTTCACTAATTTCGCTACATGTTCAATAAGCTAGGTGTATATTGTAACACCCTTTCTACCTCATCACAAATGGCATACATTTAATCATTTATCAGAGTAAAACTCAAGAAAGGATATCACACATACTCATACAACTCATAATCCTCATATTGAGTCATGTCCCGTAATACGAGTTGTAAAAATCTTGAATACTCATAGACATCTTATCAGTTAAAATATTAAGTAATCAAAAGACACTTCATCTCTCATCTTTAATAAAAGAAACTTCATAATTTAATTCCAAACATGAGTAAAAATATTAAGTAATCAAAAGAAATAACTTCTTATTTCAAATAAACAAAACAACTCAAACGAAACTTTATCCCGAATGTTACTAGACACAAAGCAGTACTCCACTTCTAACTAACTCGACGACTCACTACCTCCGAGTTAAGCACGCACCGACATAACCTTGATTATATGCAGGATGGCATAATAGACCATCACCAAAAGGCAGGCAGGGTAAGTAAATTCACATTCAATAAAATAATATAGAAATGATAATTTAAAATAAAACAACAATAACCATCTCTCATCACCAGCTCAATTATACATAACATCAATTACGTCACATCACAATAACATTCGTCATAACTCACTTATACAAAACATCAATTAAATTTCATCATCACACAAAACCAATGCAAATCATGCTATCTCATTTAGAATGATATGCAACCTCTTAATATGCATGTGGTACCGAAACATCTGCATGAATGGACACTGGGTCATCAACCCTCCCCTAAAGGAGCACATCATAACATCATATCACTTCAATTCGCACAATGGGATTGAAGCTACCAATGGACCGAAGTCCACTCATAATTCAATGTCATGAATGCAAGACGCAATATACATACATCATCCTCAAAACATCATAACATTGCATCCGCATTCACCATTAATCATAATTCTCATACTCACTCATGTCATCATACTTCTACATCATGTAATCATATCTCATAACTCAAAGGAAATCATTTTTAATTCGTCATACACCATTTAATTACTAATTCTACCCATACTTCATAACTCATAAAAAAATCAAGAAAATCCTCATACATCATATAATCGCTAATCCTACTCATTTTAGTCCTTAAAACATATCATATGACCAATCTACAACCTCACAACAGCCTATAGCAATAGCCACCTCAAGAAACACATCAATTCTAAACTAAAAGATCATTTTTCAAAACTTTACAGGGCTCTCTAAGTGAGACATCTTGCTAGCTAAGAGCCCATCTCTCTGGTTGTGCTCTCTAAGCGAGCTTCGCGAATTCAACAGATTTTTCTGTGATTTCCAACATTCCTCTTCTGCGACAGTCTCAATAAAAACTCACATTTAACATCAGTATAGCAGCAGGATCACAATTAACATCAACATTCCTCACAATAATATCAAATACATCATATAACATCATTATATTCATCAAATCATCATGAAATCATCATCAAAACACAAAATCATCCATCAATCCCTATACCCTAAACTATGTCTCAAAAACCCCAATTATGTTCCCACATTATAATACCGAACAGAAAAATACTCCCCATACCTTAAGTTCCGTAAGCTTTTTTTTCGATAATCTCCTCGAAAATCCTTCCAACCTTCAAGTTCTAGCTTATCCTCTTCTTCAGAGCTCTTCTCCCAAAAGTGCGGTCGTTCTAAAATGATCGTTCACAAAACCACTCTTTTTGGCACTCTTACCCCTAAGACCTCAATAGACCTTCTCCAAAATACCCTCACTAATTCCTCATCAAATGACCACATTACCCTTATCCTCCAATTCCTCTTATATTATTTAATTTAATCTCAAATAATAAACTAATCCCACTAAACATTAATATTTCGAATATTAATAATATATTAAGTCATCCCCAAAACTCCACAAAACATCAAATAACATCATAAACATCAAAATTCACAAAAAAAAACACTTCAATTAATTTAAAATCGACTTTGGAGCGTTACAACTCTCCCCCACTTAAGAATTTTCGTCCTCGAAAATGTACCTGAAGCAAACAGCATCAGATACAATTCCTTCATCTGATCCTCTTGCTCCCAAGTCCAACTATCACCAGCTGATCCACCCCACAATACCTTCACCCAGGCAATCTTTTTTCTTCTTAATCGCTTCATTTCTCTATCATCTATCTGTACTGGTGAAACCTCCACAATCAAATTATCTCTTACTCGAACATCATCCATCTGAATCACATGTGACGGATCCGCAATGTACTTCCTCATTTGTGACACATGAAACACATCATGAAAATTCGCAAGTGACGGTGGTAATGCAATACAATATTCCACCTCTTTGACCCTCTGCGAAATCTGATACAGTTCAATGAAACGCGGAGTGAGCTTTCTGGACTTCAAATTTTGGTTGACACCTCTCATTGGAGTAACTTTCAAGAACACATGATCTCCCTCTTGAAATTCAAGTGATTTCCTTCTCTTATCATGGTAACTCTTTTGACGACTTTGAGAAGTCTTCATTCTCTCCCGAATCATCTTAATTTTTTCCGTCGTCTCTTGTACAATCTCAGGTCCAAGCACAACACTCTCGCCTGATTCATACCAACACAATAGAGTCCTACACCTCCTCCCATATAATGCTTCATATGAATCCATATCAATGCTCACATGAAAACTATTGTTATAAGTAAACTCAATCAACGGAAAATGATTATCCCACACACCCCCATGATTCAACACACAAGCCCCTAGTAAATCTTCTAAAGATTGGATAGTCTGTTATGTATGATCGTCCATCTGTGGATGATAAGCAGACCTCATCCTCAACTTGGTTCCTAAACCATCTTGTAAACTCTTCCAAAATCTCGATGTAAACCGCGGATCTCTATTTGACACAATACTCTATGGTATCCCATGCAATTTCACAATCTCATTATTATACATCTCTGCTAACTTCAACATGGAATGATTAATCTTCATCGGCAAGAAATGCACCGACTTAGTTAATCGATCAACAATCGCTCAAATGGAATCATTTCCCTTCACCGTCTTCGGCAAACCTGTCACAAAATCCATAGAAATGCTATCCCATTTCCATTCCAGAATACTCAACGGTTGCATCAAACCTAAAGGCTCTTGATGTTCAACCTTCAATTTCTGACAATTCAAACACACATACACAAACTTTGCAACATCTCTCTTTATACTTGGCCACCAGAACAACTTCTGTAAATCACAATACATCTTAGTTACGCCAGGATGAATACTTAATCTACTTCGGTGTCCTTCTTAAAAAATACTCTTCTTCAACTCTAGAATATCAGGAACACACACGCGATCCCGAAACCCCATCATACCATTTTCATCAATTCAGAATTCTCCTCTGTCACCCTAGTTAATCAAAGTTATTTGATCAACCAACCTCAAATCAGATTGTTGTCCTAAACGGATCTCTTCCATAATATCATTCATCAATTTCAGCATACCCATCTTTACACTCTCAGATATAGTCTCACACAACAAACTCGTGTCTCTGAGTTGCTCAATCATCTCAAGTTCTTTTACCATCAACATCGACATGTGCAGTCTTTCTACTCAAAGCGTCTGCGACCACATTAGCTTTACCAGGATGGTAACTCAAATCAAAATCAAAGTCTTTCAACATTTTTAACCATCTCCTCTGCCTCATGTTTAGTTCCTTCTGATCATACAAGTATTTCAAACTCTTATGATCGTTGAACACCTCAAACCTCGATCCAAACAGATAGTGTCTCCAAATCTTTAACACAAAAACCACGGCTGCTAACTCTAAGTCATGGGTAGGATAGTTCCACTCATGAACACGTAGATGTCTAGAAGCATAGGCAACTACCTGACCATTTTGCATCAGCACACCACCAAGATCCATCTTCGAAGCATCACAGTACACCATAAAAGATTCACTTGAATTAGGAAAAATCAACACTGGAGCAGTCGTTAACCTCCTCTTAAACTCAACAAAACTCTTCTCGCACGCAACATCCCATACATAAGCCTGACCCTTTCGAGTAAACTCGAATTAGGAATTTAACTATATACTCTAGATCAGAGGATGATAATTGAGACTCCGTCTATTGGTTATATGGTTACATCTTTAGTATGTTCGAAGTGTCCATTAACTATTTTTATAAAGATTTCAACGTGGATTTGATTTTTTTACCGCTTGGCAATCTGGATGTTATTTTGGGGATGAACTGGTTGGAATTCAACCGGGTCTATATTGATTGTTATAGGAAGAAGTTGTTGTTTCTTAATCCTGAAGAGGAGGCGTTGGCTAATTCTTTATCTACTAAAGAGTTGAGAACTTTTTTGGAAGATGGGGCTAAGATGTTTGCATTGTTCGCATCTTTATCTGTTGAAAGCAAAGTATCAATTAGTGAGTTGCCAGTTGTGAATGAATTTTCTGAAGTATTTCCTGATGATATTATAGAATTACCTCCGACAAGAGAAGTTGAATTTACTATTGATCTGATTCCAGATACAAGGCCTATTTCTATGGCACCATACATGATGTCTGCATCAGAGTTGTCTGAATTGAAATCTCAGATTGGAGAGTTTCTTGATAAGAAGTTTATTAGGCCAAGTGTGTCGTCGTGGGGAGCTCTAGTGTTGTTGGTAAAGAAGAAATATGGTATTATGTGTATGTGCATTGATTATCTTCAGTTGAATAAAGTGACAATTAAGAATAAGTATCTGCTTCTGAGGATTGATGACTTAATAGATCAGCTAGTTGGTGCCCGTATTTTTAGTAAGATTGATTTGAGGTCAGGTTACCATCAGATTAGAGTGAAAGAATGGGATATTCAGAAGACTGCGTTTAGAACTCGTTAAGGATATTATGAATATGTAGTGATGCCTTTCGAAGTGTCTAATGTGTCAGGTTTATTTATAGAGTATATGAATCATATCTTCCATTCTTATTTGGATAAGTTTATTGTGGTATTTATAGATGATATTCTTATTTATTCTAAGACTGAAGATGATCATAAAGAAAATTTGAGGATTGCATTGCAGGTGTTGAAAGATAACAAGTTGTTTGCGAAGTTATCAAAGTGTGAGTTTCTGGCTTAAGAATGTGAGTTTCTTGGGTCATGTGATTTCCGTTGATGGTATAGCGGTGGATCCTTCTAAAGTAAGTATTGTGTTGCAATGGGAACCTCCGAAGACAATTAATGAAATTAGAAGTTTTATGGGTTTAGCAGGTTATTATAGAAGATTTATCCAAGGGTTTTCTAATTTGGAATTATCGTTGACTCAATTGACTAGAAAGAGTCAAGCGTTTATTTGGGATGCAGCTTGTGAGGAAAGTTTTAAGGAATTGAAAAAGAAATTAATTATGGTACCGGTATTGGTTTTGCTAAGTCATGGTGAACCTTTTGTTGTATATTGTGATGCGTCCAAGATGGGACTAGTGGGAGTTTTGATGCAAGATGGTAAAGTAATGGCTTATGCTTTGAGATAATTGAGGGTACATGAGAGGAATTATCCTCCTCATGATCTTGAATTAGCTGCAGTGGTCTTTGTATTGAAAATTTGGAGGCATTATTTGTATGGGTCAAGATTTGAAGTATTTAGTGACCACAAAAGTTTGAAGTATCTGTTTGACCAGAAGGAACTGAATATGAGACAGAGAAGATGGTTGGAATTTCTGAAAGATTATGATTTTAATTTGAGATAGCATTCGGGTAAAGCTAATGTAGTAGCAGATGCGTTAAGCCGTAAGATAATTCATATGTCGGCATTGATGGTGAAAGAAATGGAGTTAATTGAGCAGTTTAGATATTTAAGCATGGTTTGTGAGACGACACCTGAGAGTGTTAGGCTTGGAATGTTAAAAGTGAATAATGACTTTTTGGATGTTATTAAAGAGAATCAGAGACTTGATGCCTACATGAGGAAATGATCCTGAAAGTGATTTCCAGGTGGATATTTCTGGTAAGTTGAGATTCCGGGGCAGAATTTGTGTACCGAACAATGAGGAGTTTAAAAGGGAAATTTTAGAAGAAAGTCATCGGAGTAGCTTGAGTATTCATCCCGGAGCTACAAAGATGTATCAAGACTTGAAGAAGTTATTTTGATGGTTTGGTATGAAAAGAGACATAGCACAATTTGTGTATGCTTGTTTGGTCTATCAGAAATCAAAAGTGGAGCATCAGAAGCCTTCGAGAACGATGCAGCCGTTGGAAATTCCATAATGGAAGTGGGACAGTATTGCTATGGACTTTGTTACTAGTTTTCCGAATACGGCGAGAGAGTTTGATGCTATTTTGGTAGTTGTGGATAGACTTACGAAATTCGCACATTTTATTCCTATCAATATGAGTTTTCCATTAACGAAGCTAGCAGAAATTTATATCAGGATAATTGTGAAGTTGCATGGTATTCCTTTGAGTATAGTTTCGGATAGAGATCAGAGGTTCACTTCTGAATTTTGGAAGAGTTTGCAAGAGGCTTTGGGTTCCAATTTGAAAATGAGTTTGGCTTATCATCCGCAAACGGACGGTCAGTCGGAAATGACTATTCAAACATCAAAACATTTGTTGAGGACTTGTGTTTTGGAACAGGGTGGTTCCCTTGGGATACTCATTTGTCATTTATTGAGTTCGCGTACAACAATAGTTACCATTCTAGTATTGGAATGACACCTTTTAAAGCTTTGTATGATAGGAGGTGTAGGACGCCTCTGTGTTGGTATGAGACTGGTGAAAATGTGGTGTTTGGACCTAAAATTATGCAATAGACTACTGAGGCAATTCAGATGATCTGCGAGAAGATGAAAGCGTCTCAGAGTAGACAGAAGAGCTATCATGATAATCAGATAAAAGAATTAGAATTTGTGGAAGGTGATCATGTGTTTTTGATGGTCAATCCAATGACGGGTGTTGGACGTGCTTTGAAATCTAAGAAGTTGGATCTCGATCTTACCTAATGATAAAAAATGCAATGGCTGCTGACGTGGATCTTCGAGTCTGCTCGTGCGATCAAGAGAATTGGGGGGTGTACCTGCAAGGTACTATAATGCCAAAGTAAGAACGGGCACAAGAGCTAGCGAGTAAGAATAAAGTGTTTGAGGAGAGAATATTAAATACCTGACCCTCACAAATGAGAGGGTTTATATAGAGAGCACCCAACGTGTGGCCAACGGTCCCTATTTTTTGGGGGATCCGCGATCCAGGCCCAAAAATAGGTAACTGCCAGGAAGGGAGCGAGGACGAGTATCCTTCTCGGGAGACATTTGTGTCAGGCATGGAGCCCCGAGCAAGGTTTGTCTTGGTCGATCCTGGAAGGTCCCTGTCATAGTCGAGCAGGGTCGTGAACAAGGAGGAAAGGACGAGCACCATGGAGATGGATCCCCTGGATGATGAGTTATTGGATCGTTTCTCGGCCGAAAAAGGTTGGGCCATACTTAGTCGTTAGTCCAGTCCAGAACAGATCCTAAGTTCATTGGATCGTACCAGATTTTGCAAAAAGTCGGTATTGTTGCTTATAGAGTGGTGTTACCTCCAGAGCTTTTGAACTTGCATGACGTGTTTTATGTGTCGCAACTTCGGAAGTATGTATTTGACCCATCTCATGTTATTCCGAGGGATGAGGTGCAGGATAGAGATAACCATACGGTAGAAGTAATGCCGATAAGGATTAAGACCGCAAGATGATGCAACTCAGAGGTAAAGAGATTCCTCTGGTGAGAGTAGCTTGAGGAGGAGCTACTGGTGGAAGTGTAACCTGGGAGCTGGAAAGCAGGATGCGAGAGTCGTATCTGGAACGTTTCTCATCAGGTACACTTTCGAGGACAAAAATATTTTCACCGGGGGAGAGTTGTAACACCCTATTTTTAATATTTATTCGTCGGCTATTTTTGGCGCATTGTTGGCCTTGTGTAAGGCGTGTGTCTTGTTGTTTTTGTGTAATGTCCTAGTGGGACCACTAGAATTGTGGTGCGATTAGTAATAAGGGGTATGAGAATAATAATAAGACAAATTAATCACTATTATTATTATTATGAAAATATATTAGTAAATATTAGAATTATTATTATTATTATTATATAAAAAATTAAATTAGTAATATTAAGATTTTATTATTCAGTCTTAAATAAAGTAGGGATGAATTAGTAAAATCAATATTATGAGATTAATCAGAAATTAAGGAGATAATTAGTCATAATTTTGTGAAAGAACCAAGGAGATCTAGGAAGAGGAAGAACAGCTAGGGCATCTCCATAACCAGAAATTCGCAAGAAAATTCATCAAAATTCGAGGTAAAGGGGGAGAAAGGAATTCTCTTTAGGTGATATAACATGATGGGGTAGTGAGGGGTTCCTTACCTCGTAGGAATTTTTTTTATTTATGATGAATTTATGATTGTATGAATGTTGTTGTGAATCTGTGATTATGATTATCTGATCTTGTTGATTATTGGTGAAATATTGTTGTTGTTGTTCTGGTGTATGCATAGTTTGTACAGATTTTTATTGTTGCAAAAGAACAGTTAAGAATCTAGATCAAGAATATTGATAAAACTAGATTTAGTAACTTAGATGAAAGAATGATGTGATTAAGATGTAAAATCTGTGTAGAAACCTTTTTAGGACTGATATGAAGTGTAGGAACAAGAATCGTAGGAATTAGATGTAGAGTGTATGAGAAAACATGAAAATTAGACAGCCTTTATCATTACGCGTAATAACATGGCCATACGCGTAAGGATGGGATTGAAAACAAGGTAATACGCATAATAGTAAGTCAATACGCTAATGAAGGTGAAATATTTAGGGCCCTCTGCCCATTCTAGTAAGCTACGCATGAGAAACCAAGTAAATATGTGAATGTGCAGCGTATAGGGGTGCATACGCGTAATGAGCGATGTAGGGTGATATAATACGCGTATAGTGGGCGTAAGAGTGCGTAGAAGCTGGCCCGTACGTGTATGGCCTAGGGAAAATTTTGCAGTTTTGCGATTTCTATCCCGATTTCGCATTCGTTGTCGATTTTCTTGATCTGAGGCAATGATGTAGACCTTAGGACATATTTAATCGAGTATTGGTGTGGAGATTTTAATTAATGATGAAATTTAGGTGGATTTAACTAGACAATTAAATCGGATAAGTCGCGTGAGGATTATATTGGTGACTGTGTGGAATTATTGTTGCATATGTGATCAGATGGATCGTGTAGATGTATAATATGGTGGTTATACATGTTGTATGCATATTCATGGTCATGCATTCATTGAAATATTATTGTTGGTATGAATCGTTGTCGGATGGGCGTATGCGGTCCTTTCGTACATCGTTATGGAGGATGGTGGGATAATCATTGTCGGATGGGTGTATGTGATTTATTCGAGTTCGATTGAATGAACAAAACTGGTACCACATGCATTGTGTTGTTGTTGAGTTACATTGCATAACTATTGTTGTTTCATTGTTACATAATTATTGGTATGATGTTGTATATGTTGATTTGTGCGAGGAACTACCCTTGATGTGTTTTATGCACCGTTAATATTTGAATTTGTTTCTCACCCACTTGTTGTTGTTTTGTTGCGTATGTGCTTCTTTGGAAGTACAAATAATCCAGGTACTTGAGTATGCATGAAAGTCGTGTTGCTTGTTCGAGTCATAGGACTGTTCTGATATGTAACACGAGATGGGGACTTTTTGATGTTTTGTTTAATTTTGTTACGTATCTTATCATGTTGTTGGAAACTTTATAAACCAAATTTATTGAGGATATATTATTGATATTGGCATGTTGCCTTAAGTTGAACAAATTATGTTTTTCGTTGTTATAATTAAGAAGTTTGTTGACTATTTTGTTGATGTCGCATTCCACTTGTTTTAAACTCTAATTTTTCATATGAAATTATTATTTTATAAACTGGAAAAAGTGGGGTTTACAGAGATCCCCAACGACTATATTCCTTATTGGTTCATGCACGAATATGGATTGAGTTGGGCCTTGCCCGGCTGGATGGCAGCTGCCAGTCTAGAACATGATCCCCCAAGTTGTTGCCCTTGTTTAAAGGGAAATGACTTAGACGATGATCTAGGTCGACGAGGAATAGACTTGCGGGGATATTACAACGTCTTGCCCGAAAATGCGCCTACCCTTTAGCGAGGTTGAGGTTGTGAAACTTGTTCTTTGAATGGGGAGCTTGAAAGTTGTCTTTCTCCTGAAAGTCGTTGAGTTGTCTTGAGAAGCTAGAACGTTTAGTTTTTTGCTGACACGTGTGACGATGCATTAATTGCTTTTATATTGCCTAGGGAATCTAGGTTGCAGGTAATGATGATTTTCTCATTGCTCTTCCTCATGCGAGCAAGGTCCTTATAAAAGGAGAAACTTAAGCTCATTTCCTTATTCATACGAATTTCTCCTCCCACCGAAATCTTGTGCTCTGCAACCTCGCCTTCGCCGGAAGCTTTGTCGTCGTTGTTTTGTTCTTTGTCTTCAAATGTTACCTTCAACAACCTCATCTTCTCCAATGGATCAAGGTACGTTTCCAACTGCTTTGTTCATTATTTTTCTGCAGAAATTAAGAACATTCATGATTCTTCATGAAATTTCTGGATGAACTTCATGAGTTCTTCTGAGAATGCATAAATTTATGGAAATTCCATGAGAAACATGAAGAACATATGAATGTTAGGAGGAAGATTATGGTTAGTGTAAAAGATGACTTTTAGATCTCTGCAGGATGCTTGTTAAAAAACTTTTGCATTTGTAGTCTGGCATTAGGCCTATCTTGACCTTGGATGGTCGCACGTTGGGGATCCTTCAGTGGGATCCTCATCGTTGATGATTTTCATAGTATGTGCAAAAAAGGGGTATTCCTCGAGAGGAACTCCTTTGATGAGTTTGATATCTGTTTAAGGGCTGGGTCGAGGACACTTCATCGATCTTTGCACCGCCCTTTCACTTGACTTCGCGGTTGAAGGGTGGATTTGTCTTCTTCGAATCCATGTGTGCTCCCCTGCTTTTCAGGTGAAAGGGATGATCACGATGACGACCATATTCTGGATGAGAGCTCCGCCCACGATGATGGGGTCGGGAACACTGACATCCCTGAGGCTGATCATTCGTGGATAAAGCTCAAACCAAAAGATGGCCTCGGTCTTTGCGATAGATGATTATGATGCTTTTAGCATGGTGGGGAACTAGAAAGAAGGGGATCCGATTAACTTGCAGGTATTTGCTCCTAAGCTCGAACACAGGACTTGCTCGCGCTACCAAGGGTTGAGGTTTCCTATGTATGAGTTTATGTTTTGGAAGGTTGGATACCGTTTTCCCTTTACAGATTTTCAGCAGGAGGTCTTCACACACTACATTCAAACTAGTGTGTCGTTACCTAAAGATTGGTACTAAATTCAAACTAGTGTGACACTACCTGAAGATTGGCACTACCATTTACCTATTCTTTCGGGTTTTCCATATCCAACGAAAGTTGCAGGATGGTCGGCACAACTGGGTGTCGTTTAAGCAACTGAGTCGACTCTTCAAAGCGTATTTGGAGTTTGTTTGTGACTTCAAACATCGATTTTAAGTCATCAAGTCATGCTCGCCAGAGGAAAAAGAGTTATTTGTACCACAAGGAGATGGTGGACGGTGTGGAGAAAATGGTATCCTTCTTTCACATGGAGTGGGTAGAGGCCCATTTCACTCATGGAAGCGATTATTACATCACGAAGTCGGACGAGCTAAGTGTCGATGACATGGAGGCGTACGTGAAGCTTGTTAACTTCGTCGCGGGTTTTTGCCCGACGTTGCTTGTGGACATCGATGGTTACTCCCTCCTAACTGAAGATGGGGTGCCCGTTGTGTCGGCCAGGTTGATTAGTTGCAAGGATCTCCTAAATTGCGAGGATGATGAGGCGTCTTTCGAACTCCTAGGTGGAGTTTATGTTTTATTAAATTAATGTTTTTGTTTGGGAAGTTATATAACTTACATTTTTTATTTATCATGTTGATAAGATGGTCGAAATGTGTGAGCTCCTGGTCAAAGCAAATCGAGGGAATCTGAAGCGGGGCCCGAAGACCAGGTTTGAGACCGTTAAAGACCAAGCCACTCTGGAGAAATTTTTCTCCTCAGGCACTCCTTCATCGGGCATCACCTCTATTGGGGCTTCTGCTCTTGGAAAAAATAAGAGGCAGGGGTCGGAAAGGAGGGTCCTTCCCTGAAGGAGGCAGTTGACGCTCCTGCGGGAAAGTTCGTGCTACCTCCCTGCTACAACCTGACGAATATTTTTGACGAAGGTACGTCTGTGGTGGTCCTTGACCTGGACGTTGCTTCTATCCATACTACTAATCGTGTGACGAGGAGGAAGGGGCTATATCGGGATACATATGGGATGATGAGAATCCTTGAGGTTGCCTTGATTTTAAGTGATGCAGAGACATCACCTAAGAAGGACCTGACCGCAACCAAGAAGAAAATAGTTAAGATTAAGGAGGAGAGCATTGAACTCTATAATAAATTGAGCAAGCTGGAGGGGAATCTAGAGGCCAAGAAATTGTTATTGATCAAGCTGAGGGGGGCGCGGGATAAGGCGAAAGCTGCCACTGAGGAAATCAAGAAGTTAAAGGAGAGGGTCGAGGAGCTGGAAGGTGTCGCAAGGATCGGGGATGATGAGTTTGAGGAGGGGGCCCATGAAGACTCGGGAGGAGTTACTTGCTCTTATCTGTTTGCTCGAGCAGGACAACTTGGACATGGCTTCTTTTGGCTTCAACAATATTGCCGACCAGATTAAGGCGAAAAACCCAAACATGGAATTGGTCATCGATAGCATTGGCCCATTGTGTCGTGTTGAAAAGGGTGAGGTTATCCCCCCGGATGAGGAGTGAAGTTTGGGCCTGCACACCTTGCTTTTTAGTTGGCTTGCGTTCCATTTTGATGTTGTTAGGGCTATGCCCGTTTTATGTTTTTAATTTATGGGTGTAATACCCTGATTTTTGCCCTAAGATTTCTTCACATTTCATCTGCATCTTGCATACAAACAAGGTCACGCATGGTTCGTTTATCCTTCTCGGTTGTGGGTCTATACCTCACAGGGGATCACTGTGTTCTTACTTACTTTTATTTGCTTATATTTACTAACCTCTAACCAAAATACAAAAATATGTTGCAGTTTGCTTCTTCTTCTATGTTGCAGGATTTCAAAGAAAAGGCAATGATTTCAATTCAGATGTGTTTGTTCAGTTATGATGCGATTCAGATGAACGTTTGACCTAATTTTGGTCAAACTATCAAAAAAATTGTTTCAACTGCAAGTTGTGTGTGCCAGTGGTTATTCCTCAGACAGTGTGTGTTCAAAGTTCAAGTTGTGTTGTGTACAAAGTTCGTCAGTGCATCAATGATTTATCTGTGGATTTATTTTCCTCAGTATGGATTTGGATTATCAGGGCAGTTTTCGGATGATTCAAATGGTTGTGGCTTAGGTGGCAAAGTTGCAATTTATTCAATGGTTAAGTGACAACTGTGTTCATTTTATCAGAGGCTTGTGCAAGAAAGATCAAGATTTGGTTTTGGGCTAAAAATAGAAAATAATCACTTTATATCCGATTATCCATTTCTATTCATTTTTTCACCTCCATCTTATAAATCATTACCCATTATTATTCAATAACCATTTTTTTCCAGTTTTCTCGATTATCCGTATGCAATAATCATTTTTTTGATTATCCATTCTTATTCATTTTAATTTTTTTATAATCCAATTTCTAAAAATCCTTACTATCCATTTCTTTTTCTAAACCAAATGTCAAAATTATTTTTAATCCAATTTTAGTCCATTTCTCAATTTTTAAGCCCATATACATTTGTTCTAATTAAAGCCCATTCAAAAAAAAAAAGAGTTTCTAAGAGAGTAAATCATTATCCTTTTATTCATTAAACCATTTACATTGCAAATTTACAAAACAAATTAAACAGAAATAAAAAAAAAGACGAGGAAGCTTCATATACAATACGTCATGGTTTTATCCCAGCCAACTCCAAAAGTCAGCCACAATATACACTCCAGACGCGGGCCCCACGTATACTCCACAAGCAAAATTCAGCTGCAAGCCCCAAAATGCAGCTCATCACGTGAACATCCTCCACACGCGGCTGCACCACACATCTCACATTTTTCCAACACGTGACTACATCATCTCCAAGCCACTTCCTAAAACGCAAGTCGGTTGAACATCAAACGCAGCAACATCATCAACACACGCGGACAGCACCTACAACACAAACAACATGACATCAAAACGCATCTCAAAATGAACGAAACGCAGGGCCAAATTCATGCAACATGAAACGCAACACCTGCTGCACACCACCAGCCGAAAACACGTAGGATTCACGCAAGCCACAACACTCTTTTGCACTTCAACCAAAACGCAATGAAAAGCCACACAAAACACAGAAATTTCCAGCACCGAAAAAACGCAGCAAACATGCGGAAAGCATGAGCATCCAAAACGCGAGCGGATTTTCCCAAAACGGCAGCTCAAATCAACTTCTTCCTTCTATAAATAGAACCATCCTCACCTTCATTTCATCAAGCTTCAAAAGCCTCAAAACCCCTGCCAAAATCATTACTCAGCATTCAAAAACTTCAAACACCATTTTTACAAATTTCAAAAAAAATCCAAATCAATTCTTCAATTCGAATTCATCTACATCAACACAACAATAACATCCAAACAAGAACAGAGAAGAAGAATAAAATAGAAGATTGAAGCGTTTCTCACCATTTTCGAAAGGTAGTGAAATTTTTCCGAAGAAACTTTGAAGCTCTGATTTGTTTAATTCATGTACCGACGGGAGAAATAAACCATATATTTGAATTCTACTCAACCTCACGGTCGAAACGAGACCCCATTGGAGCTCCGCCGTTCCGATTCGGCGGAGCTCCGAATTTTTTTCCTCCTCCATGAACAGTAGCCGCGGCATCACCAAGGGGAAGAAGAAGCACGTTTCAGTTTTCATTTTTTTATATATTTCGTTTTTTTTTTATTTTTTATTTTTAATAAGAATTGGTGTGGGCCTTCAATGCCTTGGACCGATCCATTTACTATCCATACACCACATTTTCCTGCGCCCCTGTGTTTTTCTTTTTCTTAATTTTTTTTTTAATTTTTTGTTTTATGATTTTAATAAATCTTTGTTTTCATTTTTTTTAGAAAATTTTGATTTCTAAAAAGGTGAGAGTCATTAGAGAATATTTTTAAGCAACTCTTTTTTAAAAAAAAAAAAATCTTAAGTAGAAATTACTTTAACATTTTTTTTCTTTGAATTTTCTTTATGAATATTTTTTACTTCATTTATTTTGTTTTGGTGGATTCTATGTTAGATCCACTTTCGTATTCATCTTATATTTTCCTTTTGGTCGATGAGATCTCCGATTCGCGAATATTGGTTTTCGAAGATGTTTAATCTTCATTATTTCAAATCTATGGATGAATGATCATTTAGATCATTCTCCATACTTTGGGATCGTGATAGGTTGCATTCGATAATTCAATGAAAATCTCGATTAAGATTAGACCGCCTCTTTTTCTTTTCGTGCGACATGTTTTCGGAGAATGGTCCATAATATCATTTCTCTAACATGTATTGGCACAAATATTTTCCACCTTAATTGGTGGTGGCCGGCCTCATTTGTAGGGTAATTACTTCGTAAATTACTCGGCGATTGCTTAATATAGACCTAAATTTGTCCCGAATGCGGAATAAGATCAATTTGGATCTGATTGCCTCGATTTTTGCTTATCTTTTGTGGTTGTGTTTGATTAAGTTCATCATACCATTTCTATGTAAATATTATAATAATATTAATATACTAACCATTTAAATTCATTCTCGCACCTTATCCTCTTTATTTCAATCTCTCGCTCCTTATCCCTTTTATTATACTCTTATCATATTATATCATCTATCATATTGTTTATATTTATATTGTTATGCTTGTGATTTTTCTTTTGTCCATTTGGACACAAAAAAAAACATTAATAATGGATCAAACATCTAAAAAAGACTTGTGACTTTAATTTCGGACTATGGCCATTATCCTTAGCATTGGATTTGGAGTTTGGACTTAGATTTTAAGATCTTTCCCTTGGCTCAAGTTATTATCGATTGAAGGCTTTGGCTCCGATTTAGTTCATTTGTTTATGAAGATGGAAATCCGTTTGCTTTGAAGAATGTTCATAATACGGTTTGATCGTTTTTCTCTTAACTTTTAAATTCAAGTCTTAGGATAGTCACTTCATCTCCCCCCACTTCTTAAATTTTCAAATCTTCTCCCTATTTTCAAATCTTCTTTGTTTTCAAACTTCAAACGCTTTCGCAATCAAACCTTGACTTAGGTCAAGCGATTTTACCTTTTCACTTTATCTTCTTAATAAATGTTAATCCATGTAAGCATATCGAAATTCTCTTTTCAAAGACTTTAAAAAAATCCAAAACTCACTCAATTGTTTTTGTGCCTTTGGGCACTTTTCTTTTCATATGTTTAGATATGATTCATTCTTTCTAGCGGAATTATTCGCTAAAGAATGACGACTTATCTCTACATTTTAAAATCAATTCAACTCATTGTTTCTTTTCAAATTTTGTACCACGAACTACGAGGTTTTGATCTCGCATTGCACTTTGTGGGTACGTAGGCATGAGGCGTTAAACCTCTTCAAACACAAAAATATTAAAAAACGTTTCTCTTCTCATCTCTCCAATCTCTTTCAAATAAACCACTTTCAAGCCAAAAGCGGTAAATTTTTCAAAGGGCTCCCGTGGAGTACCACAGACATTTTGGGTGCGTAAAACCTTCCCATTGTATAACTTATCCCCTTACTTGTTTCTCTGATGTGTTTCTTTAGCTTTCTTGCTTTTAGATTCATTAGGTTTTATTCGCTCTTTTTCCCTTTTCCTTTTTGGAATAAAATAAAAGCGCGGTGGCGACTCTGTTTACCTTGAGTTAAGTTAGCCAATAACTTACACTCATGATTTTACCGCTACAATGGGGCTTTGCCCTTTTTTATGTAACATATGACTATTTCGGTCTGGTGGTCGGCTTTTAATATTATTGTTGATCTTATTTGTGTGTTGTCATTTTTATTTGCTTAAAATAAATATGTATGCTTTAAGTGTGTATGTGTGTGTGTATATATATATATATATATATATATATATATATATATATATATATATATATATATATATATATATATATGTGTGTGTGTGTGTGTGTGTGTGTGTGTGTGTGTGTGTGTTTTGGTTTTACTCTACACATTTTTGAGAAGCTCGATCAGTGTATGGAACTTGTCGAGGAGCGAAGGGTGTTTTCGCTAATTAAAGGGGTTAGGAACTCGGTCAAGCTCCAGATTCCTCAAGGCTTAGACATTTCCCATCGTGATATGGGGGTCTACCACGCTGGTATGGAAATGGAGGAGCTCGATTGAGGTATCCCCGTTGGGCACAATATATGCCCGTCATATGGGCAGATGTTTGCCTTTGTTTTGTTTGAGGGTCATACTTATACCAAGGTACATCCTTGTGGGGTGGTATTAGAGTGGGCATCCTGCTCTGTATCTAGGTGAGATCTAGGGAAGTTACTTTCTGGTATAATGAACAATGAGGCAGGATTTGTGAACAGACCACCCATTCTGGATGGAACTAATTGTGATTACTGGAAGCCAAGAATCGTTGCCTTCTTGAAATCTTAAGACAACAAGGCTTGGAGAGCTGTTTTGAAAGGATGAGAACATCCTGTTCTGAAGGACAAAGATGGAAATGATACAAAAGAATTTAATCCAGAAGAGGAATGGTCTAAGGAAGAAGATGATCTTGCTCTTGGAAACTCTAAATCATTGAATTCCATATTCAATGGAATTGAGAAAAATAATTTCAGATTGGTTAACACATGTGTTGTGGCTAAAGATGCTTGGGACATTCTCAAAACTACTCATGAAGGTACCTCTAAGGTGAAGATGTCAAGACTTCAGTTGCTAACTACCAAATTTGAGAACTTGAGGATGAAAGATGATGAAAGCATTCATGATTTTCATATGAGCATCCTTGAGATAACCAATGCATCCAGTGCCCTATGAGAAACTATGTCTGAAGATAAGTTGGTAAAAAAGACTCTCAGATATCTCCCTAAGAGATTTGATATGAAATTCACTGCCATAGAAGAAGCTCACGACATTAGCAAGATGACAGTGGATAAACTTATTGGATCTCTTCAAACTTTTGAAATATGCATGAGTGACGGATCTAAAAAGAAGAATAAAAACATTATCTTTGCCTCTAACACTAAAGATAGAGGAGAAGAATGTGATTTGGATACTGATGAAGGCATATCAAATGATTTAGTGCTTCTTGGGAGGCAGTTTAATAAGGTGATGAGAAAGATGGACAAGAAGTCAAGACCAAATGTCAAGAACAACTCATCTGACATCAACAAGTCAAATGAGTTTGGAAAAAGACAATAGTTGAAGAGAACTCTCCTCAAGGAAATGGGATTCAATTTCATGGATATGAAGGTTTTGGACACATTAGATCTGCATGCCCAACACATCTCAAGAAACAGAAGAAGAGCCTTATTGTGGTTTGGTCTGCTGAGGAATCTGAAAGTGAAATTGAAGAAGAATCTTCTAAGGATGTTACTTCTCTAACTGGTAGATATTACTCTAATTCTAGTGATGATGAACTTACCTATGATGAGTTAGTTGCTTCCTATAGGGAGTTGTGCATCAGAAGTGAAAAGGTGTGTCAGCAATGAGAGAAATAGAAGAAAATTATAACCCAACTGGAGGCTGAGAAGGAAGAGCATCTGGAAACTATCTTCAAGTTGGAAAATGAAGTAACATTATTGAACTCTAAACTTGATCAAATGACCAAGTCTGTCAGGATGCTGAACAGTGGATAAGACACTTTAGATGAGATTCTGCAAGTTGGAAAGATGGTTGGAGATGTGATTGGACTAGGGTTAATAGAGGAAAAGAACATGTCTCAGATCTTGTTCATCTTGAGCCTAAAACAAAGATGTTGAATCAAATGTATCAACATCATGACAGAAGACAAGGAAATTACAAAAGAGGAAAATTCCATATATGGGGATGTCATTACTGTGGGAAGTTTGGTCACTTAAAGCCTTACTATTTTAAACTTTATGGATATCCTAGGCCAGCACCTCAGCCTAAATCTAATCAGAAGATTCCTAAAGTCAATAAGTAATGGATTCCCAAGGTTTCTACCAACAGTTTGATAGCCCATACCTCTATCAGAGTTTCAGCCAAAGAATACAGGTATTTTAATAGTGGTTGTTCAAGACATATGACATGTGTCAAGAATCTGTTGGTGAATCTGAAACCTCATGCTACTAGTTATGTAACTTTTGGTGATTGGAGCCAAAGGTGAAATCAAGGGGGTTGGAAAGTTGGACTACTCAGGAGTCCCAAAGATTGATGATGTGTTATTTGTTAAGGGGTTAACTACCAATCTAATTAGCATCATTCAACTGTGTGATCAAGTATTCAAAGTAAATTTCTCTGAACCTAAATGTCTTGTTACAAATGAGAAGAGTGAATTGATCATGAAGGGGGGTCATATCTAAGGACAATTGTTATTTATGGTTGCCTCAAGATTCAAGTTATTCCTCCATATGTTTACTTTCCAAAGAAGATGAGGTCATAATGTGACATCAGAAACTTGGACACTTGCATCTAAAAGGAATGAAGAGAATCATATCTATGGAAGATGTCAGGGGAATTCGAAAGCTCAAAATTGAAGAAGGGAGAGTATGTGGAGAATGTCAAGTTGGAAAGCAAACTAAGATGTCACTTCAGAAGATCCAACATCTCACCACTTCAAAAGTCTTAGAACTTCTCCACATGGATTTGATGAGACCTATGAAAGTTGAAAGTCTTGGTGGAAAGAAGTATGCATATGTTGTTGTGGATGACTATTCAAGATATACCGGGATAAGTTTCATCAGAGAGAAATCAGAAGTGTTTGATGTTTTCAAAGATCTTTGTCAAAGGCTTCAAAGAGAAAAAGAAAGCAATGTTATTAGAATCAGAAGTGATCATGGGACGAAATTTGATAACAACAAACTTTCTGAATTTTGTTCCTCTGAAAGATTTTGTCATGAATTCTCCTCTCCTATTATACCTCATCTAAATAGAATTGTAGAATGCAAAAATAGGGCTCTATAGGAATCTGCTAGAGCCATGATACATGTAAAACAATTACCATATCTCTTTTGGGCTAAAGCCATGAACACTGCCTGATATATTCACAACAAATTTACTTTGAGGAAAGGTACTTCAGCTACACTTTATGAAATATGGAAAGGAAGAATACCTATTGTTAAATACTTCCATGTCTTTGGAAGTAAGTGTTACATCTTGGCAGATCATGAACAAAGAAGAAAATTAGATTCAAAAAGTGATGAAGGGATATTTCTAGGATACTCTACCAACAGAAGATCTTATAGAGTCTTCAACTCCAGAACTAAAGTAGTGATGGAGTCCATAAATGTTATTGTTGATGATCAAAACTTGAACAAGCAAGCTGGTGTCTTAGACGATGTTGAAACATCTCGGAATGAAACACCAGCAGAAACTAAAGACAATTATTGATGTACAACCCTCTGGTTCTGAGTCTGAAGCTAGTCAGGTCAACAAGGTTCCTTCTATTAGAGTTCAGAAAGATAATCCTAAAGATCTTATCATAGGAGATATGAATGATGGATTCACTACCAGATCAAGAAAAATCATGTCTAACTCATGTTTTGTGTCAAAAATATAGCCCAAGGATGTTAAAGAAGCTTTAACTTATGAGTTATGGATCAATGTTATGCAAGAAGAGTTGGGAAAATTCAAGAGGAATAAAGTTTGGGATCTGGTTCCAGGGCCTGAAGGAACAAATGTGATTGGAACTAAGTGGGTATACAAGAACAAATCTGATGAAAAGGGAGTTGTTACCAGGAATAAAGCAAGATTAGTTGCTCAGGGGTATACTTAAGTTGAGGGAGTTGATGAGATTTTTGCTCCTGTTTCTAGACTTAAATCTATCAAATTACTCTTTGGAGTTGCTTGCATACTAAAGTTTAAGTTGTATCAAATGGAAGTTAAGAGTGTTTTCTTGAATGGATACTTAAATGAGGAAGTCTATGTGGAACAACCTAAAAGATTCATTGATCCAAATTTACCTAATCATGTGTACAAGTTGAGGAAAGCTATATATGGATTGAAATAAGATTTAACAACTTGGTATGAGAGACTTATATAATTTCTTGTTGACAATGGTTACAGAAAAGGTAGTATAGACAAGACTCTCTTTGTTAAAGAAGAAAGAGGGAAGCTCATGGTTGCTCAAATTTATGTTGATGATATTGTTTTCGGTGGGATGTCTAATGATATGGTTCAACATTTTGTCAAACAGATGCAGTCTGAATTTGAGATGAGCCTTGTTGGTGAATTAACTTATTTGCTTGGTCTACAAGTCAAACAGATGGACGACTCTATATTACTATCTCAGAGTAAATATACCAAGAATATAGTTAAAAAGTTTGGAATGGAGAATGCCAGTCACAGGAGGACACCTTCTCTTACTCATCTAAATCTTTCCAAAGATGAAAAGGGTGTGAATATAGATCTAAGTCTGTATAGAAGTATGATAGGTAGCCTATTATACCTCACAGCAAGCAGGTTTGACATTGCATTTGTTGTAGGTGTATGTGCTAGATATCAAGTTGAACCCAAAGTGAGTCACATCAACCAAGCGAAAAGAATTTTGAAGTATCTGAATGGCACATGTGATTATGGTATGCTATACTCACATGGATCCAACTCTATGTTAATTGGTTATTGTGATGCTGATTGGGCAAGGTATGTTGATGACAGAAAAAACACATCTGGAGGATGCTTATTTCTGGGAAACAATCTGATATTTTGGTTCAGTAAGAAGCAAAATTATGTCTCTTCATCTATAGTTGAGGCTGAGTACATAGCAACTGGAAGTAGTTGTTCTTAGTTGGTTTGGATGAAACAGATGCTAAAAGAATACAATGTTCCACAAGATGTCATGAGATTATACTGTGACAACTTAAGTGCTATTAACATCTCGAAAAATCCAATTTAACATTGCAGAACTAAGCACATTAATATTCTTCATCACTTCAATAGAGAGCTTGTTGAGAACAAGATTGAAGCTTTAGAGCATGTAGCCACTGATTTGCAACTGGCTGACATTTTTACTAAAGCTTTGGATGCCAATCAATTTGAGATTTTAAGGGGTAAATTAGGGATTTGTATTCATGAGGATCTATAGAAATTAAAGTTATGTTAGAATGATATTCAAGTCACTTTAAGACTCCAACTACAATCATTACAAATTTACCAAGTTGATGTGGCTATGGATGAGAAGGATATCTCTATTGAGAATCTTCACAAGCTGGCCTCTTATGTTTTGGAAGATGTCAAACCTAATGTTGAACCATATGTTGTGACATCATCTGGTGTTAAGAATTCTGCTTCTGCAAACATTATGGATGTTGATAACTTGCCCTCTGATAAGGAGTTGATCAAAAGTGTGAATCTTGGTATTTCCAAGAGATTAAAGTATAGGAAAGGCAAATCGGTTGCTGATGTATCCCCTACTAAAGGTTGTATGAAGAAAATTGTTGGTCCCCCTAGGCCTTGGAGCAAGGTAGCTACCAAGAAAAGGAAGATTGTTGTGTATGATACTGAATCATACTATGATGTTGAAGATGGTGTTCAACACATCATTCCTATGAAGAAAGTTGAAACTAAGAAGACTGTTCTTAGGGTCCCTAATGCTCCATTGGATAATATCTCCTTTCACAATGTTGATAGTGTGAACAAATGGAAGTATGTGTACCAAAGAAGGTTAGCCCTTGAGAGAGAGCTAGGCAAAAATGCCTTGGATTGAAAGGAAGTGATGGAGCTTATTACTTTTGTTGGTCTTTTGAAAACTGTTACAGGTTTTGCTAAGTGCTATGAAATTCTTGTAAAAGAGTTCATAGGCAATATTTTTGAGGATTGTGTTGTTGGGACCAAGGCAAAGTTTGATTATGGTACATATGTTTTTGACCAGACTATGAAACATGTAAGCACCTTGGTTGTGAAACTACCTATAGCTTTTTCATCTCTTCAATGTGGAATCATTCTTAGTCAACATCTTGGAATTCTATGTGATATTGATTTTGTGTGCAAAAGAGACTTTGGTTTGTCTCTTCAATACAAGTTATTTATGAGGAAACATGTTCCAGACATTGTTATGACATCTACTGGGACATCATCTGACAACAAACCTACCACAAAGTTTGGTGTTATTCTGAGCTCAAAGATGCTTGTAAGGAGCTGGATGAAGTGATTCAAGCTAGCACAACAAGGAAGCTGAGGTTTGAGAAGTTAATCAAGCTGCTTGAACAGGCTGAAGCTGCCAGTGTTTCTGATGTTGACAGGGTGGAAGATGATGCAGGTGATGATGATAGATTTGGTTCTGATAATGATGATTCTGCTTTTGAGAGTTCTGAATTTGTTGCTTCTGATGATGGTGCTTCTACTGATGAAGACTGATTCTATTCAGTTTTTGTTATGTTTTTGTTTCGTTTTGTTTGTTGAGTTTTGCATTGGTTTGTTGGCACTTGATATTATGATATGATGTTTATTTCATCTTTCTTAAACTCTTGGGTGTTTGTCATATTATGGATAAAAAGGGGGAGAGCAACTAATTTAATTTGGAGCATGCCTAAACTGAGCTAACTTGGAGCTATATTGGAGAGCATAAAACTTTTCAGACTAGTTTTTGTTTGAGGGGGAGAGTTGTTCTATTTGGGTGATGTCTAACTAGATGTTCTAACATATGCTAACCAAACTTTGTAACATGACTGAGTAATCTGACTTTCTTCAGCTGCACTGTTCTCTGTTTTTCTATGTTTTTCTAGTTATCTGGTTTTGTGAATGTTTTAGCCAAAATTTGCCAAAGGGGAAGATTGAAGGTTCTTAGGTTGGTTGCATTTAGAGTAAAACATTTTGCTGACTCCTGATGTCTTGTAGGATGTTTTTGACATGTTTGAAGAACACCTATGCAGGTTTATTTGTGATTTCATATCAGATATCTTAACATCCATATGTTAGTTCAAGGACATCTTTATGTAGAAAAATTTAATTCTTGCATATTTTCAGTAGGTGTTTTTTTTGTGATTGATTCAATAAGTTGCAAAAATCAATGAGGAATTGATTGACTAACAGAAGCTATTTTGTTTCAAATATTTGAAGATATTTTTAAATCATTAAATTGTTATTTTTGGAGAAAATCATGGAAGCATATCTTTTCATATATTTGATCTGATCCAAGCCCATTCAGAATGTTTCTATTTATATGATACAAAACCTAATTGTAACGTATGCATAATAGAATATTGTGAAGCATTTGAGTGTTAGGGTTTGTATCATTTGTGAGCCTCTCTTTTATCATTTTGATATTAGGGTTGGACTGTTTTTGAGTTGTAATTTGTTAATCATCCATAAGATTTGAAGCAGTGATGGTTATGTGTTCTTGAAGTGTGTCTTCCATTCTTGTACTTTGTGAGATTATCATTGTGTGTGATTGAGGGGGAGTGAGAGGTGTCTCTTATCTAAGAGTTCTTAGATAGAAGTATCATTGGGTAGTGATTAAGTAGGGGGTGTAAACTGAGTGGTTTAACTCTGAATTGATACTAATAATAGTGGATTTCCTTCCTGGATTGGTAGCCTCCTGATGTAGGTGTGATTGCACTGAACTAAGTTAACAATTGCTTGTGTTATTGTTCTTTTGTTTTATGTTTTACTAACCTTGTTAATATTCAGATATTAATGTCGTCACATCTCATTCGACATCTCATATTTGATACCAGAATTTCATCCTTGTTGATCCTTAAAGGAAAAATTTGGATGATTTTTCCAACCTAGATTGTAGGTGTTGGAGTAAGGATTATTCTGCTTCAAGAGATTTATTGCTTCCACCTAGTCTTGTGTAGCTACATAGTGCATAGAGAAATGATCCCCCCCCCAAATATCACAGTTAATTGCTTGGACCGGTTGCATTTTGCTACAGTCTAATAACCAAAATTCCTTTTTCAACCTTCTTTCTACCTCTACAGCAATTTGATCTTCCATCTTAACAACATGTTCAGTAAGCTTTAAATCAATTTTCCCTTCAGGTTGACTTACCGTCCTATCATATAATTCCAAATGCTCATTTACAGTAGTAGCTTCTATGATCTTTTTGATGCTAGTGGCTGTTGAGAAATTAGTTGAGCCACCTGCAGCTGTGTCGATAAGTTGTTTGATCTTTATCCTTAGACCATCCACAATATTATGTATTATCTCAGTCGCATCCATGTTATGAGTAGGACATGTGAACAAACATATCTTGAATCTATTATATGTATCTCCAAGTGATTCTCCATATTTCTGTTTAAAATTCACTATGTCATACCTCTTACGGATGTATATAGAAGCAGAGAAATATTCATTCAGAAATGCAGTTTCCATTTCTTGCCAAGTGGTAATACTTCCAGCCGGCAGTGAGTAGAACCATTCTTCAGCATCATCATTTAAAGTTAAAAGAAACATGACAAACCTCTTCGCCTTTTCATAACGCCCCTCTACTTTTAAAGATGTTGTAGTAGTAAGGAACCTTTGTAGGTGCTTCTTTGCATCTTCGTTGATCTTTCCTGAGAAAGGCTTACTCTCCAACTGACGGATTGTTGACGGGTGTAACTGAAAATGAGCAACATTAACTGGTTGGTTCACAATTGTCATCCGAATCGGTGGAGAATTTGCTCCTCCATAGTCACCTAACAATCTTTCTACTGGAGGTTGATTTCCAGTCATCTGAATGACCTCAGGTATTGTCTCACTGTCTGCGTCTAAATCATTGTGCTCAGTATGCACAGATACCTCTTCCTCTTTATCTTGAAACAACACAATATGGCTTGAACCTGACGCTGTCAGTATTTCAACTCTCGCTTTGTGGCATCTTTCGTGCAATGATCTTTCAGGTTCTACGTCAAAAGAAAATTTAGCGGATGCCTGACCTCGCATAAATAGTTAGACAAGAATTAGTAATGATAACACAAAAATAAAAGAAAAATAGCAGAAAATTAAAATTAAACTTTTTAGTCAGAGAGCAACAAAATTTCAATTGAATTACTTAAAAACTTATAGTTTGGCAGTCTCCGACAATAGCACCAAAAACTTGATCGGTAAAATAGTAAGTGTACTATTTTCATGATTGTAGTAATAATAGGGTTTTATGCCCAGATATCAATCACAAGGACTATATAGGAACTATAGGTTTTATGCAATTCAATTGAACAAAAAATCATTTGGTTGCTTTGATATTGGTTTTGGAATTATAAATTGCAAATAAAAGTACTCGAGAAAAATAAGATGTTTTTGACAAATATGAGAATAACACTAGGGAAAGGTGTATGAAATCCTTTATAATAATAACAACCCTAATATTAGCAAAATCACCACTAGACTAAATCATCACCGCCTTTTTAGAGTAGTTTTCCAAAATTCCTTTACAAGAAAACCTTTTAGTATTCCCTCTATACCCCAATTCATTGGATGTATAAAAGAAGTATCAAGCTTTTTATTTTATCAAAAGTAATACAGTTACAATATGATATCCCAATTCCTCAGTGATATCTAATAGAGTATTGTTGTGTAAAAGCATTAACTATGGTTTTTCCAACTTAAAGTTAACTGTAACTCGAAACCCTATTTTCCAATACAGGTTTGCATTAAGAATATTATACAACAAGATGATTATGAGAAAGCAGTGAAATTACTATGAATAAGATCAAATTGTCATTAAAAAAGGAAATCAGGGACACCCCCTAACATTGGGGGATTTAGCCTCTCATGTTCATAACAAAAACAATAAAAAGATAAATATAAGAAAAGGCAATTACACTAAGATTTTGATTCCTTCGATCTTCAATGGCTTCCGCGGTTGAGAGATCCTCGTTCTCCAAAAAATCGTGAGAGCATAAAATTCTATTCCAAAACAATGCGTAATCAAAAAAAGTCCCTTTCTTTTCTCCTCAATTTCTCTTAAATAGCTTCAGATCACAAAATATCACCCGAAATCCCCAAAAGACCCTTCTCAGACACCTAAATGAAATTTAAAAAAATCACCAAAAATCCCCTTCAGGGCTCCTGACACGGGTCGTATCCCATGACACAGGAAGCTGTGTTAGGCACCCTTTTTTACTGCAAGCGCTTTTCTCATCAGGAGCCCTGACACGGTCTGTGTATTGTGACACAGGCGGTTGTGTCAGGCTGTTGTTCCTGCTATTTTTTCTTCTTTTTCGCACTTCGAGGCTTCATTGAACGCGCATCTGAACATTGATCTTCTTCAAGTGTATCTGAGAAACAAATAAATACCACCAAATCAAAGCATAAAAGGCATATGAATGAACTAACATTGAAAATAAAACTTTACTTAAATAAAACACAAACATTAAGTAAAACGCAATAAAAGGAATTCAAATTCAAAAGAAACACAAACAAGAAAAACACAAAAAGACTGAAAAATTACGAGTGAAACCACTAATCAGGTATACTTTATGGAAAGAAAAGAATATAATCTTCTTAAAAGGGGTGAAATTTGAAATGTGGAAGACTGTGAAAATGGTCCCCATTTGTTCTCACACATGAAGTATATTTTGTTGTGGTAAACAAAAAGGAAGATGATTGGATAAAAACGAAAAGAGAAAAAGTATAGTGTGGTCGGAAAGCTAAAATAATCATCAATGTCGCTATCGGTCTTGATGAGTTTGGTATGTTTCACACTGCAAGATTGCTAAATAAATGTGGAAAATCCTCCAAGTTACCCATGAAGGTACTACTGAGGTAAAAGGGACAGGGATGAACACATTATCTCATGAATACGAACTCTTCAAAATTAAGTCTAACAAAAATATTTATGATATGTAAAAGCACTTTATCCACATGATTAATCACATGAGAACCCTCGGGGAAAATTTTAAAACAAGGATTTGTTTCTAAAAGGTTTTGGATGCCTAAACTTTGGTTGGTAATATAAAGTCATTGTGATTTTAGAATCTAGGTATTTGTCATCCATGAACTTGGGTACGTAATCTCTTTGATAAATTGCAAGAACATGAGATGAAATTGAAGATGCTTACAGAGGATGAAGAATGTGACACGAAGAAGATGACCTTGGCGCTCAAAACTTAAGAAAAAAAACCATTGTTATAGTGATGAGGAAATGGCATTGGTCATTCAGAATTTCATAAGGTTCATAAAACGAGAAAAAAAATAAAAGGACAAAAAAACAAAGGAAGGTTATCCTTCATTGTGATATGTTTCATGTGTGGAAATAAAAGACATATAAGATCAAATTTCCCTCAGAATCAGAAGAAGAAGAAGAAGAAGAAGAAGAAGAAGAAGAAGAAGAGAATCAAAATTAGAAAATTCTTGAAAACCTCAAAAGGAAGAAAAGAAAGTTTAAATTTCCTAAACAACAATGACATGGACTTCTTAAATGAAGAAGAAGTCGATATATGTCTCATGGAAGATTACGAAGATAAGAAGGTAGCTTCCCACTTTTATTATCATGAAATTTTTCGTATGAGCAAAAAGTTAAATAAAGAAACAAGTAAGTTAAAATAACTTGTCTCGACTTCTAGAGAAAACATTTCTTCCCTTTAATTTTAGAATTAAAAACTTATGGTGGAAGTGGAAATTCTTAAAGAAAGACTAAATGTTCTGGCTCAAGAAATTCCCCCTTATCATGGAGTATTAGTTGAATCAAACAAATATAGTCAATGTGATATTTTTAAGTGTGATAAGACTAGTGTGATTAGCCTTACTAAGAATCCATTTCTACATTTACCCACAAAGTATATTGAGATTAAACATCATTTCTTTAGGGATCATATTGAAAATGGTGACGTAATTTTTTAATATGTGAACACTTAAAATCAGTTTGATGGTATTTTTACAAAACCATTATCCTCAGAATCCTTTCACAAAATTTGTATGAAATTAGGGATCCTTGATCTTTCTTGCTTTGAATAAGTTTTGATTTTATTTGTTACTTCTTTTGTTATATATTTTATTGCAGAATAAGGATTTCTTGTGTAGTAAATTACTTTTGTACGAAGCTTATTAATATGATCTTTCCAAATTTTATTTATGAGTTGTTTGATTTCTTATTTGAACTAATTATGTATAAATGATGATATATGTTATGTTGGTTATACTCATCGTGTAGTTGCAATATGATTTCGTGTTTTGCATTAAAAATCTTGTTAAGTGCATTTTTATTTATGTCCATGTTGATATCATTCTTTTTATGTTCATGTATTATTTATATATATTTTTTCCATATTTTGTGTATTAATCTTTGTATTTTGCTGCTATAAATATCCATGTTGTTGTGCATATTTGTTGCCTTTGATATGTTTAGTAGCTTGTTATATTCGTTATACACTCTTATACTTTTGTGTATATCATTATTTAGTTATTTTAGCTTTATTTCTCTAGATTTTGATCAATGTTTGCTGGTTATTTGAGTTTAGACTCCTTAAATATTTATCTTTCTTTTTTTATTTTGTCAAAGGAAGAGAATTTGTAATGAGTATAATATATTAATTTATGTGGTTTTATGCAATTATGATATTGTGAAATATTTTAGCAGCAGCACAAGCAAATACTTGATCACAATTTGCTTAATGTTAATGTCGAATTAATTCCAATTCAAGTTTTACAAGTTGTCAAGTACCAAAATGGGGGGAACCGAAATTGATATACTTTTTTTAGGGTTTTTTTCTTAGGGTTTTGTTTCTCGTTTTATTGGTTATCATTTAATTTAATTTTATATTAACTGAGTCTCATCTCGGTTAGATCATTGTGCATCTCTTAGAATTGATACATTTTAGAAGATGATACATTTTTTGATATATTTTAGTTTTATCTTACCATGCATTTTAGGTGGTGATATATTTTGTGTATGTAATATTGGATTGTTATTTTCAAGCATGTAAATGGACACATTTTGATGGATTTTAATATATATTTAACATTACCTGTATAAAAATTGGACTTAATTTTTTCCATGCTAAAAACAGGTTCTATTTGTGTCTAAAATTATCGACCTACAAAATTATTGTTACATAACAAAGGGTTCGATCAAGGTGGATGCAACACTGGCGAGCTCGACCAACGATATTCTAAATTTTTTTAAATATCCTTAACCATCTCTTGATCGTTAAATGTCATGTTTGTTTATGTTAACAAAAATCTATGTAATGATACATATTTTGTGTATGTGATAACAAATATTTATTTTAATTTGTGCTTTCTTCATCTTTTGTCTCGAATTGATTCTAGTTTTATGATAATAGGGTATTGTCCAAATTTTGAATTGCAAAAAATTCTCGGGATGAGTTTGTGATTCTTATTTAGTGATAATATAGTATATTTCTGATGCCAAATTCCTGAAAGACTCCTGAACATCGTGTTCCATATTGTTTTAGAATGGATTTGTCATGTTGTTAAGTAGTAATATCAGGAAAGAATCCAGATTTTGAAATCTAAATTTTTTTTTTAACATTTGTTTTAGCTTGTTTTAGAGTTTATTGTGTATTTCAGACTCGTTCCGAATTTAAAATATAAAATCTAGAGGTATTTTTAGAATTTTGCCATGTGTGTGAGTAATTCATAATCTAGCTAAGAAATTCAAAACAAGGATCCTATAGATGAAGTATCAGAGGTGGTATCTTAGCTTCCTGAAGTTTGCAACATTAGTAAGACCACCCATACAACCAACGGCATTGTTAAGAGAAAAGACAGAAATAAGAATTTTTCCTACCACATGTTGAGTTGTGTCTGAGACCCATCTCAATTTTTCGTAATATTAGAAATATCTCTTCTTTTTTTTTTCATTAATAAAGTGCTGAAAATTTTTCTCACTCTCGTGAAAAATCCGTTAGGCCAATCAAAAAATTTTATATGCATTTTAAGCAGCATTTTTATTTTTTCTTTCATTAATAAAGTGCTGAAATTTTTTCTCACTCTCTGAAAAATCCTTTAGGCCAACCAAAAAATTTGATATGCATTTTAAGCAGCATTTTCAAAATATTTGATGCTCAACAAATTTTACCTAATTTTTCAAAAATAAATAAATAAAATTAAAAAAAATGAATACTAGCATTTAAAAAAATAATAATAATCATATGTTTATCAATATTTTCAAAAAAAAAATAATTGAAATGCACTGACCGATCGTGTAAAACAGATTTACACTGTCAGTGAATGGTATTATGAATGATTGTAATGAATTGATGGTGTAAAAGAATTTACATTCACAATGCATAATAATTAATCTCTTTCAAAAAAAAATCTAATCTAATGTGACAAAATTTACCAGCTTTTTCAAAAATCTAGAAATGAAGCAAAACAAAAAATCTAGAAATGGCCGAAAATGACAACGGATTGGAGTTGATATCTTAAACAAAATGTGGTATTTACCGACATTTTTTAAATTAGAGATCACTTTTCAAAAATACAAGTAAAAATGCACAAAAAATTGGATTTTACCAATTTTTTTTGAAAATACCGATAAAAAAGTATAGTTTTCGTGGAAAATCCATAAAATTCAAAATGGCCAATATAAATACATAAATTTAATAGAAAAACACTTGCTTCTAAATTTCCAATAGAAACTTCAAAAATTCAGTAAAAGTCCAAAATTTTCCAAAAAAAAAAATGAAAAATGAAAATTTGAATAGTAAAACTCGTGCAAGAGTATGATAAAAGTGCAATAATTGAGAGTGTACTGTCAGGTATAACTAAATGGCTGCCAAGTTAAATTCTCCAAAGAGACCAACAAATATTGAATAGAGGAGGAGCAACTATTCACAACTGAAATCAATCTAAATCCAAGAAGCCACTTTCACATTGGTGGATACAGAGAATACAAGCTATATGTAACTACTGGATTTTCAAAAAATTAGGGTTTAGTTATTTAGTTGGAGAATCCCTTGGAGTATATTTTGCTGGTTTAACATAGCCTCCATCAATGAAGGGCACGGATAAGGCGGGGAACATCGGCAGGAAGAGATTGAAGATGTGTTTCCGCACTCACTTCACCAGTTGCATTTGAAACGGAGATAACAAAGGGAAAGGGGAAAGGAAATAGGGAAAATTTTACATAGATGATGCATAATAAGATCAGATAGGTCCAAACAAAATTAAAATGTGATCTATCATAGATCCCCTAAAATTAATGTTTCACAATAGTTGCTGCCTAAAACTTGAACAAACAGACTCTAAGGTCTCTTTCACTTTAACTGCTTTAAAGCTGTAATATCTTGAGAAAAGTTTTTCAGTCACACCTTTTTATTAAGTACCCATCTACATATTCATTGAATTGACTAAACAAAATACAGATGCCCCAATGGATAGGTCCGCGTCGTAAGTAAAGCTACCCCCCTGCCTCAGGAGAACTTATCCAAATAAAGTAAGATGATTAACATGGGTGTGCATTAAGGGAAGGACCAAAACCTGTGCGCTGATTCACACAGAAATCCCTAACTCGGATATCTTCATTATCCGTTTGTCCAGGACAGATCTCTGCCGCTTCAAATTTGAAGCCAGAGAGGCAACCTGGTCATGTGTTTGTTGATGACAAAAAACAATAAGTAATTTAAAATTACTGCACTATAGGAAAACAAATACAAAGTCATAGGCTTACCTCAGCTCGAAGTGCCAGAGCATCCCGACTAGGTATTTCGCGCAGCCTGTCTATTAAATCTACAGCATGATAATAGAGGGTAAATTTCAAAGTAACAGTAGATATCATCGCATCCCCAAAGCATATATAGATGATTTTGTTTTTATAGAGCATACCAGTAGCTCGGGCTTCAACCTTGTATGATGATTTTGCCAGCCGTTGTAATTGGGCTCCAGTGTTCCTATGCATCATTGGAGTAAAACATTCAGTCATACTTCATATGTAATAAAATAACTCATGCATCCTTTCCTTGAATAATAATACATACATCAGTTCGCTATGCCCATATTTCATTTCCTTTTCAGCAAGAGCTGTCCTTTGAAGCAATTTTATGCTCTCCTTCCTCAGTAAATTTACCGAGAGGTTCAAGTCCTTCACACTCTTCTCGGCACTTGCATATCGTGCCTTCGTAGGTATTCATGAAAAAAGGTGAAACAAACAACAGAATATTAAATATTTATACGTTTAAGTAAGACACGACTGTATAAGATCTAAAGATAGAACACCCTAAATATTAGGCTACACTATAATGAAGAAGCATATAATGATTTATGCATCACAAATAGAAAGGAGCGGAATGTGAGGACATAGGTTAAGGATGCATCTTGATGGTTCAACTGAATAATACCTCCTCACTCTGAAACCGACCCAATGTTTGACGAAACAGAAATCTTCTTGGAGCTGCAATAAGATCAGGTATTTTAAATAAAATAACATACAGGATAGTTACAAATTCAGTTGGCTTGAGACACATAAAATAGCACTAGATAAAGCTAGTTTGATCCATATCCAACATATGTATCCCATCAAAATGAAATTATAAAAGTATTCAAAATGACTAAAAACCAAGTTCTACACGTAAACAAAATGAAATTCCTAAATCACATCCGAGTATGCCTCATCTTCACTTCTAAGTTCCACACATTAATATTATCTTGTTCATCACTTGGCTCAAATTCTTATTCTTCCACCTCCAACTCCTAAGCTCCATTAGACACAACTGTAGAAACTCTAGATTGATGTCTAGAAACTATTTTTGGTTCATTAGCCCCTAGCTCGTGTTATTCCTCCCGTTGAAGGATGCTCACAAAAATTACAAACAATTGCTTTCTTGCTCTAGGCTCTATAAGAGCTCCACTGCCAACCAATACCAAGGTTGCCGCCAATAAGTTTAAAATAACTTTTTTGGCTGGAAACTGCTGTTATACTTGCAGAGGCAGAGGATGCTGTCATGATTGTTATTTAAGAGAGAAACAGAGCAAGGAAAGCATAACAGAGGAGTACAATGAAGAACAGGAAGATAGGGAAGAATAGAAGAGAATCAAGTGAAGACGGCGGCAAACGATGAAGAACGGTTGAGAATGGTGAAGAGTAGAAACGGGAAAGCAGGTGAGAATGGTAAGGGAGAATGGAAAAAGACGGTGGAACTGAATAAGCAAACACATGGGGTTAAGTACTAGGTCTAAAAAAAAGAGTGGGAAAGACCCTTATAAAATATTTAGGTTTACAAAATTGTCCCAAATTGAGAATAAGCGGTCATCAAACCGTGATGGCGCTGCTATTGCACCACTATGAAACCGTTATTTGCGGCCTCTATGACTGCTACAGTCAATAGCACTTCGCAAGCCAATAGAGTAGCGGTGAGGAGATGTGCAGCTACGCTGCTATACTGGCACTATGGCGCACTATTGATAACCTAGATATAAAGATTATCATAATAACATCTCACATATTCAAAAAATAAAATCAAAGGATAGTGGAGGCACAATCTATAACATATGTCTTTCTTTTTGTTATATTTTTTTTAGTGTATTAAACACTAAAAAAAGTTGTTTTCAAGATTAAGTGTAGGTCATTGCTCACACAACCCACAATGTGGGTCCGTCCCTAGTTTTATGTGCAATAAATGCAAAAAATACCTCTCATAACAATAAAGGCAGCAGAAACAGCAAAACCAACACCTAAAGCCGGATTCTCCCGTGCTACCATCAAGCCATCTGTATAAGGGTTAAGATTATAAATTGGTGATGATTCTAGGCATATAAACGGTAATCCAGAAAGGAGGAAACAGTGTCTTCATAAGTTTGATACTATTTAAAATATAATCACCTTTAACTTTACTGAAGAAAGCGTCTTCGTAAGTTCTATACTGCGACACTGCTTCTGGTAAAAACTTCTACAAAATAATCAGAGATAATCTGGATGAGATTTGGAGCAGATCATATTTTATTGAGATAAAAAAAGGAATTACGCATGGTCAGGAATCTCCTGTATTAATATAAAACAAGGCATAATACAGAAAGAAAATAAAAATAAGAGAGCATGAAAATAAGTTATGGCATTAGAAGAATCGATATTTTCTATAAAGGAATAGGAAAGCAAATGAAAGAGCCTAACCAATCATTTAAGATATAATTATAAAATAGTGCCTTACATTTATTTACAATATTTCATAGATACCATGAAAATTACTTTGCTTTAATTTTTAAGATGATTTGACTGTTTACTATTTTCTTATATATCAATAACTGTTAGCATTGCCTTTCTATGGTCTAAGAGAAAAACAATCCCAAACTAATCAAGCTTCATAACTGCAGACAGGTTTAGCAGGTTATTTCTGGATCCAATCTGATCTAATATATCTTAGGCTCCTGGATTGAATCCAATCAAGCATGTATTACTCTATTTGGATAACAAAAGTGAAAGTCGTGTATAGATAAATAAAGAATCGAGAATGTAATTCTAGTTTTATTGGTTTGGCAGTGGGGGCAGGCTGGCTGGGCTGCCTTAGAGGTTCAAACAATATCCAAACCTTCTAGAGGTTCTGCTCAGTCACAACTCACAATAGATCCCACAACTCACAAAAGATCACACAACTCCTTTTCTCCTCTATCTTTTATCCTTTTGTATGTGGAACAATCATTTATATGTTTTTGGAGTTGTAAGTCCCTAAAACAAGGGTCATCGTAGTATAAGGAGTGGGTTTCCACTTTTATCCTCATCTCATTGGCTCTCTGCCTTCATTCATTCTTGTGTTTCAACACCATAATGATTTTTGTTTCCCTCTTTGTAGTTTCATCTTTGCTTCTTCTTTTTATGCTTCTTGAACCAAATTGTTGATTGGTTGCTTTTGTTGCCCCCAAACTTAGGGTTGTATTCGCCTCTCTTGTTCCACAATTTCTTGCAACCGTAGTTCTTCTTCCTCCCTATAGATGCTTATAGCCTCTTAGCTTCTGATTCTTTATTCTCATCTCGAAATGCAAATTGTTCCAAGACTAATTCCAATTCAATTTCCGTATCCTCAGCCCGAACAGGCACCAGTAGATCAAAATCATACTCACACAGGAGTCACTTGAGCAGTGTCTAAAGTCCACCACATCTCATTACATTTGCCCCATGTCCAGCAAAACCACCAATTGATGGCACCACTTCTTACAGTTACCGCCTTCACAGCCATTGGCTTGAATTTGATACATCTTCCTCCTCAAGTATTCCGGTGCTCTCAAAACACCATTCCACTTTTAATATGCATGAACATCCTCACAAAGTATCGAAAATTAGAATAATCTTCAACATAGTACCAATATGATAGCTTTGATAACAGTTGGTAGAAACAATGTATACAAACCCCAAGAAATGGGGATAAACTTTCCAATAACAGAGATCAAAATATTGTAGAACTTCAGCGCACCCAAAAACTTCTAAAAGAATTAAGAATTAAAATTTCTAACCAATTTAAAATGAAAATAATGAAATATGAACAATAAAGCTAACTGATCATATATCTATGTTGCCTATGGCGAAACGAACATGAAGAATTGGGGGAAAATAAAGAGAGGAAACCTGAAAGGTATGAAAATGGGTGGAAGAGCTGTGTTGCATAGTACGAGCAGATTCAATTGCAGAACGCTGAAAATTCTCTGCAATTGACGACAGTGATGCGGAGGCCGATGTTGGCAAGGGGGACGCGTCTTCTCCGTTGGAAGAGGACAAGGAATCTGTCTCTGCCATTTTCTGATGATTGCGCTACTACTGTCGGTGGTTGTTCCGTTCCGGCCGATACGTAACTAGCGAATAAACAATATGGGTAAGCCGTGAAAATATATCGACCTTTGAGTTTAGTCCTCTAAAAATTTCCTTCAAATTTTGGTTTTCTAAAAGTTTTTCATACATAACTATAGTCTCACTGGTTAATTTCCACTAACGGAGAATGACATGCGCGTCAACAATTTTTTTCATTTGTTGATGTGTTACGTATTTTATACGGTGGTAATTCACACTTAAAGTCAATTTGAAGTTGAACAGTCATCATTCAGCTTCATTCAGTCCATTCCAACGCCTTTATCCTTTGTGCCCTAGGAAAAGTGTCTTACTCAATCGTTTTCAAAATCTTCGTTGTATTCAAGAGATAACGAATTTGTGTTGTAGTGGTCTCAAGGAGAAATTGTACGAATCTTAGTTGTGGTTCAACGTATGTTTCTTTGTCGCATCCTTGTTGTAGTGTTGAATAATGTCTGCTCCCTTCTTTTTCTGTAGAAGTGGTCCTATTACTATTAAATTCGTAGTTTGGTTGTTGAAATGGTATAAATTATTTGACCTAATATTTATGTTTACCAAAAGTAAAAATTAGGGTTAGTTGTTGTTTATTCTGAAATGGTAAAAATTAAAGTCAGGTTAATTTATGTTTACATGGTTATGGATAAGTTCACAGTTGTATTTGACTTAAAGGATTGTTTCGTAAAAGACACAAACCTAAGATATGAGGGGGATGTGAATGCTTTTAGGGGGCAAGATCCTGATTTTTGGTCATTCTTTGAGGTGTGTGATTTAGTTAAGGTAATCGAACCCGAGTTTGATTATAATTTTGTTAAAATGTGGTGGAAGCATGAAAAAGGAAGTCTTGAACAAGACTTCAACCCCTTTAAGGATGACGGTGATGCCTCTGAATTAGCTTTGTATGTTGTAACAAATAATTGTGAAGTGGAGATTTACTATGAGCCTAAAACTGAAGGTGAAGATACCTTTATGGAAAGTTTTAGAATGAGAGGAAATGGAGTGAAATGTGATGGAAATATTGATGTTTTGAGTGAATCTAGTGATGAAAGCAATGATGATTCAGTGGTAGATGTTCATTTTGAGGATAGTGAAGAGGAGAGAATGGCAAATTTAGATGATATATTTATTAATGGAGTTGATAGAAAACACAACATACCAGCTACTGCAACTGATGAGGGGAATAGTCAGCAAGATAATAAGGTATATATCACTCAAGATATGGGCAAGAAACATGTTATTGAGGATGAGTACATGACAATGAACTGGACAGTGGTGGTGATAATGATAGTTGTGATGAAAGACCATGCATACTGAGGTTTAGTGAGGAAGAATCTTTGAGCGAAGATTTTGTTTTTAAAGTTGGAATGGAGTTCTCTTCTTTAAGGTAGTTCAAGGATGATATCCTAAAACATAGTGTCTTGAATGGGAGGGAAATAAGATTTGAAAAAAATGATGTTGTCAGATGCAGGATAGTATGCAAGGACAAGAAGAAATGTGACTATATTGTGCTATGTAGTAGGGTTTTTACATCAACCACTTATAGGATCAAAACTTTGTTTGCAAAGCACAAGTGTGGTAGGCAATAATATAATAGAAATGTTAGAGCATAGTGGGTTGCAAAAGTGATTGTGAATGGTTTGAAGAATAACTCTAGAATGAGGTTAAGTGAGGTAGTGGTTGATGTAAGAAAGAGGTATGCAACAGAGATACCAGGGTGCAAAGCTTTCAAGGCAAGACAGATAGCAAGACATATTGTTGAAGGTGTTCGCTGTGATTTCTGGCGAACAACCTCTGGTTAACCAATTTCTCAGAAAACTGGGTTACTTGCAGGACCAACCAAACAAGTCCTGGGATACATGTGCAATTTGTTCTGTCAAATCTTTCTTAGTGTTTGTGATTGGTTTATGGTTTGTTTCATCAATAATGTAAAAATATTAAGAACTTTGATTTTGAAAGTAAAGTAAAACTTAAGTTTAGAAAACAAAATAAAGTTGAAGTTGTTAAACAAAAGTAAGAAATATCGAAAGCTATAACTTGCAGAAAAGTAAATAAAGCTTGAATATGAAACAAACTTGATGAATAAACTGGTAAATTAAATAACTTTGAAAGTAAGATGGTGTTCAAACGTACATGATTCCAAATATCAAACTCATTTTCTCTCACACTGGGTACTTAGAGTATTTACAGGAATTTTTGTATCAGTTTTCACACACAGAATTCTACAACAACTACCCTATTTATATACAAATAAAATAACTGCCTAAAACGGGAAAATCCTAACTAAATGACAATTGTCAGCCTGCATGCATTCTTCTTTCCTGAAGCTTCCACGCGTCCAACTGTCAAAGGTTACAATGTTTTGAATTTGAATTCCCTTCTTTGGTGACGAAACCTTACACCTCTTCAATCTGTCGAAGCCTTCAAAGAAGAAACAACCCTTTCAGCATCTGCCAAACACTGCTTTCGTCAAAACCCTTTTCTGTCGAAACGTCGAAAAACAACCTTATTCTGTCAAATACTTAGCCACAAACAACTTTCCAAACTTATCCTGCCAGAACACTATTTGCCCTTCTGTCGAAGCAATGGAACTTTTAATCTTGTCAGCAGTTCTTGAATTTCTTTTTCTTTCATCCTTCTTCGACAGAAATGTCCTCAAGCTCTAAATTTCCACCTGTCGAAATTATGAGCTTACAGAAGGTGACTCAAACAAACAATATAGTCTATTGTGGTCTTATGGTGCTGAATTGAAAATGGCTTCAGCTGGCAATACATTTAAGATTAATACATTTGTTCCAAGTGAAGGTTTGAAACCAAGGCTTGAGAGATGCTATATGTCCTTTGATGGTACTAAGAAGGATTTGACTAAGGCATGTAGACCATTCATTGACTTGGATGGATGTCACTTGAAACATAAATATGGTGGAATTCTTTTGATTGTTGTTGGTAGAGACCCTAATGACCAATACCTTCTTATTGCCTTTACTGTGGTAGAAATGGAGACCAAATATTCTTGGGGCTGGTTTATGAAGTTCTTAATTCAAGACATAGGTGATGGAAGGTGGTGCTTCATTTCTGACCAACAAGAGGTATTCATGATATATTACATTTATTTGATGCAAATGTTGTTATTCTTTGTTATATTACATTTATTTAATATAATTGTTGTTGTTCTTTGATAAGGCCTGGTCCAAGTATTTGAAGAAGAGTAGTCTGCATATGAACACAAATTTTGTTTAAGGCATTTATATGCCAACTTCAAGGAGAAATTTGGTGGAGGGACTTTGTTCAGAGATTTAATGATGGTTGTTGTAAAAGCCATTTAATATGAGGCACATGAGGCAAAGATACTTATGATAAAAGAGGTCAGTCTGTCAGCTTATGAGTGGATAGAGGCTATTCCAAAGAAAAAATGGTGTAAGCATGCTTTTCCATTTTTTTCTAAGTTTGATGTCCTAATGAATAACTTGAGTGAATCATTTAATGCAAAAATATTGTTACAAAGGGATAAACTTGTCAGTACAATTTTTGAGTGGATTATGAATTACTTAATGGGTAGGTTTGTCATACTTAGGGAAAATGTTGAATCTTATAAGGGCCAAATAATGTCAAAACCCTTGGGGAGGTTGGATAGGGAGATAGAAAATAGTGTTAGCTGAAGAGCTACATATGCTGGCAGGTTGACATTTCAAGTAACCTATGTTTTATTTATCGATAGCTTTGTTATTTAGAAAAAACAAACTTGTTCTTGCAACTTTTGGGAACTTATAGGTATCCCCTATAGACATTATGTGGCTACCATATATATGAAAGTAGATGTCCATGTTATGTATGTGAATACGTGTTACCATAAAAGCACTTATGTAGCATATTACAATGAAGTTATCACACCATTGAATGGACATAATAAGTGGCTCAGGACTACCAATGAGGTAATGTTACCACCTATGTTTAAACGTGGCCCAGGTAGGCCCAAGAAACTAAGAAGGAGGGAACATGATGAAGGGAGCCAAACCAAATTGAAAAGGACAAATACAAACCACAATTACAAATTTTGTTTTGCAATTGGTCATAACAAAAGGACTTGTAAAAAAACAAGCAAATTGTGCTTGTATATGGTGCTACAACAAATGTTACTCGGGGGAGTCAAGAAATCCCCACTCAAGCAAGTCAGACTAATGTAACATAAAAAAGGTATTCATAATTCACTATAATATTGTACTCAACACCTGTTATTATGGTTTATATTCTAAATAATTAAAATTTACTTGTTTACTGCAGGGGAGACCAAAGGGTTCATCAAACAATGAGGAAAAAGATCATAAGAAACCAAAGCTCAACAAACCAATTACCAAATCATCAACAGCCAAAGTTGGGACATAAAAAAAAGCATGTTGCCAATTTGAATGTGAATGAAGGAAATCAGAATTATGAGAATCAAGCAACTCGGAAGGCAGCCAATTTGAATGTGAATGAAGGAAATCAGAATAATGAGAATCAAGAAACTCAGGAGGCAGCCAATTTGAATGTGAATGAAGTAAACCAGAATGATCAGAATGAAGCAACTCAGGAGGCAGTAAATTTGAATGTGAATATGGCAAGTCAGAATGATGTGAATCAAGCAACTGAAGAGGGAAAAAATATGAATGTGAACAAGGCAAAGTATGTGGAATATACTTTCAATGAAACTGAATCAACTGTCGAAAGAAGTGCTACAACTGTCAAAGAAAAGTTAACCACTTTAGATGAGAAAATAGAGGCAATTTTGAGTGGTGGTGATGTCTTGGACATTCAGCCACTCATAGTCGACAAATCACCACTTAAAGTATCTAAGGCAATGGATCCCAAGGTTTTCTTTGGGAAGAAACCTAAATAGTCCATGAACATACCATTTAAGCCACCTGGTATAAGAACAAGTTTGTAAAGACCTAGCAGCAGCGAACCAATCAAATTTAGGATATAAAGTAGGTACAAAACAATTGATGTTGTCAAAGCTGAAAAAAGAAGCAGTGATAGGTTGAGGACACTAAAGGCTAGGAACATACCAAGTCCAGGAATAAAGGTTAAGGACCATCTGGTTATACCTGAAGATGACAGCATAACTGGGAAGGGACAAACACAATGAAGGAACTGATGTTTTCTTAACAATTATTATGATGTTTTATTGAATTACTTATGTTAGTATTTGATGTAATCTACTCATGTGTGCTCTTGGACCAACTTAGTGTTAAATATTTTTTGTTAACTTTAGATGTAATCTACTGGTGTACTAAACTTTGTTGGATGCAATTATAATATGATATTTTGGTTACATATTCTCTGTTAACTTGGGTAAAAATTTAAAAGTCATAATGAAAGCAATAAACCCCTAAACTAAACAATAATGAGTAAAAAATTAGCAATTAAAACCAAATTTCATTGCATTCAAACATTACAATATCCATTACACAAAATTATTGATCATACCAAATCAACCTTACAAATATTTCAGACTTCTTAACAAGTATCTAAGGACACTTCAACAACTACACCTAAAAATAAAATACATGTTATCAAAACTGAAAGAATAACACAAGCAGTCTTCAATTTTCCATAAAATGCCTTTGCCTTGAGCTTCATCTTCAACCTATTATTTTTCTTCAGTGAAGCTTCATACAATTCCCTAACTGTTTCCAGAATTTGAATATCCCTTTCATATTTTGTTTCCAAACTGTGAACAACACCCTTCTCTTCTGCAATTTCACCATCCAAAAAATGAACAAATTACATGTACCCTGATTTTTCCAGATTGGACATCTCCAAAACAGCCTCCCTTGATTCGTTCCCTTCTTGCACATGTATGATACCATCGCACGATTGCAGCAACATTTTTTAACTTCACGTTGTGAGATTGTCTTGCTTAACCTAGTTGATGTAAACATGACGAAGCTAAATAGGGTAACTAAACGAAAAAATTGAGGAATGATGAAGGATTAACAAGGTTGCAGAAAGACGGTAGATGAAGAGGGTAACGATGAAGACGAGAAATTCTTAGGGCAAACCCATTCTTATGAAGAAGCAAAATTAGGGATTCCATGTACCATTAATAAATCAATTTTGATGTGGATTTCATGTAATACGCATTTGGCAGACATACATTACACAGCTGGCGCGCCATGTTATCCTCCGTTAGTGGAAACTAACGGGAGGGACCACAGTTAGAGACTGTTGTACCCCAAAATTTTCCCTCACATATTCAAGACAATATACCTCAAGAGGTCTCCTAATAGTCACAAGATTCTCAATTGCCCAAAGGGATTCAAGGTTTCATCAGACAAAGCCTCCTCCTAAGCAATGGATCTTAAATTAGGGCTTTGAGTTTCTAAAAGAAAATTGGACTTCTAAAGCCTCAAGTGGACTTCATGGTGTCCCATATACTTCATAGAATCCTCATGTCAAGTTTCAAGGCTTGCCTTACAAGTTTGGTCAGTCAGATGCTCAGAATATCAAAAATTAATTAACTTGGTAAAAATGTCAACTGTGGTCAACATAAAGTTAAACTTCAAGATTTTTGGTCAACATCAATATTATGAGGTGAAATTCATCATTTGATCAAGGGTTGATCATGATTAATCAAGGAAACCTCAGAATCATCAAGAATCAGGAGTTACTAAATTAGGGTTTGTGCAGGAAAAGTCAATTGTACTTTGACCAGCCATAACTTTCACATGCTTCATCAAAAATTTCCCATACAATTCTCATTTTGAAGGAAATTCAATTCCCTACAACTTTGTGTCTAACAAGCCAATGCCAAAAATGCTTCATTTGAAAGGTATGAGCCTCTTGTACTTCCAGCTCTACAAAATCCCAAGCAGATTCCTCTCAAGCCTGATATCTTGACCGAATAAGTCTCTCAGGGGAATGTCCATCTCTTTTATCCCTATTCAGGGTATTTAGGAAGTTAATCTTTCAATAAGAAATGCGACGAACGGAAAACAAAAGATCCTAAGTACAATATTCTGAAACGAGACGAGAACGACATCTTCATACTCCTTAACAATGAATTGGGATTTATTTTCCCCAGCTAGCAATTGATATACGAAGCTACTAATGTGCTTCGACTACATAATCCATACATAATTTACATCATATCATGGCATACACATCCATAATGCATATGACATTCTCATTTACATTAAGAAAGTCATGCCATGCATACATACATCAAATGACCTCGCATAAAACTGACCTTTCCTTTTCAGGATAGTTCACGATCAGATCAAAATTATCAATTATTAGAGACAGTTCAGAGACGATCAAAACAAAGATCTAGTTCTGATACTTAGTTCAGGATACTTTCCAGAAGCAATTCAGAGACGATAAAAACGAAGATTTAGTTCTGATACTTAGTTCAAGACATCTTCCCAGAGACAATACAAAGACGATCAAAATGAAGATCTAGTTATGATTCTTAGTTCAAGGTATTCTCTAGAGACGATACAAAGACGATTGAAACGAAGATATAGTTTTGATACTTAGTTCGGGATATGTTACAGAGACAGTTCAGAGACGATCTAAGCGAATGTATAGTTCTGATACTTAGTTTAGTAACAACATTTAGATAGAGTCAAGCGTAGACACATTCTGATACTCCTATCAACAGACACTTTGGGTGGCATCTATAAGCACATCTCCAGTTACTCCGAATGGAATATTTAAGTCCATTCAAGCAATACATTCAACCAACAGTGTTACTTTGCACACCGGCGAGTGCAAATTTTTGGGCTTAAGTGTTCAATACTCTTCCTCCTTCAGGTCACGAATGGCATACATGTCAATCTAACTCCTTAGGATTCAGAAAATTGAATAAAGGCAGCTATTGTACCCCAAAATTTACCCTCACATATTCAAGACAATATACCTCAAGAGGTCTCCTAATAGTCACAAGATTCTCAATTGCCCAAAAGGATTCAAGGTTTCATCAGACAAAGCCTCCTCCTAAGCAATGGATCTAAAATTAGGGTTTTGAGTTTCTCAAAGCAAATTGGACTTCTAAAGCCTCAAGTGGACTTTATGGTGTCCTATATACTTCATATAATCCTCATGTCAAGTTTCAAGGCTTGCCCTACAGGTTTGGTCAGTCAAATGCTCAGAATATCAAATTTTAGTTAACTTGGTCAAAAAGTCAATTATGGTCAACAAAAGTCAAACTTCAAAATTTTTTGTTAACATCAAGATTATGAGGTGAAATTCATCATTTTATCAAGGGTTGATCATGATTCATCAAGAAAACCTCATAATCATCAAGAATCAGGAGTTACTAAATTAGGGTTTGTGCAGGAAAAGTCAATTGTACTTTGACCAACCATAACTTTCACATTCTTCATCAAAAATTTCCCATAAAATTCTCATTTTGAAGTAAATTCAATTCCCTACAACTTTGTGTCTCACAAGCCAAGGCCAAAAATGCTTCATTTGAGAGGTATGAGCCAAGACATTACAGGTCCTTTAAAAAGTCAACAAAAAGTCAACTTTTTCAAAAGCTCATAACTTGAAAATGGAAGATCAAATGGATATGGGACCAAAAGGAGTAGTTAGAGGACACTCTAATATTTCTAAAAAGTCCTAGAACACATACATGAGATAAAAATTGGGAGAGTTATGCATTGTTGAAGTTGGGCAATTTTGAGGAGGTGTATGAAGCAAAAAATGACCAAAACTCAAGTTTCTTCCAAATGGGCCCATATTTTTCTAACCCAAACTCAATTATAAGATCATTCACGACCCATAGATCATAATATCTTATTTTTTATATTTATTTTATATTATATTGGATTTATTTTATTTAAATTCAATTTTAATTAAAATAAATATTGGAAAATCAAATATTTCATCTTACGACTATTTTAGGATCAAATATTTGATGTTTATGATCATTATAAGGATCCAATTTTGTGCAAAACTAAAAGAGTATGATTTAATATCAAATTTTGAACAAAATAGAATGTCTCTTTCTTCACTTCCAAGCAACCTCAAAATCCATCAAAAAGATCCAAGTTTTGACCTAATTTCAATCTCCTATAAACATATAACAAGACCAAATACCAAGGGGACGAAAATCTGAGCTTAGAAACCCTCATCACACTTCAAAAAATTTCAAGAAAACTCCAAATTCGGTTTCCCACTTTCAAGCAATTTCAAGAGTTTTTTAAGGTTGCAATAGATTACTTGAGATGATTAAAACATGTATCCATCATCATCATCACCAAAAACCTCATGAATCGCATAAACCGAATCTTACTTTTGACTTGAATTCTTGATTTTCGATTTTGATAATATGTGCATTCTAACTTAAATTTGATTGTGTAATGTTGTTTATAGTGATGTTTAGAATGTTTCTGGTTGGTTTAATTTAGTTTTCGATGCAGGTATAACCGTATGCCATTATTAGGGTTTCAAGCTTCGAATTTGGGAATTCCTGGTAGAGGCGATTTTAGGACAAATTGATGAGTCCATTGAACTCATAAGATGATTTCTAATTGATCTGTATACCTGGAATTAATTTATTTTGTGTATATGATATTTTTTTAAAACGCATGTGTTTTAGTGACAGAAGAACTGTCACTACAGGTTCTTGCTACGAAAAAATCGTAGGTATAACTAACTAGACGGATGAGAAAGAAGAAGAACTTTCGCGCGCCTCTGATTTTCAAATTTCATTTTATTTTATAATATTTGTTTTCTACTTATTTAAGTTGCAGGACACGCAGCCCAATGGTTGGAACGCACACATGTGAAGCTGGAGACCTGAGTTCGATCCCAAGCTCCTCCCCCTTATTTTTGGCCATTTTTCCATCATTTTCTTATTATTTTTTTTATATTTTCTTATTTTTTTAATTAGTTAATTAGGTTAATTAATTTAATTTAATTTATAATTAAACATTTTCTTAACCAATCATTAACTAAAAAATTAACATTTATTATTTTTCACGCAAAACCTTTTTTTTCCTTATTTATTTAATTAAACTAATGGTTCTTTTTTTTAATTAAGAAAAAACACAAAAAACCTTTTTTTTAAATAATTCAATTAACCAATTTTAATATCAATTTTTGTTTTCTAACCCTAATCCTAAATAAATTAATATTTTTGACCTAAATTTGTTTTCTTAAATAAAATTTTAACTAATCAATTTCTTTATTAATTTTTTTATTATTTTTAGAAAATTGTATAATTAATGTAATTCATGTAAATTTATTTTCTTGCATTTTCTAACTATGTAACTGCTCCCAGTTTGTAATAGTTAATTAGGATTTTATTTCCGCACTTCTATTTTCTACTGTAACTCCCGCTAAAAGACACCGGGTCAGATAGGGTACAGACGCGAACGGTCGGCGAGAGGAGAAAATGAAATGAAGGTGAAAAGAGTCGCCAGCTAGGCATTTTTATCCCGAAGGAAAGGTAATGCTGCATAAACCTAGAAAAGACATGGATAAGACGGTTGCGAACCAGAGAAACTGAGAAAGGGGGTTGGTTACAACCTGGGAAGGTATTAGCACCCAGATTGTCCGTCGTACTCGACGGGATCCACGCTTGAAAAATTTGTGTTTAAAGGGGTAATGTCTGTGCTATCTGTGTGCAAATTCTGGAAAAGGAATATACAAGTGTCAGTGCAAGAAAGTGAAGTGAGGTGCTCAGGAATGAGGTTTAAAAGGAATGCTGAAAGAGGGGAAGACACATAGACTTTTGTTCAATAACAGTTAAGTTATACCTACGTATCCTCTCGTGCAATGAGGAAGTCAGAACACCGTAGTTCGACTCAAAGAGACTGGGATGATTTTGACTATGAACTGCTTGCTTGCCTATACTCAAGTGTATGACTCGTCTGGCTCAAGTGCTAACTGTCTTACATTAGACGGAAGAAGCAAGTTCTCGTTTGTGAGTGAATGAGGTGAGAAAAGAATCCCGAAAGAGACGGTTATTGTTTGTTTTTGTGTTTTCAATCTTTTATTGCTTTTTGTGTTTGTCATAAGTTGATGAGCTTAAGCCTAAACCAAAGGGTTTAGTAAACTCATCATATCCTCCCTCTGATTAGGGATAGTGAGAATACCTTAAGTATGGGATAAACACCTCAAACTTAATTACCATGATGGTGTAGGATTAAAATCATTAACCTACTTGTGATTATTTAGATTTTTTTGTGTTTTTGTTTAGTGTTAAGTAATGAGTTTAAGCCATAATCAAGGATTAGTGGACCCATTACACTATCCTAATAGAAGGATAATAGATGAGCACACTTAAGCTGAGGAAGATACCTCAACTTAATCCATGATTAGGGATTAACCTCATGACAAAACAAGCCTTTATTAAAGTGGATTTTAATTAAAGATGAGATTAAGAAGTGAATTTTATGGTTTGTAAGACAACTTGAGGGGGACTTGTCCATTAACACTAGGGTTAGTCCTTCTTAACCAATAAAGGAAGAATTAGAACCCGAATGCAAGGCCCAAGTTACAAGCTATTGTCTTAGTGATTATTAAGATGGATTGATTAAGAGGTTTAAACAAATTAAGTGTTTAACACTTAGGATTAAAGTTATACACTCCATCCTAAGAGAAGGATGCATGCATAACCCTAATCACAAAGTCTTAAAACCTTAAAGGTTTAGTCTCTGATTATGAGATGAGAAGGGAGACACAAAGAAGACACAAAGGTAAAAGCTAAATGGGGACTAATCAAAACCCTAATTATTTTCATGATTGGGTGTTCCTATGGTTTATAAGGCTTGCACGAGATCTTCAAAGAAGCCACCAATGGAAGAAGCAGATGAAAAGAGGAGAGGCAGAAGAAACAAGTTAACTTACTTCATTGAAGAAGATAAGTTACTTGAAGAAAGAAAGTGAATGATGAACATGAATGAGCAAGGTCACTCTAAAGCAAAGAAAAATGCAGCAATGATGCATAATAAGAATGAGAAGAGAAATGAGAAGTGAAGGCAAATTCACTTCTCAAATTACTTACCACCTGAAAATGTTAGCATAAATGAAAGAAATGAAATGAGAATGAAAGATATGCAAAGGTAAAACCAAAACTAGAAGCAAAAATATGATGCAAATGAGTCTATGGGATGATGCAAAAGCATGACAAGTGTAATGGATGATCATACAAGAGATGGAATGCAAAGGATGCATGCTTTGAAGTTTGAAAGCTCATGAAAGTTCATGGAATGAAATGAATGAACATCATGGCAAATGGATGAAGAAATGATCAAGCATGATTCTAATATGTCCTAAGATGTCTAAGATGACATATGAATGCATGAAATGTCATGGCAAGTTCATGAATGGATGCATATGCAAGATGTATGCAAATGAACATGAGAAATTAGGGTTTTAAGGCAACATGAGATGCAAAAGTCAAAAACAGAAGCAAATCATAAGATAAAAAATTGCAAATGAACTCAAAGGAACCCTAACCCCATATGATATCACACCCCAAAGGAGAAGGTCCAACTCTTAACCTAAAGAAAGTTGTGATTTTTCTAAGTTATCTAGGGTTTTAAGGTAACTTAAGACGGAAAATGAAAATCAAATGGAAAATGCAAGATAAATTTATGAAAAAACATATGCTAGACACTACATGCTATATGAAGATCAATGCAAAAATAACCAATGTCAAACCCTTCATGGTTAGACAGAAAAGAATTCTTGAAGTTAGGGTTCAAAAATGGGATTTTTATGAACCCTAAATTCAAGAAAAATGTCAAAGTTGAATCAAAACCAAAAAAGAAATTTGTATGGATGGTTTGAAAATGTTTCTAAATGTCCTAAGATGCAATGTGATTTTTTTTGGAATTTTTAGAAACCTAAATGATATTTTAATTAATTAGTTTCCATTAATTAATTAAAATAAACATTTAAATATTTTTAAAATGGTTTTTTAATGCAAAAAATAAAAATAAAAATGTTTTTGGGTGAAGAAAAATATTTGAATTAAAAATACAGAAGGAAAATATTTTTGGAAATTTTTAAGTATTTTAAATTAATTATGCAAGAAAAATGGTTAAAAATGAAATAAAAATTAAATTAAATGAAAGTAGGCTGATCCAAGGGACAGGATTTAAACTGGGGAGATGGAGGGAAGACCACGCGCGCATCTGGATGGTTAGAATTCAAACTTATTAAATCCTAATTAATTAATTAATCTTGATTAAACCTAATCTGAACTAATCCTAGCCACCCATTTCAAATTAAACCTGATCCAAGGGCCCAGAACACGCCTGACTCACTAAACCCTAAAATTAACCCTAATCCGTTTCAGGTGACCGGAACAGTGTTCCGGTCATCTTCTCCGGCAGCACCCCAAGACTAACTTCTTCCCTAGGCCATTTTTGGAGCTCTAAAGCTCCAGATCAACTCCTCTCACCTTCCTAAACCTAAATCCACCCTCAAAACTAATTTTTCATGGCTGAAAATCAAGATTCGAAGAAGAACTCAAAAATGGTGAAACTTTCAGACAATCAGTACATGCTCATTTCGCAACCATTTTCAAAAATAAATATATCATGGTGATCAGCAAAGCATAAAGAACATTCTAAGAACTTAATATTGCATTTCTGGAAAAAAGTTTGAAGAGGTTACCTGAGCTTGAGCTTCCTCAGTTTGGAGCTTTTGGACCTCCTCTCTTGTGCAAACTCACTCCAATGATCCCTCTGATGAAGCTTTGATGCTTGGAAGGAGTTTATAATGGCTGAAATGAAAGCTTACACTCTTGCTGGCCAGAAATCGTGTTTCAGTTTTAGGGGGTTTTTGGTTGCAATGAAGGGTGGGAAATGATCCTTTGATGAAGCTGAGGTGATTGATAAAAAGAGTTTGAAGTTTGGGTGTGTGTGCTGTGAGTTTCGAAAGCTTTTGCAAATGGGGTGATTTTTGGGAACTTGGGAAATCTGAGCATTCATGCTGGCTTGTGTTGTGTTATGAGTTGTGTTTGATCCACATAACAAGTCTTGATAGGTCAGAAGAGTTGTTGTGGCCTATGGTGATTGGTATGGGCTCTCTTGCAAAAAGTCAACAAAACTTGTACTTGAGGTATGGGCTCTCTTGCAGCTGGCTTTTTGGCTTGTCCTGGCTCAGCAAAGATCAAGGAGAGCCATGGAATTGGTTTTGTGGTGATTCAGCAAGTGGAAGCATGGTTGTGTATCATTTTGCAATTTTTATGAATTTTGGCCCCTTTGTGATTTCTTCATGTGCAAGGAATAGAATGAGATGGTTCTTTGGGAAATTCTGATTTTTAGGCAATGTACTATGTTTGTATGATGCATAGAAGTGTATTAGAAGTCACAAAATGGGTTGGTATGTGAATTTGCACAAAATCCTCTTTGGTGTGAAACCTAAAATTATGTGATTTTTGCCAACTTTGCCAATCCATAACTTGAGTTCTATGATGAATTAGAACTTGTTCTCGTACTTTTTGAAAAGTGAATGATCCAATCTACAACTTTCATGACCAACAATTTTTCATTTGAAGCATTTTTGGTTGAGAAAGAGGAGGTTGAAATACTTTCCCAAAATGGAAAGCTTACATTACAAGTCATTTCCACTTTTGGCAACTTTTGGTTTAGCTCAAATTTCTTCAATTTTGTGAACTTCCAAGCACTTCAATGATCAAATAAAGATCGTATAACTTCAATTTGATGAAAAATCCACTTTGTTTCCATTGTTGGGGACCTCAAATGCCCTGATTTTGCTCTGACTTGCTCGAGAAGTTACCCAGTGAACAAGTGACTTCCACAATGAATTTCTTCATCAAACTTGGTACACATGATCCTTATAACATATTGAGACTATTAAAAACAAGAATGACCAAAAAATTTGGAGTTATGGCCTCTGAAACCAAAACCCTAATTTCAGGTCATTTGTGTAGTGAAACCCTAGCTCTGCTTCCATGCTTTGCCAGTTCTTGTGATTTTTTGACTTCCATGATCTTTGAAGGACATGATATGATGATAAAACACACATGGACCCTCTTATAATGATTGGATACCTTTGGAGTGGCTCAGAGGAATCCTTGGATTGCTCAGATCACAAACCCTAGATACATATGAACTTGAACTAATGCAGTGAAACAAAATGCAATATGAGATGATATGCTTAAACTAATGTAAACATGAAAGATCACAAGCCATGGTGTGAAATTAGTGAGGGAAAATTTGGGGTGTTTACATCTACAAATCCCCTAAAAATTAAAATGTATCCCCCTCCCCATGATGTAATAGTCCAGGGTTTTATTTTCTGCTTTTTAATTTTCGTTAAATATTATATGTGTGGGTAGTAATACTAGGGTGTGAAAAGAACGCATGAAAAAATAAACGGACTTAGCCCACTAATTTCTAAGAAAAATATTTGAAACTAACACACTTCATTCACACACGTAAGTCGGTCGTCATACGATCGCCATCTGCACCCTTAGGGTTTCTCCTTTTTTCCGCCTTACAATATGGTCAAGTCCCTCGAACGTGGGGGTATCTTAGTAAAGTTGCCTGAGTTTAAAATCATGAAGTCCCTACGAATAAAGATTATAGTCCCTTAGAGTTGCCTTCGAATAAATGATCCCGTCCCTCGATGACCCTATGAAAATTATTAGAGTCCCTTTGAATTACTAAGATACCCCTACAAGGTTGCCTTCTATGACCATACGATGACCCTACGCCTGTCCCTTTAATATCCAAGGTTAAGACTACTTACAAACTAATAGTAAGGACAATCATACCCTTAAAGGAAATAAATAACAAGAAAGACCTTACAAACTTAGGGTAACTAGTTCATAAGTGTTTGCTCACTCCTTTTTCAAAATACTCTTTACACCCCCCATATTTTCAAATACTTTCAAACTAAACACTTTGTATACATTCATACGAGAATCATTACAAAGTTAAAGTCTTTATGAAAATATTTTCTAATCACACACTACACTATTTTTCAAACAAAGTAAAGTGAGCTAAGCAGTTAAGAGCCCATGGATAACCATGGATACAGAGGGTGCTAACACCTTCCCTTTGTATAACCTACACCCCGAACTCAAATCTTTTTCAAAGGTCTTTCCTGTTCTTTTATACCTTTCTTTATTGGATAAAATAAAAGTCGATGGCGACTCTTGTTATCCGCAACATAGTTTTTGTAAACAAAAACGACCAAGTCAGTTCTCCCACCGTGTTACAGAGACGGAAAACTTTGGGGGGACCAAGGTTTGAAGGAATTTGTAGAGGGAATAAACTTGAATGATGGGATATTTATAGAGACCTTATACATATTTAACCCTTTATTTAATCCAATAGTCAATAACTAAAGAAATTATATTATTATTATTAGGGTTAAATAGGTTTGTGGTTTACCTAAATATCTCAATCTAGTTGTCATGTTCTCTCTCCTCTTCATCAAGTTAGATGTTTTGTTTTCTCTCCTCGCTTCTTCAATCTAGTCGTTATTGCTCTTCTATTTTATTTCCCCAAATCCAAACTTCTAGCCATCATGTAATCTACACTCTTAGTGGTGTGATGGGGCTCTTCCTCCGCACCACCATTTTGCTTGGTTGATGTTTTTTCTTAATACATCTTCCTTGTAGTCACTCTTATCTACTGACGTTTTTTTGTCATTCTATTTTCGGTGGCAAGTGTCGGTTATTTTTCTTATCTTCCATCAGATATGTTTTTTTTTCCAGAACATTATGCAACAATTTTTTCTCAATATTTTCTAACAATATGCGTTGATCTCTGGTTTTGATTCACGAAGTGGTTTTTGTTCATTTTCGAATAAGTGTTGTTTCTGGTTCATCGGTGTTTGGTTTGATGGTCGTTTCTAGTTGTTTCGATGTTTTTGATGGTTTATTGTCGTGGTAGAGGTCGGTTTTATTTTTAGTGGTTTTATTTTGAACATGATGGTTGTTGTTCTCAAGCTATGATTTGCTAGTATTGGTGGTGGATTCTTGACTTTGATCTCTGATTCTTTTCATATCTGATGAGATATGCAATTTTCAAGGTGTTTATGTTTAGACACCCCACTAGTGTTCCTGTGGTGGTTAAATCCTCATCACAATTGTGATGTTTTTTCATTGTTTGTTAGGATGTCTTTGAACTTACTTGTCGTGACCTTGTTTGAGTAGGCTTTAAAGAGTTATTAAGCACGTTGTGGTTTAATTCACAAAGGTTATTGGTGTTTGTTTTTGTCTGTGTTAGCGGTTGGAACATTCACCATGTGAGTGCACTAACCTATTAGATATGTTTTGAATGATTTCAAAACTAGAACGCATAGTTTTTGTGTACATTGGATCTTATTGTCTATGTCTTGATGTGCATTATCATAATATGACACTTGAAATCATATTAGATTGGCCATTACAAGTCAAAAATGTGATTTTTCGTGAAAAAAAGTTTTTCGTTAGATACATTAGGGCTATGTATCTATACATATTGTTGGAAGAGTATTTAGTAGGGGTTTTTGTTATCGTCTCTATATGGATTGCACGAGTATCTCGTCGTTCAATAGTTCAAAGGTTATAAGCAAACGTTTTCAAAGTTATTTTGTTTGGTATCATAAGTTTGTCACTTGTTTTGGTAGCAATAATTTTAAATAAAAGAGTTTGTTTGTTTTTATAAAAGATATGCTAATATTAGGGTTTTCTAATCCTTTTCAAATATATTCAATCAATCAAGAATGTGAACGCGATTACGACTAATAAAATCACGTCCTAGTATGTGAGAGTTATTGTACTGATATGATAATTGTTCTCGCATATTACCAATCAATATAATAATCGTGAATTTCAATACAAGGCGAATATTTATTCATAAGTTCGTTTCTGGAACTTGATCGTTAATAGATGAAGCAAATAGATCAAGGTTTAGAAATCCCATGTATAGCTTAAACCAAACCATACAAATCCAAGAAACACATATTACTTCATCATATATTAATCATAACCTAGTTCACATATAAAAGATTAAAAGAAATACAGAATAGAAAGATTAATTACCTCTAATCTTGACACAAGAGAGAACTTAGCCAACTATTTCCATGGTAGCTTATGTTGCAAGAAAAGAAGAAAGTTATACAAGCATCAAAAGTTGAAGAATTCAGAGTTGATGCAGTAAAACTTTTATCCTTGATGCTTCAAGAAAATCTCTCTCAAAACCCTAGAAATATGATCTAAACTCAAAATGTATGAAAAATGAGAGTACAACCTAAAAAATATCTCAAGAAGATATTAATAGAGGTTCCTAAAATCTGCCTCTAAGTGGCAGGGTGCTAAGCGACTGAAGAGTGAACTTAGCATCACCAGTCCAAAGGCGGAAAATAGTCCTAGCACACTAAGTAAGGTCACATTGAGGTCCAAGCACCTAGAGTCCAGTAGCTACTACCTGAAGCATGATGAGAGTGCGCTGGAGGTGTGCTTAGAACGATAATACTTCCCAAACTTCACGTTCTTAATCTTTCCAACTATCATTCTTCATCCACGAGTCTTAGGCATCCATCTAAGCATAAAAACCTACAAAAAGCAAGAAACATCATAATACGGGTAATGGAAAGCAAATGCGGTAAATTACGTATTTACACTAAAAACAACAATTAAACAACCGATTTAAACAAGAAATCATTGTAATGTGCCATATAATAATATGAAATATAACTCCAATTTGGCACTTAACACATACTAAATGAGTTTTTAAAGGAAATGGTTTTGACCAAATATATCAATACAAATTGCGAATGAGTCAAATCATTTGTGTTTGGAGTCGACTCCAACTGAAAGTGATTTTAAGGAAAATGGTCCTACTTTCAATGTATCGATACATTGATGTTATGGGTCGATACATAATAGGAATGAGTCGAATCTCCTGTGTTTTAAGTTGACTCTTAGTGAAGATTTTTTCAAGCAAACCTTGCTGCCTTAAACGTATCGACTCTCAGTCCTCATGTATTGACCCAATTGAATTTGGAGTCAATATATTCAGTTCAATTTTTTAAAATCTTGTAATTTTGGCTAAAAATATGTTATATATTATTTTTCTACACACACCGCGCGTATGTACGCTTGCACACACATGTATACACACACTTACATGCATGCATACACACACACACACATATGCACACGTGCACACATACACATGCACATACACACACAATCGCTTATTAGTTTATGGCTTCCGAACCTAAATGGGTGTATATTAAAGCACCCATTTCCAATGGTGAAAACTATGGTTCTTGGAAGGATTGTACGTGTATCCATATCAACTCCATTGATAGAAAAGTATGGAACACCCTCCAAAATTTTCCATTTGAAATTACTATAACCAATGTGGATGGGCACCGAAAGCACAATGGGATACATAAGATGAAAAAAAGTGGTCATGTAATTGGAAAACACGGAATATTTTAATATCCTCTTTAAGGGTTAAGGAATATTATCGTGTTTCTCGTTGCACAATCACTAAAGATATGTGGGACCCATTACAAGTTGCCCATGAGGGTACAAATAAATTCAAACAGGCTGGAATCAATACTTTGAACCAAGAGTTTAAACTCTTTCATATAAAGCATGGTGAAACCATTGTCGATTTGCAAAAGAGGTTCACTCATCTTTTAAATTGTTTGAATGCACTTGGTAAGATAGTTTCCAATGATATTACTACTGATAAAATTTTAATATATCTTAATAGGAATGGAAACCTAAGGTTACCGCCATCAAGGAAGCTAACAACCTATTGACATTGGACATTACTACTTTGTCTGGTAAGCTTGAAGAACATAAGCAAGAGTTCATTTGCTTAGAGAAGCATGAGAAGAAGGTTAAGAAAGAAAATAATAAAGAAAATGAGGCGGGAAAGAAATAAATTGCTCTTGTGGCTTATAGTTCTAAGTCATCTACTAGAGATCAAGATGATAGTGGAACTAGTGAAGATGAAATTTCAGATGATGAAGAAAGGGGGTTGTTTGTTAAACGGTACAATAAGTACATTAAGAGAAATAGAGTGAAACACTCCAACAAGAATCTCATCAACTATAGAAGACAAGCTAATTCCTTTAATCAAGATGAGATTAAAAAGGAAAAGTCCATATGTTCGTATTTTAATTGTGGAAAAGTCGGCCATTATAAGTCGGATTGTCCATTACTCAAGAAGGATAAAGGAAAGAGTCAATACAAGAAGTCTAGCAAACGGTACAATAAATACATTAAGAAAAATAGAGTGAAACCCTCCAACAAGAATCTCATCAACTATAGAAGACAAGCTAATTCCTTTAATCAAGATGAGATTAAGAAGGAAAAGTCCAAAAGTTATGTTTTAATTATGGAAAAGTCGATCATTATAAGTCAGATTTTCCATTACTCAATAAGGATAAAGGAAAGGGTCAATACAAGAAGTCTAGCAAGCCTAGAAGAACATGCATAGCTTGGGAAAATGAAAGTTGTAACACCCTTTTTATCCTACAACATATTCAAGCATATTATTTAAGAAAAATCATAGTTTCAATCAAAAGGCATTACATTTCAACAAAACATCACTAATACTCGTTTATGTGTCTTGTCCCGTAACACGGGTTGCAACTTATATCATAAATAAAACAAAACACCAATTCATGGTAGCAGATCATTATTCAACAACTTAATCATCATGATAAAAATGATTCAAACTATAATCCAAAACATCGTCATCATGTGTTAAAAATAACCAAAAACAACAAAAATCAACCAAGAGTTCTTAGTGTTACACGACATAGACCAGGACACCACCTAAACTCTATAAACGACAAGAGACGCACTCCAAGCTACTTCCGATCACTGAACTATTCTTGAGTATTTGCAGGAGGGCATAATAGACCATCACGAAAGGCAGGCAGGGTGAGTAAATTCACATTCAATATAGATAATATAAAGATGGAATTATAAGACAATCATGCAACAATACATCATTTACATAAATTCTCACCCACATACAACAAATCAATCACATCATCATAAACAAATGCAACATGATATGCCACCAACAATGAAATGCATTCCTCTTAATATGCATGTGGTGCCAAATCATCATTGTAACATGGTGAGAGAACTTACTTGGTGTTTTTGTTTGACAAAAACATGTACGGATAGCAAGAGTCGCCACCGACTTTTATTTTATCCAATAGGAAAGGGTATAAAAAACAGGAAAGACCTTTTTAAAAAATTTGAGTTCGGGGGGGGGGGGGGGGTAGGTTATATAAAGGGAAGGTATTAGCACCCTTTATATCCATGGTTATCCATGGGCTCTTAGTTACTTAGATCACTTTAACTTGTTTGAAAAATGTGTAGTGTGTGTTTAGAAATTTTCATAAGTCTTTGTAATGATCCTCGTATGGATGTATACAAAGCTTTGAGTTTGAAAATGTTTGAAAGTGGGGTGTGAAAAATAGTTTTTGAAATTTGAGCAAGTAACTAAGAACTACTTATCCTAGAATGGTCTTTCATGTTTCTTTATTTCCTTTCAAGGGTAAGATTGTCCTTACTATTAAGGAGTTAGTAGTAATTTACCTTGGATTTATTAAGGGACGGATGTAGGGTCATCATATGGTCAACGAAGGCAACTTGTAGGCGTGTCTTTAGCAATTCGTAGGGACTATCATCATTTTTTACCGAAGGGATAAAATCATTATTTCGTAGGCAACCTCGAAGGGACTTATGATCTTTTGAATCTGAAGGGACTTGATGATTTTTGCTTGAAGGTACTTTGCTTAAGACACCCCCACTTTCAAGGGACTTGACCAATGTTTTGAAGGCAACCAAGAGGGGAAACCCTATGAGGTGCAGATGACAATCGTAGAACGATCGACTTACGTGCGTGAGTGTTGTTTTCAGATATTTATCTTATTATTAATTTTCTAAGTCCAGTTTATTCAATTAATTCTTTCCACGCCCTAAGTTACTAACCAAGCAATTAAATACTTTATATAAAAAACAAGAAATAAAGTCCTAAGTTATTACACGGCTTCAGGGCAGTTACTTAATAATCGAGAAAAATAAATTACATAAACAAATGCAACCTATACAAATTTCTAAATAAATAAATAAGATAAAATAAAATTAAGAAAATAAATTATTTTAAATGAATAGAAATTAGGGTTAGGGTTTCAATTTAAAAAAAAATAGGGTTTCGTAAAAATCAGGATAAAAAAAATTGGGGTTAACAAATTAGAGTTAATAGAAAAAGTTTGATTAATTTTTTAGAAAAAAAAACTTAAACCTAATTATTTAATTAGTTTACAAATTTAATGGTAAAATAAAAGAAAAAAACTTTTTATTAAAAATTATTATGAAGAAGAAAAAATAGATTAATTAAAATTTATTTTATTTTTTAAGAAGATAATTAGGAGTAATTAATTTAATTATTAATTATTAATTAAAATAATAATAATTAATAAAACATAAAAGAAAGAAATTACTCAAAAAAATATGGTGGTGGCTGGGAATCAAACCCACCACCCTTACCTCATAGGACAAACCCTTTGCCACCAGGCCAGACATGCACATCTGGTAATAATATGAAGATAATAAAATATAAAATAAGTTCAAAATTTTAATTTCCTGAACATGCGCGCAAACTTTATCTTTTTCCTTCAGTCCTGCGAATTTACCTGCGAAAATAGCTATGAACTTTGCTGCGAATTTACCTTCGTAGGAAAACCTGTGAATGTCATATTATCCATACCACATACGATTTCTTCAAATTGATCATGCCAACATGATCCTCATATCATACACAATCCAAACATGTTATTAGAATTCATTTAGATTATCTTAATTATAAAACCTCAATTTTAAGGTTAAAACCCTAATAATGGTGGAACACGGTTTAGGCCATGAAACTTCAAGAAACTCATCTAGAAACCATCCTTGCATCATCACAAACAACAAGCAATCATCAAATGCAGTTTAAAACAAGTATAAATATGAAATCTAAAGCGCATAAATAAGAACATAAATAAGATTCGGTTAGGAGTTATGTCATGTTTTTAGATGATGGTAATGCTTGGTATGTGTTCAGGGAACATCAAAGAATGCATTGAGACCTTTAGAATGCTTTGAAACACCCTCAAATGCCAAAACCGGAAAATGATTTTTTTGAAGAAAAAAAGTGAAGTTTGAAGAGTGCCCCTTTGTCTGAATTTTCGTCCCTTAGTCTTACAATGTTGTTGTGATTATATAGTTATGTATTTAGGTCAAAGAAATTGGGCTTTTGGATGGATTTCTTGGGTTGCTTAAAATTGAAGAAACCAATTTATCTTAATCATCCAAAAATCAAATATCTTCATGCCATGTTGGTTTTACACGAATTTTGAATGCTTTCAATCATCTTAATCACAAAATATTTGATCCAAAAATAGGTATTAGATCAAATATTTAATTTTCATATTTTATTTCAATTAAAATTGAATTTTAATGATTAAAATCCAAAATAATATAAAATAAATAATAAAAATCAGAAAAATTGGCCATTGGGTCGTGCATGACCTCATCTTTAAGTTTGGATTGGAAATATATGGGCCCATTTGACAAAATCTTGAGTTTAAACCCTTTTTGCTTCATAAACCTCCTCAAAGTTGTCCAACTTTGACAATGCATAACTTTCTCAATTGGGATCCTATGAAGGTGATCTAGGACTTTTTAGAAATCTTAAAGTGTCCTATAATCAAAACTTTTGGTCCCATGTACATATCATTTACCATTTTTAAATTATGAGCTTTGGAAAAAGTTGACTTTTTGTTAACTTTAAAAAGACCTATAATGTTTTAGCTCATATCTTTCAAATGGAGCATTTTTGGACTTGGCGTGTGACACACAAAGTTGTAGAGAATTGGATTTCCTTCAAAATGAGACTTGGATGAGAAATTTTTGATGAAGTATGTGAAAGTTATGGTTGGTCAAAGTTCATTCGACTTTTCCTGCACAAAACCTTAATTTAGTAACTCCTGATTCTTGATGATCTGAGGTTTCCTTGATGAATCATGATCAATCCTTGATAAAATGATGAATTTCACCTTATAATCTTTATGTTTACCGAAAATCTTGAAGTTTGACTTTAAGTTGACCATAGTTGACTTGTTGACCAAGTTAACTGATTTTTGGGTATCTGAGCATCTGACTGTTCAAACTTGTTGGGAAAGCTTTGAAACTTGTCATGGGGATTCTTTAAGGTATTTGGGATGTTATGAAGTCCACTTCAGGCTTTGGAAGTCCATTTTACTTGGAGAAACTAAAAACCTAGTTCTAGACCCATTGTTCAGGAAGAGACTTTGTCTGATGAAACCTTCAATCCCTTTGATCAATTGAGAATTTTGTGACTATTTATAGACCTCTTGAGACACATTATCTTAAATATGAGAGGGAAAATTTTGGGGTACAACAATCATCATGGATGGACACTAGGCCATTAACCCTCCACAAGGGAGCTCAACATAAACAACAACACCTCAATCCACATTATGGGATTGAAGCCTCAATCATCATAAGAATGTCATGAATGTAACTATGAAATAATAACAACATAACCATCTTAATCAACATTTGCATCAGCAGTCATCATATTTCATCATTCGTCATTCATACATCTATCTTGCATGCTCATGTCATCTATAATACACAACGTCACTTTTTACAACATAGTCATCATAACATTATTTAATCATTATTCTTACACATTTATCCTATTATAGCATGATAAGAACTCAGAGCAACATCATAGCAACACAGGACAACAAAACAAGTCATTACGATTCATCCAAGAAAATAAATTATTTTTCAAAAAGCTACAGGTCTCGCTAAGCGGGCCACGTGCTCGCTAAGCGAGTAACTCTCTGTTTGCGAACTTCCCAAAATTCTAATCGCTCGCTAAGCGAGAAGGCGATTTTCAGCAGAAAACATGTGAATTTCTATACACTTCAGACATGCCCAAAACCATCAAAAACACCAATTGATAGCTATAACACGGCGAGAGAACTGACTTGGGTGTTTTTGTTTGACAAAAACATGTGTGGATAGCAAGAGTCGCCACCGACTTTTATTTTATCCAATTTAGGAAAGGGTATAAAAGAACAGGAAAAACCTTAAAAAAATTGAGTTCGGGGGGATAGGTTATACAAAGGGAAGGTGTTAGCACCCTTTGTATCAATGGTTATCCATGGGATCTTAGTTACTTAGCTCACTTTAACTTGTTTGAAAAAGGTGTAGTATGTGTTTAGAAAATTTTCAAAAGTCTTTGTAATGATCCTCGTATGGATGTATACAAAGTCTTGAGTTTGAAAATATTTTAAGAGTGGGGTGTGAAAAGAGTTTTGAAAGAGTGAGCAAGTAATTAAGCGCTACCTACCCTAAGTTGGTCTTTCATGTTTCTTTATTTCCTTTCAAGGGTAAGATTGTCCTTACGATTAAAGAGTAAGTAGTCATTACCTTGGATTTGTTAAGGGACGGGCGTAGGGTCATCGTACGGTCATATAAGGCAACATGTAGCGGTATATTAGCAATTTGAAGGGACTATCATCATTTTTTTGTAGGGTCATCGAGGGACGAGATCATTATTTCGTATGCAACTTCGAAGGGACTTATGATCTTTTAATTTTGAAGGGACTATTATGATTTTTGTTTCAAGGGACTTTTCTTTTAAGACACCCCCACGTTCGAGGGACTTGACCATTTATTAAGGCGACCAAAGGAGAAACCCTAGGGGTCTATGTGTGCAAGTGTATTCAATTCAATTATTTTAGTCTTGAAAATTAGGGTTAGCTAACGATTGATTTTAGTCTTACCATACAATCCTATTAAGCATACATCTAACAATTTACAGTGCGGAAAATAAAACCCTAATTTAAACTATTACATGACTTTGAGAGAGATACATAAATATAAAAAATCCTGACAGAAAATGTAAAGTGCGGAAAATAAACCTAAACTATTACAAGGTTTTAGCAATTACATTATCTTTAGAAATTGTAAAATAATCGAAACAAAAAGATCGGAAGAATATTGAGTCTTTGAGATGAGATGAGGATATTTTTTTTATCATGCTATTAGAAGAATAAAAAAAATAAACAGAGTCAGATAAAATCACTGCATATTTTAAAATAAGGGAAAATAAGAAAAGCGATTAAAATAAAATTTAAAAAATATTAAAACGATGCTAAAAAACTAATAAAATCAAATAAAGAGCGCACAATTTTTTTTCCATATTTTTTTGAAAATATGAAAATAGAAAATAAATCAAATAAAATAGAAAAAGGAGGAATTTGCGATTTTGAGGGTCGAAATCTTTTAGAATTTCATTCTAAAAGAGTATTGTTCTTCGATGTTTTTCTGAACTTCTGGAAAAAATTAGGAGTAAATCGAAACAGTAGCACTTACCTGACTTACCTGTCAGACTGAAATTCTTATCACTACTGCAGCCTTCTAAGTATCGGCGAAAACAGATTACAGCAGATTAACCAACAATTTAGTTCTTCATGGTGCCCTAAACTTCAATTCAATCGCCCAGATAGTTTGCTCACATCATACAAAACACAAATATACAAAGAGATTAGATGTATCATGCGTATAAATATGAAATCAAAAAATTGAAAAAAAAAACAAAAAAAGAAAATTTGGTTATGGCATTTTATGAGGTTTGGAGCAATGTGATGATTGATACGCCTTCAGAAGAGTATAAGGAATGTTCTTGGACCTTCAAACCTCCTTGAGAATAGTTACAACCCTAAAACCCGTTCCAACTTACTCTTGAGTTTTTTGAAGTTTTGTATGCTCTCTTTGATCAAAAATTTCATCCTTTTGACTTGCGGAGATGATAAGTATTTATAAAGGGTGTAATTTAGGTCAAATTTTGGGCTTTTGTGATGGATTGAGAGGTTACTTGAGGATAAAGAAAAAATGTTTCCAATTTGGTCAAAAAATTAGATGAAATCATACTCTTTTGGTCTTGCACGAATTTGGACACTTACAATCATCATAAACATCAAATATTTGATCTCAAAATAGACCTAGGATCAAATATTTGATTTTTCAATATTTATCTTAATTAAAATTGAATTTAAATGAAATAAATCAATATATAATATAAAATAAATATAAAAAATCAGATATTATGATCTAAGGTCGTTCATGGTCTTATAATTGAGTTTGGATTGGAAAAATATGGGCCCATTTGGAAGAAACTTGAGTTTTGGTCATTTCTGCTTCATACATCTCCTCAAAATTGCCCAACTCAACAATGCATAACTCTCTCAATTTGTATCCCATGTATGTGTTCTTGGACTTTTTAGAAATCTTAGAGTGTCCTCTAATTACTCCTTTTAGTACCATGTCCATTTAGTCTTCCATGTTCAAGGTATGAGCTTTTGATAAAGTTGACTTTTTGTTGACTTTTTAAAGGACCTGTAATGTCTTGGCTCACATCTCTCAAATGAAGCATTTTTGGCATTGGATTGTGAGACACAAAGTTGTAGGGAATGAATTTCCTTCAATATGAGATTTGGATGGGAAATTTTTTATGAAGAATGTGAAAGTTATTGTTGGTCAAAGTACAGTTGACTTTTCCTGCACGAAACCCTAATATAGTAACTCCTGATTCTTGATGATTTTGAGGTTCCCTTGATGAATCATGATCAACCCTTGATCAAATGATTAATATTACTTCATAATCTTGATGTTGACCAAAAATCTTGAAGTTTGACTGTATGTTGACCACAATTGACTTTTTGACCAAGTTAACTAATTTTTGGATCATCCATCTGACTGACCAAACTTGTAGGGAAAGCCTTGAAACTTGACATGAGGATCCTTCGAAGTATGTGGGATACCATGAAGTCCACTTGAGGCTTTGGAAGTCCAATTTGATTTGAGAACTCAAAATCCTAGTTTAACATTCGTTGCTTAGGAGGAGGTTTAGTCTGATGAAACCTGGAATTCCTTTGAGCAATTGAGAATCTTGTGATCATTAGAAGACCTCTTGAGACATATTGTCTTGAAAATGTGAGGGAAATTTTTTGGGTACAACAACAACATAAAAACTCAGAAATAATTATACAACATATTAACTACATATATTCTTCACCAAACACATCTAACAACATCAATTTGTCACAATCTACCAACAATCTACCTAACCCTAAGGTTTTCCTTAAAAATCCCCTATTCTCATAAGACAATCAATACATTATAGATATTGAAAGAGAACTACTCCCCGTACCTTATTCGATTGAGCTTCACAATCCCTTCTTGAGTAATTCCAACCCTTGGTCTCCTTGTTCTTCAGAGCAACCTTCAATCTTCACCAAAAACACGATTATGAGAATTTGATCGTATTCACCTTTTCTCATAAACTTCTCAAAAGACCACTCTACCCCTAGGACCTCCAACTTTATTTATTTTATTTTTAATAATAATATTTAAATAATATCCAATTATTATAATATGACTATTTAATAAAAAATTTCATTCGTCTTAATATTCCCCAAAATACCATAATTTACCACATGTTCATAAATAATTAAATAAATAATTAAATTATGAATTTGGTGTGTTACAACTCTCCCCCACTTTAGGAATTTTTGTCCTACAAAATGTTACCTGAAACAAACAGAGTCAGATACGACTCCTTCATCTGATCTTCGCGTTACCAAGTCCAACTTTCACCTGCTGGTCCACCCTACAATACCTTTACTAAGGCAATCTATTTTCCTCGTAATTGCTTCATTTCTCGGTCATCTATCTGTAATGGTAATACCTCAATAGTCAGGTTATCTCTTACCTGCACATCATCCATCTGAATCACATGCAATGGACCGCACACATAGTTCCTCAACTGCGACACATGGAACATATCATGCAAATTCGTAAGCGATGGTGGTAACATAATCCGATATGCTACCGCTCTAATCCTTTGCAAAATCTAATACAGACCAACAAACTGCGAAGTGAGCTTTTTGGACTCAAAGCTCTCCTAACACCAGTTACCAGAGTCACTCTCAAGAACACATGGTCTCCCTCTTGAAACTCAATAGCTTTTATCTTTTATCATGATAACTCTTCTGTCGACTCTGATAAGCCTTCATTCTTTCTTGTATCATATTAATCTTCTCAGTCGTCTCTTACATAATCTCAGGTCCGAGTAATGCACTCTCGCCTGACTCATACCAACACAATGGAGTCCAAAATCTTCTTCAATACAACGCTTCATACGGTGCCATTCCAATACTAGCATGATAATTGTTATTGTAGGTAAACTCAATCAAAGACAAATGACTATCCTAAGATCCTTCTTGATCCAACACATAAGCTCTCAAAAAATCCTCTAAAGATTGGATAGTCCTCTTGTCGCTCCCCCGAAAAGACACCAGGGTCCCAGAGTACAGACGCGAACGGTCGGCGAAAAGAGAAAATGAAGGTGAATTGAATAGAGTCGCCAGCTAGGCATTTTTATCTCGAAGGAAAGGTAATGCTGCATAAACCTAGAAAAAGATGGATAAGACGGTTGCGAACCAGAGAAACTAAGAAAGGAGGTTGGTTACAACCTGGGAAGGTATTAACACCATATTGTCCGTCGTACTCGACGGGATCCACGCTTACAAGATTTTGTTTAAAAGGGGTAAGTGTATGTGCTATCTGTGTGCAAAAGCTAATAATAAGTGTACAAGTGTCAGTGCAAAAGGGTGAATGCTCAGGACTGAGGCTTTTAAAAGAATGCTGGAAGAGGGGGGATGACAAAGAGACTTTTGTTCGATAACAATTAAGTTATGCCTACGTATCCTCTCATGCAACGAGGAAGTCAGAACACCGTAGTTCGACTCAAAGAGACTGACAAATAAATTGACTGTGAACTGCTTACTTGCCTATGCTCAAGTGTATGACTCGTCTGGCTTGAGTGCTAACTGTCTTGCATTAGACAGAAGAAGCAAGTTCCCGTTTATGAATGAGTGTGATGAGAAAAGAATCCCGAAGGAGATGATTATTGTTTGTTTTTGTGTTTTCAATTTTGTTATTTTTTTGGTGTTTTGCATAAGTTAATGAGCTTAAGCCTAAATCAAGGGCTGGTAAACTCATTATATCCTCCCTGATTAGGGATAATGAGCCTACATAAGTATGAGATAAGCATCTCAACTTAACTTCCATGATGATGTAAGATTAAGATCATTAACCTACTTGTGATTAATTAGATGTTTTTTGTTTTTTTGTTTAGTGTTAAGTAATGAGTTTAATCTCTAATCACATATTAGTGAATTCATTACACCATCCTAATAGAAGGATAATAGATGAGAACACTTAAGTTGAGGAAGATACTTCAGCTTAATCCATGGTTAGGGATTAAGTTCATTATATAACAAACCTTTATTAAGTGGATTTTAATTAAGGGATGAGATTAAGAAGTGAATTTTATGTTTGTAAGACAACTTGAGGGGGACTTGTCCATTAAACACTAGGGTTAGTCCCTCTTAACCATAAGGAAGAGTTAAAACCCTAATGTAAGGCCCAAGTTACAAGATGAAGTCTTGGTGATTATTAAGGTGATTTGATTAAGAGGTTTAAAAAAAATTAAAGGTTTAAGACTTAGGATTAAAGTTATACACTCCATCCTAAGAGAAGGATGTAGGCATAACCTTAATTCCAAAGTCCTAAAACTTTAAGAGTTTAGTCTCTGATTATTGAGATGAGAAAAGAGACTCAAGGAGACTCAAAGGTAAAAAGCTAAGGGGTACTAAATACAACCCTAAACATTATCATGCTTGGATATCCTATGGTTTGTTAGGCTTAGGAGAAAAGAATCTTCAAGGAAGCCACCAATGGAAGAAGCAGATGAAAAGAGGAGGAAGCAGAAGAATAAGTTACTTACTTCCTAAGAAGATAAGTAACTTAAAGGAAGAAAGTGAGAAATATGGAACATAAGTGAATTTGATTCACTTCAAAGACATGTAAAATGCATATGAAAGGGATAAGAAGAAGTGAGAAGTGAAGGTAAATCCACCTCCCACAATAACTTACCAAGAGCTCCTGAAAAGTTAGTATGAATGCATAAGACATAAAGCATGAAGAAATGAATTGAAATGAGATGAAGTGACCAAAGTCAAAAGTGATTATACAATGCAAATGGTATATGGAATGATGCAAAGTCATACAATGTGCATATGAATGATCATACAAAGATGAGATGTCATGAAAGCATGCTTGGAAGTTTGAAAACACATGGATGTTTATGGAATGAAATGAATGCAAGACATAGAAAATGAATGAAGAAATGATCAAGAAATGTTCTAAAATGTCCTAAGATGTCTAAGATGACATATGAATGCTTGAGATGTTATGGCAAGTTCATGTGATGATGAATATGCAAGGTGAATGCAAATGAACATGAGAAAATATGGTTTTATGAACATGTGAGATGCAAATGAGCAAAACAGAAACATGCAACATGATAAAAATTTGAAATCACGTTCAAACAAACCCTAACCCCATATTAGGTCACACCCCAAAGGAGAAGGTCAGAAGCTATTCCTATTGAAAGTTATGATTTTCCTAAGTTTGCTAGAGTTTTTGGGTGATTCAAAAGGAAAAAATGCAAATCAAATTGAAAATGCAAGATAAATTCATGAGGAAAATAACCTAGAAACTACATGCAATATGTGAAACAATGCAAAAAGAATCAAGTTCAAACTCTTCTTGGTTAGGCAGAAATGATTTTTTCAAAGTTAGGGTTAAAATTGTGATTTTTAAGAACCCTAATTCAAAGAAAATTGTGAAATTATGATCAAACCTAAAAAGAAATTTGTATGAAGAGTTTGAAAATGTTTCTAAATGTATTGGAATGATTCATGTTTTTTTTTTGGTGATTTTTAGAAACCTAAATGTATTTTTAATTAATTAAAATACTTTAATTAATTAAAAATAACATTTAAATATTTTAAAAATACTTTTTATATGCAAAAAATAAAATAAAAATCATTTTCAGGTTGAGAAAAATATTTAAAACAGAAATGCAAAGTTTCATATTTTTGTGATGAGTTTTGGTATTTTAAAATAAATATGCAAAAGAAATGAAAAGAAAATAAAATAAAATGAAATAAAATGAGAAGTATGCGCATCCAAAGGCCCAGATTCAAACAAAATTGGAGGGAGTTGACTGGCGCGTGTTTGGAGGGTCAGGATTCAATCTGGCATTTTTAAAATTAATCCTAATTAATTAAATTAATTAATCTGATTAGGGTTTTAATGAACTCATCCTGGCCCTTCATCCACGCGCTAATCTTAATCCTACGACCCACATTCAAACTGGCCCTTAAACCCTAATTAAGAACCCTAACCACTTTCAGGTGACCGGAGCAAGCTCCGGTCATCTTCTCCGGCAGGCCACTCACCCTAACTTCTTCCCCAGGTCAAATTAAACCCTCTAACTCTCTAGAAATGATCCTCTAACAATCCTAAGCAAGAATCCAGCATCAAACAACATTTATCACTCACGGAAATCATGATTCGAAGCAAAACGGAAAAACATTCGAAACTTTCAGAAGTTCAATACATGTTTGATTCTTAACCATTTTCAAAAATAAACATATCAGGATGATCAGCTAAACATGTAGAAGCATTTAAGAACTTAAAATAAGAGTTCTGAAAAAATTGTCTTCACGGTTACCTGAGATGAAGCTTTCGATTCCTGAGCTTTCTGGCCTCTTTCTTGGTTCAAAACATCTCCACTGAACCTCCTGATGATGTTGCAATGCTTAAAACAAGTTTGTGTGGCCTGGTTTGTGAGTTTCAGTTCCTCTGCACCAAGAATCGTGTTTTGGCTTGGCTATGTTTTAGGGCTTTTCAGTGGGTGGTTTATGTTCTATGAGTGATTTGAAGATGATTGGTGAAGTTTGTTTTGAAGTTTGATGGCTGGTTTTTGAGATTCGAAGAGAGGAAGGTTTTGATGGATTTTGGGAATTCTGAGTTGTGGGATGATTCAGGCTCCAAGATGTTATGAAATGGGGTCTATGAGGCATGTATGTGATGTCTTGATTGGTCTGAAGAGTGGTTGTGGCTCAGCTTGATTGGTATGGGAGGTTTTTCCAAAAAGTCAAATTTGTGTACTTGGAGGTATGGGCCGTGGCAGGAGCTGTTCAATGGGGTGTCTGGTCTCATCAAGATTCATGGAGAGCCATAGAATCAAAGTTATGCAGCTGGCACAAGTGGATGAAGCCTTTCCAAGCATTTTGCAACTTTTCCCTCTTTGAACTTTCTTGAGATGCAAGGCATGAAAACTATGCATTCTTGGGCCAATTCTGATTTTTGAAAGTTGCCTTGACATGTTATGATGCATAGAAGTTGATTAGAGGTCATAGAAAGGCTTGGCAAGTGAAATTGCAAAATTCCCTCTTTGGCATGAACTTGAAAATTATAGGATTTTTGCCAACTTTGAAAGGCCATATCTTGAGTTCTAGGATGAATCAAGACATGTTCTTGTACTTTTTGAAAAGGGAAAGACCTAATCTACAACTTTCATGCCCAAGAATTTTTCATTTGAAGCATTTTTGGTCATGAAAGAGGAGGTTGAAAATCTTTCCCAAAATGGAAAGTTTGCATTTCAAGTCATTTCCAAAAATGGCAAGTTTGCAATTGGCTCAAAATTCTTCAATATTGTGAACTTCCAACCAATTATAAGATCAAATAAATATCATAGAACCCCATTTTGATGAAAATTATCCTTTGGTACCCTTGTTGGGGGCCTCAGATGCCCTGATTTTAACTTAACTTGCTTAAGAAGTTACCCAATGATCAGATGACTTCCACAATGAATTTCTTCATCAAACTTGGTACACATGATACTTATAACATATTAAGAACATTAGAAACAAGAATAACCAAAAAAATTGGAGTTAAGGCCTCTGAAACAAAAACCCTAATTTTGGTCATTTGTGCAAGAAAACCATAGCTCTGCTTCCATGCCTTTGTCATTCTTTGTAATCTCTTGACTTTCATGAACTTTGGGGAGAATATTATGAATATAGAACACACATGGACCCCATTGTAAATCTTCAAGATCATTGGGATGGCTCAGATTGATTCTTGGATTACTCAGATCACAAACCCTAGATGCAGATGGAAATGGAACTGTGCAGTGAAACAAGTATGCAATATGAGATGGTATGCTTATACTAAAACAAAATGAAAGATCACAAGCCATGGTGTGATAAAAGGTGAGGGCAAATTTGGGGTGTTTACACCTCTCTGTCTGACCATCTGTCTGCGAATGATAAGTAGAGCTCATCCTCAATTTAATACCAAAAACATCTTGTAAACTTTTCCAAAACCTCGACGTAAACCGCAAATCTCTATCTGATACGATACTCGACAGTATCCCATGCAACTTCAAAATCTCTTCAATATACAACTCAGCTAGCTTTCTGCATAGAATGAGTAATGTTCATCGGCAAGAAATGGGCCGACTTAGTCAACCTATCTACAATCACCCAAATTGAATCATTTCCCTTAGCAGTCTTCGACAACACTGTCACAAAATCCATGGAAATGTTATCCCACTTCCATTCTGGAATATTCAACGGCTGCATCATACCTAATGGTTTTTTATATTCAATCTTCAACTTCTGACAAATCAAGCATGCATACACAAATTCCGCAACATCCTTCTTCATACCTGGCTACCAAAATAATTTCTGCAGATCATGGTACATCTTCGTAGCACCAGGATGGATATTCAATCTACTTCGATGTCCTTCTTCTAAGATAATCTTCTTAATTTCTGGAACATCATGAATACACACTTTATCTCGGAATCACATCACATCATTCTCATCAACTCGAAATTCACCTCTGTTACCTTGGTTAATCAAAGTCAATTGATCAACTAACTTCAAATCATATTGTTATCCTTCACGGATTCTTTCCATAATTTCATTGGTTAACTTCAACATTCCCAACTTCACACTCTCAGATGTAGCCTCACACAACAAACTCATGTCTCTGAACTGTTCGATCATCTCGAGTTCTTTCACCATAAGCATCGACATATGCAATGTCTTCTTACTCAAAGCACCTTCAACCACTTTTGCCTTACCAGGATGGTAATTCAAATCAAAGTCAAAGTCTTTCAACAATTCCAACCATCTTCTTTGCCTCATATTTATTTCCTTATGATCAAACAAATATTTTAAACTTTTGTGATCACTGAACACTTCAAATTTTGAACCAAAGAGATAATGTCTCCAAATCTTCAATACAAATACCACAACTTCCAACTCTAAATCATGCGTAGGATAATTACTTTCATTAATTCTCAATTGTTTAGAAGCATAAGCAACCACTTGACCATTTTGCATCAAAATTCCTCCAAGTCCCATCTTCGATGCATCACAATACACTACAAACGACTCATTCAAATTCGGCAAAATAAACACTGGAGCAGTTGTCAACTTCTTCTTCAACTCTACAAAACTCTTTTCGCACGCAACATCCCACGCATAAGCCTGGCTCTTTCGAGTCAACTGAGTCAAAGGTAGTGCCGACTTCGAAAAGCCTTCAATAAACTTCATGTAATAACCTGTTAAACCCATAAAACTTCTAATCTCAGTAGCAGAGTTAAGAGTCTCCAAATGTAATATTGCATCGATCTTCGACGTATTTATAACAATTCCACTACTGGAAATCACATGTCCAAGAAAACTCACTTCTTGCAACCAGAATTCACACTTTGACAACTTTGCATACAACTTCTTCTCTCGCAACACTTGCAATACAATTCGTAAATGCTTTTCATGTTCCTCTTCTTTCTTGGAATAAATCAGTTTATCATCAATGAAAACTACCACAAATTTATCCAAGTACTCATGGAAGATTCTATTCATGTACTCTATGAACACACCAGGTGCATTAGATACATCAAATGACATCACTGTGTACTCATAATGGTCATACCTCGTTCTAAAAGCTGTCTTCAGAAAATCATCAGACTTAACATGAATCTGATGGTAACCAGACCTTAAATCAATATTGCTGAATACACAAGCTCCTACCAACTGATCCATCATATCATCGATTCTCGGAAGTGGATACTTGTTCTTGATAGTAACCTTATTCAACTGTCAATAATCAACACACAACCTCATGCTACCATCTTTCTTCTTAACCAACAACACTAGAGAACACCCACACCTTCTTCCAAGCCAATTCATTCCACCCAACTGAGAACTCCAAATTCAAAGCATCGTCTTAACTTCAATGGCTTCAAATCACCACAAATGTTTCTAGAATTCGTGACTATCCTGATCGAAAAGACAAGCCTTTATCGGTTCTTCAGGCGAATTCTAACTCGAAATCAATTAGGGTCGTGCAAATTTTGGGTATAGGGACTTTACACTTGATGGGGTGTCTGTGTCTGAGGAATAGGAGTTGGATTTGTTTTACGCAGTAGGATTACAGTGTACTGAAAGAAAGAATTTATATAATAAAGCCAAATCATTGTGTTGTAAATACAAATAAGTGTGAAGTGGTGTAGTGGTTTGATATGATTCGTAGCAACCAAGTGAACCTGAGTTCGAATCCTAGGTTCCACAAATGTTTTTAGAATTTTTCTGGAAATTTTTGCCAAGTCACGTGCCACACGTATAACTAAGTGACACGTCAGATGTCACCCAAACAAAAGTTGATGTTTTTTCAAAAAATTGGACGGAAAGGACTAACATGACCCTTTTTGAACAATTAAAGAACCACTTTGAAACTTTTTAAAGATAAGGGACCAAATTGGACCCTAAGGTAGAGTCAAGGGACCAATTTGAATATTTTTCTTTTTCCTTTAGAATATTAATATAATAATTCAAATTAAAAGTAAGCGCATCTCCCTTTTATAAAATAATATTGAAATATAGTTAAATTCATTGCAACTATTTTGTTTTTTCACTCATTCTCTCTACATGAAATAATCTTATTTAAAGGATAGTTAAATGAGATTTTAATGAAAGTATTTACAAGAAAGATAAAATGATCTTTACTTATTATTCTTTATTTGAGGAACCCTAATATTGCATAATAGATAGTAAAAATAGTTGAAATATCTTAAATAAACTAAGGTATCATCAATTTAATGTTGGTTAACTTTTTCAATAAGGATGAGTTGTTATAAATCATATATTTTGTTATGATTTCAACAATTTATATTATATGTGTGCGCGTATGCATGAGTGTGATTTAATTTGAATTTTAACGATAGACATACTCTTAAGTATCTCCAAAAAAAGAAATATATAAAAGGATTCCATAAAATGATGATATGTCACTTAATTTTTTTTCCACTAACGCTAGAACCATGATGTGGCACAAAGAGTAGCAAATAAATGGTTGAAGTAACTTAAATAGGATATTATATTATTAAATTGATTAATTTTATTAATAAAAGTATAAATTGCTTAAGAGTTGCATTTAATCATCATTGCAACAAAACCTGAATGAATTGCATAAATGGATTGAGGGTCAACCCAAAGCCCACTTGACCGCTATGAGTCAATCCATGAAAAACATAAGCATGTAATGGATTGAGTCAAAAAGATATGAAAATTATACCTTGTATCCCTACTTTTGTCCCAATACCCCTATACATAAATTTTTTGGACGAAAACGCCCTCATATAAATAGTTTGTATTTAAAAAATTTAACTTTTTCTCCTCATTTTTGCAAGCTACGAATTTGTGAAAGAATTTTGGTATTTTGATTTAGCTCCCGGAAAACCCAGCTTCAAGATTTTCGGTTAAGAAATTTGCACTCCGGAACTAGCATGTAAGCTACATTCGGTTTGCTTTTTTTTCTTTCGTTTACACACCGAAAGTAGCTATATGACTACTTTCGGTTCAGTCACTTTTTTGCACACACACACACACACACGCACACCGGAAGTAGCTATATTACTACTTCCGGTTTATTGAAGTTGTTGCACTTACACACCGGAAATAGCTATATTGTTACTTCCGATTAAGGGATGTTTGGAATTACACACCGGATGTAGCCTTTATGCTACTTCCGGTTGTGTTTCGTAATTTTATTTTTATTTTTGTTTAATTTATTATTATTATTTTTGTTTATTTTTATTTTATTAATTTTTTGTTGGTTTTTTTCAGTGTCTCGTATTAGAGGGCGCGACTGATATATTCATCGGCGATTGCCTGATGGAAAAACAGTTCTGACACATCTATACCAGCAGGAACTTCAGGCTGCTGATCCTGTTGTGCCTCATGTTCCACTGCATCCACTATTTCCTGGAGGACCGTCTGATACCTCACTTTTGGTGAGGTATCAGAATCGCGTCGCTCGATATCTGTGGGAAGGCGAAATAAGACAATTTATAACCTTTCAATGGTGAATAAATGTAATTTTACTTTTTAGTGTATGGCATATAATATGTATCATTTTTAGGAGAGACGCAACAAGAAGGAGCTGAAAGTTGTTGTTGCACATGGCAGAAAATTTATTGGATGGGTTCCACATATGCTCCCACCTCAGATGGAGCAATGGATGTCTGATTCTGGTTTATCCTCTCTTCAGAGGACCAGTTTATCGAGGATAAATACAAACCTTATATCTGCATTTGCTGAGAGATGGCATCCAGAGACATCGTCGTTTCATATGACATTTGGCGAGATGACAATCACTCTGGATGATGTATCTTGCCTCATTTATATACCTATTAGAGGGGAGTTATGTAGCCTTGCAGAAGGGATTACTGACTAGGGGAGATTTGATTGTGCTGCTAGGGTGTATATGCTGTTGTTACTTGGCTGCACTATTCTTACAGATAAGACCTTTACTCTTTTAGAGGCAAAGTATTTATCGCTCTTCGAGGACTTGGACAAATGTGGCAGATACTGTTGGGGTGTTGTTGCACTTGTCACACTTTATAGATACCTCGAAGATGCTTCATTTTATTCATGCAAACAACTTGATGGATACGCCTCTCTTCTACATGTACAAATGTTTTATTTTATTTTATTTTATAATTTTATTATGTAATTTATAATACTTTTAATTGATAATTTTTATATTTTGTTGACAGTGTTGGATTCACGAGTATTTTCCAACTATTGGGAAGAGAGGATTTTCGAAGACTGCTGATGTTGGTAGTCCACTTCTGAGGGCGATGAAGTGGTGCTACAAGCAATCTACGACGAAGGTTGATGAAATCAGAGCTGTGTGGATGGATTGACACCTAGTGATGTCATCTGTCAAGTGATTCAGTATGCGCAGTTTGCAGATGTGTCGTATGATGCATTGATAGAGTACATGGCTTGGTACTACACAATATCTCATCCTCATTTGATTCCACCACCCCAGGGAGATGACAAATAGGTTCTTGTTCCCGAGTTTGATGATGGACCGTCAGATCCGAGGTTATGACATATTTCACATGAGCTTAGTCGCTATCTGCAGCGTCACGAGGCTGAGGAGGAGGATGATGAGTATGTTGAGGTCTTTCGAGCACTACGTCTAGCACATGGTGGACCGTTACCTCAGGGTGGACCGGTACCTCAAGATGATGCATGATATTTTTATTTTATTATTTAGACATAGTTATTATCACACATTTTGTTGTAGTACTCTTTTGTTTTTCATATTCAGACATATTTATTATTCTGCATACTTATATAGTTCGGTATTGATCAAACTTATATTATTTATAATTATTCAGATGAACTAAAAAAAATAACATGTAAACATTCGTGCTTTAGAAATATTAAAAAAATGAAAATATATCATAATATAATATGTTTTGGGAGAATTGGTGTAAGCTTGTGTCAATGTTGTAATCGTCTAGAGAATCTTGTTATCCAAGATGTTGCATCTGATGTGCAATTATTCTTCCATTCCACTGTGACTGGTGGTAAGAGAAATCCTTCGTTCATGTTTACCTGTTACAAAAATATATTAGTGAGATGACAAAATGAATAATAAAATATATTGGAAAATAAATGTTTATAATATTTACCTGAACCCAATGATTTAAGTTTACAAAACTAATGCAGTAAATGGAGGCATTAGGATTATGTTTAGTCGTCATAGGGAAGAATAGGCAAATGCAACAACAAATGTTAATTCAGTTGACGTGACACCAACTATTTCAAACAAAGGTTGCCTATACTGATTGGTTTTATAAGTACTATCCATAATCAACACAATCAGGAACATATTCAACAATTTCACTGAGTCTGGATGGGCCTAGAAGATATCTTTCACAACTTCTGATTCATCTTTTTTCCTACTATAGTAAACATAATTTGATTCCTCAATCAACTTAAGCAAATGTTGTATTTCTGTTCTACTTCCCCTGATTTTTTTCCTGAATATTACTCTTGTATTATATATTTGGGTGATTCGAGTCACATTGTTTGGATCTCGTTCTTGCAAAGACAACAATATATGTCTTGGAGGAACATGACGTTTTGACAAATCTAAAATATGTTGTTGGTCATCATCAGTGAGCTGACTCACAAATGCATGATCTTCAAATCTATCAGGTAAACCATGGTTGTGAAGTCCACATTTTACATCGATTTTCCAACCAGAACCATCATTTGAAGGTGTTGATCTAACTTTGAAAGGACACTCACATCTTTTGGAAGCACTTTGTGTTTCGTTTTCTCCTTCTTTGTATTTTCCACCTCTATCGCAACCAAATATAACTTTGTCACTTCTTCCACTCTTACCGGTATTTGTGTCCGAACGGGTAATTATAATAGTAACTCTATTTCTGAGTCCAACCTCCCTAATCCACCTAGTCGCATATTCTCTTGTAGGAAATTTTTGTGTAGTTGAGAATATCTCTGTTGTATCTACATTTGTGTGATCTTTGCCGCATATCATCAAAGGAACATTCATGTCTCCTAAAAAAATTGCAAAAAAAAAAAAAACGAACTGGATAACCTAACAAGGTTACTTTCGATGTAGAAAAAATACAAACCGAATAACCTATCAAGGTTACTTCTAGTGAAGGGTGAAATACAAACTGAAACACATAGTTTCTCTACTTTCGATTATGAATTTTCCTAAATCGGATAACACAAACGTGTTGCTTCTGGTGTAGGAATTTGGTAAACCAGAATTCTTTCTCTGGCTATTTCTGATTTGCAAATTTTGTACACCAGATTTCTTTCCCTGGCTACTTCCGGTTCTTGTCGTGTACCATCAAAAAATAATCTTTTACTACTCTTACTTAGCGGTAAAAATTAAAAATAATTAAATAAAAATTAAAAGGATAAAATTGAAATATTGTAAAATATGTAGAGGGTATGAAGACAATTGTAAGGATACAAGTAAAATCTTCAAAAGATATTATATTTTTTAATTATTATTTTTTGCAATATGATCCGTGTTAAAATATAGGATCTTTGATCAATCCAATAAATCAGACCTATTTGATATCTCAATAACCAATTTAAAAAGCGCAGACGAATTTAATTATTTGTTATTTTTATGAATAATAAAAAATATAAATTTTGATACACTTTTAGTAATAGTATTATGAATGGGAAGCATCATAAATGTTGTCAAAAACTAATCTTTTCAAAGAAATGATCACCATTAGTGAAATCTTACATCTCAAAGACATTTGTTTATACTCAAAACTCTGTTTAAAAGGTAAGAGTCAAATTACACCTAGACATATATACTAAAATTGAGTATATATTTTTAATAGAATTAGAAATATTTTAATAGGAAAATAATTTTCCATAATTGAATTGCCCACGAGAGCAGCAGAGAAAAAGTTGGTTAGAGACTTACAGGTGGAATTGTGGAAAGGGGGTTATAATTTCATCACAACAAGTTGCAATTCCAATTTCAATTTCAATTTCAATACCTCTGTTTCCAACTACTCCTTCAACTACAGATTCGCTTCCCAAAATTGGTAATCGCTCTTTACTCGCCAGCAAAGAGAGAACAAGAAGAAGCACAAAAAGAAACTGTGAAAGAAAACCTCAACGACGATGATAATGCATTCCGATTCCGATTGATTTTCATCTTTCGCATTCAATATCTATGATGCTTTGTGGTTCATTCTTTTTCAATTTCAGAGATCGTATACAACCATGGATTCGCGATTACGATAGCATTCAGTCTTTCGCTGTTATCCTCATTTACATTCAGGTACTTTTACCTTCGTTTTCCCTTGATCAACAACGTTTTTCTTGTCAATATATGTAATTTGATGATATCAATGTGTTTGTTGAAGATTGGGTGTGCGTTATTGGGATCCTTGGGAGCATCGTACAATGGTGTGGCGCTTATAAATCTTGCGATTTCGTTGTTTGCGTTGGTTGCAATTGAGAGTAGTAGTCAGAGTCTTGGACGTACCTATGCTTTCCTTCTCTTTTGCTCTATATTGCTGGATATTTCTTGGTTCATTCTCTTCACTCGCGAAATTTGGTGAGTTGTTCGTTTTTGTTTCTTTTATTTTTTATGCTGCTGTTCTTGAACTTGTTTTAATGTATACTACATTTAAGAGATGTATATGCATTTCGCATTGTGCAACTGGTTATAGATGACTGAGGCATTTCACATTGTCCCTAGGAAGTTATATTTTTTTTCACATACTTGTCTTTGTTGCTGTTAAAGCAGAGTAGTGGCTTTTGTATGGGGTTTTTGTGGGATGATGAGATGCAAATCACTGAAATACACTCGTCGGTTATCTGGGAAATCATGTCTCCTTCACACCATGTGCCTTTGTGGTTTTTCAAAGCAGGATAGTGGCTTTAGTGAGGATGTTTTGGGAGTTTGGAGGGGGAGAAGGAAAGATAGAAATCGTTCGCCTTATTTAAGAGTGATTTTGTAAAGAATGCTAAGAGAACGTTATTATTAATATATTTTTTAATTTTGAAGTATTATAATAAAATGAAAATAATTCGAAGAATTTTAAAGTATCATGTCTCTTTCACACCACTTGCCTGTTTGGCTGGTCAAAGCAGCAAAATGGCTTTGTTGTGGGATTTTTGGAAGATCTTTGTGTTGCGGTATTTCGTACCCTTCTCTTGCCTTGAATCATTTTTTGAAAAACAAAGGGTATGAGGTGACAAATGATTTTGTTGACATTGTATTAGAATATTTTAAGCTGCAATTTAGTGGATGGAATTGAGCCTTGAAAACGGAATTGAACTTCCCAGTACCAGTTATCTTGTTTGGTGTGTAAATTAGAATCACAATTTATAATATAAGCACAAGTCCATGGCGTTGAAAATAACTGTTTTGATGCTATTTTCTATTTTTAGCATATACTATGCCCTTAGAAATGCAATGCCAAGCTCAAAAAAAAAAAAATTGTTGTGTAATATCAATGTTGCTGAGTATCACAAGTTTTGCTGATAGCATACTTAAGTTGTCTATGACAATCATGTGGTATGGTTGCAGGATACCCTGATTACTTTGATAACCTTTATTGCTAGTATTCTTTGATCATCAATGGCAAGATGCCCTATGGTTATTGTGATTGCTGGATTTTCTTTATCATCATAATGCATTCTAGCCACATCACTGTCAATGTTTTTTGCACCTTAGAATTTTTTATCAATATGAAGTAACTATAGTATAGAGTGAACAGAGTATAGAATATATATGTTCATATAAACCAATTATCTATGTTTGTATGAATCAAAGAAATGGTCATGACTGTATTCTGATTCTTATCTGATGAAATTCAATGTGTTTGCAGGAATATTTCTTCGGACGGTCATGCAAAGTTTTTTATATTTTCTGTGAAACTTACCCTGGCTATGCAAATGGTTGGCTTTATAGTGAGGCTATCATCCTCATTGTTATGGATTCAAATTTATAGGCTGGGTGCATCCTGTGTGGACACAGCATCTCGAGCAGCAGAATATGACTTACGAAGTAGTTTTTTGAGTCCTGGGACACCTGCAGTAGCAAGGCAACACTCAAATTCCAATGAGATACTTGGTGGCTCTATATATGATCCGGCATACTATTCATCCCTGTTTGAAGACAATCAAGAAAACAAATCTACATATGGGGTAGGCTAATTTTTTCATAAAACCATATCTGTTTATATTTGCTTCAGTGATTAATTTTCGGTTGGTATTGTTAGACGCTACACTTTGCAATTTTACCCTTAACCTATAAAGTACTGACATAGACACGTCGTACACCAGACACGACACTAACATGTCGATCCTGGTAAACATTTGAAGAAGTGAATTAATTGAACATAATCACATGTGTCGGTGTCGGACACCAAACACGCCTTCCATCAGAAGTGTCGGTGCTACATAGACCATACCAGACTACAGGGAGGCAAAATTTTCTCTGGTATCTCAAATGTACCGGTACCCTAACTTGTTGGCAGTTATATTCAGCATTGTATTAAATCTTGTTGCACAATCCAGTGGTCAATAAAGTGCCAACAGGGACACAGCAAACATTACAATAGTATTCTTAATATTGTTTCTTCTAATTATAAGAGAATAACTGTATAGAAGTTGTTCTTGGTCCTGAGATAAGTTTTCAGATAACTAACCTAGAAGCGTGTTCTGGGTAAGAGTGAGATATTTGGTACTTAAGAACATGTATGGTTATGGATTTTTCTGTTGGTAAATGAATAAAGATAGATGAAACTGGTAATAGAGTCCCTTAGGTTTCTACTTTTTACCATTGAGATTTCTGCCTGATTTGTCGAACCAATAAATGCTTACCCATTTTCCAGCTTGTTAGTCGCATGTTATGCAATCAAGTGATGAAGTTTCACACTTTTTTCTTCTTCCTTCCCTATTATAAGATGTGCCAAGGAGTGCCCTTTTTATTGGTACCTGTCTAGTCTCCATCATGTTTCAAAGGAGTACCCCACTCCTACCAACAGTTTTAAGGTTTCACACTTAAAAGGGTTTGATATCTGTTGTAATTTTTTCAGGAATCTTCATTATAGTAATTTAATTTAATATTTTAATTTTATTCATATTCTCACTGTTCTGATAAACTTCATACGGCTTTATCTATTTCATTTGATTGGTTGTTTCTAGATGCCCTGTCATGACATTGCCCAGAATGGGTCAACATCGGCCACTGGAAATTCTCAGAAGATATCCACAGAGAGATCTTTTCAGGCTGTGGATGTAGGTATTTCTTACTACATACTCTTTTGTAGTCTACTAAATTTTTGCAGTACCGTGCGTCAATCTATTACTTTGCCTAAAACCTCTTTTATCCTTATCTCATATTAACAGTTTACTGAGAATTTTGAACTATTACACATTATACTGAATGACACTGATGGATGTCTTTTTGTAATCATAGTGTATTAGCGTGATCAGGGTTATACTCTGATACTTTAAGAAGAAAAGTTTACTAAGTGCAATTTTGCGTGCCTAGCAGGGACCTGCTATGTGTTAATTGTGAAACAACTTATACTTACAGTTATGCTTTTATTCCAACGACTTTTCTTGTGCCCTAGTTTATTTTGGAGTTTCCACATATTGGATTCTAGGTCATCATATTTGTAAGTGCTAAAGTGATTTCCTTCAATTGAAAGTTAATTTAAGGCAAAATTAGTCAATTGTCTTCTTTGTATGGTTTTTTTAATGGGGAGTTACGTTTACGTTGATGTTCTAGTTTTCCTCGTAATCTTATGCCCATTAATGACAACTCACTGCCAACTTGTCAAGGCTTTCAGATGTCTTTTCCTAGAGTACTCTCTTGATAATCCACTTCTTTTTTTGTTTAATTAATTTTCAACAATGAGTATGACTGCTGACTGGTGCAAACTGGTCCCCAGGACGTTGCAATTTCTCCTCACCTTAGCTTGCTGTTACTTCTACCTTGACCCTGATATTGCTCTTCAGAATAGTAAATAGCCTGTCCATAACTTCATTCAATTCACATTTTTCATTATTTTAGACATGATTCCATTTTAAAAACTGCATGTGAATCCCTTTCCTATCTAGACTGGTGTCTGACTATGATTGATTAGATTTGGTTAGGTGTCTTCCCCTTAAGTTCTTGTTCACTCAATCAAGAATGACGAAGTATGAAATTGGAAAAAGAAGAATTAACTAAATGAAGATAATATAAATGGAATGACCTCAGAAATTATTAGATGTGCAAGATAATTCTCTTGCACTATGTCATTCTTTGTAGTGTTGTTTGCTGGTGCCACATATATCTATTTTATGCGTATAAATATAGTTTCAATAGAATTAGATTAGATCATCCCTTCATATTTCTCACATTTGTTTCTTACTAAAAAGTTGATGGCATGTCCGGTATCTTTACCCACCCAAATCGGAGCTGTCTAGGTGTTAACTTGTGTGTTTTTATGCTTGCAGGAAGAGAATGTATAAATCCCAAGATGGAACTTGTTTAAAAGACTGAAATGCATCGCTCTCACTCCTGTATTGATATGCAGCAGCCAGGGAGTGGGGTATTGTATAATATGCATCTGTTGACAAACTTCTCATTGTAAATGTTTTGGCACAAAAGATAGGCATGCCACTGGTGCATTCTATGACGAAAATGACATCCAAGGTCTTTTCTTCAATCTTAATATGTGGAAACTCCAAAATATTTGATGACCACTGGCTATCCAATATGTCTGAAGTTGAGCTTAAGAAACCAATATATATGTTTTTGACAGATCTGCATAAGAGCAAGCAGTTTGGGATGCTGCATGTAGGTGGAAAATATGCCTAGAATTTGTTCCGGGGTTTTCTTGCCTTTTTTTCGGCAGTAATTTTAGGAAGCTAGTTAGTGAATCCATAGTCAAGAGGAAGGCTTTTTTTTTCTTTATTTTTTTATTTTTTAAAACTATACCATGAGGATACATATGATATTAAAGATGCTATGAAATCAGTTAGTGTTCATATTGAATTGAATAGCAAGCGTACAAATGTGAATATGTTACACTTACTGGTCAATACTAACATTGACTTTGGGGAGGATAAAATAAAAATAAGGGTAAACTCTACATTGACAAATTCAAAGTCATTTAACTTGATATTTCAAGTCGGGTTAAGTTTCAACAGAGATTTTTGATATTTGACATTATAGCATAAGCAGTGGTTGTGTTAATAGTCATCACTTAGGTCACTACTTGATTCACACATTTTCTATTATTAAGGCTTAAGTCTTTCATCTAAGAAGTTAAACATTAAGTGTTATTCGTAGCTTATGAAAATGTCAAAACAGGCGTTACTTTTGGCTGTGCCTGAAAACAGAGAAAGCGTTGGCACTTTTTGTTTCTGCTATGAGGCTGACGATTCAAGTTCACGAGCTAGCTTGGTTTCACTTTCATGCGATGTCATCGTTTTGTCACTATATATATATATATATATATATATATATATGAAAAAATCTCAATTTATTCTCTAAAAATGCAGGATCGTTTTGTCACTATATATATATATATATATATATATATATATGAAAAAATCTCAATTTATTCTCTAAAAATGCAGGAAATTTACCGTAAAGATTCTTTAGTAGTAATTCTTTTTATCAAAATGATTTTTTCAATAGTGTAATTTGATAAATTTAAATATATAAAATTTTGACATTTTAACAAAGTCATAACTTAATGGATGTGCATTTTATCATCAAATTTCAAAATGATGAAACATAATTGAACATGAAACCATACACTTCGGAATCAAGAAATAAATTGCATTAATTAGCAGCTAAATCAAAAGCCAAAAGCTGCCGTATTAGTACCAAAAGATTCATACATGATCTCCAAAAATGAAGAGTTCACAACTTCTCAACAATAATAAGGATACAGGGAAATGCAAAGAGGTGTAGTTTTGGGGAATCCCCAATGACAGCATCTAATTGATGTTTTGCATCCAACGTAGATTGGAGATGGTATAATATATGAGTTCATTATTTCCCATCATAAAAATATGTTGCTAAAGAAACAGATAAATACTTAATTTTGTGAAATCATTTCACTGTCAAGATTTTGATGATTGATGCAGTGCCCACACGATGCAGAACCACAACAGAATCCCCGTTAACACAGAGTCCCTTTGTCTTGGCACATTGAAGGGCAAATTCAATTGCATCTTCTGTTGTTTCAGCATGGGAAGCTCTAGCAGAGGCTGCACTTAGTATTGGAATCAATCCTCGGAATATCAAGCTATGTCTTGCAGGGGATTCATCACTGCATGACCAATCAAAGGTATCAGTCGTGAGCTCAGGAACGACAACAGAAAGAATTGGTGTGCCTGGCCTGTATTTAGCCACCAACTTTGCAGTAGTCCCTCCCCGAGTTAAAACCAATATGAGAGCTGCTCTAGCTGAGTTGGCTGTTCTAACAGCAGAAGAAGCTAGACTCTCTAATGGACTCATAGGCACTGGTGAGTGCTGCATTATCCTTTTAAATACGTCTCCATAGTCAAGGGTGCTTTCTGCTTCAACACATATTTTAGCCATAGTTCGAACAGCAAGTTCTGGATAAGCTCCGGCAGCTGTCTCACCACTAAGCATCACACAGTCTGTTCCATCCAAAACTGCATTGGCAACATCAGTAGCTTCAGCTCTGGTAGGCCTGGGAGATTTGATCATTGACTCCAACATCTGGGTTGCAGTAACAACCGGCTTTCCTTGGATATTGCACTTATAAATCATCACTTTCTGTGCGAGAAAGATCTTCTCTATTGGAATTTCCATTCCTAGGTCACCACGTGCCACCATAAATGCATCTGAATTTGCAAGGATATCGTCAAAGTTTGCAACCCCTTCTTGGTTTTCAACCTGCCATATTCATTTTAAAACAACAGAGAAAAAAGAACTAGTCGTTAAACATAAGACGTACCAGAAAAAGCAAGTAGCAGTAGGAACTCAAGATAGTTTCCTTTTAAGAGCATCCAAGAGATTGTTAGATGATGTCCAATAGCATACATCAATGCAGATGCAATAAGCATCTCTATGATATCATGTGATCATGTATATTTCATAACTCTTAAAACATTTTTAAGGCGATAAAAAATCACATATTTTCCATGAAATAAAACCAGAAATCCTTAATATACCATCTTGACATACCTTTGACATGAGAAGAATGGTCTTAGCATGTTTTCCTAGCAACTTCCGAACTTGCACCAGATCAGAACCTTTTCGAACGAAAGAAAGTGCAATCATGTCAATTTTATTGGGAACTCCCCAGAGCATTATATCTTCCTTGTCTTTCTCAGTCAAAGTTGGGAGATCCACTACGATTCCAGGCAGATTAACATTCTTTCTCTCTCCTAGAACAGCAGAATTCTCACAGCGGCATCGAACCAAACCCTGTTCTTTGTCGCATGATAAAACTTTAAATGATATGGTTCCATCTGCGCAAAGTATGACACTCCCGGGCTTAACATCCTCAGCCAACTTTTTGTAACTCATACAGATCGTATTCTCATCACCCTTTAAGCTATAGTCAGTTGAAATAGTTATCTCTTGGCCTAGTTTCAGTTGGATAGGCTTGTTATCCTTGAGAAATCCAGTTCGAATCTCAGGCCCCTGCAACAGTGTAAGTAGGTAGATAAGTAAAGAAAAATACACAATGAAGGAACTTGAAAACAGAGCATTGGAGCATGTTTAACCTAAATTTAATATCATATCAGGCATCCATGTATGATTGAAGAGAAGATCACTTCTTTTCACTTTTCATTTGATAAGAAACTCATATGCTAAGCTTATGCTATAGACACTTAAACAAGTGGTTTTTCCAACAAGACCTAATCTTATCGTGGAGCCATGTATGGATTGTAAGGTCACTATTAATCGCTTAAATTAGATCTTATCGATACATGTTTATAAAGTAACCATCTACTATATTAAGTTCTAACTTGAAATTACTTGTATAACTCTATTGAAATCGGAAACATTGACAGTTATCAAAGGAAACTCAAGATGTACAGTAATAAATAAATAAAATAAAAGTTTGATACCTTAGTGTCTAGCATGACGGCGCAGAGAATACCGGTGTTCTCCATGGCGGCTCTAAGATTGTCTAGGGTTTCCTGATGATACTCGTGGGAGCCATGGGAGAAGTTGAAGCGAGCAACGTTCATACCTGCTCGCAAAAGCTTCTCCACCATCGGCACAGACCTAGATGCAGGTCCAAGCGTGCACACGATCTTGGTTTTGGGTTTCGTTTCTGCTACTTTCGTCGACATCGTAGATCGGAGAATTTCTTCTTTTGCCTCTCTTGCGTTTTGTTACGCTTTCTTTGACTCTCGGATGAAATAATGCTGGTTTATATATTCTTTAAGAGAGTCGCACGCGAACGATGTGTTTTCAACCAAACTATCTTTTCTTGACCGAGAATCAACCATGGTATATTATATTAACTGTCATTTTTTTTAAAAAAAGAAATATCATGTTTCTTAAAATATGTTACTATTTTTATTTATTTATTTATAATAAAATAATCAGCATCATTGTTAAGGTCATAATTTATTAATTTATTTATTTATATAATAATAAGATAATGGCTAGCGTGGAATGCATTAGGTCCACGAGTGTGAACTTTAAAAATAATATTTTAAATTATTGGATTTTATTGATCTTTTAGATCTCATAAACAATTACAATATTTTAAATCTCAATTATTGAGCTAGAACCCAACCATTCCTTCCAGTAAGATTAGAGGTGAAAATAGATTGGACCGAGCTAGACTTTGTCAAACTTAAGTCTGGTCTGTCAGAAAAAATTGAAGTCTAAATCTGAATTGTAGTCTGTCATAGGCTTATTTTTAAATCTAAGTATGATCTTTTATAAGGCTTGATTAGCCTGTTAGCCTATTATTTTAGAGATATGTAAATAAGCAATTAAAATAATATTTAAATAGACTAACAAACTAAAAAACCAATGAGATTAAAAGTTTGTTTGCATTGACTTATTTTAACTTACCTATTAGTACAAGTTTTGTAAGACTTTTTGCTTAAGATAACTTATGAAAACAACTTATAACATTGTTCATAAGGTGTTTTCATCTTATTTTCATAAGTTCTTCAAGATAACCAATTTTTATCTATGTTATTTAATTCAAAGTACAAAATATAACATAATGATAATAAAAAAATTATTATATTTATTTAAATAGGTCGGTCTGTTAGGTTTAAAAGACTTTTTTCATGGCCCGGGGACTAATCTTTTTAACTAAATAGGCTTATAAAAAAAACCTGAGCCTTTTCCATTTATAAAATAAAGGTTAGCCTGGCCTGAGCCTATGTAGGCTAGCATGTAGGCCCTTGTTATTGGCCTGACCTATTTTCATTCCTAAGTAAGATATTGAATTATAAAAAACATGTGTTTGTAAATTGGGTGTACTAATCGTAGGCTTATATTTGTGAGGAATTTATACAAAAGTAACATCGGGGTCTTTGTCTAGTAATTCATCGCATGATTGTTATCTTTACAAAGTATGGGGGTTCGTCTTTAGGACATATGTCGTGTATAATATTGTTATCTTCTCACTAGTAATATATGAATGTGTCACACCACGACTTTCTAGAAACCATCTACATAATCAAACAAACAATATTATGCAATCAAAATCAATTTATTATGCTTAAATCGTGTAAATAGAAAAAAATAAAAAGCAAGCAAGAATATGAATTTGGTTTGTATGATTTCGCATGCTTTTGATGATGGTGAGGATTGGTTTATGTTCAGAATGTCTCTAGGAATCTATTGCAACCTTCAAAATCCTTTGAAAACGGCTGAAAGTATGAAACCGATTTGGAGTTTTTCTTGAAATTTTTGAAGTTTTGGTAGGGTTGATAAGCTTAGAAAAATCGTCCCTTTGGCTTGTATCCTTATTGTATGTTTATAGTAGAATGAATTAAGTCAGAAATTTGGGCCTTTGTGGATGGATTTGAAGTTGCTTGAAGGTGAAGAAAGGATCTTTCTAATTTGGTCAAAAAATAGATGAAATCATACTCTTTTGGTCTTGCACAAATTTGGATACTTAAAATCATCATAAACATCAAATATTTAATCCTAAAATAGACCTAAGATCAAATATTTAATTTTTTCAATATTTATCTTAATTAAAATTGAATTTAAATCAAATAAATCCAATATAATATAAAATAAATATAAAAAATAAGATATTATGATCTATGGGCCGTGTCGTGCATGATCTTATAATTGAGTTTAGGTTGGAAAAATATGGGCCCATTTGGAAGAAACTTGAGTTTTGGTCATTTTTGCTTCATACACCTCCTCAAAATTGCCCAACTTCAACAATGCATAACTCTCTCAATTTTTATTCCATGTATGTGTTCTAGGACTTTTTGGAAAGCTTAGAGTGTCCTCTAACTAATCCTTTTGGTTCCATGTCCATTTGATCTTCCATTTTCAAGTTATGATATTTTGAAAAAGTTGACTTTTTATTGACTTTTAAAAGGACCTGTAATGTCTTGGCTCATACCTCTCAAATGAAGCATTTTTGGCCTTGGCTTGTGAGACATAAAGTTGTATGGAATTGAATTTACTTCAAAATGAGTTTTGGATGGGAAATATTTAATGAAGCATGTGAAAGTTATGGCTGGTCAAAGTTCAGTTGACTTTTCCTACACAAAACCCTAATTTAGTAACTCCTGATTCTTGATGATTTTGAGGTTTCCTTGATGAATCATGATCAAACCTTGATCAAATGATGAATTTCACCTCATAATCTTGATGTTGACTAAAAATATTGAAGTTTGACTTTGTGTTGACCACAGTTGACTTGTTGACCAAGTTAACTGATTTTTAAGCATCTGAGTATTTGACTGACCAAACTTGTAGGGAAAGTCTTGAAACTTGACACGAGGATTCTTTGCAGTATGTAGGACACCATGAAGTCCACTTGAGGCTTTGTAAGTCCAATTTGATTTGATAAAGTCAAAACCCTAGTTTAAGGTCCATTTCTTAGGAGGAGGCTTTGTCTGATGAAACCTTGAATCCCTTTGAGAAATTGAGAATCTTGTGACCATTAGGAGACCTCTTGAGGTATATTGTCTTGAAGATATGAGGGAAAATTTTGGAGTACAACAGCTTCCCCTGTTCAATTTATTGAAACCTGGGGAGTTAGATTGACATGTACGCCATTCGTGACCTGGAGGTGAAAAATGATTGAACACTTAAACCCAAAAATTTGCACTCGCCGGTGCGTAAAGTAACATTGTTGGTTGAATGTATTGCTTGAATGGGCTTAAAGATGCCATTCGGAGTAACTGGAGATGGGCTTATAGATGCTATCCAAAGTATCTGTTGATAGGAGTATCATAATGTGTCTACGCTTGACTCTATCTGAATATTGTTACTGAAATAAGTATCAGAACTAGATATTCGTCTCGACCGCCTTTGAAATATCTTTGTAACATATCCTGAACTAAATATCAGAACTAGATCTTCGTTTCGATCGTCTCTCTACTGTCTCTGGGAGGATGTCTTGAACTAAGTATCAGAACTAGATCTTCGTCTCGATCATCTATGTATTGTCTCAAGGAATTGATAATGTTTATCTGACCGTGAACTATCCTGAAAAGGAAAGGTTAGTTTTATGCAAGATTATTTGATGTATACATGCATGGCATGACTTTCTTAATGAGAATGTCATGTGCATTATAGATGCGTATGCCATGATGTAAATGATGTATGAATTATGCAGTTGAAGCCTATTAGTAACTTCGTATATCAATTGCTAGTTGGGGAAAATAAATCCCGATCTGTTACTGAGGAATATGAAGATATCGTTCCCGTCTCGTTTCAGAATATTGTACTTAGGATCTTCCGTCTTCCGTTCGTCACACTTCTTATTGAAAGATTAAATTCCTGAGTACCCTGACTGGGGATAAAAGAGACAGACATTCCCCTGAGAGACTTATCCGACCAAGTGTGAATTCTTCGGAAGATATTAGGCTTCGAGAGGAATATGTCTGGGACTTTATACAATTGGAAGTACAAAAGGCTATTTGGAATATTTTGCTGAAATAAATCCGTAAAGATGACTCTGTGGGGATGAACCTGCGAACATCCATTGGATATGAACTTTGTTGGGGATTTCTACCTCCGAGAGTCCTTAGTAAATGCTATTATTGTAATTTTATATTATTTTATATGATTTTTTTGGTAAACACCAATCATATTCAAAAGCATATATACATTCAAAACATAATCAACAGACGTTTTCGCTTAAGTAAAAAGGGAAAAGTAAACCTAAATTCGAAAATAGAATTGTATTAATCTTGAAAGTGGCCTATAAACAGGCGAGTTTGAACAAAGAGACGTAAATCCTAGTAAGAGGAATTCGTCGTAGAAAATTTAAAAGAGTACAAAAATAAGGAAAAACAACTATGTGTAAGTGATCCCATCAAGTTTCAACTCGGATATTGCCATTATCTTCAAGTATCTCATCTTTTGATGTCGGAAGAGAAAGGATTGGACTGATATGCACCTGTTTGAACTTGACATTGGTAGCACAACTAGTTGAGGTTACATGGGTTATCCAACGAGACACAGTCGTACACTTTAATCCCTAACTTTTGCGTGGACTGCCCTTTCATGTTTTCAGTCCACCGAGATACCCTTTTTTGCCCATGCCGCCTTTTCAAGTTTTCAACTTGCCGGGTATATGATAACACTAAATTTCACCGTATTTCTGACTCCGATTTCGCATGCATTCTTAGCTTTTATTGTTATTTTGTTATGTTATTACTTTGTTTTTCTTTATTTTCAGGTTTTCTATGTAATCGGGGCCTAAATCGAGAAAAGGAGCGAAAAAGGAGTTGAAACGGACGAAAACCAAGAAATTCAGCTTTTTACACTTACGGCATCCACCATGGCTGGCGCCATGGGGTCTGCCATGACGTGGCCACGTCTCAAGACCACTCCACAACTGCCAAGACCCACGATCCCCACTTTCTTCAGCACTTTACACTCATGGCGGGCGCCACAAGGCAAAAGTGCTTCCCTCCACTTTTTAGTGGAGGGGGGCATCCTGGTCCTTTCCCATTTAATATTTGCCTATAAATAGGACTTTAGAATTTCATTTTTCTTCATCCAAACTTAGAATCTCTTAGGCATATATCAGTTTTAAAGTAGTTATCATTCCACATCGGGGTGTTACTACAATCGAGTGATCGAGTCTGTATACGTCTGTGTGATCGAGTTTTAGAGCACTCCGGGAGGAAGTTAATCTTGCCGCCATTTTAATTCCAGTTCGTATTTTATTTTTCCGCATTCGCTTTATTTTATTTACTTTCCGCATTGCTTTACTTTTATTTATTTCCCGCACTCGCTTTACTTTATTTATTTCTCGCACTCGCACTACTTTCGTTTATTTTCCGCACTCGCTTTACTTTATTTATTTCTCGCACTCGCACTACTTTTATTTACTTTCCGCACTCGCACTAATTACTTTTATGAAAAATAATAAAAAGAACTTTTACTTTACCATGTCTAACTAAATCCATAAAGGTTAGAATGTAAGGATCGTAATTGAACTAGTAATCCGTACAACTGTTCGTAGAAACACTTAAGGGCTATCTTAACTTTCAATATAAGTTTAATTGTTTTTAACTAATTCAAAAACAGCCAAAAACGCTTTGTCTAGTTCATTAGGAGTTTTTAGATTAAAAAGAAAAGGGATTTTAAAACGATTTTCGGACGCGTTAAGAAGTTTAGAGTCTGGTTCGTGAGAACCTCTTTTTGCTAAGAAATCCAGGTTAAAATACTTTTCAACTTATTTAAGATATTATATTTCTTAAAAATAGGTTTACTACTCTAACGCAGTACGCACCTTTTTATCCATGACAATAGGAGGGGTTGATTAGAGAGTACAACTCGGTTCTGAATACGCGAAAGCGACAGTTCCTGTTAAATTAGTTCTTTTCAAAGTAGAAAACATTGCCCATAAGTAGTTCTATTAACAAGTACCGAAATATCTATTGATTACGTGAATTACATTCGAGCTTGTCTTTATTAATTATTTAAAATTATTATTTTATTTACTATTGCGCACTCCTTAAAACCATTATATTTGTTGCCTTAGATACACACCATAACAACAGGTACGATAGATTGACACTTGGTCTCTATGGATTCAACAATCTTTTATATCACTCTGACGTGTTCGTACACTTACGAAAAACACGCATCAGTATACAATTTATATATATATATATATATATATATATATATATATATATATATATATATATATATATATATATATATATATATATATCCCTAATTTTTGACCGAACCCTTTTGGTTTGCCGGGATGCCCTTATTTTTGCCTAGGCCAGTCAACCTAGCGGGTCTCTTTTTATGCGTGTGACAAACATAGTCTTCTCCATATCTTCAGGTACCACCTTAATCTGATTATAACCAGAGAAGCCATCCATAAAAGAGAATACCTTATGCTGAGCAGTGTTGTCTACCAGAACATCAATATGTGGAAGCGGAAAATCATCATTGGGGTTGGCTTTGTTCAAATCCTTGTAGTCCACACACATGCGTACTTTACCATCCTTCTTAGGCACCGGTACCACATTTTCAACCCACTGAAGTAAGAAGTGATAGCTAGGAACCCTGTGTCAAATTGTTTCATCACTTCAACTTTGATCTTTTCTGACATTTCGGGACGCATACAATGAACTTTCTGCTTTATCGGGCGACAACCTTCTTTCATTGGTAGACGGTGAACCACAATATCAGTATCAAGCCCTGTCATATCTTCAAAAGACCAAGAAAAGATCTCCACATAGTCATGTAGCATCTAGATTAACCTGTTCTTAACATTGTCTTCTAATTCAACTCCTATCTTAACCTATTTCATGTCTTTCTCAGTTCCCAGATTCACAACTTCGATTGGTTCTTCATGCGGCTGTATAACTTTCTCTTCTTGCTGTAGCAACCTAGCAAGCTCTACAGGCACTTCACAATCTTCCTCATTTCCATCATCGGTTTAGTAGATTGGATTCTCAAAGTTATAATTGGCAATAGCAGAACTGTTATTAATGGGATCCAGAGTGGATGAGGATCTGCATTTTAGTGACCCGGGTGTGTGTAAGAACCCATAGCTTTTTGATAAAGAAAAAAATAAAAGAAAGACAAAGAGCACAATATTTATGAAAGCAAAAACGTCCATTGATTTTATTGAATGAAAATATGCAAATGAAATGACATCCCTAACAAGCATACCATTGTACCCGGGGCAAGGCACAAGGCTTTAAAAGTTTTAATTGTTCGAATTACAAAACCAAAATAAGAAAAATAGAAAATAGAATTTACTCCTGACTAAAGGAGATATGAATAATGTCTTCAGCCTTCCAATTGTTGAGCCCATTGCTAGTGGCAGGAAAAATCCAATTGTCTATGTTGCAATCTTCATCAAAATCGTCCACAACATTGACTTGATCCTTCTGAACTCCCTTGTTGGTGATACGAATAGCACGAGCATGACGAACAGTCTTCTGAGCCTCTACAGTAAAACCCAAACCAAACTTGTCAGACTTGTAAGGAATGTCAGAAAGTTGACCCCAAATAGTACAACCACCTTCTTCAACCACAACTTTAGCATCTTTCAGGGAGGCCATTGCAGAAATTACTCTAGGAACAACAGGAATTGGCTTAGCAACAGGAACAATTTGAGGAACCACTTCAAATGTCTGACAAGGAGTCTCAACAAATTCACCCTCCATCTCAACATACTTGAAAGTATTCACATGATTGACCATGTACTCTTCTTCACCATAGACAGTGACAATCTTGCTCTTCACAGGATATTTCAGCTTCTGGTGCAAAGTAGAGGTTACAACACCCGCCCCATGTATCCAAGGGCACCCAAGCAAGTAGAAATATGCAGGACGAATATCCATCACATAGAAAGTATAATCAAAGACTTGAGAACCCACTTTGATTGGAAGATCAACTTCTATGTGCATCATTCTTCTTAAACCATCAAAGGCTCTCACCACCACGTTACTAGGTCTTAGCACAATATCTTCAAAGTTGAATTTGTCAAGAACATCCTTTGGTAACACATTCAACGAGGAACCATTATCCACCAACATATGAGACCGAGTAATGCCCCTACACTCAATAGAGACGTGCAGAGCTTTGTTGTGGTTTCTTTTAGCAGGAGTTAAATCAACATCAGAAAAGCCTAAGCTATTATCAGTTGTCAAGTTAGCAACACAATTTTCAAACTGACCCACAGAGATTTTGTGCGGTACATGCGCATATTTTAGGAATTTCACCAAAGTCTTAGCATGGGCGTTAGAACATAACAACTGAGATAACACAAATATATTGGAGGGAGTATGCCTCAATTGTTCAACAATATTGTAATCACTCTTGCGGATGATCTTCAGTACTTCTTCCATCTTCTTAGAGAGATATTCAGTAGCTGGTGTCTCAACCTGAACAGGCTCAATCACTGGTCCTTTGCCTCGATCTTCAACACTTGGCCCAGAGTTGGAGATACGAACTGGAGCAATAGCAGTCTTTGAAGTGTCTTCTGGAGAGAAAATCCTTCCACTTCGAGTAACCTTACTAGTCCCAACAATATTGTTAATATCAGGATTAATATCTTCAACAGGTATATCAGTTAAAGGCTCTTGCTTGACACCATGGATATAAACATCAGTACCATAATTCCAAGGGATAGCCTTGTCATAAGAATATGGAATTGGACCATGAGAAGTAATAATCAGGGGAGCCACCTTTGGCTCAGCAGTAATCTTCACAAAACCCTTATAAGTGATCCTTACAGGAGTTTTAGTAACCACATACACGTCTTCAAGTTTCAGATCTTGGGACAAACCTTCACATAAACTCTCTACAGAAGGGCTCTTCTCAAACAATATAGTACGGTTGTATATCAAATGTTGAATACCTTCTTTCAGCTTCCAATAGCAATTGTATTAAGAGGCACGATAAAAACAATCTTCATTGCAACCTGGAAATAAACCGGCTGGCATCAACTTCTTCTTAATAATGGACAGAGGAGTAGTCACATAAGCCAGAATAGAAACATAAGAACCATCATCAACAACATTAACAGTTGTAACACGGTGGGAGAACTGACTTTAGTTATGTTGCGGATAGCAGGAGTCGCCACCGACTTTTATTTTATCCAAAGGAAAGGCATAAAAGAACAGGAAAGACCTTTGAAAAGATTTTTGGGTCCGGGGGGTAGGTTATGTAAAGGGAAGGTGTTAGCACCCTTTACATCCATGGTTATCCATGGGCTCTTAGTTACTTAGCTCACTTTGAATTGTTTTTGAAAATGTGAAGTGTGTGAATAGAAATTTTCATAAGAGTTTGATAATGATCCATGTACAGATGCGTAAAAAACTTGTGTTTGAAAATTGTTTGAAATTTGTGAAGTATTTGAAATTTGTTTTGAAATAGTGAGCAAGTAACTATGAAAAACCTACCCTAAAGTTTAAGTCTTTCTGTTCTTTTTCCTTTAAATGATAAGACTATCCCTATTATTAAGGAATAGGTAGTCATTACCTTGGATGTAAGGGACATATGAAAGGGACATCTGTTTAATGAAGGCAACTGTAGGGTGTATTAAGCATTTGGAGGGACTGTCATCATTATTCGAAAGGGACAATGTCATATTGAAAGGCAACCATTAAGGGACTTGATCTTTGATTATGAAGGGACTAGATGACTTTTCTTTTAAGGGACTTTGCTTTATACACCCCACTTGACCTTATGATTAGGCAACATTGAGAGGCAACCCTAGAAAGTGAGATGGCGATCAAAGATCGACTTACGTGTGTGAGTGTTTTATTTTATATTTATCTTATAATTTTAAATGATCTAAATTCAATTTTAAATACAAATAGTTTTCACTCCCTATTTACTAACCATAGCATGAAAAATAAATAATTTAAATATTTAAGAAAATTACATCCAGGAGCAATTACATAATAAATAAAGCAATTTAAATAAATAGCAAAAATAAATAAATAAATAAATAAGCAAAATATAAATAATAAGTAAAATAAATAAGCAATTTAATTGGGTTAGTAATAATAATTAAAAATAAATAAGGTTAGTGAAATAATAATAATAAGCATAATTTAAAAAATAAATGGATTAGTAATAAACATGATTAGTAATAATAATAAACAAAACAAAATTTTAATGGTTAATAGAAAAAATATGAACAATTATATTAATTAATTATAAAATTTAAAATTATAAACAAATTAAATAAATTATGAACATATTATGAGAAATTATTAAATTTGCAATTTTAGAAATTATTTACATATATAATTAATTATAAACAATTAGAAAATAATTTTCATATTATAAATAAATTGGACATTTTAATTTCTACACCTATTTATATACAAAATTTTAAGTTTATAAACAATTTATGTATTTAAAAATTAAATCAAATATTTTAATTAAATTATGAATACAAATAATAATATAAAAGAAGAAAAGAAAATTAGGGTTTAATTGTTTAGAAAAATGAATTAGGGTTTATAATATAATTAGGGTTTAATGTATATTCAAAAAATATTAAGGCTTAATTTACAATAATAATTTATTAATTAAATAAACATACATATACATATATATGAAGAAAAATATGAATATTAACTTTGATTTTGAGAAAATAATATATATATGTTATTTAGAAATTTATTGAGATTTATTTATGAAAATATATAATGAATAATATAAGAAAATAAAATTAAAAGAAAATAAAAATCAAAAAAACAGGACATGGGATTTGAACCCAGGTCCTTTACCTGGATGATTAGAGGCATAACCACTGGGTTGCGCTGCACATGATGCAAGAAGGATGAGTCCCATTTGGTTTTGTTCCTTCAAACTAACAATCAGGAAAATAATGAAAAAAAAGCAAAAGGCTTGGGGGGATCGAACCCAGGACCTTCATAGCAAACACACCAAACGTTACCGTCCCAGCTAGATGAGCGAACCTGTTATTATGGTGGCCACAATGCATAATATATTAAGACTAAACATTAAACAGAAAAATAAGAAAAAATTGGCTGAGTCCAGGATTCGATCCCTGGACCTTAGCATCATACGCGCATCCATTCACCACCAGGCCAACCACACGTTGGTGTTACAAAATTGAAACAAATACATTATAAGAGATTAAAATAATTCAAACTTAGAAAACGCGCGCGGCCAGCTTCGTCTTCTTCCTTGGGATTTCACAGGTTTTCCTGCGAAATTTCCTGGGAATTTTCCTGGGACTTTTCCTGCGCACAAATCCTGCAATTCTCGTATCACCATGAACATGTATAATTTTGCCAAATTGATCACAAATTCATAATCCCCAGACATCATACAGTTCAAATACAGTCTTAGAACTAATTTATGTTAGTTAAATCAAAAGATCCCAAATTTGAACTAAGAACCCTAACTATGGCATATCACGATTCAGGCCATTAATCTTTAATCCAATTATCCAGAAAGCTTCTATGCTTCATGACAAACACCAATCAGCAAGCAAAATCAATTAATAACGCATGATAATATGAAATCGAAAAAATGTAAAAACATGAATAAGAATGATTCGGTTTGTGTATATGGGCATGATTTGAATGTTGTAAATGATTCAAATAGGTTCAATGATGTTCATAGAACATGTCTCCACCTTCAAATTGTCTTGAAAGGGCCTGAATTATGAAATCCGAATTTCAAATTTGGAGTTATTTTTGAAACAATGAACTTACACTTTGAGGCTGCCAAAATCGGGTCTTGTGCTAGGTTTGTGCTAAGTACTTATAGGACAATGTATTAGGTCAGAAAAATTGATCACTTGTGTGAAAAATTTGATCTAAAAAGATTCAAAAAGATGGCCTTTTAAAAATCAAATATTTTGCATAAACACTTGCTATTTTGGTATGATCCTCATTACTCTTGTATCAATCAAGTCTAAATGTGATTTAAGACTTTCTAGAAACCAAATCAAAATTAATTTTCATCATTTTATATTTTATTTGAATTTAAAATGATTTTTTAATATAAAAATCATAATAAATAAAAACAAAATGAATAAAATTATGAATAAATCAATTTAATTTCGTGCAAGATGTTTTGATGTGTATTGGGTCATTATTTGGCAAGCCCATTTGGAAAAAATTGGTTTTAAACCTCCATTTTCATCATAAACCAACCAAAAATTTCCCAACTTTGCAAGGGCACACATCCTTCAAATTTAATGCTATGAGGGTGTTCTTGGACATTTTGGAAAGCTTGAAGAGTCCTCTAACCAACCCCACTGGTTTCATGTCCATATGATTTACCAATCTCAAGTTATGCCCTTTTGAAGTTGTTGACTTTTTGTTGACTTTCAAAAGGACCTATAATGTCTTAGCTCATACCTTCCAAATGAAGCATTTTTGGGCTTGGCTTGTGAGATACAAAGTTGTAGAGAATTCAATTTCTTTCAAAATGAGCTTTGAGTGGAGACTTGGTGATGAAGCATGCGAAAGTTATGGCTGGTCAAAGTTCAGTTGACTTTTACTGAGAAAACCCTAATTTAGAAACTCCTGATTCTTGATGATCTGAAATCTCCTTGATGAATCATGATCAACCCTTGACCAAATGATGAATTTTACTTCATATACTTGATGTTGGCAATAAATCATGAAGTTTGACTTTGGTTTGACCACAGTTGACCTCAGTTTGACTTTTTAACTGCTTTGACTGATTTTGACTTATCTGATCATCTGACTGAGCAAACTTTTGAGAAAAGTCTTGAAACTTGTCATGGGGGTTCTTAAACACATATAAGATGTTATGAAGCTCACTTGAAGTCTTGTAAGTCCATTTAGCCTGATTAAAGCCAAAACCCTAGTTTTGGATGCACTGCTTAGGAGGTGCATTGTCTGAGGGAATTGTCAACTCTTCTGACTATTTGTGAACTTTGTGAACCTTGTGAACCATCATAAAGTGTCTTGTGAACTTCATGGGAGGTATTGTGAACCTTGTGAACCTCATAAAGTGACTTGTAGACTCCATGAACCTCATGAAAGGTTTTGTAAGCATTATGAATCTTGTGAACCTTGTGAACCTCATAAAGTGACTTGTAGACTTCATGAACCTCATGAAAGGTCTTGAAAGCATTGTGAATCTTGTGAACCTTGTGAACCTCATAAAGTGACTTGTAGAATTCATGAACCTCATGAAAGGTCTTGAAAGCATTGTGAATCTTGTGAACCTTGTGAACCTCATAAAGTGACTTGTAGACTTCATGAACCTCATGAAAGGTCTTGAAAGCATTGTGAATCTTGTGAACCTTGTGAACCTTCTTAGCACAAAAAGTCTTGTATTGTAAGGGCAAATTTTGGGGTGCAACAACAGTCTTCTCGTGTTTGGGCATAGGAACAGTAATCACATTAGGAGTCTCAGGAGGATCGAACTCAATTTCTCCAGCATCAATCATATCCTGAATCTTATTCTTCAAATCCCAATAATTATTAGTATCATGTCCGGTGCAGTTGGAGTGATATGAACAACTTGCATTGGGATTATAGCGAGGAGAGGTAGTATTGGGATTCTAAGGAGGGTCCCTCAAGGTGACCAACTCTCCTTTCAACATGTGTTGCAGAGCCTGAGCCAACAACATATTGATGTTGGTGAATTGTCTCCAGGTGTACCTTGCTTAGGATGATTATTCTGTTGCTGATCCTGTTGCGTAGGTGCGGGATTAGAGATCAAAACAGCTCCCATATATTGGTTATGATTGTTCTTACAACCTTATTGGTCGTACACAACATTGGATTCCTTCTTCCCATTAGAAGGCTTTTTAGTGGTACTTGAATAGGCAGCCATTTGTATCTTACCACTTCATATTCCACTCTCCACACGTTCTCCAGTCATTATCAGCTCGGTGAAACCAGATGATGAACTTCCAATTAGATGACTGTAGAAAGGACCAGTCAGCGTACTCATGAACATGTCAACCAATTCCCTTCCAGTCAAAGGAGGTTGAACTCTGCTTGCAAGATCTCTCCACTTCTGGGCATACTCCTTGAAACTTTCTTTAGAGCACATGGACATGCTTTGGAGTTGCATGCGAGTCATCGCTAAATCAGAGTTATATTGATATTGCCTGGCCTCAGCAAGATCATTCCAATTGCGAATGTTGGTACTCTCAAGTTGATATTACCATTCCAATTGAGCTCCAGATAAACTTTCCTGGAAGAAATGTATCCACAACTTTCTATCATCAGTATGTGGATGGATCCTTCGGACATAAGACCTTAGATGCAGCTTTGGACATGAAACACCGTCATATACCACAAAAGTAGGAACTTTGAAACCAATAGGGATGGCAACTCCAAAAATCAAACTCAAATCTTCAAAATCTAACCCATACGTCTTCTGCAATTCCATGGCATTCACACGGTCTTCCAGTAACTTATATTTCTCATCACTAGTTGAATCATGGTAATAATTATCCTCATGATCAAAATTCCCCACAGTACCACATTGACTATCTTCTTCTTTTGCAGAATCTTCATCTCCAGGATTTTCAATCTCAGCATCTGTCTTGATTGGACCTTTGAACCTCCTACTCGGGTTTATATAGCCAACTAGCTTTCTGGTCTTCTTCTTCTTCTTGGCCAGGAGTCCCTTCAGCTCTTCTTGTCCCTTGGACAAGTTCAGGATCATCTCTTGAAACTGGGCATTCTGAGCTTGAAGACCTTTGACAGACTGTTCGAGAGCCGTTTCTGATGATATAAACAACGAGAAGATAAGAAACCTGTTATGCGATGGTATGGAATGTAATGCATATGCAATATTTTCAAGGACCAGGTAGGATTTAAATTTGTTAAACGAAAACAAAACAAAAAATTTATTAGTAATTTTTAAAATATAATTGCCCCTTAGGCTTACAATGAAGGAAAAATAAGCAAAGGTACAAAGGAAATAAACATTGAGACTTAAGTCTCCCATTGATGCTTCCTCTTTGTGTTGAGGTATGTATTGAGGTTCCGCTCTTCATGAAGTTGCTTTTTCAGCTCCAACACTCTTTCTTTGCTAGCATTGAACTGAGCCTCAAAGGCATCCCTTTGCTTATTCAGTTGGATCCAAGACTTCTGCAGCTCTTCCAGATCAGTAGGTATATCAGGATGAAGAATGGTATAAGGAACATCTCCTTCAATTATAGGCTCAACAGTTGCTGGTAAAACAGCAGGATATGGCATCATAAGAGTCTGAGCAAGAGACAGAGCCCATCTGAGGTAAGGTTCCATAGGGATGAAGTATTTTACTTCTAGAGTATCGTTGTCAATCTTATTCACCATGCTTCAAGCTCGTATAAACCTTTGACGGTAACCTTGAAGATCGTTGTCATAATCAAACACAATACCTTAAATATCATATCATGAGGACCATCACTCCGAGCATAACCAAATTGAAGTAGTGCCAAAGAGGGATTATAAGTAATGCCTCCCCTTATGCCAAGGAGTGGCACATTGGGGAACTCTCCGCAATGGTCAATGATAGCAATATTCTCCATAGATCGGGAGCACCAATGAATATCTGAATGAGAGAGTGACATTATCCTTCTAGACCATCTCAAACCTTGTTCATTCTTCATCATAGATTGAGGAAGGTGTGAAATAAATCACCTTGATAGTAGAGTTATACACCACATCAAAGTTCCTTGCACCCTCGTAGTACGAGTGTGAAGAGAGTGCAAGATATCTCCAAGCAAGGTAGGCACATGATTGTGAGTCAGAAATATGTTGATTGCATGCACATATATGAATTGGTCTGGATTAGGGAATATCACCAAACCATAAATCAACAAAGCCAATATCTCCTCAAAAGCATCGTAACTCATAGCATCCAAGAACATATGAGCTTTCTCTATCAATACATTGGCAAGAATACCCTTAACTTCACTTCTTGTTTCCAGTACAATGTCTGACTTCTTCAGTTGTAAGGCTGCTGCAATAATTTCTGGTTTAGGCTCCTCCTCTAAGCCTATGAATGATTTCTGATCAAGAATAGGCACACCAAGTAATTTGGAGAATTCTTCCATCATGGGCACCAATTGATAGTCAGAAAATGTGAAGTAGTGATGTTTAGGGTCAAATAACTGGAACAAAACACTCATCATGTCTTCATTAAACCCTGAGGTAACCAAATCCAATATATGACCATGTTTCTTGATGAATTGAGAGCTCTCAGGAACTTTTAAGACCAATTCCTTAAGCTTGGAGGGTATCCTTACAAAGCTGATCCGAATAGTGTTCCTACGAGCGAAAGCCATAACCTGTGACAAAGAACAAAGATAAATCCTATGGTCCTTGAAATGGTTAGTAAAAATGTTATGTTATGATGTCATGATGTTATGATATTATGTTCAAACAAGCAGATGGAAAACACAAACAAGTCACACAATGACCTTAGGTTTAAAGGCTTGCATGAAGTTCATAGGTAAGTACCCTCCCCACTGAAGTTTAGTTGGTTCAACTTGTCCTAGAAATAGTAACCGGGTTCTAAGTGATCTCAATATCACTGATTCTTTTACAAGGCTGTTGTTCAGTATGGCAACTGACTTACAAACCAAAACCTCCCAAGATTAGAATCTCAATGAGCGTAGCATCGAGTATCAACCAACTTAAGACTTCACCAAAGCTGGTTATCTCACTACCTTCTAATGGCCAAGATGGGTCAATTAGGGTTCTAAAGGGTAGTTAGTGTTAATGACAACATATGGCAGCCTCATGTTATCCTCAACTTACTTAAGGAACATCAAAACCAACCAAGATGTCACACTAACTGTAGCCACCAGATAAACCATATCAGTATACGTCGTACAATTTCCTTGGTCTATTGCCACTTACCTAAGGTACACTAGATCCGGGTTATGATCTTTTTCATAGTAACCCCACAACAAGCCCTTAAAGATAAATCAAACAATTCAAACAAGTATAGTGATCTAATCCTAAGGTAAACCCTTTTTTACTTAGTACTCCCCATCAGAGTCCCCAGTTCTGTAACACGGTAGGAGAACTGACCTGGGCGTTTTTGTTTCCAAAAACTATGTTGAGGATAGCAAGAGTCGCCACCGACTTTTATTTTATCCAATAAAGAAAAGGAATAAAAGAACCGGAAAGACCTTTTTTAAAAATATTTGAGTTCGGGGGGTAAGTTATACAAAGGGAAGGTGTTAGCACCATTTGTATCCATGGTTATCCATGGGCTCTTAACTGCTTAGCTCACTTTACTTTGTTTGAAAAAACAGTGGTGGTGTATTTATAAAAATATTTCAAAAGTCTTTAACTTTTTAATGATCCTCGTATGGATGTATACAAAGTGTTTAGTTTGAAAGTATTTGAAAAAGTGGTGTGTAAAGAGTATTTTGAAAATGAAGTGAGCAAGCACATAAGAACTACTTACGCTAAGTTTGTAAGGTCTTTCTTGTTATTTCTTTCCTTTAAGGGTAGGACTGTCCTTACTATTAGTGAGTAAGTAGTCTCAACCTTGGATATTAAGGGGACGAGTGTAGGATCATCGTATGGTCATAGAAGGCAACCTTGTAGGGGTATCTTAGTAATTCGAAGGGACTATATCATTTTCGTAGGGTCATCGAGGGACTAGATCATTTGTTTGTAGGCAACTCGAAGGGACTATGATCTTTTATTTGAAGGGACTTGATGATTCTTATTCATAGGTAACTTTACTAAGATACCCCCATGTTCGAGGAACTTGACCATAATTCGTAAGGCAACCAAGAGGGGAAACCCTAGGGGTGTAGATGGCAATCGTATGACGATCGACTTAAGTGTGTGATATCAATTTCAGATATTTATCTTTTAGAATTTAATGGGCTAGGTTCAATTATTTTTTCATACATTCTTTTCACACCCTAGTTTACTAACCATGTAGTTTATATTTAGCAGAAATTAAAAAGCGAGAAGATAAGACCTAGACTATTACATCATGAGGAGGGGGATACATTTGTTTTTAGGGGATTGCAGAAAATGCAGTGCGGAAAATTAAAACCTAGTTAACTATTACAAATCGGGAGCAATTTCATAATTAATTTAAAAATGCGAGAAAAGAAAACCTACGTTATTACATTAATCGTATACAATTTTCTAAGAATAAAAAGAAAATTAATGAAGAAATTAATTAAAATAAATTTAGGTTAAGAAGAATTAATCGTTTTAGGGTTATGTAAAAAAAATAGGGTTTGAAAAGTCAAGATTAAAGTTAAAATCGTTTAAACCCTAATTATTAAGTTAATTATAAAATTAATAAAAATAACCTAAAATCTAAAATTATTTATAATAAAAAAAAATTATTAATAAATAATTAAGTTAATGGAATTTTTTTTATGAATTTAGTTAAGAATTAAAAAGTGATTAGAAGGTTAATTAATTAGTTAAAAATTATTAGAAAAAAATTAAGAAAACAAAAATAACAAAGAAACAAAGGCCAAAAAAGAAAGGGGGGAAGCCAGGATTCGAACCCATGTCCTAGGCTTCACCAAGCATACTTCCAGTTACTGGGCCACGTACCCGCGCGTGTTAAAGAATTAGAAAACAAAAAATATAAAATAAAACCAATTTTTAAATCTGATATGCGCGCCAAGGGTCCTTTTTCAACCTCCACCGTCCACTTAGGTTTTACCTACGGCTTGTCCGTAGCTAAAGCTTGTAGTGACAATTTTTATTCGTCACTACATGTCATGCAAATTGAAAACATCACAATACATGAAATAAATTTGTTCCAATAACACAAATCAATTAAGAGAAGTCTTCTAAGTCCAATTAATTCATCAATTTCATGCGAAATTGCGTTTAGTCGTAATCCCCAATTTGGAGCTTTCGAACCCTAACAATGGCATCCTATGATTCCTGCATCGAAACTCAAATCCAATTATCTAGAAACCATATACACAATCAAACAAACAATATTATGCAATCAAAATCAATTTATTATGCTTAAATCGTGTAAATAAAAAAAATAAAAAAACAAGCTAGAATATGAATCTGGTTTGTATGATTTCGCATGCTTTTGATGATGGTGATGATTGGTTTATGTTCGGAATGTCTCTAGGAATCTATTGCAACCTTCAAAATCCTTTGAAAACGGACGGAAGTATGAAACCGATTTTGAGTTTTTCTTGAAATTTTTGAAGTTTTGGTAGGGTTGATAAGCTTAGAAAAATCGTCCATTTGGCTTGTATCCTTATTGTATGTTTATAGTAGAATGAATTAGGTCAGAAATTTAGGCCTTTGTGGATGGATTTGAAGTTGCTTGAAGATGAAGAAAGGATCTTTCTAATTTGGTCAAAAAAATTAGATGAAATCATACTCTTTTGGTCTTGCACGAATTTGGATACTTGCAATCATCATAAACATCAAATATTTGATCCCAAAATAGACCTAAGATCAAATATTTGATGTTTTCAATATTTATCTTAATTAAAATTGAATTTAAATAAAATAAATCCAATATAATATAAAATAAATAGAAAAAATCAGATATTATGATTTATGGGTCGTGCATGATCTTATAATTGAGTTTGGGTTGGAAAAATATGGGCCCATTTGGAAGAAACTTGAGTTTTGGTCATTTTTGCTTCATACACCTCCTCAAAATTTCCCAACTTCAACAATGCATAACTCTCTCAATATTTATCGCATGTATGTGTTCTAAGACTTTTTGGTAAGCTTAGAGTGTCCTCTAACTATTCCTTTTGGTCCCATGTCCATTTGATCTTCCATTTTCAAGTTATGAGCTTTTGAAAGAGTTGACTTTTTATTGACTTTTAAAAGGACCTGTAATGTCTTGTCTCATACCTCTTAAATGAAGCATTTTTTGCCTTGACTTGTGAGACAAAAAGTTGTAGGGAATTGAATTTCCTTAAAAATGAGTTTTGGATGGGAAATTTTTGATGAATCATGTGAAAGTTATGGTTGGTCAAAGTTTAGTTGACGTTTCCTCCACAAAACCCTAATTTAGTAACTCATGATTCTTGATGATTCTGAGGTTTCCTTAATGAATCATGATCAACCCTTGATCAAATGATTAGTTTCACCTCATAATCTTGATGTTGACTAAAAATCTTGAAGTTTGACTTTGTGTTTACTGTTGTTAGCACAAATGAGTAAGGGTTTTGTTTGTCGATCCACAGAGATTGTTTTATGATATTTATGTCGTTCTACAATTGCTAAAATTTAGACTTAAAGGTAACAAAAAGGTTTTAGTGTTTGTATCTAAAATGACTTTTGCATTCAAATAAATTCTAAGAAGTAAGAGTATTGATTTGTAAAAGAGTCTTAAAAGCATATGTCAAAGTTAGGGTTTGATAGATTCATTTTGCATATATAGTTTTGACCAAATGATAAACTCATTTCAACAATGAACACATTCACAATATCCTATCATAAAGTTTATTTCTAACACAAAACGTGAGATTTACCATGTTGATCCATTAATGATTTCTCACTCAATCTATCAACATGGTAGCATTTAAGTTCAATATAAGTGAACTCCAAAGCCCATGACTATCTCTAGTTTATGGTATTTGGGTGATGAAAACCTAGGTCAAATGTTGGCCATATCTCTCAATCATGAAACAACACAAAAGAGTTTGTCATAAAAATCAAATCTTTCATCATATATTCATCATCAAGAGTTTATACAAGAGGATCAAGGTCTATACACACAAAAATAGAACCTATCTACCTTCTAACCTTGACATACTATAAGTTTAGCTTTCCATTTCCATGGAAGCTTCCAACAAAAGATCAAAATGAAGAAGATGATGCATTAAGAACAAAAGCCTTGACATTTAATGCACCCAATCTTCTTAGAACCAAGAGAAAAAGTGTTTTAAGGAATATTAGGTCAAGTGTCAAAAGTTACATCCCAAGAAATAGTGAAACAAATGTTTATAAAGGGGCTGAAATCCATAGGCCTCGTTGAGCGAGGTATTCTCGCTGAGCGACTCTTCATTAAAAGCATCCTCTCGCTGAGCGACCAAAGGGCTCGTTGAGCAAAAATGGCCCTGGAAGTTTCACTTGGAGCTCGCTGAGCGAGTAAAAATTCCTTCAAATTCTTCCAAAAGTTCTCGAAGGCAGCCAAGATGGAATTTTCTTCAAAATTCTTCATTGTAACCTAAAATTACACAAACTGAAGTTAAACGAATAATGCTAAGAACGACTAAAGTTAAACTGCGAATAAGTAAAAGAAATAAAGGGGAAAAAGCATAAGAGATCAAAATAACTCTTGAAAAGTGCCAAAAATCAACTAAATACTAACACTAATATGCACTTATCAACTCTCCCCGACTTGTTTCTTTGTTTGTCCTCAAACAAAGGTGAATTCTTCTTTTAAAAAGCGAGCACAAACTAAACAAGTGAAACACACCAAACTAAGTGGTTCAAACCGAAGATCTTGCTTACCAGTACAACCGGCTTCTCAAAGAGCGAAAACATAATCATGAACCAATTTCTAAACACAAATGGAAAGCTACCAACAAATTCAATGGAATGTTCATAAGAGAATCACCTAAATATTTGACTACATCAAGTGCCAGTATCAAAAAGACAACATAAGGGACAACTCACTCTCGTTTGTAATAATGCTAACATCCAAAACAATTCATGCAAGTATCTTCAAATTCAAAGGACAACATAAAGGAAACCAATATCAAAAGGGCTTTTCAATGTTATAATGAGGCAAGGGTAACAAAGAATGGGAAAATTTTCTAAGGCCAATGATTCAAAAATGGGTTCAAAGGTTTTAGAAAAACGAAGAACACTCCAAAATCATTTCAACCAACAATTATTGGTTCCCCCCAAAGCGCCACATAATTCCATAACATATATATATTTTTTCATTTTGCGGTGCCACTATTCAAGAGTTTTCCCTACAAACGAATGAATACTTCATCCTTTTCACGCAACTCAAATAATGAGTGCAATTCAATTCTTAAGTCATTCATTCGACAACTTGTATTATTATTATTATTTTATTTTTTTATTTTTTTTTATTTTTTATTTTTCACAAGAGGCACCCAAAATCATCCATCCTTTTATTCATCCCAACTTTAAAAAAAAACTATAGAATTTGGACAATGTTCTTCTCAAAAAGTGTTAAAGTAAGGGTGTCAATGTGTAAACAAAAATAATACACAAGCTAGAATGAATCGCAATGAATTTTCTTTTCTCTTTTCAATATCACACCAATGATTACCAAAAGATGATACTTCATCAATTTTACCGAAAATATTGATTCATTCTAGTTGTGCGAAGGCTCAAAGTCGGCTAACAAATTCTCGCACTACTCACCGGTGACTAAAGCCTAAAGGAAATGATGGTTTTTCTCAAATTAAAGCACTGCCTAAATCATTTCTAAGATTCCAAAATTTTATCCAAAGAATAACAATACGAGCATGAATCGAACGAGTTCGCAAAAATTACAATTACACTAGAATTTGTGAACAATGGAAGTCGCTCACTATGTGGTTTTGTCCTAATTTATTCTCAAATGAACATTTATGCAAAGTGAAATAGACTATAAATTTGTGAAAAGCAACCAGTTCATAAACATGTTAGTTTCTAAAAGGTGCGAAACAGAGTACCTTTATCGCGCGACTTACGGAATTTTATCATCACCATCCAAGAAGGTGAAGTTACAAGCTTAGATCACAAAAATCGCACTTGCTTCCATCAAATTTCCACCTTAAAGATAAGAAAAACACAAAAATTTGTACACCAAGTAGTGATAATAAAAAAAAAGTAAAGCATCATCCGCCCGGATGTTCATTAAATTAGACATAAAAAAAAATAAGCGCCATCCGCCCAGATGGGAAACAATTCAAAACAACAATAAAACAGGACACATCCCCCCGAATGGTCAAATATTCAAACTAAAAAGAAAAGACATAATATTTCAATATCTCAACAAAAAAGGGAAATAACATAAATAAAGGAAAACACTAAGAACAACATAAAACTGGCCCATCAAACCGTCCAGAAGATGTCACTCGAATGAACTCGAACTATCATCATCGTCACCATCATTGTCAACATCAGCACCAACACCAGCATCCCTATCAACATCAACACCTGCTCCCCCTGAAGACGATGGCATGTCCCCAGGCCAAGCAGAATAAGCTCTGTAGTCATCCATGCTCCTCAAAGAATGCCCCGCCTGAGGCTCTCTAATCATCAACTGAAGATGAAGCATACTCTCATAAATAAAGTCTAACGAGCGATGATGATAAGCGTGCATCGCCATGTTGGCGGCAACATCAAAACCATGCTACGCGGGGGTGCGGAAGCGACTGGAGGTGGATGAAGTGGAGGCTCGTAGAAAGTACGGAAATACTCATCGTCAATCTTCTTCAACCTCACGTTTCCATGAGATGGAAGAACCACTCCAACTCTTCTACACAAGGCCATGACAAAACCGGGGTGAGAGATGGCACAAGAAGCACGGGAACCATGCACAGTCCCACTGGTAGCGATTCGCAGAAGCTCCTGCGCAATAATCCAGGCATATTTACCACCTTCCCTGTCAAAATGCAGAAAATCAAGGCCGCCACCTCAAGTGTAACATCAGACACATGGCTCCTAGGAATGAGGTTGTGTAGCACTATCGACATAATCACCCTTGCTCTACTGTTCAAAGAACTCCTCTTGAAACGCAAGGCGACTCTAGAAGCACTCACCTCATAAGTCTGATCACTGGTACATATATGTTCCCTCATCAGCTCGACATCCCACGTTCTACTTTTCTTCATCTTTTCAAACTCACAAATAACACCCGGAGGTAACCGAAAGTGGTTGCCCAAATAAGCATTAATGCTAGCCTGATAAAAAATAATCTCCTTGCCACGAACCCAGGTTCTGTACTCAGGTATAGTTCCTTCAGGTCCTGTTTGAAGGGCATTAGCAAAAAACTCTCTAACAATCTCCAAATGGTACTCAGGATGCGGCTGACAAAGCCTCACATATCCCCCTCATCCATAAGGCCCTGAACATGCTTATATTCCCCCTCCGAATTCAACTCAATAAGCCTATCTGGCTACACATTTCTTCTTTCAAGAACCAGATAGCGCTCATGATGAGCGGGTGTCAGAAATCTATTACGGTCGAAAGCCTGAGCAGGGGGTGGCCGAGCAGATGAGCTTCCGATACGTCCATGCTTAGAACGGTTCGACATCTGCACAAACAAAAACAAACCAAAAGATCGAAACAAACGAATTCCGATCAAATCAGCCGACAAAACACACAAACAAAATTCACCTAAATTAATGATAATTCAAAAGGGACAGACCCCCAAAGTTTGAAAAAATTCTGGAGAGAAGTGGTCGCTTAGCGAGCTGGGAGCTCGCTGAGCGAAAACCTGCCTGGAACTCTCGCTCAGCGAGAGGATGCTCGCTGAGCGAACTCTGTGAAAATGCAGAAATTCCCCTACAATAACAGGGTCCATTCCTTCATACACAATTCACAAACAAACAAATACCAAACAAAACATAAGTTTCAGAACCACAAAAACTACATTAAAACACTAATTTCACAACAATTTCTCAAAATTCAAAATTTTTGCCCTAAACAAAATTTCTTGAACCAAAACCCTAAATTTCAATTTCAACCACAAATGTTCTTGAGAAATTCCTATCAAAGTGATATTGGGGCAATAAATTCCTATGGCCAACAATTTCTAAGAGTAATTGAAGTTACTAACTCAAAAATTCAAAAAACAAAAAAATTAAAAGAAAGAAGTGAAGAACATTGTTACCTTAGTGAAGGAAAATGCAATTAATATGAACTTGGAAGCACCAAATGGAGCAAGAGTGAGGGAGAAGACAAAGGAGAATCTTCTATGAATCTTTTATGAAATTTTTTTGTGTGAAAAGGGAGCAAAGTGGCAGCCATAATCAGTCCCAATCTTACTTAACAATGACTGGACCAGGTTCCCTTAATGGGCCCAGTTCAGTCCCATTTTTTTAATAAAAAAAACGCAACCTTCGCTCAGCGAGCGTCCACCTGCACAGGGTCGCTCAGTGAAATTTCCCTCGCTCAGCGAGTGCAGGAAAACTAAACACACTTCCAGCAGCAATGGCACTTCACAGATAACTATAAAAACACTCCTACAACACACTTTAACAAATAAAAGCAGTAAAAACTTACAAAATTGGGGTGCCTCCCAACGAGCGCTTGTTTAACGTCGGATAAGCTCGACGGTCCACGACGATCAATGATCATCGAAGACGACGGATTTACTCTCCCGATCGAAACTACCTCCGAGGTAGATTTTAAGGCGTTGGTCGTTCACGGTCCAACTATCCTTCTTTTCAAGATCCTCGATCACTATTGCACCGTATTCTTTTACCTCCTTCACACAGAACGATCCTGACCACTTACTTTTTAATTTTCCGGGAAAAAGTTTCAACTGGTAATTGAAAAGCAACACAAGTTAGCCCTCCTCAAACTCTTTAAACTTGATCTTTTTATCATGGAATTTCTTTGTCTTTTCTTTATAGAGCCAACTTGAGTGGTAGGCCGCTTCCCTCATTTCTTCCAAGGCACTCAATTCAAACTTTATTTTTGTTCCGGCATCCGTAGGGTCAAAATTAAGAAACTTCAAAGCCCAAAGAGCCTTGTGCTCCATTTCAACTGGTAAATGGCATGTTTTGCCATAAACTATTTGGAATTGAGTTAAGCCAATTGGAGCCTTTATGCAGTGCGATACGCCCACAAAGCTTCATCCAACTTTTGAGACCAATCCTTACGTGATCCCGAAACAGTTTTTTCAAGAATCCTTTTCACTTCACGGTTTGAGACTTCGGCTTGACCGTTAGATTGCGGGTGGTAGGGAGTTGCTACTTTGTGCAATACACCGTAATGTTTTAAAACGTTTTCCAACGGTACATTACAAAAGTGCGACCCTCCATCGCTGATCAAAACACGAGGTGTGCCAAAACAGGAGAAAATATTTTTCTTTAAAAACTTGATCACCGTTTTGCCATCGGCCTTCGGTGAAGCAATGGCTTCTACCCACTTTGAAACATAATCCACGCAAACCAAAATGTACTCATTAGTAAAGGATGGTGGAAATGGGCCAACAAAATCAATGCCCCAACAATCGAAAACTTCTACCTCATGCATATTTTGAAGGGGCATTTCATCTTTTTTGCTTATCCCACCGGACCTTTGGCATTCATCATAATTCCTCGCATGGAGGTTAGCATCTTTGAAAATTGTCGGCCAATAAAATACCGATTGGAGGACTTTGGTGGCTGTTCTTTGTCCATTAAAGTGCCCTCCATATGGAGAATTGTGACAATGCCAAAGTATACTCTTAGCTTCATCACTCGTCACACACCTCCTTAGCAAATTGTCCCTACAAACTTTGAACAAATACGATTCATCCCATACATAGTATTGGGCATCCGCCAAGAATTTCCGCTTTTGGTTCCAAGTTAGGTCTTCGGGTATCCAACCCGTTGCCTTATTATGATTTGCAAAATCGGCAAACCAAGGCCTAACTTGTACCATATACAATTTTTCATCCGAAAATTCTTCTCGGATTTCATTTTCTTTCTTTGTGATGTCCACGTTGACTAGCCACGACAAATGGTCCGCCACCAAATTTTTCGATCCCTTCTTATCCTTAATTTCTAAGTCAAACTCTTGAAGAAGGAGGATCCAACGGATACGACTTTGCTTAGAATCCGGTTTGGTGCGCAGAAATTTTATTGCAGCATGGTCGGTGTAGACAACAACCTTATAACCGATCAAATAAGAATGAAATTTTTCAAGCGCGTACACTATCGCAAGCAATTCTTTTTCAGTTGTGGCATAATTCACTTGTGCTTCATTAAGAACTTTGCTTGCGTAATGTATAGCATGAAAAACCTTTTCCTTTCTTTGCCCTAGAACCACTCCAATAGCATAATCACTAGCATCGCACATAAGTTCAAAATCACAAGTCCAATTAGGTGCTATGATTATTGGAGCGGTAACTAGGTTCTCTTTCAAAGTTTGGAAAGATAAAAGGCAAGGTTCATCAAAAAGAAATACCTGGTCTTTGTTCAACAAATTATTAAGTGGCTTGGCCACTCTATCAAAATCTTTGATAAATCTCCGATAGAACCTCGCATGTCCCAAAAAGCTCCGTATCCCTTTAACATTTGTTGGAGGCGGCAACTTTGAGATAACTTCCACCTTCGTTTTATCTACCTCTAATCCTTTCGAAGACACCTTGTGTACTAGCACAATACCTTCTTTTACCATAAAATGGCATTTCTCCCAATTTAGCACCAAGTTTGTCTTCACACACCTTTCAAGAACTTCCTCCAAATTCCTCAAGCACAAATCAAATGATGCTCCAAACACCGAGAAATCATCCATAAACACCTCCATCGTCTTTTCAATCAAATCGGAGAAGATAGCTTGGACACATCGTTGGAAAGTTGTCGGTGCATTACACAACCCAAACGACATTTTCCTATATGCAAAAACTCCAAACGGGCATGTGAATGTCGTCTTCTCATGGTCCGCCGGGTCAACCGCAATTTGGTTGTATCCCGAATACCCATCCAAAAAGCAATAGAACTCTTGTCCGGATAATCTCTCAAGCATTTGATCCATGAACGGTAGTGGGAAATGATCTTTTCTAGTAGACGTGTTTAAACGCTGTTGCACCCCAAAATTTGCCCTCACCAAGACAATACATTGTGTACTAAGGTGTCCCAAGAGGTTCACAAGGTTCACAAGGTTCACAATTAGTCAGAAAGTTGGACAATTCCCTCAGACAATGCATCCTCCTAAGCAATGCATCTTAAACTAGGGTTTTGACTTTCATCAGGCTAAATGGGCTTCCAAGGCTTCAAGTGAGCTTCATAGCATCCTACATGTGTTCAAGAATCCATATTTCAAGTTTCAAGGCTTTCCCAAAAGGTTTGCTCAGTCAGATGATCAGATAGGCTAAAATCAGTCAAAGTAGTTAAAAAGTCAAACTAAGGTCAACTGTGGTCAAACCAAAGTCAAACTTCATGATTTTTTGCCAACATCAAGTATATGAAGTAAAATCCATCATTTGATCAAGGGTTGATCATGATTCATCAAGGAGATTTCAGATCATCAAGAATCAGGAGTTTCTAAATTAGGGTTTTCACAGGAAAAGTCAACTGAACTTTGACCAACCATAACTTTCACATGCTTCATAATTTTTTTTCCATTCAAAGCTCATTTTGAAGGAAATTTAATTCTATACAACTTTGTGTCTCACAAGCCAAGCCCAAAAATGCTTCATTTGGAAGGTATGAGCTAAGACATTATAAGTCATTTTAAAAGTCAACAAAAGGTCAACATCTTCCAAAGGGCATAACTTGAGAATGGTAAAAGATATGGACATGAGACCAAAGAGGTTGGTTAAAGGACTCTTTAAGCTTTCCAAAATGTCAAAGAACACCTTCATATCCTTAAAATTGAGGGATTTGTGCCTTTCCAAAATGTCCAAGAACACCTTCTCCAAATGGGCTTGCATTTTTATGACCCAAACACTTCCATGACATCATGCACGAATTAAAAATCATTTATTTAAATTTATATTCATTTTATTTTATTTATTATGATTTTATACATTAAAAATCATTTTAAATCAAAATAAAATATAAAAGTTGCAATATTTGATAAGATTTTTGTTCTAGAAAGTCATGAAGGTCAATTAAAAGTGATTGAGATTATACAAAATCAGATCAACCAAAAATAGCAAGGATATATCAAAGAAATTCAATATTTGGAAGCATATCTTTTTCAATCTCAATCTCAATTGACCTAATTAGTTCACACTATATATGTACAACATAAAGCACACAAAGGGACACGAAATTGGCAGCCAAGAACACCATTCATCAACTTCAAATTTCTCACAAAAATTCAAATTCGGATTCTTCAAATTTTTTGTTTTTTAGGTGATTTGAAGGTGGCAAATCATTCTTGGACAATCTCTGAACTTATTTGCATCATTATCATCATCCAAATCATGCTTATATGATCAATCCGAACCTTGCTTGTTCTTATTTTATAAATTTTTCGATCTCATGCTTACAAGTGTTATTAACCAATTTTGTTCATTGATTCATGTTTGGATTAAGGTGTTGATGCTTCTTGGATAATTAAATCAAAGGTTTACGACTTAAATCGTTCATCACCATTATTAGGGTTCTAAGGATGAAATCAGGGTTTCATGATTAAGCCAAAATAAATGGATTATGACAACGTAATTGAACTGTGATTGACATAAGGATTGAATTGGTGTGTTCAATTTTGAAAATTATTACAGGTTTTGTGGCCGTTGAAGGAATATAGGAATTCATGCGAAAACCAGTTCGCAGGAAAATTCGTAAGAAATTTCGCAGGTACAGAGGTTGAAGACGACCATAGCGCGGGAATGTCATTTTTTGAATTGTTAATTTATTTTATTTAGTGTTGTTTGCGTCTATATGTTTGAAATACTGCTTGGCTCAGTTGGTAAAGAAGCGTGCGCGTGAGGCAGCAAACCAGGGTTCGAATCCTAGCTGGGTATATTTTTTGGGCAATTTTCCTTTGATTTTCAGGTTTACAATATCTTGATGTTGGACTATTTCATTATCAGCTACGCAGGCGCAACCCAGTGGTTCATCTCCTTGCTGGTAATGGGGAGGTCCTGGGTTCAAATCCAGGCCTCCCCCATTTTTTTTAAAACTTTGTTTTTATCATTTTCTTAATTATTTTTAATTATATATATATTATTTTAATTATGCAATTTGTTTTATATTAAACTTAAAAAAATCTATTTTAATATTAATCAAATTTTTATTTTTTATAAATATCATAATATGTCTTTGTAAACAATTTTGTATATAATTTTATTTATAATATGTAAATAACTGAAATAAGTTTTAATTAATTATTAAAATATTTAAACCCTAATTTTTTCTTAAATAATATGTAAACCCTAATTTTTAACCCTAAATATTTTATTAACCCTATTTTTTATTAACTTTAATATTTAATCTAGTTAATTTTTGTTTTAAACTTTAATTAATAATTAATCATTTTTTTTGTAAATAATTATTATTTTGTTTATTATTATTATAATTATTCTATTTTATTCTAAAAAAATTATCTAAATGTATATTTAACTTTAAAAAAATATTTTCTCTTGAATTTTATCTTCTTTATATTCCTACTAACCCTTTTATTATTATTACTAACCATTTAAATTATTGCTTACTTATTATTATTTATCGTTATTCCGATTATATTGTAACTATCCCAAAGCTTTGTAATAGTTTAGTTTATATTTTTGCTTTATTTTTATTGTAAACTGTATGGTTAGTAACTATAGGGTGTGCATAACATGTTTGTGATTTAAAATTAACTTAGAATCACTAATTAAATAAGATAAATACTTGAATATAGACACTCACACACGTAAGTCGATCTTTGATCGCCATCTTGCACTTTCTAGGGTTACCTCTCATGTTGCCTATTTCTAAGGTCAAGTAAGGTGTCTTAAGCAAAGTCCCTTCATAAAATATCATCAAGTCCCTTCAGATTATAAGATCAAGTCCCTTCGAGATTGCCTACGATAAATGATCTTGTCCCTTCGAATAAAAGATGATAAGTCCCTACGAATTGCTAAAGACACCTTGCAGTTTCCTAAATTCAGATGTCCCTTATTACATCCAAGGTAATGACTACCTATTCCTTAATAATAGGGATAGTCTTACCATTGAAAGCACATAAGAACAGTAAAGACTTAATATAGGGTAGGTTCCTCTTAAGTACTTGCTCACGCATTTCAAAATACATTTTACACTTCACATTTCAAACAAATTTTCAAAACAAAGTCTTTATATACATCCATACGAGGATCATTATAAAGTACTTAGAAAATTTTTAATCACACACTACACCTTTCTTAAAACAGTTTAAAGTGAGCTAAGTAACTAAGAGCCCATGGATAACCATGGATATAAAGGGTACTAACACCTTCCCTTTGTATAACCTACCCCCCGAACTCAAAATCTTTTTAAGGTCTTTCCTGTTCTTTTATGCCCTTTCCTTTTGGATAAAATAAAAGTCGGTGGCGACTCTTGCTATCCGCAACATTTAACTAAAGTCAGTTCTCCCACCGTGTTACAAACGCCTATAGTCCATACACATTCGCCATCCCGTCACAACTTTAGTCGGTATGAGCTCATTCTTTTCGTTTCTAACAACAGTTATTCCTCCTTTCTTAGGTACTACATGAACGGGGCTAACCCAAGGGCTATCTGAGATCGGGTAAATCATCCCCGCATCAAGTAGTTTCACTACCTCCTTTCTAACCACTTCTTTCATTGTTAGGTTCAACCGACATTGAGGTTGCGCCACAACTTTGAAATCATCCTCCATAAGAATCTTGTGCATACAATAAGATGGGCTTACTCCCTTTAAATCGGAAAGAGCCCACCCTAAAGCTCCTAGATTTTTCTTTAGCACCTCTACCAAACATGATTCTTCATTGGAAGACAATTCATTGCTAATGATTACCGGTTTTCTTCCATTCTCATCTAAGAAAGCATATTTTAGGTTTGAAGGTAGCACCTTCAATTCAACTTCCACTCTATCATCATTCTTCTCCCTAGTAAATTCTTCAATCGCCACCTTCCACGGTTGTAATTCCTTAAGAACTTCCAACTCCTTCACACACTTTTCAAGCTCCTTTTTCTCTTCACTAGTGAGAGTGTTAACTCCTTCTCTTAAGACTAGCTCTAATGGAGTTTCTACATGAATATGTGTTGCCACCTCCAAAATAGCCATATCGGAAGCATCAATTCTGAAGCTATCATGTTTATCTTTGGAGTGCTTCATCGCTTCAAACAAGTTGAAGGTAACTTCTTCATTCAACACCCTCACCTTCATAAGACCATCATCTACATCAATCATCATACGAGCCGTTTTCATGAAGGGTCGGCCAAGTATCAAAGGAGCATCGCCATCCTCTTCCATATCATTCACAATAAAGTCCATCGGAAAGAAAAATTTGTCCACTTTCACCAAGACATCTCTAGCTACCCCAATGGGGTGAGTAGTAGATTTGTCGGTTAGTTGAAGAGTCATTCTTGTTCCCTTGATTTCAATGTTTCCAAGTCTTTTAACAATGGAAAGAGGAATGAGGTTGATGCTTGACCCTAAATCAATAAGACCATTCCCGACAAACATATTGCCAATGGTGACCGGCAAAGTTACACGTCCCGGATCGACTTCTTTCTTTGGAAGAGTACGTTGGATAATCGCACTACAATTTTCCGCTAGAACAACCGTTTCCGGTTCCGTGTACTTCCGTCTTTTTGAGAGAATATCCTTCAAAAACTTGGCATATTTTGGCATTTGCTCAAGTGCTTCGGAAAATGGAAAATTGATTTGAAGTTGTTTGAAGATATCCATAAACCGAGCATATTGCCTCTCATTCTCCCTCTTTGATGGCACATGAGGATAAGGCATGTTGGTAGGAATTTGTGTAATCACTTCCTTCCCTTTCTCATCACCCACTTTCATATTTTCGACTACTTCGCAATCATCAATCTCCTTTTCAACTACTTCCATAATTTTTTTCTTCGTCACAATCTCCTCTACAACACCATCTTTCTTCTCTTTTGGTGGACTCATCTCCTTCCCGCTTATAAGAACAACGACCTTACAATGCTCCTTCGGATTAACATGGGTGTTTACGGAAAAAGATGGTCCCGCTTGATTTTCGGCTAATTGCTTAGCAAGTTGCCCAACTTGGTTTTCGAGGTTTTTGATGGTGGCCTCATTACTTTTTTGATTAGCCATGGAAGCTTGCATGAATTGAGTTAAGGTGTCTTCTAATTTTGAACTTCCGCCTTGTGGTTGTTGGACTTGAGGATTAGGGTTTTGATATGGATTTTGGTGTTGGAAGTTGTTATTGTTGAATCTTGATTGTTGTTGTTGGTACCCTTGGTTGTTCCTTGGATAAGAATTGTTATATTGTTGAGGTGGCCTTTGATAACCTTGATTGTTGTTGTTCACATAACTTACTTCTTCAAAAGGAGGACAAAAACCGGTGGGATGGTCACCTTGGCACAATTCACACTTTGCCACTTGATGTCTTGATTGAGATCCTTGCATTTATTTCATTTGTTGTGGAAGCTTGGCCATTTGTTGGGTTAACAACTCCACTTGTTGAGAAAGCACCTTGTTTTGGGCAAGGAGAGCATCATTTGTATTTAATTCAAGAACTCCCGGCTTCCGTTGTTAATGACTATGATCATGGTGACTTTGAAGATCATTGAGAGCCATATGATCAATTATGACTATAGCCTCATCCGCCATTTTTGACATGAGAGAACCACCCGCGGTAGCATCCAAAAGTGTCTTGTGTTGACATTGAAGTCCATTTAGAAAAATATGGATTTGAGTAAGATCATCAAACCCATGGCGTTTGATTTTTCTCAACATTGATTTGTACCTAGGTCAAATGTTGGCCATATCTATCAATCATGAAACAACACAAACAGGTTTGTCATAAAAATCAAAGCTTTCATCATATATTCATCATCAAGAGTTTATACAAGAGGATCAAGGTCTATACACACAAAAATAGAACCTATCTACCTTCTAACCTTGACATACTATGAGTTTAGCTTCCTATTTCCATGGAAGCTTCCAACAAAAGATCAAAATGAAGAAGATAATGCATTAAGAACAAAATGCTTGACTTTTAATGCACCCAATCTTCTTAGAACCAAGAGAAAAAGTGTTTTAAGGAATATTAGGTCAAGTGTCAAAAGTTACATCCCAAGAAATAGTGAAACAAATGTTTATAAAGGGGCTGAAATCCGCAGGCCTCGCTGAGCGAGGTATTCTCGTTGAGCGACTCTTCATTAAAAGCATCCTCTTGTTGAGCGACCAAAGGGCTCCCTGAGCGAAAATGGCCCTGGAAGTTTCGCTTGGAGCTCGCTGAGCGAGCTTGCAGCGAGTAAAAATTCCTTCAAATTCTTCCAAAAGATCTCGAAGGCAGCCAAGATGGAATTTGCTTCAAAATTCTTCATTGTAACCTAAAATTACACAAACTGAAGTTAAACGAATAATGCTAAGAACGGCTAAAGTTAAACTGCGAATAAGTAAAAGAAACAAAGGGGAAAAAAGCATAAGAGATCAAAATAACTCTTGAAAAGTGCCAAAAATCAACTAAATACTAACACTAATATGCACTTATCATTTACCACAGTTGACTTGTTGACCAAGTTAACTGATATTTAAGCATCTGAGCATCTGAGTGACCAAACTTGTAGGGAAAGTCTTGAAACTTGACACAAGGATTATTTGCATTATGTGGGACACCATGAAGTCCGCTTGAGGCTTTAGAAGTCCAATTTGATTTGAGAACTCAAAACCCTAGTTTAAGATCCATTGCTTAGGAGGAGGCTTTGTCTGATGAAACCTTGAATCCCTTTGAGCAATTGAGAATCTTGTGACCATTAGGTGACCTCTTGAGGTATATTATCTTGAAGATATAAGGGAAAATTTTGGGGTACAACAGGTGGGTACAAATAAACTTTGAGCCTTATATCCTTTGTTTCATAAACCATGAACCAGACCACGTTACAACCCTTAAAAGACCTAATTGAGGCATGGTTTATTCTGAAAAGCATACTACAATAATGTTGCGTAAACTGACTCCAAAAGGGTCTCTGCAAGTCATATTTTTGTACAAATCTTTGCTTTACCTATCACTTTGAATGTCATAAACCGTCGTGTTTTAACTTTAAGATTCATTTGCTTTCTTTTCCAACAATAATTTTGTTTTCAAAATTTGCATTTTCTTTAAAATTACCATATTTATATGAACACCTTTGATTGCAAACAAACTATCCTTTTGTTGCAAGGAATTTTTAAACAGTTAAGAAACTTGGCCAAGTGATCTTATCAGGAGCAAGTCCCTCCACATCCTATGAGGATTAGTTCAAGGTGGATGTTCAATACAAGTCCTCCTCAAAATTGGTTTATCCAGATGTATTTTTAAGACTCGTGTTGAGGCAAGTTTCCAATTGCACCCTAAATTAGTCATTCAGAATCAGTCAAGTTGAAGCAATGATCAGCTCACCTACAATAGTCAGCTATCTGGGGCAATTCATTGGAAGAATCCTTAAGCAGTTTCCAAGGATCATCAACTTGGTATAGTTTATCAGTGTGGCAAAGATCTATTCAACATTAGCATCTTTAGTCCCCAATAAGGATAACAGTGATCTCATAGTGTTGAGGAATCAGTTTTTCAGTCTTGTCCACTCCACAAAAGAGTCAATCCATGTTGTCAGCATCTACATTACATGAATTTGATCATACATCATAACAAGTTCATATACCATGCACAACTGTTGCACCCCAAAATTTTCCCTCACCTAGACAATACATTGTGTACTAAGGTGTCCCAAGAGGTTCACAAGGTTCACAAGGTATCCCAAGAGGTTCACAATTAGTCAGAAAGTTTGACAATTCCCTCAGACAAAGCATCCTCCTAAGCAATGCATCCTAAACTAGGGTTTTCAGTTTCATCATGCAAAATGGATTTCCAAGGCTTCAAGTGAGCTTCATAGTATCCTATATGTCCTCAAGAATCCCTATGTCAAGTTTCAAGGCTTTCCCAAAAGGTTTGCTCAGTCAGATGATCAGATAGGCTAAAATCAGTCAAAGCAGTCAAAAAGTCAAACTAAGGTCAACTATGGTCAAACCAAAGTCAAACTTCATGATTTTTTTTGCCAACATTAAGAATATTAAGTGAAATTCATCATTTTATCAATGGTTGATCATGATTCATTAAGGAGATTTCAGATCATCAAGAATCAGGAGTTTCTAAATTAGGGTTTTCACAAGAAAAGTCAACTGAACTTTGACCAGCCATAACTTTCACATGCTTCATCAAAAAATTCCCCTCCAAAGCTCATTTTTAAGGAAATTGAATTCTCTACAACTTTTTGTCTCACAAGCCAAGCCCAAAAATGCTTCATTTGGAAGGTATGAGCTAAGACATTATAGGTCATTTCAAAAGTCAACAAAAAGTCAACATCTTCCAAAGGGCATAACTTGAAAATGGTAAAGGATATGGACATGAGACCAAAGAGGTTGGTTAGAGGACTCTCTAAGCTTTCCAAAATTTCCAAGAACACCTTCATATCCTTAAAATTGAGGGACTTGTGTCTTTGCAAAGTTAGGAAATTTTTGAGAGGTTTATTGAGCAAATGGGGACTTAGAACCAATTCTTTCCACATGGGCTTGCATTTTTATGACCCAATCACTACCATGACATCATGAACGAACCAAATATCATTTATTCAGATTTTTATTAATTTTATTTTATTTATTTTGATTTTATACATTAAAAATCATTTTAAATCAAAATAAAATATGAAAGGCTCAATATTTGATATGATTTTCATTCTAGAAATTCTTAAAAATCAATTAAAGATGATTGGAATCATGTAAAATCAGATTGACCCAATTTAGAAAGGTTTTATAAGATATTTTCAATATTTGAAGGAAGTGAATCTTCATGATCAAGTAATCTCCACAAAGCCCATAAATCCAAAAACTTTTGACCTAATTCAACTCCATACATATACACAAACCGATCACAAGTACAAGGACACGAATTTGCAACCTCCAATACAAGAACCAAACTTCAAAAAAATTCAAAGAAAACACCAATTCGGATTTTGATTTGCAGAAGGTATTAAGGAGTTTTGAAGGTTGAGACATGATCTCTAGGGTTCCCTGATGCTATTTCAATCCTTATTTGCATTCAAATCATGCTGAACTATGCATACCGATTCTATCTTGTTCATATTTTTGAAAGTTTCGATTCCTCTTATTCATGTGTCATAAACTGTTTTTGTGTATCTAACTTTGTTTGTTATCATGTGAGGATGGATTCTGGGCAAATATCTTGGAGATTCATTGACTAAAATGAATTCGGCCATGTTAGGGTTTCAAGCTTTGAATTAGGGTTTCTTGATTCGGCTAATATAAATACATTTTAATAACATAAATAAGTTAAGTGAACTGTATTGATCATGTTGGCATGATCAATTTGGAAAAATTGTATGTATACAAGATGTTACGAATTTTGTAGGTTTTTGTGTGCAGGAAAATTCGCAAGAAAGTTTGTATGTAATTTCGTAGGAATTTTCGCAGCAGCCAAGGAAGAAGATGAAGTCCAGTGACGCCAAAATCAAATTCAAAAACTTGTTTTAAAATATAATGTTTGTTTACTGACTATATGCTGAACGCGCCCCATGTGGCTCAGCTGGTTTGTGTGTTTGCTTGTGAATATGATGGTCATGGGTTCGATTCCCCCCAGGCCATTTTGTTTTGTTGTATTTTTTGATTTTTTTTATAGGATTATAACAAAAGGATTGTTACTCATGCTGTTAACACCAAAACGCGCTTGGCCTGGTGGTGATGTTGTTGGTCCAGAGTGTGGAGAGCCTAGGGCCTGGGTTCGAATCCCAGTCCCAGGTATGTTCTTTTTCTCAATTTTTTTTCATTATTTTGTTTTTGTTTATATTATATTTATTTAATATAATTAATCTCTTAAAAAATAATTTCTAAAATAAAATGTTTATATTATTTTCTTATATAAAAACCTATATTTTAAAAATTCATAATTTATTTTATCAAAAATCAAATTGTTTATAATTGTTTTTTTATAACTTTATATTTATTATTATTGTATATATTTTGTAAATAAATTAATTATGTTTAAATTAATAATAAAAAAAATCCTAATTCTCATAACCCTAATCCTAATTTTTATAAGTCTAACCATAACCCTAATTTTTCTTAATTTTAAAATTAAACCTAATTTTCTTTATAAATTATAACTAATCATTAATCATTTGTTAAATATGTGAATAATTTAGTATTTATTTTATTATCAAATACCTATTTTCTTAATTAAATCTAAAAAAATATTTTCTAATATTAATTTATTTTGTTAATTTCTTATTTCTTGTACTTTTACTTTCTCTAACCTTCATACTTATTTTTTGCTACTAACATTTAAATTATTGCCTATTTATTATATTTATTATTTCTATTATCATATTTCTCGATTATATTGTATTTGTCCCGAAGCTTTATAATAGTTTAGATTTATATTTTTTGCTTTATTTTTGTTATGAATATATTTATTGTGTGGTTAGTAATTCTAGGGTGTGAATAACATACTTGTAATTAAAATTGACTTAGAATAATTTATTTAAAAAGATAAATATTTGAATATGAACACGCACACATGTAAGTCGATCTTTGATCGCCATCTTGCACTTTCTAGGGTTACCTCTCATGTTGCCTATTTCAAAAGGTCAAGTAAGGTGTCTTAAGCAAAGTCCTTTCACAAATATCATCAAGTCCCTTCATTCTATAAGATCAAGTCCCTTCGAGGTTGCCTACGATAAATGATCTTGTCCCTTCGAATAAAAGATGATAAGTCCCTACGAATTGCTAAAGACACCTTGCAGTTACCTATATTCAGATGTCCCTACACATGTCCCTTATCACATCCAATGTAATGACTACCTATTCCTTAATAATAGGGATAGTCTTACCCTTGAAAAGATATAAAGAACAGTAAAGACTTAATATAGGGTAGGTTCCTCTTAATTACTTGCTCACACCTTTCAAAATACTCTTCACATTACACTTTTCAAACAAATTTTCAAAAAAAACAAGTCTTTATATACATCCATACGAGGATCATTACAAAGTACTTAGAAAGTTTCTAATCACACACTACACTTTTCTCAAAACAATTCAAAGTGAGCTAAGTAACTAAGAGCCCATGGATAACCATGGATATAAAGGGTGTTAACACCTTCCCTTTATATAACCTACCCCCCGGACCCAAAATCTTTTTAAGGTCTTTCCTGTTATTTTATGTCCTTTCCTTCTGGATAAAATAAAAGTCGGTGGCGACTCTTGCTATCCGCAACATTTATAGAAAGTCAGTTCTCCCACCGTGTTATAGAACTGGCGACTCTGCTGGGGATTTAATAAAAGAGGGGTACCCTTAGGAATTAGATCACTTAAATTGTTTGCTTTGCTTGCTTTACTTTACTTATTGGGGCTCTTATGTGTGAAAGATCCTAACCCGGATCTAGTGTACCTTAGGTAAATGGCAATAGACCAAGGAAACTGTACGGCGTATACCGATATGGTTGATCTGGTGGCCATAGTTAGTGTGACTTCTTGGTTGGTGCTTATGTTCCTTAAGCAAGTTGAGGATAATATGAGGCTGCCATATGTTGTCAATACACTAACTGACTTTTAGAACCCTAGTCATCCCATCTTGGCCTTTAGAAAAGTAGTGAGATAACCGGCTTTGGTGAAAACTGAAGTTGGTTGATACTCGATGCTACCCTCATTGAGATCCTATACTCGATGCTACACCCTTGTGAAGGATCAGTGATATTGAGATCCCTTAGAACCTGGTTACTTTTGTAGGACAGGATGAACCAACTAAACTTCAGGGGAGGGTACTTACCTTTAAACCTCATGCAAGCCTTCAAACCTAGGGCTATTGTGTGACTTGTTTGTGTGTGCCACATGTTTGTGATTGAGCATAACATCATAACATCATCATGCATCATAAGCATAGCATTTTCACTAACCATTTCAAGGACCAAAGGATTTATCATTGTTCTTTGTTGCAGGTCATGGCTTCTGCTCGTAGGAATACTATCCGGATCAACTTTGTAGGAATACCTCCTAAGCTTAAGGAATTGGTCTCTCAAGTTTCTGAAAACTCCCAGTTCATCAGGAAGCATGGTCACATACTGGATCTAGTCACTTCAGGGTTCAATGAAGACATGATGAGTGTCATATTTCAGTTCTTTGATCCTAAACATCATTGCTTCACATTCCCCGACTATCAGCTGGTTCCTACAATGAAAGAGTTCTCCAAACTTCTGGGTATACCTATCCTTGATCAGAGACCTTTCACAGGCTTGGAAAAAGAGCCTAAACCTGAAGTCATTGCAGCAGCCTTACATTTGAAGAAATCTGACATTGTCCTAGAAACGAGAAGTGGAGTTAAGGGTATTCTTGCTAAGGTATCGATGGAGAAAGCTCAAGTGTTCTTGAAGGCTATGAGTCATGATGCTTTTGAGGAGATCCTAGCCTTATTGATTTATGGCTTAGTGATGTTCCCCAATCCAGACCAGTTCATAGACGTACATGCCATCAACATATTTCTGACTCGCAATCCAGTGCCTACATTACTTGGAGACATCTTACATTCTCTTCACATTCGTACTACGAAGGCACGAGGAACTCTGATGTGTTGTATACCTCTATTGTTTAGGTGGTTTATTTATCACCTTCCTCGATTAGTGATGAAGAATGAACAAGGGTTAAGGTGGTCTAAAAGGATCATGTCACTTTCTCATTCAGACATTCATTGGTGTTCTAGGTCTACGGAGAATGTTACTATCATTGACCGTTGTGGAGAATTCCCCAATGTGCCACTCCTTGGAATAAGAGGGGGCATTACTTACAACCCTTCTTTAGCTCTAAGTCAGTTTGGTTACGCTCGGAGTGATGGTCCTCATGACATGCTTATTCAGGGTATTGTGTTCGACTACGACAACGATTTGCAAGGTTACCGGCAAAGGTTCATACGAGCTTGGGGTAAGGTGAACAAGGTTGACAGTAAGACTCTGGAACCAAAGTACTCCATTCCTATGGAACCTTATCTCAGATGGGTACGATCTCGTGCTCAGACACTTATGATGCCATATCCTGCTATCCTGCCAGTTACCATGGAGCCTGTTACTGAAGGAGATACCCCTTATATCATTCTTCATCCAGACATGCCCACTGACATGGAAGAATTACAGAGGTCCTGGATCCAGTTGAAGGAGCAAATGGATACTTTTGAGACTCATTTCAAAGCTAGTCAAGAAAGAATCCTGGAGCTAACAAAACAACTTCACGAAGAGCGAAATCTCAACTCATACCTCAACACAAAGAGGAAACGTCCATGGGAGACTTAAAACCCCATCTTTGTATTCATTTCATTTCTGTTGTAAGCCCAAGAGGCAAACAAGTTTATTGCTTACTAATAAAAGTTTCATTTCTGGTTGTTTACACAACTGCGGTCCTTGAAAACATTGCATACGCATTTACATCTCATACCATTGCATCACAGGTTTCTTATGAACAGGTATCTTATCTTCTCGCTGTTTATTTCAGCAGAAATGACTCTTGAACAGACTGTCAAAGATCTCCAAGCTCAGAATGCACAATTCCAAGAGTTGATTCTGAACTTGGCTAAAGGGCAAAATGAGCTGAAGATACTGCTGGCTAAGAAGAAGAAAACTAGAAAATCAGGAGGCCTTATCAATCTGGGAAGAAGATTCAGAGGTCCTATCAAGACAAAGGAACAAATTGAGGATTCTGAGTCTGAGAACTCTGAGAAAGAGGGAGGTAGTCTCCATGATACTGCAGGAGACTCTGATTCTAAGGCAAATTATTATCATGATCCTGCTAGCGAGGAGAAGTACAAGATGCTGGTAGACAGAATGAATGCCATGGAATTGCAAAAATCTTCTGGGCTTGATTTTAAAGATCTGAGTTTAGTTTCTGGAGTGGTTATACCTATTGGCTTCAAGGTTCCGGTTTTTGTGATATATGATGGTGTCTCATGTCCTAAGCTGCACCTGAGATCCTATGTCCGGAGGATTCAGCCACATACTGCTGATAAGAAATTGTGGATTCATTTCTTCCAAGAGAGCTTGTCTGGAGCTCAATTGGAATGGTACTATCAACTGGAAAGTGTTAATATTCGTGATTGGAATGATCTTGCTGAGGCCTTCTATAGGCAATACCAATATAATGTTGATTTAGCACCAACTCGCATGCAGCTCCAAAGCATGTCTATGGGTGTTAAGGAGAGTTTCAAGGAGTATGCCCAGAAATGGAGAGACCTGGCTGGCAGGGTTCAACCTCCTCTGACTGACAGGGAGCTGGTGGATATGTTTATGAGTACGCTGAATGGTCCTTTTTACAGTCACCTCATTTGAAGCTCATCATCTGGTTTCATTGAGCTGATAATTGTAAACACCCCAAATTTGCCCTCACCCATTCACACCATGGCTTGTGATCATTTCATATTCATAAACTCAATCATAACATCTCATACCACAATTTTGATTCACTGCATAGGTTCTAAGTCATCTGCATCTAGGGTTTGTGATCTGAGCAATCCAAGAGCTTCTTGAGCCACTCCAAAGGTCAACAATCACTTCAAGGGGGTCCATGTGTGTTAAAACATCATATTATATCATCTCAAAGTCAAGAATGTCAAAGAATCACAAGAACTGGAAATGGTGTGGTTGCAGAGCCAGGTTTAACTGCACAGATGACCTAAAATTAGGGTTTTGGTTTCAGAGGCCATAACTTCAATTTTTTTGGTCATTCTTGTTTCTATTGGTCTCTATATGGTATAGGGAGTGTGCATATCAATTTTTATGAAGAAATTCCATGGGGAAGTCATCTGATCAAGAGTTGACTTTCTGGACAAGTCAGTGCAAAATCAGGGCATCTGAGGCCCCCAATGACCCAACCAAGGGGTGATCTTCATCATTTGGAGTGTATTTGATCTTTATTTGATCATGGAAGAAGGTTGAAGTTCACAAAATTCAAGAATTACAAGTTTTGCAAAGTTGACTTTTTAGGGCATGGTTGACTTTTAATGAAATGTCATTTTATGCAACTTTTTCAACCCTTGCTTTTTGATCCAAAAATGCTTCAAATGGAAAAACTTTGGTCATGAAAGTTGTAGATTAGATCTTTCCCTTTTCAAAAAGTACAAGAACATGACCTAATTCATTTTGGATCAAAAGTTATGGTGTGTCAAAGTTGTCAAAAATCACTAATTTTCAAAATATGCACCAAATGAGAAACTTGCAAAAACTTTGTACCAAGGCATTTGTGACTTCTAGTTGATATCAAACCAATATGCAAGCATCATACAAGTTCTAAAAATCATATTTGAACCAAAAGATCACATGTTTCATGGGCTTGGGAGCAAGATATTTTCATGGAAGGCAAAAGTGAGCAAGTTGCAAAACCATCATAACACTTCCATCCACTTGTTGCCTTGGATGCTGAACCAGCCCTAGCCTTTCCCCTCACCATGCTGCGTAGCCCACAACCCTTGTACTTGGCTAGAAGTTGCCCATGCTTTCTCTTACACAAGAGTGGACTTTTTGCAAAAGCTAGCATACCTATCACAAAAGGCCAAGTCACATCATCTGACCAATGGGATTAATTTATACAAACAAAATGCTAGCAAAACCATACAACAAGCAAGCCTGAAACAAGCCTTAGCATCACTTTCTCATTTTCACTCTCAAGAGCAAAACCTTTCGAAACTCAGCATACAAGCCACAAACATATAAACAAACTTCACAGACCTTCTCAACTCATCATCCTGATCACAAAGAACCCCTCACCATTGCCAGAAACAGCCTGAATCCAAAACACGATTCCCACCTGAGTTTGAATAGAACTTGTTCAAACTCTCAAACCAGCCAACATAAACTCTTGCTAAGAATTCAGACATCATCAAGGGACCAAAGGGGTTGGTTTGCATCAAAGGAAGAGGTCAGAAAGTTGCAGAACTGAAAGCTTCAAAACTCAGGTAGCTCAAGAACTTTTTTTCCAGAAATGAATTTTTAAGTTCTCAATAGCTTCTGCATGCTTCCCTGATCATGAATATGTCATTGGTTTTGAAAATGGTGAGGAAATGAGAGTTTAATCATGTTCTGAAATTTTTGCCCTAGAAACTATTTTGATTCGATTCCCTCTGATTATGAATGATAAATGATGTTTGAGTGAGGGGTTTGATTCGTTTTAGGGTGGGGATGATTTCTGGATAGTTAGTTTTCATTTTCGTAACGTGTAGAAGGATTTAGCATTTTGATTTGCCGGAGAAGATGACCGGAACCACTGTTCCGGTCATCTGAAAGTAATTAGGGTTTGCTTAATTAGGGCTAAGTGTAATTAAGTCAGTTTGAATGTGAGTCGTCCAAACCCGCGCGCAGTCAACTCCCGCCCTTGCCAGTTTGAATTTCGTCCATTGGATTTGATTACTTTCTATTTTTCAGTTTAAAATTCATTTTATTTTCATATTAATTCATTTGTTTTCCACAATTTATTTAAAATAGCAAAAATACTTTAAAAATTCTGAAATTTTTTATACAAGTTATTATTTAATTTCAGAACACAAAAATATTTTTATTTTCATTTTTAGCATTAAAAAAGTATTTTTAAATATTTAAAAGTTTCTTTTTAATTAATTAATGAGAATTAATTAATTAAAAATACTTTTAGGTATTTAAAAATCACCAAAAAATTCATGAAACCTTTAAAAACATTTAGAAACATTGTCCAACCCTCAAACCAAATTTATTTTTTGATCTTGATGCATTTTGAGAATTTTCCATGGAATTAAAATCATTTTTATGCATTATTTTGATCCAAACTTCCAAAAATCATTTATGCCTAACCCTAAAGAGTTGGACCTTGATTCTTTTTGCATTGCATTGTGTTTAGCATGTAGTTTGTGAGATTAAATGGCCATGATTTGATCTTTCATTTTCAATTTGTTTGGTAATTTTCTTGTTAAGGAACCCTAAAACCCTGAAAAACTTAGAAAAAATCATATCTTGAATTAGGTTAAGAGTTGAGACCTCTCCTTTGGGCAGTGAGTTAGTATAGGTTTAGGGATCCTTTGAGTGCATTTTCAATTTTTTATAATGATGTTTGCTTCTGATTTTGGTTTTTGTTTGTTGTATTGTTCATAAACCCTAATTTGGGCTCCCATATGCATCCATCTTGCATTTTCTTGCATAACATGACTTGCCATGACATTCCATGCCTCCATTTGATTCATTTAACATCATAAGACATATTGAAAGCATGTTTTATCATTGCACCTTGCATTTGTCATGTTGTATGCCATATGCATCTCATAACTTTTCATGTATGTTCTTGGTTCTTAACTTGCTCCATTTGCATCCATGAGCTTGTATGATCATCTCCATTTGTTGTCTCATGTTTGTATCACTTAATAGCATCATTATCATCATAAACATGCTTCTGGTTTTGATTTACATCATACCATTTCATCTCATTTTGCATTGCATTGCACTTTCTTTTCTAACTTTTCAGGTGGTAAGTGGCTTTGAGAAGTGAATTTGCCTTCACTTCTCATAACTTCTCTTCATCTCTCTCTTGCATCCATGCTGCATTTTTATATGTGTTTGAGTTTGGGCTTGCTCATTCTTCTTCTTCCCACTTTCTTTCTTCAAGTGACTTGACTTCTTGAATGAAGCAAGTTGCTTTGCTTCTCTTGATCCTTTCATCTGCTTCCTGGTGGTTCCATTGAAGATTTCTCTTGTTAACCTCACAAACCTTAGGAATATCCAAGCATGATCACAATTAGGGTTTTGTTTAGTCTCCCCACTTAGTTTTACCTTTGTGTCTCTTTGAGTCTTCTCCTCTCATCTCATAATCAAGGACTAAACCCTAAAGGCTTTAAGGCTTTGTGATTAAGCTTATGCCTGCATCCTTCTATTAGGATGGAGTGTATAACTTTAATCCTAAGTGTTAAACCCTTAATGTGTTTAACTCCTTTAATCAATTCACTTAATAATCATCAAGACATCACACTTGTAACTTGGGCCTTGCATTAGGGTTCTATTTCTTCCTTAATTGGTTAAGAAGGACTAACCCTAGTGTTAATGGACAAGTCCCCCTCAAGTTGTCTTACAAACCATAAAAACCACTTCATCATCATATCATTAAATAAAATCCATCTAATAAAGGCTTGTTTGGTCATGAGTTTAATCCCTAATCATGGATTAAGTTGAGGAGCTTTCCTCAGCTTAAACATTCTCATCTATTATCCTTCTATTAGGATGGTGTAATGAGTCTGTTAAATCCCTAATTATGGCTTAACCTCATTACTTAACACTAAACAAAAACCACAAAAACATCCAAATAATCACAAGTTGGTTAATGATCTTAATCCTATACCAAAGGTGATTAAGTGTGAGAATCTGACTTCACACTTAAGGTATTCCCATTACCCCTAATCAGAGGGAAGATGTGACGAGTTTACTAACCCATTGGTTTAGGCTTAAGCTCATTAATTTATGACAAATTTTCAAAAGCAATAAAAGACTGAAAACTCAAAAACAAACAATAATCGTCTCCTTCGGGATTCTTTTCTCATCTCATTCACTCACAAACGAGAGCTCGCTTCTTCCGTTTAATGCAAGACAGTTTGCATCTGTGCCAGACAGATCATACACTTGAGCATAGGCAAGTAAGCAGTTCACAATCAATTTATCTTTCAGTCTCTTTGGGTCGAACTACGGTGTTCTGACTTCCTCATTGCACGAGAGGATACGTAGGCATAACTTAACAGTTATCGAACAAAAGTCTCTGTATATTCCCCCTCCTTCTAGCCTCATTCTTTTAGCCTCATGATCTTGAGCATTTCACTCCTGTTCTTACACTGACACTTCACTTATATACTTCACTTTTCTCTTACACTGACACCTGTACATTTTGTTTTCCAGCTCTTTTACACACAAATTACACTGACACTACCCCTTTAAAACACAAATCTTTCAAGCGTGGATCCCGTCGAGTACGGCGGACAATCTGGGTGCTAATACCTTCCCAGGTTGTAACCAACCCCCTTTCTCAATCTCTCTGGTTCGCAACCGTCTTATCCGTGTCTTTTCTAGGTCTATGCAGCATTACCTTTCCTCCGGGATAAAAATGCCTAGCTGGCGACTCTTTCCTTCTCCAGTGAGTTCACGGCTGTGTGTTCTCATTGTCCCTCTCGCCGACCGTTCGCGTCTGTACCTTTATTTGGGCCGGTCCCACTTATCGGGAGCGACAGCTTGGCGACTCTGCTGGGGACCCTTATACTGCAACCAGGGCTTCTGGTTCTTTTTGTGGGTTCCTCCTAGCGCTTGATTGATTTGTGTTTACTGGGGTGTTATGTGCTTATTTGTGTTTGTATATTTGTATTTATTTTTGCTTTATGTACAATTATTTACTGCTTCCTCTATAGCTTTGCATTATATCATACTGTCATACTGTGCTGCTGGCTGGATCTGTTTGTTTGCCTTGGTGGGTGGGTGTTCCATTGAGAGTTAAGGTCCTATACCTGGGACCTGAGTGACACCTAGGCTAGAGTGGTTCATATTCTTTCCCATTCCATCTCGGTCTGGTGCGGGAATATGAAACACAGTTCAGATATGGGTTTCTTCTTGAGAACTCTGTGTTGCAGATTTCCTGCAATGCTAGGGCTATCTGGGAAGCCTGCTAAGTCTGGATGACCTTTTAGTATTGACCTTCAGAAACTGAGGTGAATTAGAGGAGGAACTTTTATGGTTATTGTAAACACTGTACCTCCGGGTTGGAAGTATTTACACTTCTCATAACTGATCCAAGTCTGAGGATCCTTGTTTTAGAACACCACCTGTGAGGGGGTTGGGCTGTTTACAGGTTTGCAGGTACCCTTGACCTCAGCATACCCTGTTGCTTTGATGTGATTAAGAATACTCCATGTTGGAACAGTTCTTGTGATTCTAAACCCTGGACATGTGGCTCTTTATTTGAGTCCCCCACCTTGGTTACTGGATTTATAGACCTCCATCTGGAATTCTTGAATATACCTGGACTTATATCAGAGCACTTGATTAGATCCAGCTCAGTCACAAACCCTTGCATATCATTTGCATACATAATCATTGCATCATCTTGACATTTGTTTATTTGTTTTTCAGGGTATCCATTTTCATTTTTTGGCTTGGTTTTGACCCTATCATCAGTATTGACCTATCTTCATCAGCATCTGCTTCAGCTATCAGTTACTTGTTTCAAGTCACCTGCACCAGCCAATCAATAGCCCATTCTTCAGTGTTATCATCAGCACCTGTCTCCATTCATCCTCAACATCATGGCACCTAAAAAGAGCAACATCACCTACCATTTCTTCCAGCCAGAGCTAGCTGACATCAGGAGGATTCAGACCCTGATCACTCCAGACCATATACCACTGTTCAGGGAACACTATGGAGATATACTTGATGTGGTTATGGATTTGGACCCTTCGCAGAGAAGCCTGATTCATACTTGCCTTCAATTTTATGATCCCCCATTGAGATGTTTCACTTTTCAGGACTTTCAGCTGGGCCCTTTATTGGAGGAATACTCATCATTAGTTGGTATACCTATCAGGGGTGGAGTCCTTTTCAACCCTGAGATGGTCTTTCCTGGTAATGAAGAGGTAGCAAAGGCATTGCATCTGGAACCAGTTCTGATTGGGCAGCATATGACTTCTAAGGCTGGAATCCCTGGCTTGCATCTGGATTTCTTGATCTCTCAAGCTACCCTGAAAGCTTCTTTGGGAGAGTGGAAAGCAGTCTGTGCTTTATTGGCCCTGAGCATATATGGGATTATATTATTTGCAGATGAGCCTCGATTCATTAGCAAGAATGCAATCCATCTTTTCATCCTGAGGAACCCAGTGCCCACTTTATTGGGAGATCTATACTACTCAGTACACCAGAGGAATGAAAAGCAGAGGGGAAGATTAGTGAGGTGTTGTGCTCCTTTGTTCCATACTTGGCTTCTCAGGCATTTGCCCAAGACAGATGCATTTTTGAATCCTCATCAGCAGAGAAACTGGGCTAGAAGACTCACTGCTCTGACTTCAGCTGATATCAGGTGGTGCACTCAAAGCACAAAGGGCAGGGATATCATCACCAGCTGTGGGCATTTTCCCAATGTGCCCCTGATAGGAGTTAAGGGTAGTATTAATTACAACCCTCTGCTGTTCAAAAGGCAACTGGGCTATGCACTGGTCCACACTCCTAAGGCACAGGACTTGGCTGAGACTTTTTACTGTGAGAACAAGCCTAATCTGGCTATTGTTAGGCAGGCGGCCTGGGCCTGGGACAATGTTCGAACTAAAGGAGTAACCATTCTGGGGAAGTGCAACAATGTGGCATCAACACAATATTATGAGTGGTCCCATGCCAGGGCTCAATTCTCTGGAATGCCCTTTACCATGGAGGATATGCCTGGATCATCCTCAGCACCACCCCCTGCCACTGTCAGTCTGGAGGAGTTTGAGGGTTTGAAAGAGAGAAATGAGAAGTTGACTCAGGCTTTGCAGAAGACCCTCCGGGAGAGGAGTGATGGTAGGATGGTCATTGAGAGTTTGGAGAAGCTGAAAGTAGAGCATCTGGCTAAAATTGAGAAGTCTGAGGATTATATCAAGAAGTCTAGGGCTGGAGAACAAATTCTGAAGAATGCTTGCAAGGAAGCCCAGTTCCAGAAGGCCAGGACTGACTTATATCTGAAGGAGAGTCAAGCTAGGTGGGTCAGGATCACCGAGGCTCGTACTCTGGAGGACAAGAGGGTCCAAGACAAGATAGAGCAGCTAGAAGCTAGTGCAAAAGAGCAGCAGGAAGCCCTGGCAGCAACCCAGAGGGAGATATCAGAGCTGAAGATCAAAGCTGGAGTGAAGAGGTCAAAGGACCAAAGTCAACACAAGAAGCTAACTGCAGCTGTTACTACCCGGAATCTCCTCATCAGGAATCTCACGGAGCGTCCAGCTGATCCTGTGACCGAAGCACTTCTCAAGGAAGTTCGGGAGGATGAGTTTGGTCTTGGTGTTTGACCATTTGCTTGTTGTTGCTTTCATTCCATGTACTTTTATTTTCTTGTAATGTATTTTGGCCCCTCAGAGGGTTTGTATTTGTAATCAAACTATGTACCATTTATCTTTTGTAATATATGTACCAGTTTGTTCCACCCGAGTTTACTTCGAAAGCAATACCAACAACATCTTCAAGGGTCTGGAAGGGTCAAAACTGAATGCCAAGCCGGATACCTTGAAAACAAATAAGCATACTGCATTGCATGCTAACCCTTTGTTTGTTTTGTAGGTTTTTGTTTTATTGTTGCTAACTCTGTTGTGATGTTCAGGAACTATTGCTCGACGCCGGGTATTTCCCCTCAACCGTCCGCACCGATATCCAACCCGTAACAACCTTCCGGGCATACAAATGGATCAGGTACAGCAGGACCTTGCAGAGGTCAGAAATCAAATGGCAAACGAAAGATTAGAAATGAGAACCCAGATGACGCAATTTATGGAAGTGATGAACAACATGGCTCAGAGCCAAGAAAGATTGAGAGCCATGGTGGAAAGGCAGAATCAAGAAGACCCACATATAGGGACTGCTGGCACCAGCAACAATGAAAGGGTCCAACCTCACGTCAACCCCCCTGAATTTGGCCCCCACCTTCATCCAGAGGTCAACATTCCTGCAAATGTTCAAGGGACTGCCACTGCAGGTAGGGTGCTGCAAGAAGACCCCCAGGAGGATCAGTTCACAGTAATGGGAGCTGGGGAGGAAGCTTATGACAGAAGGCTGGATGAGATAGCTGAGAAATTAAGATCCTTAGAGTCTCAAAACTCTTTGGGTTTTGACGTTATGGACATGGGCTTGGTAGACGGGGTCAGGATTCCCCATAAGTTTAAGCCTCCTTGTTTTGAAAAATACAACGGGACTTCGTGCCCCCGGACCCATTTGCAATCATTTCTGGGGAGGCTGAAGGCCTATACCATGGACGAGAAGCTTTGGATGTTTTATTTTGAGGACAGCCTGACGGGAGCCTCAAGAGAATGGTACTCTCATCTGACAAGAGCAACTATCAGGTGTTGGAAAGACCTGGCAGAGGCCTTTATCAGACAGTATCAGTACAACTTAGATATGGCACCCAACAGGACCCTCCTAATGGGAATGTCACAGTCATCAAGGGAAAGTTTCCGAGAGTATGCCCAGAGATGGAGGCAATTGGCTGCTGCTGTTCAGCCACCTATGTCAGAGAGGGAAATGGCAGATATGTTTATGAACACCCTCCAAGGAACATATATTGACAGGCTAGCTGCTTTCTCTTCCACTAGCTTTGCAGATGTTGTCATAGCTGGGGAAAGAATTGAGAGCTTGTTAAAAATGGGCAAAATTTCTGACAATGGTGCCAGCTCATCCAGCAATACAAGGAAGCCTTTTGCAGGCCCAAGAAGAATTGGCGAGACCAATGCCATCCACACCAACAGGGGCAGACCCCAGTATGCTCATAGGTCTGTGGCAGCAGTCACCATTCCCGCTCCAGCTCATCCACAACCAGCTTATCAACCTCCGCAGCAAAACTATCAGCAACAACCTCAGTACCATCAACAAGCTCAGTATCCTCTGAGAAATTACAACAACGCCAACAACAACAATCAGCAAAGGCCATTCCAACAGAGACCTTCTCAGGCCAATAGGGTGATCGATCCGATCCCTATGCCCTATGCAACGTTATTGCCACAACTCCTGAAACTCAACCTAGTTGAGCTAAGGACGCTGGCACCTCTAGATCCTAATAGTCTACCCAGGAATTATGACTCCAACGCCAGATGTGCTTTTCATTCAAATGCGCCTGGCCACAGTACAGAAAAGTGCAGAGCCTTGCACATGAAGGTACAAGACCTGGTAGACTCAAACGCTCTGAACTTCGCACCACCACCCAATGTTAATAAGAACCCTATGCCAAACCACGGTGGTCCCAGAATCAATGCTATTGAAGAAGACAAGCCGTCTTATTTAATAACCAGTGTGGGTCAGATTCGGACACCGTTGGTAGAGATTAAGGCTCAACTCCTCGAATGTCAAATGTTCCCGGGGTGTGAGTTAGGGTGTGCTTACTGCAATATTTCAGTAAATGGGTGCGATAACTTGAGAAATGGCATAGATGGTCTCATTCAGAGTGGCCAACTTCAAATCACCACCTCATTTCCTACAAATCCAGCAATCTCATCAGCAACAATTCCACTAGCTCCTACAACTGCAACAACCATTGTTCCCGACAATTCTTCGGCTTCATCAACAAATGCCTCATCTGTCATTTCAACTGACCAGATATCAACAAGTGCTCCTGCTACAACTTCAGCACCACTTTATTTCGAAACTCCTACAACAACAACATCCATTCTTCGAACAATGTATCCTACAATATCAGCAACAAACGATGAAGATGTCTCAACCGTTACAATCTATTACGACCCTGAAAATAACTCTGCCTACAACTCACAAAGTGCTACTCCCATCAGAGCGCCTGTCACGATATACTACGATCCACAGACTATCACAATTCCTCCCGCAGCTGCAATCAGTCCAGTCACTATCACAGTGCCTGGGCCAGTACCTTATGAAAGCAGTAATGCCATCCCCTGGCATTATGGCTCCGATTTATACTGCGAAGGACAAAAAATCACTTTTTAATCATCAACCCCTGCACCACAAATAGACAATGTGGGAGGAGGCGGAGGTTTCACTCGAAGCGGACGTCTCTTTGCTCCACAAACTCAAAGACCCACTGCCGAAGCAGAAGCTGCTGCCAAGGCAAAAGGGAAAAGCTTGGTGCAGGAGGAGCAGATTGTTAAGGAAGCTTTGAAAACACCCTTTGATCAAGAAGTTGATGAGTTCATGAGAATCATCAAGAAAAGTGATTACAAAATAGTGGATCAGCTTCATCAGACGCCTTCCAAGATCTCTATCCTATCATTGCTCATGTGCTCCGAAGCCCATCGGAATGCACTACTAAAAGTCTTGCACGCAGCTTACGTGCCTGAAGAGATCACCGTCAATCAGTTGGAAGCTGTGGTTGGAAATGTTAATGCTAGTCATGGACTAGGGTTCACCAACACTGATTTGACTACGGAAGGCCGCAACCATAACAAGGCTTTGCACATAACCATGGAATGTAAAGGTGCAGTCCTTTCCCATGTGCTGGTAGACACGGGGTCATCCCTCAACGTCTTACCTAAAAAAGCCCTTGTGAAGCTAGAATATGATGGATTGGCGTTGCGTCCCAGCAACCTGGTGGTGAGAGCCTTTGATGGTTCAAAGAGATCGGTTCTGGGAGAGATTGAGTTGCCCATAACGATTGGCCCACAAACTTTCAAAACGACCTTCTACGTGATGGATATACAGCCTGCCTACAGCTGTCTATTGGGTAGGCCATGGATTCACGCCGCTGGCACCATGACCTCTGTAACACGGTGGAAGAACTGACTTTAGTTAAATGTTGCGGATAGTAAGAGTCGCCACCGACTTTTATTTTATCCATAAGGAAAGGGTATAAAAGAACAGGAAAGACCTTAAGAGAATATTTGAGTTCGGGGGGTAGGTTATGTAAAGGGAAGGTGTTAGCACCCTTTACATCCATGGTTATCCATGGGCTCTTAGTTACTTAGCTCACTTTTGAATTGTTTTTGAAAGTGTAGTGTGTGAATAGAAAAATTTTCAGAATAGTTGATAATGATCCATGTATGGATGCGTAAAAACTTGTTTTTGAAAATTGGTTTGAAATTTGTTTAAGTGTTTGAAAAGTTTGAAGTGAGCAAGTACATAAGAGGAACCTACCCTAAAGTTTTAAGTCTTTCTTGTTCTTTATCCTTTCATTGGTAAGACTATCCCTACTATTAAGGAGTAGGTAGTCATTACCTTGGATGTAAGGGACATGAGAGGGACATTCTGTTTTTATGAAGGCATCTGTGGGGTGTAATAAGCATATAGGAGGGACTATCATCATTATTCGAAGGGACTTGATTCGTAAAGGCAACCATGAGGGACTTGATGATTTTTTTATTTTTTGAGGGACTTGCTTTATACACCCCACTTGACCTTATGATTTAGGCAACTTGAGGGATAACCTTAGAAAGTGAGACGGCGATTAAAAATCGACTTACGTGTGTGAGTGTACAATTTTAATTATCTTATGATTAAAGTGATCTAAATTAATTTTTAAATTGAATACATGTTTTGCACTCCCTAATTACTAACCATAGCAAAAATAATAATTACAAAATTTACATCCAGGAGCATTTACATAATAATTATAATAATGAACAAATTAAAATAAATAGTAAAAAAATAAATAATAAGCAAATTAAAAAAATATATAAGCAAAATAATACACAATAAATAAATAAATATTGGGTTAGTGATAAATAATAATATTTAAATAATAAGCAAAAAGTTAATAATAATAAAATAAGAGAGATTAGTAAAATATAATTAGTAACATATTATAAGAACAAAATTAGAATAATAAATAAAAGTTAGATTATAAACAATTATTTAATCATATGAAAGAATATAGACAATTAAGTAATACAAATTATTAATTTATTTTTTTAGATATATTTTAATTACAAGATTTAATTTTTAATAACATGAAGTATGTTTTACATCTTATATGAGAAAAATAATTTATAATTATATCCACATGAATCATATTAAATAAATAAATATACATAATAATTACATTAAGAATTAGAAAATAAAATTATTTAGAAAAAAAAATAGAATTTAGGTTTTATTTTAGAAAATATTTTAGGGTTTGTTTAAAAAAAAAAAAAGGGTTTATTTAGATACAAAGTTATTTTAACTAATATATACCTATATATTATAATTACATAAAATAAAAAAAAAATAGAAGATTTAGAATTTTTAGAGGACAAGATATTATTTTGAATTTTGAATATATATGATTTTTATTAATAATATAAAACAAATAAGCTAATTAATTAAAGAAAATAGAAAAAAATGATAAAAAATTTAGAACTTACCTTGGCTGGGTTTGAACCCAGGTCTTCAAGCCTGCCAGTACAAAAAACTTTCCACTAGACCAACCATGCGTTGGTGACAATGAATGAGCTTCAATTGGTTTTATTTCATGCCTTGAAAAATCCAGAAAAAATGATGAAAAACAAAAGGCCTGGGGTGGGAATCGTACCCAGGACCTCATGTATACAAGCATGCGCGCATTACCACCTGGCTGGAAGAGCCCATCTGATTATTGAATGGCAAGAAACTATAATATATTCAATCTTCTTTTATCCTGAAAAACAGAACAAAAAAAATATGGTACAAGCCAGATTCGAACTCATGCCATCATCCAACAAACCTGCAAGCCTTACCACTGAGACACACACGCGCGTGTGATAAACAAATTAACAATTAAAGATAAAATATTTCATTAATATTTGAATTTTCAAACGCGCGGGAGGCCTTCTTCTTCCCCAAATTTCCTGCGAAATTCCTTTTGAATTTTCCTGCGAATATTGTTGCAAGTTCTTCATGGTTCTTGACCTGCGAAAATCAAACTCACACCAAACAGTAATGATTCATGAAATTGATTACAGTTTTATGATCCTTAGGTCTCATAGAACATTCTTATGTGTCCAGAATTCATTTATATTTGCTCAATCATCAAACCCTAAAATTTAGCTCTAAACCCTAATAATGGCCGCGGGTGATATAGGTCATGAAGCTTCAATCTAATTGCCCAGAATCGTTCCTTGGAACCTCACAAACACAAAAGCACAAACAAAATTCATTAATAATGCACAAATAAGTAGAATCGAAAAATTGAAATTCAAGGTAAAACTTGATTCGGGTTCATCAATGTGTGATGCTATGAGGCAATGTAATGATCTTGTTATGTTCCATGATGATCAAGGAAGCCAACCATGTTCTTATTTTACCTTTTAGAGCCTTGGAAGAGGGAATCCGAATTTCACTTTTTTGATGAATTTTTGATTTTTGAAACTTACCCTTGGCTGCTGGAATTCGTGTCCTAGGGTTATGCTTATGCTTGATACTTATATGTGAGTGAATTAGGTCAGAAAAACTCATTGGTTGTGTGAAGATTTGATCCAAAAAAGATTGAAAAAGATCATGGTGTAAAAGTCAAATATTTGTTCATGAAGACTTGCTATTCTTGTATCAATCTTATGATTTCTTTCCTCCTTAACTCCAATCACCAATTAAGACTTTCTAGAAGCATTATCCAAATAAAATCTTTAATTTTCATATTTTATTTTTATTTAAAATGATTTTTAATGATTTAAATCAAATTAAATAGAAATAAAAATAATAAAAATCAGATCTTCAATGGTTTGGGTCGTGCATAGTACTAGGGTATGGATTAGATCACAATTTGGGCAGCCCATTTGGAAAGAATTACTTTTAGGCCTCCATTTTCAACATAAACCATCTCAAAATTTCCCAACTTTGCAAGGGCACATCTCCCTCAATTTTAAAGGTATGAGGGTGTTCTTGGACATTTTGGAAAGCTTGAAGAGTCCTCTAAACAACCCCATTGGTTTCAGGTCCATATCATTTATCAATCCCAAGTTATGCCCTTTTGAAGTTGTTGACTTTTTGTTGACTTTTTAAATGACCTATAATGTCTTAGATCATATCTTCCAAATGAAGCATTTTTGGGCTTATCTTGAAACATCAAAGTTGTAGGGAATTAAATTTCCTTCAAAATGAGCTTTTGATGGAGACTTGGTGATGAAGCATGTGAAAGTTATGGCTGGTCAAAGTTTAGTTGACTTTTACTAAGGAAACCCTAATTTAGAAACTCCTGATTATTGATGATCTGGAATCTCCTTGATGAATCATGATCAACCCTTGATAAAATGATGAATTTTACTTCATATACTTGATGTTGGAAAAAAATCATGAAGTTTGACTTTGGTTTGACCACAGTTGACCTCAGTTTGACTTTTTAACTGCTTTGACTGATTTTGACTTATCTGATCATCTGACTAAGCAAACTTTTGAGAAAAGTCTTGAAACTTGTCATGGGGGGTTCTTATACACATATAAGATGTTATGAAGCTCACTTGAAGTATTGGAAGTCCATTTAGCCTGATTAAAGTCAAAACCCTAGTTTTGGATGCACTGCTTAGGAGGTGCATTGTCTGAGGGAATTGTCAACTCTTCTGACCCATTGTGAACTTTGTGAACCTTGTGTATCATCATAAAATGTCTTGTGAACTTCATGGGAGGTATTGTAAAGCTTGTGAACCTCATGAAGTGGCTTTGTAGACCTCATGATCCTCAGGAAAGCTTTGTAATCATTGTGAACCTTGTGAACCTTGTGAACCTTCAAGAAGTAACTTGTGGACTTCATGAACCTCATGAAAGGTATTGAAAGCATTATGGAACTTGTGAACCTTGTGAACCTTCAAGAAGCAACTTATGGACTTCATGAACCTCATGAAAGGTCTTGTAAATGTTGAGAAACTTGTGAACCTTGTGAACCTTCATAAAGTAACTTGTAAACTTCATGAACCTCATGAAAGGTGTTGAAAGCATTAAGAGCTTGTGAACCTTGTGAACCTTCTTAGCACACAAAGTATTGTATTGTGAGGGCAAATTTTGGGGTGCAACAGCTGCCCCTGTTCAATTTTCTGAAACCTGAGGGGTTAGATTGGTATATTTGCCAGTCGTGACCTGGAAGGTTGAAGGGGATTGAACACAAAAGCCCAAAAATTTGCACTCACCAGTGCATTAGAGTGATATAATTGAGTGGGCTTAAAGATGCCACTGGGGGAAAGCAATCCAAGATATGGAGGTATAATGAAAGCTGTCAGGAGTCTGGAGCAGTCCTGAGGTATTGATGATATGCTTTCAGGAGACTGGAGTAATCCTGATGTAACAGCATGTCTTCAGGGGGGAATGAGAAGTTATCAGGAGGCTGGAGCTGTCCTGAGGTAACAATATAATTTTAAGAGGATAGAGCCATCTTTGATAATAAGCTTTCAGGAGACTGGAGTAATCCTGATGTAACAGCATGTCTTCAGGAGGATAGAGCAATCAATAATGATAACCCTAAAGCAGCCTTGAAGTAATAATATGACTTCAGGAGGATAGAGCAATCAATAGCTCTAAAGCAGTCTTGAAGTAATAAGATGATTTCAGGAGGATAGAGCAATCAGTAGCTCTAAAGCAGTCTTGAAATAATAAGATGATTTCAGGAGGATAGAGCAATCAATAATGATAACTCTAAAGCAGTCTTGAAACAATGAGAAGTTGTCAGGAGGATAAAGTAACCCTGAGGTGACGATAAAGCAGTCCCAAAGTAATAAGAAGCTTATCAGGAGGGTAGAGCAGTCCTGATGATCATAAGTTTGTTTGTTGGGTAATTAACCTGAAAACAAGGTAGCATTCTGTATAATAACATTAGTTTATGTTTTATGTATGCATGTATAATATGATGCACTTAGGTAATGTACTATGCACTCATGGCTATGTATGTTATGGTATGATATGATGCACTTAGGTAATGTATTATGCATTCATGGATATGTATGTTATGGTATGATGTAAATGATGTATGTATGATATGATACTGCCGGGAGCGTCTGGATATCTTTGTATAATAACTGCTGGCCAGGGAAAATAAATCCCGATTCATTGTTGAAGAATATATTATACATAACCTTCCGTCTGCTGGGGATAATAGGGTATAGATAACCTCCCGTACGCTGGGGATAGTAAGGTATATATCACCTCCCGGATGCTGGGGATAGTAAGGTATGGATAACCTCCCGGATGCTGGGGATAATAAGGTATATATAACCTTCGTCTTCGTTTGATGGTAGGGTAAATATAACTTCCCGTCTTCGTTCGTCGTTCCCTTATTGGAAAGTAAATTCCCGAATATCCGTATGAGGATAAAAGAGATGGATATAAATTCCAGGGGAGATAAGACTTTATGAAGATGGATTCGTCCTACTGAGAGTTTTGTAACTGTTTTGTGAAGAGGAACCGGTGAAACTTTGTTGAAATCCTTCTCTCGTTCGTCCTTAGTAAATACTATTACTGCATTATCATGCATTTCTGGTAAACATTAATCATATTAAAAGCATACATGCATTTCTGGTAAACATCAATCATATTCAAAAGCATACATACATTCAAACACAACCAATGGACGTTTCGCTTATGTAAATAGGGTAAAAGTAAATCTGGATTCAAAAGATGGAATTTATTTATATCAAAAAGTGACCCATACACGGGTAAGTTTGTACAAGGAGACATAAACCCTAGTAAGAGGATTTTGTCATAAAGTTTTTACAAAAAAGAATCAGCTATGTGGGAAACAATCCTATTGAGTTTCAATTCTACTATTGCCATTCAAGTATCTCATCTTCTTGCTGTTGAGACGGAAACGGTTGGATTGAGCTTTATCTGTTCTAGCTTGGGTAAGTAGTACAACTGGTTGCAGTTTCATGGGTGATCCAAACGAGACATAGTCATACGCTTTAATCCCTAACTTTTGCCTGGATTGCCCTTTCAGGTTTTCAATCCAACGGGATACCCTTTTTTGCCCAAGCCGCCTTTTCAGGTTTTCGACTTGCCGGGTGTACATCTTTTTATATATATCCCTAATTTTTGCCCAAACCTTTTTGGTTTGCCGGGATGCCCTTATTTTTGCCTAGGCCTGTCAACCTAGCGGGTCTCTTTTCATGCGTAGTATTTTTTAACTATGTCTGCGTTTACAGGCTGTGGGAAGTCTTCACCATCCATTGGTGGCATCAAAATTGGTGGTTCTAGCAGATATCTCTTGATTTCATCAAAGGCAGTCTGGCACTCATCATTCCATTCCATCACCTGATCTTTCTTCAACAATTTGAAAATTGGCTCACAGATTGAAGTTAATTGGGAAATAAATCTTGCAATGTAGTTCAATCGTCCCAAGAAACCTCTAACCTCCTTCTCAGTACGGGGAGCTGGCATCTCTCGTATAGCTTTCACTTTTGCAGGATCCACTTCAATACCTTTTCCACTGACAATGAAACCCAGGAGCTTTCCGGATCTAACTCCAAAAGTACACTTGTTTGGATTCAATCTCAACTTGTATTTCTTCAACCTCTCAAACAACTTGTGCAGATGATCAAGATGTTGCTCTTCATTTTGTGACCTGGCTATCATATCATCTACATATACCTCTATCTCATGATGAATCATATCATGAAACAAAGCCACCATAGCACGCTGATATGTTGCCCCTGCATTCTTCAAACCAAATGGCATCACCTTATAACAAAAAGTGCCCCACTGTGTCACAAATGTTGTCTTCTCCATATCTTCAGGTGCCATCTTGATTTGATTGTAACCAGAGAAACCATCCATAAAAGAGAATACCTTATGCTGAGCAGTGTTGTCTACCAGAATATCAATATGAGGAAGTGGAAAGTCATCTTTGGGGCTAGCCTTGTTCAAATCTCTGTAGTCTACACACATACGTACCTTACCATCTTTCTTAGGAACTGGTACCACATTTGCAACCCACTGAGGATAAGAAGTTACTGCTAAGAACCCTGCATTGAACTGTTTCATTACCTCTGCCTTGATCTTTTCTGACATTTCAGGACGCATACGACGAACCTTCTGCTTCTTTGGACGACAATCTTCTTTCACTGGTAACCGGTGAACCACAATGTCTGTATCCAACCCTGGCATATCTTCATAAGACCAAGCAAAGATCTCCACATAGTCACGTAACACCTGGATCAACCTGTTCTTGACACTGTCCTCTAAATCAGCCCCTATCTTGACCTCTTTTCTGTTTTCTTCAGTTCCCAGATTCACAACTTCGACTGGCTCTTCATGTGGCTGTATAGCTTTCTCTTCTTGTTGTAACAACCTAGCAAGCTCTACAGGTATTTCACAATCGTCCTCATTTCCGTCTTCAGTTTGATAGATCGGATTCTCGAAATTATAATGGGCAATAGTAGAACTGTTATCAACAGGATCCAGAGTGGATGAGGATCTGCATTTTAGTGATGTGGGTGTGTGTAAGAACACATAGCTGATAAAGCAAAAATAAAAGAAAAGAAAGACAAGGAACACAATATTTACGAAAACGAAACGTTCACTGATTTTATTGAATGAAGTATGCAAATGAAATGACAGCCCGTAACAAGCACACCATTGTGCCCCGGGTAAGGCACATGGCTTGAAAGTTTTATTGTTCAAGAAATTACAAACTTAAAAAACATAACACAGTAATAGTATTTACTCCTGACTAAAGGAGATAGGGATAACATCTTCAGCTTTCCAATTATTGAGTCCAGCACCCACAGTGGGAAAAATCCATGCATCCAAGTTGTAGTCTTCGTCATAGTCTCCCACAGCATTGATAATGATGGGTTGATGAGTGAAAATATGAACAAACAGTGAAGAAACAGTAGGGAAATGGAAGAAAACTGCTGTGGAATTAATGGAAAATCAATTACAAGAGTAGGACAATGGATAATGACACAAAATAACAAACTGATAGTGACAGCCACTATCAGCCCACAGTACCTCAGTAGTACTCCCAAATCACTGTGAAAGTGACCCCACACAATAACAGAATTCTCAGCTACCTATTCTCTCTGACTCCACTCACTAATATAGGAAAACCTCTCCTGCCAATCAGACAGCCACGTCATTATTCCTTATTCCTTTCTTTCTCCTGTAAACCCTCCAAACCTTTGGCTTGGGCCCACTGTCAAGGCCCACCACTTGATCCACCTTTCTATCAACTCCCGCCTCCATAGAAACAGCCTTGTCCTCAAGGCAAAAATCTGGAAATTGACCCTGCAACACTGCATTATCCTCCCATGTCACATCCTCCCATGTCTTATGCTTCCATTTAATGAGACTTTGCTGCACAGTCACTCCTCCCTTCACAGTCACCCTAGAGCCCATGACCTTCTCTGGATACACATCACTCTCATCTGTGAGTTCCAAATCTTTGGGAAGTTCTCCTAGAACCTGATAGTCTCCAACTGCTTTCTTCAATAATGATACATGAAAAACGGGGTGGATCTTGGACTGATCAGGCAGTTGCAGTCTATATGCCACTTCTCCAACCTTAGCTACAACTTTGAAAGGCCCATAAAAACGTGCCGCTAATTTTTGATTGATCCGTTTAACCACTGAATGCTGTCTGTGAGGTCGTAATTTCAAAAAAAACCCATTCACCCACCTGAAAACGCACATCTCTTCTCTTCTTGTTAGCATAGCTCGCCATCTGTTCTTGCGCTCTTTGTAGATGTGATTTAAGTTGTTTTAGAGCCTCATCTCTCTCACTTAATTCTAATGCCACCGCAGCCACCTTAGTCTCATTTGATAAAAACCGCAGAATGCTAGGAGGATGCCTTCCATAAACCACTTCAAAAGGAGTTTTCCCAATCGACACATGATAGGTGGTGTTGTACCAAAACTCAGCCCAAGAGAGCCAATTTGACCAAGTTTTGGGCTGATCTGAAGCAAAGCATCTCAAATAGCTTTCCAGACATCTATTTATCACTTCTGTTTGCCCATCCGTTTCTGGATGATAGGCAGAACTCATCTGCAATTTAGTGCCCTGCAATTTAAATAATTCCAACCAGAAATGGCTCACAAATAAGGGATCCCTGTCACTGATAAGGGAATTTGGAATGCCATGAAGCCTCACTATTTCTTTTACAAACAGTTCAGCAATGGACTTAGCTGTGTAAGGATGCTTGAGCAATATGAAGTGACTGTACTTAGATAATCTGTCCACAACCACAAGTACAGCTTCATAACCCTTAGACTTAGGCAAACCTGTAATAAAATCTAGAGAAAGATCCTCCCAAATACCATTAGGAATGGGAAGAGGTTGCAGCAAGCCTCCGGGAGTCGTGGCCGCGTATTTTTGTCTTTGACAAACATCACAAGCACGCACAAATTCTCTCACCGACTTCTGCATTCCCAACCAATATAAATTATCTGCCAACTTCCGATAAGTTCTCAAGAAACCTGAATGTCCCCCAGTAGGAGTGCAATGAAATTCCTCCAACAAAAGAGGGATAGATGGGGACTTAGGAGAAAGAACCAGCCTGCCATGATAAAACAACACACCTTGCTTAACAGAATAACCTGGCTTAGAATCAGGAGCGGACAACACGGTTTGTATCATGTTCTGAATTTCTGGATCATCTTTCACCTCATCTAAAAGTTTCTTGCTATCGGTCCATTGAGGGTACGAAATCAAAGTACCCAGATCAGCATCATCATAACATCTGGATAGAGCATCAGCAGCCTTGTTCTCCATCCCTGGTTTGTACTTCACCTCAAACTGATAGCCAAGCAACTTAGCCAACCAACACTGCTGGTCTGGGGAAGTTATTCTCTGCTGCAGGAAGTGTTTTAGACTCTTGTGATCAGTGTATACTGTGAACTGCTTTCCCAACAAATAGTGTCGCCAATGTTGAATGCACAATACCAAAGCCATAAGCTCTTTTTCATACACAGACTTCGTTAAATTTCCCGGAGATAATGCTTTGCTGAAAAACGCTACAGGTTTCTTCTGCTGCATTAACACTGCTCCGATACCTCTACCAGCTGCGTCACATTCCACTTCAAAGGGTAGAGAGAAATTAGGTAATACCAAAACAGGGGGTGAAGTCATGATAATCTTCATCAATTGAAAAGCTGCATTTGCCTCTGTTCCCCATGCAAAGTTGTCCTTTTTTGTCAGCTCAGTCAAAGGTTTGGCCACTTTGCCACAGTCCTTAATAAATTTTCTATAGTACCCAGTAAGTCCCAAAAACCCACGAACTCCTTTTACATTCTTTGGTTCTGGCCAATCCAAAATGCACCTTACTTTTGCAGGATCTACCGCTACTCCTTCACCTGAGATGATGTGCCCCAAGTAATCAATCTGCTTACACCCAAACTTACACTTAGCTTGATTTGCAATAAAACAGTTCTCAAGTAAAACAGAAAGAACCTGACTTAAGTGCTTCTGATGCACTTGGATATTCTTACTGTATATGAGAATATCATCAAAAAAAACTAAGACAAATTTCCTCAAAAAAGGTCTAAAAATATCGTTCATAGTTGCTTGGAACGTGGCTGGGGCATTCATTAACCCAAATGGCATCACTAGATACTCATAGTGGCCATTGTGAGTTCTAAAAGCTGTTTTGGGAATATCATTTTCATGCACCCTGATTTGATGATAACCGGACTTAAGGTCAATCTTCGAAAAAACAGTCGAGCCATATAATTCATCCAATAATTCGTCTACGATGGGAATAGGGTACTTATCCGGGACTGTAGCTTTGTTAAGAGCTCTATAATCCACACACATTCTCCAACTTTTATCTTTCTTTTTTACCAAAATCACCGGACTAGAGAAAGCACTCATACTGGGTCTGATCACTCCTGCCTTTAGCAGTTCATTCACTTGTTTCTCAATCTCTTCCTTCTGATGGTGAGGATACCGGTAGGGTCTAACATTGATTGTTCCGTGATTTGAAAATAATTTGATATGGTGCACTTGAGGCCTCTCTGGAGGCAGCTGAATTTGATCGTTAAAAACTGCCGGAAATTGTTCCAGAATCGCAATTAATTCTGTTGGCACAGAGACCTCACCGGCTTCCGATTGGTGATGCTGAGACCACCACCATTCAATTCCCATCCTATTCTGCTTGTCTTCCAAAAATGAGTTCAGAAAACTATGCTCCTCTTGCCTGCTACCTTGACCCAACACCTTTACCATTTGTCCCTCATACATGAACTGCATAGACAACACCTTCCAATCCATTACTACCCTTCCCAGTGTGCTCAACCACGAGACTCCCAACACCATATCCAATCCTCCCAGATCCAGTACCAACGCATCAATGACTACCGTCACAGAACCCATCTTCATTACAATACCTTTGCACACCCCTTGAGAATTCACCCTATGTCCATCTCCAAGTTTGATGCTCCTGGCAGGTTCAGGAGTGATTTCTAACCCCAACGCATTTGTTACTTGAGGGGAGATGAAATTGTGGCTCGCGCCACTATCAATCAACACTAACACATCCACATTTTCAATTTTCCCCTCAATTTTCAGGGTACGATTTCCACTCATACTTCCCAACGCACCCATGGACTTACATTCTACCTCCTCCTCCTCCTCTTCCTCATCAGTTTGCACTTCCTCCATAGATACGATTTCACCTTCATCGTTAAGAGTTTCTCCTTCACCCAAGATCAACACTCGTAAGGATCTCTCAGGACACTTATGGAGTGTAGGGTGATACTTGCCTCCACACTTGAAGCACAGCCCCTTCGCCCTTCTCTCAGCCATCTCGTCGCTGTGAATGCTGCGAATCCCTTTCCATTTTTCAGATCGTGAATCATTTTCACCCTTTTTCCCAGTTGAAGCTAACGACGTCGTAGAGAGCGTGTTAGATCCACTGGATCCTGTTTTCTGAGTCGGGTTGGCCCAACTGGAACGATTTGTCTCTTTCGGGTTTGACCCGCTCCTGCTCCTAAAAACTGACCCAGTCCAATCATTACGGCCCCATCGATCCTGCCCTCCTTTTTTGCTACCGTATCTGCCTACGTCATCATCATCTTCTCTCAACTCTTCCTCTACGTCCTTTGCGATACGCATCATCTGCATCCGATTCAGGGGATTGAGAGTCCGAACCCTACGACGAATTTGTGGCTTCAAACCACTCATAAAATAACCCAGATACTGTTCCTCTGGAAGTCGTCCCACTTGTGACGACAAAAGCTCAAAAGCTTCCACAAATTCTTCTACACTACCACTCTGTTTCAACGTGGATAATTCCTCAAAAGGATTCTCCAGACGTCTTCCTCCATAGCGCGCAATCAGTCCCTTTTTCAGCTTTTCCCAGGACAGGTCGTCCTCTGTTTCCATCAAAAGGTTAAACCAGTGTATGGTAGAACCTTCCATACTCAGACGTGCCAGCTTCACTCGCATCTCATCAGTCGTATTCTGTACATCAAAATAGATTTCAGCTCGTGTTATCCATGCAACAGGATCCTCTCCTTCGAATAGTGGCAGTTTCACCTTCTTCCCTGACAAACGTGATTCCTCAAGTGACGACTCACCCATGGAACCCCCACTCTCATGATTCGTATGCTTCTGACCGATCTGATTGCATAAATCAGAGAGAACCAAGCTTTGTTGTTGCAGCTGTTGAGCCAAAGTCTGCAGTGTTGCTTTGACGTCAACCATCTGTGTTTCCAACGCGTCCATACGATCTCCCATTTTAGGCTTTCGTGGCATCTACAATTCCGGTACGGTGGTGATTTTTGATCCGGCAGGTCGGACCAATTGATGGGTTGATGAGTGAAAATATGAACAAACAGTGAAGAAACAGTAGGGAAATGGAAGAAAACTGCTGTGGAATTAATGGAAAATCAATTACAAGAGTAGGACAATGGATAATGACACAAAATAACAAACTGATAGTGACAGCCACTATCAGCCCACAGTACCTCAGTAGTACTCCCAAATCACTGTGAAAGTGACCCCACACAATAACAGAATTCTCAGCTACCTATTCTCTCTGACTCCACTCACTAATATAGGAAAACCTCTCCTGCCAATCAGACAGCCACGTCATTATTCCTTATTCCTTTCTTTCTCCTGTAAACCCTCCAAACCTTTGGCTTGGGCCCACTGTCAAGGCCCACCACTTGATCCACCTTTCTATCAGATAACCCCTTGATTGGTGATACGAGCAGCACGAGCACGACGAACAGCCTTCTGGGACTCTGCAGTGAAACCCAAACCAAACTTGTCAGACTTGTATGGAATATCAGGAAGCTGACCCCAAATAGTACAACCACCTTCATCCACCACAGCTCTAGCATCATTGAGGGAGGCCATTGCCATTGTTGGAGGTTTTCTGGTGACCACAGGAACTTTCTTCACAGCAGGAGTAGCTACATAATCATTAACAACCCAGGGAACCACTTCAAATGTCTGACATGGAGTCTCAATGTATTCACCTTCCACTTCCAGATACTTGAAAGTGTTTACATGGCTGACAAAGTATTCTTCCTCTCCAAAGACAGTAACAACCTTTCCATTCACCGGATATCTCAACTTTTGGTGCAATGTAGAGGTCACAGCACCTGCCCCATGGATCCAGGGACGACCAAGCAGACAAGAGTATGAAGGACGAATATCCATCACATAAAATGTAGCAGTAAACACCTGAGAACCAACTTTGATTGGAAGATCAATTTCCCCATGTACTACTCTTCTAGAACCATCAAAAGCCTTTACCACAATATTACTGGGTTTCAACACAGCATCTTCTGGACTCAGCTTATTCAGGACTTCCTTGGGCAACACATTCAGAGAGGAACCATTGTCTATCAGCACATGTGATAGGGTAGTGCCCCTGCATTCAATTGAAATATGCAAGGCCCTGTTATGATCCCTCTTGGCAGGGGTCAAATCAGCATCAGAAAATCCTAACCCATTATCATAGGTCAGGTGGGCAACACAATTCTCAAACTGGTCAACAGAAATGGCATTGGGCACATGAGCAGACTTCAGAAACTTGATCAAGGACTTGGCATGAGCCTCAGAACACAGCAACAAGGACAACATAGAAATCTTTGAGGGAGTATGCCCCAGCTGATCCACAATGTCATAATCACTCTTGCGAATGATTTTCAATACTTCTTCCATCTGCTTAGAGAGATCATCAGCAGCTGGCACATCAGTAGATACAGGCTCAATAACAGGACTCTTGCCCCGAGCATCAGTGGTGGAAGTAGCAGCAGGAGTAACTGCACTCTTAGAAGCAACTGGAGGAGAGAAGACTCTTCCACTACGAGTGATCTTACTAGATCCGGCAATATTATCAATGTCAGCAGGCACGTCAGGTAAAGGCTCCTGCTTAACACCATGGATGTAAACATCAGACCCATAGTGCCAAGGCACAGCTTTGTCAGACGTATATGGGATAGGACCAGGAGTAGTAATGATCACAGGAGCTATTCTGGCTTCAGCAACAACTTTCACAGGACCTTCAGCAGTAATCTTGATTGGACCCTGATGAGTGATCTTGATGGGACCCTTTGAAGTGATTCTTAGTGGTACTTTGTCAACCATGTCAACCTCTTCAATCTTCCTTCCTTGAGTCAGATGATCCACCATACTTTCTACAGACGACGGAGTCCTCTCAAACACTATAGTATACTTATCCATGAGACGCTGAATTCCATCTCTCAATATGAAGCAACTATCCGGCTTATAGGTACAATACAAACAATCTTCACGACAACCTGGAAAGATTCCAGCTTGTACTAACCTTTTTTTGATAACAGACAGTGGTGTGGTTAACTCCATAACTGAATAGACATGTAGATCTTCCTCAATGGCACCGACAGTCTTCTCGTGATTTGGCATTGGAGCAGTAATCACATTGGGAGTACCCGGAGGATCAAACTCAATTTCTCCAGCATCAATCATATCTTGAATTTTATTCTTCAAGACCCAGCAATTATTAGTATCATGTCCCTGACAGTTTGAATGGTATGCACACCGTGCATTGGGATTGTACCTGGGAGAGGTAACATTGGGATTCTGAGGAGCCTCTTTCAAAGTAATAAGTTCAGCCTTCAACAAATGTTGCAATGCCTGTGCCATTGACATGTTGATCTTCGTGAACTGTCTTCTAGCCCTCTGTTGGTTGCCCTGTGGCTGCTCTGTTGTTGCAGGAGTTGGATTTGAAATATGAACTGCACTAACAGACTGATGCCTTCTGTTACGATCAGGCTGACCATAAACAGCATTAGACTCTTTCTTTCCAGTGGGAGGCTTCTTTGCAGCACCTGATGAAGAAGTGCCCACATGGATCTTACCATTCTTTATACCATTCTCTACTCGCTCTCCTGTCATGATCAACTCAGTGAAGCTAGATGATGAGCTTCCAATGAGATGACTGTAGAACGGACCACTCAGCGTACACATGAACATATCAACCAATTCCCTGTCAGTCAAAGGGGGTTGAACTCTTCCAGCTAAATCTCTCCACTTCTGAGCATATTCTTTAAAACTTTCTTTGGCACCCATAGACATGCTCTGAAGCTGCATGCGAGTGGGGGCTAAGTCAGCATTGTATTGGTACTGCTTATAGAAAGCTTCAGCAAAATCATTCCAGTCTCTGATGTTGACACTTTCCAACTGATAATACCACTCCAGCTGAGCTCCAGATAAACTCTCTTGAAAGAAATGGATCCACAACTTCTTATCAGCAGTGTGGGGTTGAATTCTTCTGACATATGACCTCAGATGCAGCTTGGGACAAGAGACCCCATCATAGACAACAAAAGTAGGAACCTTGAAACCCACAGGTATGACCACCCCAGATATCAAGCTCAAATCCTCAAAATCCAGCCCAGATGATTTCTGCAACTCCATAGCATCCATCCTATCCACCAGCATCTTGAATTTGTCTTCATTAGGCTCATGGTAGTAATTAGCCTCAGAATCAGAGTCCCCCATTGTATGGTGGAGACTGCCTACCTCTTGCTCAGATTCTTCAGATTCATACTCTTCAGCTGGTTCTTTGGTCTTGGCAAGACCTTTGAACCTTCTTCCCATGTTAATAAACCCAGCAGATCTTCTAGTCTTCTTAGTTTTCTTGGCCAGCAGTGCCTTCAATTCATCTTGTCCCTTGGACAGGTTCAAGATCAGCTCTTGGAACTGTGCATTTTGTGCCTGAAGATCCTTAACTGATTGTTCAAGAGCCATTGCTGAAATAAACAGCGAGAAGATGAGAAACCTGTGCACAATTATAAACCTGTGATGCAATGAAATGGTATGGGAATGCATATGCAATGTTTTCAAGGACCGCAGGATTTAAATTTGCTTAGACAAACACGAAAGTAAACTTTTATTAGTAATAACTTGTTTTGCCTTTTAGGCTTACAAAAAATGAAAATGAAATAAGTACAAAAGATGGGGTTTTAAGTCTCCCATGGACGTTTCCTCTTTATGCTGAGGTAAGAGTTGAGGTTCCGTTCCTCGTGAATTTGCTTTGTTAGCTCTAGGATTCTTGCTTGGCTTGCTTTGTAATGAGCCTCGAAAGTATCCCTTTGCTCCTTCAGTTGGATCCATGATCTCTGCAAGTCTTCCATATCAGTAGGCATGTCTGGGTGAAGGATGGTATAAGCTGTGTCTCCTTCCGCAACAGGTTCCATGGTAACTGGTAGGACGGCAGGATATGGCATTATGAGAGTCTGAGCACGAGATCGTACCCATCTAAGATAAGCCTCCATAGGAATAGTGTACTTAGGCTCTAGTGTCTTGCTGTCAACCCTGTTTACCTTTCCCCAAGCTCGTATGAATCTCTGACGGTAACCCTGAAGGTCGTTGTCGTAATCAAACACAATGCCCTGAATCAACATGTCATGTGGACCATCACTCCGGGCGTAACCAAACTGTCGTAAAGCTAGAGAGGGGTTGTAGGTGATGCCTCCTCTTATGCCTAGTAGTGGCACATTAGGAAACTCCCCACAACGGTCAATGATGGTGACATTCTCCATAGATCTGGAGCACCAATGGATATCTGAGTGAGAAAGTGACATGATCCTCTTGGACCATCTGAACCCTTGCTCATTCTTCATTACTGAGCGAGGAAGGTGAGAAATAAACCACCTAGAAAGTAAAGGTATGCAGCACATCAAAGTTCCTCTTGCCCTTGTAGTACGGGTATGAAGAGAATGTAGGATGTCTCCAAGCAATGTAGGTACTGGATTGTGACTCAGGAAAATGTTGATGGCATGAACATCTATGAACTGATCTGGATTGGGGAACAATACTAAGCCATATATCAGCAAGGATAAGACCTCCTCAAAAGCATCATAGCTCATGGCCTTCAAGAACATTTGAGCCTTATCCATTAGCACCTTGGCAAGAATACCCTTGACTCCGCTTCTCGTCTCTAGAACAATGTCAGATTTCTTCAGATGTAGAGCTGCAGCAATAACCTCTGGTTTAAGCTCCTTCTCCAAACCTGTGAAGGGTCTTTGATCAAGAACAGGTATGCCCAGAAGTTTAGAGAACTCCTCCATGGTTGGAACCAGCTGGTAGTCAGGGAATGTAAAGCAATGGTGCTTAGGGTCAAAGAACTGAAACAGGACACTCATCATGTCTTCATTGAACCCTGAAGTGATTAGGTCCAATAGGTGACCATGTCTCTTGATAAACTGGGAGTGATCAGACACTTGAGAAACCAACTCTTTAAGCTTGGGAGGTATCCCCATAAAGTTGATTCTGATGGTGTTTCTACGAGCAGAAACCATGACCTGCAACAAAGAACAAAGATAAATCCTTTGGTCCTTGAAATGGTTAGTGAAAATGATATGCTTATGATGCATGATGATGTCATGATGTTATGCTCAATCACAAACATGTGGCACACACAAACAAGTCACACCATAGCCCTAGGTTTGAAGGCTTGTATGAGGTTCAATGGTAAGTACCCTCCCCTGAAGTTAGATGGTTCATCCTGTCCTACAAAAGTAACCAGGTTCTAAGGGATCTCAATATCATTGATCCTTCACAAGGGTGGTTGCTCAGAAGGCAACTTACTTGCCAACCAAAACCTTCCAAGTTTAAGATCTCAATGAGCGTAGTATCGAGTGTCAACCAACTTCAGTCTGCACCAAAGCCGGTTACCTCACTACTTTCTAAAGGCCAAGATGAGTTAACTAGGGTTCTAAAAGTTAGTTAGTGCATTGACAACATATGGCAGCCTCATATTATCCTCAACTTGACTTAAGGAACATAAGCACCAACCAAGAAGTCGCACTAACTATGGCCACCAGATCAACCGTATCGATATACGTCGTACAGTTTCCTTGGTCTATTGCCATTTGCCTAAGGTACACTAGATCCGGGTTAGGACCTTTCACACATAAGAGCACCCCAACAAGATAAAGCAAACAAGGCAAACAATTTAAGGTGATCTTAATTCCTAAGGGTACCCCTCTTAAATAAAATCCCCAGCAGAGTCGCCAGTTCTGTAACACGGTGGAAGAACTGACTTTAGTTAAATGTTGCGGATAGCAAGAGTCGCCACCGACTTTTATTTTATCCATAAGGAAAGGGTATAAAAGAACAGGAAAGACCTTAAGAGAATATTTGAGTTCGGGGGGTAGGTTATGTAAAGGGAAGGTGTTAGCACCCTTTACATCCATGGTTATCCATGGGCTCTTAGTTACTTAGCTCACTTTTGAATTGTTTTTGAAAGTGTAGTGTGTGAATAGAAAAATTTTCAGAATAGTTGATAATGATCCATGTATGGATGCGTAAAAACTTGTTTTTGAAAATTGGTTTGAAATTTGTTTAAGTGTTTGAAAAGTTTGAAGTGAGCAAGTACATAAGAGGAACCTACCCTAAAGTTTTAAGTCTTTCTTGTTCTTTATCCTTTCATTGGTAAGACTATCCCTACTATTAAGGAGTAGGTAGTCATTACCTTGGATGTAAGGGACATGAGAGGGACATTCTGTTTTTATGAAGGCATCTGTGGGGTGTAATAAGCATATAGGAGGGACTATCATCATTATTCGAAGGGACTTGATTCGTAAAGGCAACCATGAGGGACTTGATGATTTTTTTATTTTTTGAGGGACTTGCTTTATACACCCCACTTGACCTTATGATTTAGGCAACTTGAGGGATAACCTTAGAAAGTGAGACGGCGATTAAAAATCGACTTACGTGTGTGAGTGTACAATTTTAATTATCTTATGATTAAAGTGATCTAAATTAATTTTTAAATTGAATACATGTTTTGCACTCCCTAATTACTAACCATAGCAAAAATAATAATTACAAAATTTACATCCAGGAGCATTTACATAATAATTATAATAATGAACAAATTAAAATAAATAGTAAAAAAATAAATAATAAGCAAATTAAAAAAATATATAAGCAAAATAATACACAATAAATAAATAAATATTGGGTTAGTGATAAATAATAATATTTAAATAATAAGCAAAAAGTTAATAATAATAAAATAAGAGAGATTAGTAAAATATAATTAGTAACATATTATAAGAACAAAATTAGAATAATAAATAAAAGTTAGATTATAAACAATTATTTAATCATATGAAAGAATATAGACAATTAAGTAATACAAATTATTAATTTATTTTTTTAGATATATTTTAATTACAAGATTTAATTTTTAATAACATGAAGTATGTTTTACATCTTATATGAGAAAAATAATTTATAATTATATCCACATGAATCATATTAAATAAATAAATATACATAATAATTACATTAAGAATTAGAAAATAAAATTATTTAGAAAGAAAAAAAATAGAATTTAGGTTTTATTTTAGAAAATATTTTAGGGTTTGTTTAAAAAAAAAAATTAGGGTTTATTTAGATACAAAGTTATTTTAACTAATATATACCTATATATTATAATTACATAAAATAAAAAAAAATAGAAGATTTAGAATTTTTAGAGGACAAGATATTATTTTGAATTTTGAATATATATGATTTTTATTAATAATATAAAACAAATAAGCTAATTAATTAAAGAAAATAGAAAAAAATGATAAAAAATTTAGAACTTACCTTGGCTGGGTTTGAACCCAGGTCTTCAAGCCTGCCAGTACAAAAAACTTTCCACTAGACCAACCATGCGTTGGTGACAATGAATGAGCTTCAATTGGTTTTATTTCATGCCTTGAAAAATCCAGAAAAAATGATGAAAAACAAAAGGCCTGGGGTGGGAATCGTACCCAGGACCTCATGTATACAAGCATGCGCGCATTACCACCTGGCTGGAAGAGCCCATCTGATTATTGAATGGCAAGAAACTATAATATATTCAATCTTCTTTTATCCTGAAAAACAGAACAAAAAAAATATGGTACAAGCCAGATTCGAACTCATGCCATCATCCAACAAACCTGCAAGCCTTACCACTGAGACACACACGCGCGTGTGATAAACAAATTAACAATTAAAGATAAAATATTTCATTAATATTTGAATTTTCAAACGCGCGGGAGGCCTTCTTCTTCCCCAAATTTCCTGCGAAATTCCTTTTGAATTTTCCTGCGAATATTGTTGCAAGTTCTTCATGGTTCTTGACCTGCGAAAATCAAACTCACACCAAACAGTAATGATTCATGAAATTGATTACAGTTTTATGATCCTTAGGTCTCATAGAACATTCTTATGTGTCCAGAATTCATTTATATTTGCTCAATCATCAAACCCTAAAATTTAGCTCTAAACCCTAATAATGGCCGCGGGTGATATAGGTCATGAAGCTTCAATCTAATTGCCCAGAATCGTTCCTTGGAACCTCACAAACACAAAAGCACAAACAAAATTCATTAATAATGCACAAATAAGTAGAATCGAAAAATTGAAATTCAAGGTAAAACTTGATTCGGGTTCATCAATGTGTGATGCTATGAGGCAATGTAATGATCTTGTTATGTTCCATGATGATCAAGGAAGCCAACCATGTTCTTATTTTACCTTTTAGAGCCTTGGAAGAGGGAATCCGAATTTCACTTTTTTGATGAATTTTTGATTTTTGAAACTTACCCTTGGCTGCTGGAATTCGTGTCCTAGGGTTATGCTTATGCTTGATACTTATATGTGAGTGAATTAGGTCAGAAAAACTCATTGGTTGTGTGAAGATTTGATCCAAAAAAGATTGAAAAAGATCATGGTGTAAAAGTCAAATATTTGTTCATGAAGACTCGCTATTCTTGTATCAATCTTATGATTTCTTTCCTCCTTAACTCCAATCACCAATTAAGACTTTCTAGAAGCATTATCCAAATAAAATCTTTAATTTTCATATTTTATTTTTATTTAAAATGATTTTTAATGATTTAAATCAAATTAAATAAAAATAAAAATAATAAAAATCAGATCTTCAATGGTTTGGGTCGTGCATAGTACTAGGGTATGGATTAGATCACAATTTGGGCAGCCCATTTGGAAAGAATTACTTTTAGGCCTCCATTTTCAACATAAACCATCTCAAAATTTCCCAACTTTGCAAGGGCACATATCCCTCAATTTTAAAGGTATGAGGGTGTTCTTGGACATTTTGGAAAGCTTGAAGAGTCCTCTAAACAACCCCATTGGTTTCAGGTCCATATCATTTATCAATCCCAAGTTATGCCCTTTTGAAGTTGTTGACTTTTTGTTGACTTTTTAAATGACCTATAATGTCTTAGATCATATCTTCCAAATGAAGCATTTTTGGGCTTATCTTGCAACATCAAAGTTGTAGGGAATTCAATTTCCTTCAAAATGAGCTTTGGATGGAGACTTGGTGATGAAGCATGTGAAAGTTATGGCTGGTCAAAGTTCAGTTGACTTTTACTGAGGAAACCCTAATTTAGAAACTCCTGATTATTGATGATCTGGAATCTCCTTGATGAATCATGATCAACCCTTGATCAAATGATGAATTTTACTTCATATACTTGATGTTGGAAAAAAATCATGAAGTTTGACTTTGGTTTGACCACAGTTGACCTCAGTTTGACTTTTTAACTACTTTGACTGATTTTGACTTATCTGATCATCTGACTGAGCAAACTTTTGAGAAAAGTCTTGAAACTTGTCATGGGGGGTTCTTATACACATATAAGATGTTATGAAGCTCACTTGAAGTATTGGAAGTCCATTTAGCCTGATTAAAGTCAAAACCCTAGTTTTGGATGCACTGCTTAGGAGGTGCATTGTCTGAGGGAATTGTCAACTCTTCTGACCCATTGTGAACTTTGTGAACCTTGTGTATCATCATAAAATGTCTTGTGAACTTCATGGGAGGTATTGTAAAGCTTGTGAACCTTGTGAACCTCATGAAGTGGCTTTGTAGACCTCATGATCCTCAGGAAAGCTTTGTAATCATTGTGAACCTTGTGAACCTTGTGAACCTTCAAGAAGTAACTTGTGGACTTCATGAACCTCATGAAAGGTATTGAAAGCATTATGGAACTTGTGAACCTTGTGAACCTTCAAGAAGCAACTTATGGACTTCATGAACCTCATGAAAGGTCTTGTAAATGTTGAGAAACTTGTGAACCTTGTGAACCTTCATAAAGTAACTTGTAAACTTCATGAACCTCATGAAAGGTGTTGAAAGCATTAAGAGCTTGTGAACCTTGTGAACCTTCTTAGCACACAAAGTATTGTATTGTGAGGGCAAATTTTGGGGTGCAACAACCTCAACCCTTCACCAGAAGTTAAAATTCGAGTGGGAGGGTCAAGTCGTTACTATCTGTGGAGAGGAGGATATTTTTGTCAGCCACCTGGCAACCTATAAATACATTGAGATGGATGGGGAGATCCATGAAACAATGAGCCAAGGTTTCGAAGCCTTGAACATAAATGAAACATCTGCTGTACCTGGAACTTCAATGACATCATATCAACAAGCCCGAAAGGTTGTTGAGGAAGGAACTGCCCAAGGCTGGGGCAAACTGTTACCGGTGGAGAAGAAAGAGGATAGATTTGGGTTGGGTTACAAACCAACTCAACAAGATCAAGCAGAGGCTGCAAAAGAGCCCAACTTTGTTAGTGGGGGGATGCTCACCCCTGATGCTGTCAACAATTTGGAAGACGAGCTGGAAGAAGAATGCAACCTGGAAAGCTGGATTCGTCCAAAGATCTCGGGGAGCAGTATCTCAAACTGGTCTTCCCAGGAAATTATAAGAGTTACTCATGCAGAGTAATTATTATTTCCTGTATTTTTATAGCATGCATCAAAGTCTTGCATCTTGCCCAAGATGACAAGACTCATTTTGTAATCGGGCCATCTGTACTTTTTGTGCAACAAGATTAATCAATGAAATATCAGACATCTTTTTGCAAATGAGTCTTTTCTCTTTTCCGTTCACTGTTTTTCCATTTTTCTTTTTGTACAAAAAATAAATGGCAGTGTTTTCAAAATGACAACTTTATTTCACTTTTCTAAACAAGATTAAAATCAAATCACTAAAATGAACAAACTGAACCCTTGCAGAGTGTGCCTTCCAGACAGCACCGACAACAGCACGGCTATGACTTCGTATGACTTTGACAATCCAATCAATCAAGCTGATGAAGGGGTTGAAGAAGAATATGAGCTTCCTGAAGAGCTAGCCAGGTTGTTGAGACAAGAGGAAAAGGTTATTACTCCTCACCAGGAGGAGGTTGAAACGATCAATCTTGGTACAGATGAAGACGTGAAAGAAGCTAAAATCGGGGCCTGCTTACAAGACTCAGTGAAGAGACAACTGATTGACCTGCTTCAAGAGTATGTGGACGTGTTCGCTTGGTCTTATCAAGATATGCCAGGGTTGGACACCGACATTGTTGTGCACAAGTTGCCTTTGAGAGAAGAATGCCCACCGGTCAAACAGAAGCTGCGCCGTACTCGTCCAGACATGGCAATGAAGATCAAGGAAGAGGTACAAAAGCAATGGGACGCCGGTTTCCTTGCCGTAACTAGCTATCCACCGTGGGTTGCTAACATAGTACCTGTGCCCAAGAAGGACGGCAAAGTAAGAATGTGTGTTGACTACCGGGATCTGAACAGAGCTAGCCCGAAAGATGATTTCCCTTTACCTCACATCGATGTATTGGTTGATAATACGGCTCAGTTCTCAGTATTCTCCTTCATGGATGGATTTTCAGGATACAATCAGATTAAAATGTCACCTGAAGATATGGAGAAGACAACCTTCATCACACCCTGGGGCACGTTCTGCTACAAGGTAATGCCATTTGGGCTCAAGAATGTCGGTGCGACATATCAACGGGCTATGGTAACATTATTCCACGATATGATCCATAAAGAGATAGAATGTTACGTGGATGACATGATTGCCAAGTCCCTTACTGAAGAAGACCACTTGGTAAATCTGCTAAAGCTGTTCAAGCGTCTGAGGAAGTACCAATTGAAGTTAAACCCCAACAAGTGCACGTTCGGGGTGCGATCTGGTAAGCTGCTGGGATTTATTGTAAGCGAGAAAGGGATTGAAGTTGACCCTGACAAAGTCAAAGCCATCCAAGAGATGCCTGCACCAAAGACAGAGAAGGAAGTTCGAGGGTTCTTAGGTCGATTGAACTACATTTCAAGGTTCATATCTCACCTTACAGCAACCTGTGAGCCCTTGTTCAAATTGTTGAGAAAAGAACAAACGGTCAAGTGGAACGAAGACTGCCAAAGGGCTTTTGACAAGATCAAAGAATACTTACAAGAACCTCCAATCCTTATGCCTCCAGTTGAAGGAAGACCTCTGATAATGTATTTGACAGTATTAGAAGAGTCAATGGGGTGTGTGCTGGGCCAGCATGACGAGTCTAGTCGAAAAGAGTATGCAATATACTACCTAAGCAAAAAGTTTACCGACTGTGAACAACGTTATTCACTGCTCGAGAAAACTTGCTGTGCTTTAGCGTGGGCTGCTCGCCGACTGAGACAGTATATGTTGACCCACACTACTTTGTTGATCTCAAAAATGGACCCAGTTAAGTACATATTTGAGAAGCCAGCTCTTACCGGACGGGTTGCAAGATGGCAAATGATCCTTACAGAGTACGACATCCAATACACATCTCAGAAAGCCATCAAGGGCAGTGTATTGTCTGAATATCTTGCTGAGCAACCTATTGATGATTACCAGCCTATGAGATTTGACTTCCCTGATGAAGACATCATGTTCATAAAAGCAAAAGATCATGAAGAGCCTGTTCACACTGAAGGGCCTGACCCGGAAGAAGAATGGACTATGATGTTTGATGGGGCTGTTAACATGAATGGTCGTGGTGTTGGTGCAGTGCTCATTACACCCAAAGGAGTTCACATGCCTTTCTCGGCAAAACTTACTTTCAACTGCACTAACAACGAAGCTGAATACGAAGCTTGCATTATGGGTCTTGAGGAAGCCATTGACCTCAGGATCAAGACATTGACTGTATTCGGAGATTCAGCTTTGGTAGTTAATCAGACCAACGACAAATGGTATACACACCAGGATCATCTAATACCTTACAGGGATTATACGAGGAGGTTATTGACTTTCTTTACAACAGTCAAGCTTGAGTATATCCCTCGGGACGAGAATCAGTTTGCAGATGCCCTGGCTACCATTTCGTCCATGATCAAAGTTCAGACTGCCAACTTTGTACCGCAAATCTCAGTGTCCAGACTTGACAGGCCAGCATATGTGTTCGCAGCAGATGTTGTCAAAGATGATAAGCCTTGGTTCCACGACATTAAGTGCTTCTTGGAGGATCAAACATACCCACATGGGGCATCTTCCAATGATAAGAAGACAATAAGAAGGCTTGCTGGTAGTTTCTTCCTGAACACTGATGGTTCCCTATACAAGAGAAACTTTGATATGGTACTCCTCAGATGCGTCGACAAGGCAGAAGCAGATTTGTTAATGCATGAAGTGCACGAAGGATCCTTTGGTACCCATGCTGGAGGGCATGCCATGGCTAAAAAGTTGCTAAGATCAGGCTATTACTGGATCACAATGGATGCTGATTGTTGTGTCTACGCCAGGAAATGCCATAAATGCCAGATTTATGCAGATAAGGTGCATGTGCCTCCCAATCCTTTGAACATAATGTCTTCACCCTGGCCCTTTGTTATGTGGGGCATTGACATGATTGGTAAGATTGAGCCAACTGCTTCGAATGGCCACAGATTCATCCTGGTTGCCATTGACTACTTTACCAAGTGGGTTGAAGCAGTCTCCTATGCCAATGTTACAAGACAAGTGGTAGCCAGATTTCTGAAGAGAGATATCATCTGTCGGTATGGAGTGCCCGAGCGAATCATTACTGATAATGGTTCCAATCTAAACAACAAAATGATGGCAGAACTGTGCCGGGACTTCAAGATCCAACATCACAATTCTTCTCCTTACAGGCCAAAGATGAATGGCGCTGTTGAGGCAGCAAATAAGAATATCAAGAAGATTGTGCAGAAGATGGTAGTCACTTACATGGACTGGCATGAAGTGCTACCGTTTGCCTTGCATGGGTACCGCACGTCAATCAGAACATCCACTGGGGCAACACCGTATCAGCTTGTATATGGTATGGAAGCAGTCCTACCGGTTGAAGTTGAATTACCCTCTATGCGGGTACTAATGGATGTTAAACTGAGTGAAGCAGAATGGGTTAGGTCCCGATACGAACAGCTGAGTCTGATTGAAGAGAAAAGATTGGCTGCAATCTGTCATGGGCAGTTGTATCAGAAAAGAATGAAGAAAGCCTTCGATCAGAAAGTCAGGCACCGAGAGTACCAAGTAGGAGATCTTGTGCTGAAGAGAATCCTCCCTCCTCATACAGATCACAGGGGCAAGTGGACTCCAAACTATGAAGGACCATTTGTGGTAAAGAAAGTTTTCTCTGGTGGAGCACTGATGCTTAGCACCATAGATGGTGAAGATTTCCCGTCCCCTGTGAATTCAGATGCAGTTAAAAAATACTTCGCATAAAAATGACCCGCTGGACATAAAAACAGAATGTAAGTCCAGGCAAAAATAGGGCATCCCGGCGAGTCAAAAACAGAATAAAAGACTCGGGCAAAAATAAGGGAAAATAAACAAAAATGTACACCCGCTGAGTTGAAAAGCCGCATGGGACAGCTCAGGCAAAAATGGGTATCCCGATGGATTGAAAACCCGAAAGGGCGATCCATGCAAAATAAGGGAATAAGCGAACAACTGCATTCTGAATTCGTCTGTATCGTTTACAACTTGGCAAGCTTCGAAAGGATCAAGCCTCAATCAGAATCAACATTCTTCAGAAAGCAAGATGAGAAGAACGTCAAAAGTCATACGAGTCATAGTAAAGAGGAAGCTCCTTAAAGCGTCATCAACATTGCCAGCGTTTTGTTTCTCAATTTGTAACGATCTCCTCATTTCAGGGGATTTGTTTCTTTGACTGTATCTCGCCAATTCAGGGCATATGAATTAATAAAATCAGATTTTCAGTCACGTCTCGTCTTGTACATTTTATTTGCAAAAAATGTCTGATGTCTAAAAGAAACTGATTGCATAGAATACAGATGTTTATCTTCAAAAACAAAAACATGCTTGCAGGAAATATACTTACTCTCAGTAGCGTCAAAACTCCTATGACGGAATCCAGTAAAGGATACCTCGGGATTACTTGTGCGTTTCCCTATCTTTGCAGGATTGCAGGTATCCAGAATGCAACTTGGGGCGTGAAAGCTTCACTCTGGCAAGCTGATAAATCGACACTCAGCGCCCAAAGTGTTTTCTCCCCAGCTGAGTTGCCACTTATTACTTATCCCCATCAGGATTGCCAGGCATCACAGAAGGCGCCCATATCCCCGGCTGAGTCAAGAATCCACCTCAACAGAATTTCTAAGGAGGTCTTTCAGTGATTCCCCTTTTCTCCCCAGCCGAGTTGCCATTTCATCCTCAGCCGAGTACAAAAGTCAAGGAGCTATCTCCCCACAAAGTTTCAGCCTCTATCCAGAAGGGCAACGCATGAAGGATCACAACAGAATGAAGAAAGCTTCTACAAACCCCAGCTAGGTCTCTCATTTATAAGGATAGGTCTATCAATGACCCATATCCCCAAGCAGATATCATATCATCAGATCTACCAATGATCTCACCCCCAGCTGGGATGTCTACTTCAAGCGGATCGACCAAAGATCTTCGTGGCAGCGGGATCCGAATCCCGGTTTGGTATCTTTGCATAATCATGGCATTCACATCATAATCACCCACAAAGCGTAGCATTCCGTTTAATACGGAGCATTACGACAAAAATCCAACATATAGCATAATCATAAGCCATGTTTTGAATCAACACTCGTGAATGATGACAATCTGTCAATATACAGAATACTTTCCCCAAATCCCCAGCGGAGATTCCCCAGCAAAGTCAGTTGCCTCATATTCATAAACACCAGTATATATATACTCCCTTTGACACCCGTCCGTGTCATCACTCCCCAATAAAGTCGCCCGAACACTCTGTGCAAACAAAACCACTTGTATTACAGATACTTTTTGACACCCGTCTATGTCATAACCCCAGCAGAAAGCCAAAGACGTCCTCTTTGCACTCACATATACTTACATATGACAATCCTTTGACACCCGTCCGTGTCATATCCCCAGCGCAGTTGTCTACACTTTGTACATCAGATACTTGTTCATACTACGCTCTTCCCCTTTTGACACTCGTCCGTGTCATTCTCCCCAACAGTTAAACACTCATCTATACGCCACTCACTCTTATACAGATACTCGTCCGTATCTTATATATACCATTTATATCCCCGCAGATTCAATGTTAGTCCTTGTTCTCTGTTAACCCGTTGATACCCGTCCGTATCATCATCTCTGAACACATGTCAGTAGTTGTTTCTATCCGATACTCGTCTGTATCGTAGTCTTAAGGATGCTTGTCCGCATCTTTAATCCATACACTGTGTCAAACACTCATGTCTTCTTGAATTTAGACACTCGTCTGTGTCTACTATTCCCCAGAGGAATTCTTTCAGATTCAACACTCGTCCGTGTTCTTTGTTAACCAGTTGATACTCGTCCGTATCATCATCTCTGAACACGTGTCAGTATTTGTTTCTATCCGATACTCGTCCGTATCGTAGTCCTAGGGATGCTCGTCCGCATCTTTAATCTATACACAATACCAAACACTTATACCTTTTGTTTCTTGGATATAAACACTCGTCCGTGTTTACTATTCCCCAGTAGATTGCCAACAAAACTTTTTTAACTGACACTCGTCCTGTGTCATGATAAACCCTGAGAGCAGCCGTCCCCTGCTAGGTGGTCGTCCTCCACCTCTTGATGGTCGTCCTCCATCATGCTCATCCGATGGCCGTCCCCATTGTTGATTTTGGTTATCTGGCATTCGTCCTATGTCATGATAAACCTTGAGAGCAGCCGTCCCCTGCTAGGTGGTCGTCCTCCACCTCTTGATGGTCGTCCTCCATCATGCTCATCTGATGGTCGTCCCCATCGTTGACCTTTTATCCGGCATTCGTCCTATGTCGCGATATTTTCGGCAGCCGTACCCTGCCAGGTGGTCGTCCTCCACCTTAGATGACCGTCCCTCATCTTAACCCAACAGAGCAGCCGTCCCCTGCTAGGTGATCGTCCTTCACCTTTGATGACCGTACCTCATCATCTGTTTATTTCATTTATTCTTTAACCCGATGGCCGTCCCCGTCGTGGTCCCTTTTCTTTTTAGCCCGATGGCCGTCCCCATCGTTGGTTACTTTACTTTATGAACTTGATGGCCGTCCCCGTCATGTTTCATTAATCCCCAGAGAATTTTACATCTTTACTTGATGGCCGTCCCCATCATAATTCTTTTATCCCCAGCATGTCGGCCGTCCCCGTCATTGCTTTATTTTCCGCACTTTTCCCAGCATGTCGGCCGTCCCCGTCATTACTCTTTACCCAGCAGTCGTCCTCTGCTCGACGGTCGTCCTCCGTCGCCCATACTTTACAATATACTTTATTTTCCTTTACAATCTATATCCCTTTTCTTCTTCATTCTGTGAGTGCAAATTTTGGAATGTCTTTGGTATCCAACCACAAGTTATCTCGCTTGCCTGTTAAGCCGTTGCTTACATCCTGCACAGCTAACTCATGTTTGAATAGGGGCAGCTGTAAACACCCCAAATTTGCCCTCACCCATTCACACCATGGCTTGTGATCATTTCATATGCATAAACTCAATCATAACATCTCATACCACAATTTTGATTCACTGCATAGGTTCTAAGTCATCTGCATCTAGGGTTTGTGATCTGAGCAATCCAAGAGCTTCTTGAGCCACTCCAAAGGTCAACAATCACTTCAAGGGGGTCCATGTGTGTTCAAACATCATATTATATCCTCTCAAAGTCAAGAATGTCAAAGAATCACAAGAACTGGAAATGGTGTGGTTGCAGAGCCAGGTTTAACTACACAGATGACCTAAAATTAGGGTTTTGGTTTCAGAGGACATAACTTCAATTTTTTTGGTCATTCTTGTTTCTATTGGTCTCTATATGGTATAGGGAGTGTGCATATCAATTTTCATGAAGAAATTCCATGGGGAAGTCATCTGATCAAGAGTTGACTTTCTGGACAAGTCAGTGCAAAATCAGGGCATCTGAGGCCCCCAATGACCCAACCAAGGGGTGATCTTCATCATTTGGAGTGTATTTGATCTTTATTTGATCATGGAAGAAGGTTGAAGTTCACAAAATTCAAGAATTACAAGTTTTGCAAAGTTGACTTTTTAGGGCATGGTTGACTTTTAATGAAATGTCATTTTATGCAACTTTTTCAACCCTTGCTTTTTGATCCAAAAATGCTTCAAATGGAAAAACTTTGGTCATGAAAGTTGTAGATTAGATCTTTCCCTTTTCAAAAAGTACAAGAACATGACCTAATTCATTTTGGATCAAAAGTTATGGTGTGTCAAAGTTGGCAAAAATCACTAATTTTCAAAATATGCACCAAATGAGAAACTTGCAAAAACTTTGTACCAAGGCATTTGTGACTTCTAGTTGATATCAAACCAATATGCAAGCATCATACAAGTTCTAAAAATCAGATTTGAACCAAAAGATCACATGTTTCATGGGCTTGGGAGCAAGATATTTTCATGGAAGGCAAAAGTGAGCAAGTTGCAAAACCATCATAACACTTCCATCCACTTGTTGCCTTGGATGCTGAACCAGCCCTAGCCTTTCCCTTCACCATGCTGCGCAGCCCACAGCCCTTGTACTTGGCTAGAAGTTGCCCATGCTTTCTCTTACACAAGAGTGGACTTTTTGCAAAAGCTAGCATACCTATCACAAAAGGCCAAGTCACATCATCTGACCAATGGGATTAATTTATACAAACAAAATGCTAGCAAAACCATACAACAAGCAAGCCTGAAACAAGCCTTAGCATCACTTTCTCATTTTCACTCTCAAGAGCAAAACCTTTCGAAACTCAGCATACAAGCCACAAACATATAAACAAACTTCACAGACCTTCTCAACTCATCATCCTGATCACAAAGAACCCCTCACCATTGCCAGAAACAGCCTGAATCCAAAACACGATTCCCACCTGAGTTTGAACAGAACTTGTTCAAACTCTCAAACCAGCCAACATAAACTCTTGCTAAGCATTCAGACATCATCAAGGGACCAAAGGGGTTGGTTTGCATCAAAGGAAGAGGTCAGAAAGTTGCAGAACTGAAAGCTTCAAAACTCAGGTAGCTCAAGAACTTTTTTTCCAGAAATGAATTTTTAAGTTCTCAATAGCTTCTGCATGCTTCCCTGATCATGAATATGTCATTGGTTTTGAAAATGGTGAGGAAATGAGAGTTTAATCATGTTCTGAAATTTTTTCCCTAGAAACTATTTTGATTCGATTCCCTCTGATTATGAATGATAAATGATGTTTGAGTGAGGGGTTTGATTCGTTTTAGGGTGGGGATGATTTCTCGATAGTTAGTTTTCATTTTCGTAACGTGTAGAAGGATTTAGCATTTTGATTCGCCGGAGAAGATGACCGGAACCACTGTTCCGGTCATCTGAAAGTAATTAGGGTTTGCTTAATTAGGGCTAAGTGTAATTAAGTCAGTTTGAATGTGAGCCGTCCAAACCCGCGCGCAGTCAACTCCCGCCCTTGCCAGTTTGAATTTCGTTCATTGGATTTGATTACTTTCTATTTTTCAGTTTAAAATTCATTTTATTTTCATATTAATTCATTTGTTTTCCACAATTTATTTAAAATAGCAAAAATACTTTAAAAATTCTGAAATTTTTTATACAAGTTATTATTTAATTTCAGAACACAAAAATATTTTTATTTTCATTTTTAGCATTAAAAAAGTATTTTTAAATATTTAAAAGTTTCTTTTTAATTAATTAATGAGAATTAATTAATTAAAAATACTTTTAGGTATTTAAAAATCACCAAAAAATTCATGAAACCTTTAAAAACATTTAGAAACATTGTCCAACCCTCAAACCAAATTTATTTTTTGATCTTGATGCATTTTGAGAATTTTCCATGGAATTAAAATCATTTTTATGCATTATTTTGATCCAAACTTCCAAAAATCATTTCTGCCTAACCCTAAAGAGTTGGACCTTGATTCTTTTTGCATTGCATTGTGTTTAGCATGTAGTTTGTGAGATTAAATGGCCATGATTTGATCTTTCATTTTCAATTTGTTTGGTAATTTTCTTGTTAAGGAACCCTAAAACCCTGAAAAACTTAGAAAAAATCATATCTTGAATTAGGTTAAGAGTTGAGACCTCTCCTTTGGGCAGTGAGTTAGTATAGGTTTAGGGATCCTTTGAGTGCATTTTCAATTTTTTATAATGATGTTTGCTTCTGATTTTGGTTTTTGTTTGTTGTATTGTTCATAAACCCTAATTTGGGCTCCCATATGCATCCATCTTGCATTTTCTTGCATAACATGACTTGCCATGACATTCCATGCCTCCATTTGATTCATTTAACATCATAAGACATATTGAAAGCATGTTTGATCATTGCACCTTGCATTTGTCATGTTGTATGCCATATGCATCTCATAACTTTTCATGTATGTTCTTGGTTCTTAACTTGCTCCATTTGCATCCATGAGCTTGTATGATCATCTCCATTTGTTGTCTCATGTTTGTATCACTTCATAGCATCATTATCATCATAAACATGCTTCTGGTTTTGATTTACATCATACCATTTCATCTCATTTTGCATTGCATTGCACTTTCTTTTCTAACTTTTCAGGTGGTAAGTGGCTTTGAGAAGTGAATTTGCCTTCACTTCTCATAACTTCTCTTCATCTCTCTCTTGCATCCATGCTGCATTTTTATATGTGTTTGAGTTTGGGCTTGCTCATTCTTCTTCTTCCCACTTTCTTTCTTCAAGTGACTTGACTTCTTGAATGAAGCAAGTTGCTTTGCTTCTCTTGATCCTTTCATCTGCTTCCTGGTGGTTCCATTGAAGATTTCTCTTGTTAACCTCACAAACCTTAGGAATATCCAAGCATGATCACAATTAGGGTTTTGTTTAGTCTCCCCACTTAGTTTTACCTTTGTGTCTCTTTGAGTCTTCTCCTCTCATCTCATAATCAAGGACTAAACCCTAAAGGCTTTAAGGCTTTGTGATTAAGCTTATGCCTGCATCCTTCTATTAGGATGGAGTGTATAACTTTAATCCTAAGTGTTAAACCCTTAATGTGTTTAACTCCTTTAATCAATTCACTTAATAATCATCAAGACATCACACTTGTAACTTGGGCCTTGCATTAGGGTTCTATTTCTTCCTTAATTGGTTAAGAAGGACTAACCCTAGTGTTAATGGACAAGTCCCCCTCAAGTTGTCTTACAAACCATAAAAACCACTTCATCATCATATCATTAAATAAAATCCATCTAATAAAGGCTTGTTTGGTCATGAGTTTAATCCCTAATCATGGATTAAGTTGAGGAGCTTTCCTCAGCTTAAACATTCTCATCTATTATCCTTCTATTAGGATGGTGTAATGAGTCTGTTAAATCCCTAATTATGGCTTAACCTCATTACTTAACACTAAACAAAAACCACAAAAACATCCAAATAATCACAAGTTGGTTAATGATCTTAATCCTATACCAAAGGTGATTAAGTGTGAGAATCTGACTTCACACTTAAGGTATTCCCATTACCCCTAATCAGAGGGAAGATGTGACGAGTTTACTAACCCATTGGTTTAGGCTTAAGCTCATTAATTTATGACAAATTTTCAAAAGCAATAAAAGACTGAAAACTCAAAAACAAACAATAATCGTCTCCTTCGGGATTCTTTTCTCATCTCATTCACTCACAAACGAGAGCTCGCTTCTTCCGTCTAATGCAAGACAGTTTGCATCTGTGCCAGACAGATCATACACTTGAGCATAGGCAAGTAAGCAGTTCACAGTCAATTTATCTTTCAGTCTCTTTGGGTCGAACTACGGTGTTCTGACTTCCTCATTGCACGAGAGGATACGTAGGCATAACTTAACAGTTATCGAACAAAAGTCTCTGTATATTTCCCCTCCTTCTAGCCTCATTCTTTTAGCCTCATGATCTTGAGCATTTCACTCCTGTTCTTACACTGACACTTCACTTATATACTTCACTTTTCTCTTACACTGACACCTGTACATTTTGTTTTCCAGCTCTTTTACACACAAATTACACTGACACTACCCCTTTAAAACACAAATCTTTCAAGCGTGGATCCCGTCGAGTACGGCGGACAATCTGGGTGCTAATACCTTCCCAGGTTGTAACCAACCCCCTTTCTCAGTCTCTCTGGTTCGCAACCGTCTTATCCGTGTCTTTTCTAGGTCTATGAGGCATTACCTTTCCTCCGGGATAAAAATGCCTAGCTGGCGACTCTTTCCTTCTCCAGTGAGTTCACGGCTGTGTGTTCTCATTGTCCCTCTCGCCGACCGTTCGCGTCTGTACCTTTATTTGGGCCGGTCCCACTTATCGGGAGCGACAATAATGACTGGAGAACGTGTGGAAAGTGGTATAAGGAGTGGTAAGATACAAATGGGTGCCTCTTTATCATGCACTACAAAGAAGCCCCCTAGTGGGAAGAAGGAGTCTAATGCTGTGTATGGTCAACATAGTCGTAACAGGAGTCACTAATCTGTGGGAGCGGTTCATATTTCCAATCCTACTCCTGCAGCACCAGAGCCACAACAAAACAATCAACAGAAGCCTAGAAGACAGTTCACCAAGATCAACATGTTGTAATACCTCAAAATTTGCCCTCATTCTTTTTATCTTAACTGGCTTACCGCTTCGCATTCATCTGCATTTCTCATTAGGGCATAACATTCGTAATCACGCATTTTTTGCATTGGGCTCCTAAGGCATGGGATCGAAGCATTTTCTTATAATATGGATTCTCTATTTCAGAGGACATTTATTCATTGGTATAGGTTTCTCCTGTGATGTGTTGGTTTATGGGATTGAAGATCATTATGCCAGATTTCGTCTCAAGGCTACTTTGAGTATCACACTTCACTAAAAGCTCATTACTGTCAATGCATATCTCAAGTGCTAGAGTTTCAAAAGTTGGAATTGGGTTTCTCTAGGAATTGTGATCCTCAACATCTTGGGTCATTTTTGTCATTCAGATCATGGGTTGGGGTTTATTTCCCCTAATCGTGTGATAATCAATAAAGTTTCTATGCGGAGTTTGTTCATAAGTGATCTCGTCGTTCAGAGAACTCCATTATCACGTCAGGCGTATGTTATTAAGGATCCAGGTGTGTGCAGAGCCAATAAGGGTTTTAGGTCAGAAGCATCATGGTGTTTAGGGTATAAGGGATTGGATTCGTGCGACGATCAAAGCACCACGTTCTTCCCAGTTGCTTGTCGTTTGTTAGTGGATAATTGATTTAGTTGTCTAAAGGTTGTGATTCATTAAGAATTCAAGGTGTACGTGGATGGTGCGTGTTGAGTGTGGTCGCGCGGAATTCAAAAGACAAATTCATTAAAACATGTTCGTTTTGAGTGCATTAAATTCATTCACTTTCTGAATCCCTTCTACAAGATCAATTCAACTCGAGTCCATATTCATTTAGATTGCTTTTCAATACATGCCTGAAAACCAGTTTAATCCCCGTATTCATAACACTTTTGTTTTTAATTTAAACCATTCATTTCCTCTTGGCGAATCGTGTTAAACCAAATCATTATCCATATTCATCAATTTTAAGACCATTCTACATATATTGTTTTTATTTTCAACATTTAATCCAAGTTGAACTTGTGGCATTTTTTGTAGCTTTGGTTGGTCCGTCCATTTTTCAACTCAGAACTGGCATAAAAAAAGAGGGGGACTTTACTCCCAAGTTCCACTAAAGAAGGTGTCCTTTTGAATTACAAGAAGAATTCATATGCAAGTACTGCATTTATTTTTCACAATTTCAGAATCACAGTCAAGGGAAAATATGGATTAAGTTCATAACTTAGGAAAAAATTTAGAACCAGAAAAGAAGGTTTATATCTCAAAAGTCTTCACAGCAAAAACTGACGTACAAAGAAAAGTTTGAATTCAACAGAATAACTGAATTCAGTTAATTCAGTTATAAGCACCTGGAAAATCTGAAAAAAATACCCAGTTGGATAACAAGAAAACTCAGAAAAACTTTCCAAGAAAAAAAGAAAAAAAACTGCTATCCACAAATATGCAGCCTTCATTCTATTCACCCGGAGAACCCTCTTCAACCCTCACTCTCAGGAATCTTCTCCAAAAACTCTTCTGCAACATTCATCAGTGAGGATCATCATCTGCAACATAATTTTATTTCCACCTTCAACCTTCAATCTTTGAATTCACCTTCATCTAGTTCAATCTTTTCAAGAATCTGCACCTGCATCTTCAATCTCTAACCTTCATCTTTACCACCACCCTCATCTTCAAAAGAGAGATTCATTCATCAATATTCAGGACCTTTTTCTTTGATTTTCCTAACAGCAAAAAATGGCAGATGGAGAGGATAATTATCAGAAACTCAATAATGCATCAGTGGAAAGATGGTGACAATACACCGAGAACAACACAAGGAAAAGAAATTCAGAAACAAAAAGGAAACCTTCATCACCCACAGATTCTGCAGATCCAATCACATCGCCATTGTGATTTTTTTCCAGCAATTCGTCACTCTCGCAAATCTCCAAGCATCACTCTTCAATCTGCACAGATCCCTCTCTCTGAATCTCCCACAATCCCCATTAAACACTCAGTGAAATTCAAACCTTCAAGTCTTGTTGTAACAAACTCCAACAGCAAAAACCTTCATCCGCCACCTTCAACCAGCTATGGAGTCAAGAATCAACAGCCCTGCAACAACAAAAAAATCACAATCGCATCAGTTCGTGGCGACATCATTCAATGGCAAGAAATAGAACTCAGAAAATCAAGAACAACGTCTACATCGATCTGCAACAACACGCGAGAATCATCAACCATATTCAGCAGTGCAAATTCATCAATGTATCGATTGAAGAACTCTACGAGTTCAACATCAAGCTAACATTTTGAATCAACAGAAACCCAACACATAACAACAACATGAATCGAAAAGAAGATGAGTAGTAGAGCAAAGATTCACACGCACATGAGAAAGAAGAGTAGGTAGAAGAAGTACCTCGAGTCTTAAGCGGCTACCGTTTCGAAATATCAAAATCTCAGAACAGTGAGGAATCTATGAGTTTCGTCGCCAAAATCGCGATTCACGGAAGTGGCGTCAGATCGAAGCAGAAAGACCAGAGAGGGAGAACAAGAGCTGTTGTAGTTGAAGCATCTTACCCCTAGTTTTCTTTCTTCTTCGTCGATTTGAAGAGTCGCCGGGATGATGCCAGAATATAAATTTTTTTTTTCATCACTCATCGTTCATGTATGTATGTGTGGAGGTGGAGAACACGAAGGATGAAAGGAGATTGGAAACGAGAATGGTGCGGTGGAGGTCTTCTTCTTGGTCGACGGAGAGATTGATTTGGGATGGTCGCCGTTCTTTCTATGTTGCGAAGAAGATGAGGATTCTTGGTTGTCTTTATTGATAAACTAGGTTAAACAACAACATGGATTAGATTGGGCTTTAAGATCCATGGAAATGCTATTAACACGCTTCAGATTACTCATATTCACCCTCATACGGGTCTGTACACGGGTATTTGGGCCTCTTGGCCATGGAAGTTCTTTTCACACCTCTTGATTGCTATGAACGCCTCCCCCTGCGCTAGAGTGTTAAGGATGGGCCTTGGGCCATTTTTATTCTTTGCACCATATTGCTTCTACTGCATCCCCCAATTCTCATTATTTCTTAAAGTTTTAACTAATGTTCTTGTTCAAAACGAATTAATTTTCTTGGTTAAGATGAGTTTTATGGATTGACATTTGGATTAGTTTCTTGAAAAATTTAATTAGAATTTTTGCACTATTTTTAATTATTTGTGTGAACTAATTGGGATTAAAGTGTTGTGATGTTTTTCGATCGACTTGTATCGATTTCGGCTACCATGGGTCTTCACAAAGTGATTATGGAAGATAAGCATTTATTTTGCTTATGGAAGATTACAAGACCTTGCATGAATTTTTTTTTGGATTTTCTTTTATGTGGAGAATCGTCACTTCAAACAAGTAAGTAATTTCAAGCCTTTTCGACTTTTATGCACCATTTTAGTCGTATGTGGCTTAGGACCATATAACTTAAGGTGCATCTGAGCCCTCCCACCTGAGGCATTGGTTATATTTATGATTTTTGATGATATGTATCGATTTCGGAACTTAGGGATTAGGTTAAGAACCATTAGGATCGATTCCTTTCACTTCCCCTTAAAATCCACTTTTTTGCCTATTTTGTCGCATTTATTAAAAATAGTTTTAGGTGGGATAAAATTCTGGAAAAATTCATGAGTGATCCTCATCCTCTTAATTAATTTGTCATATTTTTTGTTTCCAGATTTGGGTGGTTTTAATAATTAATTCGGATTTTAGATCACAAGCTGTCCCAAAAAGGAATGTTTTGGCATAAGGGACCAAAAACAATTTTTCCTCATAGGTGTGAGACCTATTTTTTGTGTATGATTAATCACTGTGATTTGTGACATTTTGATGCTCCTTAGGCATTTTTTTTTCATAATTTTAGATGTCTTTTTTGATCCACTTTGTGGAGTTGTTTTTCGATGATCGTGATTTGTTACATTGCTAATCAAGGAATTGTTTTGGCACTTTGGTGCATAATTTTGTGGAATCCTTTTGGACAATGTGTGATAATGACTTTATTATTCCAGGGATTTAATTTCATAATTTTTAAAGGCTTTTTGCTATTTTTCCATGTCACCTAGACCCTAGGTTGATTCATGTGTGTATATGCTCCATATCCTAAATGTTAAGAAGGCATTCATGCCATTCTCTTGAGGGAATTTTTGGTAGCTTTTAGGATTTGATTATAGGTCATTTGTATGTCTTTAATTCCAGTCATAGGTCATTTTTTGAACCATCCTCATTTGGTTTGTTTTGGTGCTTTAAAGTGCATACTTATGTGAATTAACTTTAACCTAAAATAGATTCTCTTCTCCTCTAAATAATAACTTGAATTGTGTGGAAATCATTAATGCCTATTCATGCATTCTAATTGAATATCATACCTTGTATGCTACTGACCCATAATCATTTCATGCATATTCACATGCCATTTTTCCTTAACTTTCATCATGTGCGATCTTATGCGATGTTTGTTCCATTTCATCTCACATCTTCTTCTCCTTGCTCCATATGCCTAATCCATTGCATCCATGTTTGTATATACATTAATCCATCTTCATAAGCATTCACTACTTACTTTTATGTTCATGTCATGTATTAATTCATGTTTGTAAGCCATATGCATTCATACTTCATCCATGAGTCTTAACTTGCATTTAGGTGAACTTTTTGTACATAGTTTGACATAGTTTGATATTGTGAGGTATCCTAGCATACTTAGGGACCTATATAAGGTAGATACTGACTTTAGAAGTTATGTAACCTTTAGGTACCTTCACCTTTAGACTTAGGTCTTATTTTGAACCCTAGTTCCATTCTAGGACGTTTATGGTACTTAATCGTTTTCATGCTTTGATTTTATTTTCAATATGCATTGTCGTGCTAACTTTTGTTTTGTAGGGGGGAAGATTGAGGTAAGTCTCACTTCATTCCTATATCTTATGCATTTTAATTGTGTTTGCCTTAGCACCTTGTGCTTTGCTTTTAGGCTTTCCCTTTCTTTAGAGACAACTTAACTTCCTTAGGAAGTAAGTTAGTTTCTAGTTCTCTTTTCTTCTTTTCTTTTTTCTCATTAGGATTAGAAAACCTAATTAACCATAGGACCTCTCTTGTATATGATAACTAACTTAGGGTTGTGTCTTAGTCCCCCTTAGATTTTTGTCTTTTGCAACTTGAGTCATTCTCTTCTTATCTTCAAACAAAAATCCAAAAACACTTAACAAATAAATGAAAGGATTCCTTGTGTATAGCCTTATTCCATGAAGCACTTGCATTCATTCCATCTTGGAGTGGTGTAAGCTTGTTTATCATGATGCACAAGTCTCATCAAGGAGTTGTTCACAAAGAAAGCTTAAAAGATACTTCTTCACAAAAGCAACAAAAATACTTAATAAAAGTTCAACAAGCCAGTGAACTTAAACCCTAATCCTAGGAAACCAGTCTTGGATAAATTCTCCTTGCTGGGTATGCTTGTTCTATTATTCCATCTTGGAATGTAGAGTCAAGTGTACATTCCATGGAAAAGAGTTTGAATTCACTTCCTTGTGCCAAATTCATACAAAACTCATAAAAGACAAAAACAAATAACAAGCGACTATCCTGCGGGAACTTCTTTTCTCATCTCACTCACTCACAACGCGAACTCGCGGCGACTTGTCTTTCATGCAAGACGGTAAACGCACTCGTACCAGACGAGCCTGCAACACCTGAGCATAGACATACGCAGTTCCAGCTATAAAAAACACAAACAAATAGTTCCCGCCTAGGTTAGGCGAACTACGTCGACTCTGATCCTCATTATCCCAGTGAGGTACGTAGGCAGCGGGGTAGGGCCCGTTCGAGCATATTCTTTATTTTCCCTACATTTCCCCATTATTTCTTTTCATTTCATTTTCCAGTTCCTTTTCTCATTCCTCATTTCCATTCCATTTCCAGTTAGCGGTTCATTTGTTCAGCAACATATTATTTCTCACCCTTTGAAACAAAGCAAACAAGCGTGGATCCCGTCGGGTACGACGGACGATCTGGGGTGCTAATACCTTCCCAGGTCGTAACCGACTCCCGAACTCAGATCTTTGGTTCGCAGGACCTTGTCCTTTCCTTCTTCCTTAGGTTTGTGCAACATTACCTTTCCCATTCATTCGGGATAAAAATGTCATTCTCCCCAACAGTTAAACACTCATCTATACGCCACTCACTCTTATACAGATACTCGTCCGTATCTTATATATACCATTTATATCCCCGCAGATTCAATGTTAGTCCTTGTTCTCTGTTAACCCGTTGATACCCGTCCGTATCATCATCTCTGAACACATGTCAGTAGTTGTTTCTATCCGATACTCGTCTGTATCGTAGTCTTAAGGATGCTTGTCCGCATCTTTAATCCATACACTGTGTCAAACACTCATGTCTTCTTGAATTTAGACACTCGTCTGTGTCTACTATTCCCCAGAGGAATTCTTTCAGATTCAACACTCGTCCGTGTTCTTTGTTAACCAGTTGATACTCGTCCGTATCATCATCTCTGAACACGTGTCAGTATTTGTTTCTATCCGATACTCGTCCGTATCGTAGTCCTAGGGATGCTCGTCCGCATCTTTAATCTATACACAATACCAAACACTTATACCTTTTGTTTCTTGGATATAAACACTCGTCCGTGTTTACTATTCCCCAGTAGATTGCCAACAAAACTTTTTTAACTGACACTCGTCCTGTGTCATGATAAACCCTGAGAGCAGCCGTCCCCTGCTAAGTGGTCGTCCTCCACCTCTTGATGGTCGTCCTCCATCATGCTCATCCGATGGCCGTCCCCATTGTTGATTTTGGTTATCTGGCATTCGTCCTATGTCATGATAAACCTTGAGAGCAGCCGTCCCCTGCTAGGTGGTCGTCCTCCACCTCTTGATGGTCGTCCTCCATCATGCTCATCCGATGGTCGTCCCCATCGTTGACCTTTTATCCGGCATTCGTCCTATGTCGCGATATTTTCGGCAGCCGTACCCTGCCAGGTGGTCGTCCTCCACCTTAGATGACCGTCCCTCATCTTAACCCAACAGAGCAGCCGTCCCCTGCTAGGTGATCGTCCTTCACCTTTGATGACCGTACCTCATCATCTGTTTATTTCATTTATTCTTTAACCCGATGGCCGTCCCCGTCGTGGTCCCTTTTCTTTTTAGCCCGATGGCCGTCCCCATCGTTGGTTACTTTACTTTATGAACTTGATGGCCGTCCCCGTCATGTTTCATTAATCCCCAGAGAATTTTACATCTTTACTTGATGGCCGTCCCCATCATAATTCTTTTATCCCCAGCATGTCGTCCGTCCCCGTCATTGCTTTATTTTCCGCACTTTTCCCAGCATGTCGGCCGTCCCCGTCATTACTCTTTACCCAGCAGTCGTCCTCTGCTCGACGGTCGTCCTCCGTCGCCCATACTTTACAATATACTTTATTTTCCTTTACAATCTATATCCCTTTTCTTCTTCATTCTGTGAGTGCAAATTTTGGAATGTCTTTGGTATCCAACCACAAGTTATCTCGCTTGCCTGTTAAGCCGTTGCTTACATCCTGCACAGCTAACTCATGTTTGAATAGGGGCAGCTGTAAACACCCCAAATTTGCCCTCACCCATTCACACCATGGCTTGTGATCATTTCATATGCATAAACTCAATCATAACATCTCATACCACAATTTTGATTCACTGCATAGGTTCTAAGTCATCTGCATCTAGGGTTTGTGATCTGAGCAATCCAAGAGCTTCTTGAGCCACTCCAAAGGTCAACAATCACTTCAAGGGGGTCCATGTGTGTTCAAACATCATATTATATCCTCTCAAAGTCAAGAATGTCAAAGAATCACAAGAACTGGAAATGGTGTGGTTGCAGAGCCAGGTTTAACTACACAGATGACCTAAAATTAGGGTTTTGGTTTCAGAGGACATAACTTCAATTTTTTTGGTCATTCTTGTTTCTATTGGTCTCTATATGGTATAGGGAGTGTGCATATCAATTTTCATGAAGAAATTCCATGGGGAAGTCATCTGATCAAGAGTTGACTTTCTGGACAAGTCAGTGCAAAATCAGGGCATCTGAGGCCCCCAATGACCCAACCAAGGGGTGATCTTCATCATTTGGAGTGTATTTGATCTTTATTTGATCATGGAAGAAGGTTGAAGTTCACAAAATTCAAGAATTACAAGTTTTGCAAAGTTGACTTTTTAGGGCATGGTTGACTTTTAATGAAATGTCATTTTATGCAACTTTTTCAACCCTTGCTTTTTGATCCAAAAATGCTTCAAATGGAAAAACTTTGGTCATGAAAGTTGTAGATTAGATCTTTCCCTTTTCAAAAAGTACAAGAACATGACCTAATTCATTTTGGATCAAAAGTTATGGTGTGTCAAAGTTGGCAAAAATCACTAATTTTCAAAATATGCACCAAATGAGAAACTTGCAAAAACTTTGTACCAAGGCATTTGTGACTTCTAGTTGATATCAAACCAATATGCAAGCATCATACAAGTTCTAAAAATCAGATTTGAACCAAAAGATCACATGTTTCATGGGCTTGAGAGCAAGATATTTTCATGGAAGGCAAAAGTGAGCAAGTTGCAAAACCATCATAACACTTCCATCCACTTGTTGCCTTGGATGCTGAACCAGCCCTAGCCTTTCCCCTCACCATGCTGCGCAGCCCACAGCCCTTGTACTTGGCTAGAAGTTGCCCATGCTTTCTCTTACACAAGAGTGGACTTTTTGCAAAAGCTAGCATACCTATCACAAAAGGCCAAGTCACATCATCTGACCAATGGGATTAATTTATACAAACAAAATGCTAGCAAAACCATACAACAAGCAAGCCTGAAACAAGCCTTAGCATCACTTTCTCATTTTCACTCTCAAGAGCAAAACCTTTCGAAACTCAGCATACAAGCCACAAACATATAAACAAACTTCACAGACCTTCTCAACTCATCATCCTGATCACAAAGAACCCCTCACCATTGCCAGAAACAGCCTGAATCCAAAACACGATTCCCACCTGAGTTTGAACAGAACTTGTTCAAACTCTCAAACCAGCCAACATAAACTCTTGCTAAGCATTCAGACATCATCAAGGGACCAAAGGGGTTGGTTTGCATCAAAGGAAGAGGTCAGAAAGTTGCAGAACTGAAAGCTTCAAAACTCAGGTAGCTCAAGAACTTTTTTTCCAGAAATGAATTTTTAAGTTCTCAATAGCTTCTGCATGCTTCCCTGATCATGAATATGTCATTGGTTTTGAAAATGGTGAGGAAATGAGAGTTTAATCATGTTCTGAAATTTTTGCCCTAGAAACTATTTTGATTCGATTCCCTCTGATTATGAATGATAAATGATGTTTGAGTGAGGGGTTTGATTCGTTTTAGGGTGGGGATGATTTCTGGATAGTTAGTTTTCATTTTCGTAACGTGTAGAAGGATTTAGCATTTTGATTCGCCGGAGAAGATGACCGGAACCACTGTTCCGGTCATCTGAAAGTAATTAGGGTTTGCTTAATTAGGGCTAAGTGTAATTAAGTCAGTTTGAATGTGAGCCGTCCAAACCCGCGCGCAGTCAACTCCCGCCCTTGCCAGTTTGAATTTCGTTCATTGGATTTGATTACTTTCTATTTTTCAGTTTAAAATTCATTTTATTTTCATATTAATTCATTTGTTTTCCACAATTTATTTAAAATAGCAAAAATACTTTAAAAATTCTGAAATTTTTTATACAAGTTATTATTTAATTTCAGAACACAAAAATATTTTTATTTTCATTTTTAGCATTAAAAAAGTATTTTTAAATATTTAAAAGTTTCTTTTTAATTAATTAATGAGAATTAATTAATTAAAAATACTTTTAGGTATTTAAAAATCACCAAAAAATTCATGAAACCTTTAAAAACATTTAGAAACATTGTCCAACCCTCAAACCAAATTTATTTTTTGATCTTGATGCATTTTGAGAATTTTCCATGGAATTAAAATCATTTTTATGCATTATTTTGATCCAAACTTCCAAAAATCATTTCTGCCTAACCCTAAAGAGTTGGACCTTGATTCTTTTTGCATTGCATTGTGTTTAGCATGTAGTTTGTGAGATTAAATGGCCATGATTTGATCTTTCATTTTCAATTTGTTTGGTAATTTTCTTGTTAAGGAACCCTAAAACCCTGAAAAACTTAGAAAAAATCATATCTTGAATTAGGTTAAGAGTTGAGACCTCTCCTTTGGGCAGTGAGTTAGTATAGGTTTAGGGATCCTTTGAGTGCATTTTCAATTTTTTATAATGATGTTTGCTTCTGATTTTGGTTTTTGTTTGTTGTATTGTTCATAAACCCTAATTTGGGCTCCCATATGCATCCATCTTGCATTTTCTTGCATAACATGACTTGCCATGACATTCCATGCCTCCATTTGATTCATTTAACATCATAAGACATATTGAAAGCATGTTTGATCATTGCACCTTGCATTTGTCATGTTGTATGCCATATGCATCTCATAACTTTTCATGTATGTTCTTGGTTCTTAACTTGCTCCATTTGCATCCATGAGCTTGTATGATCATCTCCATTTGTTGTCTCATGTTTGTATCACTTCATAGCATCATTATCATCATAAACATGCTTCTGGTTTTGATTTACATCATACCATTTCATCTCATTTTGCATTGCATTGCACTTTCTTTTCTAACTTTTCAGGTGGTAAGTGGCTTTGAGAAGTGAATTTGCCTTCACTTCTCATAACTTCTCTTCATCTCTCTCTTGCATCCATGCTGCATTTTTATATGTGTTTGAGTTTGGGCTTGCTCATTCTTCTTCTTCCCACTTTCTTTCTTCAAGTGACTTGACTTCTTGAATGAAGCAAGTTGCTTTGCTTCTCTTGATCCTTTCATCTGCTTCCTGGTGGTTCCATTGAAGATTTCTCTTGTTAACCTCACAAACCTTAGGAATATCCAAGCATGATCACAATTAGGGTTTTGTTTAGTCTCCCCACTTAGTTTTACCTTTGTGTCTCTTTGAGTCTTCTCCTCTCATCTCATAATCAAGGACTAAACCCTAAAGGCTTTAAGGCTTTGTGATTAAGCTTATGCCTGCATCCTTCTATTAGGATGGAGTGTATAACTTTAATCCTAAGTGTTAAACCCTTAATGTGTTTAACTCCTTTAATCAATTCACTTAATAATCATCAAGACATCACACTTGTAACTTGGGCCTTGCATTAGGGTTCTATTTCTTCCTTAATTGGTTAAGAAGGACTAACCCTAGTGTTAATGGACAAGTCCCCCTCAAGTTGTCTTACAAACCATAAAAACCACTTCATCATCATATCATTAAATAAAATCCATCTAATAAAGGCTTGTTTGGTCATGAGTTTAATCCCTAATCATGGATTAAGTTGAGGAGCTTTCCTCAGCTTAAACATTCTCATCTATTATCCTTCTATTAGGATGGTGTAATGAGTCTGTTAAATCCCTGATTATGGCTTAACCTCATTACTTAACACTAAACAAAAACCACAAAAACATCCAAATAATCACAAGTAGGTTAATGATCTTAATCCTATACCAAAGGTGATTAAGTGTGAGAATCTGACTTCACACTTAAGGTATTCCCATTACCCCTAATCAGAGGGAAGATGTGATGATTTTACTAACCCATTGGTTTAGGCTTAAGCTCATTAATTTATGACAAATTTTCAAAAGCAATAAAAGACTGAAAACTCAAAAACAAACAATAATCGTCTCCTTCGGGATTCTTTTCTCATCTCATTCACTCACAAACGAGAGCTCGCTTCTTCCGTCTAATGCAAGACAGTTTGCATCTGTGCCAGACAGATCATACACTTGAGCATAGGCAAGTAAGCAGTTCACAGTCAATTTATCTTTCAGTCTCTTTGGGTCGAACTACGGTGTTCTGACTTCCTCATTGCACGAGAGGATACGTAGGCATAACTTAACAGTTATCGAACAAAAGTCTCTGTATATTTCCCCTCCTTCTAGCCTCATTCTTTTAGCCTCATGATCTTGAGCATTTCACTCCTGTTCTTACACTGACACTTCACTTATATACTTCACTTTTCTCTTACACTGACACCTGTACATTTTGTTTTCCAGCTCTTTTACACACAAATTACACTGACACTACCCCTTTAAAACACAAATCTTTCAAGCGTGGATCCCGTCGAGTACGGCGGACAATCTGGGTGCTAATACCTTCCCAGGTTGTAACCAACCCCCTTTCTCAGTCTCTCTGGTTCGCAACCGTCTTATCCGTGTCTTTTCTAGGTCTATGAGGCATTACCTTTCCTCCGGGATAAAAATGCCTAGCTGGCGACTCTTTCCTTCTCCAGTGAGTTCACGGCTGTGTGTTCTCATTGTCCCTCTCGCCGACCGTTCGCGTCTGTACCTTTATTTGGGCCGGTCCCACTTATCGGGAGCGACAATAATGACTGGAGAACGTGTGGAAAGTGGTATAAGGAGTGGTAAGATACAAATGGGTGCCTCTTTATCATGCACTACAAAGAAGCCCCCTAGTGGGAAGAAGGAGTCTAATGCTGTGTATGGTCAACATAGTCGTAACAGGAGTCACTAATCTGTGGGAGCGGTTCATATTTCCAATCCTACTCCTGCAGCACCAGAGCCACAACAAAACAATCAACAGAAGCCTAGAAGACAGTTCACCAAGATCAACATGTTGTAATACCTCAAAATTTGCCCTCATTCTTTTTATCTTAACTGGCTTACCGCTTCGCATTCATCTGCATTTCTCATTAGGGCATAACATTCGTAATCACGCATTTTTTGCATTGGGCTCCTAAGGCATGGGATCGAAGCATTTTCTTATAATATGGATTCTCTATTTCAGAGGACATTTATTCATTGGTATAGGTTTCTCCTGTGATGTGTTGGTTTATGGGATTGAAGATCATTATGCCAGATTTCGTCTCAAGGCTACTTTGAGTATCACACTTCACTAAAAGCTCATTACTGTCAATGCATATCTCAAGTGCTAGAGTTTCAAAAGTTGGAATTGGGTTTCTCTAGGAATTGTGATCCTCAACATCTTGGGTCATTTTTGTCATTCAGATCATGGGTTGGGGTTTATTTCCCCTAATCGTGTGATAATCAATAAAGTTTCTATGCGGAGTTTGTTCATAAGTGATCTCGTCGTTCAGAGAACTCCATTATCACGTCAGGCGTATGTTATTAAGGATCCAGGTGTGTGCAGAGCCAATAAGGGTTTTAGGTCAGAAGCATCATGGTGTTTAGGGTATAAGGGATTGGATTCGTGCGACGATCAAAGCACCACGTTCTTCCCAGTTGCTTGTCGTTTGTTAGTGGCTAATTGATTTAGTTGTCTAAAGGTTGTGATTCATTAAGAATTCAAGGTGTACGTGGATGGTGCGTGTTGAGTGTGGTCGCGCGGAATTCAAAAGACAAATTCATTAAAACATGTTCGTTTTGAGTGCATTAAATTCATTCACTTTCTGAATCCCTTCTACAAGATCAATTCAACTCGAGTCCATATTCATTTAGATTTCTTTTCAATACATGCCTGAAAACCAGTTTAATCCCCGTATTCATAACACTTTTGTTTTTAATTTAAACCATTCATTTCCTCTTGGCGAATCGTGTTAAACCAAATCATTATCCATATTCATCAATTTTAAGACCATTCTACATATATTGTTTTTATTTTCAACATTTAATCCAAGTTGAACTTGTGGCATTTTTTGTAGCTTTGGTTGGTCCGTCCATTTTTCAACTCAGAACTGGCATAAAAAAAGAGGGGGACTTTACTCCCAAGTTCCACTAAAGAAGGTGTCCTTTTGAATTACAAGAAGAATTCATATGCAAGTACTGCATTTATTTTTCACAATTTCAGAATCACAGTCAAGGGAAAATATGGATTAAGTTCATAACTTAGGAAAAAATTTAGAACCAGAAAAGAAGGTTTATATCTCAAAAGTCTTCACAGCAAAAACTGACGTACAAAGAAAAGTTTGAATTCAACAGAATAACTGAATTCAGTTAATTCAGTTATAAGCACCTGAAAAATCTGAAAAAAATACCCAGTTGGATAACAAGAAAACTCAGAAAAACTTTCCAAGAAAAAAAGAAAAAAAACTGCTATCCACAAATATGCAGCCTTCATTCTATTCACCCGGAGAACCCTCTTCAACCCTCACTCTCAGGAATCTTCTCCAAAAACTCTTCTGCAACATTCATCAGTGAGGATCATCATCTGCAACATAATTTTATTTCCACCTTCAACCTTCAATCTTTGAATTCACCTTCATCTAGTTCAATCTTTTCAAGAATCTGCACCTGCATCTTCAATCTCTAACCTTCATCTTTACCACCACCCTCATCTTCAAAAGAGAGATTCATTCATCAATATTCAGGACCTTTTTCTTTGATTTTCCTAACAGCAAAAAATGGCAGATGGAGAGGATAATTATCAGAAACTCAATAATGCATCAGTGGAAAGATGGTGACAATACACCGAGAACAACACAAGGAAAAGAAATTCAGAAACAAAAAGGAAACCTTCATCACCCACAGATTCTGCAGATCCAATCACATCGCCATTGTGATTTTTTTCCAGCAATTCGTCACTCTCGCAAATCTCCAAGCATCACTCTTCAATCTGCACAGATCCCTCTCTCTGAATCTCCCACAATCCCCATTAAACACTCAGTGAAATTCAAACCTTCAAGTCTTGTTGTAACAAACTCCAACAGCAAAAACCTTCATCCGCCACCTTCAACCAGCTATGGAGTCAAGAATCAACAGCCCTGCAACAACAAAAAAATCACAATCGCATCAGTTCGTGGCGACATCATTCAATGGCAAGAAATAGAACTCAGAAAATCAAGAACAACGTCTACATCGATCTGCAACAACACGCGAGAATCATCAACCATATTCAGCAGTGCAAATTCATCAATGTATCGATTGAAGAACTCTACGAGTTCAACATCAAGCTAACATTTTGAATCAACAGAAACCCAACACATAACAACAACATGAATCGAAAAGAAGATGAGTAGTAGAGCAAAGATTCACACGCACATGAGAAAGAAGAGTAGGTAGAAGAAGTACCTCGAGTCTTAAGCGGCTACCGTTTCGAAATATCAAAATCTCAGAACAGTGAGGAATCTATGAGTTTCGTCGCCAAAATCGCGATTCACGGAAGTGGCGTCAGATCGAAGCAGAAAGACCAGAGAGGGAGAACAAGAGCTGTTGTAGTTGAAGCATCTTACCCCTAGTTTTCTTTCTTCTTCGTCGATTTGAAGAGTCGCCGGGATGATGCCAGAATATAAATTTTTTTTTTCATCACTCATCGTTCATGTATGTATGTGTGGAGGTGGAGAACACGAAGGATGAAAGGAGATTGGAAACGAGAATGGTGCGGTGGAGGTCTTCTTCTTGGTCGACGGAGAGATTGATTTGGGATGGTCGCCGTTCTTTCTATGTTGCGAAGAAGATGAGGATTCTTGGTTGTCTTTATTGATAAACTAGGTTAAACAACAACATGGATTAGATTGGGCTTTAAGATCCATGGAAATGCTATTAACACGCTTCAGATTACTCATATTCACCCTCATACGGGTCTGTACACGGGTATTTGGGCCTCTTGGCCATGGAAGTTCTTTTCACACCTCTTGATTGCTATGAACGCCTCCCCCTGCGCTAGAGTGTTAAGGATGGGCCTTGGGCCATTTTTATTCTTTGCACCATATTGCTTCTACTGCATCCCCCAATTCTCATTATTTCTTAAAGTTTTAACTAATGTTCTTGTTCAAAACGAATTAATTTTCTTGGTTAAGATGAGTTTTATGGATTGACATTTGGATTAGTTTCTTGAAAAATTTAATTAGAATTTTTGCACTATTTTTAATTATTTGTGTGAACTAATTGGGATTAAAGTGTTGTGATGTTTTTCGATCGACTTGTATCGATTTCGGCTACCATGGGTCTTCACAAAGTGATTATGGAAGATAAGCATTTATTTTGCTTATGGAAGATTACAAGACCTTGCATGAATTTTTTTTTGGATTTTCTTTTATGTGGAGAATCGTCACTTCAAACAAGTAAGTAATTTCAAGCCTTTTCGACTTTTATGCACCATTTTAGTCGTATGTGGCTTAGGACCATATAACTTAAGGTGCATCTGAGCCCTCCCACCTGAGGCATTGGTTATATTTATGATTTTTGATGATATGTATCGATTTCGGAACTTAGGGATTAGGTTAAGAACCATTAGGATCGATTCCTTTCACTTCCCCTTAAAATCCACTTTTTTGCCTATTTTGTCGCATTTATTAAAAATAGTTTTAGGTGGGATAAAATTCTGGAAAAATTCATAAGTGATCCTCATCCTCTTAATTAATTTGTCATATTTTTTGTTTCCAGATTTGGGTGGTTTTAATAATTAATTCGGATTTTAGATCACAAGCTGTCCCAAAAAGGAATGTTTTGGCATAAGGGACCAAAAACAATTTTTCCTCATAGGTGTGAGACCTATTTTTTGTGTATGATTAATCACTGTGATTTGTGACATTTTGATGCTCCTTAGGCATTTTTTTTTCATAATTTTAGATGTCTTTTTTGATCCACTTTGTGGAGTTGTTTTTCGATGATCGTGATTTGTTACATTGCTAATCAAGGAATTGTTTTGGCACTTTGGTGCATAATTTTGTGGAATCCTTTTGGACAATGTGTGATAATGACTTTATTATTCCAGGGATTTAATTTCATAATTTTTAAAGGCTTTTTGCTATTTTTCCATGTCACCTAGACCCTAGGTTGATTCATGTGTGTATATGCTCCATATCCTAAATGTTAAGAAGGCATTCATGCCATTCTCTTGAGGGAATTTTTGGTAGCTTTTAGGATTTGATTATAGGTCATTTGTATGTCTTTAATTCCAGTCATAGGTCATTTTTTGAACCATCCTCATTTGGTTTGTTTTGGTGCTTTAAAGTGCATACTTATGTGAATTAACTTTAACCTAAAATAGATTCTCTTCTCCTCTAAATAATAACTTGAATTGTGTGGAAATCATTAATGCCTATTCATGCATTCTAATTGAATATCATACCTTGTATGCTACTGACCCATAATCATTTCATGCATATTCACATGCCATTTTTCCTTAACTTTCATCATGTGCGATCTTATGCGATGTTTGTTCCATTTCATCTCACATCTTCTTCTCCTTGGTCCATATGCCTAATCCATTGCATCCATGTTTGTATATCCATTAATCCATCTTCATAAGCATTCACTACTTACTTTTATGTTCATGTCATGTATTAATTCATGTTTGTAAGCCATATGCATTCATACTTCATCCATGAGTCTTAACTTGCATTTAGGTGAACTTTTTGTACATAGTTTGACATAGTTTGATATTGTGAGGTATCCTAGCATACTTAGGGACCTATATAAGGTAGATACTGACTTTAGAAGTTATGTAACCTTTAGGTACCTTCACCTTTAGACTTAGGTCTTATTTTGAACCCTAGTTCCATTCTAGGACGTTTATGGTACTTAATCGTTTTCATGCTTTGATTTTATTTTCAATATGCATTGTCGTGCTAACTTTTGTTTTGTAGGGGGGAAGATTGAGGTAAGTCTCACTTCATTCCTATATCTTATGCATTTTAATTGTGTTTGCCTTAGCACCTTGTGCTTTGCTTTTAGGCTTTCCCTTTCTTTAGAGACAACTTAACTTCCTTAGGAAGTAAGTTAGTTTCTAGTTCTCTTTTCTTCTTTTCTTTTTTCTCATTAGGATTAGAAAACCTAATTAACCATAGGACCTCTCTTGTATATGATAACTAACTTAGGGTTGTGTCTTAGTCCCCCTTAGATTTTTGTCTTTTGCAACTTGAGTCATTCTCTTCTTATCTTCAAACAAAAATCCAAAAACACTTAACAAATAAATGAAAGGATTCCTTGTGTATAGCCTTATTCCATGAAGCACTTGCATTCATTCCATCTTGGAGTGGTGTAAGCTTGTTTATCATGATGCACAAGTCTCATCAAGGAGTTGTTCACAAAGAAAGCTTAAAAGATACTTCTTCACAAAAGCAACAAAAATACTTAATAAAAGTTCAACAAGCCAGTGAACTTAAACCCTAATCCTAGGAAACCAGTCTTGGATAAATTCTCCTTGCTGGGTATGCTTGTTCTATTATTCCATCTTGGAATGTAGAGTCAAGTGTACATTCCATGGAAAAGAGTTTGAATTCACTTCCTTGTGCCAAATTCATACAAAACTCATAAAAGACAAAAACAAATAACAAGCGACTATCCTGCGGGAACTTCTTTTCTCATCTCACTCACTCACAACGCGAACTCGCGGCGACTTGTCTTTCATGCAAGACGGTAAACGCACTCGTACCAGACGAGCCTGCAACACCTGAGCATAGACATACGCAGTTCCAGCTATAAAAAACACAAACAAATAGTTCCCGCCTAGGTTAGGCGAACTACGTCGACTCTGATCCTCATTATCCCAGTGAGGTACGTAGGCAGCGGGGTAGGGCCCGTTCGAGCATATTCTTTATTTTCCCTACATTTCCCCATTATTTCTTTTCATTTCATTTTCCAGTTCCTTTTCTCATTCCTCATTTCCATTCCATTTCCAGTTAGCGGTTCATTTGTTCAGCAACATATTATTTCTCACCCTTTGAAACAAAGCAAACAAGCGTGGATCCCGTCGGGTACGACGGACGATCTGGGGTGCTAATACCTTCCCAGGTCGTAACCGACTCCCGAACTCAGATCTTTGGTTCGCAGGACCTTGTCCTTTCCTTCTTCCTTAGGTTTGTGCAACATTACCTTTCCCATTCATTCGGGATAAAAATGTCTGGCTGGCGACTCTAACCTTTCCGCGCCACTTTTGCGTTTGTACTAGGATGAAAATCCCGGGAGCGACAGCTGGCGACTCTGCTGGGGATTAACTTGATTCTTCCGGTTTCCCTTGTAGAGTCAATCCTAGCGCCTGTTTGGTTTTGTTTCTTTGGGTGTTTATCTGTTTGTTGCTGTGTGCTTTAGTTTAGCTTTACTATTTTTATTTACAGTTTTACTTTACAGCTTTATTTTATCGCATTTATTTACCGCTTTCAGTATTTTATTTTCCATGCATCATATTATACTGGACTGTCTGGCTGTGCTGGTTTTCATTTTTTCTGTGGGATGGGGTTACTGTGAGATGAGCTCGTAACCGGGGCTCGAGTGCACCCTAGGACTTAGAGTGGTTCCACTTTGGCTTCATGGCATCTTGCTATGTTGGTAGTAGTGAGTTCCACACCTTGACTTGCGACTTTCTCGGGAATGTATTGATACCAGAATCTTTCTGGGTTGATGCACTACCTTGATAGTTATGTGCAGTCAGGGGACCGATCATTGAGAACCTTTGTGGAAACATCCCTCTCCAGTGATGACAGTGGCAGACCACATTTGTTGGCAAACCCACTCGCATCCGAGGGCCCACTGGGAACTCGCATAGGATGGCCTGGTTCTCTCATAGGAATCCAGTCAAAGCAAACTGTTCGTATGACGATAGTATTGTACCCTTCGGGATGAATGTACTACTGTTTCTCGATTCAGTGCTTGAAGCTGAGGACTTATGAGGGATGCTTGTTTTTCCGGACTCAGCTGAGACCTCCCTGAGTAGTACATAATGCTAAACCGATTCCCTGATTTGGTCATGAGTCATTTCTCGGAAATGGTGAACGTATTATTGCTATTCGGCCTCGAGAGTCTGTGATGTTTGACCCGAGTAGCATACCCGTGAGATTGGGAGGGGTTTACAGGTTTACAGGAACCCTAAACTTCAACATACCCACTTTGCCAGTATTATTCAGTGTTTTATGGTTCTTTGATTCTGAGATTCGGGATTTCTATTCAGAGAAATTGTTACTGTAATTACCATGGTGACCCTGATATTGTGACTGTTATTATGACTCTCCACAGACACTTGGCTCGTTGTTCAACTTCAACACCATCAGTGAATATTCTATTATGTGATCCAGTTCTACAGTTATTGGGTTCTCAGTTATGGGGTTCTATACAGAGACGGTGCTGCTATTATGGTTCTATTCAGACACTTGACTCATTGCTCAACATCGGCACCAACATCAGACCATTGATCACATGCCTGTTGCATACATAACATCATAGCATTCCATCACACATGTTCAGTTATTTCCGAGGATCACATATCTGAATCATGCCATTGGACTTTTTCTGTGTCAAAACTTGAACCAAAGCAGATAGATTCCTTAGAAATAACTGAACATGGCATTTGCATACATCCTTGCATTCTTGACAGGTGCTCAGAGACATATTGCTATCCTGACTTGATTTCTCATCAGAATAGACAACTTGAATCACATTCATCAAGGTATATATTTGAAGCAACTCCGGACGGAGGTAACCGAACGAAGACCCAGCTGAGACCATTCAGGGCAGAGGTACAAGCTTTATTTCAGAACCAGAAACTGTTGAAAGAGGAAGTCAACCAGATGAAGACTCGGATGAGCCGGTTATGGAAATCCTGAATGTGGTGTCAAGGAAATGAAGCTATTTTCATCCCTATTGAGGGGAACTACGCTGCTCTGATTCTCCATTGGTCAATGGAGATACGTAGGCAGGAGATCAAATCAGATCTTTCCGAGCAACTTTATTTATCAACTTCATTTATCAACCTCTTCCCTCCAGACGTCATTTGTCGGCATCCAATTTCATCTTCCCGAGAGAGTCCAGCGGGCAGAGCATAAGGGTAAAGGCCAAAACCACTTGAGAAGAAGTTTGATCATATTCTGATGACGTACGTGCAATAAGTTTCCTCATTTACGCAAATTTGGAGTGGTTGAGCTAACTGCATCAGGATCGTCTCCGACAAAGCTTCCTTTGGGGTTTCAATGCCAAGTATGATTACCATTCTGGGGCACCTGGCCTTTTAATTGAAGATTGCAAGTCTTTCAGAGGTAAAGGTAAAAACAAGGTCGCAAATTTGATTGAGTAAACATCCAGACTACTGACTGCTGAAAGTCTCCGAGAGCAATAAATCCAGACAGAGTCAAACCTCCTCAATAATGACCACCACGATGCAAATGCTAGATGCAAGTAACACTCAGGGGAATTTAGACATACCATTTGACAACTGTGATGCGTTCAGGCACAAAGTTCAAATTTTGATCGACTCAAAGGTCATCATGCCAGAAGGTCTGCTCACATATTGAAATCTCCTTATCAAATTGGCATCCTAGTTTGTAAGGGAATCTTTAGAAGCAATAAGTCCAGACGGAGTCAAGTCTCCTCAATGATGGCAATGTTCAGCTTCTTTACTGCATTTTCATTTGTAGTTTATATTGTTTGTTTAAATATTTGTATGCATGCATGAAACTTATTTGTTTTTGAATGATAGCCATAATAAAATGCACATGTTTTTCTTGAAGTAATCCATTCGTATTCACTCATGATTTTGTGTATGTGCATTGCAATACCAACTATTGTGTTTAAACTCTATTAAGGAGGATGACGAAATGAAAATGCATGAATCTCTAATTGTGTGCTTTTGAGAAAGACCTTGTTGACGATGTACAGGCATTGTTTCAAATCCTAAACACCGGAGGTATAAGGGAGATAGACCCTCGCCAACCCATTTGAGCCTTGAAGTAGGAGTTTCTTTTTGCATGAAAAAACCCTTGCACTTAACCCAGGGGCAGGGTAGGCGTCAGTTAGTTTGACCGAGCGTTCAAATTTCAAAAGGAGTGCGAATCTGAGGATCCATTACCTTTCGTTGTACCAAATCAAGAGGTCCAAAGACCAGAAACCACAATGGTTATCCCAATCAAGAGTCCAGAGACCGGAAACCACAAAGGTTATCCTTCCTCAACCAAAAAATGAGACAGTTGTCATACCCCGAAAAATACGACCTCACGCAATCCGAATGGACGGAGTCACGCGCTGGACTGACCGAAGAGTCGCCACCTAATTCTATTTATTCCCGAAGAGGGAAAGGGAAGATATAGATACAACCCGGGAGGAAAAGGATGAGGACAAAGGTCAACGGAACCATTGCCTGGGTTCGGGAGTCGGTTATGCAGGGGGAAGGTATTAGCACCCCCTACATCCATCGTACTCGATGGGAACCATCTAAGTTAACGCGCGCGAAAGGATGTCTATGCTTAAACGAATTGCTTGCTAGAGGGAAATGAGTTGAGTTATAAGTTAGATTGAACCTAGGTGCTCGGCAAGGATTGAGATCCTCGTGCCTACGTACTCCCGCGTGCAATGGGAAAGTCAGAGCCTCGTAGTTCGGCCTACTAAGGGTAATGGTTGTTGATTTTATTACCTTTCGTCGATGAAAGGGTTTAGGAGTTGAAGTGCACTAAAGACTATGGATAGTTTATCTCGCCCAACAAGACGAGTGTCCTGGTCGAAATAATCGGAGCGAGTAACGAAAGCTCGTTATCCCCCTTTCTACCGCTTAAGGCTCGTGGCGTACAAATCTTCTCGTTTTTGTTAAAGTGTTTTATTATCCTAAGACCGCTTGACGTTGGATCAAGGGTTTGGATCTAATCGAAATGTTTTGGTTTTTTTGAAGTTTAAAGGTAAATGCAAATGGAGTGTTTTTTTTTGTAGTTTTGTTAGCGAGGCACGAATCGCTCGGCTCGCAAAGGTGGAGTGGATCCTAAACGAAAAAGATAACTGGAAAATAAAGTGCAAGTGTGCAAAGTGCAATCGCTTGGCGTTGGACCAAGGATTCAGAATTAAATAAATGCGGAAAATAAAATGCGTACAAAATAATGGGAGAGGGGTACAAAATAAATACAGGGGATTGCGAGAAATAAATGGTCTCGTTGTAATTAGCCCAAGAGAAAGCGTGTGTGCAGTGTGTTTGAACTATTCGAAGGCGTTCGGCCTGTTTATTCGGGACGCAACTATTTGAAGGCGTTGGACCTTTTTCGAGCGCAACTATTCGAAGGCGTTGGACCTTTTCGGGACGCGGCGAAATTTTGTTCGTTTACTGCCTTAGAATCGGTTCAAAATGGGAACCATTCTATAAGGAGTCGAATCGTAATTTTTTAAATGTGAAAATAAATGAATAAATAAATTGAATTTGCTTGAATTAAAAAATAAAATAATGAATATAAATAATAAATAAATTAAATAAAATCAAGAATAAATAAATTGAATTAAATTACAATACAGGTTTGTTTTGTCGAAATAATAATAAAAATAATTACAAAGGGGGGCCTCATATTGACCAAAAATCACCGATTAGCATCGGGCGAAAAATTGGCCTTTTATGATATCATCGGCCCCAAATAATAAATAAATAAATAAGTGAGAACAACAAATTAATTAATCAAAAGGAAAAAAAAAAGTCTAAACAAAAAGATAAATAAACTTTAAATAAATAAAAGCAAAATAATTAAATAAGGACCAAGGGAGTATGTGGAAACGACGATATATATATAAACAAATATACCATCCCCCCCCAAAAAAAAACTAATAAATAGTATAAAAAGAAAATAAATCAACATACGTAAACAAACTAAACCGCAGACCAGGATGTGCGTATAGAAGGAAATTAAAACTGGGCCAAGCCCAAACATCCATAATAATAACCCTAAATTATAACTAGAACACTAATATCAACAATTCTTAATAAAATGCAGAAAAAACATTAATCAAAAGAAAACAAAAAGTCACGGTTTCTATGCATCTCCATTCAGAAAAATTTGAAAAACAACAAAAAAAACAAACTCACCCTGTGATAAACAGTGTCGGAAACTTTCCTCTTCACTCACGGTGGATTCACTCACACCGGCTCATTCTCACTCTGCGTCGGCGGCGGAGAAACGGATTCGGAGAAAGTGGTTGCGGCTTGGTTTTCGCGAGCGGTAGAGGTGTTCGCTTCTGAAACGGTGGATGAGAGTTTACGGTTCTGTTTCGAAGTTCTTCACAGCTTTAGATTCTCCAGTGGTGGAAGTGGATTTCAGAGGTGGTTTTCATGGTGAGTTTTCGGATCTGGTTGGTTTTGAGCGATGGCTGGAGTTTACAGTTTTGACACGGTTTGGTGTTTCTGGGTTTGCGATTTACACAGTGGTTGTTTCGGTTATGGTTCGTGTGATTTTCGGCGCAGCTTGTGGTGGGTTGGTTTCGCTGTGATTTGCGATTTCACTGCTCGCGGATGGTTTTGATTTGCGGTTGGTTACGGTAAGGGCTTTGGAAGGTTTGATTCCGCGGCGGTTTATGGTTTGTGAACGGGGTTGTGCGGTGAAATTTCGGAAAGGATGGCCGGCGGGGATTCGATTTGCTTCATTGAGGTTTTGTTTGCAGGTGGTTGTTTGAGGTGCTTTGTGGGTTTGACGGCGGATTTGCGCGTTTGGGTGCGATGAGATTTGTTATGGGTTGAGGTTTGAAAAAGGTTTTGGTCTGTGAGAACTTTGGATGACGGTGGTTTGACTCAGAGCTGCTCACGTTATGTTCGGTGTTTCGATTGGGTTTGAAGAAGGTGAGTGATTGTAGAACAGGTTTGGTTTTTCATAATTTTTTGTGCTTTTCACGGTCTTGGTTATGTTTGGTGGAGGAGGTTTTACGTTTGAAGATGAGAGATGTGAATCACGGCTTACTGCATTGCGTGTGGATTCAGGTAGTAATTTGAAAGAAGGTGAAAGTTGAGTTTGTAGAGGTGGTGATAGAAAAACAGTTTGTGCAGACGGGTTGATGATGGTTGAAATATGAAGGTTGTTCTGTAATGGTGAAGGTTTTCTGTGAGCTATCAGATTGGATCCCCCTTGCCTTTTGATAAAGGAGAGTTTTTTTTTTATATATATCAGGATGAATGATGGATTGAAGGGGCATAAGAGGAAAATGTTCTCATGAAAAAAAAGTTGCAACCCAAAGATTCGTTCTTTTGTTTTCAAATTAACAGGCTGTGATTGTGTTGTTAGAAAAAGGTTGCATTTTGGATGATGTACGATTACTGAGTGGGATGGTGGAAACTTGAGTGGTGGGGTCAGCATGTGGTGTTGTGTGAATTTGGATAGACAAAAAATGATGATAAAAAGAAAAGGTGATAACATTAAAAAGTAATAATATGTAATAATAAATAATAATAATAAAAGTAACCAAAATGAAAATAATAATAAACGGTAATACCAAGGATATAAATTTTGGAATAAAAATAAAAAGAAATAAACTTTGGAATGAAAATAAAAAGAAATATTTAAAAATAAAATAATAATAATAATAATGATACTAATAGAAATAGAAAATGAAATGAAGAAATAATAATAAGAAAAGAAAGGAAATAATTTTAAAATTGAAAAAAAATGAATAATAGTAACAATCAAAATAACAAAATGGTAATAAAAGAAAGATTGTAGGTCTTTAATTTATGAATAAAATAATGGATGAAATAAAATAGGAAAAATAAATTATAAATGAGACTTTTTATAGAATTTTTATAACGACTAGATAATAAAGAATAAAAACTTGAAAATAAGAATCGAATGCGCTTTCTTTGAATTTTTCGGAATAAAAGGGAACGGGATATATTTTTTTGAATTTTTATAGTATTCGACAGGAAATAAAAATGGTACGCATTTTTGGATTTCTTGAATAATAAACCGAAGAATAAAGTAATACGTATTTTTTTGATTTTTGAAACAATGGTTAGACAGTAAAATAAATTGGCGTGGGTAGGACAAATTTGGGGTATGACAGATGCCCCTATCGAATTGACTTAGACCGAGTAAGATGAACTGGCTCGCGTTCAAACTTTCAAGGTATAAGATAATTAGATATTAACAGACTCCAAATTTGTCCGATAAAAGAAAATGTGAAAATAGCAAATGAAATAAATTGGAAATGATGGGTGACACAGCAAGACAAATTAACAAAATAAATCACTTATCACCAGAGGATGATAAGGCAATAAACAGAAAAATAAACTCACTTATCAACCGAGGATGATAAGGCAATAAACTGAAAACAAACTCACTTATCAACAGAGGAAGATAAGGCAATAAACTGAAAACAAAATCACTTATCAACAGAGGATGATAAGGCAATAAACAGAAAAATAAACTCACTTATCAACAGAGGAAGATAAGGCAACAAACAGAAAAACAAACTCACTTATCAACAGAGGATGATAAGGCAACAAACTGAAAATAAATTCACTTATCAACAGAGGATGATAAGGCAATAAACTGAAAACAAACTCACTTATCAACAGAGGAAGATAAGGCAATAAACAGAAAACAAAATCACTTATCAACAGAGGAAGATAAGGCAATAAACAGAAAACAAAATCACTTATCAACAGAGGAAGATAAGGCAATAAACTGAAAACAAACTCACTTATCAACAGAGGAAGATAAGGCAATAAACAGAAAACAAAATCACTTATCAACAGAGGAAGATAAGGCAATAAACATAAAAAATAAACTCACTTATCAACAAAGGAAGATAAGGCAACAAACAGAAAAATAAACTCACTTATCAACAGAGGATGATAAGGCAAATAACTGAAAAATAAAATCACTTATCCCCGGAGGGTGATAAGGCAAATGGACTGAGATTTATACACGGCTATTGAATCCGCCAAGAGGACGCCTGGAATCTGATTGATGTGATCCTCCGCTGGGGAAAGGACTGGAAACTTGTATGATCCTGAATCCTGAACTATGTATGTATGCTTAATTGTTTTTTGAGATGGTATTCCATAAGGATGGAAATACGATGCAAATGTTCATGCACTGAGATGTAAATTGAAACAGTTGGGGAAAATAAAAGGTTTGTTTTTGTTTGGGCATGCATATGATGCAAATGTTAAAAATGATTGATGTAAATGATGCTTATGACGTTGATGATGCATAATGATGCATATGAGCGATTGGAAAAAGAAAGGTGCCAGCTTGGTGGACTTTTTGTCTAGTAGTTGCCAATGGTAATTGGACTTTTGGGTGGGTGGAGGGACTGATTTCCCGACACTCGCTCTTTGACGTCGTTTGGTCAGAAGATGTATCTGAATGCTCTAAGCTGATGAGCGAAGCGACTTAATTGACACATGAAGACTGATTTCGCTTTGAATGATTGCCAATGTCTGGCAAGGTCTGCTTGTTTAGATGGGGAGAAGAGATGGGAAGATTTGCTCCTTGTCCGCTTGCCCCTTGCCTGTAGGGTATTTGAAAAAATCTGGTGGGGAAGCTTTGACAATGGCCATGGCATGGTCTGCCCCTGATTGAGCTTTTGAAGGTGACTTGCCCCTGATTGGGCTATTGAAGATGCTTTGTCCCTGATTGGACTGCTGAGGTAGTCTTGATTCATGTTGGCGATGAAGTTCAAGATTCTCTTTTGATTTCCCTTTGTTGGGATTGCACTGATGTCAAGCACTGAATTGCAATTAAATTGTTCATACACAAATGGTAGTGTTAATGTAGAATTCATGTAAGTTTTGAAAAAAATCAATTTATTTTGAATGTTGTGAAAGTGTGACGAATAGACCGTTAGTCCCGACGAGGTGCTGATTTAGAAAGTGCGTGAAAGATGCAACAAGAATAATGTGCAATCAAGATTGAATATTAGCAAATATATGGGAGTCAATTTACGCAACCTTGTTGGTATCACGCTTTCAGAATAAACCATGCCTCAATTAGGTCTTTTGAGGGTTGTAACGTGGTCTGGTTAATGGTTTGAGAAATAAAGGATATAAGGCTCAAAGTTTGATTTGTACCCGTCCCTTCTTCGTATTGTTCTCCAGTCCTACGTTCAGTTAACTCTACACATGTATTTGTTTTGACTTTGCAAGAATGAAGATGAAGCTTTGATGTTTGCTTGGAAGTGGCAGTCATCTTTTTGCTAGTGACCCTTTGATTCCTGATTTGGTGGTCACTGATATTTGTTTTGTTTTTGCTGAGGATTTGGGCTCCTCTTTTGATTTGTTTTTTTTCCGACTAAGTCTCCCTTTGGGTGCTCAACTTAGTGTTTTTTTTCTTTTCTATTTTTTTTTGCTTGAATGTTGTGACTGCCAAGTCATTTGTTGATGGTCCTCTGACGGGATATCTCATTTTGCGATTTGAAGGTGTAGTCGTGTTAACTGAACAACTACCCTACCCCGGGTTAAATGTAAGGGTTGTATCCGAAAGAAACTCCTACTTCTAGGCTCGAAGTGGTTGACTAGGGATTAACTCCTTATATCTCCAGTGTTTGGGGATTTGAAAGAATGCCTGTACATCATTGACGAGGTTTTATCCGAAAGCATACCGCAACAGCTATGGGTATTTCGTTTTCATCATCCTCCCTCAAATATTTGCTAAAGTGAAGTGAGGGAATCTTTTTTTGATTTTTGTGATAAATGAAAAATAATGAGCGAATGCGAATAAATTGATTCAAAACATGCATAAACATAACATTAACATAACCAAGTACGAACGACAACAATGTTTAGAGCAAATAGTACTTAAACAAACAATACAAAACAACAGGAATGCGAAAATTATAAATGGCTATGGCTGCCTTGATTTGAGGAATGAACTTCTCTTGATTGAATGCTTCAAAGTTGGAGACTACTCAGCTTGGTCTTCAACAACCCCTTCACATGTCTTCAGTTGTTGGTACCGTGTGACGGCATTGGATCGTTCTGGACATTTGGATTTCTCGGAGTGAGACTGAGGTCCTTAGAGTTGATCATATCCTGAATCAGGTGTTTGAAGGCATGGCAGTTCTCGATGGTGTGACCTGGAGCGCCTTTGTGATACTCACAGCGAGCATTGGCATCATAGTTCCGGGAATTAACAGTCTGAGGTGGCATATCTCTCAAAGTGAGAGGTCCTTTTGCCGTTAGCTGTTTAAAGATTTCGGTATATGACATAGGCAGGGGATCAATGTGCCTATCATATCCTCTTTGCTGATATGAGGGACGCTGTTGAGGAGCGCGCTGTTGTTGCTGACCAGGCCGTGGTTGATAAGCATGTTGCTGGTATGGATTGGGCGCATACTGGGTAGCTGCAACCATTGGAGGTGGACGTGGTTGATGAGCCATCTGAGGCGGAAATAAAGCTTGAAAGGCCTGCTGATAAGGCATTGGAGGAACTGGATGATATGGCATAGGAGCATATTGTGTAGCAGCAACATAGGGATACTGATAGTAAGGAACTGGTGCAGGTGCGTTCTGTTGAAAATTCCCACTTGCAGCAGAAACGACGTTTGTTTCGCCCTTTTTGCACCCGTTGAAAGGTTTCTTGGCATTGTTTTGGCTGCTAGGGCCTCCTGGGATCTTTCCGCTTTTCAGACCTTCTTCAATTCTTTCTCCTACCATCACCATGTCCGAAAATCCATAAGATACGTTGCTGATTAGCTTCTCGTAGTATTGCCCCTGTAGGGTACCCATGAAGATATCGATTAGTTCATGGTCAACCAAAGGCGGATGCACTCTGGCGGCTAACTCCCTCCAGCGTTGGGCGTACTCCTTAAAGGATTCGCTCTCCTTTTGAGACATGCTCTGAAGCTGAGTACGGTTAGGAGCTAAGTCAGTGTTGTACTTGTACTGCTTTTTGAATGCATCAGATAGATCAAGCCAAGTACGAACATTGTTGCGTTCGAGCTGCATGTACCATTCTAGAGACGCTCCAGACAGGCTGTCTTGGAAGCAATGGATCATAAGCTTATCATCTTTGGCATGAGCAACCATTTTTCTGCAGTACATCCTCAAATGAAGCTCAGGACAGCTGAGGCCTTTGTATTTCTCGAATTCAGGAAGTTTGAATTTAGCAGGGATCACAACATCTGGAACTAAGCACATGTCTGAGGCACTCAGAGAGGTTGAGTTGTGTCCTTCCATGATTCGGAGTTTTTCAGCTAACTCGCGACACATCTTCATAGCTTCAGACTCTTGAACAGCATGAGGATTGGTGATTGGAACAGCAGTATGCATCTCATACTCAACTTGATGGTTCTCTTCCGTTTGAGGAAATTGGACTTGAGTTGGAATAGGTTGAGCTTGAGGAATAACACCAATAGTGACACCAGAAGCAGGTATTGGTTGGGAAGTGACCTCTTCAACAGCAGGAGTGAAACCTGGAGGCAAACCATAAACCAAAGGATTTGGAACTGGAACTGAAGGCATTGCTCGTGAGGTAGATCCTTGCACTTGAGCATTGTTCTTTGCGGCAGCAGCTTCGCGACGTTCTTCCATTCTTGCCAAAGATTGCAAAGTCTCGTAAATCTGGTCAATCTTGCCCTTGACCGAGTCAATCTCTTCCCTCATGGCAGCTTGTTCTTCCTGAATCACGTCCATCAGTCTTCTAGTGTTGGCTCGAGTTAAGTACGGTCGTCTAGCACGATACGGGCGTCGGGAAACCAGTTTGATTTACTGAAGATGGAGGAACGTGAAATAAGTTTACGGTTTTGGAATGAAATGCAAGATGAATAAATGATGCAAATGAGATGATATGCAATGTCAGAATCCAGGATCACAAGATCAAGGTCTCATGAGTCCAAGGTACAGATGGAGGATACTCAGATCGAGAACTCACTGGGTAGACTCTAAAGTTTAGGGATCCCAAAGTTATCAACTCATATGGCTGTTCATCACACGCGCCATAAGCATGACGGTTGATTGACTCCGCCATATGAATCAATTTTGGGTGAGATCTTCGTATCGACAACCCACGAGAGCAAGTTTTCTCGGGAGTCCATACTACGTGATCATCGACACAAGGTTTAAAACAAAGTCTTGGAGTTATGGAACTTTTCTCAACTGTTTGATGCACGTGTCAATTTCATACATTCTTGACAGTCAATCAACTCCATTGAGTAAGTCTATTCCAAGTGAGGTTTTCGTATCGAGCCACGCAAGGGTGAACCCTGGTGCCCAATACTACGCAACCATCAACCGATGTTTTAACCAAAAGGTTCTAAAGGTCCTCAGAGTCGACGACTTTAAGGAAAACAACTGAGCACACACGCCAAGAGCTTGACGGTTGTCATTATTTCCATTAAAATCTACTCCGAGTGAGGTTTTCGTATCGACAACCCACGAGAGAGGTTCTCTCGGGAGCCCATACTACACAACATCGCTAACTTATGTTTGTACTCGAAAGCCCGGGTATAGAGCTTTTCCCTCAAGTTTCTTTTGCAAAGTATCGATCCAAATTATAGTACCAAGGAGCCACAAGATATATAAAATGGAATGCGATAAGGAAAGCGATAAAAATAAACAAGCAAGGCATAAAAACAAACATTCAAACAAACGCGGGAACCTAGACTAGGCTTGACTCGCATAGGGGTGAACCATTCCCCAGCAGAGTCGCCAGCTGTCGTACCCCGAAAAATACGACCTCACGCGATCCGAATGGACGGAGTCACGCGCTGGACTGGCCGAAGAGTCGCCACCTAATTCTATTTATTCCCGAAGAGGGAAAGGGAAGATATAGATACAACCCGGGAGGAAAAGGATGAGGACAAAGGTCAACGGAACCATTGCCTGGGTTCGGGAGTCGGTTATGCAGGGGGAAGGTATTAGCACCCCCTACATCCATCGTACTCGATGGGAACCATCTAAGTTAACGCGCGCGAAAGGATGTCTATGCTTAAACGAATTGCTTGCTAGAGGGAAATGAGTTGAGTTATAAGTTAGATTGAACCTAGGTGCTCGGCAAGGATTGAGATCCTCGTGCCTACGTACTCCCGCGTGCAATGGGAAAGTCAGAGCCTCGTAGTTCGGCCTACTAAGGGTAATGGTTGTTGATTTTATTACCTTTCGTCGATGAAAGGGTTTAGGAGTTGAAGTGCACTAAAGACTATGGATAGTTTATCTCGCCCAACAAGACGAGTGTCCTGCGTCGAAATAATCGGAGCGAGTAACGAAAGCTCGTTATCCCCCTTTCTACCGCTTAAGGCTCGTGGCGTACAAATCTTCTCGTTTTTGTTAAAGTGTTTTATTATCCTAAGACCGCTTGACGTTGGATCAAGGGTTTGGATCTAATCGAAATGTTTTGGTTTTTTTGAAGTTTAAAGGTAAATGCAAATGGAGTGTTTTTTTTTTGTAGTTTTGTTAGCGAGGCACGAATCGCTCGGCTCGCAAAGGTGGAGTGGATCCTAAACGAAAAAGATAACTGGAAAATAAAGTGCAAGTGTGCAAAGTGCAATCGCTTGGCGTTGGACCAAGGATTCAGAATTAAATAAATGCGGAAAATAAAATGCGTACAAAATAATGGGAGAGGGGTACAAAATAAATACAGGGGATTGCGAGAAATAAATGGTCTCGTTGTAATTAGCCCAAGAGAAAGCGTGTGTGCAGTGTGTTTGAACTATTCGAAGGCGTTCGGCCTGTTTATTCGGGACGCAACTATTTGAAGGCGTTGGACCTTTTTCGAGCGCAACTATTCGAAGGCGTTGGACCTTTTCGGGACGCGGCGAAATTTTGTTCGTTTACTGCCTTAGAATCGGTTCAAAATGGGAACCATTCTATAAGGAGTCGAATCGTAATTTTTTAAATGTGAAAATAAATGAATAAATAAATTGAATTTGCTTGAATTAAAAAATAAAATAATGAATATAAATAATAAATAAATTAAATAAAATCAAGAATAAATAAATTGAATTAAATTACAATACAGGTTTGTTTTGTCGAAATAATAATAAAAATAATTACAAAGGGGGGCCTCATATTGACCAAAAATCACCGATTAGCATCGGGCGAAAAATTGGCCTTTTATGATATCATCGGCCCCAAATAATAAATAAATAAATAAGTGAGAACAACAAATTAATTAATCAAAAGGAAAAAAAAAAGTCTAAACAAAAAGATAAATAAACTTTAAATAAATAAAAGCAAAATAATTAAATAAGGACCAAGGGAGTATGTGGAAACGACGATATATATATAAACAAATATACCATCCCCCCCCAAAAAAAAACTAATAAATAGTATAAAAAGAAAATAAATCAACATACGTAAACAAACTAAACCGCAGACCAGGATGTGCGTATAGAAGGAAATTAAAACTGGGCCAAGCCCAAACATCCATAATAATAACCCTAAATTATAACTAGAACACTAATATCAACAATTCTTAATAAAATGCAGAAAAAACATTAATCAAAAGAAAACAAAAAGTCACGGTTTCTATGCATCTCCATTCAGAAAAATTTGAAAAACAACAAAAAAAACAAACTCACCCTGTGATAAACAGTGTCGGAAACTTTCCTCTTCACTCACGGTGGATTCACTCACACCGGCTCATTCTCACTCTGCGTCGGCGGCGGAGAAACGGATTCGGAGAAAGTGGTTGCGGCTTGGTTTTCGCGAGCGGTAGAGGTGTTCGCTTCTGAAACGGTGGATGAGAGTTTACGGTTCTGTTTCGAAGTTCTTCACAGCTTTAGATTCTCCAGTGGTGGAAGTGGATTTCAGAGGTGGTTTTCATGGTGAGTTTTCGGATCTGGTTGGTTTTGAGCGATGGCTGGAGTTTACAGTTTTGACACGGTTTGGTGTTTCTGGGTTTGCGATTTACACAGTGGTTGTTTCGGTTATGGTTCGTGTGATTTTCGGCGCAGCTTGTGGTGGGTTGGTTTCGCTGTGATTTGCGATTTCACTGCTCGCGGATGGTTTTGATTTGCGGTTGGTTACGGTAAGGGCTTTGGAAGGTTTGATTCCGCGGCGGTTTATGGTTTGTGAACGGGGTTGTGCAGTGAAATTTCGGAAAGGATGGCCGGCGGGGATTCGATTTGCTTCACTGAGGTTTTGTTTGCGGGTGGTTGTTTGAGGTGCTTTGTGGGTTTGACGGCGGATTTGCCCGTTTGGGTGCGATGAGATTTGTTATGGGTTGAGGTTTGAAAAAGGTTTTGGTCTGTGAGAACTTTGGATGACGGTGGTTTGACTCAGAGTTGCTCACGTTATGTTCGGTGTTTCGATTGGGTTTGAAGAAGGTGAGTGATTGTAGAACAGGTTTGGTTTTTCATAATTTTTTTGTGCTTTTCACGGTCTTGGTTATGTTTGGTGGAGGAGGTTTTACGTTTGAAGATGAGAGATGTGAATCACGGCTTACTGCATTGCGTGTGGATTCAGGTAGTAATTTGAAAGAAGGTGAAAGTTGAGTTTGTAGAGGTGGTGATAGAAAAACAGTTTGTGCAGACGGGTTGATGATGGTTGAAATATGAAGGTTGTTCTGTAATGGTGAAGGTTTTCTGTGAGCTATCAGATTGGATCCCCCTTGCCTTTTGATAAAGGAGAGTTTTTTTTTATATATATCAGGATGAATGATGGATTGAAGGGGCATAAGAGGAAAATGTTCTCATGAAAAAAAAGTTGCAACCCAAAGATTCGTTCTTTTGTTTTCAAATTAACAGGCTGTGATTGTGTTGTTAGAAAAAGGTTGCATTTTGGATGATGTACGATTACTGAGTGGGATGGTGGAAACTTGAGTGGTGGGGTCAGCATGTGGTGTTGTGTGAATTTGGATAGACAAAAAATGATGATAAAAAGAAAAGGTGATAACATTAAAAAGTAATAATATGTAATAATAAATAATAATAATAAAAGTAACCAAAATGAAAATAATAATAAACGGTAATACCAAGGATATAAATTTTGGAATAAAAATAAAAAGAAATAAACTTTGGAATGAAAATAAAAAGAAATATTTAAAAATAAAATAATAATAATAATGATACTAATAGAAATAGAAAATGAAATGAAGAAATAATAATAAGAAAAGAAAGGAAATAATTTTAAAATTGAAAAAAAATGAATAATAGTAACAATCAAAATAACAAAATGGTAATAAAAGAAAGATTGTAGGTCTTTAATTTATGAATAAAATAATGGATGAAATAAAATAGGAAAAATAAATTATAAATGAGACTTTTTATAGAATTTTTATAACGACTAGATAATAAAGAATAAAAACTTGAAAATAAGAATCGAATGCGCTTTCTTTGAATTTTTCGGAATAAAAGGGAACGTGATATATTTTTTTGAATTTTTATAGTATTCGACAGGAAATAAAAATGGTACGCATTTTTGGATTTCTCGAATAATAAACCGAAGAATAAAGTAATACGTATTTTTTTGATTTTTGAAACAATGGTTAGACAGTAAAATAAATTGGCGCGGGTAGGACAAATTTGGGGTATGACAACAGTCACGACCCTTTCAAAGCCATCAAGATAAACAGTGTCACACGATTTGTTCAAAAAAAAAAAGAAGAAGGAAAAAAAGAATGAAAAAGCCCGCTAAGTCGAAACTTGAAAACAAGCGACTTAGGCAAAAATTAGGGCATCCCGCTGGACTTCACAATCAAAGATTCACAAGAATCAGTCCAGGCAAAAGTTAGGGATAAGCAAAATAATGCAAAAGCGAAAGACGAAAAGAATTACACAAGAAAGATCCTTGAATAAGAACAAAGTCGTGTGATACAGACACAAAAGACAATAGGGGTGACTGGCTCCCAACAACAACCTGAGTGGTGCTTAAACTGTTAGTGTAATTGGTTCCTCAACCATCACAAAACCCTTTTTGAGAAGTGAGCGCTTGTGAAAGCTAGCTGAAAATAGGAATGGAGAACATCACGAAGATGGGTGGGCACAAATAAGTTTCGAGCCTATATTCTTTGTTTCTATAACCGTGAACTAGGCCACGATACAACCCTCAAAAGTCCTAACTGAAGCAGGGTTATCTTGAGAGCGTGCTACCACGAGACCGCGTTCCTGACTCCTATGAGTGGTGTTGAAAGATCTTTGTTGGTGTTGCATGTGCATGCTTTCTATTATTCAAAAAATTAATGTCGTATCTTAACCAGTGATTCGCTCACAAAGGTTTGCGACATCTTTTTAATAAAACTTCAAGATTAACGTGTGTGTTGCATTAGAATTTTCATTCTTAGAATAAACATTTTCTGCTTGCATATATTTGTTGGGCATCATAAAAATTCACATACGAAACTTCAGTTCAGAAGCTTAATCTTGCCAAGTTGAGAAGTCTGAAACTTCCGAAGGTCAATCTGTCGAGGTGCACTTTTCAAGAAAACTCCATCGAGTAGGGACTTTCCCAACATTCGTGGTAAGAGCCAACTAATTCGGGGCAATCACGTCGAGAAATCTCTTCAGAATTCAGCCAAACTGGGGCAACCAATTCGAGATCAAATCTCTCAAAGAGCCATCAGGCGGAAGCATTATTCAAATTTCAGCCAAACTGGGGCAATCACTTCGAGATCCAATCTCTCGAAGAATAGTTGATCTGGGTGTTTTCTTCAAAGCAGTCATTCAGAGGTGATCACTTCAAGACTTGTACTGGGGCAGGCCACCCCAAGAGCACTGGAAGTTACTTTCTCCTAAAGACGGTTAATCAGAAGCACCTACCCAAGGTTCAAAATACTAGGACACACTATCTCACAATGATATGAGGTTTTTCATGAATCCTCGCGAGGATAATTCTTGCACAGACCATGCAGTCTGGGGCAGTTATTTCGAGATCCAACGAATCTCTCCAAGAGTTTGAAGACACTGAGGCATTTCATATGCCATGTTTTCTGTAAAATCCTCTTGAGACATTTACTTCTGACATACCTTAATCTGAGGCAAGTTGAAAATTGTAAAGAACCATTGTTCACTCATGATATGTTGACAACCTATCAACCCGGGGCTAGACACAAAGCCATTGTCAGCACAATACTTCAAGTGTTGTTTCATCAGCAGGCTTCATTGATCAGAATTCCTTAGCAAGTCTCGTTAGACAATCCCTGCTCCGGCAGTGTAGCAAAAGGAAGGATACTGTAAACACCCCAAATTTGCCCTCAACCCTTTCACACCATGGCTTGTGATCATCCTCATATGCATAAACACAGTCATATCATCTCACATCTCATTTTTGATTCACTGCATAGTTTCTAGGGCATCTGCACCTAGGGTTTGTGATCTGAGCAATCCCAAAGCTTCTTGAGCCATTCCAAAGGCCACCAATCAACTCAAAGGGGTCCATGTGTGTTCTTATGTCATATTCCATCTCCTCAAAGCCAAAGTTGCAGAGGAATCACAAGAACTAGGGTTTGAGTGGATGCAGAGCCAGGATGAACTGCACAGTTGACCTAAAATTAGGGTTTTGGTTTCAGAGGCCATAACTCCAAATTTTTTGGTCATTCTTGTTTCCATTGATCTCTATATGGTATAGGGAGTATGCATATCAATTTTCATGAAGAAATTCCATGGGGAAGTCATCTGATCAAGGGTTGACTTTTCAGACAAGTCAGTGTAAAATCAGGACATCTGAGGCCCCCAATGACCCAACCAATGGGTGATCTTCATCATTTTGAGTGTATATGATCTTTATTTGATCATGGAAGAAGGTTGAAGTTCATAGAAATCAAGAATTTAGGGTTTTTGCAAATGTTGACTTTTTGGGCATAGTTGACTTTTCAAGAATGCTTCATTTTATGTCATTTTTCAAGCTTTGATTATTGATCCAAAAATGCTTCAAATGGAAAAACTTTGGTCATGAAAGTTGTAGATCTCATCTTTCCCTTTTCAAAAAGTACAAGAACATGATCAAACTCCTCTTGGATCAAAAGTTATGGCAATGCAAAGTTGGCAAAAATCACTTATTTTCAAGGCATGCCCTAAGTGTGAAAATTGCAAAATCATGTGCTAAGTCAAATTGCAACTTCTAATTGGTATCAAACCAGCACATAAACATTCTCTAAGCCTTAAAAAATCAGATTTGAACCAAAGATCACATGTGTTTAGTTCATGTAACAAGGCATTTTTCATGAGATTTCAAAAAAGGCCACAAGTTGCAAAACTCATGATCACATCTCACCAACTTGAGGCATTGGCTGCTGAACCAAGCTAGCTTCATACACACACCATGCTGCGCAGCCCCTAGGCTTTGTACCAAGCTAGCACTTCACCATACCTCTCTTACACAATTTTTGACTTTTTGCAAAAGGCAACTTACCAATCAATAAAGCACATGTCCAATCAACTGACCAATGAGAGAGAGTTATGTGGACAATTTGCAAGCCATTTCATGTACTAAGCCAGCCTGAAACACATTCATTCAAGATATACACAAAAACACTCCCAATTGCAACTTGCTTCGAATTTCTCTCCACAGCCTGAAAACACTTCAACCATCTTCACCATTCAACTCACCTTGCTCCATAGACCACCCAGCACCAAGAACACAAGCCTGAAACAGCCTGAACATCTCACTGCCATTTCTCACTTCATTTTGCAGTTTCAATCGAATCTCCTTCCACAAACCACAAACACACCAGCAAACACTCCAGACCTTCTCCATTCATCCTCAGGATCACAAACCATCATTCATCATGGCCTGAAACCTCCAGAAACTCCATTGCCATTTCTGACCAAGCTTGAGCAGGAGCTTTCGAATCTCACTATCCAGCCAGCTCAAACTTCTTTTGAGCATTCAAACATCTTCTGGGGATCAAGTGGAGTGGTTTGCACTGAAAGAAGTGGCCAGAAAGTCCTCAAGTTGAAAGCTCCAAATCTCAGGTAGCTCGAAAATTATTTTTCCAGAAATCATTTTTCTTGTTACAAACTTGTTCTATGTGATTCACTGATCATCCTGATGTTCTTAGTTTTTGAAATGGCTTTGTTTTGAGTATTTAATTTGTCTCTGAAGCTTGCGTGCCCTAGAACTTGTTCTCTTCGATTCAGCTTGTTTAGGAAGAATAAATTTGTTTTGAGAGAGGGGTTTGATTCGTGAGAGGTTGGAGATCATTTCCCAATTCATAGATTTTGTTTTTGTTACGTTTTGAGGGAGTTGGTGAGTTTCCCGGTGAGGTGCTGGCCGGAGAAGACGACCGGAAGTCTTCTCCGGCCACCTGAGTCATTAAACCCTAATCTCAGGTCATTAACTCCAGTTTGAATTTGAGCCATGGATGTGCGTTGACCTGTTGACTTCCCTCTCTTTTGAATGGCCCAGATCATTTCATTTGCCCTAATCTCTCTCATTAGCTTTAATTAATTCGTAATTAAATTAATTAAGTCAGGTGCAATCCACACCCTTCATTCACGCGCCAGTCAACACTTTCAAACTCAGAATCAATCTCAGCCATCCTTTCCTTTGACTTTCTTTTTATTTGATTTTTAATTCATTTTTATTTCATTAAACTTGTACAATTATTTTAAAATAGCAAAAAATACATAAAAATTATGAAACTTTTTCCCTAAAGTTTTATTAATTTTTATGACCCAAAAACATTTTTATTTTATTTTTTATCATTAAAAAAGTATTTTTAAATATTTAAAAGATTATTTTTAATTGATTAATGGGAATTAATTAATTAAAAATACTTTTAGGTATTTAAAAATTACAAAAAAAATCATGAAATGTTCTAAGACATTTAGAAACATTGTCCAACCTTCAAACAAAATTTCTTTTTTGATCTTGATGCATTTAAAGAATTTTTCATTGAATTAAATCATTTTTTATGCATCAATTTGATCCCAAGTTCAAAAATTCACTTCTGCCTATTGGAGAAGGTTGAGACATTGATTCTTTTTGCTTTGATTTGTGGTTAGCATGTAGTTTCTAAGATAAAATGGCCATGATTTGATCTTGCATTTTCTATTTGTTTGGCATTTATTTTGTTAAGAACCCTAAAAAACCCTAATAACTTGTAAAAATCATATCTTGAGTTTGGTTGAGAGTTGAGAGTTCCCCTTTGGGCAGTGGTTTATTATAGGTTTAGGGTTTCTTTGGGTAGCATTTTCCATTTTTTATCTTAGGGTTTGTTTCTGTTTTGGGTTTTTGTTTGATGTTTGATCCATGAACCCTAATTTGGGCTTTCTTTTGCATCCTTCTTGCATTTCCTTGCATAACTTGACTTGTCATTGCATTTTGTGCATTCTTGTGATCCATTTGACATCTTAAGACATATAGAAAGCATGTTTGACCATTGCATTACATATTTGCCATGTCATTTGCCTTGTATGATTCATAACTTTTCATGTTCATTCATGCTCCTTAACTTGCATCATTTGCATTCATAATCTTGTATGAACATCTCCATGTCTTGCCTCATGTTTGCAGCACCTTACAACATCATAATCATCATCAACATGCTTCTGGTTTTGTTCAGCATCATGTCATTTCATTTCATTTAGCATTGCATTGCATTTCTTCCTAACATTTCAGGTGGTAAGTAAACTTGAGAAGTGAATTTGCCTTCACTTCTCATAACTTTTCTTTTCATCTCTCTTGCATCCATTGCTGCATTCCTATATGTGTTTGAGATTGAGCTTGCTCATTCTTGTTCTTCCCACTTTCTTTCTTCAAGTGACTTGACTTCTTGAATGAAGCAAGTCACTTTGCTTCTCTTGATCCTGTTCATCTGCTTCCTGGTGGCTCCTCTGAAGATTTGTTCTTGTAAACCTCACAAACCTTAGGATCATCCAAGCATGACAATGAATTAGGGTTTTGATTAGTCTCCCCTCTTAGTTTTACCTTTGTGTCTCTCTTTGAGTCCTCTCTTCTCATCTCATAATCAGAGACTAAACCCTAAAGGCTTTAAGACTTTGTGATTAGGGTTATGCCTGCATCCTTCTCTTAGGATGGAGTGTATAACTTTAATCCTAAGTCTTGAACCCTTAATGTGTTTAAATCTCTGAATCAATCCACTTAATAATCATCAAGACATCACACTTGTAACTTGGGCCTTACATTAGGGTTCTAATTCTTCCTTAAGTGGTTAAGAAGGACTAACCCTAGTGTTAATGGACAAGTCCCCCTCAAGTTGTCTTACAAATCATAAAAAACACTTCATCATCATATCATTAACTAAAATCCACTCAATAAAGGCTTTGTTTTGTCATGAGTTTAATCCCTAATCATGGATTAAGTTGAGGAGCTTTCCTCAGCTTAAACATTCTCATCTATCATCCTTCTTTTAGGATGGTGTAATGAGTCTGTTTAATTCCTGATTATGGCTTAACCTCATTACTCAACACTAAACAAAAACCACAAAAACATCTAAATAATCACAAGTAGGTTAATGATCTTAATCCTGCATCAAAGGTGATTAAGTGTGAGAATCTGACTTCACACTTAAGGTAATTCTCATTACCCCTAATCAAAGGGAAGATGTGATGAGTTTACTAATCCATTGGTTTAGGTTTAAGCTCATTTTCTTATGACAAACTTTCACAAGCAATAAAAGACTGAAAATACAAAAACAAACAATAATCGTCTCCTCCGGGATTCTTTTCTCATCACCTTCACTCACAAACGAGAACTTGCTTCTTCCGTCTAATGCAAGACAGTTTGCACCTGAGCCAGACAGGTCATACACTTGAGCATAGACAAACAGGCAGTTCACAAGTCAATTCATCTATCAGTCTCTTTGGGTCGAACTACGGTGTTCTGACTTCCTCATTGCACGAGAGGATACGTAGGCATAACTTAACAGTTATCGAACAAAAGTCTCTGTATATTCCCCCTCCTTCCAGCTTCATTCTTTAGCCTCATGATCTTGAGCATTTCATTCCTTCCTCACACTGACACATCACTATACACTTCACTTCTTTTACACTGACACCTGTATATCCTTTTCCAGCTCTTGTATACACAGATTGCACTGACACTACCCCTTTAAAACACAAATCTTTTAAGCGTGGATCCCGTCGAGTACGACGGACAATCTGGGTGCTAATACCTTCCCAGGTTGTAACCAACCCCCTTTCTCAGTCTCTCTGGTTCGCAAACCGTCTTATCCATATCTTTCTAGGTCTATGCAGCATTGCCTTTCCTCCGGGATAAAAATGCCTAGCTGGCGACTCTATTCATCTCCAGTGAGTTCACGGCTGTGTGTTCTCACTGTTCCCTTCGCCGACCGTTCGCGTCTGTACCCTCATATGACCCTGGTGTCACTTGTCGGGAGCGACAGCTTGGCGACTCTGCTGGGGACCCTTATACTGCAACCAGGGCTTCTGGTTCTTTTTGTGGGTTCCTCCTAGCGCTTGTTTGATTTGTGTTTACTGGGGTGTTATGTGCTTGTATTTATTTTTGTTTATTGCTTTATGTACAGTTACTTTACTGCTTTCTTTATTGCATTTATTTATATCATATTGTCATTGCTGCTGGCTGGATCTGGTTTTTTTGCTTTGGTGGGTGGGTGTTTCATTGAGAGTTAAGATCCTATACCTGGGATCTGAGTGACACCTAGGCTAGAGTGAATCATATTCTTTCCCATTCCATTTCGGTCTGGTGCGGGAATATGAAACACGGTTCAGATATGGGTTTCTTCTTGAGAACTCTGTGTTGCAGATTTCCTGCAATGCTAGGGCTATCTGGGAAGCCTGCTAAGTCTGGATGACCTTTTAGTATTGACCTTCAGAAACTGAGGTGAATTAGAGGAGGAACTGTTATGGTTATTGTAAACACTGTACCTCCGGGTTAGAAGTGTTTACACTTCTCATAACTGATCCAAGTCTGAGGATCCTTGTTTTAGATCATCACCTGTGAGGGGGTTGGACTGTTTGCAGGTTTGCAGGTACCTTGACCTCAGAATACCCTGTTACTTTGACTTTGTTAAGAATACTCCATGTTGGATAGTTCTTGTGATTCTAAAACCCTGGACATGTGGCTCTTTATTTGAGTCCCCCACCTTGGTTACTGGATTTGTAGACCTCCATCTGGAATTCTTGGACACGCATGGACTTCTACCCGGGCATTTTGATCAGATCCAGCTCAGTCACAAACCCTTGCATTTCATTTGCATACATACCCATTGCATCATATTAACATTTGCTTATTTGTGTTTCAGGGTATCCACCTTCATCTGGTTTTGGTTTTGACCCCATCTGCTATATTGACCTATCTCCACCAGCACTTGCTTCAGCTTGTCAGCCATATACTTTAGTTACTTGCACTAGCCAGCCAGTGGCCCACTTCTCAACATCTTCATCAGCACCCTACTCAGTCTTCAACATTATGGCTCCAAAGAAAAGCAACATCACCTATCATTTCTTCCAACCAGACTTATCAGACATCAGGAGGATCCAAACCCTGATCACTCCAGATCACATACCCTTGTTCAGGGAGAGTTATGGAGATATACTGGACATGGTTATGGATCTGGACCCTTCACAGAGGAGCCTCATCCACACCTGCATTCAGTTTTATGATCCTCCTTTGAGATGCTTCACCTTTCAAGACTTCCAGTTGGGGCCTTTATTAGAAGAATACTCATCTTTGATTGGTTTGCCTATCAAGAGAGAAATCCCTTTCAACCCTGAAATGGTCTTTCCCAGCAATAGAAAGGTAGCAAAAGCTTTGCACCTGGAGCCTGTCCTAATTGAGCAGCATATGACCTCTAAAGCTGGGATCCCTGGATTTCATCTGGACTTCCTGATTTCTCAAGCTAGTCTGAAAGCCTCCCTGGGGGAGTGGAGAGCCGTTTGTGCTCTGTTGGCCTTAAGTGTATATGGAATTGTGTTGTTTGCAGATGAGCCTCGATTCATCAGCAAGAATGCAATCCATTTGTTCATCCTGAAGAACCCAGTGCCAACTTTGCTAGGAGATCTCTATTACTCAGTGCACCAGAGGAATGAGAAACAGAGGGGAAGATTAGTGAGGATTTGTGCTCCATTATTCCATGCTTGGCTTCTTAAGCATCTACCCAGGACAGATGCATTCCTAAATCCTCATCAGCAAAGCAACTGGGCTAAGAGGCTCACTACTCTCACTTCAGCAGACATCAGATGGTGTACTCAAAGCACCAAGGGCAGAGATATCATTACAAGTTGTGGGCACTTTCCCAATGTGCCTTTAATAGGGGTCAAGGGAAGTATCAATTACAACCCTCTGCTGTTCAGGAGGCAATTAGGCTATGCACTGGTCCATACTCCCAGGGAGCAAGACTTGGTTGAGACCCTCTACTGTGAGAACAAGATTAGTCTGGCAACTGTTAGGCAGGCTGCCTGGGCCTGGGATCATGTTCAAACCAAGGGAATCACCACTCTGGGGAAATGCAATAATGTGGCATCAGTCCAATATTATGAGTGGTCCCATGCTAGGGCCCGATTCTCTGGAATGCCCTTCACCATAGAAGACATGCCTGAGTCATCTTCAGCACCACCCCCTGCCACTATCAGTTTGGAGGAGTTTGAGAGCTTGAAGGAAAGAAATGAGAAGTTAACCCAGGCCTTGCAGAAGACCCTCCGGGAGAGGAGTGAAGGTGTGAGGGAGATTGAAAGATTGGAGAAGTTGAGGGTGGAACACTTGACTAAAATTGAGAAGTCTGGAGATTATATCAACAAGTCTAAGGCTGGTGAGCAGATTCTGAAGAATGCTTGTAAAGAAGCCCAGTTCCAGAGAGCAAGAACAGACTTGTACCTGAAAGAGAGTCAGGCCAGGTGGGTCCGGATCACTGAGGCCCGTACTCTAGAAGACAAGAGAGTCCAGGACAAGATGGAGCAGATGGAAAAAGCCCTGGCAGCAGCCCAGAAGGAAATATCAGAGCTAGAAATCAGAGCTGGAGTGAAGAGGTCTAAGGACCAAGGTCAGAACAAGAAGTTGACTGCAGCTGTTGCAACAAGAAACCTTCTCATCAGAGGTCTCACGGAGCGTCCGGCTGATCCTGTGACCGAAGCACTTCTCAAGGAAGTTCGTGAGGATGAGTTTGGCCTTGGAGTTTGATCATTTGCTTGTTGTTGTTCCTTTTCCATGTACTTTTGTTTTTTGTGATGTATTTTGACCCCTTTAAGGGCTGGTGTTGTAAAATGAACAAGTTGTATTATTTCATCTTATGTAATATATTTGTGTTGGTTCCTATCTGGGTTCACTTCAAAAGCAACTTCAACAGCATCATCTTCAAGGGTCTGGAAGGGTCAAAACTGAAGGCCAAACCGGATACCTTGAGAGCAAATAAGCATAACTGCATTGCATACTAACCCTTTTGTTGGTTTTGTAGGTTTTGTTTTGTTGTTGCTAACCTCTGTTGAAATCTCAGGAATTATTGCTCGCCGCCGGGTATTTCCCCTCAACAGGCCACACAGGTACCCAACTAGAAACAACCTTCCGGGAATTCAGATGGATCAGATGCAGCAGGACCTTACGGAGGTCAGAAACCAGATGGCCAACGAAAGGTTGGAGATGAGAACTCAGATAACACAGTTCATGGAAGTAATGAACAACTTAGCTCAAAGTCAGGAGAGGCTCAGAGCCTTGGTAGAAGGGAGGAATCAAGATGAGCCCCATGTGAGGACTGCTGGCACAAGTAACAATGAACGGGTGCAACCCCATGTTAACCCTCCTGTGTTTGGCCCACATTTACATCCTGAGATTAACATTCCTGCAAATGTTCAAGGAACAGCCACTGCAGCCAGAGTACTTCAAGAAGATCCTCAGGAGGACCAATTTACAGTAATGGGTGCTGGAGAGGAAACTTATGATAGACGATTGGAGGAAATAGCTGAGAAGTTGAGATCACTGGAGTCTCAAAATTCTTTGGGCTTCGACGTCATGGACATGGGTTTGGTAGACGGGGTCAGGATCCCCCATAAGTTCAAGCCTCCTTGTTTCGAAAAGTATAATGGGACTTCATGCCCCCGGACTCATTTGCAATCATTTCTGGGAAGGCTGAAGGCCTATACAATGGATGAGAAACTTTGGATGTTCTACTTCGAAGATAGCTTGACTGGAGCTTCTAGGGAATGGTATTCCCATCTGACAAGAGCAACTATAAGATGCTGGAAGGACCTGGCAGAAGCCTTCATCAGACAGTATCAGTATAATCTAGACATGGCACCCAATAGGACTCTCCTTATGGGAATGTCACAGTCGTCAAGGGAAAGTTTCCGAGAATATGCCCAGAGATGGAGGCAATTGGCTGCTGCCGTTCAACCACCAATGTCTGAGAGGAAATGGCAGACATGTTTATGAACACTCTCCAGGGAACGTATATTGACAGGTTGGCTGCTTTCTCTTCCACTAGCTTCGCAGATGTTGTTATAGCTGGGGAGAGAATTGAAAGCCTGTTAAAAATGGGTAAGATCTCCGATAATGGTGCCAGCTCGTCCAGTAGTACAAGAAAGCCTTTTGCAGGCCCGAGAAGAACTGGCGAGACCAATGCCATTCACACCAACAGGGGTAGGCCCCAGTATGTTCAAAGGTCAATAGCAGCAGTCACCATCCCTGCTCCAGCTCATCCTCAGCCAGTCTATCAACCTCCGCGACAAAACTTCCAACAACAACCTCAGTATCAGCAGAATCAATATCCTCCAAGAAACTACAACAGCAACAACACCAACAACAACAATCAACAGAGGCCATTCCAGCAAAGGCCTTCCCAAGCTAACCGAGTGATCGACCCGATCCCAATGCTGTATGCTGCCTTGTTGCCACAACTTCTGAAACTCAACCTAGTTGAGCTAAGAACGTTGGCACCTCCGGATCCCAATAGTCTACCAAGAAACTATGACTCCAATGCTAGGTGTGCTTTCCATTCAAACGCACCTGGTCACAGTACAGAAAAATGCAGGGCTCTGCATATGAAGGTACAAGACTTGGTAGACTCCAAGGCTCTGAATTTTGCACCTCCGCCCAATGTCAATAAAAACCCTATGCCAAACCATGGTGGTCCCCGAATTAATGCTATTGAAGAAGACCAACCGTCTTATTTAATAACCAGTGTGGATCAGATCAGGACACCATTGGTGGAAATCAAGGCTCAACTCCGTGAAAACCAAATATTTCCAGGGTGTGAACTAGGGTGTCCCTATTGTAATATTTCATGGAATGGGTGTGAGGACCTGAGGAATGGCATTGACAGCCTTATTCAGAGTGGCTTGCTGCAGATCACTACATCATTTCCGACAAATCCGACAACTTCATCAACAACGGTTTCAGAACCTCCTACAACCGCAGCAACTATTGTTCCCGATAATTCACCAGCAACATCAACAAGTACTTCGTCTGTCCTCCCAAATGATCAGTTTTCAACAGCTTCTCCTGCTACAACTTCAGCTTCATTCCATTTCGAATCTCCATCAACAACAACAGCAGTCCTTTCAACAGTACCTCCTACAACTCCAGCAATCAATCATGAAGATGTCTCTACTGTTACCATATTCTACGATCCTGAAAATAACTCTGCCTACCATTCAGAAGGTGCTGCTCCCATCAGGGCACCAGTTACAATCTTTTATGATCCACAAACAATTACAGTACCTTCAGCAGCAGCAATCAGTCCAGTCACTGTCACGGTGCCTGGACCAGTACCATATGAAAGCAATAGGGCCATCCCTTGGCACTATGGCTCTGACGTGTATTGCGAAGGAAAAAGAATCACTCTTGAAACATCAGCACCTGCACCACAAGTAGATAATGTGGGGGGAGGCGGAGGCTTCACTCGAAGAGGACGTCTCTTCGCCTCACAAGTTCAAAGACCTATTGCCGAAGCAGAAGCTGCTGCCAAGGCAAAAGGAAAGAGCCCGGTGCAGGAAGATCAAGCTGTCAAAGAAGCCTTGAAGACACCGTTCGATCAAGAAGTTGATGAGTTTATGAGAATCATCAAAAAGAGTGATTACAAAATTGTGGATCAACTTCACCAGACGCCATCCAAAATCTCTATCCTCTCACTGCTTATGTGCTCCGAAGCCCATCAGAATGCACTACTCAAGGTCTTGCACGCAGCTTACGTGCCTGAAGAGATTACTGTCAACCAGTTGGAAACCGTGGTTGGAAATGTTACTGCTAGCAATGGGCTAGGGTTTACCAATTCTGACTTGACAGCGGATGGCCGCAACCACAACAAAGCCTTGCACATAACCATGGAATGCAAAGGAGCTGTCCTTTCTCATGTGCTGGTGGACACAGGTTCTTCCCTGAATGTCTTACCAAAGAAGGCTCTGGTGAAGTTAGAATATGATGGATTGGCATTGAGACCCAGCAACCTGGTGGTACGAGCCTTTGATGGCTCTAAGAGATCGGTTCTGGGAGAGATTGAGCTGCCCGTGACAATTGGCCCACAGACCTTTAAAACTATCTTTTATGTGATGGACATTCAGCCCGCCTACAGCTGTTTGTTGGGTAGACCCTGGATTCACGCCGCCGGCGCAATAACGTCTACCCTTCACCAAAAGTTAAAATTTGAGTGGGAGGGCCAAGTTGTCACAATCTGTGGAGAGGAGGACATTTTTGTCAGCCACCTGGCAACCTATAAGTACATTGAAATGGATGGGGAGATCCATGAAACAATGAGCCAGGGGTTTGAAGTTTTGAATGTGAATGAAGCATCTGCTGTATCTGGTACTCCAATGTCATCATACCAACAAGCCCGGAAGGTTGTTGAGGAAGGAACTGCCCTAGGCTGGGGCAAGGTCTTAGCTGTGGAGGAGAAGAAGGACAAGTTTGGGTTGGGTTACAGACCAACTCAACATCAAGCAAAGGCTGCTGCAGAGCCAGGTTTTGTCAGTGGGGGGATGCTTACCCCTGATGCTATCAACTGTCTGGAAGACGAGCTGGAAGAGGAGCGCAATCTGGAGAATTGGATTCGTCCAAAGATCCCGGGGAGCAGTATCTCGAACTGGTCTTCCCAGGAAATTATAAGAGTTACTCATGCAGAGTAATTATTATTTCCTGTATTTTTATAGCATGCATCCAAGTCTTGCATCTTGCCCAAGATGACAAGACTCATTTTGTAATCAGGGCCATCTGTACTTTTGTGCAAACAAGATTAAATTAATGAAATACCAGACATCTTTTTGCAAACGGGTCTTTTTCTTTTCTGTTCACTGTTTTTCCATTTTTCTTTTTGTACAAAAAATAAATGGCGGTGTTTTCAAAATGATAACTTCATTTCACTTTTTTTCTAAAGCAAGATTAAAATCAATCACTAAAATGAACCAACTTAACCCTTGCAGAGAGTGCCTTCCTGACAGCACCGACAACAGCACGGCTATGACATCGTATGACTTTGACAATCCAATCAATCAAGCTGATGAAGGGGTTGGAGAAGAATATGAGCTTCCTGAAGAGCTAGCCAGGTTGTTAAGACAAGAGGAAAAGGTTATTACCCCTCACCAGGAGGAGGTCGAAGTGATCAATCTTGGTACAGATGAAGACGTGAAAGAAGTTAGAATCGGGGCCTGCCTGCAAGACTCAGTGAAGAGACAACTGATAGATCTGCTTCAAGAGTATGTTGATGTGTTTGCTTGGTCGTATCAAGACATGCCAGGGTTGGATACCGACATTGTTGTGCACAAGCTGCCTCTAAGGGAAGAATGCCCACCAGTCAAACAGAAGCTGCGCCGAACTCGCCCAGACATGGCTATGAAAATCAAGGAAGAGGTACAAAAGCAATGGGACGCCGGGTTCCTTGCTGTGACTAGCTATCCGCCGTGGGTTGCTAACATAGTACCCGTGCCTAAGAAAGACGGCAAAGTAAGAATGTGTGTTGATTACCGGGATCTGAACAGAGCCAGCCCGAAAGATGACTTCCCATTACCTCACATTGATGTATTGGTGGATAACACGGCTCAGTTCTCGGTATTCTCCTTCATGGATGGATTTTCAGGATATAATCAGATCAAGATGTCACCTGAAGACATGGAGAAGACAACATTCATCACACCTTGGGGCACGTTCTGTTACAAAGTGATGCCATTCGGACTGAAGAATGCTGGTGCCACATATCAACGGGCTATGGTGACATTATTCCACGATATGATCCACAAGGAAATCGAGTGTTATGTGGATGATATGATCGCCAAGTCCCTTACAGAAGAAGATCACCTGGTGAATCTGCTGAAGTTGTTCAAGCGTCTGAGGAAGTATCAACTGAAGTTGAACCCCAACAAATGCACATTCGGGGTGCGATCCGGTAAGCTGCTGGGCTTTATTGTAAGCGAGAAAGGGATTGAAGTTGACCCTGATAAAGTCAAAGCTATTCAAGAAATGCCTGCGCCGAAAACTGAGAAAGAAGTTCGAGGGTTCTTAGGTCGATTGAACTACATTTCGCGGTTCATATCTCACCTCACAGCAACCTGTGAACCTTTGTTCAAGCTGTTAAGAAAAGAACAGACGGTCAGGTGGAACGAAGATTGCCAGAAGGCTTTTGACAAGATCAAAGAGTACTTACAAGAACCTCCAATCCTCATGCCTCCAGTAGAAGGAAGACCTCTGATTATGTACTTGACAGTGTTAGAAGAGTCAATGGGGTGTGTGCTGGGCCAGCATGACGAGTCTGGTCGAAAAGAGTATGCAATATACTACCTAAGCAAAAAGTTCACCGACTGTGAACAGCGTTATTCACTGCTCGAGAAAACTTGCTGTGCTTTAGCGTGGGCTGCTCGCCGACTGAGACAGTATATGTTGACCCACACTACCTTATTAATCTCAAAGATGGATCCAGTTAAGTACATTTTCGAGAAGCCAGCTCTTACCGGAAGGGTTGCAAGATGGCAAATGATCCTTACAGAATACGACATACAGTACACATCTCAGAAAGCCATCAAGGGCAGTGTACTATCTGAATATCTTGCTGAGCAACCCATTGATGACTACCAGCCTAGGAGGTTTGACTTCCCTGATGAGGACATCATGTTCATTAAAGCAAAAGATCACGAAGAGCCTATTCACACTGAAGGGCCTGACCCAGAAGAAGAATGGACTATGATGTTTGATGGGGCTGTTAACATGAATGGTCGTGGTGTTGGTGCAGTACTCATTACACCTAAAGGAGTTCACATGCCTTTCTCGGCAAAACTCACTTTCAACTGCACTAACAACGAAGCTGAATACGAAGCTTGCATTATGGGTCTTGAGGAAGCCATTGACCTCAGGATCAAAACTTTGACTGTATTCGGAGATTCAGCTTTGGTAGTCAATCAAACCAACGGAAAATGGTACACCCACCAAGATCATCTGATACCTTACAGGGATTATACAAGGAGGTTATTGACTTTCTTCACAACAGTCAAGCTTGAGTATATCCCTCGGGACGAGAATCAGTTTGCAGATGCTCTTGCTACCATTTCATCCATGATCAAAGTTCAAGCCGCTAACTTTGTACCTCAGATTTCAGTGTCCAGACTCGACAGACCAGCATATGTATTTGCAGCGGAGGTTGTAAAAGATGATAAGCCTTGGTTCCATGACATTAAGTGCTTCTTGGAGGATCAAACATACCCACCTGGGGCATCTACCAATGATAAGAAGACTTTGAGAAGGCTTGCTGGAAGTTTCTTTCTGAACACTGATGGATCTTTATACAAAAGGAACTTTGATATGGTACTCCTCCGATGTGTTGACAAGACGGAAGCAGATTTGTTGATGCACGAAGTGCACGAAGGATCCTTTGGTACCCATGCCGGAGGGCATGCCATGGCTAAGAAGTTGCTAAGATCAGGCTATTACTGGATCACAATGGGTGCAGACTGTTGTGCTTACGCCAGAAAATGCCACAAATGCCAGATTTACGCAGATAAGGTGCATGTGCCTCCCAATCCTTTGAACATCATGTCTTCACCTTGGCCCTTTGCCATGTGGGGCATTGATATGATCGGCAAGATTGAGCCGACCGCTTCAAATGGCCACAGATTCATCTTGGTCGCCATTGACTATTTCACCAAGTGGGTTGAAGCAGCCTCATATGCAAACGTCACAAGACAAGTGGTAGCCAGATTTCTGAAGAGAGATATCATCTGTCGATATGGAGTGCCCGAGCGAATCATTACTGATAATGGTTCCAATCTAAACAATAAAATGATGGCAGAACTGTGCCGGGACTTCAAAATTCAACATCACAATTCTTCTCCTTACAGGCCAAAGATGAATGGCGCTGTTGAGGCGGCAAACAAGAATATTAAGAAGATTGTGCAAAAGATGGTAGTCACCTACAGAGACTGGCATGAAATGCTACCGTTCGCCTTGCATGGGTACCGCACGTCAATCAGGACATCCACTGGGGCAACACCGTATCAACTTGTGTATGGTATGGAAGCAGTCCTACCGGTTGAAGTTGAACTACCCTCTCTGCGGGTATTGATGGATGTTAAGCTGAACGAAGCAGAATGGGTTAAGGCCCGATACGAGCAACTAAGTCTGATTGAAGAGAAAAGATTGGCTGCAATTTGCCATGGGCAGTTATATCAGAAGAGAATGAAGAAGGCCTTCGATCAGAAAGTCAGGCACCGAGAGTACCAAGTGGGAGATCTTGTGCTGAAAAGAATCCTCCCTCCTCATACAGACCACAGGGGCAAATGGACTCCAAATTATGAAGGGCCATTCGTTGTAAAGAAAGTTTTCTCTGGTGGAGCACTGATGCTCAGCACCATGGATGGTGAAGACTTCCCATCCCCTGTGAATTCAGATGCAGTTAAAAAATACTTCGCATAAAATGACCCGCTGGACATAAAAACAGAATGTGAGTCCAGGCAAAAAATAGGGCATCCCGGCGAGTCAAAAACAGAATAAAAGACTCGGGCAAAAATAAGGGAAATAAATGAAAAAATGTACACCCGCTGAGTTGAAAAGCCGCATTGGACAACTCAGGCAAAAATGGGTATCCCGATGGATTGAAAACCCGAAAGGGCGATCCATGCAAAATAAGGGAATAAGCGAACAACTGCATTCTGAATTCGTCTGTATCGCTTACAACTTAGAAAGCTTCGACGGAATCAAGCTTCAATCAGAATCAACTCTCTCCAGAAAGCAAGACGAGAAGAACGTCATTGTCATACGAGTCATAGCAGAAGAGGAAGCTCCTTGAAAGCGTCGTCAGCATCGCCAGCACTTTATTTCTCAATTTGTAACAATCTCCTCATTTCAGGAGATATGTTTCTGTGACTGTATCTTGCCAATTCAGGGCACATGAATTAATAAAATCAGATTTTCAGTCATGTCTCGTTTTTACACTTATGTTTTGCAAAGAATTGTCTGATGTCTCTAAAAAACTAGTTGCATAAGTACAGATGCTTTTCTCCCAAAAGTAATAATAATAAAACACATGCTTGCAGGGAATATACTTACTCGTGAGAATGCTTGATTCCTATGACGGAATCCAGTAAAGGATACCTCGGGACCTTTTGTGCGTCTCCTTATCTTTGCAGGATTGCAGGTATCCAGGACGCAACCTGGGGCATGCAGGTTACGCCTCAGCAAGTTGGCGAATCATTATCAACTCGGTCTATCTTCCACGTGGCAATGGAGAGTGCCCATTTCCCCAGCAAAGTTGCCAAATCAACAAACATGCTTAACACTCAGGATGTTTTCTCCCCAGCCGAGTTGTCTCTCATTACTATCCCCAGCTGAGTTGTTTCTCATTGCTCTCCCCAGCTGAGTTACCAACGGCATTCCCCCAGTTGAAGCACCAACCTCTATTCCTCAGCAAGATGCAAGAATCAGGGAATCATCTCCCCGCAGAATCCCCAGCCTCTATTCAGAAGAGCAACGCACGAAGAAGTCACAACAGAGTGAAGAAAGCGTCTACAAACCCCAGCTGGGTCCCGTATTACAAGGATATGTCAATCAGTGACCTATATCCCCAAGCAGATACATCACCAGATCTACCAATGATCTCATCCCCAGCTGGGATGTTCACTTCAAGCAGACCAACCAGAGATCCTCGCAGCAACGGGATCCGAATCCTGGATCTGTGCCTCTTTGCATAATCATGGCATTTGCATCATACTATCCCCTCAGAACGTAGCATTCCGTCTAATACGGAGCATTACGGCAAAAATCAAATGCATAGCATAATCATAAGTCATGCTGTGAATTGAACACTTGTGAATAATAAACTGTTCATCATCATTGTACAAAAATCCCACCAGAATCCCAGCAAAAGCAGTTGCCTCTCCAATCACAAACACCGGTATATACACCTTCATGACACCCGTCCGTGTCATATTACCAGCAGAAAGCCAAAGACATCCTCTTTGCACTCACATATACTTATATATACATTTTCTTGACACCCGTCCGTGTCATATCCCCAGCACAGTCGCTTACACCTTCATCACCCATACACTTGTTAATATCATACTTTTCTCTTTTGACACTCGTCCGTGTCACTCTCCCCAGCAGATAAACACTCATCTATATATACTCACTAATCATTGGTACACTTATACAGATACTCGTCCGTATCTTGTATACATCATCTCATATCCCCACAGATTCGACAGTAGTCCTTGTTCTTTGTTAACCAGTTGGTACTCGTCCGTACCATCATCTCAGAACATTGCGTCTAGTGTTTGTTTCCACATGATACTCGTTCGTATCATAGTCTTAGGGATGCTCGTCCGCATCTTTAATCCATACACCGTGTCAAACACTCTTGTCTCCTCAAATACAGATACTCGTCTGTGTCTGCTATTCCCCAGAAGGATTCCTTCAGATTCAACACTCGTCCGTGTTCCTTGTTAACCAGTTGATACTCGTCCGTATCATCATCTCTGAACATGTGTCAGTTTGTTTCTACACGATACTCGTCCGTATCGTAGTTTTAAGGATGCTCGTCCGCATCTTTAATCTATACACAATACCAAACACTTATACTTTCCTTTCTTGGTTGTGAACGCTCGTCCGTGTTCACTATATCCCCAGTAGATCACCAACAAAGCATTTTCTTTTATCTGAAACCTCGAGAGCAGCCGTCCCCTGCTGAGTGGTCGTCCTCCACTTCTTGATGGTCGTCCTCCATCATGCTCGTCCGATGGCCGTCCCCATCGTTGATTTTTAGCAGCCGTCCCCTGCTAGGTGGTCGTCCTCCACCTTTTTGATGATCGTCCTTCATCATTTTATCCAATGGCCGTCCCCATTGTTGATTTTGGTTATCTGGCATTCGTCCTATGTCATGAGAAACCTCGAGAGCAGCCGTACCCTGCTGAGTGGTCGTCCTCCACTTCTTGATGGTCGTCCTCCATCATGCTCGTCCGATGGCCGTCCCCATCGTTGACCTTTTCTATCCGATGGCCGTCCCCATCGTTGATATTTTCGGCAGCCGTACCCTGCCAGGTGGTCGTCCTCCACCTTTGATGGTCGTCCCCATCATATTCCTTTTATCCCCAACAGAGCAGCCGTCCCCTGCTAGGTGATCGTCCTTCACCTTTGATGGCCGTACCCCATCATCTGTTTATTTCATTCATTCTTTAACCCGATGGCCGTCCCCGTCATGGTCCCTTTTCTTTTTAGCCCGATGGCCGTCCCCATCGTCGGTTACTTTGCTTTATGAACTTGATGGCCGTCCCCGTCATGTTTCATTAACCCCCAGAGAATGCTACAACTTTATCTTGATGGCCGTCCCCATCATGATATTTTTATTTTTCCCAGCTAGTCGGCCGTCCCCGTCTTAGCTTTACCTTTTATCCCCAGCATGTCGGCCGTCCCCGTCATTGCTTTATTTTCCTCACCTTCCCCAGCGTGTCGGCCGTCCCCGCCATTGCTATTTACCCGGCAGTCGTCCTCTGCTCGACGGTCGTCCTCCGTCGCCCACTTTACAATACACTTTAATTTTCTTTTACAATCTATATCCCTTTTCTTCTTCATTCTGTGAGTGCAAATTTTGGACTGTCTTTGGTATTCAACCACAAGTTATCTTGTTGGCCTGCTAAGCCGTTGCTTACATCCTGCACAGCTAACTCGTGTTTGAATAGGGGCAGCTGTAAACACCCCAAATTTGCCCTCACCCCTTTCACACCATGGCTTGTGATCATCCTCATATGCATAAACACAGTCATATCATCTCACATCTCATTTTTGATTCACTGCATAGTTTCTAGGGCATCTGCACCTAGGGTTTGTGATCTGAGCAATCCCAAAGCTTCTTGAGCCATTCCAAAGGCCACCAATCAACTCAAAGGGGTCCATGTGTGTTCTTATGTCATATTCCATCTCCTCAAAGCCAAAGTTGCAGAGGAATCACAAGAACTAGGGTTTGAGTGGATGCAGAGCCAGGATGAACTGCACAGTTGACCTAAAATTAGGGTTTTGGTTTCAGAGGCCATAACTCCAAATTTTTTGGTCATTCTTGTTTCCATTGATCTCTATATGGTATAGGGAGTATGCATATCAATTTTCATGAAGAAATTCCATGGGGAAGTCATCTGATCAAGGGTTGACTTTTCAGACAAGTCAGTGTAAAATCAGGACATCTGAGGCCCCCAATGACCCAACCAATGGGTGATCTTCATCATTTTGAGTGTATATGATCTTTATTTGATCATGGAATAAGGTTGAAGTTCATAGAAATCAAGAATTTAGGGTTTTTGCAAATGTTGACTTTTTGGGCATAGTTGACTTTTCAAGAATGCTTCATTTTATGTCATTTTTCAAGCTTTGATTATTGATCCAAAAATGCTTCAAATGGAAAAACTTTGGTCATGAAAGTTGTAGATCTCATCTTTCCCTTTTCAAAAAGTACAAGAACATGATCAAACTCCTCTTGGATCAAAAGTTATGGCAATGCAAAGTTGGCAAAAATCACTTATTTTCAAGGCATGCCCTAAGTGTGAAAATTGCAAAATCATGTGCTAAGTCAAATTGCAACTTCTAATTGGTATCAAACCAGCACATAAACATTCTCTAAGCCTTAAAAAATCAGATTTGAACCAAAGATCACATGTGTTTAGTTCATGTAACAAGGCATTTTTCATGAGATTTCAAAAAAGGCCACAAGTTGCAAAACTCATGATCACATCTCACCAACTTGAGGCATTGGCTCCTGAACCAAGCTAGCTTCATACACACACCATGCTGCGCAGCCCCTAGGCTTTGTACCAAGCTAGCACTTCACCATACCTCTCTTACACAATTTTTGACTTTTTGCAAAAGGCAACTTACCAATCAATAAAGCACATGTCCAATCAACTGACCAATGAGAGAGAGTTATGTGGACAATTTGCAAGCCATTTCATGTACTAAGCCAGCCTGAAACACATTCATTCAAGATATACACAAAAACACTCCCAATTACAACTTGCTTCGAATTTCTCTCCACAGCCTGAAAACACTTCAACCATCTTCACCATTCAACTCACCTTGCTCCATAGACCACCCAGCACCAAGAACACAAGCCTGAAACAGCCTGAACATCTCACTGCCATTTCTCACTTCATTTTGCAGTTTCAATCGAATCTCCTTCCACAAACCACAAACACACCAGCAAACACTCCAGACCTTCTCCATTCATCCTCAGGATCACAAACCATCATTCATCATGGCCTGAAACCTCCAGAAACTCCATTGCCATTTCTGACCAAGCTTGAGCAGGAGCTTTCGAATCTCACTATCCAGCCAGCTCAAACTTCTTTTGAGCATTCAAACATCTTCTGGGGATCAAGTGGAGTGGTTTGCACTGAAAGAAGTGGCCAGAAAGTCCTCAAGTTGAAAGCTCCAAATCTCAGGTAGCTCGAAAATTATTTTTCCAGAAATCATTTTTCTTGTTACAAACTTGTTCTATGTGATTCACTGATCATCCTGATGTTCTTAGTTTTTGAAATGGCTTTGTTTTGAGTATTTAATTTGTCTCTGAAGCTTGCGTGCCCTAGAACTTGTTCTCTTCGATTCAGCTTGTTTAGGAAGAATAAATTTGTTTTGAGAGAGGGGTTTGATTCGTGAGAGGTTGGAGATCATTTCCCAATTCATAGATTTTGTTTTTGTTACGTTTTGAGGGAGTTGGTGAGTTTCCCGGTGAGGTGCTGGCCGGAGAAGACGACCGGAAGTCTTCTCCGGCCACCTGAGTCATTAAACCCTAATCTCAGGTCATTAACTCCAGTTTGAATTTGAGCCATGGATGTGCGTTGACCTGTTGACTTCCCTCTCTTTTGAATGGCCCAGATCATTTCATTTGCCCTAATCTCTCTCATTAGCTTTAATTAATTCGTAATTAAATTAATTAAGTCAGGTGCAATCCACACCCTTCATTCACGCGCCAGTCAACACTTTCAAACTCAGAATCAATCTCAGCCATCCTTTCCTTTGACTTTCTTTTTATTTGATTTTTAATTCATTTTTATTTCATTAAACTTGTACAATTATTTTAAAATAGCAAAAAATACATAAAAATTATGAAACTTTTTCCCTAAAGTTTTATTAATTTTTATGACCCAAAAACATTTTTATTTTATTTTTTATCATTAAAAAAGTATTTTTAAATATTTAAAAGATTATTTTTAATTGATTAATGGGAATTAATTAATTAAAAATACTTTTAGGTATTTAAAAATTACAAAAAAATTCATGAAATGTTCTAAGACATTTAGAAACATTGTCCAACCTTCAAACAAAATTTCTTTTTTGATCTTGATGCATTTAAAGAATTTTTCATTGAATTAAATCATTTTTTATGCATCAATTTGATCCCAAGTTCAAAAATTCACTTCTGCCTATTGGAGAAGGTTGAGACATTGATTCTTTTTGCTTTGATTTGTGGTTAGCATGTAGTTTCTAAGATAAAATGGCCATGATTTGATCTTGCATTTTCTATTTGTTTGGCATTTATTTTGTTAAGAACCCTAAAAAACCCTAATAACTTGTAAAAATCATATCTTGAGTTTGGTTGAGAGTTGAGAGTTCCCCTTTGGGCAGTGGTTTATTATAGGTTTAGGGTTTCTTTGGGTAGCATTTTCCATTTTTTATCTTAGGGTTTGTTTCTGTTTTGGGTTTTTGTTTGATGTTTGATCCATGAACCCTAATTTGGGCTTTCTTTTGCATCCTTCTTGCATTTCCTTGCATAACTTGACTTGTCATTGCATTTTGTGCATTCTTGTGATCCATTTGACATCTTAAGACATATAGAAAGCATGTTTGACCATTGCATTACATATTTGCCATGTCATTTGCCTTGTATGATTCATAACTTTTCATGTTCATTCATGCTCCTTAACTTGCATCATTTGCATTCATAATCTTGTATGAACATCTCCATGTCTTGCCTCATGTTTGCAGCACCTTACAACATCATAATCATCATCAACATGCTTCTGGTTTTGTTCAGCATCATGTCATTTCATTTCATTTAGCATTGCATTGCATTTCTTCCTAACATTTCAGGTGGTAAGTAAACTTGAGAAGTGAATTTGCCTTCACTTCTCATAACTTTTCTTTTCATCTCTCTTGCATCCATTGCTGCATTCCTATATGTGTTTGAGATTGAGCTTGCTCATTCTTGTTCTTCCCACTTTCTTTCTTCAAGTGACTTGACTTCTTGAATGAAGCAAGTCACTTTGCTTCTCTTGATCCTGTTCATCTGCTTCCTGGTGGCTCCTCTGAAGATTTGTTCTTGTAAACCTCACAAACCTTAGGATCATCCAAGCATGACAATGAATTAGGGTTTTGATTAGTCTCCCCTCTTAGTTTTACCTTTGTGTCTCTCTTTGAGTCCTCTCTTCTCATCTCATAATCAGAGACTAAACCCTAAAGGCTTTAAGACTTTGTGATTAGGGTTATGCCTGCATCCTTCTCTTAGGATGGAGTGTATAACTTTAATCCTAAGTCTTGAACCCTTAATGTGTTTAAATCTCTGAATCAATCCACTTAATAATCATCAAGACATCACACTTGTAACTTGGGCCTTACATTAGGGTTCTAATTCTTCCTTAAGTGGTTAAGAAGGACTAACCCTAGTGTTAATGGACAAGTCCCCCTCAAGTTGTCTTACAAATCATAAAAAACACTTCATCATCATATCATTAACTAAAATCCACTCAATAAAGGCTTTGTTTTGTCATGAGTTTAATCCCTAATCATGGATTAAGTTGAGGAGCTTTCCTCAGCTTAAACATTCTCATCTATCATCCTTCTTTTAGGATGGTGTAATGAGTCTGTTTAATCCCTGATTATGGCTTAACCTCATTACTCAACACTAAACAAAAACCACAAAAAGATCTAAATAATCACAAGTAGGTTAATGATCTTAATCCTGCATCAAAGGTGATTAAGTGTGAGAATCTGACTTCACACTTAAGGTAATTCTCATTACCCCTAATCAAAGGGAAGATGTGATGAGTTTACTAATCCATTGGTTTAGGTTTAAGCTCATTTTCTTATGACAAACTTTCACAAGCAATAAAAGACTGAAAATACAAAAACAAACAATAATCGTCTCCTCCGGGATTCTTTTCTCATCACCTTCACTCACAAACGAGAACTTGCTTCTTCCGTCTAATGCAAGACAGTTTGCACCTGAGCCAGACAGGTCATACACTTGAGCATAGACAAACAGGCAGTTCACAAGTCAATTCATCTATCAGTCTCTTTGGGTCGAACTACGGTGTTCTGACTTCCTCATTGCACGAGAGGATACGTAGGCATAACTTAACAGTTATCGAACAAAAGTCTCTGTATATTCCCCCTCCTTCCAGCTTCATTCTTTAGCCTCATGATCTTGAGCATTTCATTCCTTCCTCACACTGACACATCACTATACACTTCACTTCTTTTACACTGACACCTGTATATCCTTTTCCAGCTCTTGTATACACAGATTGCACTGACACTACCCCTTTAAAACACAAATCTTTTAAGCGTGGATCCCGTCGAGTACGACGGACAATCTGGGTGCTAATACCTTCCCAGGTTGTAACCAACCCCCTTTCTCAGTCTCTCTGGTTCGCAAACCGTCTTATCCATATCTTTCTAGGTCTATGCAGCATTGCCTTTCCTCCGGGATAAAAATGCCTAGCTGGCGACTCTATTCATCTCCAGTGAGTTCACGGCTGTGTGTTCTCACTGTTCCCTTCGCCGACCGTTCGCGTCTGTACCCTCATATGACCCTGGTGTCACTTGTCGGGAGCGACAGATACTTCTTGAGCAGAAGGGTATCATCGTCTCTCATCCCCAGCGAGAGGCAACTTAAACTCTTATCTTCAGCATGAAGCTTTATCATTGACATCCTCCATCATCCCCAGTAGAGTTGAAAGTTGAAATCTCTCCCAGCAAGGTAACAGAAGGTGGGTGTCATCCCCAAGCAGAAGTTTCCCTTCAGACAGGGGCAATTCTCAGCAGTATAAGGAGTGTTCTTTCCTCCCCAGCAAGGTGTTTCCTCAGCAGTGTCATGCCTTTGGTTCCCAGCCAAGCCAGGAAGTCCTCACTTCCCTACCAGAGTTCAAGAAGGGTCCGTCTCCAGCAGGGTCTTGGCGCTCCAATCTCAAAGTCCAATTTATTTTTGGCAGTGGCGGCTATTCAGAGCCAGTGAATTATTAACAGATTTCCCCGCAGAGTTGTTTCCTCTTCATCAGGATGAACCAGATCAATGCAGTGATCATCGTTTCTCCCCAGCCAAGTTATCTGGAATACTTGCAGTCTCCTTATCAGGAGATCTCCTTGCATTGTCATTCGCATAATCATCATTGCGTTTGCATCCTCCAAAGCGTAGCATTTCCATCCTCATGGAGCATTACGCCATAAATCCAAACATATGCATACCAGCATGGGCCAGTTTTGAGGTATATTACATAAGACCCGTTACATCTCCAATCAGATTGAAGTGTTCCCCACAGAATGCAACTTCGTTTCCCAGGGTGGTTACTTTTACCACGTCTTGTTGTTATCCCCGGTTGAGTCTTGTTTCAGTACAACAGTCTCATTTTTTTCGCGTCTCCGTTTCAGTACAACGGTCGCGTCGTGGGCTCTCGTTTAAGTACAACGATCCCATTCCTTTCGAGTCTCCATTTAAGTACAATGGTCTCGTCTTTGAGTCTTGTTTCAGTACAACAGTCTCATTTTTTCGCGTCTCCGTTTCAGTACAACGGTCGCGTCTCGGGCTCTCGTTTAAGTACAACGATCCCGCTCCTTTCGAGTCTCCATTTAAGTACAATGGTCTCGTCTTTGAGTCTTATTTCAGTACAACAGTCTCATTTTTTCGCGTCTCCGTTTCAGTACAACGGTCGCGTCTTGGGCTCTCGTTTAAGTACAACGATCCCGCTCCTTTCGAGTCTCCATTTAAGTACAATGGTCTCGTCTTTGAGTCTTGTTTCAGTACAACAGTCTCATTTTTTCGCGTCTCCGTTTCAGTACAACGGTCGCGTCGTGGGCTCTCGTTTAAGTACAACGATCCCATTCCTTTCGAGTTTCCATTTAAGTACAATGGTCTCGTCTTTGAGTCTTGTTTCAGTACAACAGTCTCATTTTTTCGCGTCTCCGTTTCAGTACAACGGTCGCGTTTTGGGCTCTCGTTTAAGTACAACGATCCCATTCCTTCCGAGTCTCCATTTAAGTACAATGGTCTCGTCTTTGAGTATTTGTTTCAGTACAACAATCTCATTTCCTCGTGTCTCCGTTTCAGTACAACGGTCACGTTTCGGGTTATCATTTAAGTACAATGATCCCGTTCCATCATTGTCCTATTTTCTTTTTGTGTTTTGGTTATCGGTCGAGGCTGATACACCTTTGTGTCTCCATTCGAGGATGGTTTCGTTTTTTTGATCCGAGAATCTTTTGAGTTGTCATTCGAGGATGGCAATCTTCCCAGCATGTTTCCACCTGGTTCTACTTCCGATACCTATTCAGAGGTCGAAATCAAAAAATACATAAATAAATAAATGGGTGAATGGCATTTCCATTACCCTCAGTGTGCAAATTTTCAGGTTTTATTCGAGTATTCAATCACTCCACACCTTGAACGTATAAAAGCCGTTGCAATTATCCGTTCAGGTCTGTAGTTGATTGAATAGGGGCAGCTGTAATACCTCAAAATTTGCCCTCATTCTTTTTATCTTAACTGGCTTACCGCTTCGCATTCATCTGCATTTCTCATTAGGGCATAACATTCGTAATCACGCATTTTTTGCATTGGGCTCCTAAGGCATGGGATCGAAGCATTTTCTTATAATATGGATTCTCTATTTCAGAGGACATTTATTCATTGGTATAGGTTTCTCCTGTGATGTGCTGGTTTATGGGATTGAAGATCATTATGCCAGATTTCGTCTCAAGGCTACTTTGAGTATCACACTTCACTAAAAGCTCATTACTGTCAATGCATATCTCAAGTGCTAGAGTTTCAAAAGTTGGAATTGGGTTTCTCTAGGAATTGTGATCCTCAACATCTTGGGTCATTTTTGTCATTCAGATCATGGGTTGGGGTTTATTTCCCCTAATCATGTGATAATCAATAAAGTTTCTATGCGGAGTTTGTTCATAAGTGATCTCGTCGTTCAGAGAACTCCATTATCACGTCAGGCGTATGTTATTAAGGATCCAGGTGTGTGCAGAGCCAATAAGGGTTTTAGGTCAGAAGCATCATGGTGTTTAGGGTATAAGGGATTGGATTCGTGCGACGATCAAAGCACCACGTTCTTCCCAGTTGCTTGTCGTTTGTTAGTGGCTAATTGATTTAGTTGTCTAAAGGTTGTGATTCATTAAGAATTCAAGGTGTACGTGGATGGTGCGTGTTGAGTGTGGTCGCGCGGAATTCAAAAGACAAATTCATTAAAACATGTTCGTTTTGAGTGCATTAAATTCATTCACTTTCTGAATCCCTTCTACAAGATCAATTCAACTCGAGTCCATATTCATTTAGATTGCTTTTCAATACATGCCTGAAAACCAGTTTAATCCCCGTATTCATAACACTTTTGTTTTTAATTTAAACCATTCATTTCCTCTTGGCGAATCGTGTTAAACCAAATCATTATCCATATTCATCAATTTTAAGACCATTCTACATATATTGTTTTTATTTTCAACATTTAATCCAAGTTGAACTTGTGGCATTTTTTGTAGCTTTGGTTGGTCCGTCCATTTTTCAACTCAGAACTTGCATAAAAAAAGAGGGGGACTTTACTCCCAAGTTCCACTAAAGAAGGTGTCCTTTTGAATTACAAGAAGAATTCATATGCAAGTACTGCATTTATTTTTCACAATTCCAGAATCACAGTCAAGGGAAAATATGGATTAAGTTCATAACTTAGGAAAAAATTTAGAACCAGAAAAGAAGGTTTATATCTCAAAAGTCTTCACAGCAAAAACTGACGTACAAAGAAAAGTTTGAATTCAACAGAATAACTGAATTCAGTTAATTCAGTTATAAGCACCTGAAAAATCTGAAAAAAATACCTAGTTGGATAACAAGAAAACTCAGAAAAACTTTCCAAGAAAAAAAGAAAAAAAACTGCTATCCACAAATATGCAGCCTTCATTCTATTCACCCGGAGAACCCTCTTCAACCCTCACTCTCAGGAATCTTCTCCAAAAACTCTTCTGCAACATTCATCAGTGAGGATCATCATCTGCAACATAATTTTATTTCCACCTTCAACCTTCAATCTTTGAATTCACCTTCATCTAGTTCAATCTTTTCAAGAATCTGCACCTGCATCTTCAATCTCTAACCTTCATCTTTACCACCACCCTCATCTTCAAAAGAGAGATTCATTCATCAATATTCAGGACCTTTTTCTTTGATTTTCCTAACAGCAAAAAATGGCAGATGGAGAGGATAATTATCAGAAACTCAATAATGCATCAGTGGAAATATGGTGACAATACACCGAGAACAACACAAGGAAAAGAAATTCAGAAACAAAAAGGAAACCTTCATCACCCACAGATTCTGCAGATCCAATCACATCGCCATTGTGATTTTTTTCCAGCAATTCGTCACTCTCGCAAATCTCCAAGCATCACTCTTCAATCTGCACAGATCCCTCTCTCTGAATCTCCCACAATCCCCATTAAACACTCAGTGAAATTCAAACCTTCAAGTCTTGTTGTAACAAACTCCAACAGCAAAAACCTTCATCCGCCACCTTCAACCAGCTATGGAGTCAAGAATCAACAGCCCTGCAACAACAAAAAAATCACAATCGCATCAGTTCGTGGCGACATCATTCAATGGCAAGAAATAGAACTCAGAAAATCAAGAACAACGTCTACATCGATCTGCAACAACACGCGAGAATCATCAACCATATTCAGCAGTGCAAATTCATCAATGTATCGATTGAAGAACTCTACGAGTTCAACATCAAGCTAACATTTTGAATCAACAGAAACCCAACACATAACAACAACATGAATCGAAAAGAAGATGAGTAGTAGAGCAAAGATTCACACGCACATGAGAAAGAAGAGTAGGTAGAAGAAGTACCTCGAGTCTTAAGCGGCTACCGTTTCGAAATATCAAAATCTCAGAACAGTGAGGAATCTATGAGTTTCGTCGCCAAAATCGCGATTCACGGAAGTGGCGTCAGATCGAAGCAGAAAGACCAGAGAGGGAGAACAAGAGCTGTTGTAGTTAAAGCATCTTACCCCTAGTTTTCTTTCTTCTTCGTCGATTTGAAGAGTCGCCGGGATGATGCCAGAATATAATTTTTTTTTTCATCACTCATCGTTCATGTATGTATGTGTGGAGGTGGAGAACACGAAGGATGAAAGGAGATTGGAAACGAGAACGGTGCGGTGGAGGTCTTCTTCTTGGTCGACGGAGAGATTGATTTGGGATGGTCGCCGTTCTTTCTATGTTGCGAAGAAGATGAGGATTCTTGGTTGTCTTTATTGATAAACTAGGTTAAACAACAACATGGATTAGATTGGGCTTTAAGATCCATGGAAATGCTATTAACACGCTTCAGATTACTCATATTCACCCTCATACGGGTCTGTACACGGGTATTTGGGCCTCTTGGCCATGGAAGTTCTTTTCACACCTCTTGATTGCTATGAACGCCTCCCCCTGCGCTGGAGTGTTAAGGATGGGCCTTGGGCCATTTTTATTCTTTGCACCATATTGCTTCTACTGCATCCCCCAATTCTCATTATTTCTTAAAGTTTTAACTAATGTTCTTGTTCAAAACGAATTAATTTTCTTGGTTAAGATGAGTTTTATGGATTGACATTTGGATTAGTTTCTTGAAAAATTTAATTAGAATTTTTGCACTATTTTTAATTATTTGTGTGAACTAATTGGGATTAAAGTGTTGTGATGTTTTTCGATCGACTTGTATCGATTTCGGCTACCATGGGTCTTCACAAAGTGATTATGGAAGATAAGCATTTATTTTGCTTATGGAAGATTACAAGACCTTGCATGAATTTTTTTTTGGATTTTCTTTTATGTGGAGAATCGTCACTTCAAACAAGTAAGTAATTTCAAGCCTTTTCGACTTTTATGCACCATTTTAGTCGTATGCGGCTTAGGACCATATAACTTAAGGTGCATCTGAGCCCTCCCACCTGAGGCATTGGTTATATTTGTGATTTTTGATGATATGTATCGATTTCGGAACTTAGGGATTAGTTTAAGAACCATTAGGATCGATTCCTTTCACTTCCCCTTAAAATCCACTTTTTTGCCTATTTCGTCGCATTTATTAAAAATAGTTTTAGGTGGGATAAAATTCTGGAAAAATTCATGAGTGATCCTCATCCTCTTAATTAATTTGTCATATTTTTTGTTTCCAGATTTGGGTGGTTTTAATAATTAATTCGGATTTTAGATCACAAGCTGTCCCAAAAAGGAATGTTTTGGCATAAGGGACCAAAAACAATTTTTCCTCATAGGTGTGAGACCTATTTTTTGTGTATGATTAATCACTGTGATTTGTGACATTTTGATGCTCCTTAGGCATTTTTTTTTCATAATTTTAGATGTCTTTTTTGATCCACTTTGTGGAGTTGTTTTTCGATGATCGTGATTTGTTACCTTGCTAATCAAGGAATTGTTTTGGCACTTTGGTGCATAATTTTGTGGAATCCTTTTGGACAATGTGTGATAATGACTTTATTATTCCAGGGATTTAATTTCATAATTTTTAAAGGCTTTTTGCTATTTTTCCATGTCACCTAGACCCTAGGTTGATTCATGTGTGTATATGCTCCATATCCTAAATGTTAAGAAGGCATTCATGCCATTCTCTTGAGGGAATTTTTGGTAGCTTTTAGGATTTGATTATAGGTCATTTGTATGTCTTTAATTCCAGTCATAGGTCATTTTTTGAACCATCCTCATTTGGTTTGTTTTGGTGCTTTAAAGTGCATACTTATGTGAATTAACTTTAACCTAAAATAGATTCTCTTCTCCTCTAAATAATAACTTGAATTGTGTGGAAATCATTAATGCCTATTCATGCATTCTAATTGAATATCATACCTTGTATGCTACTGACCCATAATCATTTCATGCATATTCACATGCCATTTTTCCTTAACTTTCATCATGTGCGATCTTATGCGATGTTTGTTCCATTTCATCTCACATCTTCTTCTCCTTGCTCCATATGCCTAATCCATTGCATCCATGTTTGTATATCCATTAATCCATATTCATAAGCATTCACTACTGACTTTTATGTTCATTTCATGTATTAATTCATGTTTGTAAGCCATATGCATTCATACTTCATCCATGAGTCTTAACTTGCATTTAGGTGAACTTTTTGTACATAGTTTGACATAGTTTGATATTGTGAGGTATCCTAGCATACTTAGGGACCTATATAAGGTAGATAATGACTTTATAAGTTATGTAACCTTTAGGTACCTTCACCTTTAGACTTAGGTCTTATTTTGAACCCTAGTTCCATTCTAGGACGTTTATGGTACTTAATCGTTTTCATGCTTTGATTTTATTTTCAATATGCATTGTCGTGCTAACTTTTGTTTTGTAGGGGGGAAGATTGAGGTAAGTCTCACTTCATTCCTATATCTTATGCATTTTAATTGTGTTTGCCTTAGCACCTTGTGCTTTGCTTTTAGGCTTTCCCTTTCTTTAGAGACAACTTAACTTCCTTAGGAAGTAAGTTAGTTTCTAGTTCTCTTTTCTTCTTTTCTTTTTTCTCATTAGGATTAGAAAACCTAATTAACCATAGGACCTCTCTTGTATATGATAACTAACTTAGGGTTGTGTCTTAGTCCCCCTTAGATTTTTGCCTTTTGCAACTTGAGTCATTCTCTTCTTATCTTCAAACAAAAATCCAAAAACACTTAACAAATAAATGAAAGGATTCCTTGTGTATAGCCTTATTCCATGAAGCACTTGCATTCATTCCATCTTGGAGTGGTGTAAGCTTGTTTATCATGATGCACAAGTCTCATCAAGGAGTTTTTCACAAAGAAAGCTTAAAAGATACTTCTTCACAAAAGCAACAAAAATACTTAATAAAAGTTCAACAAGCCAGTGAACTTAAACCCTAATCCTAGGAAACCAGTCTTGGATAAATTCTCCTTGTTGGGTATGCTTGTTCTATTATTCCATCTTGGAATGTAGAGTCAAGTGTACATTCCATGGAAAAGAGTTTGAATTCACTTCCTTGTTCCAAATTCATACAAAACTCATAAAAGACAAAAACAAATAACAAGCAACTATCCTGCGGGAAATTCTTTTCTCATCTCACTCACTCACAACGCGAATTCGCGGCGACTTGTCTTTCATGCAAGACGGTAAACGCACTCGTACCAGACGAGCCTGCAACACCTGAGCATAGACATACGCAGTTCCAGCTATAAAAAACACAAACAAATAGTTCCCGCCTAGGTTAGGCGAACTACGTCGACTCTGATCCTCATTATCCCAGTGAGGTACGTAGGCAGCGGGGTAGGGCCCGTTCGAGCACATTCTTTATTTTCCCTACATTTCCCCATTATTTCTTTTCATTTCATTTTCCAGTTCCTTTTCTCATTCCTCATTTCCATTCCATTTCCAGTTAGCGGTTCATTTGTTCAGCAACATATTATTTCTCACCCTTTGAAACAAAGCAAACAAGCGTGGATCCCGTCGGGTACGACGGACGATCTGGGGTGCTAATACCTTCCCAGGTCGTAACCGACTCCCGAACTCAGATCTTTGGTTCGCAGGACCTTGTCCTTTCCTTCTTCCTTAGGTTTGTGCAACATTACCTTTCCCATTCATTCGGGATAAAAATGTCTGGCTGGCGACTCTAACCTTTCCGCACCACTTTCGCGTTTGTACTAGGATGAAAATCCCGGGAGCGACACATGTCACTGGACCAAGCCTTGCAACACATGTTTAAAGGGGAACTAATTACTTTGAGGGATCCTCCTCAGAATCCTAATACACCTTCTCCTTGATACAATCCTAATGCAATATGTGCTTATCATTTTAATAGTCCGGGACATGACACCAACAACTGCTGGGTGTTGAAAAACAAGATTCAAGACATGATTGAAGCTGGGGAGATTGAATTTGACCCTCCTGGGACCCCAAATGTGATCACTGCTCCTATGCCCAACCATGAGAAGACTGTTAATGTTGTGGATGAGGTTTCCTATGTTTCCTCAGTAGAAGATGTGACTACTCCCTTATCCATTATCAAGAAGAAGCTGGTGCAGGCTGGTTTCTTTCCAGGTTGCAATGAAGACTGTTTTTACTGTGCCTATAAACCTGATAGTTGCTGGAAGTTGAAGGATGGTATTCAACGCCTCATGGACAATTACACCATATTGTCTGAGAAGACTCCTTCTATTGAAAGTATGTGTGAGCATTTGACTCGAAGCACGAAGCTTGAAGATGTAACTATGGTTGATAAAATACCAGTAAAGATTACCTCCAAAGGTCCTGTCAGGATCACCTCTAAGGGTCCTGTCAGGATTACTGCTGAAGGCCCTGTGAAGACTGTTGCTGAAGTTAGAATGGCTCCCATGATCATCACCACTCCTAGCCCTGTTCCTTATACTTCTGATAAAGCTATACCCTGGAATTATGGTTATGATGTTTACATCCATGGTGTCAAACAAGAACCTTTGACTAATGCACCTGTTACTGATACTAATCTCGATGTTGATAATATTGCTGGATCTAGTAAAATCACCAGAAGTGGAAGAATCTTCTCTCCTCAGGCTACCTCCATAAGTGCAGTTACTCCAACTACTACCTCCACTTCTGAGCCAAATACTGATGCTCGGGGCAAAAGTCCTGAAATTGAACCTGTGCAAGCTGAGGCACCAGCTGCTGAAAGTCTTTCTAAACAGATGGAAGAAGTACTGAAGATCATTCGCAAAAGTGATTATGATATTGTTGACCAGTTGGGGCATACTCCCTCCAAAATCTCCATGTTATCTTTGCTGCTGTGTTCTGAGGCTCATGCTAAAGCCTTAATCAAGTTCCTGAAGACTGCTCATGTGCCAAATGAGATTTCTGTGGATCAATTTGAGAATTGTGTTGCACATCTAACTTGTGATAATGGTTTGGGTTTTTCGGATGCTGATTTGACTCTTGCCAAGAGAAACCATAACAAAGCTCTGCATATCTCCATTGAATGTAGGGGCACTACTTTGTCTCATGTACTGGTAGACAATGGTTCTTCATTAAATATGCTCCCTAAAGAGGTTATGGACAAGCTCAGTCCTGAAGATGTTGAGTTAAGACCAAGTGATGTAGTGGTGAGGGCCTTTCATGGTTCAAGAAGATTGGTACATGGAGAAGTAGACCTTCCAATCAAAGTAGGCTCTCAAGTTTTCAACTCTACTTTCTATGTGATGGATATCCGTCTTGCGTATTCTTGTTTGCTTGGACTCCCTTGGATTCATGGGGCAGGTGCTGTGACTTCCACTTTGCATCAGAAGTTGAAATACCCGGTGAAGAACAAAATTGTCACTGTCTATGGTGAAGAAGAGTACATGGTTAGCCACATGAATACTTTCAAGTATGTAGAAATGGAGGGTGAAATGGTTGAAACTCCGTGTCAAACATTTGAAGTTGTTCCTTGCTCTGATCCTGTTCCTCAGTCTGTCCATGTTCCTGAAAGAGTTCATATGGTTACTAACACACCTCCTGCAATGGCCTCCCTCAAAGATGCTAAGGTCGTGGTTGCAAAAGGTGGTTCTGCTATTTGGGGTCAGCTTCCCAACATCCCTTACAAGTCTGACAAATTTGGTTTGGGTTTCACTGCAGAATCTCAGAAGGTTGTTCGTCGTGCTCGTGCTGTTCGCATCACCAATCAAGGGGTCATAAGAGATCAAATCAATGTTGTGGGTGACTATAATGAAGAGTACAAACTAGATGATTGGATTTTTCCTACCATGGGTGATGGGCTCAACAATTGGAAGACAGAAGACGTTATTCCTATCTCCTTTAGTCAGGAGTAAATACTATTACTGTATTTTTATTTTAAGTTTGTCATTTCGAACAATTAGACTTTTAAGCCTTGTGTCTTGCCCGGGGCACAATGGTATGCTTGTTTCGGGATGTCATTGCATTTTCATACTTCATTCAATAAAATCAATGGACGTTTCATTTTCGTAAATATGTGTTCTTACACACACCCACATCACTAAAATGCAGATCCTCATCCACTCTAGATCCTGTTGATAACAGTTCTACTATTGCCAATTATAATTTCGAGAATCCGATCTATCAAGCTGAAGAGGGAAAGGAGGAAGATTGTGAAGTACATGTAGAGCTTGCTAGGTTATTACAATAAGAAGAGAAAGTTATACAGCCACATGAAGAGCCAATCGAAGTTGTGAATCTGGGAACTGAAGAAAACAAGAAGGAGGTCAAGATAGGGGATGAATTAGAGGATGGTGTTAAGAGCAGATTGATCCAGATGTTACGTGATAATGTGGAGATCTTTGCTTGGTCTTATGAAGATATGCCAGGGTTGGACACAGATATTGTGGTTCACCGTTTATCGGTAAAAGAATACTGTCATCCGAAGAAGCAGAAGGTTCGTCAAATGCGTCCCGAAATGTCAGAAAAGATTAAAGCGGAGGTGATGAAACAGTTTGATGCAGGGTTCTTAGCTGTGACTTCTTATCCGCAATGGGTTGCAAACGTGGTACCGGTACCTAAGAAGGATGGTAAGGTACGCATGTGTGTGGATTACAGGGATTTAAACAAGGCTAGCCCTAAAGATGACTTTCCACTTCCACATATTGATGTTCTTGTAGACAACACTGCTCAGCATAAAGTATTCTCTTTCATGGATGGTTTCTCTGGTTACAATCAGATCAAGATGGCCCCTGAAGATATGGAGAAGACTACATTTGTTACACAGTGGGGCACTTTTTGTTATAAGGTGATGCCATTTGGTTTGAAGAACGTCGGGGCAAAGAACAACACCTTGATCATCTGCATAAGCTGTTTGAGAGGTTGAAGAAATACAAGCTAAGATTGAACCCAAACAAGTGTACTTTTGGAGTTAGGTATGGTAAACTCCTGGGTTTCATTGTCAGTAGAAAAGGTATTAAAGTGGATCCCGCAAAAGTGAAAGCTATACAAGAGATGCCAGCTCCCCGTACTGAAAAGGAAGTAAGAGGTTTCTTGGGACGACTGAATTACATTGCAAGGTTTATTTCCCAGCTAACTGCTACCTGTGAGCCAATCTTCAAGTTGTTGAAGAAAGATCAGGTGATGGAATGGAATGACGAGTGCCAGGTAGACTTTGATGAGATTAAGAGATACCTCTAAGAACCTCCAATTTTGATGCCACCAGTTGATGGAAGACCCTTGATTATGTACTTAACAGTATTAGATAACTCAATGGGGTGTGTGTTGGGGCAGCATGACGAGTCTGGTCGAAAAGAGCAGGAAATATACTATCTTAGCAAAAAGTTTACCGACTGTGAAACAAGATACTCACTGCTCGAGAAAACTTGCTGCGCTTTGGCATGGGCTGCTCGCCGACTGAAGATTTCCTGCACAAATGACCTAAAATTAGGGTTTTGGTTTCAGAGGCCTTAACCTCACGTTTTTTGGTCATTATTGATTCTAATGGTCTTAATATGTTATAAGGAGCATGTGTACCAAATTTGATGAGGAAATTCATTGTGGAAGTCATCTGATCAATTGGTGACTTGTTATGCAAGAAAAGTCAGAATCAGGGCATCTGAGGCCCCCCATCAATGGAACCAAAGGGTCATCTTCATCATTTTGATGTCATATGATATTTATTTGATCTTATAAGTGGTTAGAAGTTCACAAGATTGAAGAATTTCAAGCCATTTGCAAACTTGCTATTTTTGGACATGACTTGTGATGGAAACTTTCCATTTTGGGAAAGATTTTCAACCTCCTCTTTCTTGATAAAAAATGCTTCAAATGAAAAATCCTTAAACATGAAAGTTGTAGATTGGATCTTCCCATTTTCAAAAAGTACAAGAACTCCTCTTGATTCATCCTAGAACTCAAGATATGATCTTTCAAAGTTGGGAAAAACCTATAATTTTTAAGTTCATGCCAAAGAGGGATTTTTGCAAAATCAAGTTTCAAGCATTCAAATGACCTCTAATGCACTCAAATGTATCACAACATGTCAATACAACTTCCAACTATCAGAATTGGCCTTTGTACCAAGCATTTCCATGACTTATTTCTCAAGAAACTTCAAAGTTGCCAAATTGCATAAACTACGAGAACTCTTGATCAAGTCCATCTAACTGCATAAAGATGATCCAAAGGCTCTCCATGAACCATGCTGAAGCAATCTAGCCACATAAACCAACTCTGCCATGGCCCATACCTATGGTACACCAATCTTGACTTTTTGGCCAATGGAGCCATACCATTCCCACAATGCATACCTAATGTTATAACTCATTCCAATAGTTTAGGGATTGCCTCAAGATCATAAGGAAAACATGCCATGAGGTCAGAACACACACAACATCAGTTTTCACAAAAATTGCAAAAAACTTATCTTCTTCGGTTCTCTCAAACAATCCATCAAACCTCAAAAATTCTCCACCATTCATTCAGAAATCATCCATAGAACACAAAGCAACCATTACCATGGCCTGAAACCTCATAAACCAAAGCCTCCATTTCTGCCATATCAGAATCGAGTCACTCAAAATAGCCACTTTCAAAGCATTCTAAGCATCCCAATAGCTTCGTGAGGATCAAAGGGGTTCACTTGCACAAGTGGGAGGTTCTGAAAGCTCACATTTGGAGGTTTCCAGCTCAGGTATACTCAAGAACATTTTTTCTCAAAGCTTTGATTCCTTGTTATAAAATGAAATTGCATGCTCTAAGGATAACAATGATTCTTTTAGAATTGAAAATGGTGAAGTAATGAACATTTTATGAACTTCTGAAATTTTTCCCGTATTCATGTTTTGATTCGATTCAGCTTGTTCATGAATGATAAATGTTGTTTGATGTTTGATTTGAGTTGCTAGAAGTATGAGGATCATTTCCGGGCAGGTTAGAGGTCTTGATTTTGCCTAGGGAAGATTTTAGGGTTTTTGGTTCATCTGAAAATGATTAACCCTAATTAGGGTTTAGTTGCCCAGATTAGCTCATTAACTTTAATTCTGATTAAGTAATATAAAAATAATTTAATTAGCCAGATCTGATCCAAGCCGTCCAAATGCGCGCGCAGTCTTCCCCCTTTTAAACCTGGACCTTTAGATCAGTTGACTTCCCATTTTAATTGATTTTTATTTCATTTTATTCCATTTCTTTCCATATTTATTTTAAAATAGCAAAAGACTTTAAAAAATTCTCATTTTCTGCATTTTCATTTCAAATATTTTTCTTAACTCAAAAAATTTATTTATTTTAATTTGTGCATTAAAAAGATATTTTTAAAACATTTAAATGTTTTATTTAATTAATTAAAAATACATTTAGGTTTCTAAAAATCACCAAAAAATTCATAAAGCATTCTCATACATTTAGAAACATTTTCAAACTTATCATACAAATTTATTTTTAGGTTTGATCTCATTTTCACAATTATCTTTGATTTAGGATTCATAAATTTCACAGTTTTTAACCCTAACTTGAAAACATTATTTATGCCTAACCATGAGGAGTTTGAACTTGATTCTTTTTGCATTGTTTCATATATTGCATATAGTTTCTAGGTTATTTATATCATATTTTTGCATTGCATTTTCAATTTGATTTGTATTTTTCCTTTAGAAGTATCCAAAAACCCTAGTTAACTTAGAAATTTCATAACTTTGCCTAGGATTAGCTTCTGACATTCTCCTTTGGTGAGTGATCTTGTACATGTTTAGGGTTTATTTGAGTCCAATTTAAAATTTTTATCATGATGTATGCTTCTATTTTGGTCATATGCATCTCATACATTCATAAAACCCTAATTTCTCATGTTCATTTGCATTCATCTTTGCATATCTCAATCATATGAACTTGCCATGTGTTGCACCCCAAAATTTGCCCTCTATTTTTAACTCTAACCGACCTTTTGTTTCACGTTCATTTGCATCATCTTCATAGCATAACATTTTTTTTCCGTCTTAATATTAGCCGGAATAATTTCTTGAAATTTACAAATAGACTGGTCAAATTAACTTTTTAACTATGCCTAAAATTAGTCAACAAAAAAATGTCAAGTTTAAGTTTGCAAATGTAGGTATTATTAATCTACGGTTCATGTAGATTAACCTGACATGCTAAAAATATTTTTACGACTATTTTTGGTCATAAGTTGATCAGTCTGAGCAGTTTAAACGATCATAATTTTTATCCGACCAAACGCTGTATTTTTCCGAGTCATTTATTTCGCGCTGATTATTTTGACGTGTTCATTTTATTTTTTCGAGCACTTTGGCGCTTGACTTTTATTTTTTGAGTCTATTTATTTTTATATAGAGTCTAGAATAAATAAATAGGATTATTAGTTTTTATTTTATTTTAACTAATTTAATTATTAAAACTTTATTTGTTTTTTAAATTAATATTTTATTGGGTCTAGAGTAAATAAATAGGTTAATTAGTTTTTATTTTAATTTTAGTTATTTTTATTAAACTTTATTTAATTATTTATATTAAAATTTTATTGGGTTTAAAAATAAACACTTAAGCCCATTTGTAATAACCCTAATTGATCTCTCTATATATTTATGTTATGTGACTGTTAGAAGGGACCAGAAAAAAGAAAAAAAAACAAAAAGAAATCGAAAAGAAAGAAGAGGAAACGGCGGATCTGGTATTCCTTCAAGTTATTTTCGCTGATCTAACAATTGTCTGATTGTACCTAGTTTATTCATTATATGTTATGTTTATGCATTCATTCACATCTTCTTTTCTCTAATTTTTATTAATATATTTTCATGTACCGGCTCATGTTCTTTATACTGTTCGACGAGGCCATGCTAATTTGTTTATATATATATATGATGGCTTGTTAGGCATAGGCACATATATGTGCTGTAGATTTTTTTAATTGTTTGTGAACTATATATGCAGGCGATTGTTCATATATATATATATATATATATATATATATATATATATATATATATATATATATATATATATATATATATATATATATATATATATATATATATATATATGCATTATATGTTTCTTTTTTCTTTTTTTTTTAATATATTATATAATGTATATAATATTAAGATAATGCTAACAGTTATATAACATAATCTAATGTTGATATATTATTTAATATATATAATATTTGTTAATATCATGTTATAATATATAATATATAATTATTTGGTTAAATAAGTTTTATATTATTTTATAATTTGATTATTTTGTTCGGATCAGATCGTGTCGATACGCTGTTCGCATATATTTGTGCATGAGGCGTGACACTTGTGTTGATCTGATCCAATTGCGATGATCGCAATTTTTGCGTTAGCAACGTCGTTGTTCATTTTTTAATTCATATTATTATTATTATTTTTGGTTATATATTTAGATCTGCACAAATAACTAACCTCCCTGATTTTTCGCCTCAAACCCTATATTTTTCTCTAAAACCCTATATTTTTCACTAAACCCTAAATTTTTTTTCTAAACTCTGACAATTTTGCCACAAACTCTAATTTTCACTCTAACTCTACTCATTTTTATGTTATTCATTTACTGTTTATCATATTATGTAACTGTTTCATATTTGTAATAGTTTAGTTTTTATTTTTCGCCTTATAATTATGTAACTGTCTCCTTGATGTAATAATTTAGTGTTATTTTCTGCCTAATTATTATGTAACTGTCCCGAAGCCATGTAATAGTGTAGGAATTTTTATTTTCTGTCTTTCAATTTCTGCCTTTATTTATTTTTATTATTCCCTGCGTGGTTAGTAATTTAGGGCGTGCCAAGAACTGAATGAAAATCAATATGGAGTTAGATCATTAATTTAAAAAAAAAAGGACTAATTGATCAATAAACTTTTTCTTATAATAATAATAGTATTTTGTATATAGTTTCTTTTATTAAGTTAAAATTAGGGTAAATAAATTAATTTTTAATTAGATTAGGATTTTCTTAATAAACCTTAAATTTTCCTAATAAATTTTTATATTAACCATATTTTTTTTAATTTTAACCCTTAAAATTTTTTCTCAAACCTTTAAAGATTTTCTCAAGCACTAAAACTTTTTGTCCTCATTTTTATGTTATTCATATAACCTGTCTTGTTATTATACTGAAGTCTTTACCATCATTTATTTTTCTGCCATTATTTTTATGTATCTGCCCCGAAGCGTTGTAATAGTTTAGGAATTTCTTGTAATTGCCTTTAATTTTCTGCCATTTATTTGATCACTAATTATAAGATAAATATTTGAATTGTACACTCACACACGTAAGTCGATCTTTGATCGCCATCTCACTTCCTTAACTCACTTCCTTAAGGATACCCCTCATGTTGCCTATTACAAAAAGGTCAAGTAGGGTGTATAAAGCAAAGTCCCTAAATTTCACATCATCTAGTCCCTACAGTTTAAAAAGATCAAGTCCCTTCGAATGTTGCCTTCGTAATGATCTTGTCCCTTTCGAATAAAGATGATAGTCCCTCCAAAATTGCTTATACACCCCACAGTTGCCTAAATAACAAATGTCCCTCCAATTGTCCCTCACATCCAAGGTAATGACTACCTATTCCTTAATAATAGGGATAGTCTTACCACTTAGGGGATTCAAGAACAGAAAAGACTCAAACTTAGGGTAGGTTCCTCATAGTTACTTGCTCACTTTTCAAAACTTTTCAAACACTTCACACATTTCAAACAAATTTTCAAAACAAAGGTTTATACGCATCCGTACATGGGCCATTATAAACTCTTAAGAAAATTTTTATTCACACACTTCATATTTTAAAAAAAACATTTTAAAGTGAGCTAAGTAACTAAGAGCCCATGGATAACCATGGATGTAAAGGTTGCTAACACCTTCCCTTTACATAACCTACCCCCGGACCCAAAAATCCTTTAAAAGGTCTTTCCTGTTCTTTTATGCCTTTCCTTTGGATAAAATAAAAGTCGGTGGCGACTCTTGCTATCCGCAACATAACTAAAAGTCAGTTCTCCCACCGTGTTACAGAACTGGCGACTCTGCTGGGGATTTAATATTAAAGAGGGGTACCCTTAGGAATTAGATCACTTTAAATTGTTTGCCTTGTTTGCTTTATATTATCTTGTTGGGGTGCTCTTATGTGTGAAAGATCCTAACCCGGATCTAGTGTACCTTAGGTAAATGGCAATAGACCAAGGAAACTGTACGACGTATATCGATACGGTTGATCTGGTGGCCATAGTTAGTGTGACTTCTTGGTTGGTGCTTATGTTCCTTAAGTCAAGTTGAGGATAATATGAGGCTTCCATATGTTGTCAATGCACTAGCTAACTTTTAGAACCCTAGTTATCCCATCTTGGCCTTTAGAAAGTAGTGAGGTAGCCGGCTTTGGTGCAGACTGAAGTTGGTTGACACTCGATACTACGCTCATTGAGATCCTAAACTTGGAGGGTTTTGGTTGGCAAGTAAGTTGCCTACTGAACAACCATCAACTGAGTGGATATGCAGATCTTCCTCAATGGCATTGACAGTCTTCTCGTGATTTGGCATTGGAGCAGTAATCACATTGGGAGTACCTGGAGGATCAAACTCAATTTCTCCAGCATCAATCATATCTTGAATTTTATTCTTCAAGATCCAGCAGTTATTAGTATCATGTCCCTGACAGTTTGAATGATATGCACATCGTGCATTGGGATTGTACCTGGGAGAGGTAACATTAGGATTCTGAGGAGCTTCTTTCAAAGTAATAAGTTCAGCCTTCAACAAGTGTTGCAATGCCTGAGCCATTGACATGTTGATCTTCGTGAACTGCCTTCTAGCCCTCTGTTGGTTGCCCTGTGGCTGCTCTGTTGTTGCAGGAGTTGGATTTGAAATATGCACTGCACTAACAGACTGATGTCTTCTGTTACGATCAGGCTGACCATAAACAGCATTGGATTCTTTCTTCCCAGTGGGAGGCTTCTTTGCAGTACCTGATGAAGAAGTGCCTACATGGATTTTACCATTCTTTATACCATTCTCTACTCGCTCTCCTGTCATGATCAACTCAGTGAAGCCAGATGATGAGATTCCAATGAGATGACTGTAGAACGGACCATTCAGCGTACACATGAACATATCAACCAGCTCCCTATCAGTCAAAGGGGGTTGAACTCTTCCGGCTAAGTCTCTCCACTTCTGAGCATACTCTTTAAAACTTTCTTTGGCACCCATAGACATGCTCTGAAGCTGCATGCGAGTGGGGGCTAAGTCAACATTGTATTGGTATTGTTTATAGAAAGCTTCAGCAAGATCATTCCAATCTCTGATGTTGGCACTCTCCAACTGATAATACCACTCCAGCTGAGCTCCAGATAAGCTCTCTTGAAAGAAATGGATCCACAACTTTTTATCAGCAGTGTGAGGTTGAATTCTTCTGACATATGACCTCAGATGCAGCTTGGGACAAGAGACCCCATCATAGACAACAAAGGTAGGAACCTTGAAACCAATGGGTATGACTACCCCAGATATCAGACTCAAATCCTCAAAATCCAACCCAGATGACTTCTGCAACTCCATAGCATCCATCCTATCCACCAGCATCTTGAATTTATCTTCGTTAGGCTCATGGTAGTAATTAGCCTCAGAGTCAGAGTCCCCCATAGTGTTGTGGAGACTGCCTCCCTCTTTTTCAGATTCCTCAGATTCATAGTCTTCAACCTGCTCTTTGGTCTTGACAGGACCTTTGAACCTTCTTCCCATGTTGAGCAAACCAGCAGACCTTCTAGTCTTCTTAGTCTTCTTGGCCAGCAGTGCCTTCAATTCATCCTGCCCCTTGGACAGGTTCAATATCAGCTCTTGGAACTGTGCATTTTGTGTCTGGAGATCCTTAACTGACTGTTCAAGAGCCATTGCTGAAATAAACAGCGAGAAGATGAGAAACCTGTGCACAATTATAAACCTGTGATGCAATGAAATGATATGGGAATGCATATGCAATGTTTTCAAGGACCGCGGGATTTAAATTTGCTTAAACAAACAAGAAAGGTAAATTTTTATTAGTAATAAATTTGTTTTGCCTTTTAGGCTTACAAAAATGAAATAAAATAAGTACAAAAGATGGGGTTTTAAGTCTCCCATGGACGTTTCCTCTTTGTGTTGAGGTATGAGTTGAGGTTTCGTTCCTCATGAAGTTGCTTTGTTAGTTCTAGGATTCTTGCTTGGCTTGCTTTGTAATGAGCCTCTAAAGTATCCCTTTGTTCCTTCAACTGGATCCATGATCTCTGCAAGTCTTCCATATCAGTAGGCATGTCTGGGTGAAGGATGGTGTAAGCTGTGTCTCCTTCAACAACAGGTTCCATGGTAACTGGTAGGACGGCAGGATATGGCATCATGAGAGTCTGAGCACGAGATCGTACCCATCTGAGATAAGCCTCCATAGGAATAGTGTACTTAGGCTCCAGTGTCTTGCTGTCAACCCTGTTTACTTTTCCCCATGCTCGTATGAATCTCTGACGGTAACCTTGAAGATCGTTGTCGTAGTCAAACACAATGCCCTAAATCAACATGTCATGTGGACCATCACTCCGAGCGTAACCAAACTGTCGTAAAGCTAGAGAGGGGTTGTAGGTGATGCCTCCTCTTATGCCTAGAAGTGGCACATTAGGGAACTCCCCACAACGGTCAATGATGGTGACATTCTCCATAGATCTGGAGCACCAATGGATATCTGAGTGAGAAAGTGACATGATCCTCTTGGACCATCTGAACCCTTGCTCATTCTTCATTACGGAGCGAGGAAGGTGAGAAATAAACCACCTAGAAAGTAAAGGTATGCAGCACATCAAAGTTCCTCTTGCCCTTGTAGTACGGGTGTGAAGAGAATGCAGGATGTCTCCAAGCAATGTAGGCACTGGATTGTGACTCAGGAAAATGTTGATGGCATGAACATCTATGAACTGATCTGGATTGGGGAACAATACTAAGCCATATATCAGCAAGGCTAAGACCTCCTCAAAAGCATCATAGCTCATGGCCTTCAAGAACATTTGAGCCTTATCCATTAGCACCTTGGCAAGAATACCCTTGACTCCACTTCTCGTTTCTAGAACAATATCAGACTTCTTCAGATGTAGAGCTGCAGCAATAACCTCTGGTTTAAGCTCCTTCTCCAAGCCTGTGAATGGTCTTTGATCAAGAACCGGTATACCCAGAAGTTTAGAGAACTCCTCCATGGTTGGAACCAGCTGATAGTCAGGGAATGTAAAGCAATGGTGCTTAGGGTCAAAGAACTGAAACAGGACACTCATCATGTCTTCATTGAACCCTGAAGTGACTAGATCCAATAGGTGACCATGTCTCTTGATGAATTGGGAGTGATCAGACACTTGAGAAACTAACTCTTTAAGCTTGAGAGGTATCCCCACAAAGTTGATCCTGATGGTGTTTCTACGAGCAGAAGCCATGACCTGCAACAAAGAACAAAGATAAATCCTTTGGTCCTTGAAATGGTTAGTGAAAATGCTATGCTTATGATGCATGATGATGTCATGATGTTATGCTCAATCACAAACATGTGGCACACACAAACAAGTCACACCATAGCCCTAGGTTTAAAGGCTTGCATGAGGTTTAAAGGTAAGTACCCTCCCCTGAAGTTAGTTGGTTCATCCTGTCCTACAAAAATAACCAGGTTCTAAGGGATCTCAATATCATTGATCCTTCACAAGGGTGGTTGTTCAGAAGGCAACTTACTTGCCAACCAAAACCCTCAAAGTTTAAGATCTCAATGAGCGTAGTATCGAGTGTCAACCAACTTCAGTCTGCACCAAAGCCGGTTACCTCACTACCTTCTAAAGGTCAAGATGAGTTAACTAGGGTTCTAAAAGTTAGTTAGTGCATTGACAACATATGGCAGCCTCATATTATCCTCAACTTGACTCAAGGAACATAAGCACCAACCAAGAAGTCACACTAACTATGGCCACCAGATCAACCATATCGATATACGTCGTACAGTTTCCTTGGTCTATTGCCATTTACCTAAGGTACACTAGATCCGGGTTAGGACCTTTCACACATAAGAGCACCCCAACAAGATAATATAAAGCAAACAAGGCAAACAATTTAAAGTGATCTTAATTCCTAAGGGTACCCCTCTTTAATATTAAATCCCCAGCAGAGTCGCCAGTTCTGTAACACGGTGGGAGAACTGACTTTAGTTAAATGTTGCGGATAGCAAGAGTCGCCACCGACTTTTATTTTATCCAAAGGAAAGGGCATAAAAGAACAGGAAAGACCTTAAAATATTTTTTGGGTTCGGGGGGTAGGTTATGTAAAGGGAAGGTGTTAGCACCCTTTACATCCATGGTTATCCATGGGCTCTTAGTTACTTAGATCACTTTAAACTGTTTTGAGAAGTGTAGTGTGTGATTGAAAATTTTCTTAAGTACTTTATAATGATCCTTGTACGGATATATATAAAGACTTTGTTTTGAAAATTGTTTAAAATGTGAAGTGTAATGAAATTTTTTGGAAAGTGAGCAAGTACATAAGAGGAACCTACCCTAAGTTAAGTCTTTTCTGTTCTTAAATATCCTTTAAATGGTAAGACTATCCCTATTATTAAGGAATAGGTAGTCATTACCTTGGATGTAAGGGACATGTGAGGGACATCTGTTTATGAAGGCAACTATGGGGTGTATTAAGCATTTAGGAGGGACTATCATCATTATTCGAAAAGGGACTTGATCTTTAAAGGAAACCATTAGGGACTTGATGATTTTTCTTTTTAGGGACTTGCTTTATACACCCCACTTGACCTTTGTGAATAGGCAACTTGAGAGGCAACCCTAGAAAGTGAGATGGCGATTAAAAAAAATCGACTTACGTGTGTGAGTGTTTAATATTATTTATCTTACAATTAAAGTGATCTAAATTTATTTTAAATAGAATACATGTTTTGCACTCCCTAAATTACTAACCATAGCATAAAAATTAAAATTAAATATTTACAAAATTACACCAAGAAGCAATTACATAATTATAATGATAAGCTAATTAAAGATAAATAGCAAAAATAAATATATAAGCAAAATATAAATAATAAGCAAAAATAATAAATAAGCAATAAATAAATAAAATAGGGATTAGTAATAATAAGAATTAAAAATAGGGTTAGTAAAATAATAATGAAAAATTAAATAATGTTAGTGAAATAATAATAATAAAAAGTTAGTAATAACATGGTTAATAAATATAATTAGCAAAATATTATAAGAACAAAATTAAAACAATAAACAAAAGTTAGGTTTTTAATATGAACAATTAAATAATTATTATAGCATTTTAATTTATATACAAATTATTAATTTATTTTTAGACATATTATAATTACAAAATTATTTACATATATATATATATATATATATATATATATATTAAAAAAACAAAAATTTATATTATAGACAATTTATAATTACATAAAGAAAAGTTTGATCATATTTATATTTATTAAAATTAACTATGTTAAATAAACATGTTCAAAAATTATAAAATAAAAATTAGGTTTTTAATAAGTATTTAGAAAATAAATTAGGGTTTTGAAAATTAGGGTTTTGTTTAGAAAAATATTTTTTAGGGTTTTTAATTTAATATACAAAACTTTTAATAATATGCATATATTATATTTACATATATAATAAAGAAAATAATTTTTTGAATTAAAAAAAATAAAAGTTTAGAACTTTAGAAAATAAAATGTTATTTTAGACATTTGAACATATATATACAATACATAATTTATTTTTTATTAATAATAAGAAACAATTAAACTAATTAATTAAAGGAATTAAAATAGAAAAAGTGGTAAAAATAAGAACTTACCTTGGCTGGGTTTGAACCCAGGACACTCAGATTGCAAACATCAAAACCTTCCACCAGACCAGCCATGCCTTGGTGATAATAGAATGGATCAATTTTGTTTTGTGCCTTGTCTTGGAAAATCCAGAAAATAATGAAAACAAAAAAAAAGGCCTGGGGGAGGATTGAACCCAGGACCTTATGAATACTGAAACGCGCGCATTACCACTTGGCTGGAAGAGCCCATCTGATATTTAAATGGCCATAATACATAATATATTATGTATGCTTCACCTGGAAAAATAAGAAAAAAAAGAATGTCCCAGCCAAGACTCGAACCAATGCCATCACCCAATATGCCTACCAGCCTTACCACTGAGACACAAGCGCGCGTGTGACAAACAAACCAACAATTAAACATAAAATATTTTCATTAATATTTGAATTTTCCTGAACGCGCCAACAGCTTCTTCTTCAACCTCATACCTGCGTTTTTACCTGCGAAATCAGCCACGAGTTTTCCTGCGAATTTAGCTGCCTGTTCTTCATTGTTCAAACCTGCGAAATTGAAACTCATACAAGACAGCAACGATTCATGGAATTGATTAATGTTTTATGATCCTCACAGTCCATATAACAATTCTATGTTTCCAGAATTCATTTATATTCAGTAAATCATCAAGCCCCAATTTCAAGAGTGAAACCCTAACAATGGCCGATTCTAATTCAGGCCATGAACCTTTGGTTTAATGATCCAGAAACAACCTACATAACATCACAAACACAATTATGCAAGCAAAATTCAATAACAAGCAATGAATCAATGGAATCGAAAAAAATATTTTCAAGCATAAACAAGCCACGGGTTAAGCATTATGGCACGATTTGGATGCATATGAATGATGGTTTATGATCAGAGAAGTCCAAGGAAGCTCTCCATGTTCTTATTTTACCTTCAAATGTCCTAGATCAAGGAATTCGAATGTGACCTTTTCAATGGTTTTTTGACTTTGTGAACTTACACTTAGAGGCAGCAAATTCGTGTCTTGATGATGGCATTATGTTTAGTACTTATAGGAGATGGAATTTAGGTCATAACATTGATTGATCATGTGGAAATTTTGATTTGAAAAGATTGAAATTGATCATGTCTTAAAATTCAAATATTTGTGCATGAAGGCTTGCTATTTTTGGATCAATCTCATGATTTCCTTCCCTTTCAACTTCAATCAATATTGAAGACCTTCTAGAAACCAAATCTCCATTAAATAATATATTTTCATATTTTATTTCTATTTAAAATGATTTTTTATGAATTAAATCAAAATAAATAAAAATAAAATAATAAAAATTCTGATTTTTAATAATTTGGGTCGTGCATGATGATATTGTATGGATTGGATCACAATTTGGCCAGCCCATTTGGAAAGAATTGGTTCTAGACCTCCATTTTCATCATAAACCATCACAAAATTTCCCAACTTTGCAAGGGCACATCTCCCTCAATTTAAATGCTATGAGTGTGTTCTTGGACATTTTGGAAAGCTTGAAGAGTCCTCTAAACAACCCCATTGGTTTCATGTCCATATCATTTACCAATCTCAAGTTATGCCCTTTTGAAGTTGTTGACTTTTTGTTGACTTTTGAAATGACCTATAATGTCTTAGCTCATACCTTCCAAATGAAGCATTTTTGGGCTTGGCTTGTGAGACACAAAGTTGTAGAGAATTCAATTTCCTTCAAAATGAGCTTTGAGTGGAGACTTGGTGATGAAGCATGTGAAAGTTATGGCTGGTCAAAGTTCAGTTGACTTTTACTGAGGAAACCCTAATTTAGAAACTCCTGATTCTTGATGATCTGGAATCTCCTTGATGAATCATGATCAACCCTTGATCAAATGATGAATTTTACTTCATATACTTGATGTTGGCAAAAAAAACATGAAGTTTGACTTTGGTTTAACCACAGTTGACCTCAGTTTGACTTTTTAACTACATTGACTGATTTTGACTTATCTGATCATCTGACTGAGCAAACTTTTGAGAAAAGTCTTGAAACTTGTCATGGGGGTTCTTAAACATATATAAGGTGTTATGAAGCTCACTTGAAGTCTTGGAAGTTCATTTAGCCTGATTAAAATCAAAACCCTAGTTTTGGATGCACTGCTTAGGAGGTGCATTGTCTGAGGGAATTGTCAACTCTTCTGACCAATTGTGAACTTTGTGAACCTTGTGAACCATCATAAAATGTCTTGTGAACCTCATGGGAGGTCTTGTGAACCTTGTGAACCTCATAAAGTGACTTTGTAGACCTCATGAACCTCAGGAAAGCTTTGTAATCATTGTGAATCTTGTGAACCTTGTGAACCTTCAAGAAGTAACTTGTAGACTTCATGAACCTCATGAAAGGTTATATAAACATTGAGAAACTTGTGAACCTTGTGAACCTTCATAAAGTAACTTGTAGACTTCATGAACCTCATGAAAGGTCTTGTAAATGTTGAGAAACTTGTGAACCTTGTGAACCTTCAAGAAGTAACTTGTAGACTTCATGAACCTCATGAAAGGTCTTGGAAGCATTGGGAAACTTGTGAACCTTGTGAACCTTCTTAGCACACAAAGTCTTGTATTGTGAGGGCAAATTTTGGGGTGCAACAGCTGCCCCTGTTCAATTTTCTGAAACCTGAGGGGTTAGATTGGTATATTTGCCAGTCGTGACCTGGAAGGTTGAAGGGGATTGAACACAAAAGCCCAAAAATTTGCACTCACCAGTGCATGGCTAGTTGAATATGATTGAGTGGGCTTAAAGATGCCACTTGGAAGAACTGGGGATGGGCTTAGAGATGCCATCTAAAGTATCAGAATATGATGATGTCTTTATGTTGATACTGGATATCAGTACTAGGTCTTTGTATAGGCCGTCTCTGAATCATTTATGCAACATGATTTGAGTTGTTGGATGGACCAGTAGAAATAAATCTTGTGATGATTATCTCTTCTGGAAATATTTTGGATTAGGGAATGGATCTTTGTACAGACCGTTTGCCTACTCTCCAAGGGCCAAAAGAACGTCAGGATTTGTTCTTAAGGATCAAAAGAACGTCAGGATTTGTTCTTCTGAAAAAGTATCTTGAACAATGGGCCAAAAGAGCGTCAGGATTTGCTCTTAAGGGTCAAAAGAACGTCAGGATTAGTTCCTCTGAAAAATGTCTTGAACAAGTAGCCAAAAGAGCGTCAGGATTTGCTCTTAAGGGTCAAAAGAACGTCAGGATTTGTTCTTCTGAAAAATGTCTTGAACAAGGGGTTAAAAGAGCGTCAGGATTTGCTCTTAAGGATCAAAAGAACGTCAGGATTTGTTCTTCTGAAAAATGTCTTGAACCAGGGAATAGATCTTTTTACAGACCGTTTGTCTGCTATTCGAGGACATCTTGAGTAGTGTATGGATCATTTCTGACCTGTTGTAAATTGTTGATGCTGTTTTATCTGCATGTAACTATCCTGCAAGGAGAATGTTAGTTTATGTTATATGTATGCATGCATAATATGATGCACCTAAGTAAATGTATTATGTATTTATGGATATGTATGTTATGATATGATGTAAATGATGTATGTATGATATGATGCTGCCGGAAGAGTCTGGATGTCTTTGTATAACAACTGCTGGCCAGGGAAAATAAATCCCAATTTGTTGCTTGAAGAATATGAGGAACTCGTTCCCGTCTTGTTTGATAATATACATAACCTTCCGTATGCTGGGGATAGTAAGGTATATATAACCTCCCGTATGCTGGGGATAGCAAGGTATATATCATCTCCCGGATGCTGGGGATAGTAAGGTATATATCATCTCCCTGATGCTGGGGATAGTAAGGTATATATAACCTCCCGTATGCTGGGGATAGTAAGGTATATATAACCTCCCGTATGCTGGGGATAGTAAGGTATATATAACCTTTGTCTTCGTTTGATAGTAGGGTAGATATAGCATCCCGTCTTCGTTCGTCGTACCCTTATTGGAAAGTAAATTCCCGAATATCCGTATGAGGATAAAAGAGATGGATATAAATTCCAGGGGAGATGAGACTTTATGAAGATGGATTCGTCCTACTGAGGGTTTGTAACTGTCTTGTAAAGATGAACAGGCGAAGCTTCGTTGAAATCCTTCCCTCGTTCATCCTTAGTAAATACTATTACTACATTTTCATGCATTTCTGGTAAACATCAATCATATTAAGCAATACATGCATTTCTTGTAAACATCAATCATATTCAAACGCATACATACATTCAAATACAACCAATGGACGTTTCGCTTATGTAAATAGGGTAAAAGTAAATCTGGATTCAAAAGATGGAATTTATTTATATCAAAAGTGACCCATACACGGGTAAGTTTGTACAAGGAGACATAAACCCTAGTAAGAGGATTTTGCCATAAAGTTTTTTACAAAACAAAGAGAATCAGCTATGTGGGAAACAATCCTATTGAGTTTCAATTCTACTATTGCCATTATCTTCAAATATCTCATCTTCTACTGTTGAGACGGAAACGATTGGATTGAGCTTTATCTGTTTGAGCTTGAATAAGTAGTACAACTGGTTGCAGTTTCATGGGTGATCCAAACGAGACATAGTCATACGCTTTAATCCCTAACTTTTGCCTGGATTGCCCTTTCAGGTTTTCAATCCACCGGGATACCCTTTTTTGCCCAAGCCGCCTTTTCAGGTTTTCGACTTACCGGGTGTACATCTTTTTATATATATCCCTAATTTTTGCCCAAACCCTTTTGGTTTGCCGGGATGCCCTTATTTTTGCCTAGGCCAGTCAACCTAGCGGGTCTCTTTTCATGCGTAGTATTTTTTAACTATGTCTGCGTTCACGGGCTGTGGGAAGTCTTCACCATCCATTGTAGTAAGTATCATGGCACCTCCTGAGAACACTGTCTTGACTACAAATGGTCCTTCATATGTTGGAGTCCACTTGCCCCTAGGATCACCCTGTGGTAATATGATACGCTTGATTACCAAGTCACCAGCCTGATATACCTTTGGCTTAACCTTCTTGTTAAAAGCTTTGATCATTCGTTTCTGGTACATCTGGCCATGACAAACTGCTGCTAGCCTCTTCTCATCAATCAAATTTATCTGGTCAAGTCGAGTCTGAATCCACTCATCTTCATCCAAGCCTGCATCCTTCATGATTCTTAAGGAGGGAATCTGAACTTCAATGGGCAGAACTGCTTCCATACCATAGACTAAGGAGAATGGGGTTGCCCCTGTTGAAGTACGTATTGTAGTACGATAACCATGAAGAGCAAATGGTAACATCTCATGCCAATCCTTGTAAGTAACAGTCATCTTCTGTACAATCTTCTTGATGTTCTTATTAGCAGCTTCAACTGCCCCATTCATCTTCGGACGGTACGGAGAAGAGTTATGATGCTTAATCTTGAACTGCGTGCAGAGATCAGTAATCATAGTGTTGTTCAGATTAGAGCCATTGTCAGTGATAATCCTCTCAGGGATGCCATACCTACATATGAGATTATTCTTAATGAACCGAGCCACAACATTCTTAGTAACAGATGCAAATGAAGCTGCCTCCACCCACTTCGTGAAGTAATCAATAGCAACCAGGATGAAACGATGCCCATTAGAAGCAGTAGGCTTGATCTCACCAATCATATCAATGCCCCACATGGCAAAGGGCCAAGGAGCAGTCAACACATTCAAAGGTGATGGAGGTACATGGACTTTATCAGCATAAATTTGACACTTATGACAAGTTCTGGAGTGTTGATAGCAATCAGCTTCCATGGTAGACCAATAGTAACCTGCTCTCAATATCTTCTTTTCCATAGTATGACCACTAGAATGAGTGCCAAAGATCCCATCATGCATATCCTCCATGATCTCAATTGCTTCCTTCTTATCCACACAACGAAGCAAAGTTGAATCATGATCGCGTTTGTACAAAATGCCATTACTCAAGAAGAACTTAGCAGAGAACCTTCTCAGAAACTTCCTATCTTTGACAGATGCCCCTTCAGGGAATTCCTGAGCTTCAAGATATCTTTTTACTTCATAGAACCAAGGCTTATCCTCTGCCTCTTCAGTGTCAATCTCATTGCAATATGCAGGCTTTTCAAACCTATCAATAGTAATCTTGGGAGCTTCATCATCCCAGCTGATCTCAAACATGGATGCCATGGTGGCTAATGCATCTGCCAACTGATTCTCTCTTCGTGGAATGTGTCCAAAGATAATCTCTTTGAAATGTGGGATCAAAGACAAAACATGCTCTCTGTAAGGAATGAGGTTATCATGCTTGGTATCCTAATCTCCTTTAATCTGACTTATCACCAGGGCTGAATCTCCGTACACATCAAGGAACTGAATCTTCATATCAATAGCAGCTTTAATACCCAGGATACATGCCTCATACTCAGCCATGTTATTGGTACAATAGAAACAAAGTCTGGCAGTAATCGGGGTATGACAACCTTCAGGGGAACTAATCACAACACCAACACCATTACCAAGTGCATTAGAGGCACCATCAAAAACCATAGTCCATCGGGATCCTTGTTCAGGTCCGTCATATTGTCCAGGTTCTTTGGTAATAATCATAATGTCTTCATCAGGAAACTCAAAATTCATTGACTGGTAATCATCCACTGCTTGATGAGCCAAATGATCAGCAACAACACTTCCCTTGATGGCCTTCTCAGTAGTATACTGTATATCATATTCTGTCAAGATCATTTGCCATCTTGCAATTCTTCCGGAGAGAGCAGGTTTCTCAAATATGTACTTGATTGGATCCATCTTCGAAATCAACAAGGTAGTATGGGTCAACATATACTGTCTTAGTCGGCGAGCAGCCCATGCCAAAGCGCAGCAAGTTTTCTCGAGCAGTGAGTATCTTGTTTCACAGTCGGTAAACTTTTTGCTAAGGTAGTATATTGCCTGCTCTTTTCGACCAGACTCGTCATGTTGCCCTAATACACACCCCATTGAGTTGTCTAACACTGTTAAGTACATAATCAAAGGTCTTCCATCAACTGGTGGCATCAAAATTGGAGGTTCTAGCAGATATCTCTTGATTTCATCAAAGGCAGTCTGACACTCATCATTCCATTCCATCACCTGATCTTTCTTCAACAACTTGAAGATTGGCTCACAGATGGTAGTTAATTGGGAGATAAATCTTGCAATGTAATTCAAACGTCCCAAGAAACCTCTAACCTCCTTCTCAGTACGGGGAGCTGGCATCTCTCGTATAGATTTCACTTTTGCAGGATCCACTTCAATACCTTTTCCACTGACAATGAAACCCAGGAGTTTACCAGATCTAACTCCAAAAGTACACTTGTTTGGGTTCAACCTCAACTTGTATTTCTTCAACCTCTCAAACAACTTGTGCAGATGATCAAGATGTTGCTCTTCATTCTGAGACCTGGCTATCATATCATCTACATATACCTCTATCTCATGATGAATCATATCATGAAACAAAGCCACCATAGCACGCTGATATGTTGCCCCTGCATTCTTCAAACCAAATGGCATTACCTTATAGCAAAAGGTGCCCCACTGTGTCACAAATGTTGTCTTCTCCATATCTTCAGGTGCCATCTTGATTTGATTGTAACCAGAGAAACCATCCATAAAAGAGAATACCTTATGCTGAGCAGTGTTGTCTACCAGAATATCAATATGAGGGAGTGGAAAGTCATCTTTAGGGCTAGCCTTGTTCAAATCTCTGTAGTCCACACACATACGTACCTTACCATCTTTCTTAGGAACTGGTACCACATTTGCAACCCACTGAGGATAAGAAGTCACTGCTAAGAACCCTGCATTGAACTGTTTCATTACCTCTGCCTTGATCTTTTCTGACATTTCAGGACGCATACGACGAACCTTCTGCTTCTTTGGACGACAATCTTCTTTCACTGGCAAACGGTGAACCACAATGTCTGTATCCAACCCTGGCATATCTTCATAAGACCAAGCAAAGATCTCCACATAGTCGTGTAACATCTGAATCAATCTGCTCTTGACACTGTCCTCTAAATCAGCCCCTATCTTGACCTCTTTTTTGTTTTCTTCAGTTCCCAGATTCACAACTTCGACTGGCTCTTCATGTGGCTGTATAGCTTTCTCTTCTTGTTGTAACAACCTAGCAAGCTCTATAGGTATTTCACAATCGTCCTCATTTCCGTCTTCAGTTTGATAGATCGGATTCTCGAAATTATAATTGGCAATAGTAGAACTGTTATCAACAGGATCCAGAGTGGATGAGGATCTGCATTTTAGTGATGTGGGTGTGTGTAAGAACACATAGCTGATAAAACAAAAATAAAAGAAAAGAAAGACAAGGAACACAATATTTACGAAAACGAAACGTCCACTGATTTTATTGAATGAAGTATGCAAATGAAATGACAGCCCGTAACAAGCACGCCATTGTGCCCCGGGTTAGGCACATGGCTTGAATGTTTTATTGTTCAAGAAATTACAAATTTAAAAACATAACACAGTAATAGTATTTACTCCTGACTAAAGGAGATAGGGATAACATCTTCAGCTTTCCAATTATCGAGTCCAGCACCCACAGTAGGAAAAATCCATGCATCCAAGTTGTAATCTTCATCTTGATCTCCCACAGCATTAATCTTGTTCTTCACAACCCCTTGATTAGTGATACGAGCAGCACGAGCACGACGAACAGCCTTCTGGGACTCTGCAGTGAAACCCAAACCAAACTTGTCAGACTTGTATGGAATATCAGGAAGCTGACCCCAAATAGTACAACCACCTTCATCCACCACAGCTCTAGCATCATTGAGGGAAGCCATTGCCATTGTTGGAGGCTTTCTGGTGACCACAGGAACCTTCTTTGCAACAGGAGGAGCTACATAATCATTAACAACCCAGGGAACCACTTCAAATGTCTGACACGGAGTCTCAATGTATTCACCTTCCATTTCCAGATACTTGAAAGTGTTTACATGGCTGACAAAGTATTCTTCTTCTCCATAGACAGTAACAACCTTTCCATCCACCGGATATCTCAACTTTTGGTGCAATGTAGAGGTTACAGCACCTGCCCCATGGATCCAGGGACGACCAAGCAGACAAGAGTACGAAGGACGAATATCCATCACAAAAAATGTAGCAGTAAACACCTGGGAACCAACTTTGATTGGAAGATCAATTTCTCCATGTACTACTCTTCTAGAACCATCAAAAGCTTTTACCACAATATTACTGGGCTTCAGCACAGCATCTTCAGGACTCAGCTTGTTCAGGACTTCCTTAGGCAACACATTCAAAGAGGAACCATTGTCTATTAGTACATGTGACAGGGTAGTGCCCCTGCATTCAATTGAAATATGCAAGGCCCTGTTATGATTCCTCTTGGCAGGGGTCAAGTCAGCATCAGAAAATCCTAACCCATTGTCATAGGTAAGATGGGCAACACAATTCTCAAATTGGTCAACAGAAATTGCACTAGGTACATGAGCAGTCTTCAGAAACTTGATCAAGGACTTGGCATGAGCCTCAGAACATAACAACAATGATAGCATAGAAATCTTCGAGGGAGTATGCCCCAACTGATCAACAATGTCATAATCACTCTTGCGAATGATTTTCAATACTTCTTCCGTCTGCTTAGAGAGGTCATCAGCAGCTGGCACATCAGTAGATACAGGCTCAATAACAGGACCTTTGCCCCGAGCATTAGTGGTGGAAGTAACAGCAGGAGTAACTGCATTCTTGGAAGTAACTGGAGGAGAGAAGACTCTTCCACTACGAGTGATCTTGCTAGATCCAGCAATATTATCAACATCAACAGGCACATCAGCTAAAGGCTCCTGCTTAACACCATGGATGTAAACATCAGACCCATAGTGCCAAGGTACAACTTTGTCAGACGTATATGGGATAGGACCAGGAGTAGTAATGACCACAGGAGCTACTCTGGCTTCAGCAACAACTTCCACGGGACCTTCAGCAGTAATTTTGATTGGACCCTGATGAGTGATTTTAATGGGACCCTTTGAAGTGATTCTTATTGGTACTTTGTCAACCATGTCAACCTCTTCAGTCTTCTTACCCCTGGTAATATGCTCCACCATACTCTCCACAGAAGACGGTTTTCTTTCAAACACTATGGTGTAATTATCCATGAGACGCTGAATTCCGTCTTTCAACCTGAAGCACTTCTCTGGATTATACTCACAATAAACACAATCTTCACGACAACCCGGAAAGAACCCAGCTTGCACTAACTTCTTTCTGATGATGGCCAATGGTATGGTCAACTCATCAACTGAGTGGATATGCAGATCTTCCTCAATGGCATTGACAGTCTTCTCGTGATTTGGCATTGGAGCAGTAATCACATTGGGAGTACCTGGAGGATCAAACTCAATTTCTCCAGCATCAATCATATCTTGAATTTTATTCTTCAAGATCCAGCAGTTATTAGTATCATGTCCCTGACAGTTTGAATGATATGCACATCGTGCATTGGGATTGTACCTGGGAGAGGTAACATTAGGATTCTGAGGAGCTTCTTTCAAAGTAATAAGTTCAGCCTTCAACAAGTATTGCAATGTGTCGCTCCCGGGATTTTCATCCTAGTACAAACGCGAAAGTGGCGCGGAAAAGGTTAGAGTCGCCAGCCAGACATTTTTATCCCGAATGAATGGGAAAGGTAATGTTGCACAAACCTGAGGAAGAAGGAAAGGACAAGGCCTTGCGAACCAAAGATCTGAGTTCGGGAGTCGGTTACGACCTGGGAAGGTATTAGCACCCCAGATCGTCCGTCGTACCCGACGGGATCCACGCTTGCTTGCTTGTTTCAAAGGGTGAGAAATAAAGAATGCTGCCGAATAAAACTGCTACTGGAACTGGAATGAGAAATGAGAAAGGGAATTGGAAAAGATAAAGAACAGAAGGGGGAAAATGTAGGGAAAATAAAGAATGTGCTCGAACGGGCCCTACCCCGCTGCCTACGTACCTCATCGGGATAATGAGGATCAGAGTCGACGTAGTTCGCCTAACTAGGGGTGGAAAAGATTTCTTGTGAATTAAAGGCTTGAACTGCCTATGCCATTGCTCAGGTGTTGCAGACTCGGACGACGAGTGCGTAACCGTCTTGCAAAGTGACAAGTAGGAGCAAGTTCGCGTACGAAGCGAATGAGATGAGAAAAGAATTCCCGAAGGAAAGACGCTTATTGTTTGTTTGAGATTTTTATGAAGCTTTTATTTGTGAAGGTTTGCATAGGTAAGTGTACCTAAGTCTTACTCAATGGGATGTGTACATCTCACATCATCCCGAAATGGAATGCGCAAAAGGCACACCTATCTATGGAGGAAATCCCCAAAGCTAGTCCCCTAAGTGAAGGCTCAAGCACACTAACCTATTATCATTATTAAGTGTTTTTGTGGTTTTATGGTTAAGAAATGTTTTTTAGCTTTTCTTTGTGAGGTACTCATGCTAAGACCTATCCACCACGAGTGATGACTCACACCTCGCCCCGAAATGGAACGCATGTGAGCATCTCATAGCAAAGTCTCATGTTACATGAAAGTACTCAACCTTTATTAAATGAATTAGAATTAAGTTTGCAGATGAGAAGAGAGAGCACCAAAGGATCTCAAAGGAAAAATTCTAAAGGGGGACTAAAATAATCCTAAGTATTCACATGCATGGATATCCTAAAGGTTGGTGAGGTTTCTATCCTAATGAAGAAGGAAGAAGAAGATAGAAGAAGAGATGAGAAAGGCCTAAGCCCAACAACAAAGGGTTAGCTCACATAAACATAAAAGGAAGAGGTAAGAATTAGAGATGTGGAACTCAATTCCCACATCTCACACTTACCATAGCCCCTGCAAGGTTAGCATGCACAAGTGAACAAAAATGAACAAATTAACATAACATCATCTAACAATCAGAAGTGAAATGAAGTAAACAAATGCTTAATGCTAATTCAACTCAAAGAAATAAAGATGAAAAGCTTATGACTTAAAATAAGGCAACATGGATACATATGTAAACAAATGCGCACTTATGAAAGATGTAATACAAAACACACCAAATACAAGCACAAAGTTCAAAACCAGAATCAAAATGATATGAAGAATGGCATAAGAGGCCAGCAAGATTAAGAGAGAAGTCATACAATACCAAACAATATCAAAATAGAAGCCATGGAACCAAAAGATGGAATTTAAACACTTAAAGAAACAAATGACTTGAATATGAAGCAAACTCAAAAGTCTAGAAGAACCAAGATCTATCCTAGGACCAGGAAGGTATCCATACCCCAAAGGAACCCCAAACAAGAAGAAGAAGTTGGCACAAGTGCCCTTCTAGGCTTATAAGAGATCTAACAAACCAAAAGAAGCAAAATGGGACAAGGTGAGGACAAAAAATCCGCAAATAATCAACCAGCCATCTAAAAATTCTACAACTGGAACCAAATGATCTTAAAACACATTATATCAACTTGCCAAAAGGATTTGCAAAAATTCAGAAAGGAACTATGTCAAATGGAGGCAAGAACACAAGCTAGGACAGAAAACTTACATTACAAGATACCAGATCAAAACTCAAGAAATAATTTCCTAAAAATTCTTAGAAAAATCACATGAAAACTAGAAGATCTTAGGAACACAATGCAAAAAGAATGGGACCAAAACTCCAAATATTGAAGTCTATAGAAAATCAACAAGACAGGATGGTCAAGAAATGGATCAAAAGAAGCTATGTATATTAGAGAATCATTTCTGGCACGTGGATCAATGAAAAAAAATAAAATAAAAATATGACAAAATACTAGAGACAAAAAGGAACATCTATGATTTATTTGGGAATTTTTAGATGAATATTTCTATTTTATACGAATTAAAACCAAACTGAAATAAAAGAGAAATTAAGTTGGAAAAGAAATTGAAGGAAATAAAGGAAAGGTGCATGTAGTAAAACTGGAAGTGGAAATGAATTGGGCTGGAACTTGATTGGGGTGCGAAAAGAAGAAAAAAAACTGGGCCCAAACACACAAAACAAATCCTTAAACTCCTTTTATTCTCTAAACAAATATCATTATACTAATTAAACTTTAGATTTCTAACAATTATTAACTAACTAAACCTAAGCAATATTCTAAACAATTTATTAACTAATTTTTATCTTTTCATATTTCTAAACAAAATTATCCAAATTAATTCTTTTTATGTTTCTAAACAAAATTATCCAAATTAATTCTTTTTATGTTTCTAAACAAAATTATCTACACATTATTCAACTAATTAATATTTTACAATACATTCTAAACAATCATTATCTAATTAACCTAAACAATATTCTAATCAATTATTTCTAGTTTCTAAACCACTGTTATCCTAAACAAACATCTAAACAAATATCAACTAAATTCCATTATATTTTCTAAACAATGATTAAACTAATCTATCCTATTATATTAAAATTCCTAAAGCTTATTCAAAATCCCAAACATTTTACATTAACTAAACAATATTAGATTAACTAAAACTATTATTTTCTAAACTTTTATTTAGTGAAACTCTTTGTATTCCTAAGTAGTTATCTAAACATTATACTAATTAATTCTATTACATTTTTCTAAACAATGCATCCACTTAACTAAACAACATTCTAATCACTTATTTCTATTTTCTAAACCATTATTCTACTAATTAAGTTTATTTTATATTTCCTAATAGTATTCTAAACAATTACTAATCTCTATCCTTCATATTTTCCAAACAATTATCTAACAATTATACTAACTAATCTATTCTATTTTCTAAACAATTTTTTCAACAATTATATTTCCTAATTAATCTCCACTAATTAAAATCTTTTTATTTCCTAAACAAATTCTAAACAATTAAACATTACATACATTTTCTAAACAAATATACTAACTAAACAAATTCTAAACAATTATTACTCCTAAACAAATTCTAAACAATTATTAACTAATTAAGTTCTAAACAATTATTAACTAATTAAATTCTAAACAACCATTATCCTCATTAACTTTTTTCTATTTCCTAACAATTATCATTAACTACACATTATTCAACTAAATAATTCTTTATATTCCCTAATAGTATTCTAAACATTATAGCAATTAAACTCTATTATATTAATCCTAAACAAATTATTCAACTACTTAAACTCTATTATATTTTCTAAACAATTTTTCTAAACATGATATTAATCCTAAAACTCTATTATATTTTCTAAACAATTATCAAATCAATTATACTAATCCTAAAACTCTATTATATTTTCTAAACAATTATCAAATCAATTCTTTTATATTTTTTTTTAAACAATATTCAAAGAACTAAACAATATATTCTAAATAAATATTATCCTAAACACATTCTAATTAATTATTCTAAGTAAATTCTAATTAATTATATACAATTATCTAACAATTATTATAACTAATTAATCTTTTTTATTCCCTAACAGTATTCTAAACATTATATCAATTAATCTATTATTTTTCCTAAACAATGATTCATATTCCTAATTAATCTTTATACTAATTGAACATTATTATATTGACTGAACACTATTATTTCCTAAACATTATATTAATTAAACATTATATCACATTTCTAAACAATACTCAAAGAACAAACAATGCAGCAACAGCAAAGTTCCCCTCTCTCCCTCACAAACTCGCCTCCCCCTCTTTCTAACCCTAAAACAGCCGCCGCCACTGTTCGCCTTCATCTCCCTCTCCGTCACACCTTTTCTTAGCCTAAATGCCGCCGGAGCGTCATCTTTCTTCGCCGGAACCCCTCCAAACACTCAACCATAAACACGAACCTCCATCCAGAACTTCTCACCGATCCGAAGACGAAGACGAAGTCACCAAATAAACCACACAACAGCGAAATCGCGCTAACGGCGGACAAGAGCAACACAACAAAATAAAACACAACAACAATCACAGATAGGAGAGTCTGAATTCGTGTACCTGCAACTCGAAGGAGCGAAGAACAACTCGTAAGTTCACTTTGATTCTGCTATTCTTTCTCTTCTTCAGAATTGACTCGCGAATTCGTTATCATTATGGAATCCTGCTTCGGTTTCGCAATCGCAATTTACTCACTCTAAGTTGATATGCGCTGTTCTATGTTTGCCGAATTAGCTTGCAGGTCATCGATGCTACACTCAAACGAGATATGATGATTGTTGATGCTGAATCCAATTGATAAATCACGAGGCTGCTAATTGATGAAGAAAACAAGCTACGCAGAATCTCGATTGATGCAAGAGTAACGGAATCGATCTGCTCGATTGCTCAGTTTGAGAATGATTACAAAATTCTGTTACGGAGGATCCGTTGAATGGATTTGTTTATGTATTGGCGATGCAGAAAGATGATACGTGGCTTCAATCAATGAATATTATGAAGATGCAGGTTCGATTGATAGATAACAACGAATAGGAATTGAATCCGGCTTTGTTGATGATGAAGAGGATTGATCGGCGCTGATGCAAGCTTGAAGATGACGATGGAGAGTAATGCTCTAGCTTGACGTTGATGAAGAAGATTGAAGAGTCATTCTGTTGCAACAAACTTTTTCTCTCCTTTTTTCCTTTCAAGAATCCTGAAAACTGAGTCTTTGTTATCTTTTTTTTCTCTTTTCTGTTATCAGTGATGCAGCATAGGTGGAGAGAATCATTGAATTCTGTTATTTTACTGAGTTCATGAGGATTATAAAAAATGGGAATCTGTTATCTTTTTTTTCAATTCTGTTATGACCTGAAAGAGTCACCACAATCCCCTTTCGAATCTGTTTCCTCCTCCTGTTAATGACCTTTTTTATTTCATTTATTTTCAATTCCTGTTGTGGACTTTTGTTGAAGTGTTGCTGCGTTTTGTTGAGTCTTGGACTAGGAAGAATGTAACTTGCGTCTTGCAACTTAATTCCTCCTTTTTTATTATTATTAGTGGTAATGAGTTTTGGATAAAATAAAAATGAACAAAGATTACGGAAAAAATATGACAAATGTAAATGTGAAAAAAATGGAAAACAGAACTAAATGATTGGAAAACTAATGGACATTTGGTGGATAGTTGTAAATCGGAAATCAAAAAAATGATAAAATAATAGGAATGAATTAAAGGTAACAAACGGATAATGAGTGTGAAAATGGACGGAAAGTGATAGTTTAGCGGGAATATAAATGGGTAATTTGCTAACTACGATAGTTAGGATAATCGAAATCGAAATGAGAAATGGTTTATGGCTCAAATGATAAAAATGAGCAAAAGTGGATATGGACCTAGATACTTTGTGAAACGGACCAAATACCACAAACACACGCATAACCACGAACCTTAAATCCCACCCACTTTGCATTTTCCACGGAAATCACCGATCTTTTGGATAAACCACACTCTGAGCGTCATCATGATAAGCTTGTTTGAATCCAACCTCATCACATGAACCAATGCCTGGCGAATTGATAATCTCTGCACACCACACGACCCGACTTTGGAACACATCGTCTGAGAAATAACCACCAGCGCATATGACTTGCAGTTGAGACAATCCCTCGATAGTTTGACCCAGATTAAGTCAAACATCCCTCTGAATCGAATCGCGAACTGAACAATCACACCCAAAGTGAAATCCCTGCCAACCTATGATATGCTTCAACAATGAATGTCATGCTTCATTTTTCTATGCTAATGATGCAGTGCGAAATATGCGAATGATATGCTAAATAATATGAAAATGAGAGGGCAAATTTGGGGTGTTACACAATGCCTGAGCCATTGACATGTTGATCTTCGTGAACTGCCTTCTAGCCCTCTGTTGGTTGCCCTGTGGCTGCTCTGTTGTTGCAGGAGTTGGATTTGAAATATGCACTGCACTAACAGACTGATGTCTTCTGTTACGATCAGGCTGACCATAAACAGCATTGGATTCTTTCTTCCCAGTGGGAGGCTTCTTTGCAGTACCTGATGAAGAAGTGCCTACATGGATTTTACCATTCTTTATACCATTCTCTACTCGCTCTCCTGTCATGATCAACTCAGTGAAGCCAGATGATGAGCTTCCAATGAGATGACTGTAGAACGGACCATTCAGCGTACACATGAACATATCAACCAGCTCCCTATCAGTCAAAGGGGGTTGAACTCTTCCGGCTAAGTCTCTCCACTTCTGAGCATACTCTTTAAAACTTTCTTTGGCACCCATAGACATGCTCTGAAGCTGCATGCGAGTGGGGGCTAAGTCAGCATTGTATTGGTATTGTTTATAGAAAACTTCAGCAAGATCATTCCAATCTCTGATGTTGGCACTCTCCAACTGATAATACCACTCCAGCTGAGCTCCAGATAAGCTCTCTTGAAAGAAATGGATCCACAACTTTTTATCAGCAGTGTGAGGTTGAATTCTTCTGACATATGACCTCAGATGCAGCTTGGGACAAGAGACCCCATCATAGACAACAAAGGTAGGAACCTTGAAACCAATGGGTATGACTACCCCAGATATCAGACTCAAATCCTCAAAATCCAACCCAGATGACTTCTGCAACTCCATAGCATCCATCCTATCCACCAGCATCTTGAATTTATCTTCGTTAGGCTCATGGTAGTAATTAGCCTCAGAGTCAGAGTCCCCCATAGTGTTGTGGAGACTGCCTCCCTCTTTTTCAGATTCCTCAGATTCATAGTCTTCAACCTGCTCTTTGGTCTTGACAGGACCTTTGAACCTTCTTCCCATGTTGAGCAAACCAGCAGACCTTCTAGTCTTCTTAGTCTTCTTGGCCAGCAGTGCCTTCAATTCATCCTGCCCCTTGGACAGGTTCAATATCAGCTCTTGGAACTGTGCATTTTGTGTCTGGAGATCCTTAACTGACTGTTCAAGAGCCATTGCTGAAATAAACAGCGAGAAGATGAGAAACCTGTGCACAATTATAAACCTGTGATGCAATGAAATGATATGGGAATGCATATGCAATGTTTTCAAGGACCGCGGGATTTAAATTTGCTTAAACAAACAAGAAAGGTAAATTTTTATTAGTAATAAATTTGTTTTGCCTTTTAGGCTTACAAAAATGAAATAAAATAAGTACAAAAGATGGGGTTTTAAGTCTCCCATGGACGTTTCCTCTTTGTGTTGAGGTATGAGTTGAGGTTTCGTTCCTCATGAAGTTGCTTTGTTAGTTCTAGGATTCTTGCTTGGCTTGCTTTGTAATGAGCCTCTAAAGTATCCCTTTGTTCCTTCAACTGGATCCATGATCTCTGCAAGTCTTCCATATCAGTAGGCATGTCTGGGTGAAGGATGGTATAAGCTGTGTCTCCTTCAACAACAGGTTCCATGGTAATTGGTAGGACGGCAGGATATGGCATCATGAGAGTCTGAGCACGAGATCGTACCCATCTGAGATAAGCCTCCATAGGAATAGTGTACTTAGGCTCCAGTGTCTTGCTGTCAACCCTGTTTACTTTTCCCCATGCTCGTATGAATCTCTGACGGTAACCTTGAAGATCGTTGTCGTAGTCAAACACAATGCCCTAAATCAACATGTCATGTGGACCATCACTCCGAGCGTAACCAAACTGTCGTAAAGCTAGAGAGGGGTTGTAGGTGATGCCTCCTCTTATGCCTAGAAGTGGCACATTAGGGAACTCCCCACAACGGTCAATGATGGTGACATTCTCCATAGATCTGGAGCACCAATGGATATCTGAGTGAGAAAGTGACATGATCCTCTTGGACCATCTGAACCCTTGCTCATTCTTCATTACGGAGCGAGGAAGGTGAGAAATAAACCACCTAGAAAGTAAAGGTATGCAGCACATCAAAGTTCCTCTTGCCCTTGTAGTACGGGTGTGAAGAGAATGCAGGATGTCTCCAAGCAATGTAGGCACTGGATTGTGACTCAGGAAAATGTTGATGGCATGAACATCTATGAACTGATCTGGATTGGGGAACAATACTAAGACATATATCAGCAAGGCTAAGACCTCCTCAAAAGCATCATAGCTCATGGCCTTCAAGAACATTTGAGCCTTATCCATTAGCACCTTGGCAAGAATACCCTTGACTCCACTTCTCGTTTCTAGAACAATATCAGACTTCTTCAGATGTAGAGCTGCAGCAATAACCTCTGGTTTAAGCTCCTTCTCCAAGCCTGTGAATGGTCTTTGATCAAGAACTGGTATACCCAGAAGTTTAGAGAACTCCTCCATGGTTGGAACCAGCTGATAGTCAGGGAATGTAAAGCAATGGTGCTTAGGGTCAAAGAACTGAAACAGGACACTCATCATGTCTTCATTGAACCCTGAAGTGACTAGATCCAATAGGTGACCATGTCTCTTGATGAATTGGGAGTGATCAGACACTTGAGAAACTAACTCTTTAAGCTTGGGAGGTATCCCCACAAAGTTGATCCTGATGGTGTTTCTACGAGCAGAAGCCATGACCTGCAACAAAGAACAAAGATAAATCCTTTGGTCCTTGAAATGGTTAGTGAAAATGCTATGCTTATGATGCATGATGATGTCATGATGTTATGCTCAATCACAAACATGTGGCACACACAAACAAGTCACACCATAGCCCTAGGTTTAAAGGCTTGCATGAGGTTTAAAGGTAAGTACCCTCCCCTGAAGTTAGTTGGTTCATCCTGTCCTACAAAAATAACCAGGTTCTAAGGGATCTCAATATCATTGATCCTTCACAAGGGTGGTTGTTCAGAAGGCAACTTACTTGCCAACCAAAACCCTCCAAGTTTAAGATCTCAATGAGCGTAGTATCGAGTGTCAACCAACTTCAGTCTGCACCAAAGCCGGTTACCTCACTACCTTCTAAAGGTCAAGATGAGTTAACTAGGGTTCTAAAAGTTAGTTAGTGCATTGACAACATATGGCAGCCTCATATTATCCTCAACTTGACTCAAGGAACATAAGCACCAACCAAGAAGTCACACTAACTATGGCCACCAGATCAACCATATCGATATACGTCGTACAGTTTCCTTGGTCTATTTCCATTTACCTAAGGTACACTAGATCCGGGTTAGGACCTTTCACACATAAGAGCACCCCAACAAGATAATATAAAGCAAACAAGGCAAACAATTTAAAGTGATCTTAATTCCTAAGGGTACCCCTCTTTAATATTAAATCCCCAGCAGAGTCGCCAGTTCTGTAACACGGTGGGAGAACTGACTTTAGTTAAATGTTGCGGATAGCAAGAGTCGCCACCGACTTTTATTTTATCCAAAGGAAAGGGCATAAAAGAACAGGAAAGACCTTAAAATATTTTTTGGGTTCGGGGGGTAGGTTATGTAAAGGGAAGGTGTTAGCACCCTTTACATCCATGGTTATCCATGGGCTCTTAGTTACTTAGCTCACTTTAAACTGTTTTGAGAAGTGTAGTGTGTGATTGAAAATTTTCTTAAGTACTTTATAATGATCCTTGTACGGATATATATAAAGACTTTGTTTTGAAAATTGTTTAAAATGTGAAGTGTAATGAAATTTTTTGGAAAGTGAGCAAGTACATAAGAGGAACCTACCCTAAGTTAAGTCTTTTCTGTTCTTAAATATCCTTTAAATGGTAAGACTATCCCTATTATTAAGGAATAGGTAGTCATTACCTTGGATGTAAGGGACATGTGAGGGACATCTGTTTATGAAGGCAACTGTGGGGTGTATTAAGCATTTAGGAGGGACTATCATCATTATTCGAAAAGGGACTTGATCTTTAAAGGCAACCATTAGGGACTTGATGATTTTTCTTTTTAGGGACTTGCTTTATACACCCCACTTGACCTTTGTGAATAGGCAACTTGAGAGGCAACCCTAGAAAGTGAGATGGCGATTAAAAAAAATCGACTTACGTGTGTGAGTGTTTAATATTATTTATCTTACAATTAAAGTGATCTAAATTTATTTTAAATAGAATACATGTTTTGCACTCCCTAAATTACTAACCATAGCATAAAAATTAAAATTAAATATTTACAAAATTACACCAAGAAGCAATTACATAATTATAATGATAAGCTAATTAAAGATAAATAGCAAAAATAAATATATAAGCAAAATATAAATAATAAGCAAAAATAATAAATAAGCAATAAATAAATAAAATAGGGATTAGTAATAATAAGAATTAAAAATAGGGTTAGTAAAATAATAATGAAAAATTAAATAATGTTAGTGAAATAATAATAATAAAAAGTTAGTAATAACATGGTTAATAAATATAATTAGCAAAATATTATAAGAACAAAATTAAAACAATAAACAAAAGTTAGGTTTTTAATATGAACAATTAAATAATTATTATAGCATTTTAATTTATATACAAATTATTAATTTATTTTTAGACATATTATAATTACAAAATTATTTACATATATATATATATATATATATATATATATATATATATATATATATATATATATATATATATATATATATATATATATATATATATATATATATATATATATATATATATATATATATATATATATATATATATTAAAAGAACAAAAATTTATATTATAGACAATTTATAATTACATAAAGAAAAGTTTGATCATATTTATATTTATTAAAATTAACTATGTTAAATAAACATGTTCAAAAATTATAAAATAAAAATTAGGTTTTTAATAAGTATTTAGAAAATAAATTAGGGTTTTGAAAATTAGGGTTTTGTTTAGAAAAATATTTTTTAGGGTTTTTAATTTAATATACAAAACTTTTAATAATATGCATATATTATATTTACATATATAATAAAGAAAATAATTTTTTGAATTAAAAAAAATAAAAGTTTAGAACTTTAGAAAATAAAATGTTATTTTAGACATTTGAACATATATATACAATACATAATTTATTTTTTATTAATAATAAGAAACAATTAAACTAATTAATTAAAGGAATTAAAATAGAAAAAGTGGTAAAAATAAGAACTTACCTTGGCTGGGTTTGAACCCAGGACACTCAGATTGCAAACATCAAAACCTTCCACCAGACCAGCCATGCCTTGGTGATAATAGAATGGATCAATTTTGTTTTGTGCCTTGTCTTGGAAAATCCAGAAAATAATGAAAACAAAAAAAAAGGCCTGGGGGAGGATTGAACCCAGGACCTTATGAATACTGAAACGCGCGCATTACCACTTGGCTGGAAGAGCCCATCTGATATTTAAATGGCCATAATACATAATATATTATGTATGCTTCACCTGGAAAAATAAGAAAAAAAAGAATGTCCCAGCCAAGACTCGAACCAATGCCATCACCCAATATGCCTACCAGCCTTACCACTGAGACACAAGCGCGCGTGTGACAAACAAACCAACAATTAAACATAAAATATTTTCATTAATATTTGAATTTTCCTGAACGCGCCAACAGCTTCTTCTTCAACCTCATACCTGCGTTTTTACCTGCGAAATCAGCCACGAGTTTTCCTGCGAATTTAGCTGCCTGTTCTTCATTGTTCAAACCTGCGAAATTGAAACTCATACAAGACAGCAACGATTCATGGAATTGATTAATGTTTTATGATCCTCACAGTCCATATAACAATTCTATGTTTCCAGAATTCATTTATATTCAGTAAATCATCAAGCCCCAATTTCAAGAGTGAAACCCTAACAATGGCCGATTCTAATTCAGGCCATGAACCTTTGGTTTAATGATCCAGAAACAACCTACATAACATCACAAACACAATTATGCAAGCAAAATTCAATAACAAGCAATGAATCAATGGAATCGAAAAAAATATTTTCAAGCATAAACAAGCCACGGGTTAAGCATTATGGCACGATTTGGATGCATATGAATGATGGTTTATGATCAGAGAAGTCCAAGGAAGCTCTCCATGTTCTTATTTTACCTTCAAATGTCCTAGATCAAGGAATTCGAATGTGACCTTTTCAATGGTTTTTTGACTTTGTGAACTTACACTTAGAGGCAGCAAATTCGTGTCTTGATGATGGCATTATGTTTAGTACTTATAGGAGATGGAATTTAGGTCATAACATTGATTGATCATGTGGAAATTTTGATTTGAAAAGATTGAAATTGATCATGTCTTAAAATTCAAATATTTGTGCATGAAGGCTTGCTATTTTTGGATCAATCTCATGATTTCCTTCCCTTTCAACTTCAATCAATATTGAAGACCTTCTAGAAACCAAATCTCCATTAAATAATATATTTTCATATTTTATTTCTATTTAAAATGATTTTTTATGAATTAAATCAAAATAAATAAAAATAAAATAATAAAAATTCTGATTTTTAATAATTTGGGTCGTGCATGATGATATTGTATGGATTGGATCACAATTTGGCCAGCCCATTTGGAAAGAATTGGTTCTAGACCTCCATTTTCATCATAAACCATCACAAAATTTCCCAACTTTGCAAGGGCACATCTCCCTCAATTTAAATGCTATGAGTGTGTTCTTGGACATTTTGGAAAGCTTGAAGAGTCCTCTAAACAACCCCATTGGTTTCATGTCCATATCATTTACCAATCTCAAGTTATGCCCTTTTGAAGTTGTTGACTTTTTGTTGACTTTTGAAATGACCTATAATGTCTTAGCTCATACCTTCCAAATGAAGCATTTTTGGGCTTGGCTTGTGAGACACAAAGTTGTAGAGAATTCAATTTCCTTCAAAATGAGCTTTGAGTGGAGACTTGGTGATGAAGCATGTGAAAGTTATGGCTGGTCAAAGTTCAGTTGACTTTTACTGAGGAAACCCTAATTTAGAAACTCCTGATTCTTGATGATCTGGAATCTCCTTGATGAATCATGATCAACCCTTGATCAAATGATGAATTTTACTTCATATACTTGATGTTGGCAAAAAAAACATGAAGTTTGACTTTGGTTTAACCACAGTTGACCTCAGTTTGACTTTTTAACTGCATTGACTGATTTTGACTTATCTGATCATCTGACTGAGCAAACTTTTGAGAAAAGTCTTGAAACTTGTCATGGGGGTTCTTAAACATATATAAGGTGTTATGAAGCTCACTTGAAGTCTTGGAAGTTCATTTAGCCTGATTAAAATCAAAACCCTAGTTTTGGATGCACTGCTTAGGAGGTGCATTGTCTGAGGGAATTGTCAACTCTTCTGACCAATTGTGAACTTTGTGAACCTTGTGAACCATCATAAAATGTCTTGTGAACCTCATGGGAGGTCTTGTGAAGCTTGTGAACCTTGTGAACCTCATAAAGTGACTTTGTAGACCTCATGAACCTCAGGAAAGCTTTGTAATCATTGTGAATCTTGTGAACCTTGTGAACCTTCAAGAAGTAACTTGTAGACTTCATGAACCTCATGAAAGGTTATATAAACATTGAGAAACTTGTGAACCTTGTGAACCTTCATAAAGTAACTTGTAGACTTCATGAACCTCATGAAAGGTCTTGTAAATGTTGAGAAACTTGTGAACCTTGTGAACCTTCAAGAAGTAACTTGTAGACTTCATGAACCTCATGAAAGGTCTTGGAAGCATTGGGAAACTTGTGAACCTTGTGAACCTTCTTAGCACACAAAGTCTTGTATTGTGAGGGCAAATTTTGGGGTGCAACAATAAGCATAGCATTTTCACTAACCATTTCAAGGACCAAAGGATTTATCTTTGTTCTTTGTTGCAGGTCATGGCTTCTGCTCGTAGAAACACTATCAGGATCAACTTTGTGAGCATACCTCCTAAGCTTAAGGAGTTAGTTTCTCAAGTGTCTGATCACTCCCAGTTCATCAAGAGACATGGTCACCTATTGGATCTAGTCACTTCAGGGTTCAATGAAGACATGATGAGTGTGTTGTTTCAGTTCTTTGACCCTAAGCACCATTGCTTTACATTCCCTGACTACCAGCTGGTTCCTACAATGGAGGAGTTCTCTAAACTTCTGGGTATACCTGTTCTTGATCAGAAACCATTCACAGGCTTGGAGAAGGAGCTTAAACCAGAGGTTATTGCTGCAGCTCTACATCTGAAGAAGTCTGACATTGTTCTAGAAACGAGAAGTGGAGTCAAGGGTATTCTTGCCAAGGTGCTAATGGATAAGGCTCAAATGTTCTTGAAGGCCATGAGCTATGATGCTTTTGAGGAGATCTTAGCCTTGCTGATTTATGGCTTAGTATTGTTCCCCAATCCAGATCAGTTCATAGATGTTCATGCCATCAACATTTTCCTGAGTCACAACCCAGTACCTACATTGCTTGGAGACATCCTACATTCTCTTCACACCCGTACTACAAGGGCAAGAGGAACTTTGATGTGCTGCATACCTTTGCTATCTAGGTGGTTTATTTCTCACCTCCCTCGCTCAGTAATGAAGAATAAGTAAGGGTTCAGATGGTCCAAAAGGATCATGTCACTCTCGCATTCAGATATCCATTGGTGCTCCAGATCTATGGAGAATATCATTATCATTGACCGTTGTGGGGAGTTTCCTAATGTGCCACTTCTAGGCATCAGAGGAGGCATCACCTACAACCCCTCTCTAGCTTTACGACAGTTTGGTTACGCTCGGAGTGATGGCCCTCATGACATGTTGATTCAGGGCATTGTGTTCGACTACGACAACGATCTTCAAGGTTACCGTCAGAGATTCATACGAGCCTGGGGAAAAGTAAACAGGGTTGACAGCAAGACACTGGAGCCTAAGTACACTATTCCTATGGAAGCTTATCTCAGATGGGTGCGATCTCGTGCTCAGACTCTCATGATGCCATATCCTGCTATCCTACCAGTTACCATGGAACCTGTTGCTGAAGGAGACACTGCTTATACCATCCTTCACCCAGACATGCCTACTGACATGGAAGACTTGCAGAGATCTTGGATCCAACTGAAGGAGCAAATGGATGCTTTCGAGGCTCATTACAAAACCAGCCAAGCAAGAATCCTGGAACTAACAAAGCAACTTCACGAGGAACGGAATCTCAACTCATACCTCAACACAAAGAGGAAACGTCCATGGGAGACTTAAAACCCCATCTTTTGTACTTACTTCATTTCATTTTTTGTAAGCCTTAAAGGCAGAACAAATTTATTACTAATAAAAGTTTACTTTCTTGTTTGTTTAAGCAAATTTAAATCCTGCGGTCCTTGAAAACATTGCATATGCATTCACATATCATTTCATTGCATCACAGGTTTATATTTGTGCACAGGTTTCTCATCTTCTCGCTGTTTATTTCAGCAATGGCTCTTGAACAAACAGTTAAGGACCTCCAGGCACAAAATGCGCAATTTCAAGAGCTGATCCTGAACCTGACCAAGGGGCAGGATGAATTGAAGACACTGCTGGCCAAGAAGACTAGGAAGACTAGAAGGCCAGGTGGCCTGATCAACATGGGAAGAAGGTTCAGAGGTCCTGTCAAGACCAAAGAGCCAGTTGAAGATTATGAGTCTGAAGAGTCTGAAAAAGAGGGAGGCAGTCTCCACAACACTATGGGGGACTCTGATTCTGAGGCTAATTACTACCATGATCCTAATGAAGACAAATTCAAGATGCTGGTGGATAGAATGGATGCTATAGAATTGCAAAAGTCTTCTGGACTGGATTTTGAAGACCTGAGTTTGATATCTGGGGTGGTTATACCTTTTGGTTTCAAGGTTCCTACCTTTGTTGTTTATGATGGGGTCTCTTGTCCCAAGCTGCATTTGAGGTCTTATGTCAGAAGAATCCAACCTCACACTGCTGATAAGAAATTGTGGATCCATTTTTTTCAAGAGAGCTTATCTGGAGCTCAGTTGGAGTGGTATTATCAATTGGAGAGTGTCAACATCAGGGATTGGAATGATCTTGCTCAAGCTTTCTATAAACAATATCAATACAATGCTGATTTAGCTCCCACTCGCATGCAGCTGCAAAGCATGTCTATGGGTGCCAAAGAAAGTTTCAAGGAGTATGCTCAGAAGTGGAGAGATTTAGCTGGAAGAGTTCAACCCCCTTTAACTGACAGGGAATTGGTTGATATGTTCATGTGTACGCTGAATGGTCCTTTTTACAGTCATCTCATTGGAAGCTCATCATCTGGCTTCACTGAGTTGATAATGACAGGAGAGCGCGTGGAAAATGGTATAAAGAGTGGCAAGATCCAAGTGGGTACTTCTTCATCAGGTGCTGCAAAGAAGCCTCCCACTGGGAAGAAAGAATCCAATGCTGTTTATGGTCAGCCTGATCGTAATAGAAGGCATCAGTCTGTGAGTGCAGTTCATATTTCAAATCCAACACCTACAACACCAGAGCAGCCACAGGGCAACCAACAGAGAGCTAGAAGGCAGTTCACAAAGATCAACATGTCAATGGCTCAGGCATTGCAACACTTGTTAAAGGCTGAACTTATTACTCTGAAAGAAGCTCCTCAGAATCCTAATGTTACCTCACCCAGGTACAATCCAAACGCACAATGTGCATATCATTCAAACTGTCAAGGACATGATACTAATAACTGTTGGGTTTTGAAGAACAAAATTCAAGATATGATTGAGGCTGGAGAAATTGAGTTTGACCCTCCAGGTACTCCAAATGTGATTACTGCTCCAATGCCAAATCACGAGAAGACTGTCAATGCCATTGATGAAGATTTACATATCTATTCAGTTACGGAGTTGACCACACCATTGTCTGTTATCAGGAAGAAGTTAGTACAAGCTGGGTTCTTTCCGGGTTGTCGTGAAGATTGTGTCTATTGTGAGTATAATCCAGATAGTTGTTGGAGGTTGAAGGACGGAATTCAACGTCTCATGAATAATTACACCATAGTGTTTGAAAAGAGACCACCTTCTGTGGAGAGTATGGTGGAGCATATTACTAAAGGTAAGAAGACTGAAGAGGTTGATATGGTTGATAAAGTGCCGGTGAGGATCACTTCCAAAGGTCCTATTAAAATCACCCATCAGGGTCCAATCAGAATTACTGCAGAAGGCCCTGTGAAAGTTGTTGCTGAAGCCAGAGTGGCTCCTCTGGTCATTACCACTCCTGGTCCTATTCCGTATACGTATGATAAAGTTGTGCCTTGGCACTATGGGTCTGATGTTTATATCCATGGTGTTAAGCAAGAACCCTTAGCTGATGTGCCTGTTGATGTTGACAATATTGCTGGATCTAGTAAGATCACACGAAGCGGAAGAGTTTTCTCTCCTCCTGTTACTTCCAAGAATACAGTTGCTCCTGCTGCTACCTCTACCACTGATGCTCGGGGCAAAGGTCCTGTTATTGAACCTATACCTACTGATGTACCAGCTGCTGATGATCTCTCTAAGCAGATGGAAGAAGTATTGAAAATCATTCGCAAGAGTGATTATGACGTTGTCGATCAGTTGGGGCATACTCCCTCCAAGATTTCTATGATGTCCTTGCTGTTATGTTCTGAGGCTCATGCCAAAGCCCTGATTAAGTTTCTGAAGACTGCTCATGTACCCAATGCAATTTCTGTGGACCAGTTTGAGAATTGTGTTGCCCACCTGACTTATGATAATGGGTTAGGGTTTTCTGATGCTGATTTGACTCCTGCCAAAAGGGATCATAACAGGGCCTTGCATATCTCAATTGAATGCAGGGGCACTACCCTGTCACATGTATTGATAGACAATGGTTCCTCTCTGAATGTGTTGCCCAAAGAAGTCCTGAACAAGCTGAGTCCTGAAGATGTTGTGCTGAAGCCCAGTAATATAGTGGTGAAAGCTTTTGATGGTTCTAAAAGAGTGGTGCATGGAGAAATTGATCTCCCAATCAAAGTTGGTTCCCAGATTTTCCATGCTACATTTTATGTGATGGATATTCGTCCTTCATACTCTTGTCTGCTTGGTCGTCCCTGGATCCATGGGGCAGGTGCTGTAACCTCTACTTTACATCAGAAGCTGAAATATCCGGTAGGAGGAAAGGTTGTTACTGTCTACGGAGAGGAAGAGTATTTTGTTAGCCATGTGAATACCTTCAAGTATCTGGAAGTGGAAGGCGAATACGTTGAAACTCCGTGTAAGACATTTGAGGTGGTTCCTTGGATTGTTAATGATTATGTAGCTCCTCCGGTTGTCAAGAAAGTTCCTGTGGTCACCAGAGTACCTCCAACAATGGCAATGGCCTCCCTCAACGATGCTAGAGCTGTGGTGGATGAAGGTGGTTGTACTATTTGGGGTCAGCTTCCTGATATCCCTTATAAGTCTGACAAATTTGGTTTGGGTTTCACTGCAGAGTCCCAGAAGGCTGTTCGTCGTGCTCGTGCTGTTCGTATCACCAATCAAGGGGTTATGAAGAACCAGATCAATGTTGTGGGTGACTATGATGAAGACTACAACTTGGATGCTTGGATTTTTCCTACTGTGGGTGCTGGACTCAATAATTGGAAAGCTAAAGATGTTATTCCTATCTCCTTTAGTCAGGAGTAAATACTATTACTGTGTTGTTGCTTTTTAAAGTTTGTAATTTCTTGAACAATTGAACTTTTAAGCCTTGTGCTTTACCCGGGGCACAATGGTGTGCTTGTTACGGGATGTCATTTCATTTGCATACTTCATTCAATAAAAATCAGTGGACGTTTCGTTTTCGTAAATATTGTGTTCTTTGTCTTTCTTTTCTTTTATTTTTGTTTTATCAGCTATGTGTTTTTACACACACCCACATCACTAAAATGCAGATCCTCATCCACTCTGGATCCTGTTGATAACAGTTCTACTATTGCCAATTATAATTTCGAGAATCCGATCTATCAAACTGAAGACGGAAATGAGGACGATTGTGAAGTACCTGTAGAGCTTGCTAGGTTGTTACAACAAGAAGAGAAAGCCATACAGCCACATGAAGAGCCAGTCGAAGTTGTGAATCTGGGAACTGAAGAAAACAGGAAAGAAGTCAAGATAGGGGCTGATTTAGAAGATAGTGTCAGGAGCAGATTGATTCAGATGTTGCGTGACTACGTGGAAATATTTGCTTGGTCCTACGAAGACATGCCAGGGTTGGATACAGACATTGCGGTTCACCGTTTACCAGTAAAAGAAGATTGTCGTCCAAAAAAGCAGAAGGTTCGTCGTATGCGTCCTGAAATGTCAGAGAAGATCAAGGCAGAGGTAATGAAGCAGTTTGATGCAGGGTTCTTAGCAGTAACTTCTTATCCTCAGTGGGTTGCAAATGTGGTACCGGTTCCTAAGAAAGATGGTAAGGTACGTATGTGTGTAGACTATAGGGATTTGAACAAGGCCAGCCCTAAAGACGACTTTCCACTTCCTCATATTGATGTTATGGTAGACAACACTGCTCAGCACAAGGTATTCTCTTTTATGGATGGTTTCTCTGGTTACAATCAAATCAAGATGGCTCCTGAAGATATGGAGAAGACAACATTTGTTACACAGTGGGGCACCTTTTGCTATAAGGTGATGCCATTTGGTTTGAAGAATGCAGGGGCAACATATCAGCGTGCTATGGTGGCTTTGTTTCATGATATGATTCATCATGAGATAGAGGTATATGTGGATGATATGATAGCCAGGTCCCAGAATGAAGAGCAACATCTTGATCATTTGCATAAGTTGTTTGAGAGGTTGAAGAAATACAAGTTGAGATTGAACCCAAACAAGTGTACTTTTGGAGTTAGGTCTGGTAAACTCCTGGGTTTCATTGTCAGTGGAAAAGGCATTGAGGTGGATCCTGCAAAAGTGAAAGCTATACGAGAGATGCCAGCTCCCCGTACTGAGAAGGAAGTTAGAGGTTTCTTAGGACGATTGAATTATATTGCAAGATTTATTTCCCAATTGACTGCCATCTGTGAGCCAATCTTCAAGTTGTTGAAGAAAGACCAGGTGATGGAATGGAATGATGAGTGCCAAACTGCCTTTGATGAAATCAAGAGATATTTGCTAGAACCTCCAATTTTGATGCCACCAGTTGATGGAAGACCCTTAATTATGTACTTAACAGTGTTAGACAACTCAATGGGGTGTGTGTTGGGGCAACATGACGAGTCTGGTCGAAAAGAGCAGGCAATATACTACCTTAGCAAAAAGTTTACCGACTGTGAAACAAGATACTCACTGCTCGAGAAAACTTGCTGCGCTTTGGCATGGGCTGCTCGCCGACTAAGACAGTATATGTTGACCCATACTACCTTGTTGATTTCGAAGATGGATCCAATCAAGTACATATTTGAGAAACCTGCTCTCTCCGGAAGAATTGCAAGATGGCAAATGATTTTGACAGAATATGACATACAATACACTACTCAGAAGGCCATTAAAGGAAGTGTTGTTGCTGATCATTTGGCTCATCAAGCAGTGGATGATTATCAGTCAATGAGTTTTGAGTTCCCTGATGAAGACATTATGATTATTACCAAAGAACTTGGACAATATGACGGACCGGAACAAGGATCCCGATGGACTATGGTTTTTGATGGTGCTTCCAATGCACTTGGTAATGGTGTTGGTGTTGTGATTAGTTCCCCTGAAGGTTGTCATACCCCGATTGCTGTCAGACTTTGTTTCTATTGTACCAATAACATGGCTGAGTATGAGGCATGTATCCTGGGTATTAAAGCTGCTATTGATATGAAGATTCAGTTCCTTGATGTGTATGGAGATTCGGCCCTGGTAGTAAGTCAGATTAAAGGAGATTGGGATACCAAGCATGATAACCTCATTCCTTACAGAGAGTATGTATTATCTTTGATTCCCCATTTCAAAGAAGTTACCTTTGGACATATTCCACGAAGAGAGAATCAGTTGGCAGATGCATTAGCCACCATGGCATCCATGTTTGAGATCAGCTGGGATGATGAAGCTCCCAAGATTACTATTGATAGATTTGAGAAGCCTGCATACTGCAATGAGATTGACACTGAGGGGGCAGAGGAGAAGCCTTGGTTCTATGAAGTGAAAAGATATCTTGAAGCTCAGGAGTTCCCTGAAGGGGCATCTGTCAAAGATAGGAAGTTTCTGAGAAGGTTCTCTGCTAAGTTCTTTTTGAGTAATGGCATTTTGTACAAGCGCAATCATGATTCAACTATGCTTCGTTGTGTGGATAGGAAGGAAGCAACAGAGATTATGGAAGATATGCATGATGGGATCTTTGGCACTCATTCTAGTGGACATACTATGGCAAATAAGATATTGAGAGCAGGTTACTATTGGTCTACCATGGAAGCTGATTGCTATCAACACTCCAGAACTTGTCACAAGTGTCAAATTTATGCTGATAAAGTACATATACCTCCATCACCATTGAATGTGTTGACTGCTCCATGGCCTTTTGCCATGTGGGGCATCGATATGATTGGTGAGATCAAGCCTACTGCTTCTAATGGGCATCGTTTCATCCTGGTCGCTATTGATTACTTCACAAAGTGGGTAGAGGCAGTTTCATTTGCATCTGTTACCAAGAATGTTGTGGCTCGATTCATTAAGAATAATCTCATATGTAGGTATGGCATCCCTGAAAGGATTATCACTGACAATGGCTCTAATCTGAACAACACTATGATTACTGATCTCTGCACGCAGTTCAAGATTAAGCATCAGAATTCTTCTCCGTATCGTCCGAAGATGAATGGGGCAGTTGAAGCTGCTAATAAGAACATTAAGAAGATTGTACAGAAGATGACTGTTACTTATAAGGATTGGCATGAGATGTTACCATTTGCTCTTCATGGTTATCGTACCACAATACGTACTTCAACAGGGGCAACCCCATTCTCCTTAGTCTATGGTATGGAAGCAGTTCTGCCCATTGAAGTTTAGATTCCCTCCTTAAGAATCATGAAGGATGCAGGCTTGGATGAAGATGAATGGATTCAGACTCGACTTGACCAGATAAATTTGATTGATGAGAAAAGGTTAGCAGCAGTTTGTCATGGCCAGATGTACCAGAAACGAATGATCAAGGCTTTCAACAAGAAGGTTAAGCCTAAGGTATATCAGGCTGGTGACTTGGTAATCAAGCGTATCATATTACCACAGGGTGATCCCAGGGGCAAGTGGACTCCTACATATGAAGGACCATTTGTAGTCAAAACAGTATTCTCAGGAGGTGCCATGATACTTACTACTATGGATGGTGAAGACTTCCCACAGCCTGTAAACGCAGACATAGTTAAAAAATACTATGCATAAAAAGAGACCCGCTAGGTTAACTGGCCTAGGCAAAAATAAGGGCATCCCGGCAAACCAAAAGGGTTTGGGCAAAAATTAGGGATATATATATATAAAAAAATGTACACCCGGCAAGTCGAAAACCTGAAAAGGCGGCTTAGGCAAAAAAGGGTATCCCGGTGGATTGAAAACCTGAAAGGGCAGTCCAGGCAAAAGTTAGGGATTAAAGCGTATGACTATGTCTCGTTTGGAGCATCCATGAAACTGCAACCAGTTGTGCTACGTAATCAAGCTCAAACAGATAAAGCTCAATCCAATCGTTTCCGTCTCAACAGTAGAAGATGAGATACTTGAAGATAATGGCAATAGTAGAATTGAAACTCAATAGGATTATTTCCCACGTAGCTGATTCTCTTTGTTTTACAAAACTTTTATGACAAAGTCCTCTTACTAGGACTTATGTCTCCTTGTACAAACTTACCCATATATGGATCACTCTTTGATATAAATAAAATTTCATTTCTGAATCCAGATTTACTTTTACCCTATTTACATAAGCGAAACGTCCATTGGTTGTGTTTGAATGTATGTATTCTTTTGAAAATGCAGTAATAGTATTTACTAAGGACGAACGAGGGAAGGATTTCAACGAAGCTTCGCCGGTTCATCTCTACAAGACAACTACAAACCCTCAGTAGGAAAAATCCCATCTTCATAAAGTCACATCTCCCCTGGAATTTATATCCATCTCTTTTATCCTCATACGGATATTCGAGAATTTACTTTCCAATAAAAGTACGACGAACGAAGACGGGATGTTATATCTATCCTACTATCAAACGAAGACGGGAGGTTATATATACCTCACCATCCCCAGCAGACGGGAGGTTATATATACCTTACTATCCCCAGCATACAGGAGGTTATATATGCCTTATTATCAAACAAGACGGGAATGAGTTCCTCATATTCTTCAACAACGAATTGGGATTTATTTTCCCTGGCCAGCAGTTGTTATACGAAGATATCCAGACGCTTCAGGCAGCATCATATCATACATACATCATTTACATCATACACATACATACATACATAATACATTATTTAAGTGCATCATGTTATACATGCATACATAATACATGAACTAATATTATCATACAGAATGCTACCTTGTTTCAGGTTAATTCCCCAGCAAACAAATTTGTGATTATCAGGACTGCTTTATCCTCCTGACAGCTTCTTGTACCTCAGGACTGCTTTATCCTCCTGACTGCTTCTTGTACCTCAGGATGGCTTTATCCTCCTGAAATCATATTATTACCTCAGGACTGCTTCATCCTCCTGATAGCTATCATCATTACCTCAGGATTGCTTCATCCTCCTGAAAGCATATTATCAATATCTCAGGACTGCTTTATCCTCCTGAATGCTTATTATTACCTCAGGACTGCTTTATCCTCCTGACAGCTTCTTGTACCTCAGGACTGCTTTATCCTCCTGACAGCTTCTTGTACCTCAGGATGGCTTTATCCTCCTGAAATCATATTATTACCTCAAGACTGCTTCATCCTCCTGATAGCTATCATCATTACCTCAGGATTGTTTCATCCTCCTGAAAGCATATTATCAATATCTCAGGACTGCTTTATCCTCCTGAAAGCTTATTATTACCTCAGAACATTGTTTATCTTTCTGAAAGCATATCATCCCCTCAGGACTGCTTTATTCTCCTGAAAGCTTCTTATAACTCAGGACGTTGTTATCCTCCTGAAAGCTATCAATCCCTCAGGACTGATTTATCCTCCTGAAAGCATATTATCTCCTCGGGACGTTGTTATCCTCCTGAAAGTTATCAATCCCTCAGGACTGCTTTATCCTCCTGAAAGTATATTATCTCCTTGGGCCGTTGTTTATCTTCCCAAAGGTTATGTCATTACCTCAGGACTGCTTTATCCTCCTGAAAGCATATTATTTTGGGTCGTTGTTTATCTTCCCAAAGGTTATATCATTACCTCAGGACTGCTTTATCCTCCTGAAAGCATATTATTTTGGGCCGTTGTTTATCTTCCCAAAGGTTACCACTTCCTCAGGACGTTATTTATCTTCCTGAAAGCTATCACCCCTACCTCAGGACGTTGTTATCTTCCTGAAAGCATATTATTACCTCAGAACATTGTTTATCCTTCTGAAAGCACATCATAACCTCGGGACGTTGTTTATCTTCCTGAAAGCTATCATTCTACCTTCATATTTTGGACTGCTTTATCCTCCAAGAAATGTATCTCCAGTTCCTCCAAGTGGCATCTTTAAGCCCACTCAAGCATATACAACATATCATCAGTATTTCTCTACGCACCGGTGAGTGCAAATTTTTGGGCTTTTGTGTTCAATCCCCTTCAACCTTCCAGGTCACGAATGACACATATACCAATCTAACCCCTCAGGTTTCAGAAAATTGAACAGGGGCAGCTGTTGCACCCCAAAATTTGCCCTCTATTTTTAACTCTAACCGACCTTTTGTTTCACGTTCATTTGCATCATCTTCATAGCATAACATTTTTTTTCCGTCTTAATATTAGCCGGAATAATTTCTCGGAATTTACAAATAGACTGGTCAAATTAACTTTTTAACTATGCCTAAAATTAGTCAACAAAAAAATGTCAAGTTTAAGTTTGCAAATGTCGGTATTATTAATCTACGGTTCATGTAGATTAACCTGGCATGCTAAAAATATTTTTACGACTATTTTTGGTCATATGTTGATCAGTCTGAGCAGTTTAAACGGTCATAATTTTTATCCGACCAAACGCTGTATTTTTCCGAGTCATTTATTTCGCGCTGATTATTTTGACGTGTTCATTTTATTTTTTCGAGCACTTTGGCGCTTGACTTTTATTTTTTGAGTCTATTTATTTTTATATAGAGTCTAGAATAAATAAATAGGATTATTAGTTTTTATTTTATTTTAACTAATTTAATTATTAAAACTTTATTTGTTTTTTAAATTAATATTTTATTGGGTCTAGAGTAAATAAATAGGTTAATTAGTTTTTATTTTAATTTTAGTTATTTTTATTAAACTTTATTTAATTATTTATATTAAAATTTTATTGGGTTTAAAAATAAACACTTAAGCCCATTTGCAATAACCCTAATTGGTCTCTATATATATTTATGTTATGTGACTGTTAGAAGGGACCAGAAAAAAGAAAAAAAAAAAAAAAAAACCGAAAAGAAAGAAGAGGAAACGGCGGATCTGGTATTCCTTCAAGTTATTTTCGCTGGTCTAACAATTGTCTGATTGTACCTAGTTTATTCATTATATGTTATGTTTATGCATTCATTCACATCTTCTTTTCTCTAATTTTTATTAATATATTTTCATGTACCGGCTCATGTTCTTTATACTGTTCGACGAGGCCATGCTAATTTGTTTATATATATATATGATGGCTTGTTAGGCATAGGCACATATATGTGCTGTAGATTTTTTTAATTGTTTGTGAACTATATATGCAGGCGATTGTTCATATATATATATATATATATATATATATATATATATATATATATATATATATATATATATATATATATATATATGTTTCTTTTTTCTTTTTTTTTATATATTATATAATGTATATAATATTAAGATAATGCTAACAGTTATATAACATAATCTAATGTTGATATATTATTTAATATATATAATATTTGTTAATATCATGTTATAATATATAATATATAATTATTTGGTTAAATAAGTTTATATTATTTTATAATTTGATTATTTTGTTCGGATCAGATCGTGTCGATACGCTGTTCGCATATATCTGTGCATGAGGCGTGACACTTGTGTTGATCTGATCCAATTGCGATGATCGCAATTTTTGCGTTAGCAACGTCGTTGTTCATTTTTTAATTCATATTATTATTATTATTATTATTATTTTTGGTTATATATTTAGATCTGCACAAATAACTAACCTCCCTGATTTTTCGCCTCAAACCCTATATTTTTCTCTAAAACCCTATATTTTTCACTAAACCCTATATTTTTTTTCTAAACTCTGACAATTTTGCCACAAACTCTAATTTTCACTCTAATTCTACTCATTTTTATGTTATTCATTTACTGTTTATCATATTATGTAAGTGTTTCATATTTGTAATAGTTTAGTTTTTATTTTTCGCCTTATAATTATGTAATTGTCTCCTTGATGTAATAATTTAGTGTTATTTTCCGCCTAATTATTATGTAACTGTCCCGAAGCCATGTAATAGTGTAGGAATTTTTATTTTCTGTCTTTCAATTTCTGCCTTTATTTATTTTTATTATTCCCTGCGTGGTTAGTAATTTAGGGCGTGCCAAGAACTGAATGAAAATCAATATGGAGTTAGATCATTAATTTAAAAAAAAAAAAGGACTAATTGATCAATAAACTTTTTCTTATAATAATAATAGTATTTTGTATATAGTTTCTTTTATTAAGTTAAAATTAGGGTAAATAAATTAATTTTTAATTAGATTAGGATTTTCTTAATAAACCTTAAATTTTCCTAATAAATTTTTATATTAACCATATTTTTTTTAATTTTAACCCTTAAAATTTTTTCTCAAACCTTTAAAGATTTTCTCAAGCACTAAAACTTTTTGTCCTCATTTTTATGTTATTCATATAACCTGTCTTGTTATTATACTGAAGTCTTTACCATCATTTATTTTTCTGCCATTATTTTTATGTATCTGCCCCGAAGCGTTGTAATAGTTTAGGAATTTCTTGTATTTGCCTTTAATTTTCTGCCATTTATTTTCGTAAATATAATTGCATGGTTAGTAAATTAGGGAGTGAAAACATGTTTGTGTTTAAAATAGAATTTAGATTACTAATTATAAGATAAATATTTGAATTGTACACTCACACACGTAAGTCGATCTTTGATCGCCATCTCACTTCCTTAAGGATACCCCTCATGTTGCCTATTACAAAAAGGTCAAGTAGGGTGTATAAAGCAAAGTCCCTAAATTTTACATCATCTAGTCCCTACAGTTTAAAAAGATCAAGTCCCTTCGAATGTTGCCTTCGTAATGATCTTGTCCCTTTCGAATAAAGATGATAGTCCCTCCAAAATTGCTTATACACCCCACAGTTGCCTAAATAACAAATGTCCCTCCAATTGTCCCTCACATCCAAGGTAATGACTACCTATTCCTTAATAATAGGGATAGTCTTACCACTTAGGGGATTCAAGAACAGAAAAGACTCAAACTTAGGGTAGGTTCCTCATAGTTACTTGCTCACTTTTCAAAACTTTTCAAACACTGTAAACACCCCAAATTTGCCCTCACCCATTCACACATGACTTGTGATCATCTCATATGCATAAACACAATCACATCATCTCATGTCTCATTTGTTTTCACTGGATAGTTTCCAAGGCATCTGCACCTAGGGTTTGTGATCTGAGCAACCTCAGGGCATCTTGAGCCATTCCAAAGGCCACTAATCAACTCAAAGGGGTCCATGTGTGTTCTTATATCATGTTACATCCTCACAAAGTCAAAATTGCAGAGGGATCACAAGAACTAGGGTTTGAGTGGATGCAGAGCCAGGATGAACTGCTCAGTTGACTGAAAATTAGGGTTTTGGTTTCAGAGGCCATAACTCCAAATTTTTTGGTCATTCTTGTTTCCATTGGTCTCTATATGGTATAGGGAGTATGCATATCAATTTTCATGAAGAAATTCCATGGGGAAGTCATCTGATCAAGAGTTGACTTTTCAGACAAGTCAGTGTAAAATCAGGGCATCTGAGGCCCCCAATGACCCAACCAATGGGTGATCTTCATCATTTTTAGTGTATATGATCTTTATTTGATCATGGAAGAAGTTTGAAGTTCATGGAAATCAAGAATTTAGGGTTTTGGCAAAAGTTGACTTTTTGGGTTTTGTTGACTTTTCAAGAATGCATCCTTTTAGGTCAATTTTCAAGCTTTGATTTATGATCCAAAAAGGCTTCAAATGGAAAAACTTTGGTCATGAAAGTTGTAGATCTCATCTTTCCCTTTTCAAAAAGTACAAGAACATGATCTAACTCTTCATGGATCAAAAGTTATGGTGTGTTAAAGTTAGCAAAAATCATTGTTTTTCAAGTCATGCACTAAGTGAAAATTTTGCAAAGTCTTGAATCAAGTCAAAATGCAGCCTCCAATTCATGTCAAACCAGCATGCCAACTTCCTCTAAGTCATAAAAATCAGAAATGAACTAGGAATGCCCATGATTTCATGCTTGTTTATGCAAAAAGTCACATGTGAACCATAAGCCAACCTAGTTGCAAAACCACTCATAACCTTATGCCAACTTGCTGCATTGAGCCTTGGGTCAAGCCAACCTCTCACACTCACCATGCTGCACCAGAACCCAACTTGTCCTTGCCTAGTATCATGCCATGCCCTATCTTACACAAAAGTGGACTTTATGCAAAAGCAAACTCACCTATCACAGCTGCACAAGTCACATCAAGAGACCAATCAGAATTGTTTATTCATTCAATTTGCAAACCATATCACATGAGAACAAAGGCTGAAAACATACCATTCACAACTTACACCAAAACACCCCAACTTGCAACTTCCTTCGAATTCCATTACATAGCCTGCAAACACCCAAACCCTTGATTCCATTCATCTCACCTTGATCTATAGAACACAAAGCATCAAGAGACAAAGCCTGAAACAGCCAGAAACACTCACTGCCATCACCAACCCTCATTCTGCAGATTCATTCGAATCTCATTCCTCAAGTCACAAACACACAAACCACCACCACAAGCCTTCTCTACACATTGCATAGACCTCAAACAACCCATCACCATGACTGGAAAGGGCCAGAATCTCAACTGCCAATGTTGACTGGGCTTGGAGCAGTTCTCTTCGAAACTCATCATCCAGCAAATATAAATTCATTTTGAGCATTCAAGCAACTTTGGGGGACCAAGAGGAGCAGATTGAGCAAGGAGAAGAGGCCTGAAAGTTCCAAAGTCAAAGGTTGCAAATCTCAGGTAGCTTCAAATTAATTTTTCCAGAAATCAATTTGATTGTTACAAACTTGCTCTACTTGTCTTGCTGATCATTCTGGTACCATTGGTTTTGGAAATGGTTGCGTTTTAAGGATTTAATTTCAGTTTGAAGCTTACGAACCCTAGAACTTAGTTGCTTCGATTCAGCTTGTTTAGGTTAGATAAATTTGTTTTGAGAGAGGGTTTTAATTCGTGAGGTGTTGGGGATCATTTCCCAGGGCTTAGTTTTCATTTATTTTACGTTTTGGGAGGTTTTGAGATTTTTCAGGTGACCCTCTGGCCGGAGAAGACGACCGGAGGTCTTCTCCGGCCACCTGAATGTAGTTAGGGCATAATCCCAGTCATTAGTGCAGTTTGAATCTGGAGCGTAGGATCCTTTGACTTTGTTGACTACCCGCGCGTATGGATGGACCAGATTCATCATTAAACCCTAATCTTAATTAATTAGTTTAATTAGGTCATTTAGGCTGATTTGAATTGTGACCCTCAGATTTGGCGCGTGGTCAATGAGCTTTTCCCCAGAATCAATCTCATGCGTCCATCCTGCATACTTTCACTTTTATTTGATTTTTAATTCATTTGATTTCAATTAATTTGCACAATTTATTTAAAATAGCTAAAAAATCATAAAAATTATGAAACTTTTTCTTTAAGGTTTTATTAATTTTTATGACACAAAAATATTTTTATTTTATTTTTTATCATTAAAAAAGTATTTTTAAATATTTAAAAGATTATTTTTAATTGATTAATGAGAATTAATTAATAAAAAATACTTTTAGGTATTTAAAAATTACAAAAAAAATTCATGAAATGTTTTAAGACATTTAGAAACATTGTCCAACCTTCAAACCAAATTTCTTTTTTGATCTTGATGTATTTTGAGAATTTTTCATTGAATTAAATCCTATTTTGTGCATTATTTTGATCATAAGTTTAAAAATTCATTTCTGCCAATTGGTAAAGGTTGAGACATTGATTCTTTTTGCATTGTTTTCCATTTGACATGAACTTTCAAAGATAAAATGGCCATGATTTGATCTTGCATTTTCAAATTGTTTGGCATTTGTTTTGTTAAGAACCCTAAAAAACCCTAATAACTTAGAAAAATCATAACTTGAGTTTGGTTGAGAGTTGAGAGCTCCCCTTTGGGCAGTGGTTGGTTATAGGTCTAGGGTTTCTTTGAGTACCATTTTCCATTTTTCATATTAGGGTTTGCTTCTGTTTTTGGTTTGTGTGTGATGTTTGATCCATGAACCCTAATTTGGGCTTTCCCTTTGCATCATTCTTGCATTTCCTTGCATAATTTGACTTGCCATTGCATTTTGTGCATTCTTATGATTTATTTGACATCTTAAGACATGTATGAAGCATCATTGATCATTGCATTACATATTTTCCATGCCATTTGTCTTGCATGTTTCATAACATTTCATGCTTGTTCATGCTTCTAAACTTGCATCATCTGCATCCATGACTTTGTATGAGCATCTCCATGTCTTGCCTCATGTTTGCAGCACTTCATAATATCATAATCATCATGTGTATGCTCCTGGTTTTGCTTTGTATCATGTCTTTACATTTCATTTAGCATTGCATTGCATTTTGTTTCTAGCATTTCAGGTGGTAAGTAAACTTGAGAAGTGAATTTGCCTTCACTTCTCATAACTTTTCTTCTCATCTTCTTTTGCATACCTTGCTGCATTCTTACTTGTGTTTGAGTTTGAGCTTGCTCATTCTTCCTTCTCCCACTTTCTTTCTTCAAGTGACTTGACTTCTTGAATGAAGCAAGTCACTTTGCTTCTCTTGATCTTGTTCATCTGCTTCCTGGTGGTCCATCTGAAGATTGTTCTTGAAAACCTCACAAACATTAGGACCAACCAAGCATGATAATGAATTAGGGTTTTGATTAGTCTCCCCCATAGTTTTTACCTTTGTGTCTCTCCTTGAGTCATCTCTTCTCATCTCATAATCAGGGACTAAACCCTCAAGGCTTTAAGACTTTGTGATTAAGATCATGCCTGCATCCTTCTTTTAGGATGGAGTGTATAACTTTAATCCTAAGTCTTGGACCCTTAAGGTGTTGAAATCTCTTAATTAATCCATCCAATAACTCATCAAGACATCACACTTGTAACTTGGGCCTTGCATTAGGGTTCTAATTCTTCCTTAATTGGTTAAGAAGGACTAACCCTGAAGTTAATGGACAAGTCCCCCTCAAGTTGTCTTACAAATCATAAAAAACACTTCATCATCATATCATTAATAAAATCCACTTAATCAAAGGCTAGTTTTGTCATGGGTTTAATCCCTAATCATGGATTAAGCTGAGGATCCTTCCCCAGCTTAAACACCCTCATCTATTATCCTTCTTTTAGGATAGTGTAATGAGCCTGTTAAATCCCTGATTATGGCTTAACCTCATTACTTAACACTAAACAAAAATCACAAAAAACATCTAAATAATCACAAGTAGGTTAATGATCTTAACCCTACATCAAAGGTGATTAAGTGTGAGAATCTGACTTCACACTTAAGGTAATTCTCATTACCCCTAATCAGAGGGATGATGTGATGAGTTTACCAAATCCATTGATTTAGGTTTAAGCTCATTATCTTATGACAAACTCTCAAAAGCAATAAAAGACTGAAAACAAAAAAAAACAAACAATAATCGTCTCCCTCGGGATTCTTTTCTCACCATCTTCACTCATAATCGAGAACTTGCTTCTTCCGTCTAATGCAAGACAGTTAGCACCTGAGCCAGACAGGTCATACACTTGAGCATGGACAAGCAAGCAGTTCATCAGTCAATTCATCTTTCAGTCTCTTTGGGTCGAACTACGGTGTTCTGACTTCCTCATTTGCACGAGAGGATACGTAGGCATAACTTAACAGTTATCGAACAAAAGTCTCTGTACATTCCCCCTCTTCCAGCATCTTTCTCTTAGCCTCATGATTTTGAGCAATTCACTCTCATCCTCACACTGACACTGTATATATCACTTTGCACTTCACTTTTTCAGCACTGACACCTGTACATATTGCTTTCCAGCTTTTTACACACAGATTGCACTGACACTACCCCTTTATAACACAAATCTTTTAAGCGTGGATCCCGTCGAGTACGGCGGACAATCTGGGTGCTAATACCTTCCCAGGTTGTAACCAACCCCCTTTCTCAGTCTCTCTGGTTCGCAAACCGTCTTATCCATCCTTTTCTAGGCCTATGCAGCATTGCCTTTCCTCCGGGATAAAAATGCCTAGCTGGCGACTCTATTCATCTCCAGTGAGTTCACGGCTGTGTGTTCTCACTGTTCCCCTCGCCGACCGTTCGCGTCTGTACCTTCATTTGATCATTTTCATTTGTCGGGAGCGACAGCTTGGCGACTCTGCTGGGGACCTTATATTGCAACCAGGGCTTCTGGTTCCTTTTTGTGGGTTCCTCCTAGCGCTTGTTTGATTTGTGTTTACTGGGGTGTTAGGTGTTATTTGTGTCTGTATATTTGCTTTATTTACTGCTTTCTGTACAGCTTTATTTATTGCTTTCTTTACAGTTTTCATATATATCATACTGTCATGCTGTCTGTGTTGGATCTGGATTGTTTTGGTGGGTTGGGGTTCCATTGAGAGTTTAGGTCCTATACCTGGGACCTGAGTGACACCTAGGCTAGAGTGAATCATATTCTTTCCCAGTCAATTTTCAGTCTGGTGCGGGAATATGAAACACGGTTCAGATATGGGTTTCTTCTTGAGAACTCTGTGTTGCAGATTTCCTGCAATGCTAGGGGGATCTGGGAAGCCTGCTAAGTCTGGATGACCTTTTAGTATTGACCTTCAGAAATTGAGGTGAATTAGAGGAGGAATTGTTATGGTAATTGTAAACACTGTACCTCCGGGTTAGAAGTGCTTACACTTCTCATAACAGATCCAAGTCTGAGGATCCTTGTTCTAGATCACTACCTGTGAGGGGGTTGGGCTGTTTACAGGTTTGCAGGTACCTTGACCTCAGAATACCCTGTTACTTTGACTTTGTTAAGAATGCTTCATGTTGGATAGTTCTTGTGATTCTAAAACCCTGGACATGTGGCTCTTTATTTGAGTCCCCTACCTTGGTTACTGGATTTCTTAGACCTCCATCTGGAATTCTTAGACACACATGGATCTATACCAAGGCATTTATTCAGATCCAGCTCTGTCACAGACCCTTGCATTTCATTTGCATGCATACTCATTGCATCATATTAACATGTGCTTATTTGTTTTTCAGGGTATCCATTGTTCATCAGGTTTTGGTTTTGACCCCATCTGCAGCTTTGACCCATCTTCATCAGCATCTGTTTCAGTTTTATCTGTCTGCTTCAGCACCAGCCAATCAGTGGCTCTCCCTGCTTCAGCATTCTGCTCAGTCTTCAACATCATGGCTCCAAAGAAGAACAACATCACCTATCATTTCTTCCAACCAGATTTGTCAGACCTCAGGAGGATCCAAACCCTGATTACACCAGATTACATCCCTTTGTTCAGGGAACATTATGGGGACATACTTGACCTAGTTATGGACATGGACCCGTCTCAGAGGAGCCTGATTCATACCTGCATTCAGTTCTATGACCCCCCATTGAGATGCTTTACATTTCAAGACTTCCAGTTGGGTCCTCTTTTGGAAGAATACTCATCTTTGACTGGTTTGCCTATCAAGAGGGAGATCCCATTCAATCCTGAAATGGATTTTCCCAGCAGTGGGGAGATAGCCAAAGCTTTGCACCTGGAACCTGCTTTGATTGAACAACACATGACCTCTAAATCTAGTGTCCCTGGATTACAGCTGGACTTCCTAATCTCTCAAGCTAGTCTGAAGGCCTCCCTGGGGGAGTGGAAAGCTGTTTGTGCTCTGTTGGCTTTAAGTGTGTATGGAATTGTGTTATTTGCAGATGAGCCCAGATTCATCAGCAAGAGTGCAATCCATTTGTTCATCTTGAAGAACCCAGTGCCAACCTTGTTGGGTGACCTCTATTACTCAGTACATCAGAGGAATGAGAAACAGAGGGGTAAGCTAGTGAGGTGTTGTGCTCCACTATTCCATGCTTGGCTTCTCAAGCATCTACCCAGGACAGATGCATTCCTGAACCCTCACCAGCAAAGCAACTGGGCAAGGAGACTTTCTGTCCTAACTACAGCAGATATCAGGTGGTGCAATCAAAGTACCAAGGGCAGAGACATAATCACTAGCTGTGGGCATTTTCCTAATGTGCCTTTGGTAGGAGTCAAGGGAAGTATCAATTACAACCCCCTGCTGTTCAAGAGGCAATTGGGTTATGCACTGGTTCATGCTCCTAGGGAAAAGGACTTGGCTGAGACCCTCTACTGTGAGAACAAGGTTCGTCTGGCAACTGTTAGACAGGCTGCCTGGGCCTGGGATCATGTTCAAACCAAGGGAATCACCATTCTGGGGAAGTGCAATAATGTGGCATCAGCCCAATATCATGAGTGGTCCTATGCTAGGGCCCAAATCTCAGGATTGCCCTTCACCATCAAAGACATGCCTGAGTCATCTTCAGCACCACCTCCAGCAACAGTCAGCCTGGAAGAGTTTGAAAGCTTGAAGGACAGAAATGAGAAGTTATCCCAAGCCTTGCAGAAGACCCTCAGGGAGAGGAGTGAAGGTGTGAGGGAGATTGAAAGACTGGAGAAGCTGAGAGTGGAACACTTGACTAAGATTGAGAAGTCTGGAGACTATATCAACAAGTCTAAAGCTGGTGAGCAGATTCTGAAAAATGCTTGTAAAGAAGCCCAGTTCCAAAGAGCGAGGACAGACTTGTACTTGAAAGAGAGTCAGGCCAGGTGGGTCCGGATCACTGAAGCCCGTACTCTAGAAGACAAGAGAGTTCAAGATAAGATGGAGCAGATGGAAAAAGCCCTGGCAGCAGCCCAGGAGGAAATTTCAGAGTTAAAAATCAAAGCTGGAGTGAAGAAATCGAAAGACCAAAGCCAGAACAAGAAGTTGACTACAGCTGTTGCAACAAGAAACCTTCTCATCAGGAATCTTACGGAGCATCCGGCTGATCCTGTGACCGAAGCACTTCTTAAGGAAGTTCGCGAGGATGAGTTTGGCCTTGGAGTCTGATTATTTGCTTGATTGTCTTTCCTTTTCCATGTACTTTTGCTTTTTGGTGATGTATTTTTGACCCCTTAGAGGGCTAGTGTTGTAAAAATGAACAATTTGTATTATTTTACCTTTGTAATATATTTGTGTTTGTTTCCATCTGGGTTCACTTCAAAAGCAACTTCAACAGCATCATCTTCAAGGGTCTGGACGGGTCAAAACTGAAGACCAAGCCGGATACCTTGATAGCAAATAAGCATACTGCATTGCATACTAACCCTTTTGTTTGTTTTGTAGGTTTTGTTTTATTGTTTCTAACCTCTGTTGTGACATTCAGGAATTATTGCTCGCCGCAGGCTATTCCCTCTCAACAGGCCACACAGGTACCCTACAAGAAACAACCTTCCGGGAATTCAGATGGATCAAGTTCAACAAGATCTTGCTGATGTCAGAAATCAGCTAGCCAATGAAAGGTTAGAGATGAGAACGCAGATGACGCAGTTCATGGAGGTTATGAACAACATGGCTCAGAGCCAGGAGAGACTGAGGGCCATGGTGGAGAGGCAGAATCAAGAGGAGCCTCATGTAGGAACTGCAGGCACCAGTAATAATGAAAGGGTGCAACCACATGTGAATCCTCCTGTGTTTGGTCCACATCTACATCCTGAGGTTAACATCCCTGCAAATGTTCAAGGAACAGCCACCGCAGCCAGAGTACTTCAAGAGGATCCTCAGGAGGACCAATTTACAGTAATGGGCGCTGGAGAGGATGCTTATGATAGGAGATTGGATGAAATAGCTGAGAAGTTAAGGTCCCTAGAATCTCAGAACTCTTTGGGCTTCGACGTCATGGACATGGGCTTAGTTGATGGGGTCAGGATCCCTCATAAGTTCAAGCCTCCTTGTTTCGAAAAGTATAATGGGACTTCATGCCCCAGGACTCATCTACAGTCATTTCTGGGAAGGCTGAAGGCCTATACAATGGATGAGAAACTTTGGATGTTCTACTTCGAAGACAGTTTGACTGGAGCATCAAGGGAATGGTATTCCCACTTGACAAGGGCAACAGTGAGATGCTGGAAGGACCTGGCAGAGGCCTTCATCCGACAGTATCAATACAACTTAGACATGGCACCCAACAGGACTCTCCTGATGGGAATGTCACAGTCGTCAAGGGAAAGTTTCCGTGAATATGCCCAAAGATGGAGGCAATTGGCTGCTGCCGTTCAACCACCAATGTCTGAGAGAGAAATGGCAGACATGTTTATGAACACTCTCCAGGGAACGTATATTGACAGGTTGGCTGCTTTCTCGTCCACTAGCTTCGCAGATGTTGTCATAGCTGGGGAGAGAATTGAAAGCCTGTTAAAAATGGGTAAGATATCTGATAATGGTGCAAGCTCGTCCAGTAGTACAAGAAAGCCTTTTGCAGGCCCGAGAAGAACTGGCGAGACCAATGCCATTCACACCAACAGGGGCAGACCCCAGTATGTTCCCAGAACAATAGCAGCAGTCACCATCCCTGCTCCAGCTCCTCCTCTACCGGTCTATCAACCTCCTCAACAAAATTTCCAACAACAACCTCCGTATCAGCAGAACCAATATCCTCCAAGGAACTACAACAACAACAACTCCAACAACAACAATCAACAGAGGCCATTCCAACAAAGGCCCTCTCAAGCTAATCGAGTGATCGACCCGATTCCAATGCCGTATGCTGCTTTGCTGCCACAGCTTCTGAAACTCAACCTGGTTGAGCTAAGAACGTTGGCACCTCCGGATCCAAACAGTCTACCAAGAAACTATGACTCTAATGCTAGGTGTGCTTTTCACTCAAACGCGCCTGGTCACAGTACAGAAAAATGCAGGGCACTGCATATGAAGGTACAAGACTTAGTAGACTCCAAGGCTTTGAACTTTGCACCTCCGCCCAACGTCAACAAAAACCCAATGCCAAACCGTGGTGGTCCTCGAATTAACGCAATCGAAGAAGACACACCGTCTTATTTGATAACCAGTGTGGATCAGATCAGGACACCATTGGTGGAAATCAAGGCTCAACTCCGTGAAAGCAATATATTTCCGGGGTGTGAACTAGGGTGCCCATACTGCAATATTTCTTGGAATGGGTGTGAAGACTTGAGGAATGGCATTGACAGCCTTATTCAGAGTGGCTTACTGCAGATCACTACATCATTCCCGGCAAACCCGACGACTTCATCAACAACAGTTTCAGAACCTCCTACAACTGCAGCAACTGTTGTTCCCGACGATTCATCAGCAACATCAGCAAGTACCTCATCTGTTCTACCCAATGATCAGTTTTCAACAGTTTCTCCTGCTACAACTTCAGCTTCAGTCCACTTCGACTCTCCATCAACAACAACAACGGTTCTTCCAACAGAACCTCCTACAACACCAGCAATCAATCATGAAGATGTCTCTACTGTTACCATATTCTACGATCCAGAAAACCATTCTGCCTACCATTCAGAAGGTGCTGCTCCCACTAGAGCACCAGTTACAATCTTTTATGATCCACAGACAATAACAGTCCCCTCAGCAGCAGCAATCAGTCCAGTCACTGTCACGGTGCCTGGACCTGTACCATATAAAAGCGATAGGGCCATCCCTTGGCACTATGGCTCTGACTTGTATTGCGAGGGAAAGAGAATCACTCTTGAAACATCAACACCTGCACCACAAATTGATAATGTGGGTGGAGGCGGAGGCTTCACCCGAAGCGGACGTCTCTTTGCTTCACAAGTTCAAAGACCTACTGCCGAAGCAGAAGCTGCTGCCAAGGCAAAAGGAAAGAGCCCGGTGCAGGAAGATCCAGCTGCCAAAGAAGCCCTGAAGACTCCATTCGATCAGGAAGTTGATGAGTTTATGAGGATCATCAAAAAGAGTGATTACAAAATTGTGGATCAGCTTCACCAGACGCCATCCAAAATCTCCATCCTCTCACTGCTTATGTGCTCCGAAGCCCATCGGAATGCACTACTGAAGGTACTGCACGCAGCTTACGTGCCCGAGGAGATTACTGTCAACCAATTGGAAACCGTGGTTGGAAACGTTACTGCTAGCAATGGGCTAGGGTTTACCAATTCTGACCTGACAGCGGATGGCCGCAATCACAACAAAGCCTTGCACATAACCATGGAATGCAAAGGAGCTGTCCTTTCTCATGTGCTGGTGGACACAGGTTCTTCCCTGAATGTCTTACCAAAGAAGGCTCTGGTGAAGTTAGAATATGATGGATTGGCATTGAGACCCAGCAACCTGGTGGTTAGAGCTTTTGATGGCTCAAAGAGATCGGTTCTGGGAGAGATTGAGCTGCCCGTGACAATTGGCCCGCAGACTTTTAAAACTATCTTTTATGTGATGGACATTCAGCCCGCCTACAGCTGTTTGTTGGGTAGACCCTGGATTCACGCCGCTGGCGCTATAACGTCTACCCTTCACCAAAAGTTAAAATTTGAGTGGGAAGGTCAAGTTGTCACAATCTGTGGAGAGGAGGACATTTTTGTCAGCCACCTGGCGACCTACAAGTACATTGAAATGGATGGAGAGATCCATGAAACAATGAGCCAGGGGTTTGAAGCGTTGAATGTGAATGAAGCATCTGCTGTATCTGGTACCCCGATGTCGTCTTATCAACAAGCCCGGAAGGTTGTTGAAGAAGGAACTGCCCTAGGCTGGGGCAAGGTCTTAGCTGTGGAGGAGAAGAAGGACAAATTTGGGTTGGGTTACAAACCAACTCAACATCAAGCAAAGGCTGCTGCAGAGCCAGGTTTTGTCAGTGGGGGAATGCTTACCCCCGATGCTATCAACTGTCTGGAAGACGAGCTGGAAGAGGAGCGCAACCTGGAGAATTGGATTCGTCCAAAGGTCCCGGGGAGCAGTGTCTCGAACTGGTCTTCCCAGGAAATTATAAGTGTTACTCGAGCAGAGTAATTATTATTTCCTGTATTCTTTTATAGCATGCATCAAAGTCTTGCATCTTGCCCAAGATGACAAGACTCATTTTGTAATCAGGGCCATCTGTACTTTTGTGCAAACAAGATTAAATTAATGAAATATCAGACAATCTTTTTGCAAACGAGTCCTTTTTTCCTTTATGCTCACTGTTTTTTCCCATTTTTCTTTTTGTACAAAAAATAAATGGCGGTGTTTTCAAAATGATAACTTCATTTCACTTTTTTCTAAAGCAAGATTAAAATCAATCACTAAAATGAACCGACTTAACCCTTGCAGAGAGTGCCTTCCAGACAGCACCGACAACAGCACAGCTATGACATCGTATGACTTTGACAATCCGATCAATCAAGCTGATGAAGGGGTTGATGAAGAATACGAGCTTCCTGAAGAGCTAGCCAGGTTGTTAAGACAAGAGGAAAAGGTTATTACTCCTCATCAGGAGGAGGTTGAAGTGATTAATCTTGGTACGGAGGAAGACGTGAAAGAAGTCAAAATCGGGGCCTGCCTGCAAGACTCAGTGAAGAGACAGCTGATAGATCTGCTTCAAGAGTATGTTGATGTGTTTGCTTGGTCCTACCGAGATATGCCAGGGTTGGATACCGATATTGTTGTGCATAAGCTGCCTTTGAGGGAAGAATGCCCACCAGTCAAACAGAAGTTGCGCCGAACTCGCCCAGACATGGCTATGAAAATCAAGGAAGAGGTACAAAAGCAATGGGACGCCGGGTTCCTTGCTGTGACTAGCTATCCTCCGTGGGTTGCTAACATAGTACCTGTGCCTAAGAAGGACGGAAAAGTAAGAATGTGTGTTGATTACCGGGATCTGAACAGAGCCAGCCCGAAAGATGACTTCCCATTACCTCACATTGATGTATTGGTGGATAACACGGCTCAGTTCTCGGTATTCTCCTTCATGGATGGATTTTCGGGATACAATCAGATCAAGATGTCACCTGAAGACATGGAGAAGACAACATTCATCACACCTTGGGGCACGTTCTGTTATAAAGTGATGCCATTCGGACTGAAGAATGCTGGTGCAACGTATCAACGGGCTATGGTAACATTGTTTCATGACATGATCCATAAGGAAATCGAATGTTATGTGGATGACATGATCGCCAAGTCCCTTACAGAGGAAGATCACCTGGTGAATCTGCTCAAGTTATTCAAGCGTCTGAGGAAATACCAACTAAAGTTGAACCCCAACAAATGCACATTCGGGGTGCGATCCGGTAAGCTGCTGGGCTTTATTGTAAGTGAGAAAGGGATTGAAGTTGACCCTGATAAAGTCAAAGCTATTCAAGAAATGCCTGCACCGAAAACTGAGAAAGAAGTTCGAGGGTTCTTAGGTCGATTGAACTACATTTCACGGTTCATATCTCACCTTACAGCAACTTGTGAACCCTTATTCAAGCTGTTAAGAAAGGAGCAAACGGTCAGGTGGAACGAAGACTGCCAGAAAGCTTTTGACAAGATCAAGGAGTATTTGCAAGAACCTCCAATCCTTATGCCTCCAGTTGAAGGAAGACCTCTGATTATGTACTTGACAGTATTAGAAGAGTCGATGGGGTGTGTGCTGGGCCAGCATGACGAGTCTGGTCGAAAAGAGTATGCAATTTACTACCTAAGCAAAAAGTTTACCGACTGTGAACAGCGTTATTCACTGCTCGAGAAAACTTGCTGTGCTTTAGCGTGGGCTGCTCGCCGACTGAGACAGTACATGTTGACCCATACTACTCTATTGATCTCAAAAATGGATCCAGTTAAGTACATTTTCGAGAAGCCAGCTCTTACCGGACGGGTTGCAAGATGGCAGATGATTCTCACAGAATACGACATACAGTACACATCTCAGAAAGCCATCAAGGGCAGTGTACTATCTGAATATCTTGCTGAGCAACCCATTGATGACTACCAGCCTATGAGGTTCGACTTCCCCGATGAAGACATCATGTTCATTAAAGCAAAAGATCGTGAAGAGCCTATTCACACTGAAGGGCCTGACCCAGAAGAAGAATGGATTATGATGTTTGATGGGGCTGTCAACATGAATGGCCGTGGTGTTGGTGCAGTACTCATTACACCTAAAGGGGTTCACATGCCTTTCTCGGCAAAGCTCACTTTCAACTGCACTAACAACGAAGCTGAATACGAAGCTTGCATTATGGGTCTTGAGGAGGCCATTGACCTCAGGATCAAGACTTTGACCGTATTCGGAGATTCAGCTTTGGTAATCAATCAGACCAACGGAAAATGGTATACGCACCAAGATCATCTGATACCTTACAGGGATTATACAAGAAGGTTATTGACTTTCTTCACAACAGTCAAGCTTGAGTATATCCCTCGGGACGAGAATCAGTTTGCAGATGCTCTTGCTACCATTTCATCCATGATCAAAGTTCAAGCTGCTAACTTTGTACCTCAGATTTCAGTATCGAGACTTGATAGACCAGCATATGTATTTGCAGCAGATATTGCTAAAGATGATAAGCCTTGGTTCCATGACATCAAGTGCTTCTTGGAGGATCAAACGTACCCACCTGGGGCATCTTCCAATGATAAAAAGACTTTAAGAAGGCTTGCTGGAAGTTTCTTTCTGAACACTGATGGATCTTTATACAAGAGGAACTTTGATATGGTACTCCTCAGATGTGTTGACAAGACAGAAGCAGATTTGTTGATGCATGAAGTGCACGAAGGATCCTTTGGTACCCATGCAGGAGGGCATGCCATGGCTAAGAAGTTGTTAAGATCAGGCTATTACTGGATCACAATGGATGCAGACTGTTGTGCTTACGCCAGAAAATGCCATAAATGCCAGATTTATGCAGACAAGGTGCATGTGCCTCCCAATCCCCTGAACATAATGTCTTCACCATGGCCCTTTGCTATGTGGGGCATTGACATGATTGGCAAAATTGAGCCAACTGCTTCAAACGGCCACAGATTCATCCTGGTCGCCATTGACTATTTCACTAAGTGGGTTGAAGCAGCCTCATATGCAAATGTCACAAGACAAGTGGTGGCCAGATTTCTGAAGAGAGATATCATCTGTCGATATGGAGTTCCCGAGCGAATCATTACTGATAATGGTTCCAACTTAAACAACAAAATGATGGCAGGGCTGTGCCGGGACTTCAAGATCCAACATCACAATTCTTCTCCTTACAGGCCAAAGATGAACGGCGCTGTTGAGGCGGCAAATAAGAATATCAAGAAGATTGTGCAGAAGATGGTAGTCACTTACAAAGATTGGCATGAAATGCTACCGTTTGCCTTGCATGGGTACCGCACATCAATCAGAACATCCACTGGGGCAACACCGTATCAGCTTGTATATGGTATGGAAGCAGTCCTACCTGTTGAAGTTGAATTACCCTCTCTACGGGTATTGATGGATGTTAAACTGAGTGAAGCAGAATGGGTTCGGTCCCGATTCGAACAATTGAGTCTGATCGAAGAGAAAAGATTGGCTGCAATCTGCCACGGGCAGTTATATCAGAAAAGGATGAAGAGAGCCTTCGATCAGAAAGTCAGGCACCGAGAGTACCGGGTGGGAGATCTTGTGTTGAAGAGAATCCTCCCTCCTCATACAGACCACAGGGGCAAGTGGACTCCCAATTACGAAGGACCATTTGTTGTGAAGAAAGTCTTCTCTGGTGGAGCACTGATGCTCAGCACCATGGATGGTGAAGATTTCCCGTCCCCTGTGAATTCAGATGCGGTTAAAAAATACTTCGCATAAAATGACCCGCTGGACATAAAAACAGAATGTAAGTCCAGGCAAAAATAGGGCATCCCGGCGAGTCAAAAACAGAATAAAAGACTCGGGCAAAAATAAGGGAAATAAGCAAAAAAAATGTACACCCGCTGAGTTGAAAAGCCGCATTGGACAGCTCAGGCAAAAATGGGTATCCCGATGGATTGAAAACCCGAAAGGGCGATCCATGCAAAACAAGGGAATAAGCGAACAACTGCATTCTAAATTCGTCTGTATCACCTACAACTTGGAAAGCTTTGACAGAATCAAGCTCCGATCAGAGTCAACTTTCTCCAGAAAGCAAGACGAGAAGAACGTCATTATCATACGAGTCATAGCGGGAGAGGAAGCTCCTCAAAGCGTCATCAACACTGCCAACACTTTATTTCTCAATTCGTAACAATCTCCTCATTTCAGGAGATATGTTTCTCTGACTGTATTTTGCCAATTCAGGGCACACGAATTAATATAATCAGATTTTCAGTCATGTCTCGTTTTTTACATTTAAGTTTTGCAAAAGAGTTGTCTGATATCTCTAAAAACACAACTGCATAAGTACAGATGCCTGTCTTTAAAAAATAAAACACATGTTTACAGGGAATGTGATTACTCTTGAGAGTACTTAGCTCCTATGACGGAATCCGGTAAAGGATACCTTGGGACCTTTTGTACGTTTCCTTATCTTTGCAGGATTGCAGGTATCCAGAACGCGACCTGGGGCATGCAAGTTACGTCTCAAGCAACTGGAAAATCATTATCAACTCACCTGGCACTGGGAGGTGCCCACTTCCCCAGCAAAGTTGCCAAATCAACGTACAGCATCGGAGACACTCTATCCCCAGCTGAGTTTGTTTCTTGTTGCTACCCCCAGTTGAGTTGCCTCTCATAATTCCCCAGCCGAGTAGCCATTATTCCTCAGCAGGATACAGAAATCAGGGGATCATCTCCCCACAGAGCTTCAGGCCTCTATTCAGAAGAGCAGCGCACGAAGAAGTCACAACAGAGTGAAGAAAGCTTCTACAAACCCCAGCTGGGTCCCGTATTATGAGGATATGTCAATCGATGACGTATATCCCCAAGCAGATACAACTACAGATCTATCAATGATCTCATCCCCAGCTGGGATGTTCGCCAAGCAGATCGATCAGAGATCTTTGCAGCAACGGGATCCGAATCCCGGATCGGTGCCTCTTTGCATAATCATAGCATTCGCATCATATTCACCCCCAGAGCGTAGCATTCCGTCTAATGCGGAGCATTACGGCAAAAATCAAATGCATAGCATAATCATAAGTCATGTTGTGAGTCGAACACTTGTAAAATATTGACAATCTGTCGGCATACAGAATACATCCCCATCAGAGTCCCAGCAAAAGCAGTTGCCCCATATCACAAACACCAGTACATATCTCCTTTTTGATACCCGTCCGTATCATCATTTCCCAGCAGGTTGCCTGAATACACTTTACAAACCAAGATCACCAGTATTGCAGATACATCCTGACACTCGTCCGTGTCGTGTCACCAGCAGAAAGCCAAAGACACCCTCTTTGCACTCACATATACCTATACACTTTCTTGACACCCGTCCGTGTCATATCCCCAGCGTGGTCGCCTATACTTGTATATACACTTTCCTGACACCCGTCCGTGTCATATCCCCAGCAGATAAACACCCACCTATACATTATATACTCACTACTCATTGGTACACCTACTCAGATACTCGTCCGTATCTTATATACACCATGTATATCCCCGCAGATTCGACAGTAGTCCTTGTTCTTTGTTAACCAGTTGGTACTCGTCCGTACCATCATCTCAGAACATTGCGTCTAATGTTTGTTTCTACATGATACTCGTCCGTATCATAGTCTTAAGGATGCTCGTCCGCATCTTTAATCCATACACCGTGTCAAACACTTATGTCTTCGTGAATATAGATGCTCGTCTGTGTCTACTATTCCCCAGAAGGATACTTTCAGATGCAACACTCGTCCGTGTTCTTTGTTAACCAGTTGATACTCGTCCGTATCATCATCTTGGAACACGTGTCAGTTTGTTTCTGCATGATACTCGTCCGTATCATAGTCTTAAGGATGCTCGTCCGCATCTTTAATCTATACACAATACCAAACACTTAAACCTTTTGTTTCTTGGATGTAAACGCTCGTCCGTGTTTACTATATCCCCAGTAGATCGCAGTCAAATTTCTTTTTTATCTAACACTCGTCCTGTGTTATGATACCTCTGAGAGCAGCCGTCCCCTGCTGAGTGGTCGTCCTCCACTTCTTGATGGTCGTCCTCCATCATGCTCATCCGATGGCCGTCCCCATCGTAGATATTTTTAGCAGCCGTCCCCTGCTAGGTGGTCGTCCTCCACCTTTTGATGATCGTCCTTCATCACTTTATCCAATGGCCGTCCCCATTGTCGATTTTGGTTATCTAACACTCGTCCTGTGTTATGAGAAACCTCGAGAGCAGCCGTCCCCTGCTGAGTGGTCGTCCTCCACTTCTTGATGGTCGTCCTCCATCATGCTCGTCCGATGGCCGTCCCCATCGTTGACCTTTTCTATCCGATGGCCGTCCCCATCGTTGATATTTTGGCAGCCGTACCCTGCCAGGTGGTCGTCCTCCACCTTTGATGGTCGTCCCCATCGTATTTCTTTTATACCCAACAGAGCAGCCGTCCCCTGCTAGGTGATCGTCCTTCACCTTTGATGGCCGTCCCCCATCATCTGTCCATTTCATTTATTCTTTAACCCGATGGCCGTCCCCGTCGTGGTCCCTTTTCTTTTTTAACCCGATGGCCGTCCCCGTCGTGGTCCCTTTTCTTTTTTAACCCGATGGCCGTCCCCATCGTTGGTTACTTTACCTTTGTGAACTTGATGGCCGTCCCCGTCATGTTTCACCAATCCCCAGAGAATGTTACTACTTTATCTTGATGGCCGTCCCCATCATATTATCTTAGTTTTCCCAGCTAGTCGGCCGTCCCCGTCTTAGCTTTATCTTTTATCCCCAGCATGTCGGTCATCCCCGTCATCGCTTTATTTTACACACTTTACCAGCATGTCGGCCGTCCCCGTCATCGCTTTGCTTCACATACCACCTTACCCAGCAGTCGTCCTCTGCTCGACGGTCGTCTTCCGTCGCCCACACTTTACAATATACTTTATTTGCTTTTACAATCTATATCCCTTTTCTTCTTCATTTCTGTGAGTGCAAATTTTGGACTGTCTTTGATATTCAACCACAAGTTATCTTGTTTGCCTGTTAAGCCGCCGCTTACAACCTGCACAGCTAACTCATGCTTGAATAGGGGCAGCTGTAAACACCCCAAATTTGCCCTCACCCATTCACACATGACTTGTGATCATCTCATATGCATAAACACAATCACATCATCTCATGTCTCATTTGTTTTCACTGGATAGTTTCCAAGGCATCTGCACCTAGGGTTTGTGATCTGAGCAACCTCAGGGCATCTTGAGCCATTCCAAAGGCCACTAATCAACTCAAAGGGGTCCATGTGTGTTCTTATATCATGTTACATCCTCACAAAGTCAAAATTGCAGAGGGATCACAAGAACTAGGGTTTGAGTGGATGCAGAGCCAGGATGAACTGCTCAGTTGACTGAAAATTAGGGTTTTGGTTTCAGAGGCCATAACTCCAAATTTTTTGGTCATTCTTGTTTCCATTGGTCTCTATATGGTATAGGGAGTATGCATATCAATTTTCATGAAGAAATTCCATGGGGAAGTCATCTGATCAAGAGTTGACTTTTCAGACAAGTCAGTGTAAAATCAGGGCATCTGAGGCCCCCAATGACCCAACCAATGGGTGATCTTCATCATTTTTAGTGTATATGATCTTTATTTGATCATGGAAGAAGTTTGAAGTTCATGGAAATCAAGAATTTAGGGTTTTGGCAAAAGTTGACTTTTTGGGTTTTGTTGACTTTTCAAGAATGCATCCTTTTAGGTCAATTTTCAAGCTTTGATTTATGATCCAAAAAGGCTTCAAATGGAAAAACTTTGGTCATGAAAGTTGTAGATCTCATCTTTCCCTTTTCAAAAAGTACAAGAACATGATCTAACTCTTCATGGATCAAAAGTTATGGTGTGTTAAAGTTAGCAAAAATCATTGTTTTTCAAGTCATGCACTAAGTGAAAATTTTGCAAAGTCTTGAATCAAGTCAAAATGCAGCCTCCAATTCATGTCAAACCAGCATGCCAACTTCCTCTAAGTCATAAAAATCAGAAATGAACTAGGAATGCCCATGATTTCATGCTTGTTTATGCAAAAAGTCACATGTGAACCATAAGCCAACCTAGTTGCAAAACCACTCATAACCTTATGCCAACTTGCTGCATTGAGCCTTGGGTCAAGCCAACCTCTCACACTCACCATGCTGCACCAGAACCCAACTTGTCCTTGCCTAGTATCATGCCATGCCCTATCTTACACAAAAGTGGACTTTATGCAAAAGCAAACTCACCTATCACAGCTGCACAAGTCACATCAAGAGACCAATCAGAATTGTTTATTCATTCAATTTGCAAACCATATCACATGAGAACAAAGGCTGAAAACATACCATTCACAACTTACACCAAAACACCCCAACTTGCAACTTCCTTCGAATTCCATTACATAGCCTGCAAACACCCAAACCCTTGATTCCATTCATCTCACCTTGATCTATAGAACACAAAGCATCAAGAGACAAAGCCTGAAACAGCCAGAAACACTCACTGCCATCACCAACCCTCATTCTGCAGATTCATTCGAATCTCATTCCTCAAGTCACAAACACACAAACCACCACCACAAGCCTTCTCTACACATTGCATAGACCTCAAACAACCCATCACCATGACTGGAAAGGGCCAGAATCTCAACTGCCAATGTTGACTGGGCTTGGAGCAGTTCTCTTCGAAACTCATCATCCAGCAAATATAAATTCATTTTGAGCATTCAAGCAACTTTGGGGGACCAAGAGGAGCAGATTGAGCAAGGAGAAGAGGCCTGAAAGTTCCAAAGTCAAAGGTTGCAAATCTCAGGTAGCTTCAAATTAATTTTTCCAGAAATCAATTTGATTGTTACAAACTTGCTCTACTTGTCTTGCTGATCATTCTGGTACCATTGGTTTTGGAAATGGTTGCGTTTTAAGGATTTAATTTCAGTTTGAAGCTTACGAACCCTAGAACTTAGTTGCTTCGATTCAGCTTGTTTAGGTTAGATAAATTTGTTTTGAGAGAGGGTTTTAATTCGTGAGGTGTTGGGGATCATTTCCCAGGGCTTAGTTTTCATTTATTTTACGTTTTGGGAGGTTTTGAGATTTTTCAGGTGACCCTCTGGCCGGAGAAGACGACCGGAGGTCTTCTCCGGCCACCTGAATGTAGTTAGGGCATAATCCCAGTCATTAGTGCAGTTTGAATCTGGAGCGTAGGATCCTTTGACTTTGTTGACTACCCGCGCGTATGGATGGACCAGATTCATCATTAAACCCTAATCTTAATTAATTAGTTTAATTAGGTCATTTAGGCTGATTTGAATTGTGACCCTCAGATTTGGCGCGTGGTCAATGAGCTTTTCCCCAGAATCAATCTCATGCGTCCATCCTGCATACTTTCACTTTTATTTGATTTTTAATTCATTTGATTTCAATTAATTTGCACAATTTATTTAAAATAGCTAAAAAATCATAAAAATTATGAAACTTTTTCTTTAAGGTTTTATTAATTTTTATGACACAAAAATATTTTTATTTTATTTTTTATCATTAAAAAAGTATTTTTAAATATTTAAAAGATTATTTTTAATTGATTAATGAGAATTAATTAATAAAAAATACTTTTAGGTATTTAAAAATTACAAAAAAAATTCATGAAATGTTTTAAGACATTTAGAAACATTGTCCAACCTTCAAACCAAATTTCTTTTTTGATCTTGATGTATTTTGAGAATTTTTCATTGAATTAAATCCTATTTTGTGCATTATTTTGATCATAAGTTTAAAAATTCATTTCTGCCAATTGGTAAAGGTTGAGACATTGATTCTTTTTGCATTGTTTTCCATTTGACATGAACTTTCAAAGATAAAATGGCCATGATTTGATCTTGCATTTTCAAATTGTTTGGCATTTGTTTTGTTAAGAACCCTAAAAAACCCTAATAACTTAGAAAAATCATAACTTGAGTTTGGTTGAGAGTTGAGAGCTCCCCTTTGGGCAGTGGTTGGTTATAGGTCTAGGGTTTCTTTGAGTACCATTTTCCATTTTTCATATTAGGGTTTGCTTCTGTTTTTGGTTTGTGTGTGATGTTTGATCCATGAACCCTAATTTGGGCTTTCCCTTTGCATCATTCTTGCATTTCCTTGCATAATTTGACTTGCCATTGCATTTTGTGCATTCTTATGATTTATTTGACATCTTAAGACATGTATGAAGCATCATTGATCATTGCATTACATATTTGCCATGCCATTTGTCTTGCATGTTTCATAACATTTCATGCTTGTTCATGCTTCTAAACTTGCATCATCTGCATCCATGACTTTGTATGAGCATCTCCATGTCTTGCCTCATGTTTGCAGCACTTCATAATATCATAATCATCATGTGTATGCTCCTGGTTTTGCTTTGTATCATGTCTTTACATTTCATTTAGCATTGCATTGCATTTTGTTTCTAGCATTTCAGGTGGTAAGTAAACTTGAGAAGTGAATTTGCCTTCACTTCTCATAACTTTTCTTCTCATCTTCTTTTGCATACCTTGCTGCATTCTTACTTGTGTTTGAGTTTGAGCTTGCTCATTCTTCCTTCTCCCACTTTCTTTCTTCAAGTGACTTGACTTCTTGAATGAAGCAAGTCACTTTGCTTCTCTTGATCTTGTTCATCTGCTTCCTGGTGGTCCATCTGAAGATTGTTCTTGAAAACCTCACAAACATTAGGACCAACCAAGCATGATAATGAATTAGGGTTTTGATTAGTCTCCCCCATAGTTTTTACCTTTGTGTCTCTCCTTGAGTCATCTCTTCTCATCTCATAATCAGGGACTAAACCCTCAAGGCTTTAAGACTTTGTGATTAAGATCATGCCTGCATCCTTCTTTTAGGATGGAGTGTATAACTTTAATCCTAAGTCTTGGACCCTTAAGGTGTTGAAATCTCTTAATTAATCCATCCAATAACTCATCAAGACATCACACTTGTAACTTGGGCCTTGCATTAGGGTTCTAATTCTTCCTTAATTGGTTAAGAAGGACTAACCCTGAAGTTAATGGACAAGTCCCCCTCAAGTTGTCTTACAAATCATAAAAAACACTTCATCATCATATCATTAATAAAATCCACTTAATCAAAGGCTAGTTTTGTCATGGGTTTAATCCCTAATCATGGATTAAGCTGAGGATCCTTCCCCAGCTTAAACACCCTCATCTATTATCCTTCTTTTAGGATAGTGTAATGAGCCTGTTAAATCCCTGATTATGGCTTAACCTCATTACTTAACACTAAACAAAAATCACAAAAAACATCTAAATAATCACAAGTAGGTTAATGATCTTAACCCTACATCAAAGGTGATTAAGTGTGAGAATCTGACTTCACACTTAAGGTAATTCTCATTACCCCTAATCAGAGGGATGATGTGATGAGTTTACCAAATCCATTGATTTAGGTTTAAGCTCATTATCTTATGACAAACTCTAAAAAGCAATAAAAGACTGAAAACAAAAAAAAACAAACAATAATCGTCTCCCTCGGGATTCTTTTCTCACCATCTTCACTCATAATCGAGAACTTGCTTCTTCCGTCTAATGCAAGACAGTTAGCACCTGAGCCAGACAGGTCATACACTTGAGCATGGACAAGCAAGCAGTTCATCAGTCAATTCATCTTTCAGTCTCTTTGGGTCGAACTACGGTGTTCTGACTTCCTCATTTGCACGAGAGGATACGTAGGCATAACTTAATAGTTATCGAACAAAAGTCTCTGTACATTCCCCCTCTTCCAGCATCTTTCTCTTAGCCTCATGATTTTGAGCAATTCACTCTCATCCTCACACTGACACTGTATATATCACTTTGCACTTCACTTTTTCAGCACTGACACCTGTACATATTGCTTTCCAGCTTTTTACACACAGATTGCACTGACACTACCCCTTTATAACACAAATCTTTTAAGCGTGGATCCCGTCGAGTACGGCGGACAATCTGGGTGCTAATACCTTCCCAGGTTGTAACCAACCCCCTTTCTCAGTCTCTCTGGTTCGCAAACCGTCTTATCCATCCTTTTCTAGGCCTATGCAGCATTGCCTTTCCTCCGGGATAAAAATGCCTAGCTGGCGACTCTATTCATCTCCAGTGAGTTCACGGCTGTGTGTTCTCACTGTTCCCCTCGCCGACCGTTCGCGTCTGTACCTTCATTTGATCATTTTCATTTGTCGGGAGCGACAAACACTTCACACATTTCAAACAAATTTTCAAAACAAAGGTTTATATACATCCGTACATGGGCCATTATAAACTCTTAAGAAAATTTTTATTCACACACTTCACATTTTAAAAAAAACATTTTAAAGTGAGCTAAGTAACTAAGAGCCCATGGATAACCATGGATGTAAAGGGTGCTAACACCTTCCCTTTACATAACCTACCCCCCGGACCCAAAAATCCTTTAAAAGGTCTTTCCTGTTCTTTTATGCCTTTCCTTTGGATAAAATAAAAGTCGGTGGCGACTCTTGCTATCCGCAACATAACTAAAAGTCAGTTCTCCCACCGTGTTACACCATGACATTTCATTCACTTGTATGACATATTAGATATCTTAAGATATGCTTGAACATTTCTTGATCATTTCTTCATTCATTTGCTATGCTTTGCATTCATTACATTTCATGAACATCCATGTGTTTTCATGCTTCTAAACATGCTTCCATTGCATCTCATCCTTGTATGAACATTCATAAGCATTATGTATGACCTTGCATCATCTCATAACACATTTGCCTTGCATATACACTTCTAGTTTTGGTCTTTGCATCTTTATTCATCTCATTTCCTTTTGCTTTATGTCTTATGCATTCATACTAACATTTTAGGGGCTTATGGTAAGTTAATTGGGATGTGGATTTGCCTTCACATCCCACCTCTTCTTATCTCTTCATTTGAATAATTTACTTGTCTTTGAAGTGAATCTAATTCACTTATGATCTATCATTCTTACTTCCTTTCCTTAGGTTACTTATATTCTCCAGGAAGTAAGTAACTTATTCTTTCTCTCCTTCTCTTTTCATCTGCTTCTTCTTCCTTGGTAGCTTCCTGAAGATTATTTTCTTAAGCCTCACAAACCATAGGAATACCCAAGCATGATAAATTTAGGGTTGTACATAGTCTCCCCTAGTTTTTTACCTTTTAGTCTCCTTGAGTCCCTACTTCTCATCTCATAATCAAGGGTAAACACTTAAAGCTTTAGGACTTTGCATTAGGGTTATGCCTACATTCTTATCTTAGGATGGAGTGTATAACTTTAATTCTTAGTGTTAAACCTTTAATTTGTTTACACTTCTTAATCAAAACACCTAATAATGATCAAGACATAAGCTTGTAACTTGTGTTAGAACAATTATGGTTCTGAACCTCCAAGTGTTTTGATGATAACAAAGCTTATTGTAGAATAGAAGTTCTAATGAATATCTTTATTCTTGTGTAGAAGATCAATTCATTTAAGTAAACCGTACGCGCTTAGAAGATTCATTTAGTCACATACAGAAGATACTCTCAAAGGAGAATCCATCATTTAATAACACATTTATTGGCTGCGCATCTTATATTTATTATCTCTGATCTCCGCTTAGAAGATGTTGGTATCCTTATTGAAAGACATTAATTAAAGGATATTTTAATTAATGAACAAGACAAGTATCTCTGTTTATGGAAGGAATTTATGGTATTAAATTCTATCCTAATTTAATTCAAGATGTCTCCAACGGCTACATTCTTCAAGTACTATATAAAGGATTTCATTTGAAGAATTCAGCAACACACTTCAATACATTCACGCAAATAGATTGAATCAACTTGTGCTTATTATTGTAACTTTCACTTGGTGATCCTTGCTTATCAAGAAGCATTTTTAGTTACTTCTTTATTATATTTGTAATAGTTATTTTATTCCTTGAGTGACTAAGTTTAGTCAGAAGACTCAAGAGGACATTGACTATAGGTCTTTGTGTGTATTCATATTGAATAGTGGATTAAGACCTCAGTAGAGGCAAAATCACCTTGGCGGGTGGACTGGACGTAGTTTGAGTTCAAACGAACCAGGATAAATTAAACGTGTCATTAGAAGTTAATTTTAATTGTTAAAGAAAACCCAATTCCAACCCCCCTTCCTTGTGTTTTGCGCACCTTCAATTGGCATCAGAGCGCTAGGTTCTGAGAAATACACTTAACCGTGTCAGTAAAAGATCCAGAAGTTAAACACGTGGCAGAAACTGGAATTAACAACAATGACTATCAGAATGACAAGATCAATGCTAAACCTCCAATATTCAATGGTGACAATTTTGACTACTGGAAGGATGTTCTGGAGAGTTTATTTCTAGCTCTAGATGGAGATCTCTGGGACATGGTGACAGATGGATACATTCATCCTGTTGGAGCAGATGGTCAGAAGATTGAAAGAAAAAATATGACAGCTCAACAGAAGAAGGAATTCAGAAATCATCACAAAGCTAGGACCATACTTCTAAGTGCCATCTTATACACAGAATATGAGAAGATCACAAACAGGGATTCAGCTAAACACATGTTTGATTCTCTGAGGATGACACATGAAGGCAACTCTCAAGTCAAGGAGACTAAAGCTCTAGCTCTCATCCAGAAGTATGAAGCTTTCAAGATGGAAGAAGATGAGACCATTGAAAAAATGTTCTCAAGGTTCCAAATCCTGGTAGCTGGACTAAAAGTTCTGGACAAAGGCTACTCAACAGCAGATCATGTGAAGAAAATCATCAGAAGTTTACCAAAAGCTTGGAGGCCCATGGTCACTGCTTTAAAGCTATCAAAAAATCTGAATGAAATTTCCTTAGAAGAACTGATCAGCTCCTTGAGAAGTCATGAGATTGAGTTAGAAGAAGATGAACCCCAGAAGAAAGGTAAGTCTGTAGCTCTTAAATCTAACAAACATGTTTCTAAAGCTTTACAGGCAGAAGAAGAAGAAAGCTCTGGATGCTCATCAGAAGAAGATGAATTATCTCTCCTATCCAGAAGAGTTCAACAACTCTGGAAGCATCGTTAGAAGAAGTTCAGAAATACCAGAAGAACAAACAATTATTCTGAATCAACATCTGGTCATAAGAAACCCAGAAGCAAAGAAGTTGTGTGCTACGAATGCAAAGAACCAGGACACTATAAAAGTGAATGTCCAAAACTTCAGAAAGAAAAACCCAGAAACAAATTCAGCAGAGAAAAGAAAAAGAGTCTCATGGCAACATGGGATGATTCTGAATCATCTGAAGCAGAGTCAGATTCTGAAGATGAACAAGCTAATATTGCATTAATGGCAAACATACCAGAAGATGATCACTCATCAGAATCAGAATTAGAATCAGATTCAGAAGAGGTATTTTCTAAATTTTCCAGATCTCAATTAGAAGCTAGCCTCTCAGAAATTCTTGAAAAATATCAGAAGCTTCAACTCAAATACAAAGACATTAAACAAAGTCTAGTATCTGAATTAGAAGAAGTTAGAAAACTAAAAACAGAAAACTCTGAGCTGAAAGAAAACTTCTTTGAATGTAAAAACTCTTTTGAGAAACTTAAAGCTCAAAAGGAATCTGAATTAGAAGATCTAATCAATTCTGATAGTATCATAAAACAATATGACTATAGCTTTCAACAATTTATTACTAAAAGCTTAGATAGAAGCAAGATTGCATCTATGATCTATGGTGTTAGCAGAAATGAAAGAAGAGGCATAGGCTATGTGAAAACTAAAGAAACTCTGAAGCTTAAAAAAATTGATGACATTGTCATAAATACAAATACTCCTCTAAGTTCTCATTTCACCTATGGTCATAATCATGATCTTATATACACTAGTGAGTCATCTTGTTCTACAAGTTCTGATTTGAAACCTAAAATGAATCAGAAGTTTGTAAAAACTAACAAACAAGGACCCAGAAGAATATGGGTACCCAAGGATAAAATTATGTATGTTGCAGATGTCTTTAACAGCAAAACTGAAACACCAATCATGGTACCTGGACTCTGGATGCTCACGACACATGACGGGAAGAAAGCATATGTTCCAAAGTCTTGAATTAAAAGATGGAGGCCACGTAGGTTTTGGAGGCAATCAAAAAGGAAGAATAATTGGCTCTGGAACTATTGGTAATGGAAATCTTCCCTCTATCTCTAATGTTCTACTTGTAGAAGGATTAATGCATAACTTATTATCCATAAGTCAATTAAGTGATAATGGCTATGACATAATCTTTAATCAAAAGTTCTGTAAAGCTGTTAGTCAGAAAGATGGAACAATCCTCTTTAGTGGAAAGAGAAAGAACAACATTTATAAAATAAAGCTTTCAGAATTAAAAATTCAAAATGTAAAATGTCTAATGTCTGTGGAAACTGAGCAATGGGTCTGGCACAGAAGATTGGGACATGTTAATATGAGAAGATTATCTCAACTTAACAAACTCAATCTAGTCAGAGGACTTCCAAATTTGAAGTTCAACTCAGAAGCTCTGTGTGAAGCATGTCAGAAAGGCAAATTTTCAAAAACTGGTTTTAAAGCTAAAAATGTTGTATCTTCCTCTAGACCATTAGAACTTCTGCACATTGACTTGTTTGGACTAGTGAAAACTGCTTCTGTCAGTGGCAAAAAGTATGGATTAGTGATCGTAGATGACTTCAGCAGATGGACATGGGTAAAGTTTCTTAGACACAAGGATGAGTCAATTGCTGTATTTTCTAACTTCTGCAAACAAGTTCAAAATGAAAAAGAATCTAAAATCATTAAAGTCAGAAGTGATCATGGTGGAGAATTTGAAAATAAACTATTAGAATCATTTTTTAATGAAAATGGCATCTCTCATGATTTTTCTTGTCCTAGAACTCCACAACAAAATGGGGTTGTAGAACGTAAAAATAGAACATTACAAGAGATGGCCAGAACCATGATAAATGAGACTAATATGGCTAAACATTTTTGGGCAGAAGCAGTAAATACAGCATGCTATATTCAAAATAGAATCTCTATAAGACCTATTCTTGAAAAGACTCCTTATGAATTGTGGAAGAACAGAAAGCCCAACATTTCATATTTTCATCCTTTTGGATGTATCTGTTTTATCTTAAATACCCTTGATACTCTGAATAAATTTGATTCTAAGGCACAAAAGTGTTATATGTTAGGATACTCTGAACGTTCTAAGGGATACAGAGTATACAATACAGAAACACGCATTGTGATAGAATCTATTCATGTCAGATTTGATGATAAGCTTAGTTCTGAAAAACCAAAGCAGAATGAATTTTCTGCAGATATAGAAGTAGAAATCTCTACAAACAGAACTTCTAAAGATCAATCACCTATAGATCAAAATAATACAATTTCTCCAACAACATCTGAAGAACCCATCTAGAAGAAACTATCCAGAAGCAATATTAATCACCCAGAAGATAAAATCTTGGGAAAGAAAGATGAACCAATCAGAACAAGATCATCATTCAAAAACTCTGAAGAGACCTTAATGGGACTTGTTTCTCTGATTGAACCAACTTCTATAGAAGAAGCTCTCTCAGAAAATGATTGGATTCTGGCTATGCAAGAAGAACTAAATCAATTCACCAGAAATGATGTGTGGGATCTAGTTCCTAGGCCCAGAGGATTCAACATCATTGGCACCAAGTGGGTATTCAGAAACAAGCTAAATGAGCAAGGAGAAGTTGTCAGAAACAAAGCAAGACTGGTTGCACAAGGTTATAGTCAACAAGAAGGAATTGACTATACAGAAACCTATGCACCAGTCGCCAGGTTAGAATCAATTAGACTTCTAATATCATTTGTTGTAAATCATAATATTATTCTATATCAAATGGATGTCAAAAGTGCATTTTTAAATGGTTATATTGATGAAGAAGTATATGTACACCAACCCCCTGGTTTTGAAAATACAAAATTTGCAGAACATGTTTTCAAACTCAAAAAATCATTATATGGTTTAAAACAAGCTCCCAGAGCTTGGTATGAAAGACTAAGTAATTTTCTTCTGGAAAATAAGTTCATCAGAGGGAAAGTGGATACAACTCTTTTCAGTAAAAACATTAAAAATGATCTTCTGATATGTCAAATTTATGTAGATGATATAATTTTTGGTTCTACTAAAAGTGCCTTGGGAAAGGAATTTGCTAAATCTATGCAGGAAGAATTTGAAATGAGCATGATGGGAGAACTAAAGTTCTTTCTGGGAATTCAAATAAATCAAACATCAGAAGGAACATATATCCATCAAAGCAAATATGTAAAAGAACTTTTGAAGAAATTTGATTTATCAGAAAGCACCATATCTAAAACTCCTATGCATCCTACATGTATTTTGGAGAAAGAAGAGGTAAGTAAGAAAGTAGATCAGAAGCTCTACAGAGGTATGATTGGATCTCTTCTCTATCTAACTGCTTCTAGACCAGATATTCTATACAGTGTATGTTTATGTGCTAGATTCCAATCAGATCCTAGAGAAACTCACTTAACAGCAGTTAAGAGAATCTTTAGATATCTGAAAGGTACTACTAATCTTGGTCTGTACTACAGAAGATCAGAAGAGTATAAACTTGTAGGATATTGTGACGCTGATTTTGCTGGAGATAGAACAAAAAGAAAAAGTACCTCTGGAAGTTGTCAATTTCTGGGAGACAATCTAATCTCTTGGTCTAGCAAAAGACAGTCAACCATAGCATTATCAACTGCAGAAGCTGAATACATTGCAGCAGCTGGATGCAGTACTCAGATGCTCTGGATGAAAAATCAGCTTGAGGATTTCAATATCTATGAGAGTAACATTCCCATCCTCTGTGACAATACTTCTGCTATTTGTCTCTCTAAAAATCCAATTTTACATTCTAGAGCTAAACACATAGAAGTTAAACATCACTTCATTAGGGACTATACTCAGAAGGGAATTTTAATGTTAAAATTCATAGATACAAATCACCAATGGGCTGATATTTTTACAAAACCCCTTCCTGAAGATAGATTTAATTTCATACTAACTAACCTTAGCATGAAATTATGTCCAGAATGAAAATGCTTTAATTATATGTCTTTATCACTCATAAGTTCTGATATTTATCCTCTATATGGTTATCTCAGAAGATGCTATGTTCTAACTGTTTCATTCTAAGAACTTCTGTTCAAAGGAATAACATGTAGATCTTCAAATCAACAAGTGTCAACAAGGCTCTAAGGATTCCCATCAGAATTAAAACAAGTGTCCAAATTCTAAAGAGTGACAGAACATGCTTTTGGTAACTGTCCTCTACAGAAGGACATCTGTTGATATTCTGGGAAACTGATACGGCTAAACTTGACACCAAAAAGGCAAAAATCTCTTGGGTAACTATTCCAGAATCTTTTACGCCTTACCCTATGTCAGCGCATTTAATGCATTTAATCATTATGTTTTTAAACTTAAATTTTCCCACTAATTTCTTAGTTAATTAAATGCTTTATTTTCCTATATATGTAATGTGTCTCTCTCACTTTCATCTTTTACCCGTATTGCATTCTTACTGAATTTTTTTTACCCTCACTCTTGCGTTTTCTCTGACTTTTTCAAAAACCCTAAACCCTCAAATCTCATCTTAGTAACTAATGGCTTCCTCTTCTCATCAACGCAAAGACTTTTCTGATGTGTTCTATGTTGAACCCACGAAGACTCTCTCTACTCCTGCTGACAAACTGGAAGTCCTGTGTGAGTTATTTGTGGATTTCAACAGTCTGAAGGAAAATGGTTTTGATCTCATCCCGTACGTTCATGCTCAGGGCTGGGAAAAGTATTTTGACCGATTAATGGGACCAGTCTTCCCAAAACTGGTTAAAGAATTCTGGGCTTATGCAACAGCAACCAACGCACATGTTACATCATACGTGCTTGGTAAAAGGGTGGTTATTTCTGAAGACCATCTTGCTAAACTTATTGAAGCTGATGGAAATGGCATCAAGTGCAGTGACATGGACAAAGTGTCTGATACTACTGTGATAGCAAAGGAGATATTTACCTCTGGCAAACCCTCAAACAAAATCAAAGATTTGAAGACCCCTCTCCGTATTTGGGCCAAAATCATTTTTGGGACAATCTGTCACAGGAAGCCTACCAACTCTCCAGATTACATCAACCCGGACCAACAATTTCTTCTCTACTTCATTGCCAAAAAGAGAAAGATCAACCTTGCACACACTCTATTCCAGAATCTGAGAGCCAGTGTGAAGGAAACCAGAGATGGTGAAAAGACCAAGAGGGATTGGATTCCTTTTGGACGTATTATTTCTGACATCCTCTGCCAAAACAAGCTGGTAGACTTTCTAGCAGAATTGAAGCAAACTCAACTTCTAGAAACAGATGTTGGAAAACCTCTGAATGCAAAGAACTTGAAAAAGATGAAGTTCATTACTTCTATTCAGCAAGAACCTGTTCTTCATTCTAGAGAAGTAATCATCACCAGAAGGATCCCATTGGAGAACTTCCCTCTCTTCTCTTCTGACACACCTCCAGAAGTTGTAGTAAACTACCTGGATATTTGCAAGCAACATGGTGTGGACCCCCAGTTCAAGCCTACTGAACTCAAACAGAAAGCTCCAGACGCTGCCTCTGTAAGACTCAAAAAGAGAAAGACTGCTGAAGGACCTTCTCAGAAGATTCCAAAATCATCTAGAACATCAGGTAAAACTTCTGCCTCTAACTCTGAATTCATTTCTGTAGTAGAAGCAGTTAATGTAGAAGTGTCTGAATTACCTTCTAGCCCCTTACCTTCTAGCCAACTATCCTCTGTTGATATTCCTTCTGCACAAATCCCTTCCTCTGAACCACCTCAATCTGTTAATCCTATTCAAACTGAAATACCTGCAACTGCTGTTGTCGCATCCATCCTCTCATCACTATATCCACCAGAAGCTGAACCCCATCAACCACAAACTATTTCTGATTTTGACATACCAATTGATAATACCCCTCTATCTGACATTGATCGCTCTCCAACAACGGAAACACAAACTGCCCTGCAACATGCCCTATCAGATCTTGAACATTTTCAAGACTCAGAATCTGTCCAACTTCCATCTCCTGAACATGCACCTAGACTATCCCCCATAAGAGAAAGTTCACTATCCTCTTATGTATCTACACCACCAAACTCACCTACATTCATAAACATCCCTGACACTCCAGAAGAAACTGAAAATGATAATCCTCTCAGAACATCTGTTGATTTTGAAGCCCTACAAAAACTGTCCTCAGTATCAAACAAAACAGCCATACCTATACCCAAACAAAAACCATCTAGAACATACATTTCTGCTTTACTTCTTGCTTTTGAAACATACTTGAAATTAAAGTTAGAGGATCTGAAGTCTGCATGCTCAGAGCTTACAGATCCAGCTGCTTCTGATTTTCTGTGGGCTACCCTCAGAATGTGGTTTAATGCTGAGTCCAAAAGACTTAAGGACATCTGCTATGATGTTGCTCACCAGAACTTCTGTGAATACCTTCAAGCAGTTGTTTCTAATGTTGAACAGTCTAAACCTCTTCTGCTGGACAACAAGCCTTGGACAGAATCAGAACCTCTGGATGAACTCTCTGCACTTCAGATGGTCTTGGTATCTTCTGAAGAAGAGCATGTTGATGAACCTGAGACTCAAGCTGCCCCAGAAGTTGAAGTACCTCTGACTACAGATTTTGTTCTGCAAACTTTACAAGAGCTGAAGAAGGAGAATCAACTGGTGAAACAACGTCTAGATAAGCAAGATGAAACCACTGCTGAACTGAAGACCTTGCTTGGCAAGCAAGTGGAATCATCATCAGAAATTAAATCTTTGTTGGAGACCTTAGTTACAAAGATGAACTCCTAATTTTTTTTTGCTTATCTTCTGCCTTAGCTGTTTCTTTGTTTTATCTTCTGCTTCTACATAACTCTTCAAACTTCTACTGGTTTTGTTTTTTATTATAATTTTAATATATTGGTTATTTTCTGTCTTTTTCATTTGCTTTGATTCTTTTTGATTATGACAAAAAGGGGGAGAAACGTAAATGATTCTGATCCATAGCAGTTTACCATAATTTGCCTCTTACATATAATATACTAATAAAACTATTTGAGTTTTTATCATAGAAAAGAAACAGGTCAAGTAATCAACTCAGGGGGAGCTAAGGATCATGGAACATCTGAAGAATTTTTTTTTTCTAAATCAAAGGGAGTTCACTTAATTTTATTAAACTCTATTCCCTTTATCTAAATGTTTTGTCATCATCAAAAAGGGGGAGATTGTTAGAACAATTATGGTTCTGAACCTCCAAGTGTTTTGATGATAACAAAGCTTATTGTAGAATAGAAGTTCTAATGAATATCTTTATTCTTGTGTAGAAGATCAATTCATTTAAGTAAACCGTACGCGCTTAGAAGATTCATTTAGTCACATACAGAAGATACTCTCAAAGGAGAATCCATCATTTAATAACACATTTATTGGCTGCGCATCTTATATTTATTATCTCTGATCTCCGCTTAGAAGATGTTGGTATCCTTATTGAAAGACATTAATTAAAGGATATTTTAATTAATGAACAAGACAAGTATCTTTGTTTATGGAAGGAATTTATGGTATTAAATTCTATCCTAATTTAATTCAAGATGTCTCCAACGGCTACATTCTTTAAGTACTATATAAAGGATTTCATTTGAAGAATTCAGCAACACACTTCAATACATTCACGCAAATAGATTGAATCAACTTGTGCTTATTATTGTAACTTTCACTTGGTGATCCTTGCTTATCAAGAAGCATTTTTAGTTACTTCTTTATTATATTTGTAATAGTTATTTTATTCCTTGAGTGACTAAGTTTAGTCAGAAGACTCAAGAGGACATTGACTATAGGTCTTTGTGTGTATTCATATTGAATAGTGGATTAAGACCTCAGTAGAGGCAAAATCACCTTGGCGGGTGGACTGGACGTAGTTTGAGTTCAAACGAACCAGGATAAATTAAACATGTCATTAGAAGTTAATTTTAATTGTTAAAGAAAACTCAATTCCAACCCCCCTTCCTTGTGTTTTGCGCACCTTCAACTTGGGCCTTACATTAGGGTTCTATCTCTTCCTTTTGGTTAAGAGGGACTAACCCTAGTGTTTAATGGACAAGTCCCCCTCAAGTTGTCTTACAAACTTAAAATCCATTTCTCAATCTCATCCTTTAACTAAAATCCACCTTAATAAAGGCTTGTTATGTAATGAATTTAATCCCTAACCATGGATTAATTTGATGCGTCTTCCTCAACTTAATTGTTCTCATCTATCATCCTTCTCTTAGGATGGTGTAATGAGTTCACTAATCCCTGATTAGAGATTAAACTCATTAATTAACACTAAACAAAAACCCAAAAACATCTTAACAAATCACAAGTAGGATAATGATCTTAATCCTACATCATCATGGTAATTAAGTTGAGATGCTTATCTCATACTTGAGTAGGCTCATTATCCCTAATCAGGGAGGATATAATGAGTTTATAAACCGAAAACAATAAAAAAACACCAAAAACAATAAAAAAAACTGAAAACACAAAAACAAAGAATAATCGTCTCCTCCGGGATTCTTTTCTCATCACACTCACTCTGAAAACAAGAACTCGTTTCTTCCGTCTAATGCAAGACAGTTAGCACTCGAGCCAGACGAGTCACACACTTGAGCATAGACAAGCAAGCAGTTCACAGTTAAATCATATTCAATCTCTTTGAGTCGAACTACGGTGTTCTGACTTCCTCTTTGCACGAGATGATACGTAGGCATAACTTAACAGTTATCGAACAAAAGTCTCTTTGTCTTCCCCCTCTCCTTCCAGCATTGTTTCTAAGCCTCGGTCTTGAGCATCTCCCCTTTCTTCTTGCACTGACACCTTGTACCTTTTCTCCCTAGCTTTTTATGCACAGTCAGCACATACACTACCCCTTTTAAACACAATCTAGTAAGTGTGGATCCCGTCAGGTACGACGGATGATCTGGGTGCTAATACCTTCCCAGGTCGTAACCAACCCCCTTTCTCATTCTCTTTGGTTCGCAACCGTCTTATCCATACCCTTCCAGGTTTATGCAGCCTTACCTTTCCTTCAGGATAAAAATGCCTAGCTGGCGACTCTATTCAACCTTAACCTCCAACATCGCCGACCGTTCGCGTCTGCACCGGGGACGTTAAGTCTTTTCAGGAGCGACAACTTGGCGACTCTGCTGGGGAATATTTTTGCAACCAGGGCTTCTGGTTCTTTTTGTGGGTTTCTCCTAGAGCTTGTTTGATTTGTGTTTACGGGGGAATTATGTGCTATGTGTGTTTTTTGTTTATTGCTTTATTTATTGCTTTCAGTACAACTTTATTTATCGCTTTCATTTACTATTTTTGTGCATTTCATATTATTATCATATCATATATGTGCTGGATTTGTTGGTTTGCCTTGGTGGGAGGGGTATTCCAGTGAGAAAGGTCCAACACAAAGGCCTGAGTGACAGACATATGATTAGAGTGGCTTCATATTCTTTCCCATTCCATTTCGGTCTAGTGAGGGAATATGAAACACGGTTCAGACATGGGTTTCTTCTTAAGAACTCTATGCTGCGGATTTCGTGTAGTACTAGTACTATGCCTGCTAAGTCTCGATGACCTTTTTAGATGACCTTCAGCATATGAGGTGAATTAGAGGAGGATCATTTATGATTAATGTAAACACTGTACCTCCGGGTTAGAAGTGCTTACACTTCTCATAATAGATCTGAATCTGAGGATCCTTGTTCTAGAACAATACCTGTGAGTGGGTGGTGTTGTTTACAGGTTTGTAGGAACCCTTGGCCTCAACATACCTTGTTACTGATATTGTTTTAAGGTTACACTATTTTGGACTGATCTTATGAAACCCTGGATTTGTGACTTTTTATTTGAGTCCCCCACCTGGTAACTTGTTCTCAGACCTTCATCCGGACTTCTGAACACTCATGGACCCTATCAAAAGCAATTGACAATCCAGCACCTGATCACAAACCCTTGCATATCATTCAGCATACTTCATACTGCATCATTTTAACATTTGTCTATTTGTTTTACAGGGTATCCACATCATCTTTGGTTTGGTTTTGACTGTTCTTCTACTCAGACATCTTCTCCAGCACTTCATCAGCTACCTTCTTCAGCTATCTTCATCAGATATTTTCTTCAGTTATCTTCATCATCATCCATTGTCAGTATGGATTCAACCAGAAAGAGCAACATCACATACCATTTCTTTGAGTACCCTTTGACAAGCATCAGGAAGATTCAGGCTCTTATCACTCCTGATCATGTCCCCTTATTCAAAGAGCATTGTGGTAGTATTATGGACATGATCATGGACTTGGATGCGTCACAGAGGAGCATGATTCATACCTGTCTCCAGTTCTATGATCCTCCTCTCAGATGTTTCACTTTCCCATACTTTCAGATAGGTCCTTTGTTGGAAGAGTTTTCCATGTTGTTGGGTGTCCCTATCAGGAGAGGAATTCCTTTCAACCCTGAGATGACTGCTCCTAAGAATGAAGACATAGCCAGAGCTCTACATCTAGAAGCCACCATCATTTATCATCATATGACCACCAAGGCTGGAATCCTAGGCCTTCATTTGGACTTTTTAATCATCAAGGCTACCAGTCATGCTGCAGCTGGGAAGTGGGAAACTGTTTGTGCTCTCCTGGCTCTTAGTATATATGGTATCATCTTGTTTGCAGACGAGCCTAAGTTTGTAAGCAAGAATGCTATCCACATCTTCCTGCTGAAGAATCCAGTTCCTACCTTGTTAGGAGATTTCTACTACTCAGTGCATCAGAGAAATGAGAGACAGAGGGGAATACTAGTCAGATGTTGTGCACCTCTCTTCTACTGTTGGTTATTGAGACACATGCCGAAGACAGAAGCTTTCCCGAATCCTCATCAGTCAAGGAATTGGGCTAAGATAATGATTGCCCTTACTTCAGAAGACATCAAATGGTGTACTCAGAACACCAAGGGCAGGGACATAATTACAAGTTGTAGACAATATCCTAATGTACCTCTTATTGGAGTGAAGGGTTGCATCAATTACAATCCTTTGCTTTTCAGAAGACAGTTAGGGTATGCATTGGTACATCCACAAAAGGAACAAGACTTAGCAGAATCTCTTTACTGTGCCATTCTGAATAATCATGCCACCGTCCGACAAGCAGCATGGGTTTGGGACCACATACAGACAAAAGTGACTGTTATTCTTGGCAAGTGTAACAACATAGCTTCAGCTCAGTACATTGATTGGTCTCGCATCAGAGGACAGATCACCCGCATGCCATTCACCCTGGAAGATGCACCAGGGCCATCAACAGTAGAGCCCATAGCTACAGTGAGTTTGGAAGAGTTTGAGAAGTTGAAAGAGAGGAATGCCCATCTTTCTGAAGCCTTGAAGAAGACCCTTTGGGAAAGGAATGATGGACGTCTGGACAATGAAAGATTAGAGATGCTCCAAATCGAGCATATAACCAAGATAGAAAAGACAGAGGACTTCGTCAGAAAAGCCCGAGCAGGGGAGTTGGTATTGAAGAATGCTTGCAAAGAAGCTAAGATTCAGAAGGCCAGAGCTGAACACTATCTGGAAGAGACTCAGGCTAGATGGATCAGAATAACTGAAGCCTGTTTGTAAGAAGATCAGAAGACACAGGCTAAGATTGAGCAGTTGGAAGCCAATGAGAAGAGGAGACAGAAAGCCTTGCTAGCAGCACAGAAGGAAATCTCTGAGTTGAAACTCTGGGCAGGGTTGAAGAGATCAAATGACCAAGACAAGTACCAGAAGATGACAAGTGCCATTTGTAACACGGTGGGAGAACTGACATTCAGTTATGTTGCGGATAGCAAGAGTCACCACCGACTTTTATTTTATCCAAGTGGAAAGGACATAAAAGAACAGGAAAGACCTATTTTTAAAAGACTTGGGTTTGGGGGGTAGGTTATATAAAGGGAAGGTGTTAGCACCCTTTATACCATGGTTATCCATGGGCTCTTAGTTACTTAGCTCACTTAAATTGTTTTTTGAAGTGTGTGTGATTAGAAATTTTTCTAAGTACTTTGTAATGATCCTCGTATGGATGTATACAAAGCCTTGTTTTGAAAAATGTTTAAGAAAGTGAGGTGTAAAAAGTATTTTGAAATGTGAGCAAGTAACTAAGAGGTACCTACCCTATATTAAGTCTTTCATGTTCTTGTATGTTCTTTCAAGGATAAGACTATCTCTATTACTAAGGAATAAGTAGTTATTACCTTGGATGTGTTTAAGGGACGGGCGTAGGGTCATCGTATGGTCATAGAAATCAACAGGTAGGGTATCTTTAGCAATTCATAGGGACTATCATCATTTATTCGAAGGGACAAGATCATTATCATAGGAAACTTCGAAGGGACTTGATCTTTCAAACTGAAGGGACTATGATGATTTATACTTGAAAGGACTTTGCTTAAGATACCCCACGTTCGAGGGACTTGACCATTTAAAGGCAACCAAGAGGAATACCCTAGGAAGTGCAAGATGGCGATCAAAGATCGACTTACGTGTGTGAGTGTTTTATTTCAAATACTTATCTTATTTAAAGTTAATTATCTAATTTAATTTTAATTACAAATAAATTTCCACACCCTATTAACTAACCAAGCAGTTAAATACTTATAAGAAAAAAAAGACGGAAAAATAAATCTCTAAGCTATTACAAGGCTTTGGGATAGATACAATATAATCGGGTAAAAACAAACTATAAAGTAAGAATAATAGATATAATAATGCAACAATAATAATAATAAAGTATAAACCATAAAGCAATAATAGTAAAGTTAAAATTAAAACATTTAATTAGAAAAAGAAAAGTTTAGGTTAGACAAATTATATTTTTTAGAAGTTATTAGGAAAATATATATATATATATATATATATATATATATATATATATATATATATATATATATATATATATATATATATTGAATTAATCAATTATTAATGATAATAAAGGAATTTAATTATTTTTTTAAAACTAATGTTTGATAAAAAAAAAGGGTGTAGTAAAAAATTAATTTTAACAATTTACATATTGATATAAAGGAAAATAGAAACTGTTATAAAAAATTTAAGATAAAAATTATAGTAATGAAAGAATATTATTCACATTAATAAAATTAATTTACAAAGATAATGAAATTAATTATGTATAATATTAAAATTTTTAATAAAAATTATTAATTAAGTTTCTATTTATTATTTACAAAATTTATAATGATTTATTATTATAAGTAAAAAAGTAAAGTTATTAAAATAGTTAGTATTAAAAAAAACATTTATAATAAAAATTATATACAAATTAAAAAAAAAATTATGAGTTAATTAATTATTATTATTTTTTTAATAAAACTAATGAATTAATGAAGACTTTTAGAAAAAAAAAACATGAACAAAATATTCACTTAGAAAATAAATATAAGACATTATTTGATTGGTTAGTAATTGATTAGTTTTATAATAAAAAAAACAAGTGAATAGAAAAACAAAAGAAAAAGAAAACGTTTCACAAATAAAGGGGGGAGGCTGGTTTTGAGACCTTGACCTCCCCATTACCAGATCAAAGGTCTTGCCACTGGGTTGTGCATGCTAATTTGAAGAGATAATAACCAATATTCATAATATGTAAAACCTGTGAAATAAGAAGAAATTAAAAAAATTTGCAAGACCTGGGAATCGAACCCAGGTCGAAAGCATCATACGCGTGTGTTTGAACCACCAGGTCACCCAGCGTTTCCTGAAGTAAATTATATAATAATTGTAAAAATATTATGAAAATATTTGAATTTCTGATGGCGCCAATTTCATCATCTTCTTCCTCATAATTTCGTAGGTTTTCCTGCGAATTTTGATGGGAGCTTTCTTGCGAAATTTCCTGCGTTCAAAACCTACGAATCATATATTACATCAAACACGCGTTATTTTGCCAAATTGATCACATGGACATGATTCACAACCATCACACAATTCATTTACAGTATTAGAATTAATTTATGGTTGTTAAATTGACAAACCCTAATTTTAGTCCAAGAACCCTAACAATGGTATCTTTACGAATTGACCATGGTTCTTCAATTTCTTTGCCCATAAACGATCTAAACATCATTGCTAACAAGAATACATGGTTAGAATTCATCAATAACATACAAATAATTGAAATCGAAAGAAAACAAAAAACACGAAAGTTTGGTTCAGTTTATGCAAATGGTCATGATTTGGATGTTGTTGATGATTGAAACATGTTCAATGAACATCATGGAAGAGATTGGTGTGCTTAGAATGCATTGAAACTACCTCCAACAAGAAATCTGATTATGAGTTTTCTTGAAATTTTTGAGTTTTGGTTCTTCCTTTTGGATGCTGCAAAAACGTGTTTTTTGCTTGTGTTGAATTCATGAACTTATAAGGATTGATTTTTAGGTCAAAAACTTATGGATTTGTGGGCTTATGTGATAACTTGATCATGAAGATTTATCACTTTCAAATATTCAAAAAATCACATCCATCCTTTGCAATTTTGGTCCAATCTGATTTTAAATGACTTTCAATCATTCCAAATATGATTTAAATAATTTTTCAATCAAAGATTTCATGCTTTACTTGATTTTTCATATTTTATATATATTTAAATTGAATTTTAATGAATAAAATCCAAATAAATATAAAATAAATTATAAAAATCTGAAAAAATAAGCATTGGGTCGTGTATGATGTCATTGTAAAGATTGGATTACAAAATTGCAAGCCCATTTGGAAAAATTTGGTTTTAAGACATCATTTGCTCAATATACCCCTCAAAAATTTCCCAACTTTTCCAAGGCATAAATCCCTCAGTTTTAAGGCTATGAAGGTGTTCTTGGACAGTTTGGAAAGCTTAAAGAGTCCTCTAACCAACTTCTTTGGTCTCATGTCCATATCTTTTACCATTTTCAAATTATGCCTTTTGGAAGATGTTGACTTTTTGTTGACTTTTGAAATGACCTTTAATGTTTTAGCTCATACCTTCCAAATGAAGCATTTTTAGGCTTGGATTGTGAGACACAAAGTTGTAGAGATTTCAATTTCCTTCAAAATGAGATTTGTATGGGAAATTTTTGATGAAGCATGTGAAAGTTATGGCTGGTCAAAGTTCTGTTGACTTTTCTTAAGAAAACCCTAATTAGAAACTCTTGATTCTTGATGATCTGAAACTTTCTTGATGAATCATGATCAACCCTTGATCAAATGATGAATTTTACTTCATAAACATGATGTTGACAAAAAATCTTGAAATTTGACTTTAATTTGACCACAGTTGACCTCAGTTTGACTTTTTAACTGCTTTGACTGATTTTTACATATCTGATCATCTGACTGGGCAAGCTCTTTGGGAAAGCTTTGAAACTTGACATGGGGATTCTTGAATACATGTGGGATGTTATGAAACTCATTTGAGGCCTTGAAACTCATTTTAACCCGAGGAAACACAAAACCCTAGTTTTGGACACTTTGCTTAGGAGGAGGCATTGTCTGGGGAAATTTCCACACTTCTTGACCAATTGGGAGTCTTGAGGACCTTATGATCATTTAGAAGTATTGAGATAGGTTTTCTTAATTGTGGGAGGGCAAATTTTGGGGTGAAACACCATTGCAACCATAAACCTTCTTATCAGGATATCACAGAGCATCCAGTTGGACCAGTGACTGATGCTCTCCTGAAGGAAGTCAAGGAAGATGACTTTGGGATGGATGTTTGATTTCTTTGTAATTGTATTTTATTTTGGTTGTACTTTATTTCTCCATGGTGATTTTATTGTATTTCTTGACTTAATTGTATTTTGACCCACCATGGGAACTTGTTGTAATCATAAACTATGTATTTTGACATTTGTAATGTATGGTTTATGTATTACTTGGATTTTCTGATGGGCTTTGATTTCTACAACATCTTATTCATTCCCAGATGTCTGGAAGGCCAAAACTAAAAAGCCAAATCGGATACCCTTGGAAAATAAATAGACATATTGCATTGCATACTAACCTCATTCTTTGTTTTGTAGGTGTATTTGTTGTTGTTTTCTCACTTTGCTGTGTGTTTCAAGAAACATTGCTCGTAGGAGGGTTTTCCCCATCAACAGAGCCCACAGGTATCCTACAAGACACAACCTTCTGAGAGTTCAGATTGACCAAGTTCAACAAGATTTGACTGAAGTTAGAACTCAGATGGCTAATGAGAGAACTGAGATGAGGGCTCAGATGAACCAATTCATGGCAGTGATGACTGGGTTGGCTCAAAGCCAAGAAATATTGAGAGAGTTAGTCGAGCGGCAAACTCCATAAGAGAATCATCCAGGCACTGGAAGTACTAGTAACAACAATCACAGACAGCCGCGAACAAATCCGCCAGAGTTTGGGTCTCACCTCAATCCTGAAGTCAATGTTATCGGAAATACTCAAGGAAATGCAAGAGGTCGTGTTCTACAAGAAGATCCTCAGGATGAACAGTTCACAGTAATTGGTGTTGGGGATGAAGACTATGATCGTCGTCTGGACGAGATAGCAGAGAAGCTAATATCCTTAGAATCCCAAAACTCTTTGGGATTTGATGTAATGGATATGGGATTAGTAGAAAGAGTCAGGATTCCTCACAAGTTCAAGCCTTCATACTTTGAGAAGTACAATGGTACCTCCTATCCTCGTACCAACCTTCAATCTTTTCTGGGAAGATTAAAAGTTTATACCATGGACGAGAAGCTATGGATGTTTTATTTTGAAGATAGCTTGACCGGGGCATCTCGTGAATGGTATTGTCACCTGTCTAGAGCTACATTCAGGAATTAGAAGGACTTAGCTGAAGCCTTCATACGCCAATATCAGTACAACTTGGATATGGCTCCCAATAGGACCCTCCTGATGGGAATGTCTCAGTCTTCAAGAGAAAGCTTCAGGGAATATGCCCAAAGGTGGAGACAACTTGTTGTTGTTGTCCAGCCTCCGATGTCAGAAAGAGAGATGGCTGACATGTTCATGAACACATTACAAGGAACCTACATTGACCGACTTACTGCTTTCTCTTCCACCAGTTTTGTTGATGTAGTTATAGCTGGTGAGAGAATTGAGAGTCTTTTGAAGATGGGTAAGATCTCTGACAACGGTGCTAGCTCCAGTAGTACAAGGAAACCTTTCTCAGGACCTCATAGAACAGGTGAAACTAATTCAGTTCATATGGGCAGAGGTAGGCCCCAGTACATGCCAAGATCAATGGCTGCTGTTACCATTCCCACTCCAGCACCTCAGCAACAGTATCCTCAACAACCACAACACTTCCCACAGCAACAACAGTTTCCTCAACAGAGATCTTACAATAACAACAATCAGCAACAACGTCTGTTTCAGCAAAGGACCTCTCAAATCAACAGGGTTATCGATCTCATTTTGATGCCCTATGATGTCTTACTTCCATAGTTACTGAAGCTCAATCTGCTCGAATTAAGAACATTGGCTCCACCCGATCCTCAGAATCTCCCAAGAAACTATGATGTCAACGCCAGATGTGTCTTTCACTCCAATGCACCTGGCCATACAACAGAGAAGTGAAGAGCCTTGCACATGAAAGTTCAGGACTTAGTTGATTCCAAAGCTCTAAATTTTTCACCCCCTCAAAGTGTTACAAAGAATCCTATGCCTAGCCATGGTGGGCCTAGGATAAATTCCATTGAGGAGGATCAACCAGTAAGCCTAATTGACAATGTTGCAAGTATTCAAACACCTCTGGCCGAGGTCTAAGTCCAGCTTTTGAAGTGCCAAGTGTTTCCAGGTTGTGAGTCCCATTGCGAAGCTTGCAAGATTTCTACTAACGGTTGTGCAAATTTGAAGACCGGTATCAACAATCTTATCAAATAAGGCATTTTACAGATCACTTCAACAGTTCCAGCTCCTACAACATCAACAACCACTCTTCCTACAACTCCAGCAAACATCACTCCATCAGATATAACAGATATCACTCCTACAACTTCAACAACAATCATTCCAATAGATTCTTCTACAACATCAACAACCATCCCTTCTTCAACTTTAACAGACATCAGTGCAGTAGTATCTTCTATAACAACAACAACTATCAACAATGATGTCTCCACAGTCACCATCTATTATGACCCAACAACAATCCATGTTCCAGATTCACATCAACACCCCCATCAACATCAACACCCCCATCAACATCAACACCTCCATCAACATCAACAACTTTCATCACCTGCACCATCTCCAGTCAGACCTCCTGTCACAATTTATTATGACCCACAAACTGTCGCAACTCCTTCTTTTGCAGCAATCAATCCAGTTACCATCACGGTACCTGAACCAATTCCATATGACAGCAGCAGTGTCGTGCCTTGGCACTATGGCTCAGATCTATATTGCGACGGAAAGAAAGTCACTCTTGATTCTTCAACCCTACCACAAATTGATAATGTCGGGGGAAGTGGAGGCGAAGCGGACGTCTCTTCGCGTCACAATTCCCAAGAGTTAATGCTGAAGTATAGGTTGCTGCCAAGGCTAAAGGCAAGAGTGTGGTACCTGAAGAACCAATTGCCAAGGAAACTCAGAAGACATCCTTTGATCAGGATGTAGACGAGTTCATTCGAATTATCAAGAAGAGTGACTACAAAGTGGTGGACCAGCTACATCAGACACCCTCCAAAATCTCTATTCTATCATTGCTCATGTGTTCCGAGGTTCACCAGAATGCACTTCTCAAAGTTTTGCACGCAGCTTACGTGCCTGAAGAGATTACAATTAATCAGCTAAAAACGGTGGTTTCAAATGTCAATACTAGTCATGGACTAGGTTTCACTGATGTTGATCTGACTTCGGAGGGCCGTAACCACAATAAGGCTTTGCATATCACCTTGGAGTGTAAAGGTGATGTTCTTTCTCATGTCTTGGTTGACACTGGGTCATCTCTCAATGTTCTTCCAAATAAAGCCTTGGTCAAGATGGAATATGATGGTCTTGCACTTCGTCCGAGTAACCTGGTTGTGAGAGCCTTTGACGGTTCTAAGAGATCGGTTCTTGGAGAAATTGAGTTGCCTATGGTAATTGGCCCACAGATCTTCAAAACTATCTTCTATGTGATGGACATTCAGCCTGCCTACAGATGTTTGTTGGGTCGACCCTGGATTCATGCCACCGGCGCCGTAACATCGACCTTTCACCAGAAGTTAAAATACGAGTAGGATGGCCAATTTATCACCATTTGTGGGGAGGAAGACATCTTCGTCAGTCATCTAGCTACCTACAAGTATATTGAGATGGATGGGGAGATCCATGAGACAATGAGTCAGGGTTTTGAGGCCCTCAATATCAATGAAGCAACAATTGAAGTGTCTGGTACTTCAATCTCTTCTTACAAACAAGCTCAAAAGGTTGTTGAAGACGGGAATGCCCAAGGTTGGGGCAAGCTGTTGCAAGTTCAGATCAAAGAAGACAAGTTCGGGTTGGGTTACAAACCATCCCGACAGGTCCAAGAGGAGGCTGCTAAATCTCCCAAATTTATCAGTGGGGGTATGCTGACCCCGGATGTAATCAACAATGTGGAAGACGAGGCTGAAAGTGACTACAACCTAGAAAACTGGATTCGTCCAAGAGTCCCAGGCCAACAGGTCCTCAACTGGTCTTCCCAGGAAATTATAAGGGTTACTGCTACAGAGTAATTATTATTTCCTGTTTAAGCATGCATCAAGTCCTGCATCTTGCCCAAGGTGTCAGGACTCATTTTGTAATATGAACATATATGTATTTTGTGCAAATGAATGATTAATGAACAATGGACATCTTTTGCAAACAATCTTTTTCGCTCACTGTCTTTCATTTTTTTATTATTTTCGCACAAAACAATAAATGGCAATGTTTTTCTTAATAAACTTCATTCCCTTTTTTCTAAATAAGATAAAATCAATCACTAAAATGAACAAATCTCAACCCTTGCAGAGATAATCCTCCAGATTGCATTGATAACGACACTGCTATGATCACGTATGACTTCGACTATCCAATTAATCAAGCAGATGAAGGGGTTGATGAAGACTATGGTTTGCCGGAAGAGTTAGCCAGGTTGTTAAGGCAAGAGGAAAAGGTGATTGCTCCTCATCAGGAGGAGGTTGAAACTGTCAATCTTGGTACCAAGGAAGATGTAAAAGAGGTGAAGATCGGGGCTAGTCTGCAAGCTCCAGTGAAAGAAGAGCTCATCAGTATGCTTCGAGAGTATGCACTACGCCAAAAAGGTTTTTTAACAGCGCATCTTAGACAGCGCTTTTAAAAGAAAGCGCTGTCTAAGGTTAAAATAAAAATAAAACACGGAAAATGTTCTAAAAAAATAATGAAAGTGTTGTCTAAGGGGGGGTCTTAGACAACGCTTTTAGAAAGCGCTGTCTAAGACCCCCCCCCCCCCCCCCCTTAGACAGCGCTTTTAGAAAGCGCTTTTAAATATAGACCTTAGTCAGCGCTTTTGAGAAAGCGCTGTTTAAAGTCTTTCAATTAAAAAAAAAATTAAAACCAAAAGCGCTGTCTAAGGGGGGGGGGGGGGGTTAGAAAGCGCTTTTGGAAAGCGTTGTCTAAGGCATATCTTAGAAAGCGCTTTCTACAAAAGCGCTGTCTAAGGTCTAATTAAAATTAAATTTCAGACTTCTATTTTCGTTCTCAGTTCTTTTTGTTTTCCCTCCTGCGATTAAACCCCTCCAGCGAACCCTAACAGCGAACGAGAATACATTGTAATCATTCGGTTTCATTACCAGAAAGTGTTTGAAGAATCGGTTTCAGAACGTCATTTCTACTGCGGTATGTTCTTCATTTCTGCATTTTTTCATTTCTGATTCAGTTCGTCATTTCTACTGCGTTTTGTTCGTCATTTCTTAACATTTTCATTCATTTGGTTTCAGGCATTGCAAGTGTTTGAAGAATATTTCATTTCTGAAAGTGTTTGAAGAATCCTTCATTTTGGTATGTTCTTCATTTAGGGAAATATCAGTATTTGTGAATAACTTCATCAGTATTTTTCATGCTCTGTTATTTTGTTTGGTTCAATGCTTGCTCTTTTTGTTTGTAAAATACATTGTTGATGCTCAATTGCCAACCCTAACTGAATGAGAAATAAAAATTCTTGTTCTTGTTTTTATGTAAGTGCAAGCATCTTTCTTTATCATATAATATGCAAATATGAATACCTAACAATATCACATTAATTATGAGTACTATTTTTGTTGCATTATTCTACATGTACATCAAGTATTTTGTCCAAATATTTGAATATAAAGTTTAGGCGAGTAATGGGGTCCATTTATAGACTTTTAGATTGAACACATAAGATTTTGGACATGAAACATGGTTTTCCCACATAAAAAGGTAGGTAGGTAGTATTAAATTTCATACATTGTTTTGTTACAGTGTCTGTGTCTACTTGACTTTAAACTCTAAATATCATTTTGGATTTATACTTGAAGATTGAATAGGTAGTTTTTTTTCTTTTTAACTGTGAAAGTGTTGTTCATCTCACTTTCATTCTAAAGGAACAAGATTTCTCCCATAAAATGATTGAACGAACTCTAATATAGTTATAGGTATAGTTATAGGTATATTGTAATAGAAAAAGTTTGATTCTTGTAATATAAAAAATGAAAGTGATGAGGTAATTAAAGTTGGTATATTGGCATATCGGATACGTTATTGAAGTTTATATTAACATTGGTTATGTATAGGTTTTTGAAGTTTAAAATGAATTGAACTTTATAATTGTTAGGATATTCAAAGATACTACCTTAGTTATGTATTTTCGTCTGGATTAATTGTTTACTTTAATAAGTAGGAAAACCATGGATAAAACATGGATCTGTGCCGATCGAATGACCAAAGAGTACGAGAGTGGGGTTGCAGAATTCGTTAAGTATGTTATTCAACACGCTGAAAACCCCAGACGAATGCATTGTCCTTGCTTGCGTTGTTGTTATATTGGTAAGGTTGACGCACATGGATTGAAATCGCATTTGCTGAGGCATGGAATTGATCAAAGTTATCAGTGTTGGATATTTCATGGTGAGAAAATTAACGAGAATGTTGAATCGAGTGGAAAAAGTAATACGACCTATGCTTCATACGACAAAGACACGAAAACATACGATTGTGATCGAGTTGAAGAGATTGTAGAAGCACTGGAAGAAGATCTTCATGATTGTCCTGAAATGTTTGAGAGGATGGTAAGCGATGCAGAGAAACCGTTGTACAAAGGTTGCACTAAATTCTCAAGACTTTCTGCGGTATTAAAGTTGTACAACTTAAAGGCGGGCAATGGATGGTCGGATAAAAGTTTCACAGAGTTGTTGGCCCTTATGAGAGAAATGCTACCGGATGATAATGTTCTTCCTAATCGAACCTATGAGGCAAAAAAATGTTGTGCTCTATTGGCATGAGCTATGATAAGATACATGCTTGTCCTAACGATTGCATTTTGTTTCGTAACGAATATGCAATGTTAACTGAGTGCCCTAAATGCGGTTTGTCTCGATATAAGAAAAGATTATCTCCCGCAAAAGTCTTATGGTATTTTCCGATAATTCCGAGATTTAGGCGGATGTTTCGTAGTGAAACCGATGCAAGACATATTACTTGGCATGCAGATGAAAGAATTATTGATGGAAAGTATCGGCATCCGGCTGATTCACCACAGTGGTCGAAGATTGATAATGATTATCCTGAGTTTGGATCAGAAGCAAGAAACCTTCGATTGGCATTATCTACTGATGGAATGAACCCACATGGTCTTCAAAGTATCTCACATACCACATGGCCTGTGATTCTTATGATTTATAACCTACCTCCGTGGCTATGTATGAAGTGTAAGTACATGATGTTATCTATGTTAATCTCTGGGCCTAAACAACCAGGGAATGACATAGACGTATACTTGACACCTCTGATCGAAGATTTAAAGATTTTGTGGGAGAACGGTGTGGAGGTTTATGATGGATATAGGAAAGAAAGTTTCAATTTGAGGGTGATGTTGTTTGGCACAATTAATGATTTTCCAGCATACGGGAATCTATCTGGGTATAGCATTAAAGGTCAACGTGCGTGTCCTGTTTGTGAAGACAGAACCGATACGATTCGATTGGAACTTTGCCAGAAGAATGTGTTTCTTGGTCATCGTAGATTCTTACATTCTAAACATCACTACCGTGGGTGGAGAAAAGCATTCAATGGAGACACCGAACATCGTAGAGCTCCACCCGCATTGTCAGGTGAACAAGTTTTTGAAAAGGTGAAAGATGTGTGTACTGAGTTTGGCAAGCCTTTTGCATATAAGATTGTGAAAGGTGGGTGGAAGAAAAGGTCGATATTTTTTGAATTGCCATATTGGAAGTCTTTGTACGTGAGACATTTTCTCGATGTTATGCATATTGAAAAAAACGTATTTGAAAGTGTTATCGGTACATTACTCAATATAAAAGGCAAGTCTAAGGATGGCCTTAAAGCAAGGGAGGACATGTTAAAAATGGGAATGAGAACTGAATTAGCACCCGTGAAGAAAGGAAGACGAACATATCTACCACCTGCTGCTTTTACTTTATCTAGAAAGGAGAAAAAAAATTTGTGTAAGTCTCTGAGTGAAGTTAAGGTTCCAGAAGGATACTCATCTGATATCAGAAGACTTGTTTCTATGAAAGACCTCAAGTTGAAGAATTTGAAGACACATGATTGCCATGTTATAATGGAACATTTTCTACCGATAGGTATACGTTCTATTTTTCCAGAAAAAGTAAGAAGTGCCATAACTAAATTGTGTTTTTTCTTTAGGTCAATTTGTAGTAAGGTGATCGATCCCGAGATCTTACCAACACTACAAAAAGAGATTGTAATTACCTTGTGTGAGCTTGAAATGTATTTTCCTCCGTCTTTTTTTGACATAATGGTTCATTTAGTTGTTCATCTTGTGAAAGAGACACAATTTTGTGGACCAGCTTATATGAGATGGATGTACCCTGCTGAACGGTATATGAAAATATTAAAAGGGTACGTGAAATCCTGAAGTCGACCAGAGGGTTGTATTGTTGAACGATACATTGTTGAAGAAGCTGTTGAGTTTTGTACTGAATATTTGTCTAACGTTCAATCGATTGGACTCCCCAGAGCTCAGATTTTCGACAAAATGGAAGGTAAAAAATTAATTGGGAATAAAATTGTGACAATATCAAGGGATGAACGGGATCAAGTTCATTTGTATGTTCTGCACAATAATAATGAGGTTGAGCCATATGTTGAAATGCACAAGGATGTACTCCGAAGGTTAAATCCGAACAGAAATGAAAATTGGATAGTTATAGAGCACAATCAAAGTTTCATACAATGGTTGAAGGATCATATTTATTTGAAGCGCTCTTCAGATCCTTCTTCGGTAACAGAAAGGTTGAGATGTTTGGCATATGGTCCAAGTTTGCATGTGTTTTCTCATAGCGCATATTCAATTAATGGATACACATTTTATACCAAAGAACAAGATGATAAGAGTACTATGCAAAATAGTGGTGTCACCGTGCTAGCTGAAGCAATGCATATATCAAGTATGAAGGACTTAAACCCCAAATATGCAAATTTGTCATATTTTGGAGTTATTGAGCACATTTGGGTGTTTGATTACGAGAAGTTTCAGATTCTCATCTTTGGTTGCAAGTGGGTGAATAGTAGTGGCATACGAATGGATAAGTCTGGATTTTTGCAAGTTGATCTTACTAGGGTGGGGTACAAAGATGAACCTTTTATTCTAGCATCTCAAGCTAAACAAGTGTTCTATGTGAATGACCCGAAGAGTACAAAATGGTCTATAGTGCTTTTCTCTAACAAAGTGACTGATGATAGCGGTGTCGATCAATGTGATATTGATGTTGAGAATGAGTCATGCATTAGACGGAATGAGTTGAATAGAAATGATGAAGTTGAGGATCTTATACCGGATGAGTCATATATAAGAAACGATCATAATGAGGGAATTTGGATCAATTCATCCGTACGCATTGCTAAGAAACAAGTGATTAATATTCCAACAAAGAAAAGAAAGAGATGTTAGTGACTTAGGTAAATTATCCATGGTTTCTTTATTTTTATTTTTTTCAATTGTTTTGATTATAAGTTATATGTGATAATGCATGATTTCATTATATTTTTGTTTTCAATTGCTTTGATTATAAGTTATATCTGATAATGCATGATTTCTTTATTTTTTTGTTTTCAATTGCTTTGATAATAAGTTATATCTGATAATGCATGATTTCGTTATATTTTTGTTTTCAATTGCTTTGATTATAAGTTATATCTGATAATGCATGATTTCTTTATTTTTTTGTTTTCAATTGCTTTGATTATAAGTTATATTTGATATTTGATGGTTTCCTTGGTTTATTACAGGTTAGACATGGCTGATGACCAACATGAGGAAGTTAGTAAAAAAGTATCCGCGGAAGAAGAAATTCGAAGAGGCATCACAGTAATGAGAAGGGTGGTCCAAGGAAGATCTCGAGGCATCATACTAGATGTCTATTGGAGCAACCAGGGACAGCTTATAGAACCTAATGGGCATACCTTAACTAGTTTTATCGGTGCACTAGTAAGGAATGAAATTCCCATTACATGTGATGATTGGAGAAACAAAGAGCTGAGTGAGTCCAAAGAAAAAATTTGGAGTGAGATAAAGGTACAATCATTTGGCCCTTAATTATACGGTATCAATTATGTTTTTTCAATTACCGATACTAACTATCAATCTGTATGTTTTTCTTAGCGATGTTTTAACATCGAAGAAGAAAGAAGAGGTTTTTGTATGAAATTGGCCGGAAAGCTTCTTAGAGGGTTTCAGACATTTTTATCATCCAAGTTCCTTAAGGATGCGAATGGTAATTTTGTGGATGCGGAGCTTCCTAAAAAATATGAAAGTTTGATATCGGCTGAAGAATGGGAAGCTTTCAAATCCAAAAGACAAGACCCGGTTTTTCAAAGAATAAGTGCTACAAATCGGGAAAGAGCATCAAGTCCCACATATCTGTACCGAAAAGGACGTGTCAGATATGGACGCTTAGAACAATCCATGGTAAGTATTTATAAATTGCGATAACAAATTTGTTCATCATATATTAGTTTTATCTGATCAAATTGTATGACTTAATGTGTAGCTGCAGAAGGAGGAAAGTTCAGAAACATCTCTTCCTGCACATGTTTTGTGGAAGGAAGCCCGTGTGGGCAAATCTGGAGTTCCTCAAGAAGAAGTTTTACACGTATACCAGAAATGTGTAAGTATAACATTTTTTCATTAATTGAATAACATTTTTATACACAAATATTTGACAAGTATACGGTATTCATCTGATTTTTCAGGAGGAGCTATCTCAGTCTTTATCTCCCGATGATACTAGGAGCATACTTAGTCGGGCATTAGATGTCCCTGAGTATTCTGGTCGAGTGAGGGGTAAGGGATTTGGAGTCACTCCGACCTCCCTGAGTATTAAAAAAGGAAAGGCTCCTAGTAATCGGGAGCTTCATGCAAGATTGGAAGCCATGCAAGCTGAGCTTGATGCATTGAGGAGAGAAAGAGAGGCTAGCGCCTCAACAGTATACAGAGATGCTTCGGACAAAGACAGTATCAACTGTACCTTTCAACCGAACATTCCAGAGGTAATTACATATAATTGTCTTAAATTGAACTATTTGCTTAAATTATGTATTTGACATATATACACATTAACGATTTCTTGTTATTATTGGTTTTAGGGCATTTCCCATTGTCAGCTGTATTTGTCGTCACCATACTATCGGATGGTTGGCAAGGGAAAAGTGCATAACGTTAGCGGAGTATTACTCCACACTAGAGAGCTCCCTGCTGGATGTTTGAAGGTATCAGTTGATATTGCAGTTGAGCCGAATGCAGCATTACCATATCCTAGCGATGATTCGGATGCAACAACGGTGCACGAAGCAGTAGGTTCGTTTGTTGCATGGCCGACAAACCTCATATGCGTAGGATATGAGGTATGCTTAAAACTTATGTTAACTTTAATGTGTATATTCAAAGTTTAAAATTTATGCTTAAAATTTTACTTACATATTTTCCTTGGTTATGTTAAATAGACTCCCACAAAATCCAAATCAAAAGATAATGCGATTCCACGGCATACCGAGTCCACGGTTTCAAGAAAAGAGGTAATATACAATTATATGACATATATTCATGGAAGTTGTTACATTCTTAATTTGATCTAACTATTTATATGACATGTAGCTTCAAGAAAATGAGGTTAGCAATGCCTCCGCACAACAAAAAAAGGAGGTTAGCAACGCCTCCGCACGGGTAAAAAGTGCTGGTGCTAAGAAGACCGTAGCTAGGAAAAAACCTACCACCAAGTATAGGTCGTGCCTCAGGACATTTCTAGAGATGACCGATATACCGACCGGAGGTTTTCGGACTGTACATATGGAGGTAGGGATTTTCGGCTTTGATTACGACCAAATGATTGGTAATGAGGACTTCATGCAAGTTTTTGGTCGTGAAGAAATCGGCGTCACCGTTGTCAATACATATGTTAGGTAAATCCGGTCTACTTTGTTTTATTAATTAAACAACTTATGTTAATGATGTTTACATAATGTTAATCCGGTTTACTTTATGTTTCACAAGAGGTGTGTAATGTTAATGATGTTTTTATATTAGGTTTTTGTATGACAAATTGATGCGCCCCAATGGTTTGGACGTGTCATTCGGATTCTTAGCACCCGCGACCGTCAACTTAGGTTTAATCTTAAGTAGACCGGATACCGTGACGGAGTACGTTCTTCGGATCCTCATGGACAATAAAGATGCGGAGAAGTTGTTTTTTATACCGTTTAATACCGGGTTAGAATTTCATTCTAAATTCATCTATTATAATTATTTTCCAAGTTACCATCTAACATTTTCCTAATCATTACAGTGGACATTGGTTGTTGCTCGCAATCAATCCTATCCGAGAAATTGTGTATTATCTTGACTCGTTAGGAAATGATTGGACAACATACCCGGATATGAAGGTCCTAATTGACACGTAAGTGAGAATGTTCAAAAATTTTCTTAGTTTATGTGAATTGTTCTAATTGCTTCATTTTTATTTTATTAGCGTCCTACAAGCTTTTCGGGCCCAACGAGATATCCAAACCTCAAGGAGGGGCGCCAACTCCATTACATGGATTAAAGTGGCGGTATATTTTTAATTACCACATTTTTTATTATATTAGTGATGACACTTGATAAAACTTAGGATTTATAATCCATATTTTTTTTTCATATGTAGTGTCCTCAACAACATAATCAAATAGATTGCGGGTATTTCATGTTGAGGTTTATGCGAGATACTCTTGCTTTGGGCCGATTAAAGATTCCCACCGATGTATGTATTTCTAACTTATGAGTTATTTTTATATTTACACATATCTCATATAATTAAATAGTTGGAATTAATTCAAAATATGTTATATTATTATGTAGTACTTTGATGAATTCAAGTGTGCATTTTATACAAAGGATCAAGTGGACGAAATCAAAGAGGAGTGGTGTCAATTCATGATAGAGCTCAATGTTTGTTCATAAATTTGTGTAATTAATGTGTACATTTGTAGTATATGTAATGACTTGTAAATGTGTACATAAATTTGTATATATTTTGATACATTTAAGGCAAAATTGGTTTGAATTGGTATATATATATATATATATATATATATATTTGTTAGCCAAAAATTGGTAGAAAAAAGGCCAAAATGGCATATATAAAATGTGATAATTGTCTGTCAAAATCTGGTTGAAAACAGGTAGAAATTCTGGTTTATAAACCTGGAAAAAATGTGGTTTAAAACAAAAGCTTCAAAAATTTTCGTATACCTTAGACAGCGCTTTTGTAAAAAGCGTTGTCTAAGGGGGGGATTAGAAAGCGCTTTAGGCAAAAGCGCTGTCTAAGGGGGGGGGCTTAGACAGCGCTTTTTGAAAAGCGTTGTCTAAGGTATACCTAAAAAAATTAAAATAGGAGGGGCTTAGAAAGCGCTTTTGGTCAAAGCGCTGTCTAAGGGGAGGGGGGGCTTAGACAACGCTTTTCAAAGCACTGTCTAAGGTATACCTAAAAATTTTAAAATAAGAGGGTCTTATAAAGCGCTTTTGGCCAAAGCGCTGTCTAAGGGGGGGGGGGGCTTAGACAGCGCTTTTAAGATTTAAAAAAGCGCTGTCTAAGGCTAAAAAAAGCGTTGTCTAAGGTCTTGTTTGTTGTAGTGATGTCAACGTCTTTGCTTGGTCCTATCAAGATATGTCAGGTCTGGATACGGATATTGTCATGCACAGGTTGCCACTGAAAGAAGATTGTCCACCAGTCAAACAGAAGTTGCGTCGTACTTGCCCAGACATGGCCATGAAAATCAAAGAAAAAGTACAAAAGCATTGGGACGCCGGTTTCCTTGCTGTAACTAGTTACCCACCGTGGGTTGCTAACATTGTACCCATACCTAAGAAAGATGGCAAGGTGCATATGTGTGTGGATTACCGGGATCTGAACAGAGCTAGCCCAAAGGATGATTTCCCATTACCTCACATTGATGTATTGGTGGACAACACAACTCACTTCTCGGTATTCTCTTTCATGGGTGGATTTTCTGGATACAATCAGATCAAGATGTCACCTGAAAACATGGAGAAGACAACCTTCATCACACCTTAGGGCACGTTCTGCTACAAAGTAATGTCGTTTGGACTGAAGAACGTCGGTGCAACATATCAACGGGATATGGTAACATTATTCCATGATATGATCCACAAAGAAATTGAGTGCTATGTGGATGACATGATTGCCAAGTCCCAAACAGAAGAAGAACATTTGGTGAATCTGTTGAAATTATTCAAGCGTCTGAGGAAGTATCAGTTAAGGTTGAACCCCAACAAATGCACATTCAGGGTACGTTCTGGTAAGCTACTGGGTTTTATTGTAAGTGAAAAAGGAATTGAGGTTGATCCCGATAAAGTCAAAGCTATTCAGGAAATGCCTGCACCTAAGACTGAGAAAGAAGTTCGAGGGTTCTTAGGTAGATTGAACTACATCTCAAGGTTCATATCTCATCTCACTGCAACCTGCGAACCCTTGTTCAAGCTGTTAAGAAAAGAGCAAACAGTCAGGTGGAACGATGATTGTCAGGGAGCTTTTGACCAGATCAAAGAATATCTGCAAGAACCTCCGATTCTCATGCCTCTAGTTGAAGGAAGACCTCTAATCATGTACCTGACAGTATTAGAAGAGTCAATGGGGTGTGTGTTGGGCCAACATGACGAGTCTGGTCGAAAAGAGTATGCAATATACCACCTAAGCAAAACGTTTACCGACTGTGAACAACGTTATTCACTGCTCGAGAAAACTTGTTGTGCTTTAGCGTGGGCTGCTCGCCGACTAAGACTGTATATGTTGACCCACACTACCTTGTTGATCTCAAAGATGGATCCAGTGAAGTACATATTTGAGAAGCCAACACTTACCGGAAGAGTTGCAAGATGGAAAATGATTCTAACATAATATGACATTCAGTACACCTCTCAGAAAGCCATCAAGGGCAGTGTATTGTCTGACTATCTGGCTGAGCAACCCATTGATGATTATCAGCCTATGAGATTTGACTTCCCTGATCAAGACATCATGTTCTTAAAAGCAAAAGATTGTGAAGAGCCTATTCACACTGAATGGCCTGATCCAGAAGAAGCATGGACTATGATGTTTGACGGGGCAGTTAATTGCAACGGTCGTGGTGTTGGTGCAATGCTTATTACACCAAAAGGGATTCATATACCTTTCTCAGCAAGGCTCACCTTTGCCTGCACTAACAATGAAGCGGAATATGAAGCTTGTATCATGGGTCTTGAGGAAGCCATTGACCTCAGGATCAAAACTTTGAAAGTATTCGGAGATTCAGCTTTGGTAATCAATCAGACCAACGGGAAGTGGTACACTCATCAGGAGCATATGGTTCCCTACCGTGACTATACGAGGATATTGTTGACCTTCTTCACAACAGTTAAGCTTGAATACATCCCTCGGGATGAGAATCAGTTTGCATACGCTTTGGCTACCATTTCATCCATGATCAAAGTACAAACTGCTAATTATGTACCTCGAATTTTGGTATCCAGACTGGACCGACCGGCATATGTATTCTATGAGGACACTGTCACTGACAACAAGCCTTGGTTACACGACATCAAATGCTTCTTAGAGACTCAGACATACCCACCTGGGGCATCGTCAAATGATAAGAAGACATTAAGAAGGCTAGCTGAAAGTTTCTTCCTCAATACTGATGGTTCTTTGTACAAGCGAAACTTCGACATGGTCTTGCTCAGATGTGTTGATAAGAAGGAAGCAGACCTACTGATGCACAAAGTAAATGAAGGTTCTTTCAGTACCCATGCCAGAGGACATGCAATGGCAAAGAAGTTATTAAGATCGGGTTACTACTGGATCACAATGGATGCAGATTCTTGTGCTTATGCCAGAAAATGCCACAAATGCCAGATCTACGCAGATAAAGTTCATGTGCCTCCGAATCCTCTAAATGTAATGTCTTCACCTTGGCCCTTCGCCATGTGGGGCATTGATATGATTGGAAAGATTGAACCGACTGCTTCAAATGGTCACAGATTCATCCTGGTAGCCATTGATTACTTCACCAAATGGGTTGAAGCAACTTCATATGCAAATGTCACCAAGCAAGTGGTGGCTCGATTTCTGAAAAGGGATATCATCTGTCGATATGGAGTTCACGAGCTAATCATTACTAATAATGGTTCTAATTTGAACAACAAGATTATGGTAGAACTTTGTCGGGACTTCAAAATTCAACATCACAACTTTTCTCCTTACAGGCCAAAGATGAATAGCGTTGTTGAGGCTGCTAACAAGAATATCAAGAAGATTGTGCAAAAGATGGTAGTCACCTACAAGGACTGGCATGAAATGCTACCATTTTCCTTGCATGGGTACCGAACCTCTATTAGAACATCTACTAGGGTAACACCTTATCAGCTTGTGTATGGTATGGAAGTTGTCCTACCTGTTGAAGTTGAACTACCCTCCTTACGGGTAATGATGGATGTGAAGCTGGATGAAGCAGAATGGGTCCGATCTCGATATAATCAACTGAGTCTGATTGAAGAAAATAGATTAGCAGCCATCTGTCATGGGCAATTATATCATAAGCGAATGAAGAAAGCCTTCGATCAGAAAGTCAGACCTCGGGAATACCAAGTGGGAGAGCTTGTTCTGAAAAGACTTCTTCCTCCTCATACAGACCACATGGGCAAATGGACGCCAAACTACGAAGGCCCATTCATAGTAAAGAAAGTTTTCTCTGGTGGGGCACTGATGCTCACTACTATGGATGGCGAGGATTTCTTATCTCATGTGAATTCAGATGCAGTTAAAAAATACTTCGCATAAAAGACCCGCTGGACATAAAAACAGAATGTAAGTCCATGCAAAAATAGGGCATCCCGACGAGTCAAAAACAGAATAAAAGACTCGGAAAAAAATAAGGGAAAAATTGAAAAACAATGTACACCCGCTGAGTTAAAAAGCCACATCGGATAGCTCAGGCAAAAATGGGTATCCCGGTGGATTGAAAACCCGAAAGGGCGATCCACACAAAATCAGGGAATAAGCAAACAACTGCATTCTAAATTCGTCTGTATCTCTCACAACATGGCAAGCTTCGAATGGATAAAGCATCGGTCAGAATTAACCTTCTTCAGAAAGCAAGATAAGAAGAATGTCAAGGTCATACAGGTCATAGCAAAGGAAGCTCGCTGGAGCATCAACTTAATACATTGCCAACACCTTTATTTTTCTCAATTTTTACAGCAATCTCCTCATTCTAGGGATTCGCTTCTTCATTGTACTTGCCTATTCAAGGCACACAAATTAATAAAATCAGAATTTCCAGTCACACTTTGTTTTTGTACATTTTGTTCCGTTTGCAAAATGTCCAAAGTTCATAATACAATACTTGCATGAAAACATATGAGCCATTTTAATAAATGCTTGCAGGAAATATGTTGCTCTCAAGAAAATCTAACTCCTATGACGAAATTCGGTTGAGGATACCTCGGGACACTTGTGTGTTTCTTTCTTAACAGGTTGCAGGTACTCAAGGCAGACAATCTTTCGCAGCATAGGGCATATCAAGCATTATATCCCCGACCAAGTCAGCGATCACCTCATCAGCAGGATTACTCGACAATAGTATTCCCCCATGAAGTCGTTATCCCCTCAGAGGACCCTTCAAGAAACTCATCAAAATCCCAGCGTGTCGCTTGGACAAAGGAGTTAGAACAGATTACTTCCCAGAATTTCTCTTCTCCCCAAGCAGGATCTCCCGAGAAATGCCTGACGGCTTTTCCCCAGCAAAGTAGCCAGGAACTTTATATTCCCCATCAGAGTTGCCAGAATTTTCTCATCCTCAGCAGAGCCGGCAGAATCGCTTTCCTGCGGAGTTATCAGTTTTTCCCTAGTTGAGTTGCCAGGGTTTTTTGTTCCCCAGCAGAGTTGCCGAAGCCTCCTCATCCCCAACATGAGTTTCTTCAATAGAAGCTTCCCCATCCGGGATCCCTCCCGACAGATCACCCAGAGATCTTTCTCCCTGCAGGATCTGGATCTCGAATCGGTTCTCTCATGTGCATAATCATAGCATTCACATCATTTTTCCCAAAACTAAGCGTATCATTCCGTCTAATATGGAGCATTACGGCAAAAATCAAACATTTGCATGATCATAAGCCAGGTTCGAGCCAGTCACATGTAAATACAAAATCACTTCACCAGCAATATACAAAACTTATCCCCCGCAGGAAAAGCCGGAATACCTTTTGCACTCTCAAATACAGATAATTGTCCATAACTTATGCATATTCTTTTTGATACTCGCCCGTGTCATACTTCCCCAGCAAGTCCAAACACTCGTTCGTGTCCCTTGCTCAATCTTTTTGACACTCGTCCGTGTCTTGCACATATCCCCTCAGCAGGTCAGATACTTATTCATAACTTATACACAATCCTCTGATGCTCACTTGTATCTTGTATATATCACCTCCTCAGCAGATCAAACACTCGTTCGTGTTCCTTGCTTAACCGATTGATACTCATCTGTATCATCGTCTTTAAACACGTGTCAGCATTTACTTCTATCGATACTCGTCCGTATCGTGGTCCTAGGGATGCTCGTCCACATCTTTGGTCTATACACTCTGTCAAGCACTTATACCTTTTATTTCAAGGCGTAAGCAATCGTCCGTGTTTACCATTCCCCAGAAGTCACCAACAAAAAACAATCTTTGCTATCCGAAATTCGTCCTATGTCGTGATATTTTCGGCAGCCATCCCCTGCTAGGTGATCGTCCTTCACCTTTTGATGACCGTACCTCATCATTTTATCTGATGGCCGTCCACATCGTTGAACTTTCTATCCGACATTCGTCCTATGTCGCGATACTTTCAGCAGCCGTACCCTGCCAGGTGATCGTCCTTCACCTTTGATGACCGTCCTTCATCCTATCCCTAGTGGAATCCCCATTGTTGGAACTTTCTATCCGACATTTGTCCTATGTCGCGATATCTTTTCGACAGTCGTCCCCTTCCAGGTGATCGTCCTTCACCTTATGATGACCGTCCCTCATCATTTTATCCGATGGTCGTCCCCGTCGTTGATCTTTGTCATCCGACATTCGTCCTATGTCGAGATAATCCCCAGAGCAGCTGTCCCCTGCTAGGTGATCATCCTTCACCTCTTGATGATCTTCCTTCATCATGCTTATCTGATGGTCGTCACCATCGTTCATCTTTTCTATCCGGCATTCATCTTATGTCGTGATATTTTCAGCAGTCGTCCCCTACTAGGTGATTGTCCTTCACCTTTTGATGACCGTCCCTCATCATGATTTCATTTATTCTTTTACCCGATGGTCGTCCCCGTCATGGTGTATTTACCCTTTAACATGATGGTCGTCCCCGTCAGTGCTTTCCTCTTTTCTTTAATCCCCAGAGAGTTTTATTTCTTTACCCGATGGTCGTCCCCGCCGTGGTCCCAATATTTCCCAGCATGATGGTCATCCCCATTATTGCTTTATTTACCGTTTGTTATCCCCAGCAGTCGTCCTCTGCTCGATGTTCGTCCTTCATCGCTTTCATTTGATACTCATACTATACTGCCTGTTACAATTTATATCCCTTTTCTTCTTCTCCCCAGCGAGTGCAAATTTCGAATTGTCTTGGTATTCAACCACAAGTTATCTTGTTTGTCTATTAAGCCAGGCGCTTACACCCTGCACAGCTAACTCATGCTTAAATAGGGGCATCTGTAAACACCCCAAATTTGCCCTCACGTTTTCTCACACCATGGCTTATGATCTTTCATATTGCATTGCATAAGCATTACATCTCACTGCATAGTTCATTTCATCTGCATCTAGGGTTTGTGATCTGAGCAATCCAAGAAGTGATCTGAGCCATCTCAATGGTCTTGAAGCATGCCAAGAGGGTCCATGAATGTTCTATGATCATAATATTCTCCCCAAAGTTCATAAAAGTCAAAAGATCACAAAGCATGGAAAAGGCATAGAGGCAGATTGAAGATTTCCTACACAGATGACCTAAAATTAGGGTTTTGGTTTCAGAGGCCTTAACCTCAAGTTTTTTGGTCATTGTTGATTCTAATGGTCTTAATATGTTATAAGGAGCATGTGTACCAAATTCTATGAGGAAATTCATTGTGGAAGTCATCTGATCAACTGGTGACTTGTTCATTTTGATGTCATCTTCATCATTTTGAGGTCCTATGATCTTTATTTGATCTTATAAGTGGTTAGAAGTTCACAAGATTGAAGAATTTCAAGCCATTTGCAAACTTGCTATTTTTGGACATGACTTGTGATGGAAACTTTCCATTTTGGGAAAGATTTTCAACCTCCTCTTTCTTGATCAAAAATGCTTCAAATGAAAAATCCTTAAACATGAAAGTTGTAGATTGGATCTTCCCATTTTCAAAAGTACAAGAACTCCTCTTGATTCATCCTACAACTCAAGATATTATCTTTCAAAGTTGGGAAAAATCCTATAATTTTCAAGTTCATGCCAAAGAGGGATTTTTGCAAAATCAAGTTTCAAGCATTCAAATGACCTCTAATGCACTCAAATGTATCACAACATGTCAATACAACTTCCAAGGATCATAATTGGCCTTTGTACCAAGCATTTCCATGACTTATTTCTCAAGAAACTTCAAAGTTGCCAAATTGCATAAACTATGAGAACTCTTGATCAAGGCCATCCAGCTGCATAAAGATGATCCAAAGGCTCTCCATGAACCATGTTGAAGCAATCTAGCCACAAAAACCAGCTCTGCCATGGCCCATACCAAAATAGTACATCAATCTTGACTTTTTGGCCAATGGAGCCATACCATTCCCATAGTGCATACCTAATGTTCTGACTCATTCCAATAGTTTAGGGATTGCCTCAAGATCATAAGGGAAGCATGCCATGAGGTCAGAACACACACAACATCAGTTTTCACAAAAATTGCAAAAAAACTTCTCTTCTTCGATTCTCTCAAACAATCCATCAAACCTCAAAATTTCTTCCACCATTCATTCAGAAATCATCCATAGAACACAAAGCAACCATTACCATGGCCTGAAACCTCATAAACCAAAGCCTCCATTTCTGCCATATCAGAATCGAGCCACTCAAAATAGCCACTTTCAAAGCATTCTAAGCATCCCAATAGCTTCAAGAGGATCAAAGGGGTTCACTTGCACAAGTGGGAGGTTCTGAAAGCTCACATTTGGAGGTTTCCAGCTCAGGTATACTCAAGAACATTTTTTCTCAAAGCTTTGATTTCTTGTTATAAAATTAAACTGCATGCTCTAAGGATCACAATGATGCTTTTAGAATTGAAAATGGTGAAGGAATGAACATTTTATGAACTTCTGAAATTTTGCCTGTATTCATGTTTTGATTCGATTCAGCTTGTTCATGAATGATAGATGTTGTTTGATGTTTGATTTGAGTTGCTAGAAGTATGGGGATCATTTCTGGGCAGGTTAGAGGTCTTGATTTTGCCTAGGGAAGATTTTAGTGTTTTTGGTCCACCGGAGAAGATGACCGGAGCTTGTCTCCGGTCACCTGAAAATGATTAGCCCCAATTAGGTTTTAGCTGCCCAGATTGAATCTTGTCCCTTGGATCATGTTTTAATTAATGTACGAACGACTCAGATTAGCTCATTAACTTTAATTCTGATTAATTAATATAAAACTAATTTAATTAGCCAGATCTGATCCAAGCCGTCTAAATGTGTGCGCAGTATTCCCCCTTTTAAACCTGGACCTTTAGATCAGTTGACTTCCCATTTTAATTGATTTTTATTTCATTTTATTCCATTTATTTCCATATTTATTTTAAAATAGCAAAAGACTTTTAAAAATTCTCATTTTCTGCATTTTCATTTCAAATATTTTTCTTAACTCAAAAACATTTTTTATTTTAATTTTTGCATTAAAAAGGTATTTTTAAGACATTTAAATGTTTTATTTAATTAATTAATTGATTTTAATTAATTAAAAATACATTTAGGTTTCTAAAAATCACCAAAAAATTCATAAAGCATTCTCATACATTTAGAAACATTTTTAAACTCACCATACAAATTTATTTTTAGGTTTGATCCCATTTTCACAATTATCTTTGATTTAGGGTTCATAAATTTCACATTTTTTAACCCTAACTTGAAAAATTCATTTATGCCTAACCATGAGGAGTTTGAACTTGATTCTTTTTGCATTGTTTCATATATTGCATATAGTTTCTAGGTTATTTATCTCATATTTTTGCACTGCATTTTCAATTTGATTTGTATTTTCCCTTTAGAAGTATCCAAAAACCCTAGTTAACTTAGAAATTTCATAACTTTGCCTAGGATTAGCTTCTGACCTTCTCCTTTGGTGAGTGATCTTGTAGATATTTAGGGTTTGTTTGAGTCCAATTTCAAATTTTTACCATGATGTATGCTTCTGTTTTGGTCATATGTATCTCATACATTCATAAAACCCTAATTTCTCATGTTCATTTGCATTCATCTTTGCATATCTCAATCATATGAACTTGCCATGACATTTCATACACTTGTATGACATCTTAGACATATTAAGACATGCTTGAACATTGCTTTATCATTTCTTCATTCATTTTCTATGCTTTGCATTCATTACATTTCATGAACATCCATGTGTTTTCATGCTTCTAAACATGCTTCCATTGCATCTCATCCTTGTATGAACATTCATAAGCATTATGTATGACATTGCATCATCTCATAACACATTTCCTTGCATATACACTTCTGGTTTTGGTCTTTGCATCTTTATTCATCTCATTTCCTTTTGCTTTATGTCTTATGCATTCATACTAACATTTCAGGGGCTTATGGTAAGTTAATTGGGATGTGGATTTGCCTTCACATCCCACCTCTTCTTATCTCTTCATTTGCATAATTTACTTGTCTTTGAAGTGAATCTAATTCACTTATGCTCTCTCATTCTTACTTCCTTTCCTTAGGTTACTTATCTTCTCCAGGAAGTAAGTAACTTATTCTTTCTCTCCTTCTCTTTTCATCTGCTTCTTCTTCCTTGGTGGCTTCCTGAAGATTCTTTTCTTAAGCCTCATAAACCATAGGAATACCCAAGCATGATAACTTTAGGTTTGTACATAGTCTCCCCTAGTTTTTTTTTACCTTTGAGTCTCCTTGAGTCTCTGCTTCTCATCTCATAATCAAGGCTAAGCACTTAAAGCTTTAGGACTTTGCATTAGGGTTATGCCTACATTCTTATCTTAGGATGGAGTGTATAACTTTAATCCTTAGTGTTAAACCTTTAATTTGTTTACACTTCTTAATCAAAACACCTAATAATGATCAAGACATAAGCTTGTAACTTGGGCCTTACATTAGGGTTTTATCTCTTCCTTTTGGTTAAGAGGGACTAACCCTAGTGTTTAATGGACAAGTCCCCCTCAAGTTGTCTTACAAACTTAAAATCCATTTCTCAATCTCATCCTTTAATTAAAATCCACCTTAATAAAGGCTTGTTATATAATTAATTTAATCCCTAACCATGGATTAAGTTGAGGAGTCTTCCTCAGCTTAAGTATTTTCATTTATCATCCTTCTCTTAGGATGGTGTAATGAGTTCACTAATCCCTGATTAGAGATTAAACTCATTACTTAACACTAAACAAAAACCCAAAAACATCTTAATAATCACAAGTAGGATAATGATCTTAATCCTACATCATCATGGTAATTAATTTGAGATTCTTATCTCATACTTGAGTAGGCTCATTATCCCTAATCAGGGAGGATATAATGAGTTTATAAACTCTTGATTTAGGCTTAAGCTCATTATCCTATGTAAAACACCAAAAAAATAAAAAAAATGAAAACACAAAAACAAACAATAATCGTCTCCTCCGGGATTCTTTTCTCATCACACTCACTCTGAAAACGAGAACTCGCTTCTTCCGTCTAATGCAAGACAGTTAGCACTCGAGCCAGACGAGTCACACACTTGAACATAGACAAGCAAGCAGTTCACAGTCAAATCATCTTCAGTCTCTTTGAGTCGAACTACGGTTTTCTGACTTCCTCATTGCACGAGAGGATACGTAAGCATAACTTAACAGTTATCGAACAAAAGTCTCTTTGTCTTCCCCGTCACCTTCTAGCATTCTTGCTAAGCCTCAGTCTTGAGCATCTCACCTTTCTTCTTGCACTGACACCTTGTACCTTTTCTCCCTAGCTTTTTATGCACAGTCATCACATACACTACCCATTTTAAACACAATCTAGTAAGCGTGGATCCCGTCGAGTACGAAGGACGATCTGGGTGCTAATACCTTTCCAGGTCGTAACCAACCCCCTTTCTCAGTCTCTTTGGTTCGCAATCGTCTTATCCATACGCTTCCAGGTTTATGCAACATTACCTTTCCTTCAGGATAAAAATGCCTAGCTGGCGACTCTATTCAACCTCAACCTCCAACATCACCGACCGTTTGTGTCTGCACCGGGGATGTTAAGTCTTTTCGGGAGCGACAATGACAATTCGTCAAATATCCACAATATTCATCAATTCTCTTAATTTATAAGTTTCAACAAAATATGATACGTAACTATTACTAATAAGAATAATTAAACAACAAATATCCCCATTTCCCATGTTACGTATCAGAGCGACTACTAGGACTCGACCAAACAACTTGTACTCTGAGCGTACTCAAGTACTGAATCATCTATACTTCCGAAGAAGCACAGACGTAACCAAACAACAAAGGGGGTGAGAAAATAATTCAATATTTTAACGGTGCAAATAACATATAAAAGGGTAATCTTACACAATCCATCAACATATGTCACATATCATATTTCACATATCATTCATTCAATAAAATGCAAAGTGACACCATGACACAATGCAAATGCGGTACCGACTCAACAATGGTTCATCGATTCGAACTTTGGATGCATCGCTTACGCTCCTACTAAGACACGATTATCCCTGCACCAATGATTCACAATGAATTCGGATAATCACTTACGATCCATCCGAGACATGATTATCCCACCATATATGCATATGCAAAACTCGTTTATGCATATCAAAATACATGCATGAACATAATTATACATAACACGATCCTCCTGATCCACATAAGTTATCACACACCCCATCACATGGGTCATATAAAAATCAGACAATAGTCAATACACATTATCAATACAATCTATATGGTTCATTATCAAAAGTTATACAAATAAACACAAGCACATATATCTTACATACTAGTCATCGGTTATCATATCATATGAATTATTCATTAGTTCCATACTCAACTATTTCCCATATATTTATCTAGCATAACACGATCCTCCCAGTCATCATAAGTTACCAAACATCCCATTGTATGGGTTACATAAGATCATACAAGAAAAAATGTCCACAATCAACATGATTCATTCGATCCACTAACACAATCATACAAACCAACACAAGCTTATAGAGCTTGAATACTAATTATTGGCTATTCTATCCTATAAATTATTCATTAATACTATCCTCAACACCTCAGACTAATGGGACGAACATTGATCAAGAATTCAGGACAAAACATCATAAAATATGAGAAATTTTCCAAAAACAGAGGCATGACACGGCCCACGTGTCCCCTGACACGGCCCGTGTCACACAACCTGAACATTCCTCTCTAAAAACCAAAATTCACGCAAATACAGAAGGCTGACACGGCCCCCGTGTCAGCTGACACTGCCCGTGTCAGACCACCTGTAGCAAAAAATTCAAAATCACAACATAATTCTTTAAACCAGAAGCCTGACATTGTCCCCGTGTCAGCTGACACTGCCCGTGTTAGGCCACCTACGCCCAAAAATCACCTTTTTCAAAAATCACTTTTTCTCTCCCAATTTCATACCAGTTCGAATTTCATCACTTATATCTCACTTTTATCACCCAAAATAGTCCAATCATTATTCTTATACTAATTTTATACCTCTAACACTACACTATCTTCCGACCTAACATTTATTAATCAAATTAGAAAATCATAGGTTTTCCTTCATCTTCTCCATTTACATTATCAACAACAATGTTCATAAAATAGATTTCATAACACACATACTATACAATTCAACAATCAACATTCCAAATACTAACAATCAACAAATGTAATTTTCATATTCATATCACAATTTCACCATAGCCAATCAAAATCATATAATCCCTAAGAGAGTAAGGAACTCCCAACTACTCTTTCATGTTAGATCACCAATATAAAACCCTTTCTCCCCCCTTACCTCGAATTCAATGGCTTTCTTGCAAAATCGATCTTGGGGCTTTAGGTCTCTTGCATTTCTCCTTCCTTTCCTCTTTCTCCGGAGTCAGTTTCCTCCTTCTTCCACCAAAAACACGATCAATGAAAATGAATTCCTTTTCTCTTCTTATAAAATAATATCATTTTACCATCTTGCCCCTTAGACCTCCAATTCTTATTATTTTATTTAATTTAATAACAATATTCAAATAATACGACATTATTATCATATTATTATTTAAATAAAACAATTCCTTACTCACAATTTCCAAAATACCGCCCATATTCATAATAATTTATTTTATTAAATAAATTATGAAATCGGGGTGTTACATAATGCATCATGCTGATCTGGATCAATTTTGTCAACAAAGCTCAGAATAACCTGTATCTCTTCCTGAATTTATCCAACACATCACTACTCATCACCTTTATCAACTCTTTGATTACTTTGACTTCAGGCTTTGGGAACCAGCAATTGATATTCTTCTTTCTAGGGTGACCTTCCATTTTGAAGCAGAAAAACAACCAAAATCAAAGTCAATAATGAGAACCCTGAGAATAAAAAATATGAATGTTAATGATGAATGAATGTAATGCAGCTAGGCATGTGATCAGGGCCAAAGTTTGTCGTGTAGGTGTGTAACACGGTGGGAGAACTGACTTTAGTTATGTTGCGGATAGCAAGAGTCGCCACCGACTTTTATTTTATCCAAAGGAAAGGCATAAAAGAACAGGAAAGACCTTTTAAAAGTTTTTTGGGTCCGGGGGGTAGGTTATGTAAAGGGAAGGTGTTAGCACCCTTTACATCCATGGTTATCCATGGGCTCTTAGTTACTTAGCTCACTTTAAATTGTTTTTGAAAATGTGAAGTGTGTGAATAGAAATTTTCATAAGAGTTTGATAATGATCCATGTACGGATGCGTAAAAAACTTGTGTTTGAAAATTGTTTGAAATTTGTGAAGTGTTTGAAAAGTTTTGAAGAGTGAGCAAGTAACTATGAGGAACCTACCCTAAGTTTAAGTCTTTTCTGTTCTTGAATCCCTTAAATGGTAAGACTATCCCTATTATTAAGGAATAGGTAGTTATTACCTTGGATGTGTGGGACAAGTAAAGGGACATCTGTTTATTTAGGCAACTGTGGGGTGTATAAGCAATTTTGAAGGGACTATCATCTTTATTCGAAAGGGACAAGATCATTACGAAGGCAACATTCGAAAGGGACTTGATCTTTTATCTGTTAAGGGACTAGATGATGTGAATTTGAGGGACTTTTGCTTTATACACCCTACTTGACCTTTTTGATTAGGCAACATGAGAGGTATCCCTAAGGAAGTGAGATGGTGATCAAAGATCGACTTACGTGTGTGAGTGTACAATTTTAATATTTATCTTTAAATTTAGATGATCTAAATTAATTTTAAATATACAAACATGTTTACACTCCCTATTTACTAACCATAGCATAAAATAAATAATAAACATTATTAATAAAATATTACATCCAGGAACAATTACATAATAATAATTAAGCAATTTAAATAAATAAGCAAAATATTAAATAATAATAATAATTGGGTTAGTGAAATAATAATAATAATAATAATAATAAATCACAATGGGGTTAGTAATAATGATAATAATAAAACACAATATATATAAATGGGGTTAGTAATAATAAAATAAATATGAAAATAAATAGCATTAATGATAAAATAAATAAGAATATTAGCATAATAATTAAAAGATCAAATTTTTATGAACAATTATTATTTAAGATTAAGAAGAAAATATAAACAATTAATTATCATAAAGTTTTAAATGCTATAAAAATTAAGTTAATTATAAACATATTATGAAAATAAATTATATTAAATTAACAAGTTTTAATTATTTTTTAAACATATATTAAAAATTATTTACATGCAAGAATTAAATTATGAACAAATTATAGAATATATATATATATATATATATATATATATATATATATATATATATATATATATATATATATATATATATTATGAAAATAGGATTAATTATAATTGAATAACCATATAATTATATTCACAAAAATTAAATTATCAATTTTTAATTAATTTAAACATAACCTAGAATTATTTACACATAGAAAAATACATAATTAAAATTGACAAATAAATTAAAAGTCATAATTAAATTGAAAAGAAAATTAGGGTTTGACTATTTAGAAAAATATATTAGAGTTTATTTCTTAATTATAATATAGACAAAAATTTATGATAAATAAATAAAGAAATAATATTTACAATTAGGGTTCATAAAAATAATTAGGTTTTAAAAATATTTTAGGGTTTATAAATAAATCAAAATATAATTAAATTGTTTATACAAAAATACATACAAATATTAAATAAATATAAATAACTTTTATTAATAAAATTTGAATCTTTTTAAAAAAACTATAAGTTTTTGAATTATATAAGAAAAATAATATGACTAATTTAATTTAAACATTTTTTATTAACTTAATTAATCAAATATAAGATAAATAAAATAAAATAAGTGAAAAATAATGGGAAAAAAGAACTTACCTGGGGCTGGGATCGAACCCACGCCCTAGGCTCTCTCTCTTGGACCAACACCAACACCACCAGGCTATGCGCGCATTTGTGAATATGGATGGAGAATGATTTTTATATTTTAAACCTGAAGAATAAATGGAATTTTAATCAAAAAATAACTGAGGACAGGTTCGAACCCACGTCCTTAGCTTCTTTCATGCGCGTACCAACCACCAGGCCACTTATCATCCTGTGAAATAATATACAAACAACACAATAAATATACAAATCAAAATTCAAAAATCTGAAGCGCGCGAAGATCTTCATCTTCAACCTTGGATTCGCAGGTTTTCCTGCGAATTTATCTACAACTTTTCCTGCGATTATTCCTACCAATACAACCTGCGAACATCAAACACCATTCAAATAGTACAATTTCACCAAATTAATAATGCCAATAAGTTTCTTATGACCTATACGATTCATCCATGTCTTTAGAACTTATTTATATTGGTTTAATAGTGAAACCCTAAACGGCCACCCTAAACCCTAACAATGGCATCTGGTGATTTAGGCCATGAAACTTCAATTGGTTTGTCCAGAAAGTTTCTACACTTCAAAACAAACATGAATCAGTAATCAAACATAATTTATAATGGTTAAATATATGAAATCGAAAATCAAAAAAATAAAGGAGAAGAACGATTCGGTTTGTGCAATTCATGGGGATTGAGATGCATATGATTATAGCAACATGATCAGTGATGATCAGAGAAGCTAATGCAACCTTTAGAATGTCTTAAGATCCTCTCTAACTCCAAAACCGTATGTCACTTTTTTCTTGATTTTTTGAAGTTGAAGAATATGTATGGGGGCTGCCAAAATTCGTCCCAATGCTTGTAATGAGTTTGTGTATATGTAGTGATGTAAATTAGGTCAAAACAACATGGATTTATGGGCCTTGTCTTGGTTACTTGATCATGAAGTTTCATACTTTTAAATATTGAAAAAAAAATCTCATCTAACCTTTCCAAATTAAGCTAGCACGAAATTGGATCAAATCAATCATCTCTAAATGATATTTAAAACCTTCTAGAATCATAATCTCATCCAAATATATGATTTTCATATTTTATTTCAATTTAAATTGTATTTTAATGAATAAAATTCAAATAAATATGAAATGAAAAATGAAAAATCAGAAAATAGGTGGGTTGGGTCGTGCTTGGTGTTTTTATAAAGATGGGATGGCAATTTGGTGGGCTCATTTAGCAAAAATTTGATTTTAGGCCTTATTTGCTTCACAAACTTCCCTAAAATTTCCCAACTTTGCAAGGGCACAAATCCTTCAATTTTAATGATATGAGGGTGTTATTGGACATTTTGGAAAGCTTGAAGAGTCCTCTAACCAACCCCACTGGTTTCATGTCCATATCATTTACCATTCTCAAGTTATGCCCTTTTGAAGTTGTTGACTTTTTGTTGACTTTCAAAAGGACCTATAATGTCTTAGCTCATACCTTCCAAATGAAGCATTTTTGGGCTTGGCTTGTGAGACACAAAGTTGTAGAGAATTCAATTTCCTTCAAAATGAGCTTTGGATGGAAACTTGGTGATGAAGCATGTGAAATTTATGGCTGGTCAAAGTTCAGTTGACTTTTCCTGAGGAAATCCTAATTTAGAAACTCCTGATTCTTGATGATCTGGAATCTCCTTGATGAATCATGATCAACCCTTGATCAAATGATGAATTTTACTTCATATACTTGATGTTGGCAAAAAATCATGAGGTTTGACTTTGGTTTGACCACAGTTGACCTCAGTTTGACTTTTTAACTACTTTGACTGATTTTGACTTATCTGATCATCTGACTGAGCAAACCTTTGAGAAAAGTCTTGAAACTTGTCATGGGGATTCTTGTACACATATAAGATGTTATGAAGCTCACTTGAAGTCTTGGAAGTCCATTTAGCCTGATTAAAGTCAAAACCCTAGTTTAGGATGCATTGCTTAGGAGGATGCATTGTCTGAGGGAAATGTCAAATCTTCTGACTAATTGTGAACTCTGTGAACCTTGTGAACCTCATAAGATGTCTTGTGAGCCTCATGGGAGGTCTTGTGATCCTTGTGAACCTTTTGAACCTTGTGAACCTCATAAAGTGTCTTGTAGACTTCATGAACCTCATGAAAGGTCTTGTAAGTATTGTGAATCTTGTGAACCTCATAAAGTATTTTGTAAACTTCATGAACCTCATGAAAGGTCTTGAAAGTGTTGTGAATCTTGTGAAACTTGTGAACCTTCTTAGCACACAAAGTCTTGTATTGTGAGGGGAAATTTTGGGGTGCAACAAGGTGTAAGTGTGTGAGCCAAGTGTCTGTGAAGAGCCACATCAATAAGAACATCTTTGTACAGAACCCAAACTGAGAATACTAAAATCTGTATAGAACCATATCACTACTCATAGGACAATCAGATGAGATGGGTATGTAGAAGTTCAGGTTTCCTGCAAACCTGTAAACAATCCCCCCATCTCACAAGTAGTGCTAAGGTTCAGCTTCTATGACTCTCAGGCCGAGAAGCAATAATACGGTCACTGTTTCCTGTTTGGCACTATCACTAAACGAGGAGGTCTCCACTGATTCCTACAAAACAATGATATCCAATGCGAGTTCCCAGTGAGCCCTCTGGTGCAAGTGGGTTTGCTAAAAAATATGGTCTGCCACACTGTCACCACTGGAGAGGGGTGTTTCCACTAAGGTTCTCAATGATTGGTCACCAGATGCACATAACTCTCAAGGTCCTATCATGAATGAGGAAAACCCTCACAACAAAATATTCCCAAGAAAGTCGCAATCTGGTTGTGGAACTCATAACTACTCTCGTGGCAAATTACCATGAAATCAAAGTGACTTTCCACTCTAAAATCTAAGGTGCACTCGAGCCTGGGTAATGGGCTTATCTCATAATATCATCACATCCCACCAAGGAAAACCACAGTAAAATATATACATATGATGTATGATATAAATGAAATGTGGTAAAGGCGGTAAAGTAAAGCGGTAAAGCTATAAACAAAAGCAAACCAAACACCCAATAAACAAAACACACAAGCACTAGGAGAGACTCGCATAGAAAACCAGAGTCCACAGCAGAGTCACCAGTTGTCACTCCCTGGATTTTTATCCTAGTACAAACGTGAAAGTGGTGCGGAAAAAAGAATAAGAGTCACCAACTAAGCATTTTTATCCCATGGAAAGGGAAAAGTAATGTTGCACAAACCTAGGGGAAAGGAAAGAACGAGGTATTGCGAACCAGAGAGAATGGGTAAGGGAGTCGGTTATGCGAAGGGAAGGTATTATCACCTCTTCACGTCCGTCGTACTCGAAGGGATCCACATTGCTTGTACTGCTCAAAGGGTGTTGTAATTTGCTTCATCTGCTGCTAAACTGGAAATGGAGAAAGAATGGGAACAAAAAGATAATGAGAAAAAATATAGGGAAAAGAAATAATTTTGCTTGAATGGACCATATCCCACAGCTTACGTATCTCAACAGGTATGAGAATCAGAGCGACGTAGTTTCCCAAACTATGGATGAAACTTGTCTGTTTTTGTTTTATAAAGGAACAACCAATGTTCTAGCTCAGGTGTTGTAGGCTCGCTGAATCGAGTGAGTTATTGTATTGTATGAGAACATGAAGAGGAACATTCTTAATATTAGAGTGAATGAGATGAGAAAAGAATTCCCAAAAGAATGACGTATTTGTTTGTTTTGAAGTGTTTTGAGAGTTTTTTATTTGAAGTGTTTTGCGTAAGAGAGTGTACTAAAGTTTCTTACAATGGAGTGTGTACTTCATACATCCAAGATGGAATGATAATGAAGTAAACTAAGTATGAGGAAGACCCTCAAACTTATTTCTAATGCATAAGGCTTAAACACACTAACTTACTTTCTTTATTAAGTGTTTTTGTTGTTTTAGAATGAAGAAGTATTTTTTATTTTGTTTGTGATAAAACCCCATGCTAAAGACTTGTTCATCATGCTAGATGACTTGCAACACATTCCAAGATGTAATGTTTTCAATAACCCCATGGTATAAGGCTCTTAGAACATGAAGACGTATCAACCTTTGTTAGGTGTTTTTTGAATTGTTTTGAGATGAGACGAGAAGACTCAAAGAGAAACAAAAGGTAAGAACTAAGGGAGACTAAAACCTTACCCTAAAGTTATCATGCTTGGGGATTTCTAATGGTTAAGTGTGGTATAATAAATATAAACCTATAAGAATATATAAGAATAAACAATTTCTAACTCACTTCAAAGATTGAAGATGAGATAAGAACTAAAAGGGATGAAGAGAAGTTATTTGTCAAAGAAGCATAAGATGCTTATCACAAACACACAAGAGAAAGCTTTAAAGAGATGAAGGAAGTGGTGTATGTGGAAGCACATCCACACACTCAACTTAACATTAGCCCCTACAAGCAAAGGTTAGTTAAACAATTGAAGATGAAATCAAAATTAAGACAAAGAAGACAATTAGGCTTCAAAACAACTTATAAAGTGAAACTATAGTCAGTATCTACAAGCTATAGGTCTCTAAATATGTTAGGGTACCTGACAAGTTCAAATTATGTCATACTATGCACAAAACGTTCACTTGAATTCAAGTTAGGGTTCATGGATGAAGTATGAATGCATATGACATAAAAGTATGAATTAATGCAGGAAATGAATACCAAAGGAAGTAGTGAATCCTTACAAATTTTAGGGTGAATGAATATACAAGTGATGAAGACAATGGTTTAACAAGATGAAGTAAAAAGAAGAAGAAGAAGAAGAAGAAGAAGAAGAAGAAGAATAAAAAGAAGAAGAAGAAGAAGAAGAAGAAGTGAGAAGAAGTGGAACAAGTATCACATAAGATCAACAATGATGCAAGTTAAAAATGAATTGCATATGAATATGAATGAGATGATTATGAGTCAATAGCATACAAAGGATGAGATGAAATTAAAATTTATGAATAGACCTTTATGCTTCACACACAACTCAAGTTAACAATGAGAAGAGAAAAGAAACAAGTTTAGGTCAAACATGTTAAGTAAGTATGAAACTTGTCATGAAGAAGGATGAATGATGATCATTGATAAAAATGTCTATGAGACAGTATTTTATGAAGTGATTGATAATGTTGAAATTCAAATGTGATCATACAATGTGCACATGTAAACCATATTGAAATAAGTTAAGCAACTAGGTCAAACATGTTCAAGTAATCATGCAAATTGAACTACTCATGTACAAGTTATAAAGGATGCAATTTAGTGACCTATAATCATGCATCAGAGGACCTATAATATCAATTAAATGACATACAAAGATGCACACACAAGGCCTAATAAGATGGCACAAGTTCCTTCCTAAAACTAGGGTTTAGAAGTTACCAAAGTTTACACAATCATTGATGCTTCAAAAAGTAAATGAGAAACACACAAAAAGATGAGAAAAAAATGGATGCAAGACATTTGAAGTATGGACAGAATGCAAACATGTTATCAAGATTATTGGTCAAGGAGGATTAAAGATCAAGTTCAATTATAGGTCATAACCTCATGTAAGTCACTTCAAAATGATGCACAAAGATGCATGTAAAAACTTAGTATGGAATGCTTCTAAAATTTGACAAAAATATGAACTAAGTGCATTAAGATGTCATGAACACACGTACCAAGTGCCAAGTCAAAAATCTGAATCAAACTATGTCAATCAAAATGAATATGAACATGTATCATGAATGGTAAACCTTTAAAAATAAATTCAAAGAAAATTGTGAAAACAAGGAAATATTAAAGGAAATCAGAAATAAATAAAAAATGCTAAAATTATTTAAATGTGTTTTAATTCACCATGAATTTTTGTAGAATTTTTTGATGCTAAAATGTATTTTTAGAAATTAGAAATGAAAAATGTATGCAAAATAAAAATAAAAATCAAAATAAAGAGCCAGGAGGTGGGCAAAAGAAAAAAAAAGATAGTTCAAAAAGGGATTGGGCTCAAACATGGGTGTGTGAATAACACAAAAATGCTCTGAGCCATATATGCATTGAGTCAATAGGATTATGGTGAGGCTTAGTCAAACCATTGACTCATCCTGAGCCAATAGTTCTAGTCAAAGAATGATGATCACAAAAGTATGTCTATCTAATGGTTCACAATGAATGCACATGATAGGATAAAGTGAAACACACACCCATGATCACTCAGGTTCATAAAACAATCACGTGAGAAGGAGGCATTCTCATTAATGTGTTGTCAAGGTGTTTACCCTAGGATCAAAACCAATCTAACAGACGCGTTTTAAACTGAACCAAACTTAGGGTTTATGAATCACATAAAGATTTAGGTGACCGAAGAAGATTCCGGTCATCTTCTCTGGTCGACTTCCACCGTGCAACAATTTGCAAGTCACCAGGAACAAGCAAACCACATATAGAAATGAAGCTGAAGCCTCTTAGAACACAAATCAAGCCTTATAAACATCATATCATGGACAAGAAACAAGAATCGAAAGCAAACATTTTTCCCTAAGCTTTGAATCTAAGCACTTAAGGTGCCTATCACTAGCCAGATGATACCAGAACTCATATTGAGCTTCAAAACAAGCAAAATCAAAGCTAAACAATGGAATACAAGGAAAAAAGAGTTGAAGAAATTTGAACCTGAAACTTGAAGAATCTTGAATCAAAATAAAACCAGAGATGATATATGTTCTTGAGCTTGAGTTAGCAAAATAAATGTTATTGGATGATTCAATTCTTGCAAAATCAGTGAAGTGAAGTTGAAGGTGATGAAGATTATACACTTCTTAATCCATCAATGGTTTCAATGTTGATGAGTGATGAAGATTGACGAAGTGTAATGGAGAATTCGTGAAGGGAGAGAGAGAGAGAGAGAGAGAGAGAGAGAGAGAGAGAGAGGATTTCCGAGACAGATTTGAGAGTTCAAAAATGTGAAAATGTGGCAAATGATGAAGCTTCTCAAAATTCTGTTAGAGCTGGTATTTAAACCTTTGGTTAGGTTCTAACTATCTCAGTTGGTAGTTAGAACCATGTTAAGCTTGATGTGGTTAGTGACTTAATGAAAATGTGAAATCTAATTCAAAAATGAGAAGAATCCATGTGTTTATGGTTTTGTTCATGTAGGGAGGATTCATGGTAAGCAATGGTGTAGAGCAATGATGTATGGGGATGATAATGATGATGTACGGTGCTCCAACATAGGGCCTTGTAACATAAAACTCTTCTTTTTTTTCCATATTCATGCATGATCATGCATGTGTATGTGATCATGTAGGAAGTTTGTCTAACCAAATGAGGAAATGGATGAAGGGCTAGAAGTTTATGCGTGTGTTTTAGGTAATACAAGGCCAAAAATCAAGCAAAATCCTCATAACTAGTAGCCAATGCACCAATGAAAGTGATGATGTTTTCCAATGGATTTTTGTCTAACCAACAGATGAAAACATATGGTCTTGCGTGCAAATGAAAGAGGGAAGATCATAGAATAAGTTTGGTGTTTGTTTTGGATTAAATGGAGGCTTGTATGATTCTTAAAAATGGTCATGAAACCAAGTGCATAAAACTGCCCCATGGGCATGCCAGCTTGGCCTCAGACCTGGCCTTAGGCCTAGGGCAAATTCAGTGTGACACCCTCTTCTTTGAACCCTCATATCTCTTCATACTTTGATCCAATGAAAATTTTCCCAACATGAAAGTTGTTGAGAAGATCAAGGTAAACAACTTCAATGTTCAACAAATTTCCATTTGAAGCTTTCATCATAGAGTTATTTGGATTTTAAGTTGACTAAAACATGCATACAAGGTGTTTGATGAAATGAAAGGCATCTAGCTCGCCCATGACTTGCTTGCCCAACCATTTTGCCTTGATTTTGCTCCACTTTGATTGATCATAACTCCTTCAATTTTGATCCAATTGAGGTCTTATTGCTATGGATTTGAAGCTTAGGATGTGAAATTTTGTTGTGGCCTAGTAGAATTTTGAATTTAAGCTTCAAAATTGAGAAAGAATGGCTCAAAGTGAGGTGTCCAATTGGCCAAAAGTTGCCATATTTAGAAACCCTAAGTTTCTATTTTGGGTCATTTTGTGATTTCTTGATTTTTCCATGAACCTCTTGACTTTTCTTGATCAAATATTTAGAAATGAACATATTTTACTCGTGGGACATGAATTTGGCCTCAAAAAGTTAGGAGTTGACTTTTTTTCTCTATATAGTTGATTTTTCTCAAATTTCTTGATTCTCAAGCAACTGATCAATTGGAAACCTTATAAAATTATCCAATGGGCAATATTCCATCCTTAGACACTTGATAGAATATAGAAATCCTTGAGATCAAGTTTGAACCAAAATTTCATCAGGAAGTTGCTTGAATCACAAACCCTGATTTTGAACTGTTTTTGTTAGAAGATGATGAACTGCCTCAACTTCTTGATGGATTCTCATCTTCAAATGACTTGAGGGATCCAATGAGGTGATATAGGATGTAAGAGACCCTTTAGGCTTGTTAGGAGACATTTAGCTCTTATTCTCTTGCTTTAGATGATCAATACTTTGGAAATCACCTGATCACATGCCCTAGGCATAACCAATGATGTATGTTTTATTCTAGTATGACTTGAATGCAATGCATTAAAGTATAAGCTAAATGATGTATGAAAAAAAAGAGGGAAAATTTTGGGGTGTTACACAATTCGAATAGACCCCTTTCACTGATATGGTCCAATCATATGTGCCAAAGTTCTGTATTCGACAATGGTTTCGTGGATGCAACATTTGTCAAACTACTTACAACTTCAGCCTCAAGGGTGTACAACCCTTGTTTCTTCACGCCTCTCAAGACTTCCTTCGACCCTTTCATGACTCTTAGGACACTTTTCTCTCCTTGAAAGACATATCCTTCCTTGTTGAATTCACCAAGATAAATCAAATGTTTTTTCAAATCATATATATACCCGACTTCAGTCAATAGCCTCATTGACTTATCATGGAGCTTGAATCTCACAAATCCAATACCTGCAATTTTGCAAGCTTTGTTGTTTCCCAGCAGTACTAATCCACCATCTTGATCACATAATTCTTTGAATAAATCTTTGTTTGGAGTCATCTGCCAAGTACAACCTGAATCCATAATCCACTATTTTCTTGAGTCGCCACTAGTTAAATGCTTTCTGATTTTGAAGATGCATCTCCGAACGCACTAAATTTTGATTGAACATTGAAATATTCTAAAGATACATCCCCGTAACAATTTAAAACATATTATGCATCACATTCAGAAGTCATTATACACGCGTATTGAATTTTACGGAGATACATCTCTGTAACGTATCCGAACTTTAGTCTTATAATATATTTTAGATACATCCCCGTAACAATTTGAAATATTCTAAAGATACATCCTCGTAACAATTTAAAACAAAAAGTTGGATAGAGTACATTCAATCAATTTTACTACTAGATATAGATAGACCTTCAAAATTGATGTCAAATAACTCAATCACAAAACTATAACTTTATCAAGACACATAAGTTCTCAAACAACCATAACTTTCTCTATCAAAACATATAGCCATAACTTCTCTATCACAATATGAAGTACTCAAACGGCGTACCATAAACAAACCAAAACTGAGAAGCTAGAAATCGGTCACATAAGTTTTTACAAAAAAGCTTCATGCATCAATAAATGAAAGGCAGTCGCCACCCAGTGACAACAATAATAAGGCTAAGAAACGGTAACATATGGATGATTATAAAACAGGGAACATCCCTAATAATAAAAGTTCTGATTGTTGTTCTGAATCCAATTAAGAATGAAAAATGTATGAAAAGACTTCTTTCCCACTATCAAAATTGCCAAAAGCAGCTGAAGAAACTTCTAATGGGAGATCATTTCACAGTCAAGATTTTGATGACTGATGCAATACCCACACGATGGAGAGCCACCACAGAATCCCCGTTATTGCAGAGACCCTTTGTTTTGGCATACTGAATGGCGAAGTCTAGTGCCTCTTCTGTTGTTTCTGCGTGAGAAGCTCTTGCAGAACCTGCGCTTAAAACTGGAATCAATCCTCGGAATATCAAGCTATGCCTGGCAGGGACCTCATCACTGCATGACCAATCAAAGGTATCAGTCTTAATCTCAGGAACAACGACAGACAGAATTGGCATGCCTGCCCTGTATTTAGCCACTAATTTTGCAGTACTCCCTCCTCTAGTTAAAACCAATATAAGTGCTGCTTTAGCTGAGTTGGCCATTTTAACCGCAGAAGAAGCAAGACTCTCCAATGGGCTCATGGGTACTGGTGAGTGCTCCATTATCCTTTTAAATACATCTCCATAGTCAATGGTGCCCTCAGCTTCAACACATATTTTAGCCATAGTTCGAACAGCAAGTTCTGGATAAGCTCCAGCAGCAGTTTCACCACTAAGCATGACACAGTCTGTGCCATCCAGAACTGCATTGGCAACATCAGTAGCTTCAGCTCTGGTTGGACGGGGAGATTTGATCATTGACTCCAACATTTGGGTTGCAGTAACAACAGGTTTTCCTTGGATATTGCACTTATAAATCATCACTTTCTGTGCAAGAAATATCTTCTCTATTGGAATTTCCATTCCAAGGTCACCACGTGCCACCATAAATGCATCTGAATTTGCAAGGATATCATCAAAGTTTGCAACTCCTTCTTGGTTCTCAACCTGCCACAATCATTTAAAGCAACAAAGAGAAAAAGTAACCAGAAATGAGTAATTAAATACAATATGTACCAGAACTAGAGATATATCAATAGGAACCGAAAAGACAGATTCTTTAAAGAACATCGCAAATTGTGTCAGATGATATTCAATAACACACCTTAATGTATATGCAATAAAAATCTCTACATATCATATCTGATTCATAATTCAATTTGTTTATAGCTCAACAATAACTTTTTATGAAATAAAATCAGAAATCCACAAAACACCATACCTTTGACATGAGAAGTATGTTCTTAGCATGTTTCCCCAACAACTTCCGAACTTGCACCAGATCAGAACCTTTCCGAACAAAAGAAAGCGCAATCATATCAATGTTATTAGGAACTCCCCACACCATGATATCTTCCTTATCTTTCTCAGTCAAAGTTGGGAGATCCACTATGACACCAGGCAGATTAACATTCTTTCTCTCACCAAGAACAGCAGAGTTCTCACAGCGGCATTTAACCAAACCCTCTTTTATATCACACGATAAAACTTTAAACGATATAGTACCATCTGCGCAGAGTACAATACTCCCAGGCTTCACATCATGAGCCAACTTCTTGTAGCTCATACAGATTGTATTCTCATCTCCCTTTATGTCATAGTCAGTCGAAATGGTTATTTCCTGACCTTGTTTCAGATGAACAGGCTTCCCATCCTTGAGAAATCCGGTTCGAATCTCCGGCCCCTACAAAAACACAAATCATTCCAGATAGATAAGGAAATAATTTCACAATTTCATGTTTATTTCACAATATGCACAATCATCTTCTTATGAATGAGATTGTTAAATCAAATTTTGATAATCGATGCACAGTTAATAGATCGATATTATTAGGTCATTATTTCCTACCTTAGTGTCGAGCATAACAGCACAGAGAATACCGGTATTATCCATGGCGGTTCTGAGATTATCTAGGGTTTCCTGATGGTAATCGTAGGAGCCATGGGAGAAGTTGAAACGAGCGACGTTCATGCCTGCTCGAAGAAGCTTCTCGATCATGGGAACGGACCTGGATGCGGGACCTAGGGTACAGACGATCTTCGTTTTCGGTTTCTTCTCCGCCATCACCGTCTCCATCTGAGATCAACGAAGAAAGTTGGTTACTGTGAGGAATGCGAGAAAGGGGACGAAAATGTGTGACCTGCGTTTCGATTCAGCAATGTGATTGAAAACAACACTGACGCAGTCGTTTTTGGTTTAAATAAAGACAGGAGTTAGTTAGGGAGTAGTATTATTTATTTTTAAAATAGAATGGTCAAACTAATTTGTTTATTTTCCTATAGGAAAAGTAGTTGGTTGTTTTTAAAAAACTAAATGCGATATTGAGTGGTGTTACTGTTACGGATTAAAACATTAGTAAGTATACTGTGGGTGCTATATTAATATTTTACATTATAATTGTTTTTTTTTAATATTACTTTTAATAAATATATAAATAAATAATAGTATAAATTTATTTTATATTATCAATCAATTATTATATAGAATTTAATTAAAATGTATTGACGGTGTAAAAATAAGTCATAACCGTTGGATGTTAGAATAACTTTGATTTTTATTTTAAAAATTTATAAAATAATACAAATAGATGCTGATAATGAATTAATCGTATAAAACTTTTACAAATTTTAGATATTAATGCATAACAATTAATCCTATTATATATTCTGTTGGATTCTAATTTTAAATTAATTGTACAATAAATTTTTATTAAATTTAAACTATTTTACAGCGTGTAACCATCAAACTCTGAAACTCTGGATAATCTTACTTGTCTATCAAGTTTTTAATGTTTGAAATTTTGTGGCATATGCTTTTTCCTTTCATATAGATGCTGCTAAAAATTCGATTCTATGCCAAATCATTTAATTGAGACTACCAAAATTAAATTTGTATCTAACTTTTTCTTTAAATCATAGGCTCTCTTTAGTTTTTCTAAAAGTAAATTTAGCTTTTGATGTTTTTTTATTTATTTTTAAATAAGGATCTTATTAACGAGTGTCCTCGTGACAATTTTTAAAGTTTATAAATAAGAAAATATTTTATAAAAAAATTGATCATTTCAATTTCCAATGTATTAAATATATATATATATATATATTTCAAAGAAAAACTTACTTATTGTAAGGCTTTAAAAAGTGTCCAAGGGCACCGGTGAACTTTCTTTAATCATTTGTATTTATTATAATGTTTATATATCCTATAAATAGGATCAATCTCATTGTATACAACACACCCATGAAATAATACATAATCATTCTAATATTTCTTTCTTCTATTTTATATTTTTTTCTCCTTATTGTATAGACTAAATTACCTACTGAGTCCTTTAACTTATTTAATTGTAACACTTTTGTCATTTGTGTTTGTTTTGATTCAAGTAGGTCATTTATGTTACTTAAGTGTTGCACCGTTACCCTTCTAATGAACTTCCGTTAAAAAAAACTGATGTTGGCATAACTTTTGTTGATATGGCGTTTAATGTAACACCCCATGTTTGATATTTAATCGTCGGGTATTTTTGGTGTTGTGTTGGTCTTTGTTTAAGGCGTATATTTTGTTGTTTTCGGTGTTCTGTTCTAGTGGGACGGGTAGAATCGGGGTACCGCTTAGTAATAGCGGGTGTGCGAATAATAATAAGATTATTTAATTTATTATTTTCATTATTATTATTATTATGAAAAAAATATTAGTATTATTAAGTTTATGACTGTTATTGGAATTCAATTAAAATGAAGGACGATTTAGTAAATAGTAAAGTAAAGGTTTAGGGATAGATTAGCCTAATCAGAAGTTAGGGAAAAAACAGTTGTATAATTTTTGTAAAAGAACCAAGAGACTAGGAAGAGGAATATCAACCTAGGGCACAAATCTTAAAGAAATTCGCAGAAATTTTCATCCGAATTCGAGGTAATGGGGGAGAACATATTTAAATTCAGGTGATTTAACATGATGGGTAGTGAGGGCTTCCTTGCCTAGTAGGAATTTATGTTGTTTATGATGTTTGTGATAAATTTGTGACTATGTGATCTTTGTTGCAAATATGTGAATATGATGATATAGTATTGATGAAATTCTGATGAGACATTGTTGTTGTTGTTCTGGATGATGTATAATTATACAGATGTTGTTGTTGATGAACAATGTGAATTTTAGATCTAGAACGAAAATATAAATTGTATATAGTAATGTATATGAAAGAAGAATGAAATTAAGAGTGTAAAACTGGATTAGAAACAATCATAGGTCTGGTATAAATCACGAAATCGAGAGTTGTGAGAAACAGATCTGGAATGAAGAGGAAAAGGCAGAAAAACAGGTTTCTCTGCCCATACGCGTATGGAACAAGCCAATACACGTATGGTTGGGCGAGAATTGGTCCAATACGCGTATGAAGGGGGAAATACGCGTATGGAGGGTGAAAAAGTGGGGTTCTCTGCCCATTTACGTATGCTACGCGTATGGGGCTAGAGCAAAATGCGTATGAGGGGCGTATGGTGCGTAATAGGCTATGTCAATACGCGTATGGCCTTGCCATTACGCGTATGACCAGAGTGTAGGGCAAAAACATGTTGTTTTGCGATTTCTGTCCCGATTTCTCGTGCGTTTCCGATTCTTTTGGTGTGAAGTATTGAGATGGACCTTAAGATATGTTTAATCGAGAATTAACATCGAGAATGAATTAATGATGGATTTTAGGTGGTTTTAATTAGTTGAAATAATCGATTAAAAATCGTGTGAGATTATTATTGGTGATTTTAAGTGGAACTGTTGTTGTGTTTTGATCGGATGGATCGTGTAGATGTATATTATGGTGAACCACACATGTTGTATGCATTCTCATAGTCATGCAAACATTTGTTGAATTATTGTTGGGGTGATCATGTCGGATGGGCGAATACGATCATTCGTACTCCGTTATGGAGAATAGTGGGATAATCATTGTCGGATGGGCGTATGTGATTATCGTGTTCGATTGAATGAACAAAACTTGGTACCACATGCATTGTGTCGTGTTGAGTCACATTGCATAACTATTGTTGCATTGTTGTTACGTAATTATTGGTGTATCTGTTGTTGCTTGATTATTGGTGTACTTGTTGTATTTGTTGTTATGCGTGAGAAACTACCTTGAAGATGTTATATTCACCGTTTATGTTTGAATTTGTTTCTCACCCCCTTTGTTGTTTGTTGTTGCATCTGTGCTTCTTTGGAAGTACAGGTAATCTAGATACTTGAGAGTGCATGGAGTCGTGTTGCTTGTTTGAGTCTATGACGCTCTGATACGTAACATGGGATGGGGAACATTTAGTTGTTTATTTTGATTACGTTACGTATCTAGTTTATAAATAGAATTATTGAGGATATTTTGTTGAGATTCGCTTATTGCCCGAGTTGAATTAAATGGTTGTTTATTTCCGCTATTTTAAAATAAAGAACTTATTTTGGTGATTGTTGTATGAAAATAATATGGCATTCCACTTTGGAAACTCTGGTTTTTCGTATGAAAATGTTATTTTAATTATTTGGGAAAGTGGGGTGTTACAATTGGTATCAGAGCAGGTCGGTCCAACCGGCCAAATGTTGTGTCGAGTCAGTCCTTAGAATAGGAGTTGTCATTGTGTTCTAACCTGAGATGTTTATGTTTATTGTATTAGTATGGCAGGAAGGAATGATGATGCACTTATTGTTGCTATGCAAGCCATGGCGTAAGCTGTTGAGAATATTGGTCCAGCTGTTGGGAAAGTGGAATTTCGTGATCAGGATCAGTTCAGGAGTAACAATCCGCCTACGTATGAAGAGGGTATTTTGGATCCAGGGGCTGCACAAAAATGGCTGAAGGCTATTGAGAAGATCTTCAAGACCATGAGGTGCAATGGTGATCAGAAGGCGAGGTTTGGTACTCACATGCTTGAGGGCGAAGCTGAGGTCTGGTGGGACAACAGTCGCCAAAGGTTGGAGACTGCAGGTACTGCTATTGCTTGGGTTGTGTTTCGAGGTGCTGCTAGGAAGAGGAAGATCAACCTAGGGCACCAATCTTAAGGAAATTCGCAGGAATTTTCATCCGAATTCGAGGTAAAAGGGGAGAACGGATTTAAATTCAGGTGATTTAACATGATGGGTAGTGAGGGTTTCCTTCCCTCGTAGGAATTTCTGTTGTTTATGATGTTTGTGATAAATCTATGAATATGTGATCTTTGTTGCGAATCTGTGAATATAATGATGAAATTTTGATGAGACATTGTTGTTGTTGTTGTTGTTCTGGATGATGTATAGTTATGCAGATGTTGTTATTGTTGATGAACAGTGCGAATTTTAGATCTAGAACAAAAATATAAACTGTATATGGTAATGTAGATGAAAGAAGAATGAAATTAAGAGTGTAAAACTGGATTAGAAACAATTATAGGTCTGGTATGAATCACGAAATCGAGAGTTGTGAGATACAGATCTAGAATGAAGAGGGAAAGGAAGAAAAATAGGTTTCTCTGCCCATACGTGTATGGAACAAGCCAATACGCGTATGGTTGGGCGAGAATTGGGCCAATACGTGTATGAAGGGGCAATATGCGTATGGAGGGTGAAAAAGTGGGGTTTTCTGCCCATTTACGTATGCTACGTGTCACACCCCAAATTTTACCCCTAACTTACATTCACATACCATTCATCACATTTAAAAGGCATTCATTCCGAAATCTTTCTTTTATTCATTCAAATTCAATTTTCATTCAAGGCATATTTAAATTCAAATTTTCAATCCTTTTTTTTTTTGCAATTCCTTATCCAAATTATCTTTCGGTAATTCAAGTTCATATTTTATGAAAAATTCATTCAAAAAAATTGTTTCTTTCAAGTTTCCAACCACAAAGTCTCAGTTCAAATTCTTGGTCTCAATTCAAAGTTTTTGGCTAAAAATTTCAATTCACATTCCATTTATTTTCCAAGCCCTATTCTAAATTTCATGTCAAGGTTACAAGTTACCAGTCAAGTTCTAAATTCATGATCACTACTCAAAGTCATCTTCAAGTTCAAATTCATTTCACATTTACATTTTTAATTTCCAAGTTTATTTCTAATTTCAAGTTTATTTCACATTTACATTTTTAATTTTCAAATTTATTTCTAATTTCAAATTCATTTCACATTTACATTTTTAATTTCCAAGTTTATTTCTAATTTCAAGTTTATTTCACATTTACATTTTTTATTTCCAAGTTTATTTCTAATTTCAAGTTTATTTCCAAGTTCCAATTTTCCAAGTTCATTGTACATCTCAAGTTTCAATTCCAAATTCTAAATCCAAGATTCCATCTCAAATCACTAATCACCAATTCATTTTCAAATGACATTTTTTCAAATGTTAAGACAATTTTAAGTTGCTAATTCAAGTGTCCATGTCCATGATTAAAATACATTCATGTTCATTCATGTTCATTCATTTTCAAAATCCATTCATATAGAATTAGATATTCCACTTGCTTTGATTTACATTCACAACTCAATTTGGCACTCAAAAATCTTTGTTGTTACAAACAAGTTGATTACATATTAGAAGTAAAGACCTAATTCTACAATACTCTTTAGTTACACTAAGCTTATGATAAAAAAACCTTGGGTATTGTGGTTTGAAGTGGACCTAGCACTTGTTTTGTTGCATTGAGGTGTTTCTAGCCATCGGTACTGTGGCGTGGGGGAATCTTTTTGCCAAGACTGTCGCCATTTTTTATGTGCATCAGACTTTTAGTCTGATTTGAGTAAAAAAACAATAAAAAACGTTATTTATGGGTTGAAAAGGACCCCTTTAGGCTGGTTTTGTCTACTACCACCTTTGATATCTTAAGCATGTTTAGACCTGTAAGTGCAGAAATAAGTCAGCAGAAAAATTAACACCATTTAAATACAAGTTCAGAGTCAACATAAAAAATAAAAAAAAGCAGAGCATCATAATTTAAGCTTCACAAAGCAGGTTTCACGGTTTCGACAAAACAATTTCTGAACACCATAAAACACATAAACACAATACCATGAATAAAGACTTTTCAATAGGTTTTCAAACACACAAACCCTAATTTGGTAATATATATATATATATATATATATATATATATATATATATATATATATATATATATATATATATATATATATAAGGGGTGTTTATCATCAAGAAGGAGGGGGGAGGGAGCAAAAAACCTAGCCACAACAACAGATAAAAAACTAGCCACCATACATTTAAAAAAAACCTAACTGCAGATAGAAAAAACCCTAGAAAGAATCACAACAGAGAAAAATTCCTAGCCCTTAATACCTAAAGCTCTGAAGTTAGAAGAGCTTTTGAGTCTTACACTAAGACTCAATTTCGTCTGAGCTAAGCCTCTCGCACTCGACATAGAAACCACAACACACATCAACAACAACCAGAGCAACGAAGACAAAAGAAGGAGAAGACCGAAAAGCATAAAGAGTTAGATGATAAACCTTTGAGCGTCACCGGAAAAGTGTCGCCGGAACTGCTCTGGTCAGGTAGATTTCTTTAGCCTTTACCCGGAATTCTTGCCTATTTGTGTTTATCTTCATGAACCAAGCTTTTACGTCATTTTTACTACTATTTGAGTTGGATTGTTGTTCTAGGGTTTAGATTTTGATATTTCGATTTGAGAAATTTTATTCGGGTACTTGAGATTTTCGTTGAGAGATTGGGATAAGGAAGGCTTCGTTTAGGTTAGGGAGTGTTTTTTATGTGATTTATGGGTTTTCACGGTGGCGCCACCGTGGTGTCCGTACTCACTGTCGTGAATCTTCATTGTGGCCACTACGATTGATCTTTATTTCTAGGTTTTTGATGATGTTTAATTGTTTACGCGGAGGAGTTTAGAGTGAGGGAGACGAAGAGATGATAAGGGAGAGATTTGAGAGAACTTGTGTTGAGAAAGAGAACTATGAGTTTTTTTTTGAGAGAGTGAGACGAGATGACATAGAGAAAAGATCGATAATGTTTTTTTCAAACTCAGTTTGTTGGGTTTTAATGGTTTCATAGTAATGTCGTTGTGGGTAGCTGAATTGGTGAGAGACATGTGTCCCCCATGTGACACTTGTCCCAACGTGATTTCTTTTTTCCTTGCATGATCCAACGCGTGCACACTCCATCCTTACCGTGTACCGTCGCCTTCCTAGCCCTTAGATCGTAGGTCTTGTGGAAAGTTTCTTTGATCAACGAACCAGATTTGACTGAATATCCAACAATATTGACTAACCTATGATGCACCCTTTCCTGCATGGGCTGAGTTTCTTTGGGCCTGATCTGATTTTCTTAATAACACCCCCTGCTTTACTTATTAACCTGACCCATTGATTTTCTTTTATAGTTTTAAAACTAGTTTTTTATTTTATTTTTATTTTTATTTTTTTATGACTTTTCTTTTATATTGTCTTTTTTTATTATTATTCCAAAACAAAAAATCTAAAAAATATTTGTGTATTGATTAATTATTTTAATTAATTAATTTAATTTAATTAATTAATTTGTTAATTAATTTTATAATTATATTTAATTTAGTTAACTAATTATCTTTTGATCGAATTTATGTGTGTGGCGTGTGATTGTATGCTTGTGCCCTTGCTCATTATTTAGTCGTATGATGACGATGTATGACTTGTATGAACTTGAGCGTTATTCTCGTATTTTGACCATAAATTTGTCAAGTAAAAATGAATACTCGAACACTCAGAATAATTGTTTCAAAAGATAATTTAGTTTCTTGGTCCAACGCCAAGTAAACACTTTTAAAACACGTATACATTTCGCACACATGTAAGCCGGTCATTTTTTATGATCGCCATCTGCACGACTTTATGCGTCACAATACAAAACATATGCGATTTTTATCATATCCCTCAAAATCAAATAACGAAAGAACTGAGTTCTAGAGTCTAGCATTCCAGGAATTCTTGAATGAATCACTATTGAGGCTCGCCCCATGGGACGTAATTCGTTCACCCTTTCGTACTTAAAATAACTAAATCTTATAACAAAACAACGAAAGAATTGAATTTTGGAGTCTAGTATTCCACGAATTCTTGAATGAATCACTAATGAGGCTCACCTCATGGGACGTGTTTCATTCTCTTTTTCGTCTCTAAAACACACTCAACCATCAACCTTAAACCAATATGAATAAACACTCAAATCTAACACAAATACTCAAATCATTTTACATGATCAAACAACGAAAGAACTGAGTTCTGGAGTCTAGCATTCCATGAATTCTTGAATAAAATGCTCTTGAGGCTCGCCCCACGGGATGTGGTTCATTCAACCTTTCGTCTTTCAAGACACCTAATTATTACATATCAAATAACGAAAGAACTGAGTTCTGGAGTATAGCATTCCATGAATTCTTGAATGAATCACTCCTGAGGCTTGCCCCATGGGACGTGATTCATTCTCCCTTTCATTCTTAAAATACTAAACAAGATCAAACTTTTTCTCTAAACGAACATTGTTAAACTTTTTCTATCTCGCAAACAAGCTAGCGCTTCAGCCTCCTATCGCGAGCAGACAAGTCAATGTTTAGCAGTTAGAGAGCGGTTTAAACAATCATTCATTAAAAAAAACACCAACAAACTGTAGTTGTACGAACTACGAAGCTCTGACTTTCCCATTGCACAAGGGAATACGTAGGCACGATGATTTTAATCCTTGGCAAGCACACTAATAAAAAACTAACCATTTCTCCATAACAAATAATAGTAATTAAAATATTCATTTCCCTTAAAACAAACATCTTAGAAAACTATTTTAGAAGAAGACAATAGCATAAATCAACATTCAATCGCATAGTTAAACTAAGAGGTTCCCGTTGAGTACAACGGACGTGAGGGGTGTTAATACCTTCCTCTTGCGTAACCGACTCCCGAACTTAGAATTTGGTTTTGTTGACAGAAACAGTAATAGCAACCTATTTTCTATGACAGACGATTTTAACCGGACATAGAAAAATTCAAGTTTTGTAATAAAATCGTATTAATCACAGAAGTTAGAAAAACAATATCGATTAGTCGGTTTAGCTGAATTAGGCGGAAAACGGAGTTGCTCGGAATTTAACGAAATTCGTCGAGGTATGTCGGGTAATCTTATAGTTGATTTTAATGAGTTGTTTAGTTGGAATTATGTTGTAAAAATGTTGCTACAGGTACAACTGAGTTGAATAAGTTGTTCTGGTTACGGAAATGTCTTAAGTTGATATGTTGTAGGCTTGATAAGCCAAAGTTGAATATAAGTTGATTATGTTGTAAACGTTGTCGTGTTGATTTTGTTGTTATGTTGTCTGAGTTGTAAAGTTGTGTATGCCATTTAAGTCATTCGCATTTGTCGGAGCCGTTGCTCACACCACGTTGGCCTGGATTGGCAATTTAGGTTGAAAGTTGAAGGCTTATGCCTTGATGCCTCGATAACCTGGAAATTGTTTAAGTTTGGAGTTTTACTCTGATTGGTACCACATGCATAATTATTCGAGTCCCATTCAAGTTTCATTTTTGTTGAGTTGTTTGTGTTGATGATTGATTGAAGTTGTAAAGTGGTGTTTGTTTACGATCCTTATTCATTGTATTGTTTTTCATATACTGCTTATAAGTATCGTAACTCACCCCTTATGTTGAATGTTATCCTTATGTGACAACGTGCAGGTAATCCTGAGGAGTAGTCGGTTACCGTTAGTCGAGTAGGTGGTCAGTTTCTCTGATACGTAACACTCGGGGGGATTGATGCGTGTCTGTTTTGTTGATCTTTTGTTATTGTTGAATTTTATTTAGTTGAAGAACCTAGCATGCTTTTAGTATTTCAAAGTTGTTTTATGTTGTTTAAAGATGATATGAATTAAGTTTATGAATCTGCTGCGTGATATTTTATGAAGTTGAATTATTGGAGTGAATGGCGTTGTTTATGTTGATTTTATAAAAAGTTCTATGTATGAGCATGAATTACCTTAAGTTGGAATTCGTTTAAAGTTGAAAATGTGATATCCCGTCTTTGTGGAAAATTTTATGAACTCTGATTTATTTATATTCGCGGGTAGAATATGGGGTGTTACAGAGTTTGCATACAGATGATCCAGAATGGATTGATCTTCGATCGGCGCTGACAAATCAGGCGATTTTTGGTTCGTTTCTATTCTTCTTTGTGTATTCTTCATTTATTGGGTTTTGTATATGTATTTACTTTGATCTTATATATATATATATATATATATATATATATATATATATATATATATATATATATATATATATATATATATATATATATATATATCGCTCATGGCGTTGTATAAAATTTTCTTTACAAATATTTATCAGTGATTGTCCTTGATTTTTTCTTTTATGCTCGGGGTTTGGGTTGTGTTAGAGATAAACATCACAAACCTTGATTAGGGATGATTATCTCAAACCATTATATGTCTCAAACCATTTTAATCCAAACTCAAGAATGTGAGACTTGTCGAATGGCACTTCATTAATAGTGATCCCAGTGAACACGATAAATTCCCGGAAAAATACTTCCAAAAGTTTTTGTTGCTTGCCGTTATACCGCTCCTAACAAAATGGCGTTGTTGCCGGGGATTGATGTTTTTATTGGATCGTATTGCGATAGTTTCTTTTTTTTTTAGCTTTGCACATAATGTCTATATTGTGTATAATCTTGTTTTAAACTTTGTTATCATACTTGCGCATATGCATACTTCAATAAGTTTGTTTGGGATTATTGTCTTTTGTTTTTGTGATTCTGGGATTATTGTCTTTTGTTTCTTTAAGTTTGTTTGGCTTTGTTTGAGGACAAAAAATTATGTTAGTTGCAGAGAGTTTGATAAGTGCAAATTGTAGCTATTTTTGTATATAAGTTTTGTTGCACTTATCGATACTTGTTAAAATCGTTCGAATAGACCCCGTTTTGTTTGTAAATATATTTACTTTACGTTATAGTGTATATTGTGTTATCGTGTAAATATCATTGAGTTTAATTGTTTTCCATTTATTTTTGCAGGTATTCATGCAAGGATATCTTGTCATATTCATAAAGATCATTGAATAAGCTTTCTAACTCTTCGAACCAAGCGAAAACGGAGTTACGGTTTGGAAGTTATAGCCGAAATAAGAAAACTGAAAATGATGTTTGTCTGCGCTCGCCCGACGAGCCAGACAGACAGAAACATGTAAAAAAAGTCCAGAATAAGCTGCCTTACTTCGTCGGGCGAATCTAGACGGACAGAAACACCATTTAAGGGCTAAAAACACATTTTTTTAGAGTACAGTTGGGTAATATTTGTTCCTAATGTATCAAACTTTCATTTTTTGGTAGATTTAACTTGAAAACAACATTGGAGCTTGCATATGGATGATTCGGGGGTGAACTGGTCATCGATCGGTGCTGACAAATCGGGAGATTTTTGGTTCATTTCTTTTCTTCTTTGTGTATTCTTCATTTATTGGATTTTGTATATGTATTTACTTTGATCTTATGTATATTTATCGCTCATGGTGTTATATAAAGCTTGCTTTACAAATCTTTGTCGATGTCTTCCATAATTTTTTACTTTATGCTCGGGGTTTGGGTTGTATTAGAGATAAACATCACAAACCTTGATTAAGGATGATTATATGTTAATTTTTTGATGCTAGAGATGGATTTAGAGCTAACAATCTTTATGGGTATCGGAGCTTAATTTCATCTATATTTCGAGTTGGGTGCGAGATTGGCGACGAGAGTAATACGGTTGTTCTGTCAGCTCAGTGTGTCAGAGATGGACATTTTTGTGAGCGATGCCAGATGATATTGACGAGTATTGTAGGTTCAGTATAACTGGTCGATAAGTTTAAGTTTGTGACAAGTGGATTATATGCATGTCGGGTATGTTTCTTCTCTCTGAAAAATGAATTATTTTTATGTTCATATTTACTTTTTTGTTTCTATGTCTCAAACCATTTTAAACCAAACTCATTAACGTGAGACTTATCAAATGGCATTTCAATAACACTGATCCCTATAGACACGATAAATTCTCGGAAAAATACTTCCAAATATTTTGTTGCTTGCCGCTATACTGCTTCGAACACGACATAAGATTTGCGTATAGATGAGAGAAACTCTGAAAGAGAGACAGAGCAACAGGCTCTGAAAGCAGACTCTGGTAAGAAATATCAAAAGCAATTTTGGTCAGAAGGCAGAAAGAGATTTGATAGTGTTCAGATATCATAAACCTCAACTTTTTTAAGGCAAAAAGTGCTAAAAGGAGAAGGAGGGGTATGACAAGAGAAATGTTAAATGCTACTGTTGTAAGAAGTTTGGTCACTTCGCTGCTGATTGTTGGTCAAACAAGGAAAGGAAGTAACAAGAAGAAAACATGGCCATAAGAGATTCAGATGACGAATATGTGATATTAATGGATTTTGAATCTGATGATGTGTATGTGACAAACTGGTGGTATATGGACATTGGCTGCTCAAATCATCTTACTGGAAATAAGAAATGGTTGGTTGCCTTTGACTCTACAAATAGGAGAAAGATAATATGTGTTGATGATAAACACTTCAACATTGAATGTATGGTAAATGTCAAAGTAGTTCTGAATAATGGTAAACCAACATTGATTTAGAATGTGTGGTATGTGCTTGGCATGAAAAGCAATTTGGTTAGTGTATGTCAATTAATTATGAAAGGTTTTTTAGTTACCATGAAGGAAAATATTTTGAAGTTGTATGAATGTAATCAGATGATTATGAAGTCAGAACATGAGAGGAATATAACATTCTAAATGAATGTTAAAACTACATGTTTTGAATGCCTTAGTGCAACAAGTGTTGTGAAGGAAAGTAAGTTGTGGCACAAAATATTTGGTCATTTGAACTTCATAAGCTTAGGGCATCTGAATTCAAAGAGGTTAGTACATGGAATTTCTGCAATTAAGAAGCCAGAGAAGTCATGTAATGTGTGCATGAGAGGGAAGCAACCAAGACTGCATTTTGCATATGAAATGCCTCAAAGAGTAAAGCATGCTTTGGGTGTGGTGCTTTCTAATGTTTGTGGACCATTTCCAGTACATTCACTTGGAGGGAATAAATACTTTGTGTCATTTGTTGATGAGTTCACTAGGATAACATGGGTATCCCTTATGAAGTTCAAACACAAGGTGTTTGCTGAATTTAAGACATTTAGAATAAAGGTTGAGAATAAGAGCGATCAGACTCTGATGATTCTTATAACTGATGGTGGGGGCAGTTATAACTCTATTGAGTTCAAGAAGTTCTGTGAGGAGAATGGAATCGAGTATGAGGTGATTGTTCCATACACTCCAATGGTTTTGCTAAAAGAAGAAAACGGACTTTGTTTCATCATATGATAAAGTCGCAACAAAAATATCAGTTCGCCTATGAATATAAAAGTCCAACAAAATATTACGAATGGTTGATAATCCTTATATGTCTTGTATATGGTGTCCAAAGTGATGACGCCACAAAATATCCATAATCATTTATCATTTGTGCATATGCCCAAAATATTTATCATTTGTGCACCCGTCTAAAATATTTTTGTCATTTGTTCTTCAACATCCATTTGAAATTCATAGAAAAATGGTGTATTTTCACTTTCTTGTTTGAAATACATCATCATTACACCCACTTAACCATTCTTTATCTTTAATGATAAATCCTTTTTGTTCAGTATAATTCTTAAGGTATTGTATCGTAAAACTAACGGTTCGACCAGCTTGCTTTTATATATATTCATACAAATCTTTTAGTCTTGATTCTGATTTATCTTCCAATATAATTTGTGATATTTGTGTCTCAAATATATTCAAATTACTAAAGATGGTGATTATGATGTAGTACAAACTCAACAACTTTATATTTTTGTATCTTCCAATCAACTTCATATTTTAAGTTTTTTGACTGTGATTTAAAAATCAAAGACTAAAACCGACAACTAGCTTCCCATAGCAATAATCTTTATCGTAAATGATATGATGAGTGAATACTATGACATTTAATTTTTTTAAATGAAAAAAAAAACTTTAAATTATTTTAAAAACACTAATTAAAAAGATATAGTAAAATTTACTTTCTTTTATTTTTATAATTAAGAAATTATTATAAGATAAATATAAAAAAATGTTCTAAAAATAATTGTAAGACAAATATAAATTGACATAGATGGTTCACATGTCTTGTAGTGATTTGTCGCAAAATGCATAATTACAACATCTTCATCTGTTAGAATTGTTTTAGAGTTTTCTCACTTCATTCCCTTAAGAAACTTTTCAAATTACCATTGAAAAGAAGAGATTATTTCATCATATAATAAAATTGCAACAAAAATAACTGTTTGCCTATGAATATAAATTCCAACAAAATATTCCCAAACAAAATATTCCCAATGGTCAATAATGCTTGAATGTCTTATATGCTATGTCAAAAGTAATGACGTCACAAAAATAATCATATTTATGCATATGTGCAAAATATTTATCATTTGTGCATCTGTCCAAAATATATTTGTTATTTTCTCTGAACATTCATTTGAAATAATTCATAGAATCCGTCCAAAATATATCTGCTATTTTCTCTTAGCATTCATTTGAAATAATTCATAGAAAATTATGATTTCAAATATAATTCCTCATTTCGCCATTCTTTATCTTTATCTTCAGTGATTGCAAATATAATTCTTAAGGTTTTGTCTTATAAAATTAACTGACATTGTTCAACCAACTTGCTTTGATATATATATATATATATATATATATGGTGGCTTCTAAGGTGAGGGAGCAATTAAATCCCTCACCGGTGAACCATCAATAATATACCATTAGATCTTTAAAATTAATCGAAGAGTTTAGATTTATTAGGATAAAGAAAAGTAATATGTTCCTTCCCCCACTCAATTGTCCACTTCTTTTTTTCTTCTTCATAAAACCTCCTCTATTCTATCTCATAACCGTCACCCCACCCTACCATCAGAAAGGAGATAGTTTTTGCAGTACAAACCTTAGACTGAAGATTAAAAAGGAAAGGAAAAATAAAAATCAAGAAACTATTTAAAGAAGGCTTAATACATTAGATGTACATATTTTTGTCTACTGGTATTTAATGAAAAAACACAATGTTTAAAAACGGCATTTATTCCAAATAATTTGGCTCAATTTACACTCAGATCTGATAATGATTTATTTACATAAATAATCATTAATTTTTAATTTCTAATTTCAAATAATGAAACATCTTCATCATTGTTCATCGTTGTGATGTTAAAAAGAGATTGCAGTTTTCTTGAGTTTATTTGAAAAAATCTCAATTTCATAGACAGAAAAGACACCAATAAATATTAACGAAACCAACCTATGAGAAAGGAGAGAGTGGTGAAGGACATAGTGTTCCTCTTTTTTAAAAGTAAATCTCAACCATTAGATTTTTCTAATATATCCAATGGTATATTATTGGTGGTGCACTTGTGAGGGATTTAAATGCTCCCTCATTTTAGACTGCACCATATATATATATGCAAATTTTTGTCTAGATTTATCTCCCAATAAATTTGTGATATTTATGTCTCAGATATGAATCAATGAAAACGAATCATATGGACGTATTCGAAGAGGATGATTATGATTGTACTACAAAGTCAACAACTTTATATTATTTTTATCTTCCAATCAACTTCAAATTTTAAGTTTTTAGAATCTGGTTTATAAATAAAACACTAAATCCCATAACAATAGTCTTTAATGCAAATGGTATGACGAGTGAATACTATACCATTTAATTTTTTAAAATTAAAAAAACTTAAAATTATTTTTAAAACACTAAATAAAAAACTATAATAAAATTTATTTTTTCTTAATTTTTATAATTAAGAAATAATTGTAAGACAAATAATTACTATATAAAGTTAATATATTTTCGCATTTATTAAAGTGAAGATGAATTTTAAAAAGTGACACGTGAATGAGTAACTTGGCACAAGAGAGCTAAAGTATTAACGGGGTGACCGTGCACATCTAATTTAATAGATTATAAATAGATATAAAATTTAAAAATGGTGTTAAAATGGAGAGGAGAGCTTTGTTATGACAATAAGAAAAATGTACTAGTTTCAAATAGAAGTTATATATAGATGAGTTAAACACTTATGAAAAGCCGAAAACTCGTTAAAATCTGTGGGTATTTCAATGACCGTCTGAAAATTCAGTGAAAGAACTTGCACCATCATTTAACTATTTGCAGCAAAATAATTTGACCCCTTTACAAGTCCAAGCAAACAAAATATGAAAACGCTACAAATCACACTAAAACTGTATAAGATGGTTGTTCAAACCACTAATCCATCTAATATTAATAATGTCAACTCATTTGAACAAAATATTTGTTTTAGAACCTCTGGCCGTTTGGTAGTTTGAATAGTATAAAGATTTTAATAAGAGAAAAATGTGCTAAGGAATTAGTCATATCAGAATATTGGCAAACCTTAAGAGCCATAAGGACTCCCAACCCGTTACTAGTCCTAGCCCCTCCCTAACCTCAACCAATATCAAATTTGGGTAATCTCTAGCATACAAAACTTAAGGGCACGATTTCTTCTTCTGTAATCTTCATACTGGCTGTTCAAAGTAAAAATGGATCATCTCGATATCAAATCTCAAAAGAAAAGGAATCACAATGCCAGTAAACATACCAGTTAAAATCCATCTGGTTTGTCACAACTCATCATGGCTTTCTGGTTGTTCCGAATTCAGTAAGTCTAGCTTGTGTTGTAATTCCTGTTACATTTCAGACACCATTAATATCATATTGAGGTAAGGACAATATTAATTATCATGTAATAATCAGTTTAAATACCTTCAGCTTTTCTTCCTGACAAAGGGCCGGGGTAGCTAATAAAGCTACATACCTGCCATGAGGTCCATGTGACGCAATAATGAGAAAAAGGAAAAACATAAGAGAAAAATTTGACAAAAACGAAGAAAAATGGTGAAAGGAGCAGAGAAAAACAAAATAACAATCCCTACTCGCAACGGCTTGGTTCATCTACATCAGTAATCTCATTCGACAACCCGCATTTTAGCTTGACCTGTTGAGAAAAAAAAAACCATTAATTACTGCCCGTCCACAAATCTGAACCACCTTTCAAGTTTTTATTTCCATGAGAAACTCTACATACTAGTAATTTAAATTATTATGATTATTTTTTATGGGAAATGTAAGGTAACTGAAATTGAACTTGCCCACTGTTGCAAAAGGTTCACCAACTACTGTATAACTCACTGAAAGTATGTCTCAAACCCAAAATGAACTAAGATTATCTATTAATACGCTCTTAACTCGCGTGCATCTAACCCAAATGAATATAATTACTTTAGAAAGAATAGACACAGAATAGTCCTGTAAGTAACATACCAACAGTTGAGTATATTTGATTCTATTTGTTTTAGAATGAATAGATGCAATATAGTCCTCTCAAAACTGAAAGAAATGATGCATAATTTTTAAAATTCAAAAACATATATACCTTCAAACTCCTATCAGGACCGTTCCAGCATTTATCACCACTAGAAAACACCATTACTTTGTATGAATCCTCAAATTTGTCCCAGCCACTGTGAAAAGAAAACTGAATTACTCTATTCTCTTTTAAAGGGAATATAATAAAACTACTTGTTTTCACCAACTAATGCTTAAATTATTTTGAGCTGGAGATAGGCGGTCTGCTAAAATTTATCAACTAGTTACCAAAACCTTACCCCAAACGGGTGGTGGAATGACCCTCCTCCTGAGTAGCCTGTTTATAGGGGCAGACTTTGTAAGTGTACCTGAACAAAAATTTACATCCCAGAAAGTGAGATGAAAAGGAGAGGACTATCTAACTTTCAGATTTACAAAATGCCAAATACAGCATAAAGTAAAAACTGTTGGGAAAGAAAAATTGTAACTTGTTCTGCTTGCTCTCAAAGCAACGACCATAGAATGAATAAAACTCCTTTGCTGGACCTGTAGTATTGAAGTTTTGCTTCAGTTACTCAAGCCAATTCCATACTTAAAACCTCTACAATACAAATGTTATCAGCATACACTAACCAAAATCAAGTTTTTGCTTTTGCGTCAGGCTCGATATTCTAGACTGTATTTTAGACAACTTAGTACTTGATTCGTCATATTCCTTGTGTATACGAGCAGCATCTAGAGCCACCATAGAAAAAGGTGTAAGTTATATCAATCTAGATAAAAATATATGGGTAGTGGAATGTTAAATGTGTACCTGACTGATTCACAGGTGTCTGGAATATATTGACAGACTGAAAAATATTCCACACAGATTTCTGTATTTTCTCTAACCAAGAAGGATCCTCTGTTGTGGTAACATCTGAGTTCATTTGAATTACCTTAATCACAAATCTGTTATATACCACACTTTGAAAAACATTCGCATTAATATCTATAACAAACCTGACAAGTCTGGTTCAGTCTCAATGTCAGATTTGTATGAGGAACTAAGGTCATCGTTCTCATCATCTTGAAATTCGTCGTCATTTAAATCTTTGTCATATTTGTGGTTTTCATCGTCAGATTCATCATATTTGTGATTTTCATCATCAGATTCAGAAGCATATCCTTCACTCTCGCCATTAATTGTCCCGTGTGGAAGATCTTCCTGATCTTCAGTGCCTAATGCAGTGTCAGCTTCAGCACTTCTTGCACCAACATCTTCTTTGACCCAGCGAGAAGCAACAAGCCTGCCCAATTCTTCCTTTGATAATCCATCAGTATTTTCAGATACATCTTTACCCTGAAGATATATATACGCGCAAAGTGAGAAAAAAAAACAGATGAGAAAAGTGGAGGAATATTGTGAAGTTATTTCTGAACTAAACTAATATAAATAACTTCGCACAACTTATCAGAAGAACTGAAGATGAGTTCTAAAGGGCACAAAACAAGCAGGTAGTCGTTAAAAATGACCGCGTTTAAGACTTGTTAAAGAGTCCCCCATCAGATGAGATATGGACTGAACAAATTGTTAAGAGTCCCACACGGACAATATATGGCCTGAACTTGTGTATATAGGTGGGGGCAATCCTCACACTACCAACCGGTTTTGTAGGGTTGAGTTAGACCCAGCCACATTTCTTAACATGGTATCAGAGCCTCGTTTAAGATTCGGTGGGCCACCTTCTATGGTTTCCGCTATCGGGCCACCCACCATTTATTTCCACGCTCCAGATGTTCAATCCTGGGCGTGAGGGGTGTGTTAAGAGTCCCACATCGGACAATATATGGCTTGAACTTGTGTATATAAGTGGGGGCAATCCTCACTCTACCAACCGGTTTTGTAGGGTTGAGTTAGGCTCAACCACATTTCTTAACACAAATGTTTAAGCTCAACCCAAATTCTAAGATGGTATGATAGTTTGATTAAATATTTTGGCATTAAAAGCTAGAAGCATTTTTGAACACGTTATTTATCTGGATGCAAAAACACTCCTATAATATGCTTCACAATCACCTCAAATAGTGAATGAGGCAGTTAAAGATGTTCGAGGATGAAGAAAATGTGGTTAAGCTTTTAAGTTAAATTTTGAGACAGCTATAATATGGTTCACCATCAGCTCGAATAGTGAATGAGGCTGTTAAAGATGTTCAAAGACGAAGAAAATGTCATTAAGCTTTTAAGTTAAATTTTGAGACAGCTAATGATTGGCTGTCACCACTCTCAAGGTTGTTCAGTAAAAGCTATCCACTGAAACTAGAATGGACTTTGGTGTTTCATAGAGGTGGGTTGCTGAATTTATCTTAATTGAAAGCTTTTATGTGATTGTAAATGTTTATTTAAACTATTTGTTTCTTGAGATGTGGGAAATTGGGTAAAGGGACCCTTTAATACTATTGCTTCTAAGTGTAAATGTTAAATAATTCCAAGTGCTGGTGATGAGTATCTTAATAAAGGCACTAAAGTATGTTCAAAACGAAACTATTGTTACTTTCTCAGCTCCAGCTTCAAATGAATACACTCTCTTTTTTAAAAGAATATAAGCACACAAAAGAAGAATAACTCCTCCTTTAAGAAATTTAGTTGATATCATTTAATTTTCTGAATGTAATCAACAGATATTTGCATTGTCCAAACCACCCTTCATTAGAACGTGTTCCATAAGAATAAAAAGTTATTTGAATCCTAAATTATAAATTATTTGAAGGGTATTATTATATGAATGATAACATTAAATAGGGTAAAAGTAATTAAGATTTGCTTATATTCTGAACACCATCAAAGCTTGACTATTTTATACTTATGTTCAGACCGCAAGGAGTGCAAGATTTAACAGGGGGAAGAAAAGAAAGAAGAATAACAATCAATGTTTCCAAGATTGTTTGGTGGCTGACTGAACAATCCTGTCTGTACCCCTAAATTTGGGTGGGATTGTATGGTTGTCAAGATCTCGATCTAGATCTTAAAATCTTAAGATTTTACGATCTCATTCATCTCCAACGATCTGGATCTTAAGTAGAATCTTGTGTTGTAGCCAAATTTTGAAAAAAAATCGTAAAATCATTGATTTTGAGTGATCTTTGCCAGTTTCGACTATGATTGGCCGTTTTTCGGTCACAATCATTAAAAGGTGAGAAGGATGACAAGATGCAGGGGCACAACAATTTTGGTTCAACGGGGACAAATGTGTGCCTTTTGAAATTATGAAGTTTTAGATTAAGGATTTTGAGAATAAACATCTCACTTATAGGGTTTGTTTTAGCTAAATGACTTATGATAATCCTAGTAATTGATCAAATATGTCCTTAATGTCTAACAAATGTTCCATGTGGTAGTAATAAAGTATAAAAACTCAAACATACATGTCTAAAGAATATGAAAAAGACTCATTTTTTTCACGAATACACTTGTCTACTAACATATATATCATGTAAAAATACTTTAAATATATACTATTACTTTTTTCATTTTAGTAGGATCTTACGATTTTTGTTGCAATCTTGTTATCCCCTCTTGATCTTACAAAAATAAATGGGTAGGATCTTCCGATCTTAGCTACGATTTTATATTTTACGATCTTGATATTCTCTCCCGACCTCATGTAAGATCTCGATTTTGACAACCTTTTGTGCCAGCTCATGGAATCCGTGGGAACAAGGTACTGCAACATTTTTTTCGTCCTCCTTTTCCAGTTGTTGGAGAGCAGGTAATCAATTCAAAAACCTATCCCCAGCACATTGTCCGGTAATCAAAATCCCTAATCTTAAACCTGATAGAAATGAGACTATTGCCTTATTTTGCTGGTATGAGACCTGCAGGTGGTCATGCAGCATGGCCCTGCAACCTAAATCCTTCTGTGGTACTGCAAGTAAGAACTTGGTGTATCTGAATACTTGACCCTGCATCTTTGAGTGCTACAACTTTTTTATTGACAAGTGCTGTGATCTGCAAGTGGTCCTTCTTTCAAGTGGCTGATTGTGGTCAGTAGTTTCTAGGTGCGGGTGGGGTATAGAAACCAACTCTGTTGTAGTGTTTGAGTGTTGTATTTAATTGTGTTTTGTTTTGCCTCTGTTGGCCGTGATCTTATAGGGCCGTATGACATTTGTTTATGTAAGTTTTTACTGTGCATTTGTGATCGTTTATTTATTTAGAATTGGAGTAAATTAAGGTTATTTTGCCAAAGTATGTTTTTAAATTTACACACATATGGGAAAATGTAGAGTTTGTCATAATATGGGATAAGGAGTTAATAGCAATATAGGATAGTTAGTTGATTAGTATCGTGTATAAATAGGAGAATACATAGATAGAAGAGGGGATTCTTTCAGATTTGTAAACTGTTGTGAATAGAGTAGTACTCAATGGTAGAAGGGGAAACCCCTTGGGGGAGAGATTTTGCACCTATTCTTTCTATCTTTTATACTTTCTTAATCTTTTAATAGACTGTGATATTCCTTTTAATTTAATTTCTTGGTTACTAACAATTGATCCAACGTGCCGGATCCTCATTTGGCACGATGGAACACAGATTGACTGCAGTGGAGAAATTAATCGACGAACAGGGTAAAACATTGGTAGAATTGAAGACAGACTTGGATCTTGTTAAAGAAAGTCTGCCAGACATATAACAAAACAAAGAATCACTTCAAGACGTACAGATAAAGAGGCAACAGTTGTAGGGGAGGAAATGAAATTTGTGGAAATCTTGAAGGGGAAAAACAGCAATAGACCACAACTTCCTTCTACGGAGAGCTTAAGAAAGTGTTGAAACAGACTCTTGAACAAGCAAAAACCAGGTTGTAACAAACAAAGGGTGGTAGCAGCAACTCCTACGATCGAGTTGGGTATGGGAAATGTAGAAGACAAAATTGCAAAGGGTCAGTGGATGGATAAACAGATGTGAAATGATGAGAAAATAATGGATTCTTGGGAGCAAGGTGATAGAGATGATAAGAATAATAATGCAAAGACTAACCCCCACGATGGTCTTTCACAAGAAAAGGTTTAGGAATAAAGGGAATCAGTAAGGTTTTCCCTACCCTTAGTTAGTTAGTTTCTGTTTGTCAGTTTTTGTTTTCTGTTTTAGGTTAGTTGTTCTGATTTTTGTCCTTTATCCGTGTACAATAAGTCTATAAACTAAGACTTCCATTCCCAATGAAAGGATCTTTGGTAAATCTTAGTTTCTGACTGGTTTCAAACTGGCAGAAGGAGAGTATCCTCTCTTGTGTATCTTTTACTTTTTCCATAAACATAACTACAGAAATGAACTCTTTTTTCTCTATTATAGTACCCTCTTGTGTATCTCTTACTTTTTCTATCAATAAAACTATAGGAGCGAATGAACTCCCTTTCTCTACTGTTCTTTCTAAAGGAACTCTAACACGAGACATAAATGAAAATGACTTTTTGGAGATCAAGAATCAACGGTTGAGATTGAGGTTGTAATCAGAGTTAGAGATGCACCAGCAAAGACTCACTGTTTTCAAAATCTGAAACTGGCCCTGAAACAGAGTTTGACTCATTAAGTTCCCAACTGTGGGATCCTAAAGGAGTTTTTTTTTTCTTCATTTTTTTAACAGCCATGGAACAAGAACGTCGTATATTTCAACCTAGAGGATAATGTTATTTTGTGGAGGGGTGTATTGTTAGGATATAGGATAATGAGGAGTATATTTTGATACGGTTAAGGTGGATTTAGTAACAATAAAAGATAATGAGAAAATAGTCAGAGAAGGTAGTCAGTTAATTGATTAGTTAGCAGAGTTTCATGTATATATAGGAGCTACATGGATAATGAGGGTAGTCATTTAGATTTGTAAACTGTTGTGAATATAGTAGACTCTATTGTAGAATGGAATCCCCTTAGAGGATATGTTTCTCTCCTATTCTCTCTATCTTTTATTCTTTCTTGATCTTTCAATAAAATAGCTATTTCCATTGAATTCAATTCCTCGGTTACACACACACAATGGTAATTTTTCATGAAGACGGATCCATGATATGTTATTTCTGCTCACAAGTTATATTTGATTTTGAGGATATCTTTGTTGAGGTGTAAAATGTATGACAAGATAAGGCTTGCTTTTTGCCGTCGTATAGTGCATCTATTGTAGCTAAATAGACTAGATTACACATAAAGACAGTCAGGAGGAATTGAAAGCAGATCAATGCCTTAAGATAAAATACACAAAGATAATGTCATGCCCTCAAAAAATACAGTTTGGCCAAAAACAAATGGTAGAACACAAAAAGTTTCAACAGTCAGAGCTAAGCCTAAGACCCAATAAAAAAAGGGTTTAAATCCAGCAATTGCAATGTTACATAACCATATAATATAATACATAAAATAAGTTAAGCAAAACATTAATTTTTTAAAATGTATAAGCATGATAATATTAATAACCAACTTTGTTATATCAGATTATTATAAGCACCACAGGAGGGGTATTGTTTCAAATGTCAACTATTCATTTTCATTTTGAAACTGCATTATGTTTAAATCTGAAAGAACAGCCCCTAGTGTTTCCTTACATCCAAATCTGAGAAATCAAAGGTAGTGAAACAATTTTCCACACGAAATGTTCTGCAACCACTGATGTCGAATCTAGATATCATAATTATTGACCAAGAAAAATACTAGATAAATAATCAAGTGCAACTGTTTTGACAATGAAATGATTTTGTTATGAGACAATTCATTGTATCTCACTTCATCTCGATTTTACAATATGATTGGGTGCCACTAAGCGTGGATACTTCTAAAATGGTGAAGTGCCCATACCGTACTGGTACATATACCATACTCATGGTACTTACTATTTCCTCATTTTTCTGTTTCGAGTGAAATTTCGTGGTTTTTCAAATATTAATATAACACTATTTATGCATTTTAGTTTCTTTGTTATTGTAACTTAACATCATTTTTACTTTAAAAACTTTTATTACTTATATTATATTGTGATGTTTTGTTGTGAATTGAACAATTTAGTTCTCTCTTAATACATTTTATAGAGAAACTCTTTTTTTTATTGGTGTACCTGTTGCCTTGATTTTTTTTAAACCGTATCTCAAACCAGTATCTGTACCCGTGCCGGATATCGTATTTGTACCTATGCATCATAGCTGAGTGCTAGTATCATAAAACTGACTCTTCTTGGGGAAGTTATGAGACAACAACCGACAAAAATAGAAGAACCTATTAATACCTCGTTATGACCTAATATTTGTTGCTTAAGTGACTTAAGTGAATCAAGCAGTCTAAGTCAATTGAACAACTAGCTATGAGGCGAGAATAAAAGTAAATTCCAGTCAAGCTATGAATGTATGAACTATGCAGATACCGTATTGATGACTTCGCCAGAAGACTCTGTCTTTCCAGTCATCAAATCAATTTCAGATTCAACAGTGGGTTCTCTCTCAGTCTCAGCTTCTTTTGCATTCTACATTAAAAAAAAAAAACAGAGTAAATGTTGAAAAAGTTTTATACCTAATGAACACGCATGGCACAAAATGCCACCTCAATAAAAATAATTAAGAGAATAAAAACTGCAATCCACAAACTATGCACCTCTTCCACTTTATTAAGCAATGATCCTTCACTTCCAAGGGCATCAGTGGCTTCAACAAAATCATCAAGTGGGTCGGCTAGCTTTTCCCCAACTTCATCCTGTAAAAAGTTTTCAATGTTAAATAGATGGATTAAACCATTAATCACATATTGAGTGGTGCAACACAGTCACACACACATATAAGCTAAAGAACAAAGTGAGGAGAGAAATAATCTACTCCAATGCCACAGATGGATGGGTGGAAAAAGGTTAGTTTTCGATCTACATTTGCAAGTACAAACACGGAAAAATAGCAACAAAATTACACTTTCTTCTAATAACAACATACTTGCATGTTTAAATAGGTATGGTTTTAAGCGTAGTAAACCTCCTAACTTCTAAGGGGTTAATAAAAGATCGGGAAAATCATGTATACATAGAGTCACTTCATATTAGCTACATGGCAGATTCCAGATTGTTAATGGGTTCAAAAGTTAGAACAAAACTCTTTAATAGGCCTATTCTGATTATACAGTCAAGTTGCAGTATGATTGGCTGATAAAATCCAACCTGATCAACCAGAGAATCCTCTTGAACTTCAGCTTTATCATGATTACTTGCCACAGTATTTTCTTCAATGTGTGAATCCGTTTCAGCTTCATTTTCATGTTCATTTTCATGTTTTGTGTCTTCTTCATCGGCTTTAATTGTTTTTTCATTAGCCTTCTCCTCAGCCTCTTTCTTCTCCTTCTCTTCTTTTTCCTTCTGTAGACGCTCCTTCTCCTCTATCTTCTCTATCTGTTCTTTATGGTCTGCAATGGAGACAAAAGGAGTTTGTTAAAGAAAGAATTCCATTGATAGGATAGAAAATTGCCATGATATGACAAATATTCAAAAAATATTACTACATTCCTTTATGACATAACCCGAAATCTGTAATTTCAATATGTTATCTTAGGTTTGGGTTGGGCCAAACTCATCCCTACAAAACCGGGTTGTAAGGTGAGGATTGTACTCACTTATAAACACAATGTGGGACTAAATCCACCCCTTCAAACCCAACACAATGAAGGTGTAGGAGTCTGCAATGAAGGCAAGTCAAATGTCGTAATTAAGGCGACTAGAGGCAGATCGCAATTAAGGCGGAAATTCCAACACACACCCTCTCACATTCGGGCCTCGATGAGCCCAGAACGTGGACGATGTAGGAAGCCCAGCAAGTGATCTAGGATAGGCTTTGATATCATCTTAAAAATTGGGTTGGGCCTAACTAAACCCAAAACTTGGAAGGTGAGGATTGCCCCCATTTATAAACACAACACATGCCATATCTCTTGGCAATTTGGGACTAAATTCACCCCTTCAAACCCAACACAATGAAGGTGTTGGAGGCTGCATGAAGGCAAGCCAAATGCCGCAATAAAGGCAACTAGGAGCGGGCCGCAATTAAGGCGACTAGGGGTGGACCGCAATGAAGGCGGAAATTCCAACATGTTATGTGATCCTGCCTTTCAAAACAAGGCAAGTGTTTTCCTGTCCTTAACTATGCCTACCCCTTGTTAAAACAGAGTGATAATAGTGATTACTTTGTCATAAGTGGTTCATCAATTGAAAATAGTTGGGTGTGGTCATATGCAGAATTAAACCGTTGGTTCAGAATATCCCGGACACTTAATACTCTTTCATGCATTTTGAGGTTTTATGCTAAACTAATAAAGGTGTCTAATCTATCACTTCAAACCAAACATAACAAATAACTACATTCCAGCATTCCTTATACATTCACTTGATCCTGCCATTCACTTGATCCTACCGATGCAAAATAAACCTATTATAGAAAATAGCATTTTTAAATTTGATACAATACCTTTATAGATGATCTATTATTGGGAAAAACCCAAGTCCTACATTGACTAAATATAGAACTCACAAAGGGTTTAAATAGAGTGGCACTCCTCACCTTACCAACCGGTTTTGTAGGGTGAGTTAGGTCAAACTCTAATTCTAACATGGTATCAAGAGTCTATCGATTCGGACCATCCACCATTTAATATGCGCATATCCACGCAACAAGCCCAATAGTGTTGGGCGTGAGGGGGTGTATTGGGAAAAACCCAAGTCCCACATTGGCTAAATATAGAACTCACAAAGGGTTTAAAATAGAGTGACACTCATCACCTAACCAACCAGTTTTGTAGGATAAGTTAGACCAAACTCTAATTCTAACATCTATTTATCATTATTTTATGGCTATACCCTTTAACAAAAAATTAACGTAGTATATATATCCTTAAGTTCAACATTACAAGAAAGAGTAGAACAAAAAAAAACAATACCCTTTAGCTGCTTCACAACCCCTTTAAGTATACTTTCTTCATTTTTCAATTTAGAAAGCTCTGCACCATCCTTCTCCATTGATAACTTTGCTTGTTCAATTTGTTGTTTTCGCAGTTTGACACCCTCTTGATATGTGGCAATCTTTTTTTTAAGCTTATTTCGAGCAACTTTCCCAGCCTCCCAGCAGGTATTTGGGCACTTAGCTTGACCATCATATTCATCACTTCCATCACAGCAATCTATGCACAATAGCAGGAAAATGAGTAAATAACTTCAGAGAAACAAAAAAATTCTAGAAACAGTCTAAACTACAAGCTACCAGTTCATTGGGTACCAATTGTTTTCAATAGCAACGCCCGCAATATTTTTAATTCAGAATCAAAGAATTAATAATGCTTTTAGAGCAGTCTAACAAAACAAAAAGTGTAAATGATGGATCATTTTGCTAAAAAGTAACCAATTAAAACACGTTTATTGCTCAGACATACTTCTAAATCTATATGTATAGTATAGAATCTGTCAACGGCCATGCATAACTGCATCTATCCTATATAAATTTTGTTTTCCCTTCAAACAATTTTAGTTTCCCCTCTTTCCCTAGTTTTGATTTAATGACTAAAGTCACAGTTTTAAACATCGCAACACATCCATCGCATTTGACCGGAATTCTCTGCAATGCCAAACATCACGATGCAATCGCAGTCGTTACCCCTATTTAAAACCCTAGCTAAAGCACTAACTGTAAGCAATGCATGCAATATTATCAAAACACATTATGCTCACCGCAAATTCCATCATTAACTCTAGACGAAAACAGATACACAGGAGCATGCCCAGCATTCTGACAATAAAATTGTCCACGCGGACACGCAGATGTACCTACAATAACAACAATCACAGAAAAATCAAAATCAATGATCCAGAACAAAACAAATAAAAATAAATCAAAAATCGTTTATAGATAAAAATAGATAAAGAAAACAAAACCAGGTTCATCGGTTCCATCGGGGCAATCACAGAAATCGTCATTGAGCTGCTCTTTGTTGAAATTCACCAATCCGTCTTTACATCTAATCACATCGTGAGACTTGAAATATTCTACATCTGCGATAATATCAAGTAACAGTGCGATGATTTAGATTAACAAAACTTGATAATGTGTTAATAAATAAGTAAGAAATCATAACAGAAAGATAAACCTCGGGGTGCGATTCCGAGGAATGGGTCTATGGGTTTCGATGAAGAAGAGAATGAGAATAGCAACACGAGGAGAAGTGAAATGAGAAAAAATGGAAAAGGCAGCTTCATGTTAGTTAGATCGAGTGTTGAAATGGAAAAAGTGGGTGTTGATTTTCTGCGAAGGGGGTGTAATTGGGAGAATGATGAGTACCGTTTCGGACACTAGCAAGCAGCGACTGCTACTGACGCGTGAAATTAGATTTCAGAATTGTCATTTCAGGAGGATCGAGAAACTGAACTAAATTTTCTCTTCTGTGTAGGTAGAAATTAAATATTTATGTCGAAAAAAAAACTTTATGTTTTATTTACTTTCTTTTATTTTTTTTACGTACTCTTTTTGTTATGTAACACCTATTGATTTATCTATGAGTTAAAAGGAACGTGTTTTCCTTGAACTGAAAAGAAAGAAAAAAAAGAAATGTGTTTTTAGCGTAATAGATTTTTTCCACAAATGAAATGTTTTCTTAAGCTAGCTAGACTCATGTTATATATCATTATGACCCTATATTATTATCACTTCGACTGTCTGATTATATATATATGTTATAATTCTTAAAGAAAATTGTAGTAGTATTAATTAGGTTTATAATTTATTGCTTGAATATATATATATATATATATATATATATATATATATATATATATGATGAGGATCAATTTATTTAAAGAGTAAATTTTTTTAACTTAGACCATAATAGTAGTTTTTAAATTAGATTCAATTGGATGTTATAAATATAAGTATTAATTTAACCATTGATTGAATCTAATTTAAATACTAGAATTATATAATAAGTTAAAAAGACTTACTTTTTGAAGTAAGTTGATCCTCACTCATATAAGAGCATATTTATAATGAGAAGTGATCTAACTCTTATTAAATAATTATATGATTGATCTAATGTCTATTATTTAATCATCTCACCTCTCATTGTAAATATATTCTCTCACTTGATAAAATATTCAAATCATATTTTATCATTTAAGACAAGTGCAAATAAGTGATAGTTTAACACTTATCACATATTAAGGGGTTGAAATATGACAGATCAAGTAACAGGTGTTTGCGGTGTAGCCTACACAATGTAGACAGCGATTTTTTTGACATTAGATAGCGCTTTAAAGCGTTGTATAAACCTGCGATGCTAAAGGTTTAGACAACGCTTTGGTTAATGTCAAAAGTGTTGTCTAAAGGTGCTTTATACAGCGTTTTTATTGTCAAAAGTGATTTCTAAACCTCACCTTAGACAGCGTTTTTTGTCTTTTTTTTAGTATATCTTAGACAACGCTTTTGATATTTTTTGGTATACCTTAGACAACGTTTTTAGTAAAAGCGCTTTCTAAATCCCACCTTAGACAGCGTTTTTAATGAAAGTGATTTCTAAACCCCACCTTAGACAGCGCTTTTAGTGTAAAGCGATGTCTATGGTATACAATTTTTTTTACATAATTTACTTTAAAAAGCGCTGTCTGGATTTTATAATTTATAGGCACCTGTATTAAACCATATTTTTCACCAGGTTTTCAACCAGAATTTGTACCTATTTTTCAACCACATTTTGCAGAAAAATATCATCAATTTTGCCTATTTAAACGTACCAATTTAGGCACCGATTTATATATACAAAACAATCGGATTTTCAAACCAATATATATGAAACAATTTATACAAATGTACCAATTTACACACCAATTTATATATACAAATCATTTCATCCAACAAAACATTTTGCATCAAATTAAATCTACATATTACTTATATTTTGCACATGATATACCCTGAAACAATTTATCTTCTACTTTGCACATATAACCTGAAACAACACAAAAAGATTGTAATTCAATTAAAACAAGACATAAACAATATGTATATAGTTACAAAGTTACACATACTCAAAATTTTCATCAATTAAAGTAAGAGTACAATATACTTTATAAAACTCTGAGCTCCATAATGAATTGACATCAATCCTCTTTAATTTCTTCCAAATGATCTCTTGAATAATATGCACACTTGAATTTATTAAAGTACTACATAATTATATAACATAGTTTGATTTAGTTTCAACTATTTAATTATATGAGAAATATGTGTTAAATATTAAAATAACTCATAAGTTAGAAATACATACATCAGATGGAATCTCTAATCGATCCAAAAAAAGAGTTTCTCTCATAAACCTCAACATGAAATATCTGCAATCTATATCATTATGTTGTCAATGACACTACACATGAAAAGAAAATATGGATAAATCCTAAGTTTTATCAAGTATCATCACTAATATAATCAAAAACGTGATAATTAATATACCGTCATTTTTATCCATATAATGTTGTTGGCTCTTCTCTTTGATACTTGGATATCTCGTTGGGCTCGAAAAGTTTGTATAATGCTAATAAATTATAAATGAATATTTAGAACAATTCACATAAATAAATAAATAAATATACACATGAATATTTAAAACAATTTCACTTACGTGTCAATCATATTCTTCATATTCAGGTATGTTTTCCAATCATTTCCTAACGAGTCCAGATAATACACAAATTCTCCGATATGATTAATTGCGACCAACAACCAATGTTCACTATAAGATTAAACAAATATTAGATGAAAACTTTTTACACGACGTCAAAATACAAAAAATTATAATAGATGAATTTAGAATGAAAATCTAACCCAATATTAAACGGTAAAAAGAACAACTTTTTCGTATCTTTGTTGGTCATAAAGAGGTTGCGTACATACACCATGACCTCATCTAGTTTACTTAAGATTAAAGTTAAGTTGACAGACGCGGGACTTAAGAATGCAAATCTTTGTTCAATCCATTTGGGCGCATCACTTTGTCATATAAAAATCTTAAATAAAAATATCATTAACATTAGACTATTCATTTGAAACATAAAGTAAATAAGTTGTTCAATTAATATAACAAAGTAGATCGGATATACCTCACGTATGTATTGACAACACTGACGCATAATTCTTCATGACAAAAAACTTGCACAAATTCGTCATTACCAGTTGATTGTTCATATTCAAAGCCAAAAATACCTTCCTCCATATGTATAAGATGAATACATCTGTTCGGAATATCTGTAAATTCTAGAAGCGTCTGAATGCATGATCTATACTTGGAGGTAGGTTTATTTCTAGTCGCGGTCTTCTTAGCACCAACTTTTTTTTGTGTGAAGACGTTGTTAATCTCCTTACCATGAAGTTATATATCATATAATTAGTTAGATGAAGTATAAGATCACAAATTTAACATTTTCATGCATAAATATCATATAATTGTGATGTACCTCTTTTTTTGAAACAACAGACTCGGTATGCCGCAGAATCCCCTTATCTTTTGTTTTGGATCTTGTTGGAGTCTAATTAGCATTACCATGTAAAAAATGTACGTAAAATGCGCGTAAAAACATTGAATCTACACATTAAGGTTAACAAAGGTTCATAATGGTTTTAAGCATACCTCATATCATATGCTAATGAGGCTTTCCGGCCATGCAACAAACGAACATATTGCTTCTTCCACTATTGTTGCATCTGAAACATCCTCGGGATATGGTAATAATGCATTCAGCTCTACAAAAATTTCAATCGATACTTTCAAACATCCAGTAGGGAGCGGGTTAGCGTGAAGTGATTGATCCACAATGTTATACCATTTTCCCTTGCCAACCATCCGATAAGTTGGTGACGATAAATAAAGCTGACAAGGGGAAATGCCCTAAAATCAATAATAAATATGACATTATTAATGTGTATATATGTCAATTAAATAATTTAAGCTAATAATTTAATTTCATAAAAATATATATAATTACCTCTGGAATATTCGGTTGAAAGTTACAGTTGATATTGTCTTTGTCTGAAGCATCTTTAAGACATGCTGAAGCGCTATCTCTTTCTTTTTCTTTTCTTAATTCACGAACTTCAGCCTGCAGTGCTTCCAATGTTTGCTGAAGTTCTTTATTACACACATATTTCACCTTTTCAAAAACTTGGTCACCTGACAATGCGGGTGGAGCTTTACGCAGTTCGGTGTCTCCATTGAATGCTTTTCTCCACCCACAGTAGTGAAGTTTAGAATTTAAGAATCTACGATGACCGAGAAACACATTATTCTGACAAAGTTCCAATCGCATCGTATCGGTTCCATCTTCAGAAACAGAACACGCACATTGACCTTTAATGCTATACCCAGATAGATTCTCGTATGCTGAAAAATCATTAATGGTTCCAAACAACATCGCCCTCAAATTGAAACTTTCTTTCCTATATCCATCATAAACCTCCACACTGTTCTCCCACAAAATCTTTAAATCTTAGATCAAAGGTGTCAAAAATCTTTAAATCTTAGATTAACATAGATAACATCATGTACCTACGCTTCATACATAGCCATGGAGGTAGGTTATAAATCATAAGAATCACAGGCCATGTGGTATATGAGATACTTTGAAGACCATGCAAATTCATTCCATCAGTAGATAATGCCAAGTGAAGGTTTCTTGCTTCTTCTCCAAAGTCAGGATAATCATTATCAATTTTCGACCACTATGGTGAATCAGCCGGATGTCGATACTTTCCATAAATAATTCTTTCATCTGCATGCCAAGTCAGGTGTCTTGCATCGGTTTCAATACGAAACATGCGTCTAAATCTCGGAATTATAGGAAAATACCATAAGACTTTTGCTGGAGATAATTTTCTCTTATATTGAGACAACCCGCATTTAGGGCACTCAGTTAACGATGCATATTCATTTCGAAACAAAACGCAATCGTTTTGACAAGCATGTATCTTATCATAGCTCATGCCAATAGAGCAAAACATTTTTTGCCTCATAGGTTTGATTAGGAAGAACATTATCCTCCGGTAGCATTTCTCTCATAAGGGCCATAACAACAACCCAAGCAAGGACATTTCATTCCATTGGGGTCTTCAACGTGTTGAACAACAAACTTAATGAATTCCTTAACCCTATTCTTGTACTCTTTGGTCAATCGATCGGCAGACATCCATTTTTTATCCATGGTTTTCCTACTTTTTAAGGTAAACAAAATAAAATACCATATGAAGATTTGAGTGCAAGAATAAACCATCAAGTTCTACATTTCACTAATTATCTATTACGTAAACATCATCAAACCAAACTAAATCCTAGTATTGTGTGCATTCTAAGGCTGAAAGTTTAGTTCACTTTGGTTTATAAGATCGCAAGTGAAGGAAACACTATTGGTTTAGTATATATTAAGTGTATATATTTCTTGCCAATTTGTGTTTATTAGTTAATTTGTGTTATAATTGTTTGCTCTGAAGCTGGTAACAATGTGTTTCCTAAATTTATTTAACTCACTCTAACTATGCTTACAACTACAACTGCTATATGCAAATCACCTTTCTCACCAAAAAAAAAGAAGATTTATAAGTTGTCTTAAAAGTAACCTCCTTTATTTTCTTGTTATAACAGTTTCAAAGCACTTATTTTTTACTCACCCTATTGTTTTAGTCTTCTAACTCTTTCAAAGTACAGAGGCTCTCACTATCTCAGAAATAATTTTACATGAAGCTCTAATTCACTTGAGTGTTTCAGATATTTAACTCCTCTTCACATTTATCTCTCACAAATTGAAGAATCAATCAATAAAGAAGTAAAACAACAACAATGTATACCATGGATAAAGAAGTACAACAACAACAACAATGGAAACCCTAAACAATGTAAATCAGTACAACAAAAACAACAACATCGCTAAACTCAGAACAATGGCGGCAACGAACCATGGATAAAGAAGACATACCAGAATAGTAAGTATAGTCAGACGTATCAGAATTTAGAATGACGACTGCAACAAACTAGCTTGAAGGACGTCGGCAATGGAAGAATGAACGACGACAATGGGGGTTTCAGATGGTGGACGACGAAAATAGGGTTTCGTTCGTGTTTGAATCGTTCGCGGGGAGAAAGAATGAATGAAAATAGAATACTGACTATTGTATAATTTTAATTTAATTAGACATTAGACAGCGTTTTTAAGAAAAGTGTTGGCTAAGATAGCCCTTTAAAAGTGCCGGCTAATGCCAACCTTAGACAGCGCTTTTGAGTTTTTTTTTAAATTTATAAGACCTTAGACACCGCTTTTCAGAAAAGTGATGTCTAATATATTCCTTTAAAAGCGCTTTCAGAAAACCCTGGCTAATGCCAACCTTAGACAGCGCTTTTTTCAAAAGCGCTGTCTAAGGTAGGACTTTTAGCAGTGCTTTTACTATTTTTCGTGAACAGTTTCCATGTTTTATTTTTTATTTAACTTATAGCAGCGCTTTTGTAATAAAGCGTTCTCTAAGGTGCGCTATTAAAAGTCATTTTTGGCATATTGATATTCAAATCATATTTCATCATTTAACACAAGTGCAAATGAGTGATAGTTTAACACTTATCACATATTGAGGGGTTGAAATATGACAGATCAAGTAACAGGTGTCTACGGTGTAGCCTACACAAACCAGGGTTAGACCCGCCTTTTTTTTAAGTAGAAAAAACTTAGACTTTTTTAAAAGCTTATTTAGTTAAATAGGTTAGACCACAGATCATAAAAAAAATCTTTTAATCCTATCAGGTTGGCTTATTTTAATAAATATAAATAAATTTATTATTTTTTATATTGTATATTGTACTTTATATTAAAATAAAAAAGTAAAAGTAAAGTTTAGTTATCTCAAATAACTTTTGTAAATAAGATGGAAAAAGCCTTATGCATAATGTCAAAGGTTGTTTTCATAAATTCTCCCAAATAAATAATCTCACGAAACTTATGCTACTATGTAAGCTCAAATAAATCATTGTAAACAAATATTTAGTTTCATTTTTTTAATTCTCAAGTATGTTTAAACATTAGTTGAATTTATTATTTGCATATGTTCACATGATAAAGGTTTTTTAAGCAAGCTGATAGGATAATCAGACCTTCAGAAAAGGTCATGTTTGGCCCAAAAAATAAGCATGTGATAGGCCACAAGCCAAGTTTAGACTTTGAATTTTTTAGCAGGTCGGGCTTAGGCTTGACAAAGCCTAACTCGGCACAACCTATTCCCACCCCTAATCACATAACAGAAAATTATCTTTATAGTGAAAATAAATTGGTTCTTCAATCATATAACTGTAAAAAGATTAGAATACATAATAATCAAGATTCAGACATTTCATCATCATTGAAGGTATGAGGGTGGCTAATGAAACAGTGAACATTGTTGTGAAGGAGAATAGAGGGTGTGTCTTTGTATGGATCCCTCGCAAGGCAAATCCGACACTGCCACCTCATGATCTTCTCTCTCTTTCTCTCAAAATATATATATATATATATATATATATATATATATATATATATATATATATATATATATATATATATATATATATATCTTGTCACTTTATAAAATATTCAAATCATATTTCATCATTTAACACAAGTGCAAATGAGTGATAGTTTAACACTTATCACATATTGAGGGGTTGAAATATGAAAAATCAATTAATAAGTGTCTACGACATAGCCTACACAAACCAGGGTTAGACCAGACTTTTTTTTAAGTAGAAAATACTTAGACTTTTTATAAGCTTATTTAGTTAAATAGGTTAGACTACAGACCATACAAAAAATCTTGTATTCCTATCAAGTCGACTTATTTTAATAAATATAAATAAATTTATTATTTATTATATTTGATTTTGTACTTTATATTAATATACAAAAGTAAAAGTAAAGTTTAGTTATCTCAAAGAACTTATGTAAATAAGATGGAAAAAACCTTATGCATAATGTCAAAAGTTGTTTTCATAAATTCTCCCAAATAAATAATCTCGCGAAACTTATGCTACTATGTAAGCTCAAATAAGTCAATGTAAACAAACATTTAGTTTCATTGTACTTTTGATTCTCTAGTATGTTTAAACATTAGTTGAATTTCTTATTTGCATATGTTCAAATGATAAAGGCTTTTTAAGCAAGCTAATAGATAATCAGGCATTCGGAAAAGGTCATGTTTGGGCCAAAAAATAAGCATGTGATTGGCCACAGGTCAAGCTTAGACTTTGAATTTTTTAGCAAGTCAGGCTTAAGATTGGCAAAGCCTAACTCGGCACAGCCTATTCCCACCCCTAATCACATAACAACAAATTATCTTTATAGTGAAAATAAATTTGTTCTTAAATCATATAACTGTAAAAAGATTAGAATATATAATAAAGATTTTGGACATTTCATCATCATTGAAGGTGTGATGATGGCTAACGAAACAACTGACATTATTGTGAAGGAGAATAGAGGATGTGTAACAGCCTGGACCCCTCGCAAGGCAATCCCGATACTGTCACCTCACGATCTTCTCTATCCCCCTTTGTAGTAGAGTTTTTTCCTTCCGTAGGAATCGAACCATGTACACTGGGGTTCAAGTACATGTTCAATCCATTCTCACTACCAATTGAACTAGAAGCTCAATTGGTAACGGGAATGGATTGAACATGTACTTGAACCCCATGGTACAGTGTTTGATTCCAATGGAAGGCAAAAACTCTACTAGATAGGGGAGTAGAGAAGATTGTGAGGTGGCAGTGCCGGGATTGCTTTGCAAGGGGCCTGGGCTGTTACAAAAAAGCGCGTAGTGGGAATGGATTGAACATGTACTTGAACCCCATGGTACAGGATTCAATTCCCATGGAAGGCAAAAACTCTACTAGAGATAAAAGTAGAAAAGATCGTGAGGTGGCAGTGTCAGGATTGCCTTGTGAGGGGCTCGGGCTATTATAGGGTGTATGTTTTTCAAGGTTGATTTAGAAAAAGGGAATGACAAGGTGAGTTAGAGTTTTCTTAAATACATGTTGTGTAGAATGGGCTTTGGTGATATTTGTTTAAAATGGATGGAAGCTACGGTTTTTGCTAGTTACATGTCGGTTTTAGTCAATGGCAACCCGACAAAGGAGTTTAAAGTGGGAAGGGGGCTTAGATAGGGAAATCCCTTTTCTTCGTTTTTGTTCGTAATTTTTGCGGAAGGATTACTCGGCTTGGTTGGAAGATCTTTTTTATAATGGTGATTTTACTGGTTGTCATATAAAGGAGAATTATGTAGTCAATATCCTTCAACTTGCGGATGATACATTGTTAGTAGGCGTTGGTAGTTGGAAACATTTGTGGGCTCTTAAGTATGTGCTCAAAGGATTTGAAGCAGTTTCGGGTCTTGGTGTTAATTTTTTGAAAAGTAAATTCATAGGAGTTAATTTAAAATTTCACTTCTTGGAGGCGGCTTTGAATTTTCTTTCTTGCAGGTTGGAAGGCAAGGAGTTCAAATTTCTCGGTATCCCTATAGGCATGAATCCAAGACGCATCTCTTCTAGGAATTTCTTGTTGCTCAATATGGAATATCGTCTTGCTATTTGGAAATGTAGGATGTTAAGCCTTGGAGGAAGGATTACATTATTAAGATTTGTTTGGAGCAATTTACCGGTGTTTTTGCTGTCTTTCTACAGGGTCTCAATTAAGATATGAAGAAATTTAACTAAGCTTCCAAAATACTTCTTTTGGGAGAGGGGGATGGAAAAATGAGAGTTCATTAGATGGGATGGGAAAACCTTTTCTTTCCAATTTCGTTAGGAGGTCTCAGTTTTAAAAGTGTTGAAGAGTTTAACAAAGCTCTATTTTCAAATGAAGATGGCGCCTTCTAGAGAATTCATACTTTCTGTGGATCGAAGTTCTTCGAGCTAGGTACGATGAATCTGCTTTCACCATTTTTTCTGATTGTAAGGTTATCAACAACAATAATAGAAATAAGGGTTTATTTTGGTGGAAAGACATTTCAACCTTGGAAAAATGTCAAGATGACTGCATTTTCAAATATAATTGCAAGTTTTATTTAGGGAACGATAAATTGTTCTCGTTTTGGGACAGTTTTTGGACAGGCGGGGAAAGGTCGCGCAAATATTTTCCCGGTCTTTTTCGTATTTTCAATTCAAAAAATATGAAGGTGAGCGAAATGAGAGGGTGGACTATGGATGGTTGGCATTGGGGTGATTTTGGAATTAACAATTGTACTGATCTTGTGGTTTGTTTCAGAATCCAAAACCTTAAAAATTCTTTGCTCCAATTCAATCCAATATGCAACACATATGAAAGTGTTATTTGGATTTTCGATGATGGCTTTGCATACATATCAAAATTAGGTTACAATTTGCTATGTAAAGGATTGCAGTACTCTAATTTTGACGCATGAAATCAATCTTTCGAGAACCTTTGGCATTGTAAAATTTTGTTTCGGGTTAAGGTTTTCGTTTGGAGGCTTTTATTGAATATGTTACCTTTGAAGAATTTACTCCTATTAAGAGGTATTTTTCCTTTCAGCCTTTCTTGTTGTACATTATGTAAAGGAGATTTGGAAAACCAATTGCATCTATTTTTCAACTGTGACATGTCCAATAGAGTGTGGCTTGATGTTGCGAGATGGATTGGTATTGAAGGCAGACAGCATGTTGTTGATGTTCATAGTGATTTTATTTTTTGGTTGAATTATTTTAAAAGGAAGAAAGTAGATGCAGGGAGGGAAGGCATTGTTTGGATAGCCACATGTTGAAATATATGTATTTTGAGGAATGGTATATTATTTAAAGATGATAAATGCATTGTTCCTGGTCTAGTTTGGAATATCAAATTGTTGTGTTAGAGGTGGTCCCTAATAGGAAATATTACTCATTCAAATTGTAACTACTATGATTTTTGTAAAAATCATTTACATCATCTAGCATGAGTTGTTATTGGTCTTTAATTTCTCCTTGTTCTCAGACTGTTGTCCGATTTTTTGTAATCGGGTTAGAGTACCCCTAGTACTCTCTTAGTATAATCTTTACTTACAAAAAAATAAATATTTATGTAAACTTTTTGGTCTGGATCTAACTGGTTATATATTTACTTTTCCTAAGGCTTTCCTTGATTATCGATAAACACTTAAATTATAGGTATAATTAGTCCTCGGGTTTCATAAGTTAATTTTAAATTCCGCTTCAGTCCATTAGTAAAATTCGTTATAGTTTGGTTCCGTAATATTAGTTTCGTTAGCAATATTGGTCTCTTTCGTTAGTTTAACTGAGAAAACGTTAGTATTTGCCAACATGGCGTGCCAACTGTGTAATGACTCGACAAATGGATAAAATATATTATTTAAGGGTATCACTTATATCAAACATGGATATTATTTCTTTCTTGATATTCAAATGTGATTACAGAAAGATTTTGTATGCATTTGATTCAAGTTGTGTTGTTATGTTTTCTTTCTTTCTCAATATCATCATTTATCTTGTATGCGTTAATAGCAAGGTTGTGTGGAACTTTCATTTCATCTTGTATCCGTTTATAGGGTTTTAAACTTCATCTTCTTCAATTTCAAAGTTGTCAATTAGTGCTTCCATTGGAACAGTTGGGCTGATTATTCATAGAAAAAAGATGAGGGAGTGTTATTACGAAGATGAATGTGTCTTTTGTATCATGGGTGACATGAACAATGTTAATTTTGAGGGGAAATTACGGGGGTGTAGAAATTCCATAAACCATATGCATAAGGGTTGTAATTTTTTAAATTGTTAGATGACGACGTTTTTGATGAAAGGGATATAAAGATTCAAAGGCAAAAGAAGAAAATGTACAAATTGAAGAAAAAGATCATTTAAACTAGAGGTTGGTTGAAAGTGTCCATTGTGGTTGGATTATTGAGCTTAGTGTTGAATGTTGTATTTGTGACAATGTATTTTTAGGTTAGAATTGTATCCCTCTATGAATTTATTTGTCTTTCATGTGTATCTTTCGTGAAATGTATCTGTCAACATTGTTATGTATGTTGGTTGAAATGAATTTGTGATGATGTTATTAGTGAAATGTTACTTTTGTATCCAATGAACATATCCGAACATATGTAATTTTGTGTAATGAGATTATTAGTGAAATCTAACATAATCGTAACAAAAGGTTGCATTATAATTCATAACAAAAGGTGGTATTATAAGCCATATGTTACATAACAGATCCAACTAAAGTGACATTATAAGGCGTAAGTCATAAACAACAAAATAGGTATTGTAAGACATATGTTACATAACAGAACCAACAAAAGTGGCATTATAAGCAGTGGCGGAACAAGACTAAAAATTTTGGGGCAGCGACCAAATTAAATTATAATTTATAAATAAAAAATTCATACCATAATGTATATAAAATATCTAAATTGTAATAAACACATAGTTGAACATGAAATGATTAAAGAGTATTACATAAAAAATACCTTAAAATGATGCTCTACAGTTTTTTAGTAGCTTGAAATCATCAATAATAGTTTCAGAATCAATACTTGCAACAATTTATCTTTCAATATTAATTGTCATGCCATCTCCTAGAAAATCAGCTTCCATTTTTTTTCTCAATCTTGTATTGATAATTTTCATTCCTGAAAAAGATCTTTTTGTAGTAGTTATAGATACAGGGAGAGTCATGATAAGACATAGCAGTTTATCAATCAAATAATAAATTTCCTTCTATTCGGTTGCAACCAAAGATGAACATAATCTTGAATAGTTGACAAATTATTCAAACTCGATGCTTGACGAGCGTCAATAATAAAATGCTGAAGTTGAAATTTCAAATTAATCTTCTCTTGTTCATTGAAGTCCATAGGATAATATTTTTCAACTAAAGTGCAAATGATATCAATGTTAAAAGCCTTGTAATTATCCTTTGGAGCCAAAGCACAATTTGAGTTAACAAATCAATCGCTTTCTCACTAAATTTGTTATTCAACTCTTACAATTGTTTGTCAATGGTAGTAAAAAATATTTCAACTCTAAAATAATGCTCAATGGTTACCTGATTATCTTCAAGACGAGAATGCTCAAATCTTGTTGTTGAATGAACATCATTAAGATTAGGAATCTCAATATCATGTTTTTCACAAAAAGAGATCACAAAAGTAAACAATTCATCCCAACAAGTTTCTCTTCATTCTTGAATAAGAGTTTTTGTTGTACAAACCAAATGCATAACATTAACTATATCCTGGGATTGTTGTTGTAAAGCTTGACAAAGCATATTTGTGATCCCCATAATTTCTTTCATCAAATGCAATATGAATATGAAATCAATTGACTTCAAATAATTGTAAGCACTATCAGCATCTCCATTGGAAGCATAACTTAATCATTCCTTTGCAAATTTTCTTGAAACATAACAAGTTGCTTCATACATATTATCAAGCTAGAAATAGAAGAGAAGTGTGATCCCCAATGAGTATCCCCAGCTCTCTTCAAAGTACCAATTTAATTTTCACCTTTACCAGTTACAATTTCACCAATCTCTAATAAATGTTCAATTTCATCTAATTGGGAAGCTTGTAACTCGTCATGGCACCTTGTAGAAGAACATACAACATTGACAATTAAAGTCAGCTTCTCAAAGAATTGATGAATTGGTTTAACTTCTCTTGATGTAGTAACCAAAGCAAGTTGCAATCGATGAGCAAAAAATGAACATAATATGCATAAGGACAATCTTTCATAAATAGTGCTTGTAAGACATTCCATTCTCCTATCATATCAACAAATCTCAAAACAAGAGGCATTTGCACTATTTTGGATTCATCACGCGCTTCGTCAACAATTATACAGAATTTGGAATCACCAATTTCTTCACGGATATACTTTTTCACCCTACTTGAAAGAATGTGCAAGATCTCTTTTTGAATTAGATGTGAAGTATACTTGCTATTAGATGAAGCGTTTTCCAACACAACTTTTGTAACTTCGTCATTGTAACATGCTAAGAGTTTTATCGATTCAAGGAAATTGCCTCGGTTTAATGATTTTGTACTTTCATCATGACCTATAAAAGCACATGCTTGAAAAGTTAACCAACAAACAGTGTCAATTGAAGTCTTAAGACGTAGTTGATTCTTTATAATTTTAATTGAGCTTTGAGCTTGAATAATATTCCTAATGTGACAATATTGATTCAACAAGTCTTGACAAGCTTTTATAGCATTGTTATACGGTGAACAAGGATCTTTTTCTATGTGTTTAAGAAATTCACAATTCTTTCCATTTTTAACTTTCTTCCAACCTCTAAAACCTGTTGAAATGAAAACATTGGAACCAGGACGTCACTTGGTCTTTTGTTAAAAAGATAACATGGTAAGCAATAAACAACATCTTCTGAAGGTGAATATTCTAACCATGAAGGAAAAAGGCTAAATCAAGCTTGTTGAAACCATCTTTGATGGTCTTCTTTACCAGACAATGGATATTGCTCCAACTTCATTTGATATGGAGCCTATTTTAAATAAGATTTTCGTATTTCATTCATTTGATTTACATGATATTCCCACATTGAAGGACGTTTTCCAGGATCACGTTCTAAAGAATTTGCAATGTCATCCAAATAATCTCTATTAACATTTTCTTCAATTCTTGGATTCTCAATAACCCCTTGAGGTTCGGACATAGCTGTTAAATTCTCTTCATCTCTTTCTTTCCTCTTGAAAAAAGAATTAATTTTTCTACTCTTCATTGTCACTTTTATGCTGCAAATCAATTAAATAAATTAACACAACACAATAAAATCGCAACATAATTCAATTCTACACATATTATTAATAATTCAATTTTACACATTATTATTATATTAATAAATTAGTAACTTAGTAAATTAGTAATTTGGTTTAGCCAAAATCACAACATTAGAACATAACTTGAAAATTAGTAACTTAGTAAATTACTCTCTCTATCTCACAATAGGTGTCTTCTTTCCTATTTTTATTTGTCTTAAATTATTTGTCCATTTAGATTATCAATGTGATATTTATTATTTTTTTCCATTAATTTAACCTTATTTATTGTATTTTAATTCATATAACTACTCCATTATCTATTATTAATAGGGTTATTTTAGTAAATGATATTCATTTTATTATTGAAATCAACACAATTTATCATTGTCTTAAAAAAGTGTGAAAATCTCAAAGAGGACACCTATTGTAAGACAGAGGGAGTAGTAACTTAGTAAATTTGTAAATTAGTAACTCATTAGTTCTATATTACTATTAGTTTCCATTTTCCAATTCCAATAATATTATCACATATCAGTATCACAATACTACTAAAAATCACAACATAACACCAAAAACAAACACAAAATCTGAACAGAACTTAAAAATCATATTACTCCAAAATCTAAAAAAATTTCAAAATCATATTACTCCAAAATCAAAACAGAACTTGAAAATTACAATACTCTAAAATCTGAACAAAACTTCAAAATCAGAACAGAACATCAACCTAAAATAATGTTAGATTAAATCTTAAATAAGAATAGAACATAAATTTGATTTTCATAAACAATGTTAAATTAAATATTACTCAAGATTTTAAAGAAGCAAGTTAGATGAACATGAACAATATCAAGAATCTTTTGTTCCGACGAAGGTGGGGCAACAAACTCTCGTACCGGCGGTGATGTGGCGTATGGTGTGCTGGGTTTTGCAAAAATTTGTTTTTCTAGAAACCTGAAAAAGTTTAACGAGAGAGAGAGAGAGAGAGATTCAATATTCTAAATTATAAAAGTAGGTTTTGTTTAGTTAAGAGGTTAATGACAGTTTTATTATATTTAATCATAATTAAGGGTAATTTAGTATTTTCACTATATAGAAAAAAAAATTAAAAAAATTGGGGTAGTCCTGCCCCCCTCTCCCAACCATGTTCTGCCACAGATTATAAGCCATAAGTCATAAAATACAAAGCAAAAATAACAGGGTTGGCTAAGAATAAATTTTAGGCCTTTTTGAAGCCTTATTTTTCTTTTTGGATGGTTATTGAGTTGAACCTATATCTGGTGTCGGCTGAGATGAAAAAACAATTGGTATTGGCTGAGTTGAAGCAATAGGCAATGATGGTCGAGGTGAAATAGCAGTTGGTATTGGTTGACTTGAGGTAACAGTTGGGGTTGGTTGACTTGAGGTAGTAATTGGGATGGCCGAGTTGAGGTAGCACTCGAGGATGTCTAAGTTGAAGTAACAACAGTTGTAGGCGACTTGCAAGTGGCCTTGTTGTGACCGTCCTTATGGTACCGACTGCATTTCATACTAGAATTTACTCTTTTGAGTTGTGACTCATTTCTCACTTAGAAAAAAGCTGGACACTATTAGAAAAAATTTGGACACTCAATACTTGAGAGATATGGCCCAGTTAGTTGATATAGTTTGACAAGTATAAAGTTTGAGAGACGAAAAGGCTATGAGAAATAAGAACAAAAGAATAGACCATGTTGGATTTCATGAAAGGATCAAAGAAATATATGACGAACCTATAGATTTCGACAAAAGCGAAATAGACCTTGCTGAATTGAAGCAGGGTCCCTCGTATTCCTGTAAGTTGTTAGTTCCTTCAACTGGAAAAAACCATGTCGAAACGGAAAAGAATGATAGGTTTCCAAAGAAAACATACACTTTCGACATCACTAAATGTGACGAAATATTTGATTTGTTAGTTAAGGATGGACAAATATTAATGCCCCCAGGTGCTAAAGTACCACCTTTAGAATAAAGAAAAAAATAAAGGTTTTTGTAAATTCCATAATTTTTTGGGTCATAAAACTTCTCAATGTTTTCTTTTCAGGGATTTGGTGTAGAATGCAATTCAGGAAGGGAGACTCAAATTTGGTGAGAAGCCTAAGAACCAAATGAGATCGACTCAGATCCTCTTCAAGTTGCAGAAGCTAACTTCACTGAACTTAGTGAGGTTAATATGCTCGAAGTGGTTGAGGGTTCTGAAAATTGTGTGAGCAGCTTCGACACTGATGAAGTTATGGGTAGAAATGTTGGTCGAAGCAAAATCGCTGAAGACTTCATCGATGATGCTTTATTTTACAGTTTCACTGAAGAAATTGATGGCTTTCAGATGAAGCACTTTGTCTGCATGACTACTGAATACTACTTCAAGACATCACCTGATGTCAAAGAGTTTGGCATAGAGACATCTGTTGAAGCTCATGAGGACGTTCAAGGGTCGAATCTCTAACTGGTGACTAAGGAAACTGTTGATGGTTTCATTAAGATGGACAAGGCTACTGAAGGCCTTGACATCGACTTTTCCAAGATAAATTTGAAGGAGGAGGTCGATGTAAACATGGTTGAAGTCAATAATAAACATGCCATAACTACTGGTGACTTAGGTCGTCATGAGGAATACAACAAGGTGGCATATCCTAAGGAGGATGAGACTATAGTCGAATTCCTGCATAGGTGCCAGAAGAAAATTTTTAAAGTGATGTTGTGCCACGTGTGCAGTTCCATTTTCGACAAAAAGGCTGCCTAAAACCTTTAAGGGGTGAGAGAAGCTAAAGTAAATCAAGAGCGAAGAAATGTTCAAAATCCAAGGGGTTTCGACCCAAGGTGAACTGCTCAAGGACAATACATTGTTGAAAAACCCCAAGTTCCTAGAGCAAGGCAACCCACTTTCAAGCCTAGTGGCGAAGTACCCAAAGATAAATGGCTCAAGCCTGTCGACGCCAAAGGAAAAGGGAAGTCGAAGTGGGCCAACTTCGATGTGGAGATAGGTTCTTCGATGGATTATAGGAAGAAGTATAGGTCATCAAAAAGGCTTATGTCTCTGAAAATTACAAGGGAAAAATCCTATGTCAAGGTCACAATAGCGATGGGAACAAAGGAGAAGGAAGGTGCAAAGGGATGCCTTAGTGAAAGATCAAGTTTAATCTAGCACCAACATGCTAGCAGGTAATGTTGAAGATTATGAAGACAAGATAACCAACAAGGTGCTTGTGGGACGAAAATTGTACAACAAAAAGGAGGCTAAGCTAAAATCTGAAGATGAGAATATGATGGACAACTTTGACTCAGACTCAGAAGCCTCCCTCGACATGATAGTGAATGTGGTTTTAGTCATGCCAAGAGAGTACGACAGGATAACTGAGGTCAAAAACTTGGATGCTAACACTGAAGCTGAGATGGCGGCACACAAACTAGTGTGCTACTATGTAATTGAAATTCTGGTATGACAGACTTAAATATCAAATACGATGTTGAGACATTTGATATGTTGCTAATAAACATGGCAAGGAACAAACAACAACATTAAAAATTCTGATATACCAGATATTAACAATCCTACAGGATGTTTAAACATCTGGTTGGACATCGAGCAAGAACACTGCATAAAGTATAAAACAGAAAAGTTGCAAAGAACAAATTCAAATTGTTAACCTAGTTTAATTCAAACTCATATGCTCTGGAGGCTATCAAGCCAGGAAGAAATCTACCATGTAGTATCAATTCAAAGACTTCTCATCAAACACCTACAGTTTACAGTCTTTTCACTTAATCACTACCAATGCAACTTCTACTTAGGAACTCTTAAATATGAGACACTCATATCACTCCCTCAATCACCTCAGTGACAAACTTAACAACATAAGACACACTTCCATGGCAACACCTTAACCTTGCTTCACAACTTCAGTGAAGAACAAAAAATATCTCTTGCTTAAAAGCTTCGAGAATAACAAATAAACACAGCCACAAAGTCTGAAACTTGTTGCGCACGACTGCTCCAAGAACTCAACCCTAATGATATGATATTTACACCTTTGATTGGTTGTTAAACCTAGTTTACAAGGTTTCTTTTTATAACCTAATCCCAACTGGATTTTGGGCCTAAAAATGAAGCATAGCAGCTGCTACAATAATGCAGAAAAATCTGCTACAAATAAAAAGATCTTCAAATAAAAAACTTCCTAAAATATCTCTAAATATAGAAACTCTATATTTATTCAATATTTGATATTTGTCTTCAATATAAATTTGAATCTTCAAGATCTTTAAATCAGCACCACATTGGATTTCTTCTGAATATTCTGCTTTCTGTTATATCATAACAAAATCTTCAATCCACTTTTGGCAGTTTATGATGTCGAATGAATTGTCTTGACATCCTCTTTGACATGTTGTTCTAGATGTTGAAACATTCCAACTCAACATGTTTAGGCGCACAATAGGACTTCCTTGCTTAACATGTTCTTATTTATGCAATATCATGTAAATTTTATTGTTGTTATACTTGTTTTACAAAATTAATGTCAACTCTATAAAAACGGAACTTACAATAATGAATAATGGTTACGTTGAAGAGCAAAATGCTTTCTTTGAGCGGCCAACTGATGCCATGAGGGGGCATTTAAAGCCTCTCTGTATCACTGGAAAAATGGAAAATGTACCTGTGAACCATGTTGATGGAGTTGAATTCGACAAGAACATGGCACATATTGCGCCATGCACCCCGACTGAATTTGAAGTTACCCCTGACGACCATGTATTTTGTTCATTATACCTGCATCCTGTTGAGGGCTTTCGATAGGATAAAGAGGTTGTAAGGGATGAAGGAAATTTCCCACCTTACTTTGTGGAGCCACAGATACGCCCATAAGTTAGGGAAGCGAGGGAAGTAATAATGATTGAACTCGAAGCACTACAAAGAATTTCGGCCTATGTGGCTGAACTAAAACCAAGTTACAAGAAGCCTTAGAGGCTGCGCAAAATCACATGGATGTCAAAGCCAAGATGGAGTTTAACAAAGGAGGTCCTGGCAAAAACTTCAACCCATAACCACCTGATAAAGCTCTGATCGAAGAACAAAACCAAATGCTCGATGCTATTTATGACAATGAGTTTTTAGGTTTTGAGAAGGACCCTTTGTCAGACAACATCAAAATGTTGGCTCAAGATCCTTTGGAAGAAATTGACTTAGGAGAAGGTGAGGTTAAAAGGCCTACGTACATCAGTGCCAACCTTGACCCATAACTCAAAGTCAAAGTAGTCCAGTTACTGAAGGAGTTCAAAGACTGTTTCGCCTGGGACTATGACGAAATGCCTGCTTCTATAAGAGAGCTTGTGAAAGATAAGTTGCCAATCAATAGTGGGAAGAAACTTGTTAAGCAAAATCCGAGATGGTTCGCCCCAATAATCCTCTCCAAAATAAAAGAGGAAATTGAAAGTCTACTTAGATGCAAGTTCATCCGCACTACCAGGTATGTCGAATGGTTAGCTAATATTGTACCAATTATATAAAATAATGGCTCTTTAAGGGTTTGTATTGATTTTAGAGACTTAAATTCCGTAACCCCCAGAAATGAGTATTCGATTCCTGTAGCAGGAATACTAGTCGACTCTGCTGCAGGACATGAATATTTTAGCATGTTGGATGGTTATTTTGGATACAATCAGATATTCATTGCTGAAGAGGATATCCCAAACACCATTTTTTGATGCCCATGAGCCTTAGGCACCTACGAATGGGTAGTTATGCCTTTTGGTTTAAAAAATGTTGGGGCAACCTATCAAAAAGTAATGAATTCGATCTTCCATGATTTATAGACACTTTTATGCAAATTTATATTAATGATATTGTTGTTAAGTCTATTTCAGGGAAAAATCACATGAATTATCTTCGACATTCCTTTGAAAGGACAAGAAAGCATGGTTTTAATATGAATCCTCTTACGTGTGCTTTTTGTAACGCCCCAGTTTATTTATTTAATTATTGAATTTAAATAATTGGAAAATTGTTGTGAGTTGTGTGAATTGTGAAGTTTGGCGGTGTATTGTGTGAAAGGATAATGTTATTTTAATTTATATAAGTTTAAATAATTTATATTATATTGAAATAAATATTGGAATATTAAGTGAAATGGTAGATTGGTAATTGGACAGGGGAATAGTGAGGGCAAGTTGGGGGTTCCATATTAGGGGTCCAAGGGTTGTGTTTGGAATTAGGAGAAGTTGGGGAAGCATTCGTGAAAATTGATCGTGGAAATTCTGAGAAGAGCTTGAAGAAGAGAGAAGAGGAGAAAGGCTAGAGGCAAGGATTTAGTGAGAAAGGAAGATATTTTTCCTCAAATTAAGGTAATGGTGGGTTCTCTTTCATCTTTTAAGGGCATTATGATATGAATGTTGGGGTGGATGTCCTTAGGTATGTTAGTTGGGGTTTTATGGAAAAACCTAGGATCTGATGAGTAGATTTTGAGGGATTTTGATGAATTGATGGGTGTTGTACGTTGTAAATTATGTATGTGTATTAGTTATAAGTGTTATACCTAAATCTGTGATTAAAAATGGTGAAAGGCGGGTTTTTGAGTGAAAAATCATAGCAGGAGTTTTACTGTCATCGCAAAGTTTTTCTGTCAAATTTCTGTTGCCCGCTTAGCGAGCAGTTGCTCGCTTAACGAGCAGTTAAAATTTGTCTTGCCCGGTTAGCGAGCAGTTAAAAATCTGAATTTCCCCCAACCTGATAGGAGGTCGCTTAGCGAGCAAGGGGGTCGCTCAGCGAGACCTGGAAGTGAGAAAATGTGTTTTTAATTCATTAAAATTCATGAAAAATTGTGTTTTTATGTTTTAGTAAGGTTGGTAAGCTGTTGATACGGTGTGAGCATGTTTATAGAGGTTGTATGTGCATTTTTTTAAAGTTGAAAATTGTTGTGTGAAACTTGTGAATGCACAATGTATGTTTAGTTGTGTATGTGTTGTTGATATAAAACTATTAGTATGAGAATGAATATGCATGAAATGTTGTTGTTGTTGTTGAATATTGTTGTTGTTGTTCTTGTTGCATGTTGTCGTTGTTGGTGAGGTGATTGTGTCCAATCACGGTGTAGGGTGTGATCATGAAATAAGGGTCACACTGGACCATGAAATAGGGGTCAAGGATGTAATCATGAAAAAGGGGTTGCATTGGACCATGGAAAAGGGGTCACGAGTTTCGACGGGAACTGGATTATGAAATAGGGATCAATTCTTTTTACCAAATGCATTGAGTATATGGTTGACTCTCATTTGCATGCATTGTTGTAGATGTATATGTTGTTGATGTGTTTGTTGTATATGTGTGGATGTGTTGTGATTCTTGTTGTGATGAGTATGTTGTTGTTGTACTTATGTGATATATACCTTATAATTATATTATTTTTCTCTTTTAATTGATTTAAGAATCTCACCCCTTCTGTTTGAATGTTACCTCTATGTTGGTAACGTGCAGATACTCAGGAGTAGTCGTGGTTGTGGCGTCCGCTCTGATACGTTACATGGGATTCAGGAACGTCGTTTTGTTACTTTAGTTCATATATTATGTTTGGAACATGTTGGTGTTATTTTAGAAGTTTTCAAACTATTTTCTATATTAATGATGACACTACAATTTTGTTTTTCCGCTGCTTAAGTTGAATATATTTCCATTTCATGTTATGTATCAAATTTGTAAGAGCATATTTTGATTGGTTGAAAGTAGCACCTTGAATTGAGAATGACATTTTACTCTGATTTGTTGTATTTTATTTATTAAAAATGACGGGGGAAATTCTGGGTGTTACAATTGGTATCAGAGCAGGTTGGTTCGTCTGACCAAGTCGTCGAGTTATTGTCATTGTCAAAGTTAGGGTCCGTGATAGTCGGTCGTTGTATGTATAAGTGTTTAGACCGTTGTTTCTTGTTGTTGTTGCTTAGCAGTTGAGAATGGCTAGAAGTAACGATGCTGCACTTGCTGCCGTTATGCAGGGTATGGCTCAAGCTGTGCAGAATTTGCTGAATGTTGGGAACAACGAGAATGATGAATTCTGGAAGAACAATCCACCTATTTTCAAGGGAAAGCATGACCTGGATGGGGTGCAAGAGTGGATCAAGGAGATCGAGAGGATCTTTCGGGTGATGATGTTCTAAGGCACAAAAGGTGCGATTGGGTTCTCACAAGCTGGTAGGAAAAACTGATGATTGGTGGGTCGGTACTCAGCAACGATTGGAAGTATTTTCCTGAAGTTGTTTGAGGGAAAAAAGAGATAAAGTTTCTAGAATTGAAGCATGGTAGCATGCCAGTGATAGAGTATGCTGCTAATTTTTTAGATTTGGCCAAGTTACATTTGCATTATAGTGAGGTGACTGCTGAGTTCTCGAAGTGTGTGAAATTCGAGAGTGGTTTGAGGCCTGAAATCAAACAGGCGATTGTCTATCAAAGGATCAGAAAATTTCCAGATTTGGTTGACTGCTGTAGGATCTTTGAGGAAGATATCAAGGCTTGATCAGAGCATTTCAAAGGTTTGGCTGATAAGAGAGGAAAGCAACAGATGCACCGTGGGAAGCCTTATGCAGCTCTGGCTCATAAAGGTAAACAAAGAATTACTGATGGCAAGAAGCCAAGTGGAGGAGGAGCTTATGTTCCTCTGAAGTGTTATAAATGTGGTAAGTTGTGTCATTGTGTCAGTGAATGCACGAGTGACGTGAAGAAGTGCTTCAAATGTGTACAACCTGAGCATTTGATTGCAGATTTCAAGACTAACATGGTGACTTGCTACAGCTATGGAAAGCAAGGCCATATCAGCACTCATTGTCTGAAGCCAAAGAAAGCTTCAACTAGAGGGAAAATGTTTGCTCTGATAGGAACTCGGACTTCTAGTGAGGATCGACTAATCAGAGGTATTTGCTACATTAATGATACACCTTTGATTTCTATGATTGATACTGGTGCAACACACTGTTTTATTGCAGCTGATTGTGTAGGTCTCATTGTTTCTTCGTTGAAAGGAGGAATAGTTATCGAAACTCCTGCGCAGGGATCAGTGACTACTTATCTGGTTTGTTTACAGTGTCCTTTATCGATTTATGGTAAGGACTTTGGTGTCGATCTCGTTTGTTTTCCATTAAAGGGTCTTGATGTGATTTTGGGAATGAACTGGTTGGAGTTCAACTATGTTCATATCAATTGTTACAATAAGACTATTTGATTCATTGCTCCGGAAGAAGAGAAGGAACAAGGTTACTTATCTGCTAAAGAGTTGAAGGAGCTTTTGGATGAAGAATCTCAAGTGTTAACTTTGTTTACATCCTTAGTGGTCGAGAACGATACTGTAATGAATGAGTTACAAGTGGTGAGAAAGTTTACAGAAGTATTTCCGGATGATATTGTTGATGTACCTCCGGAATGGGAAGTAGAGTTTAGTATTGATCTTGTACCTGGTAATATACCTATTTCTATGGCTCCGTATTGTATGTCGGCGTCCGAGCTATCGGAGTTAAAGAAACAGTTAGAAGAGTTGGTAGAGAAGAAATTCGTGAAACTGAATGTGTCACCTTGGGGAGCTCCGGTGTTGCTAGTAAAGAAGAAAGATGGAAGTATGAGATTGTGCATTTATTACAAATAGTTAAATAAAGTGACGATCAAGAACAGGTATCCACTTCCGAGAATAGGTGACTTGATGGATCAATTGGTAGGTGCGCGGGTGTTTAACAAGATTGACTTGCGGTCGGGTTATCGTCAAATATGTGTAAATGATGAGGATATTCATAAGACAGCTTTCAAGACTCGGTATGGACATTATAAATATATGGTGATGCTGTTTGGAGTTACTAATGCACCTAGAGTATTTATGGAGTATATGAATCAGATTTTCCATGAGTACTTGGATCAGTTTGTGGTTGTTTTCACATATGATATTTTGATTTACTCTAAGTCAGTAGAAGAACATGCAGAACATCTACAGATTGTATTACAAGTGTTGAAGGATAGAAAGCTTTATGTGAAGTTATTTAAGTGTGTGTTCTGGTTGAAAGAGGTGAGTTTTCTTCGTCATGTCATTTTGAGTAATGGACCCATCCAAGGTAGATGAAGTTCTCCAATTGGAAGCTCTGAAGTCGGTGAGTGAGATCAAAAGCTTTTTGGGATTAGCTAGTTATTATCGAAGATTCATCGAGGGGTTCTCGAAGTTAATTCTTCTGTTGACCCAGTTAACTTGTAAAGGTAAGGTGTTTGTGTGGTATATTCTTTGTGAGCGAAGTTTTGTTGAGCTGAAGAAGTGATTGACTACAACTCCAGTTTAGATTTTGCCTAAACTTGATGAGTCATTTGTGGTGTTTTGTGATGCTTCTCTAATGGGTTTAGGAGGAGTATTGATGCAAAATAACCAAGTGGTGGCTTATGCTTCATGTTAATTATGGATTCATGAGAGGAATTACTCTACTCACGATTTGGAGTTGTCAGTAGTGGTGTTTGTACTAAAGATCTAGAGACATCATCTTTATAGTTCTTAATTAGAGGTGTTTAGAAATCATAAGAGCTTGAGGTATCTGTCTGACCAAAAGGAATTGAATATGAGGCAGAGATATTGGTTGGAATTTTTGAAGGATTATGATTTCGGCTTGAATTATCACCCGATAAAGCTAATGTCATAGCAGATGCTTTGACTCGGTAAAAAATTCATATGTTGGTTATAATGATGAGAGAGTTGGAGTTGATTAACTAATTAAGAGACATGAGTTTGGTCTATGAGAAGACGTCGTATAGTGTGAAATTGGGAATGTTGAAGATTAACAATGATTTTCTTGCTAATATCAGAGAGAGCCAGAAGTCAAATTTGAATTTGGTAGACTTGATGGTTAGAGATGAGCGCGTGGGAAATGGTGATTTTCGTGTGGATGATCAAGGTGTATTGAGATTTCGTGAGAGAATTTGTATTCCTGGAGATCCAAAACTGAAAAGAATGATTCTTGAAGAAGGTCACAGAAGTAGTTTGAACGTGCACCCGGGAGTTACAAAGATGTATCAGAATTTGAAAAATATATATTTTTGGCCTGGATTGAAGTGTGGTGTAGCTCACTTCGTGTACGCTTATTTGACTTGTCAGAAGTAGAAGGTATAACATTAGAAACCTGTTGGTTTGATGCAACCGTTGGATATTCCAAAGTGGAAATGGGATAGTATCTCTATGGATTTTGTTACGGGATTACCTAACATTCCGAGAGGGAACGATGCGATTTGGGTAATTGTTGATCGACTGACGAAATCAACACATTTTATCCCGAATGGTATTAGCTTTTCATTGTAGAGGTTGGTCAAGATTTATATTCATGTGATTATAATGTTGCATGGGATTTCATTGAGCATTGTGTCAGATAGAGATTCAAAGTTTACTTCTAGATTTTGGGAGAGTTTGCAAGAGGCGTTGGGCTCAGAGTTGAGGTTGAGCTCCGCTTATCATCCGCAGACAGATGGGCGGACGAAAAAGACTATACAATCTTTGGAATATTTGTTGAGAGATTGTGTACTTGAACAAGAAGGTGCTTGGGATAATCATTTATCATTGAAGCATTGTATGGTAGGAGATCTCGAACACCTTTATCAGAATGATACCTTTTGAAGCATTGTATGGTAGGAGATCTCGAACACCTTTATGTTGGCATGAATCAGGTATGAGTATAGTGCTTGGACCTGAGATTGTTCAGCAAACCACTAAGATGGTGAAGTTGATTCGAAAGAAGACGAAGACTTCACAAAGTAGACAGAAGAGTTATCGCGATAAGAGAAGGAAGGATTTTGAATTTTAAGAAGGAAACTATGTATTTTTTAGAGTTACACTGGTAAGGGGCTTTAGACGTGCTTTGAAGTCGAAGAAGCTTACTCTGAAATTCATTGGTTCGTATCAGATTTCGACAAGAGTTGGGTCAGTTGCTTATAGAGGTTCGTTACCATCGCAGTTGTTAAATTTGCATGAGGTATTCCATGTTTCGCAGCTTCGAAATCATGTTCTGGATCCATCACATGTGATACCGATGGATGATGTGGAAGTAAGGGATAACCTACGGTTAAGGCTTTACCTGAGCGTATCGATGATCGCAAAGTGAAACAGTTGAGAGGCGAGGAGATTGTCCTCGTGAATGTGGTATGGGGAGGTGCTGGCGATGGGAACATTACTTGGGAATTAGATAGTAAGATGCGGGAGTCTTATCCGAATCTGTTTGTGTCAGGTAAATTTTTAAGACTAAAATATTCAAGTGGAGGAGAGTTGTAATGCCACGTTTTATTTATTTAATTATTTAATTTACGTAATTGGAAAATTGTTGTGTGTTATGTGAATTGTAAAGTTTGGCAGTGTGTTGTGTGAAGGTATAATGTTATTTTAATATATATAAGTTTAAATAATTTATATTATATTGAAATAAATATTAGAATATTAAGCGAAAGGGTAGATTGATAATTGTACGAGGGAATAGTGAGGGCAAGTTGGGGATTCCATATTTGGGGTCCAAGGATTATGTTTGGAATTAGGAGAAGTATTCGTGAAAACTGATCGTGGAAATTCTAAGAAGAGCGTGAAGAAGAGAGAAGAGGAGAAATGTTATAGGCAAGGATTTCCTGATAAAGGAATATATTTTTCATCGAATTAAGGTAAGGGTGGGATCTCTTTCATCTTTTAAGGGTATTATGCTATGAATGTTAGGGTAGATGTTGTAACACCCCAAAGTCGATTTTAATTTAATTGATATGCTTTCTTGTGAATTTTGATGTTTATGACGTTATTTGATGTTTTATGGAGTGTTGGGGATGACTTAATATATTATTAATATTAGAAATATTAAGTTTAGTGGGTTTAGTTATTATTTGAGATTAAATAAAATAAAATAAAAGGAATTAGAGGATAAGGGCAATGTGGTCATTTGATGGGGAATTAATGAGGGTTTTATTGGGAAATACTAAATAGGTATTAGGGGAAAGAGTGACAAAAAGAGAAAAAGGGGTTTTGTGAACGATCAATTGGGAGCGATCGTATTTTTGGAGAGAAGGAGAAAAGCTCCGAGGAAGTAAAATATAGGGCAAAAGGCTTGAAGTTTTGCGAAGATTAACAAAGGAATTAAGGAACCAAAGGTATGGGGAGTATTTTTCCTTTCGGTATTATAATGTGGGAAACAAAATTGGGGTTTTTGAGGTATAGGTTTTAGGGTATGGGGTTTTGTGATGAAATGATTTGTTGGTAATGATTTTGTGTGAATTATGATGTTTTAATGATGTATATGATGTTATAAAGAGGAATGTTTGTGTTGATGATGTTTTTCTGATGTATTGCTGTCAATTTTTGTATCTGGGGGGGTTTTACCGCAGAGGGAAGAATCTGGAAAATCGCAGAAAATCTGCAGAAATCCCGAAGCTCGCTTGGCGAGCCCAAATAGGGAGTTGGGCGTTGAGCGAGCAGGATGTCTCGCTTAGCGAGCCCTGAGAAACTTTGAAAAAAATGTTTAAAAAAAAAAAAACTTTTTTTGAGGTGGTATGTCTTAGATTACTATGATGTTTTAGAGTCGTCGTTTGACGTGTTTTATGAGGTATATGATGTAGGGTTATTAATTATATGATGTGTGAAGATTTCCTTAATTTTTATGAGTTGTGAAGTATGAGTAGAATTAGTAATTAAATAATGTATGATGGATTAAACTGATTTCCTTAAGTTAAGAGGTATGGATAACATGACGTAGAGGTATGATGACATGCGTGAGTATGAGAATTATGATTAATGATGGATGTGGATGCAATGTTATGATGTTTTGAGGATGATGTATGTATAATTGCGTATTGCATTCATGACATTGAATTACGAGGGGACTTCGGTCCAATTGGTAGCTTCAATCCCATTGTGTCGATTTGAGTGATATGATGTTATGATGTGCTCCCTTAGGGGAGGGTTTATGGCCCAATGTCCATCTATGAGGATGTTTCGGTACCACATGCATTATTAAGAGGTTGTATATCATTCTAAATGACATAGCATGAGTTGCATTGATTTTGTGTAATGATGAGATGTACTTGATGTTGTGTATAAATGAGTTATGATTTAATTGTTGTTGTTGTTGATGTTTCTAAATTCTCATTTCTATATCATTTTATTGAATGTGAATTTTATTCAACCTGTCTGCCTTCTGGTGATGGTATATTATACCATCCTGCAGATAATCAAGTTTAGCTTAGCGCGTGCTTAACTCAGAGGTAGCGAGTTGCCGAGTTAGTTAGAAGTGGAGTCCGGCTCTGTGTCCAGTAACATCTGGATGGGTTTCCATTTGAGTTGTTTTTGTTTTATTTAGATTAAGATGTTAATTCTGTTGAGTACTTGATTAAATGATACTTGGGATAACTTAGGAGGTTTATTTTATTACAGATGAATTGATGGGCTAAAGACGTGTCTAATTATGTGTCTAGCGGTATCTTAACTGCAAGTGCACAGCCTATCGAAGTAATATTTAAGATTATCGATCCACAGGGACTCTATGGTTACTTAGTGCTAGATGAACTTCTAGTTTAGCTAAGGTGAAGGGTTGTCACGATTTTTTGTTGTTTTTAAAGATTAAAAGCGGGAATTAAATTTAAGTTTTAATAAAATAATACTAAGGCGGTCGGTATGTAATTATGCTAACTTAGGCGGGTCAATCTAACCTAGGCTTATAAAGGTGTTCACTTAATTATTATGTAGAGGTTACCAGTTTAAATACCCTTAACTCACACTCTCGTGGTCTTATCTCAGATCTTATCCCTAAAGCCCTATGCCTGCTCTCGCTAGCCCATAAGTGTTTAGAGATAATTTTTGGAAACTTAGTAATTCTAATTTATTTTAAAGCGCTCTCGATGTGTTTAATTTAAATGCCTAACTTTAGCTATCTGGTTAAAATCTCACACTCTCGTGGTCTTGACCTAACCTAATACACTTTCCTTACTCTCGTAACAAAAAGGTCGATTTTAAATAAAAAGTATCAGCCAGAATACTAAGCTATTAATTATTTTAAGCCTATAGTTTATTTTACCGATTTAGTTTGTTTTAATTACATACCGCCCTAAGGTAATTAGCTACTCATTTTTGTTGAACCAGACAGAGGCAGAGAAACAATAAACGAAATATTCATGGCAGAAAAATAAATACTCAACATAAATATAAAGTTGCAAATTAAAAATAAACCTGGTTAACAATAAAATGGCAGACTCCTTCTTCCACAGACCGGAAAGCTTGGAGTAATTGGCGGAATCGAAAATAAAATAAAAATTCTGAAGGCTTTGAAACAAATAAATTTTTATAACAATTTCCTGATGTTGGAAATTGTTATAGGTTGGGTTTGGATACAATAAAAATAGAATACTGAAAATAATGCTGAAACAAAAATAAGGTTGTAAATTAATTCGGCAGAGCTTCCGCAAGAAATTGATAAAATAATACTCTGTAAATTGTTCAAATGAATTATGCTATTTATAGAAGAATTAATGGGCTTGTGGTTGAACTTGTTTGCTTGGGCCTCGTAGGAGCAGTTGAGAGAATACAGGAACGTGGCTGGAAAATAGGCAGATCATGTGCACGTAACGTTTTGACGTAGTCTCAGTCAAATAACCTCCTTTTTCCCTTGTCACGGTCGTGACAAGGGCATCACGTTCGTGTCCCTTGAATTTTAAGTGTCACGGTCGTGACAAGGTCATCACGGTCGTGATTGCTTCTTTTGGGGTGTCACGGTCGTGACACCTAGGTGACGACCGTGAGTGCAACAAAATATGCAGGTTTTGCAGGTTTCTTCATTTCTTCATCTTTTTATGGTTGTTTTGGTTCCTTTTGCTCTTGGCTCATGATTTAGCTTTGTATACGATGTAGCTGCAAAATGGTAAGGAAAACTCGAGGAATCGGGTGTTAAAACGACGATTATGCGATAAAATGGTAATGAAACTTAGCAATATAATCGATACATTTTCTCGTTATCATGAATTATGACTTATTGTTTTCCGCTGCATATTTATCGAAGAAGAGATTTAAGGTGTGTTCATGATTTTTATTAACTCGTGTTACGGGACAGGACTCAATGTGATGTTTTATGATGCATGAGTTATCTGAAGCATGTGACATCTTTTCTTGAGGTTTACTCTGATAAATGAATAAAATGTATGTTATTTGTGATGGGGTAGAAAGGGTGTTACATTAGTGATATCAGAGCAGGTTGGTTTGTCTGGTCGTGTTTGTCGTTGTCAGTCGTGTCGGTTAATGCGTTTGAGTGTTTTGAGGTTGAGTTGTTTTCTGAAGATGTTGGTGATTTGTAGAATGGCTTCAAATCGTGCTCTTACGGATGCAGTAGCTGCACTTGCTCAAGCTACAGTGCAGAACAATGTTCGTGATGAATTTCATGCCTTGTGGGTTTTTCAGAGGAATAACCCACCTAAGTTCGAGGGTTCCCATGAACTGGAGAACGCGCATAAGTGGTTGAAGGAGATTAAGAAGATTTTCAGGACTATGGTATGCTCCGATGCTCAGAAGGTGCAGTTTGGCACCTATATGCTGGATGAAGAGGCTAAGGATTGGTGGGATAATACCCGTCAGAGATTGGAAGGAGCTAGGGATGCGATAACTTGGAATGTGTCCAGGATGGAATTTTTGAGTAAGTACTTTCCTGAAGACGCTCGTGGCAAGAAAGAGGTCGAGTTCTTAGAGATGAAGCAGGGGAACATGACGGTGGCAGAGTATGCTGCCAAGTTTGAGAGGTTAGTGAAGTTATGTCCTCACTACAACTGTGATGATGCTAAGTTGTCAAAGTGTTTGAAGTTTGAGAATATGATGAGACCCGAAATCAAGAAAGCGATTGGTTGTCAGTAGATTTGAGGGTATGCTAAGCTCGTGGATAAGAGTATGATATATGATGAGGATGGTCGAGCTCGATTTGCTCACTGTAAGTAGGTGAGTGAGAAGAAAAACAGGGGTCAGTTTCGAGGGAAACTTTATGCGACACCAAATGACAAGGGGAAGCCAAAGGTTCCTGATGGGAAAAATCCAAGTGAGGGAGCAGGTTCTACTCCTCACAAGTGCTACAAGTGTGGCGAAGCAGGTCACAAATTTGATGTGTGCACTGCTACTGTGATAAGATGTTATAGGTATGGTAAGAAGGGCCATATAAAAAATGAGTTTACGAATGTTAAACCAACTTGTTTCAATTATGGTGAAGAGGGACATATCAACACTCAATGTTAGAAACCAAAGAAGGCTACTATTGAGGCTCAGACTATCGGTAGAGTGTTCGCCTTGAGTGGTTCAGATGCTCAGAAGAAAGATAACTTGATTAGAGGTACTTTTTTATCAATGATGTTGAGTTGGGTGCTGTAATTGATACTGGAGCTACTCATTTGTTTATTTCGATTGAGTGCGCGACCAGGTTGAATTTGCCTTTGACTATTATGAATGGTAATATGTTGATTGAAATGCATGCTGACGGTTCAGTTACGACTAACCATGTGTGTTTGAAGTGTCATTTGACCATTTATGGTAAGGATTTCTTGATGGATTTAAAGTGCTTACCTTTACGCCATATGGATATGGTTCTTGGAATGAACTGGATGGAATTTAACTTTGTGCATATCAATTGATATGCAAAGACGGTAGAGTTTCTAGAGTTTGATGGTAGTGGATAAATGATGTTTCTATCTGCGAAGCAAATGGAAGAACTTAAAGCGGATGAAGCCCATATGTTTTCTTTATTTTTGACGTTGCAAGTGGACCGTGAACAAGCGGGTGTGGAGTTACCTGTTGTCCAAGAATTTTTTGAAGTGTTTCTGGATGAAATTAGTGATTTACCTCTAGAGCATGAAGTAGAGTTTGTTGTGGATTTGGTACCAGATACTAGTCCTGTGTCGATGGATCCTTATCAGATGCCAGCTTCAGAGTTGAGTGAGTTGAAGAAACAACTTGAAGAACTTCTTGAGAAGAAATTTATTCGTCTAAGTGTTTCTCCGTGGGGTTCTCTTGTGTTGTTGGTTAAGAAAAAGGATAGTAGCACGAGGTTGTGTGTCGATTATAGACAATTGAATAAGGTGACTATCAAGAATAAATATCCACTTCCAAGGATCGATGATTTGATGGACCAGTTTGTGGGAACTTGTGTTTTTAGCAAGATTGATTTGAGGTCGGTTTATCATCAGATTCGAGTTAAAGTAGATGATATTCCGAAGATAGATTTTCGAACAAGGTATGGTCACTATGAATATACTGTGATGCTTTTTTGTGTATCCAATGCACCTGATGTATTCATGGAGTATATGAATCAGACTTTTCATGAGTATTTGGATAAGTTTGTAGTGGTTTTTATTGATGACATTATGATTTACTCAAAGTCGGAAAAAGAACATGAATGACACCTGAGGATTGTATTACAAGTGTTACGAGAGAAGAAGCTTTATGCTAAGTTGTCGAAGTGTGAGTTCTGGTTGAAGGAAGTGAGTTTCCTTGACCATGTGATTTCTAGTGGTGGGATTTCAGTGGATCCTTCGAAGATTGATGTTGTGTTAAATTGGGATACTCTGAAGTCTGCTACTGAGATCAGGAATTTTCTTGGTTTGGCCGGTTATTACCTAAAGTTTATAGAGGGTTTTTCTAAGTTGGCATTGCCTTTGATTCAGTTGACTCGGAAGGGTCCGACTTATGTATGGGATGTTGCTTGCGAGAAGAGTTTTGTTGAGTTAAAGAAGAGGTTGACTACTGCTCCAGTTTTGATTTTGCCAAATCCGAATGAATCTTTTGTGGTGTATTGTGATGCTTCAAATATGGGTCTTGGTGGCGTTTTGATGCAGAATGGTCAGGTAGTTACCTATGCTTCTAGACAGTTACATGTTCATGAGAGGAACTATCCTACCCATGACTTAGAGTTAGCATCCGTGGTTTTTGTGTTAAATATTTGAAGACACTATCTGTTTGGATCGAGGTTTGAGGTGTTCAGTGATCATAAGAGTTTGAAATACTTTTTTTATCATAAGGAACTAAACATTAGGCAAAGGAGATGGTTAGAGATGTTGAAAGACTTTGATTTCAATTTGAGTTGCCACCCTGGTAAGGCTAATATGGTTGCAGATGCTTTGAGTAGGAAGACTTTGCATATGTCGACAATGATGGTGAAAGAACTTGAGATGATTGAATAATTCAGAGACATGAGTTTGTTGTGTGAAACTACGAATAAAAGATTGAACCTGGGTATGCTTAAATTGACGAATGATATTGTGGAGGAGATCCGTATATGGGAACAATTAGATTTGAAGTTGGTTGATCAAATGACTTTGATTAAACAAGGTAACGAATGAGAATTCTGTATTGATGAAAATAGTATGATGATGTTTCGAGATCGTGTGTGTGTGTTCCTAGTGTCCCAGAATTGAAGAAAAGTATTCTAGAGGAAGGGCATCGAAGCCGATTGAGTATTCACCCTAGTGATACTAAAATGTATCATGATTTGCAGTAACTATTTTGGTGGCCGGGTATGAAGCGAGATGTTGCAGAGTTTGTGTATGCTTGTTTGGTTTGTCAGAAATCGAAGGTTGAAAATCAAAAGCCTTTAGGTATGATGCAACCGTTGGGTATTCCGGAATGGAAATAGGATAGCATTTATATGGATTTTGTAACAGGTTTGCCAAAGACGGTGAAGGGAAATGATTCCATTTGGGTAATTATTGACCAATTGCCTAAGTTGGCGCATTTCTTGCCAATGAAGATTAATCATTCCATGTCAAAGTTAGAAGAGATATATATTGATGAGATTGTGAAGTTGCATGGAATACCGTCGAGTACTATGTCGGATAGAGATCCACAGTTTACATCGAGATTTTGGAAAAGTTTACAAGATGTTTTAGGAACCAAGTTGAGGATGAGTTCTGCTTATCATCCACAGACGAACGGTCAGACAGAACAGACTATCCAATATTTAGAGGATTTGTTGAGGGATTATGTGTTGGATCATGGGGTTGCATGGGATAGTCATTTACCATTGATTGGGTTTACTTATAATAACAGTTTTCATGCGAGCATTGGTATGGCTCCGTATGAAGCATTTTATGGGAGGCGGTGTAGGACTTCATTGTGTTGGTATGAGTCAAGCGAAAGTGTTGTGCTCGGATCTGAGATTGTGCAGGAGATGACTGAAAAGATTAAGATAATTCAAGAGAGAATGAAGACTTCACAAAGTAGTCAGAAGAGTTATCGTGATAAGATGATGAAAGCACTTGAATTTCAAGAAAGAGATCATGTGTTCTTGAGGGTTACTCCAGTGACTGGTGTCAGAAGAGCTTTGATGTCCAGGAAGCTCACTCCTCGTTTCATTGGTCTGTATCAGATTTCGCAAAGGTTTGGAGAGGTGGCATATCAGATTGCATTATCAATGTCACTTGCAAATTTGCATGATGTGTTTCATGTGTCACGTCTGAGGATATATATTACAGATCCGTCACATGTGATCTAGATGGATGACGTTCAAGTAAGAGATAATTTGAATGTGGAGGTTTCACCAATGCGGATAGACGGTAGAGAAATGAAGCGATTAAGAGGTAAAAAGATTGCCTTGGTGAAAGTATTTTGGGGTGGACCAACTAGTGATAGTTGGACTTGGGAAAGAAAAGACCAGATGAAGGAATCGTATCTGATGCTGTTTGCTTCAGGAATATTTTCAAGGACGAAAATTCTTAAGTGGGGGAGAGTTGTAACACCCCAAAGTCGATTTTAACTTAATTGATATGCTTTCTTGTGAATTTTGATGTTTATGACGTTATTTTATGTTTTGTGGAGTGTTGGGGATGACTTAATATATTATTAATATTAGAAATATTAAGTTTAGTGGGTTTAGTTATTATTTGAGATTAAATAAAATAAAATAAAAGGAATTAAAGGATAAGAGCAATGTGGTCATTAGATGGGGAATTAGTGAGGGTTTTATTGGGAAAGACTAAAGAGGTCTTAGGGCAAAAGTGACAAAAAGAGAAAAAGGGGTTTTGTGAACGATCAATTGGGAGCGATCGTATTTTTGGAGAGAATGAGAAAAGCTCTGAGGAAGGAAAATCCAGGGCAAAAGGCTTGAAGTTTTGCGAATATTAACAAAGGAATTAAGGAACCAAAGGTATGAGGAGTATTTTTCCTTTCGGTATTATAATGTGGGAAACAAAATTGGGGTTTTTGAGGTATAGGTTTTAGGGTATGGGGTTTTGTGATGAATTGATTTGTTGGTAATGATTTTGTGTGAATTGTGATGTTTTAATGATGTATATGATGTTATAAAGAGGAATGTTGGTGTTGATGATGTTTTTCTGATGTATTGCTGTCAATTTCTGTATCTGCGGGGTTTTATCGCAGAGGGAAGAATCTGGAAAATCGCAGAAAATCTGCAGAAATCGCGAAGCTCGCTTAGCGAGCACAGACAGGGAGTTGGGCGCTGAGCGAGCCCTGAGAAACTTTGAAAAAAATGTTTTTTTAAACTGTTTTCGAGGTGGTATGTCTTAGATTACTATGATGTTTTAGAGTCATCGTTGGACATGTTTTATAAGGTATATGATGTAGGGTTAGTAATTATATGATATGTGAAGATTTCCTTAATTTTTATGAGCTGTGAAGTATGTGTAGAATTAGTAATTAAATGATATATGATGGATTAAACTGATTTCCTTGAGTTATGAGGTATGAATTACACGACGTATATGTATGATGGCATGAGTGAGTATGAGAATTATGATTAATGATGGATGCAGATGCAATGTTATGATATTTTGAGGATGATGTATAATTGCGTCTTGCATTTATGGCATTGAATTATGATGAGACTTCGGTCCAATTGGTAGCTTTAATCTCTTTGTGTGGATTGGAGTGATATGATGTTATGATGTGCTCCCTTAAGGGAGGGTTGATGGCCCAGTGTTCATCCATGAGGATGTTTCGGTACCACATGCATTATTAATAGGTTTCATATCATTCTAAATGGCATAGAATGAGTTGCATTGATTTTGTGTAATGATGGGATGTACTTAATGTTGTGTATAAATGAGTTATGATTGAGTTGTTGTTGTTGTTGTTGATGATGTTTCTAAATTCTAATTTATATATTATTTTATTGAATATGAATTTTACTCACCCTACCTTCCTTCTGGTTATGGTATATTATGCCATCCTGCAGATAATCAAGGTTAGCTCAGTGTGTGCTTAACTCAGAGGTAGCGAGTTGCCGAGTTAGTTAGAAGTGGAGTCCTGCTATGTGTCTAGTAACATCTGGATGGGTTTCCATTTGAGTTGTTTTTGTTTTATTTGGGTTAAGATGTTAATTCTGTTGAGTACTTGATTAAATGATACTTGGGATAACTTAGGAGGTTTATTTTATTACAGATGAATTATGACTTATTGTTTTCCGTTACATATTTATCGAAGAAGAGATTTAAGGTGTGTTCATGATTTTTATTAACCCGTGTTACCGGACAAGACTCAATGTGATGTTTTATGATGCATGAGTTATTTAAAGCATGTGACATCTTTTCTTGAGTTTTACTCTGATAAATGAATAAAATGGATGTTATTTGTGATGGGGTAGAAAGGGTGTTACATATGTCCTTAGGTATGTTAGTTGGGGTTTTATGGAAAAACCTAGGATTTGATGAGTAAATTTTGAGGGATTATTGATGAATTGATGGGTGTTGTGCATTGTGAATGATATATGTGTATTATTTATAGGTGATATACTAAAATTTGTGATTAAAAATGGTGAAAGGCGGGTATTTAAGTGAAAAACCGTAGTAGGAATTTTGCTGTCATCGTAGGGTTTTTCTGTCAAATCTGTCTTGTCCGCTTAGCAAGCAGTTGCCCGCTTAGAGAACAGTTAAAATTTGTCTTGCCCGCTTAGCAAGAAGATTCTCGCTTAGAGAGCAGTTAAAAATCTGAATTTTTCCCAACCTGAAAGTAGGTCATTTAGCGAGCAAGGGGCCGCTAAGCGAGACTTGAAAGTGAGAAAATGTGTTTTTAATTCATTAAAATTCATGAACATTTGTGTTTTATGTTTTAGGAGGGTTGGTATGTTGTTGATGCAATGTGAGTAGGTTTATAGAGGTTGTATGTGCATTTGGTTAAAGTTGAAAGTTGTTGTGTGAAACTTATGAAAGCATTATGTACGTTTAGTTGTGTATGCGTTATTGATCTAAAGTTGTTAGTATGAGAACGAATATGCATGAAATGTTGTTGTTGTTGTTGTTGCATATTGTTGTTGTTGTTGCATGTTGTCATTGTTAGTGAGGTGATTGTGTTCAATTACTGTGTAGGGTGTGATCATGAAATATGGGTCATATTGGACTATGAAATAAGAGTCGAGGGTGTAATCATTAAAGAGGGGTTGCACTGGACCATGGAAAAGGGGTCGCGAGTTTTGACGGAAACTGGATCATGAAATAGGGATCGATTCAGGGTACCACATTCATTGAGTCTATGGTTGAGTCTCATTTGCATGCATTGTTGTTAATGTATATGGTGTTGATGTATATGTTGTTGATGTGTTTGTTGTAGATGTGTGGATGGGTTGTGATTCTTGTCGTGATGAGTATGTTATTGTTGTACTTATGCAATATATGCGTTATATTTATATCAATTTTCTATTTTAATTGATTTAAGAATCTCACCCCTTATGTTTGAATATTACCCCTATGTTGGTAACGTGAAAATACTCATGAGTAGTTGTGGTCGCGGCGTCCGCTCTGATATGTAACATGGGAGTCGGGAACGTCGTTTTGTTACTTTAGTTCATTTATTATGTTTGGAACATGTTGGTCTTGTTTTAGAAGTTTTCAAACTATTTTCTATATTCATAATGATACTACCGTTTAGTTTTTCCGCTGCTAAAGTAGAATAATTTTCCATTTCATGTTATGTATCAAATTTTTAACAGCATGTTTTAATTGGTTGAAAGTAGCACCTTGAATTGAGAATGACATTTTACTCTGATTTGTTGTATTTTATTTATTAAAAATGATAGGGAAAATTCGGGGTGCTACACTTTTTTTGTACAGGCTGAGACTTCTTAGGCTTTGTAGTACACACGAAGGGGATCAAAATTAATCAAAATAAAACTAAATCCATTATGGAAGCGAAAACGTCATCAACAAAGAAGGAATTGCAATCACTATTAGGGAAGATCAATTTCTCGAGGAGATTCATATCCAACCTAAGTGGCAAAATGCAAGCCTTCTCACTTTTGCTTCGAATCAACAAAGAAGGGTTCGACTGGGGGCAAGCACAACAGGAAACCTTCGACAAGTTCAAGGAATACCCGAGCCACCCTCTCATTCTCTCACCACCTTATAGGAGGAAGATCATTAGATTGTACATAGCTGCATTAGATAAGACTTCAGGGAGCATGTTAGCACAAAAGGATGATGATGGCGTCGAAAGGGCCATTTATTACCTTAGTAGAGTTTTAAATGATGCAGAAACTAGGTATAGCATAGTAAAATAGTTGTGTTTATGCTTATATTATTCATGTACAAAATTGAAGCAATATATAAAACAAGTTGATGTTTATGTTTCTTCTTGTTTCGACGTTATTAAACATATGTTATCTAAGCCTATTTTGCTTAGTCGAATTGGTAATAGGCATTGGCATTAGCTGAATATTCTTTAACATATAGGCCTTTAAAGGCAGTTAAAGGACACGTAGTGGTGGAGTTTATTGTCAACCACTCCATTAAAAATACATTGAACTATCTTGAGGTCGAACCTTGGAAGTTATACTTCGATGGGTCTAGCCATAAAGATGGGACAAGCATATGAGTGCTTGTTATTTCTCCTCACAAAATCCCGAAAACACTCAAGTATAAAATTGAAGGTCGTTGTTCAAACAATGATGCTGAATATGAGGCTTTGATAGTTGGACTTGAGCTATTGTTGGAATTGGGGGCAACTCATGTCGAAATAATGGGAGATTATGAGTTGGTTATAAAACAAGTTACCAAAGAATACAAGTGCATAAAAGAAAATCTAATCATGTACTTTGTAGTAGTGAATCGACTTCTTAAGAATTTTGGAGCAATTAACTTTCGACACGTCCCAAGATTGGAAAACCAAGTTGCAAATGACTTGGCTCAGGTTGCATCAGGATACAAAATTTCGAAGGAAAATTGTAAGATGTGATCGAAGTCATAGGGAAAGTAGTGTCAGTTGGGTTAGCCCCATCAGACTTGGAAGAAACAAAGCTTGGATACGCTGACAAAAGTTAACTTCACCATTCAAGCAGTCGACGCTCTAACATACAAGGATTAGAGTAATCCTATAGTAAAATATCTCCAAAATCCAACATCTTTAACAAATTGAAAGGTTATGTATCAAGCCTTAAGTTATGTCTTATTGGGTAATGAATTGTTTAAAAAGACTCCTGTGGGAGTGTTACTCAAGTGCCTTAGTGAGTCAGAAGCATATTTGGCTCTCTCATCTGTACATGGTGGGGCACATCAAGTAGGTCATAAAATGAAATGACTTTTGTTTCGACAAGACATGTATTTTCCTACTATGTTAAAGTATTGTGTTGAATTTTCCAAGGGCTGTCAAGAGTGCCAAATTCATGTTGGCATCCAACATGTCCCTACAAGTGAACTACATTATATTGTCAAACCATGGTTGTTTAGAGGTTGGGCTTTCGATTTGGTTGGAGAAATTTGACCGACATCTTCTAAAAATCAAAAATATATTTTGGTAGGTATTGACTATTTCACCAAATGGGTCGAAGCGATACCTTTGTCAAATGTTTACCAAGAGGATGTGATTGGATTTATTCAAAAATATATCATTTATAGGTTTGGAATCCTAGAAACTATTACAACAAATTAGGGGTCAGTTTTCACTGGTCGAAAGTGGCAAATAAGGTGGTTATTGGATTGATAAAAAAGCATATGGGAAAAATCCAAATAATTGGCATAAAACATTGGACCAAATTCTTTAGGCATGTCGAACATCCCCTAAGGAGGCAATCAACACCACTCCATTTCGACTTACATTTGACCACGATGCAGTTCTGCCTGTAGAAATTTATCTTCGGTTACAAGGGGGCAAAGACATCATGAGATTCCATCTAAAGCTTATTGGAACATGATGTTGGATGAATTGGTAGACCTAGATGAAGAAAGGCTCTATGCTTTGGAATTACTTAAAAGACAAAATAAAAGAGTAGATAAGGCTTATAATAAAAAGGGTTAAGGTTAAAACCTTTTCGACTGGGTAATTGGTATGGAAAGTTATTTTACCTATGGATCAAAAGACCAAATCCTTAGGGAAATGGTCCCCAAAATGGGAAGGTCCTTTTTAGGTTATCAACACCTTTACCAACAATCCATATGAGATTCAAGAAATTGGCGCTGATTAAATAATCTTGAAAGTAAATGGAAAATATTTGAAGAAATATAGGACTATCCTACAAGAGATCCAGATCAAAGCATAATTTTATTATTGGAAGAAGCCAAAATAGGCTAAATAGCCAAAATGACATACACAAAGCTTCAAAGAAATAAAGATGCATAAAATACATAGGGAGGATAAATTATTCATGTCTCTTCCAATGTCTTGAACAAATATAATTCATCCAGTCCTCGTCAGGTTCACCATAAGGGTCTTCCTTTTTGACATGGGAGTCTTCTTTTTTGACACGACTCTTGGAAGTCCCTACTTTATTGCCACATTTTTTGCTGGTTGCAGTAGACTCCATGGACGTGTTTGTCCTAGTGGATGACATAATCAAGGCGTTAACACTTGCCTCTCTTTCTTCCTTTTTTACAACCTTTTTGTTGGTAAAAAATATGGTGGAGATGCTCATGCTGAATGCCAAAGTAATAAATAAAATATAGTTAAGAGGTTTTTATAAAAGAATTTTCATGGTCATAAAGACTAGTCAAATAAGATGTTGGAAATGCATGGAATTTTTCTAGGAATATTGAAATTCTGGTATGACAGACTCAGATGTCAAATACAATGCTGAGACATCTGATCTGTTACTAATAAACATGGCAAGGTACAAACAGCGGCAAAATAAAATTCTGATGTACCTGATTCAAACACTCATTCAGGATGTTTAAACATCTGATATGACATTTAGTAAGAATACTGCATAAAGTATAAAACTAAAAAGTTATAAAGAACACATCCAAATTGTTAACCCAATTCGATGTAAACTCATACACTCTAGGGACTACCAAGTCAGGAAGGAAATCCACTATGTAGTATCAATTCAAAGACATATCAGCAAACACCTACAATTTACAGTCTTTTCACTTAATCACTACCAATGCAACTTCTACTTAGGAACTCCTAAATATGAGAAACTCATCTCACTTCCAATCACTGCAATGATGTCTCACAGTCCCAACTCTCAGTTGCTGATATTGGCGGCTCTTTACCTAAACAACAAGGCAAAACAGAAGACACACTTCCATGACAACACCTTAGAATTTGCTTAAAAGCTTCCTCCAAGAACAATATACCTCTTACTTAAAAGCTTCGAGGTTTACAAAGAAACAACCCTGAAGATTACATCTTTAGCATATGACTGCTACAAGAATTCAACCCTAATGATACAACTTTTACATATTTGGTTGGTTACTAAACCTAGGTTGCAAGGTATCTTTTTATAAATTAATCACAACTGGATTTTGGGCCTAAAAACGCAGCATAGCAGCAACTACCATAATGCAGAAAAATCTGCTACAAAAAGATCTTCAAATAAACAACTTCGTAAAATACCTCTAAATATAGAAACTATATATTTATTCAATATTTGATATTTGTCTTCAATGTAAATTTGAGTCTTCAATATCTTTTAAAACAGCGCCAATTGGATTGCTTCTGATTATTCTATTTTCTGTTAAATCATAACAGAATCTTCAATCCTCTTCTGTCAGTTCATGATGTCGAATGAACTGTCTTGACATCTTCTTCGACATGTTGCTCCAGATGTTGAAACATTTCAACATAACATGTTTAGGCGCACAATAGGACTCCTTGCTTAACATGTTATTTATTTTGCAAAGATCATGTACATTTTATTGTTGCTATATTTGTTTTACAAAATTAATGCCAACACTATAAAAACAAAACTTTTAAATATGTTCCAAGACTTTACTATTGGTACTTATTCAAAATATGGGAACTTGTGTCGTTGGAGCACATGAATATAAAAACAAAATGTGTTTCACAAGGTGAGTTTGGTTGAATGAGACGAAATCTCTATGGCATAAAGACAACACCTTTTGGATAACCATCGAAATCCTTAGTCATGATTTTGCTAAGAGATGAATGTTAAAACCTTGCATAAATATAAATAGAAGGTTGAGAACATAAATAAAAGAGCAAATAGATAAGGGGTGCAAAGGGAACCAACATTGTCATTGTTACATAAAGACCACAGAAGGGTCATTAAAAAATTGTACTTGAAATGCAAGAGGATGATGGACAAGCAGTTAAAAAGGGAAATTTGCCTTCGGGTTAAGGAAAGTGACCCTATGAGTTTGGAGACGCCTTTCGACTAGCTCTTTTTCCAACTTCTATATAGCAAGCTCTTTCTCTAGGCGCTAAGCATCGTCGACATACCCCACAGTTCGCCCCATATCTAGGCCCAACTCAGTATCAGGTGATTCTTTTAGTTCTTCGATCCTCTTTTCAGCAATAGAAACATTGGCCTTCAACTCTTCGATATGTTTCTTCCAAAAGTTGATGTCTTTTCTGAAAGAGGCCCTTTCTATTCGCCCATCAGCCTTCGCCTCGCAATTTCCTTCGACTAGGATGAAGCCTTAAGTCTATTGGTTTTTTCAATGGTATCCTGAATGATGGGGAGCTTCTTGAGACCTTCAATCAGTTGGTTCATAACTAAGGCTAGCTCCAACAAGAATTCAGATATTGTTGGTGCAAGAGTATAAATGTTGAACTTCTGAAGGGTATCCTTCAGGAAAAGGTGGGCAGTTCAATCTGAGTCCAGAATTTTGAGGATGTCCCCCTTAATGAATTTCTTCTTAATAGTTTGGAGGACCGGGCTGACAAAATCATCAGAAGTAGGAGCCTCAAATGTAGTCGAACTACTCACATTCTGCTTTGAAGAGCTCCCTCTCCTTTCAAATACCAATTTGATGAATTCCTCGGGATTGGAGGTCCTGAGATCATTCAGCTGAGCATCAGACATGGTGGCTGCAGAAGTTGGAATTATATCAGTTCTTGGGGGAATGAAGTCTTTAACATGTTCGACTTCAACGTTCTCAAGAGGATTTTGCTTATCATCTTCAGTATCACTTTCATCCTTTTCACTTTCCTCCTCATCTTCACCATCACCCCCTTGATTACCCGCAAGTTCAGAATAAAGTTGAGGTTCTCCTTCACCGTCCATAAAATCTGCTAGAGACTGATTGGCAAAGCGATCGCGAGGGGAATGTTCATCCTCAACAAGAGCTTGTTCTTGTCCCATGTCAGTAGGCTCTTCAACCAGGGGGTCTTTCTTATTTTGGACAGTCTCCCTTTCATGGTTAGACCAAGTTGTGTGGGACTATTCAGTGGCAGTCTTGGCAGGTGAGCCTTGATGCATCGCTTGAGGAGAGGTAACTGTAACAAAATCAGGTTTGTTAGTCTCACTCAAAGAGCTTTTCCCAGAACTTGGATCAGATTTAGGTTGATAAGTGAATTCACCTATGCTTTTCAGAAGAACAATTGGAGTAGTAGTTGTTGGTTGTGGTGGAGTAGAGCCACCAATATTGGCCTGAAATAGCAAATCGAATTATTAGGCCATTGAATAGTCAACCAAAGAGTTCATATATAAAGTAATTCAAGAGCGAAACTTACCTGAGTTTCGTCAACATCAGGGCTTGAGTTGTTGTTTTTGTTTGGGCCAACGGTCGCCTTCGACGTGGCCCCAAGAGTTTGTCTTTCGACACCCTTAGGAGAGGGTATCTTCTCTAAAACTTTGGCCACCTTCGAGGAAGATTGGCCAGCAGTGCCAAGAGCTTTGACAAGCTTCCTTTTCTTTTTGATAAGTTTACCCTCTTCAGGGGGAGACAGGTCCTCACCATCGTCCTTGTGGATGGTCAGTTAGGCGCCCCTTCTTGGCTTTCTTGTTGGAGTGGGATGAGGCTTTCGAGCTGCCTGAGGAGTCTCAAGAGTAGCCTTCACAATGGTGTTCTTCGACGAGCCAGTCTTCTTAGGCACTGCTGAAATTAAAACACAAATACAAATTAGTAAAGAAGTGGTTAGGTTAAGATCACTCAATCGAAGGCCCCAAACCTTCATATATTTCGGATTCAATGTGAACATCTTTGATCCCTATATGAAGGTGCCCTTTGAAACTGTCCAACGTTTGTTTAGTCGCAACCAACCTTTGAGCTTTGGGTTGAGATTTCCGATGAAGGATTTTAATAGAATCCCCACAGACAAACCTATATGGAAATGGAGGGGCAAGAGCCACTCTAAACTCAGCAGTAGGCAGTCGATGAACTTTGGGAGGAAAGAGTTTGAAAGATAGTTCAGAGCGTTTCTGAGGAGTAATATTGGAAGGGAATTTTAGTTTCTCCATTTTATATAAAAATTTCTCCTTCAAAGTGACAACAGCCTCACGAATGGTTCGACTAAGGTAATATGGTCGATAGACAGTTTTAAAGTACTTTTGGAAGGCTTGAATCTCTTTGACACGAGTAGATTTACCTTTCTTGACCTTTCCCTACTGTTGTACCCCAAAATTTGCCCTCCCATCTTCAAGATAATGTGTCTCAAGAGGTCTATCAATAGTCACAAGATTCTCAATTGGTCAAAGGAATTGAAGGTTTAACCAGACAAAGCCTCATCCTAAACAATAGATCTTAGAACTAGGGTTTTGAGTTTCCCCAAGAAAAATGGACTTCCAAAGCCTCACGTGGAATTCATAACATCTCACATACCTTAAAGAATCCCCATGAAAAGTTTCAAAGCTTTTCCAACAAGTTTGCCCAGTCAGATGCTCAGATACCCAAAAATCAGTTAACTTGGTCAACAAGTCAACTGTGGTCAACTTAAAGTCAAACTTCAAGATTTTTTGTCAACATCAATATTATAAGGTGAAATACATCATTTGATCAAGGGTTAATCATGATTCATCAAGGAAACCTCAAAATCATCAAGAATCAGGAGTTACTAAATTAGGGTTTTGTATAGGAAAAGTCAACTGAACTTTGACCAGCCATAACTTTCACATACTTCATAAAAAATTTCCCATCCAAATCTCATTTTGAAGGAAATCCAATTCTATACAACTTTGTGTCTCACACACCAAGTCCAAAAAGGCTTCATTTGAAAGATATGAGCCAAAACATTATAGGTCTTTTTGAAAGTCAACAAAAAGTCAACTTTTTCCAAAGCTCATAATTTAAAAATGGTAAATGATATGGACATGGGACTAAAAGGGTTTATTTGAGGATACTCTAATATTTCTAAAAAGTCCTAGAAATCCTTTATGGGATCAACATTGAGGAAGTTATGTCTTGTGGAAGTTGGACAATTTTGAGGAGGTTTATGAAGCAAAAAGGGTCTAAACTCAAGATTTTGTCAAATGAGTCCATAATATTCCAATCCAAACTTAAAGAGAAGCCCATCCACGACCCAATGATCATATTTTCTGATTTTTATTATTTATTTTATATTATTTTTGATTTTAATCATTTAAAATCATTTTTGATTTTAATCCTTAACCTTTATATATATATATATATATATATATATATATATATATATATATATATATATATATATATATATATATATATATATATATATATATATATATATATTTCTTAGAAAACTATTTTATAATAATATTTAATATTTTGTTTTTAAAACTTATTTTTATATAAAAATTGATCAATTAATTTATATATATATATATATATATATATATATATATATATATATATATATATATATATATATTTCTTAGAAAACTATTTTATAATAATATTTAATATTTTGTTTTTAAAACTTATTTTTATATAAAAATTGATTAATTAATTTAGCCCTAAATTATTCATTTAACCTTAAAACTTTTTTCCTAAACCATATTTTTAAAACCCTAAAATCTTTCTCAAACTCTTAAACCCTATTTTTTATAAACCCTAAAATTTTTCAAACTTTAACTTTTCATTAACCTAAACCCTAAATTTTTTTGTAAACCCTAAACCTAATTTACAAACCTTTTCAATAATTTTTATGTTATTCATTTGTGATGCGCCTTATTATGTAATTATTTCTCATTTGTAATAGCGTAACTTTATTTTCGCCTTATTATTTTGTAACTGCCCCGAAGCCCTGTAGTAGTTTAGGGACTATTTATTTTTCTGCCTTTTAATTTCTGCCTTTATTTTATGATAATTGCGTGGTTAGTAATCTAGGGCGTGAAAAGACATAAATAAATCAACATGGACTTAGATAACTAATTTTAAGATAAATATTTGAAATTGATATTCACACGTAAGTTGATCGTTCTACGATCGTCATCTGCACCTTCTAAGGTTTCCCCTATTGGTTGCCTTTAATATGGTCAAGTCCCTCGAAAGTGGAGGTGTCTTAAGCAATGTCCCTTCAAACAAATAAATCATCAAGTCCCTTAAAGTTTAAAAAAAAGATCATAGTCCCTTCGAAGTTGCCTACGGAATAAATGATCTCGTCCCTCGATGACCATACAAAATAAATGATGATAGTCCCTACAAATTGCTAAAGACACCCCTACAAGTTGCCTTCGTTGACCATACGATGACCCTACGCATGTCCCTAAATAACATCCAAGGTACAAACTACTTATTCCTTAATAGTAAGGACAATCTTACCCTTGAAAGGAAATAAAGAAACATGGAATACCGATCTAGGGTAGGTAGATCTTAATTACTTGCTCATATTTCAAAATTCTTTTTCACACCTCACTTTCAAACAATTTTCAAAAACTCAAAGCTTTGTATACATCCATACAAGGATCATTACAAAGACTTATGAAAATTTCTAAACACACACTTCACATTTATTTTCAAACAAACAAGTGAACTAAGTAACTAAGAGTCCATGGATAACCATGAATATAAAGGGTGCTAACACCTTCCCTTTATATAACCTACCCCCCGAACTCAAAAGTTTTTAAAGGTCTTTCCTGTTATTTTATACCCTTTCCTAAATTGGATAAAATAAAAGTCAGTGGCGACTCTTGCTATCCGCACATGTTTTTGTCAAACAAAAACACCCAAGTCAATTCTTCCACCGTGTTACACCTACACATTAGAAAAAGATTGGTTAAGTAATAGGGAAAAGGTAGAAGCATAAAGGAATTGCTCTTGATTGTACTTCGACCACCATTAATAGAATTCTTGTGTGCAAAAGAAGTTAGGGTTGAATTGGACCAAGGAAAGCTGGGCTGGATTGGTAAGTTGAGCAAGTCGAAGAGAAATGGCCTCTTCGTCAAAGATAACATCAAAAAGGTTGATATGCCCTTTCTTGTTATATAGACACTTAGGATAGCTTAAAACCAATCCAAATTGTCGAGATACTAGATTGGGATGGTAGGAAATTAAAGATGTGACGCCTCTTTGATGATTCACTTTGTGGACCAGCAATCTAGGAACCAAAAAGGCCTCCCAAATTACTTTCAAATCTTCTTGGTGACTTTTGGATGTTGAGGGAAATGACCTAGTGAGCCATTATGGTCCATACTTTCTCCTAGTAAAAGGAGCCATGTGTGAGCAACTCTTTAGTTTTGTATGATAGTAAATTTTATGCTTTTGTGCTTTTAACATACACTTTGTATTGAATTGACATTGCAAGAGTTTTTGTATCAACACATGTCTTGTTTTAAACAAAAAATTTGACTTTTGCTTCTGTATGTATCGATTCATTCGCAAGATGTATCGATACATAATTTCCTTGAAGTTCTGAATTAAGTCAAATGCATCGATACATTCTCAATATGCATCGATACATGCTGTAGGTATGCGTCTGTGTTATCTGCTATGTATCGATACATTCGCAACATGCATCGATACATGTTGTAGATATGATTCTGGAATATCTGCTATGTATCGATACATTCGCAACATGCATCGATACATTATGTCTTCATTTCTCTGTTTCTTTTGCATTGGTTCAGTATGTATCGATTCATCCCATTATGTATTGATACATAAAAGTGTAAAAACCATCATGTATCGATACATTTGCACTTCGTATCGATGCATTAATCTGTTTCTATTCTAACAGACTTTGTCAAGTATATATATGTTTCTGTTAGTGCAGATAAGGTACAGGGATAAATCGAAAGTGAATTCAAGGTCAAGAAAATTGAAGAACACAATCAAGAAAAGAAGTTTTTGGGTGTGCATTCAATTGTGAGCAGGGTTGAAACCTAAGAGAAAATTCATCTTCATCATCTTCTCAATTACTTTGATTCAAGAACATCAACACATAATCATTGTTGTTTTGTGAATTAGAGGATCAAGAGATAACGTTCAACGGAATGATCGATGATCTAGCTGAGTTGAAGAGTGAAAGAAGGTTTCAAGGAAAAACCATTTGGTTTGTCCTTCAAGAATGGGTGTGTTCTTGAAGGTTTGTCAGTCACGGTTACAAAACAGATTCAGCCGCAGCGTAAGGTTTGGAAATTGGGAGATTTCGCAAATAGATCGTGGAACCGGTGAATTGTTTGTATTACTTGCAAGGGAATCTTGATTTGGCTCAGATCAAGTGAAGGTTCATACAATATGAAGATCTAGGTGTATAGATTTCTGGTTTTTGTATAGCAACCTTGTAAACGACGATTTCAGCAATATCGATATAAAAGTTCTCAATTTCGATTTGAAATTGAGAGGGAGACGTACCCACACGCGAGGACGAACGTGGGGAACTTCCTTACCAAATCTCTGTGTATTGTATTCCTTCTCCATCTCTATTTACGTTTTTAATCGGTTTTGATTCATTGGAAATAGTTTTTGTGATAGGTGCATTCAATACTTTTACAGCTTGTGTGTTTAAGTCTTTAGCATCTCAATTGCAAATCCAGCACTTTATCACATGTCCGGTTTTCTAGTAGTTGGTCCAGAATAGACGGAAGTCGATTAGGGACCGTGTTTTTCCGCTAATCTTTAAAAACTCTGAAAAATCTTTTAAAACCTTAAAAACAAGGAGGTGATCCATTCACCCCCCCCTCTAGATCACTAGCCACACCGTCTAACAAGTGGTATCAAAGCACCGGTTCGCTGGTGCTTTGTGGCTGCCTGTAACGATATGGATTCTGAACCAAAGGGGGCGTATAATAGAGCTCATGTTTTCAATGGTGAAAATTATGGCTACTGGAAAGACTGCATGCGAGTTCACATAAATTCTGTGGATAGGCGCGTATGGACTGTCATTCAAAAAGGTCATTTTCAAATCACCATGATGAATGAGGCAGGCGCCATAGTACCTAAACCAGAAGATGATTGGGATGAGAAAGATGAGAAAAAATGGTCAAGTGATTGGAGAGCTCGAAATATGCTAATTTCAGCGCTTAGTGCTAATGAGTATTATCGAGTATCCCATTGCTCGACAGCTAAAGAAATGTGGGACGCTTTAGAAATTGCACATGAAGGTACAACTGAAGTAAAACAGTCTCGTATTAACACACTTAATCAAGAGTTCGAACTCTTTCGCATGAAACAAGGAGAATCTATCCCCGATATGCAAAAGAGATTTGTTCATCTCATCAATCGTTTGAATGCACTTGGAAAACCTGTTTCCAATGAAATTGCTACTAATAAAATTCTGAGATGTCTTAGCAGGGAATGGCAACCTAAAGTAACAGTTATCAAGGAAGCCAACGATCTAACGACACTCTCAATGACTACTTTGTTTGGAAAGCTGGAGGAACATCAGCAAGAACTAGAAAGTCTAGAAAAGTTTGAGAACAAGAGTAAAAAGGGAAAGGAGAAGAATAAAGACAAAGAGGGTGAGAAGAGGCCTATAGCTCTTGTGGCTTCTAACTCAAAGTCCTCACAAAAGGAGCTAAGCAACAATGAGTCAAGTAGTGACGAAGACTCCGGTGACGAAGAAATGGGACTTTTTGTTAGGAGATATAATAGATTCATTCGAAAGAATGGAATCAAGCATTCCGACAAAAATCTCATAAAGTTTAGAAGACAATCTATAGATTCAAAACAGGAAGAGATTAAGAAGAATAGAGAAAGAGGGTCTTGTTTTAATTGTGGTAAGTCCGGACATTATAAGACGGATTGTCCTTTGAAGAAAAAGGATAAAGGAAAAGCTCCACCAAAAAGGTACAATAAGTAAAGAAAAGCTTACATTGCTTGGGAAAGTGATAGTGATTCATCAAGTACACAAGGCTCAAGTGATAGCGATGAAACCGCAAATTTGTGTCTCATGGCTCACACCAAAAATCAGTCCCACCACAAGAAGAAAATTGATGATAAAAGGGTAAAATAAGCTTACTATAACAATTTCTCTTCTATGTCCTTTTCTGAATTTAAAATAGCTTTTGAAAAACTGCATAATGAAGCTATAGAAGCGTTTAAAAGATTATCTTCCAATAAACAAATTTTTTCATACTTGGAAGGTAAAGTACTCCATGCTGAAAAAGATCTAGAGTACTTGAAAGCTAGCATTGCAGAAAATTCAAAAGCTATTGATATTGATGCTTGTAGTAAAATGAGTTATTGTGAAGCTTGTCACATTTGGCAACAGGAGGTCATTTCTCTTAAGGTCAAATTGGAAAAAGCTTTACAACCTAAGATTACTTATGCCATTGACACTAGGTTGTTTAAAAAGTCATTAAATCCACCATATGCAAGATACTCTTTTATTCCAAAGGATTTAAGGACCAAACATAAACAACAACATTGTCGTAGTGTGTGTCATTATTGTTTTCATGCTGGCCATACCATTGAAAAATGCAAATTTAGAAGAATCCTAGTGCCTAAAGGTATTTATCAATGGAAGCCTAAAGACAACCATGTTACCACTTACCCACTTGGACCCAATAAAAATTGGGTACCTACCTCTCTCTTTTGATATTGTAGGATGAGTGTCTTGCATCCGTGGAAAGAAGATAGTTTCTGGACAGCGGGTGTTCAAGGCACATGACGGGTGACATATCACTTTTTATTGACTTCAAAGTAAAGAAGAAGGGGTATGTCACTTATGGAGACAATAACAAAGGAGATATACTTGGCAAAGGTAGTGTAGGTAATCCCTCTACCACTACTATTTCTGATGTCCATCTTGTAGAAGGACTTAAACACAATTTGTTGAGTATAAGTCAATTATGCGACAAAGGTTATAAAGTTTCTTTTACAAAAACTTGTTGCAAAATTGAACATACTGAGCATAATGTTGTGTTTAAAGGTGTAAGAGTAAACAACATATATATGCTTGATCTTTTGGATGTGTCTTTAACAAGCATTAAATGTCTAGTTGCCCTAAATGATGATTCATGGCTATGGCATAGACGCTTAGCGCATGTTAATTTCGATTTGCTTAATAAGGTTGTATCTAAGGATCTAGTAGTAGGTCTTCCAAAAATAAAATTTTCAAAAGACCACCTATGCGATGCTTGCCAAATGGGAAAACAAACAAGGGTCTCCTTTAAATCTAAAAACATAATTTCAACTTCAAGACCCCTTGAGCTTCTCCATATGGACCTCTTTGGACCATCTAGGACAAAGAGCTTAGGTGGAAACTATTATGGTTTCGTAATAGTAGATGACTACTCTAGATTCACTTGGACTATATTCCTTCATAGCAAAGATGAAACTTTTTCTGCTTTTAAAAGTTTTGCAAAACTTTCCCAAAACAAAATGAATTCTAAAATAGTTACAATTCGAAGCGATCATGGAGGTGAATTTCAAAACCATCTCTTTGATAAGTATTGTGGAACGCAAAACAGTGTTGTGGAACGCAAAAATCGAGTTTTAGAGGAATTGGCAAGAACAATGCTTAATGAGGGTGGATTACCAAAATATTTTTGGACTGATGCAATTAGCACAACTTGTTATGTTCTAAACAGGATTTTAATTCGTCCTATTTTGGATAGAACCCCTTATGAAATTTTAAAAGGTAGAAAGCCAAACTTGTCTCATCTTCACGTGTTCGGTTGTAAGTGTTTTGTTTTAAATAATGGTAAGGAAAACCTTGGGAAGTTTGATGCCAAAGCTGATGAAGGTATTTTCCTTGGATACTCTCAATCAAGTAAAGCATATAGAAGGTTCACAAGGTTCACAAGATTCACAATGCTTTCAAGACCTTTCATGAGGTTCATGAAGTCTACAAGTCACTTCATGAAGGTTCACAAGATTCACAATGCTTTCAAGACCTTTCATGAGGTTCATGAAGTCTACAAGTCACTTCATGAAGGTTCACAAGGTTCATAAGGTTCACAATGCTTACAAGACCTTTCATGAGGTTCAGGAAGTCTACAAGTCACTTTATGGAGTTCACAAGGTTCAAAAGGTTCACAATACCTCCCATGAGGTTCACAAGACATTTTATGATGGTTCACAAGGTTCACAAAGTTCACAATTGGTCAGAAGAGTTGACAATTCCCTCAGACAATGCACCTCCTAAGCAGTGCATCCAAAACTAGGGTTTTGACTTTAATCAGGCTAAATGAACTTCCAAGACTTCAAGTGAGCTTCATAACATCTTATATGTGTACAAGAATCCCCATGTCAAGTGTCAAGACTTTTCCCAAAGGTTTGCTCAGTCAGATGATCAGATAAGTCAAAATCAGTCAAAGCAGTTAAAAAGTCAAACTGAGGTCAACTGTGGTCAAATCAAAGTCAAACTTCATGATTTTTTGCCAACATCAAGTATATGAAGTAAAATTCATCATTTGATCAAGGGTTGATCATGATTCATCAAGGAGATTTCAGATCATCAAGAATCAGGAGTTTCTAAATTAGGGTTTTCTCAGTAAAAGTCAACTGAACTTTGACCAGCCATAACTTTCACATGCTTCATCACCAAGTCTCCACTCAAAGCTCATTTTTAAGGAAATTGAATTCTCTACAACTTTGTGTCTCAAAAGCCAAGCCCAAAAATGCTTCATTTGGAAGGTATGAGCTAAGACATTATAGGTCCTTTTGAAAGTCAACAAAAAGTCAACAACTTCAAAAGGGCATAACTTGAGATTGGTAAATGATATGGACATGAAACCAGTGGGGTTGTTTAGAGGACTCTTCAATCTTTCCAAAATGTCCAAGAACACCCTCATAGCATTAAAATTGATGGATGTGTGCCCTTGCAAAGTTGGGGAATTTTGAGTTGGTTCATGATGAAAAAGGAGGTCTAAAACCAATTTCTTCCAAATGGGCTTGCCAAATGATGACCCAATCCATACAACAACTTCATGCACGACCCAAACCATTAAAAATCAGATTTTTTATTATTTTATTTTTATTTATTTTGATTTAATTCATTAAAAATCATTTTAAATAAAAATAAAATATGAAAATGTAAGATTTGATTTGGATCAAGCTTCTAGAAAATCATAAATTTGATTTGAATTGAAGAGGAAAGAAATCATGAGGTTTAGCCAAAAATAGCAAGCATTCACACATGAATATTTGATTTTTAAGGTATGATCATTTTGAATCTTTTCATATCAAATTCTCCACACAACCATTCAATTTTTTGACCTAAATTCAATCACCTATAAGTACTTAACACATTACCCTAGCAAGCCACGAATTTACACAGCCTCAAGAGTAAGTTCACAATTTCAAAAAAACCTCTCAAAACTCACATTCGGATTCATTGATACAAGGTGTTTGAAGGTAATCTAAAGACATAGCAATGTTCCTTGGACATCATAGAATCGAAACCAATACTCATATGCATCCCATACCCTCCATAATGCATAACCCGAAACTTGATTGTTCTTGAATAAAATTTTTTCGGTTTCACTAATTTATTGCTTTTCAATGAATTTTGTTTGGTTAATGATGTTTGTGATGATGTGTAGAATGTTTCTGGGTAAAGAAACCAAAGAAACCATGAGAAACCCGTGAGATGCCATGTTAGGGTTTGGACCTCCAAATTAGGGTTCTTTGATTCACGCATTATAAATGAATTTGGTTGATGAAATTGGATTGTACAGATCACAAGGAACTCAAAGGTGTTCTTAATTTGACAAAATTGTACTGCTTGTGTGTGTTTGAAATTCGTAGGTTTTCCTATGAATAAAATTTCGCAGGTAAATGCCTAGCAAATTTCGCAGGTAAATTGGCAGTTCTCAAGGAAGAAGACGAAGCTGTTTGCGCGTGTTCTGGAAATTCAAATTTCATTTAAAATATTTTATGTTTTAGTGTTGGTTTATTATCACAAGCGTGCAGCTTGTCTCAGTGGTAAGACTGGTTTGTGTATTGCGTGATGGCACTGGTTCGAGTCCTGGCTGGTACATTTTTTTCTTATTTTTCAGGATAAATATGAAACATAATATATTATGTATTATGGCCAACACAATAACAGATGTGCTCACCCAGCAGGATTGGTCATGCGTATGCTTGTTTGCCTAAGAGGTCCTGGGTTCAATCCTTCCCCCAGGTCTTTTGCTTTTCTTTTATTTTTCTGGATTTTTCAGGATATGAAACAAAATCAATTCCACCTTCTTTCTTGCTGCCTGCGCATGATGGCTTAGTGGTGGGTGTTGTTGCTGGTAATCAGAGTGACCTGGGTTCAAACCCCAGCCAGGTAAGTTCCAATTTTTTTTTCTCTCTTTTTATTTTATTTGTTTTAATTGTTTTATTATTAAATTGGATATAGTATTGTATATACATATATTTCTAAATAATTCAAGAAAATAAAACATGTTTATAGGATTATACTTTCCAAATTCTAAAAAATATATATTTTCTTAATTCAAAAATTATTTTCTTTATTATGTAATTAAATTATAACATATGTATATTAATTAAAATAATTTTGTATATTATAAGCTCTTAAATATTTTTCTAACAAACCCTAATTTTAGAAATTCTAGTTTATCTTTTCTAAATAATTATTAAAAACCTAATTTTTATTTTCTAAATTTTGTAAATATAATTATTATGTACATATTTATTTAATATAATTAATTTTTGTAAATATAATTATAATCAAATTTTTTTAATATGTAATTGTTTCTATACTTTGCCCATAATCTAAATTTTATAATTTTTAAATATATGTGTTTAAAAATAATTAAATTTATTGTAATTATGATTTTTTTATATGTTTATAATTAATTTAACTTTTATAAGGTGCATATAATTTTAAATTTTATAATTAAATTGTTCATATTTCCTTAATAATTTCTAATTTTTATTTATTATCTTATTTTGTTTATTATTATTACTAATCCATTTATTTTTTAATTATGATTATTATTATTATTTCACTAACCTTATTTATTTTTAATTATTATTACTAACCCCTATTATAATTATTATTGCTTATTTATTTATTTTACTTATTACTTATATTTTGCTTATTTATTTATTCTTGCTATTTATTTAAATTGCTTTATTTTTATTATTATGTAAATGCTCCTGGATGTAATTTTTGTAAATATTTAAATTATTTAATTTTCATGCTATGGCTAGTAAAATAGGGAGTGTAAACATGTATTATATTTAAAAATTGAATTTAGATCACTTAAATTACTAGATAAATATTGAAATTAAACACTCACACACATAAGTCGATCTTTGATCGCCATCTCACTTTCTAGGGTTGCCTCTCAATGTTGCCTAATTATAAGGTCAAGTGGGGTGTATAAAGCAAAGTCCCTTAAAAGAAAAGTCATCTAGTCCCTTCATAATTAAAGATCAAGTCCCTTAATGGTTGCCTTTCAATATGATCTTGCCTCTTTCGAATAAAGATGATAGTCCCTCCAAAATTGCTTAATACACCCCACATTTGCCTACATTAACAGATGGCCCTTACTTGTCCCTCACATCCAAGGTAATGACTAACTATTCCTTAATAATAGGGATAGTCTTACCACTTAAAGGATAAAGAACAGAAAGACTTAAACTTTAGGGTAGGTTCCTCGTAGTTACTTGCTCACTATTTCAAAACAACTTCAAATACTTCACAAATTTTAAACAATTTTCAAAACAAAGGTTTTTTACGCATCCGTACATGGATCATTATGAAACTCTTAAGAAAATTTTTATTCACACACTTCACATTTCAAAAACATTTTAAAGTGAGCTAAGTAACTAAGAGCCCATGGATAACCATGGATGTAAAGGGTGCTAACACCTTCCCTTTACATAACCTACCCCCCGGACCCAAAAATCTTTTAAAAGGTCTTTCCTGTTCTTTTATGCCTTTCCTTTGGATAAAATAAAAGTCGGTGGCGACTCTTGCTATCCGCAACATAACTAAAGTCAGTTCTCCCACCGTGTTACAGAACTGGCGACTCTACTGGGGAATTAATCTAAGAGGGGTACCCTTAGGAATTAGATCACTTTAAATTGTTTGCCTTGTTTGCTTTATATTATCTTGTTGGGGTGCTCTTATGTGTGAAAGGTCCTAACCCGGATCTAGTGTACCTTAGGTAAATGGCAATAGACCAAGGAAACTGTATGACGTATATCGATACGGTTGATCTGGTGGCCATAGTTAGTGTGACTTCTTGGTTGGTGCTTATGTTCCTTAAGTCAAGTTGAGGATAATATGAGGCTGCCATATGTTGTCAATGCACTAACTAACTTTTAGAACCCTAGTTAACTCATCTTAGCCTTTAGAAAAGTAGTGAGGTAGCCGGCTTTGGTGCAGACTGAAGTTGGTTGACACTCGATACTACACTCATTGAGATCTTAAACTTGGAGGGTTTTGGTTGGCAAGCAAGTTGCCTTCTGAACAACCACCCTTGTGAAGGATCAATGATATTGAGATCCCTTAGAACCTGGTTACTTTTGTAGGACAGGATGAACCATCTAACTTCAGGGGAGGGTACTTACCTTTGAACCACATGCAAGCCTTTAAACCTATGGCTATTGTGTGACTTGCTTGTGTGTGCCACATGTTTGTGATTGAGCATAACATCATGACATCATCATGCATCATAAGCATAGCATTTTCCCTAACCATTTCAAGGACCAAGGGATTTATCTTTGTTCTTTGTTGTAGGTCATGGCTTCTGCTCGTAGAAACACCATCAGGATCAACTTTGTGGGCATACCTGCTAAGCTTAAAAAGTTGGTTTCTCAAGTGTCTGATTATTCCCAGTTCATCAAGAGACATGGTCACCTACTGGATCTAGTCACTTCAGGGTTCAATGAAGACATGATGAGTGTCCTGTTTCAGTTCTTTGATCCTAAGCACCATTGCTTCACATTCCCCGACTATCAGCTGGTTCCTACAATGGAAGAGTTCTCTAAACTTCTGGGTATACCTGTTCTTGATCAAAGACCCTTCACAGGCTTGGAAAAAGAGCTTAAACCTGAGGTTATTGCTGCAGCTCTACATCTGAAGAAGTCTGATATTGTTCTAGAAACGAGAAGCGGAGTTAAGGGTATTCTTGCTAAGGTGTTGATAGAGAAGGCTCAAGTGTTCTTGAAGGCTATGAGTCATGATGCTTTTGAGGAGATCTTAGCCTTGCTGATTTATGGCTTAGTGTTGTTCCCCAATCCAGATCAGTTCATAGACGTTCATGCCATCAATATATTTCTGAGTCACAATCCAGTGCCTACATTGCTTGGAGACATCCTACACTCTCTTCATACCCGTACTACAAGGGCAAGAGGAACTTTGATGTGTTGCATACCTTTGCTATCTAGGTGGTTTATTTCTCACCTTCCTCGCTCAGTGATGAAGAATGAGCAAGGGTTCAGATGGTCCAAGAGGATCATGTCACTTTCTCACTCAGATATCCATTGGTGCTCCAGATCTATGGAGAATGTCACTATCATTGACCGTTGTGGGGAGTTTCCTAATGTGCCACTTCTAGGCATAAGAGGAGGCATCACCTACAACCCCTCTCTAGCTTTACGACAGTTTGGTTACGCTCGGAGTGATGGCCCACATGACATGTTGATTCAGGGCATTGTGTTCGACTACGACAACGATCTTCAAGGTTACCGTCAGAGATTCATACGAGCTTGGGGAAAAGTAAACAGGGTTGACAGCAAGACACTGGAGCCTAAGTACACTATTCCTATGGAAGCTTATCTCAGATGGGTGCGATCTCGTGCTCAGACTCTCATGATGCCATATCCTGCTATCCTGCCAGTTACCATGGAACCTGTTGCTGAAGGAGACACTGCTTATACCATCCTTCACCCAGACATGCCTACTGACATGGAAGACTTACAGAGATCCTGGATCCAGTTGAAGGAGCAAAGGGATACTTTCGAGGCTCATTACAAAGCAAGCCAAGAAAGAATCCTGGAACTAACAAAGCAACTTCACGAGGAGCGGAATCTCAACTCATACCTCAACACAAAGAGGAAACGTCCATGGGAGACTTAAAACCCCATCTCTTGTATTTATTGCATTTCATTTTTGTAAGCCCAAGAGGCAAAACAAGTTTATTACTAATAAAAGTTTACCTTCTTGTTTGTTTAAGCAAATTTAAATCCTACGGTCCTTGAAAACATTGCATACGCATTAAAACATCATATCATTGCATCACAGGTTTATTGTGCACAGGTTTCTCATCTTCTCACTGTTTATTTCAGTAATGGCTCTTGAACAAACAGTTAAGGATCTTCAGACACAGAATGCACAGTTCCAAGAGCTGATCCTGAACCTGACCAAGGGACAGGATGAATTGAAGACACTGCTGGCCAAGAAGACCAAGAAGACTAGGAGGTCAGGTGGCCTGATTAACATGGGAAGAAGGTTCAGAGGTCCTGTCAAGACCAAAGAACAGGTTGAAGACTATGAATCTGAGGAATCTGAAAAAGAGGGAGGCAGTCTCCACAACACTATGGGAGACTCTGATTCTGAGGCCAATTATTACCATGATCCTAATGAGGACAAATTCAAGATGCTGGTGGATAGGATGGATGCTATGGAGTTGCAGAAGTCTTCTGGGTTAGATTTTGAAGATTTGAGTCTGATATCTGGGGTTGTCATACCCATTGGTTTCAAGGTTCCTGCCTTTGTTGTTTATGATGGGGTCTCCTGTCCCAAGCTGGATTTGAGGTCTTATGTCAGAAGAATCCAACCTCACACTGCTGACAAGAAGTTGTGGATCCTTTTTTTCCAAGAAAGCTTATCTGGAGCTCAGTTGGAGTGGTATTATCAATTGGAGAGTGTCAACATCAGGGATTGGAATGATCTTGCTGGAGCTTTCTATAAGCAGTATCAATACAATGCTGACTTAGCTCCCACTCGCATGCAGCTGCAAAGCATGTCCATGGGTGCCAAAGAAAGTTTTAAGGAGTATGCTCAGAAATGGAGAGACTTAGCTGGAAGAGTTCAACCCCCTTTGACTGACAGGGAATTGGTTGATATGTTCATGTGTACACTGAATGGCCCGTTTTACAGTCATCTCATTGGAAGCTCATCATCTGGCTTCACTGAGTTGATCATGACAGGAGAGCAAGTGGAAAATGGCATAAAGAATGGTAAGATCCAGGTGGGTACTTCTTCATCAGGTGCTGCAAAGAAGCCTCCCACTGGGAAGAAAGAATCCAATGTTGTTTATGGTCAACCTGATCGTAACAGAAGGCATCAGTCTGTTAGTGCAGTTCATATTTCAAATCCAACTCCTGCAACAACAGAGCAGCCACAGGGCAATCAACAGAGGGCTAGAAGGCAGTTCACGAAGATCAACATGTCACTGGCTCAGGCGTTGCAACACTTGTTGAAGGCTGAACTTATTACTTTGAAAGAGGCTCCTCAAAATCCTAATGTTACCTCTCCAAGGTACAATCCCAATGCACGATGTGCATATCATTCAAATTGTCAGGGTCATGATACTAACAACTGTTGGGTCTTGAAGAACAAAATTCAAGATATGATTGAGGCTGGAGAGATTGAGTTTGACCCTCCGGGTACTCCAAATGTGATTACTGCTCCCATGCCGAATCACGAGAAGACTGTCAATGCCATTGATGAAGATTTACATGTCTATTCAGTTGCAGAGTTGACCACACCGTTGTCTGTTATCAAGAAAAAGTTAGTACAAGCTGGACTCTTTCCAGGTTGTCGTGAAGATTGTTTGTATTGTACCTATAAGCCGGATAGTTGCTGGAGGCTGAGAGATGGAATTCAACGTCTCATGGATAAGTATACCATAGTTTTTGAGAGGACTCCATCGTCTGTAGAGAGTATGGTGGATCATATTACTCAAGGTAGGAGGATTGAAGAGGTTGACATGGTTGACAAAGTGCCGGTGAGAATCACTTCAAAGGGACCTATTAAAATCACCCATCAAGGTCCAATCAGGATTACTGCTGAAGGTCCTGTGAAAGTTGTTGCTGAAGCCAGAGTGGCTCCTATGGTCATTACCACTCCTGGTCCTATTCCTTATACATCTGATAAAGTTGTGCCTTGGCACTATGGGTCTGATGTTTACATCCATGGTGTTAAGCAGGAGCCCTTAGCTGATGTGCCTGTTGATGTTGACAATATTGCTGGATCTAGTAAGATCACACGAAGCGGAAGAGTGTTTTCTCCACCAGTTATTTCCAAGAATGCAGTAACTCCTGCTGCTACCTCTACCACTGATACTCGGGGCAAGGGTCCTGTTATTGAACCAATATCTACTGATGTGCCAGCTGCTGATGATCTCTCTAAGCAGATGGAAGAAGTATTGAAAATCATTCGCAAGAGTGATTATGACATTGTTGATCAGTTGGGGCATACTCCCTCAAAGATTTCTATGTTGTCCTTAATGTTATGTTCTGAAGCTCATGCCAAAGCATTGATCAAGTTTCTAAAGACTGCTCATGTGCCCAATGCCATTTCTGTTGACCAGTTTGAGAATTGTGTTGCCCACCTGACTTATGATAATGGGTTGGGATTTTCTGATGCTGATTTGACCCCTGCCAAGAGGGATCATAACAGGGCCTTGCATATTTCAATTGAATGCAGGGGCACTACCCTGTCACATGTATTGATAGACAATGGTTCCTCTCTAAATGTGTTGCCTAAGGAAGTCCTGAACAAGCTGAGTCCTGAAGATGCTGTGCTGAAGCCCAGTAATATTGTGGTAAAGGCTTTTGATGGTTCTAGAAGAGTAGTGCATGGGGAAATTGATCTTCCAATCAAGGTTGGCTCCCAGGTTTTTACTGCTACATTTTATGTGATGGATATTCGTCCTTCATACTCTTGTCTGCTTGGTCGTCCCTGGATCCATGAGGCAGGTGCTGTAACCTCTACATTACACCAAAAGTTGAGATATCCGGTGGAAGGAAAGGTTGTTACCGTCTATGGAGAAGAAGAATACTTTGTCAGCCATGTAAACACTTTCAAGTATCTAGAAATGGAAGGTGAATACATTGAAACTCCGTGTTAGACATTTGAAGTGGTTCCCTGGATTGTTAATGATTATGTAGCTCCTCCTGTTGCGAAGAAAGTTCCTGTGGTCACCAGAAAACCTCCAACAATGGCAATGGCCTCCCTCAAAGATGCTAGAGCTGTGGTAGATGAAGGTGGTTGTACTATTTGGGGTCAGCTTCCTGATATCCCATACAAGTCTGACAAATTTGGTTTGGGTTTCACTGCAGAGTCCCAGAAGGCTGTTCGTCGTGCTCGTGCTGTTCGTATCACCAATCAAGGGGTTATGAAAGATCAGATCAATGCTGTGGGAGACTATGATGAAGACTACAACTTGGATGCTTGGGTTTTTCCTACTGTGGGTGCTGGACTCAATAATTGGAAAGCTGAAGATGTTATCCCTATCTCCTTTAGTCAGGAGTAAATACTATTACTGTGTTGTTTTATTTTTGAGTTTGTAATTTCTTGAACAATTAAAACTCTTAAGCCTTGTGCCTTACCCGGGGCACAATGGTGCGCTTGTTACGGGCTGTCATTTCATTTGCATACTTCATTCAATAAAATCAGTGGACGTTTCATTTTAGTAAATATTGTGTTCCTTGTCTTTCTTTTCTTTTATTTTTGCTTTATCAGCTATGTGTTCTTACACACACCCACATCACTAAAATGCAGATCCTCGTCCACTCTGGATCCTGTTGATAACAGTTATACTATTGCCAATTATAATTTCGAGAATCCGATCTATCAAACTGAAGACGGAAATGAGGACGATTGTGAAGTACCTGTAGAGCTTGCTAGGTTGTTACAACAAGAAGAGAAAGCCATACAGCCACATGAAGAGCCAGTCGAAGTTGTGAATCTGGGAACTGAAGAAAACAGGAAAGAGGTCAAGATAGGGGCTGATTTAGAGGATAGTGTCAAGAGCAGACTGGTTCAGATGTTACGTGACTATGTGGAGATCTTTGCTTGGTCTTATGAAGATATGCCAGGATTGGATACAGACATTGTGGTTCACCGTTTACCAGTGAAAGAAGATTGTCGTCCAAAGAAGCAGAAGGTGCGTCGTATGCGTCCTGAAATGTCAGAGAAGATCAAGGCAGAGGTAATGAAACAGTTCAATGCAGGGTTCTTAGCAGTGACTTCTTATCCTCAGTGGGTTGCAAATGTGGTGCCGGTACCTAAGAAAGATGGTAAGGTACGTATGTGTGTGGACTACAGAGATTTGAACAAGGCTAGCCCTAAAGATGATTTTCCACTTCCTCATATTGATGTTCTGGTAGACAACACTGCTCAGCATAAGGTATTCTCTTTTATGGATGGTTTCTCTGGTTACAATCAGATCAAGATGGCACCTGAAGATATGGAGAAGACAACCTTTGTTACACAGTGGGGCACCTTTTGTTATAAGGTGATGCCATTTGGTTTAAAGAATGCAGGGGCAACATATCAGCGTGCTATGGTGGCTTTGTTTCATGATATAATTCATCATGAGATAGAGGTGTATGTGGATGATATGATAGCCAGGTCTCAGAATGAAGAACAACATCTTGACCATTTGCATAAATTGTTTGAGAGGTTGAAGAAGTACAAGTTGAGACTGAACCCAAACAAGTGTACTTTTGGAGTTAGATCTGGAAAGCTCCTGGGTTTCATTGTCAGTGGAAAAGGTATTGAAGTGGATCCTGCAAAAGTGAAAGCTATACGAGAGATGCCAGCTCCCCGTACTGAGAAGGAGGTTAGAGGTTTCTTGGGACGATTGAATTACATTGCAAGATTTATTTCCCAATTAACTGCCATCTGTGAGCCAATCTTTAAGTTGCTGAAGAAAGACCAGGTGATGGAATGGAATGAGGAGTGCCAGACTGCCTTTGATGAAATCAAGAGATATCTGCTAGAACCTCCAATTTTGATGCCACCCGTTGATGGAAGACCCTTGATTATGTACTTAACAGTATTAGACAACTCAATGGGGTGTGTATTGGGGCAACATGACGAGTCTGGTCGAAAAGAGCAGGCAATATACTACCTTAGCAAAAAGTTTACCGACTGTGAAACAAGATACTCACTGCTCGAGAAAACTTGCTGTGCTTTGGCATGGGCTGCTCGCCGACTAAGACAGTATATGTTGACCCATACTACCTTGTTGATTTCGAAGATGGATCCAATCAAATACATATTTGAGAAACCTGCTCTCTCCGGAAGAATTGCAAGATGGCAAATGATATTGACAGAATATGACATACAGTATACTACTCATAAGGCCATCAAGGGAAGTGTTGTAGCTGATCATTTGGCTCATCAAGCAGTGGATGATTACCAGTCAATGAGTTTTGAGTTCCCTGATGAAGATATTATGATTATCACCAAAGAACCTGGACAATATGACGGACCTGAACAAGGATCCCGATGGACTATGGTTTTTGATGGTGCCTCTAATGCACTTGGTAATGGTGTTGGTGTTGTGATTAGTTCCCCTGAAGGTTGTCATACCCCGATCACTGCCAGACTTTGTTTCTATTGTACTAATAACATGGCTGAGTATGAGGCATGTATCCTGGGTATTAAAGTTGCTATTGATATGAAGATTCAGTTCCTTGATGTGTATGGAGATTCAGCCCTGGTAGTTAGTCAGATTAAAGGAGATTGGGATACCAAGCATGATAACCTCATTCCTTACAGAGAGCATGTGTTGTCTTTGATCCCACATTTCAAAGAGATTACCTTTGGACATATTCCACGAAGAGAGAATCAGTTGGCAGATGCTTTAGCCACCATGGCATCCATGTTTGAGATCAGTTGGGATGATGAAGCCCCCAAGATTACTATTGAAAGATTTGAAAAGCCTGCATACTGCAATGAGATTGACACAGAAGGGGCAGAGGAGAAGCCTTGGTTCTATGAAGTGAAAAGATATCTTGAAGCTCAGGAGTTCCCTGAAGGGGCATCTGTCAAAGATAGGAAGTTCCTGAGAAGGTTTTCTGCCAAATTCTTTCTGAGTAATGGGATTTTGTACAAGCGCAATCATGATTCAACTATGCTTCGTTGTGTGGATAAGAAGGAAGCTACATAAATTATGGAAGAGATGCATGATGGGACCTTTGGCACTCATTCTAGTGGTCATACTATGGCAAAGAAGATATTGAGAGCAGGTTACTATTGGTCTACCATGGAAGCTGATTGCTATCAACACTCCAGAACATGTCACAAGTGTCAAATTTATGCTGATAAAGTACATGTACCTCCATCACCATTGAATGTGTTGACTGCTCCTTGGCCCTTTGCCATGTGGGGCATTGATATGATTGGTGAGATCAAGCCTACTGCTTCCAATGGGCATCGTTTCATCCTGGTCGCTATTGATTACTTTACGAAGTGGGTGGAGGCAGCTTCATTTGCATCTGTTACCAAGAATGTTGTGGCTCGATTCATTAAGAATAATCTCATATGTAGGTATGGCATCCCTGAAAGGATTATTACTGACAATGTCTCTAATCTGAACAACACTATGATTACTGATCTCTGCACGCAGTTCAAGATTAAGCATCACAATTCTTCTCCGTATCGTCCAAAGATGAATGGGGCAGTTGAAGCTGCTAATAAGAACATTAAGAAGATTGTACAGAAGATGACTGTTACTTACAAGGATTGGCATGAGATGTTACCATTTGCTCTTCATGGTTATCGTACTACAATACGTACTTCAACAGGGGCAACCCCATTCTCTCTAGTTTATGGTATGGAAGCAGTTCTGCCCATTGAAGTTCAGATCCCCTCCTTAAGAATTATGAAGGATGCAGGCTTGGATGAAGATGAGTGGATTCAGACTCGACTTGACCAGATAAATTTGATTGATGAGAAGAGGTTAGCAGCAGTTTGTCATGACCAGATGTACCAGAAACGGATGATCAAAGCTTTTAACAAGAAGGTTAAGCCAAAGGTATATCAGGCTGGTGACTTGGTAATCAAGCGTATCATATTACCACAAGGTGATCCTAGGGGCAAGTGGACTCCAACATATGAAGGCCCATTTGTAGTCAAGACAGTGTTCTCAGGAGGTGCCATGATACTTACTACTATGGATGGTGAAGACTTCCCACAGCCTGTAAACGCAGACATAGTTAAAAAATACTACGCATAAAAAGAGACCCGCTAGGTTGACATGCCTAGGCAAAAATAAGGGCATCCCGGCAAACCAAAAGGGTTTGGGCAAAAATTAGGGATATATATAAAAAGATGTACACCCGGCAAGTTGAAAACCTGAAAAGGCAGCTTGGGCAAAAAAGGGTATCCCGGTGGATTGAAAACCTGAAAGGGCAATCTAGGCAAAAGTTAGGGATTAAAGCGTATGACTATGTCTCGTTTGGATCACCCATGAAACTGCAACCAGTTGTGTTACTTACTCAAGCTCGAACAGATAAAGCTCAATCCAATCGTTTCCGTCTCAACAGAAGAAGATGAGATACTTGAAGATAATGGCAATAGTAGAATTGAAATTCAATAGGATTATTTCCCACATAGCTGATTTTCCTTGTTTTGTGAAAACTTTATGACAAAATCCTCTTACTAGGGTTTATGTCTCTTTGTACAAATTTACCCATGTATGGGTCACTTTTTGATATAAATAAATTCCATCTTTTGAATCCAGATTTACTTTTACCCTAAGCGAAACATCCATTGGTTGTGTTTGAATGTATGCATGCTTTTGAATATGATTGATGTTTACCAGAAATGCATAGACGCTTTTTAATATGATTGATGTTTACCAGAAATGCATGAAAATGCAGTAATAGTATTTACTAAGGACGAACGAGGGAAGGATTTCAACGAAGCTTCACCGGTTCATCTCTACAAGACAGTTACAAAATCCTCAGTAGGAAGAATCCATCTTCATAAAGTCATATCTCCCCTGGAATTTGTATCCATCTCTTTTATCCTCATACGGATATTCGGGAATTTACTTTCCAATAAGAGTACGACGAACGAAGACGGGAGGTTATGTATACCCTACTATCAAACGAAGACGGAAGATTATGTATACCTTACTATCCCCGGCAGACGGGAAGTTATATATACCTTGCTATCCCCAGCAGACAGGAGGTCATGTATACCTTATTATCAAACAAGACAGGAACAAGTTCCTCATATCCTTCAGCAACAAACCGGGATTTATTTTCCCTGGCCAGCAGTTGTTATACGAAGATATCCAGGCGCTTCAGGCAGTATCATATCATACATACATCATTTACATCATACCATACCATACATATACATAGATACATAATACATTACATAAGTGCATCATATTATACATACATACAAAATGCATAAACTAATATTACCATACAGAATGCTACTTTTGTTTTCAGGTTAATTCTCCAGCAAACAGACTTGTGACTATCAGGGCTGCTTTATCCTCCTGAAAGTTATCAATCCCACAGGACTGCTTTATCCTCCTGAAAGCATATTATTACCTCAGGATTGCTTTATCCTCCTGAAAGCATATTCATACCTCAGAACGTTGTTCATCTTTCTGAAAGCATATTATCAAGCCCTCAGGATTGCTTTATCCTCCTGAAAGCATATCAATACCTCAGGATTGCTTTATCCTCCTGAAAGCATATTATTACCTCAGGATTGCTTTATCCTCCTGAAAGCATATTATCAATACTTCAGGATTGCTTTATCCTCCTGAAAGTATATCACTACCTCAGGACTGCTTTATCCTCCTGAAAGCATATCAACACCTCAGGACTGCTTTATCCTCCTGAAAGCATATTCATACCTCAGAACGTTGTTCATCTTTCTGAAAGCATATTACCACTTCCTCAGGACTGCTTTATCCTCCTGAAAGCTACTATTACCTCAGGACTGCTTTATCCTCCTGAAAGCTATCACTACCTCAGGACTGCTTTATCCTCCTGAAAGCTATCATTATATCTTCATATTTTGGACTGCTTTATCCTCCAAGAAATGTATCTGAAGAACTTTTCTCCAAGTGGCATCTTTAAGCCCACTCAAGCATATACAACCAACCATCAATATCAGTTTACGCACCGGTGAGTGCAAATTTTTGGGCTTTTGTGTTCAATCCCCTTCAACCTTCCAGGTCACGACTGGCAAATATACCAATCTAACCCCTCAGGTTTCATAAAATTGAACAGGGGCAGCTGTTGCACCCCAAAATTTGCCCTCACAATACAAGACTTTGTGTGCTAAGAAGGTTCACAAGGTTCACAAGATTCACAATGCTTTCAAGACCTTTCATGAGGTTCATGAAGTCTACAAGTCACTTCATGAAGGTTCACAAGATTCACAATGCTTTCAAGACCTTTCATGAGGTTCATGAAGTCTACAAGTCACTTCATGAAGGTTCACAAGGTTCACAAGGTTCACAATGCTTACAAGACCTTTCATGAGGTTCAGGAAGTCTACAAGTCACTTTATGGAGTTCACAAGGTTCAAAAGGTTCACAATACCTCCCATGAGGTTCACAAGACATTTTATGATGGTTCACAAGGTTCACAAAGTTCACAATTGGTCAGAAGAGTTGACAATTCCCTCAGACAATGCACCTCTTAAGCAGTGCATCCAAAACTAGGGTTTTGACTTTAATCAGGCTAAATGAACTTCCAAGACTTAAAGTGAGCTTCATAACATCTTATATGTGTACAAGAATCCCCATGTCAAGTGTCAAGACTTTTCCCAAAGGTTTGCTCAGTCAGATGATCAGATAAGTCAAAATCAGTCAAAGCAGTTAAAAAGTCAAACTGAGGTCAACTGTGGTCAAATCAAAGTCAAACTTCATGATTTTTTGCCAACATCAAGTATATGAAGTAAAATTCATCATTTGATCAAGGGTTTATCATGATTCATCAAGGAGATTTCAGATCATCAAGAATCAGGAGTTTCTAAATTAGGGTTTTCTCTGTAAAAGTCAACTAAACTTTGACCAGCCATAACTTTCACATTCTTCATCACCAAGTCTCCACTCAAAGCTCATTTTGAAGGAAATTGAATTCTCTACAACTTTGTGTCTCACAAGCCAAGCCCAAAAATGCTTCATTTGGAAGGTATGAGCTAAGACATTATAGGTCCTTTTGAAAGTCAACAAAAAGTCAACAACTTCAAAAGGGCATAACTTGAGATTGGTAAATGATATGGACATGAAACCAGTGGGGTTGTTTAGAGGACTCTTCAAGCTTTCCAAAATGTCCAAGAACACCCTCATAGCATTAAAATTGAGGGATGTGTGCCCTTGCAAAGTTGGGGAATTTTGAGTTGGTTCATGAAGAAAAAGGAGGTCTAAAACCAATTTCTTCCAAATGGGCTTGCCAAATGATGACCCAATCCATACAACAACTTCATGCACGACCCAAACCATTAAAAATCAGATTTTTTATTATTTTATTTTTATTTATTTTGATTTAATTCATTAAAAATCATTTTAAATAAAAATAAAATATGAAAATGTAAGATTTGATTTGGATCAAGCTTCTAGAAAATCATAAATTTGATTTGAATTGAAGAGGAAAGAAATCATGAGGTTTAGCCAAAAATAGCAAGCATTCACACATGAATATTTGATTTTTAAGGTATGATCATTTTGAATCTTTTCATATCAAATTCTCCACACAACCATTCAATTTTTTGACCTAAATTCAATCACCTATAAGTACTTAACACATTACCCTAGCAAGCCACGAATTTACACAGCCTCAAGAGTAAGTTCACAATTTCAAAAAAACCTCTCAAAACTCACATTCGGATTCATTGATACAAGGTGTTTGAAGGTAATCTAAAGACATAGCAATGTTCCTTGGACATCATAGAATCGAAACCAATACTCATATGCATCCCATACCCTCCATAATGCATAACCCGAAACTTGATTGTTCTTGAATAAAAAATTTTCGGTTTCACTAATTTATTGCTTTTCAATGAATTTTGTTTGGTTAATGATGTTTGTGATGATGTGTAGAATGTTTATGGGCAAAGAAACCAAAGAAACCATGAGAAACACGTGAGATGCCATGTTAGGGTTTGGACCTCCAAATTAGGGTTCTTTGATTCACGCATTATAAATGAATTTGGTTGATGAAATTGGATTGTACAGATCACAAGGAACTCAAAGGTGTTCTTAATTTGACAAAATTGTACTGCTTGTGTGTGTTTGAAATTCGTAGGTTTTCCTATGAATAAAATTTCGCAGGTAAATGCCTAGCAAATTTCGCAGGTAAATTGGCAGTTCTCAAGGAAGAAGACGAAGCTGTTTGCGCGCGTTCTGGAAATTCAAATTTCATTTAAAATATTTTATGTTTTAGTGTTGGTTTATTATCACAAGCGTGCAGCTTGTCTCAGTGGTAAGACTGGTTTGTGTATTGCGTGATGGCACTGGTTCGAGTCCTGGCTGGTACATTTTTTTCTTATTTTTCAGGATAAATATGAAACATAATATATTATGTATTATGGCCAACACAATAACAGATGTGCTCACCCAGCAGGATTGGTCATGCGTATGCTTGTCTGAGGGCTTGATAATATGCTCCTGAAAGCATATTATTACCTCAGGATTGCTTTATCCTCCTGAAAGCATATTATCAATACCTCAGGATTGCTTTATCCTCCTGAAAGTATATCACTACCTCAGGACTGCTTTATCCTCCTGAAAGCATATCAACACCTCAGGACTGCTTTATCCTCCTGAAAGCATATTCATACCTCAGAACGTTGTTCATCTTTCTGAAAGCATATTACCACTTCCTCATGACTGCTTTATCCTCCTGAAAGCTACTATTACCTCAGGACTGCTTTATCCTCCTGAAAGTTATCACTACCTCAGGACTGCTTTATCCTCCTGAAAGCTATCATTATATCTTCATATTTTGGACTGCTTTATCCTCCAAGAAATGTATCTGAAGAACTTTTCTCCAAGTGGCATCTTTAAGCCCACTCAAGCATATACAACCAACCATCAATATCAGTTTACGCACCGGTGAGTGCAAATTTTTGGGCTTTTGTGTTCAATCCCCTTCAACCTTCCAGGTCACGACTGGCAAATATACCAATCTAACCCCTCAGGTTTCATAAAAATTAACAGGGGCAGCTGTTGCACCCCAAAATTTGCCCTCACAATACAAGACTTTGTGTGCTAAGAAGGTTCACAAGGTTCACAAGATTCACAATGCTTTCAAGACCTTTCATGAGGTTCATGAAGTCTACAAGTCACTTCATGAATGTTCACAAGATTCACAATGCTTTCAAGACCTTTCATGAGGTTCATGAAGTCTACAAGTCACTTCATGAAGGTTCACAAGGTTCACAAGGTTCACAATGCTTACAAGACCTTTCATGAGGTTCAGGAAGTCTACAAGTCACTTTATGGAGTTCACAAGGTTCAAAAGGTTCACAATACCTCCCATGAGGTTCACAAGACATTTTATGATGGTTCACAAGGTTCGCAAAGTTCACAATTGGTCAGAAGAGTTGACAATTCCCTCAGACAATGCACCTCCTAAGCAGTGCATCCAAAACTAGGGTTTTGACTTTAATCAGGCTAAATGAACTTCCAAGACTTAAAGTGAGCTTCATAACATCTTATATGTGTACAAGAATCCCCATGTCAAGTGTCAAGACTTTTCCCAGAGGTTTGCTCAGTCAGATGATCAGATAAGTCAAAATCAGTCAAAGTAGTTAAAAAGTCAAACTGAGGTCAACTGTGGTCAAATCAAAGTCAAACTTCATGATTTTTTGCCAACATCAAGTATATGAAGTAAAATTAATCATTTGATCAAGGGTTTATCATGATTCATCAAGGAGATTTCAGATCATCAAGAATCAGGAGTTTCTAAATTAGGGTTTTCTCTGTAAAAGTCAACTGAACTTTGACCAGCCATAACTTTCACATTCTTCATCACCAAGTCTCCACTCAAAGCTCATTTTGAAGGAAATTGAATTCTCTACAACTTTGTGTCTCACAAGCCAAGCCCAAAAATGCTTCATTTGGAAGGTATGAGCTAAGACATTATAGGTCCTTTTGAAAGTCAACAAAAAGTCAACAACTTCAAAAGGGCATAACTTGAGATTGGTAAATGATATGGACATGAAACCAGTGGGGTTGTTTAGAGGACTCTTCAAGCTTTCCAAAATGTCCAAGAACACCCTCATAGCATTAAAATTGAGGGATGTGTGCCCTTGCAAAGTTGGGGAATTTTGAGTTGGTTCATGAAGAAAAAGGAGGTCTAAAACCAATTTCTTCCAAATGGGCTTGCCAAATGATGACCCAATCCATACAACAACTTCATGCACGACCCAAACCATTAAAAATCAGATTTTTTATTATTTTATTTTTATTTATTTTGATTTAATTCATTAAAAATCATTTTAAATAAAAATAAAATATGAAAATGTAAGATTTGATTTGGATCAAGCTTCTAGAAAATCATAAATTTGATTTGAATTGAAGAGGAAAGAAATCATGAGGTTTAGCCAAAAATAGCAAGCATTCACACATGAATATTTGATTTTTAAGGTATGATCATTTTGAATCTTTTCATATCAAATTCTCCACACAACCATTCAATTTTTTGACCTAAATTCAATCACCTATAAGTACTTAACACATTACCCTAGCAAGCCACGAATTTACACAGCCTCAAGAGTAAGTTCACAATTTCAAAAAAACCTCTCAAAACTCACATTCGGATTCATTGATACAAGGTGTTTGAAGGTAATCTAAAGACATAGCAATGTTCCTTGGACATCATAGAATCGAAACCAATACTCATATGCATCCCATACCCTCCATAATGCATAACCCGAAACTTGATTGTTCTTGAATAAAAAATTTTCGGTTTCACTAATTTATTGCTTTTCAATGAATTTTGTTTGGTTAATGATGTTTGTGATGATGTGTAGAATGTTTATGGGCAAAGAAACCAAAGAAACCATGAGAAACACGTGAGATGCCATGTTAGGGTTTGGACCTCCAAATTAGGGTTCTTTGATTCACGCATTATAAATGAATTTGGTTGATGAAATTGGATTGTACAGATCACAAGGAACTCAAAGGTGTTCTTAATTTGACAAAATTGTACTGCTTGTGTGTGTTTGAAATTCGTAGGTTTTCCTATGAATAAAATTTCGCAGGTAAATGCCTAGCAAATTTCGCAGGTAAATTGGCAGTTCTCAAGGAAGAAGACGAAGCTGTTTGCGCGCGTTCTGGAAATTCAAATTTCATTTAAAATATTTTATGTTTTAGTGTTGGTTTATTATCACAAGCGTGCAGCTTGTCTCAGTGGTAAGACTGGTTTGTGTATTGCGTGATGGCACTGGTTCGAGTCCTGGCTGGTACATTTTTTTCTTATTTTTCAGGATAAATATGAAACATAATATATTATGTATTATGGCCAACACAATAACAGATGTGCTCACCCAGCAGGATTGGTCATGCGTATGCTTGTCTGAGGGCTTGATAATATGCTCCTGAAAGCATATTATTACCTCAGGATTGCTTTATCCTCCTGAAAGCATATTATCAATACCTCAGGATTGCTTTATCCTCCTGAAAGTATATCACTACCTCAGGACTGCTTTATCCTCCTGAAAGCATATCAACACCTCAGGACTGCTTTATCCTCCTGAAAGCATATTCATACCTCAGAACGTTGTTCATCTTTCTGAAAGCATATTACCACTTCCTCATGACTGCTTTATCCTCCTGAAAGCTACTATTACCTCAGGACTGCTTTATCCTCCTGAAAGCTATCACTACCTCAGGACTGCTTTATCCTCCTGAAAGCTATCATTATATCTTCATATTTTGGACTGCTTTATCCTCCAAGAAATGTATCTGAAGAACTTTTCTCCAAGTGGCATCTTTAAGCCCACTCAAGCATATACAACCAACCATCAATATCAGTTTACGCACCGGTGAGTGCAAATTTTTGGGCTTTTGTGTTCAATCCCCTTCAACCTTCCAGGTCACGACTGGCAAATATACCAATCTAACCCCTCAGGTTTCATAAAATTTAACAGGGGCAGCTGTTGCACCCCAAAATTTGCCCTCACAATACAAGACTTTGTGTGCTAAGAAGGTTCACAAGGTTCACAAGATTCACAATGCTTTCAAGACCTTTCATGAGGTTCATGAAGTCTACAAGTCACTTCATGAATGTTCACAAGATTCACAATGCTTTCAAGACCTTTCATGAGGTTCATGAAGTCTACAAGTCACTTCATGAAGGTTCACAAGGTTCACAAGGTTCACAATGCTTACAAGACCTTTCATGAGGTTCAGGAAGTCTACAAGTCACTTTATGGAGTTCACAAGGTTCAAAAGGTTCACAATACCTCCCATGAGGTTCACAAGACATTTTATGATGGTTCACAAGGTTCGCAAAGTTCACAATTGGTCAGAAGAGTTGACAATTCCCTCAGACAATGCACCTCCTAAGCAGTGCATCCAAAACTAGGGTTTTGACTTTAATCAGGCTAAATGAACTTCCAAGACTTAAAGTGAGCTTCATAACATCTTATATGTGTACAAGAATCCCCATGTCAAGTGTCAAGACTTTTCCCAGAGGTTTGCTCAGTCAGATGATCAGATAAGTCAAAATCAGTCAAAGTAGTTAAAAAGTCAAACTGAGGTCAACTGTGGTCAAATCAAAGTCAAACTTCATGATTTTTTGCCAACATCAAGTATATGAAGTAAAATTAATCATTTGATCAAGGGTTTATCATGATTCATCAAGGAGATTTCAGATCATCAAGAATCAGGAGTTTCTAAATTAGGGTTTTCTCTGTAAAAGTCAACTGAACTTTGACCAGCCATAACTTTCACATTCTTCATCACCAAGTCTCCACTCAAAGCTCATTTTGAAGGAAATTGAATTCTCTACAACTTTGTGTCTCACAAGCCAAGCCCAAAAATGCTTCATTTGGAAGGTATGAGCTAAGACATTATAGGTCCTTTTGAAAGTCAACAAAAAGTCAACAACTTCAAAAGGGCATAACTTGAGATTGGTAAATGATATGGACATGAAACCAGTGGGGTTGTTTAGAGGACTCTTCAAGCTTTCCAAAATGTCCAAGAACACCCTCATAGCATTAAAATTGAGGGATGTGTGCCCTTGCAAAGTTGGGGAATTTTGAGTTGGTTCATGAAGAAAAAGGAGGTCTAAAACCAATTTCTTCCAAATGGGCTTGCCAAATGATGACCCAATCCATACAACAACTTCATGCACGACCCAAACCATTAAAAATCAGATTTTTTATTATTTTATTTTTATTTATTTTGATTTAATTCATTAAAAATCATTTTAAATAAAAATAAAATATGAAAATGTAAGATTTGATTTGGATCAAGCTTCTAGAAAATCATAAATTTGATTTGAATTGAAGAGGAAAGAAATCATGAGGTTTAGCCAAAAATAGCAAGCATTCACACATGAATATTTGATTTTTAAGGTATGATCATTTTGAATCTTTTCATATCAAATTCTCCACACAACCATTCAATTTTTTGACCTAAATTCAATCACCTATAAGTACTTAACACATTACCCTAGCAAGCCACGAATTTACACAGCCTCAAGAGTAAGTTCACAATTTCAAAAAAACCTCTCAAAACTCACATTCGGATTCATTGATACAAGGTGTTTGAAGGTAATCTAAAGACATAGCAATGTTCCTTGGACATCATAGAATCGAAACCAATACTCATATGCATCCCATACCCTCCATAATGCATAACCCGAAACTTGATTGTTCTTGAATAAAAAATTTTCGGTTTCACTAATTTATTGCTTTTCAATGAATTTTGTTTGGTTAATGATGTTTGTGATGATGTGTAGAATGTTTATGGGCAAAGAAACCAAAGAAACCATGAGAAACACGTGAGATGCCATGTTAGGGTTTGGACCTCCAAATTAGGGTTCTTTGATTCACGCATTATAAATGAATTTGGTTGATGAAATTGGATTGTACAGATCACAAGGAACTCAAAGGTGTTCTTAATTTGACAAAATTGTACTGCTTGTGTGTGTTTGAAATTCGTAGGTTTTCCTATGAATAAAATTTCGCAGGTAAATGCCTAGCAAATTTCGCAGGTAAATTGGCAGTTCTCAAGGAAGAAGACGAAGCTGTTTGCGCGCGTTCTGGAAATTCAAATTTCATTTAAAATATTTTATGTTTTAGTGTTGGTTTATTATCACAAGCGTGCAGCTTGTCTCAGTGGTAAGACTGGTTTGTGTATTGCGTGATGGCACTGGTTCGAGTCCTGGCTGGTACATTTTTTTCTTATTTTTCAGGATAAATATGAAACATAATATATTATGTATTATGGCCAACACAATAACAGATGTGCTCACCCAGCAGGATTGGTCATGCGTATGCTTGTCTGAGGGCTTGATAATATGCTCCTGAAAGCATATTATTACCTCAGGATTGCTTTATCCTCCTGAAAGCATATTATCAATACCTCAGGATTGCTTTATCCTCCTGAAAGTATATCACTACCTCAGGACTGCTTTATCCTCCTGAAAGCATATCAACACCTCAGGACTGCTTTATCCTCCTGAAAGCATATTCATACCTCAGAACGTTGTTCATCTTTCTGAAAGCATATTACCACTTCCTCATGACTGCTTTATCCTCCTGAAAGCTACTATTACCTCAGGACTGCTTTATCCTCCTGAAAGCTATCACTACCTCAGGACTGCTTTATCCTCCTGAAAGCTATCATTATATCTTCATATTTTGGACTGCTTTATCCTCCAAGAAATGTATCTGAAGAACTTTTCTCCAAGTGGCATCTTTAAGCCCACTCAAGCATATACAACCAACCATCAATATCAGTTTACGCACCGGTGAGTGCAAATTTTTGGGCTTTTGTGTTCAATCCCCTTCAACCTTCCAGGTCACGACTGGCAAATATACCAATCTAACCCCTCAGGTTTCATAAAATTTAACAGGGGCAGCTGTTGCACCCCAAAATTTGCCCTCACAATACAAGACTTTGTGTGCTAAGAAGGTTCACAAGGTTCACAAGATTCACAATGCTTTCAAGACCTTTCATGAGGTTCATGAAGTCTACAAGTCACTTCATGAATGTTCACAAGATTCACAATGCTTTCAAGACCTTTCATGAGGTTCATGAAGTCTACAAGTCACTTCATGAAGGTTCACAAGGTTCACAAGGTTCACAATGCTTACAAGACCTTTCATGAGGTTCAGGAAGTCTACAAGTCACTTTATGGAGTTCACAAGGTTCAAAAGGTTCACAATACCTCCCATGAGGTTCACAAGACATTTTATGATGGTTCACAAGGTTCGCAAAGTTCACAATTGGTCAGAAGAGTTGACAATTCCCTCAGACAATGCACCTCCTAAGCAGTGCATCCAAAACTAGGGTTTTGACTTTAATCAGGCTAAATGAACTTCCAAGACTTAAAGTGAGCTTCATAACATCTTATATGTGTACAAGAATCCCCATGTCAAGTGTCAAGACTTTTCCCAGAGGTTTGCTCAGTCAGATGATCAGATAAGTCAAAATCAGTCAAAGTAGTTAAAAAGTCAAACTGAGGTCAACTGTGGTCAAATCAAAGTCAAACTTCATGATTTTTTGCCAACATCAAGTATATGAAGTAAAATTAATCATTTGATCAAGGGTTTATCATGATTCATCAAGGAGATTTCAGATCATCAAGAATCAGGAGTTTCTAAATTAGGGTTTTCTCTGTAAAAGTCAACTGAACTTTGACCAGCCATAACTTTCACATTCTTCATCACCAAGTATCCACTCAAAGCTCATTTTGAAGGAAATTGAATTCTCTACAACTTTGTGTCTCACAAGCCAAGCCCAAAAATGCTTCATTTGGAAGGTATGAGCTAAGACATTATAGGTCCTTTTGAAAGTCAACAAAAAGTCAACAACTTCAAAAGGGCATAACTTGAGATTGGTAAATGATATGGACATGAAACCAGTGGGGTTGTTTAGAGGACTCTTCAAGCTTTCCAAAATGTCCAAGAACACCCTCATAGCATTAAAATTGAGGGATGTGTGCCCTTGCAAAGTTGGGGAATTTTGAGTTGGTTCATGAAGAAAAAGGAGGTCTAAAACCAATTTCTTCCAAATGGGCTTGCCAAATGATGACCCAATCCATACAACAACTTCATGCACGACCCAAACCATTAAAAATCAGATTTTTTATTATTTTATTTTTATTTATTTTGATTTAATTCATTAAAAATCATTTTAAATAAAAATAAAATATGAAAATGTAAGATTTGATTTGGATCAAGCTTCTAGAAAATCATAAATTTGATTTGAATTGAAGAGGAAAGAAATCATGAGGTTTAGCCAAAAATAGCAAGCATTCACACATGAATATTTGATTTTTAAGGTATGATCATTTTGAATCTTTTCATATCAAATTCTCCACACAACCATTCAATTTTTTGACCTAAATTAAATCACCTATAAGTACTTAACACATTACCCTAGCAAGCCACGAATTTACACAGCCTCAAGAGTAAGTTCACAATTTCAAAAAAACCTCTCAAAACTCACATTCGGATTCATTGATACAAGGTGTTTGAAGGTAATCTAAAGACATAGCAATGTTCCTTGGACATCATAGAATCGAAACCAATACTCATATGCATCCCATACCCTCAATAATGCATAACCCGAAACTTGATTGTTCTTGAATAAAATTTTTTCGGTTTCACTAATTTATTGCTTTTCAATGAATTTTGTTTGGTTAATGATGTTTGTGATGATGTGTAGAATGTTTCTGGGCAAAGAAACCAAAGAAACCATGAGAAACCCGTGAGATGCCATGTTAGGGTTTGGACCTCCAAATTAGGGTTCTTTGATTCACACATTATAAATGAATTTGGTTGATGAAATTGGATTGTACAGATCACAAGGAACTCAAAGGTGTTCTTAATTTGACAAAATTGTACTGCTTGTGTGTGTTTGAAATTCGTAGGTTTTCCTATGAATAAAATTTCGCAGGTAAATGCCTAGCAAATTTCGCAGGTAAATTGGCAGTTCTCAAGGAAGAAGACGAAGCTGTTTGCGCGCGTTCTGGAAATTCAAATTTCATTTAAAATATTTTATGTTTTAGTGTTGGTTTATTATCACAAGCGTGCAGCTTGTCTCATTGGTAAGACTGGTTTGTGTATTGCGTGATGGCACTGGTTCGAGTCCTGGCTGGTACATTTTTTTCTTATTTTTCAGGATAAATATGAAACATAATATATTATGTATTATGGCCAACACAATAACAGATGTGCTCACCCAGCAGGATTGGTCATGCGTATGCTTGTCTGAGGGCTTGATAATATGCTCCTGAAAGCATATTATTACCTCAGGATTGCTTTATCCTCCTGAAAGCATATTATCAATACCTCAGGATTGCTTTATCCTCCTAAAAGTATATCACTACCTCAGGACTGCTTTATCCTCCTGAAAGCATATCAACACCTCAGGACTGCTTTATCCTCCTGAAAGCATATTCATACCTCAGAACGTTGTTCATCTTTCTGAAAGCATATTACCACTTCCTCATGACTGCTTTATCCTCCTGAAAGCTACTATTACCTCAGGACTGCTTTATCCTCCTGAAAGCTATCACTACCTCAGGACTGCTTTATCCTCCTGAAAGCTATCATTATATCTTCATATTTTGGACTGCTTTATCCTCCAAGAAATGTATCTGAAGAACTTTTCTCCAAGTGGCATCTTTAAGCCCACTCAAGCATATACAACCAACCATCAATATCAGTTTACGCACCGGTGAGTGCAAATTTTTGGGCTTTTGTGTTCAATCCCCTTCAACCTTCCAGGTCACGACTGGCAAATATACCAATCTAACCCCTCAGGTTTCATAAAATTTAACAGGGGCAGCTGTTGCACCCCAAAATTTGCCCTCACAATACAAGACTTTGTGTGCTAAGAAGGTTCACAAGGTTCACAAGATTCACAATGCTTTCAAGACCTTTCATGAGGTTCATGAAGTCTACAAGTCACTTCATGAAGGTTCACAAGATTCACAATGCTTTCAAGACCTTTCATGAGGTTCATGAAGTCTACAAGTCACTTCATGAAGGTTCACAAGGTTCACAAGGTTCACAATGCTTACAAGACCTTTCATGAGGTTCAGGAAGTCTAAAAGTCACTTTATGGAGTTCACAAGGTTCAAAAGGTTCACAATACCTCCCATGAGGTTCACAAGACATTTTATGATGGTTCACAAGGTTCACAAAGTTCACAATTGGTCAGAAGAGTTGACAATTCCCTCAGACAATGCACCTCCTAAGCAGTGCATCCAAAACTAGGGTTTTGACTTTAATCAGGCTAAATGAACTTCCAAGACTTCAAGTGAGCTTCATAACATCTTATATGTGTACAAGAATCCCCATGTCAAGTGTCAAGACTTTTCCCAAAGGTTTGCTCAGTCAGATGATCAGATAAGTCAAAATCAGTCAAAGTAGTTAAAAAGTCAAACTGAGGTCAACTGTGGTCAAATCAAAGTCAAACTTCATGATTTTTTGCCAACATCAAGTATATGAAGTAAAATTCATCATTTGATCAAGGGTTGATCATGATTCATCAAGGAGATTTCAGATCATCAAGAATCAGGAGTTTCTAAATTAGGGTTTTCTCAGTAAAAGTCAACTGAACTTTGACCAGCCATAACTTTCACATGCTTCATCACCAAGTCTCCACTCAAAGCTCATTTTGAAGGAAATTGAATTCTCTACAACTTTGTGTCTCACAAGCCAAGCCCAAAAATGCTTCATTTGGAAGGTATGAGCTAAGACATTATAGGTCCTTTTGAAAGTCAACAAAAAGTCAACAACTTCAAAAGGGCATAACTTGAGATTGGTAAATGATATGGACATGAAACCAGTGGGGTTGTTTAGAGAACTCTTCAAGCTTTCCAAAATGTCCAAGAAAACCCTCATAGCATTAAAATTGAGGGATGTGTGCCCTTGCAAAGTTGGGGAATTTTGAGTTGGTTCATGAAGAAAAAGGAGGTCTAAAACCAATTTCTTCTAAATGGGCTTGCCAAATGATGACCCAATCCATACAACAACTTCATGCACGACCCAAACCATTAAAAATCAGATTTTTTATTATTTTATTTTTATTTATTTTGATTTAATTCATTAAAAATCATTTTAAATAAAAATAAAATATGAAAATGTAAGATTTGATTTGGATCAAGCTTCTAGAAAATCATAAATTTGATTTGAATTGAAGAGGAAAGAAATCATGAGGTTTAGCCAAAAATAGCAAGCATTCACACATGAATATTTGATTTTTAAGGTATGATCATTTTGAATCTTTTCATATCAAATTCTCCACACAACCATTCAATTTTTTGACCTAAATTCAATCACCTATAAGTACTTAACACATTACCCTAGCAAGCCACGAATTTACACAGCCTCAAGAGTAAGTTCACAATTTCAAAAAAAACCTCTCAAAACTCACATTCGGATTCATTGATACAAGGTGTTTGAAGGTAATCTAAAGACATAGCAATGTTCCTTGGACATCATAGAATCGAAACCAATACTCATATGCATCCCATACCCTCCATAATGCATAACCCGAAACTTGATTGTTCTTGAATAAAAAATTTTCGGTTTCACTAATTTATTGCTTTTCAATGAATTTTGTTTGGTTAATGATGTTTGTGATGATGTGTAGAATGTTTCTGGGCAAAGAAACCAAAGAAACCATGAGAAACCCGTGAGATGCCATGTTAGGGTTTGGACCTCCAAATTAGGGTTCTTTGATTCACGCATTATAAATGAATTTGGTTGATGAAATTGGATTGTACAGATCACAAGGAACTCAAAGGTGTTCTTAATTTGACAAAATTGTACTGCTTGTGTGTGTTTGAAATTCGTAGGTTTTCCTATGAATAAAATTTCGCAGGTAAATGCCTAGCAAATTTCGCAGGTAAATTGGCAGTTCTCAAGGAAGAAGACGAAGCTGTTTGCGCGTGTTCTGGAAATTCAAATTTCATTTAAAATATTTTATGTTTTAGTGTTGGTTTATTATCACAAGCGTGCAGCTTGTCTCAGTGGTAAGACTGGTTTGTGTATTGCGTGATGGCACTGGTTCGAGTCCTGGCTGGTACATTTTTTTCTTATTTTTCAGGATAAATATGAAACATAATATATTATGTATTATGGCCAACACAATAACAGATGTGCTCACCCAGCAGGATTGGTCATGCGTATGCTTGTTTGCCTAAGAGGTCCTGGGTTCAATCCTTCCCCCAGGTCTTTTGCTTTTCTTTTATTTTTCTGGATTTTTCAGGATATGAAACAAAATCAATTCCACCTTCTTTCTTGCTGCCTGCGCATGATGGCTTAGTGGTGAGTGTTGTTGCTGGTAATCAGAGTGACCTGGGTTCAAACCCCAGCCAGGTAAGTTCCAATTTTTTTTTCTCTCTTTTTATTTTATTTGTTTTAATTGTTTTATTATTAAATTGGATATAGTATTGTATATACATATATTTCTAAATAATTCAAGAAAATAAAACATGTTTATAGGATTATACTTTCCAAATTCTAAAAAATATATATTTTCTTAATTCAAAAATTATTTTCTTTATTATGTAATTAAATTATAACATATGTATATTAATTAAAATAATTTTGTATATTATAAGCTCTTAAATATTTTTCTAACAAACCCTAATTTTAGAAATTCTAGTTTATCTTTTCTAAATAATTATTAAAAACCTAATTTTTATTTTCTAAATTTTGTAAATATAATTATTATGTACATATTTATTTAATATAATTAATTTTTGTAAATATAATTATAATCAAATTTTTTTAATATGTAATTGTTTCTATACTTTGCCCATAATCTAAATTTTATAATTTTTAAATATATGTGTTTAAAAATAATTAAATTTATTGTAATTATGATTTTTTTATATGTTTATAATTAATTTAACTTTTATAAGGTGCATATAATTTTAAATTTTATAATTAAATTGTTCATATTTCCTTAATAATTTCTAATTTTTATTTATTATCTTATTTTGTTTATTATTATTACTAATCCATTTATTTTTTAATTATGATTATTATTATTATTTCACTAACCTTATTTATTTTTAATTATTATTACTAACCCCTATTATAATTATTATTGCTTATTTATTTATTTTACTTATTACTTATATTTTGCTTATTTATTTATTCTTGCTATTTATTTAAATTGCTTTATTTTTATTATTATGTAAATGCTCCTGGATGTAATTTTTGTAAATATTTAAATTATTTAATTTTCATGCTATGGCTAGTAAAATAGGGAGTGTAAACATGTATTATATTTAAAAATTGAATTTAGATCACTTAAATTACTAGATAAATATTGAAATTAAACACTCACACACATAAGTCGATCTTTGATCGCCATCTCACTTTCTAGGTTTGTCTCTCAATGTTGCCTAATTATAAGGTCAAGTGGGGTGTATAAAGCAAAGTCCCTTAAAAGAAAAGTCATCTAGTCCCTTCATAATTAAAGATCAAGTCCCTTAATGGTTGCCTTTCGATATGATCTTGCCTCTTTCGAATAAAGATGATAGTCCCTCCAAAATTGCTTAATACACCCCACAGTTGCCTACATTAACAGATGGCCCTTACTTGTCCCTCACATCCAAGGTAATGACTACCTATTCCTTAATAATAGGGATAGTCTTACCACTTAAAGGATAAAGAACAGAAAGACTTAAACTTTAGGGTAGGTTCCTCGTAGTTACTTGCTCACTATTTCAAAACAACTTCAAATACTTCACAAATTTTAAACAATTTTCAAAACAAAGGTTTTTTACGCATCCGTACATGGATCATTATGAAACTCTTAAGAAAATTTTTATTCACACACTTCACATTTCAAAAACATTTTAAAGTGAGCTAAGTAACTAAGAGCCCATGGATAATCATGGATGTAAAGGGTGCTAACACCTTCCCTTTACATAACCTACCCCCCGGACCCAAAAATCTTTTAAAAGGTCTTTCCTGTTCTTTTATGCCTTTCCTTTGGATAAAATAAAAGTCGGTGGCGACTCTTGTTATCCGCAACATAACTAAAGTCAGTTCTCCCACCGTGTTACAACTTGGTCGAAGAGTTTTATAATGTTATGTAGGGTGAGTTTGAGATGAATCTTATGGGGGAGTTGAACTACTTCTTAGGCCTCCAAATAAAGCAACTCGATGAAGGTACAACAGTATGTCAAACAAAATACTGCAGAGAACTGCTCAAGCGCTTTGGAATGAATAATTCAAAATCAATCGACACTCCCATGCCTACCAACAGAAACTTGGACAAAGATGAACATGGTAAGTGTGTTGATGTCAAAAGGTATAGAGGTATGATTGGGTATCTCTTGTATCTCAATGCTTCTAGACCGGACATCATGTTTAGTGTTTGTATGTGTGCACGATATCAATCAAATCCTAAGGAATCTCACTTAAAATCAGTCAAGCGTATATTTAGGTATCTTCATGGAACACCTAAATACGGGCTTTGGTATTCCAAAGGGAGCGATTGCAGCTTAGTAGGTTACTCTGATTCTGATTTTGGTGGCTGGAAATCAGATAGGAAAAGCACTAGTGGTACATGTCATCTATTTTCAAATTCTTTAATAAGTTGGCATAGCAAAAAGCAAGTATCTGTGGCGTTGTCTACTGCAGAGGCTGAGTATGTTGCAGCCGGTAGCTGTTGCGCTCAAATTTTGTGGCTAAGACAACAACTACAAGATTTTGATATTCAACTTAAACGTATTCCAATAAAGTGTGACAACACTAGTGCCATTAATCTCACTAAGAATCCTGTTTTACACTCACGCACCAAACATATAGAGATTAGATATCACTTCCTTCGCGATCATGTTGAAAAAGAAGATGTTGTTTTTGAGCATGCTGATACTAAAAATCAACTTGCTGACATTTTCACTAAACCATTGGCAACTGAACCATTCTTCAACATTCGTCGTGAATTAGGGATTCTTGATCTCTCCGCATTGGTGTCTTAAGTTTGTTTGATCTAGTTTATATTTATCTCATCGTGTTTACTGAGATTTGAATGTAGACTGCACTTGTACTTCATGAGATTACTACGACGGAGGTAATATTGTTCCTCTCTACATCTTGTTGATATTGTGTGATAAATATATGTTTGAGCAATTATTTCTCGCTTATATTTACTTCTTTACATATGATTGTTTGAGCATTAATAATTAGTTTGTAAAGTATTCTTAAGCATCATTAAAATTTTATGATTCACTCTGCATTCTGCATTAAATTTTTTTTTAAGTCTCATGTATTGATACATAAGGTCTATGTATCGATGCATATCCATTTTGTGTCGATACATGTTCAATTTCTTTTAAAATTGTCAAAATTATTACAGTATGTATCGATACATTCGTGGTTTGTATTGATACATAACAACTTGAAAATCCAAAATTTCGCAACATGAATCGATGCATACGGTTATGTATCGATGCATACTGATATAAAATCCTTTTCTTATTTTTGTATCGACACATCAGCATCAGTTATGCCATTTGCAATTGTCATAATCTCTATTTTATCTCCTTCTTCATTCCATTTGTATCATTAACGGTTAAATAACCCTAACACCACAAAACCAATTTTATTCCAAAACCCTAACTTCATAATCAAGCCTCCAAGAATCATGCTTCCTAGAGTAAAAGGTAGAGGTAAAGGGAAAGAACCTGTTGAGGCTTCACACCAAACTCCTCCTGCTCCAGAAATTCCTCCCACTGGGTCATCCATTCTCCATCCTGCCATTGCTTAAGAGTTTGAGGATTCCTTCAAGACAAGGTTAGTCATGAAACCCCATATCTTCAATACTCAAGATGCGCGTACTCTATACTTAAATGAAGTTGCTGATTTGATTGACGCACAAAAACTTGGGTCTTTTTTAACTGTTAATGATGATTATCATGAGGACTTCATTCATGCCTTTTATGCGGGTGTGCAATCTGGTAAAGGGTACACGTTAAAGTGCTCTATTGGAACAAGGACTTATTGTTTTGAGGCTGGTGATTGGAACAAGGTGTTCCAAATGCCATCCCCGACGCCTGAGTTGCAGATGTGGCATGATCAAAAATTTGAAACTAAGTTTAATCTGAGGGAATATTGTGCATCTATTTCAAAACTGCAAAGGCCTCTAGGTGATGATGAGCATTTAACTTCTGGAATGATTAAGAGTGTCCCCAAAATTCTGCATTGGATTCTCTCGCATATTTTACGTCCGAGGTCCGGTGGGCACTCTAGATTGGATAAGCCAGACATACATCTCTTGTATATTCTGCAGAAGAAGATTCCGTTGAATTGGCCCAATTATTTTGTGAAGCGTATTTTTCTTATAAGGAATAGTTCGAAGAACATCACTCTTGCTTATGCCGCACAAATTATGAGGATCATTAAGTTCTGGAAGGTGGTCGTACCCCCTGTTCCTCTCTTATCTTCATCTACTGTTCAAGAATTCAATAGTGTTACTCTTTCTCATATGGGATATAGGTGGGACACAGAGCGTCGATGCTATTACTTCTTTGAACACAGCTCTAGAACCAGAATTTATAACTTTGATACACCTTCTGAACAGATTTTTATTGCTGAAAAACAAAGAGATGAAAATATGGAGGATGTAAATGAAGAAAATCCCCCTGAAGCAAATGTCAACACTGCTTGGGGTGAGTGGGTGCCACAAAGGTGGTCTCCTACTAACTATGAACCGGTTCCTCCATCTGTTCCACCAACATCATATACTACACCTCCTGCATATCTAACTCAAATGTTTGAGCAATTGGAAATTGCCAATAATGCCCGACATGAAGAAGCCCGTGCGTGGCATGTACAACAAACGGAGTGGCACAAAGAGCACCGGGAGTGGCATGATGAACACACTAGGATGTATCATAACCAACACTCATGGCACACAGACTTGGTTAAGTGGCATCAAGTCTTCTACAATGAGATGTCCGGTTTCATGGATGATTGTCGTGCACATCCGAGTATTATGGACAGATTCAGAAGCACCGAGGTTCAGAATCGGTTCAGGCATTACAACTTTATGGGGTAAAATCCTGATGAGATGCCTCCTCCACCTCCTCTTCCAAGTTTCAGAGATCCCGATAGAGATGATGCGGAGTCCTATGGTGGCTACAATCCTCACTAAGGCAGCATTTCATAATTGCATTGCATCATTTCCTTTTTCCTTGATGCTTAAGTTTCTTTTGATTTTATGTTTAAACATTATATGCGTTTGGTTTGCTTTTGTAATTCTTAACTCTACTAATCCAATTAAATGCCTATGCTTGTTTGTTTTTTACGATTAATTGATTTGCCCTTTATGTTTCACTCTTTGTGAGTGATTTCTTCATGATTAGCTTATATATATCTTCTTATTGCTGAATATTGCTTCACATATACAATTTTTTTTTATGTTGACAAAGGGGGAGAAAGGCTTGAGTGTGAAAAATGACAGCATGCACAAACTCAGGGGGAATGGTTATGCACAAACTCAGAGGGAGTAGTTCTCACACTTCTGCAAAAATTTGCCATCATCAAAAAGGGGGAGTTTGTGAGCAACTCTTTAGTTTTGTATGATAGTAAATTTTATGCTTTTGTGCTTTTAACATACACTTTGTATTGAATTGACATTGCAAGAGTTTTTGTATCAACACATGTCTTGTTTTAAACAAAAAAATTGACTTTTGCTTCTGTATGTATCGATTCATTCGCAAGATGTATCGATACATAATTTCCTTGAAGTTCTGAATTAAGTCAAATGCATCGATACATTCTCAATATGCATCGATACATGCTGTAGGTATGCGTCTGTGATATCTGCTATGTATCGATACATTCACAACATGCATCGATACATGCTGTAGATATGATTCTGGAATATCTGCTATGTATCGATACATTCGCAACATGCATCGATACATTATGTCTTCATTTCTCTGTTTCTTTTGCATTGGTTCAGTATGTATCGATTCATCCCATTATGTATTGATACATAACAGTGTAAAAACCATCATGTATCGATACATTCGCACTTCGTATCGATGCATTAATCTGTTTCTATTCTAACAGACTTTGTCAAGTATATATATGTTTCTGTTAGTGCAGATAAGGTACAGGGATAAATCGAAAGTGAATTCAAGGTCAAGAAAATTGAAGAACACAATCAAGAAAAGAAGTTTTTGGGTGTGCATTCAATTGTGAGCAGGGTTGAAACCTAAGAGAAAATTCATCTTCATCATCTTCTCAATTACTTTGATTCAAGAACTTCAACACATAATCATTATTGTTCTGTGAATTAGAGGATCAAGAGATAACGTTCAGCGGAACGATCGATGATCTAGCTGAGTTGAAGAGTGAAAGAAGGTTTCAAGGAAAAACCATCTGGTTTGTCCTTCAAGAACGGGTGTGTTCTTGAAGGTTTGTCAGTCACGGTTACAAAATAGATTCAGCTGCAGCGTAAGGTTTGGAAATTGGGAGATTTCGCAAATAGATCGTGGAACCGGTGAATTGTTTGTATTACTTGCAAGGGAATTTTGATTTGGCTCAGATCAAGTGAAGGTTCATACAATAGGAAGATCTAGGTGTATAGATTTCTGGTTTTTGTATAGAAACCTTGTAAACGACGATTTCAGCAATATCGATATAAAAGTTCTCAATTTCGGTTTGAAATTGAGAGGGAGACGTACCCACACGCAAGGACGGACGTGGGGAACTTCCTTACCAAATCTATGTGTATTGTATTCCTTCTCCATCTCTATTTACGTTTTTAATCGGTTTTGATTCATTGGAAATAGTTTTTGTGATAGGTGCATTCAATACTTTTACAGCTTGTGTGTTTAAGTCTTTAGCATCTCAATTGCAAATCCAACACTTTATCACATGTCCGGTTTTCTAGTAGTTGGTCCAGAATAGACGGAAGTCGATTAAGGACCGTGTTTTTCCGCTAATCTTTAAAAACCTTAAAAACAAGGAGGTGATCCATTCACCCCCCCTCTGGATCACTAGCCACACCGTCTAACACCATGGTGGGACTAAAGTCGTATCTCTCGGAAAACATCATAATGCAGCTAGAGAAAGATTCTTGAAGGGATCTCCCCTTATCAAATGGGGTTAGTTGTGCTAGGCGAGTCCTTTCGACTATCCTGTTTTTGATTTCATCGAATTTTTCATTAATATCTCCTTTGATGGGTAGGTTTGCCTCAAAAGTGGCATTGAGCCATAATTGAAGTAGCCAGAGGGGTCCAACCAATTGGGGAGCCCCAGTCAAACCCACGTTCTTCAGGCCAACAACAGTCTCACTGATTAATTCATAAAGTGAGGCCAAAATTACATCACTGAGGCATACTCCTACATTGTTATGTAGTTGGTTGGCCAAAGGCAAATATTTCATGGCCACCTGTAGGGATTTAGAGCAGAAAACATATTTACAGATCCACATGGTTAAAAAGGCAATATGCTCTTCGTCTGAAACATTTTCGACTAAAGTTTTGAAGTGATACTTCATAAAGTTGTCGTAAGTAGGTTTGCATGAAGCAAAACCTATGGTGTCTTTGTTGTCAACCTCTGGATTATAGATGTGACCAGTAGGTTCCAGCCCTGGAAGGTATAATGGGTGTTGTCCCAGTAGTACAAATAAGCCATCAACATATTTAAGCAATATAGGAGACCATCCTTCGACTGCATCAGAAGGTCATATATCCCTATCTTTTTCCATTCATCATCCTTGACCTTTTCCACCTTGGCTAACCAGCGGTCGAAACTTGGAAAGGAAGGAACCATTTTCACAAGTCAAGTGTTTCTATTCAAAAATGACAAATCTATGGCAGATTGCTCAGTTTTAGGTTCGCCTTCAGTAGTTTTGATCTTTTTCCCTAAAGGCTTAGTCATATGGTAGGATGGGAAAAACTCACCCGACTTGGAGTCGCCAACGAGAACGTTGGACAAGGGTCCATAAATAAATGTTTGTTTATCATAAATGATGAGAGGAATTATTACCTATGACTCATAAATGTGTCTTTTCTCCCCTTGAAAAGGTTCCGATGTAAACTGTTGGTTCCTCACTAACTTAGGCCCAGGAATCTGGGTAAAAGGAGGTAGTGGAGCGGTGCTTGTAGAGCTTTTGTTCTTTGGAGTCTTCTTATTATGGGGAGTTTCTTGGTTGGAAGCCATTGAAGAAAGTTGTGAAGGTTAAAGATTTTGCTAAGTTATTGAGGTTTGAGAGAAGAAAATTAGGTTGCAAAGGTTTGAAAGAGTAAAAATGTTGATGTGATAAAAATGGGATATATATAAGCTTTCGGAAGACTAATGGTTTTCAAAATCGCCATTAAGACAAAATTGTGTTAGTGTGACGCGTGTCTTCTTGAGGTGTTTCTCTGAGCGGGGGCAGTTATGATGTGACTGCGGAGGTATGGTTTCAAGGAAAAGCACAATGATGGCTAGTAATAGAGTGGCTATTGAGGGGACGTTTTGTAAAAAAAAACCATTATGACGTGACTTCAGGAGCGTGGTTGGTAGAAACTGAATAGTCTATTGATCGTGGGTCGATCAATTATGACCATACTTTTGTGTCGTCGAAAGATGGGTGTCGAAAGCTATGATAAAAAAATGACCTTTCTGTCAGCTAGGTCGAAAGGACATTTTTGGGGGGCAATTTGTTAGCTCATAATTTTGACACCTAGTTGACTTTAGGAAACACTGACTTATGTTTTGGTAGAAAGGAAAAGGCTTCGACGAAATTAAAGCTGAAGAGGCCTGAGTCGAAGACGCAAGGAATATAAGGACGTGGACTTAGAATATTTTCCAAGTATAAAAGAATTGTCTTCGACCGTGTATCCTTGGAATGACAAACATGCAACATTTGAGATCAATATTGGATGGAAAAGTTATGTTTCTTTCAAATTTGAATAAAGACAAATGGCACACATTTGAAGTCCAAGAAGATGCAAAGTGCCAAGTGGCATATTTTTAGGAGTAAACTGCCAATGACAGTTATGTTCGACTAGTGTAAATAAAGTAGTTATAGTGTTATAATGGGCGTGAATCATATTGTACAAGTTACTCCATAAACACTCAAAGTACCCATGTATAGAGAAACGAGTGAAGACGAGAATGCACGTGATGAGATCACCACCCTTTTTTATACCAATGCAATTTATGTTTAAGCTTTTATTTTGAAGTCTCTTTATCTTGCATTTTCTCTGTCTTTGAGCAAGTTTATTATTCAGTCTTTTATTTGTCTGTTTACTTGCTTTCTTTACACTTCCTTGCCATTTACACTTTATTGCACTTTACTTTCGACTTCAATTGTTATGGGTCTTGTTTGTTTTTATTTTCTCTTTTTTATCAAAATACTTCATAAAGTCCATTGAAGAGTTTATGACACTATTCATGAAAAACCAATTAAAACCTATTTATAGCACATGTCCTAAGATCAATCTTGGTCGATCCTGTGAGTGATTGAGAACATTGCATTGTTTTTAGAGGACCAGCGATTGTTTACAATTTCCAAGGTAAACAACTACCCTCATCAGAATCATAAAAAAAGTCCTCATCTTCTTCTTTTTCTTTTTCTTCTTCAGCTTCTTCTTTTTGGCATTCCTCACCCTTAACGTATCTCTGACAACCAACAATCCAGATGGTTGGACCTCCTCATTTGACCGCTGATGATGTTGTTCAATGGTGATCTCAGTTGTGATGTTTATGTCAACATTCTTATTTGTAGAACTCATTGTTATGAAGAATATATTATGAATAAATGTAAAATTGTCTATTTATAGATGAGGTTGAAGATGGAAATTTCGATAGTTTAATGCTTGTAATGATGATAACTTGTAACGGTTGGTATACTTGAATGATATTTTTGAAACACAGAGAAAATTTTAAATCATTATTATACTTGGGATGAACGTTTCTCTCTTTCGGGAAGAGCAAATGTTGTAATATTACAACGATTGCTTATTATAATCGTGAATAAATAATTATGTAAAATGGAAAAAATATTGTTGTCAGGATTCAAACCTTGTACCATTTAAAAGGGGTATCGCTACGACATATGAATAACCGTTGTGATATATTTATAATAAATATACACTTATAATTACAGTTCTTATTGATAACCGTTGTGAAATATTTACCCATATAAGCGAATTGACTTTCACTTATTGACAGTGGCGTCATTTCCTTCACAGCGAAACCTTATCACCCATTTTATTGGTTCCTACATTAGGTTTCCTATTTTGTAAGAGAAAAACATGGGGTGTGAGATAATGAGAAACACCTGAATCAGCGGACCAAGCCTACGAGTCTAGCTCATTATGAAGGTGATACTCTTGAGTGTAAGTTGTAGGTGTCCCTATTGTGGCCACTATAACAACAATCGGTGACTGCTTGGAAGTTTCAGAATTGTTCACTTGATGACTATCTTTGGTTGTAGAAGACCCTTCAACACATTTGTTTGAGTTGGAAGGCACAAAATTCTCATTGAATCTACGCCAACAAGTAGCCACTTCATGTCCATATTTGCCACATAATTGATAAGTAGGACGGTTTCTAGTTGTAAAATGACCTATACCTCGACTACGACCACAATTGAATCTTCCTCTACCTTTGTTGTTGGAGTAAGCCCCTCTGAAGCTATTGTCATCTTGACCAAAATGAGCTATATTTGTTGCTATATTGGTAGCAACCAGCTCATCGTAAAATTTGTCGAGTTGTGCTTCTTGCACATAGAGAAAGGCTTCTACATCACACAAAGAAGGATGTCAAGTGTATCCATACATTTGTATAATGAAAGGATTATATTCCTCGGGAAGCCCTTGTAGTATCGAGTCAATCTGATCTTGTTCTATTATGGAGTCACCTACTGTCAAGAGCGAATTTGCAATAGCTTTGATACGTAAACCATATTCATTTATAGATTTGTTCCCTTTCTTGGTAGATTTGAGTTCAATATGTAATTGGCGAACCCTAACTTTCATCCGAGCATGAAAGAATTGATGAATTTTATCCAAACCTCAAACGCGTGTTTGCAAGCAAGAACTCTAGGTAACACAGATTCAGATATTGTGGACAACAACCATATGAATAAAGATTGATCTTGCACAATCCAAGCTTCATAGTCATCAGAAATCATATATGAAATGCGATCTTGATCCGATTTGAACTTCGGTGGAATTTTCAGATTCACAACAAGCTTATGCATCTTCCAAGACAAAATCATTCCCTTAACTTGTTGATTCTAGAGAAGGTCATTATTTTCTTGAAGTTTGATAAAAAGCTCTGGTCCAAATGAGCTCGTTGATTTTGGCATCGCAAATCCTTGGGTGTTTTGGCTAGGAATGCGAACAAATGATTCTTGATTTCCTTCTGACGCCATTAATGAAAAAAATATAAGCTTTTGCAAACGAAACCCTTAACTCAGAGAACACATATCAAATTCGAGATGATGAACAAAACAAAAAACACTATGAAGAGAATACAAAAGCATGAAAGATTAAACCATGAACAATACCATGCAAAGATTACTCGGTTCTTCATGCTCCACTTTGTGAAGCTTTGAGTAACATAAAGTGTGAAACTTTACTTTGTGAAGTTGAAGATGAAGAAAAATATTTTCAATTATACAAAGAAGAAAAATATAAAAATGTAATCTTTAGTGCTTTCAATTCATGCTGACACATGTACAAAGTTATCTATTTATACCAAGTTTTCTCAACTCACTAAACTTAACTGGCTCACAAGCTATGCTGACTTGGCAATAGATCCACTAAAAAAACTGTTAGTTACATGTTCTGGACTGGGTCGGACGTCATGCATGTCAGGCACATACCCAAGGCCAATACATAAGGACGTGGGGATAACACTTCTCCCACGTGCTCCACACCTTCCATCAACTACCCCCCACAATAATATCCTATTCTTGCGGGGCAGTTGAACTAGGGGCAAAACCACATGCTAGGTCTTATCTGCTCCTACGCAGATCCTGACAGTTCTTCCTTGGACCTAGTTAATTTATCCCATAAGAAGAACCTTGATCCAGCGCTGTGGGCACACTATAAATACCCTCTTTCACTAGAGGGTCAAATATTATATTCTTTACTACTTTATGTACTTGCTCACTCCATATCTTTTTCTCACTTTGACTTCGGAGTACCTTGCAGGTACATCCCTCATTTTTTCTACCGTAGAAGATGTTCATCACTGAAAGACTACTTCAGATCAGGCAAGATCATTACATAATAACTAAAACATCTATATTATACAAACTAATACCACTAGTAATGAATAACTCTGACAAATTATAGAGACAAACTTAATTTGGTGGAATCTATCAATTTAGTAATTTCTGTTTAATTACCTATGAATAATTTTTCCTATTTCTACTCTACCAAACAAATTAAAGTCTCTTCATAATTTTTGGTTTGGACAATAAAGAAAAAAGGAAACAACATCGTCCCACTTTTGAATGTTATCTATTGTTACTTTTTTCCCTTCCATTTTCACTTCTCATCCAAACAATTACTAGTTTTTCAAAACCCATCGATAAGAAAACTACCGCAAGGTTTATCAACGCTACCGTGGCAAAACATATAATCAAAAAACACATTTCTAATCCAATTATTATTGTTATCCATCTACATTCTACACTACTGCAATGGAGGGAACTTTACTTCCCCTCTCTTCACCTTCAACCTCATCTCCCAAACTCAACCACCGTTTTTGTCTCCCCTCTTCCCTACTCAACCACCACCGTTACTCTCACTTCCCCAAATTCCTTCCCAAACCAAAAATTGACACCGCAGCTTCACTACATCTCCCTCTTCGATGCTCTCTCCGTGGCTCCACTTTAGCACTTGACCGAGACGAAGCTTCCGTCTCCGGAACACCTGATAACTCCGGTTTGCCTAAAGTTGACAAAACCGGCCGGTTTTGTAGTCCCAGAGCTGCCAGAGAACTTGCTCTGTAATCACATTACAATGTTATATTATCTTACAGTTTGTTTCACACTCTATTGAATTTGAAAAGTTTAATTTGTTATTTTTGTTTTATTTTATTTTCTAGGTCTATAATTTATGCGTCTTGCTTGGAGGGTTTGGACCCGGTTCGGCTATTCGAGAAAAGGATGAATGACCGCCGAGGTAATTAACGGTTCGGCGTTGGTTTTGATTGCGGTTGTTGAGTATGATTTGTATTGTATTGCCTTGAAAATTGAAGTGAATGTGTTTGTTTGTTTGTTTGTTTGTTACAGAGATGGGTTATGAATTCAACAAGGAAAAGTTGTTGGAGTATAATCACATGAAGTTTGGAGGGCCACCTGTTGTTGTTGAAACTGATGAAGAAGCAAATGAGCTTCTAAGGAATATTGAACTCGAGTCTGCTATTGGTAATGAGTAATGAATTTTGATAATAATAGTTGGTAATGTAATGTGTACATATATCATATGTTTCTGTTATTATTGACAACTTACAGCTTACTGTTTCTGGCGTCTCAACTAGTAGTTTTTTTAGGTTGTAGTTTTTATATGTTCTCTGCATACTTTCATGACGGATAAATATGACTGGTTAGTTTGATTTGCTGGTCAAATTGCAACTTAATCGGTATTTGGAAATGAAAGTCGGTAGTTTCTTTATTTATAGTGTTTCGTTTGCTAATAGGATTGAAGTTTGAAAGTAAGCTTTAGTAGGAGAATTTATTGACTTTTCAAGATAATTCTAACTTCTAATATGTAGCATGTCAATATCAACAAGACTCTGGAGCGTGGTAGGAAACCATAGTTGTATTGTAGATTATGCAGTCGGATACATGCTATTTACAGCCCAGAGTAAAACCATTTTACTCCGTTATCCAATCACTATCGGATGTTTTTTCGTTTTGCCATACCAGGGTAAAATGTTTTAATTACATTGAAATTTATAAAACCCGAAAGTTAATCCCAATAACTACTTGGTTCTACTGTATTTCTGGTCCTCCCACTGCCCTCCCTCTCCAATGTATCGTTTTTCACCACCACTCTCACTGCTGTACACAATCACCTTCGTCTCGACTACCCATTGCCCACAACCAAAGATTTCCTTGTCTGTTATTCTTTTTCTCTTGCATCATTTTGTTCCAGCACGAGCGAATGATTATAAATATATAAGATTCTTTTTAACAATTCCTTGAATTTTTTATAAAATGTTTTCCAAACTTGAGTTGAATCATACATTAGTTTTTTTTTTTTGCTTATGCACGACACATGGATGTAACCACCTTTAGTAATTGTTAACTGTTATCATCTATCCGCCTATAACATATAAACATAGGTCTATCAACATATAGAACTTGGATTATATTAATTCAGCATATGCCATAATGTTTCAACTACATTCCGTAAATTACAATTTTTTCTTCTTCCATTTCTTACACGCTTAATAGCCAGGTGTAAGTTGTAACGGCTGCATGATCACTAGTTAGGGACGTATGCTGGGATGTGAGAACAAGGATGACGATGAACTGCATGATGGATTAGCAAATTAGGGATTTTAGATCTGTTTTAATTTAATTCAAATTCGATTAAAATATGTTTTACTGATGTGGTATCGAACTCCTTTGATGGCACACTGATATTACAGTTGCATCATATGACATGCTCTTCAGTTTAAAACCTTGCATACAAATGAAACATTAAGCTTTTTACTTTAGTATCCATGAGAACAAAGATTACCCTGGTTGTCACTGCAGAAGTTTAGAGATTTAGCAATATGATAGTCTGTTATCACGTTAAGGCCTTCCTATTTATGACAGATTTATTTATACAGATTTTAATTCGGACAATATTTGTTACTGGTGAAGACTTATAGGATTGTAGTATTATATAACTTAGGTATTTAAATTTGGTGCAACCTTCCTTATTATGTCAAACTATTTCACATGACAGAAGTCTGTGTGTTGTCACGTGTATGTCCGTAAAAAGCTTTGTCTTGGTTGTAACATGTAATGTTCTGTTGCATTTCAGAAGAAGAAGTCCTTGCAGCTCCCCCAAAGCTGGTATATAGCAGACTGATTTTGAGGTAAATGTAAACCCATATAATGCATGCATCAGACATATACTTGTAGCTAAAGCTTGTCATTTTTCCTCAAACACTGCGTGACCGAGTGTTCTTGTGTGTGTGAGTTTGTTTTTCTCTTTTTTGAATTGACAATTGTTAGTCTCTAGATATTAGAAATGTTTGTGGGGAAAGTTGAACCCACAACACCTTATTCTTATTCCAACCCGTGTGAGGGGCGCTAATAATCTAGCACTGTGCCATATCTGCAGGTTCACCAGGAAACTGTTGGTTGCTGTCAGGGATAGATGGGACCGTAATGTCCCTGATATTAATAAAGTTATCCCAACAAATTGGAAGGTACAAGAAATGTAATAGCTTTTGCACAAAATTATTACCCCCTTGCATCCCTAACAAAATGAGCCAATAGATATAGTAATAATCTTATGGTAAAATACTCTTTTTGATCCCTTAATTATATCTTTGGGTTCAAATTGGTCCCTTAACTCTTAAAACGTGTCATGTTAGTCCTTTTCGTCTAATTAGCTACCAATTTTTGAATTTTTCCATCGCTAATCAGACGAAAAGGACTAACATGACACATTTTAAGGGTTAAGGGATCAATCTGACACTAAAAATAATTAAGAGACCAATCTGAATCCAAGGGTATATTTAAGGGACCAAAAAGGTATTTTGCCTCTGATCTTATTTCATAGAATTTGTGCTATACCCTACTCAAAAGTTAGAGTTAGGCCAAGAGGTGAGGATTGCCCAAGCTTTTATAATGACTACTTTGGCCATATTTTTGTCCAAGTTTTATAATGACTCCTTTAACTTCGATTTTAGAAAAGAAATTCTTAATACTTCATTATTATGCAAAAGAAGATTGTATCAAATGTTTACACCAGCTGTCTATATTTATTGTCTTAACAAAACCAAACAATCTAGTAAGGTCCTATTCTATACTGGTATCAGATAATCCAAAATAGGATGTAATTCCAAAGTAACAAGTAATAACAAATCAAAAACCTTAATTATTAATTGGTTGGTCATGATTGTGTTTGACATAGCAGCATTGAGTGTTTTCTTGGATATATTGGGAATTGAGAATCTTACTAAATATCAATTCATCTAATGTTAGTGAATTGTTTATACATATTTCTTAACTATTTGGCCTTTTCAAAATATTCAACCAAGCCTGCCACTGCATGTAACTGTTTATTTCTGTTTTATCCCTTGAATACACACTCACACATATTATAATGATAATTCTTAAATATCACACTGCTTGCTAACAGCCATAGTATGCATGTTTTTTGTTGATGCACTCCAGAGTGAGCCAGCGGGGAAGATTTTAGAGCTTTCTATTCTTCACTTGGCAATGTCTGAAATAGCCATGCTAGAAACCCAACACCAAATCGTCATTAATGAGGTAAATCTTAATTTTTTACTTCAACATACAACATCATTTTTTCTACCATCATAAAAAAAACTTTATATCATGTGTATCACCAATAACACCGAAATGAAAGCTGCTATTAATGGACTTGGTAAATGATACTAGCATATTGCATATACATTCACACACTTTCACAAGAATAAAAACTAATGTACTATGTTTTGAAGGCGGTGGATCTGGCTAAACGGTTCTGTGATGGAGCAGCCCCTCGTATCATTAATGGCTGTCTGGGCACATTTTACCGAGATCTGAAGGCCGAGGCATCAAAAAATAGGGTTTAGTCGATTTCAATGTACATTATTTGTATGCTTGTTATTGCTTTGGGTTATTGAAAATATTGGTGTAGATTTGAGGAATATCACCAATGGTGGTGTGATAACTTAGAGTTAGACATATGTTGAACCATTATAATTTATAGGTACATCAGGATTCTCTCCCTTTTTTCGTCTCATGTTTTCTCTAATCCTTACTTAACTCATTCTCACCCTTATTGTCAACGTGAATCTTAAAACTTTCTCTAATTTTGACAGTTTCTGAGAAAAAACTTGGTTAAATCATTTTGCCAGCGGAAAAAAGTTGTAATGAACCTTAACAATATAAGTTAGCTATTCTAAAAAGACTTTACCCATTGGAGGAATAATTATCATTCAGATTTTTTGTAGCAATTCTAATTTAGATAATAGCCTATGTCTACTGTGTCATAGTACACAAACATGTATTAAGATTAGGTACTCAATTATACAAGGCATTCAATTATGCAAGGAGAAATAATGTGCACAGATGTATCTATACTTGTTAATTAGCCGAGAAAGAACTTATACATTGAGTTTCAAGAGAGAATTTATGGCTTTATATAGGAATTTTTATCTCACACTATGGGGCGGTGTTAGCTAAGAATTTCAACCGGACTAAAATCTCAGCACACTAAAAGAAATCCAAAAGTTGGAAGAACAAAAGCACATTTCGACATGATGTGTTATTTAAGGAAGTTAAAGTCTCAGGTGAAAATTGAAGATTAAGACTTAGTATTTTTCTGAAAAGGGATTCTCGTTCGACATTTCGACAGTGACTTGATTCAAAATTGTGATGTCAGCAAGACACGTTGACTGACAGTGTGTGGTGCGAAGAAATATTTTTAAAATGAGTAACTATTTTCCAATCTTATATAAAATGACACGTGAAAGACATTTCAAAGGCAAAATCATGCAAGAATGATGTGTCAAGTGTTGGAGAAGAGAACACTAACAGCAATTTATTGTACATTTAGTATAAATATGAGTTCTAGTGATAAGATTTAGAGTGTTGTTTATTTATTACAAAATTCAAAAAACTCAAAGTATCCAGTGCAGAGCGAAACAAGTTTAATTTAGCAAAATGTATGACTTTTGAAACACCATTTCAATTAAATGCAAAGTCTTTCATTCAAATATATATATATATATATATATATATATATATATATATATATATATATATATATATATATATATATATATATATATATATATATATATATATATATATATATATATTTGCAATTTTACTTTCATTCCTCTATTAATTTTTTGTCACTTTACATTGTCTTCTACAAACTTCTTATGGTTTTATCATTGTCGAAATTTTATATATTTCCCAAACAATCCACTTTTTATACTTTTACACAAAGATTTCAACCAAGTCGAAATCTTCCACTTTTTCTACACAAAATTCAAAAAAGGTTTAACATTATCGTAAGATTATCTGGTTGATCCTGCAAGTAATCTTTAATAAGAGACTAGCGCTTATTTACCAAATTTCCAAATAAACAGGTGGAAAAACACTCTATGGAAACCCAAAATGCCCATCAAATTTCGGTGATGCATCTCCGGGCGCACTTTGTCTTAACTCAAAACATTAACTAATTTGGAGATGCATCTTCGAAATAATTTAACACATATGTCATGCATCCCTCTCTTAAAGGCCCATTTTACTCGTTTATTGTTCTAAAGATGTATCTTCGTTTAAGGTTTACGGAGATGCATCTCCGTAACATATCAAAATAGTGCAGGTTATGTTTGGTTTATGGTTATTCAGATAAAAATGACAATTTATAAATGTTAAGGACCCTGATATGTGATAAGCATAAAACTATACAATCGATATGCAAAAAATGACATATATAAATTCAAATGATTAAAAAATGGCATATAAATGAAGTCGAAATACACAATAAAGTATAATGAAGTCAAAATAAAATGTAAACGCTAATAAATCCAAAGTACAAATACCATACACTACTACTGTGTATGCCGGACTACAGCTCCTCGGGTTCCTCAGCCTCCTTTACCCCCTATCCTTTGATGTTGTCTCCGATACATCAGTGTCTTTCGTGTCCCCTTCATAATGACATCTAGGACCTACCTCACCTCAGACCCATCAGGGAAGATACCTCTGTCAATGTCTATCTGCGCGATCTCCATAATGCAGCGACATCTAGGAAATATATCATTAGAACTTGAAGCCTTTGATCCCACTGACAACACAACCCCTTCCTTTTTCTTAGACAATGACATCAACGAACTACTAGAAATTTTTTTTCTTCCCTTAAGAGAGCAAATTAATTCATACATATATTTGGTAGATAATCTTGCCACTCTTTTTAGATTAAGTACATAAGATACAAATTTCCTATTGCATGGATTACGCGACCATCTTCCCTTCCCCTGCTTATTGTGAATATTTCCGCTTCTCTTACCATCATAATGTTCTTCCTCCATTGATTCTTTCTTTTTGATAAATTCATGACTCCATAATCATTTCCATTCATTAGCAACTTCTAAATTCAGACATTCCTTAGACCGATCATCCTCGCACATTTCTAATTTCATTTACCCCTGCTGACTTATCGACGTGGAGTTGATTCACAATGTTATCAACCAAGGGCACATCTTCAAAAACATATCTCGGTTCAGTGCCCTAAGACTCATTGTCCTCCTCATACTCAGCTAGACAAGCATCATCTGCTAGTTCAAACTCTAGGTCCTCCACAAATCAAATTGGATATTTTTTCCCATCGATATAAAAATCTTCTAACTCATTTATTTCCCCATCACTTTTGTAGTAATCAAAATACGAGTATAATCAAACCTTAATTTATCAATAGTACATTCGCCGATTTTCAACAATCTTCCTTTAACCAAAGCAAGTTCCCAAAAAAATCTCACATTTCATGCATGTAACAATATACCATAACAACGAACCCACGTCTCTCTTTCATAGATCAAATCACTATCCTTCAACCAAGCACGTCAATTATACACTAAAGTACTAAAGAAATTTGCCGCTTCATTAAGAAAAAACACCACCTCCGACTTTCCCGTAAAATACAAGACAATTTTTTCTTCTCCCACGGTGCCACCATAAAATCATGAAACTCAACATTTAAATAGATTGTTGAATAATCGAAACTTTAACACCATTCAGAGTCCTAGCCACCATACCATTACACGACCATTCAATGTCTTTAGGAACAACCTCACAACTTCTACCCGTCAATGTCACCTATTCCTTCCCCTTTTCTCCCCTTCTACCTTCTTACGATTCCCTTTCACTAGCTTTGTGTATGAAACTAGCCCACCATTACCCTTTGAAATAACAATTGATTCCTCCTCCCACTCATTTTTTCCCTTTGATTACCACACCCTCAATAGTCACAACTTTGATATTTTTCTTTTCTTTTTCGCTCCTTATGACATCTTCCTTCACCCTCTCCAACTCATTCTTCCTCATAATCCCAAACTAGGTCCCGTCCTCCCATTCTCCCTAAAATAATATCTTTCCTCATATATCAACATTTTTTCTCCCTTTCCCATCCCCAAGAAACTCATATCAACCTTCTCAGACCTATCATAACGAGCCACATTAGCATACAATCTATAATCTCCAAAATAAACATTCACTAGTGCAGGAAAGACTTTTTACATCGGGCGAAAAACACATTTTACATTGGATATGGATCCGATGTAAAGACAACCGATGTAGTAAATCAAAGACATTTTACATCGGGCAATAACCATATGTGAAAACTACACCTACCATATCAGTTGACTGTTATGTTTGATGTGAAATATGGATTTAACTTTATTTATTTTTAAATAAATGCAACATTTTAACATCGGTTGTCTTTCTGACCCAATATAAAATATAGGTTTATACATCGGTTGTCTTTCTGGCACGACGTAAATATATGTTTTTACATCGATTGCAATGCACGTCCGATGTAATATGCATTCTATCTTTCTTAAAAAATTAGACTATTTTTTAGCAGAATCGAGGTGGAATCCCTGTCATTTTTTTGTACCTAATTTTTCATATTTTTCCAACCAACATGTTAATTTCATTGCACAAAATAGTTAGGATGCACATATTCTTCAAAATGAACAATTAATTTACAAAAGTACTAATCTAGGATACACACAAGTGTACAAAATCATAAGTATGTTTATACAATTGACTACTACAACAACAAAATAAGTGAAAACATACAAAAATATCCAACCATTTATAAGTCTTATCCCACACTTGAATTACCAACGTGCAATCCACAAGAAGATAAGTTGTAGCTTTAGTAGACAACACCAAAATCACATTTGATGTTGTGTGACCTATAAACAAAAATTAGAAATTCAAGCATCAGATAAATATATGTCAAATAACCGAAGCATGATCATCCAAGAGAAATATTTGTCTGCTCAAAAATGAAATATGACAGGTGAGTGAAGTGAAACTAGGTGAAAAAAAAGGTCGAACTTCACCACACCCGATGAGATATCAACAATTTTAATCTTGTTTATTACTATTGGGAGAAAACCAAGTCCCATATTGGTTAAATATAGAGCCTACAAAAGATTTATATAGAGTGACACCCTTCACCTTATATGTCAGTTTTGTAAATATAAAGCTCTTGAGCGAATACTTGATATGTATTTCAAAGTATCTTGAAATTCCTAGAAAAAAATAATGAACAAGTCTTGAAATCGTATTCTACAACAAAGCTAACCAATAGAAGTAAATATATAAATGGTAGTAGAAGTTGAAGGTGATGAGATGTCAGATGCGTTACACTGCTTCGCAGAGATGTCTAGGGTTTTAGTGAAAAAAAATGATATTTGGGTTTGTAAGGCAGACTATGATTTTAGTGAAAATTGGAGTTTTCACATCGGTTGCAATGAGGCCCGATGTAAAGGCCCATGTTTCACATCGGGTTCAAATTCAGGACCGATGTGAAATCCTTTATAAAAAAATTTATATAATTTACGAAACTGTCATCTTGTTATTTTTTCCATCAGTGGACTTTTCACATCAGGTGCAAATTCAGACCCGATGTAAATTCTTTTATAACAAAATTTCATATTATTTATGAAACTGCCACCACATTATTTTCACATAAGTGGAAATAAATGTATGATGTAAAATCCCTAAATCAAATATTTTTCACTTCAAATTGTTATAAAATCTAATGTAAAATCTTTTGACAAATATTTTTCACATCATATATCTTGAAATCTGATGTAAGACCATTTAACCAAGTGTCTTATTTTTAGAAGTGATTATTTAAAACTTTGCCTAATTTTTCCACACCCCACACATTAGCACACCGAGGGAACCTAAGCAATTGGCCTCAGGCATTTCTATTTCGATATGCATAAACATCAACAAAAATTCCACATATCTCTAGTTATCTTCTCAAATCTACATACTGAAGATGATATGGAATATTAGAAAATAGAAAGAGGTTATTGATCATAATAGCCACCGGTTCCACACCCCATGCTACCATTTGCCGTTGAGGCATCCCACGATTCTCTAAGGTGTTTGGTATCTCCTAGGATTCACCTGAGGTGCTTAGTGCGAGATACCTGTGATATTGGTGTTATCCATGAAATATAGCATGCATCTCTTGCCAAGTATATTAGGACGCACTACCGTAATTGATTTTGGTGTCCATGTCGTCGTAGTTTGGTCGTGTTGGTTGGGTTACGAGTGGGCGGGTTGGTCGGTTGAATTGAGACATTTATTCGTTTTTGAAATGAAACAATGATTGTTGTGATGTTTGATAGACATATGCTAGTTGAGTGCTTTGACGATGTGATGTTTGGGTACTTTGGTGGTGTGATGTTTGGGTGTAAGTTGGTTGGGTGATACGGTCCATACATCATAACACGGGAATCACTATCCGTTTTAACTGAATCTGACGCACGCCATGCTTCGTTATTCTCATTCGCAATGTTGAACATCGAAACAAACCTATTAATTCTTCTAATTATTTTACTGTCTTTAATCTTTCAGTCTAACCAATGAATCAAGCTCCTCTCTAGATGCTTAAAAGTATGGGTGTTTCAAAGTTAGATCTTTAATGGAGGCTTGAGAGTCAAATAACAAACATATTCATCTCTTTTAATAATCGTCTTAGAAAATTTGAAGAAAAACTTAATGAAATGAGAAAGATATGTAAAAAATGGTGGGAAATGAATGACCTATTTATAAAAAAAAAAAAAATACACATATGCACCACACCTATTGACATTTTATCTTAATCCTACAACATTGACTCTAATAAGACTTACACATTAGTGGTGCATGCACGGTTGTGTGACGTATGAGTTTATTTTTTAGTATATGCACATAATAATAAATTATAATCCTATAACTTCTCCACCAATTTTCCCTCCAAAAATTTTAAGACTAAAATTTATATTTTGATTTCTACAATTTATAATTTATAATAATAATATTAAGTGATTGATTAAAATAAAATCAATAAAATGTTATTTAAATAAATAATAATAATAATTCACACTTCCACTAAATAAATGTTATTTAAACTAACCATAAAAACAAATCATTACACTAATCCCACATTTCAAATCTAAATGAATATTTTTTCTATAATTAACTTAAATAATAATTAAAATATTTTGTATTTAACTTTATAATAATTATTAACATAAAAAATACCATTACACTAATATTATGATAACTTCTCCACTCCCATGATTTTAATAACCTCTATCCACTCTCTCAAATTAATCTCCATTATCCATACTTTCAAAATGTGGATCTTCACATTTCCAATAAATAAATTTTATTTAAATTAACCATACAATTTTTATTACACTAATCTCACGTTCCAAATCTAAATGAATACTTTTGAATAAAATTAACTTAAATAATAATTAATACATATTGTATTTAACTTAAATAAATCATTTTTTGTGGTTAGTTTTAATGGAAGTAGTGGAAGTTATTTATAGACTATTTTTAATGGAAATTATAATTTTTTTACATGTTCTAATTATTTTAATATTATTTTGATTGATAATTATTATTTATAATTATTAATAAATAATTTAGATGTGTCATATCTTTTAGCCACTATAATTTTAATCCTAATTATTAATTCATCTAAGAGATTGATAAATAAAAAAATACATCCAAGAGAAATCTCCCACTAACCACGTATAAAACCTTTTTTTTCGTTGGTTCACTAAAATTTTTTTCTTATAATTTAGTCATTAATAGTTATTTAAAAAATGGTTAAAAGATAGGATAAGTAATTTTCTTTTTCTTATGTTTATAAAAAACAAATATTCTTTTTCTTATTACTATTTGAAGATTCATTTTTTATTTGATTAAGTAGTAAAAAAATGCATAAAAGATGATGTGATAGAAGAAATCGACGAGTTATAAGAAATATTTATCTATTCAAATATACCGTGTGTATTATCTCTTCCTAACTTTATTGTTTTCTAATTATTAGTTATTAGTTATGTTTTTAAGTATATTTTAAAGTAATTTAGGTGAATTTCTCTATTCTAAATTTATTGTTTTTATTTTCTCACGCTCAATCATTATGTTTTCTTTTGCAGGTGCAAAATTTGAATCATCACAAAAATAATATCAAAGGATGAATTATAAGAATTGTCTTTCTCTTTATATATCTATGGTTTTTATTTTTATTTCTTACTTTAGTATTGATTTTTAATTTTTGGTTATGTTTTATAATATAGGGCTCTCTTCCTAATTTTATTGTAGTTTCCAATTCTTAATTATGTTTGTCTTTTTAGGTGTATATTTTGAAGCATCATAAAAATAATAATGTTCAACTTTAAATATATGATTTTTATTCTTCTTCTTAACTTTATTGTTTCTTTTAATTTCTTAGACTTAATTAAAAGTATTTTTTTTTTATAAATTTTATTGTTGTTTATAAATTTTTAGTTGTGTTTTTAAGGGTATTTTTTAAAGTATCACAAAATATGTATTTTGGGTTAAAAAATAATTTGAATAGTTGAAGGAATCGACTTAAAAAAAGAAAAAGTTTTAGTTATGTGTCAAATATACTTTGAAGCATCACAAAATATATATTTTAGATTAAAATATAATTTGGATAGTAGAAGAGAGACTTAAAAGATGAATAATCTTTAAATTTTGAATTTAACTCTATGCATGGTGCTAAATGTAAATATTCAAATAAATTATTATAAACCAACACATAATGAAATTTATGTCATTAAAATCTACACAATTTTTTTTAATCTTCTACCATTTGAAATTTGTGATTTAATTTCAAAACTCTATTTATTTTATATTTCAATTATTATTTTGATGTTAAATAAAACTGATCTATTTTATTTATTTATTTATTTTATGAAAATTTTATTTTAAATAGTTATATAATACTATAAAACATCAAAACAATAACACTATATTATAATTAGGTATTATAAACTAAAGATACAATTAATATAAAAATTACTCATATTATTATTTTTTAAATTATAATAATTATCATTAATATTTAATAAGAATATGACCATATTATAAACTAGAGATATAATCAATATAAAAATTACTCATATTATTCTTTTTTAAATTAGTATAATTATCATTAATATTTAAAAAGAATATGACCTACGTCTAGTTAGTTAGAATATATTATATGAAAAAAATGATTATTTTGATAAATATATAAAAAACATAATTATTATAAAAAAAATATTAAATATGTTTTTAGTCCCTATAAATATCTCAGTTTTTAATCATTACAAAATTATTATGCAAGTAATTTTAGTCCCTCATGTTAAATCAAAGTGTATTTTTAAATGATTATTTTGCAGACATCTTTAGAATGTTATAAAAAGATTCTCGGAAAAAAAAATCAAAATTTGATTTCTAAGTCGAAGTTTTCATTACTTTCATCATTATATTTTGAAATTTAAAAAATTCATATTTAATTCTTCTCATTTTAAAAAATTCTAAAATTTAGTAAATAAATATTTTATAGTATTTTAAATATGGATGAAAAAATTATTCAAAAATTTAAAATTTTAAGAGTAATTAAATAGTTTTCAAAATTTTAGAAAATATCATGGACTAAAAATTGCATGCATACAAAATTTTTAGGAACTAAAATTTATTACTTTTTTAATAAAGACTAAAAATAAAAATTGAGAAATTTATATGAACCAGAAATATATTTAACCCTATAAAAAAATTCTTCATTTCACATTTATGAATATAAAATATATAAAAAAAAAATCATAAACCTAGCGTAAAAAAAATATTAAACAAAATTATAAACCTCTAGCAATGAAATGATGAAGAAGGAACAATCGAGCCGTCGAGACAGTCGTTGATTTTGTACCGATAGCCGTAGGTAGTGTTTGCATTTTGCTCCGTCCTATTAACCTCTAATCCAAAACACAGTGTTTCGTTATCGTCGCTATCTCTGGGTTTGGTTCCGAGCTTCAAAATGCTGGGTGGGTTATACGGTGACCTACCCCCACCTTCCTCCGCCGAAGAAGACAAACCCACCACCAATGTCTGGTCCAGCAGCACCAAAATGGCCCCCGCCACTCTCCGTAAACCCTCCTCTATTTTCACTCCTCCTCATACTCTTCTCAGATCCCAAAACAAACCTAAAATCTCCAATCCCAAAACGATTTTGTCTGCGGCACCGACGATAGTCGCTCCGGCGGTAGACGAGGTGGTGCAACCGGCTCTGGTCGGTGTGCAGTCGACGGTGTTGGAAGAGTATGATCCAGCAAGGCCTAATGATTATGAAGAGTACCGGAGGGAGAAGAAGAGGAAGGCTAGGGAGGCGGAGATGATGAGGGAGCTAGAGAGACGGCGTGAGGAAGAGGAAGAGAGGGAGAGAGAAAGGGAAAGAGAGAGAAAAAAAGAAAGAGAAAGAGATAGGGATAGGGATCAGGGTGATTCGAGATTGAATATTTCAGGGGAAGAAGCGTGGAGGAGGCGTGTGGGGATGAGTGCTGGTGGAAGTGGAGGGGCGGTGCCGAGGTCGCCGTCACCGCCGGGTAATGTGGATGGGTTTACTATTGGAAAGTCGGAGACGGGAGGTTTGGGGGTTGGTGCCGGTGGGCAGATGACTGCTGCTCAGAGGATGATGGCAAAGATGGGGTGGAAAGAAGGGCAGGGGCTTGGGAAGCAAGAGCAAGGGATTACTACTCCTTTGATGGCTAAGAAAACGGATAGACGAGCCGGGGTTATTGTCAATGCTAGTGACAGTAAGTCTGATAAGAAAGTCAAGAGTGTTAACATCAATGGGGTTCCTACCAGAGTGATGCTACTTAGAAATATGGTATGTAGATTTTTGCACGTTAACTGCTGGTTTGATTTCGGTGCTTGTGTGTTTGTTAATGATGTTGAGATGTCCAATGAACTTTATGAACTATAGGATCATGTTTTATATAAGATGGATAATAATTTGTGATACGGGCTTATTCTTTACTTGATAGTTGTGTTCACCTGCGCTCTGTTTTGATGGGTAATTTTAAGAATAATAGAGATTTTGCTGTTTGTGATGCTATATATTTGGTTTTTGTGTGCTGTGTGCTCTGTAGTACAGGCTTATTGAACTATTGTTCTTTGATTATTTGGAGTCTGATGTGGCCTTCTGATGTTTTGACTTGGTGATAATTGGATGCGCATTCAATTATTTGTGATTTTGTCTTTTAACTTGATAAGCTATGTTCAACTTATATCATTTCCTTATTAAAACGAGCACATGATCCTTTTTAGTAGGTTTTGACTTTTCTAATCATTATGTATTCTCAGTTTGAGGCTTTGAGCTAAGTCGTCTTAGTAATAGCTAGTGTTAGAATATGGTTAGTGACTACTCCTTCAGTATGATTTTGAATACCTGTTAACGCTTTATATTAGAAGAAAGGAGGCCCAAGTTAGCTGGCCTCTGTTAGTCAGGCATTGTTTGTGGAAAATTGGAAGTGTTAAAGAAGCTCATCTAACACAGTATTAGAGGTGGTAGTGTATAAAGAGGGGGAAAACGTAATTGAGGGATCTTAGTTTGTCAGTTAGTTTGTGGTGACTAACAAGAAGCTTGATCTCTGAGCAACTTTCTTAGTCATATTGGTTCTTAAGTCACAGTTCCCATTGCTAAAGATTTGGCTTCTTCACTTAATCTGGCAGCCACTGTTTGCTTCTTATTATCCACAACATCAGATTTTTCAGAAAGAATACAGTAATCTCATGTAGAATATCTTTCTGAAGGATAGCCTGCCCAATTAACATTTGTAAAATGGCATATCTCCATATTTTCCTCATATCCATAAGACTTATCTACAACGTATACACTCGTTGGAAAATTTAGCCTGGCTTCTATAAGGTCAGTGATGTCCTATGAACAAATCTTAGGAAGTGAAGTGTGAACAAGAGTAGAAAATAATTATTGTAGGAAGATGAGAATAGATGACCAAACATACATGATAAGATACAATACGACGAATTAACATATCCGACTTAAAGTTGGACTGACAAATTTCGAGGATATAAGTATATGTACATGATAGATTCTGGTCCAACGGAAAGGATGAAAGCAAGGTTAGAGAAAAAACGAGTACAGTTAGTTGTTCCTTTCAGGATTTTGAGACCCTGAAATCTTTCCTTCTATAACCAATCCTAACAAAACATAGAACATCTTCTCTCACTTCTCTTTGTAGCCTATCCCTGCCAACCCTGTTAGGATTGTAACCAACGGTATCCATGATGACTAACAAACTAGCTTGTTGGGTGTACCTGACCATACTCCACCCTAAAATTTTCCCCTTCTCAAGTTAACTTTGAGAGAGTACTCCTCCACCCATTATCATGCAGGAATCTCTCACTTTCTCCTTCCTTTGATATTTCCTCCTTATATATCATGTGGGTGTTCGTTCTTGCAAACACGGGCTTACGATATTTCTTATCACTTCATAATTATTACCCCTACTCGACCTTCTCTTGTAATGATACCTCAGAAAATCTCCATTGGGTTGTTTTGGTGGGAATTCTTCATTCCCAGACTCATGTATTCCTCTTGGATGAGGGATAACTTCTGTACGAAATTCCACAGCTGTCAATACATTTCTTACCTTTGTCGGGTATCTTATTAGAGGAAACCTAGACCTATAAAGATCCAACCAATTTGTAAAGGGTTGGATTCATTACATTTGCAAGAGGCTTTGTTGTGGGTACCTTATTCTTCCCACAAATCTCTAGACATTATCAATAACTTCAGCCAAATACTTTGCCGGGTGTAACTTCAAATCTTCTTTCTCTCTTTTTTTTTTTTTTTTAATGAGTGACTTCTTTTAATCCTTTCAAAAAAAGTTCTGGTGGTCTGGGTCTTTACCTCACAGGAACCATAATAATCTCTTACTCCACAAAAGTTACTTGTTTCAAGCCCAACAGAAATTCATAGGGATTCTGCATAAGGGAGGAGGGAATCCTCCTACTTACTGCTGCTCCTAGTTCTGCCCATAAGGGATTCCGATTTCTGAGAACGTAAAAATTGGCCACTGATAGGAAACTAGTACCAACCTTTATGGCCACCATAATTGCTTGTAACATTTCAATATCAGACACCCTTGCCATCCATATGCATCTCCCCTGAGAATGTCTCTTTTTGCCTTTGCTTCCCATTTTTCTCATGTTCAGAGGAGATTCGGGTGAGGCATATTGTTTTTCCCCCTCCCTTACAAATTCAGTTACATGGTTGAGAATGCCTTCTCAATTAATTTAAACAAATTGGCCACTGATAGGAAACAGCATGAATACTGACAGTCAGAAGTTATAAAATTTATATTTATATATACCATGTACACAGAGTCACAGACACATAATTTTGTAGCTTAGTTTAGATGGAAGGGTGTGTATGGAAGTAATATCATTTTCAAAACAAAACAAGCATGCTTCTATGTTGCAGGTTCCATTCTTTCTTTTGTCAATGAATTCGACAATATGATAGGACCAAAGAATTGGAGTCCGAACGAATCCTCCATAACTGGACATAGTTGATAAATCAAATGAGTAATTCCTTGAATAGATTTCTGGTATTATCATTGAATGGAAATAATGGGAATGAGCAAGATGATAACCTTGCACTCAAGTTTAGCCCAAGAGAGCACCCTCACCTCCCCAGAGCATTCTCTAGTTTACAACTTCCATAAATGATTTCCTCCCTCCTCTAAGACTAGTCCATCCTATTTATAATCCATAGGACTAACTAAATACAAACAAAAAGGCTAGCAAACTCAATAGCTAAACTAACTTCTCATTAACTTAACTCTAATTCTAACAAACTCCCTTTATTCCAAGTCCTAACATGATTTATCTCTCTCTTTGTCTTTTTGTGTGTGAATAATCAGCAATGACATTGGCCTGGTGTATATAGCATTTTTCTGATTATATGGGTTGATATATCTTGGTTGATCACATTTTCCTCCCTCCAGGGATGAGTCACTGTTTTTCAATGTCCTGTTCTTAGAATGTTATGATGTTAATGCAGTATGAGGGGCTGTTATTTTTATTTATAATTATTAATTATGATTTCGATCATATGTCTAGTATTGAGCAGAGATAGATCATAAAGAGCCGGTGCCCTGTATACTAGAACTTTAGGTTGTTCTCCAGAATGCCTGATGAACTTTTTTTTGTGTGGGTATAGTAGCCTAGTGGTTGAGATTTTTTTATTTTTTAAAGGTGAATATGTGGGATGTCGCGGGTTCGAATCCGTCCATCCCCCTGCAGTTGGATGTCCCTACACAGCTACCAACCGAGCTAGCTTAACGGGACGATGAACCTGATTTAGTACACGTGTTCTGCATGCTTTGAGTCCTTATTGTTGATTTATGCCATTAAAACCTCAATGGTGATTGTATTAGTTCATCCCAAAATAATGTTTAATTTGTTATATTCAAACATGACTCATTGTTGCTTTGTTTTGAAGGTGGGGCCTGGTGAGGTAGATGATGAGCTGGAAGATGAGGTAGGGTCAGAATGCGCCAAGTATGGAACAGTAACCCGAGTTCTGATATTTGAGATAACAGAGCCAAATTTTCCAACCGACGAAGCAGTAAGAATCTTTGTGCAGTTTGAGAGATCTGAAGAAACAACTAAAGCACTTGTTGACCTTGATGGTCGATACTTTGGAGGTAGAATAGTGCGTGCCACATTTTATGATGAGGATAAGTTTAGCAAGAATGAGTTAGCTCCTATGCCTGGAGAAATTCCTGGCTTCACCTAGAAGAACAGAAAGTGCCTATGATTTTCGTCAAGTTGTTCTTAGTGAATCACATTGAAGACTTGAAATTGGAGTTTAATACTTCATTACATGATATTTAAGCTTTTGATTAAGTTCCAATCTTGGTCTAAATGTGGCTGTAACTGTGACTAAGGGTGGTTGTTGTTGCTTAGGGAATTATTGTGATGTCCACACTAAAAATTCCTTACTTGCACTAATGTAGCCAATGTACATTGTTGAACTTGAACGTTTCTTAATATTATGATCACTTCGAGATTGAGATACCATCAAATAATCTATCGCCACATTAATTTTATGGAAAATTTTGTACTAAATAGTTTGTACATTTCTTAATGATGTTTTTGAGCAAATCAAGGAAATGCATTCAGAGCTAACCTTAACGACCAAATTAATCAAGAAAACAGTACTAGTGCATAACTTAACTATTCCTAATCCTAACACCAAAATCTATGCTCTAACCATTCCACAAAGGTTAGCTTCAGCTAATTTCAAAAAGAAAGGAAAGTTAAATTCTGCATTAGAACACTAGTCAATGACATATGGTGAATCAGTCTCACCGGTACCAGAAAATTTGGATATGAAAATTGGCTCTTCTTCACACTCATCAAATCCAGGAAATTCGCCTCTAAGAATTTGAACTTCAAAGACGATTTTCTCTTCACTGTTTTCCATGAGCTCAAAAACACACGCATCTCCGACCTTCAAATTATTGTCTTTAACAAAATTTCTCCAGCCAATAGTATCAAACTGCTTGATTTTGTTCTGTCCATTATAAGTCATGTCCCAGCTCTTCCCACGACAGTTGAGAACAGTAGGAACCTCACCAAAAGGAAGTTTTTGGCATGTTTTGCCACTCGGCCCCTATATACACAAACAATACAAATTCAAATGATTTTTCTATGTCCCTTTCCAGATTCATTCAACTGTAACAATTAGTTGGGCAAAGCAATGCATCAACAAAGCAAATGATAGTATTGTTCTGCTCAAAGTGCGACAGTATATTATTTTCTCCTTTTGTAAAATCGAGTAGATAATTACCAGTCCATATCGATGAGTAACGTGTGATTTTGAAATAATCACATAAAAGTATGGCTTTCCTGAAAGCGGCTTAATTTCACCCCTTGGCATATTTGTCGCAGGAGCGGAAGGTGGTGGTAATGGGGCTTGATTTTCTGCTGCAACTTGACAGATACTCACTGAAAGTAAATGCGAAGTGAGCAATAAACATTTCGGTGTAGATAAAAATTCATCTTGATGATAAACTGACAATGAGGGCTGCAAAACCTAAATCTAAGCCATGCAAATATTTTGGTGAAAGTTGTTTAGCATTTTGACAAATCGGAAGTTAAAATTGTAGCCATTACAATAACAGAAACAAGCCATGCAAATACTGTAATTTGTAGCATATGCTTTAATAGGCATGCAATAAGTATTGTCAGAATTATATGTATATTAACAGAGAAAAAATTAATCAATGAAATATAGCAAAAAAAGAATGCATGAAGATAAGTGAGGAAGAACACATTGCTAAAACTACTATGGTAAAGAAAACTGAGTTTGAAGACTACCTGTTCCAGCATTTGACTTTGAAGAAGACACCAAGAGAGAGGAGAGAAACTTGTGGTTTTGTGGGTGTCACTCCCAATCTATTTTGGCAAGTGGTAAAAGAAAAACGCAACTATACATAATTTTGTTTTTCTGAATAACAACGGTTGCATAAATTAAATATAGATTTAGTTTATTTACATTTTTATTCAATTTAATCACATTATATATTATATATTAAAAATAACGCAAGAGAATAATACTATAATTGTTTATGTAATTTTTTATTTAATTTTGTCCAATTAAGAACTAGAAATGAAAGGTGAAATAGCGAAATACAATACGGTGAATATTTATTTCTGATGTAGTAGATCAGAGTTGAATTATAAAGGAATTGTTTTAAGGGTTAAATATGTTTTAGGTCCTTACAAATATCCCACTTTTTAAAATTGATCTCTCTAAATATTTTCTTCAGATCCTCCCAAAGTTTTCTGTTTCCAAATGTAGTCTCTCCCGTTAGTTTGAACTAATGGAGGGTGATGTGGCAAGCCATGTGTGTCTAATTCATTTGCCATGGTGTAATTTATGTGATCCACGTGTGAAATACAATGCACAATATTCGTAGTCAGCATAACTCTTTTTTCGGTCAAACCATAAATCCCCTGTTCCTCCACAAATCGTCATTTAAGGTTCATCTCTTCTCTTCATCTCTTCACCAGATTTCGACGATTCTTCCCCAAATCCTTTTTCTCCTTCCATTTCGTCATGTCTTATTCATCAAGGGTAAGCAATTTCGTGTCACGACACTCCATCATTGCCACCAACAGTGAAGGAAAAAATTGTGGATGTATGGGTACTTTGATTGCATACATGTGCAAGAAGGAAAATAATAATGGGAGATTGTTCTGGAGATGCCCATTTTGGAAGAACGCGAGAACTTGTAATATGTTCGTTTGGGATGATGAGTATGGTTTAAGGAAGGAAGATGGAAAAGTGTTGGAATCTGAATGCAACAAAGATGAGAGAGATATGCAGTTTGTCGATACACTTAAGGAGCTTTATGAAGCATCAATGAAGAAGAACACTAGGTTGAAGCTGAAGTTAAAGAAGGAGGAATTATATGGAAAGTTCAAGATCATGTGTGTTGTAATTTCAATGTTGGTCAACATGTATTTTGTTCTTAGATGTAACCGTTGAAGATGATATGTTAATGTTGTTTTGTTTTGAACAAGTGATTTTGTAATGTTTCGGTACAAGCCGTTTTGTAATGTTTAGGTACTTGTCCTATTATAATGTTTAGGTACTTGTCATTTTGTATTGTTTAGGTGTTAAGAAATATAATTTGCTATGTTGGTTATTATGAACAAGTATTTCCTTTTGCAACATATGTTTATGTTATGATATACAAATTTAAGTTAAGTTGTTGATTTGAAATTCAAAGGCCTATACAAATTTGTTCTGTTATGATACAAATTTTGTTTAACCATTAATTTGAACATAAAAAGACATATACAAACAGTGATATAAGTATTATATCAAAATACCAAAAAAGTTATCATTTCATTGTAGATCAAAGTGTCATAATGTAATTAGTACATCAAAATATCAGTGTATATCATTACACCAGAAGTACATTAAACCAGATTCCAAAACAAGAAGTGCATTACATCAAAATATCAGAATTGTAAAACATCAAAAAGTACAAAACAACAAGTATATTACATCAAAATTGTTTCTTAGATACTTAAATAAAAAAAACAAAAAAAAAACAAAGATCATAAGTTTTTCACTTCATTCAGTTTGACCCTTACTAGTGCACTCATCTTCTTGTATCACCTATGGATCATCAGGTTGTTTTCCTGGGCCTGGTATGTTCTTAGACTTCAAAGTCCTCAACCTCTCACTGTGCCTTTTTTCAAGTAACACATTACTTGTGGATTTGTACCTGCTTTGTGTCATATGCTTGATTGGTTCACTACTGGATGGCCTTGACAGAGTTGTTCTTATTCCTAGTGGTTTGAAAGGAGTTGATCTAAACAATTTTGGTTGCTTCCCAAAAAAGACTCTTGCTCCACTTGGCTTAGAGGGTGATTTGATAGATGACTTGAGAAGTGATTTATCAATTCTCAGAGGTTGAATGTCCAACTTTGAAAAAATAATCCTTACATAATGTATCATCCTCATTGTACCTCAAAATACAAGGTCTTTCATCACAACTATCATCATCACCACCACTGTCAAGCTCATTTGTCATATATTCATCCTCAATCAAATGTTCTTTACCCATCTCTTCAGTTATAAATACCTTTTTATATTCTTTACTTTTTCCCTCTTCAGTTTCAACATTCTCAATCTTGTTTACCTCATCCCTATTGACTTCATCATCCCTATTGACAGTCACATCAAAAAGTCTTTCTTCAAAACCAGTCATCATCTCATCTTCACTATCCTCAAAGTGTACACCTTCCACAGAATTATCACTAGAACCAGTACTTGATTCACTCAAATATCAACTTTTTCTTCGCACTTCACTCCCTTCCCTTTCTCTATAAACTTAGTCATAAAAGTTTCCTCTCCATCAACCTTAGGCTCACAATAAATCTCAACATCACACTTGTATCCAATAGCATACATGCCTAACTCATGTGCATCTCCATCATCCCTAAATATTTTTAAATCTTCTTCAAGCAATCCTCCCCCATGCTTCCACCACATCTTAACTGAAGTATAATCAAACTATGGTTCAAACACTTTCACTAAATCAACAGCCTCAAAGAAACTCCAATAATCTGAATCTTGTCCACTAAAGGAAAATATATCCCCACCCTCATATTTAGGTTAATGTCTTTTACAAAATGACCCTTTGTGTAGAAAACTATCTTGAACTTATCCATTAACCTGTACACATAATTTAACATATGTTTAATATCATTTACTAATTCCAGAATAAAAAATTACATTAACCCTAGCTAGTTTTTTACCAATTCTACATCAAGAACCACAACATGTTGCTATGCCCTAATTATTTACTCACAGTAACAAAATCATTCAGTTAAAGCATCGTACAACATAAATAGAAAACAAACACTATTAAAGCATACAACACAATGGGACCACGCAAGTATAACAATCGCAGACAAGAGTTACTAACCTGGGACCATCTTCTAGGATACAAACGATGCTTGCTTGGGACCACTACATGAGTTGCAATCTTCGTTGACTTGCACAAACGTTTCCAAAGTTGAAAAGGAGAACACAAAATGAGAAGACTTTGATGAATGTTACTAGGGTATTATTGAAGAAAATGTAAGAAATGTCTCTTGGAATTACAATTCATTTTGTACCTTTTTATTAAAACATATTTTCCACTCAGGCCACAGTCACCCACTTTAGCAAATGAATTAGATGCACATGGCTTGCCACATCACTCCCTGTTAGTTCAAACTAACGGGAGGGACTATATTTGGAAACAGAAAACTTTGGGAGGACAAATCTTTGAAGAAAATTATTAGAGGGGTCAATTTTAGAAAGTGGGATATTTGTAAGGACCTAAAACTTATTTAACCCTTGTTTTAAATATGTGATATAGATAAATGGAGTTATTTTGAGGTGGTAGGGGTAGTTAAAGAATTGAGATATAAGAAAGCTGAGACTATATTGTAAAAGGATCCAATATTTGGTATGTTTATTTTAGGCTATGACAAAGGTTCCTAACATGTTTTTGATTTATACAAGGTATTTTTAAGTGTTCATATTTATGTACAACAGTCTCAACCTAAGTATTATGATGGTCCTATAAAGGATGAATATATAAACTCAGATGATGTTGAAATCCTTGATGAAGAAGAGGAGGATGTAAAATTATACGAGGAAGTTGTCAAAGGTATAGTGGGCCATGTAAATGAGTTGAATATGATTGGGGTCAATGAGGTTGACTTGAATGAGGGCGTAGTTGATATGAATGTGGTTGAGGTTAATAAGGTTAGGATGAATGAGGATGGGTTGAAAGAGGGAGTATAGTAGATGAATGTGGTTAGGGTAAATGAGGTTGAGATGAATAAGGGTGAGTTGAATGAGGGTGTAATGTGGGAAAATGAAGTCAGAGCCAATGAAATTAAGGTGAATGGTGTTAAGGTCAATGTTGTTAAAGCGAATGAGGTTGAGTTGAATGAGTCTGAGATGAATGAGACTGAGATGAATGATGGTGAAATGAATGAGAGTGAGATTAATGATGGTGAGGTGAATAATGTTGAGATGAATAATGTTGAAGCATATTATAGTCGAAGTGTTCGTATTGAAACAAATAATGATAGTAATGAGGTGAGTTTTAATTGGATGTTGCATTTGAAGATTCAAATGAAAGTGATGATGATTTTATGGAAATGGTATGTAAAATATTAGGTCATGCTAATGATAAGAAGATACTAGCAAACACACACACACACACAAGCGCGCGGACACACACACACACACACACACACACACACACACACACATATATATATATATATATATATATATATATATATATATATATATATATTTATTTTAAAGTATTATAAAACTGATATATTGTACTCTATTTAACTAATATATTGTACTTTGTTTAACTGATATACTAGTATAGTAAAACTCATATAAGGTGTTCTAATACTATAAACCCAATATATTGTACTTTATTTAATTCATGTTGCAAGGTATTTGCTTATAATATTTTTGAGGTTAGGCACATTGAAAACTATTAAGACAAATTTTGTGCCAACTTACAATAACATAATTGTTCATAAAGGAAATGGCAACTCATAACCTTGCCAATTTTTCATGCAATTTCTTCTATGAAGAGCAAGAACTACAAGATAGAGGAGTAAATTATTGATGTTTACAAAAAATCAAGAATCATGAAGTATACAATTCTATTGTTTATTCTATTAATATGTCTAACCTATGGGTCAAAACAAGCTATCATGATGTACACCCACCAATCTCCATAAAAATGTCAGGAATACCAAAAAAGAAAATGAATCTAGAGCAAGGATAAATTTATGGATCCTATCGTAAAATTAGGAGGACATGATTACATGTTAAATGTAGTAGGTGCAAGAAAAGTGCTCGTAACAAGTCAACTTGTAAGCTTCCACCATCGACTCATGCTAGTCAAGATTCGTCAATTCATAAAACTCAACGTCAGACAAGTCAATATCATGTACCTCAGGCAAGTCAATCTCAGGAACCTCAACAAAGTCAATCTCAGACAACTCATACAATTCAAGCATAATCAACTCAAGCTATGACAAGTAGATTAAGACCTATTAAAAATAAAACTAAGACTATGTCAAATGGATCAAGAATTGCTATAAAAAGTTAAGCATTAGGAGACCATTAAAAAGTCTTGTATTACCAACCCTACAACAAGGTTAATTGGAACAAGAAATGTCATAAACCTTATCACTAGGCTCAATTCATCTTAAACAAGCAAGACAACTTAGATTTCTATTAGTTTAAGATAAGTGTAATGGAAGTATATCACTTGGTATGTCTTTTGGTTTGACTTTTGGTTTAGGATAAGTTTAATGCTAAGTTAATTACATGGTATGTATTTTGTATCATTTTGATGAATTAGTTTTGTGGAACTATGTGCTAGCAGGTATAATCAAGAAGTAATCAAAGCTCATACATAAGCAAAATCTCTCTATCCATGATGACTTCATGGTTTTGATGATGAAAACATATGATGGTAACAACACATGAATTCAAGCAATGACTAAAATTAACAAATGATAGTCAAAGATGCACAATATGATTGATCAAGTTATTCCTTCGAATCAAGCTAAAAAATCAGGGTTTATGGTCAGTGGTCTCCAGTGAAATCTTTACTCTCTAATGATGGTGATAGACTTGAAGAAATCTCAAGCCTCAGTAATATTCAAGTGAAGTGCTTATATGATTGATATATCCTGAAAAAGAACTTGAAGCTTCAGAAAGTGAAAGAAAAGAAGTGTGAAAGCTCGCATGATTGGGTTCGTCTGTGTGGTTAGAGTATTGTAAATAAACATGGAAATTTCTGAAAGTATTGTGGATAAATTTACATACTAAAAACAATTTTTAAAGCCTCTATTTTTCAAATAAAATCACCATAAATGTTTTTAGAACCTAGCTAGATGAAATGGGAACTATCTAATTGATTAGGACAAGCTTTTAAATTCTCTAATCGATTAAAATAAATACCTAATTGATTAGATGAGGGTTACTTAAGTTCATAATAGATTATGAAAGTGTCGTAATGAATGGTAACATCTTTCTATAAAAACCTTCCAATTTTGGCTACAATAATCGATTATTGCATGTACCTAATCAATTAGATAATTGATTTGGTAATTTATTTGTCACATATACTTTTTCCTAAAATGAACCATTTCTTAACTTATAAATATAGGTATTCCCTTTCATTTCAAACACACCAGAAAACATGAGATATATCACTTTCATATCTCTTAATCTCTCTCTAAATTTTTTATCTTTCTCTCACATACTTTTAGCCTTAACACTTTGAGAACATTCTAGGAGAAGGATTTAATGTAAATTTACTAAGAGAGAGTTTTTTTTTCCTCGAGTAAATTATTCTTCCCTAGGTAGTAATTGTTTAAGTTTGGATCTAAACCAGTATAAAAACTCTTATGGAGATTAGTATAAGTTTCAGTTTGATTCATGAGCTCCACCATTTAAGAAAAGCTCTCATTTAGGATTGTGAAGAATAACCAAAGAAAAATCTTACAAGAAAATTGACAAATTACGACGGTTATTTTGACAGGTTACGACGGTTTTTTGTTTTTATATTGATTACGATGGTTACAACCGTCGTAAATTTCCATTTGTTTTTTGTTTTTATATTGACTGTGACGGTTGGAACCGTCGTAACTTTCGGAAATTTCCATTCCACCGACAAATCTGCAGGTGATTTATTTTTAAAATAAAAAAAAAATGATTGTAAAAATATATACAAAATGGGGCAGAAAATAACATATTCTTCATTCAACACATATATATCATAATTACAACAAAAAATGCAGCACCATGTCACTTTATAAAACTTATCATATTACAATTACATTCAAATAAGAAATCAAATAGAAAATAATAAGCAACCTCGTGAATGAGTTTACTAGAAGCACTTTGTAATAAGCAAATTGTGAAGCAGATCTAATGGGAGAACTAAATTTCTTCCGCAAGGTGTCACTGTCACCTTTAAGAGAGCACAAATCACTGATAATTATCTCATGGCACAGCTCACCATGAGTAAATGCTTGTTCGTAGGATCGATAGCTTGTGCCTTTTGAAGAGTGGATACAACGGCTTTCATAAAACCTACATTTTTTAATTCAAATATAGAGATTATAAATATGGCATTAACAATGTAAGACCTATTCCTTGAGTAATGGCTATAATATGAGTATCTACACAACAATTTTAAACCTATTAGTTTATTATCATTTCCTCTTTCTCATGGAGATAACTTTGTTATATAAACTTAACATAAAATCCAAAATTCTACATTTATTAGACATATAAGAAACATAATGCACATAAAAGTAATAATTATAAGATTCTAATTCTACTATCAGAAAATTCATAATATTCTAAATTGATGAACATATAAAACATTTAAAAAAATCAGGCCATTGTGCTCACCTTAGCAAGATTAGTAAGTGTTCCTCTTTCATTAACTCCAACTAATAATCATAAATCAAAGTATTTGCATCTAAGGTACCTTAAAGAAGATAGCCAGACCATTGAAAGAACCATCATTTGAAGACATTCCAAAAATAATTATTAACCCTAAATCCACATGTTGCAGCAGAGCAAAAGTGGATGTGTACCATTGCAGAGGACTATAAAAAATGATTTATGTGTTAGTCCACCGTATTGAGTAAAACATGGCATGCCAAAGACATATCAGGAAAATTCTTGATTATTAATTAGCACATTTAATCAGCAAGGTTGAATAAAAACAATGTCAATGACAAGGAGGTCATAACTTGTAATATGTATCTAGTAAGTAAGCCAAAAAGAAAATCATTTTAACTTTTACCTTTTGTTATCAATTGATCCCTATTTGCATCAATTATCAATCAAAATATATGACAAGGAAAATGTTCAACACAATATAATATAATTAATTAACTAGCCTTAAAATTGTGTGAATGATGAGTTGTTTCATTGTCATTGTCATGATGCATAGTTTATCTTACAAAGAACACATAGTTTATCTTACAAACACAAATGAACAATGTAGTTTCCGCCTACGCCGTTATACATGGAGAACATGAACAGAAAATGACACTGATGACTTCCCATTTTAACAAAACTTATATGCACAAATCATGATCAATAGTGAAAACCCCAATAACAGTAATTATAAGATTAAAGGTTTGAGATAGTAATGTAGTTCGATAACAATTGGTAAACGTGGCCTCACAACCAATAAAATGGACCATGAAGTTAAAGAAATAACATGCTTATACGAAGGTAGATGACTTCCCAGGTTGGACAAAAATACACAAACACTGCCTACACCAGATTCACCCATAGCAGTTCTAAGATAAATGTAAAACATCAAAAATCGGTGTGACTAGATGTTTTATTACTTTGCCAACAATAAGAGGAAGAACCCTCACAAAATGCCACATACCTCATGAATGTTTGGATCTCACTCTATGTCCTGAAATCTTGCGATCTTGCGCTCCGGCAACTGGCTACCGATTTAAGTGTCAATTAATATTCAAACAAATAATGGGAACATGTTAAGATTTATTAGTGTGCACACAGGATTATTTTCTAGAACTCAATTCAATGATCAATTAACATTTGACATGTGATAATCTTTATTTACTAAAATAACATTCCGAACTAATCCAAAATTAACATGTGGTCATTGAATTATATATTAAGTTAAATAAAATAAAATAAATAAAAAGAAAAAGAATAAAAGATAAATTAGATAATAAAAAATAAAATAAAAAAGTAGTAGCATGAGAAATATACATAACATATGCCAATAACATATGCCAGTAACATGAGAACTATCGTATACTAGTTTAGAAATGTTTTCATGATTCAATTATTTGCCAATTACAATATTGAGTGATATATTAGATTAAATAGTAACAATGTGAACATATATAAAATTATATTAAATAAAATTGAAATGTGAATATTGAAAATTAAAGTGTGAATATGTAATTCTTCAATAGTAATTCTTCACTATTACTATTGCAGTAATATATTATGTATCATAATATGGATCAGAAACGAAATGAAAACAAGGAAGGCAGTAATTACTTGAACACGAAAAAATAAGAAAAACACCTTGGCGGCTTCCAAATGTGATTCTTCTTCATTTAACTGCTTATTTAAAAACGAGTCTTCAAACACAGCTCAAGCTCAAACTCTTCTGAAAGAACCAGAAAAACCACTAAAGAAATGCAACTTTCCTTGAAACAAACCAGATCCGTGCAAGACTATCACTAATGCACCTATGTTACACTGCCTAAAACAAACAAACAAGATTCTACCTGTGTTAAAGAGTACATGCCAACCTAATTTGTTTAAGGAGTATTCACTAACATAAAACTCTATGGCATTTGTGAGAGTTATTCTCTGCAGCAGTTTCCACTCCAATTTTACCAACCTTGCACATGATCCAACCTCTCCACATCATGCAAAGGTAGTCTTGATCTTGAATTTTATGCAAAAAGATAAATCATAAATCAGAAACATACCAGCCAAACCAGTTGCAGAGACAAGCTTTAAATTTTACAGTCATTAAAACATTAAAGTCTCATGAAATACTGACACAGGTGAATTAAGGAAAAGTACGAAGGTGTGCTTGGAAAATATAATGGCAACTGTAAGTGATACCATTGTGAATTTGTGATGCCTAAAAAGTGAAGCAAATAAATATTGTTAGACAATAAAAATAGAACAAAAACACAAAGCAAATATGTTATACCATACATAACAATGGTTGCAAGACAGTGAAATAAACAAGTTGCCAGATATATTACACAAATCATGCAAGAAAGTTACAAATAAAAATCAACTTCAGAGCTTTGTAGAAGTATAGAATCAAGTATGTTTCAGAAGTATTTGAACCAATATGATATGAAAAATAGGACCAGAAAAACATCATTTTGGATTATAAGAAAACAATATTGCCACAGTAGATAATGAAACATAATTTATTGCCCCTTGCTGAAGAATGGGTTATGTTTGATGAATGGGAGTACGACCCATATCTAGGCAACTAAGTAAATATAATAGATTATATGTAGTGAAATATGATCAAACCTTTTAACTTTGTTAAGTACATTACAAAGTGTGATTCCATTTCAGGTGAAATTACATATGCCCCCAATGTTGATCCTGTCAAAGACAGTAAAGTTACCACACATGGGATCAAATATTTTAACCAAAATAAATTTAAGAGTACCTACCAGTCAAAGCGCTCACCAGTAAAAATAACTTTCTTTCAGCCAACCACTTGCATAGAATCCCTCTTCAAGAACTGCAATATCTGAATCAAAACCAAAAAGTAGTGTCACATCTAGATACTGGATCAAAACCAAAATGGATATCCGAAACCCTAAATAAAAAAACCTAAAAAAATGGTAGAACGAAGACAAATAGTGGAGTACTGGAGGAGGTGAGGATGAGCAACCGTGTTGAGTGATTAATGAATCAACAAATAGAGATTATGTGAAACACGATTAATCATCAAAGTTAAAGAGATACATATACTTAATGAGTCAACAACACAAGATCATCTTCAACATGTTTTCATCGCGTACCTCTTTCAACAACATCATCTTCAATATGTTTTCATTCCGATTTCACCCGAGGAGAAGAGAAACGGTGGAATTTATCGCTTTATTGCTAGGGTTTCATTTCATCTTGGAGAGAGAGAGATACATGAGTTAATAGATGCCCAGAAACCTAAAATCAAGAACAAATGTTTTCCCTCTTCCATCAACTAAGTGTAATGTCGGTACAATATTTTTTAGAGGACGGTTGATCAAGAGTCGCAACCCTCTTCCTCCAATTTCTCCAATTATTAATAAACTTTAATAGTTTTTAGAAAACTATTAAATTTAAAATAATAATTTTAATAATTTATAATTAATTTTAAAATAAGCTTAATTTATTTGATATTTATTTAAATCAATCAATTTTTTTAAAAAAAAATTGTTAAATAAAATTTGAGAAAAATACTCAAATCTTTTTATCATTTAAATCATATTTAAAAAAAAGTGAGAAATATACATATATTAATGTGTTTATCAAAATAATTATATAAAAAATATTTATAATACATTAAAGTCGATAAGGATTTTTTTATGAATTGGAAGAAACAAATTTTTCCTTTTCAATTAGTGCTTAATCAAAAAAATTATTTTATAATATAAAAAGTTATGTCAAAAATATAATAAGGACGGTTTTTTTATAACTGTCGTGACAACCGTCGCACTTCAGTCCTTAACTATCGTGACAACCGTCGCAGTCCATGAATAAAGACAGTTTTGTGATAACTGTCGTAAAAAATCTGCGACAGTAGACCCTAATTGTCGTGGCAACCGTCACAATTAAGAAATAAGGACGGTTTTGTGATAACTGTCGCAACTCAAGTGTCGTAAATCTCCTTTTTTCTTGTAGTGAATGGTTCGAGATCAGTCCGATATAAAATTTCACTCAAGTTTTTAGTTTAGCTCGTGTAAATGCTCAGTAGGTTTGAGATAAGTCGGCAAAAATATTGGTTCTATTCGTGGTAAGCCTGTGTAAAACCTCTGTTTTGTTAAAAGGATAGCCAACTAAAAACTCCAACTTGGTTTGAGATTAGCCCATGCAAAATCTTTGTTTGGCTTAGAGACTAATGGCTCAAAGTTCAATTTGTTGTTTGGAGTTAAGACTAACTACTTCATTCCTCAATTCATTGTTTGGTTGGAAGTTAACCTGAAACTACATTTTCCTTGTGTAAGAGGGTTCATGGGCTTAGCCTTCTCAAATCTCTCAAGCATTATTGGATACTCTCAAGATCAATTCTTGGGAGAGAAGTAAGTCATTTCTTTAAGACCAAACCTCTATAAATATCTGATGTTGTCTCTCTTCCCTTAACTTTTTTACTTTCCATTAATTTTCTTTATCCTTATTTTCCGCTGCATATCCAAACGTTTTCAAACCCTAATTTATAAGATAATTTTGTTTTAAACTATCATTTTTCAAATATCCACAATTCACCTTCTCTCTTGTATATGGAGCCCTAGGTTCAATAAATTTATGATACACAAGACTTCCATCACTTTGATGTTGCTATTGAATATTGTAAAATGAAGATTAATGTTTGTTAAGTAATGCTATAATTATGTTAAACATATGCAAAACTGACGCATCCTAATCATGAAACAATACCATAACTGATGCATGTAAATCAACTAAAATAAAATGAATACAAACTTAGAATACCAAATTAAAAAGATTGAGTATACCAAAATAAAAAATCGAGTATACCATAAATGATGCATCATACTATAAACTAATAACAGAGATTATATACTGAACATCTAAATCCAAACTGAGTATACTAGGATGAAAAATTGAGTGTACCATAACTGATGCATTAAAAAATGGTTTAAAAACTCCTCGTGGAGTGATGATGTAAAGAAGATAAAGCTCATTATTATGGCTTGGCACAAATGTTGTAAAAGTGTTAAAGAGGAAAGCCTTGGTTTGAGATCATTAAGCACTCTCAACAAGACTTATAATATAAAATTGATGGAATGTAACGGGTTATGAATGTTTTGGAAGATGGTTGAGAGTGAAGGGGATGTGAGGAGTAGTTTTTTTTAGAATGGAATTGGTGGTTGAGTAAGATGACCCAATCGAAATTGGGTTTGGAGAGGAGTTGTGAGAGGTGGGAGTGGTAATGGGTGGTGGTTTTTGGTTTTTTGTTGTGATTGGGAAAGCCAAGGTTTTTGAATGGAGATGAAGAAGGTTTCTGTGTGATGTTGGGTGGCATTGAAGATGGAGAAGGTTTTAGCGAGTGATGAAGTTATGTGTCAGTAGCATTAGAGTTGTCAAAATGGGCTAGCCTATATGGGTCGGCTCGTCAGGTCCGAAAAATCTTAGGGCTTAGGCCTTAAAATTAGAGCCCATACTTTTTAGGGCTTTATTAGCCCGGTTCTAAAAAGTACGTTACCCATCAGGGCTAACCCATATGGGCCGTGGGTAGCCCATTAGGCCCACATAACTATAAAATTTTTAAAAAATATATTAATTCTTATATTTTCTTACTCCAAAATAACATATTGATTTTTCTCACCTCATTAAATTTTATCTCTATTTTATTTAATCTTTCTTTTTAAATCTTATACATTAATATAATAAACATTTTTTCCTTGTATTCTATTAATTTCTCTTATGTTATATTCGAGTTTTATTTTATACAATTTAGACTTGTGTTATATTTAAAAACACATTATAGTATTAATAAAAGTTAATATAGTATTTAAAAATGTATTATATTTAAAATAATATAATTTTTTATTTTATTTATGATAAATATTATGGGTTTTTATTTTTATTTTTTATTTTAAAAAAAGTCCATTTAGGGTCGGGTAGCCTAGAGTCCATCTAGGGTCGGACTCGGGTAGTAATTTTTGAACTCATATTATAATAGGACTTTTATGGCCGAGAACTTAAAGTCATGGTCCGCTAGGGCCGGTCCGTTTAGGATCGGGTAGTCCATTTTGACAGCTCTAGGTAGCATTATACCATATTTAATGTCAAAATATCATATATAATTTTTAAAATATTCATTTACTTTAATCGTGTACATTGTAGTGTAAGTGTGGAGTTAAAAAATTAAATAAAAAATTAGTTCAGAGAGATAAACCACGAAATACATTTTTTAGTAATATGAAAATTGTTTTAAAAATAATCAAACATAAAAAATTTGCAACAAAAAAAAACGTAATATCCAACAACAAAACAAATTTTCCGTAGCCCTAGAGTCGAACCCGAAATTCAATGAATATTTCCATGTGAGTTACTACAGAATGATACGTAATATTTGAAACTTAAATTATATATTCGTAACTAGTTTGGGTTCTAGACCTTTTCGTCTAACATATTATGATAAACATTGCTGATGCGAGTGAAGCGTGAAGATATTATATTAAGAATACTTCTTGGATATACTAGTTTTGTTTAGCTTTCAAATAATTTATTCTATTTGCAAATTAAAACTGCATAGTTTTTGTTTCTTTTTCAAATTATTTTTAAAAAACACATATCTCTCCTTTTCCAACTTCCATGAAACCTTTTTTTTTTCTTTCATACTAGTCTATGTTGAAAATTTGCGCCATTATTTGAATTATCTTCTTATTTAGAGTTGTTAAAATAGACTATTTAGTTATTTAATGTCTTGAATATACTCGATTAGATGCCACTCATTCAACAAATAAGTGTTTGTGGCGTTCACGAAAGAAATAATTGTCTTGAGAAGTGGTTAAAACATGTATACAAGTTAGAAATAGTATACTCAACTCGCCTCAACATGATTAGGCGCCACCAAAAGGAAGGAAATAGAGGACGGAATCCCTCCTAAAATAATATAATGATATAAGCAAGCAAGAAGAAATCTTATGGTATCGAAAATTATGGGAGATTTGAATGAGGTTTGGAGATCAAAACACGAGTTTTTTCACATCAAAACATTGGTGAAGAGAATGTGATATGATCCAATGTCTTTTTTCTTGAGGATGGATAATGGAACATATATAATGATAATCTTCAGAAAGAAGATATTGTTGGAATAAATCTGGTTCTAAATCTACAATCTTTAAGTTTTGATGATAAAACAAAGTATACAGAATAATTTTAATTTCTAACATTTTAACTTATAATTCACCATCTCAGGCCTCTCTAATTGTTGGAAGCGGTGGATCCAGAAATTTTGATATTTGGGGAAAAAATAGTTTATACTATAATTACAAAAACAAATATTTAAAACTTTAAAAAAAAGTATATAGCATAATTTCAAAAAACAAAACTACTTTGTATCATATTTAATATTTAATGTTATCAGAGAGATTAATGATGCTTTCTTTTATAACAAGCTTGATTTTCCAAAACTTAGTTAATTGTCCTTTTTAAAAAATTATGATCTTGTTTTTTATTTTATTTTTTAATCTTGATATCCGTATGCACTGTCACACACAATAATTGTATTATTGTACCAAAAAGATTCGAACCTGAGACGTTGAGAGAAACAAACTCTTAAGACTCAAACTTTCACTACTAGATCAACCCTTAGGATTTCTTGGTCCCATTCTTTTGTTTCCTTTCTTTTATCAATGAATTTTCATGGCAAAAAAATAATTGACAATAATTATATAAATGCACGGGTCAACCGAGTAGTTAATGTTATAAACCAATAAGCACGCAAATGAACAATGGAGGAATAATGAGTAGAGTTGAAAATACAGGAATTAAAAAAGAAAATCAGCTACTATGTGTATCACGGTTTTCATGTGGCAAGCTCATCCAAAATACCCTTTCCTCCTCTTACTAAACAGAGACGAATTTCATTCTCGGTAATCATCGCTTACTTACTTTCCTTATTAGTATTATTACACACAAACAAACAATCGGTTTAAATTTTCTTTTTTAATGTTTAATATGCCAAAGGCCTACTGAACCGTTGGCGTGGTGGAGCGGCGAAACAATTTTGGGCGGTAGAGATGGACTCTGCGGTGGTACGTGGTTGGCTTCCACCAAAGACGGTAGGGTTGCTTTTCTCACCAATGTTAGAGAACTCCAAAACGTTCCACAGCCCAATACTAGAGGGGATCTTCCACTTCGTTTTCTTCAGGTTAAATCATGCACTCCATCTGTTTGACTAATTTATTCACCTAACTATTCTCCAAATCGCTGCTCTCATTTCTGATACAAATACAAGCTTTTAAGTCTTCATGTATAGACAACTGTCAATATTAGTATGCTTAATTGTTAGTGGGAAACAACATATAACCGAGTTGAGATGATTAGAGGTGTCAATTTAAGGGGCCAATTAATTTAGGCCCTAGCCCCTATAATAAGAGGGCCTAAAAATGTTTAAAAATAATGAGCCCTCAAATTCATAGGGCCTAAAGTTAGAAGGGTTCAAAATTTAAAAGGGGCCTAAAGGCCCCAAAAAAATAAAAAAACTTAATTTTATAAAATAAATAAAAAAATCGAAAAATTAAAAATAACTTTTAATTAAATATTTTTTCAAGAAAAAAAAGTAAAAAAAATTCTAATAATTTTAAAAATTTAAAAAAATTAAAAAAATTTAATTTTTTCAAAAAAAAAATTAAAATATCCTATTAAAAATAATTCTAAAAATAAATAAAAAAACAACTTAAAAAAAATATAAAAATCCAAAAATTAAAAAACAAACTTAAAAATATATCCTATAAATATATATTTCCAAAAGGAAAAAATGTCATTTTTTTCACTTACAACTAGATCATTACAATTCATAAACATATCTTTGAAAGATATATGTCAATACTCCTGACATTCGATATTCGAAATTGAAGAAAATCAATACAAACATGAACCAAATATCACAAAAACAAAGACACTAATCCAACAAAAAACATGAAAACATAAATTCAACAAGACACTAAAATTAGCTCTCCACTTCAATCTTGCAATCCAAATGTGTTAAGTCATTGTCACCTCAGTGTTGTCTTCATCATTAGTGTTGATATCTTCCTCATCTTAAAAACACAATAAATCAACTTAGGTGCAGATTCAACATGACATGAGTATATCATAAACATAAAAAAATAAAAATAAATAAAATACAAAGTATTAATACCATTCATATTTTCAGAAAATCCATGCAACCAGCTTCGAGTACAAATCAACATTTGAATATGTTCTGGAAGAGTAGAACTTCTGTATTTGGTAAGAACACGTCCACCGATACTGAAAGAGGACTCAGAAGCTACAGTCGTGATAGGAATGCTAAGCACATCACGCGCCATTATGGAGAGTATCGGAAACTTTTTCTCATTAAACTTCCAATAATGAAGTACATCAAAATCTTCAGAGTGTTCTTCATTGAGGTCCATTAATTCTTCATCAAAGTATATATCTAATTCACTCTTTCCGGGGGCAAAGCTACTCTCAATTGAGTTCCATGTTTTAAAATCCTGCAAGATAGACTTTTCACTTCCAAAACAACAAAAGAAAATAGACTTTTCAAAACACATGTATATGAAGCATTCACAAGCAACCAATTTATAGCACTAAAACAATTTGAGAACTATGATTCAAGAACCAAATACAATACTAAATATTCAGCCACATAACCAGAATAATCAACCTTACTATTCTAACTAATATTCATCCACATAACCTTTAATGTCAACTAAATAACTAATTCATCAAATGAAATTTAAAAAACTTACACTTATAATCTTTGACTTTTTGACTTTATTCCCCTCTCTAGGTAACTTGGCCAATAAGTTGAACTCCTGAGATGATTGAGAAAGAGAAAGACTTTGATTGGTAGAAAAACTCACATATTCTTCATATAGCTCTTTGAATTTAGCCTTCACATTCTTAAGTTTCCCTTCAGAGGTTAAGGCATCAAGTGTAGTGTAGCAAAACTTCAAAAATTTATCCTTTAAGCGTGGATCAAGAATAGCTCCAAATGCTAGCACAACACTATAATTTTTCCAATACTTGTCAAATTTCACTTTCATATGATTAGACATATCCATTATAACCTTATCAGCACTTTTTTGATGTTTCTCTAAAATGCATTGGACTTTCCACACTTGCATGAAATACAGATTTGCAGTTGGATAAGATGAACCAGAAATCAAATTGGTAATTTCATAAAAAGGTTCTAAGAACTCACAAATCCTTTCCCCTCTTTCCCATTCCTCATCAGATGGACAATATTTATAGCTTCTATCTGCCACCTTATAAAACTCAAAAGCTTTTCTATATTGCAAAGCACTTTCAAGCATCAAATAAGTGCTATTCCATCTAGTAGATACATCAAATCTTAAGCCACCACTAACATGTATCCCTGCATCCTCAACACAATCTTTAAACTTAAGCATCCTTCCATCAGATCCTTTAATATACTTGACACTCTCTCTAATTTTATGGAGGGCTTCAATAGCAGTTTTTAAACCCTCTTGGACAATTAAGTTGAGTACATGGGCCGAACAACGGATATGAAAATATTCACCATCACACATCAAATTTCCTTGCACTCGAAGATGAGTTTTCAAATGGTCTTGCATGTTGTCATTGGCAGAGGCATTATCCAGCGTAATAGTAAAGATTTTCTTATCTATTCCCCATTGTTTCAAGCAATCAAATAAAGTAGCTTCCAATGCAATACCCGTATGAGGGGGCTTCATTCGAAGAAAGTTGAGAACACAACTAACTAACTTCCAATTTTCATCAACAAAATGAGCAGTCAAACAGATATAGCCCTCACTAGTAGATGCTGTCCAAACATCCGATGTTAGACAAATTTTATTTGGAATCCTACCCATGATTTCCTTAAGCTTGATCCTTTCTTTATCATATATGTTTTCAATATCTGACACCATGGTATTCCTAGAGATCATTTCAACACATGGATTCAAATATTTCACCCAAACTCGAATTTTTTCATACTCAACAAAGCTAAAAGGAAGATCGTGTGCAATAATGGCTTCTCCAAGTAATTCACGATGTTTGTTTTGGTTGATTGGGGTTAGGCTTGAAGGTTCCTCTAGACTAAGAAGGCTCAATTGAAAACACTTACAAATAAATACATGACGACTTAGATGTGAAGTTCCATAACTTTGACCAGACTTGGGGTTTTTTCCGATGGCAAAATCAGTACTACAAAAATTGCATGCAGCTCTTTCAACTCCATCTTTTCCTTTTCCGATTTTAGTGAAGATAATCCAAAGTGTTGACAATGTTTCCTTACGAGTTTCATCTTGACCTTGTGCATACTCAGTTGTATCCATTGACTCCATACTATAACAAAAAAGACATGTGTTATAACAAAAAGAAGATATGCGGACGAATCACGAAAGCCATAATTAAAGAAAGATTAAAAAGAGAATAGAAAGAATTATGAGAAAAATAAGACAAGAAAATCAAAAAAAAATTATATATAAAAGGTTGATATATTTGATATGTGCCTCAGCTTTAAAACATCAACCAACTCTTCCTCGCCTTCTAGATGAAGAATAAAACGACGCAGATCATGCTTCGTGCCTGTTCCTAAACTCGAAGTACTAGACCCAAATTTCCAGTTCTTGAAATACTCACAAAATCCCAAAACCCAACACATTGGATAAATTGAAACATACTGTGCAGCTTTACACAACCTCACAATTCCAATCTGTAGTTTAATACAGAAACACAAGATCATCAGTTTAACATCATGAGCCAACTTCCTAAACCACCGGTTACGAATCCGAAAACTAATCGGACTCTCTTTAATCACCACTAACCTATCAGTCCAATAACTTTCTACCTGAAAAATTTTCTTGCAGCTCCTTTTCCTCACATTTGGACACCTATATTTAACAGCAAAAAACCATCTAAAAGTACCAACACCAACAGCAGCAGATTGAACTATAAGAATCAAGATTATAGACCATCTGTAATCCGAGTCACCGCTGCAAAACTTAACCGACCAAGGCATCAAATAAGATCGAAGCATCCCTTCGAGCAACGTCAAAGTACTCAAAACACAAAAAGCACCAGAGGCAGTACACGAAACCGATCTTACAAGTTGTATGAGCCATCATCCAATATTTCATCAATCCAAAACTCATAGATAACACCAGTTGCAAACTGGATACAAATATTAACAATCATGGTAATAACTAAAATAGCCATGGCCATAACATTCATCATGGTTTCATTATTCTGTGTGACACCAAGAGAAGGCATGGAATTAGCCATGACAGTGCAGATTATAACACTGCTAGTGAGTTTTGCTAGCTGATCATAACGGTGAGGCATAGGGGTGTTGAGATCAACCGAGAGTTTTCACTTTTTTAAACAATCCAATTTGTTCTATCTCTTCAATTATATCTTGGAAAAGTCTTGGAGCTAATGGATCTTTGCTGCGGTAACTCAACAAGCTTTTGAACATCTTCAATAAATTCTTTTACAACAGATAAGGAAATACTAAATGTTGTTTGGTGATAGAATTCTCCAATAATTCTTGAGTCCCACGGACACGCTGTTATCATAATATCATTAGATCCTCCAAACTATCCAAACATGTTCCTGATGATTGCATTCTGTTGTGTAATATTAAAATATAATTCTATAACTCTGTGTTGTATAACAAATGTTGTATGAAAAACAAAACAAAAAATACCATTATCAGTTAATCCATAACCAGAGGCAGCAAGTGTTGTAGATATCAACTTCGCACTAATGCACTAATGGACTATGGCTTATCCTATTCAATTCATCCTAATCTTCTCTACCTAAATTTGTAAAGACATTGCTCAATTAATACCAAACTACCAGTCCTTCCATACAGAAAGCCCTAGCCTTGCCTGGTGAGCTTGGTGGATTGTGACTAATTCAAACTCTCCAACGCCATGTTAGAGTCAAAAACCACCTGTCACTCTGCCATTATACAATCCAATGTGTCAAACACCTAAGAATGAGTTTGTCGAGAATTTAAGAGATGAAATGGTTGATAAAATGTATTATTTTCATGCAGCTCTGACAGAGAGTCAGAGACATTGAAATTGTTTTGAAACCAATAAAACCATGACTTGACCAGAATATACTGACAAAGGAGACCATGGAACTAATGATAATTCAAGTGTTGCAAATATTACACACTCAAACATGAGTTGACCAGAATATACTGACAGAGGAATGATCATCCTTTGTACTAAAAGTTTTCTGTTTCTGTGGAATATGATGGGTTGGAACTGTGGAATTACCAGAGCTTGTTTCTTAATATCCAAAGTTTTCTGTTTCACATTACCAGAACTTGAAAAAAGTTCAAATTCAAATCCTTTTATACACGGTAGGTACTACATTGATTTATAAGTACGAAACTGCGAATACAACAAAGCGATAAGTAAGGAGAGCCTATACTGTATAACGCTCCTAGTCCTAGTCTTTAGATCCGCATAGTAAGAATCTGGTGCTCAAAGAGCTGCTATAGCACCACACTGCAGAAAGCCTCACTAGTGAAGATATAGAAGGCATGCGAAGGTGATGGCATCTTATTTTATTTGGATTTTCAATGTTAATGTTGTCTCTTCACTTTAGAGACTTGATGAAAATAATTATATTCAACTTAAAAGCCAAGTATTTGACTCACTATTCAAAAAATCATGAAGTTTATTTATTTTTATTATAAATTTGTGCTGCCTAATTATTGCCGCACAAGACTTGGTTAGAAGAACTATAAGAACGTATAAAAGATAGATTATGAACAGTAGCAAAAATTTAAGAGTTCGAACATTTTTCAACTTTCAACAAAGAAGCAATTACTACAAACATAGAAGCTAAAGCCATCCAGATTCTGTAGGAAAGTAATTGTTTTTAATTAATACATATTTTTTAAAAACATAGAAGCTAAAGCTACAGAATTTCTTTCCTACAGAATTCAGTAGCAAAAAAACTAGAAAGGTAACAACAACAACTAAAGCCAAAAATTGAAAACCCATAATGTGTAACTTAAAGAGAGGAAATTTCATAGAAGCATTTTCACAAACATATTGAGTTCATAGAGATGGAGAGAAATGGATAGAGATGAATACCTCAAAAGGAGAATTAAGAAAGGAAAGAGAGGAAAGTGAAAATAAGATGGTGGCTGCGTAACAATCTGGATGACGGCGATGGCAGCGGCAGCGGCGGTGGCAACGGTGCACGGCGGCACAAATGGTGAATGTTACGTGATTGATTGTAATGAAAGTGATTAACTGAAGAAGAAAATACAGAACAAATGAATTTTTTTTAATAAAATAAGGCCCTCTTGATAGGGCTCAAAATAATATAATAATTATGGGGCCTAAAATAATGGGGCCTAAAAAAAATCATATTAGTAGAGGGCTTGATATATTAGGGTTTTAGTGGGGCTAAATAATTGGGGCCTATAAGGATTGGGCTTATTTGACAGCTCTAGAGATGATGAGCAGATGTTTAGAATAAACTGAAGATGGGTTAGTCTAATCTTTCTCAGTTCCATAAAATTTTGAAATGCAAGAGAATAGTCAAAGATATAGGAAACAAATAACAAACTAACACGGATAGTATATAGGAGACATGATCACAGAGAAAGCTGTGTGGATAGGGTACCAGAAAGAAAATACTGTGAAACTGGGACAACGAGGCAAAGCCTGTGGTACTATGTACGCACAACAGTCATATAAACATACACATTACCCGCGCGTTTAGTTTAATAACTAAAGTCGCAGGCCATATTCGTTGCCAATATGGTGTGCTATGTAGTCTATAAATACCACTTGAACATTTCATTTTATGCACATTTGATCAATCGACCAACCTATTTTACTCGCATTTACCCATTACTTTTAGGTTTTTGTTTATTTATGTTTTTCTTAGTTTTGTAGTTCTAAATATTCCTAAAATTCTTACTTAACACTCTTTGGAAGAATTAATGGATAGATTTTACTCACCTGCGTAATCACTTGAAGAAAAAGAAAATCATCTTTGAAGCTATTAGTCAAATTTTCAATTAACTTTCAGGCTCAGCAATAGTAGTATTATGGTGAGAGTGGAGATCGAACTTTAGATCTCCTTATCACTCCTCTTCTTACCTCCCTCATTCCAGCCACCAAACTTGCTTTATATCCCCATAACAAATACAGTACTAATAGCAAAACGTTAATGAGTTATAATTTTGATAAAGTTTAAATGGTTAAACGTAATCGCATGGATATTGTTGTGTCAGGGCTGCATAGCATATGGTATATAACTTTATTACTTAATTTCTAATATTAAGTTGTATCTAACATTTTATAAGTGACTAAATAATCATTTGAGTTTTTGAATATGTTAGGTGGTGTTACTATAACTTTTCAATGTATCTAAATTACAAAATCATCTCTGAATGTGTCTATTACTAGTTAGTGTAGTTCTCAAATGTGTGTTTTTTTTTTAGTTCGTTTTGTTCTCATGTGTCTTTTGCTAGTTAGTTTAGTATGAATTTACTAATAGATGACACACTCAAGGATATTTTTGAAGTTCTGATGCATTTAGAGACTACAGTGACCCAACTTTACACATTTAGAGACCAAAATAACTATTTAAAGACTTTTAGAGGTTTATCTTCATTTTTCTCTTTCAATAGCGTGTTTGTTTGGTACATAACCTAACACAGCATTACATTCATTAATGATTTATATGTTTCTTCCAACAGAGCAATAAGAGTCCCCAAGAGTTTGCAGAGGAAGTGCTCAAAGAGGCTCATCTATACAACGGATTTAACCTTGTATTAGCTGATATTTGCACCTCCGCCATGGTTTATGTCTTCAATAGACCAAAGCACGGTTATCTTTCTGTTACTCCTGGAATTCATGTCTTGACTAATGCATCATTGGACGCATCTTGGCCAAAGGTACACACACACAGTTACTGAGTATTGATTTGTGTATGCAAATTAGGTTACACCAGCATTTGTGAAAGTAACAACACCAGCTGAGTTTTGACACCACTACATCTGTTTCATTAAGGCTGAACGGCTGCGCCATAACTTCAAAGAGCTTATTAATGAGTATGGTGAAGGTGAATTTCCAATTAAAGAAATGGTCGAGAAACTAATGACAAACACAATTAAAGATGATGAAGAGTGCATGCTACCAGGGATTCATCCTCCAGAATGGGAACGTCTTCTGAGTTCAATATTTGTAGACACGCAACTTCCCTTGGTAACTAACTAACACATTCCACTTGTTTGAATATTGATTTTGCATTTGACACCAGCTGAAAACTTGCTTGTACTTAGGGGCCATATGGTACTAGGAGCTCCTCTGCTCTGTTTGTCACATCAAACAAAGAAGTCACATTCTATGAAAAACATCTCGACCAGAAGCAATGGAAAGAGAACACGGTAACCTATCAGATCGGTGAGACATAGTGAATGTCAGGGATGTGGTTTAATTCTGCTGCAAAAAGAAGAATATTTAATTATTTGGATACTAGCACCCTGTCAATATGAATAAAGTGGTATTTTCCATTCAAATTTGATTAACCAGTCCAGTCTTACCCAGTTTAGTTTGGTTTGAATCAGTTGATTATTTTTGTAACATGTTTTAAACATTTTTCTCACTTGGATTATTTTGTTGTTGTTGTTGACCTTTATACTTTATAGTGATACCTGCCTCATGGATTGGTTTTCAGAATGAGCACATGCTCATCTTGGGGCTAGCTCGCTTTTATGATGTATAATAAAAGTAGAATTTTAACGTAGTGCCCTTCTTATGAATAAAAGTTCAATGTTTAACATATTATTTTTCCCAATGCTAACAAATAAGACACTCTGGGGATATTCTTTAGCCTTGGCTTACATGAGTGAATTGATTGAAATATATGTGTAAATGATATTGATCAGTGGTATGGAAATTGGCACATCTTTGGTTTTGGTACCAATAAACTTTGAAAGGAAAGAAAAAATCTAATATTTTCTCATGACATAAAACTTAATAATTTGTGATCAAAGGTTCATTGCATTTCTAAACCAGAATCCTTCAAGCAACAATGACTTCAGAGTCAAGAGATCAATTGATGTGTCTTGGGAACTCCTCCTTATCATTGTTACAACTTACAAAGTCATTATAGATGGTTTTGTCTATTTTTGATTGTGCTACATGCAGTATTTAATATCTGTCAAATTAGTCCATACAATTTCTTGTCTATACTAAAAAGAACTCATGAATTAGACAAAATGATTCCTATGACATTACAACATCATGTATTTAATGTCCAATTTTATTTTTAGGCAACTTTTTAGGAGGTTAACACAAATGTTGAATTGGATGATATTTTAGGAAAGATGGAAACCTGTGGAGAGAATACGATGAAGTGAGTCAAAAATAATTGTCACAAAACAAGATAAGAGATTGAGAATATTAGAAGGAAAATTGAAGTAATCCGGCAAAACGTGGGAGAAGGAAATATTAATTATTTCCTTGCTCTTAAAAAAAAGATGAATAGTGTGTTAGTTAGAGAGGACATGTTTTGGAAATAAAGAGTAAAAGTATATTGATTTAAGGATGAAGATTTTAACATCCGTTTTTTTCACACTGCAGTTACAACCAGGATACTATTTTGTCTCTCACAAATGATAATGGGGAGGTGAGTTCTACTACTAAAAGAATGTGTCGTATCACACTTGATTATTTCTCGGATTTCTTTCAGAAAAAACTGAGTTCTCGTGATCGGGTCCTTCAATCCAGATTTTTATCATAAATTTTGGGAGACATGTGGGATGAATATATTTAATTCTAGTTGCTCTTGGTTGGATAGCCGCGTCTTTCCGCCTAAGCTTAATATGACTAATATCATTTTGATTCCAAAAGGAGAAAATCAAAGTCTTTCCGCCTAATCTTAATATGACTAATATCATTTTGATTCCAAAAGGAGAAAATCAAAGTTCAATGAAAGATTGGAGATCAATTGCTTTGTGTAATTTGTTGTATAAAGTGATAGCTAAAGTCCTTGCAAACTGACTCAAGAGAATTCTAGACAGGTGCATTTATGAAAATCAATCAGCTTTTGTCCCTGGTAGATCTGTTCTTGATAATGCCATGACAACTATTGAGGTGGTTCACTATATGAAGGCTAAACCAAAAGGTAGACAAGGAAACATAGCCCTTTAATTGGATATCAATAATGCTTATGACAAAATAAAATGGGATTACCTTAAAAAAGTTTTTATTACTATGGGTTTCTGCCAGAAATGGGTAAAATGGATCATGCTTTGTGTGGAAATTGTTGATTGTTCTTTGCGTTTGAATGAGAATTTGATTGGGCCGATTGAACCTGGGAGGGGTCTAAGGCAAGGAGATCCCTTATCCTCGTATTTATTTATCCTCTGTTCTGAAGGCTTATCTGCTTTTATCAAACAAGCAGAATCCAGGGGCGACATCCATGGGGTCAAAATTTGCAAGAATGCCCCAATCATCTCTCATATTCTCTTTGTCGATGATTGTTTTATGTTTTTCAAAGCTGATACGAATGAAGCTAATGTCATGAAGAATATCCTTAATACTTATGAAGAAGCTTCAGGTCAGACCATCAACTTCCAAAAATCGGAATTCTTCTGTAGTAGGAACGCTGACAGCACTAGCAAGAATGCTTTGGCTAATACTTTAGGTGTTCAACGGGTTCTAGGGACATGAAAGTATCTAAGCATGTCATCCATGATCGGAAAAAGTAGGAAAGCTACTTTCAAGTTTATTCAAGATAGAGTTTGGAATAAGATTAGTTCTTGGAGTAAGATTGTCTAATCCTTGACCAACCTATTCGGAGGTGGATAATCTTTGGAATAAGATTGTCTAATCCTTGGCCAACCTATTCGGAGGTGGATAATCTTAAGGTATCTGATTTGTTGATCACTAGTAATAAACATTGGAATTCCACTTTAATCCATTCTCTTTTATGGGAGAAAGTTGCGACAAAGGTTATAAGTACTCCGTTGTTTGATGAGTTTAAGGAATACATGTTAGTTTGGAAGTTGGAAAAAAAATATTTTCTTTGTTCAAAGTGCTTACCGTTTTTGCATTTATGAAATCATTAATACATCTCATCTTAGAATTGATAAGAGGTGGATTATCTTTTGATCAAATAAGATGTGGAACTTGATTTGGAATTTAAAGGTTCCCTCAATAATAAAAAACTTCTTATGGCGGCTTTGCATGAACTGTATCCATACTATAGTGAGATTAAAAGATAAAGGTGTTGATTGCCTCACCAGTTGTGACATCTGTGGGAAAAGAGAGGAGAATTATGAGCACCTCTTTTTCCAGTGTGCCAAGAGTATTGAGTGTTGGAAAAAAGTGGGTGTTTGGCCTAGGCTGCAGCAATTGGTGAATATCGAAGTTGATTTTGTTTTCTTTTATACAGGGTTCCAATCATGATCAAATAGCTTTATGGTCTACCATTTTGTGGAGTATTTGAAAATGCAGGAATAATCATATCTGGAATAAAAAAGAGGACGCTTCAGATCATTTTGTTTTCGTGCTTCTCAACTACTGTCAGATTGGAGAAATGCCCAACATATCAGATCAACATCATCAAATCATAATCAAACGGTAAATGATAATACTTGGAATAAACCTTCTGTTAGGCATTTTAAGTGTAATATTGATGCTTCCTTTTCTAATAGCAAAGTTGGTATCAACACTTGTATTAGAGATAATAATGAGGAATTTGTTATCGCTCTGACAAAATGGTTTTCTCCTAGTACTGATGTTGATATAGGGGAAGCGTTATACCTCTTGCCTTTATTAATTGGGTGTATGGTCTTGGAATGGATAATGTGAATTTTGAGATGGATGCGAAGGGTGTGGTTGATAGTGTAAATAATAAGTATCAGAATGATTCAGATTTAGTCACCAAGGAATGTAATCGTTTGTTAGCTTCCAGTTTTACGAACTCTCATGTAAAATTCATTAGGAGACAAACTAATGAGGTCGCTCACACTTTGCCTCGGGTGGTCCCATCCCTAACTGATTTTCATATTTTTAATGATGGACCAACAAGTATCCAAAATCTTATTTATAATGAAATGAATTGATTTCTTCCCGTAAAAAAAACACAGATAAAAATGTATTTAATTACATTTAGTAAATGTTTAATGAATTACTCTCTCTATTAATGTAGTACATATTTTTTTCATATATCATAGGTTCAAACTCATTAATCTCGAATTCAGATTTGATTACCACAATTTTTAAGTAAAAATTTATATGTTGAATGCTTAAAAATTATGATTAGCCACTATTATTTAAATTATGCTAGCTATTTGAAAAATTATAGCAAAAGGGGAAAATCATCTATTTAATTTTTAAACTATTACCTAGTTTTTAATTTAGTTTTTAAATTATATAAATATAATAAATAATCTTTACAATATATCAAATCTATCAATTTAGTATTAAATATTAAGATGTGATATAATAAGTTGATACATCTTTTATATTTCAAAGTTTAAATTAATAAATTTATAAATTTTATGAATTATATAACTTTTTATAGTTATATATTTAAAGGGGTTTTGTTCATAACAACTTTTTTTTTTACAAATTCCTAAACACATGTTTACAATCTCAAGACCATTTTTTTAAAATTTAATTGGAATGCGTGTAAAATAGTTTTACTCGATCATGAAAGTGAACGATAACCGTTAGATTCAAAATTATATTTGATTTTTATTTTAATTATAATTTAAATAATAGTTATGAATAATTGTAATGAATTGGTGGTATAAAATTTTTTACTTAGCAATTTTTTTTTTGTTATTTACTCTAAGAAAAATACTTATTTATTCCTTAAAAAACCCTGCATAAGAATTAAGTAGGAGGAATAAAAGAAAAACTCAAGTTTCATGATGATAAGTATTTAGGGATTAGTATCTCTAATGCAAATTATGATAAAATTTTAATTTATTCTATAATAAAATAAAACAATAAAGTGACATGAAATTAATAATAATTTTTAATCGATTAAAATTACCTGCAACCAAAGAAATTAAAGGGCAATCGAGTATTCAACAGAAAAAGTTGTGTTGTGTCACAATTGGCAGTACTACTACTACACACACCGTGGTGTCAATCGAGTGAACTGAATTTGCAATTGGAATTTGGAATTGCAACGATGGAGTTCTCCGTTGAAGCGGTGGGAAGCATAGAGAACTGCTTCGTATCCCTCCCTTTACCTCTAATCCAAACTCTTCAATCCACATCTTCATCCTCACTCCCTCCAATTCTCGCTCTCGAGCTTCGTTCTTCTTCCCACCCTCCTCACTCCTGGTTCGTCGCCTGGTCCGGAGCCACTTCCTCTTCTCCGTCATCCATACAAGTTTCTCAACTATTTTCTGATTGCGTTTCATTGCCGATTCACTCTCCAGTTCAAGTTAAAGTTGCCTCAAACGTCCCTCACGCTTCTTCCGTCTCGATAGAGCCAGACACTGAGGATGATTGGGAAATTTTGGAACTTAATTCTGAACAAGCGGAAGCTCAAATTCTCAATCAGGTTTGGTACTCTTTTATTCCTTATGTTGAATTTGATTTTCGGAAAGTTAAAACCGGTTAGGGATAGTGAAAAATAATGAATGATTTGTTGCAGGTTAGGATTGTTCATGAAGGGATGAGGTTTCCTTTGCGTTTGAATGGTCACACTGTTATCACATTCCATGTTGCTTCGGTTTTTCCCAAGAATGCGGTGGGTAAGAATTATTATGCCTATCATTCATCATTTTACTAGTATTTTTAATTGTTAAGACGGTTATTGTTTATATCCATAATGCAAGACTCGTCTAACCGTCTAACATGTGAAACACTATCAGTACAACTCATGCCGGGAACTGAAGTCGATGTTGCTCCAAAGACACGCAAAAGAAATTCAGATTCGCCAGGAGATTCATATGTAGGTTCCAATAGTAAAGAGCATACTGCAAAGATGCTGCTTCGTTTACAGGAACCAAATGATTTATGCCGTACGAGTACTCATCTCAAAGGTGTTGAGCTTCATGTAGGGCTTACTCCGGTTGCTTTTGTTCATCCAGAAACAGCCAATCGCTTCTCATTTAACATGCTTCAGTTGGTCTCCATAGTGCCAAGAGTAATCAAAGAGAAGGTTAAAAATTCAAGAACCAAATCAAACGTTACGAAAGCCAAAGGTAGTTCGGTTGTTAATCAAGTTGAGAATGGAGATACAGACAAGAAGGAACATCGACAAGCAATTGTTCATCTGTTGATTTCAGAATCTGTGGCTAAAGGACATGTAATGCTAGCTAAGTCTCTTCGCCTTTATTTGAGAGCTAGCCTGCATTCATGTACGTTAAGTTGTTCTAATAGTCATCTTACTTAAATCACAATATCTTAGAATCAATTACATGCATGGTCATGACTTCAACAGTGTAGGATATTAAGCCCAGCAAATTGTTATTAAATGTATTTGAAGTTGGTTTTTGTGTTATTTGTTTCTTTAGTTAGAAAACTAGCAGTTCTTAATTCTTGTACGTCAGCACTACATCATGCTATCAAGCATGACTATCAAGGAATAAGCTATTTGTTATTTTAATGAGCGGTGGATTTGCTCTGGTACTTTAACTTATATTTTAAAGTTTTCACGACATTAGGAGGAAATTGTGAGGCTTTATGGACGTTTTCTCTTGCTTCTGGTGGAATTTTAATTTTAAAGTTATGTTGTATTTTCTCTGTGTTTAATTTGATAAAGCTTGCTTTACTTCTACCGCCTCTGAGTTATCATCTTTATATTTGTGAGCAGCATGTTAAACCTTACTGTTTTTTTTTCCTTATAAATTTATGTTTCAGATGATTAATATGTAACTATCCCTTCTACTTTGATATTGGATTTTAAAAGCGAATATTGCTTTTGTGATTGCACAGGGGTTTATTTGAAGGCATGTGATGTTATTTTGGAAAAAAGCATTCCTTCCATTTCTCTTTCTCCTTGTCGATTCAAACTGTTAAGGCAGGAGAGCACTGTTGTGAAAGATGGTCTAGATGATTTTCATGGCCACAGGAACCACATTGATGAAAAATTGCTTGGAAAAGCTACTTCAGGTCTCTCTTTGGATACCCTAAATTGGTCGATCCACAATGAAGTTGTTGCGGCTCTCTCTGATGAATCTAGTGACAAAGCAGACGAAGAGGTTGCAAACCAATCTCAGAATCAAAAGGGATTACAAAATCTTGTACAACTATGGTATATTGCCCAGCTTGAGGCAATTACTTCCATTACGGGGGTGGAAGTTAATTCATTGGTTATCTGTAGTAAAACTTTGCTTCATTTTGAATTAAGCTGTTACAAGATTGGGAGTGATGTGAAGCTTCAGCTGACTTCTTCAGAAAACATTGGCAAGGCAGTTGAAATGTTATTTTTATTGACCTTTGGTGAAGAAGATCTGCATCATGGGAAACTTAATGCATATAAAGTTTCACTTGGTGGAAAACTCAATAACATCAACATTGAGGATCTGAAGCTTTTTGAAAGAGTGAAATTGGGTGATCCTGTTTCTCTTCGTTATATGGAAGACAGAGCCTCCGAATACCACATTAGTTCAAATGTATCTTTCCTTGGCTGGATGGAGAAAACTGCTTCTGATGTTATCCATAGTATGTTTCTTTTTTCAGTGATGTTGATGTATCCATTATTTTTTAATTGGTTTGTTCTCGCGATATATATTATTTTCATAATAAAATTAAATGATATTCTCTTTATTGTATATTAACTTTTGAAGCATGTGTACTCCAAAAGTCATGTCATATCCGCACTCAGTACTCGTGGGTACTTTTCCTATTATATTGCATATTCTTTCCTTATTCTTACCATATACTCACATATCTTTGACTCGACTCCTAATATATAAATATCTTCTTTCTAACATTATTTTCTTGATTCTGTATATTTATTTTCTAATTATATTTTGATTTGTGTTGTAGTAAATTATGAAAGACGCTCTTATATATTTTTTTGTTAAATGTAATACATATGAAAGGTGTTTCCTTGTATATTTTTAACGTACGTTTACCGTAGTTTTTCTAAAATTCCCATATTCTGCTCCCTCCTAGTACCGGTACCCCATATTCATGCGAATAGGTATTAATACACTTTAGCAAATGAAAAGATTTCATACTAAGTGTCATTTTGTTATTCTTAAAAAAAGTATCATTTTATTTTTTCGAAGCATTAGTTTTTTTTTTCTTCAGACTTAAAATAACACTTGTTCTTTTTGTCTAATCCTTAGCATTCTCCCATAATCTAGACTATATGTAATAACAGTGAGCTTGTGGCAAATGAAACACCACATTTGTTTATATTTATGCGTGGATTGTACAATGATATAGAGTGTATTGTACAAGTTAAACACTGCTTGATTTCCATGTTTCCTAATTTCTTAACAATCTCTTTATAGTATGTCCTTGATAATGAGGTGGGTCTTCCTTATTTGTGTGAATACAATAAATGCCTTCTCTTCTCCTGTTTGAGGATGAGAAATCCATATTACTAATGTGGGTCTTCCTTAGTCTTGTGCATATTTAGACTATGTGTTGATCCGTGCTACCCGTTTTGTCTAGTTAACTTATTTGCAACTTAAAATTCCTTATTTTTGTTTGAGTTGTTTTCTGCTGTTAGTATTCATGATCAATTCACTGATTTGTTAGAATTTATTTCGAGGTGAACAAAATTCATCTCTTTTCCTCCTTGATGCTGCTGCACATCAATTTGAATTCAATTTACTCAAATATTTTTTCCCATAACAGTTGCAGCCCTTTTTCACCAGTATGCCTTCTAATGGTACTTAATTTGCCTTGCCTGTTTTGCTGACTGTAGGGATGTTGGTATTGTTATCTTCAGCATGTGGTTTGTGGTTTGGCTCATGCAACCTGCCACTTCCTGGACATGTTCTAATATATGGACCTTCGGTGAGTACCACTAAGTTTTATATTATTAAGTTCAATGTATAGTTAACAAGGTTATTACCAGATTAGACCTTGGAGTCCTTGGTTATACAGTCTTTTTTGCAGTCACTTTTGTGCTGTTACCTCATTTTCTTTTCTTTTTTTTCCTGCAAAAATATATGAAAGAATTTTCAGACAAGTATGAGGATGGCTTACAGACAAATATTGGGTGCCAGGTTGGGGTGGTGGATGATGGTTATGCAAACATTTTTAGCAATACTAAATTATTGCAATTTTTTATAACTGGATAAAAAAGGGCTATTAGAAGCGGACCATGAAATCGGTTGGAAATTAAGTGATTCTTGTAAAATAGCCTACAACATTAGCAAAGCAAAGAAACAAGTAAAAGAAGTTATGCCTGAAAGAAGCATATCAGCTATGATCTTTTATCACGTGTAACCAGTTATTGATGGATATTTTTGGTGAAAATTCTATCTCCTTTCCTATATGTTTGACCCTCTTGTAAATTTTTCATGTCCCGTTTTATTAGACCCTTTTCAAATTACAAGATACATTAATGATTTTATTTACAATATCTCTAATTAAATCGAGAGAAGTCTGCAATAGCACACTGAAGAAAAATGGATAGAATTAAAAGACCAACCATTTCTCTCTCTTAAATGATAATTTTGGAAAGAAAATGTACATATATGTAGTATTTTTTAAAGATCACTTAACTGGTGGGGTAATAATTCTGAAATAGTGTTGTGTTAGTTGTTAAGAAATGTGGTTGGGTCTAATTCAACCCTACAAAACTGGCTTGTAGTGTGAGGATTGTCCCCACTTATAAGGACATGTTCAGGGCAAATATTATCCGATGTGAGACTCATAACACACTCACCCCCTCATGCCCAGGACCAGACATCTGGAGCGTGAAAATAAATGGTGGGTGACCCAATAGTGGAAACGTGATAGCAGATGGCCCACCGGATCTTAAATGAGTCTCTTGATACCATGTTAAAAAATGTTGTTGAGCCTAACTCAATCCTACAAAACCGGCTTGTAGGGTGAGGATTGTCCATACTTATAAGAACATGTTCAGACCATATATTATCCAATGTGAGACTCTTAACATTAGTAACTACTTACTTGATCAACAACAAAACTGGAAAATGTGTTTTAAGAATTTTTCTTTTTCTAATTCTACCTTTGATAACTTTTGAGAAAAGCAAGCCCAACCCAAAGCTCCCAAATTGGTAAACGAATTTATTTTGTTGTTGCTTCACACTCCTCGTCACATCAGAGTACAAAATTGGCTGATTTGCTGGTCTTTGGGTCCGGGATCTAGCTCTTTAAACTAAGAGTCAACAGTATGCTTAGTGATGCATTCTTTATTACCTTCAGGTTTCTAATCTGGACTAAAACAAAAAAGATTTCTGATCTTTGAATAATTTTCCAGGGCTCTGGGAAAACTATACTAGCAATGAATGTGGCAAAATCCCTTGAGAATCGTGAAGACATCTTAGCACACATGTATTTATCTTAATTCTAATTGATCATACTATTCTGATTCCTTTCCTAAACTTCCATGTATACAATTATTCCTGTTCAGATTTTGAATATATCACTGTTCAATACTATGCAGAATTATTGTTTCCTGCTCAAAACTTGCTTTGGAGAAGGTCCCAATTATTCGCCAAGAACTCGCAAACCATATAACTGAAGCTATAAACCATGCACCTTCTGTTGTCATCTTTGATGATCTTGATAGTATAATTTCTACCCCTGATTCCGAAGAATCTCAGCCATCAATGTATGTTGCTGGACTCACAGATTTTCTTGCGGACATTGTGGATGAATATGGGGTAAGAAGCATACTTTGGTGTTATGTACTCCATGACTTATCTTAAATTTTATACATGCTGTTGCTCCTTGTAACAAATGCATATTGAAATATTGATGGGAATTTTGGCTGTGTTGTGAATTGTTGGGCTTGTGGTTGATATCCAGCCTTTAAAGTCATTAACCATCTAGTGAACTCCATCAACCATGATTTTGCACATTGTTAACCAAGTCGTCCATTAATTTAACAAAGCTTTGTGGATGGTTAATGAGTTACCCAATCTTGGTGTACCCATTGTCCAATCTCAATAAGTCATTATCTACGATTTGAATGTTATATTAACCACGTCACATAGGTGTCGAATTTTCAGGTTCACAAACATCTTATATAGAAATAATAATGCCCTGTCTATTCGCTAACGAATAATTTGATCTCATACTAAGAAATTTTCAAAAGGTTAAATATACAGGATCTTCATTTTGATGCCCAATCATTATGTTATATATTTTTCCCCATTATGAGCCTGAGTGGAAAACTGTACAGGAGAAGAGGCGGAAATCATGTGGATTTGGACCAATAGCTTTCATAGCAACCATACAGTCCCTAGAGAATATGCCACAATCTTTGAGCTCTTCAGGTTTGCTACTTCTGCTTGTAAAATCGCTGCAATGACCATATACATTTAATTTATCATGTTTTGGATATTAATTTCATTATTCTATTGTTGTCAGGACGGTTTGACTTTCACATTAAGCTGCCTGCTCCTGCAGCTTCTGAGCGCAAGGCCATGTTGAAGCATATAATACAAAGGCGACACTTGCAATGTAATGATGACATCCTACTTGACGTGGCTGTAAAATGTGATGGTTATGATGGCTATGATCTGGTATTCCACTTTTAGATTTTTTGTTTTGGCAGTTGTGACTCATTAGGCTTTACTGATCTTAAAATTACTGTTGTCAGCTTGGGTGATATGTGTTACCTTATGGTTCCTTTTGTCATGAGTCCCTGTGAAGAGAAGTTTAGGGAGAGCAGAAAAGCAGGACAGTTTGTGTGATAGACTTTTCAACTGTAGACATTTTGCTTTTCATCTCAAATGAATTGTGGTTGTGTGGTAGACTCTTAAATGGCGTATTTGTTCATGATTAAAGAAAGAAGCATTCAGCATGATATTCTTGCCGAAATGTGGTTCACAAGTATTATCGATAGAGATAAGGAATGTAAAATGACTTGATCATAACTTGTAAAACACCATTTTTGAAGTACCCATGACTTCATTTGCATTTTATTAACAAGCACTTCCTTTGGCAGATGTTTGTTTAGTCATATGAATATTATTAACAATTGAACTGTTCATAACTATGCCTTGGCTTCCTGTATACCAATATTAAAAAAATCCACTGTTCCAGGAAATATTAGTTGACAGAACCGTCCATGCTGCTGTTCGACGTTTTCTGCCATCTAATGCCATTTATGAGCACGAGGGTCCTGCTTTACTACAGGAGGATTTCTCTCTGGCTATGCATGATTTTCTCCCGGTTTCAATGCGTGACATCACAAAGTCTGTTTCTGATGACGGTCGTTCTGGATGGGACGATGTTGGTGGTCTTGTTGACATTCGAAATGCTATTAAAGAGGTCTGAATTCATTAAATATTCGTTGCATTGTTCTCTCAGTTCATTTTATGTTTCCCAATTTCTTTTGGATTTGAAGTTAAGTTATAATATTATATTTGAAAGATTAAGAGCACTTATAAATGCATAAGCTAGGGGGAAGCCAAGATGACTTTATATATAGTAAGGCTCTTCGCCATGATGTGTGTATATCAAGTGTGGTACATGCTAAAAATCAATTCACACATGTTCTTACTTGGACAATAATGTAGTTCTTGTTGGTTTTTTGTTTGCATGGTTACTCTATGCTCATAAAATTTTCTTTATTTATGTTATTAAATTGTTTTCAGATGATAGAATTGCCATCAAAGTTTCCAAAAACTTTTTCACAAGCACCATTGAGGTTGCGGTCAAATATCCTTTTATATGGTCCTCCTGGTTGTGGCAAAACTCACTTAGTCGGTGCTGCTGCGGCTGCTTCTTCACTTCGATTCATATCAGTGAAAGGGCCAGAACTATTAAACAAATACATTGGTGCTTCAGAACAAGCTGTAAGAAACCGATAATACTTTTTTAGGGTATTGATGTTTTTCTAATTTATGCATATCTTTCTTAATCCACATTTATTTTCTACAAAATAAAATTTTGAAGGTTATTTTGTCTCATTTGACTCAACTAGCTATTTTATACTGTGAAGTGAACTGAATCATCTCTAATGTATTTTTGCTTACCTAGGCTTTCTATTGCTTTGATGATACAATATTGAGTAATTTTTAATTTTTAAGTTATTGGTTTTGCTTTGAACGCTGATTTCAGGTTAGAGATATATTCTCCAAAGCAGCTGCTGCAGCACCATGCCTACTTTTTTTTGATGAATTTGATTCTATTGCTCCTAAGAGAGGGCACGACAATACTGGAGTAACTGATCGTGTTGTCAATCAAGTCAGTATATATTTGTCCCTTTTTATTTTACACTTTGTAGATTACAATCTGACCTCGATATATTCAATTTTCACAGTTTTTGACAGAGTTAGACGGTGTTGAGATTTTAGCTGGTGTTTTTGTTTTTGCTGCAACCAGGTTAGCTTCCAAGTATACATTAATTTATCAAAAGTAAAATACTAAAATTGAAGTGAAAGATTAAAAGCTGAAAGGACTAGTTGAATAAGAAAAAGGGGCAGTCCATCTTATTTGATTGATGAACTTAAATTTTAGGCGAACACTGCCACCCAAAGTTAATCCGTGTACTACTTAATTAAACATAACCAAGTAAACTCATGTTTAAAATGTGCTAGAGTTTAAGTTGGGTCTAACTCAATTCTTACAAAACGCTTGTAAAATGAAGACTACCCCAGTTATAAACTTATGTTCAGACCTCATCTCATACAATGTAGGACTCTAATTAACACACCCTCTCACACCAAGGAATGACTTCTAGAGCATGACCTGCTATAGCAGGTAATCCAATGGATCTTGGAAAGATTTGGATACCATGTTAGAATTTAGGTTGGCCCTTACTCAATCCTTACAAAACCAGTTTGTAAGGTAAAGACTACTCCCACTTATATACTTATTTCATACCTTATCTCATAAAATGTGGGACTCTTAACTCTTAGTATTCACATTTAAGATCTTTTTGTTAATGATGCTAAACAATTCAAAAAATTACAATTCCAAATTGGTAAGTCAAACTTTTGTTTACTCTGAAACCTATAAGTTTTTCAATGGGTTTGACTTTCCTATCCAAAAGATTTTAACCATATTCCATTTTTAGTGCCGGTTTTATTTTCTTGAAATCTGGAGGATGAAGATCGTTTACTTTGTATGGAATAGAGTAGGAGCAATAAGAAATGAGCTGTCTTATGTCAGACTATATTCTGTTATATGTCTCTCGGCAAATAATCTCTTTGTCTTGATTCAACCATAAATCTTGTTAACCTTTTTGATAGAAATCCATCAAAAACATCCATTTGATAGGAGTTTTTCCTTAACATGTTGGAGCTATGGTTTTCTTTTAAGGCAAATGAAAAATTCAGGTCTAGATTGACTCAACATATCAAATCTTAGAATCATAGGTGCTCATTGTTCCAAGCTAAATCAGCTCAATATTACAAAAATGTCATGGCTGTGATAAGTTTGCGATTGACTATTATGCTTGTTCTTTCTATTTTTGAGATACAGTAAAAAAAAACAATGGGAAGTAAATTTTTTTTTGTTTGCAATTTTGATGTTTGCTTCTCATGTCAAGCAGTAGACCCGACTTACTGGATGCGGCACTCTTGAGACCGGGTAGGTTAGATCGTCTTCTATTTTGTGACTTTCCATCATGGCAAGAGAGATTGGAAATTCTTACAGTACTTTCTAAAAAGGTACGTTTTTGGATAAAACTGTTTTACATATTTATATATCTTCTTGTACTGGAATTGTGGCACCAGACATTGTAAAATAATAGAAATCAGAGACATATTTATGTGAATCTGCATGTCTCAACTATACAACATGGGTTCTTTATGTAGGCTTAAAAACAATTAATAGAATAATTACAAAATATTCTATCCTTATTTACACAACATGATATGATGCAATATGCCACCTATTATATGCAGTAAATACATGGATCCCAATCTTATTTTCAATAGACATGTTAGCAATGCAAGATCTTTAAATTTGAAATGAAAGCAATATAGAAAGAATTAACAAAATAGAAGTGTATTATTGAGAAGTCAGCAGAAAATGGAGGATAGCATTCTCCACTTCAAGAGTTTCCTTACAATAAGTATTACTCCTTTTGCTCTCAACCTATTGAATGCAATCAATTCTTGGAGTTAATAGAGAAAAGTGTTGAGGGGAGGGTTTTGGGAAAGAACCAAAAAAGGACTGGTGATATTTAGGATGAGTATATAAAGAGAATACTAGTATAGCCATAGGGATCATGGAGGGGCTATGAACCAAAGGGTAGATTCTTGGTGATGGGATAGTGATGTGCGACAAAACATTAAAGCTAAAAGTGTGTTAGAAGACACGATCATCATGTAAAGTTTAATAAAATTGAAATACTTACGAAGCAGCGAAGTAGGGCTCTGAGAAAACAGATAGCGAAGCTGAAGCAAGTGCGTGTGACAGTTTATACTAGCCCTCAGGCACTAAAGATAGAGAGAGAGGTGTCGATAATCTACTAAAAGTAGGGAAAGAAAAACAAAAGACTTGAAGATGCATTAAAAACGATGAAGGAAAAGTGTTGGTTAGGGAAAGGGAGGCTCAATATCACTACCGAAGAGTTTGAGATAAAAATGCTGGGTGTGGATTCGTAAGGCCCATCAAGTCTGAACTGTAAGGGAGAGCTGTATTGATATTATTTGCTGTATCATTGGGAAATTTGATCAAATAGAATTATAAGCTAAACCATCAACACATATAGTATTAAGTGATCTATCCATAGATACAGTACATAAGAGAACATAATGAAGTTTGATCCATGTAATTGATCCCATCTTGTGAGAAAAAGGCTTTGGCGGTGGTGGTTGTTCTTAAATGGAAGAATTAATAGCATAAAGAAGGGATCTATTCAAACTTGATATGATTCAGTAAAACATAAGAGAACATAATGAAGTTTGATCCATGTAATTTATCCCATCTTGTAGGAAAAAGCCTTTGGCTGTGGTGGTTGTTCTTAAATGGAGAAATTAATATCATAAAGAAGTTATCTATTCAAACCTGATATGATTCAGTAAAACATAATATATAATTTTACTGAAGCACCACTTGGTATTTCATATTTAGTTTAAACAAGACCATCGTTTTTAAGATAAAAAATTACTAGATCACCATTCTTAATTGATCAAAGAGCTTTAGTTTAAATGATTGTGAAAGCAACTTTTCCCAATGAATGATGAGGACATTGTAAGTGTTCAGGTTTTATTATATATTTGTCAGTTGGGTGTCACTGTTAATGGTAACATTGACAACTATATCTATCAAATTGATGCAGTTACCAATGGCCAGTGATATTGATTTGGCTACAGTAGCTAATGTGACTGAAGGATTCAGTGGAGCCGATCTCCAGGCTCTCCTCTCAGATGCACAACTTGCTGCAGTTCATGATATTCTTGACAATATCGATACGTCTAGATCAGAGAAAACACCAGTTATTACTGATGCTCTTCTAAAGCTCACTGCATCCAATGCCAGGCCATCTGTTTCAGAGGAAGAGAAAAGACGACTCTACAGTATTTATCACCAGTTCCTGGATTCCAAGAGATCTGTTGCTGCCCAGGTTTTTCACTCTCCCTCTGTCATCTCTTCCCTCAGTCTCTTTATTTACTGTGAAGTCTTCACGTTGAAGTTGGATTCATAGTCTTATGTTGTTGAAGTTGGAGGTTTTATTGTTAGAGGCACATTAAGAAAGAGAATGTTCAACGTATATGGATCCAGGGAAAAATTCCTAACTCAACTTCAACTTACTTTTATATAACTCTTAAAAGCTAAATAAGAGGATATACTACACCATTGAGTTAGTCTGAGTTTCTAAATATTCAGTTTCTGACAGAACTGTGTGTAAACCTTGTTTAGGGATGTGAGTAGGAACTTGTTTGGTGGATACTGGGTAGTTGTCCATGAACTTTTCGGTGCATCAATTAGAACACACCAGCTCGTTTAATTGACAACTCTAGCAAACCTTCAGTTAATATTTCAAAGGGCAAATTCATGCATGTTAAAAATGTGTCAAGCATGTTAAAACCCACAGACATTTTGAAATCACTAAAATCATAAATCTGTCTCAAATTATCTTTGCAGACTGAGAAATGGCGATGTAACATCAACTGTAAGTATAGATGTAATCCCACAGGCATATGGGGTAATTGCATTATTTCCCCAACTTAATTGGGTAAATTATAATTGTATAATTAGATAGTATTTCATGTTTTTCTTTGTTCATTACCTTCACTAGAAAAATAAAATTTTGTCCATCACTGTGCTTAAGCTATGCTTTTTTTTTTGTTTTGTTGCAATGGCTGCAGTCAAGGGATGCAAAAGGCAAGAGAGCAACTCTAGCGTGACAATCAAGTAATATAGTGAATTTGTTGATGTGGTGGAAGTTGCTATTTGGTATTCTTTTTGAAGATGCCATTTTAGTTTATTTATACCTTATTATAGTAAATTTGTACAGTAGTTAGACTGATGTTCAATTCATTACTCGTAATAAAGCGAATTCTGAAGCTACGTGGGAATAAATTATAGGGAAAAAAAAGTGTCTCCACTTCTCCAGACTTTTTCCATCTTAAATTTGTTCAATCGTAAATTTACAATGCTTGTTTGGCAGCGATGGCTGCTGTAAAATTTGAGTAGAAAACTGAGATAGGAAGAGGTTATGTATTGATGAGGAAATCATCTATTGGTCATTCCATGCAGAATGTACTAGTGTTCTGGCATAGAAGAATTACTCAGTTATAAGATTTTTTTTTTGCAACACTTTTTAACTTCTAATTATAAGATATTTAACAACTTTCTAGATATATTTATTATTATTTTTAAAAAAAATATATCTTTTATTTTTACTATCAATTGTTTTGAGTATAAAAAGTCTGCATTGAATGTATTTATTATGTACAAAAGGTAATTTGCAATAATCATAATCACAATTTCCGACATGTTAATTTCATTATCCATTTTTTTAATATTTATAAAAATGATAATTGATCTTATAAATTTTGATCGAGGGATTAATTATCTTTGAAATGTTAATTCTCTCAAACTTCATGAAAATTTAAAGGCTTAATATTTTTTTTCTTCCTCTAACTATACTCTTGAGTTCAATTTGATCATTTTTCTTTTAAAAGTTTTAAATTGGTCTTCTATGTTATTAAAATGGTCCACGTTTGTTCTCGTCGTTAGAAAAGTTAGAATTTCACTTAAAAGGTTGATGATGTGGATTGATTGAGCTTAGGTGTATGTGAAGGAATGACAATGTGGCAAGTTGACTAATCTAAATGCTGATATGTTAAAAACCTTAAAACATGTGGTATGATGATTGTATTCCTTCACTTATCTTTTCATTCCGATTTCCCCAATATTTTCGTTATCCTAATTCCTACCATCAATAACTTCATCCAATATGGTACAATTCTTCGCTTTAGTTTATCTAAAGCGTATCATCCCTCCAACATGCTTCCTAAGGTAAGGAATCTTCACCAAGTCAGCCATAGAAATTCAAATATGAAATTTGCAATCCCTGTGTTATTTGCTACTGCTACAACTATGGATAACCTCTAACATTGGTAGAAAAGGTGAATGTTATAGTATACAAATTCTTCATAGTGCTAGCCAGATAGATTTTCACGAGATAGAAAATAAACTGTAACTTTTTCAAAGAGTTGCAAAAAATAAACGTTTGAGTTCATAGTAAAATCTTCGTCTGTCTCGTGGTACTTGAAGAAAGCCGCATAAATCGAATTAGGCAATACTCATCCAGGTCACGTGACCGCCACAACTCTGTCTCTTCGGCACGTGTACAAGATCGCTAAGGTGAAACAATCTGATCCATTTTTACAGAACATGCCTCTTGAGTCGCTTTCGAAATCGATTATTGGTACTACTAGTAGCATGGGAATCAAAATTGTGAAGGATCTTGATTAAGGGAATTCAAAGTTTGGTTTTGAAATTGTTGAATAATGTTGTTGATTGTTGATTATTTTGTTTCTAGTCTGATTAGTGAGAATTCACATCATGGTTTTTTGTTGTGTTGAATTCAAGTTTAGTGGAAGAAAGTGATTATAATCTTATTGTTTGCTGTTGGTTCAATATTATGTGGCATGAAGATATGAACTAGGTCACAAATTGGGGGTGGTTATATAAACAATTTTGCAACAAGGAAGAATGAGGTGATGACTAAGCAAACCATCCCTCCAAGTTAGATTCCTTGTCATCAAAAGTAACATTGGTTGCTTTTATTTAACGGAAATAATCACCATGTACCTATTTAATAACGTAAAAGACCAATTTGAAATTCTTAAGAGAAAGATGACCAAATTGGACTCAGACCTATAATTAGAGGACCAAAAAGGGTATTAAGCCTAATTTAAAATTACTTTTCGCAATGCTTGGAGATTATAATTTGGATGCATAATTCAGATAATCCTTTCAGCAATTAAATTTCAGACACACCCTTTAAAATTGAAATGGTCATGATTTTTGGATAATTCTATATTGAGTTCTTACACTTATGATCACAACACATAATTTCTTGAATCCTTTAAAAAAATTCTTACATACTTATTCAAGCTTTTTGTTTGTAATCACAATTCTATTATATTATGGCATCAAAAGGTGCAAAATTGTCTGAAATTAAATGTAATGTACATGTCTATCATTTAAGATAATTGAAATAATTTATTTTATTTATAACATGAATGCAATCCAGAAATTGTAATCCAGATCCTTAAAGGATTTGTTCGGAGATTGAATTTTGAATTTTGATTGAAATTGTCTTTTTTTATTGATTGTAGATATGAGGCACCCTAATATTGTCAACAAAGCTAATGTATTAAAGGACGGTGATCTGAAACATCATTAACAAGGTGTTGTACAAGTTATGTTGGAAAATAATTTACTAATAAATATGAGTTTATTTTACATGAACATATATGTTTTAATGATTCGTACGAAAGTTTCCAAATTAGATTGTAACATTGTTATCAGGCGATCGAGTTCTTTCTGATTCTAATATAAGACAAACATTTGTTAGGATGAAATGCAAAAGAAGAGGTTAGGATAAAGAACTTATTCAGAAGTTAAAACATGACGACACTAGAACAAGAAAATGTATTTTAAGATCTGTGGGTACAACAAATCGAATAATAGATAAATATTTAGTATAATTTATAGCATACATAACCATGGATTGTGTCACAAGTTAGTTGATCATTTGATTCTCTTTCGTTTAAATTCAAAAGAGAAGATATTTATTTTTGACATGACATTGAACATGGTTGAGCCTAAAAACATATTAATTATGTATTTCTAGGATTGACATTAAATTTGTAAAACAAATATAGCAGCAATAAAATGTATAAGATCTTGGTAAATAAGAATAGGTTAATCTAAGAAGTCATATTGTGCGCCTGAACATGTTGAGTTGAAGTGTTTCAACATCTGGAGCAACATGTCGACGAAGATGTCTTAAACAGTTCATTCGACATCATGAACTAATACAGGTGGATTGAAGATTCTGTTATAATTTAACAGAAGCGGGATATTCAATGAATTAAAGAAATCCAATGTCGCGCTGATTTAAAGATCTTGAAGATTCAAATATATTGGAGACAAATATTGAATAAATATAGACTTTCTATATTTAGAGATATTTTAGGAAGTTGTTACTTTTGAAGATCTTATTTGTAGCATATTTTTCTGCATGATTGTAGCAGCTGCTATGCTGCGTTTTTAGGCCCAAAATCCAGTTGGGATTATGTTATAAAAAGAAACCTTGTAACCTAGGTTTAGTAACCAACCAAATATGTAAACGTTGTATCATTAGGGGGAGTTCGTGTAGCAACCGTATGTCAAATAATTTATTCTGCAGGGCTGGTTTATTTGTAATCCTCGAAGCTTTTAAGCAAAAGTGTTTGTACTTGACTGAAGCTTTGAAGCAATGTTAAGATATTGTCATTGAAGTGTGTCTTCTGATTCTTACTTGTTAAGTTAGTTATCACTGTTGTGATTGAGAGAGAGTGAGATGGGTTTCTCATATTTAGGAGTTCCTAAGTAGAAATTGCATTGGTAGTGATTAAGTGAGAGAATTGTAAACTGAATGGTTTGTCGTGGGTCCTTGAATTGATACTACATAGTGAATTTCTTTCCTGGCTTGGTAGCCCCTAGAGTATATGTGGTTGCATCGAACTGGATTAACAATTTGAATGTGTTATTTATGCTTTTCTGTTATGTATATTATGAAGTGTTCTTACTGAATGGCATACCAGATGTCTCAACATCCTGTAGGAGTATTAGAAGTTGGTATATCAGAACACAATAATGATGTTGTTTGTACCTTGCCATGTTTTCAGTAACAAATCAGATGTCTCGACATCGTATTTGACATCTGAGTCAGTTACACCAGAATTTCAATTGGTATTAGAGAAAACATGCTAGTTTATTTCTGGATGAGATCCAATGGGATACTTTCTGGTTCATGGTCAAGGTGGAAGTTGTTTATTGAAAAGTTGTTTGTTGTACGGATGGTCCCTAGAAGTGGATGATGGATTATTATGTTGTTGCATCCCAGTGGTAAGTTGTTGTTGTAGTAGGTTTGATTTATTTTCAAATCTATTGTAGTTTGGTGCCACCTGGAGTGTGTTGTTAGGGTTGATATGTGATACCTGAAGTGGTTGAGGAGTTTGTGTTTTAATCCACTGCATAGCTATCTGAAAACTCCCGATGTTAATAAAGTTATTCTTCTCTGGTGATATGTCCTATGGTGAGAGGATATATGCATATCTACTTTAGATGACTTTGCCAACGATACTTAAAGTTTATTGTTCAAGTTCACTCATAAAGGCATTGTTAAGTGAAGATGGTGTGAAGAGATGTTTTTGGGGGCCAAACTAATATGGTTAAATCACATGTGTTTGAAACCTACTCCTGATCTGGAAGAGGAGGCATCTGGGTGGTGTATCTTAGAAGTTTCTAGCCCTGGAAATTATCTTAGATGTATGTGTTGGTCAAGGAGTAATCAACATGTTATGTTCTCCTGAGGACAATTTATTTGTGGTCCTTACTGCATGAGTATTATCTCTAAGAGACTCCTTGTATATGAAGATCAAGTTGTGGAGACGTATCATCTTGTGGAGTTGATTGGTGTGAATATAGTTGCATCCAAAATTGTTAAGTTGACCAGTTTCTATATTGGATGTAAAGACATCTCAAGTCATACAGTCTGAATACTGTCTGAAGGAGAGGTTTGTTGAGATAATTATGTTGTTGCATATGTTCGTGTGTTGGCCTGACAGCTTGATCAACTACTGATGGATGATCCCCTTGTGTTCCCTTGTGTGTGAATGTGTTGATTACTATGAAGGGTGCCTTGAAAGCCATTGTAATTTGTGAAGTGCTTTGTGACTGAGACTGATGTCTGAAAAGATGTTAGAACATCATTTAAATAAGTGTCAAACGCCTACAGAAGAAGAATAAGAAGTCAGACTACTTGTCCTACCTTGTGTGAGAAGGTAATCTTATCTGACTAATAGCAAATACTTGGACGAAAGACTTAGTATTTGTCTATTATTGTTGTGATACATATGATTGAAGATGGATACTTTGACGGGAGACTTAGTATTTATCTGGAATTGGATGAATAGTTTGATTCAGAAAGTGTACTATGAAATTGGTGCTAAGTAGTTACTTTCTGAAGGAGCTTTGGTTGTCCATATCAGGGGGAGTTAAGAGTGTTATTTGTAGTCTATTGGTGCAAGGGTGCATATTTTTTTTGAAGCTTGAGTACTACTGGGGCTGATCAAAATGGTTGGTATCATTATGACTAGTTATACTAATAGTTGTTTTTACTAGTCTTAGTGTGTGAAGTTGAGATTTAGTAGAATCTTTGCTCAGCTGGAGTATTGTATCTGCATTACATGGGGTCATGTGCTGAAGATGGAGACTATGTAGGCATCATATTTTTATTGATCATCTGGAATGGTCTATTTCTGGTTCAGGTGCAGACCGGAATGATTATCATGAAGTTATAATAGATAGCATTATCAGAACTATGTGAAGAATGCTTTACTCAAGGAAAAGTTTCTTTCTTGGTATGACTATGAGGTGTAATTCTTAACTATTCTTTCTGAGGTTTCAGACAGTGGCAGGTTTGAGGACTTTAGAGAAACATTGGCAGATTCTCATCAATGTATGATATTGGTAGGGACTACTGCAGATTCAATAAAATGGAGGTTGTCTACTCAAACTTGGTTGGTGAATCAAGTCTATGAGAGCATGGAACTCTTGTTTTGTTAAGGGAGGAAGTTCTTTCAAGTGGCAGAAGAAGGAGTTGAATTCAACAGCTGAATGTGGAATGATAATTGGTGAAGTGGCACATCAATTAAAGATAGGATGATTTACAAGAATAAGTATATCATAATATCTTTGTGAGAATTATGACAAACGTGAAGAAGACAATTTGTTGCAGTTGGATTTTTCATATGAGGGTTCATAAATGAGGTGATCAAACTATGGCAATTGGTTAATCTCTTTAGTCGATTCGAAGAATCAAGATAATCAGGGTGTGGTAGCTGGTTGGTCTTAAGGATTGTCTTGGAACAAGTTACTCTTAGGCAGAAGGGTGATGAGTTGAAGACTCAAGGATATTTGTTCTTCTTGAAGGTGGATGAAAGTTTATCTCTCTTTCTGAATTTCTAATTCAAACTGGTGGCACAGTTTTGTTGAAGGTATTCAGTTCTTGGATTACTATGCTATAATAAGTCCAGTTGGTGGAGCTCATCAAGAATCATGGTAATTATATCTGTGTGTATGGAAGATGTGGTAACGTTTGTTAGGATTATCTGAAATGATTGTCCTCATTGTATCTAATTTGAGCATACCTAATCATATGGCAGAATGATAAAGTAGATGATCTGTCTTAGAAGAAGATCGTAGAATGAAGTAGATCTGGTATTGATTGCTTGAAAGTATGAATGTGGATATTCATAAATTGATTCTAATGTTAGAAATAGTTTGGATGGGTATTGTCTGAAGTGTATAGTCTAAAGACTGTGAAGTTAATGTAGGCCTAGTGTCAAGTCCTGCTGGTTGACCAACTGTTGGAGCATGTGATGACAACAACCTAGAAGAGATCATGTGTGTTTTGGTACAAGGAGTGATTGTGTTCAATTGTGAATTGAACAAAGAGTGAGCTCTTAAAGACATGAAGATGTGTCTTATGTTTTCCATTCATCAAAGTACAAAGAACCATGTGTTATCCTTGATAGGGGAGAATGTTTCACTTTTGTGCAGCTGGACTTGTGAAGTTAAGAGGGAGTAATAGTTTTTTTTTGTCTAGATAATACATGCTAAAGAGTGGAAAGGAAGTATTATGGGTGCTTGGAAGTGTCTATGATGTCTCACATCATATTGTAACTTGGTCTGCTAAGTATGGAAAGTATGGATTCATCTAGATAAAGTTTTTATCTGAAGTACTAATTGAATACATAAGGGGTTGTGAACCATGCATGTAGTGTTTCTAGCAGACAACTTGTGGTTGGATGTCAGAACATGTTTCAGAACATGTGTGTTATAAGGCAAACTAGGATTTTTTGTGTGGACTGTGCTAGCAGGAGGATGTGAAATACGAGTTTTATGCATGCATATTTGTTATTGGTCCATTTAGCTTGGGAGAATAAAGTCAGCTGGTCAAGATCTGATTTGGATGGTCCACATTAATTGGTACAGAAGTTTTTGCTCCTATAATAAAGATCCTTAACCAAGAGCGCTTCTTTATTCAAAGATAGTTTGTTACTATCTATGTCATTGCCTACTATTTATAAAGAGCATTTCTCCTCATTCAGCCTATGAGTGTTTTCTCTTTTCTTTTCTCTGATGTGTTTTATCAGTTTTTGGGTGAGTACTGCGTGGATGTGGTGCTGTGAAGGATGTGTTTGCCAATTTTTGGCTAAAAAGGGGGAGAAAAGGGTTGCTCAGATGGTGTGTTTGGTATTGTTGTTCCAATGGTTGTGTCAGGCGTGTTTTAGGTATGGTGGTTGGGATGTCAAGATGAATGTTGGAGTTTAGTCTTTGTGACATGTGTCTTGAGATATGAACACAATTGTGACTTGTATTCTAAGTTACATAAGGGAATGTGGTTCTTGTTCTCGTATGTCACCATTGGTGTCCTTGAGGGGGAGTACTTCTTAGCCTGGGAGGAATGTTTCTGGAAACCTGAATGGATAGGGGTAGTAATGGATTAGTTCGGCCAAGAGTTTAGGACTTTCTACTCCTTGTCCACTGCTATTCCCACTAATCTTGAGAAAGATTGTTGAGGAAGATGTCAAACAACATGTCCTGACATGATGAAGAGATTCTTTTGCTGTTGTTTTTTTAGTTTTGCTGTTGTTATTTATTTTGTATTTTTTATATTATTTGTTTTAGCCAAAATTTTCCAAAGGGGGAGATAGTTAGTTACGTATTTCTAGGATTGACATTAATTTTGTAAAATAAATATAGAAACAATAAAATGTATAGGATCTTGCTAAATAAGAACATGTTAAGCTAAAAAGTCCTATTGTGCGCCTGAACATGTTGAGTTGAAGTGTTTCAACATCTGGAGCAACATGTCGAAGAAGATGTCATAAACAGTTCATTCGACGTCATGAACTAATACAGGTGGATTGAAGATTATGTTATAATTTAACATAAGCAAAATATTCAGTGAACTAAAGCAATCCAATGTGGTGATGATTTAAAGATCTTGAAGATTCAAATATATTGGAGACAAATATTGATTAAATATATACTTTCTATATTTAGAGATATTTTAGGAAGTTGTTATTTTTGAAGATCTTATTTGTAGCAGATTTTTCTGCATGATTGTAGCAGCTGCTATACTGCATTTTTATGCCCAAAATCCAGTTGAGATTAGGTTATAAAATGAAACTTTGTAACCTAATTTTAGCAACCAACCAAAGATGTAAATTTTGTATCATTAGGGTTGAGTTCTTGTAGCAGCCGTATGTCAAAAGATTTATTCTGCAGGGCTGGTTTATTTGTAATCCTTGAAGCTTTTAAGCAAGAGTGTTTGTACTTAACTGAAGCTTTGAAGCAAGGTTAAGATATTGTCATGGAAGTGTGTCTTTTGATTTTGAATTGTTAAGTTCGTTATCACTGTTGTGATTAAGAGGGAGTGAGATGGGTTTCTCATATTTAGGATTTCCTAAGTAGAAGTTGCATTGGTAGTGATTAAGTGAGAGGATTGTAAACTAAGTGGTTTGTTGTGGGTACTTGAATTGATATTACATAGTCGATTTCCTTCCTGGCTTGGTAGCCCCCAGAGTATATGTGGTTGCATCGAACTGGATTAACAATTTGAATGTGTTATTTATGCTTTTTTTATGTATATTATGGAGTGTTCTTACTGAATGTCATACCATATGTCTCAAGATCCTGTAGGAGTGTTAGAAGTTGGTATATCAGAACACAATAATGATGTTGGTTGTAACTTGCCATGTTTTCAAAAACAGATCATATGTCTCGACATCGTATTCGACATTAAAGTCTGTCACGCCCGAATTTCAAAACATATTCGCAACTTTGAAAAAGAAAAGATCTGAAAATGTTTCAAATATTTAATAAGTATGCAATGTTTGTCACTGAAAAACAAGGTAATAAAAAGAACAATATATGAAATGTAACAATTGTTGAAATTGTTGGATGTGCGTCATTATGTATCTTGGTACAAAGTCTGTGAGAATGGTAAAATGGTTTGAGATATATTTTGGACTCACCATGATTCCATCAATTTGTTCAACATATTTCTCACGAGAGTCATATTTGATTCAACATATCAGACCAACAAGTACACGTTTCTTCTTCAGGAAATTGTTGGTGTTACTTTTTTAGAAATAACTTATTCAATTGGTTTTACATTTTTGGAATGTGAAAAAGGGATAATTTTACATGAAATTTGGAAATGTGTCGGAATATATTGAAAGAACCAGAAAACATGGCACATGTGATTGTCACATATCACGGTACCGCACTGATGAATTTAATTGTAAAGGTATTTCCTACATCATATATTTTACTATGTATGTATCATATAACAAAAAAATTGAGAGGTAGACTAAGCTTATGATAGGATCCAAACAAATCAAGGGTGAAAGCATGAAAATGGTTAGATTTAGCCAAATATTAGAAAGCATATTGGATGCTAGGAATATCATAACCAATTCTTCTATAGACGAGTTTTATGTCTATTATGTCATAAAATTTAGAATAGTGTGTGCAAAATATTTGAATTTCTTGAACTATGTTGAAAGTATGATATTGGACCATTTGAAGGAAAAAATTATTTGTGCATGGATTGATCAGGTTAACCACTTTGAAAATATCACAACTAATAAAGTTGAATGTGTTCATGCTAAATTGATTCAAATGATTCAAATCAACATAACAAGATACATACAATGATTAAGAATTTGTAAACCAAATGATTCAAATCAACATAGCAAGATACATACATCATTTGATTGCAACGTCAAATATCATAACACAAGTTCCAAGGCAAAGCTTATATTAATAATTGGTCGACAATATATATCGAGTGGCATTGAACTTAATGTATTGCGAAGTTGTGTGAGAAGGAAAAAATAGGTCCAAATAGCTCCATGTGTGGTTGTACACTAAGAAGAGCGTACAATCTTCCACATGTTTGTTTAATTTTCAAGAAGATGAAACTTGATAGATCTATATGTATGGATGAGATTTACACATAGTGGAAAAGGCCTCATTTTGATGTGGTGTGATCAAGGATGGTAAATCGAATATATCTATTATGACAAAATAAGAGAATATTCAAGAGAGATTTTTAAAATTTGATTATAATATGAAACTGCACATTGAAGAGAAGTTGTGCAAGAAAGCCTATCCAGAAATCACAAATATGAAACCACTTATGGAAAAGGTAAAAACTAAGTGTGCGCTTAAAAAGGTCAAACCAACATCAAATGTCAATTCAACCAGGCGGTCACCGTCCTATTTTTAACATGTAAACAGATTTTATCTAGATTCTCCAGTTTTAATATCCAAAAAAGCTCTATTAAGGGTACTTGCATCTATAAACCATAGCCTTTACCACCTTTACCAAAAAAATATACACATTAAAGAGATGAATGTTATTATGCACATATACCTTGACTGATTTGTAGATGTTAAAGGTGGTGGTAACTACAAATTTCTTGTTGTTTGAGCTTTGTTAGGTAAGGAATATGAGAATCATACACTTGTTAACCAACATCTTTTCAAAGATTTGAAGGCCCATAAGGAATCATACATGAGGCTATACGATAAAAAAAGAACAATATAATAAAATTCAAGATGTTATGATTATGTGTTAGTTGTCCAACACTAGTGAAAATGGATGCGTTTTGTTGAAATGAGTCATCTTATAGAAGTGAATATAATAGAGTGTATCGATTTGACAAGATATGATTTATCAAAATTATTTTTCCTCATCGAATTGGCCTACCTCAAAATCCATTCTTAAAGACCACCTGTAATACCCCAAATTTGTCCTACCCGTTTTGTTAGAAAAATAAAATTTGTGTTTCACCTGGTTCAAATTAAAATCGGGATTCTCATCCAGTGTTATCAGGTTGTGTGCTTATGATGTTGAAAAATCGATGCATTGACTATTCATTTACTTTTCTCGATTACGTGTCCATTTTCTTTCTACTGTCTATTATTTTCAATTTATTCCTTTTTATCATTTCCATTATTATTATTTCGTATTTCTTTTTATATTATTTCCTTTTTATTTTATTTGTTTTGTTATTTTTATTATTCTTTATTCATCTTCATTAATATTAGATTCATTTCAATTATTATTATTATTATTGTTATTAATTTTAGTAAAGTTAGTCCATTTCCCACCAAAAAAAATATAAATAAATAATAATATTAAAAAAAAAGAGAAAAAATATAAATATTTTCATTTCTCATTTCCATTTACAATTTTGTCAATTTCTATCTCTTTTATTGTTATTGCTTTTATTTTTATAACTTTTTTACTTTTATTATTATTATTATTATTATTATTATTATATTTCTAGTTTCTACAAAAGTGTAATTCAATTCACAGAGGCCCACCAGTTTTCTTTGATGCACACATTCTGCAGCCACTCCACTCACAGTCAGTACAAAACGCGTTCCTCACGCAAATGCACAACTCACTTTTCTTTTCCTTTTCATCAGCAAGCACACCAAAATTTGAACAACATTCCACTAATACACAGCTTGCATAACAAAAAAGATTCCTTCCCAAATTTCCTCCTTCTTTTCCAATTTCACTCTTTCTAATTAATCATTCTCATACTCAGAGCGCAAATCATTATAAAAAAAACAAACACTTTTTTTTTTCAACTTCAAAAAAAACCCTTTGAATCACATCCTCAACCTTCATTCATAACTCACAAACCTTTTTTTACAAACACAAAAAACCTTTAAAAACCCAACCTTGTACAAACCTTGAATCGCAAAACCTTACCTTTATCGCCGTCAACTCCTCCGTATACCACCCAAATCGCATCGCAAAACCGAAATCAACTCACTAAAAAACCAGATGTGAAACCATCAATCCAAACTCACCAAGAACAAACCGTGAATCCACTGTGAAACTTGACCACCACCCTCACAGAACCGAAAATACATAAACACAGAAAAAACAAACAGCAAGCCACCGGCCACCGCAATCCATCCGCAAAACCAAACCTCACCACCACCCAAACTCGAAACCAACAGATTCCATCCGCCGTTCACATCCGTGCCGAACCACCTGAGACCACCATCCAACAAACCGATCTGAACATCCATGACGAAACTGTGACCATAAGCACTGTGAGATCTCGAATCTAAGCGGACCGAAACGAACCAATTGAGAGAGAGTGTCATAGATTGAGAACCGAGAGGGAGTTCGCTGCGATTGAGGAGTCGTCGACGTGCGCTCGCGTTTTGGTAACAAGGGTGGGTTCACGTTTTCAGAAACCTGCTTTACTCTTATGGATTTAATGTTTTCCTGAGTCTGTGTTTTAAAAAAAATGAAAAAAATAAACGTGATTTCTCTGAGTTTTTTTAAAGCATATAATATTGAAGTAGGTTAGTTTGTGTGGGTCGGTGGGCATTCATTCGGGTTTTTGGAAGTTCAGCCCATATTTTCTTTCGTTCCTGCACACCCAAAAGATCCAGCGCCCCCTTTTCATATTTGTTTTTTTTCTTTCTATTTATTTACTATTTTATTTACTTACTTGACCTGTTCTTTTAATTTATTTTGAAAATCATTATGTCAAACTTTGGATTTTAGGTCCACCAGATTGCTACTTTCACATACCCATTTTTCTAGTTGATTTTGTTTTTTTTATTATTATTTTTATATTGAAAGAATCCTACTTAATTTAATTATTATATTTTTATTTAAAAATAGTTTTAAACTCCATTATTCTTGTTCATATTTAACAAATTATATTTTTATTAATTAGTTCATTTAATTTCTCTTTTTTTTTTTATATTATTCCTTCACTTTTAATTTAATTTTCAGGGCCAATGATATGTTAAAAGATTAATTTTAGCCCGATTTCATTAAATCGGTAAAATTGATCAATATGAGGCCATAGTAGGTAGATTTATTTTTGTTTATCATTTATTTTTATTTTTTTTGCCCATTAAATTTAATTATTGTATTATTATTAAATATGTATTTCATTTTATTTATTACTTATTATTTATTATTTATTATTTCTACAATTTTATTTATTTTAGTTTATTCATTTTGTAATATTTTAAATAAACGATTCGACTCCTCATAGAACGGTTCCAAATTTTAACCGGCTCTAAGGAAGTAAACGAACCACATCTCGACGCGTCCGAAAAAGGTCCAACGCCTTCGAATAGTTGCCTTCGAATAAAAAGGCCGAACGCCTTCGAACAGTTCAAAAACACTGCACACACGCTTTCTCTTGGGCGAATTACAACGAGACCCCTTTGTTTCTCGCAATCCCCTGTAATTTATTTTGTATCCCTCTCCCATTATTTTGTACGCATTTTATTTTCTGTATTTGGTTTAATTCGCGAACCCTTGGTCCAACGCCAAGTGGTTGCACTCTCACACTCACACTTTATTTTTCAGTTATCGTTTCGTTTATTAGGATCCACCTCACCTTGCGAGCCGAGCGCATTGTGCCTCGCTAACAAACCACAAAAATAAACTTCCATTTGCATTTACCCTCTAAACCTAAAAAAAACCAAAATGTTCCGATTAAATCCAAACCCTTGATCCAACGTCAAGCGGTCATTAGAAAATAAAACATTCTAATAATACGAGAAGAACTGTACGCCACGAGCCTTAAGTGGTAGAAAAGAGGATAACGAGCTCTCGTTACTCGCTCCGATTATTTCGACGCAAGACGCTCGTCTTGTTGGACGAGATAAACTATCCATAGTCTTTAGTGCATTTCAACTCCTAAACCCTTTCATTGAAGAAAGGTAATAAAATCAAACAACCATCAACCGTAGTAGGCCGAACTACGAGGCTCTGACTTTCCCATTGCACGCGGGAGTACGTAGACACAAGGATCTCAATCCTTGCCGAGCACCTAGGATCAATCTAACTTATAATTCAACTCATTTCCCTCTAGCAAGTAATTCGTTAAGCATAGACATCCTTTCACGTGTGATAACCTAGATTGTTCCCATCGAGTACGATGGATGTAGGGGGTGCTAATACCTTCCCCCTGCATAACCGACTCCCAAACCCAGGCAATGGTTCCGTTGACCTTTGTCCTTATCTCTCTCTTCACGGGTTTTATCTATATCTTCCCTTTCCCTCTTTGGGAATAAATAGAATTAGGTGGCGACTCTTCAGTCAGTCCAGCGCGCGGCTTCCGTCCTTTCGGATTGCGTGAGGTCGTATTTTTCGGGGTACAACACCACCACCCACCAAAGTCGCCTCATCAAAACCTGTCGCCCGCGAAAGACCGTTGCACCTATTCGTTCAGCTTGTCCCACCTTAAACCCGCTTTTTTAAGTTAATTCTAGTAATTTCAATTATTGATGGTTTTATTTTATACATTTATTTGAGAATATATGCAATATTTTTTGAAGTAAAATTTGTTAAAAAGATGTTTTGTAAAAATTGTTCTAAAAAATAAGTGAAAAATCTAATGAAATGTAAAAACAAGCCTATTCATCTATTTAAAAAATGAAAAAAATAAAAATAAAGTAGGCGGGAAAACCCGCCACCCGCCAACCAGTTACCTTGGCGGGGAAAGCTAGATTTTTATTCTCATTTCCACCTGGCGGGCTTGCCCTTGGTGAGCATACAAGTTGTAGGAACTTGAAGGGTCACTTATTCCTATGACCTGAAACGTTTTTCATCTTCGATATTATTACAATTAGAATTATTTGTAATCCTCTAATAGATATTATGACAATGTACTTATGAATGATTATTTAAATATTTTATTTCCAACATGAATATTCTCTCTCTAAAAAGCTTCTTACAGGGGACGAATGTCCTTGTCGCCCCTTAAGGTATTACAATATGTTGAACTTCTCGACGAAGGTCCTTATCGCCCTTTAAGGCGATACATTGTACTAGACTAATTAATGAAGTTCTCTACCGCTACTGGAGGTGAAACATTGTATTAAACTTCTTGAAGAAGGTAGTTTCCACCTCTCGAGTGTCTCCCAAAGGGAGGTACCCTTCAACCCTTAGAGTTTCCTATCGCCCCTTCATTGGAAACGTGGGATAAATCATTTCCTGAATATATGGAAGGTCGTGGTCATTACTGACCCACGTCCCCATTAGAAATAGGCGTTCAATGGTCCACCATTGATTGGAGGAAACTACCATTTCTAAGAAAACCCTAGGCCTGAAGGGTCTCAATAAATATCTATCCCCTCAAAGGGAGGAGAAATACTTTAAGTCATACACACTCCCCACAACTAAAATAGCACCACGCTCGTTACTATCTTAACACAAACGACTAATCTAATTGTCTTCCTACACTCAAGTAGCATCGACCACCAATATGGCATCTCACCTCATGTGAGATGGTCCCTTAAATAGGCTAAAGATACCACAATACATGGTTTCTCAACGTTGTGAGCAAACCCTCACCACCAAAACATGTTATACACTTACTAAAGCCTCTAAGTCTCCCTGTCCTTGTATGGGGAACTTGTACACCAATACTTTTTGACCAGTACACTCTCTGATTGGTAAAGCTAAATAGTGGTATCTAGATCAACCCACATTGACAACGACAAATTGGATTTTGTTAGAGGAAAAATTATTAAATATATTATTTCCTCAAAACAAATTTATGGAAGCTAAGACAACCATTACAATATTTTTCCAATACACAACAAAAACTCTTTGTGAAGCGTGAGAAAATAAAAATCCATGCCGAGACGATGTTAAAACCATTGTTGTTAGATGAATTTAATGAAATTAAAAGTAAGATGAAATAAGAAATTTGTCATACGAAAAATTTCAAAATTAAAGGTGGAAATATAGCATACCAACTAATAAAGACCTATAATTTACCCTACAAGTAAATGTTAGATTAGTTTTATTTTTTTAAAATAGAAAATGCTTAGAATTTTAAAAAAAACTACATATGACATGAAAAAAAACATTTTGTAAGTCTCTTAGGCCGACCTATTTAAATAAATATAAATAAATTTATTGTTATATTGTATTTTAAATTAAAATGTAAAAATAAAACTTATTTATCAAGCTGAATTTATGAAAATTGAAAAAAATACTATAAATAATATCATAAGTTTTCATCGATGCTAAAAAAAAATCATAAAACACATGCTATCAAATAAGATAAGATAAGTCAATGTAAAAAACATAATGTTATTGTTCTTTTAAAACTTTATTTATATATAGTTTAATAAAATAAATTTTAAATAAGTTAATATTTCGAACTGATTTAATGACTAGGCATGATCCAATCCACTCTTGCATCCAGGACGGCTCAATAGTCCAAATCCAATCTATTATGGCCAAGGGAACCAACTTTTCCTCTGCCCCTCAGCCGGAGAGAGATGGTTGACTAACCATAAGGACAATTATCCATCTTTGCCCTCCTGTGCACCTCTTCCCGACAATCGTAGGATAATCACCCATAAACGACCCCAGAAGGCTCTTGCCCGGTATCACATCTTGCCCGACTAAATGGCTAGTCCGGACAAGTCTCCAATGACTAATTTTTTGGATCCGCGATCCAGACCCAAAATAGGGACCAATGGACAAGCGTTAGGGGCATTATATAAATCCTCTCACATGAGAGGGTCAGGTATCAAATACTCGCTCTAAGAATACTCATTTTTGTATTTGCCCACTTCTCTCTCTGTTAATTAATTTAGCATCATAGTTCCTTGCAGGTACACTCCCTCCTCTGCTTGATAATCAAGCATCGTCAACGCAGTCTGTGACTCACTTAAGGTTCTGATCAGTCGGAAAGATCATTGGCGACGTCCGTGGGAAATAGTTTTCCCTGTCTTTTCCCCTAGGAACTTAAAGACTAAAGCAATAATTTAAGATTCCTCTCCTGGCCAACCGCGACGACCTTACCGATGCTCTAATCTCTGTCGTTGTTCCCATTAAGCAGATGGACAGTGACATAACTAATTCCTTCTTCAGGGATAACAACTATCACCAACGAGATGAGCTACCTCCCTCGTCTCCTGATCCCATAGTCAATCCGGAGACTATTCCTGAAGATCTCTAACTCCTCCCAGTGCCACCTGACGTCGATTCGACCATGGCTGCCCTGGTTGAGGCTCTTTATCAGACTAACATCTTGATCCTTTGATAGAGCGAAAGGATCGGAGCCCTAGAGGATACCCGACATCCTAAATCTCCTCCCATGAAACTTGAGCACAAGAGGTATCACAACCCTTCTCTTAGTCGAAGAAGAAACTATCAACAACCAAAAAGATAAGGATCACAAGTAATCAGGAAGCGTGATCGCATGCCTCCCCAAAGATAGCGCTCCCAATGAGCCAAGAAGATAATAAGGGATCCCCAAAAGGATATCCAGCGCTTACCTCCTGCAAGACCTAGGGTTCGCTCAAGAACTCCATCTCCTCATCGCGGTCACATTCCCTGAAGCCCAAGAAAGTCGTCATCACTCTCACTCGTTCAACTCTAGTGACGAGGATGAACCTCGAGGACTTCTCTCCTAATAAATCATGTCTACAAGGATCTACTTAATGGATTGGATAAACCTCATCCTTTGGGTACCTACGACGGAACAACTGACACAAACGAGCATATAGAGAATATAAACACTCTACTCGACTATCACGACATCCAAGCGCAATAAAGTGCAAGTTATTCCCAATCACGCTCAGGAAAAGGGAGATCACCTAGTACAATAGTCATCCCCACGAGTCAATCACCTCCTGGAGACAATTGGGGAGGATGTTTTCGAGGCATTTCATTGCCTTTCGTCGAAATCCAAAGACTGAGGCCTCCCTCGAGGAGATTATACAAGTCAAGGATGAATCTATTCGAGCATACATCGAGAGATTTAATAAAGAAGTTGTCGAGGTATCAACGACCAATGACAAGAAGAAGCACTTGCTCGAGCGCGGGGTTTGTCCTCGCGTTCATTTTGCGAATGTCGTTGGCATTTAAACCCCGATGATGCTCGATGCTTTTCTCCTCAAGGATCAAGCGTATATTCAATACGAGGATAAAGAAGCAACCAACACAACCCATGATTCTAGGCATTGAGAGGATGCCAAACCCTCACGGAACGATAATCTCTCGACATCTCGTCGGAGAGGAGACAAAAGAAAAGAAGAACACCCCGAGAATTTCGGGAGCACAAGTGACCCTTTGGTCGGTTCCATGAATACACCCCTCTCACAGTATCATGCGAGAAGATTTTATAAGAGTGCACAAACTCTGAGTTTCGTCAGGCTAGAGTCCGGTTCCCGAAGTAGATCCATTTGAAGGCGAATACAGACAAGACAAAGTATTGTAGGTTCCACAAAAGCCACGACCACAACACTGAAGACTTTATCAATCTGAAGGATCTTATTGAGATAGTGATCAAGGACGGCCACCTGAAGCAGTTTGCTAAGGGAAATGAGGCTCCCCGAGAAGAGTTCCAGGAGTCCAAAAAGGTCGAAGAGTCAACACCCTTTCCAAGGACACAAATTTATAGGTCATTTTTAGCATCACGCGGCCCGAGGATTTTTATGTACCCGAAGAGCTAAGTAGTCCCCTGTATTTTGCAACATATAATCCTTGGGAGTCTTTCCCCTATGCTATGGTTATCTCTGGGGGAGGCTTCAATAAAGTCACCATAGGCTCGGTGAAACGAAAATTCGAGCATTTCATCAGCAAAGGTTCAAACTAAAAATCTACCCTCGACCAGCTTCAAGGAAATTCAGTCCCCATCCCATTCTACTGCGTGGAACTCCTCGATGGGACGCCAAATTTCAGCATCCCTCTGCTCATCAGAGCATAAATGGAAAACTTTGACGTGCATAGAATCCTAGTTGACTAAGTGAGCTCGGTTGACATCGTGTACTCCCAGTTGTTCTCTACCCTAAAACTAGATGAAACACACCATACCCCATAGGTGGGCTCAGACATACAATGCTTCAGTGGTTCTGTGACCAAACCGTGGGTCTATTTAGATTTGATTGTGACGTTTGGAGCTGCTAAAACAACCAGGTCTATCAAGGTTTAGTTCCTCATGGTAGACTTCCTATAATTATATTAGTGCATATTTGGTAAGCCAACCCTAGTCGAGCTTATAGACGTACCATCCATGGTACACATGAAGAATAAGTATTACACTTCCAAAGGACATGTAGCTACTTTGCATGGAGACATCGAGCGGCTAGAATATGCTTTGAAGTAGCTTCAAAGAGCCTCAACACCATTAACGCAAGACCAAAGACTACAGCCAAGCCAACCTTACCTAGCAGCTCAAAGGATCTGAAGTCACTATTTTGTGTTGATTCCGTCGATCTCGACAGTCGCTTCGTCGAGGTCAACTTTGAAGATCAAAAGAAGAAAATGAAAGATACATAACTGGCGTTGAGCAACTCCTCCTCCTTACGGCCTATCCCAGTTGGTGACTTTAAGTTGATCCTCCTTGGAGGTGACCAGAGCAAGGGAGTGAAGATCGGAGATAACCTTCCTGACCTGGCGAGGAAGCAACTGAAGGCATGTCTCTAGGAGAACGCATACCTCTTTGCATGGAATGCAACAGAAATGCCCAGATTGGATCTAGAGATAGCTTGTCACTAGCTAACAATAGATCCCACTTAGCGGGATGTAATACAACATAGGAGAAAGCAGTCTCCTGAAAAAATGGAGGTTGCCGAGCACACTGTAAAATACCTCTTAGAGGCAAAGTTTATTTCGAAGGCCATGTACACAACTTGGTTGTCCAATGATGTATCAGTTAAAAGAATAATAGAAATGGCTCATGTGTGTTGACTATACCGACCTCAACCGGGCATTGCCCAAAAGATGTTTATTCGCTTCTGAAAATAGATAATTTAGTTGATAATTTAGTTGGCTTCAAACTATTGTCGTTCATGGATGCCTATTCCGAGTACAACCAAATACCTATGGCCATGAGCGACAAAAAGTACACATCTTTTGTGACCGAATCAGGTAACTATTACTACAATGTAATGCCCTTCAATCTGAAAACATTGGCGCTACTTACCAACATATGATGAAAAAAGTCTTCTAAGTAGAAATCAGAGATATGCTCGAAGTCTATATGGACGTCATGATTGTGAAATCCCAAGATGAAATTGATCATGCTCTTCACTTGAAGAAAGTATTTGACCAGGCGAGGAAGTGGAAAATGCGCTTCAATCCGGAAAAATGCACGTTCGAGCGGAAAAGTTCATTGGTTTCTATCTGACGAAACAAGGAATCAAAGCCAACCCCAACAAATGTCGAGAATTTTCCGAAACGCCAAATCGAACTCAAAAAAGTCAATTTAATTTCTGAACGGGGTCCTCTCCTCGTTATCCCATTTTGTGGAAAAATCTGCCACGCACACTCTCCCGCTCTTTAAGCTACTCTGCAAGGAAGCAACTTTTGAGTGGACAGACAAGTGCGACAATGCCCTGATCCACCTCAAGATGGCATTGTCAAAAACCTCGGTACTCTCCCAACAAGATTCCATGGAGATTCTCTATTTGTATCTCGTTGTTGCAAACGAATATGTAATCTTAGCCCTCATACGAGAAACTCTTGAAGTGAAGAAGACAATTTATTTCACGAGCAAAACATTGCAAGGCCCCAAGCTCAGATACCAGCAAATTTAAAAGGTAACTTTGGCCCTCCTAAACACATCGAATAGATTGAAGCACTATTTTCTAGTTGTTTTAGTTCAAAATTTTCCCTCATGTCTTCAAGACAATATACCTCAAGAGGTCTCCTAATAGTCACAAGATTCTCAATTGCCCAAAGGGATTCAATGTTTCATCAGACAAAGCCTCCTCCTAAGCAATGTATCTTAAATTAGGATTTTGAGTTTCTCAAAGAAAATTGGACTTCATGGTGTCCCATATACTTCATATAATCCTCATGTCAAGTTTCAAGGCTTGCCCTACATGTTTGGTCAGTTAGATGCTCAGAATATCAAAAATCAGTTAACTTGGTCAAAAAGTCAATTGTGGTCAATATAAAGTCAAACCTCAATATTTTTGGTCAATATCAATATTATAAGGTGAAATTCATCATTTTATCAATGGTTGATCATGATTCATCAAGGAAACCTCAGAATCATCAAGAATCAGGAGTTACTAAATTAGGGTTTGTGCAGGAAAAGTCAACTGTACTTTGACCATCCATAACTTTCACATTCTTCATCAAATATTTCCCATCCAAATCTCATTTTGAAGGAAATTCAATTCCATACAACTTTGTGTCTCACAAGCCAAAGTCAAAAATGCTTCATTTGAGAGGTATGAGCCAAGACATTACAGGTCATTTAAAAAGTCAACAAAAAGTCAACTTGTTCAAAAGCTCATAACTTGAAAATGGAGGATCAAATAGACATGGGAACAAAAGGAGTAGTTATATAACACTCTAAGCTTTCTAAAAAGTCCTAGAACACATACATGGGATACAAATTGAGAGAGTTGTGTATTGTTGAAGTTGGGCAATTTTGAGGAGTTGTATGAAGCAAAAAATGACCAAAACTCAAGTTTCTTCCAAATGGGCCCATATTTTTATAACCCAAACTCAATTATAAGATCATTCAAGACCCATAGATCATAATATCTGATTTTTTATATTTATTTTATATTATATTGGATTTATTTTATTTAAATTCAATTTTTATTAAAATAAATATTGAAAAATCAATTATTTGATCTTAGGACTATTTTAGGATCAAATATTTGATGTTTACGATCATTATAAGGATGAAATTTCGTGTAAAATCAAAAGAGTATGATTTAATATCAAATATTTTACCAAAATAGAAAGGTGAAAACTTCATTCCAAAGCAACCTAATTTTCTGCATCCAATCCCAAAATTCTTGACCTAATTTGTTCTTCTATAAATACTTATCATCTCCACAAGTCAAAGGGACGAAATATTTTATCAAAGAGAGCATACAAAACTTCAAAAAAACTCAAAAGTAAGTTGGATTCGGTTTTAGGGTTGCAGACATTCTCAAGGAGGTTTGAAGGTCCAAGAACATTCCTTAGACTCTTCTGAAGGCGTACCAATCATCACATTGCTCCAAAACCTCATAAAACGCCATAATCGAATTTTCTTTATTTGTTTTTTTTTCAATTTTTTGATTTCATATTTATACGCATGATACATCTAATCTCTTTGCATATTTGTGTGTTTGTGTGATGTGAGCAAGTTATATGGGTGATCGAATTGAAGTTTAGGGCACCATGGAGAACTAAACTGTTGGTTAATCTGCTATAATCCATTTTCGTCGATAGTTTGAAGGTTGCAGTAGTGATAAGAATTTCAGTCTGACAAGTAAGTCAGGTAACTCCTACTGTTTCGATTTACTCCGATTTTTTTTCCAAAAGTTCAGAAAAAAATCGAAGAACAATATTCTTTTAGAATAAAATTCTAAAAGATTTCGACCCTCAAAATCGCAAATTCCTCTTTTTTTTCTATTTTATTTGATTTATTTTCTATTTCCATATTCTCAAAAAAATCTAAAAACAATTGTGCGCTCTTTATTTGATTTTATTAGATTTTTAGCATCGTTTAATATTTTTTAGATTTTATTTTAATCGTTTTTCTTATTTTCCATTATTTTAAAATCTGCAGCGATTTTATTTGATCATGTTCATTTATTTTTTATTCTTTTAATAGTATTAACCAAAAGATCTAATACTTTCACTTCCTTTATATGTTTTTTCTTCTCGATTTTATTTTATTATTTAGAATCATTGTATATGATACACAAATCTTGTAATATTTAGATTTATTTTCCTTGCCCGATTTTACTTTCGTTCAAATAATGTAACTGCTAAAGCCATGTAATAGTTTTAGGTTTTATATTCCGCACTTTACATTTTCTGTAAGGTTTTATTTATGTATCTCTCCCAAAGCCATGTAATAGTTTAAACTAGGGTTTTATTTTTCTGCACTATAAACTGTTAGATGTATGCTTAATAGGATTGTATGGAAAGACTAAAATCAACCGTTAGCTAGCCCTAATTCTCAAGATTAAAATAACTGAAGAAAACACACTTCTCACACATACACCTCTAGGGTATCCCATTCTTGTTGCCTTACGAAAATGGTCAAATCCCTCGAACGTATGGGTGTCTTAGCAAAGTTTCCTAAGTAAAAATCATCAAGTCCCTTCGATATAAAGATCATAGTCCCTCGATGACCTTTCAAGTTGCCTACGAATAAATGATTTTGTCCCTCAATGACCCTACGGAAATTGATGATAGTCCATTCGAATTGCTAAGATACCTTTACTAGGTTGCCTTCTGTAAACACCCCAAATTTGCCCTCACCCATTCACACCATGGCTTGTGATCTTTTCATATGCATAAGTTCAATCATAGCATCTCATACCACATTTTTGATTCACTGCATTGTTTCTAATTCATCTGCATCTAGGGTTTGTGATCTGAGCAATCCAAGAGCTATTTGAGCCACTCCAAAGGTCTTCAATCAATTCAAAGGGTTCCATGTATGTTCAAGTATCATCTTACATCCCCACAAAGTCAAGAAAGTCAAAGAACCACAAGAATTGAGAATGGCATGGAAGCAGAGCCAGGTTTAACTGCACAAATGACCTAGAATTAGGGTTTTGGTTTCAAAGGCCATAACTCCAAATTTTTTGGTCATTCTTGTTTCTATTGGTCTCTATATGGTATAGGGATCATGCATATCAAGTTTCATGAAGAAATTCCATGGGGAAGGCATCTAACCAAGAGTTGACTTCTTGAGCAAGTCAGTGAAAAATCAGGGCATCTGAGGCCCCCAATGACCCAACCAAAGGGTGTTCTTCATCATTTTGAATGTGTATGATCTTTATTTGATCATAGAAGATATTAGAAGTTCACAAGATTGAAGAATTTCAAGCCATTTGCAAAGTTGCCTTTTTGGGAAAATGACTTGTAATGGAAACTTGCCATTTTGGGAAACTTTTTCAACCCTTGCTTTTTGATTCAAAAATGCTTCAAATGGGAAAACTTTGGTCATGAAAGTTGTAGAATGGATCATTCCCTTTTCAAAAAGTACAAGAACTTATGCTAATTCATTTTGGATCAAAAGTTATGGCTTGTCAAAGTTGGAAAAAATCACATAATTTCAAGTTATGCACCAAAGAGGCAAAGTTGCAAAATCCCTTGCCAAGGCAAAATGAAACCTCAAAGTGACTTCTAATCCTTGCACAAACATAAACCATTGCCTAAAATTCAGAATGCACCAAGAGTTTGTCCATTTTCATGACTTATGGATCAAGAAACTTCAAAAGGGGCAAAAAGTCACAAAGATGCAAAACATCATACAAACCCTAATCCACTTGCTAATTGGCTTCAAATCTGATCCCATGGTTCTCCTCATTCCTTGCTGCGCAGGACACCCCCATTGTCCTTGGCCTACCATTGACCCATACCTCTCTTACACAAAACTTGACTTTTTGCATAAAGACCCATACCAATCACAATAGGGCACAACCACTCCTCTGACCTATCCAAGAGTGATAAGTGGACCAAGTGCAACATAACACACCACACACACAAGCCTGAAACTCTCTCCAAGCCATAGCACCAAGCTTTGCCCTCTTATGCATTTTCATTCGAAACACCTCACACAAGCATCAAACATAAAAACAAACTCCATAGAACATCTCAGCATGTCTCACTGATCATCCCTGGCCCTTCACCTTGCCCTGAAACTCCCTGAAATCAAAATACGATTTCTCTCCCTCACTAAACAGAACCCCATCAATCTCTCAAACTAGCCCAAATAAACTCCAAACAAGCCTTGCAATCATCTGAGGGAAGTCATTAGAGTTGATTGGAAGCAAGGAAGCAGGCTGAAAGCTCCAAACTGAAAGCTTCACTTCAGGTAGCTTCAAAAATTATTTTTTCCAGAAACCTTGTTTTAAGTTACTAAAATGATCTGCATGTTCCCCTGATTGTTTTGCACTTTGTATTTTTGAAAATGATTGAGTATTGAGCATGTATTGCATCTCTGAAAGTTTGGCCATTTTCATGTTTTTGATTCGAATCATGGTTTTGAGTAAAAAGAAATGGATTTTGAGGTTAGATTCATGTTTAGGGAGATGGAGAGGTTTGATCTGGAGCTTTACAGCTCTTAAAATGACCAGGAGAGTGAGTTTGAGATTTCTCAGGGAGGGTGTCACCGGAGAAGACGACCGGAGCTCTTCTCCGGTGACCTGAAAGTGATTAAATGTTAATTAGGGTTAGGGCACCAGGTTTGAATGTAGGCCACTGGATGTTGTTTCCCGCGCGCGTCTCAAGGGTCAGGATCATGTCATTAGTTGTTAATTAGGTTTAATTTAATTAATTAATCAGGATTTAGGAAGTTTGAACTTGGGCCGTAGGATTGCGCGCCAAGTCAAACCTTCCCATCCCAGATTGCATCTGATCCTCTCATTTTGCATACTTTTCCATAATTCAATTTTTATTCATTTATTTTGCATTTGTTTTATACGAATTATTTAAAATAACAAAAATCATTTAAAAATTATGAAAATTTTTGTCAAAGTTTCCATTAATTTTTAAGACCCAAAAATATTTTTATTTTTATTTTTTGCATTAAAAATCATTTTTAAATCATTTAAATGTTTATTTTTAATTAGTTAATGAAAATTAATTAATTAAAAATACATTTAGGTATTTAAAAATCACAAAAAAATTCACATAGCATTTAAAAACATTTAGAAACATTATCCAACTGTCAAACCTAATTTCTTTTTTGTTCTTGATGCCTTTTGATCATTTTCATTGGATTTAATTTCATTTCAAGGCAATATTTTATGTCAAACTTCAAAAATTCATTTCTGCCTAACCCTTGAGAGTTGGATGATGATTCTTTTGGCATTGCATCGTGCATAGCATGTAGTTTATAGGATAAAATTTATTTGAATTGATCTTGCATTTTCAATTTGTTTAGCATTTTTCTTGACAAGGTACCCCAAAACCCTAGCAATCTTAGGAAATTCATAACTTTCACTAGGTTAAGAGTTGGATCCCCTCCTTTGGGAAATGAGTTTGTATAGGTTTAGGGTATCTTTGATTGCATTTTCAAATTTTTATCATGTTTTTTGCTTCTGGTTTTGGATTTTTGCTTTGCATGATGCATGAAACCCTAATTTGTGCCTTCTTTTGCATCCATTTCTCATTTGCTTGCATCCATTGACTTGCCATGACATGTTGTGAATTCATTTGATTCATGATACATCTTAGGACATATTAGAATCATGTTTGATCATTACATCTTTCATTTGCCATGTTGTATGTCATTTGCATTTCATAACCTTTCATGTACATTCTTGGTTCAATACATGCCTCATTTGCATCCTTATGCATGTTTGATCATTCTCATGTCTTGCCTCATGTTTGCATCTTCTCTTAGCATCATTTACATCATGTAATTGCTTCTGATTTTGGTTTTCATCATGACATTTCATCTCATTTGCATTGCATTTCATTTCTTTTGCTAACTTTTCAGGTGGTAAGTTGTTTAGAGAAGTGGATTTGCCTTCACTTCTCTCAATCTCTTTTCATCTCTTTCATATTCTCTTTGCTGAATTTTGTATGTGTATTTGAGTGAGCTTGCTCATTCATGTTCATCTCTTACTTTCTCTCTTCAAGCAACTTGTCTCCTTAAGTGGAGCAAGTTGTTTTGCTTCTCTTTGCTTCTTGTTCCTTTCATCTGCTTCTCTCCTGGTGGTTTCTCTGAAGATCTTCTTGCAAACCTCATTAACCCTAGGAACAACCAAGCATGATAATAATTAGGGTTTGATTAGTCCCCCATTTAGTTTTGCCTTTGTGTCATCATTGAGTCTTCTCTTCTCATCTCATAATCAAGGACTAAACCCTAAAGGTTTTAAGGCTTTGTGATTAAGCTTATGCCTGCATCCTTCTATTAGGATGGAGTGTATAACTTTAATCCTAAGTGTTAAACCCTTAATGTGTTTAACTCCTTTAATCAATCCACATAATAATCACTAAGACATCAAGCTTGTAACTTGGGCCTTGCATTAGGGTTCTAATTCTTCCTTAACTGGTTAAGAAGGACTAACCCTAGTGTTAATGGACAAGTCCCCCTCAAGTTGTCTTACAAACCATAAAAATCCACTTCTTCATCTTATCATTAATTAAAATCCACCTTAATAAAGGCTTTGTTTTGTCATGAGGTTAATCCCTAATCATGGATTAAGTTGAGGAGCTTTCCTCAGCTTAAATGTTCTCATCTATTATCCTTCTATTAGGATGGTGTAATGGGTCCATTAAATCCTTGATTATGGCTTAATCTCATTACTCAACACTAAACAAAAACACCAAAAACATCTAAATAATTGCAAGTAGGTTAATGATCTTAATCCTACATCATGGTGATTAAGTGTGAGATGCTGACTTCACACTTAAGGTATTCTCATTACCCCTAATCAGAGGGAGGGTGCGATGAGTTTACTAACCCTTGGTTTATGCTTAAACTCATTAACCTATGACAAACTCCAAAAAGCAATAAAAGACTGAAAGCAAACAAAACAAACAATAATCGTCTCCTCCGGGATTCTTTTCTCACCTCATTCACTCACAAGCGAGAACTTTCTTCTTCCGTCTAATGCAAGACAGTTTGCACCTGAGCCAGACAGGTCATACACTTGAGCATAGGCAAGCAAGCAGTTCACAAGTCAATTTATCTTTCAATCTCTTCGAGTCGAACTACGGTGTTCTGACTTCCTCATTGCACGAGAGGATACGTAGGCATAACTTAACAGTTATCGAACAAAAGTCTCTGTATATTCCCCCCTCTTCCAGCATTATCCTTTAAGCCTCATAGTCATGAGCATTTCACTCCTGTTCTTACACTGACACTTCACTTATACACTTCACACTTCTCTTACACTGACACTTGCATTCTTTTTCTAATTTTGATACACAGATTGCACTGACACTACCCCTCTTAAAACACAAATCTTTTAAGTGTGGATCCCGTCGAGTACGACGGACAATCTGGGTGCTAATACCTTCCCAGGTTGTAACCAACCCCCTTTCTCAGTCTCTCTGGTTCGCAACCGCCTTATCCATATCTTTCTAGGTCTATGCAGCATTACCTTTCCCCCGGGATAAAAATGCCTAGCTGGCGACTCTATTCATTTTCTTCTCTTTCGCCGACCGTTCGCGTCTGTACCCCATTTGACCTAGCCTCATTTGGTGGGAGCGACAGCTTGGCGACTCTGCTGGGGATCCTTATACTGTAACCAAGGCTTCTGGTTCTTTTTGTGGGTTCCTCCTAGCGCTTGTTTGATTTGTGTTTACTGGGGTGTTATGTGCTGATTGTGTTTATATATTTGCTTTATTTACTGCTTTATGTACAATTATTCATTGCTTTCTTTACAGCTTTATACATCATACTCTCATATTGTCATCTGGCTGGATCTGGTTTTTGTTTTGGTGGGTGGGGTTCTACTGAGAGTTTAAGGTCCTATACCTGGGACCTGAGTGACACCTAGGCTAGAGTGGTTCATGTTCTTTCCCATTCCATTTCGGTCTGGTGCGGGAATATGAAACACGGTTCAGATGTGGGTTTCTTCTTGAGAACTCTGTACTACAGATTTCCTGTAGTGCTAGGGCTATCTGGGAAGCCTGCTAAGTCTGGATGACCTTTATTATGACCTTCAGAAACTGAGGTGAATTAGAGGAGGATCTTTTATGGTTATTGTAAACACTGTACCTCCGGGTTAGAAGTGTTTACACTTCTCATAACTGATCCAAGTCTGAGGATCCTTGTTTTAGAACACTACCTGTGAGGGGGTTGGGTTGTTTACAGGTTTGCAGGTACCATTGGCCACATCATACCCTGTTACCTTGTTTGGTTTAAGAGTACTCCATTTTGGACAGTTCTTGTGATTTAACCCTGGACATGTGACTCTTTATTTGAGTCCCCCACCTTGGTTACTGGATTTCTGAACCTCCATCTGGACTTCTTGAACATACATGGACTCATATCAAGACAATAATCAGATCCAGCTTGATCACAAACCCTTGCATATCATTTGCATACTCATCGTTTGCATCATTTAACATTTGTTTATTTGTTTTTCAGGGTATCCACATTTTATCTGGCTTGGTTTTGACCCCTTCATCAGCATAGACCCCTGTTCATCAGTTATCTACCTCAGCTATCTTCATCAGTTGCCTGCTTCAGCTACTTTCATCACCAGCCTCAGCCTATCAGTGGCTCATCTCCAGTATCAGTCTTCATCATCAGCACTTGTTTTCAGCTCTTCACCAGCAGTCATGGCACCCAAGAAGAGCAACATTTCATACCATTTCTTTGAGCCTGTGCTGACTGGCATCAGGCAGGTCCAGGCACTTATCACTCCAGACCACATCCCATTATTCAGAGAGCATTATGGAGGCATCCTTGATATGGTTATAGACCTGGACCCTTCCCAGAGGAGTTTGATCCACACTTGCCTACAGTTCTATGACCCTCATTTGAGATGTTTCACTTTCCAGAACTTTCAGCTAGGACCTCTGCTGGAGGAGTTCTCATCATTGGTTGGAGTACCTGTCAGGGGTGATATCCCCTTCAACCCAGAGATGACTTCTCCCAGCAATGAAGAAGTGGCAAAGGCACTGTGCTTAGAGCCTATTTTGATTGAGCAGAACATGACAACAAAGGCTGGGATCCCTGGCCTACACTTAGACTTTTTGACTTCTCAGGCCATCCTGAAGGCCTCCTTGGGAGAATGGAGGGCAGTTTGTGCATTGTTAGCCCTCAGTATATATGGGGTAATACTATTTGCAGATGAGCCCAAGTTTATCAGCAAGAATGCCATTCATCTTTTCCTCCTGAGGAACCCCGTACCCACCTTGCTGGGAGATTTCTATTATTCTGTTCACCAAAGAAATGAGAAGCAAAGGGGGAAGTTGGTGAGATGTTGTGCTCCCCTGTTTCACACCTGGCTGCTTAAACACTTACCCAGGACTGATGCCTTCCTGAACCCTCACCAACAGAAAAATTGGGCTAAGAGACTTATTGCTTTGACTTCAGATGATATCAGATGGTGCACCCAGAGCACCAAAGGCAGGGACATAATTACTAGTTGTGGACAGTTCCCCAATGTACCTCTAATAGGAGTGAAGGGTTGCATCAACTACAACCCTTTGCTGTTTAAAAGACAGTTGGGCTATGCTTTGATTCACCCTCCTATAGTGCAAGACTTGGCTAAAACCCTGTATTGCGAGATAAAGCCTAATCTAGCTGTTGTCAGACAAGCATCCTGGGCTTGAGACAACATCCAGACCAAAGGGATGGCCATTCTTGGGAGGTGCAACAATGTGGCTTCAGCTCAGTACTATGATTGGTCCCATGCTAGAGCTCAGACTTCTGGGATGCCTTTCACCATTGAGGATGCACCTGGGCCATCCACAGTACCACCTCCAGCCACTGTCAGCCTGGAAGAATTTGAGAAGCTAAAGGAGAGGAATGAGAATCTGTCTCAAGCTCTGAAGAAGACCCTCTGGGAGAGGAGTGATGGTCGTTTAGACATTGAGAGGTTGGAGAAGCTTAAAGTGGAGCATCTAGCCAGGATTGAGAAAGCAGAGGACTACATCAAAAAATCAAGAGCTGGGGAGCAAATTTTGAAGAATGCCAGTAAAGAGGCCCAGTTTCAGAAGGCTAGGACTGATCTCTATCTGAAAGAAAGTCAAGATAGGTGGGTCAGAATCACTGAAGCTCGCACTCAAGAAGATAAGAGAACTCAAGCCAGGATTGAGCAGTTAGAGGCCATTGAGAAGAAACAACAGGAGGCTCTGCTAGCAGCCCAGAAGGAAATTTCAGAGTTGAAGCTTAGGGCTGGCGTGAAGAGGTCAAAGGACCAAGACAGGCACAAGAAGCTGACTACTGCTATTGCCACCAGGAATCTTCTTATCAGAAACATTACAGAACACCCGACTGGTCCTGTAACTGAAGCACTTTTGAAAGAGGTCAAGGAGGATGAGTTTGGATTAGATGTTTGACTTCTTTGCTTGTTGTTATTTCCACTTCATGTACTTTTCTTTTTATGATGTATTTTGACCCCTCAGGGGCATGTGTTATAAAAACAAACTATGTATGATCCACCATTTGTAATGTATTTGTCAGTTTGTTTCATTTGAGTTTCTCAAGCAACATCAAAGCATCTTCCTCAGGGTCTGGAAAGGTCAAAACCAAGAACCAAGTCGGATACCTTGGAAAATAAATAAGCATACTGCATTGCATGCTAACTTTTGTTTTGTTTTGTAGGGTTTTGTTTTGTTTGTTACTAACTCTGTTGTGCTTCAGGAATTATTGCTCGTCGTCGGGTGTTCCCTCTCAACCGTCTGCACCGGTATCCTACTCGCAACAATCTTCCTGGTATCCAAATGGATCAAGTACAGCAAGATCTGACAAAGGTCAGGACTCAGATGGCTAATGAAAGGCTGGAGATGAGAAACCAAATGACCCAATTCATGGAAGTAATGAATGGCTTGGCCCAAAGTCAAGAAAGGTTGAGGGCATTGGTAGAAAGACAAACCCCGGAAGAACCCCATCTAGGAACTGGAGGAACAAGTAACAATGAGAGGGGTCAGCCTCATGTTAACCCACCAGTATATGGGCCTCATCTACATCTGGAAGTCAACATCCCGGGTAATGTGCAAGGAAATACTACTGCAGGCAGGATCTTGCAAGAAGATCCTCAAGAGGAGCAGTTTACTGTAATGGGAGTTGGGGATGAAGTCTATGATAGGAGGTTTGATGAAATTGCTGAGAAATCAAGATCTTTGGAGTCTCAAAATTCCCTGGGTTTTGATGTCATGGATATGGGGTTAGTAGACAGGGTAAGGATTCCCCATAAGTTTAAACCCCCGTGCTTCGAGAAATACAATGGCACTTCCTGTCCACGAACTCACTTGCAGTCCTTTCTGGGGAGACTTAAGGCATACACCATGGATGAAAAACTGTGGATGTTTTACTTTGAAGACAGTTTGACTGGGGCTTCAAGGGAGTGGTATTCACACTTGACCAGCGCTACTATCAGATGCTGGAAGGACTTAGCTGAAGCCTTCATCAGGCAGTACCAATACAATCTGGACATGGCTCCTAACAGGACCCTCTTGATGGGAATGTCTCAGTCCTCCAGAGAAAGCTTCAGGGAATATGCCCAGAGGTGGAGAAAGCTTGCTGCTGCTGTCCAGCCACCCATGTCGGAAAGAGAAATGACCGACATGTTTATGAATACCCTGCAAGGAACATATATTGATAGGCTAGCTGCCTTTTCTTCCACCAGTTTCCCTAACATAGTTATAGCTGGAGAAAGAATTGAAAGCCTGTTGAAAATGGGTAAGATTTCTGATAATGGTGCAAGTTCGTCCAGTAACTCCAGGAAGCCTTTTGTGGGACCTAGAAGAACTGGTGAGACAAATGTCATTCATGCCAACAGGGGCAGACCTCAGTACGTCCACAGATCAGTAGCAGCTGTCACTATTCCAGCTCCGATTCCTCAGCAACCAACATATCAACAACCACAGCAACCCCACTATCAACAGCAAGTTCAGTATCCGCCACAGAGAGCCTACAACAACAATAACAACAATCAACAACAAAGACCCTTTCAGCAAAGACCATCACAGGCAAATAGGGTGATTGGCCCTATCCCTATGCCTTATGCTGCCTTATTGCCACAACTCCTGAAACTCAACTTGGTTGAATTAAGGACATTGGCACCACCAGACCCCTCTAATCTCCCTAGAAATTATGATGTCAACGCCAGATGTGCTTTCCATTCCAATGCACCTGGCCACAATACGGAGAAGTGTCGGGCCTTGCAAATGAAAGTCCAGGACCTGGTGGATTCTAAAGCCCTCAACTTTGCACCCCCTCCAAGTGTCACCAAGAATCCCATGCCCAATCATGGAGGACCAAGAATTAATGCCATTGAGGAAGACAAGCCATCTTTCTTATACACCAGTGTTGGACAGATTCAGACACCTCTGGTCGAGATTAAAGCTCAGCTTCTAGAATTCCAGATGTTCCCCGGGTGTGAGCTCGGTTGTGGGTATTGCAACATTTCAGTCAATGGATGTGATAACTTGAGGAGCAGCATAGATGGTCTTATCAAAAGTGGTATACTTCAGATCACAACAACGGCGCCTACAAATCCAGCAATTCCTTTGACAACAATTCCTGATTCTTCTACAACTGCAACAACAATCATTCCGACCAATTCATCAATATCATCAACAATGGCTCCATCTATCACTTCAACAAATCAAATGTCAACAACCATTTCTTCTATAACATCAGCATCCCTTTATTCAGCAGAATCTTCTACAACGCCAACAGAAATTAATGAAGATGTCTCAGCAGTCATCATCTACTATGATCCATCAGATGTTCCTCCAAACAACAATTTTCAGCAACAAACAGTGGCACCTCCTGCCAGGTCACCAGTCACCATTTACTACGATCTGCACACTGTTATTGTACCCTCCTCTGCAGCAGTCAGTCCAGTTACCATCACGGTACCTGGGCCAGTTCCATATGAAAGCAGTAATGTCATACCTTGGCATTATGGCTCTGACCTTTACTGCAACGGGGAGAAAATCACTTTGGACTCTTCAACTTCTTCTCCACATATTGATAATGTTGGGGGAGGCGGAGGCTTCACCAGAAGCGGACGCCTTTTTGCCTCACAATTGCAAAGACCTAATGCCGAAGCAGAAGCTGCTGCCAAAGCAAAGGGGAAGAGTGTGATATCTGAAGAACCAATTCTCAAAGAAACTCAGAAGACATCTTTTGAACATGATGTAGACGAATTTATGAGGATTATAAAGAGAAGTGATTACAAAGTGGTGGATCAGCTTCACCAAACTCCCTCAAAAATCTCCATATTATCCCTGTTGATGTGTTCTGAAGCTCACAGGAATGCATTACTAAAAGTCCTGCATGCAGCATATGTGCCCGAGGAGATCACTGTTAATCAGCTAGAAACTGTGGTAGCAAATGTCAACACCAGTCATGGACTGGGCTTTACCAATGCTGACTTAACAACTGAGGGGCGTAACCACAACAAGGCTTTACACATCACTCTAGAATGCAAGGGTGTTGTTCTATCCCATGTACTGGTGGACACTGGGTCTTCACTCAATGTTCTACCAAAGAAAGCCTTAGTGAAGCTGGAGTATGATGGCTTGGCACTACGTCCGAGTAATTTGGTGGTGAGAGCATTTGATGGCTCTAAGAGATCAGTGCTTGGAGAGATTGATCTGCCTGTGATGATTGGCCCGCAGACTTTTAAAATTACCTTCTACGTGATGGACATTCAGCCGGCCTACAGCTGTTTGTTGGGTAGACCCTGGATCCATGCCGCTAGCGCTGTTACGTCTACCCTTCACCAGAAGCTGAAATTCGAGTGGGAAGGCCAGATCATCACCATCTGTGGTGAAGAAGACATCTTTGTTAGCCATCTGGCTACGTATAAGTATATTGAGATGGATGGGGAGATCCATGAAACTATGAGCCAGGGGTTTGAGGCCCTGAACATAAATGAAGCATCTGCTGTACTGGGAACCTCCATGACATCTTATCAGCAAGCCAGGAAGGTTGTTGAAGAGGGTACTGCCCAAGGCTGGGGCAAGCTGCTGCCCGTGGAGAAGAAGGAGGACAGATTTGGGTTGGGTTACAGACCAACTCAACAAGATAAATCAGAGGCTGCCCAGAAGCCCAGTTTTGTCAGCGGGGGAATGCTCACCCCGGATGCAGTGAACAACTTGGAAGACAAGGAAGAAAGCGACCGCAACCTGGAGAGCTGGATACGTCCAAGGATCCCGGGGAGCCAAGTCCTTAACTGGTCTTCCCAGGAAATTATAAGGGTTACTCCTGCAGAGTAATTATTATTTCCTGTATTTTTAAGCATGCATCAAAGTCTTGCATCTTGCCCAAGATGACAAGACTCATTTTGTAATCGGGCCATCTTGTAATTTTGTGCAAACAGATCAATCAATGAATATCGGACATCTTTTGCAAATGAGTCTTCTCCTTTTTCGCTCATTGTTTTCCATTTTTCTTTTTGTACAAAAATAAAATGGCAATGTTTTCCAAAATGATAACTTCATTTCACTTTTTCTAAACAAGATTAAAATCAATCACTAAAATGAACAATCTAAACCCTTGCAGAGAGTGCCTTTCAGACTGCACCGACCACAACACTGCTATGGCTTCGTATGACTTTGACAATCCAATCAATCAAGCTGACGAAGGGGTTGAAGAAGATTATGAGCTTCCTGAAGAGCTAGCCAGGTTGTTGAGGCAAGAGGAGAAGGTTATCACCCCTCATCAGGAGGAGGTTGAAACGGTTAATCTTGGTACAGAGGAAGACAAAAAAGAAGTTAAGATCGGGGCCTGCCTACAAGACTCAGTGAAAGAGCAACTGATTGATATGCTTCGAGAGTATGTGAATGTCTTTGCTTGGTCTTATCAGGATATGCCAGGGTTGGACACCGATATTGTCATGCACAAGCTGCCTTTAAAAGAAGACTGCCCACCGGTAAAACAGAAGCTGCGTCGTACTCGCCCAGATATGGCAATGAAGATAAAAGAAGAGGTGCAAAAGCAGTGGGACGCCGGGTTCCTTGATGTGACTAGTTACCCGCCGTGGATCGCTAACATTGTACCTGTGCCTAAGAAAGATGGCAAGGTGAGGATGTGTGTGGACTACCGGGATCTGAACAGAGCCAGCCCGAAAGATGATTTCCCATTACCTCACATTGATGTATTGGTGGATAATACGGCTCAGTTCTCGGTATTCTCCTTCATGGATGGATTTTCAGGATACAATCAGATCAAGATGTCACCTGAAGACATGGAGAAGACAACTTTTATCACACCCTGGGGCACGTTCTGTTATAAGGTGATGCCGTTCGGACTGAAGAATGCTGGTGCAACGTATCAACGGGCTATGGTAACATTATTCCACGACATGATCCATAAAGAAATCGAATGTTATGTGGATGACATGATTGCCAAATCCCTCACAGAAGAAGACCACCTGGTGAATCTGCTGAAGTTATTCAAGTGTCTGAGGAAGTACCAACTGAAGCTGAACCCCAACAAATGCACATTCGGGGTGCGATCTAGTAAACTGCTGGGATTTATTGTGAGCGAAAAAGGGATTGAAGTTGACCCTGACAAAGTCAAAGCCATTCAGGAAATGCCTGCGCCAAGGACTGAAAAAGAAGTTCGAGGGTTCTTAGGTAGATTGAACTACATTTCAAGGTTCATATCTCACCTTACTGCGACTTGTGAACCCTTGTTCAAGTTGTTAAGAAAGGAACAAACGGTTAGGTGGAACGAAGACTGCCAGAGGGCTTTTGACAAAATCAAGGAATACTTACAAGAGCCTCTGATCCTTATGCCTCCAGTTGAAGGAAGACCTCTAATAATGTACTTGACAGTATTAGAAGAGTCAATGGGGTGTGTGTTGGGCCATCATGACGAGTCTGGTCGAAAAGAGTATGCAATATACTACCTGAGCAAAAAGTTTACCGACTGTGAACAACGTTATTCACTGCTCGAGAAAACTTGTTGTGCTTTAGCGTGGGCTGCTCGCCGACTAAGGCAGTATATGTTGACCCACACTACCTTGCTGATATCAAAGATGGACCCGGTTAAGTACATTTTTGAGAAGCCAGCACTTACCGGACGGGTTGCAAGATGGCAAATGATCCTCACAGAATATGACATCCAGTACACATCTCAAAAGGCCATCAAAGGCAGTGTATTGCCCGATTACCTTGCTGAGCAACCCATTAATGATTACCAGCCTATGAGATTTGACTTCCCTGATGAAGACATCATGTTCATAAAAGCAAAAGATCATGAAGAGCATGTTCACACTGAAGGGCCTGACCCAGAAGAAGAATGGACTATGATGTTTGATGGGGCTGTTAATATGAATGGTCGTGGTGTTGGTACAGTACTCATTACGCCTAAGGGAGTTCACATGCCTTTCTCGGCAAAGCTCACCTTTAACTGCACTAACAACGAAGCTGAATACGAAGCTTGTATTGTGGGTCTTGAGGAAGCCATTGACCTCAGGATCAAGACTTTGACTGTATTCGGAGATTCAGCTCTGGTAGTTAATCAAACCAACGACAAATGGTACACTCACCAGGATCATCTGATACCTTATAGGGACTATACAAGAAGGTTATTGACTTTCTTCACAACGGTCAAGCTTGAGTATATCCCTCGGGACGAGAATCAGTTTGCAGATGCTTTGGCTACCATTTCATCTATGATCAAAGTTCAAGCTGCCAACTTTGTACCTCGGATCTCAGTGTCCAGACTTGACAGACCAGCATATGTATTTGCAGCAGACGTTGTAAAGGATGATAAACCTTGGTTCCATGATATTAAGTGCTTCTTGGAGGATCAAACATACCCACCTGGGGCATCTTCTAATGATAAGAAGACTTTAAGAAGGCTTGCTGGTAGTTTCTTTCTGAATGCTGATGGTTCCCTGTACAAGAGAAACTTTGATATGGTACTCCTCAGATGCGTTGACAGGAACAAAAGCAGACTTGTTGATGCACGAGGTACACGAAGGATCCTTTGGTACCCATGCTGGAGGACATGCAATGGCTAAAAAGTTGCTAAGATTAGGATATTACTGGATCACAATGGATGCCGACTGTTGTGCATATGCCAGAAAATGCCATAAATGCCAGATTTATGCAGATAAAGTGCATGTGCCTCCCAATCCTCTGAATGTGATGTCTTCACCATGGCCCTTCGCCATGTGGGGCATTGATATGATCGGCAAGATTGAACCGACTGCTTCAAATGGCCACAGATTCATCCTGGTAGCCATTGACTATTTCACCAAGTGGGTTGAAGCAGCCTCCTATGCAAACGTTACAAGGCAAGTGGTAGCCCGATTTCTGAAGAGAGACATCATATGTCGGTATGGAGTTCCCGAGCGAATTATTACTGATAATGGTTCCAACTTAAACAACAAAATGATGGCAGAACTATGCCGGGACTTCAAGATCCAACACCACAATTCTTCTCCTTACAGGCCAAAGATGAACGGCGCTGTTGAGGCAGCTAATAAGAATATCAAGAAGATTGTGCAAAAGATTGTAGTCACCTATAAAGATTGGCATGAAATGATACCATTTGCCTTGCATGGGTACCGTACGTCAATCAGAACATCCACTGGGGCAACACCGTATCAGCTTGTGTATGGTATGGAGGCAGTCCTACCCGTTGAAGTTGAATTACCCTCCCTGCGGGTACTGATGGATGTTAAGCTGAACGAAGCAGAATGGGTCCGGTCCCGATACGAGCAACTGAATTTGATTGAAGAGAAGAGGTTGGCTGCAATCTGTCATGGGCAGTTGTATCAAAAAAGAATGAAGAAAGCCTTTGATCAGAAAGTCAGGCTCCGAGAGTACCAAGTAGGAGATCTGGTGCTGAAAAGACTCCTCCCTCCTCATACAGACCACAGGGGCAAGTGGACTCCGAACTATGAAGGGCCATTCGTAGTAAAGAAAGTTTTCTCTGGTGGAGCACTGATGCTCAGCACTATGGATGGTGAAAACTTCCCGTCCCCTGTGAATTCAGATGCAGTTAAAAAATACTTCGCATAAAAATGACCCGCTGGACATAAAAACAGAATGTAAGTCCAGGCAAAAATAGGGCATCCCAGCGAGTCAAAAACAGAATAAAAGACTCGGGCAAAAATAAGGGAAATAAATAAAAAAAGTACACCCGCTGAGTTGAAAAGCCGCATTGGACAACTCAGGCAAAAATGGGTATCCCGATGGATCGAAAACCCGAAAGGGCGATCCATGCAAAATAAGGGAATAAGCGAACAACTGCATTCTGAATCCGTCTGTATCACTTACAACTTGGTAAGCTTCGAAAGGATCAAACCTCTTTCAGAATCAGCCTTCTTCAGAAAGCAGGACGAGAAGAACGTCAAATGTCATACGAGTCATAGCAAAGGGAAGCTCCTTAAAGCATCATCAACATTGCCAACATCTTTTGTTTCTCAATTTGTAACAATCTCCACATTTTAGGGGATTTGTTTCTTTGACTGTATCTTGCCAATTCAGGGCACACGAATTAATAAAATCAGATTTTCAGTCATGTTTCGTCTCGTACATTTTATTTACATTTGCAAAAATGTCCGATGTCTTTAGGATACTGATTGCATAAATACAAATGTTTCTTTTAAATACGTGCTTGCAGGAAATATACTTACTCCTAGGAGTGTCTAAACTCTTAAGATGGAATCTGGTAAGGGATACCTCGGGATTACTTGTGCGTTTCTCTGTCTTTTCAGGATTGCAGGTATCCAAAGCACAACATGGGGCATGAAAACTCCACCCCAGCAAGTTGGCAAATCATTATCTACTCAGACTATCTCACAGATAGCACCGGAGGTGCTTTCTCCCCAGCTGAGTTGCCATCCATTATTCCTCCTCGGCCAAGTACAAAAGCCAGGGAACCATCTCCCCACAGAGTGTCAACCTCTATCCAGAAGAGCAACACCAGAAGATCTCACAACAGAGTAACAAAAAGCTTCTACAAACCCCAGCTGGGTCCCTCATTACAAGGATAGGTCTAGCAATGTCCTATTTCCCCAAGCAGAGTCATACATGACAGTCCTACTAGTGATCTCATCCCCAGCTGGGATATTCTTCAAGCAGATCAGCCAGAGATCATCGCAGCAACGTGATCCGGACCTCGGATCGATACCTTTGCATAATCATAGCATTCGCATCATATTTTCCCCCAGAGCGTAGCATTCCGTCTAATACGGAGCATTACGGCAAAAATCAAACATGCCGCATGAACATAAGCCATGTTCTGAATCAAACACTTGTAAATACTGACAATCCATCAACCATATATAGGAAACTCCCCAGATTCCCCGGCAGAGAGCCAAGGCCTCTTCACTAAAGATACAGATGCTTCCTGGCACCCGTCTGTATCATATCCCCCAATAGAAAGCCAAAGTGTCCCCTTTGCACTCACAAATACTTATACACAACCTCCTTGGTACACCTACACTTGTTTATATCATACTTCTCTCCTTTTGACACTAGTCCGTGTCACTCTCCCCAGCAAGTTAAACACTCGTCTATACACCGCTCATACTTATTACTCCTGTTTCACTCATACAGATACTCGTCCGTATCTTGTACACACCACTTATGCCCCCTCAGATCCGACACTAGTCCATGTTCTTTGTTAACCAGTTGGTACTCGTTCGTACCATCATCTCTGAACATGCGTCAGCGTTTGTTTCTACTGATACTCGTCCGTATCATGGTCTTAAGGATGCTCGTTCGCATCTTTAATCCATACACAATTTCAAACACTTTTGTCTTCTTGAATTTAGACACTCGTCTGTGTCTATCATTCCCCAGAAGGGTCCCTTTAGATCCGACACTCATCTTTGTTCTTTGTTAACCAGTTGATACTCATCCGTATCATCATCTCTGAACATGCGTCAAGCATTTGTTTCTACCCGATACTCGTCCGTATCGTAGTCTTAAGGATGCTCGTCCGCATCTTTAATCTATACACTGTATCAAACACTTATACCTTTCATTTCCTTGGATGTAAACACTCGTCCGTGTTTACTATTCCCCAGCAAAGTCCCCAACAAAGCTTGTTGAACTATTTCCTCTTTATCTGGCATTCGTCCTATGTCATGATACCCTTTCGGCAGCCGTACCCTGCCAGGTGATCGTCCTTCACCTCTTTGATGATCGTCCTTCATCATCCTCAGTGGAGTCTCTATTTATTAGAACCCCTTCCTATCCGACATTCGTCCTATGTCGTGATATTTCCAGCAGCCGTCCCCTGCTAGGTGACCGTCCTTCACCTCTTGATGATCGTCCTTCATCATTTTATCCGATGGCCGTCCCCATCGTTGATCTTGTTAACTGACATTCGTCCTATGTCATGATAAACCCTGAGAGCAGCCATACCCTGCTAGGTGATCGTCCTTCACCTCTTGATGATCGTCCTTCATCATGCTTATCTGATGGTCGTCCCCATTGTCGACCTTATTACCCGACATTCGTCTTATGTCGTGGTACTTTCGGAAGCCGTACCCTGCCCGGTGATCGTCCTTCACCTTAGATGAATGTCCCTCATCTTATCCCCAACAGAGCATCCGTCCCCTGCTAGGTGATCGTCCTTCACCTTTGATGACCGTACCTCATCGTTCATTTCATTTACCTATAATCTCCAGAGAGTCTTATGGCTTCACTTGATGGCCGTCCCCATCACAATCTCTTATATCCCCAGCAGTCGTCCTCTGCTCGACGGTCGTCCTCCGTCGCCCGCACTTTATAGTCATACTTTATTTTCTTTTACAATCTATATCCCTTTTCTTCTTCATTCCGTGAGTGCAAATTTCGGATTGTCTTGGGTATTCAACCACAAGTTATCTCGTTCGTCTGTTAAGCCGTTGCTTACATCCTACACAGCTAACTCATGTTTGAATAGGGGCAGCTGTAAACACCCCAAATTTGCCCTCACCCATTCACACCATGGCTTGTGATCTTTTCATATGCATAAGTTCAATCATAGCATCTCATACCACATTTTTTATTCACTGCATTGTTTCTAATTCATCTGCATCTAGGGTTTGTGATCTGAGCAATCCAAGAGCTATTTGAGCCACTCCAAAGGTCTTCAATCACTTCAAAGGGGTCCATGTATGTTCAAGTATCATCTTACATCCCCACAAAGTCAAGAAAGTCAAAGAACCTCAAGAATTGAGAATGGCATGGAAGCAGAGCCAGGTTTAACTGCACAGATGACCTAGAATTAGGGTTTTGGTTTCAAAGGCCATAACTCCAAATTTTTTGGTCATTCTTGTTTCTATTGGTCTCTATATGGTATAGGGATCATGCATATCAAGTTTCATGAAGAAATTCCATGGGGAAGGCATCTAACCAAGAGTTGACTTCTTGAGCAAGTCAATGAAAAATCAGGGCATCTGAGGCCCCCAATGACCCAACCAAAGGGTGTTCTTCATCATTTTTAATGTGTATGATCTTTATTTGATCATAGAAGATGTTATAAGTTCACAAGATTGAATAATTTCAAGCCATTTGCAAAGTTGCCTTTTTGGGAAAATGACTTGTAATGGAAACTTGCCATTTTGGGAAACTTTTTCAACCCTTGCTTTTTGATTCAAAAATGCTTCAAATGGGAAAACTTTGGTCATGAAAGTTGTAGAATGGATCATTCCCTTTTCAAAAAGTACAAGAACTTATGCTAATTCATTTTGGATCAAAAGTTATGGCTTGTCAAAGTTGGAAAAAATCACATAATTTCAAGTTATGCACCAAAGAGGCAAAGTTGCAAAATCCCTTGCCAAGGCAAAATGAAACCTCAAAGTGACTTCTAATCCTTGCACAAACATAAACCATTGCCTAAAATTCAGAATGCACCAAGAGTTTGTCCATTTTCATGACTTATGGATCAAGAAACTTCAAAAGGGGCAAAAAGTCACAAAGATGCAAAACATCATACAAACCCTAATCCACTTGCTAATTGGCTTCAAATCTGATCCCATGGTTCTCCTCATTCCTTGCTGCGCAGGACACCCCCATTGTCCTTGGCCTACCATTGACCCATACCTCTCTTACACAAAACTTGACTTTTTGCATAAAGACCCATACCAATCACAATAGGGCACAACCACTCCTCTGACCTATCCAAGAGTGATAAGTGGACCAAGTGCAACATAACACACCACACACACAAGCCTGAAACTCTCTCCAAGCCATAGCACCAAGCTTTGCCCTCTTATGCATTTTCATTCGAAACACCTCACACAAGCATCAAACATAAAAACAAACTCCATAGAACATCTCAGCATGTCTCACTGATCATCCCTGGCCCTTCACCTTGCCCTGAAACTCCCTGAAATCAAAATACGATTTCTCTCCCTCACTAAACAGAACCCCATCAATCTCTCAAACTAGCCCAAATAAACTCCAAACAAGCCTTGCAATCATCTGAGGGAAGTCATTAGAGTTGATTGGAAGCAAGGAAGCAGGCTGAAAGCTCCAAACTGAAAGCTTCACTTCAGGTAGCTTCAAAAATTATTTTTTCCAGAAACCTTGTTTTAAGTTACTAAAATGATCTGCATGTTCCCCTGATTGTTTTGCACTTTGTATTTTTGAAAATGATTGAGTATTGAGCATGTATTGCATCTCTGAAAGTTTGGCCATTTTCATGTTTTTGATTCGAATCATGGTTTTGAGTAAAAAGAAATGGATTTTGAGGTTAGATTCATGTTTAGGGAGATGGAGAGGTTTGATCTGGAGCTTTACAGCTCTTAAAATGACCAGGAGAGTGAGTTTGAGATTTCTCAGGGAGGGTGTCACCGGAGAAGACGACCGGAGCTCTTCTCCGGTGACCTGAAAGTGATTAAATGTTAATTAGGGTTAGGGCACCAGGTTTGAATGTAGGCCACTGGATGTTGTTTCCCGCGCGCGTCTCAAGGGTCAGGATCATGTCATTAGTTGTTAATTAGGTTTAATTTAATTAATTAATCAGGATTTAGGAAGTTTGAACTTGGGCCGTAGGATTGCGCGCCAAGTCAAACCTTCCCATCCCAGATTGCATCTGATCCTCTCATTTTGCATACTTTTCCATAATTCAATTTTTATTCATTTATTTTGCATTTGTTTTATACGAATTATTTAAAATAACAAAAATCATTTAAAAATTATGAAAATTTTTGTCAAAGTTTCCATTAATTTTTAAGACCCAAAAATATTTTTATTTTTTGCATTAAAAATCATTTTTAAATCATTTAAATGTTTATTTTTAATTAGTTAATGAAAATTAATTAATTAAAAATACATTTAGGTATTTAAAAATCACAAAAAAATTCACATAGCATTTAAAAACATTTAGAAACATTATCCAACTCTCAAACCAAATTTCTTTTTTGTTCTTGATGCCTTTTGATCATTTTCATTGGATTTAATTTCATTTCAAGGCAATATTTTATGTCAAACTTCAAAAATTCATTTCTGCCTAACCCTTGAGAGTTGGATGATAATTCTTTTGGCATTGCATCTTGCATAGCATGTAGTTTATAGGATAAAATTGATTTGAATTGATCTTGCATTTTCAATTTGTTTAGAATTTTTCTTGACAAGGTACCCCAAAACCCTAACAATCTTAGGAAATTCATAACTTTCACTAGGTTAAGAGTTGGATCCCCTCCTTTGGGCAATGAGTTTGTATAGGTTTAGGGTATCTTTGATTGAATTTTCAAATTTTTATCATGTTGTTTGCTTCTGGTTTTGGATTTTTGCTTTGCATGATGCATGAAACCCTAATTTGTGCCTTCTTTTGCATCCATTTCTCATTTGCTTGCATCCATTGACTTGCCATGACATGTTGTGCATTCATTTGATTCATGATACATCTTAGGACATATTAGAATCATGTTTGATCATTACATCTTTCATTTGCCATGTCGTATGTCATTTGCATTTCATAACTTTTCATGTACATTCTTGGTTCAATACATGCCTCATTTGCATCCTTATGCATGTTTGATCATTCTCATGTCTTGCCTCATGTTTGCATCTTCTCTTAGCATCATTGACATCATGTAATTGCTTCTGATTTTGGTTTGCATCATGACATTTCATCTCATTTGCATTGCATTTCATTTCTTTTGCTAACTTTTCAGGTGGTAAGTTGTTTAGAGAAGTGGATTTGCCTTCACTTCTCTCAATCTCTTTTCATCTCTTTCATATTCTCTTTGCTGCATTTTGTATGTGTATTTGAGTGAGCTTGCTCATTCATGTTCATCTCTTACTTTCTCTCTTCAAGCAACTTGTCTCCTTAAGTGGAGCAAGTTGTTTTGCTTCTCTTTGCTTCTTGTTCCTTTCATCTGCTTCTCTCCTGGTGGTTTCTCTGAAGATCTTCTTGCAAACCTCATTAACCCTAGGAACAACCAAGCATGATAATAATTAGGGTTTGATTAGTCCCCCATTTAGTTTTGCCTTTGTGTCATCATTGAGTCTTCTCTTCTCATCTCATAATCAAGGACTAAACCCTAAAGGTTTTAAGGCTTTGTGATTAAGCTTATGCATGCATCCTTCTATTAGGATGGAGTGTATAACTTTAATCCTAAGTGTTAAACCCTTAATGTGTTTAACTCCTTTAATCAATCCACATAATAATCACTAAGACATCAAGCTTGTAACTTGGGCCTTGCATTAGGGTTCTAATTCTTCCTTAACTGGTTAAGAAGGACTAACCCTAGTGTTAATGGACAAGTCCCCCTCAAGTTGTCTTACAAACCATAAAAATCCACTTTTTCATCTTATCATTAATTAAAATCCACATTAATAAAGGCTTTGTTTTGTCATGAGGTTAATCCCTAATCATGGATTAAGTTGAGGAGCTTTCCTCAGCTTAAATGTTCTCATCTATTATCCTTCTATTAGGATGGTGTAATGGGTCCATTAAATCCTTGATTATGGCTTAATCTCATTACTCAACACTAAACAAAAACACCAAAAACATCTAAATAATTGCAAGTAGGTTAATGATCTTAATCCTACATCATGGTGATTAAGTGTGAGATGCTGACTTCACACTTAAGGTATTCTCATTACCCCTAATCAGAGGGAGGGTGCGATGAGTTTACTAACCCTTGGTTTAGGCTTAAACTCATTAACCTATGACAAACTCCAAAAAGCAATAAAAGACTGAAAGCAAACAAAACAAACAATAATCGTCTCCTCCGGGATTCTTTTCTCACCTCATTCACTCACAAGCGAGAACTTGCTTCTTCCGTCTAATGCAAGACAGTTTGCACCTGAGCCAGACAGGTCATACACTTGAGCATAGGCAAGCAAGCAGTTCACAAGTCAATTTATCTTTCAGTCTCTTCGAGTCGAACTACGGTGTTCTGACTTCCTCATTGCACGAGAGGATACGTAGGCATAACTTAACAGTTATCGAACAAAAGTCTTTGTATATTCCCCCCTCTTCCAGCATTATCCTTTAAGCCTCATAGTCATGAGCATTTCACTCCTGTTCTTACACTGACACTCCACTTATACACTTCACACTTCTCTTACACTGACACTTGCATTCTTTTTCCAGTTTTGATACACAGATTGCACTGACACTACCCCTCTTAAAACACAAATCTTTTAAGCGTGGATCCCGTCGAGTACGACGGACAATCTGGGTGCTAATACCTTCCCAGGTTGTAACCAACCCCCTTTCTCAGTCTCTCTGGTTCGCAACCGCCTTATCCATATCTTTCTAGGTCTATGCAGCATTACCTTTCCCCCGGGATAAAAATGCCTAGCTGGCGACTCTATTCATTTTCTTCTCTTTCGCCGACCGTTCGCGTCTGTACCCCATTTGACCTAGCCTCATTTAGTGGGAGCGACACCTTCTATGACCATACGATAACCCTACGCCTGTCCCGTACATCAAAGGATAAGACTACTTACTGACTAATAGTAAGGACGGTTATATCCCTAAGGAAATAAAAATAACATGAACGACCTTGAGTCGATAGGAAGCCCTTAACTGCTTGCTCACCATTTCAAAAGAAAAATTACTCTTTACACCTCACATTTTCAAAAAAAAATTCTTAAAGTAAAGTGAGCTAAGCAGTTAAGAGCCCATGGATAACCATGGATACAAAGGGTACAAACACATTCCCTTTGTATAACTTACCCCCCGAACTCAAAAACTTTTTCAAAGGTCTTTCCTGTTTTTTTATGCTTTTCTTTATTGGAAAAAATAAAAGTCGGTGACAAATCTTGCTATCCGCAACAGAGTTTTTGTGAAAACAAAAACGACAAAGTCAGTTTTCCCACCGTGTTACACTAGTACACATGATCGTCGTGCATACAAATCAACCCATATGGAAACTGCTAGGTTGACTAGATATAGCTGGTAGAATCCTTAAATAGTCACTGAAACTGTCTGAGTTAAACATCAGATACGAAAGTATGCAAGCTCTCAAAGCCCAGGTACTAGCCGACTGTGTAGTAGAAATGACAATGAAGGAGCATACCATGTGCGGAGCTCGAAAATGGACGGTTTTCGTTGACGGAGCCTCCAGTTTGACAGGAAGTGGAGCATGAATTATTTTGAAAAATGACGATGGTATCCTCATTGAGGTTCCACTCGCCCTATATTTCCCGACGTCAAACAACCAAGTAGAATATGAAGCCTTCTTCGCGGGCCTACGTCTGGTCGAAGATTTGGGCACCGAGGAGGTGATTATCTGCACAGATTCTCAGCTGTACCTCCCAAGTACGAGGGGAATATCAGGTTAAAAATGACAACCTAACTGAATACTTGGCCTTAGTCAAATAAAAGATGGTGAAATTACCCTCCATAGAAGTAAAACACATTCCCCACAAATAGAATGTTCGAGCAAATATTCTATTTAAACTCGTGAGCACAAAAAAGAAGGGCGGAAATAAGTCCGTCATCCAAGAGATACTTCCTCAACCAATCATCAATAAACTGTCATCAATGTTGGATGTAAACGTCATCAGAGACAATGATTGCTGGATGACCCCAATGTATAACTACCTTGTCAAGGATGAATTACCATCTGATCCAAAAGAAGCCAACATGTTCAGATGCAGAGCATGCTCCTATGTCTTGGTCGAGGACAAGTTGTAATGACAAGTATTTTTCATTCCCCTCCTCAAATGCGTCGAGAAAAATTTGGTCACCCACATCCTACGCGAAATCCACAAAGGGATCAACACCCAACATCTAGGCGAAAGGTCCTTGGCCAAGAAAGCTCTGCGGGCAGGATATTACTGGTCGACCATACAACACGACGCAAAGGAGTAAAGAAATATGACAAATGCCAACGACACGTGAACATACACCTAGCACCTCCTAACAAGTCAAAGAAAATGTCTTCCCCTTGGCCATTCGCATGGTAGGACTTGGATATCCTATGACTGTTTGTCATCGGATCAAACCAAAACAAATACTTGATCATTGGCATGGACTATTTCACCAAGTGGATAGAAGTAGAAGCTTTGGCCAAGATAACAACACAAAACATACTTTCTTTCTTCAAACAAAACATCCTTGCCCATTTTGGAGTTCCCCGGGCGATTGTCACCTACAATGGGGCACAATTCACCAACAAGAATTTCCCAGAATTTGTTGCTAACCTAGTAACTAAGCAACATTTAGCTTCTGTCGAGCCCCCGCATAAGAAAAGGCAAGCCGAAGCAGCGAACAGAGTAATCCTACGGGACCTCAAATGAAGACTGAACAAAGTTAGGAAGCATTGGGTCAAGGAACTACATAGCATGCTCTAGGCCTCTTGAACTACACTTCATTCCATGACCAAGGAGACCCTATTTCGACTAGCATACGGAACAAAAGCGGTCATCCCCATCGAAAATGCATGTACTATACAGGCGGACAGGAACTCATATGGACGAGGAAGCAAACAACAAAACACTGAGGGAGGAGCTCGACCTCGTCGAGGAAGTTCGATCAGGAGAAGCCTTCCGCAAATCATCTCTAAAATAAATAAAAAAAAATCGACAAGGAATGATGCTAAAGTCATAAGATGAAACTTTGAGGTTGACAATCTTGTTCTAAGGAGAAATCACAAATATTCTCGCGAAGGAAAACTCGCTGCAAACTGGGAAGACCCTTATCGTATTCGGGAAAAAATAGAAAACTGGGCCTACTACTTAGAAAAACTAAATTAGGAAAATTTTGCTCGACCACAGAACACCAAGAAGCTGAAAAATACTAGATATATGGCGTTTGTCGTCTTGCTCGAGTCAGTACGACGAGCATATAGTACTTACTAGACATGCATACCTAGGTACACGCATTGCATACCAAATATTTAAGAAGTCGGGCCTATACTCTTGAATAAGGAGACCCCTTGTCACACAATAGATCCTCAACCGATTATGTTTTCGTCATCGTACTACGAACGACAGAACACCTAGCTCGCGATGGGATGTTCAGGCTACTAACGCAACCTGCGTATCACTTTTGTACTCTAAAATAACCCTGGCATTCTGACTAGTTCCCCTAACTGTCAGACATAAACATAACTACCGAGCATCCCCCTAAAATAATAACCCAGCTCACGCTAACGATCACTCTCAACGAACATCACACAACACTTGGCAAAAATCATAAACAAAAAAGTTAAAGTGTCGAGCCTGACATACATACACGAGAAGTAAAGAAAAGTAATTAACGACAATAAGCAAAGAAATATGTCCTCCTCAAACGAGCATACATTTATGTAACCATAATAAACAATGTAATAAACAAATAAACACAAGTGAGTAAAAACGACCACCATGGGTCGATATTTCATAAAAAGTAAAAATGGGACCACAAGGGCCAACTTTTTCAAATATTACATAAAGGGGGAAAAAACCTACCGAAAAAAATACATCATTAATCAATGGCATGCAGGCAAAAACAGAAAGAAACTTAATAAAATTTGGGTTGAACAATTGACTGGTTGGTGTCCTCGGTCTCTAACTGACTTTCAGGGGTGGATTGCTCTTAAGGTTGGTCCTTGCCTTGATGTCCTTGCACCGTTGGAACCTCTTGGTCACCTTTAGGTTCCTAGTTATCCAACATCAAGGCGAGAACTTGAATAACACCGTCCACCACACGGTGGGGGTAGCCTATCCCCGCAATAAACAGCTTGACGCCAGGGTTATCTATAATGCCCTATTTATTTAATTATTATTTAATTAAATATCTTTGTATGATGTTTGTTTAATTTAATTGTCTAAGTTGTAGAATGTCGATTTAAGTTGTGTTGTCGGTAATTAAATTAAGTTGATCAAGTTGTAGAAATGGTGTTAGAATGATACTACTATTATAAGTGTGCGCTTACTTGTGGTTAGAAGTAGTAAGATTGGGAGTGTATGAATTAGGCCCAATAGAATTATTAGAATTATAAGTTAAATAGATAATAAGAGAATAAGGTTTATCACTAAGAGGGAAAAATGAGAAGTTTTGGAGGAGTTACGTGAAGTTGTAGAGGAAAGAGGAAAAAGGCAAAAAGCTAGGTTTTGAATCGGAGAGTTAGAGTCGCCTTTAATCCAAGGTAAGGGTGGGGTTCTGACTCTATAATTAGGTTAATGATGAATGATATGTTGGATTAGGTTGGTAGTATTGTTTCTTTGTATATTTATATGTATGTTGTTTGTGTATGTTGATTGTGTAATTGATACTGAAAGTTGGAAAATTGGTTGATGATTTTGAATTTGTCGTAGAAAATTGTTGCAGGTTGATTTAAGTATAATGGTATTTCCTAACTAATGTATACTGAGATGGTTGAAATGTTATTTTGTGATCGATCAGAAGGAAAACTTTGGAACGAATGAGAAAACAGAGAGCTGAGAAGAAGAACAAGAAAATTGCATTGGGACAACTGTCCCTTGTTTGTGACGAACGTCACCTAGCTGGGACGACCGTCTGACTGGGTGTGTGACGATTGTCACTCCCTTTCTGTGACAAGGGCCATGGAGGAGTGATGAACGTCACTCTGGCCAGCTTTCTTATTTTGTGCGTTGAGGCTTTTGTCGTCTGAGATTTATGTTGGAGAGTTATTGTAATACTCACAATGAATATTTTTGGTATATCTTTAACAGAGTATTTTATGTGACATGAAACCTATAGTAGTGTAGTGATTAATTAGTAGCAGACAGAATTTCAGTAGCAGTAGTAATAATTTAGTAATACTTAAAATGAATAATTTAGTAGCAGTAGTAATAGTTAATATGTAGCAGAGAAAATTTCAGTAACAGTGAGGTAATATTTTAGTAGCAGTAATTGTGATAAATTAATTGGAGGATAATCTAGCATAACTTAACCAATGACAGAACCGATCCCAATAATAATATTACTGCATAGTAGAAATATTAGTAAATCTAACAGAAGAATAATTAGCCGGTTTTGGTAGTATTGTCCGAATAAATTCGAGGAGCATTTGTGATATAAGTTGGTTGGTACAGGGTAGGATATTAGTTGTTGTGATATCGTCGTGATTAAGTTGTGAAGCTGTTGGTATGAATTTTGTTGCATTGCCCTTATTAGTGACAAGAATTAAGTTGTAGGCCTATGGCCAATGTTGATTTGTTGTTGTTGTTGTTGTTAAGTTGTAGGCCTATGGCCAATGTTGATTTGTTGTTGTTGTTGTTAAGTTGTAGGCCTATGGCCAATAATGTTGATTTATTGTTGTTGTTGTTAAGTTGTGATAGTGTGTTGTTGTTAAGTTGTTGTAGTATAAAGTTGTTGTTAAGTTGTTGTAGAATGTTGTTGTTACTAAGTTGTGATATTATGTTGTTGTTACTAAGTTGTGATATAATGTTGTTGTTATATGGTGTTGCACCCCAAAATTTGCCCTCACAATACAAGACTTTGTGTGCTAAGAAGGTTCACAAGGTTCACAAGATTCACAATGCTTTCAATACCTTTCATGAGGTTCATGAAGTCTACAAGTTACTTTATGAAGGTTCACAAGGTTCACAAGTTTCTCAACATTTACAAGACCTTTCATGAGGTTCATGAAGTCTACAAGTTACTTTATGAAGGTTCACAAGGTTCACAAGTTTCTCAACATTTACAAGACCTTTCATGAGGTTCATGAAGTCTACAAGTTACTTTATGAAGGTTCACAAGGTTCACAAGTTTCTCAATGTTTACATAACCTTTCATGAGGTTCATGAAGTCTACAAGTTACTTTATGAGGTTCACAAGGTTCACAAGCTTCACAATATCTCCCATGAGGTTCACAAGACATGCTATGATGATTCACAAGGTTCACAAAGTTCACAATTGGGCAAAAGAGTTGACAATTCCCTCAGACAATGCACCTCCTAAGCAGTGCATCCAAAATTAGGGTTTTGACTTTAATCAGGCTAAATGAACTTCCAAGACATAAAGTGAGCTTCATAACATCTTATATGTGTGTAAGAACCCCCATGACAAGTTTCAAGACTTTTCTCAAAAGTTTGCTCAGTCAGATGATCAGATAAGTCAAAATCAGTCAATGCAGTTAAAAAGTCAAACTGAGGTCAACTGTGGTCAAACCAAAGTCAAACTTCATGATTTTTTGCCAACATCAAGTATATGAAGTAAAATTCATCATTTGATCAAGGGTTGATCATGATTCATCAAGGAGATTCCAGATCATCAAGAATCAGGAGTTTCTAAATTAGGGTTTCCTCAGTAAAAGTCAACTGAACTTTGACCAGCCATAACTTTCACATGCTTCATCACCAAGTCTCCACTCAAAGCTCATTTTGAAGGAAATTGAATTCTCTACAACTTTGTGTCTCACAAGCCAATCCCAAAAATGCTTCATTTGGAAGGTATGAGCTAAGACATTATAGGTCATTTCAAAAGTCAACAAAAAGTCAACAACTTCAAAAGGGCATAACTTGAGATTGGTAAATGATATGGACATGAAACCAGTGGGGTTGTTTAGAGGACTCTTCAAGCTTTCCAAAATATCCAAGAACACCCTCATACCATTAAAATTGAAGGATATGTGCCCTTGCAAAGTTGGGAAATTTTGTGATGGTTTATGATGAAAATGGAGGTCTAAAACCAATTCTTTCCAAATGGGCTGGTCAAATTATGATCCAATCCATACACTATCATCATGCACGACCCAAATGATTAAAAATCAGAATTTTTATTATTTTATTTTTATTTATTTTGATTTAATTCATAAAAAATCATTTTAAATAAAAAATAAAATATGAAAATGCAATATTTGATGGAGATTGAGCTTCTAGAATATCTTAAATGATGATTGGAATTGAATGGGAAGGAAATCATAAGATTGATCCAAAAATAGTAAGCCTTCATGCACAAATATTTGAATTTTAAAGCATGATCAATTTCAATCTTTTCATATCATATCTTGTACACAACCAATCAATATTTTGACCTAGATTCAATCACTTATATATACTAAACACAACCCTATTGCCCAAGCACGAATTCCAGCAGCCAAAGATTAAGTTCACCAAATCAAAAATCCTCCAAAAAATTCACATTCGGTTTTCATCCTCCAGGTCATTTGAAGGTAATTTGAGATCATAGTCATGATCCTTGACCTTCTCTGAGTGAAAACCAACTTTCACTTGCAACCAAAACACCTCATAATGCATGATCCGCATCATTCATATGCTTCATAAATTTTGTTTCGAATCATCATATTTGCTAATTAATAATGAATTTTGATCACATATTGATGTTTGTTGATAGCTATAGATGGATTCTGGATCATTTGGTGAAGTTCCATAGCCTGAATCGTGATTCACCATACTTAGGGTTTACGGCTTCAATTAGGGTTTTGTAATCCAGCCAATATAAATGGATTATAAGAACGTGGAATGATTGGAAAGCTTGTTAGAAACTTAATGGCATAATCAATTTCATAAAACCATGCTGTTTTGTCATTGTTTGAATTTTGTAGGTTTTGCTGCAATTTAAAAATCGCAGGAAAATTCGAAGGGCATGAGGAAGAAGACGACTGGTTTGGCGCGGATTTCATGTTTAAATTTTTGATTTAAAATATTATTTTAACATCCTGTTTGTTTATCACAACAGCTGTGTTGGCCCAGTGGTGGGAGGCTTGTGCGTGTAACTTGAGGGCCTGTGTTCGAGACCTGGCTGAGTCATTCTTTTTTCTTATTTTTCAATATAATTGGCAATTGTATTATATTATGCATTGTTGTTGATTTATAACCAGATAGGCTCTCCCAGCCAGGTGGTCATGCGCGTTGCTTGTATACAAGAGGTCCTGGGTTCAACACCACCCCAGGCCTTTTGTTTGTTCATTATTTTCCTGATTTTTTCAAAGACAAGGCACAAAACAAAATTGATCCATTCTATTATCACCAAAGCATGGCTGGCCTGGTGGTACGTTTTGGTATCTGCAAGCATGAGGACCTGGGTTCAAACCCAGCCAAGGTAAGTTTCCTTTTACTATTTTTTCTGTTTTATTTTATTTAATTAATTGGCTTAAAATTGTTTTCTTATTTATCAATTAAAAAATAAATTATGTATATATATATATTTAAATGTTTAAAAAAACAACACTTATATTTTCTAAAAATTCTAAACTCTTGTTTTCTCAATTTAAATTTTTATTATTATTCATGTAATTAAATTATAATATGTGTATATTAATTAAAATAATTTTATATTAAAAACTCTTAAATATTTTTTTTCTAACAAACCCTAATCTTGTAAAAAAAAAACCTCAATTTATTTTCTAAATAACTATTAAAAACCTAATTTTTATTTTCTAATTTTTTGTACATATTCATTTAGTATAATTAATTTTAATAAATATAAATATAATCAAACTTTTCTTTATGTAATTATAAATTGTCCATAATCTAAATTTTTATTCTTTTAATGTATATATGTTTAGAAATAATTAAATTTATGCTAATATTATAATTACAATTTTTATGCTTGGAATTAATAAGTTGCACCTAATTTTAAGTTTTATAATTAAATTGTTTATATTTTCTTAATAATGTCTAATTCTTATTTGCTATTTTTCTTATTTCACTAATCTTATATATTTTTATTATTATTTCTCTAACCTTGTTTATTTTTATTACTAATCATATTATTTCTAATTTCATTTATTTTATTATTATTATTTCACTAACCTCTTTTAATTTTTTATTATTATTATTACTAACCCTTATTATTGTTTATTTATTTATTTATATTTTTGCCTATATATTTATTTTTTGCTATTTATTTTTAATTGCTTATTTATTATGTAATTGCTCCTTGGTGTAATTTTGTAAAATATGTAATTTATTTAATTTTTATGCCATGGTTAGTAATTTAGGGAGTGTAAACATGTATTCTATTTAAAATAAAATTTAGATCACTTTAATTATAAGATAAATATAAATTAAACACTCACACACGTAAGTCGATTTTTAATCGCCATCTCACGTTTCTAAGGCTATCCCTCAATGTTGCCTAATCATAAGGTCAAGTGGGGTGTATAAAGCAAGTCCCTTAAAAGAAAAAATCATCAAGTCCCTAATGGTTGCCTTTAAAGATCAAGTCCCTTTTCGAATAATGATGATAGTCCCTCCTAAATGCTTAATACACCCCACAGTTGCCTTCATAAACAGATGTCCCTCACATGTCCCTTACATCCAAGGTAATGACTACCTATTCCTTAATAATAGGGATAGTCTTACCACTTAAAGGATAAAGAACAGAAAAGACTTAAACTTTAGGGTAGGTACCTCCTAGTTGCTTGCTCACTTCCTTCCAAATTTTCAAACACTTAACAAATTTCAAACAAATTTTCAAAAACAAGTTTTTACGCATCCGTACATGGATCATTATTAACTATTATGAAAATTTTCTATTCACACACTTCACATTTTCAAAAAAAAACATTTTAAAGTGAGCTAAGTAACTAAGAGCCCATGGATAACCATGGATGTAAAGGGTGCTAACACCTTCCCTTTACATAACCTACCCCCCGGACCCAAAAATATCTCTTAAGGTCTTTCCTGTTCTTTTATACCCTTTCCTTTTGGATAAAATAAAAGTCGGTGGCGACTCTTGCTATCCGCAACATAACTAAAGTCAGTTCTCCCACCGTGTTACAGAACTGGCGACTCTGCTGGGGAATTAAATTTAAGAGGGGTACCCTTAGGAATTAGATCACTTTAAATTGTTTGCCTTGTTTGCTTTATGTTTATCTGTTGGGCTCTCATGTGTGAAAGATCCTAACCCGGATCTAGTGTACCTTAGGTAAATGGCAATAGACCAAGGAAACTGTACGACGTATATCGATATGGTTGATCTGGTGGCCATAGTTAGTGTGACTTCTTGGTTGGTGCTTATGTTCCTTAAGTCAAGTTGAGGATAATATGAGGCTGCCATATGTTGTCAATGCACTAACTAACTTTTAGAACCCTAGTTATCCCATCTTGGCCTTTAGAAAAGTAGTGAGGTAACCGACTTTGGTGCAGACTGAAGTTGGTTGACACTCGATACTACGCTCATTGAGATCTTAAACTTGGAGGGTTTTGGTTGGCAAGTAAGTTGCCTACTGAACAACCACCCTTGTGAAGGATCAATGATATTGAGATCCCTTAGAACCTGGTTACTTTTGTAGGACAGAATGAACCATCTTACTTCAGGGGAGGGTACTTACCTTTAAACCTCATGCAAGCCTTTAAACCTAGGGCTATTGTGTGACTTGCTTGTGTGTGCCACATGTTTGTGATTGAACATAACATCATGACATCATCATGCATCATAAGCATAGAATTTTCACTAACCATTTCAAGGACCAAAGGATTTATCTTTGTTCTTTGTTGCAGGTCATGGCTTCAGCTCGTAGAAACACCATCAGGATCAACTTTGTGAGCATACCTGCTAAGCTTAAAGAGTTGGTTTCTCAAGTGTCTGATCATTCCCAGTTCATCAAGAGACATGGTCACCTATTGGATCTAGTCACTTCAGGGTTCAATGAAGACATGATGAGTGTTCTGTTTCAGTTCTTTGACCCTAAGCACCATTGCTTTACATTCCCCGACTACCAACTGGTTCCAACCATGGAAGAGTTCTCTAAACTTCTGGGTATACCTGTTCTTGATCAAAGACCCTTCACAGGCTTGGAGAAGGAACTTAAACCAGAAGTTATTGCTGCAGCTCTACATTTGAAGAAGTCTGACATTGTTCTAGAAACGAGAAGCGGAGTTAAGGGTATTCTTGCCAAGGTGTTGATAGAGAAAGCTCAGGTGTTCTTGAAGGCCATGAGCTATGATGCTTTTGAGGAGATATTAGCCTTGCTGATTTATGGCTTAGTATTGTTCCCCAATCCAGATCAGTTCATAGACGTTCATGCCATCAATATATTCCTGAGTCACAATCCAGTGCCTACATTACTTGGAGATATTCTGCATTCCCTCCATACTCGTACTACAAAGGCACGAGGAACTTTGATGTGCTGCACACCTTTGCTTTCTAGGTGGTTTATTTCTCACCTTCCTTGCTCTGTAATGAAGAATGAGCAAGGGTTCAGGTGGTCCAAGAGGATCATGTCACTTTCTCACTCAGATATCCATTGGTGCTCCAGATCTATGGAGAATGTCACTATCATTGACCGTTGTGGGGAGTTTCCTAATGTGCCACTTCTAGGCATAAGAGGAGGCATCACCTATAATCTCTCTCTAGCTTTACGACAGTTTGGTTACGCTCGGAGTGATGGTCCACATGACATGTTGATTCAGGGCATTGTGTTTGACTACGACAACGATCTTCAAGGTTACCGTCAGAGATTCATACGAGCCTGGGGAAAAGTAAACAGGGTTGACAGCAAGACTCTGGAGCCTAAGTACACTATTCCTATGGAAGCTTATCTCAGATGGGTGCGATCTCGTGCTCAGACTCTCATGATGCCATATCCTGCCGTCCTACCAGTTACCATGGAACCTGTTGCTGAAGGAGACACAGCTTATACCATCCTTCACCCAGACATGCCTACTGATATGGAAGACTTGCAGAGATCATGGATCCAACTGAAGGAGCAAAGGGATACTTTCGAGGCTCATTACAAAGCAAGCCAAGAAAAGATCCTGGAACTAACAAAGCAACTTCACGAGGAACGGAACCTCAACTCATACCTCAACACAAAGAGGAAACGTCCATGGGAGACTTAAAACCCCATCTTTTGTACTTATTTCATTTCATTTTTTGTAAGCCTAAAAGGCAAAACAAAGTTGTTACTAATAAAAGTTTACTTTCGTGTTTGTCTAAGCAAATTTAAATCCTGCGGTCCTTGAAAACATTGCATATGCATTCACATATCATTTCATTGCATCACAGGTTTATAGTTGTGCACAGGTTTCTCATCTTCTCGCTGTTTATTTCAGCAATGGCTCTTGAACAATCAGTTAAGGATCTCCAGGCACAAAATGCACAGTTCCAAGAGCTGATCTTGAACCTGTCCAAGGGGTAGGATGAATTGAAGGCACTGCTGGCCAAGAAGACTAAGAAGACTAGAAGGTCTGCTGGTTTGATCAACATGGGAAGAAGGTTCAAAGGTCTTGCCAAGACCAAAGAACCAGCTGAAGACTATGAATCTGAGGAATCTGAAAAAGAGGGAGGCAGTCTCCACAACACTATGGGGGACTCTAATTCTGAGGCTAATTACTACCATGAGCCTAATGAAGACAAATTCAAGATGCTGGTGGATAGAATGGATGCTATGGAGTTGCAGAAATCATCTGGGCTAGATTTTGAGGATTTGAGTCTGATATCTGGGGTAGTCATACCCATTGGTTTCAAGGTTCCTACCTTTGTTGTCTATGATGGGGTCTCTTGTCCCAAGCTGCATCTGAGGTCATATGTCAGAAGAATTCAACCTCACACTGCTGATAAAAAGTTGTGGATCCATTTCTTTCAAGAGAGCTTATCTGGAGCTCAGCTGGAGTGGTATTATCAGTTGGAGAGTGCCAACATCAGAGACTGGAATGATCTTGCTGAAGCTTTCTATAAACAGTATCAATACAATGCTGACTTAGCCCCCACTCGCATGCAGCTTCAGAGCATGTCTATGGGTGCCAAAGAAAGTTTTAAAGAGTATGCTCAGAAGTGGAGAGATTTAGCTGGAAGAGTTCAACCCCCTTTGACTGACAGGGAATTGGTTGATATGTTCATGTGTACGCTGAATGGTCCGTTCTACAGTCATCTCATTGGAAGCTCATCATCTGGCTTCACTGAGTTGATCATGACAGGAGAGCGAGTAGAGAATGGTATAAAGAATGGTAAGATCCAAGTGGGTACTTCCTCATCAGGTGCTGCAAAGAAGCCTCCCACTGGGAAGAAAGAATCCAATGCTGTTTATGGTCAACCTGATCGTAACAGAAGGCATCAGTCTGTTAGTGCAGTGCATATTTCAAATCCAACTCCTGCAACAACAGAGCAGCCCCAGGGCAACCAACAGAGGGTTAGAAGGCAGTTCACGAAGATCAACATGTCAATGGCTCAGGCATTGCAACACTTGTTGAAGGCTGAACTTATTACTTTGAAAGAGGCTCCTCAGAATCCTAATGTTACCTCTCCCAGGTACAATCCCAATGCACGATGTGCATATCATTCAAACTGTCAGGGACATGATACTAATAACTGCTGGATCTTGAAGAATAAAATTCAAGATATGATTGATGCAGGAGAAATTGAGTTTGATCCTCCGGGTACTCCCAATGTGATTACTGCTCCAATGCCAAACCACGAGAAGATTGTCAATGCCATTGAGGAAGATCTGCATATCCATTCAGTTGATGAATTGACCACACCATTGTCTGTCATCAGAAAGAAGTTGGTACAAGCTGGGTTCTTTCCGGGTTGTCGTGAAGATTGTGTTTATTGTGAGTATAATCCAGAGAAGTGCTTCAGATTGAAAGATGGAATTCAGCGTCTCATGGATAAGTATACTATAGTGTTTGAAAGAAGACCGTCTTCTGTGGAGAGTATGGTAGATCATATTACGCAAGGTAAGAAGACTGAAGAGGTTGACATGGTTGACAAAGTACCGGTGAGAATCACTTCAAAGGGTCCTATTAAAATTACTCATCAGGGTCCAATCAAGATTACTGCTGAAGGTCCTGTGAAAGTTGTTACTGAAGCCAGAGTTGCTCCTGTGGTCATTACTACTCCTGGTCCTATCCCGTATACGTCTGACAAAGCTGTGCCTTGGCATTATGGATCTGATGTTTACATCCATGGTGTTAAGCAAGAGCCTGTAGCTGACGTGCCTGTTGATGTTGACAATATTGCTGGATCTAGTAAGATCACACGTAGTGGAAGAGTCTTCTCTCCTCCAGTTACTTCCAAGAATGCAACTACTCCTGCTGCTACTTCCACCACTGATGCTCGGGGCAAAGGTCCTGTTATTGAGCCTGTGTCTACTGATGTACCAGTTGCTGATGATCTCTCTAAGCAGATGGAAGAAGTATTGAAAATCATTCGCAAGAGTGATTATGACATTGTTGATCAGTTGGGGCATACTCCCTCAAAAATTTCTATGCTGTCCTTGTTGTTATGTTCTGAGGCTCATGCCAAGTCCTTGATCAAGTTTCTGAAGACTGCTCATGTACCCAGTGCAATTTCTGTTGACCAATTTGAGAACTGTGTTGCCCACCTGACCTATGACAATGGGTTAGGATTTTCTGATGTTGATTTGACCCCTGCCAAGAGGGATCATAACAGGGCCTTGCATATTTCAATTGAATGCAGGGGCACTACCCTGTCACATGTGCTGATAGACAATGGTTCCTCTTTGAATGTGTTGCCCAAGGAAGTCCTGAACAAGCTGAGTCCTGAAGATGCTGTGCTGAAGCCCAGTAACATTGTGGTGAAGGCTTTTGATGGTTCTAGAAGAGTAGTACATGGGGAAATTGATCTTCCAATCAAAGTTGGCTCCCAGGTGTTTACTGCTACATTTTTTGTGATGGATATTCGTCCTTCGTACTCTTGTCTGCTTGGTCGTCCCTGGATCCATGGGGCAGGTGCTGTAACCTCTACCTTGCACCAAAAGTTGAGATATCCGGTAGATGGAAAGGTTGTTACTGTCTATAGAGAAGAAGAATACTTTGTCAGCCATGTAAACACTTTCAAGTATCTGGAAATGGAAGGTGAATACATTGAGACTCCGTGTCAGACGTTTGAAGTGGTTCCTTGGGTTGTTAATGATTATGTAGCTCCTCCTGTTGTGAAGAAAGTTCCTGTGGTCACCAGAAAGCCTCCAACAATGGCAATGGCTTCCCTCAATGATGCTAGAGCTGTGGTGGATGAAGGTGGTTGTACTATTTGGGGTCAGCTTCCTGATATTCCATACAAGTCTGACAAGTTTGGTTTGGGTTTCACTGCAGAGTCCCAGAAGGCTGTTCGTCGTGCTCGTGCTGTTCATATCACCAATCAAGGGGTTATGAAAGATCAGATCAATGCTGTGGGAGACTATGATGGAGACTACAACCTGGATGCTTGGATTTTTCCTACTGTGGGTGCTGGACTCAATAATTGGAAAGCTGAAGATGTTATCCCTATCTCCTTTAGTCAGGAGTAAATACTATTACTGTGTTGTTTTTTTTTAAATTTATAATTTCTTGAACAATAAAACTTTCAAGCCATGTGCCTTACCCGGGGCACAATGGTGTGCTTGTTACGGGCTGTCATTTCATTTGCATACTTCATTCAATAAAATCAGTGGACGTTTCGTTTTCGTAAATATTGTGTTCCTTGTCTTTCTTTTCTTTTATTTTTGTTTTATCAGCTATGTGTTCTTACACACACCCACGTCACTAAAATGCAGATCCTCATCCACTCTGGATCCTGTTGATAACAGTTCTACTATTGCCAATTATAATTTCGAGAATCCGATCTATCAAACTGAAGACGGAAATGAGGACGATTGTGAAATACCTGTAGAGCTTGCTAGGTTGTTACAACAAGAAGAGAAAGCTATACAGCCACATGAAGAGCCAGTCGAAGTTGTGAATCTGGGAACTGAAGAAAACAGAAAAGAGGTCAAGATAGGGACTGATTTAGAGGACCGAGTCAAGAACAGGTTGATTCAGATGTTACGTGACTATGTGGAGATCTTTGCTTGGTCTTATGAAGATATGCCAGGGTTGGATACAGACATTGTGGTTCACCGTTTGCCAGTGAAAGAAGATTGTCGTCCAAAGAAGCAGAAGGTTCGTCGTATGCGTCCTGAAATGTCAGAAAAGATCAAGGCAGAGGTAATGAAACAGTTTAATGCAGAGTTCTTAGCAGTGACTTCTTATCCTCAGTGGGTTGCAAATGTGGTACCAGTTCCTAAGAAAGATGGTAAGGTACGTATGTGTGTAGACTACAGAGATTTGAACAAGGCTAGCCCTAAAGATGACTTTCCACTTCCTCATATTGATATTCTGGTAGACAACACTGCTCAGCATAAGGTATTCTCTTTTATGGATGGTTTCTCTGGTTACAATCAAATCAAGATGGCACCTGAAGATATGGAGAAGACAACATTTGTGACACAGTGGGGCACCTTTTGCTATAAGGTAATGCCATTTGGTTTGAAGAATGCAGGGGCAACATATCAGCGTGCTATGGTGGCTTTGTTTCATGATATGATTCATCATGAGATAGAGGTATATGTGGATGATATGATAGCCAGATCCCAGAATGAAGAGCAATATCTTGATCATTTGCGTAAATTGTTTAAGAGGTTGAAGAAATACAAGTTGAGGTTGAACCCAAACAAGTGTACTTTTGGAGTTAGATCTGGAAAGCTCCTGGGTTTTATTGTCAGCGGAAAAGGTATTGAGGTGGATCCTGCAAAAGTGAAAGCTATACGAGAGATGCCAGCTCCTCGTACTGAGAAGGAGGTTAGAGGTTTATTGGGACGATTGAACTATATTGCAAGATTTATTTCCCAATTAACTGCCATCTGTGAGCCAATATTCAAGTTGTTGAAGAAAGATCAGGTGATGGAATGGAATGATGAGTGCCAGACTGCCTTTGATGAAATCAAGAGATATCTGTTAGAACCTCCAATTTTGATGCCACCAGTTGATGGAAGACCCCTGATTATGTACTTAACAGTGTTAGACAATTCAATGGGGTGTGTGTTGGGGCAACATGACGAGTCTGGTCGAAAAGAGCAGGCAATATACTACCTTAGCAAAAAGTTTACCGACTGTGAAACAAGATACTCACTGCTCGAGAAAACTTGCTGTGCTTTGGCATGGGCTGCTCGCCGACTAAGACAGTATATGTTGACCCATACTACCTTGTTGATTTCAAAGATGGATCCAATCAAGTACATATTTGAGAAACCTGCTCTCTCCGGAAGAATTGCAAGATGGCAAATGATCTTGACAGAATATGACATACAGTATACTACTCAGAAGGCCATTAAGGGAAGTGTTGTAGCAGATCATTTGGCTCATCAAGCAGTAGATGACTATCAGTCAATGAGTTTTGAGTTTCCTGATGAAGACATTATGATTATTACCAAAGAACCTGGACAATATGACGGACCTGAACAAGGATCCCGATGGACTATGGTTTTTGATGGTGCCTCTAATGCACTTGGTAATGGTGTTGGTGTTGTGATTAGTTCCCCTGAAGGTTGTCATACCCCGATTACTGCCAGACTTTGTTTCCATTGTACCAATAACATGGCTGAGTATGAGGCATGTATCCTGGGTATTAAAGCTGCTATTGATATGAAGATTCAGTTCCTTGATGTGTATGGAGATTCAGCCTTGGTAGTAAGTCAGATTAAAGGAGATTGGGATACCAAGCATGATAACCTCATTCCTTACAGAGAGCATGTGTTGTCTTTGATCCCACATTTTAAAGAGATTACCTTTGGACATATTCCACGAAGAGAGAATCAGTTGGCAGATGCATTGGCCACCATGGCATCCATGTTTGAGATCAGCTGGGATGATGAAGCTCCCAAGATTACTATTGATAGATTTGAGAAGCCTGCATACTGCAATGAGATTGACACAGAAGGAGCAGAGGAGAGGCCTTGGTTCTATGAAGTGAAAAGATATCTTGAAGCTCAGGAATTCCCTGAAGGGGCATCTGTCAAAGATAGGAAGTTTCTGAGAAGGTTTTCTGCCAAGTTCTTCTTGATTAATGGGATTCTGTACAAGCGCAACCATGATTCAACTATGCTTCGTTGTGTGGATAAGAAGGAAGCAACTGAGATTATGGAAGACATGCATGATGGGATCTTTGGCACTCATTCTAGTGGTCATACTATGGCAAAGAAGATTTTGAGAGCAGGTTACTATTGGTCTACCATGGAAGCGGATTGCTATCAACACTCCAGAACGTGTCACAAGTGTCAAATTTATGCTGATAAAGTTGATGTACCTCCATCACCATTGAATGTGTTGACTTCTCCTTGGCCCTTTGCCATGTGGGGCATTGATATGATTGGTGAGATCAAGCCTACTGCTTCTAATGGGCATTGTTTCATCCTGGTTGCTATTAATTACTTCACGAAGTGGGTGGAGGCAGCTTCATTTGCATCTGTTACTAAGAATGTTGTGGCTCGGTTCATTAAGAATAATCTCATATGTAGGTATGGCATCCCTGAAAGGATTATCACTGACAATGGCTCTAATCTGAACAACACTATGATTACTGATCTCTGCACGCAGTTCAAGATTAAGCATCACAACTCTTCTCCGTATCGTCCAAAGATGAATGGGGCAGTTGAAGCTGCTAATAAGAACATTAAGAAGATTGTACAGAAGATGACTGTTACTTACAAGGATTGGCATGAGATGTTACCATTTGCTCTTCATGGTTATCGTACTACAATACGTACTTCAACAGGGGCAACCCCATTCTCCTTAGTCTATGGTATGGAAGCAGTTCTGCCCATTGAAGTTCAGATTCCCTCCTTAAGAATTATGAAAGATGCAGGCTTGGATGAAGATGAGTGGATTCAGACTCGACTTGACCAGATAAATTTGATTGATGAGAAGAGGTTAGCAGCAGTTTGTCATGGCCAGATGTACCAAAAACGAATGATCAAAGCTTTTAATAAGAAGGTTAAGCCAAAGGTATATCAGGCTGGTGACTTGGTAATCAAGCGTATCATATTACCACAGGGTGATCCTAGGGGCAAGTGGACTCCGACATATGAAGGACCATTTGTAGTCAAGACAGTGTTTTCAGGAGGTGCCATGATACTGACTACAATGGATGGTGAAGACTTCCCACAGCCTGTAAACGCAGACATAGTTAAAAAATACTACGCATAAAAAGAGACCCGCTAGGTTGACAGGCCTAGGCAAAAATAAGGGCATCCCGGCAAACCAAAAGGGTTTGGGCAAAAATTAGGGATATATATAAAAAGATGTACACCCGGCAAGTCGAAAACCTGAAAAGGCGGCTTGGGCAAAAAAGGGTATCCCGGTGGATTGAAAACCTGAAAGGGCAATCCAGGCAAAAGTTAGGGATTAAAGTGTATGACTATGTCTCGTTTGGATCACCCATAAAACTGCAACCAGTCGTACTACTTACTCAAGCTCGAACAGATAAAGCTCAATCCAATCATTTCCGTCTCAACAGTAGAAGATGAGATACTTGAAGATAATGACAATAGTAGAATTGAAACTCAATAGGATTGTTTTCCCACATAGCTGATTTTCTCTGTTTTGTAAAAAAAACTTTATGACAAAATCCTCTTACTAGGGTTTATGTCTCCTTGTACAAACTTACCCGTGTATGGGTCACTTTTTGATATAAATAAATTCCATCTTTTGAATCCAGATTTACTTTTACCCTATTTACATAAGCGAAACGTCCATTGGTTGTGTTTGAATGTATGTATGCTTTTGAATATGATTGATGTTTACAAGAAATGCATGTATTGCTTAATATGATTGATGTTTACCAGAAATGCATGAAAATGCAGTAATAGTATTTACTAAGGACGAACGAGGGAAGGATTTCAACGAAGCTTCGCCGGTTTATCTTTACAAGAAAACTACAAAACCCTCAGTAGGACGAATCCATCTTCGTAAAGTCTTATCTTCCCTGGAATTTATATCCATCTCTTTTATCCTCATACGGATATACGGGAAATTACTTTCCAATAAGGGTACGACGAACGAGGATGGGATGTTATATCTGCCCTACCATCAAACGAAGACGAAGGTTATGTACACCTTACTATCCCCAGCATACGGAAGGTTATATATACCTTGCTATCCCCGGCAGACGGAAGGTTATGTATACCTCATTATCAAACAAGACGAGAACGAGATCCTCATATTCTTCAACAACGAATCGGGATTTATTTTCCCTGGCCAGCAGTTGTTATACAAAGACATCCAGACGCTTCCGGCAGTATCATATCATACATACATCATTTATATCATACCATAATATACATATCCATAAGTACATAATACATTTACTTAGGTGCATCATACTATGCATGCATACATATTGCATAAATTAACAGTTTCCTTGCAGGATAGTTATATGCAGATAAAACAGCATCAACAATTCACAACAGGTCAGAAATGATCCATACACTACTCAAGATGTCCTCGAATAGCAGGCAAACGGTCCGTAAAAAGATCCATTCCCTGGTTCAAGACATCTCTCAGAAGAACAAATCCTGACGTTCTTTTGACCCTTAAGAGCAAATCCTGACGCTCTTTTGGACCCTTATTCAAGACCTTTTTCAGAAGAACAAATCCTGACGTTCTTTTGATCCTTAAGAGCAAATCCTGACGCTCTTTTGACCCCTTGTTCAAGACATTTTTCAGAAGAACAAATCCTGACGTTCTTTTGATCCTTAAGAGCAAATCCTGACGCTCTTTTGACCCCTTGTTCAAGACATTTTTCAGAGGAACAAATCCTGACGTTCTTTTGACCCTTAAGAACAAATCCTGACGTTCTTTTGGCCCCTTGTTCAAGATTTTTCAGAAGAACAAATCCTGACGTTCTTTTGGCCCCTTGAATAGCAGACAAATGATCTGTACAAAGATCCATTCCCTAATCCAAAATATTTCCAGAAGAGATAATCATCACAAGATTTATTTCTACTGGTCCATCCAACAACTCAAATCATGTTGCATAAATGATTCAGAGACGGCCTATACAAAGACCTAGTACTGATATCCAGTATCAACATAAAGACATCATCATATTCTGATACTTTAGATGGCATCTCTAAGCCCATCACCAGTTCTTCCTGATGGCATCTCTAAGCCCATCTCCAATTCTTCCAAGTGACATCTTCAAGCCCACTCAAGCATATACAACCAAACATCAATATCATGCTATGCACTGGTAAGTGCAAATTTTTGGGCTTTTGTGTTCAATCCCCTTCAACCTTCCAAGTCACGACTGGCAAACATACCAATCTAACCCCTCAGGTTTCAGAAAATTGAACAGGGGCAGCTGTTGCACCCCAAAATTTGCCCTCACAATACAAGACTTTGTGTGCTAAGAAGGTTCACAAGGTTCACAAGATTCACAATGCTTTCAATACCTTTCATGAGGTTCATGAAGTCTACAAGTTACTTTATGAAGGTTCACAAGTTTCTCAACATTTACAAGACCTTTCATGAGGTTCATGAAGTCTACAAGTTACTTTATGAAGGTTCACAAGGTTCACAAGTTTCTCAACATTTACAAGACCTTTCATGAGGTTCATGAAGTCTACAAGTTACTTTATGAAGGTTCACAAGGTTCACAAGTTTCTCAATGTTTACATAACCTTTCATGAGGTTCATGAAGTCTACAAGTTACTTTATGAGGTTCACAAGGTTCACAAGCTTCAAAATATCTCCCATGAGGTTCACAAGACATGCTATGATGATTCACAAGGTTCACAAAGTTCACAATTGGGCAAAAGAGTTGACAATTCCCTCAGACAATGCACCTCCTAAGCAGTGCATCCAAAATTAGGGTTTTGACTTTAATCAGGCTAAATTAACTTCCAAGACCTCAAGTGAGCTTCATAACATCTTATATGTGTGTAAGAACCCCCATGACAAGTTTCAAGACTTTTCTCAAAAGTTTGCTCAGTCAGATGATCAGATAAGTCAAAATCAGTCAATGCAGTTAAAAAGTCAAACTGAGGTCAACTGTGGTCAAACCAAAGTCAAACTTCATGATTTTTTGCCAACATCAAGTATATGAAGTAAAATTCATCATTTGATCAAGGGTTGATCATGATTCATCAAGGAGATTCCAGATCATCAAGAATCAGGAGTTTCTAAATTAGGGTTTCCTCAGTAAAAGTCAACTGAACTTTGACCAGCCATAACTTTCACATGCTTCATCACCAAGTCTCCACTCAAAGCTAATTTTGAAGGAAATTGAATTCTCTACAAATTTGTGTCTCACAAGCCAAGCCCAAAAATGCTTCATTTGGAAGGTATGAGCTAAGACATTATAGGTCATTTCAAAAGTCAACAAAAAGTCAACAACTTCAAAAGGGCATAACTTGAGATTGGTAAATGATATGGACATGAAACCAGTGGGGTTGTTTAGAGGACTCTTAAAGTTTTCCAAAATATCCAAGAACACCCTCATACCATTAAAATTGAAGGATATGTGCCCTTGCAAAGTTGGGAAATTTTGTGATGGTTTATGATGAAAATGGAGGTCTAAAACCAATTCTTTCCAAATGGGCTGGTCAAATTATGATCCAATCCATACACTATCATCATGCACGACCCAAATGATTAAAAATCAGAATTTTTATTATTTTATTTTTATTTATTTTGATTTAATTCATAAAAAATCATTTTAAATAAAAATAAAATATGAAAATGCAATATTTGATGGAGATTGAGCTTCTAGAATATCTTAAATGATGATTGGAATTGAATGGGAAGGAAATCATAAGATTGATCCAAAAATAGTAAGCCTTCATGCACAAATATTTGAATTTTAAAGCATGATCAATTTCAATCTTTTCATATCATATCTTGTACACAACCAATCAATATTTTGACCTAGATTCAATCACTTATATATACTAAACACAACCCTATTGCCCAAGCACGAATTCCAGCAGCCAAAGAGTAAGTTCACCAAATCAAAAATCCTCCAAAAAATTCACATTCGGTTTTCATCCTCCAGGTCATTTGAAGGTAATTTGAGATCATAGTCATGATCCTTGACCTTCTCTGAGTGAAAACCAACCTTCACTTGCAACCAAAACACCTCATAATGCATGATCCGCATCATTCATATGCTTCATAAATTTTGTTTCGAATCATCATATTTGCTAATTAATAATGAATTTTGATCACATATTGATGTTTGTTGATAGCTATAGATGGATTCTGGATCATTTGGTGAAGTTCCATAGCCTGAATCGTGATTCACCATACTTAGGGTTTACAGCTTCAATTAGGGTTTTGTAATCCAGCCAATATAAATGGATTATAAGAACGTGGAATGATTGGAAAGCTTGTTAGAAACTTAATGGCATAATCAATTTCATAAAACCATGCTGTTTTGTCATTGTTTGAATTTTGTAGGTTTTGCTGCAATTTAAAAATCGCAGGAAAATTCGAAGGGCATGAGGAAGAAGACGACTGGTTTGGCGCGGATTTCATGTTTAAATTTTTGATTTAAAATATTATTTTAACATCCTGTTTGTTTATCACAACAGCTGTGTTGGCCCAGTGGTGGGAGGCTTGTGCGTGTAACTTGAGGGCCTGTGTTCGAGACCTGGCTGAGTCATTCTTTTTTCTTATTTTTCAATATAATTGGCAATTGTATTATATTATGCATTGTTGTTGATTTATAACCAGATAGGCTCTCCCAGCCAGGTGGTCATGCGCGTTGCTTGTATACAAGAGGTCCTGGGTTCAACACCACCCCAGGCCTTTTGTTTGTTCATTATTTTCCTGATTTTTTCAAAGACAAGGCACAAAACAAAATTGATCCATTCTATTATCACCAAAGCATGGCTGGCCTGGTGGTACGTTTTGGTATCTGCAAGCATGAGGACCTGGGTTCAAACCCAGCCAAGGTAAGTTTCCTTTTACTATTTTTTCTGTTTTATTTTATTTAATTAATTGGCTTAAAATTGTTTTCTTATTTATCAATTAAAAAATAAATTATGTATATATATATATTTAAATGTTTAAAAAAACAACACTTATATTTTCTAAAAATTCTAAACTCTTGTTTTCTCAATTTAAATTTTTATTATTATTCATGTAATTAAATTATAATATGTGTATATTAATTAAAATAATTTTATATTAAAAACTCTTAAATATTTTTTTTCTAACAAACCCTAATCTTGTAAAAAAAAAACCTCAATTTATTTTCTAAATAACTATTAAAAACCTAATTTTTATTTTCTAATTTTTTGTACATATTCATTTAGTATAATTAATTTTAATAAATATAAATATAATCAAACTTTTCTTTATGTAATTATAAATTGTCCATAATCTAAATTTTTATTCTTTTAATGTATATATGTTTAGAAATAATTAAATTTATGCTAATATTATAATTACAATTTTTATGCTTGGAATTAATAAGTTGCACCTAATTTTAAGTTTTATAATTAAATTGTTTATATTTTCTTAATAATGTCTAATTCTTATTTGCTATTTTTCTTATTTCACTAATCTTATATATTTTTATTATTATTTCTCTAACCTTGTTTATTTTTATTACTAATCATATTATTTCTAATTTCATTTATTTTATTATTATTATTTCACTAACCTCTTTTAATTTTTTATTATTATTATTACTAACCCTTATTATTGTTTATTTATTTATTTATATTTTTGCCTATATATTTATTTTTTGCTATTTATTTTTAATTGCTTATTTATTATGTAATTGCTCCTTGGTGTAATTTTGTAAAATATGTAATTTATTTAATTTTTATGTCATGGTTAGTAATTTAGGGAGTGTAAACATGTATTCTATTTAAAATAAAATTTAGATCACTTTAATTATAAGATAAATATAAATTAAACACTCACACACGTAAGTCGATTTTTAATCGCCATCTCACGTTTCTAAGGCTATCCCTCAATGTTGCCTAATCATAAGGTCAAGTGGGGTGTATAAAGCAAGTCCCTTAAAAGAAAAAATCATCAAGTCCCTAATGGTTGCCTTTAAAGATCAAGTCCCTTTTCGAATAATGATGATAGTCCCTCCTAAATGCTTAATACACCCCACAGTTGCCTTCATAAACAGATGTCCCTCACATGTCCCTTACATCCAAGGTAATGACTACCTATTCCTTAATAATAGGGATAGTCTTACCACTTAAAGGATAAAGAACAGAAAAGACTTAAACTTTAGGGTAGGTACCTCCTAGTTGCTTGCTCACTTCCTTCCAAATTTTCAAACACTTAACAAATTTCAAACAAATTTTCAAAAACAAGTTTTTACGCATCCGTACATGGATCATTATTAACTATTATGAAAATTTTCTATTCACACACTTCACATTTTCAAAAAAAAACATTTTAAAGTGAGCTAAGTAACTAAGAGCCCATGGATAACCATGGATGTAAAGGGTGCTAACACCTTCCCTTTACATAACCTACCCCCCGGACCCAAAAATATCTCTTAAGGTCTTTCCTGTTCTTTTATACCCTTTCCTTTTGGATAAAATAAAAGTCGGTGGCGACTCTTGCTATCCGCAACATAACTAAAGTCAGTTCTCCCACCGTGTTACATATGGTTACATAACTATTACTGTTGTTATTCTGATATTTATGTTGTTTCATACATAACATATCAAGTTGGAGCTGATGCTCGGTAAGTTGGCCTGGATTGGAGAATTAAGTTGAAGGCTTTTATACCTTGTTGATGCCTCTATTAATTGGAAGATTTTTAAGTTGGGAGTTCTGCTCCAATGGTACCACACGCATGTGCATTTTATAAGTCGCATTTCAAGTTGAATTAATTATGTTGTTGTGTTGTGACTTGTGTTAATTAATGTTGGTCGCAAGTTGTGAAATGGTGATTTTTTATAATCTGATCTAATATACTATTTATCATATATCTAATTATATTGTTTGATATATCACCCCTTCTGTTTGAATGTTGCCTCTATGTGGGTAACATGCAGGTAATCCAGAGTGAAGGTTGTCTACCTTCATTAGTTCGAGTCGGTGTCATCGCCTTGATACATAACACTCATGGGGTTGAACGCTAGTTACTATTATTGTTGATTTTATTTTCGTTGCTGAATTTTAAGTTGAACTCGCAAAATACCTTGTTGTTTTGAGGTTGTTTTAAGTTGAACAAAAATGTTATATCATTTAAGTTGAAATTATGAATTCGTTGCTTAATTAAAGTTGTTTTGTTTTCAAAAATTAATTATGTTGTTATCATTTCATCTGAGTTTTTTGTTTTATGTATCTATGTGATTAAATGTTGTGGTTATAAGTTGTAAGTGTAGCTTCCCATTTGTATGTTGGAAGTTTGTGACTCTGATTTTATTATCATCTGTCGGGTAGAAATAGGGTATTACATTAGCCACATTTAGCTGAGCTACAATGTTATCAAGAGAATCAGCAGACACCACTTGGAGGTCATTCTTGGCTTGATCAATCCTAGCAATCAACTCCGTCCGGGTCCTTATTTGCACTCATCAGTTTCCCCGTCGGCAAGAGCCATAACAGACCTTAGCTTAGCAACTAACTCCTCAACAACTTTCTTCTCTGACTCTGCCCTGCTCAGAGCCTCAAGCATCTCCTTATTTTTCTTTCCAAGTCCTTTTTATCTTCGACAACCTTCTTATATTTCTCCTCAACCGTGGTCAAGGATGCATGGATCTACTTTAACTCAAGCTCATGGGTCGAGGTCCCTTAAGTGTACAGTGTTGCCATTTCCAGCACTCACATCATAGTGTCAGTGACAACATCCTGAGCTAGAGCTTGCCTCTTGCTCGGTCTGTCTAGGCCCTTTAGATGCAGGGATTCTTCCTGGTGTACCTGAAGGGTAGAGGTTTCAAAGAACTTCGGCTTGGAAAAACAGGGAGGTAGCTCATGCGTTTCCTTTGGTGGCTCCACGACCAGGTCCAACAAATCCCTGATCCTTGTTCTTTTACCCCTCGAAGAGATCGATGTTGGGCGTCGTTGAGGAGGTCTCCGACCCAGTGCTAGTCACTATAAGTCAATCATTCAGCTGACTCCGGGTGGTCTTATTTCCCCTCCTGCTCGTTGCGTTCTTTACGATATAATCATTGGTTATGGCCATTTTACCTGCAATGATAAAAAACACACGTTAGCAAAAGGAAAAGTACGAGCAAGAAACTAATAATAAGAAAAATGATAAAACATAAAATTACCCATGTAATCAAAGGTGCCTACCCTCGTCGCACATGCGAGGAGCTTGGCCATATCAATATAACGGGGCTCCACTACTTGGCTTCCATCCTTTTCCAAGATAATAGTCCCCTGCTCGGTCTCCCACTGAACCGGGGATAAGTTATCAACAAACTTGGTCAGCTCAACGTAATTGCCCTTATCTTCCTCGCTCATCTCCGCCTGATTGGTCAGGTATGCATCAGTCCCCCTAGCAAAGTGGTCATGACTCCAAGATAAATGAAACTTTAAAAATAGGCGTTGAATCATCCTTCCCAGCTCATCGAACATGGTCTCCCCATTTTCATCAATGTCTTCCTCCAAAGTATATACAAAATCTATGGCCCTATCCGTCAACGGTCCCATGAGATAGTATTGATCCTTCAACATCCAGATTGACTCTGAGAACGCTTTAAATATCTTCGTTTGTTTAAGGGACACCTATCCAAATCGTCCCCACACGATGTGACGTTGGATGTTGAAGACCGTGAAGAATAGAGGAAGTGTGGCCCCTATCGCCAGATAGTCACACGTTACCTCAAACTGCTGGAGGAAGGCATAAGAATTCAGGTGAATGCCTAGTTTCACCCTAACCGCATGCAAGTTTAGTCTAAAAAGCATTTAAATCTAGCCTAAAGCAGAAGATTGGCAAAACTTACTTGTTTTTTGAAGGTCTGACGGTGTGCTCGGGATTTCTCCTCGGTTATTGCAGTGGTTGACAACGGCGTTGCAGGAGACTCTTGAAGAAGATGAAGTCGAGCAAGATATCATGTAAGCAAAAGTGCAAATGAGCCATGCACTTCCCTATTTATAGGCATTCAGAGTATGGGTGGAAAAATCACCGCCCTCCCCGCCCCCGCCTAAAGCCCGCCAAAAAAAAAGCGGGGCGGGCATGCCCGCCAAATTGAAATGGACATAAAAGTCTGGCCCGCCCCGCCAAGGTGGTGGGTTGGAGGGCGGAGGGCTTGCCCGCCTTCATTATTTATTTAATTTTTCTATTTTTTTAAATAAATTCAAAGGCTTTTTTTACTTTTCAATTGAAAAATATCAAACCAACATTTAGAAAACATAAATGGCAAAAAACTAAACCCGTCAAGTATTAATCTTCAATAAAAAATAGAACTTTCAACAAGCTTTCACCTAAAATATAAGCAAAATATAAGCAAAAGTGTTTATTTCATAGGTGAAGAGGGTTTTGGAGGGCGGCAGGTTTTGTCGGGGCGAGCTTTGGCGGTGGCGGTCTTTAGCAAGGCGGGATTTGATGGGCGTAAGGCTCAAAAACCTAACCCAACCAGCCATTTTTAGGCAGGTGCACGGGCCGACCTGACGGGCCACGACCTGTAACACCCATTTTACCCCCATCACAAGTTAAGCAATTTAAATCAAATATCAGAGTAAAACTCGTGAAAAAGGGCATCACATTTACTTCTTAAATAAAAAATCATATGCATCACATTGAGTCCTGTCCCGTAACACGGGTTAATAAAATCATGAAAACACTTTAATCTTTTCTCAATAAATAGGCAGAGAAAAACAATACGTCATAAATTCCTATTTAATAAAATAATCCTCATAAATTTACCTAAATCTCATTTTATCAAAGTACTTAAACAAAATTAACATCTTAATCCAAATGAAGCAAAATCAACTCAAGCGAGAACTCATCCCGATGTTACTGGACACAAAGTAGGACTCCACTTCTAACTAACTCGACAATTCACTACCTCGGAGTTAAGCAAGCACCGAGCTAACCTTGATTATCCGAAGGATGGCATAATAGACCATCACCAGAAGGAAGGCAGAGTGACTAAATTCACATTCAATAAAATAATAAAGAAATTGAGAATTTAAAGAAAACATAACAACAATATCAATCTATCATCATTAGCTCAATTATACATAGCATCATTATCATCACATCATAATAATATTCATTATAACTCATTTATACACAACATCAAGTACATTTCATCATTACACAAAATCGATGCAACTCATGCTATGTCATTTAGAATGATATTCAACCTCTTAATAATGCATGTTATACCGAAACATCCTCATGGATGGACACTGGTCCATCAACCCTCCCCTAAGGGAGCACATCATAACATCATATCATTTCAATTTGCACAATGGGATTGAAGCTACCAATGGACCTAAGTCCCCTCATAATTCAATGCCATGAATACGAGACACAATTATACACACATCATCCTCAAGAAATCATAAACATTGCATGCGCATTCATCATTTAATCATCATTCTCATACTCATTCATACCATCATATTACATACTCATATAACATCATACTACACACTCATCCAACATAATATTTCTACATCATATACTCAGATTTCATAACTCAAGGAAAATCAAATAAGTACATACATCACATAATCACTAATTCTCCTCATAAATCCCCAATAACACATCATACAAAAACTCTATAACATCATACAGCCTAAGTCCTAAACCACCTCAAGAAAATAGTCTTTGGAACATACAAAAATCATTTTCAAACTTCCCAGGGCTCCCTAAGCGAGGCATCTTGCTCGCTAAGCGCCCAACTCCCTGTTTGTGCTCGCTAAGCGAGCTTTGCAAATTCTGCAGATTTCTCTGTGATTTCCAGAATTCCTCTTCTGTAATAAACTCAACAAAAACCCACTTTTCACACCAGCATAGCAGTAGAATCACATTTAACATCAACATTCTTTACCATAACATCAAATACATCATCTGACATCATTATATCCATCAATTATCATGTAATCATCATAAAAACACAAAATCATCAATCAAAACCCTATACCCTAAAACTACACCACACAACCCCAAATTATATTCCCATATTATAATATCGTAAGGAAAATACTCCGAATACCTTAAGTTCTGTAATCTTTCCAATGATTTCCTCGAAAACCTCTCCAACCTTCAAGCCTTAGCTTCTCTTCTTCAGAGCTCTCCTCCAAAAATGTGATCGTTCCAAATGATCGTAGTCTCCAACCTTTCCTTATTTTGTCACTCTTTCCCCTTGGACCTCTTTAGTCTTTCCCCATAAAACCCTCACTAATTCCCCATCAAATGACCATATTATCCTTATCCTCTAATTCCTTTAATTTAATTTAATTTAATCTCAAATAATAGACTAAACCCAATAAATTTAATATTTCTAATATTCATAATATATTAAGTCAACCCTAAAACTCCACAAAACATTAAATAACATCATAAACATCAAAATTCACAAGAAAACACATCAATTAAATTAAAACCGACTTTGGGGGTGTTACAACTCTCCTCCACTTAAGAATTTTCGTCCTTGAAAATGTACCTGAAGCAAACAACATCGGATACGACTCTTTCATATGATCCTCTCGCTCCTAAGTCCAACTATCACCAGCTGATCCACCCCACAATACCTTCACCAAGGCAATCTCTTTACCTCTTAATCTCTTCATTTCTCTACCATCTATTTGCACTGGTGAAACCTCCACAATCAAATTATCTCTTACTCGAACGTCATCCATCTGAATCACATGCGATGGATTTGTAATATATTTCCTCAGTTGTGACACATGAAACACATCATGCAAATTTTTAAGTGACGGTGGTAATGCAATCCGATATGCCATCTCTCGACCCTTTATGAAATCTGATACGATCCAATGAAACGCGAAGTGAGCTTTCTGGACTTCAAAGCTCGCCTGACACCTGACACTGGAGTAACCCTCAAGAATACATGATCTCCCTCTTGAAATTCAAGCGCTTTCCTCCTCTTATCATGATAACTTTTCTGACGACTTTGCGAAGTATTCATTCTTTCGCGAATCATCTTAACCTTCTCAGTCGTCTCCTGCACAATCTCAGGTCCGAGCATAACACTTTCGCCTGACTCATACTAACACAATGGAGTCCTACACCGCCTCCCATACAGTGCTTCATACAGAACCATACCAATGCTCGCATGAAAACTATTGGTATAAGTAAACTCAATCAACGACAAATGACTATCCAACTCACCCCATGATCCAACACATAAGCCCTCAGTAAGTCTTCTAAAGATTGGATAGTCCGTTCTGTCTGACCGTCAGTTTGTGGATGATAAGAAGAACTCATATTCAACTTGGTTCCTCAAGGATCTTGTAAACTCTTCCAAAATCTCGATGTTAACTGCGTATCTCTATCTGACACGATACTCGACGGTATCCCATGCAACTTCACAATCTCATCAATATACATCTCTGCTAGCTTTGACATGGAATGATTAATCTTCATCGGTAAGAAATGCGCCGACTTAGTTAATCGATAAACAATCACCCAAATGGAATCATTTCCTTTCACCGTCTTCGGCAAACCTGTCACAAAGTCCATAGAAATGATATCCCATTTCCATTCTGGAATACTCAACGGTTGCATCATACCTAAAGGCTTTTGATGTTCAACCTTCGATTTCTGGCAAACCAAATAAGCATACACAAACTCTGCAACGTCTCTCTTCATACCTGGCCACCAGAACAGCTTCTGGAAATCACGATACATCTTAGTAGCACCAAGATGAATATTCAATCTACTTTGGTATCCTTCTTCAAGAATATGTTTCTTCAACTCTGGGATATCAGGAACACACACATGATCTCGAAACCTCGTCATCCTATTCTCATCAATACGAAACTCTCCTCAGCTACTCTGGTTAATCAAAGTCATTTGATCAACCAACTTAAAATATTATTGTTGTCCTAAACGGATCTCCTCCACAATATCATTCATCAATTTTACATACCCAGCTTAACACTCTCATATGTAGTTTCACATAACAAACTCATGTCTCTGAATTGCTCAATCATCTCAAGTTCTCTCACCATTAACATTGACATATGCAAAGTTTTCCTACTCAAAGCATCTGCAACCACATTAGCCTTACCATGTTGGTAACTCAAATTGAAATCAAAGTCCTTCAACATCTCTAACCATCTCTTCTGCCTCATGTTTAGTTCTTTTTGATTAAACAAGTATTTCAAACTATTATGATCGCTGAACACCTCAAATCTCGATCCAAACAAATAGTGTCTCCAAATCCTTAACACAAAAAACATGGTTGTTAACTCTAAAACATGGGTAGGATAGTTCCTCTCATGAACACGCAACTTTCTAGAAGCATATGCAACTACTTGACCATTCTGCATCATCACACCACAAAGACCCATTTTTGAAGCATCGCAATACACCACAAAAGATTCATTCGGATTCGGCAAAATCAAAACTGGAGCAGTAATCAACCTCTTCTTCAATTCAACCAAAATCTTCTCGCAAGCAATATCCCATACATAAGCCTGACCCTTCCGAGTCAGCTGAGTCAAAGGCAATGCCAACTTAGAAAAACCCTCTATGAACTTACGGTAGTAACCAGTCAACCCAAGAAAACTTATGATCTTTGTAGCAGACTTCGGAGTATCCCAATTCAATACAACATTAATCTTCGAAGGATCCACAGGAATTCCACCACTAGAAATCACATGGCCAAGGAAACTCACTTCCTTTAACCATAACTCACACTTCAACAACTTAACATAAAGCTTATTATCTTTTAACACTTGTAATACAATCCTCAGGTGTCCCTCATGTTCTTCTTCTGACTTCGAGTAAATTGGGATATCATCGATAAACCCCCCACAAACGTATCCAAATACTCACGAAAAGTCTGATTCATATATTCCATGAATACATCATGTGCATTGGACACACCAAAAGGCATCACAGTATACTCGTAATGACCATACCTTGTTCTGAACGCTATCTTCGGAATATCATCTGCTTCAACTTAAATTTGATGATAACCCGACCTCAAATCAATCTTGCTAAAAATTCAAGCTCCCACCAACTGGTCCATCAAATCATCAATCCTCAGAAGTGGATATTTATTCTTGATAATCACCTTATTCAATTGTCGATAATCTACACACAACCTCATACTACCATCCTTCTTCTTAACCAACAACACAGGAGCACCCCACGGAGAAACACTTGAATGGATAAATTTCTTCTCAAGAAGTTTCTTCAACTCACTCAGCTTCGAAGCTGACATCCGATAAGGAGCCATCGACACTGGACTAGTACCCGGTAATAAATCCACAAAAAACTCTATTTCACGCTCCGGAGGTAAATCACTAATGTCGTCCGAAAACACATCAAGAAATTCTCGTACAACAGGTAACTCAACACCCACTTGTTCACGGTCCACCTGTAATGCCGAAAACAAAGCAAACATATGTATTTCATCTGCTAGGAGTTCATTCACTTGCTTCAGGGATAGAAACATCATTTCTCCACCATCTCGAAACTCTGGAAACTCTACCGTCTTTGCATAGCAGTTGATATGCACGAAGTTAAATTCTAACCAATTCATTACTAGTACAACATCTATATGGCGCAAAGGCAAACACACTAAATCCATCAAGAAATCCCTAGCATAGATGGTCAAAGGACATTTCAAACACACATGGTTAGTCATAACTGAACCGTCAGCAGACATTTCAACCAACATATTACCATTTATAACAGTCAAAGGCAAATTCAACCTGGTCGCACACTCAATCTAAATAAACGAATGAGTAGCCCCAATATCAATTATAGCAACCAACTCAACATCATTAAAAAACAAGTACCTCTAATCAAATTGTCTTTCTTCTGAGCATCTGAGCCACTCAAGGCGAACATTATACCAGTAGTCTGAGCCGCTGTAGCAACCTTCTTCGGTTTCCGACACTGAGTACTGATATGTCCCTCTTCACCATAATTGAAACAAGTTGGTTCAAAATTCGTACACTCGTTCTTCATATGGCCCTTCTTACCACACCTATAACATCTTATCACAGTAGCAGTGCACACATCAAATTTGTGACCTATTTCGCCACACTTATAGCACTCAAGAGGAGTGGAACTTGCTCCCCCACTTGGCTTCTTCCCATCATTACCCTTCGATTTCCCCTTGTCATTTGAAGTCACATAAGGTTTCCCTCAAAACCAACCTTTGTCTCTCATCTCACTCACTTGCTTATAGTAAGGAGATCGAGCTCAACTATCTTCATCATATATCCTACTCTTATCCATAAGCACAACATACCTGCGAATCTGCTGACAACCAATCGCTTTCTTGATTTCTGGTCTCAGTCCATTCTCAAACTTCAAACACTTGGACAACTCAGCATCATCACGGTTGTAGTGAGGACAAAACTTCACTAACCTCTCGAATTTGGAAGCATACTCCGCTACAGTCATGTTTCCCTGCTTCAGTTCTAAAAACTCAACCTATTTCTTGCCAAGAGCGTCTTCAGGAAAGTACTTACTCAGAAATTCCCTCCTGAACACATTCCAAGTTATCGCAACCCCATCTCCTTCCAATCTCTGACGGGTATTATCCCACCAATCCTCAACCTCTTCATCCAGCATATGGGTTCCAAACTACACCTTATGAGTATCGGAGCACGCCATAGTTCTGAAAATCTTCTCAATTGCCTTTAACCACTTATGCGCGTTCTTCAGTTCATGGGAACCCTCAAACTTAGGCGGGTTGTTCATATGAAAAACCCCTAAGGCATGAAACACGTCACAGACATTGTTCTATGACGTAACTTGAGCAAGTGCAGCTACCGTGTCTGCAAAAGCATGATTTGAAGCCATTCTACAAATCACCAAAAACATCAGAAAACATCTCAACCTCAAAACTCGAATGCAAAAACCGACACGATTGGAAACGACGCAACACGACTGGACAGACCGACCTGCTCTGATACCACTAATGTAACACCCTATCTACCTCATCACAAGTTAAGCAATTTAAATCACATATTAGAGTAAAACTCATGAAAAAGGGCATCACATTTACTTCTTAAATCAAAAATCATAAACATCACATTGAGTCCTATCTCGTAACACGGGTTAATAAAATCATGAAAACACTTTAATCTTTTCTCAATAAATAGGCAGCGGAAAAACAATACATCATAAATTCCTCTTTAATAAAATAAACCTCATAAATTAACCCAAATGTCATTTTATCAAAGTACTTAAACAAAATTAACATCTTAATCTAAATGAAGCAAATTCAACTCAAGCGAGAATCCATCCCGATGTTACTGGACACAGAGCATGACTTCACTTCTAACTAAATCGACATCTCATTACCTCATAGTTAAGCACACACCAAGTTAACCTTGATTATCTGCAGGATGACATGATAGACCATCACCAGAAGGCAGATAGAGTGAGTAAATTCACATTCAATAAAATAATATAGGAAATGAGAATTTAAAGAAAACATAAAAACAATATCAATCTATCATCACTAGCCCGATTATACATAACATCGTTATCATCACATCATAATAACATTCATCATAACTCATTTATACGCAACATCAAGTACATTTCATCATTACAAAAAATCAATGCAACTCATGTTATGTCATTTAGAATGATATGCAACCTCTTAATAATACATGTGGTACCGAAACATCTTCATGGATGGACACTGAGCCATCAACCCTCCCCTAATGGAGCACATCATAACATCATATCACTTCAATTCGCGCAATGCGATTGAAGCTACCAATGGACCGAAAACCCCTCATAATTCAATGCCATGAATGCAAGACGCAATTATACACACATCGTCCTTAAGACCTCATAAACATTGCATCTGCATTCATCATTTAATCATCATTCTCATACTCATTCATACCATCATATTACATACTCATAGAACATCATACTACACACTCATCCAACATCATATTTCTACATCGTATACTCAGATTTCATAACTCAAGAAAAATCAAATAAGCACATACATCACATAATCACTATTTCTCCTCATAAATCCCCAAGAACACATCATGCAAAAACTTTATAACATCATAGCAGCCTAAGACCTAAACCACCTCAAGAAAACAGTCTTTAGAACATACAAAAATCATTTTTTAAACTTCCTAGGGCTTGCTCAGTGAGGCATCTTGCTCGCTAAGTGCCCAACTCCCTGTTTGTGCTCGCTAAGCGAGTTTCACAAATTCTGCAGATTTCTCTACGATTTTCATAATTCCTCTTCTGCGATAAACTCAACAAAAATCCACTTTTCACATCAGCATAACAACATAATCACATTTAACATCAACATTATTTACCATAACATCAAATACATCACCTGACATCATTATATTCATCAATTATCATGTAATCATCATCAAAACACAAAATCATAAATCAAAACCCTATACCCTAAAACTACACCACAAAACCCCAAATTATATTCCCACATTATAATACCGAAAGGAAAATACTCCTTATACCTTAAGTTCTGTAATCTTTCCAATGATTTCCTTGAAAACCTCTCCAACCTTCAAGCCCTAGCTTCTCCTCTTCTTCAGAGCTCTCCTAAAAAAATGCAATCGTTCCAAATGATCGTACTCTCAAATCTTTCCTTCTTTTGTCACTCTTGCCCATTGGACCTCTTTAGTCTTTCCCCATAAAACCTTCACTAAATCCGCATCAAATGACCACATTTCCATTATCCTCTAATTCCTATTATTTTATTTTATTTAATCTCAAATAATAGACTAAACCCACTAAACTTAATATTTCTAATATTCATAATATATTAAGTCAACCCCAAAACTCACAAAACATCAAATAACATCAAAATTCACAAGAAAACACATCAATTAAATTAAAATCGACTTTGGGATGCGGCGGACTCAAAATCCTAACCCAATCCCGCCATTTTTAGGCGGGTGCGCGGGCCGGCCCGATGGGCCACGACCCATTTTGCCACCCCTAATTCAGAGGCACGTGCACAGGCACACGTGACATGAGAACACACAAAGGCGACATCATTGCCTAGGGTAACCATCATTACATATTTAATACACACACGTCTCGAGGCACATGTGTCAACCTAACTCTTCAGTCCCATCAACCATCAAGTTCCATGTACGTCGGGAAGACATTGTTGGTGTAAGTCCTAGAGGCCAATACTTTTGCTACCTGTATCGAATTATTTATTAATAATAAAAGGAATTTCTTTATTATGTTTGTTTTTCCAAATTGATAAAGTCCCTAGAATAACTAGCTCATTTAATGAAATATTAAGTGTGACTTAATCATGAGATTTCTTTAAACATAAAGACATTATTCTTAAAGCATCCATAGTTGAGCTTTAATGTGAAATGGGATAGCCTTAAAGCATTAAGACTATTATGTAGATATATTGATGATCATATATCATGGATCATGTATAAGGAGTTATCAAGTCTTGACATATGTATGAATATCATGAGTAATATTTATACTGGATTGACCCACTATGAGAGTACTATATAGAATGTTATGCAAAGTATCATAAGTTACTCTCATGGTGATAATGGTGTATACCACTCTTCGACTTGAAACTACTATGAACCCTAGATGTAGAGTTAAGTAGTTTATTGTTGATCAAACATTGTCCGTAATTGCATGATTATAAAGACAATTGATGGGTACTTCACAAAACATACTGAGGGACATGAGTAGCCTAGATGTAATTTGCCCATCCTGCATAACATGATAAATTTCTAAAGGCCCAATATTGAACTGAACAAGGATGACACAGTATATGTCTTGTGTTCAATATAGACATAAGGGCAAAAGGGTAATTATACATACAAGTATTATCATAAAAGGTTTTGTCAAATCACATGACAATTTGTAACTTGGGTAACTGTGATGTGATGTTAGATACCGCTTACTGTTTATTATGTTAAATACATGATTTAATATAATTGTCAACATCGCGAAACCCTACAGGGTCATACACATAAGGACAGTTAGAGAAGAGGTAGAACAAATAAGGTACACTGTAAGGTACGATGCACTTAAATGGAATACATAATATTGTAAGGTACCATGTGCTTAATTAACATATGATATAATAATAGTTATTATTAATTTTATAATAGTTATAAAATATAATAATAATAAATTATGTTTATTATAATAATAACTATTATAATAATATAATAATATTATTGAGTTGGGCTTTTTAACTTGAAGCTCACACAAGTAGTTCTATATATAGAATCCTTGTGCAGAAGCTCAAAGGTTGTTGTTGAAACCCTGGTCGTATTCTAACTTTCTCTCCCTCAATAAAAAACCTTCAATCGTAATCAACTAGCACTGTGACTGAAGGAAGTTGTTCGTGTGGATTGAGTAGAGGAGTTGTTCATCGTACAACTCTCGTGATCATCCATCATTTCAGATTCAAAGGTCTCATTGCCACAAGAGGTAACCTTTTTATCATAGATCATGACCCTTCGTAAGGATATCTAAAGGGGAATTTTTGTTTTCCGCTGCATTTAGATCGCTAATTTACCTTCAAACATGACACCCTTATTGCTCCGGCATACATCCAGACGAGCATGCCTGATAAATCGTATCGGCCAGGTACTCTACTCCTCGCGATGACGATCTACCCTTAAGATATGACTTCTACGCCCAGAAGCAACGACTTGGGGGACTCTTGTTCCGGACAGGCCCAATGACTAGGCATGACCCAATCCACTCATGCATCCAGGACGTTCAAATAGTCCAGATCCAGTCCATTAAGGCCAAAGGAACCAACTTTTCCTCTGCCCCTCAGCTATGAAGAGATGGTCGACTGACCCCGGGGACAACTAAGAGTATAATCAGTTTGGTTTGGATAGTTTTTACTCAAAAAATTGTCCAAACCGATGATAAATCCATTGGTTTGGTTTGGTTTTTTTAGTTTTTTTTAAATGGAACCAAACCAAACTAACCAATTTGGTTTGGTTCGGTTTAGTTTGGTTTGGTTCAGTTTGGTTTGGTTCGTTTTGGTTTACAACATTTTTTTTTCTAAAAATTATACTTATTTGTGTATCATTTACGCTAATATTGTTTGATTTATTTTATGTTTTTTGTGTGTAAAATAATACATTTCATATGATATATTTCATGCTCTACTTTTCAAACAGCTTACAAGTTATTCTTAATCCATACAAAACATTTACATAATTTTATTGCATTATGAAATAAGTTCACTATCGAATACAAAAGTTGACACTTGACGTGAGAAGGTTGAGAAAAAATTTGAAAGCTTAACAAATAAAACACAACAATAAAGACAATGTTTCAATACACATAAATTAACATGTTTCACACCTCAAATACACATTAAAACTTTTATGTAACAAGACTAGAAGGAAATTCATTGAAGATGAAACATAAAAGATAAAAAAAAATGATGAAAATTAACAAAGAGAACTTGAAGACGAATAAGGAAACCATAACCTATGATAATGACAGTGGCGTGAGAAATAATGGTGATGGATAGTCAGAACAACAGTTTGATGAGAGAAAGTTTTTATGGCTTATGGTTTCAATTTTTATGTTTGAAGTTCGATTTTGGCTACAAATTTGGTTCAAATAAAAGAAATGTAAACAAAGATGGAGAAATGTTGGATCGATACAAAATTTGGGCTTATTAATTGGCTATATAAAAAATTAAGTATGTATTAAAAGTCATCGGTCTGGTTCATCGGTTTGACATATCCTAAAAACTGAAACCGAGAACTGAACTAAACCACCTCGATTTTTATTGGTTTGATTCGATTTTTAAATCGAACCAAAAGCAATCGATTTTTATCCGGTTTGGTTTGGTTTGAATTATCAATTTAATTGGTTTTTTCTGATCCGCTTACACCCCCAAGGGACAACTGCCCATCTCTGCCCTCCTGTGCACCTCTACCCAACAACCATAGGGTAGTCACCCATAAACAACCCCAGAAGGCTCCTACCCGGTCTCACATCCTGCCCAACGGAACAACTAGTCCGGACAAGTCTCCAACGACTAGTTTATGCCAGTTACTTATTTTCGGGGGATCTGTGATCCAAGATCAAAATAGGGACCAATGACCAAACGATGAGGGTATTATAAAAACCCTCTCACATGAGAGGGTCAAGTATCAAATATTCGCTCTAAGAATAATCATTTTTGTACTTGCCCACTTCTCTCTCCGTTAATTACTTTAGCATCAAAGTGTCTTACAGGTACACCACATCCTCTCCTTGGCAATCAACACCTTCAACGCAGTCTGTGGCCCACTAAAGGTTCTGATCAGTCGGAAAGATCAGTTAATATGTCAATTAAAAAAATCGAATAAATTATTTAAATTTAGTTAATGATAATAACATTTTTCATTCACCATATAGACTTAAATACTACTTTCGTTTCACAATGAATGATGTTTTAAGCAATGTTTTAATAACCGAACCACGAATCGAATCGGTGAAACTTCTGGTTTTAGGTTCAATTGATTCAACCTGTTAAACCTACGATCGAACCATTTATTAAATAAACTAATAATACGAAACTAAATTTCATAGATATATCACATATAATCATATGTTCATAACTTAATAAAATAAATATTTCAAAAATCAATTACAAACTTAATACAACAATATCAATAGTACATATAATAACACAACAATTATACACTTATTTCAATCTTCATAAGAATAATTTGAACAAATTAAAAAAATACAATAAAATAAGTTAAACTAAATCAAACCAAAATTAAGATAATAGAAGATAATAACTAAAATAAAGTTCAAATAACTTACACTATATTAAATAAATAAGATAGAATACCTAAAATAAAGAATACAATATATTTAATTAAATAACAAAAAAGAAATCTGAGTTGAACTACGGACAATAAACCAAAATTGAGAACAACAAAAAATCTTGACTTGAATGACAATCAATATTGAGTTGAACATCACGATTGTGTTTGAAAAAGACGACGTGATCATGATGAAGTGTAGTTGAAAGAAAAACTATAACAGCGAGATAAAATTTAGAAGTTTGTATGATTGTAAGAAAACATGGAACTATTGTTTTGATTGGGGAATGTATATTAAGTTTTAATACTGACATATTAATTTTAAAAAATGGTCAATTTAATGTATTTTTTTGAACCGGTCGATTTTACAAAATCGGCTTCGATTCTTTGGTTCAGATGGTTTTGGACGGTTCAATATGTTTTTTTAGATTTTGATCCACTAGCAATTTTAAAAGGTTGACCCAACCAGATTCATCTCAAGTTCCCGATTCAACCGGTTGAACCGTCCGATTCGGTCTGGTTTTTAAAACATTGGTTTTAAGAGAAAATATTTGTTTAAAAATGAATATCACAATGAATGATGTTTTAAGAGAAAATATTTTCTTAAAAACGATTATTATTCTCACTTTTCAACGTAAAAATGATTGTTATTTTTCTAAATGTGTATTTTAATTATTATTATGAACACTACTTTCAAAACATTAATAAAATTAATTTAGTAAAAATGCAATGTATAACGTTATTGCATTATTTAATCTATGTGCCAAAATCTTAAACGATATTCATTTTGAAATTAATTTTGCAACAAATGGAGTAGTGTTTTTTTTTAAACAAGAAAAAAAGTGGAAAATATCTTGGAGTAATCTTTTTTGTTGTGAATTATTTAACCTAAATAACCCATTTTTTCGAATTAATTTCCAAAATAAGCCATGTTTAAAAAAAATCCAAAAATACCCCCACTTTCAAATGAGGATGAAATGTTGTTGCTAGATGAATTGACGACAACTTTATATTTTTAAGAGGAGGCACCAATTGGATTGGCGAATCCAAATGGTGTTGTCAATTCAATTGGCGCCAATGTACAAATGCATAAAGTAGGTACCAGTTGACATGTGCACACACAATTTTTTAGTATAAATAGTAAATATTAATATTTGATAATAAATACTTTTACCTAAACTAATTATGACGACCGAATTGGTCATACCGACCATTGGTGCCATATCCCTAACTACCCTTACTCGTTATTGATTTACTCCAGGTATTTGAGGAATTAAGGTCTCAAGAACATCAACAAAATCCTTAAGAAGTTCTTGAGTTTCTAAGAAGTCTTGTGTATGGAGAAACATACTGTCGAAACTGAGTTCACGACCCATGCCAAAGTAGTTGAGATGCATTGAAGTGGTCATTGGTGTGTGACATGGACGATTGAAGGGGAATATTGGTGCGAACAATTCATTGAAGTAATGTTGAAAGGGGTTTTATGGGTTTGAAAGTCAATGGTTGTTGTAATATTTGTGTGTTTTGGCTATAGTGTGATGTTTGGGCGTTTTGGCTATGGTATGGTGTTTGAGTGTTTTGGCTATGGTATGGTGTTTGGGTGTTTTGGATATGGTATGAGAACAGGTTAGTGTTATATGTTCCTTGGGATTATGGTTATATCCTGATGTTGTGTTGGGGGCATATGCCTTTTAGGTGTCTTGATAATAATCATTTTCAAATGATTATTGAAAATGAGGATGAAATGTTGTTTCTAGATGAATTTGTGACAACTTTATATTTTTAAGAGGAGGCGCCAATTGGATTGGCGACTCCAAATGGCGTTGTCAATTCAATTGGCGCCAATGTACAAGTGTATAAAGGAGGCACCAATTGGTCTGACATAAGTGCACAAGCAATTGTTTTTAACATAAATAGTAAACATTAATATTTAATAATAAATACTTTTACCTAAGCTAATGATGACGACCAAATTGGTCATACCGACTATCGGTTCCACACCTATAACTACCCTTACTCGTTATTGATTTACTTCAGGTGTTTGAGGAATTAAGGTCTCAAGAACATTAACATAATCCCTGAGACGTTCTTGAATTTCTAAGAAGTCTTGTGTATGGAGCAACATACTACCGTAACTGAGTTCACGACCCATACCAAAGTAGTTGGGATGCATTGAAGGGGTCATTGGTGTGTGGCATGGACAATTGAAGGGGGACACTGGTGCGAACATTTCGTTAGAGTAATGTTGAAAGGGTTGTTATGGGTTTGAAAGTCATATGGTTGTTGTGATATTTGTGTGTTTTGACTATGGTGTGATGTTTGAGCGTTTTGACTATGGTATGATTTTTGGGTGTTTTGGCTATGGTATGAGAAAATGTTACTGTCATATGTTCCTTGGGTTATATCTAGATGTTGTGTTAGAGGCATATGCCTTTTGGGGGACACTTTTGTTATTGTGGTTGGGTGTCTTACATGTTTTGATTGTGTGTTTGTGGGTCTGTAATTTTGTTGGGTAGGGGTTGTGAGTAACAAGTCTGATAATTTGGGGGGGGGGGGTAGACGTTGAAGCTTTTTGTGCGTAAATGGTTTATCATAGGTCAAATAGGTACCTCTCTTCGGAGACAAACCCAGTTGCAACTGATCTGTACCAAGCCATATAAGTATTAATTGGTCTAGATGAGGTTGATATCACATGGTCATGCAAGACATGGTCACGATGGTTCCTCCATTTACGACACTCAGATTTAGCGAAGTTCTTCCAATTGGCAAAGTTTAATTGCTCATTAATTTTTAGTTGGTGCCAATGACCGAGGTCATTCGAGGTATTTGGGATGTTTTGAAGCATTTCGAACTGCAGTTTGACATAGTCACCGTGGTGCCTCTTCACAGTGGTAAATCTGATGAGTGACGTGCATGCATTCCAAACAATTGCATATTCTTCTTTGATTTCATGTTGATGTTACAAGTTTAGATATGGATGTCAAATGAACTATAGAAGAAAAAATATTAAATCATAAAATGGGTAATATTAAAAATATATTGATTCGTTTATTGGTAATACATCTCTAGGTGTAAGGTGATCCAAGAGATCGCGATATTGAATGATACAATGTCTAAGACATTTATTGTAATTCATACCACGAGCAGACCATCTAAACCAAAAAAGTTCAAATAAATTAGTTCGATACAATACATCGCACGAATGCGAGAAGATATGCCATTCTTTCTCGTAATGTGCTTTGCACGTTTCAGCTAACAACGTCTTACAAGTAGAGGAGTGATTCATAGAAGATAAGTTCCATACATCCACCTCATACCTACATTGCCACTAATATTTCATAAGATCATCGTAAGTTAAATTCTGAATTGATATGTCAATACATTTTGCCTCTTGTTAGCAAGGACCCGCTAGTGAAAGTGAGTATAATAATCCCTTATATCATTACATAATATAATTACACTCCCTCATACAAGAAATCATGGATTGAAAGAACAAAGGTTGCTGAAAGAGTATTAGGAAATTGGGAAGATTCATACAAAGAACTTCCAAAATAATTGGTTGCACTTAAGACGTATGCTCCAATAACTGTTACTATTTTGGAGACACTGCCAACATATACGCCAGATAGAACTTGCGTTAGTGAAAATATAATATTCCATTGACTCTTTTGGGCGTTTCGACCATGCATCAAAGGTTTTGCATTCTGCAAACGTATTCTTCAAATCGATGGAACATGGCTTTACGGAAATAAAATGGCGCATTACTTATGGCAAATAAGATGATAACAATAACATCATTTCGACTGCCTTCTCTCTGGTTGAAGGTGAGACTTTTGGTGGTTGGAGTTTCTTCCTCAAGAATCTCAGAGGACACGTTGCTCCATAACCCAACCTCTGTTTAATATCTGATAGACATACATCTATTGAGAGTGCATACAATAATCCTGAGAATGGATGACATAATCCTCCATCTAGACATGTCTACTGCATTTGACATATTGCACAAAATTTTATGCGGGAAATAAAAAATAAGAACCTTAAAAACAAAGTTGTGAATGCATGATATACTTTAAACCAACCATCATTCTGATACTACCGCGAGAAAATTAGATAGTCAAATGCGGATGCATTAAGGTGAGTGGATAACATTCAATTAGAGAAGTGGACAAAGGTTTTTGACAAAGGACGCCAATGAGGCCACATGACAACAAACCTTGTTGAATCCATGAACAACATGTTCAAAGGCATTATAAACTTACTAATAACCACATTGGCGAGAACAATCTACTTTAGGAACATATAACACCAAATTTTCCTCATACCATAACTAAAGGACCAAACATCATGTCATAGCCAAACACACCCAAACATCACACCATATCCAAACACACAAACATCACAACAACCATATGACTTTCAAACACCGTAACAACCATTTCAACTTTTCTCCAATGAATCGTTCACACCAATGTCTCCCTTCAGTCATCCAGGATGCACACCAATGACCCCTTTAACACATCCCAACTACTATGAGATGTGTCGCGAACTCAATTATGATAGTGTGTCGCTTAATACAAAATACTTCTTAGAAATGCAAGAACTTCATAAAGATTCTACTAATATTTATGAGACCTCAAATGCTCAAACACCTGTACTATTTATGAGGACAACAAGTAAAGGTAACTAGGAGGTGTGGAATCGGTGACCGGTATGACCAACCCGTTCATCATTGTTAGTTTATGTAAAATTATTTTTAATTAACTATTAATGTTTACTATTTATGTTAATTTTTTTTTGCTTGTATACTAATGTCAGACCAATTGATGTCTCCTTTATACACTTGTATACTAACGCCAATTGAATTAGCAACGCCATATGAAATAACCAATCCAATCGATACTCCTCTTAAAATTATAAAACAATCGCCAATTCATCTAAGAATAATATTTCATCCTCATTTAAAAGTGGGATATTGTGGATTTTTTTTTAAAATAATGGGAGAATTTTTTTGAAAGGTTAATTTAAAAATTAAAGTGAGTTTTTTTCCGTCCAAAATTCACGCAATGCAAAATCTAATATATAGATTCGTTGACTTTATTTAACTAACTCATAATAATTGATAAATACATTTACGATTTCTTTTAAAAAAAAAACTAGTATAACACAAAACTAATAATTTACCAAAAAGAAAAAAAAAGAAAAATCTAATAATAATAGAGACGCGGCGGTGGTATATAAAAATATTAATATTAATTTGGGACACTACTAACTGGGTGGACAGTGAAAAAGGAAAAAACGAAACACAAATAACGTGGTAGCGATAACGAGGGCATTCGATCGATCCTTGAGCTTTCCTGCATCTTCCGAGTTGCGACAACAACCAACACAAACCTTGCAATTCACCAGGTTTTCTTCTCCATCTTTTCGCTATGTTATTTTCCTCCGATTTCCTTTTCTTTTATCTCTTCATCATGCGTCTTTTTTTCTCGTTTCATCCATGCGTTTTATCGATCCATCTATCGCTTTATATATATCTATACATATCTACATACATTGCAATTTCAATTGGTTCGTTATTCATTCATCTTTTTCCCTCTTGATTTTAATATTCTCAATCTATTTGTTTTTTTTGTTGAAACCCTATCGGAGCTATTGAACGCGTTTGGTAGAACTTTCTAAACGGATATTTAATTTAATTTCTTTTATGATTTTATCTGGGTAGTGGAATTCATATATTGAATGTTGCCTCTTTCTTTTCCTTTGTCAAATTTTATTCCTGCTGTGAAATGCAAATTAGGGTTTGGTCTGTTTCGAATATTACCCAAATTTATGTTTTTGTATCATTTTTTTTCTTCTCTCTTTGATCTCATCATCATTTTTCATGTGGGAATTTGTTTAAAGGTAGCATAGTGTTCTTTTTTCCTCTTTTTGTTAATTAAATAGAAAAACTTCGAGATTATTGAGTTTGATAGTTTGATTCATGTAGTCCACTCCACTTAGGGGGAAAAAGCTTGGTTGTTGTTATTGTTAATTTGATAGGAAAACTGTCCTGGCTTCATATTTGTAATATGCATGTTTTAGTTTAACCCCTATCAATCTATCGCTGGGTAGGCCACTAGACGTGTCTTGGATTGATGCAATCGGATGGAGTGGAGTTCCTTTCACCACACCTGTGATGTACTGTGATAATCTTAGTGCACAGTTGCGTTATCTCACAATCCAGTCCCTCCATGCCAAGACAAAGCACATGGAGATGAACATCTTCTTCCTAAGAGAGAAGGTTCTCAGCAAGTCCTTAATTGTGCAGCATATTCCTGCATTTGATCAATATGCAGACTTGCTTACAAAACCCCTCTCACCTCTCAGATTTCTGCAGTTAAAGGACAAGTTGCAAGTGCAAGACAGGTCCTCACTCCCTTAGAGGAGACCATTGGCTTGAGAGGGAGCTAATAGAGTATACTGAACTAATGTAGAAGTATTAATAGTGTACTGTAGCTGTACTGAGATTGTAACCTAATTACTTTTGAAATAATGTTCAGAAACTGTAACGTAATTACTTTTGAAAATATTCAGAAATTTTGTCATATTAATAATACTCATGGTAATACATTTTCAAGAGGGAGTGCATGTAATGTTGTGGGGAAATATTCTCTCTCAACTCATCATCAGTTTAAATATCTTTGCCTTTTTCTATTAATTTTGTATGGTTGTTTCACTTTCTTTATTATACTGCATTGATATTTTTCTATGATGTTTTTTTTCACGTGCATACAGTTTCAGATTTTCTGTTATAATACTCTAAATTCTTGGTCAATGGTATTCATTGTTATTTTATAAATATTCTCCAGAATCTTTCTGCTAGTTGATGCTGAACAAGTGATACAGAATTAACTCAGTCAACAGTGTAACTTACACACATGGCATCGCTTGTGTCTGATGAAAACCCTTGTAAAGGTTCTATAGATAAGCAAGAGGAAGCGCTCGGTCGCTGGTATATGTTTCGAAAAGACATAGAAGAAAATTCCCCATCAAGAAAGGATGGAATCGACCTGAAGAAAGAGACATATCTTCGCAAGTCATATTGCACATTCTTACAAGATTTAGGCATGCGACTTAAAGTGTGAGTTTTATGCGATTGTAATTACTATACATATTTAATTATTATTTTTCCAGAGTTAGATACTTATTATATGTTTGGAATTGCTTTGAGGGGTTGTATGTTTCATTTCATTTTAATGTTTTAAAATTTTGTCTCATGTCCATACGACTATGTATCTTAATGGTGTGCCAACTATGCAATTTTATAGCACTAAGTTTATGCTTATTTTTTGGCAATTTGATTGTCATATTTCCTATTGTGCATTGTACTTCTGATCTAATATTATGTTTATATTTGCAGTCTTTGGCTTACCAAAAAAATATTTTTTGTCTTTGCAAGACGAAATGCCAATTTCCTTTTATACGTACTTTGGTTTTGTCATTATGTCATAAGTATTTATTTCCTAATCTTGAAAGTCAATTGGAGGTTTTGACAGTAACTTCATCCCCTGCAGGCCTCAAGTAACTATAGCAACGGCTGTAATATTCTGTCATCGATTCTTTCTCAGACAATCCCATGCAAAGAACGACAGAAGGGTGGGTTGTTATGCTTTCAAATAGATATTTTGTAGGCATTTTACCTCCTCTGATTTTTTTGTGAGTTGCATTTTGATTTAAATATAGCATGTTTGTTCGTTTAACATTGTGGAGGACTACATACAATGAGTGCAACAAACAAGATAATTAATTATCATAGTATTACTTTTATGTGAGTTGTTTATATTTATAATTTAATTTTCAATGCTTGGTAATGGTGTGTGGGGGATGTGTTTTGTTTTTCATTATTGGCATTTTCAACTGAAAAATGCCTGTTTGGTTTTGAAGTTTTTCTAGCAAATGAAAGTTCAACACATTAGTCTTTCAATTGACTTGTGATATTATCACCTAGAAATTGTGTCTTGATTTCTAGAGATGGTCAAAGTAGTTCTGAGAATGTGTGTGAAATCCCACATCAGCTAGAGATATGGCCAAAGTAGTCTTTATGAGGCCTGGGCTATCGTCAAACTCATACTTTGAGCTAGCTTTTGTGTTGATGAGTAAATCCGAAAGATATTAGAAATTTGTGTTAATGTATATGCTAATTACAGTTTTAGTTGTTTAGCATATGCCAAAGCATTAATGCTACTTATTCTTGCAGAGCTCTAGTTTGTATTTCTTGCATTAATGTATTATGCTTTCTCAAAATTGATTATTTTTTTGTTTGCATTTATATTCTAAAAAACCGTTAAAGATTTATATAGAAATTGTTCATACTGACTGCCATTTGTTATTCTTCAATAGGGATTTGTAATCATAGATTTCTCGCTTCTTTTGCATAATGTTTTTATGCTGAGTTTGTTCCTTTTTCTTAGCTAAGTGTAGCATAGCAGAGATGAGAATGTTGCATTGGATGTGTGGCAAGACTAGACAGGATAGAATTAGAAATGACAACATTAACGAGAGAGTTGGGGTAGCACCTATGTTAGAAAAGATGGTGGAATGGAAACTAGGCTTTGGTGGTTTGGTCATGTAGGGAGAAAATTTATGGATTCTGTTGTAAGTAGAGTAGATCAGATGAAGGGTTATCAAACCGCTTGAGATAGAGCAGTACCTAGAAAAACTATAAGAGAGATCTCGAGATTAATAAGTTGGATAGAAACATGGTTTTTGATAGAACATTATGATGTAGCCTGATCCATGCAGCCAACCCTACTTATTGGGATAAAGCTTAGTTCAAGTATTTGTGGAAGTTGTTGATTTTGGTTATGTTCCAAGTTTATATTTAGATAATGACATTGATAGATTTATAATCAGTGTAAACTTAAAGTGTACTTAATTGAAATCTCATAATCCGATTGATGCATATCTTTTTGCAGACAATTGCCACAGTTTGCATGTTTTTGGCTGGAAAGGTTGAGGAGACTCCTCGTCCTCTTAAGGATGTTATTCTCATTTCTTATGAGATGATTCACAAGAAGGACCCGGCAGCTGCACACAGGATAAAACAGAAGGTGTTTTATTACTGATGGTGTTTTCATCAGTTCTTTTCTATGTATAGACATCCCAATTTCTTGATTTATCTTAGATCTTATTGCTACAGCTATTGCCTTTATTGCTTCAGCATTTCTTTTCTATGGTATCATTGATTAGGGTAGAACTAGTTGCAATTTGCTTGTATTTTAGACTGCCAAATTTGAAATTTTGGTCAGGTTATATTTGAAACCAGAGAGAGTACTATTAATAAATAGAATTGGTTGCATGGAATTGTCATTTAGCATACATTTTTCTCAAAACACCATTTTATGGGGATAGTTGTTCTGATTCTGTCCAATGAACTCAAACTGCCATATATTAAAAGTATCTCCCTGTTAGATTTTGGACGCTCATTCATTAACCCTGCTTTGTGTTTCGTTCCTGTTTCCACGACCCTATTATATTTGTTTGTTAAATAGAATTTGTAAATGATGCAGGAAGTATATGAGCAGCAGAAAGAATTAATTTTACTTGGAGAGAGGGTTGTACTTGCCACTTTAGGTTTTGACTTGAATGTCCAACATCCATACAAGCCCCTTGTCGAGGCCATAAAGAAGTTCAATGTTGCAAAGAATGCCCTTGCACAAGTTGCATGGAATTTTGTTAATGATGGGTATGGATCCAGTTTCCACTCGTTCTATTTAACTTTGTTGAATACATTTTAATAGTTTTTTTGTTCAAACACTGGAAAGTGGCTTTCAGGCTGAGGACATCACTCTGCCTGCAATTTAAGCCACATCATATTGCGGCAGGTGCCATTTTCCTTGCTGCCAAGTTCCTGAAAGTGAAGCTTCCGTCAGATGGTGAAAAGGTTTGGTGGCAGGAGTTTGATGTCACCCCACGCCAATTGGAGGGTGGGTGTCATCCCCTCAATTCATTTGCATACTTAGAAAGTTTATCCAATTGGATAATCTTGCATGTTCTTGTGGCTTAATGCAATATAATAATCTCTTGTACGGTTTTGCTATATTATGTTTTATCCCTGTTTTTAGATAAGTTAAGCATTTTCATTATAGTACAGGCCCACTTTTGTGCCATGGGTAGTTTGCTGTTATTTAACCTAGGGGCTATCCTTTTGTTTTTCTCTCTGAATGCATTTGTATATTCTTCTGAGTCCTTGTTGTTTTTCTCTTGCAGAAGTTAGCAATCAAATGTTGGAACTCTACGAGCAGAATAGACTTCCACAATCACAAGGAAATGAAGCAGAAGGGGCTACTGCAGGGGGGATGAGAGCTTCCTCAAAGGCTCCTGCGACGAGTGAGGAGCAGGTCTCAAAACAAATTGCATCTCATTCAGCTCCTCAGCGCACATCTGTAGAAAATAATGCAGCACCACTTACAGGAACAGAAAACCAAAGCAATGATGGTAGTGCAGAAATGGGTAGTGACATTACTGATCACAAGATAGACTTGGAAACCAGGGATTCTCAGACCTCAGAAAAGTTGCCCGAGAAAGATAACCAGAGAGAAGTGGCAAATAGATCTCAGACCTCAGAAAAGTTGCCCGAGAAAGATAACCAGACAGAAGTGGCAAATAGATCTCAGACCTCAGAAAAGTTGCCCGAGAAAGATAACCAGAGAGAAGTGGCAAATAGATCTATCTCTGAAGCTGAACGAGTAGTTTCTGGTGACCAAGATAAAATGGTTGGTACAGAGGAGGCTGCAGAATTAGGAAGGAGTGATGATACATCACACAAGTCTAGCTTTAATGTTGGTCGAAATCTTGAGCTTCGGGAAGGCCCACTTTCACCCAAAGAAGCAATCAAGATGATTGACAGAGACAAGGTAAAGGCCGCTCTAGAAAAAAGGAGAAAGGAACGAGGTGAGATGACAATAAAGGAAGACGCAATGGATGAGGATGATCTTATTGAGAGGGAGCTTGAAAATGGAGTTGAAATGACAAACAAGGTGATTGACAAAGACAAGGTAAAGGCTGCGATAGAAAAAATGAGAAAGGTACGCAGTGAAATGACAATAAAGAAAGATGTAATGGATGAGGATGATCTCATTGAGAAGGAGCTTGAAGATGGAGTTGAGCTAGCAGTTGAGAATGCAAAAAATAAGCGAGAGAAAAGACGGAGTTGGTCTGAGCCTGATGGTGAAGACCACAGTGAGTTGAAAGGGAAATTACGGAAAGACAGGAATGAATGCAATGCAGAAGAAGGGGACATGATAGACGATGCTTCATCCTTGTTGAACAATCGCAAGAGAAAGGGTAGCCCTCCAGCCGGTCAACCAGAGATGAAGAAGCGTCTTGGTTCTAATTATCACAATGATCTTTCTGAATAAGGGAATGTGGAGGGTAAAGCTGGTTATGCAGACAGGGAAGGTGAATATTCTACTGTCATTTATTTGCTTATTGTGATAAGGAATTGATGACTCTGGATGCTCTTGTTTACCTCAGACATTTCTTAATTATGGATCAGGATACCTCAATTTTGGTAGTGCAATTAATATAATAGCTCATGTTTTCTTTGGGGGGAATGTTTTGAGAATTTCATGCTGTTGTTCAGGGTGTGCTTCAATTTTGATAGTGATGCAATTTCATAGCTTACCTTGTTAATGAAATATTACTCAGAATTAGAATGGGATAGTCAGTAATCTGCTAGCGTTTTTCTATAAAATTCTCAACAAATCAAACTTTCAATTGATCCTAAAAGGCAGTAAAAACTCGATATACTCGTTTAGCTTGATTTCACTTGGTTCTTGAAAAATTCAAGTGGGTGCCATTCATTTTATGTTTTTCAATTCCTTTAATTCAACATACCTAAGAAATATACTATACGAGCTCTACAAATAATTCTTTATTACACTTTTAACACTAATTTAAGTCATGATTTTTAATTTAAATCTGACTTGCGGGTTTCACTTAAAAAAATAGTTTTTATGGCTTATAAGCTCTCTTATCAGGAGTAGGCATGGCAATGTTGGGAACATTTTTTATCTCTCAAAAACCCTAATTCCAAAATAATCCCTTTTTTCCTCTCAATCTCCATTGGAAATGGAGAATAAATTAAAATAGTTTCAATAGGTTCGGCTGTTCGGGTAGGTATCTTAGCTATGTCACCATCTATTTAGTAAAATTAATTTTTTTTTATAATGTTTTTTCATAATCAAATTACATTATAAATAATAAAATAAAAAATAAAAAATTTCTTTTACATATATTTCAAATATTTTAAATAATAAATCACATTAAATATTTTAAATTATCAAAACTAAAATGAAAAAGTACATAATAAATTATCAAAACTAAAATGAAAAAGTACATAATAAAATAAACGGAATGAATTAAGGATGAATATTTGTGTTTCTATTAACCGATCTTTTCCCATATCTTAATTATGTTTGTTAATCAAATGGAAGAACGAAATACTCATCCTTGTTTACAAGAAATAAAAACATGAAATATATAAAATCGCAGTTACTAATTTACTTATTAAACACAATTCATGCATTCCCCCCACTTAAGTTCAAATTAGGAATGATTTAAGCATGTAAAAAACAATACTAATAAGTAGGGACTAGGGAAAGTATAATATCGTCACTGCTAAGAAAATACTACTACTAACTTTAGTGCTATTATTTGTCCTTAAAAAGGGTATTATTAATGTCGTTAGTTGAACTAATCAATAAGCGTGAGTAGCACATTATGTAGTGGTTTTCTTTTTTAATCCTCAAAATGACCTTTCAATGATGTAAAACAAAATTATACATGGAAGAAAACACAACACCAAAAAGAACAAAAGGTAAAGAAAACAAAACAACATGATAATTCATAGTTGTATAGCAATATCCCAACATTACAAAGAAGTAGCAATACTTGTGAAAAACTAAGTAAATGCCAATAGGCGCACCTTCCTGTATAATCCAAAACATAAAGTCAAGCAAGCATCATTAGAAAGAACAATAATACAAAACTCAATCCTGTCTTTTTGCCATGAAACATCCACAATCCAACCATATAACTTGCCCTTAACACAATGTCAAATGGTAATATATATTTACACTACCATACTATATATATCACCAAACTAAATCAAGCGGGCGAACGGCCTCCGCCACCACTGCTTCTAGAGTTCTATCTCTATTCTACTAAATAAAATTTTATCTGATGGATTTCAGAGACTCACCAGAATCCGAACAGATCTCTAGATTTAACGTGAAACGGTAGAAAACATTACTTTAAAAAAATAATGTGTCCCTCCTTTTTTTTGTATAGTCTAAATAGATACTACTAGTGTAAATATATAATTATATATATTAGAACCATAGTAGTTGTATTGTATTGCATCACCAGATTGAATCAGCATAACCACCTTGGTCCACCACCATGTCCATATCAAAAATATGTTTGGCTTGTGAGTCATTGATTTTGGAAGATGGAGAGCCACTATAAGTTGGACTAGTTGGGCTATGTCCTGCACTGTTCCAAAAGGATGATGCAGTTTGGCGCACCCTTAGGTGCACAGCCTCAGCTTGTGCCACAGCCAATTGGGTTTGTAGAACATCAATTTGTTGCTGAAGTGACGAAATTGCCCCTACACAACCATACACAGGGTCTCTCACTCTTGCATTTGCTTCATACACCATGCTACTCACTGCATCCCCTCTTTGATGTTCAGGCAAGTCCTGCAGATTAAATAATTCATAAATATAATAATGTCTTAGAAATTGTGACATGGAGTTTGACAATGAAATGAGGAATTTTATTCAATATATGAGACAACTTCACGTGGTGTATGTATAGAAGGATAATGTTACTTGAATAATTTGTAATGCAATTTCCTAATGGCGACAAATAGAAAGTGAAGATCTTGTGTTTGTAGTATCTCAAAATATCGTTCCTTGTTTAAGTAGTTACATTTTGTGCTTGACCATGACTTTTACGTAAGGGTGACAAACAAACATATCCGTCTTGTGAAAGAAATGAGACAAAACAGACTTAATTAAGAGTGCATGCTTATAATATTGACTCGTTCCAATAGACTTGCAGTTGTACAATTTAAAAGGTTGCGAAAATGAATATTAATATTTGCCTCTATAAAATTTAGAAAAAAACGGAGAGTAAAACAGATAGAAGATGCGAACTTAAAATCTTGACATATTCCATAAAAAATGGAGCAAATAAGACATGCTTAGCAAAGTGTGTCGTTTTGCCGCCATAATTTTGGGGCAACACCACGTTTAGAAGCTCCAATTGGTAAACCCAAAACATGATGAAAATAAAAAATAAAATCCTATTGTTATTGGCTTGTCATATTCATTATTTTATGGATCACATGGCAGACCAAAAGATGAAACAGACCTAATGTTTGAATATGAAAAAAATTGAAAAGAGACAAAGAGATTAGGACATACGATGTGAGGTTTGAACGCGCCGAATGTTTAACCTTTTCTATTTTCTACCTTTTCTAATTTTTCAAAGGCTTGCTAATATAAATTATATAGTAAAAAATAAATTGTACTATATTACTTGGAAAAAGCCATGCTAGTGTAGTGTGTGTGGACATGGCTTTTGGTTGCCTCCAAAACTAGGTTTACTATATTGGCTTAAGAAAACAATAAAATTAAAAAAAAAGATTGCAATGTGAATGTGTATGATGCACCCTTTCATTTCATTCAAATTTGTTTAGTATATATTTTTGAGAAAAGTATCTTCAGGTGGTTTGTCTTTTTCTCAAATGAAAAAGTGTACTCACAAATGAGAAAAATATAGTTATATAAAGACTAAGTTAGTTTAATTTTGAAAAAGAAATTGATGTTAACTACTAATATCTTCATTTCTAAATATAATATTTTTTTAGAAGTTTTTTTTATAACTTTTTAACTGCATTAATTATTTTTTATCAACATATTTCATATTTATTTTATATAATTTTTTTTATAAATAATATCATGAAATATAAAATAACATTTTTTTCATATAATATATTTCTAAATATTAATTATCAATAAATTTAATATTAATTTATTTTATTTCTTGTGATTTTATCAAAGGAGGAGAAAGATGATAATAGTGTTTAAATCCAAATATTTTCTTAATTTCCTCAATAGGCCACAAATTTTTGAGTAGATATGTAGTTTGAGATGCATGCAAGAATTTAATAAAGAAGCCTATAACATAATTATGTGATTAAATTACTTTGTTTGTAGTATTTCAAAAACAAGTATAAAGTAGAGATTTAATATAATAAAGTACAAAATTGAAAACCAATGATGTTAAACCTTTATTCTAAAAAGAAGTTAGAAGAATATGAATGGTGGGGGATTCAAATATGGTCAAAGAAGGGAAAGCGCCACTAGTCAATAAAATAAAAGAAAACATTAAAGAAAGAGGAAAGGGCCACTAATCTATGCAAAACCATTTTTATGTCAAATTCCTATAAATAAATTTGATAATTTAAAGACTTGAAAATGTGCACTAAACAACCAATTAAGAGAGTTTGTATTCATTTTGTATCAAAATAAAGATATATGTCAACCTCTTTTAAAAAATTGTTGATGTATGAATATCAATTATTATTTAGTATGTTTTCAAGAGTTGAATTTTGAATAACAATTAACGATCGAATGGGTCCATGCATCCATATTTTAACTCTTTTCCAATCAAATCAACACTGATATCATCTAGTGTCGGTGAACCTATGTATCTCAAAAACTAGTAGCATTAATTTTTTCGAGAGAAATGAAATTAAGAATGGAGTGAATAATGATTACTACCTGAAGCATCTTGTTGACATTACTAGCACCAAAGACTTTATGAACATTAGCAAACTTGTGGGGTTCGTCGGCAGGGAAATAAGGGGCAAAGACACAATCTTGAGCACATCTTCTTCTTAGAAGTTTGCATGCAGCACAGGGTGAAGCTGCACCTTGTTTTCTACCTCCACTACTTTCTTTCATTCTTTCAAACTATCTAATAAGACATATGAAAGATCTTAGTGGAAGAGGAAGGTATTTATATACATGGAGAGAAAGAAAAAGAAAAGTAAAAGGTAATTAAGAGGCTAAAGGGCGTGTGGGGAAAATGGAGAGCAATGTAGGGACTAGCAAGAATGGCCTGCATTTTATAATAATTTTGGATTTAAAAGACCAAAACGGCATGCCATGCCACTACTGCTTCTTGTGGGTCCCATATCCCTACTCAAATCCCTTTCTCTCATTTGGTACATACTTACCCAATCCTAAATTAAAAATTAAAAAGTCTATAGTCCCTTCTCGCATTACTTTAGAATTCTTTTTATTGCATGTCATGCATTGTGATTTTTTATAGGTATTTTTAGATTTCGGAGATATATCTACGGACGCATCATATGGTTGATTAAATATTAATAATATTCCGAAGATATAATTTAAACCTTGAATGATCATATCCTATCTCTCATATACTATTTTCATTTGAATAAAGTCATCCAGTACTCACCTTACAACAGACCCCTCAAGGAAGATACTCTCGTCAATGCATACCCACACCATCTTCACAATGTAACGACAATGAGGCAAGACATCCTCAGTGTGATCCTGCTGAGCATGCTGCTCCTCTAGAATCTCTTGATGAATTGATCTCGGTGGATCAACGTGAACGCCATCGGTGACAGCGACTGCTGGATGACCCCTATAAACAACTACCTCACCATAGGGAACTACCCCCGACCAAAAGGAAGCTAATGTAATAAGGTGCAGAGTTTGCTCCCATGTTTTGATCGAGAACAAATACAAACGAGGATTTTCCATCCATATCCTCAAGTGTGTCGGGGAATCCAAGGTCGGACCCATCCTGCACGAGATCCACGTTAGAATTAACCCGCAACACCTTGGAGGAAGATCCCTCACCCGGAAGGCCCTACAAGCAGGATACCGTAATACCCTAATTTTTGCCCATAAGATTTTCTATATTTTCATTTGCATTTTTGCATACAAACAAGATCACGCACCGATACGTCTATCCTTTTTGGTTGCAGGTTTATGCCTCATTGGGGATCACCATTGCTTCTGTTTGTTTATGTTTACTAACCTTTAATTAAAATCCAAAAAATATTTTTGTTTTCTTTTACTAATATTTTTAGGGGAAGAACAAGTCAAAAATACCAAAAATAGCAGTCCCACAACTCAAATGAATTTCATCTGAACAAAGTCGAAATTGATCCACAAACAATTCAAATTCATCTGATCAAGGATTTCTCAAGTTTTATTGATTATTATTCAAGGTATTCTAAGGTTCATGTGTTTATTTCCATGCCTTCTTCGACGCACGAAATAATCGAGCTCAAAGCCAACACAATCCAATCAACAAGACATTTTTTCAGGATTTTACACTGTGCAATTGATTGCACTGATTCTCCAATCAATTGCACCTTGCAATTTTTGCCTGTGCACTCGATTGCACTGTTGTGCAAATCGATTGCACGAGGACGAATTTGGCCAAAATCAACATTTTTCAAGTTTTGAGGCATTTGACACCAATTTTATCATTTGAGAATATTCTAGACCCCTTCACACTTAATTCCCCTACATCATTAAAATTAATTTCCACCACATATACCTTCACTAATCACCACTCTTTTAATAATTTCCCTCCAAATTTGATTTTTAAACCTAATTTGGATTTTCCAAAGCAAACTCCATTCCACCAAATTCCCATACCTAAACTCTTTAAATAAAGGTCTTTTCTCATTCATTTCTCAAGCTTTTGATAGCAAAAAATTCCCTTGCAAAACATCTTCCCCAAACCACAAAATTCACCAAAGCTCATTTTGTTCTTTTGGAAAGTTATCAAGAATTTGTATTGAATTCTTGACTAACTTTGAGCTAAACCTTCTTCCTTTTCATTTTTCTTCATCAATTTTAGTAGATCAAGCTTACTTGTGGATTAATTTGGAGATTGTTCTTGGTAATTCATTCTCCTCCATTGTTACAGCTTCATCGTTATCATCCATAATATAGATATTGGTTGATTCTTATTGCTTGATCTTTGGATCTTGCAATTGTGTTCTTATTGGTGTTATTTGTTGTTGATTTAGTGGAAAATTCGTGCTCAATTGAATCCATAATCATATGGTGTTTGAATAAATGATTGAACATGAATTTTTCCATTTAAATGGTGATTTTTGAAAACTGAACAACGTGCAATTGATTACACTATTATGTAAATCGATTGCACTACCTTTTTTTCCACGTTTTGCTGAGTTTTTCCCAGTGCAGTCGATTTACACACATGTACAATCGATTTTCACTGGGACAAAATGTATTTTTGGCTTATTTTTGGGGCTGTTTTGCTTTCTCTTCCCCCTCTTCTCCTATCTTCTTATTTTTTTTAACCTTGGAAGACATTTTTGGGACTGTTTTCTCTTTAAATTCAATGGACTTTGGGTGTAGACTAGAGTGGTTGATGTTCATTAGTTCAAATCTACCTCTAAGTGAATTATTTAATTCACTTTAGGTACTTTGCATTAGTGATATATTGTCATACTTAAATCCACCAAAATGAGTGATTGAACTTAAAGATGAAAGAATATCATAAGTGTAACTCAATTTGATATTCATCTTTATTTTTGTGCGGCAATGCGTTCGGATGAAGATTTACATATCGTTTATCTCACATGTATTAACACTAACATCGTTAACCTTAATTGGTTTTGACCGACCTCATTTGGATACTTGCACTTTCGTTAACCTTAATTGGTTTTGGTCGGCCCTAATTGGATACTTGCACATTCGTGGATCAGACCTCGTGTTACTCGCGTCATCCCAATGTTGGTTAATTGTTTGCATTAGATCCACGACTTTTGAAGCTTGACGCATAGTTGCTTTGGGTATCCCAATCTTCTTTCAAGTTTCATCAAATTTCGGTCTAATCGCATCGATTAGTCACTATAGTGTAAGATACTAAGCGGAATCAGTTGTCTTTTCGGTTTTGGCATTAAATGCCTTGTTACTCTTTTGGTTGTGGATGATTAAGTTCACCATACCACTATTATGTACATATTATTATTATACTACTATATTACTATTTTACTTTCCTTCTCGCACCTTATCCTCTTTAACTTCCTTCTCGCTCCCTTATCTCCTTTATTTTTATTATGCTTTATCATCCATTATCATGTTTATGTTTATGTTTATATATCCTTGTGCTTTTTCCTTTGTCCATTTGGGCACATAAATATTAATAAAAGATTAAACCTCTAAAAAAATTGTGATCTCGCTCTTGGATTATGGTTACTATCCTTTGCATTGGAATTGGAGTTTTGGACTTAGATTCTAGGGCATGTTCCATTTGCTTTGATCATCATGGAGTTAGTACTTTAGTCTTTATTTGGACATTTGTTAGCTTATGCTTTTAAGTATGAAACTCTTTTGCTTATGCTTGGAAGTATCACCAAGTTGGTTAGATCTTTCCTCCTTTATCTCTTTTATTTTATTTTTAGGATAACCTCTTCATCTCCTCCCATTCTTCAATTTTCAAAACTTCATTTCCTTTTCAAAGGATTCTTGTTTTCAAACTTTAACCACTTTCATAATTCAAACTTTGACTTTGGTCAAGAGGTTTTACCATTTTCATTACATTTCTTAATAAATGATAAACCACATTAAGCATATTGACACCTTTTTCAAAAGACTTTAAAAAATGCAAAACTCATTCAATCTTTTTTGTGCCCTCGTGCACTTTTCATTTTAATCATTTTCATATTTTAGACATGATTCATTCTTTCTAGCGTAATTATTCGCTAAAGAATGACGATCTGTCTTTACATTTTAAAATCAATCCAACAAACCAATTTTCACTATTTGTACCACGACCTACGGGGTTTTGATCTTACATTGTACTTTGTGGGTACATAGGCATGAGATGAAAGTCTCGTCAAACACAAAAAATATTAAAAATTAATTCTTTTCTCATCCCCTCATTCTTATTTAACAAACCATTTTCAAACCAAAAACAATAAATATTTCAAAGGGCTCCCGTGAAGTACCATATACATTTTGGGTGCCTAAAACCTTCCCATTTTGTAACCAACCCCCCTTACCCTTTCTTTGCTTGATTCTTTTAGCTTTTTGTTTATAGATTCATTAAGATTTATTCGCTCTTTTTTTATTTATTTTCCTTTTGGAATAAAATAAAAGCGCGGTGGCGACTCAGTTTACTTTGAGTTAAGTTAATCAATAGCTTAAACTCATGATTTCCCCGCTACAAAAAATGGTGAATCTGTTGGGGAGTAATATCTAAGCAGGTTTGGCCTACTTTGATTTATTTATTGCTTTGGTTTGATTTGTTTTTTACTGCTTGTTTTGTTTTGGTTTGGTGATCCTCTGTGAGTGAGATAGATCCTGTAGCAGGACCTGAGTGAACTTATGATAGGATAGTGATATATTCGAGGAGATACGCGTGGAGTAGTCCTATGTGATGTCATTCCGAGAATCACCACTCAGTTAGGCTCCTTTAGATTATTTATTCCATGATGAGTAATCATATCATGACATTACTTTTCTGACCCGAGCTGATCATAATGAGGACCGTAGAACTCTTAACCTATCTAGGCCATTTTAGGAACATAGTGCGGAAGCTATCCAGGTGTAAACCTAGGGTGGTTGTGACGCGATACTACACTCAGACGAAGTCTTCTTGAGGAGATTATCGGTTAGGGAGTAGTCCAACGTACCAATGATATCTGAAGGATGGCTGCTAACTTTGGGAACATTTGTTAGAACCCTCTGGTCTTTTGCAGGTACAATGAACACAAACCTCAGTACATAACTTTGTGGGTTGGTTCTTATCCCTTGACACCATGCTCGTGATGCGAACCTTTGAACCTGTGTGCTTTGCGTGATCTTGTTTGTGGTTGTTGCATCCATGCATTCATCATGAACATTATTGCAACCATTTTCAAGGAAAACCATTGAGATTATTGTAAATATGGACAAAACAAATATCCCTTTTGTCAAGATTTTTTTGATAACCATGTTCTCGATGTTGACCGTGTTTGCAATAATCGAGTTAATCCTTAAAAATGGAAGTGAATATTTCATGTCACCGCATACTTTGTGTAACACCCTTCTACCCCACAAACAATTATCGAATAATATTTCATATTATTAAAGTAAAAATCAATAAGAAAGGTGCCACACATATTCAAAACATCATTATACTTATTGTTTTGTCGTGTAACACGAGTTACACATTTATCATTAACATAAATTGACAATTATGCAGTGGAATCATACTTTTTAACTTAAGTCAATAAAAACTTCTTCATAGGGAAATATATCCAATTCATAAGATTATCAATAACATAAAAATACTCCAACATAAACTAAAATAAAAATGTGAGGTTCGCAAACAATCCCAACCCGATGTTACATATATCAGAGTATGACACCACTGAAACACTACTAAAGTGATAAAAGAAACACTCCCAAGACCACATCCTCTAGCATTGCGAATATACTCTTGGTTATCTGCAAGGTACCAACATAGGAGGAAACGTTTCCAAGCAGGCAGGGTGAGAAATCACAATTCATTATAATAATATAATGACATGGAAAATAAACAGAATAAGCAACAACAATGTCATAGTTTCATCAACAAAATTTCACAACACAAACACATTCACGTTCATTCATATGCAATGTCAACTATAATGAAATGCAAAGAATGCATGTGGTACCGATTTCTCCATAGATGGACACTGGCCATCAACCCTCCACAAGGGAGCACATCATAAACAACATATCACTTTAATCCGCATAATATGATTAAAGCTACCCATAGGCTGAAGCCCCAACATAAAATGATATGAAATGCAATGATGCTAAATCTCCTAAATTCATCCAAAAATAAACATGGGCATCATTCATTGCTTATTCTACAATTAGTCATCATACAATCATGTTTTATCAACTATACATCAACAAACAACTCGACAACAAAAGTCAGTACAAGAAACGCCATGAATACATCAAAAACCACAATTACAGTCTCCTAACACGGCCGCCCGTGTCCTATGGCATGACCCGTGTCAGAGGCATAAGCTCAAAATCCCCAAACCAATAAAATATATCATATACAGTGGTCTGACACGGCCGTCCGTGTCTTGTGACACGTGTAACACCCCAAATTTTATTTAATTATTCTATTTGGAATGTTGGGTTTTGGTGTGTGGAAGAATAATATATAATTGAATATAATTTTAATCTAAGAATTATATTGTGGTGAATAATTATATTATTAAGTGATAAAATAAATAGTTAGAGTAAAATAAGGTAAGGGATAAAGTGGTCTTTTGGTGGAATTACTAAGGGTAATTATGGAAGTCCCTAAGTTGGTCTAAGGGGTTATGTGGTGAGAAGGAGAAAACAATCATATTCGGAGAAAAAAGGAACGATCGTGAAAATGAGAAGAGGAGAAGAGAAAGGGATAAGGTTGAAGTGAAGAATCCACGAGGAAGAGGAATTTCTCGTCAAAACCAAGGTATGAGTGGGATTCTTCCATCTCTAAAGGGTTTTATAATGGGAATTGGGTAGGTTGATGAGTGGATGTTGGGGTTTTTGGTGATTGAGTAGGGTTTTGGTTGAGTGGTTGATAAATTGATGTTGTTATAAAATGATTATATGAATTAGATGATAAAATGAATAATTATGTAATTGTCTGGTTGTATAGTGAATTTTGGTGCAGAAATTCATGTGGTTTTGAGTGCAGGTCGTAGAAGGAGAACTGCGTGAATTGCAGAGCCCGCTCAGCAAGCTGGAGCTTGCTTAGGGAGCAAGTTGGACCTTGGAAGAGTCAGAATACAGAGAGTTGCTCGCTTAGCGAGCAATCCCCCTCGCTCAGCGAGACCTGGAGCGAAAAATGTCAATTTTTAATTCCTTAAAATTCCTTAAAATTATCTAATTAATTTAGTAATGCTTAGGAATTGATGTGGTGTATTGTGGTTTATTGTGATGTTTCTTTGATGGGTTTAGGTGGATTATTAATGCAAAATGGTCAGGTTGTGGCGTATGCTTCACATCAGTTGAGAATTCATGAGAGGAATTATCCTACTCACAATTTGGAGTTAGCAGTTGTGGTTTTTGTATTATTGATTTGGAGGCATTATTTGTATGGTTCGAGGTATATAGTATTCATAAGAGTTTGAAATACCTATTTGACCAGAAAGAGATGAATATGAGGCAGAGATGTTGGTTGGAATTTCTGAAAGATTATGACTTAAGTTTGAACTATCACCCCGGTAAATCTAATGTTGCAGTTGATGCCTTGAGTCGGAAGAAATTGCATATGTCGACTATGATGGCAAGAGAGTTGGAGTTGATTGAACAATTCAGAGATATGAGTTTTGTTTGTGAACAGACACCTCATAGTGTGATGTTGGGAATGCTTAAAGTTAATAATGATTTTCTTGATCGTGTTCGAGAAAGTCAGAAGTTGGATGTGAAATTAGTGGACTTGATGGTTAATGACAAACGAGTTGGAAATAATGAGTTTCGTGTTGATGAACAGGGAGTAGTTAGATTTCGGGATCGTATTTGTATTCCTGATGATCTTGAATTGAAGGGAATGATTCTGGAAGAAGGGCATATAAGTGGTTTGAGTATTCATCCAGGAGCGATGAAAATGTATCAGGATTTGAAGAAGATATTTTGGTGTCCTGGTATGAAGCGAGATGTGGCTTAGCTTGTGTATGCGTGTTTGAATTGTCAGAAGTCGAAAGTGGAACATCAGAAACTTACTGGTTTGATATAGCCGTTGGATATTCCCGAGTGAAAATGGGATAGTATATCGATGGCTTTTTTTATGGGGTTACCTACTACTCCAAGAGGACATCATGCTATTTGGGTAATCGTTCATAGGTTGACTAAGTCAGTGCATTTTATTACATTTGGGATAACTTACACTTTTCAGAGATTGGCTGAGATATATGTAGGTGTGATTGTAAAGTTGTATGGGATACCTTTGAATATTGTGTCTGATTGAGATCCGCGGTTTACTTCGAAATTTTGGGAGAGTTTGCAAGATGCATTAGGTTCTAAGTTGAAGTTGAGTTCCGCTTATCATCCTCAGACTGATGGACATACAGAGAGGATGATACAATCTTTAGAAGATCTGTTGAGGGCTGTGTGCTTGAACAAGAAGGTGCTTGGGATAATCATTTTTCATTGATTGAATTTACTTATAACAATAGTTATCATTCCAGTATCGGAATGACACCGTTTGAAGCTTTGTATGGTCGAAGATGTCAGACACCTTTGTGTTGGCATGAGTCAGGTAAGAGTGTTGTACTTGGACCTGAGATTGTGTAATGAACTACTGAGTTAGTGAAGTTGATTCGAGATAGGATGAAGACTTCACAGAGTAGGCATAAGAGTTACCATGACAAGAGAAATAAAGATATTGAGTTTCAATAAGGAGACCATGTGTTTTTGAGGTTTACTCCGATGACCGGTGTTGGACGGGATTTGAAGTCGAGAAAGCTCTCTCCTAAGTTTATTGGACCTTATCATATTTCGGCGAGAGTTGGACCTGTTGCATATAGGGTGGTGTTGCCACTGAGGTTGTCCAATTTGCATGATGTGTTCCATGTTTCGCAGCTTCGGAAGTATGTTCCGAATCCGTCACATGTGATACCGATGAATGAAGTTGAGGTAAGAGATAATCTTACGGTTGAAGCGTTACTAGAACAAATTGATGATCAAGAGGTAAAGCAGTTGAGAGGTAAGGAGATTGTCCTTGTGAAAGTGGTTTGGGGAGGAGCTGCCGGTGGACACATGACTTGGGAATTAAAGAGCAGGATGCGAGAGTCGTATCCGAATATTTTTGCATGAGGTAAGTTTTCGAGGATGAAAACCTTTTTAGTGGGGGAGAGTTGTAACACTCCAAATTTTATTTAATTATTCTATTTGGAATACTGGGTTTTGGTGTGTGGAAGAATAATATATTATTGAATATAATTTTAATCTAAGAATTATATTGTGGTGAATAATTATATTATTAAGTGATAAAATAAATAGTTGGAATAAAATAAGGTAAGGGGTTAGGTGGTCTTTTGGTGGAATTATTAAGGATAATTATGGAAGTCCCTAAGTTGGTCTAAGGGGTTATGTAGTGAGAAGGAGAAAACAATCCTATTCGAAGAAAAGAGGAACAATCGTGAAATTGAGAAGAGGAAAAGAGAAAGGGCTAAGGTCGAAGTGAATAATCCGCGAGGAAGAGGAATTTATCGTCAAAACCAAGGTAAGGGTGGGATTCTTCCATCTCTAAAGGGTTTTATAATTGGAATTGGGTAGGTTTATGAGTGGATGTTGGGTTTTATAGTGATTAAGTAGGGTTTTGGTTGAGTGGTTGATAAATTGATGTTGTTATAAAATGATTATATGAATTAGATGATAAAATGAAGAATTTTGTAATCGTCTGGTTGGAATAGTGAATTTTGGTGCAGAATTTCGTGTGGTTATGAGTGCAGGTTGCAGAAGGAGAACTGTGTGAATCGCAAAGCCCGCCCAGCGAGCTGGAGCTTGCTTAGGGAGAAAGTTGGACCTTGGAAGAGTCAGAATACAGAGAGTTGCTCCCGTGAAGTGTCGGGACGACCTTCGCTTTGTTTATTTTATTTAAGAAAACATTTGGTAATTGTTTATTGAGTTGGAGTTTCTTTTAAAATAATTTTCGCTGCATGTTGAATCATTTATTTTGAAAACGTATCATTGAGCCAAATGTGGTTTTTCGTTGAATTGGGACACTCAAATAATTTTGATGAAAAATTTACTCTGATTTTATTATTATTTCGGTGGGGTAATTTAAGTGTTACAACACGGCCCGTGTCAGGAAAATTGAAACAAAAAAATTTGTTTACCCAACCAGCAAGCTGTCATGGGTGCCCGTGTTGTGTTATACGACCCATGTCAGGATGTGTCAAAACTCGATTTTCCTGAAAAGTGTTTTTTTGTTGTGTCTTGACCTGAAATACCCCAAAAATACATTTTCTCCAGTATGAATTTGACCACAAGATTCACATAATACACATAATATTGTATCTCATTATATTTCATCAAGTCATTCATCCCTGTAATACCCATATATAAAAGACATGCATCAAAGCATATTTTTCATGTATAAATTTAAGTTTGGTACTGAAATACAACAAGTTCTTAGTAACACAATGCATAAGTATAACCACTACAACATAAGGTACTAATACAAAAGCCTATAATAATACAAGATGTTCAAAAATAAACGAGGAAAAAGTTATGAATTTTCAAAGTTTGAAACAAAATAATATTTTCCAACACTTACAGTGTTAACCGGTTAATGCCTTGGGTTAACCGGTTAACCACACCAGAAAACAGGATCCAGTAGCTCAATACAGCTGCATTAACCGGTTAATGCCCTGGGTTAACCAGAAGTCAGTGGCAGTAAAAACACGTTTTTCACATAACAAAAATTCCCAAACTCAAATCAAAACATCATCAAACACCAAAACAATCCCAACTAAGGTTCTTATACCTAATGTCAGCATGCTCAAGCATTTTTATCGATTTTTAACTATTTAAATTCCGATTATAAGATTTTTCTATCAAAACCGTAAAACTCATAAACTCTAAAACTCAACCAAAATCTAAAACAAAAGCTTCTAACTAAGAACCACCTCTAGCAAGATGATTGAGAAGATGGAGAGATGAATGATTGATGGAAAACTACAAGGAGCAAGAGATTCTTCTACTTCTTTAAGCTTTTCTTCTTCTTCCCTCTTCTCTTCTTTCTTTCTATTTTCCTTCTCTTCTTACTATGTTTCTTCTTTTATGAAACATAAAGAAAAGAAAACTTAGGTTATTAGGGAAAACCTATTTTCCCTCACAACGGGTCAAAATAGAGAGTATCCAAAAATTTCACTTAATCCACAATTTATAAAACCTTTGAGTCAGACAATATTAGTTAATATAAATAAGTCCCCCTGACTGCTCTAATTATTTTTTTGTAAAAAAATCTCTCAGAGCATCCCGGAACATTATTGATATCAATTAATATCATTCAGAGCATTAAATAAATTACGAGGTATTACAATCCCTAACTCAATCTAAAACACCAAACGACATAATTTCTCAAAAATCCACGAATACCTATCTATTCATAAACCAAATCCTATAAGACTATAATAAACCATGAAAACTCCCCATACCTTAGAGAATTCTGAAGCTTTGTCCTTCTTTCTCCAAGATTTCCTAGTAACTCTTCAAGTCTTAGGGCTCCCCTCCTTCTCTTCCCCTTAACTCTTCACAAAACACGATAAAATGAGAAACTGACTGTCTTCCCTTCTTAGACAAAATATCTCATTCCATGGATTTCCAAAATTATCCTTACTCTTTTTACTTTATGACCACCTTTCCTTTTTTCTTAATATTTTTAATAATAAGAATAATATAAATAATACACTAATTATTTATTCTATTGTGTTATTTAAAAATACTCCTTCTTGCTCTAAAATCCTCCAAAAATCACTAAACTTCTTAATCCCTTCTAAATTAAATAAATAAATAAATAATTTAGATTTTCGGGGCATTACAACTCACCCAAACTTAAAGAATTTTCGTCCTCGAAAATTGCCTGAATTAAATAGAGTCGGATATGACTCCTTCATTTGATCTTCATACTCCCAAGTCCAACTCTCACCAGCTTGTCCTCCCCACAATACTTTCACTAAATCAGTCTCTTTACCTCGTAGTTGTTTCAACTCTCGACCATCAATCCGCATAAGAAAAACTTCAACTGTCAGGTTATCCCTTAATTGAACATCATCCATTTAGATCACATGCGACGGATCCAGAATATACTTCCTCAACTGTGACACATGAAACACATCATGTAAATTCGTAAGTGATAGTGGTAAAGCCACCCGATAGGAAACCTTTTCTATCCTCTACATAATATGATATGGACCAACAAAATAAGGAGTGAGCTTTATAGACTTCAAAGCTCAACCCACACAAGTCACGGGAGTAACTCTTAAGAACATGTGGTCTCCCTCTTGGAATTCAAGTGTTTTCCTTCTCTTATCATGGTAACTCTTTTGACGACTTTGCAACATCTTCATATTTTCCTGAATCACTTTAATCTTCTTCATTGTCTCTTGAGCAATCTCAGATCCAAGTACAAAACTCTCTCCTGACTCATACCAACACAAAGGAGTTCGACATCGTCTACCATACAACGCTTCATATGGAGCCATTCTAATACTAGCATGGAAATTGTTGTTGTAAGTAAACTCAATCAATGAAAAATGACTATCCCAAGATCCTCCTTAGTCCAACACACAAGCCCTCAGCAAATCTTTTAAAGATTGGATTATTCTTTCAGCCCGACCATCTGTCTGCGGATGATAAGCAGATCTCATCCTCAATTTAGTACCTAACGCATCTTGTAAACTCTTCAAAAAATTCCGACGTAAACCACATATCTCTATCCGACACAATACTCGAAGGTATCTCATGCAACCTCACAATCTCCTCAATATACATCTCAGTTAACCTCTTCATAGAATGATTAATATTCATCAGCAAGAAATACGCTGACTTAGTTAATCTATCCACAATCACCCAAACCAAATCATTACCTTTCGTATTCCCTCGGTAACCCCATCACAAAATCCATGGAAATGCTATCCAATTTCCATTTAGGAACATTCATCGGCTGTATCATACCCGAAGGTTTATGATGTTCAATGTTTAACTTCTGGCAAGTCAAACATGCATATACAAATTCCGCAATGTATCTTTTCATACCTGGCCACCAAAACAAATTACGCAGATCTTGATACATCTCCGTAGCACCAGGATGAATACTTAGTCAACTTCAATGTCCTTCCTCCAAAATACTCTTTTTAATTCCAGGAATATCCAGAATACATACTCTATCTCGAAACCTCAAAACTCCATCTTCATCAATTTGGAACTCACCTCCATTACCTTGATTAACCTACATCAACTGGTCAACTAATTTTAAATCAGATTTCTGATCCACACGAATTTCTTCCAAAATTCCACTAGTCAGTTTCAACATACCCAATTTCACACTATCAGCAGTCATCTCGCACAACAAACTCATGTCTCTGAACTGCCCAATCATTTCAAGTTCTCTCACCATAAGCATCGAAATATGCAATGACTTTCTACTCAAAGCATCATCCACTACATTTGCCTTACCAGGGTGGTAATTCAAATCAAACTCAAAATCATTAAAAATTCTAGCCACCTTCTCTTCCTCATATTTAACTCTTTCTGATCAAACAAGTATTTCAAAATTTTATGATCACTGAATACCTCAAATTTCAAACCTAACAAATAATGTCTCCAAATCTTCAGCATAAATACCACAACAACCAATTCTAAGTCGTGCATATGGTAATTCCTCTCATGAACTCTTAACTGTCTAGAAGCATAAGCAACCAGTTGACCATTTTGCATCAGAACCCCACAAAGACCCATCTTTGAAGCATCACAATAAACCACAAAAGACTTATTGCGATCCGACAAAACCAACATTGGAGCAGTCGTCAACTTTTTCATTAGTTCCACAAAACTTTCTTCACAAGCAACATCCCACACATACGTTTGACCCTTTCGAGTCAATTGCGCCAGTGGTAACACCAACTTAGAAAAACCTTCAATGAACTTATGATAATAACCAGTCAATCCAAGAAAACTATGAATCTCAGTAGTAGACTTCAGAGTCTCCCACTGCAACACCACATCGATCATCGAAGGATCCACAAATATTCTACCACTTGAAATCACATGGCCAAGGAAACTCATATCCTTCAACCATAACTTACACTTTGAGAACTTATCATACAATTTCTTTTCACTAAGTACTTGCAACATAATCTTCAAATGTTCAACATGTTCTTCTTCTGATTTAGAATATACCAAGATATCATCTATGAAAACCACCACAAATTTATTGAGATACTCATGAAAGATCCTATTCATATACTCCATGAACACACCAGGCGCATTAGAAACTCCAAACGACATCACAATGTACTCATACTGACCATACCTCGTCCGGAAAGTTGTCTTCGAAATATCATCAACTTTAACTCAAATCTGATGATAACCAGACCTCAAATTAATATTATTGAACACACAAGCACCTACAAGCTGATCCATCAAGTCCTCAATCCTCGGAAGTGGATACTTATTCTTGATAGTCACTTTATTCAATTGTAGATAATCAACACACAATCTCATGCTACCATCTTTCTTCTTAACAAGCAACACCGGAGCACCCCACAGAGAAACACTAGTTCGAATAGGCTTCTTCTTCAATAATTCTTCTAATTATTTCTTAAACTAACTCAACTCAGAAGCAGACATCCGATAAGAGGCCATCTACCCCAGACTCGTACCTAGTATTAAGTCCACAACAAACTCAATTTCACGTTCCGGAGGCAAATCACTTATATCTTCCGGAAATACATCTGGAAACTCACAAACTACTGGAAATTCAACACCAATTGCTTCACAATCCACTTGCAATGATGCAAACACTGTAAACATCAAGGATTCATATGCTAGAAGTTCATCCACTTGTTTAGCAGATAGGAACATCAACTCGCCATTCTCGCCCAACTCAGGAAACCTCACAGTCTTACTATAAAAGTTAATTAATATGAACATAGTAGAATTCCAAACATTTCATACCAAGGATAACATCGATTTGGTGTAAGGTTAAGCACACCAAATCCATCACAAAATTCTTCTCAAAGATCTACAAAGGACATTTCAAGCAAACAAGCATAGTAGTCACATAACCATTAGTAGGAATCTCCATTATCATACTACCATTCATATCAGATAATTTCAAACCTAATATAATAGCAAACTCAAGGGATATAAATGAATGTGTAGCTCTAGTATCAATAATAGAAATCAACTCAACATTGTTAATACAACAAGTACCTCAAATCAAGTAGTCCTTTTTGGAAACTTCTGAACCAGCCTAAGCAAACATTCTTCCATTAGTCTGGGCAGCAGTGGAAATCTTCGTTGGTTTCTGGAACTGAGTACTGATATGTCCCTATTCACCACAATTGAAACAGGTCGGACCCTCATTCGGACAATCACCAATTCTATGCCCAGTCTTACCACAACGGTAACATCTCAGAATCTTGTTGGCACACACATCAACCTTGTGACCTGACTCTCCATAATTATAGCACTTAGTAGGTACATTAGAGGATCCCCTAATTGGCTTCTTCTCATTGTATAACTTCTGTTTCCCTTTGTCACTGGAGTCACATAAGGCTTCCTTCTAAACTGGCCCTTATCTTTCTTCTCACTCAGTTGTTTTTCATGAGCAGATCGAGCTCGACTATCCTCATCATAAATTTGACTCTTATCCACCAGTTCCGCATACCTTTGAATCTGTTGGCATCCAATCCCTTGCTTAATCTTAGGCCTCGTCCCATTCTCAAATTTGAGACACTTAGAAAGTTTAACATCTGTGCGGTTGTAGTGAGGATAAAATTCACAAGCCTCTCAAACTTGGCAGCATACACTGCTACAATCATAATTCCTTGCTTCAATCCAAGGAATTCTACTTCCATCTTACCACGAGCATCTTCAGGAAAATACTTCTTAAGGAATTATGTCTTAAACACAGTCCAAGGCACCACAATACTAACATCCTCCAAACGCTGACGAGTATTATCCCACCAGTCCTCAGCCTCCTCAAACAACATATGGGCACCAAATTGTACCTTCTACACATCAGCACATGGCATCACCCTAAAAATCTTCTCAATCGCTTTGAGCCACTTCTGTGCACTCAACGGATAATGAGTTCCTTCAAAAATCGATGGGTTATTCCTCTGAAACTTCTCCAAAGCATGAAACTCATCTTGAGCATTGTTTCGAGCCGTAGTGTGAGCAAAAGCTGTAATAGCTTCAGCAAGAGCACACATGTTGTTTTCAACCATTCTGCACAACACCCACCACATCAGAAAAGAAAATAATCATTAACAAGTAATGACTGACAACAGACTAACAACAACAAAATTGGCCGGACAGACCGACCTGTTCTGATACCACTAATGTAACACCCTTCTACCCCACAAACAATTATCGAATAAAATTTCATATTATCAGAGTAAATATCAACAAGAAAGGTGCCACACATATTCAAAACATCATTATACTTATTGTCTTGTCCCGTAACACGGGTTACACATTCATCATTAACATAAATTTACAATTATGCAGTGGTATCATACTTTTTAACTTAAGTCAATGAAAACTTCTTCATAGGGAAATGTATTCAATTCATAAGATCATCAACAACATAAAAATAATCCAACATAAACCAAAATAAAAATGCGAGGTTCACAAACAATCCTGACCAGATGTTACATATCTCAGAGCAGGGCACCATTAAAACACTACTAAAGCAATACAAGAAACACTCCCAAGACTACATCCTCCAACATCGCGAATCTACTATTAGTTATCTGCAAGTTACCTACATAGGAGGCAACGTTTCCAAGTAGGCAGGGTGAGAAATCACAGTTCATTATAATAATATAAAGACGTGGATAATAAACAGAATAAGAAACAACAATGTCATAGCTTCATCAACAAAACTTCACAACACAAACACATTCACGTTCATTCATATGCAATGTTAACTATAATGAAATACAAAGAATGCACGTGGTACCAATTTCTCCATGGATGGACACTGGCCATCAACCCTCCACAAGGGAGCATATCATACACAACATATAATTTCAATCCACACAATAGGATTGAAGCTACCCATAAGCCGAAGCCCCAAAACAAAATGCTATGAAATGCAATGATGCAAATTCTCCTCAATTCATCCAATAATAAACATGGGCATCATTCATTTAATATTCTATAATTAGTCGTCATACAATCGTGTTTTATCAGCTATATATCAACAAACAACCCAACAACAAAAGTCGGCACAAGAAATGTCAGGAAAACATCAAAAACCACAATTACAGTCACCTGACATGGCTGCCTGTGTCTTGTGACGCATCCCATGTTAGAAGCCTACGCTCAAAATCCCCAAACCAAAAAAATACAACATATACAGTGGTCTGACACGGCCGCCAGTGTCTTGTGACACGACCCGTGTCAGGCACATTGAAATAAAAAAATGTTTACCCAACCAGCAAGCTAACACGGGTGCCAGTGTTGTGTGACACAGCCCGTGTCAGGATGCGTCAAAACCCGATTTTCCCGAAAAATGTTTTTCTGCTGTGTTTTGACCTGAAATACCCCAAAAATACAGTTTCTCCAGTACGAAATTTGACCATAAGAATCACATAATACACATACATCAACATGTAACATTCTATCTCATTATATTTCATCAAGTCATTCATCCCTAATTCAATTTAAAACACCAAACGACACAATTTCCAAAAAATCCACAAATACCTATCTATTCATAAACCAAATCATATAAGACTATAATAAACCATAAAAACTCCCCATACCTTAGAGAATTCCGAAGCTTTGTCATTCTTTCTCCAAGATTTCCTAATAACTCTTCAAGTCTTAGGTCTCCTTCCTTCTCTTCCCATGAACTCTTATCAAAACACGATAAAATGAGAAATTGATTGTCTTCCCTTCTTAGACAAAATATTCCATTCCATAGATTTCCAAAATTATCCTTACTCTTTTTTCATTTATGACCTCCTTGCCCTTTTTCTTAATATTTTAATAATAATAAAATAAATAATACACTAATTATTTGTTCTATTATATTATTTAAAAATACTCCTTCTTGCTCCAAAATCCTCCAAAAATCACTAAACTTCTTAATTCCTTCTAAATTAAATAAATAAATTATTAATTTAGATTTTTTGGGCGTTACACTTTGCATATACCTGCATTCATTCGAGTTGTATGGGAACTCATCCCAATTGTTTCATTCTTCAGTTGTCTGTCATCCGTCAAGCTGTTTCCTCAACACAAATATGGAAGTAGAGTTGTTGTCAAATTGAGAATGGAAAACCAAGAACAACACAACATGGAGGTCCAAACGGAAATCAATTAGTTGAAGTCCAGTATGACCAGGCTCACAGAAATGATGCAAGTTCTGATTGTTAGAGGTGAATCACCTCAAAGGACTGTGATATCTGAAGTCTCAACTGCTGTTGTTGACCCTCCTCTGATTCAGCAACCAACTTCTACTTGGTCATAATTTGGGTTACCTACAAATTATGTGCCAATCTCTAAAACTACTCTAATGGTTATGCCATCTGTTTTGCCGATCTTTTCAGCTCCAACATTTGCCGAACCTTAACCTGTTGTGCATACTACTAATCAAGCTACTTATGAGAACTCTCTCTTTGTGTACCATGCTACTGGTCCACAAGATGAAATTCAAGGTGAACCTGGATACTTGGATGAAGTTAGAGAACAATGATTGACTCATGTGAAGAGGGTAAGGGGTTTAGAAATCAAAGATGTCTTTGGTGCTGCTACAATAGACAAGTGTTTGGTTGCTGACTTGGTTATGCCCGATAAGTTCAAAATTCACGAGTTTTAGAAATACAAGGGGAATAGTTGTCCTAAAATCCATCTGCTGATGTATTGTCGTAAAATGGTTGCACATGCCAAGAACGAAAACTTCTTATTCACTATTTCCAAGATAGCTTGAGCGGCACTTCTATGAAATGGTATATGGGACTTGAGTAGAACCATATACAAAGCTGGAAGGATTTATCTGATGCTTTCGTAATGTAGTATAAGTACAATTTGGACATGGCACCTGATCACCGTTAACTTCAAAACATGTCTCAAAAAGAGAAAGAATAATTCGAAGAGTACGCTAAATGCTGGAGAGAGCTAGCTGCTCAATTGGAGCCACCTTTGGCCGGAAAATAACTAACCGGTTTGTTCATGGACACTCTTCAACCATTCTTTTGGGAGAATATGGTAGGAACGGTTTCATATGGTTTTGTTGACCTAGTCACTATTGGAGAAAAACTAGAAGAAGGTATCAAGAAAGGTAAGATTACTAATACTGATGTTTCTAATGCTGCAAGAAAGTCTCATGGGAACTTTCAAAAGAAAAAAGATGGTGATGATTATTCTATTTCAAATGAAAGGAAACCTTATCGCAAGCAACAACACTATGGTCAACCATATGTAGCTGCAGTTTCTCTTGTTGTTAAGGCTCAACCAAATTAAGCTCAAGCTCCTCATCCTGCAGTTGGCCAAAATCAATATCACAATAGGTCAAACTTTGATCATATCCTGATGACCTATACTGAGCTATATCCTTCTTTGATTCAAAATAGTTGGATTATTACCAGGCTTGCGCCTCTTGTTCTAGATCCTCTTCTAGCTAACTATAGAACGTATCTTCACTGTGAGTTTCATTAAGGTGGAACTGGTCATAACTTGGAACACTGCTTTGCACTGAAGGATAGAGTTCAAGAGTTTATCAGAAACAACATTCTTTCCTTTAAGGATACTCATCCTAATGTTATCACTAATCCTCTTCCAAATCATGGGAAGTGAATCTTCAGACGATTTGAGCAGTCAGATTATCTTCAAGGCCATTTTTCAGACAAGACAACTCATCCTTGTTGCTGATGGATCAATAGGCCATTGTTTCTTTTCTATTTACAATTTTCTTCAATTTTATTGACTTGTTTGATTTTAAACTTTGTTTGTACTTTCATGTTGATTTTAATGAAATGAGCATTGCAATGTTTTGCATCAATCACATTCGTTGTTTGCATCTCTATGCTTTATATTTCAAGTTCATTTTTCTTTATCAAGCTTTGGTTTATATAATGATTGGAGAAGGGATGATGAAAACCAAAAATCCATCATTGTTGTTGGTATGATTTCAATTGAAACTTGGCTGATAATGTACTGACATTGTTTAAACCCCAAACACTTGATAAATAAGGAAGTTATTCCATTGTCTACCCCTTTGAGCCTTGAAGTTGGAGTTTCTTTCTATACGGAAAAAACCTCAATTTTAACCTGGGGATGGGTGGTTCTCAATTAATTCGAATGTGCATTCAAGTAAAAGAAAATCATTCAAGACACCTTTCAATAAAGGTTGCAATCTCAAGCTTTCCTTCATATACATCAAAAAAGTGTCGAAGATGACTTTCAATTCAAAGAAAATGATGGTTCTTCATAATAATTAAGTTAGGAAGTCACTATCTTTAAAAATAATGATGATAAAAAAAACGAAAAAAGCAAAGCCCTTAAGTTAAAACATATGAAGGAAACTTAGGCAAAAACTGGGGCATCCCGCTGACTATAAGTTCAAATGATACAGTTCAGGAAAAAGTTAGGGATAATAACTTAAATGCATAGGTTGAATTAATTGAGTGGAGGACTGGAGATCATCATGAAGAATGGGTTGGGTAAAAATAAACTTTGAGCCTATATCCTTTATTTTATAAATCGTGAACCAGACCACGTTACAACCTTCAAAAGACCTAATTGAATCCAGTTTTCTTTTGAAAAGCATACTACAACAAGGTTGCGTAAACTGACTCCCAATTTTGTTTCCAATCATTTTTTTCTTGCCTTTGCTTTACCTTTCATTTTTGTCTCAATCGCCGTGTTTTGACAATGTTGTTTTGGAAGAAATAAGATTATATTAATACCAAAAAACCAGAATTACACGTCGATCCAAAGATCCAGACAACCACAAGACAAAAGATTAATCGACAAACGGATTAATATCTATTCTATTACAATAATCTGCTAATTTTTTTATCTAACATACTACAACTAATGATGCACTCCTTCACAATATTACTATTAAGCTCATTCTTGTTACCATCTTGGAAAATTACTCTATTTTGAACCATCCAAATATGATACACCACCTCAGATATGGAGGTTTTTATCATTTTACATCTATTACCTTTACCTTTGGTTTGGTCTATAACCCACTTTAGTTCTTCATTCCAACAGGCAGGTCTATGCTTAATACCAATAGTATCCAACACATGCCGCCATATTCTTTGAGTACTAGCACACTAAAAAAAAGATGGTTATTGGTTTCCTTCTCATCTCAAAAAATACACTTATAATGAATATTCATACCTTGTTTAATTAATCGATCTTTAGTTTGCAACCGGTTTTGGCACACCATCCAAAGGATGATATTTGCTCTAGGCCGAACAAGGTTATAAAGTAATATTTTCCTCCTAGTAACATTCCCTTTTGGACCTCTCAATTCCTCATACATCTTACGAGTAATATATTTACTATTGTTATGGAAATCACACCAAGCAATAGTATCAATTATATTGTCTCTCAACTTGAAAATCGTCTTCAAAATCCAAGAGGCTTGGTGGCCTGGATAGTAATCGGTAACATCCTTATTTTTCATATAGTAAGTTTTAATCCATTGGATCCAAAGCTTATCTTGCTTCTCATAAATATTCCACAAAATCTTACCTATTGTAGCTTTGTTCCATTCTACCAAATAAGTGATATTTCTCCCACCGGCTGCCATAGGATCACACAAATGATCCCAGGAGATGGGAGGATTCCTAGTACCATTTTCCTTACATGTCCACACAAAGGCCCAACACAAACTTTCAACAAGTTTAATTACTTTTTTGGGGAGCGGAAAGATTTGCATCCAGCAATTTGAAATGGAGAATAAAACACTTTTTACTAGTTGTAAGCGGTCTGCATAAGATAAGAGCCTATTACTCCAATGCTTCAGTCTTTGAGTCATTCTATCAATTAATTCTTAAAAATTATTCACCGTAAGCTTTTTGCAATCTAACGGTACCCCAAGATATTTGAATGGTAGGCACCCCATTGCAAAACCCGTTACCCGTTGAAGTTTAATTTTATCCTTAATAGTCACCTCACCTACATAAAGTTTTATCTTTGGAATACACATGTGTAGACTCGTTGTTTTAGAAAACTGATCGACTTTTTTCATTAATAATATTAATGATACTTCATCACCTCTGGTAAAAATCAGAATATCGTCCGCGAAGCATAAGTTGATAATGTTGAGTTTATCACATTTCATATGGAAGTTGAAGTTGGGATCTTGCTTCAAGCCTTGAAGGAGTCTATGGAAATATTCCATAATAATAACAAACAAGAGGGGGGAGATGGGATCTCCCTGCCTCAAACCTCTTCTTGCAACAAGAAGATTAGAATGGACTCAATTAATTGAAAACCTGTAGGAGATAGTTTTTACACAAGCCATACACCAATTGATGAAGATTTGAGGAAATCCCAATTCTGACATAATTTGTTCAAGTGCAGTCCATTCAACGGTATCGTAAGACTTTTGAATGTCCATATGGACCATGCACCCGGGTGAAATATATTTTCGATTGTAACCTCTAACTAATTCCTGTGTAAGCAGAATATTATCTTGTATGAGTCTGTGTAACACCCCAAAATTTTCCCACTCATTCCATATCATATAGCATAACATATAACATACATATCCTAACATATTTTCATAGAAAGATGAGGCATAACATCCATGGTTACAAGCATAGTGTTGCACCCTAATTTTTTCTTTGCATTTTCATCTGCATCTTGCATACAAACAAGATCGCACTGGTTGCTCGGTTCTTCTCGGGTTAGGTTTATGCCTCGCAGGGGATCGCCGTTGTCTTTAATTATTTGTTTGTGTTTACTAACCATTAATCAAAATTCAAAAAAAATATTTTGTTTCCTTTTACTAACCTTTTTCAGGAAGAGGAACCATTGAAAATGCCAAAAATAGCAGTCCTGCAGCTCGAGCGAAATTTCACAGACAAAAGTCGAAGTTGATCCGCAAATAATTCAAATTTATCTGATCGAGGATTTCCCAAGTTAATTGATTCACTCAAAAGATTTCCAAGGATCATGTGTTTACTTCTTCGACGTACAACAAGAATCGGGCCGAAACAACCAAGCAACCATATTTAAATAAAAAATTCAAATTTCAGCTTGGTTAACCAGTTAACCAAATGGTTAACCGGTTAACTAGTGCGAAATTTGAATTTTTTATTCAAATTCAGCACCCTTAGATCATTGATTTAATTGGAATATTCTAGATCCATTGGTTTCTGATTTCTCTACATCACTTTAATCATTTCCTACCATAAACCCTCATTAATCACCACTCTTTTCCATTTCCCACCAAAATTCCAATTACTAAACCTAAATTCAAATTACTAAACCTAAATTCAAATTACCAAAGCAAGCTTCACTCCACCAAATTTTCCTACTTAAGGCCTTTAAATAGGACCACAATTTCATTCATTCCATAAGCTTTTGATAGCCACAAAACCTCTTGCAAATTACTCCCCCAACACCAAAATTCTCAAAAGCTCACTTTCTTTCTTTTGAAGTTATCAAGAATTCACATTGAATTCTTAATTAACTTGAGTTAAACCTTCATCCTTTCATTATTTTGTTCATCAATTTCAGTAGATCTAAGCTTGTGTTGGTCCAATTTAAAGAAGTGACTTTGGTAATTCCTTTCCTTCCATAAACCCATATTCATCATCAACATTCAAGATATAGATCTTTGGTGTCTTTGATTCTAGATCCTTTGGATCTTTATTTGTTTGATTGCAGGGATTCCACTGTATTTTGGTTTTAAAATTCGTGCAAATTCAGATCATGATCATCCAATGTTTGAGAAAAGGTTTCAAAATGGATCATGCTGAATTTTCTGCATTTTTCAGCTTCTCGTACAACGTTAACCGATAAACCATTTGGTTAACCGGTTAACCATCTTCAAAACAGCGCAAATTATTCAAAATCTACTTGCGTTAACCGGTTAACCAATTGGTTAATCGGTTAACACAAGACATAATGGTATTTTTGGCTTGTTTTAAGCCCCTTCTTGTTTCCTCTTTCTTCTTCTTCTTCCTCCTTTTTATTTTTACCTTGGGAAGCACTTTTGGGAGTGATTTCTCCTTAATTTCAATGAACTTTGGGTGTAGATTAGAGTAGTTAATGTTCATTAATTCAAAACTACCTTTAAGTGGATTATTCAATTCATTTAAGGTACTTTGCATTAATGATACATTTTCAGGCTTGAATCCACCAAGATGAGTGATTGAACTTAAGGATGGAAGAATACCACAAGTGCGCAATTTGGTATTCACCTTTATTTTCGTGCGGTATTGCGCCCGGATAGAGATTTACATATCGTTTATCTCGCATGCATTAGCCCTAACATTATGCACCTTAATTGGTGGTGGCCAACCTCATTTGTAGGGTAATTACTTTGTAAATTACTCAGCGATTGCTTAACATAAACCTAAATGTGTCCCGACTTCGGAATAAAAATCTAATTGGGTACTTGCACTTTCGTGGACCGAATCTCTTGTTGATCGCGTAATCCCAAAGTGGTTAATCATATTGAATTAAGAATCGAGACTTATGAATGTTTGATGTGTAGGTGCTTTGGGTCTCCCAATCGCCTTTCAAATTTCATTGAATTTGGTTCGGTTTGCCTTGATTAATCGCTATAGTGTAAGATGCTAAGCGGATCTGGTTGCCTTCGATTTTGGTTACTCTTTCTTTTTGGTTGTGGTTGATTAAGTTCACCATACCATTATTATGTGAATATTATTATATGAATATTATTATACTTTTATTATTGTTAATATTTAAATTCTTGCACTTTTATTTGCTTTTGTTACTAACATTTAATTTCTTGCACTTTTATTGCCTTTATTCTATTTTGCTTTATTCATCCATATCATGTTTATTATTTGTTCTTATTATTTTGTTGTTGATTTTCCTTTTGTCCATTTGGACATAAAACATTAATAAAGGATTAAACTTCTAAAAAACTTGTGATCTTAATTTTGGACTAATGGTTACTATCCTTAGCATTGGAATGGAAGTATTGGACTTAGACTTTAGGATACCTTTTCGTTGGCCTTAATCTTCATGAAGATCGAAGCTTGCCTTTATTTGGCCATTTGCTAGCTTATAAGGATGGAACTCTTAAGCACATATTTAAAAGTATCATCAAGTTTGGTTAGATCTTTCTTCCTTCATCTCCTTATTTTCTTTTTTTAGGATAGTCTCTTCATCTCCTCCCATTCTTTAATTTTCAAAATCATCTCCCTTTTTCAAAGGATTCATTATTTCTAAATTGTCACCTATTTAATAAACAAAACCTTGAATTTTTTCAAGTGAATTTTACTCTTTCTTTTCTCTTTAAAAATCAATGAATTTAATCATTTTGACTTTAATTCAAAAAATAAAAAGAACCAAAATCATTCAATTTGTTTTGTGTCTTTGTGCACTTTTGTTTGTTTTCTTTGAAAAATGCCGATTATGAGTCATTATTCTTTAGTCGGGTGTAAGTCTCTCAATCTCCATGGTTGTAGTTTGATGTAATTGAGTCTCTTGTCATTCGTGGGGGTTTAGTGGCATACTCGTCGATTTTATCCGAGTTGGCGCCCTCCCCATAATGATGTATGAGTCTATGCCTTCATTCTCATGGTATATTTGTTTGGCTATCCACTTGAAGATGACATATTCTCTTCACTTAATAAAATTAGTCATAACCCACCCTTTTCACTATTTGTACCACGAACTACGGGGTTTTGATCTTGCATTGCACTTTGTGGGTACGTAGGCATGAGGTGGTAAACCTCTCCAAACACAAAAATATTAAAAATAATTCTTTTCTCATCCCTCCACTCTCATTTAACAAACCTTTTTCAAACCAAAAGCAGTAAATTTTTCAAAGGGCTCCCGTGGAGTACCACAGACATTTTGGGTGCGTAAAACCTTCCCATTGTGTAACCTATCCCCTTACCCGTTCTCTGTTGTGTTTCTTTAGCTTTTTTCTATTAGATTCATTAGGATTTATTTGCTCTTTTTTCGTTTTCCTCTTGGAATGAAATAAGAGCACGGTGACGACTCTGTTTACTTTGAGTTAAACTAGTTAAAGTTTACACTCATATTTTTACCGCTACACATAGGGCATGTGATCAGTCACCTATCAAGCTATGATTCTTCAAAGTTAAGGTTGAGAGCCAAATGGTATTTCAAGAAGCCTACAAGATATTCTCATATCTTATGCAAGCTCCAATTCATTCTCAAAGCCCTAAAAGGGGTGAGATTCATCAGAAGTTCATCAATGCAATTTCCTCATACACAGAGAAACCCTAATTAGGGTTTTGCTTCAGATCATCATATCCTCATAGCTTTGAACAATTCTTGAGGTAAAAGGCTTTCATATGGTATAAAAGGCCTATGGATGAAATTTGGTTCAAAAACTCAGTGAGGAAGTCAGGCATTGGTTCAGTTACTTGTAGTTGAAGAAAGAAATCAACTGAGCAGAAGAAAAGTCAACCAGTGGATTTTTAGGGTTTTAATCATGTTCATCAACTTTATGAACCCATATTTTATCAAAGAATAGCTTGGATGGTCTCAAATGTCAAAAACCAAGAATGTGCAAAAGTTGCTAAATTTGGAAGTTTTCAAGTTAGAAGTTTCTATTTTTGGAATTATTTGCCATAGACCTTCAAGCCATTATTCCATGCGCAAAAAAGCTTCAAATGATTTTTCCTTGAACATGAAAGTTGTAGATCTTGATTTTACCTTTCCAAAAAGTCCAAGAATAACTTCATATCATTTTTAGAACTCAAGATTTGAATTTTTGAAGTTTGATGCATTTTTAGGGTTTTTTGGCGCACATGTGTCATTACCTCATTGGTCCATTATTTTTGATTTTGTGTCACATTTTTTATCGTGTCCTAACTATTTTTTAGTGGGTCATCTTGTTCTCTTCACATGGCCAAAATTGGAGTGTGAAGTATGCTAGTTGTTATGTTAATTTTAGTGAAAAAAATAGTACAATGCAAAATGCATATGTGAGAGCCAATGAGAGAGAGAGTCAGCAAGAATTTCATGACACTACACACCTACTTTCTCTATTTTCATACCAAGGAGTCACACTTTTTCTACCTACACACACGCATTACACCCAAAGTGAAAGAAAAAGGATCACGTGAAGCTCCCTCTATGCAATCTCTTGAAATGAACCAATTATTACCATCTGATCATCACTCTCTTATCATCATCTCAACATCATCTTGCCAGCACATCAGTCCCACCATTACTCCCATATGAACCACCCCATGTGAACATATTTGAAAACCAAATGAAAATTTGAAGAAAAGCTTCACACGAGTTTTTGCTCTGCTTGTGGTTATGAATAACAAACTTTGATTTCACACCAACCATTGCACCTCACACCCCTGCATATAAAAGGTTCCATTCACGAATTCAGAAGGGATCATCACATTTTCATCACTCATAAGTCACACTAAACCTCACTCTCTATGCATTTTCTCACCTTCATCCAAGGAATTCAAATCTGAATTGATTCATTCACCTCCTTCTTCAATCCATTCGTGTATCATCATCAGCATCATCTCACAATCATCATCAACATCTTGAACATTGTTTTGAAGTTGTGGTGTCATCAACAACACATTTAGATTTCTCATTATCTCCACTCATCATCAAGGATCTAAACCTTTATTTGGTCAAGTGGAGTTCAAAGAAGATTAAGAGCATCTCTAGTTCTCTCAAAGGCTCAAAGTAATCTTCATTTCAGGTTTTCACTCAAACTACATTTGCTTCGGATTTGGTATATTTCTGCTTGATTTGAGTTGTTAATACTTGATCTTACTTGTATGAAGTGATTATATGCCTTGTAGTGCTTTAAATTTGAGTTTCAATTTTGATGTGTGAACTTGTTTCGTTCGATTTGCTTTGTTTATTGACTGTTTATGAAAATGGATAGTACATTCATGATCCTCTTGGCTTCAACTTTATTTTGATATGCATTTTTCCCATTTCTGGAAATATTTTGTTCATCTTCATCCGAGGTTGGCCGAAGAAGACAACCGAAGCTTCTCCAGCCGGTGAACTTTGGTTGCTAGGTTTATGTTTCCAGGTTAAGTCGTGTCCGTTCGATCTGATTCTATCATGTGGCTCCAGATGCGCCAGCACATTATTGAGGGCGTAGGGGTGCACATGCCTTGTTTTTTCAGTTTGTTTATTATTTTGTTTTTTATAATTTTTTGCTCCATTTAAATGTTGGCCTTTAGATATAAGGATTTTTGTGTGAATTAACTAGGTGCGTTGATTATTTTGACTATGATTATGTTGACTAGCGTGTTATCCCTTGGATATGCTGACCTTGTGAGACTGGATGGTGTGCGTTGATTGTATGGACTTTTACTTTTGTTGACTAGCGTGTTGTCCATTGGATTAGAGGATTTTGTTGGGACTGAATATGAACTATTGGATCTAATTACCTTGACTTGTGGTTGACTGAATTGTATAAACACGCGTTGGGCCTTGTTTACTATTGGTACTCTCCCCACTTTGGGCCTTGTTGTTTTGAATTGTATTGGATTCATATTTCCACCTCCCTAGTTTTTTGTTTTATTTTATTTATTTTGTTTTCAAATTTAATTTTTAAAATTAGTTTCCTTATCATAAAAAAATCCAAAAAATTCATGATATTTCTTTGATGTCTTATAAAATTTTCAAAATTTTTTAGTTTCCTTTTTTATTATTTTTAATTGTCTGAATTAATTTTCCAAGTAATTTCTTTTATTCATGAACACTTGACCTTCTTTATTTTCTAACTTGATTTCTAAGATGGATATGATGATAATTCTTTTTTCTATGTATTCCTAACATGTTGAGGTACTTGGTTGATTTTTATCATAATTTTTAGGCGTTGTTTGGCTGGCTTTTGGCTTATTGCTTCTTGTGTAAGAAAAGGAAACCCTAGCTCCACTTTGACCATTATTTGATTAACTTTTCTTCTTATTCTTGTCATGTGACTTTTCCATGTTGTTTTTATAGGTTTGGGATGCTTTGTTGCTTAATTGCTTAATTTTTGAAGCATGATCACTAATTGTTTGAGGATTGATCTTAAATTGCCTTATTTGAAGATGTTTTGAGCCATGATTGTTTGCTTGATTAGAAAGGCACTTGTGTCATCTTTTAGGATCTTGTTTGGTGATTGATAACATTTTATATGATCTCTGGTTTTAATATGTGAGCCTCACCTTGCTCGTTTGATGCTTACCTTGTGCACTAAGTGACACTTTCACAAGCATGTTTCACTTCACTTCAAACTTCTCCACGTCTCCTCTAATTGACTAAGTAGGTGCTTGTGTGCTTTGATTGATGATTGTATCTCTTGCTTAGGCATATAATCAACATGTTTAAGTTCTTACTTTGATGATACTTATTGATTTTTGACTTGTTTGATTCTCTTAATCACATGTTTTCATCTTACTTCCCCCATGTTGCTTTGCTAGTGGTTTGTGGGATTTCCTTCACTCCCTTTTGTGTGGCTTTGTATGACTAACATTAGAACTCTTACATGATCATTAGGTTCTGGTTTTGTTAGCTTGTGGTGATTAAATTCTTGTTCTACCATGGTTTGAACCTATTTGATCTTCTCTTGTCATTTGTGAATATTTCTAACACTTTTAGGGGCTATGGTAAGTAAGAGGTGTGGATGAGATTTCTACATCTCAAACTTCATTCTCCTCTTTCTTTTATGCTTTCTCCATTTGTGTATGTTATGTGCTTAGGCCATCAATTGTCCAACTTCTTTTCATCCCTCTTAGGACCAACTAAACTTTTTTTAAGAAGTAAGTTGATTCCTTATGATCCTTTCTTCTTCTTGTGCCACACTCATAAAAGCTTCTAAAAAACTCAAACAAAGAATAAACGTCTCTCCTTCGGGACTTCTTTTCTCATCACCCTCACTCTCAATGTAAGGACTTGCTACGACTTGTCTCTCTGCAAGACAATAACACACTCGTGCCAGACGAGCCTGCAACATCTGAGCATAGGCATAAGCATTTTAAGCTTCAAAACACAAGCCATTTTCCTCCCTAGTTAGGGCAACTACGATGTCTATGATCCTCATCTCCAGATGAGGTACGTAGGCAGTGAGGTAGGGCCCGTTCGAGCACTCTTTTATTTTCCCTACATTTCCCCCTTTCTTTTCTTTTCTCCAGATCCAGTTCCTTTTCTTTTGTAGCAGCTTCATTTCTCCATCGTTTGAAACATTTTCTTTGCAAGCGTGGATCCCGTCAGGTACGGCGGACGATCTGGGGTGCTAATACCTTCCTAGGTCATAACTGACTCCCGAACTCTGTTCTTTGGTTCGCATGACCTTTGTCCTTTCCTTTATTCTTTCGGTTTGTGCATCATTACCATTCCGGTTCTTTCAGGATAAAAATGCCTGACTGGAGACTCTACCTTTTTGTGCAGCATTACCATCCGCGTTTGTACCTGGATGGAAATCCAGGGAGCGACGGTCTGCCTGGGATAAATGCTGATTGATATTGATCCACTACACTTCCAATTACTTTTTCACAGCTTGGTTGTTAAAATTTTTGAGATGATTTTGTATAGGGTATTGTAGCAGGCTATTGGTTGCATATCTTTAACAGTCTTGGCAGCATGAGATTTAGGAATAAGTGTTACCAAAGAACAATTAAAAGCCTTATACATGTTTCTAGAAGAGAAGAAATCCTTGACTTCATTAATCACATCCAGTTTCACCACTGGCCTAGTAACTTTGAAAAAAATATGCATTGTAACCATCCAGGCCTAGAACTTTAATTTCTTCACCTGATCAATTAGGGACACATCAGCCAGGTTGCCATTAAGACCAGCTTGGGCTTGAGTGAGGTTGCTTCACTTCTTCTCAATTTGACACTGAATGTCAAAATATTTTCGAGCATTTGTCTAAGGGTAGGTTGCATACTTTTTAATTTTCTCCAAAGGATCTGCATAGGGGTACCCTCTACATTTTAGTTCCATTTCTCTACCACTGAATGTATAAAATATGGATCTTTAGGAGTACAATTCAGAAATTTAAAACAGGATGTATGAACCTTATGATATATCTTATTGCCTACTTTCACAGGGTTGTGGTATGATATATTAGGAGCCAAGAATTCAGTGATAACATCCTGATAAATCTGAAACCAATTAGCATTTGCAATCATCCTATAATTTATTGAATAAATGACTTCATTAGTGTGCTTATTAGTCCAAGTAAAATGACCCCCTCTGATGTTAGCTTTAGACAGGCTTGTGATATTCATCATCTCCTCAAGATATTTGTATTCAACATTACTAACTGGGTTGCCTCCCACTCTATCTTTATAAGTCAACACATTGTTAAAGTCTCCCATAACCATCAAAGGGCCATTAAGATTTCTACCAATATTCTCAATCTCTTTCCATAAGCTCTTCCTACTATCAAGTTGGTTTAAGGCATAAATCACAATAGCATAATATTGGAACTTTTTTTATCTAAACCACTCATTTCCACATGTATGAACTGTTCTTTTGTACAGAGGACTTTAACATTAATTTCCCTTTGATTCCAAAGAATCCAGATTCTACCATTGATATGGTGTTTATAGCTTTCAATGTAATTCCACTTATTTCCAAAAGCTAGTCTAACTTTCTCAACATTATTTATTTGACTCTAGTCTCTAAGAGTGCTATGATAGGGACATGGAAAGAAGAGATATAAGAACGCACCTCTTTATGTCTAGCATGATTCTTGATGCCCCTAACATTCTATGTTGCTATCATTGAGAAATCATATTACCTCCCAAAGGACAATCTCCAATCCTAAGGGCGGTAAATGAATTTTGATATGGTACAAATGAAGTTTTGGGTGTATGCAGCACATGTCTCTTGCCTCTATCTATCTTGCTTGATGAAACCACAATCCATTCTTCTCACTGTTTTGTCTCGTGTGTCTCTTGAGTAGTTATTATTTGTCTTGTGTTGGCTACATTTGGTGTCCCCTCACTTGATGTTGCTGTAGGAAGTTCTATAACAGGTTTAAGAGCAACAGGTTTCCAGATTTTGACACTCTTCTCCATTTTCTTCTTCTTTGAGCAGTAATGTCCTATCTGTAGACATGTATGGAAATACATGGGAAGCCATTAATAATCCATTCTTTGTTCAATCAACTTACCTTTATGGTCTCTTACGCATATTGCATCTTTTTGTTTCTTTGTTATATCCACCTCCACTAACATTCTGGCATATGAGATACGCAACTTTTTCGCCATGCATTCATCAGTAGTTATCTGTTTTCAATTGCACTTGTAAATTTTGAGATGCCTTTCTCCCCCTATAATTGGAGGGGGAGGTTGGGCATAGTAATCCATATAGGCAGAACACGTAGTAAGTCTTCTTTTAACTCAAAAATCATACTTTATTTCCTGATGAATATTGGTTTTCCATAAATAAAGTAAGGACCTTGAGACATAACCTTCTTTTTGTCTTCACTACTATGGAATCTGACAATAAAATAGCCTTCTTAATTATAATACAATTCCGGTAGGGAGACAAAATTTCATGTTTTTTCCATGAATTTCTTAACAGAATTCATTGATAGAGATTCTCCCAAGGCAAAAAGTACCATTTAATTATCCCAAAATACTAACTCTTCCAGGACATCCTCCTCATCAATTTGAATTTCTATTTCGCCGTTCACCATGGGAGGTTCCAAAAATTCCACACTCATGCCTCGATTCAAGTTTCGGTTACCTTTAATGATATCAACCCACAATTTGAGATTCACAACTTCAGCCTTCGAAGGTGCAACATGCTCTTCAACTATTATCTGTTCAATCAGTTTCTTCAGTTATGGGTTCAGTGTTAGAACATGTTGATTATATGAATCTTGTGTCTCTATTGTGGAAGTAAGCGTCTTATCACTGTGGTCTTCAGCTTCCGGGTTAGATTCTTCCAGTTCTTCTAATTCCATCTCAGCCCGAGTTGTAATTGTCCTTACCGCCCCTTTCCGGTGTGCCACCACCGGTGATTTTGGCTGGCCAACACTGCACGAAGATATAAGGGGAGAGCTTAAAGTTTGGAAATGTTTCAAAATGACCTTTCTCTTTGCTATTTATAAACAACTTCAGAGCGCGGGAAAACGTGTCTCCATTAATAGGCCATAATTTTCCTAACCCTAGGCTATGATAAGCTATAATGGCACATTTAATAGTCGTAACATGTGGCACATGGAAGATTGGACGTTTTCCTTTCCAAGACTCCAACTTTATGTATTCTAAGGTGTCAAACACATATGTTAACCCCTCACATTCCCCCGCGAGCATGTCCTCGAAAAGAAAATCTAATGCAAGTTACGTTGTTGGGCACAGACGACAACTTTCACATTACCTCACGAGAATAATGACGAGGAAAAAACTTGAGTAAGTTTATGTTGTTGGGCTCAAGCAACAATTTGAAGCGAGCTTACTTTGTCGAACACAAGCGAGCGCGTGCTCAGGGAAAACTCGAAGCAAACTTACGAGCGTATCCATGTCCTAGTGTATGGAAATTCGTGAACAAGAGGCCCCCATGGAGAGCACCGTCTACGTCAACTTGACTTTAAGTCATTGCTCATTTTCCTAAGAACAACACATTGAGGGGATGCTGTTCTGGAATGGGCATGTGGCTGACACACTGCCAAGCACGACCCAATCTAATACTATGTCGAGGATGAACCAACACAAGGCCCAATCTATCATAGCCGTTGGAGAGCACATTCTCCATGTGCTCCTCACTTGAGGCCGCATCTTCAACTAACCCACACACTTCGCGGAGTGGTTTCGCCCTCCATAACGGGAAAGTCCACCCACCACCCGAATACTACAGGGCAGTTGACCCAGGATGATGACCACAAACTGGTCATCCCTACTTTCACGTAGGAATCCTGGTAGTCATTGATAATGGGCCTGAAAATCCAGCCCTTCACGGAAACCTTTGGCTCAACGCCGATGGCATTATAAATACCCTCCTATGCACGAGGGTCAGGTTTTGTGAACTTTCACTTCTTAACCTCTATACCTTCCTTTCTTTCTCTTTGAACTTACTTTAGAATCAAAGTGCCTTGATGGTATACCCTCATCCTCTCCTTTGTGACTACAAAAGTATCCATGACGTGTTGCTGACCATTGTAACACCCCAAATTTGCCCTCTTCCTTCTTAAGCATCATATCATAGCATATTCATCATACTCATATCATTTCCTCAGCATCCTAGCATGGAAAGATGAAGCATAACATACCTCATGTCCTAGCATTAAGCATATTGTCATCTGTGGAGTTCTTGGAGCATTTCAAGCCATGACAAGGGTCCCAATGAGTTTGTACAAGTTCTATAGTGAGTCTACACTCCATTTACAAGATCAAGTCCATTGGCAAAAGTTCAGAATTGCATGATCATCAGAGATCTCAGGACAAGGCAAAGCTCCTATGCAGTGTACCCAAATCAGAGTTTGGGATTCAATCACCAAGACCTCACAACTTTGGCCATTTCTTGTGGGCCAAGTCTTCTATATGTTGAGAGGATCTGTCAAATTTCATGAGAAAATTCCATGTGGAAGTCAGACAATGCCTCAGTTGCTTGCAGACGAAGGAATTGGTCAACTGTGCCTTAAAAAAAGTCAACTGTGAGATTTCAAGGGGTCCAACCCCATTTTTCTAGCCAGAGGATTGTTCTTGTGATGTTAAAAGAGATTTGGCAGGATCAAGGATCAAAATCAGATCAAAGCGGTGGGCGCCGGCTTAATTTTGAGGTTTCCCACCAAGGGGAGGGAAATTCAAATTTTTCATGCGTTAACCGGTTAACGGATTGGTTAACCGGTTAACGGTTGCGAAATTTGAATTTCCAGCAGCAAGTTCAGCATGTGTGTTTTGGCTCCATTTTCCAATTTTTCTGATTTTTTATTCATTTGAATTAAATTGGAAATTAAAGGAAAGATCTAGAGTTCTTGTCCAAGCCTAATCCCATTGCTACATCCTAATCACACTACCCAAACCATAATTTTGGATCCCAATCCTAATTTTTGGGCCCCAAACCTAAACCATATTTATTCATTTCTTTCCAAACCAAAGGGGTCTTCCCTCATTTTCACTCTTCATTTTCTGAATTTTTACTCTCTTCTCTCACAATTCTCTCACTTTTCTCTCCCATTTTTTTTCCAAATTCACCAAGAGTTCCTCTTTGAAGATCACACAACCTTGCCTTGAGGTGTGTAGATCTTGGAACTAGACCTCCATTCATAACTTTATTACATCTTTTGCTGGCTTTAGTGGTGATTCAGATCTGGTTTGAGATCTAGAAGTGCTTTTGGATCCAAAATTCTGCATCAAGAGCTTGTTCTTGCATTTATTTTGCATGGAATGTGGAGCTTAACATCGGATCTTCAAGGTTTTGCGCGAGATCTCTCATTTTCAGCTTAATCAACAATTACCAAAGCATACCTCCGCTTTGTAGGTTGGTTAACTTCAGATCTAGCTCTGTTTTTAGCTTATTTGCATGTTTGTGCTTTAAATCTACCATGTGCTTGTGTATTTGATTGTGTTGCATGAATTGATTGGTTGATTTGTAACCGGATCCGATTGTTAGTGTTCATGAGCTTCATAATGCCATTTAATGTGGATTGATGCATTATTTTCATGTTCAAATGCTTGCTGGACTGGTATGAGATTGTTTGGAATAAGCTGGTTGAGAGCTGATTTTTGCAGGTTTTTGTTGCTGTCTTAACAGTGTTAACCGGTTAACGGATTGGTTAACCAGTTAACACACCTGGTTTTTTTTGCTGTTTTACGCAAGTTTTGGCATGGTTAACCGGTTAACGGATTGGTTAACCGGTTAACACTGAAGCAGTAGGCTGCTTTTGAGTTATTTTTTGGCATGTTTGATCTCCATACTTGTCCTAAATACCATGAATCATTATATGATCATTGAACACGTTTGTTTGAGTGATTTTCTTGCTGATTGATGCATGCTTCCGTGTTTTCGGCACGTAAAGGCTTGTTTGTGCCATGTGTGACTTAATTAGGTGATCTTGATTGGTATGAACTTTGAGCATGTCATTGCCTTGATTTTATTAATGATCATTTACTGGATTTTGCTAACCTTGCAGGGGCTATGGTAAGTGTGAGTTGTGGAAGTTGAGTTCCACATCTCCAATTCTCATCTCTTCCTCTTATGTTTATGTGAACTAATCCTCTTTTGTTGGGCTTAGGCCTTTCTCATCCCTTCTTCTATCCTCTTCTTCTCTTCTTCATTAGGGTAGAAACCTCACTAACCTAGGACCATCCGAGCATGTGAATATTAGGATTAGACTTTTCCCGTTAGCTTTTACCTTTATGTTCCTTTTGGTTCTTCTTCTCTTCTCATCTCATAACTCTAAAAAACACTTTAATAAATTTGAATTGATACATTGATCCATAGCCTTATTCCATGAGGTATGCTTGTAGTCTTCCCATCTTGGGATAGTACATGTTTACCTTGTGATGCACAAGTCTGATCAAGGTATCTTCTTCATAAAAGAAAAGCATAAAAAACACTTCTTCATGTAAATAATCGAAACACCTAATAAATAAACAAGTTAGTGAGCCTAGGCCCTAATCTTTGGGTTCAAGTTTTGGGGATCTTCTCCTTACTTGAGTGTGCTTGTTCTATTATTCCATCTTGGAATGTAGTGGCAAGTGCACATTCCATTGATGAGAGTTTGAGTTCACTTCCTTGTGACACACTCATAGAAGCTTCTAAAAAACACCAACAAACAATAAGCGTCTTTCCTTCGGGAATTCTTTTCTCACCTCCTTCGCTCCGTACGCGAACTTGCTCCTACTTGTCACTTTGCAAGACGATTACGCACTCGTCATCCGAGTTTGCAACACCTGAGCAATGGCATAGGCAGTTCAAGCCTTAATTCACAAGAAATTTCCTTTGTTACCCCTAGTTAGGGGAACTACGGCGTCTCTGATCCTCATTATTCTGATGAGGTACGTAGGCAGCGGGGTAGGGCCCGTTCGAGCACAATCTTTATTTTCCCTACATTTTTCTCTTTTGTTTCTTATTCAGTTCTTATCCAGTTCCAGTTTCTTTTCATTTTCTTTTCTTTTGATGCAGTTTTCATACCCTCACCCTTTGAAACAGTTTCTTTTGCAAGCGTGGATCCCGTCGGGTACGGCGGACGATCTGGGTGCTAATACCTTCCCAGGTCGTAACCGACTCCCGAACTCAGTCTCTTTGGTTCGTAGGACCTGTGTCTTTCCTCTTCTTTCTTCTGGTTTGTGCAGCATTACCATTCCCGTTCCTTCGGGATAAAAATGTCTGGCTGGCGACTCTATTCTTTTTCCGCGCCACTTTCGCGTTTGTACCAGGATGGAAATCCGGGGAGCGACAGCTGGCGACTCTGCTGGGGACTGCACACCAGATGGTCTCTGGTTCCCCTGTGAGTCTCTCCTAGCGCTTGTTTGTTTCTGTTTCATTGGGTGATGTTTGTTTGATGTGGCTTGTTGTATGTTATTGTTGTTTATTTACAACTTTATTTACAACTTTATTTACAGTTTTCAGTCTTTATTTACTGCATCATGTATATATACTGGACTGTCTGGACTGGTTTTCTTTGGTGGGATGGGTGTTATTTGTTATTGAGAGATATGAGCCAAGTACCCGACTCGAGTGCACCATAGGACTTAGCGTGGTTCCACTTTGGCCTCATGAGATCTTGTCATGGGGGTAGTAGTGAGTTCCACACCCAGGTTGCGATTGTCTTGGAAATGTCTTGATTTGGGGATCTTCCTCTCTCATTACATAACCCTGACAGTTATGTGCAGCTGGGAACCGATCATTGAGAACCTTGTGGAAACATCCCTCTTTAGTGATGACAGTGGCAACCCACATTTTGTGGCAAACCCATTCGCATCCGAGGGCCCACCTGGGGATCGCATAGGATGACCTTGTTTCCTGGACTCAGCTGAGGCCTCCCTGCGTAGTATATAATGCCAAACCGATTCCCTGATTTGGTCATGAGCCATTTCTCGGAGATGGTGACAATATTATTGCTATTCGGCTTTGAGAGTCCGTGATGCCTGACCCGGAGCCTTTTACCCGTGAGATTGGGGGGTGTTTACAGGTGTGCAGGAACCCATGACCTCAACATACACTGATCTGTTCAGTGATTCTTGTTATGATCTGTGGCCCTGTGATTATGATCTATGGTTCTATGATTTTATGGTTCCGGAGTTCTGGTTCTGGAGTTCTGGTTTTCTTGATACTGGTTTTCTTGGTTCTGGATTTCTTGATATTGTGGTCCTGAGGTCTTCTTCAGTGAGTTGTGATTATTAGAGAGTGTGACTCAGTGGACTTTTTGGTTTGATGATTATTCAGAGGGGCCCTTGTCAGTGATCCAGTTCAGACGGTCCCAGTTGATCACATGCTTGCATTGCATTACATTTGCATCATTCTTTGCATTAACTGTTTATGTTTCCCATTTTTCAGGTCATTGCTCACATCTGTTCCCAGTTCTGGTATTCTTATCTCCATGGCAGAAATCAGAAGAGTTCCGAGAAAAAAGAATGTGCATTATACCTTTCTTCAGTCGGAAGTTAAAAGTGTTCAGAGGTTAGCGGGTCTGATGAATGATCAAGTCTTGGGTAATTTCAAGAAAAGATATGGCCAGATACTGAAGTTTGTGGACAAGCCCACTGCAGACCAGAAAGACAGCTTGCATACCTTGTTGCAATTTTATGATCCTCTGCTGCGTTGCTTTGTTTTTCCAGGTTACATCTTAGCTCCGACATTGGAAGAGATCTCCAGCATGCTGAATGTTCCGATCAGAGAGACATTGCCGTTCTACGGGTCAGAGGTTATGCTCAGAGATGAAGACATAGCCAAGGTTTGTAGGTTGCCAGCTGCTTCAGTCAGGAAGGCTCTGCAAGAGAGTGAAGGCAGAGAAATACCCTGGAGTGTGCTTATCCCAGAGGCTGAGAAGTATGCTACAGAGGCTAAGTGGAACGACTTTGGAGCTTTGCTTGCATTGATGGTATATGGGTCCAGTCTGTTTCCTGGAGAGAAGGAGTTTGTCAGCTTAGAGGTGATCTCAATCTTTGCAAAAGGCAATCCAGTGCCTACTTTATTGGGTGAATTTTATTTCAGTGTCCATTACAGAAACGAGAAGGGTAGAGGTGGTCCAGTGGTCTGCTGTGCTCTTTTGTTTGCTGAGTGGTTTGCTAGACAGTTGCCTAAGTCAGGTGCTTTCAAGGAGATGCGAGACGAATGGAGATGGTCCAGAAGATTGATGGGTTTGACTGTAGAAGACATTGCTTGGGGTTATGACAGGGATTTGCTAGGTAAGGAGTTGATGGTTAGTTGCGGAAAGTTTGCTGGAGTATCGTTACTGGGAAGGAAAGGTGTCATCAGTTACTATCCAACATTAGCCAGAAAGCAGTTTGGCTACCCTTTGAAAGATCCTCCTCAGATGGAAATGTTTGCTGAATCTTTGTACTTTCCTGCTGACGGAAACAGAGAGCTAGTTCAGCAAGCAGTCCAAGCCTGGGCTCACAGGATAAAAAAGGGGAAGAAAGACTTCGGACGAGTTGATCCCAAGACATATCCACCATATGCTGAATGGTTGCAAAGACATATCGAGTCAGTTCTCATGCCTTTTTCAGTCGAGGCTCCGCTTTATCCCCGAGAGGTTCCTAGTCAGAGCAGTACTGTTTCCTTGGAGGAGTACAAGAAACTAGAAGCCCAGCCACAGGAGGTCATAGTAGAGAATACTGAGATGGTAAGCATGTACCACCAAGCCAACAGGGCCAAGAAGGAAGCTGAAGACAAGCTGCAGAAGCTCCAAGCCTCTCTAGAAGCCAAAGAGAAGGATTTTGCCGATAGAGAAGCCCATTTCCACAGATTGGGTATGATGGAAGCTCAAAGAGAAGCTAAGCGGAAGGAGACTCTAAAGACTCTCAAGGATGCTCGTCAATCCGTTGCTTGGTTACAAGGCCAAAGGGATGAAGAGCAAAAGAAATTCAAAGGGAAGGAGGAGTTCTTTGAAGTTTAGATGGCTTTCAAGAAGGAGGAAATGGAACAAGCCCACGCCATCCGGAGGGAGAAGACCCAACAGCTAGCCCAAAGTCAATTAGCTCTGGAGGAAGCAAGGAAAGAGATCGAAGAGCTCAAGCTGAGAGCGGGTGTCAAGAAAAGCAGGGCAGAGATAACAGATCCTGGGTCCTTGGCTTAGTTGTTCATTGTTCAGGCTACCTACAGGCTTGTTGTAGGAGTCTTGCTTTTATTTATTTTGTCTTTATGTACCGGCATGTAACCCTTCAGGGAATATTCCTGGTTGTATTCTGACTTTTAGCCTACAGTGGTTTGTTCATATTTAGTATTAATGTGCAAGTTATCATTTTGAATGTGCAAGACTCGTTTGTCTGGATACTGCTAATGTCTGAACACTTATCAAAGAGAAAGTTTGAAAGCTAAACACTGAAAGTGATTGTCTGAGATAGATGCCAAAACTGGGGCATGCCAAATACTTAAAATTGGGAACATGAACAGTTACATTGCATTGCATATAACCTGTTTGTTTGTTTTGTAGGTGTTGTCTCAGTTACTAACGTGTTCCGCTTTGTAGGCACTATAGCTCCTCGTAAGGTTCAAGAACAACCATCAGTGCACAGATACCCAACCAAGATTAACAGAGAACGAGCCATGGACCAAATGCAAGCGGATTTGGCAGATCTGAGACTGAGAATGGATAACTTCATGACGTTAATGGCCGACATGGGGCAGAACCAAGAGCGTCTACGGGAAATGGTTGAGAATCAGAACAGGAACATTGCTGCTGCTGCTACTGCTGACAATCGTACCGGTGCGGGCGCACGTCAGGTTGAACCTCCTGTTACATAGCCAGGAGTGACTATTACCAATGATGGGTTGCACAACATTCAGATGGATAATCATGACGACCAGTTCACTCTACTTGATGAAGCTGAAGGTCAAGGAGCAGAGATGAACAAGAGGTTCAAAGAGATGGCTGAGCAAATCAAAGCTATTCAGTACCAAAGCTCTTTGGGATTTAACATAACTGACTTGGGTTTGGTTCCTGGGGTCAGGATTCCGTATAAGTTCAAAGTTCCAACCTTCGAGAAATATAATGGCACTGCTTGCCCAAAGACCCATCTTCAGTCATTTGTTGGGAGAATTGCCGCTCACACAGATGACGAGAAACTCTGGATGTATTATTTTCAAGACAGCTTGGTGGGAGCTTCTCTTGAATGGTACATGAAGCTCAGTAGGGTCAATATCAAGAGTTGGAAGGATCTAGCTGAAGCCTTTGTGAGGCAGTATCAATATAACATGGACATGGCTCCAAACCACACGCAGTTGCAGCACATGGCTCAGACAGCAAAAGAAGGCTTCAAAGAAAATACCCAGAGGTGGCGCCAGCTAGTTGCCAGGGTGCAACCACCCCTGTTAGAGAACGAAATGGCCGACATGTTTATGGGCACCCTCCAGGGGGTATTTCTTGAGAGACTGGCGTCGAGTTCTGATACTAAGTTCAACGATATTGTCATTGCGGGAGAAAGAGTTGATACATTGCTAAAAATGGGGAAGATACAAGACCCAAGTGCTAGTAGCTCAAATGGAGCGAGGAAAGCTTTTAGTGGACCTCCTAGAAGACGAGAGGGTGAGACAAATGCTGTATTCGGCCGAGGACGGGGCCGTGGCTATAGAAGACCCTATGAACATGTGGCTGCTGTCACCATTCCTGCAGCTCTCGTACAACAGATGCTACCTCCACCACAACAACATCAGCAACAACAACAACCTCGTACCAACTATCAGCAGAGACCATATCAGCCGAGGCAGACTCGCCTGGCTAATAGGGTGATTGAGGCTATCCCGATGACTTATGCTGCCTTATTGCTAAGACTGTTAGATTTGAACCTGATTCAACTGAGGACTTTGGCACCACCACCTCCTGGAGAGCTCCCAGCTGGTTATGATGTCAATGCGCGATGCACTTTCCACTCTGGGGCACCCGGGTACTCGACTGAGAAGTGTAGGGCTTTGCATCACAAGGTTCAGGATCTCGTAGATTCCAAGGCAATCAATTTTGCGCCACCGCCGAATGTTAATTCGAACCCTATACCGCATCATAGAGGGGCAAGAATCAATGCTGTTGAAGGTGATGACAAGTTGAGTTTGGTGCTAAGTATCAATGAAGTCAAGACACCTTTGAGGGTAGTGAAAGAGAGACTGCTGAATGATCAAGTGTTTCCTGGTTGCTGTTTTGATTGTGAAGAGTGTGTAAATGCTGAGAATGGCTGTGATAAATTAAAGATGGGTTTGCAGAGTTTGATTGATGCTGGATTCTTGCAGTTCAGTAAAGTTGGTAATGAAGAGGCTGATGATGTGTCAACCATTACTATTTTCTACGATGAAGTAGATATGCCCGTCAGACGAGAGTCGGTCACAATTTATGCTCATCAGATTAGTCCCGTAACTATTACTGTACCTGGGCCAGTGCCGTACACAGATGATAGAGCCATTCCTTGGCATTATGGCTCCGATGTTTATGTTGCTGGACAGAGAATGGAGAGCAAATCTGTTGCTGACCCGACTATAGAGAATGTCGGAGGGGTTGGGGGTTTCACCCGAAGTGGTCGTTTGTTCGCTCCCCCTGCGCTGAGAAGGGATCCTGAGGCCGAGGCTTCGTCCAAAGCCAAAGGAAAGTAGGCTGCGAATGATGAGTCGACTACTCCTGTGGCTGGGCAGGGGACGTTCGAAAAAGAGGTAGAGGAGTTCATGAGGATTATCAAAAGGAGTGACTATAAGGTGGTTGATCAGCTGAACCAGACGCCTTCAAAGATTTCTATCTTGTCACTACTGATGTGCTCTCCCGCGCACCGAGAAGCCTTACTGAAAGTCGTACAAATGGAATACGTTCCTCAGGAGATTACTGTCAACCAACTAGAAGCTGTTGTTGGAAGTGTCAATGCTAGCCATGGCCTAGGCTTCACTGACAGAGACCTCACTTCAGAGGGCAGAAATCACAGCAAAGCACTACACATCACGATGGAGTGCAAGGGCGCTGTGCTGTCTCATGTTCTTGTAGACACAGGCTCTTCCTTGAATGTGCTTCCGAAGAAGGCGTTGATGAAGCTTAATATTGATGGGATTGTCCTAACACCAAGTGATCTGGTGGTTAAAGCTTTCGATGGATCGAGAAGATCAGTTTTCGGAGAGGTTGAGTTGCCCGTCAAGATAGGCTCTCAAGTCTTCAAAAGTGTTTTCTATGTTATGGACATCCAACCCGCATATAGTTGCTTGTTGGGCAGGCCGTGGATACATGCTGCTGGAGCCATCACCTCAACCCTGCATTAGAAGCTTAAATACGTGGTGGACGGCCAAGTCATCATAGTTTGTGGGGAAGAAGATATATTCGTCAGCCACCTGTCAACATTTAAGTACGTAGAGATGGATGAAGAAATCCATGAGACTTTATGCCAAGCTTTTGAAGCAGACGTCAGCATCCTGACTCCTGTGGAGAAGAACAATGAAAAGGAGGGTACATCCATCCATTTCTATAGGGAAGCAAAAGAGGTTGTTCAATCAGGCAGTGCTCAGGGCTGGGGCAAGCTGTTGGAGCTGGAAAAGAAAGATGATAAATTCGGCTTAGGGTATCAGCCTGGTGGGTCTACTCAGAGTGGTAAAGCTATCTCGTTCACAAGTGCAGGGTTACTCAACCGCGATCAGATCTGTACGGCAAGCCAAGATGGGGATAGTAACGGAGACTGGGACAACAATTGGATCCGCCCGTGTGCGCCCGGCGAGGAGCTAGGAAATTGGTCTGCTGAAGACATTGTTCAAGTCACCTGGCTCTCAGAGTAATTGTTTTGTTTCCTTTTATTAGCATACTGCATTGTCAAATCCAACATTCTGCCCAAGATGCTTGGATCCATTATATTGGGCCACCATGTTTTGTATTGCATCGTTATTTTGCTATGAAATAAAAGGACATTTTCAGACAAGTTGTGTTCCCTGTCTTTGTTTTTAAACTTTTTCACAAAAAATATAAAAATGGCAATGTGTTTTCCTTTTTGTTTTTATTTTAGCGTCTCTTTTTCAAAATAAACAGATTCTGAATAAGCACGTCATCTGTGCAGTGTTGATCATCCGGATTCCACGGATAACGTTCCTGTTATGACTATGCATGACTTTGATAATCCAGTCTACCAAGCTGATGAAGGGGTTGAGGAAGACTGTGACCTCCCTGAAGAATTGGTCAGATTGTTGAAACAAGAGGAACGAGTTATTCAGCCTCATCAGGAGGAGATTGAGACCATCAACATTGGCAGTGAAGATACAAAGAAAGAAATCAAGATAGGGGCCAGTCTGCAGGCTGACGTCAAGAAAGAGTTGATCAGTATGCTGAGAGAATATGTGGATATCTTTGCTTGGTCATATCAAGATATGCCAGGTTTAGATACCGACATCGTGATGCATAAGCTACCTCTGAGAGAAGACTGTCCTCCCGTAAAGCAGAAATTGAGAAGAACTCGCCCGGATATGGCGATGAAGATTAAATAGGAGGTTCAGAAGTAGTGGGATGCCAGGTTCCTTGCTGTGACTAGTTACCCACCTTGGGTAGCTAACATCGTACCAGTACCTAAGAAGGACGACAAGGTCCGGATGTGCGTTGACTACCGAGATTTGAACAGAGCAAGCCCAAAAGATGATTTTCCGTTGCCACACATTGATGTGTTGGTGGACAATACTGCTCAATTCTCGGTGTTCTCCTTCATGGATGGCTTCTCCGGTTATAATCAGATAAATATGGCGCCGGAGGACATGGAGAAGACAACGTTCATTACCCTGTGGGGGACATTCTGCTATAAGGTCATGCCCTTTGGTTTGAAGAACGCCGGGGCAACTTATCAACGGGCGATGGTCACATTGTTCCATGACATGATCCACAAGGAGATCGAATGTTATGTGGACGATATGATTGCAAAGTCTAGAGACGAAGAGGAGCATTTGGTTAACCTGAAGAAGCTATTTGATAGACTGATCAAATACAAGCTGAGGTTGAATCCGAACAAGTGCACTTTCGGAGTGCGTTCCGGGAAATTGCTGGGTTTCATTGTAAGTCAAAGAGGAATTGAGGTAGACCATACTAAAGTAAAAGCTATTCAAGATATGCCTGCACCGAGGACAGAAAAAGAAGTGCGCGGGTTCTTAGGGAGGTTGAACTACATTTCTCGGTTCATATCTCATCTAACTGCCACGTGCGAACCAATATTCAAATTGCTAAGAAAAGAGAAAACGGTCAGGTGGAACGATGATTGCCAAAGAGCTTTCGACAAAATAAAGGAATATTTGCAGGAACCTCCAATTCTAATGCCTCCAATGGAAGGAAGACCTCTAATCATGTACTTGACCGTGCTAGAAGGGTCAATGGGATATGTGCTAGTCCAACATGACGAGTCTGGTCGAAAAGAGTACGCCATTTATTACCTTAGCAAAAAGTTTACCGACTGTGAATCCTGATACTCACTGCTCGAGAAAACTTGCTGCGCTTTGGTATGGGCTGCTCGCCGACTGAGGCAGTACATGTTGACGCATACCACACTTCTCATTTCCAAAATGGATCCTGTCAAGTACATCTTTGAGAAACCAACATTGACCGGAAGGGTTGCTAGGTGGCAGATGATTTTAACTGAATACGACATCCAGTATACTTCTTAGAAAGCCATCAAAGGAAGTGTATTGTCAGATTACCTTGCACAGCAACCTCTTGAGGATGACTATCAGCCGATGAAGTTTGATTTCCCTGATGAGGACATCATGTACCTCAAAACAAATGATTATGAGGAACCACTTCCGGAGGAGGGGCCTGACCCTGAATCCAGATGGAAGTTGATGTTTGATGGGGCTGTCAATATCAATGGTCGTGGAGTTAGTGCCGTACTCATTACTCCGGAAGGTGTCCACTTACCCTTCGCTGCCAGAATTACTTTTGGCTGCACCAACAATGAAGCGGAATACGAGGCGTGTATAATGGGAATAGAGGAGGCAATTGATCTTCGGATTAAGAACCTCGACATATTCGGAGATTCAGCCCTCGTCATTAATCAAGTTACCGGCAAGTGGTATACGCATCAAGAGCATCTAGTTCCATACATGGATTACGCTAGAAAACTGTTGACGTTCTTCACGACAGTTGAGCTCAAATACATACCACGTGACGAAAATCAGTTTGCCGATGCTTTGGCCACTCTCTCTTCGTCGATTAAAGTCTTGTGTTGGAATTTTGTGCCCAGAATTGACATATCCAGGCTTGACTCTCCAGCTTATGTCTTCTCTGTAGACGTCGTGTATGACAAGAAACCTTGGTATTTTGATATCAAGTTATTCCTGGAAAAGCAAGAATACCCAACTGGGGCATCTTCCAACGACAAAAAGACCTTGAGATGACTTGCTGCTAGTTTCTTCTTGAACACAGACGGGGTTTTGTACAAGAGAAACTTCGATATGGTCTTGCTCAGATGCGTGGATAGACACGAAGCAGGCCTGTTGATGCAGGAAGTCCACGAAGGATCTTTTGGTACCCATGCAGGAGGACATGCTATGGCAAAGAAATTGCTGAGATTAGGGTATTACTGGATGACAATGGATGCTGACTGTTGTTCATTCGCTCGTAAGTGCCACAAGTGCCAAATATATGCAGATAAAGTGCATGTTCCTCCAAGCCCGCTCAACGTCATGTCATCTCCTTGCCCCTTTTCTATGTGGGGCATTGACATGATCGGGAAGATCGAGCCAACTGCTTCAAATGGTCATCGCTTCATCCTGGTCGCGATTGATTACTTTACCAAGTGGGTAGAAGCAGCGTCATATGCCAACGTCACTCGTCAGGTGGTGGCAAGATTTCTGAAAAGGGATATCATATGCAGATATGGAGTGCCCGAAAGGATCATTACTGATAATGGTTCTAATCTCAACAACAAGATGATGGCAGACTTATGTCGGGACTTCAAGATACAACATCACAATTCTTCTCCTTACCGACCAAAGATGAATGGTGCGGTAGAGGCAGCAAACAAGAATATCAAGAATATTGTGCAGAAAATGGTTGTCACCTACAAGGATTGGCATGAGATGTTACCTTTTGCTTTGCATGGGTACCGAACGTCAGTCAGGACGTCAACGGGGGTGTTCGCAGTGATTTCTGTCGAACAACTTATGGTTAACCAATCTCTCAGAAAACTGGGTTACTTGCAGGACCAACCAAACAAGTCCTAGGACACATGTGCAATTATTTTGTCGAACTACTCTTAATGTTGTGAATGATTTGTGGTTTGCTTTGTTAATAATATCAAAGTGTTGAATGCTTTGAGTTTAAAAATAAGATAAAGTTGAAGTTTTAAACAAAAGTAAGAAAAATGGCGAAAGATGTAATTTGCAGGAAAGTAAATAAAGTTTGACGATAAAATAAGCTTGAAGACAAAATAAACTTGATGAAACAAACTGATAACTTAAATAACTTAAAAGAAAAATGGTGTTCAAACGTACATGGTTCCAAATATCAAACTCATTTTCTCTCACACTGGGTACTTAGAGTATTTACAGGAATTTTGTATAAGTTTTCACACACACATTCTAAACACAAACTATCCTATTTATACACAAACAAAATAACTGCCTAGAACGGAAAAATCACAACTAAATGACAAGTGTCAGCCTGCATGCAATTTCCTTCTCTGAAACTTCCATGTGTCCAACTGTCAAAGGTTGCAACTTTTAAATTTTGAACTCTTTCCTTTGGTGACAAAACAATACATCTCTTCATATGTCGAAACGCTGAAGAAGAAGAAACTCTCCCACTTTTACGAATCAATGCTTCTGTCAAACACCTTCTCTCTGTCGAACTGTCGAATGATGTACTGAACCTGTCGAACACCCAATTATAAATAGGTCCCAAAACCTGGTTTGCCAGAATATTCTTTATCTTCCCGTCGAAGCACTTGAGCTTTAAACCTTGTCAACATCTCTTGAACATCTTCACTTCTTCCTATCCTTCTCTACTGATTACCTTCTCAGCAACAGAAAAGACTTCAAATTCCAAATTTCACAATGTCGAAATCATGGGCTTACAAATTGCCCCCAGCAAAGATGTTTTCGACTAATTCTGGAGAAATATCTTTTGCTGTCGAAATGACTTTTGACATTCTGTCAGTCTCATTAATTATAAAGTGACTTTGTTGAGTCCCAAGAAAACACCATGATTTCCACTTTCTGAAAAACGTCACGTCTAGCCCACGTTTACACAACCTTCCATAACCCTATATCCTAGCTAAATCATGGCTCCCTACCAACCGTCACCTTTAATCAACACCATTGGATCAAACGCATGTCCCCCATTACCTAAACTGAAAAGTCTTTTCTTTTCTTTTTATTTTTATTTTTATATCTTACCACCTTCTATAAATACCAACTTCCAAAACCTTTCTTCCTTTTACGCTCTCAAACTCTCCTTCTCTTTAAAAGAAAATCTCCATTGAAACCTTCTCAAGCTTTCTGTTACTTCAGCTTATCAACTTTTCATACCAATGGCGCCTCCAAAAACTGTTGCTGATCGTAGTGCCAAGAAGACAAAGAAAACTGCTGATCTCCCTCCTGCTCACACACTGCCTGGACCCATGCAAGTGCAGCAACAACAATACATCCCAGAACCCCTAAATGAAAGGGAGAAAGCTAGTATCTACAGATCTCAGGTAATGATCCCTATCTCAGTTTCTGGAGTTCACCATGCTATGCTAGGTCCCATCTTTGATCCTAATGCTGACCCAAATCGTTTAAAGGATTTTTATCCTTGCTATTCTGCCTCTAAACCAATAGCTGCTAGTAAGAACCCTAGGTCTGTCGAAACATCATCAAAGAAACCTGAAATTCCCATAGCTTCGACAGAATTAGATCTGTCCTACTTAAATCAAACTAGGATTTTTAGGAGCCCTCCCCTAACAAAAGATCCTTCAGACTATTTAGCTTGGCTCACTAGAGTCGAAAAGGTCAAAGAGAAATTCTGGAAGAAAACTGGCATTTACGATCTGATCCAACTGTCGAAGGAAGGTCCACGCTATTGTCAGAATATGCTGTTGGCCTCTTTGTATTTTTGGGATAGTACCTACAACAACTTCCATCTCCCCTGTGGTATGATTACTCATACCCTTTTCGACATAGCAGCCATCACTGGCCTCAGCCCCTTAGGAGAAATTTTTAATCCTGAGCACTTAAATAAAGATCCCATAGGATTCGACACCAAGCACGCTGGTTATTCCGTATTCATTGCTTATCACCAAGGCGAAGGCACGGAGGAAGTATCCGACAGAGAACACATTGCTTTTCTTACCCTGTGGCTAGCCAAGTTCGTCTTCTGCACTAGGTTACTCCAGGTTGCTAGAAGCTATATCATCATGGCTAATCAACTTCATAATGGAGTTGCATTTTGTCTAAGTGAATCACTTCTGGCAAATCTCTATGAATCTCTGAGTGAAAGTGTGAGTAACTTAAAGACCCTCAAGGACAAGGGAACCATCAGTCTCACAGGTCCCTTCTGGCTCTTACAGTTATGGCTGAACGCAACTTTCGAAGCCTGCATCCCTATCAAAATGCCAGTTGACGAAGAAGAGGTGAAAGACAGGCGCGTCGAATGGCCCAGGTTAGTTCAGCTGACACCTACTGACGAAAGTGTTAGTCTTCGACAAGCCTTCACAAGTTACATAATGATGTTCGCCAAACGTTAGAAGTTCACCCCATCTATGGCACCCTTTGCCAACAGAACTGTTGGTCCCAGATGGTTCACAAGACAACTCCCAGTCGAAAACCAAAAAGAAGAAGACTCCTACATATCCATCTGGGAGGCTTTACTTATGCCAAGACACCTTTTCTCCCATCACAGTCTCAACAACACTAAAGTTTCTCTCATTGTCTACCAACCTAACCTGGTGGCTAGGCAATTTGGGCTAACACAGACGAAGACGAAACCCATTTACCACAAGAAAGGCTCTATTCTATTCTACAACTCATTTCAAAATTTTGAAAGAAGTTTAGAATTGTACAACAAATTCTTCGACGCATCTTTGGAGGTTTACCCCACCATATTTCGACCAAACTTCTTATGCACTGAAGACTTCGACGTTTGGTGGAAAGAGTATTATATTAACAAATTCTTTGATGTAGCAACTTTCAACACTCTCCTGACGAATGCCTTTGCTTTTGTGCAGGACAAGAAGAAGAAAGGTACAGATAAGCATATCAAAGAAATTCAAAATTTTCAAAAATATTTTGAAACTATTTACAGGCCCAGTGATCTTCGTCGAACCATAGGCGAAGCAGCAGTAACTTTAAAACAAAAATTTTCAGAAAAGTTGGATAGGTTGGGGGTGCCTTCGTACATTCCACCACATGCACGTTACAACTTCGCCTATACTTCATTTCCCCCAAAGTTTCCCCCACTCCCTTCTGCAGAATTTGGTGTGGCCTTGTGCCCTCCATTTTCAGATTGGTTTGTGTGTGGATCTCACTTAAAGCTGCTTCGCGAGTCCAGCAAGAAACTTGCCGAACGTGTGGTTCCGACGAAGTATTATCTGGGCAACTTCACTGGGCACCTTCATGTTGGAATAGAACATGTTAGTGTGGAAGAACCCATTCTTGAAGGTGTCGAAGAAATCACATTCCTCTTCTTATTTCTAACTCATTTTATATTTTATATCAATGTTCATGCAATTCCTTCTCTTTCAGCTGTTAGAATTGTCAAGAAAACTCCTAGTGAAGGGACCTCCTCCAAAACAGTCGAAAAATCACCCACAGCTGCCAAAAAGGTTTCGACAAATAAAGACACCTCACTCTTCTTCTTATATATATATATTTCAATATTCTCTTATACTGAACATGTCTTCTTTTTGCATACCTCAGGTAACTCGCACACCAGCCAAGAAAAGAAAACAAGAAGAAAAAGAGGTAAGTGTCGAAGAGTCTGAGGATGAATCTCCTGAACCTCAACCTCTGAAAAGAAACAAAGGTATGAGAATAAAAACAGTGGCCTCCCAGAGATCCATAGTTCATAGACGAACTCCTCCTGCTAGTCCAACCAACAAAATTCCATCAAGAAGTGAGAAGATTGGGGATTCAAGTACTCACACTGAGATCCCTCAGGTATTAATTTTCGACTGGCAATATTCATAGCCTTAACTGCATTTTTCTTTTATTTTGAACTTCCCTTTTCTGTTTTCTTCAGGTTATTATTGATGTCGAAGAAACTTCCAAGGTTCAAGAAGAAGTTATTCCTTCTGACTCTGAGAAGACTTTGGCTGAAAGGCTTCAGGAAGAAGCAACCCCAGATGCTTGTGTCTATGGCCCTCAGACTTTCGAAGATTTCGACATCAGTGACTCTGAGTCTTCTGGCAATAACTCTCCCCTTCACCCAGATTTTACTGTGGAGGAAAAGACAGCTCCAGACCAGGATGCACCAACTTAAGGACCAATTAATGCAACAGAAGTTGAAAAAGCTGCCCCAGACCAGGATGCACAAGCTCAAGGGCCAACTGACACAACAGAGGCTGACAAAGAAACTGTCAAAGAAGAAGTTGATCTGTCGAATCAACCAGACACCAACTTGAACCCTGGAGGAAGTACCCAAACTGTTCCTACTCCAACAGAAGTTCCAACAGAAACCCCTTTGGATACTGGTTCGACAAGCTTGTCACATGAGGAAATTGAAAGCTTGAAAGTAAGAAAGCCTTTGGAATATTTAAAAGCTTTACTCAGTTCCAGGTACAACTTCCAAGACTCTTCCCACATCAGTTCGACAGCTTCAGGGGCTACTTCTGACATTCAACCCATCAGTGTTATCATGGATGAGATTAAGGCAAAAAATCTTGGGGTGGACCTGTTTGAGACTCTGGCTGAAAATCCTTCTGCACAATATGACTTGAAGAAACTCCTAAAGCGAGCCAATCTCCTGGAGGCTTCAACTGAAGAGAGTCGTCTGGTGATGGACCTAATGTCAATGATTGACTCTGTAAGTGCTGACTTGGTTCGTCAAAAAGAATTTTCTCAGAACATCACAGCCAAATCTGAAGAACAAGTCTCAGAATGGAATGTCGTAGCCTCTTCGACAGATAGAATCTCAGAGCTAAACAAGCTTTTTGAAGATTACTCCAAAGCTGCTGCTGAGTGTGAAAACAACATCCAGGCTTATCAAGCTCAGATTGCTGAACTTCAGAAGAAGATCCTCCAAGAGCAGGAACGTCAGGCCACCCTCCAACAACCCAACCAGGAAGAAATTGACAGGGAGCTTCAAAAAGGTCTCCAACATGCAGAAAAAGCCCAACAACTTCATAGAGAGATTGACGAACTGACTGTTAGTAAGAGTCTCTACGAACGTCGAATTCAGCTTCAAAAGAAGAAATTTGACGAACTCAAAGCAACTTTCCTTCAACAGTAGTTTGTAATAGAAAATAGGAAATTTTATTGTTTTAAGAGTTTTAGCAATTTCATATGTAATGTTACTTTACGCCATCTGTTTGGCGAAGACAAGCTTTTATTTGCAATTTCATTCTATTCCTATTTTTATTTCTTGCAATGTTGGTTTATACTTCTTCAAATATTTGCCATTTATTTTCAGCACTCTCCTGTCTTTTTCTATTTCTTCGACTTCATATGCACCATTTGAAAAAACTCTTAAAATTTTGAAAGGTCATTCCCATTTAGGGGACCATTTTCCCATCAATCTATCTTTCTTCTCCATGGGCAAAATTACCTTCCAAACTAAATCATCAACTAAAAAGGCTTTAAATTTTACTTTCTTATTGTAAAACTTTTCGACTCTTTCTTTCTGCCTTTTTATTAATTCTAAAGCACGTAACCTTTCTTCATCTAAATCAACCAACTCATCCATCATCATACTCCAATAAATCTCAGATGGAATCTCATGATGCCTTTGAATTCGTATTGACTGTAAACAGATTTCGACTGGTAATACTGCATCATGTCCGTAAGTTAATTTAAATGGGGTAGAATTAGTTGCTTCTTTAGGAGACGTTCGACAAGCCCAAAGGATTTGATCCAGAGTCTTGTGCCAATTTCTAGGTTTTTTACCCACGTGCTTCTTTATTAGATTTATCACCACTTTGTTGGCTGCTTCGACCTGACCATTTGCTTGGGCATAATAAGGTGTCGAAGTTAGCAACTTAAAACCTGTCTCTTTTGCAAATGCCTGCATATTTCTTCCAGTAAACACTGATCCCTGATCAGTGGTTATAGTCTCTGGTATTCCAAATCTATAAATTATATGTTTCTGGATGAAGTCTATGACTGCTTCCTGATTTACATTCGTCAGTGGTATGGCTTCAATCCACTTAGTGAAGTAGTTTATCCCAACTAAAATGTACTTCTGCCCTTTTGAAGAGGCTGGTCGAATTTCACCAATCAAATCTAAAGCCCAACCTCTGAATGGCCAAGGCTTTATAATGGAATGTAACTCATTTGCAGGCACATGAGGTATGGCTGCGTGAATTTGACATTCTTGACATCCCTTTGCAAATTCGACACAATCCTTCAACATTGTTGGCCAATACATCCCCTGTCGAAATAGTAACCATTTCATCTTGTGCCCTGCCTGGTGTGCACCACACGCACCACTATGCACGTTCGACAAAGCTATATAAGCTTCAGTCTCTCCTAAGCACTTTAGTAAGACTCCTTCTACAGTCTTTTTAAACAACTCATTTCCAAAGAGTACATAGCTTAAAGCTCTATACTTTATCTTTCTTTCGACTGTCTGGTTTGGATTTTGCAAATAATCCTTGATAGTTTTTCTCCAATCTCCTACCCCTGGATCATCTATATTGAAAATTTCAAAATTTTCTTCATCACCATATCCCAGTCTTATGGTCTCCAAATCAGATGGGGACAGTCTTGTGGATAATACTTTTCCTCTTACTTCGACAACTTTCTCCAGGTTTTCCTTCGACACTCTGTAGCCTGATGCTAGTTGAGCCAAATCATTGGCTTCCTGATTTTCTAGTCTAGGGATGTGTCTAAAGGTTGCACTGTCGAATCTCTTGAGGAGTCTGTTGGCTATCACAAAATACATGATCAAATTCTCTTTGACACATTTGTATTCTTTCGTCAATTGTTTTATTACCAACTCAGAGTCACCCATTATTTCGACCTCTGTTGCCCCCAATTCCAACAGTATTTCAAGTCCAGCAATTAAAGCTTCATATTCTGCTTCATTATTCGAACAACAACCTTCTATCTTGTACTTAAACTTTGTTGGAATTTTATTGGGAGAAATGATTAATATCCCAACACCTGTTCCATTCTTATGACTGGAACCGTCAAAATATAATCTCCAAGGTTCTTTTTCGACATATTTTATTTCATCTCCAAGTATGGAGTGGTCAGCTATAAAGTCAGCAACCACTTGTCCTTTGACAGCTTTTAGAGGCATATATTTTAAAGAATACTCAGTCAAGGCTAAAGCCCATTTTCCAATTCGACTATGTAGAATAGATTTAGACAACATATGTTTTATTACGTCGAAATGAGAAGATATATATACATCAATGGGTTTTATATAATGCTTTAACCTTTGTACAAGAGAAATATACACATAAACATAATTTCTCTATCATACTATATCTAGTTTCAGCATCATTTAAGACTCTGCTGAGATAATAGATGGCTCTTTCGACGCCATGTTCATCTTCCTGACAAAGCATGCTTCCCAATGTTCTGTCGGACGCTGAGATGTAGAGCCTCATACTTCTTTTTCGACAAGGAGACATTAAAACTGGAGGACTTGCCAGATATTCCTTGATCTTGTCAAAGGCATCTTGCTGTTCTTGCCCCCAAGTGAAGCCCTCCTTCTTCAGTCGAAGTAGAGGTGAGAAGGCCTGTGTTTTTCCACTAAGGTTGGAGATGAACCTTCTAAGAAAGTTGATTTTCCCTAGTAGAGACTGCAACTCCTTCTTTGTCGATGGCGCTTTCGCTTCCATTATGGCATTGGCTTTGTTTTCATTAATTTCAATCCCTTTCTTGTGGACCACAAAGCCTAAGAAATCACCTGCCTGCACACCAAAAGCACATTTAAGGGGATTCATTTTCAAACCAAACTTCCTCATCCTTTCAAAGGACTGTCGAAGGTGGTGAATATGGTCTGAGCCTGAGGTAGATTTAATCACAATATCATCTATATAAATTTGCATAAATGTTTCAATGAAATCATGAAAAATAGAATTCATGGCCCTTTGGTAAGTAGCTCCAGCATTTTTTAAACCAAAGGGCATGACTACCCACTCATATGTTCCTATCGCTCCTGGACAACGAAAAGCTGTTTTTGGAACGTCTTCTTCAGCAATGAAAATCTGGTTATAACCAGAGTACCCATCAAGCATACTTAAATACTCATGGCCTGCTGCAGAATCTACTAGCATTTCTACTACTGGCATAGGATATTCATCCTTAGGGGTAGCTGAGTTCAGGTCTCTAAAATCAATGCATACCCTTAGTTTGCCATTTTTCTTAATCACAGGAACAATATTAGAAATCCATTCGACATACCTTGTTGTACGGATGAACTTGCATTTCAGAAGCCTTTCGACTTCCTCTTTGATTTTCGACAGAATTTCTGGTACGAAGCGTCTGGGGGTCTGCTTTATTGGCTTTTTCCCTTCCAGTATTGGCAACTTCAATTCGACCAAATTTCTGTCTAAACCAGGCATTTCGTCATAATCCCATGCGAAGTAGTCTTTAAACTCATTCAGCAGTTGGATTATTTCGACTCTGAGCTGAGGATCCATCTTGGCACTGATGTAAGTTGGCCTTTTCTCTGCCCCCAGTCCCAAATTAATCTCTTCTAAAGGATCCTGTGCCACCATTTTCATATTGGTTGGGGTTGGATCTTTTTCAAACCCTAAGGGTTCGTCATCATAAATGGCATCAAGCCTTTGACTTCGCCATTCGCCGTCAGAGTCTTCTTCCAAACTCTGCTTTGTATGTTGTTCCTCAATATTTTCTTGAGGATGCTGTTCTTCGACAACTTGTGTGCTGGCTTCAATAGCCATGTTTCTTACTTCGGCCTCAAGGGCCGCTTTGAGTTGATTTTCGGCTATATAAGCCGTAATCTTTTCTATTGTTGATGCTTCAGTCATTTTCACTGAACTCACTCCCCCACCCAGTTGGGTTGACATGGGCAGTTCCCCAAGTGTAATTTGTCTCTCCAATTATTTCTTTATCCCACTGGAAGCCATGCGTAGGGTGGAGGTACATGGAACAGTAAGCGTTGTCGGAGGCTGTTAGGTCGAAATCAGCAGGATTGATGGTGCTATATGGGCCAGGTTCTTGTCGAAGTTACGACTAGTGACATTGTTCACATCAGCTGTGAAGTAACTTTGATCTGCTTCTATGTTTTCGACAATCCCATCTGGCCACCAGATTGCTATCCTTTGATGCATGGAGGATGACACAACCCCAATCCCATGGATCCACTCTCTTCCCAACAACAAGTTGTAATTTGCCTTTGATGCTATCACCACAAACATTGTAGGCCTGATAATGGATCCTATAGTCAAGTTCAATTGTATTACCCCCAGCGTTGTCCCTACCTTACCTTCATAGTTGGACAACACCATGTTGTGAGGCTTGGTGTCAGAGTCATCCTTTCCAATCCTCTTTATCATATAATGAGGAATTAGATTCACAGCTGCTCCTCCGTCTATCAGGATTTTATTGACACCCACGTTCTCTACCTTTCCTTTTATGAATAGAGGCTTCAAATGAGCCTTCATCGTATCATCTGGCTTTTCGAAGAAAGCATTTTGCTCTTCGACACAGCCATTATTCATTATGTAGTAGCATACAGGCTTAAGGCCTATGCTATCATCTGCCATATCATCCTCTTCGTCTTCGACTTCCATTATCCTGTCATAGTCTCTGGGCAACACAGAAACCACATTGCAAGTTACGTCGAAGGACGCATCAGAATCTGAACTGAAGTCATCTGTAACTTCTTCGTCTTCTTCGTCTTCTGGTATTTTGTTGTTTGTTTTTTGCATTTCTGTTGTGTCACTAAGTTCATTCTTCTGAGGGGGTTTTTCCTTCGCCAAAGATCTCCCTTTGCTTGTAGCCTGCACACACTTGCTTGACTCAGCTTCCTTCTGCCCAAACCTTTTGTATTCTGCAGTTTCTTTTTCCATTCTCTTCTGCCTTTGGAATCTTCTCCATTGGGACCTGGACATAGGATTCTTCCCTTTGTAGTTTTCAGAGACGTACTTTGGCTTTGCTTTTTCTGCCTCCTTTTTTACTTCTATTGAGGCACCCCTGTTCACTTCAAAACTCTTCCATCTCTTCTGACCTTGGGCATCTCTTATAGGTTGAACCCATTTGTCATCGTTCGGTCTGTTGGATGGTTTATAGGTGTTGTAACGTCTTTCTCCCATTTCTTGGATATGATGCTCCCTTCTTCTTGGGTCGAACCTTTCATTCCTGATTTGTGGGACTGCCCCCCAGTTTCTTTTCCTCTGGGTCTTTTCTGCCGTTTCTAAGTCATCAGCTGCTTTCCTGTCGAACACAGCGCTGCATCTTGGGCAAAACATAACTTCTGCGTTCTTCTTCTGGCACCTCTGGATGAATTCGACAAGACTTTCATTCTCTTCTGGGTACACCAGCTTCTGATGCTTCTCTTGATGCTTCTTTCCCTTGTTGGTGTTTGGTCCCATCTTCTGAGTGACTTCCACCATATGAATCCTCGCATTTTGTTCAGTTGAGATTTTCAATTTGTTCATTTTTTCGACTAACATCATTTCCTCAGGGATGTTCTTCTTTAACTGATTCACACTGCCCTTTGGGTGTAAGCCCTCATAGATGTATTTGCAGCACTGTGCAACACCTTCGACAGAATCTTCTTCAGTTTTGATGGCACTTCTGTTTATTGGTTCGACAATGAGGGCATTGTCAGTAGTCTCTGATCTTTTGATCTTGTCATGACCAAGGCCTTCAGTAGCCTCTTTTTGGACAATGTGGGTTTTGTTATCTTCCTCTTCATTATCATTTTTGAAAGAATCTCCCCATCCTGTGGGTTTGATTTTGCTGATATCCGTTTTGGAGCTTGGTGGTGCTAAATATTTCACCATGAAGTCGAACTTCCCATTGGATTCTCCTAGAGTGTCCCAGATCACCCCCTACTCAGCATCTCTTTTATAGTTTTTCGTGTCGAAGCTTCTGCCCACCTTGACTGTATTTCTTTCGTCGAAACCTTCAGTAGTTTCAATGGTGTTCTCTCTGTCGAAGCTTTCAGAGGCTTTGACTTCTTCCTCCTCAGCCTGGTCTGTAAGGTCATCAGCCCCCTCCACCACATTTACATGGGTGTCGAAGCCCTCAGCAGCTTCTATCATGTTGAAGTTGGTGTCGAAACCTTCAGTGGCTTCCACTATCTCAAAGCTTTCCTCAAACATGACTTCCAATTCGACCATATTCACCATTTCTGGTTCAGCATAATTGGCTTCCACCACTTGCATGGGATTGGAGTCAATTCTCATCTGTTGCTTAACTTTGTCTCCAAACTTCAGCCTTCCATTCTGGATTGCATTCTGGACCAGATCCCTGAAAAGGTAACATTGAGAAGTTTTATGACCCAAAAAATTATGGTATTTGCAAAAACCACTCTTTTTCTATTGGTCTACAGGAGGCTCCTTAGTGCCTGCTGGTTTTATTAACTGACCATCTTTGACTAATAAATCAAAAATTTCATCACATTTGGTAATGTCGAATGTATAGGTTCTTTTATGGAACCTGTCATTCTTTTCCACTTCGACTGGATTTTTTTCCATTCGATGGGGCTAAAACTTTACAGGAATATGGAGGGCCTTGTTTTAGTTCTGCCAGATCAACTTCTTGCTGGTCGAAAATGACTGATTCGTTTTTGTCATAATCATCTTCTTGAACCATTCCTACATAGGCCACTATTTCCTTCTTGTTTTTATTTGATCTAAATTTTTCATTTTTTAGTCTTTCTATTTGCCTCACTCTGTCTGCTAGTTGTGCCATGTCTCTCAAGTACTGGGTATCTAGTTTTTTCCTTATGGAATAATCTAGACCCCCTGCAGCCATTTCGACTAGTTCTTGTTCCGGCACTTGTGTAAAGCACCTGGCTTTTAATAATCTAAACCTATTCAAGTAATCATCTATAGGTTCAGAGAATTTTCTTTTGACACTTGCCAACTCTTTCAAACTTATCTTAGTTTGTCCCATATAGAATTGTTCATGGAACAATCTTTCTAATTGGGTCCATGTGAATATTGAAGTTGCAGGAAGAGAAGTAAACCGAGTGAAATCATTTTTCGTCAAAGAACTTGGGAAATATTTCATCCTTAAGTTCTCATTATTAGTAATCTCTCCTGCCTCTATCAAATAACGCGCTACGTGTTCTATGGTGGACTCACTAGTATCCCCTGAGAATTTGGTGAATTTGGGGACTTTCCACCTTGGTGGTAATTCTTGTTGTAAAACAAATTCAGACAAGGGGGAAGTATAACTAGGCCTTTGTAATCCTACGTTTACTCCATTTTGCGCCATTATTCTCTCAACCATGGTTGCAATATTATTTTCGACAGGCAGGTTGTTGTAACGCATTCTCTGCTGTAATATTTCATCAGCATTTTGGTTTCTCTGGACTATTATTCTTCTTGGTTCCTGTCGAATGGGTTCCTCTACGTTAGGCTGTTCGACTATTACCTCTTGGCCCCTGGGATTTTCTTGAGGGTTTCCTACTGGCCTTTGGTTTATAGTAAGTTCCTCTTCGACAGGCCTATTGGCAGGATTTTGATTCAATTGCATTCTTTGCTGTGCTTGAGGGACTCCAAAAAAATCAGCAATGCGTGCCATCTGTTCTGCCAATATCTGGTTTGTTTGGGTAGTGTTTTGTATTAAAAGGTTAAACACTTCCCCCATTTGTTGTGTCAATGCCTGCACCATATCATGATTGCTTTCATCCATCTGTTGACGAATTACTTGTGCAGAATGGTTTGTCATAGTAGGCATATGGAATCCTGGTGGAACTTGATTTAATCTATTCCCATTTCCACCATATCCTGATCCTTGCAATGGTGAAGACATTTGAACCATAGCATCAGAGAATAATGGTGACGAATTATGTAGACTTGCCATTATTGAAGTTGGCATTCCATATGGTTACTCTCTCCCAGACAAGGGCATGGTAAAATTAGTAAATGGCCTAAAGGCGTTTCCTTCAGGGGGAGGGGTTCCCATAGGCCTTGAGTGTCCCATGGTGGAAGAACTAGGCGCATTTTGGGACCCTGAACCTGTTGGTATTGAATCCACTAATGGAGGCCTAACCTGTTCTAACATAGGACCAAAAACTGCTACTCCTTCTGACGAAGGGCTAGGATTGGAAACTGGAATGGTTTCGCTAGGATTGTTTGAAGCATTTGGCAAGTTAGCCATCCTTCTTCCTCTTGTTCTCTTTGGTCTTTCTACGTCGGTTATGGCTAGTTTACCACTTCTAAGAATCATACAACGCAGCAAGGAACAATTTGTCTAAGAGGGTTCTCTATTAATTCTTATTAACTGCACTGGTCCCACTGGGCGTGCCAATTTGTTCGCAGTGATTTCTGTCGAACAACCTCTGGTTAACCAATCTCTCAGAAAACTGGGTTACTTGCAGGACCAACCAAACAAGTCCTAGGACACATGTGCAATTATTTTGTCGAACTACTCTTAATGTTGTGAATGATTTGTGGTTTGCTTTGTTAATAATATCAAAGTGTTGAATGCGTTGAGTTTAAAAATAAGATAAAGTTGAAGTTTTAAACAAAAATAAGAAAAATGGCGAAAGATGTAATTTGCAGGAAAGTAAATAAAGTTTGACGATAAAATAAGCTTGAAGACAAAATAAACTTGATGAAACAAACTGATAACTTAAATAACTTAAAAGAAAAATGGTGTTCAAACGTACATGGTTCCAAATATCAAACTCATTTTCTCTCACACTGGGTACTTAGAGTATTTACAGGAATTTTGTATAAGTTTTCACACACACATTCTAAACACAAACTATCCTATTTATACACAAACAAAATAACTGCCTAGAACGGAAAAATCACAACTAAATGACAAGTGTCAGCCTGCATGCAATTTCCTTCTCTGAAACTTCCATGTGTCCAACTGTCAAAGGTTGCAACTTTTAAATTTTGAACTCTTTCCTTTGGTGACAAAACAATACATCTCTTCATATGTCGAAACGCTGAAGAAGAAGAAACTCTCCCACTTTTACGAATCAATGCTTCTGTCAAACACCTTCTCTCTGTCGAACTGTCGAATGATGTACTGAACCTGTCGAACACCCAATTATAAATAGGTCCCAAAACCTGGTTTGCCAGAATATTCTTTATCTTCCCGTCGAAGCACTTGAGCTTTAAACCTTGTTAACATCTCTTGAACATCTTCACTTCTTCCTATCCTTCTCTACTGATTATCTTCTCAGCAACAGAAAAGACTTCAAATTCCAAATTTCACAATGTCGAAATCATGGGCTTACAGGGGGCAACTCCCTTCTCTCTGGTGTATGGCATGGAAGCAGTCCTGCCTGTTGAAGTAGAGATTCCTTCACTGCGCGTGATGATGGATGTCAAGCTGTATGAGGCTGAATGGGTGTGTGCTCGTTACCATCAGCTATGTCTAATTGAGGAAAAGAGATTAGCGGCTATCTGTCATGGTCAGCTTTATCAGAGGAGAATGAAGCGTGCATTCGACCAACGAGTCCGTACTCGAGAGTATCAAGTGGGAGAGCTCGTATTGAAGAGGATCGTTCCTCCAGGTTCAGATCATAGGGGCAAGTGGACCCCAAACTACGAAGGACCATTCATAGTGAAGAAAGTCTTTTCAGGAGGAGCACTAATGCTCACCACTATGGATGGAGATGACTTCCAATCCCCTGTTAACTCGGACGTAGTTAAAAAATACTTCGCATAAAGAGACCCGCTGGACACAAAAACAGAATTATGGTCCAGGCAAGAAAAGGGCATCCCGGCAAGCTAAAAACAGAATAAAAAGCTCGGGCAAAAGTTAGGGAAATAATAAAAAAAATGTACACCCGCTGAGTTGAAAAGCCACATTGGACAGCTCAGGCAAAAAAGGGTATTCCGGTGGATTGAAAACCCGAAAGGGCGATTCACGCAAAACAAGGGAATAAGCGAACAACTCCGATCCGAGTTATCTGAACCACGTCATCGTTTCGTACAACTTGACAATATCAGAAGGATAGGAAACGGTCCCCTCGTCCTCTCAAAAAGCCAAAGCAGAATGGAAAGTCTCGAAGACATGCAGGTCATAGCAGAAATGGAACTCCTTGGAATGCCGTGTACATTGCCATTAGGATAGTTTTTTTTTTCTCAATTTTCATAGTGGCTACCTCTTTCCAGGTAGTTGCTTCCTGTTGTAAAATCTTTGCCTATTTAGAGGCCATCCAATAAAAAGAATATTCAGTCAAACAGTTGTGTGTGTATTTTTGTTTGCAAAATGTCCTGAATTTTCGGCAAAAATAGCATTGCATCTAAACATGGTGATAATTTTGAAAAGAAAACTGACATGCAGGGAAACTGTAACCCTCTTTGAGTATCGGGTGACGATGGATGAACAGATCATTCCATGCAAATCCCCGGGGCACACGTGTGTTTTCTGTTGTTGCAGGTTGCAGGATGGCATCACATTCTCTCAAGCAATTTACTCTTCCCCAGTAGAGTATCTCCCCAAGCAGAGATTTCTTCCAGCAGGTATCTGAAAGCCTGATCTTTCCAGCAGAGATTTCCTCCAAACAAGCCTTGGCAGTAACCCAAACAGGTTCTTCTTCCCCAGTGGAGTAGCAGTGCATGTCTCCCCAGCGGAGTATGCCCAGCAGGTACCTGAAAGCCCGACATCATCAGAGTTGGAATTAGCAGTATTTTATCCTCAGCAAGAGTATGCCCAGCAGGAAGCTGAAAGCCTGATATCCCTTCAAATTCTTGAATCAGCAGATGCTCTCCCCAGCTAGAGTATTGTTCAAGCATCTTTCCCAGCCAAGTCTGAAGATGATCTTGTCCCCACAGAGTCATATTTGATGTTCACCTCCGTCTGTGAAATATTCCCCAGCGAAGTTGCCATACCTCTGGGTATTTGATGATACAGCCAGGTATTCATCCCCTCAGTCAGAGTGGGTATCCAAACCTCTTGACTTGTCTTCCCCCACAGAGTTGTATCTCTTGCTGCCAATCATGCATTTATTTACCGCTCGTCTGCGATTGTCAACACTCGTTTGTGTTATCCCTAAGCGAAGTTCACCCAACATCGGTATTACTGCTTTATTGTTGCTCGTCTGCATATTTCAACACCCGTCCGTGTTGGCTCAGTGGTATTACTCGTCTGTCTTCCCCAGCAGTGGTTTATGATTACCTTGATTTTGCTCGTCTGCAACTTCAAACACTCGTCTGTGTTTGGTTATATCAGTTGCTGTTTGCTCATCTGCAATTTCCAGCACTCGTCTGTGCTTTGAGATGTAATGTCTTTGCTATTGAGTTCAAACCCTCGTCTGTGTTTTGAGGTCCTGACATTTGCTGTTGCTCGTCTGCAACCTCCCAACACTCGTCTGTGTTGTGGTTATCTTTGCTATTACTTGTCTGCAATTCGCTGCGCTCGTCTGTGTTCTGATATGATATTTGTTGTTGCTCGTCTGCAACCTCCCAACACTCTTCTGTGTTTGGTATTGGATCATTCGTTGCACTCGTCCGTGCCTTGATATGTATTTTCTGCTGTTGCTTGTCTGCGACTGTCCAGCACTCGTCCGTGCTTGTTCGAAGCTCGTCTGCTTTTATCCCCCAGAAGTCGTTTGTGTTCTGAAGCTCGTCTGCTTTGATTGGATACTCGTCTGTATCATCCCCAGCACTCGTTTGTGCTAGCTTACATCTGTATGTGAAGATTTGTTGTTTATCCTGGTATTTCTGTATTTCTACTTCAAATGCTCGTCTGTGTTTGAATTGCTGGTATTCGTCTATACCAGTGGCTGATACTCGTCTGTATCATTGCCTGAGACGCTCGTCTGTGTTTCTCAGATCATCGTCTGATACTCGTCTGTATCATTGACTTATGACACTCGTCTGTGTTATCTTGATGATCATCCAATGCTCGTCTGTATTGAAGAGGTTTCAAATCCTGACAGTGGGAATTAATGTCGAAATGCATTACCGGTCCTGGCGTAACAGGTAAATCCGAAGGAGGCTCGTCTGTCTCAGGCACCAATTATTGTTGCTACGACTGGCGTCACAGGTTTGCTAAGAAGACTCGTCTGTCTTGTACCATATATCCGCGGATAATATATGAAGAAGGTTCGTCTACCTTGATTGCATGTCTATCCCACAAACTTAAATGCATTACCGGTCCTGGCGTAACAGGTAAATCCGAAGGAGGCTCGTCTGTCTCAGGCACCACTTATGGTTGCTGCACCTGGCATCACAGGTTTGCTAAGAAGACTCGTCTGTCTTGTACCATATATCCGCGGATAATATATGAAGAAGTGTTTGAGGACTCGTATGTCCAACTCCTGGCGTCACAGGATCGTTTGAAGACTTGTCTGTCAACATGTTCTTACTCCAGATATCAGTTTCAACTTGGAAGAAGCTCGTCTGCTTCTTTCTTCCCCCCGCAGTCCCCAGAGCGTCATCTGGTTGGGTTTATTTCCCGGTGTTGCATTCTTCGTTAGAGTGCAAATTTCTGGTCTTCTTGGTATTCAATCACAGTTTATCTTGAATGGTCGATAACCCGTACTATCATCCTTTTCAGATTAACTGATGATTGAATAGGGGCAGCTGTAACACCCCAAATTTTCCCTCTTCCTTCTTAAGCATCATATCATAACATATTCATCATACTCATATCATTTCCTCAGCATCCTAGCATGGAAAGATGAAGCATAACATACCTCATGTCCTAGCATCAAGCATATGGTCATCTGTGGAGTTCTTGGAGCATTTCAAGCCATGACAAGGGTCCCAATGAGTTTGTACAAGTTCTATGGTGAGTCTACACTCCATTTACAAGATCAAGTCCATTGGCAAAAGTTCAGAATTGCATGATCATCAGAGATCTCAGGACAAGGCAAAGCTCCTATGCAGTGTACCCAAATCAGAGTTTGGGATTCAATCACCAAGACCTCACAACTTTGGCCATTTCTTGTGGGCCAAGTCTTCTATATGTTGAGAAGATCTGTCAAATTTCATGAGAAAATTCCATGTGGAAGTCAGACAATGCCTCAGTTGCTTGCAGACGAAGGAATTGGTCAACTGTGCCTTAAAAAAAGTCAACCGTGAGATTTCAAGGGGTCCAACCCCATTTTTCTAGCCAGAGGATTGTTCTTGTGATGTTAAAAGATATTTGGCAGGATCAAGGATCAAAATCAGATCAAAGCGGTGGGCGCCGGCTTAGTTTTGAGGTTTCCCACCAAGGGGAGGGAAATTCAAAATTTTCATGCGTTAACCGGTTAACGGTTGCGAAATTTGAATTTCCAGCAGCAAGTTCAGCATGTGTGTTTTGGCTCCATTTTCCAATTTTTCTGATTTTTTATTCATTTGAATTAAATTGGAAATTAAAGGAAAGATCTAGAGTTCTTGTCCAAGCCTAATCCCATTGCTACATCCTAATCACACTACCCAAACCATAATTTTGGATCCCAATCCTAATTTTTGGGCCCCAAACCTAAACCATATTTATTCATTTCTTTCCAAACCAAAGGGGTCTTCCCTCATTTTTCACTCTTCATTTTCTGAATTTTCACTCTCTTCTCTCACAATTCTCTCACTTTTCTCTCCCATTTTTTTTCCAAATTCACCAAGAGTTCCTCTTTGAAGATCACACAACCTTGCCTTGAGGTGTGTAGATCTTGGAACTAGACCTCCATTCATAACTTCATTACATCTTTTGCTGGCTTTAGTGGTGATTCAGATCTAGTTTGAGATCTAGAAGTGCTTTTGGATCCAAAATTCTGCATCAAGAGCTTGTTCTTGCATTTATTTTGCATGGAGTGTGAAGCTTAGCATCGGATCTTCAAGGTTTTGCGCGAGATCTCTCATTTTCAGCTTAATCAACAATTACCAAAGCATACCTCCGCTTTGTAGGTTGGTTAACTTCAGATCTAGCTCTGTTTTTAGCTTATTTGCATGTTTGTGCTTTAAATCTACCATGTGCTTGTGTATTTGATTGTGTTGCATGAATTGATTGGTTGATTTGTAACCGGATCCGATTGTTAGTGTTCATGAGCTTCATAATGCCATTTAATGTGGACTGATGCATTATTTTCATGTTCAAATGCTTGCTGGACTGATATGAGATTGTTTGGAATAAGCTGGTTGAGAGCTGATTTTTGCAGGTTTTTGTTGTCGTCTTAACAGTGTTAACCGGTTAACGGATTGGTTAACCGGTTAACACACCTGGTTTTTTTTTTGCTGTTTTACGCAGGTTTTGGCATGGTTAACCGGTTAACGGATTGGTTAACTGGTTAACACTGAAGCAGTAGGCTGCTTTTGAGTTATTTTTTGGCATGTTTGATCTCCATACTTGTCCTAAATACCATGAATCATTATATGATCATTGAACACGTTTGTTTGAGTGATTTTCTTGCTGATTGATGCATGCTTCCGTGTTTTCGGCACGTAAAGGCTTGTTTGTGCCATGTGTGACTTAATTAGGTGATCTTGATTGGTATGAACTTTGAGCATGTCATTGCCTTGATTTTATTAATGAGCATTTACTGGATTTTGCTAACCTTGTAGGGGCTATGGTAAGTGTGAGTTGTGGAAGTTGAGTTCCACATCTCCAATTCTCATCTCTTCCTCTTATGTTTATGTGAACTAATCCTCTTTTGTTGGGCTTAGGCCTTTCTCATCCCTTCTTTTATCCTCTTCTTCTCTTCTTCATTAGGGTAGAAACCTCACTAACCTAGGACCATCCGAGCATGTGAATATTAGGATTAGACTTTTCCCGTTAGCTTTTACCTTTATGTTCCTTTTGGTTCTTCTTCTCTTCTCATCTCATAACTCTAAAAAACACTTTAATAAATTTGAAGTGATACATTGATCCATAGCCTTATTCCATGAGGTATGCTTGTAGTCTTCCCATCTTGGGATAATACATGTTTACCTTGTGATGCACAAGTCTGATCAAGGTATCTTCTTCATAAAAGAAAAGCATAAAAAACACTTCTTCATGTAAATAATTGAAACACCTAATAAATAAACAAGTTAGTGAGCCTAGGCCCTAATCTTTGGGTTCAAGTTTTGGGGATCTTCTCCTTACTTGAGTGTGCTTGTTCTATTATTCCATCTTGGAATGTAGTGGCAAGTGCACATTCCATTGATGAGAGTTTGAGTTCACTTCCTTGTGACACACTCATAGAAGCTTCTAAAAAACACCAACAAACAATAAGCTTCTTTCCTTCGGGAATTCTTTTCTCACCTCCTTCGCTCCGTACGCGAACTTGCTCCTACTTGTCACTTTGCAAGACGGTTACACACTCGTCGTCCGAGTTTGCAACACCTGAGCAATGGCATAGGCAGTTCAAGCCTTAATTCACAAGCAATTTCCTTTGTTACCCCTAGTTAGGGGAACTACGGCGTCTCTGATCCTCATTATCCTGATGAGGTACGTAGGCAGCGGGGTAGGGCCCGTTCGAGCACAATCTTTATTTTCCCTACATTTTTCTCTTTTGTTTCTTATTCAGTTCTTATCCAGTTCCAGTTTCTTTTCATTTTCTTTTCTTTTGATGCAGTTTTCATACCCTCACCCTTTGAAACAGTTTCTTTTGCAAGCGTGGATCCCGTCGGGTACGGCGGACGATCTGGGTGCTAATACCTTCCCAGGTTGTAACCGACTCCCGAACTCAGTCTCTTTGGTTCGTAGGACCTGTGTCCTTCCTCTTCTTTCTTCTGGTTTGTGCAGCATTACCATTCCCGTTCCTTTGGGATAAAAATGTCTGGCTGGCGACTCTATTCTTTTTCCGCGCCACTTTCGCGTTTGTACAAGGATGGAAATCCGGGGAGCGACAACCATTGACAATCTTCTGATCCCGGTAAGATCAAGGCCCCACATTTGATTAACACATTTAAGAATAACAATGCAATTTTCACAAATATCTCTACCAGCGCCCACTGAACCACGGTCCCCTAAACTTCCCACCATCCACCAAAAAATCAGGATTCAATCAAGCCTATTAACAACCCCATTAGGTTGAAACTAAATAAATTTCCTTTCCAAAAGAGACAGGTCTAACATCCCTTCTAAGAGATAAAATAAGAGAAAACAATACACTCCAAATTATCATACCGATTAGAAGAACGACCACCACTCTTTTCTTATTTGGAGAGCAAATAAATTGAAGTCACCTAAAATACATCATATATTATATCTCCTCCAATATTTTATATATATATATATATATATATATATATATATATATATATATATATATATATATATATATATATATATATATATATATATATATATATATATATTACTTAAAGAAAACCTGGATAAGAACATGAAACAAAACCTTTACAAGTTAAAAACTAGTACTTGCATTAGTTTCAAGTAGTGAATGTACTATAATGAGAGTTGAAGAGTGCGGTTTAAAGTATAAAATGATTGCAGGCCATAGAAAAGAATAGAAAAGAATTGAAGGCAGGTGAGATAGTTTGGTGGTTAGACAGACAATACTACTCCATCTGTTTTAAAGTGATTTTCATTTTAAAAATAAAAATTTACTGTAATATCTTAGTTTAAATTTTTGTATACAGTCATTCGATCATACTAGTATATCCCACCAAATAGATAAAAAATTTAAAATTTAATTATATGATATGATAAAATAAATAATATAGTCCAATTAGATGACCGTATATAACTTTTTATCATGTGAATACATCACCATTAAATACTAGAATAATATAATTAATGAAAATTTGAAAGCATAATAATTTAAAAATGGATGTAGTATTATCAATGAAAGATGGAAGCAATAGAAAAGAGAGCGGGCATCTAGGAGAACGTGATACATTTGATGGTCAAAACAAAACGGAAACAGTTAATTGGATAAGTCCATCGACCGTTAGAGGAAAAAACTGCCATTCTCTTTCGGTTGGTTGATTTGACAAAAGCAAACCAAACATTTCAAACTTGGAAACACGATTCAATTTAATATCATATCAAATCCAATGCATGAGAAGGGACCCACTTCCCCAAAAGCCTATCTCTCTATCCCAAATGCTTTTTCAATTCGGAATTTCATCTTATTTTTTAGAGAAAAAAATATGTATTATTGGTGTAAATTAGTTTTATTTCAAGGTCTAATTAAAGTGGCGAATGCAATAATTATTTTCGAAAAGAAATTATTAAATAATTCCATCTCGATGTTATCTATATCTCTTTCTTATATTTTTTGCTCTTTTTTCTTCATAATTTCATCTATTCTATTACATTTATTTTAGTTGAAGGTGATTGAAGTATAAAAGAAAAGATTCATTGATATAATAAAGTGATAGTTTACATGTTCATTGCATAGTTATTAAATTCATATGAAAAATAAAATAGTGAATAATACATTTTATAAATATACTATTTAATTTTTTTTTATGTTTATTCATTCTTCATAAATATACAATTTTTAAGACATTCTTTGTATATGATATCTCACTAGATTATAATAGATTCAATATTAGATAAGATGATCAAATTATAATTACTACTTTCTGATTTAAAAATAAGAAATAAAACAAGCGTTGAAATGGATGAGCAATAAAAGTAAAAGAAAGACAACATATCTATTAAAATATGATTGTTTTGGATATATAGGTATTGAGTGAATCACTAAACCCATTAACAATTTTATGAGGTCAAAGTAAATGTCATATGAATTAAGAAGAAACACTCTAGTTCTAATCTATAAGAACAAATGGGATATGCAAAATTGTACAAATTGTAAGAGGGTCAAACTTATGAGTCATATCATGAAATTATGGGAAAAGTGATTGAATATATAGACTAAGCAAACAAACTTATGTCACTGAGAATCAATTTAGTTTTATATATGTGAGGTCGACCATAGAAGCAATATATCTGCTACGATATGTGATGAAGCAGTATAAAATGGATTAACAAGTCTTACACTTAATTTTCATTGAGTTAGAGAACATGTATTATAGAGTGCTTAGAAAGATTTTTTGAAAATTCCAAGAAGAAAAGAGATTATGATTTCCTATATTTGAGCTATCAAATATATGAAGGAAGGAATATCCACGAGTGTGCAGACACTAGATGGAAATATAAATTATTTCCCCATTTGTCGTGGCACGAAAAAATATCTGAGTGTACGAGATCGCTCAAAATAATACAATAGTAGCCACCGAATTTTATTTTTTAAAAGGGAAAACGTCGATAAAACCCTAAAAGAACAAAAATATGGTCGTCGCAACAAAATTCAGGTTTGAGAGTTGATTAAGCGTGGGGAAGATATTAGCATCCCACACATCTATTGTACTCAACAAGAACCGTTTTATCAACTTTGGTAATATGAATGTTAGCTTACATTATTTGATTTCTTCTAATTATTAAAATGTTTATGTGAAATGAAAAAGACTGAAAATAAGTTTTTTGTTAAGGTGCTTGACTAGACGTTGAATTTTGCTCCTACGTATCCCCAAATACGATGGGGAATTCAAAGCTACGTAGTTGCTTGCGATAACATATATATTTTTTATTATGGTGCTTAACAAAATGTTGATTCTTGATCCTACATATCCCTAGGTGTGATGATGAATTTAAAGCTACATAGTTCTTTGTAGCAAATGTTTGTGTATTGGTTGATTTTAGCGAACAATGTTTGGGTCGCATTTGAGTAGTTAAATGTTGTTTGTTCATTGCGCACGAGAAGAACAAAGAATTTTCTTGTATTACGTTGGAATGGATAAAACATAATTCATTTATGAAAAAGAGTTTGGTTGCGCTGAGGCAGAAAAAGATTGGTTTGATTGGTTGAAATTATTTTTAGTGGGATGAGGAGTATTAAAAAAGAAAGTTATTACTGCTTGTATCCAAATACTTTGGGACTAGGATGGATATTACGTATAACTAATCCTTTTTCATTCGAGTTATTTAAGAAACTTGTGAGGCGAATTAAGTTACAATTCCTTAATGGAAGACAAAATTCGAAAGGAAAGCTATTATGACTTGTATCAAAATACTCATAGGCTCTGATGTATATTTCGTCCAACTAATCATTTTTCATCCGATTTATGGTGAAAAGGGGATTTAATAAGAATCGAGTAGAGATCCCTCAAAGATTAGGAGTACTCAAAAGGGAAGTTATTACGACTTGTATCCAAATACTTAAGGACTGGGATGGATATTCCAACTAATCAATTTTTATCCGATAAGGTACAAAATTTATTTGATTGCATTATAAAGTTGTGAGAGGATGACAAACACTAAAAAAGGAATGCTATTGTGGCTTGTATTTAAATGCTCGAGGACTAGAATGGATATTATATACAACTAATCATTTTTAATCCGATTATTATGGAATTGTTTTAGGTAAATTGTAAAATCATTTGTATTTAGTTAAACATGAAAGTTAATGTTCTGGACTGGCCTAACAAGTGCCCTATGCCTAGTTGAGGCCCAATCCAGTGTATGTATGGGCATAAGCCCAATACGAGACTGACCGTTAGAAAATAGAATCGTTGGGACCCCCCCCACACACACATACGCCATAACTCCTTTGACGCGGCCAACTACCCTTCAGAATTACAGGAAGCAGTTATGCTCAGTCAAAGGCTACGCGACCACAATCCACAAGCATATTCCCTTATAAATATCCTCCATCTTTGGAGGGCCAGATACTCAATTCTAATGACTCAACTCTTTCTCATGCTTTAGTTTGTCTTATACTAAAACTTACTTGAGCGCCGGAGTACCTTTCAGGTACACCACCCCCTCTCCTACAAGCACCATCACAATCCCAATAGAAGATCAGGAGGACCTGTCTGAATTATTTCTGTACAATTAATATCCCAAGTAAAATATTTGAAATTAATAAAATAAATTAGAAAATAATAATAATAATAATCATAATAATAAAAGTAAAAAAAAAGTGTAAGACAAAACTGAGGGAGTTTAAGGCCAACAAAAAAAACCAAATGTGCATAAGGCCCTAAATAAACAAAAAAATAATGAGGGTTGCAACTAGGAAAATGGGATATGGCCCATTTCTAATTATCCTGGGACCAAGAGGTAGGCCCACACCAACAAGAGGTGTGATCCAGAAGGGAAGGGTAGTCAATCGGCAAAAGATTAGGCGCAACATAGGAGGTCAATTAAGGTCTAAAAGAGTGCAAACTAGTAGGGACACATGTGGCCATCTGAAGAAGATTATATGGCCTCGATTTGATCATGGATATGATTAAACCAGGGTATTTAATAACCATTTGATCTTGATCAAATGGCTTGGATCAAAACACTATATTGGGGCTTCCTGTATAGGGGCCCCTTGAAGCCAAGATTAAGTAGAGCTGACAGAGCCATACGACCATTAGAGTCCAACACAAAAAATATCAAAATAATATGGATCCAATGAATGGGATTCAATCTGGAAAATTGCATCTCTCTCCCTCTGATGTTCAAACTCAAATGTGAATTGTCAGATAAAAAACAAGCGCAAAGTCTACAAGTGAATATGAATTTAAACTATAAGTGATGCAAAATTAATCAACGAGCTCAAATTCACATGAATCAATAATCAAAACAACCAATCATTAACAACAATTTTCCCAAACCAGAAGGTTCAAACATTAAAAATGAAAGAGTTCGATTTAGCATTGTTTCAAAGTTTTAGGTAAAATCAATTATAGAACCATGCTCAGAATGATGATATGAACCGATATGGATTGTTGGTTTGTTGAAAACGCTTTTGAATTAAAGGTTTTGGGTCCTATTCATGAACACTCATGAATAACAAACCATAAAACTTCCTGAATTAGTCAATTCATCACGTTTTTATGAAATCAATTGAGGAATTTGGTGTGTAACACACTAAACCCCAAAACACTGAAATCATATAACAATTCAAGTATTACTCACAATGCACACATTCAGGATGCCACTCATCATAAAATAACACATATTCCACCACATATATCAATTAAGGTAAAACATTCTAATACATCTGTCATCACATGCTCACCTTTACGTAGGGTATCATCACAACAGAAGTCATGAAAATAAGCATGTTTCACAATAATTAAGTCTCATTAAAATACTTTATTTGAATCAAAACAATGTAGCAAAAGTCTCCATTATAACCTAAATTCAAAATATCATGAGTATAACATACGACTCTCAATTAGAAAAACAAAAACTGAATAAAACAATCAAACGTTCTCAACCCCAATGTTACAGGATCAGAGCAAAACCTCTAAACACCAGTAAACTAAACTAAGTAACTCCAAGAGCTAACTTCCACTTACTTCTGCCAATATACTCCTAAGTGTCTGCAAGACGTCCATGGTGGACAACACAAAAGCAAAGAGGGTGAGAAACAACAAACTAATATAAATAGTGTAAAAAATCCTAAGGTAAAGAATACACAATGAACACAAATTCATTACACTCCCATCAACATGTTCTCACATCCAAATGATGATAACAATTATTCATTCACATCCAATTATCATCATGATGAACAATCAACTACATATGCAATCATGTATGAAAATGTACTCCACAACTGACTCATTATACATGCGGTACCATTTATGCATCACATTATTCATCATATTCAATAATCAATCCATGTTGATTTTTCACATCTCACCCTAATATGAGGCTAGATGCTCGCACACTAGATATTAGATTATGGGTGTTATCAAATCTTTGTCGATTGATGTGTTGACTAAGTTAATTGTAACTACTTTAGTATTGGGAGAAAGAACTGTTTCATGTATAATTGTTTTGTTGTGCCCTGGTTTCTTGGAACTAGAAAGCTTTGATATGAGATCTTCTAACGAGTTTTGTTCTATGGGCACATATATTACTTCAAAAAAGTTAAAATGTCTAGCTAGCTCTTGAACCATTCTTCAAATACTAAAGTAGTTACAATTAACATAGTCAACACATCAATCGACAAAGATTTTTTGGCATTCTTAACCAAGTGTTCTAACTAGAGTCTTCCCATTATATATATATATATATATATATATATATATATATATATATATATATATATATATATATATATATAACCCTCTTTGACCTAATGGGACGTGCTGAGTTGTGATACTATTTCAAATTTTCATTAACATTGAACAATATGACTGTGCTCCATCAAGGAGTGCGAAAAATGACTTACCTATGAAGATATTCAGGACGTGGCGACGTTATCCACATGTCGAGTACATGCCCTATTTCACTACGCCAAAATTGAGTTTTGACAACGCAACAAAGACAACACTTTTATGCAAAAGCATTCTAAAATGTTTTAAAAAAATATCTCTAAAAAAAACGCTTTTAAAGGGTAACTTTATAAAGCACTTTTAAAAACGCTGTTAAATGCCTTAAGTTGGCCCCATTTTTGAAGGCGCTTTATAGAAAGCGTTACTAAAGGCTCCACCTTAGAAAGCGCTCTTATAGGTAGCCTTAAGAAAGCGCTCTCTAAGGTCAATTATTAATTAAAATATATAAACCTTTCAGATTCACAAAAATGACAAGGGGGGGGGGGTCGAACCCACGCCATTGAGGTTCCTGAAGAGAATATTATTTTTCAATTAATTATTTAAGCTCTAAAAACAAATCATTTTTGAATAATTTTTTGCACATAATTCATTCATACATTTAAAATATTATTTTCACAAAAATAACAAAAAATTATTATTATTTGATTAATTTTAAATATTTTAAAGAATTTTAAATAATAACAATATTTAATTATTTTATTTAAAATATTAGATTAATTTCTTTAAATTTTTTGATTCATTTCTTTAAAATATTTTAAATAATTTTAAAACATAATAATATTTGATTAATTAAAAATACTTTAAAGAATTTTAAAGAAAATATTTGATTAATTTCTTTAAAATATTTAAAATTAATCAAATAATAATATTTTTTTTAAAAAAATATTTGATTTATTTCTTTAAAATATTTGATTAATTTCTTTAAAATATTTAAAATTAATCGAATAATAATATTTTTTAAAAGAAAATATTTGATGTATTTCATTAAAATATTAGATTAATTTCTTTAAAATATTTTAAAGAATTCTTTGATTAAATATTTAATAATAATAAATATTAAAAATAATAATATTCTTTAAAATTCTTTAGCATATTTTATAGAAATTAATCAAATATTTTAAAGAAATTAATCAAATATTATTATTAACTAAAATTATTTAAAATATTTAAAATTCTTTAAAATATTTATAATTAATCAAATATTATTATTATTTAAAATTATTTAAAATATTTTAAAGAAATTAATCAAATATTTTAAAGAAATTAATCAAATATTTTCTTTAAAATATTTAATATTAATCAAATATTATTATGATTTAATTTTTTTATAAATATTTTTAAGATATTAATCAAATATTTTAAAGAAATTAATCAAATATTATTATTATTTAAAATTCTTTAAAATATTTAAAATTAATCAAATAATAATATTTTTTTTATTATATTTGTGAAAATAATATTTTGAATGTATTAATATATTATGTGGAAAAAATTATTCAAAAATGATATATTTTGAGTGTTTAAATAATTAATTGAAAAATAATATAAAAAATAATATTATTATTTTCAGGTACCCATATATATATATATATATATATATATATATATATATATATATATATATATATATATATATATATATATATATATATATATATATATATATATATATATATATATATTTATCTTTGCATTTTAATTCATGGATGTATCACCAACCCCATGGTTAATATGCTTGTACAATGTGTTTCCCTACCTCAAGGGCAAGGGTTCAACCCCTTTTTGCCATTTTGTGATTTTTGATGTTTTTTCATAAAATTTCTGCGCTTTTTTAAGCCACCCTTAGACAACGTTTTCTAAGGAAAAACCACTCTTATAGGTAGGCCTAAGAAAGCGCTTTAGAAAAAACGCTTTCTAAGGTCAATTCTTAATTAAAATAAATAAAAATGTCAGAAACCCTAAGAAAGCGTTTTCTAAGGAAATCTTAGAAAGCGCTTTCTAAGGTGAATTATTAATTCAAATAAATAAAAATTTCAGAAACCCTAAGAAAGCGCTTTCTAAAAAAAGTGCTTTCTAAGGTCAATTATTAATTAAAATATAAAACTTTCAGAAAGCCTATTATTCATTTCTATTCATTTTCACTTGCTTCTCTTGCTATTTCCGACCGTTTCATTCAAGCTTCTCTTGCTTCTCTTACTTCTCTTGTTGTTTCATTCTATTATACATTGTTATACATTGTTGTTTCATTCTGTTTCGTTTCGATTCGAGCTTTTCCCTCTGTTTAGTGAAGTGTGTTCGTGAAAAAGAAGAGGTACATTATTATACATTGTTCTTGTTGTTCTTGCAGATGTTGTCGTTGTTAGGGTACATTGTTATTGTACATTGTTGTTTTTTGGTGTTGTTGTTCTATTATTGTTGTCGCTGCCATTGTTGTTGTTGTTGTTGTTAGGGTACATTCTTTTGGTGATGATTTTTTTGTGTTTTGTGTTTTTTAGAATTGTGTTGTACATTATTGTTGTACATTGTTGTTGTTTTCGCTGCCATTGTTGTGTTGATATGAATGTGGTTTTCTTGTGTTTTTAGAATTGTGTTGTACATTGTTGTTGTTGTCACTGCCATTGTTGTGTTGATATGAATGTGGTTTTCTTGTGTTTTTTGTGGTTTTCTTGAATGGATGTTGTGTTGATATGAATGTAACATGAATTAGTATGAACTTAACATTGAACCATGAAATTGAATGTTGATGATATGATGAAATTGAATTTGTATAATTGTATGAATTATGATGAATTTGAATGAAATGATTATGAGTTGAAATGAATTGGAGTTTGAAAATGCTATGAAATTGTTATGTTTGAATGGATGGTGTTTTGGATTTGAATGTGAAACTAATAGATTGAATTTGGAATAAAAATGTATGAATGGATGATATGCTTTAACATGTTTGAATGAAATTAATTGATTAATTGAATGAATTTTAATGATTATCAGCATGTATGATTATGATTATGGTTATGCGCATTTGCAACTTACATGTGAATTATGGGATTGGTAAGTTTAAATGTGAATGTTGCCACTTATCAAGTTATGACTAATAATTGGTCAATTAATGTTATATCATTCAATGGATTATAGATTATGGATTTTTATAATTTGTCATTTAATTTTTATTTTTTCTTTCTTACAGGTCTAATGGCTAGTAATGAGGAAGACACACACGAGACACATGATACAAATGAAGCTCAGAATGAAGCTTCGAAGGTAGAAAGTGAAATAAAACGTGGAATAACAATTATGAAGTCAATTGTCCGTGCTAGAGACAAGAGGGTGAAATTTGATGTACATTGGAGTGAGGAGAACCAACTAATTGAGCCTAACGGTTCAATGTTGTCTTCATACATTTGTTCACTTGACCGCCAACACATTCCAATTACCAGTGATAGTTGGAGGAATCCATTGTTGAAAGCTAGTAAAGATAATATATGGAGTGAGATATAGGTACTTACCGAACATGATTGATGTGTTATTAGATTTTTTTTACTTATACTAACACACTTATACTAACATACTTTATGTTTATATGTGTATGTTTTTTTGTAGAGGTCCTTTAATATTGATGAAAGCCGGCGAAATTATTGTCTCCAATTAACCAGAAAGAGACATAGAGGGGTTCGAGCCTTATTATCAAACAAATATCTGAGGGATGAGGAAATTTTTTTTGTTGAAGCAGAACTTTCACACTTGTATGTGGATTTGATTACACCGGAAGAATGGGGCACTTTTGTAGTCAAACGGAAAACCGAAAAATTCAATGTAATGTTATATTTTCATGTATATTTATTGTATTATATAATTGTTGCATTAATTTGTTCTGATATAACTTAAACTTGTTTATCTAGGATTTGAGTGCCATTAATCGCCAAAGCACATCAAAACCCTTATATCCATACAGAAAAGGGCGTTTGGGATATGCACGCTTACAACAACAAATGGTAACTATATATAAATGATATGATCTTATTAATTGTATAAATATGTTATAATTGATGATCTTATTATTTGTCTCAATGTGTAGTTAGAAGAGGATAAAAGTGAAGAAACATCTCTTCTGGAACATGTTTTGTAGAAGGCTGCTCGTGTGGGCAAGGATGGATTTGTAAATGAAGATGTTCAACATGTTTATGACGAATGTGTAAGTATATCATTATGTCTTTAAATTAATCGAAATTTTATTAAAATATAATTAATTTTTAATCTTCACTAATAATTTTCTATTTGTTATTGAATTTCAGGAGACTTTATCTAAATCCTTAACCACCGGTGAGGAGGATTGTAGGAGTATTCTTAGCCGAGTATTAAATGTTCCTGAATATTCTGGTCGGGTGAGGGGTAAAGGATTTGGTGTGACTCCATCTTCCTTGTAAAAGCAACCAAAGAGGAAAAATCCCAGTAACCAAGAAGTCATGCAATCATTGGAGGAACTAAAAGCGCAAGTGCAAAAGGATAAAGAGAGATATGAGGCGGAAAAGCGCGGTTCCGGGTTGAAAGATACTATTAATAAAGCTAGTATCAATTGTGAAAATAAAATTCCTGAGGTAATTAGAACATATTTATTTTAATTAAATTAACACATTTATTTTAATTGACCTTTATACACATTAACAATTATGCATTCACTATTGCTTCAGGGCATTTCATCTTGTCGATTGTATTTGTCGTTATTGACTTATCGCATGTTGGCATGGAAAAAAATCCTTAATAGAGTGAGAGAGTTACTTCACCATAATCTGCTCCCTCATGGATATCTGAAAGTGTCGGTTGATATTGTTTTAGATACGGATGCGGTACTACCTACACCTAACTCGGTTTCAGAGGTTACATTGTTGCGAGATGCAATAGGTTCGTATGTTGCATGACTATTAGACCTCCCTTTCACAAATTATGAGGTATGTATAAAACCATTACGAATCTCTTAGTATTCAAATGTCAATTCTGAACCATTATGAAAATCATTCTGAACCATTACATATATTTTTTTACATGGTAATGTTAGGCTCCTACCAAACCCGCATCTAAGGATAAAGGGATTTTGTCGGGAAAAAATTTGTTGCATCACAAATAGAGGTACATTTAAAGTGTTATTCTATGATCCGAATTCAAAAGTTACATGATTTTCTACTTTACCTATCTTATATGATTGTTAGGTTCCTGTTTAACCTTCACAACAGGTCATCAGAAATAAAAAGGTTCCTGTAAGGACCATGCACGCAAAAAGAGCTCCTGCAAATCACTTTCGATTGTGTCTTGAGACACTTGTGTCAACATCAGATGTGATGCAAGGTTGTATTTGTCAAATAGACATGGACAATGGTGTTTTAAGTTTTCCTCATTCCGAGATAATCGAAAGAGAGGACATGGAGCAGATTTTCAGGCATCTTGAATTAAGCATCGGTGTTATGCATGCATACATCTGGTACTCCGATCAATCTACTATTTATTTAGTTGAACAATTTATTTACACATTTCAATGAAAGTAGTCTAATGTTTATTATATATGTTTTTATTTAAGGTTCTTGTATGAAAAATCATGTGCGAGACGCAATTATCAAGCAAATTCCGTTTCTTTGCTTCCACCCGTATCAATACAACGAAAATTGGTTTGAATTCAGTTTCAATAAGAGACCACTTATTTGAGATATTTATGGAGGCCAATACAGAAACTTTGTTTTTTTACCGTATAATACTGGACACAAGTAAGTTTTTCATTCTAATTTTATTCTAATCTTTGTATTTTTTTTTGCGTAGAAATTATCCATATAATTTTTTGTTATATTTTTATAGTGGACACTGGTTGTTGGTTGCGATTAATCCTACAAAAGAAGTGGTCTATTATATGAATTCATTGGAGCATGATTGGTCAACATATCCGAGTATGAAGGAAGTGGTTGATACGTAAGTGAGATTGTTCGAAATATTCGTGTGTATTTGTATATTTAATTATTTCTGTGAGATTTTTCTAGATTTACGTTTTTCTTTTATAGATCTATACTAGTATACCGAGCACAAAGAAATGCTCGAGTAGCACGGGCTAAAGCAAGCATTACTCCATGGGTCCAAGTGCAGGTATATTAATTTAATTTTCACAATGTTGCTTATTAGTGATGCTACTTGATAACACAAAACAACTATATATTAATTCTTATTTGTTTGTCTATGTGTAGTGTCCTCAACAGAAAAATGGCATAGACTGCGGGTATTACGTTTTGAGGTTTATGAGAGAAATCCTTCAATTGCATCGATTAGAGATTCCTATTCATGTATGCATGGATTTATAACTTTTGATTTATTTTAATATTTATCGGATATGTCATAATTTATTATTTTAAACTAACTAATGCATATTTTGTTTTGCTATGTAGTACTTTGATGAATACGCGTGTTCTCATTACACGCCCTCAAAAGTGGGTGAAATTATGGAGGAATTGTGCGAATATATTATTGAAAAAATAATAGTTTAAGGTATAGGATTATGGGATTATGTGAATGTTATTGACTTGTGATTTATGTAAATGACTTGAATTGTATAGTTTTGGATTGAAATGATATTAGTGGTATTAGTGAAATGGTATTAGTTTTGAGATGTAAATGACTTAAATTGTATAGTTTTGGATTGAAATGGTTTATAATGGTATTTGTGGTTTATACAAGTTTATTGAAATGTGAATTATACATGTTTATTGAAATGAATTGAATTATACATGTTTCTGCATAAAAAATGGTTAAAATGAGATTTTTTTTAAAAAAATCATTAAAATTATACGTATAGAAAAGACAGTGCTTTTAAGAAAAAGCGCTGTCTATAGTCCACAAAAGAAAGCACTTTTTCTAAAAAGTGCTCTCTAAAGGTATAGAAAAAATTCATTAAAATTATAGGTATACATTAGAGAGCGCTTTCAAAAGGGTTGTCTAAAGGGGGACAAAAGAAATCGATTTATCCTCAAAAAGCGCTCTCTAAAGGTATATAAAAAAATTCATTAAAACTTTATACGTATACATTAGACAGCGCTTTTAAAAGCGCTGTCTAAAGGTAAAAAAACGATGTCTTAGTCCTTATTTGGCATAATGTTTCTTTGAACCTTGTTTAAAGTTTCTTGTGTGTCTCACGTGATTGAAATGAGTATGGCGAGATCATTGATATTGTGCGTGTCAGGGCTCTTTTTTTTTATAATCAAACAACATTCACTAGATAGGAGTGTTGGAATATTTTAATAATTTAGTAATATATTAATATTCCAATAATTATGTGGCCAAATATATTTATTTAATTGTATTAGCTATTTTATCAAATAAAGTGCCTTGAATAAATTATGTGATCAAATAATGTTAAAAGGTTGTTTAGATTTTATTTAGGAATTATTTAATTAATTAATTGATTAAATAATTTGGTATGGGCTCAAATATGAGTGGATGTCAGGATGGCCCGTTCAGGAATAATGGGAACCCTAATTGGCCGTCACACTATATATAGGCTATGGTCCCCAATATACCGTACACAAGCAGTTTACCTCTTCTCCCCATCTGAAGAGTGTGCAAGGCATTAGGAGTACCGGTTGAGGAAGATCCACAAGCCAACAAGTGTTAGTCACTTGTCTATACAATTTCTAACTTTCAGGATTACCGTCAACAAAACTTTTCTCAATAGATCCAGGTATTCCTACAATCTTTTCTCTCATATACTAACATGTCGTAGATCTAGTAATTATATACATGTTTGTATTATCTATTCTATTCCGCACTAAAGTATATAACATAATACATAGAACATGTATATATGTCTAATAGTTATTGACTTAATTCTAACAATTGGTATCTGTAAACACCCCAAATTTGCCCTCACCCATTCACACCATGGCTTGTGATCATTTCATATGCATAAACACAATCATATCATCTCATATCTCATTTTTGATTCACTGCATAGATTCAAAGTCATCTGCACCTAGGGTTTGTGATCTGAGCAATCCAAGAGCCTCTTGAGCCACTCCAAAGGCTACCAATCACTTCAAGGGGGTTCATGTGTGTTCAAGTATCATATTACATCCTCTCAAAGTCAAAAATGCCAAAGAATCACAAGAACTGGGATTGGCATGGATGCAGAGCCAAGTTTGACTGCACAGTTGACCTAAAATTAGGGTTTTGGTTTCAGAGGCCATAACTCCAAATTTTTTGGTCATTCTTATTTCCATTGGTCTCTACATGGTATAGGGAGTATGCATATCAATTTTCATGAAGGAATTCCATGGGGAAGTCATCTGATCAAGAGTTGACTTTTCAGACAAGTCAGTGCAAAATCAGGGCATCTGAGGCCCCCAATGACCCAACCAAGGGGTGATCTTCATCATTTTGAGTGTATATGATCTTTATTTGATCATGGAAGAAGGTTTAAGTTCACAAGATTCAAGAATTACAAGTTTTTGCAAAGTTGACTTTTTTGGGCATAGTTGACTTTTAAAGAATATGTCATTTTAGGTCACTTTTCAAACCTTACTTTTTGATCCAAAAATGCTCCAAATGGAAAAACTTTGGTCATGAAAGTTGTAGAATACATTTTTCCATTTTCAAAAAGTACAAGAACATGACCTAATTCATTTTGGATCAAAAGTTATGGTGTGTCAAAGTTGGCAAAAATCATTAATTTTCAAGATGTGCACCAAATGAGAAACTTGCAAGAACTTTGTACCAAGGCATTTGTAACCTCTAATTCATGTCTAACCATCACATAAACATCACATGTGACCTAAAAATCAGATTTGAACCAAAGTTTCTCATGTTTCATGGCTTGTGTAGCAAGAAAGTTACATGTGAACCAAAGATGATCAACTTGCAAAACCATCATCACACTTTCACCAACTTGTTGTCTTGGCTGCTGAACCACCCTAGCCTCACTCACACACCATGCTGTGCCAACCCACACTCTTGTACCAAGCTAGAACTTAGCCCATGCCTCTCTTACAAAAAGGTTGACAATTTGCAAAAGTGAACTTACCTATCACAGCAGGCCAGGTCACATCATCTGACCAATTGGAGTTGTTTATACTATCCATTTGCTAGCCATTTCACATAAGGAGCCAGCCTGAAACAAGCCCTAGCAAGACATACACAAACTCACCCCATTTTGCATTTCTCTTCGAATCTCTCTCCACAACTTACAAACACAAGAACCAATTCCACTGATCAATTCACCTTGCTTCATTGAGCCAAAACCAGCAAGACTTAGGCCTGAACCAAGCAAGAACACCATTTCTCCATTTTCACTCCCAAGAGCAAAACCATTCGAAACTCACTCCACGGGCCATAAACACCCAAGCAAACTCCACAAACCTTCTCCACTCATCATCCTGATCACAAAGAACCCTTCACCATTGCCAGAAACAGCCTGAATCACAAACACGATTCACACCTGAGCTTGAACAGAACTTGTTCAATCTCTCAAAACAACCAACATAAACTCCTTCTAAGAATTCAAGGATCATCAGGGGACCAAGTAGAGTGGATTGCATCAAAGGGAGAGGTCAGAAAGTTGCAAGAGTGAAAGCTTCGAAACTCAGGTAGCTCAAGAACTTTTTTTCCAGAAATGGATTTTTAAGTTCTAAAGTTGTTCTCCATGCTTCACTGATTACTCTGATATCTTTAGTTTTGAAAATGGGGGAAAGATGAGAGTTTAATTTGTTTCTGAAAGTTTTGCCCTAAAATCTTCTTTGTTTCGATTCATGATATTGATGAACTATAAATGATTTCTAGCTTAGGGTTTTGATTCAGGGGAGTGTGGGAATCATTTCTGTGTGTTTAGATTCCATTTAGGTTGCGTTTTGTGGATTTTGGGGATTTTCAGGTGGGGTTCCCACCGGAGAAGACGACCGGAGGTCTTCTCCGGCCACCTGAAAATAATTAGGGTTTTAATCCTGCAATTAAGAGAGTTTGAATCTGGCACGTTGGATCAGTGGACTTTGTTGACTTGCCGCGCGTGTGAATGGTCCAGATTCGTCATTAAACCCTAACCATTAATTAATTCATAATCCTGTATTAACCAAGTTTGAATTTCAGCCTTTGATCTGCGCGCGCAGTCAACAAGGCTTCCCCCAGACTCAATCCCAGCCCCTCATTTGGTTGACTTCAGTCTTTTTCATTTCTTTTTCATATTTAATTCATTTGTTTTATATAATTTATTTAAAATAGCAAAATTGTTTTAAAAATTATGAAACTTTTTGTCAAGAGTCTCATTAATTTTTAAAACACAAAAATATTTTTATTTTCATTTTTAGCATTTTAAAAGTATTTTTAAATATTTAAAAGTTTATTCTTAATTGATTAATGAAAATTAATTTATTAAAAATACTTTTAGATATTTAAAAATCACCAAAAAATTCATGAAATGTTCTAAGACATTTAGAAACATTGTCCAACCTTCAAACCAAATTTATTTTTTGATCTTGATGCATTTTGAGAATTTTTCATTGATTTAAAATCATTTTTATGCATTAATTTGATCCAAAGTCCAAAAAATCATTTCTGCCTATTCATGAGGAGTTGGACATTGATTCTTCTTGCATTGCATTGTGTTTAGCATGTAGTTTTTGAGATTAAATGGCCATGATTTGATCTTTCATTTTCAATTTGTTTGACATTTCTTTTGTTTGGAAACCCTAAAACCCTAGCAAACTTGTAAAAACCATAACTTGAACTTGGTTAGGAGTTGAAGCCTCTCCTTTGGGCATTGGTTTAGTATAGGATTAGGGGTCCTTTGAGTGGCATTTTCAATTTTTTATCTTAGGGTTTGCTTCTGATTTTGATTTTTGTTTGATGTATGGTTCATAAACCCTAATTTGGGCTTCCATATGCATCCATCTTGCATTCTCCTGCATAACATGACTTGCCATGAGATTTCAAGCATACATTTGATTCACTTGACATCATAAGACATATTGAAAGCATGTTTGATCATTGCATCATGTATTTGCCATGTTGTATGCCATGCGCACTTCATAACTTTTCATGTATGTTCATGCTTCTTAACTTGCTTCATTTGCATTCATGAACTTGTATGATCATTTCCATGTGCTGCCTCATGTTTGTAGCATCTCATAGCATCATTAGCATCATGTAATTGCTTCTGGTTTTGTTTCTCATCATGTCATCTCATCCCATTTTGCATTGCATTGCATTTCTTTCCTAACCTTTCAGGTGGTAAGTAACTTTGAGAAGTGAATTTGCCTTCACTTCTCATAACTTCTCTTCATCTCTTTTTATGCATCCTTGCTGCATTTATGCTTGTGTTTGAGATTGAGCTTGCTCATTCTTGTTCTTCTTACTTTCTTTCTTCAAGTGACTTGACTTCTTGAATGAAGCAAGTCACTTTGCTTCTCTTGATCCTTTCATCTGCTTCCTGGTGGTTCCTTTGAAGATCTTCTTGGTGAAACCTCACAAACCTTAGGAACAACCAAGCATGACAATGATTAGGGTTTTTGATTAGTCTCCCCTCTTAGTTTTACCTTTGTGTCTCTTTTGAGTCTTCTCTCCTCTTATCTCATAATCAGGGACTAAACCCTAAAGGCTTTAAGGCTTTGTGATTAAGCTTATGCCTGCATCCTTCTATTAGGATGGAGTGTATAACTTTAATCCTAAGTGTTAAACCCTTAAGGTGTTTAACTCCTTTAATCAATTCACCTAATAATCATCAAGACATCACACTTGTAACTTGGGCCTTGCATTAGGGTTCTAATTCTTCCTTAAGTGGTTAAGAAGGACTAACCCTAGTGTTAATGGACAAGTCCCCCTCAAGTTGTCTTACAAATCATAAAATCCACTTCATCATCATACCATTAAATAAAATCCACTTAATCAAAGGCTTGTTTTGTCATGAGTTTAATCCCTAATCATGGATTAAGTTGAGGAGCTTTCCTCAGCTTAAACATTCTCATCTATTATCCTTCTATTAGGATGGTGTAATGGGTCTGTTTAATCCTTGATTATGGCTTAACCTCATTACTTAACACTAAACAAAAACACCAAAAACATCTAAATAATCATAAGTAGGTTAATGATCTTAATCCTACACCAAAGGTGATTAAGTGTGAGAATCTGACTTCACACTTAAGGTATTCTCATTACCCCTAATCAGAGGGAAGATGTGATGAGTTTACTAAATCCATTGGTTTAGGCTTAAGCTCATTAACTTATGACAAACTTTCAAAAGCAATAAAAGACTGAAAACTCAAAACAAACAATAATCGTCTCCTCCGGGATTCTTTTCTCATCTCATTCACTCATAAACGAGAACTTGCTTCTTCCGTCTAATGCAAGACAGTTAGCACCTGAGCCAGACAGGTCATACACTTGAGCATAGACAAGCAAGCAGTTCATCAGTCAATTTATCTTTCAGTCTCTTTGGGTCGAACTACGGTGTTCTGACTTCCTCATTGCACGAGAGGATACGTAGGCATAACTTAACGGTTATCAAACAAAAGTCTCTGTATATTCCCCCTCCTTCCAGCTTCATTCTTTTAGCCTCATGATCTTGAGCATTTCATTCTTACACTGACACTGTATATATATTACACTGCACTTCTTTTGCACTGACACCTGTATATCCTTTTCCAGCTATTTTATACACAAAATGCACTGACACTACCCCTTTAAAACACAAATCTTTTAAGCGTGGATCCCGTCGAGTACGACGGACAATCTGGGTGCTAATACCTTCCCAGGTTGTAACTAACCCCCTTTCTCAGTCTCTCTGGTTCGCAACCGTCTTATCCATCTCTTTCTAGGTCTATGCAGCATTACCTTTCCTCCGGGATAAAAATGCCTAGCTGGCGACTCTATTCATATCCAGTGAGTTCACTGCTGTGTGTTCTCATTGTCCCTCTCGCCGACCGTTCGCGTCTGTACCTTTATCTGGGCCAGTCCCATCTATCGGGAGCGACAGCTTGGCGACTCTGCTGGGGACCCTTATACTGTAACCAGGGCTTCTGGTTCTTTTTGTGGGTTCCTCCTAGCGCTTGATTGATTTGTGTTTACTGGGGTGTTATGTGCTACTTGTGTTTGTATACTTGTTTTATTTTTACTGCTTTATGTACAGTTGCTTTACTGCTTTCTTTATTGCTTTTGTATATATCATACTGTCATGCTGCTGGCTGGATCTGTTTGTTTGCTTTGGTGGGTGGGTGATTCATTGAGAGTTAAGGTCCTATACCTGGGACCTGAGTGACACCTAGGCTAGAGTGAATCATATTCTTTCCCATTCCATTTCGGTCTGGTGCGGGAATATGAAACACGGTTCAGATATGGGTTTCTTCTTGAGAACTCTGTGTTGCAGATTTCCTGCAATGCTAGGGCTATCTGGGAAGCTTGCTAAGTCTGGATGACCTTTTAGTATTGACCTTCAGAAACTGAGGTGAATTAGAGGAGGAACTTTTATGGTTATTGTAAACACTGTACCTCCGGTTTAGAAGTGTTTACACTTCTCATAACTGATCCAAGTCTGAGGATCCTTGTTTTAGAACACCACCTGTGAGGGGGTTGGGCTGTTTACAGGTTTGCAGGTACCTTGACCTCAGAATACCCTGTTACTTTGATTTGATTAAGAATACTCCATTTCGGAACTGTTCTTGTGATTCTAAAAACCCTGGACATGTGACTCTTTATTTGAGTCCCCCACCTTGGTTACTGGACTTATGGACCTCCATCTGGATTTCTTACACACATGGACTTATATCAGAGCATTTGATCAGATCCAGCTCAGTCACAAACCCTTGCATATCATTTGCATACATAATCATTGCATCATATTGACATTTGCTTATTTGTGTTTCAGGGTATCCATCTTCATTTGGTTTTGGTTTTGACCCCATCTTCAGTATTGACCTATCTTCATCAGCACTTGCTTCAGCTATCAGCCATCTGCACCAGCCAATCAGTGGCCCATCCTTCAGTATCATCATCAGCACTTGTCTCTACTCAGTCTCAACATCATGGCACCTAAAAAGAGCAACATCACCTACCACTTCTTCCAGCCAGAGTTAGCTGACATCAGGAGGATTCAGACCCTGATCACTCCAGACCATATACCACTGTTCAGGGAACACCATGGAGATATACTTGATATGGTTATGGATCTGGACCCTTCACAGAGAAGCCTGATCCACACTTGCCTTCAGTTTTATGATCCCCCACTGAGATGTTTCACTTTTCAGGACTTTCAGTTGGGCCCTTTATTGGAGAGTACTCATCATTAGTTGGTATACCTATCAGAGGTGGAGTCCCTTTCAACCCTGAGATGGTCTTTCCTGGTAATGAAGAGGTAGCAAAGGCATTGCATCTGGAACCAGTCTTGATTGGGCAGCATATGACTTATAAGGCTGGAATCCCTGGCCTACATCTGGATTTCTTGATCTCTCAAGCTACCCTGAAAGCCTCTTTAGGAGAATGGAAAGCAGTTTGTGCTTTATTGGCCCTGAGTATATATGGGATTGTGTTATTTGCAGATGAGCCTCGATTCATTAGTAAGAGTGCAATCCATCTTTTCATCCTGAAGAACCCAGTGCCAACTTTATTGGGGGATCTCTACTATTCAGTGCATCAGAGGAATGAAAAGCAGAGGGGAAGATTAGTCAGATGCTGTGCTCCTTTGTTCCATACTTGGCTTCTCAGACATCTACCCAGGACAAATGCATTTTTGAACCCTCATCAGCAGAGAAACTGGGCTGGGAGGCTTACTACTCTAACTTCAGCTGATATCAGGTGGTGCACTCAAAGCACAAAAGGCAGGGATATCATCACCAGCTGTGGGAATTTTCCCAATGTGCCCCTAATAGGAGTTAAGGGTAGTATTAATTACAACCCTCTGCTGTTCAGAAGACAACTGGGCTATGCCCTGGTCCACACTCCTAAGGCACAGGACTTGGTTGAGACTCTCTATTGTGAGAACAAGCTTAATCTGGCTATTGTTAGGCAGGCAGCCTGGGCCTGGGACAATGTGCAGACTAAGGGGGTAACCATCCTGGGGAAGTGCAACAATGTGGCATCAGCACAATACTATGATTGGTCCCATACCAGGGCTCAATTCTCTGGGATGCCCTTTACTATAGAAGATATGCCTGGGCCTTCCACAACACCACCTCCCGCAACTGTCAGCTTAGAGGAGTTTGAGAAGTTGAAAGAGAGAAATGAGAAGCTGACTCAAGCTCTACAGAAGACCCTCTGGGAGAGGAGTGATGGCAGAATGGATATTGAGAGGTTGGAGAAGTTGAAAGTGGAGCACTTGGCTAGAATTGAGAAGTCTGAAGATTACATTAAGAAGTCTAGGGCTGGAGAACAAATCCTGAAGAATGCTTGCAAGGAAGCCCAATTCCAGAAAGCCAGGACAGACTTGTATTTAAAGGAGAGTCAGGCCAGGTGGGTCAGGATCACCGAGGCTCGTACTCTGGAGGACAAGAGGGTCCAAGACAAGATAAAGCAGATGGAAGCTAGTGCAAAAGAGCAACAGGAAGCCCTGGCAGCAGCCCAGAGGGAGATATCAGAGCTGAAGATCAGAGCTGGAGTAAAGAGGTCAAAAGACCAAAGTCAACACAAGAAGCTAACTGCAGCTGTTACTACCCGGAACCTCCTTATCAGGAATCTCACGGAGCGTCCAGCTGATCCTGTGACCGAAGCACTTCTCAAGGAAGTTCGGGAGGATGAGTTTGGTCTTGGTGTTTGACCATTTGTTTGTTGTTGTTTTCATTCCATGTACTTTTATTTTCTTGTAATGTATTTTGACCCCTCAGAGGGCTTGTATTTGTAAACAAACTATGTACCATTTGCCTTTTGTAATATATGTATTTAGTTTGTTCCATCCGAGTTTACTTCGAAAGCAACATCAACAGCATCTTCAAGGGTCTGGAAGGGTCAAAACTGAATGCCAAGCCGGATACCTTGAAAACAAATAAGCATACTGCATTGCATGCTAACCCTTTGTTTGTTTTGTAGGTGTTTGTTTTTATTATTGCTAACTCTGTTGTGATGTTCAGGAATTATTGCTCGACGACGAGGGTTTCCACTCAACCGACCACACAGGTACCCCACCCGCAGTAACCTTCCGGGCATACAGATGGATCAGATGCAGCAGGACCTTACAGAGGTCAGGAACCAAATGACCAACGAGAGGTTGGAAATGAGGAACCAAATGACACAATTTATGGAGGTAATGAACAACATGGCTCAAAGCCAGGATAGGCTCAGAGCATTAGTGGAAGGGAGAAATCAGGAAGATCATCAGCCAGGGACTGCTGGGACTAGCAACAATGAAAGAGTCCAACCTCATGTCAATCCCCCAGTCTTTGGACCCCACCTCCATCCAGAGGCCAACATCCCTGTCAATATACAAGGGACTGCCACAGCAGGGAGGGTACTGCAAGAAGACCCCCAAGAAGACCAGTTTACAGTAATGGGAGCCGGGGAAGAAGCTTATGATAGAAGGTTGGATGAGATAGCTGAGAAGTTAAGATCCTTAGAGTCTCAAAACTCTTTGGGTTTTGACGTTATGGATATGGGCTTGGTAGACGGGGTCAGGATTCCCCACAAGTTTAAGCCACCATGCTTTGAGAAGTATAATGGGACTTCCTGTCCCCGAACCCATCTACAATCTTTTCTCGGGAGGCTAAAGGCCTATACCATGGACGAGAAGCTGTGGATGTTCTATTTTGAGGATAGCTTGACTGGAGCTTCGAGGGAATGGTATTCCCATCTGACAAGAGCAACTATTAGATGCTGGAAGGACCTGGCAGAGGCTTTCATCAGACAGTATCAGTATAATCTGGATATGGCACCCAACAGGACCCTCCTAATGGGAATGTCACAGTCATCTAGAGAGAGCTTCCGAGAGTATGCTCAAAGATGGAGACAGCTTGCTGCAGCTGTCCAGCCACCTATGTCAGAAAGGGAGATGGCTGATATGTTCATGAACACCCTTCAGGGGACTTACATTGATAGGCTAGCTGCCTTCTCATCTACCAGCTTTGCAGATGTAGTCATAGCCGGGGAGAGAATTGAAAGCCTATTGAAGATGGGTAAGATCTCAGACAACGGTGCAAGCTCATCCAGTAATACAAGAAAGCCTTTTGTAGGCCCAAGAAGGACTGGTGAGACCAATGCCATCCACACCAACAGGGACAGGCCCCAATATGTTCATAGATCCGTGGCAGCAGTCACCATTCCCGCTCCAGCTCATCCACAACCAGCTTATCAACCACCACAGCAGAACTATCAGCAACAACCTCAGTACCATCAACAAAATCAGTATCCTCCGAGAAATTACAACAACAATAACACCAACAACAATAACCAGCAAAGGCCATTCCAACAGAGGCCATCTCAAGCCAACAGGGTGATCGATCCGATCCCTATGCCGTATGCTACATTGCTGCCACAACTCCTGAAACTCAACCTAGTTGAGCTAAGGACATTGGCACCTCCAGATCCCAACAGTCTACCCAGGAATTATGACTCCAATGCTAGGTGTGCTTTTCATTCGAATGCACCTGGCCATAGTACAGAAAAGTGCAGAGCCTTGCACATGAAGGTACAAGACCTGGTAGACTCAAAAGCTCTGAATTTCGCACCACCACCCAATGTCAACAAAAATCCTATGCCGCACCACGGAGGTCCCCGAATCAATGCAATTGAAGAAGACAAGCCGTCTTATTTAATAAGCAGTGTGGGTCAGATTCGGACACTGTTGGTGGAGATTAAGGCTCAGCTCCTCGAATGTCAAATGTTCCCGGGGTGTGAGTTAGGGTGTGCTTACTGCAATATTTCAGTAAATGGGTGCGATAACCTGAGAAACGGCATAGATGGTCTCATTCAGAGTGGCCAACTTCAGATCACCACATCATTTCCAACAAATCCAGTAATCTCATCAGCAACAATTCCGGTACCTCCTACAACTGCAACAACCATTGTTCCTGACAATTCTTCGGCTTCATCAACAAGTACTTCATCTATCATCTCAACTGATCAGCTATCAACAAATTTCTCTTCTACAACTTCAGCACCACTCCAATTTGAATCTCCTACAACAACAACCTCCATCCTTCCGACAATGTCTCCTACAACTCCAGCAACAAACTCTGAAGATGTCTCAACTGTCACAATATTTTATGATCCTGAAAACAACTCTGCCTACAATTCAGAAAGTGCTGCTCCCATCAGAGCACCAGTCACAATTTATTATGATCCGCAAACTATCACAGTCCCTTCAGCAGCTACCATCAGTCCAGTCACCGTCACAGTGCCTGGACCAGTACCTTATGAAAGCAATAGAGCCATCCCCTGGAACTACGACTCTGACGTATACTGCGAAGGAAAGAAAATCACCCTTGAACCATCAATACCTGCACCACAGATAGACAATGTGGGAGGAGGCGGAGGCTTCACTCGAAGCGGACCATGGATTCATGCCGCTGGCGCAGTAACGTCTACCCTTCACCAGAAGTTAAAATTTGAGTGGGAAGGCCAAGTTGTTACTATCTGTGGGGAGGAGGATATATTTGTTAGCCATCTGGCTACTTATAAGTATATTGAGATGGATGGGGAGATCCATGAAACAATTAGCCAAGGGTTTGAGGCCCTGAATGTTAACGAAGCATCTGCTGTATCTGGGATCTCCATGTCATCTTATCAACAAGACCGGAAGGTTGTTGAGGAAGGAACTGCCCAAGGCTGGGGCAAGGTTTTAGCTGTGGAGGAGAAGAAAGACAAATTTGGGTTGGGTTACAGACCAACTCAACAGAATCAAGCAGAGGCTGCTGAGAAGCCCGATTTTGTCAGTGGGGGGATGCTCACCCCTGATGCTATCAACAATTTGGAAGACGAGCTGGAAGAGGAGCGCAATCTGGAGAATTGGATTCGTCCAAAGATCCCGGGGAGCAGTATCTCAAGCTGGTCTTCCCAGGAAATTATAAGAGTTACTCATGCAGAGTAATTATTATTTCCTGTATTCTTATATCATGCATCAAAGTCTTGCATCTTGCCCAAGATGACAAGACTCATTTTGTAATCGGGCCATCTGTACTTTTTGTGCAAACAAGATTAATCAATGAAATATCAGACATCTTTTTGCAAACGAGTCTTTTTCTTTTCCGCTCACTGTTTTTCCATTTTTCTTTTTGTACAAAAAATAAATGGCGATGTTTTCAAAATGATAACTTTATTTCACTTTCTAAAACAAGATTAAAATCAAATCACTAAAATGAACGAACTGAACCCTTGCAGAGAGTGCCTTCCTGACAGCACCGACAACAGCACGGCTATGACTTCGTATGACTTTGACAATCCGATCAATCAAGCTGATGAAGGGGTTGAAGAAGAATATGAGCTTCCTGAAGAGCTAGCCAGGTTGTTAAGACAAGAGGAGAAGGTTATTACTCCTCACCAGGAGGAGGTTGAAGTGATTAATCTTGGTACAGTTGAAGACGTGAAAGAGGTTAAAATCGGAGCCTGCCTGCAAGACTCAGTGAAAAGACAACTAATTGATCTGCTTCAAGAATATGTGGACGTGTTTGCTTGGTCTTATCAGGATATGCCAGGATTGGACACCGACATTGTTGTGCACAAGCTGCCTTTGAGAGAAGAATGCCCACCAGTTAAACAGAAACTGCGCCGTACTCGCCCAGACATGGCAATGAAAATCGAAGAAGAGGTACAAAAGCAATGGGACGCCGGGTTCCTTGCTGTAACTAGCTACCCGCCGTGGGTTGCTAATATAGTACCTGTGCCTAAGAAAGACGGAAAAGTAAGGATGTGTGTTGACTACCGGGATCTGAATAGAGCCAGCCCGAAAGATGACTTCCCATTACCTCACATTGATGTATTGGTGGATAACACAGCTCAGTTCTCGGTATTCTCCTTCATGGACGGATTTTCAGGATATAATCAGATCAAGATGTCGCCTGAAGACATGGAGAAGACAACATTCATTACACCTTGGGGCACGTTCTGTTACAAAGTGATGCCATTTGGACTGAAGAATGCTGGTGCAACATATCAACGGGCTATGGTGACATTATTCTACGATATGATCCATAAGGAAATCGAGTGTTATGTGGATGACATGATTTCCAAGTCCCTTACAGAGGAAGATCACCTGGTAAATCTGCTGAAGTTGTTCAAGCGTCTGAGGAAGTACCAACTAAAGCTGAACCCCAACAAATGCACATTCGGGGTACGATCTGGTAAGCTGCTGGGTTTTATTGTAAGCGAGAAGGGGATTGAAGTTGACCCTGATAAAGTCAAAGCTATTCAAGAGATGCCTGCACCGAAGACAGAGAAAGAAGTTCGAGGGTTCTTAGGTCGGTTGAACTACATTTCAAGGTTCATATCTCACCTTACAGCAACCTGTGAACCCTTGTTCAAACTACTGAGAAAAGAACAGACGGTCAGGTGGAACGAAGACTGCCAAAGGGCTTTTGACAAGATCAAGGAGTACTTACAAGAACCTCCAATCCTTATGCCTCCAGTTGAAGGAAGACCTCTGATAATGTACTTGACAGTATTAGAAGAGTCAATGGGGTGTGTGCTAGGCCAGCATGACGAGTCTGGTCGAAAAGAGTATGCAATATACTACCTGAGCAAAAAGTTTACCGACTGTGAACAACGTTATTCACTGCTCGAGAAAACTTGCTGTGCTTTAGCGTGGGCTGCTCGCCGACTGAGACAGTATATGTTGACCCACACTACCTTATTGATCTCAAAGATGGACCCAGTTAAGTACATTTTCGAGAAGCCAGCACTTACCGGACGGGTTGCAAGATGGCAAATGATTCTCACAGAATATGACATCCAGTACACTTCTCAGAAAGCCATCAAGGGCAGTGTACTATCTGAATATCTTGCTGAGCAACCTATTGATGACTACCAGCCTATGAGATTTGACTTCCCTGATGAAGACATCATGTTCATTAAAGAAAAAGATCATGAAGAGCCTGTTCACACTGAAGGGCCTGACCCGGAAGAAGAATGGACTATGATGTTTGATGGGGCTGTTAACATGAATGGTCGTGGTGTTGGTGCAGTACTCATTACACCCAAAGGAGTTCACATGCCTTTCTCGGCAAAACTCACTTTCAACTGCACTAACAACGAAGCTGAATATGAAGCTTGCATTATGGGTCTTGAGGAAGCCATTGACCTCAGGATCAAGACATTGACTGTGTTCGGAGATTCAGCTCTGGTAGTTAATCAGACTAACGGCAAATGGTACACACATCAAGATCATCTGATACCTTACAGGGATTATACAAGAAGGTTACTGACTTTCTTTACAACAGTCAAGCTTGAGTATATCCCTCGGGACGAGAATCAGTTTGCAGATGCTCTTGCCACCATTTCATCCATGATCAAAGTTCAAGTTGCCAACTTTGTACCTCAAATATCAGTGTCCAGACTCGACAGACCGGCATATGTGTTCGCAGCAGATGTTGTCAAAGATGATAAGCCTTGGTTCCATGACATTAAGTACTTCTTGGAGGATCAAACATACCCACCTGGGGCATCTTCCAATGATAAGAAGACTTTGAGAAGGCTTGCTGGTAGTTTCTTTCTGAACACTGATGGGTCTTTATACAAAAGGAACTTTGATATGGTACTCCTCAGATGTGTTGATAAGACAGAAGCAGACTTGTTGATGCACGAGGTGCACGAAGGATCCTTTGGTACCCATGCTGGAGGACATGCCATGGCTAAGAAGTTGTTAAGATCGGGTTATTACTGGATCACAATGGATGCCGACTGTTGTGCCTACGCCAGAAAATGCCACAAATGCCAGATCTACGCAGATAAGGTGCATGTGCCTCCCAATCCTTTGAACATCATGTCTTCACCATGGCCCTTTTCCATGTGGGGCATTGATATGATTGGGAAGATTGAGCCAACTGCTTCGAACGGCCACAGATTCATCCTGGTTGCCATTGATTATTTCACCAAGTGGGTCGAAGCAGCTTCCTATGCCAATGTTACAAGACAAGTGGTAGCCAGATTTCTGAAGAGAGATATCATCTGTCGATATGGAGTTCCCGAGTGAATCATTACCGATAATGGTTCCAACTTGAACAACAAAATGATGGCAGAGCTGTGCCGGGACTTCAAGATCCAACATCACAATTCTTCTCCTTACAGGCCAAAGATGAATGGCGCTGTTGAGGCAGCAAATAAAAATATCAAGAAGATTGTGCAGAAGATGGTAGTCACTTACAAAGACTGGCATGAAATGCTACCGTTTGCCTTGCATGGGTACCGCACGTCAATCAGAACATCCACTGGGGCAACACCGTATCAGCTTGTGTATGGTATGGAAGCAGTCCTACCTGTTGAAGTTGAATTACCCTCTCTGCGGGTACTAATGGATGTTAAACTGAGTGAAGCAGAATGGGTTCGGGCCCGATACGAACAACTGAGTCTGATCGAAGAGAAAAGATTGGCTGCAATCTGTCATGGGCAGTTATATCAGAAGAGAATGAAGAAAGCCTTCGATCAGAAAGTCAGGCATCGAGGGTACCAAGTAGGAGATCTTGTGCTGAAGAGAATCCTCCCTCCTCATACAGACCACAGGGGCAAATGGACTCCAAATTATGAAGGACCATTTGTGGTAAAGAAAGTTTTTTCCGGTGGAGCACTAGTGCTCAGCACCATGGATGGTGAAGATTTCCCGTCCCCTGTGAATTCAGATGCAGTTAAAAAATACTTCGCATAAAAAATGACCCGCTGGACACAAAAACAGAATGTAAGTCCAGGCAAAAATAGGGCATCCCGGCGAGTCAAAAACAGAATAAAAGACTCGGGCAAAAATAAGGGAAAATAAACAAAAATGTACACCCGCTGAGTTGAAAAGCCGCATTGGACAGCTCAGGCAAAAATGGGTATCCCGATGGATTGAAAACCCGAAAGGGCGATCCATGCAAAATAAGGGGATAAGCGAACAACTGCATTCTGAATTAGTCTGTATCGCCTACAACTTAGCAAACCTCGAAAGGATCAAGCTTCAATCAGAATCAGCCTTCTTCAGAAAGCAAGACGAGAAGAACGTCAAAAGTCATACGAGTCATAGCGAAAGAGGAAGCTCCTTTGAAAGCGTCGTCAACATCGCCAGCACTTTGTTTCTCAATTTGTAACAGTCTCTTCATTTTAGGAGATATGTTTCCTTGACTGTATCTTGCCAATTCAGGGCACATGAATTAATAAAATCAGATTTTTCAGTCATGTTTCGTTTCGTACATTTTTATTTGCAAAGAATGTCTGATGTCTCTTAAAAATTAATTGCATAAGTACAAATGCTCTTCTCTAAGAAAATAAAAACACATGCTTGCAGGGAATATACTTACTCTCAAAAAATGCTTAACTCCTATGACGGAATCCAGTAAAGGATACCTCGGGACCATTTGTGCGTTTCCTTATCTTTGCAGGATTGCAGGTATCCAGAACGCAACTTGGGGCATGCAAGTTACATCCCAGCAAGCTGGCAAATCAACACTCACTCTTGGCACCAGAGGTGCTTTCTCCCCAGCCGAGTTGCCAACAAATTTCCCCAGCCGTAGTGCCAATGAGTCTTCCTCAGCAGAATGCAGAAAGTCAGGGAACCATCTCCCCACAGAATCCTCAGCCTCTATTCAGAAGAGCAACGTATGAAGGAATCACAACAGAGTGATGAAGGCTTCCACAAACCCCAGCTGGGTCCTATATCACAAGGATATGTCAATCAGTGACCTATATCCCCAAGCAGATACATCTCTCCAGATCTACCAATGATCTCATCCCCAGCTGGGATGCCCATTTCAAGCAGATCGACCAGAGATCCTCACAGCAACGGGATTCGAATCCCGGTTTGATATCTTTGCATAATCATGACATTTGCATCATATTCACCCACAAAGCGTAGCATTCCGTCTAATACGGAGCATTACGGCAAAAATCAAACACATAGCATAATCATAAGCCATGTTGAGAATCGAACACTTGTGAATAATAAACCATTCATCAGAATGCAGAATACTTTCCCCAAAATCCCCACCAGAGTCCCCAACAAAAGCAGATGCCTCGCAATTCACAAACACCAGTTGACACCCGTCCGTGTCATCACTCCCCAGTAAAGTCGCTGAACACTCTTTACAAACAAGATCACCCGTATTACAGACACTTCCTGACACCCGTCCGTGTCATATCACCAGCAGAAAGCCAAAGACATCCTCTTTGCACTCACCTACTTATATACATTTTCTTGACACCCGTCCGTGTCATATCCCCAGCGCAGTCGCTTACACTTTTACAACCCCTATACTTGTTGATATTATTATACTTTTCTCTCTTGACACTCGTCCGTGTCACCCTCCCCCAGCAGATAAACACTCATCTATATATACCCATACTACTCATACTTATACAGATACTCGTCCGTATCTTGTATATTCCATCTATATCCCCACAGATTCGACATTGGTTCATGTTCTTTGTTAACCAGTTGGTACTCGTCCGTACCATCATCTCAGAATGTGCGTCAATCGTTTGTTTCTACATGATATTCGTCCGTATCATAGCCTTAAGGATGCTCGTCCGCATCTTTGATCCATACACCGTGTCAAACACTTTTGTCCTCTTGAATATAGATACTCGTCTGTGTCTATTATTCCCCATTCATATCCCCTCAGATTCAACGCTCGTCCGTGTTCTCTGTTAACCCGTTGATATTCGTCCGTATCATCATCTTTGAACACGTGTCAGTTTGTTTCTACCCGATACTCGTCCGTATCGTAGTCTTAAGGATGCTCGTCCGCATCTTTAATCTATACACAAACATACCAAACACTTATACCTTTTGTTTCCTGGATATAAAACACTCGTCCGTGTTTACTATTCCCCAGTAGATTGCCAACAAAGCGCATTTTTTCTCTTTTATCTGACACTTGTCCTGTGTCATGACAAACCCTGAGAGCAGCCGTACCCTGCTAGGTGGTCGTCCTCCACCTCTTGATGGTTGTCCTCCATCATGCTCATCCGATGGTCGTCCCCATCGTTGATATTTAGCAGCCGTCCCCTGCTAGGTGGTCGTCCTCCACCTTTTTGATGATCGTCCTTCATCACTTTATCCAATGGCCGTCCCCATTGTTGATTTTTGGTTATCTGGCACTCGTCCTGTGTCATGAGAAACCTCGAGAGCAGCCGTCCCCTGCTAGGTGGTCGTCCTCCACCTCTTGATGGTCGTCCTCCATCATGCTCGTCCGATGGCCGTCCCCATCGTTGACCTTTTATCCGGCATTCGTCCTATGTCGCGATATTTTCGGCAGCCGTACCCTGCCAGGTGGTCGTCCTCCACCTAAGATGACTGTCCCTCATCTTGACCCCAACAGAGCAGCCGTCCCCTGCTAGGTGATCGTCCTTCACCTTTGATGACCGTACCTCATCATCTGTTTATTTCATTTATTCTTTAACCCGATGGCCGTCCCCGTCGTGGTCCCTTTTCTTTTTAGCCCGATGGCCGTCCCCATCGTCGGTTACTTTGCTTTATGAACTTGATGGCCGTCCCCGTCATGTTTCATTAATTCCCAGAGAATCTTACAACTTTATCTTGATGGCCGTCCCCATCATAAGCTTATTTTTCCCAGCTAGTCGGCCGTCCCCGTCTTGGCTTTACCTTTTATCCCCAGCATGTCGGCCGTCCCCGTCATTGCTATTTACCCAGCAGTCGTCCTATGCTCGACGGTCGTCCTCCGTCGCCTACACTTTATAATATACTTTATTTTCCCTTTCAATCTATATCCCTTTTCTTCTTCATTCTGTGAGTGCAAATTTCGGACTGTCTTTGGTATTCAACCACAAGTTATCTTGTTTGCCTGTTAAGCCGTCGCTTACAGCCTGCACAGCTAACTCATGTTTGAATAGGGGCAGCTGTAAACACCCCAAATTTGCCCTCACCCATTCACACCATGGCTTGTGATCATTTCATATGCATAAACACAATCATATCATCTCATATCTCATTTTTGATTCACTGCATAGATTCAAAGTCATCTGCACCTAGGGTTTGTGATCTGAGCAATCCAAGAGCCTCTTGAGCCACTCCAAAGGCTACCAATCACTTCAAGGGGGTTCATGTGTGTTCAAGTATCATATTACATCCTCTCAAAGTCAAAAATGCCAAAGAATCACAAGAACTGGGATTGGCATGGATGCAGAGCCAAGTTTGACTGCACAGTTGACCTAAAATTAGGGTTTTGGTTTCAGAGGCCATAACTCCAAATTTTTTGGTCATTCTTATTTCCATTGGTCTCTACATGGTATAGGGAGTATGCATATCAATTTTCATGAAGGAATTCCATGGGGAAGTCATCTGATCAAGAGTTGACTTTTCAGACAAGTCAGTGCAAAATCAGGGCATCTGAGGCCCCCAATGACCCAACCAAGGGGTGATCTTCATCATTTTGAGTGTATATGATCTTTATTTGATCATGGAAGAAGGTTGAAGTTCACAAGATTCAAGAATTACAAATTTTTGCAAAGTTGACTTTTTTGGGCATAGTTGACTTTTAAAGAATATGTCATTTTAGGTCACTTTTCAAACCTTACTTTTTGATCCAAAAATGCTCCAAATGGAAAAACTTTGGTCATGAAAGTTGTAGAATACATTTTTCCCTTTTCAAAAAGTACAAGAACATGACCTAATTCATTTTGGATCAAAAGTTATGGTGTGTCAAAGTTGGAAAAAATCATTAATTTTCAAGATGTGCACCAAATGAGAAACTTGCAAGAACTTTGTACCAAGGCATTTGTAACCTCTAATTCATGTATAACCATCACATAAACATCACATGTGACCTAAAAATCAGATTTGAACCAAAGTTTCTCATGTTTCATGGCTTGTGTAGCAAGAAAGTTACATGTGAACCAAAGATGATCAACTTGCAAAACCATCATCACACTTTCACCAACTTGTTGCCTTGGCTGCTGAACCACCCTAGCCTCACTCACACACCATGCTGTGCCAACCCACACTCTTGTACCAAGCTAGAACTTAGCCCATGCCTCTCTTACAAAAAGGTTGACAATTTGCAAAAGTGAACTTACCTATCACAGCAGGCCAGGTCACATCATCTGACCAATTGGAGTTGTTTATACTATCCATTTGCTAGCCATTTCACATAAGGAGCCAGCCTGAAACAAGCCCTAGCAAGACATACACAAACTCACCCCATTTTGCATTTCTCTTCGAATCTCTCTCCACAACTCACAAACACAAGAACTAATTCCACTGATCAATTCACCTTGCTTCATTGAGCCAAAACCAGCAAGACTTAGGCCTGAACCAAGCAAGAACACCATTTCTCCATTTTCACTCCCAAGAGCAAAACCATTCGAAACTCACTCCACAGGCCATAAACACCCAAGCAAACTCCACAAACCTTCTCCACTCATCATCCTGATCACAAAGAACCCTTCACCATTGCCAGAAACAGCCTGAATCACAAACACGATTCACACTTGAGCTTGAACAGAACTTGTTCAATCTCTCAAAACAGCCAACATAAACTCCTTCTAAGCATTCAAGGATCATCAGGGGACCAAGTAGAGTGGATTGCATCAAAGGGAGAGGTCAGAAAGTTGCAAGAGTGAAAGCTTCGAAACTCAGGTAGCTCAAGAACTTTTTTTCCAGAAATGGATTTTTAAGTTCTAAAGTTGTTCTCCATGCTTCACTGATTGCTCTGATATCTTTAGTTTTGAAAATGGGGGAAAGATGAGAGTTTAATTTGTTTCTGAAAGTTTTGCCCTAAAATCTTCTTTGTTTCGATTCATGAGATTGATGAACTATAAATGATTTCTAGCTTAGGGTTTTGATTCAGGGGAGTGTGGGAATCATTTCTGTGTGTTTAGATTCCATTTAGGTTGCGTTTTGTGGATTTTGGGGATTTTCAGGTGGGGTTCCCACCGGAGAAGACGACCGGAGGTCTTCTCCGGCCACCTGAAAATAATTAGGGTTTTAATCCTGCAATTAAGAGAGTTTGAATCTGGCACGTTGGATCAGTGGACTTTGTTGACTTGCCGCGCGTGTGAATGGTCCAGATTCGTCATTAAACCCTAACCATTAATTAATTCATAATCCTGTATTAACCAAGTTTGAATTTCAGCCTTTGATCTGCGCGCGCAGTCAACAAGGCTTCCCCCAGACTCAATCCCAGCCCCTCATTTGGTTGACTTCAGTCTTTTTCATTTCTTTTTCATATTTAATTCATTTGTTTTATATAATTTATTTAAAATAGCAAAATTGTTTTAAAAATTATGAAACTTTTTGTCAAGAGTCTCATTAATTTTTAAAACACAAAAATATTTTTATTTTCATTTTTAGCATTTAAAAAGTATTTTTAAATATTTAAAAGTTTATTCTTAATTGATTAATGAAAATTAATTTATTAAAAATACTTTTAGATATTTAAAAATCACCAAAAAATTCATGAAATGTTCTAAGACATTTAGAAACATTGTCCAACCTTCAAACCAAATTTATTTTTTGATCTTGATGCATTTTGAGAATTTTTCATTGATTTAAAATCATTTTTATGCATTAATTTGATCCAAAGTCCAAAAAATCATTTCTGCCTATTCATGAGGAGTTGGACATTGATTCTTCTTGCATTGCATTGTGTTTAGCATGTAGTTTTTGAGATTAAATGGCCATGATTTGATCTTTCATTTTCAATTTGTTTGACATTTCTTTTGTTTGGAAACCCTAAAACCCTAGCAAACTTGTAAAAACCATAACTTGAACTTGGTTAGGATTTGAAGCCTTTCCTTTGGGCATTGGTTTAGTATAGGATTAGGGGTCCTTTGAGTGGCATTTTCAATTTTTTATCTTAGGGTTTGCTTCTGATTTTGATTTTTGTTTGATGTATGGTTCATAAACCCTAATTTGGGCTTCCATATGCATCCATCTTGCATTCTCCTGCATAACATGACTTGCCATGAGATTTCAAGCATCCATTTGATTCACTTGACATCATAAGACATATTGAAAGCATGTTTGATCATTGCATCATGTATTTGCCATGTTGTATGCCATGTGCACTTCATAACTTTTCATGTATGTTCATGCTTCTTAACTTGCTTCATTTGCATTCATGAACTTGTATGATCATTTCCATGTGCTGCCTCATGTTTGTAGCATCTCATAGCATCATTAGCATCATGTAATTGCTTCTGGTTTTGTTTCTCATCATGTCATCTCATCCCATTTTGCATTGCATTGCATTTCTTTCCTAACCTTTCAGGTGGTAAGTAACTTTGAGAAGTGAATTTGCCTTCACTTCTCATAACTTCTCTTCATCTCTTTTTATGCATCCTTGCTGCATTTATGCTTGTTTTTGAGATTGAGCTTGCTCATTCTTGTTCTTCTTACTTTCTTTCTTCAAGTGACTTGACTTCTTGAATGAAGCAAGTCACTTTGCTTCTCTTGATCCTTTCATCTGCTTCCTGGTGGTTCCTTAGAAGATCTTCTTGGTGAAACCTCACAAACCTTAGGAACAACCAAGCATGACAATGATTAGGGTTTTTGATTAGTCTCCCCTCTTAGTTTTACCTTTGTGTCTCTTTTGAGTCTTCTCTCCTCTTATCTCATAATCAGGGATAAACCCTAAAGGCTTTAAGGCTTTGTGATTAAGCTTATGCCTGCATCCTTCTATTAGGATGGAGTGTATAACTTTAATCCTAAGTGTTAAACCCTTAAGGTGTTTAACTCCTTTAATCAATTCACCTAATAATCATCAAGACATCACACTTGTAACTTGGGCCTTGCATTAGGGTTCTAATTCTTCCTTAAGTGGTTAAGAAGGACTAACCCTAGTGTTAATGGACAAGTCCCCCTCAAGTTGTCTTACAAATCATAAAATCCACTTCATCATCATACCATTAAATAAAATCCACTTAATCAAAGGCTTGTTTTGTCATGAGTTTAATCCCTAATCATGGATTAAGTTGAGGAGCTTTCCTCAGCTTAAACATTCTCATCTATTATCCTTCTATTAGGATGGTGTAATGGGTCTGTTTAATCCTTGATTATGGCTTAACCTCATTACTTAACACTAAACAAAAACACCAAAAACATCTAAATAATCATAAGTAGGTTAATGATCTTAATCCTACACCAAAGGTGATTAAGTGTGAGAATCTGACTTCACACTTAAGGTATTCTCATTACCCCTAATCAGAGGGAATATGTGATGAGTTTACTAAATCCATTGGTTTAGGCTTAAGCTCATTAACTTATGACAAACTTTCAAAAGCAATAAAAGACTGAAAACTCAAAACAAACAATAATCGTCTCCTCCGGGATTCTTTTCTCATCTCATTCACTCATAAACGAGAACTTGCTTCTTCCGTCTAATGCAAGACAGTTAGCACCTGAGCCAGACAGGTCATACACTTGAGCATAGACAAGCAAGCAGTTCATCAGTCAATTTATCTTTCAGTCTCTTTGGGTCGAACTACGGTGTTCTGACTTCCTCATTGCACGAGAGGATACGTAGGCATAACTTAACGGTTATCGAACAAAAGTCTCTGTATATTCCCTATCCTTCCAGCTTCATTCTTTTAGCCTCATGATCTTGAGCATTTCATTCTTACACTGACACTGTATATATATTACACTGCACTTCTTTTGCACTGACACCTGTATATCCTTTTCCAGCTATTTTATACACAAAATGCACTGACACTACCCCTTTAAAACACAAATCTTTTAAGCGTGGATCCCGTCGAGTACGACGGACAATCTGGGTGCTAATACCTTCCCAGGTTGTAACTAACCCCCTTTCTCAGTCTCTCTGGTTCGCAACCGTCTTATCCATCTCTTTCTAGGTCTATGCAGCATTACCTTTCCTCCGGGATAAAAATGCCTAGCTGGCGACTCTATTCATCTCCAGTGAGTTCACTGCTGTGTGTTCTCATTGTCCCTCTCGCCGACCGTTCGCGTCTATACCTTTATCTGGGCCAGTCCCATCTATCGGGAGCGACAGTATCAGAGCAGGTCTTCATGTTTAGTTTATTGAGATTTGTCCTCTAAACATTAAAGTTTATTTATTTTGGATCATGAAACATATATTTGAAATTCAAAGTTTTTTTTTTAACATTCATATATATGTTTTAAGAGGAATGAAGTTTTAATGAAAAATTTTCAATAATTTTTTTTTGTTACACTTACTTTAAGTTGATTTGTATGTTATATTTATTTTCAAAAGAGTTATATGGATCCAGGATCTTCCATATTTTGTGTGAATATGTTAAAATAAATTTGGTTATAATATATATTTAAATGATATTTGTTTTAGTGATCATATTTGAAATTATATCTGTGATTTGAAAACTATAATATGTAAGGAACTATTTTAAGTTATAATTCCTAGAATTATATTTGTGATAATGGAAACTTTTTAATTTGACATTGAAACTATATGATAAAGATTTATTTGAAAAATGTTTGTAAAAATTTTGGTTTTATTTTAACGATATGTTATTTAATAGTAGTATATATTATGCTAAATATATTTGGAATCACATATATTGTTATGATCGATGATTGAAAAATCATAAAATTAGATTTCTATTAAAGATTTTGATTTTCAACCTTTTATTTGTGGCTAGAGAGTATATATTTAGAAATATATATTTATGTCAATCATTTGGGAAAGATAAATATTGAATTTAAATCTTATTTTGGTTATTTGATTCTTGGTTTTATAATCAAATCTTTTTCTTTTTTTTTTGATTTTTTAGTTATTGTTTTACCTTTCATTTTGATTCGCATAAAATATGCACATGGATTTAGATTTTTGAGAGATAAGATAAATACTAATTTGTTTAATATATATTTAGTTACTATATATTATTTATCGAATTTTTTTTTGAATATTTTGAATGACTCTTTAAAATTATAAGGTAAAACTAGAGATTTGAATATTTTAGATTTTAGAATTGGTTTTTGTTGATTCTAAAATGATTTATTTAAAGAATTATTTGGTGTATATGTGAATTTGTTTGACATTTATTTGGGATATATAAATATTTAATATTTATCTGATTTGAAGTTATGCATTTAGCATGATTATGTTATTTGAGTTTATTGTTATTAAGTTTTATACAATTTTTCTTAATTATGCAATTTGTATAAATTCATAAAAATTATGTTTAATTGGGAATTTATTCTCACACTAAGGACTTTAAAGAATTATTATTATTATTATTAAACGACATCTTAAATGAATACAACCTACATTTGTGGGTGGTACCTTGTAAATTTAAGACTATTTCCATTGAATTTATTAAAATGTCGAACAATTTTGGTTGAGTTGATTGAAACAACATGTTGCAAAAGTAATCTCTGTTGTGTAAATTTGATTCAATCAGAATTACAAAAGATGTAATATGTAATTGTTCATGCGAACTGTTATGGTCGGCCAAAAGGAAGACACAGTTTGACCGAACAATTGCATACTTGTGATGGTAAATATGTAGTAATTATTAATTTTATCCATGTGGATAATGATTGATGTCAAAGACATCCATTATCAGACCGGACTTATTACTAATGTTTGATCATTGCATGAGAGTACCGTTTACATTTAATTCTTGCAATCAAAGATTGAGAATTAATGGTGTGTTTGGTATCTTGTTTGAGTCTTTTTAATTTATAAGTAAAGATGAATGTTTATATAATAATCTATTCACATATCAGTAATGATGTTGTATGAGTGTAAATCTTTCAAGTGTTTATTTGATTGCACTCACACATATAAGGTAAACATGCGGCGATTGTAAGAATTTATTGTTTATCAATATTAATTGTCAGTGTTTTATCATTGTAACAAAATACCACTAGCAATTCATATTGTTGTCTAAAGATTTGACATGAATGATGCACTTGGTAATTTTGGTGAGTACATTTTTTTTTATGGTAATCTATAAACTGATATAGTTTATGTATATGCAAAATAAGTTATATTTTGATTCTCAAAAGTTATGACTTTTAGGAATAAAATATGAACATTATATTCTTGGATAAGACCTTACATAGGGATGGAGAAACTCAAATTCTCTCACAATTAATATTTTTAAAGTGAGATTCAAGTTTAAAAGGTGAGTACATTCCAAATTACACAGGTCTATGATCTTAAACCTTCTCAATCTAGAGACATTATAGATTTTATTAAGATGATATATATTTTGTCCTATTATCTTTGCTTAAATTCTAGTGCTTCTACAGCAATAAAAAGAAGGAAAAATTCTCATTGGATTGATTACTTTTCATTAAGATTATTAAGCAAAAAATATATCAGAAGCACATTATGAAATTATTTAATCTTGCTAAAGCGCTATAGTTTCGTCAATTATGTGACTTTGTCGAAAATTTAGCATATGGTATTCTCTTTGCACAATTAAGTTTATAACTATTAAAGTTAGAAATTATTCTTTAATAGAATAATTTCATAAAGTGTGCAATAAATAAGAGATTATATCAAGGGAAAATAAAATAGTGTTCATTCATTAAATACCTCTAAGGATAAGAGCAAATAAAGAATTATAAGAAAATATTATCTGAACTGACAAATGCTCAATGGTGTTGAAAGATACATCAATTTAAAGGGGACAAACTTGGTGAAGATTAGTGTTTTGTTATTATTATTATTATTATTATTATTATTATTATTATTATTATTATTATTATTTAACTATTTTAGATTGTCATTATAAGTCTAAATTTGTATTTAAAAAGACAATTTGGTGAATGAATAAAGTTTTGTTTTAATATGATAACGTCTTCTTTTTTTTAATTTTAAATGATGGATTCAATTTGTCTTTTTTAAATTCAAATATTATTATAGTTAATTCAGTCATGACTTGTGACGATTTATAATTGTTGAAAAGTTTGAGAAATATAAACTTTAGTCTCAATTTAAAGAATATTTTGAGACATATATTATAATGTTTCTTGAGAATATTGAGTTTAGGGGAGATATGGTCAAAGAACAAAATTGAGTGGGAAAGAATTGGTTTTTAACTCAATTCATATAGTTGTTATTTATATAACAAATTTGGACCCACATACGGATATTATTGTTCTTTCTTTCAATTAAATTAAGAAAGTTATTCTTGAAGATCAAACTCAACATCCTCAAGAACGAGAGCATCAAGTGTCATAAAGAATTGACAGAAAAGATAAATTTTATTCGGTAAGATTGAAAGACTCTATTATGATAGGTGTGACACTTGTTACTTGTTATAATTTTGGAGTTTCATAAGATGGATATCAAGTTAGTGTTTCTTAATGGCGACATTAAGAAATACAATATGGTGCTATGAGAGAAAATTATGCGTCAATATATACAAAGTTTATGGTTTGCAGTCAAATAAAATTCATTTATGAGTTAATGAAATTGTCTCATTAATGTTACCACAATATTTCATAATGTCATCGTCTCGTTTGGTTTTGAGATGTCTATTATGAAAAATTATTGGGTTTTACAAGTTCAGTGGGAGTAAGTTTATGTACCTTGTTTAATGTGTCGAATTTATATTATTTAGTCAGCAATAATATATGATTGTTGTGCGAAATCAAGAAATCTCTAACAAAAGTTTAGAGATGAAAGATCTTGGGCACATCTCTTTTGTATTAGGTATTTAGATACTTAGATATTATTCTCAAGGTATCATCCGGTTTTCACAAAAGATTTATGTATATATCAATAAAGTTGAAAATAAAATCGACATGAAAGACAATAAACTAGGGCATGTCTCGGTTGTCAAGGTAGGCTATTAAGTCTCAATTATTTTTATTTATTTATTTTTTGGGAATCTTATGTATATACATACGGAATAAGCGTATATATAATGAGATCATTTGGTAGATACGAAAAATTCAAGTTTTGAATTGTTGAAATGAGACAACCATAAGGATTGTTATAGAGAACAAAAGAACTTGTGCTCACATATTAGAGATGGAATGATTTGGAGATCATCAGGATGTTCGACTCTAATTCTTTTGGATGTCTATATATAATGGATATACTAATTCAAGAAATAACTATAAATATTTATGTCACTTGGTTGCATATAGTAGAAGGTTTTGAAAGACAACTCGGGCTATATTGTGACATAAGTTTGTCGGATAATGTTTCAACAAATGTTTTATAAAGTTCATTGACTTATAAGTTGTTGTTGAATGATATAACATATAGATAAAAATTGTATGTTATATGACTTACTAATCAAAGACTTGACATATTAGGTATTTGATATGATTGTTGTCACTAAAGATGTCCTAGATTAGTGGGAGTCACTCATTTTTTACGTTTTATAATATTGTTTTGATATCGATACAAACTTTATGTTAAGATTATCTGCAGAAATAAAGTTTATGAGGTTATTATTGTTATAACCAATTTTGTATCGTTTGTGCAAATATTGAATTTGCAAACTTCAGTTTGATCTCAATAAAGAATTCAGTTGGACCAATTGGAAATAGACATGATTCAGAGATCACATTACATGAAATTTCCATGCCACTCATCCATATCGATCTATGTCATCAAATATGTTGATGTGGTGGTCGTCGGGGTTCCGTCACGTTATACGTTAGTGACAGCAGCCGCGATGGTCCCATAATTGATGTATAAGGTGTACCAGATTGTAAAGTTGAAATCTAAAGATAAATAGCATTCAGATGCGCGCCTAAAGAATTATGATATAATTATTAAGATATATTGGCCAAGTGGGAGATTGTTGGAATATTTTAATAATTTAGTAATATATTAATATTCCAATAATTATGTGGCCAAATATATTTATTTAATTGTATTAGCTATTTTATCAAATAAAGTGCCTTAAATAAATTATGTGATCAAATAATGTTAAAAGGTTGTTTAGATTTTATTTAGGAATTATTTAATTAATTAATTGATTAAATAATTTGGTATGGGCTCAAATATGAGTGGATGTCAGGATGGCCCGTTCGGGAATAATGGGAACCCTAATTGGCCGTCACACTATATATAGGCTATGGTCCCCAATATACCGTACACAAGCAGTTTACCTCTTCTCCCCATCTGAAGAGTGTTCAAGGCATTAGGAGTACCGGTTGAGGAAGATCCACAAGCCAACAAGTGTTAGTCACTTGTCTATACAATTTCTAACTTTCAGGATTACCGTCAACAAAACTTTTCTCAATAGATCCAGGTATTCCTGCAATCTTTTCTCTCATATACTAACATGTCGTAGATCTAGTAATTATATACATGTTTGTATTATCTATTCTATTCCGCACTAAAGTATATAACATAATACATAGAACATGTATATATGTCTAATAGTTATGGACTTAATTCTAACAAGGAGTACTAGGGGTACTACAACCCAATCATACAAAGTAAACAAAAAAACACAACCGCCAACAAATAATCACCGAGTTGTTATATCACTCATAATAGTTACACCTGATTTTACCACTACAACCAATAACTAACCACCACAACGAATAAGATATAGTTATATGAAGAATGACATCCGGATCATCAACCTCCTCGTGGTAGATAATACGGTTTCTAGAGTGCATAACACACCAACAAGTAGAGAACCAAATCAGACAAGCAAACTGAATCGAGCATTTACATCGTAACTTGACAAACCAAACTAAAAGGAATTAACAACACTCCTCCTCGGTCACCCATGAAATTTCCAACCACCCCAAAACTATGTTCCATACCAACCTAATTTTGGGACACCCACAAAAAAAAATGTGATTAATATCCTTCTCAACCATAAAACAAAATACACAGATAATCTCATGTGGATTCTGAATAATGCTTCTAATTGCCAAATTCTTCCTAGTTGAAAGTCTATCCATCAACACCCTCCAACCAAACACATGAATTTTCAATGCTATTTTCGACTTCCACAACAAACCAATAACATATTCAAGATTAATGTTATATGTTGTTTGCAATGACTTTCATATTTCATAAATTGAATTCTAACTATTCTTAATAATAATATAAGTTAACTTTATTTGTTTATTTAATAATAATATGATTAACTTTATCTATTTTTTAATTAAGGTCGAAGAGAAAACCAATAACAATACTCTCAAACTACATTTACAATTCTTAAATATCCACGTCTTAAAACTTATTTTCTGAAAGTGTATTTGGCAAAGAAATAGGGAGAGTGTATCACTAACTACCCCAGTTAACTTCTCCTTGGCTTCTTTTTGGATCAATTATATATTATCTATGATAAATGAACTAAGCTTTGAATAAAATAGGGGGTGTAAAGTATTACATGAATGTGTAAATAACATTTCACTAATTATGATCAATTGTTATATCATTGGGCGTGTGAGTGAGTGGCTTGATGTTTAAGGAAATATTTCCGGGGTCCATTTTCCATTATCCACTAAGTAAAAGTCATTAAGGATGTTTTTGTTATTTTATATATTAACCGACACTAATTATGTGTAATATTTTAGAAATTTTAGGATACGATAAGATTTCCCAACATTTTCATGTAGGATAACACATACTTTTCACACGTCACTTCAATGTCTTTTACATACAAAACGAAATCAGTTTATTTATTTTAATTCCAATTAAGTTTCTATGCATTTACATATTTTATGGTATCAGATGATTTTTTTTTTCTTCTTAAAAGTGAGAGATGGACAAAAGGAAAACATTTGAATTTGAACTAAAAAAATCACATGTGATATCCCCTAATATATAATATCTGTCAAAATTATTCTTTTGTCCTTCAACCGTCGCACTAAAGAATTTATCAATTTTTTTTTAATATTTATTTCGAGGACTATTATCTTTATATGTGAAAACTTTATTGTTTTCATCTCGATCACAATGTTTAAAGATGTAATTAAGAGCAAAAATTAAGTATGTATAAATTTATAGGATTAATAAAATAATTTTGAAATATTTGAGAGAGAAAAATCTCTTTGATGAGAAAATACCAGGGTTCTTTCTCAATCGTTATTTTTTATGTCTTAAATTTTCTTTAGATGAGAAAAGAGATAATTTGGTTATATACGGTATATTGGAGGGGTTCATAATCTATATAGTATGATGACCAATTAAGATTCTCATTATTCTCAAATGAATCATCCTATATCTACTCATATTTGAGTTCATACCAAATTATTTAATTAATTCATTAATTAATTTCTAAATAAAATTTAAATAGTATGTTAACATAATTTGGTCACTTAATTATATAAGACACTTTATTGATAAAATAGCTAATACAATTAAATAAATATATTTGATCACATAATTATTGAAATACTAATATAATCCTAAATTATTTAAATATTTCAACAATCTCCCACTTGATCAATATATCTTAATATTTATATCATAATTCTTTAGGCACGCATCTGAATGTTATTTATCTTTAGATTTCAACTTTATAATTTGTTCCACCACATACATCAATAATGGGGCCACCACGGTCGTAGTCACTAACGTGACGGAACCCCGACAAACACAACATCAACGTACTTGATGACATAGATCGATATGGATGAGTGACATGGAAATTTCATGCAAAGTGATTTCTAAATCATGCATATTTCCAACTAGCCTGACTGTAGTCTTTTGTGAGATCAAACTGAAGTTTCTTAGGTGCAATTCAAAATTACAATATTCGCAACAAAAAATTTAACATTGTTATAACAATAGTACCTCATACATTTTTATGTGTGTGCATAAAATCAAACATAACATAAAGTTTGTTCCAAAACAAAACTAAAACATATAACATAAGAAAATTAAGGAAAATACTCCCACTAATCTAAGGAAATCTCAAAACCGAGACACATGAGACCAACATGCCCATGAAAAGCCTTAGGTGTGAAACCTTTTGTTAGTGGGTCAGCCAACACTAAGTTTGTCCTTATACGTTCTATCAAAATTTTCTTCTTCTGAACTATTTCTTTCACAATAAACCTTCAAGGGCCTTTCAATGCTCCCAACAATATGTAAGCTTGTGACAAAATTCCGCAACCAAATTGCATGATTTGATGCCTCAAAGCAGGCCACAAACTCTACTTCTATGGTGGAGGGAACCACTAAAGTGTGTTTGGAACACTTCCAAGAGACGGCTCCTCCAACCAAGAGAAAGATATAACCAGATGTTCAACATCTGTTATTCAGGCATATTGCAAAATATGATTCAAAATACCCAAGGAACTACTAGTTATATGACTTATGATAAGTGAATACATAGTCTCTTGTTCTCTTCAAGTAGCGCATTACACGCTTTAGTGTTATCCAGTGCTGCATACCAGTGTTGCTTAGCTATCTTCCAAGAACTGATACAATGAATGCTAAGTCGGGACATGTGAAAACTTAAGCATACATAAGACTTCTGATATTTGAAGCATATGGAACATTATGCATCTATTCCTTTTCAAGATCCATAGTGGGGCACTGTTTGAGACAAACCTTGTCTTCTTAGCAACAAATGTGACTCCCGGGTTACTATCTTTCTGGAGAATCTATCAAGAACTGTATTAATATAGCTCCTTTGTGACAATCCTAAAATACCTCGATAACACTCTTTAAGTATTTGAATTCCTAAGACAAAGGAGGCATCACCATGATCTTTCAGCTCATATTTATTTGTGAGAAATCTCTTAGTTTCGTACAATGAGTATATATTGTTGCTTGCCTAAAGGATATCATCTACATATAGTACCAAGAAAATGAATTTATTCCCACTGAACTTTTTCTATACACAATTATCAACTAGATTAGCCTATTTAAGGCTATATATGGATTTCTTGAGTCCGCAAACCATAGAATTTGGGTCTCCTGGCACAAAGTTTTCTATTTGCACCATATACATTGTCTCTTCAATGTTTATATTTAGAAATGCGATTTTCATATCCATCTGATGCAGCTCTAAATCAAAATGAGCTACCAATGCCATCATGATCTGAAGAGAGTCCTTCAAAGAAATTGGAGAGCAAGTGTTAGTTTAGCAGTTTTGGTGTTGACATTAATTTTGATAACACTAACCTAACATCGACATGTTGGAAAAGATGTCCTAACAAGGTTATTTAACATTTGTGTCTATTACAACTTTTGAATTTGTTGATTTAATTTCAGATTGCAGAAGATTGTGAGATTATTTGTTTGAAATTAAAGATTGAATATTTTCAGAGATTCAGTTTGGAATTAGAGATTTACGGTTTTCTAATCTTGGTGATTTTTAGGAAACTTTAGATTTAAAGTTCTATTTTCTTGGAGAATATTTTGCAGATTCTGTGCAACAGAATTACTGCATTTTTGTAGCCCAAATCCAGTTTAATTTATGGTTATAAATAGGATGGATTTAACCTAATAAAGTGTGGAGAAATACATTATTTCTAAGTGAATTTTTAGGGTTTGTGTATTGTGAGTCTCTCTTGTATCATTTTGATACTAGAGTTTGATTGTTGTATTGAGTTGTAATTTCTGTCACTTTTGTGATTGAAAGGAAATTGAGAAGGGTCCCATACCTAGGAAAGTCTTAGGTAGGAATTAAGCATGGGTAATGATTAAGTGTGTAAGTTCTGCATTTTTAGGTTGACATTAATTTGTAAAACAAATATAGCAGCAATGTGTATGTACATGATCTTTGCAAAGATAAGAATACATTAAGCAAGAAGTCCTTTTGTGCATCCAAACATGTTGTGTTGAAATGTTTCAACATCTGGATCAACATATCGAAGAAGATGTCAAGACAGTTCATTCGACATCATGAACTGCTGAAGATGGATTGAAGTTTCTGTTTTGGTTTCAACAGAAACAAAATATTTTGAAGATTTGAATCAATCCAATGACACTGATTTTAAAATATCTTGAAGACTCAAATGTGAATTGAAGACAAATTTCAAATATTGAATAAATATAGAGTTTCTATATTTAGAGATATTTTAGGAAGTTGTTTATTTGAAGATCTTTTTGTATATTTGTAGCAGATTTTTTCTGCATATTTGTAGCAGCTATTGCTATGATTTTTTAGGCCCAAATCCAGTTGGGAATAGGTTATAAATAGAAACCTTATAACCTAGGTTTAACCAACCAACCGAAAATGTAATAGAAATACCATTAGGGTTGTGTTCTTATGGCAGTCGTGCGCAACAAGATTTAATGTTGTGACTGTTTTATTTGTAAACCTCGAAGCTGCTAAGTAAGAGGTGGATTGGTCTTGGAGGAAGCTTGTAAGCAACTCTAAGGTGTTGTCATGGAAGTATGGATTCTATTTTGAATTGTTGTATAGGTAAAGAGCCGTCAAAAACAACAACTGATTGTTAGGACTGTGAGACATCATTGAGGTGATTGGAAGTAAGGATGGGTTTCTCATATTTAGGAGTTCCTAAGTAGAAGTTGCACGGTTAGTGATTAAGTGAGAAGACTATAAACTGTAGGTGTTTGCTGAGAAGTATTTGAATTAATACTACATAGTGGATTTTCTTCCTGACTTGGTAGCCCCCATATTAGATGAGTTAGCATCGAACTGGGTTAACAATTTGAATGTGTTCTTTACAACTTTCAGTTTATTTTATGCAATATGTGTGTTGAATGTCATATCAGATGTTTAAACATCCTGAAGAATGCTTGAATATGATATATCATAATTTTAAAAGTGTTGTTGTTTGTGTCTTACCATATTTATATGTAACATATAAGATGTCTCAGCATCGTATTCGACATCTAAGTCTGTCATACCAGAATTTCAATTGGTATCAGAGCAGACATCCTAGTCTGTTTTTGGATGAGATCCAAGGGGGATACTTTCTGGTTCATGGTCAAGGTAGAAGTGTTCTACTAAAAAGTTGTTTGTTGTGTCGCTCCCGGGATTTTCATCCTAGTACAAACACGAAAGTGGCGCGGAAAAGGTAGAGTCGCCAGCCAGTCATTTTTATCCCGAAGGAACGGGAAAGGTAATGCTGCACAAACCCGAGGAAGAAGGAAAGGACGAGGCCTTACGAACCAAAGATCTGGATTCGGGAGTCGGTTACGACCTGGGAAGGTATTAGCACCCCAGATCGTCCGCCGTACCCGACGGGATCCACACTTGCTTGTTTATTTCAAAGGGCGTGAAAGAATAAAGCTGTTGAATAAAACTGCTGACTGGAATAGATATGAGAAAGGGAATTGGAAAAGAAGATGGAAAGAAAGGGGGAAAATGTAGGGAAAGTAAAGAATGTGCTCGAACGGGCCCTACCCCGCTGCCTACGTACCTCATCAGGAAAATGAGGATCAGAGTCGACGTAGTTCGCCTAACTAAGGCGGGAACTTTTTGTTTTTTAGGATGACGTTGCCATAGCTCTAGCTCAGGTGTTATCGGCTCTGACTCGAGGGTGTTTACCATATTGCTGTTTGAACTATTGAGGCAAGTCGCATTCGTCTGCAAAGATTAGGAGATGAGAAGAGAATACGCGATGTCTTTATTGGTTGTCTTTTATGAGAAGTGTTTTGACTTTATTATTTGTGAAGGTAGCCTCATGATTAGACTTGTGCGTCATGCTAGACAATCTCACACTATTCAAGGATGGAATGAATATGAGTGCCCCATGGAATAAGGCTATACACAAAAGGCTATTTCAATCCTTTATTAAATGTCTTTTGGATTTTTGTTTGAAGATGAGAGAAGAAGACTCAAATGGAGAAAAGGACAAAACTATGGGGACTAAGACACAACCCTAAGTTATTCATTCAATGGATTTCCTAATGGTTAGTGTGGCTTCTAAATCTAATAAGGAGAAAAGAGAGTTAGAAACTAACTTACTTCCTAAGGAAGTTAAGTTGTTTCTAAGAGAGCAAAAGGGAAAGCCTATGACCAAAGCACAAGGTGCTAAGGCAAACACAATTAAAATGCATAAGAGATGAGAATGAAGTGATACTTACCTCAATATTCCCCCCTACAAAACAAATGTTAGCATGGTAAACATGACAAAAAATAAGGTAAACAAATACCAAATTAATTCCTAAGGGAACTAAGACCTAAATTAGACTCAATCTAAGGTTTAGTGAACCTAAAGGCAATGCAATGCAAAATTCAACAGCCTATAACAGCTACCAAATGCAAAAACAGCAATGAAATGCCATGTAACACATAATCAACTTTTTACAACACATACACAACATGCAAGACAGGTGTAAAAAGTCACCAACAGCATGAACTACACAACAAACAACATACATTTTACAACTCCTATATGCAGAGACATCTATGAAATGTAAAATTCAGTTTTGATTATTTTCATTTTTTATGCACAAATTCAATCATGAAATGCTCAATTAACATGAATATGCAATATGAATATGGATCAAGCACATAATTGAATGTCATGATTATTTTTTGAGAGATTATGCAAGAATGCACCACATGATTTGTTATGCAACAAGTATGCAAAATATGGCACATGAACATGGCATATGAACATTGATCATGAATATGCAACATGATACATCAACAAGAATGCCAAGCTTAATGCAAAATTCATAATTGAATTGATGTGAATGATGTGATCAAACATGCAACTAAATGCACATACATACATAGTTATGTTAAATGCAACATATACATTGATACAATGAAATGCAAATGAGTTAACGAAACGTGCAAAATATGCAAAAACAGAATGCAACATGATTATTTACATGACAAAAGGTGCATGGACATAGTAACAATATGCAATAAGTCAATTCATGCACAAAATATGCGAAATGGACGGAAGCGTGTCGAAACGACTCGAAATGGAGGAATGAGATGTCGAAACTAATCTTGAAAATTCCCTAAAATCAGATAATATTAATCTATAGTGGTAAAGGGGGAATTAATGACCAAGAAAATGAGGGAAAATCACTTCTTGCAATCGACTTATTTCCTAAAGCTCCTAATGCAACTATTATCTAGTGAGCACAAATTTTACACCTAAAAGCCATGATCTAAACCTTAATGGCACCTAGGATAAGCTATAATTCTAACTACTGTCGTACCCCGGAAAATACGACCTTACGCGATCCGAAAGGACGGGAGCCGCGCGCTGGACAGACTGAAGAGTCGCCACCTAATTCTATTTATTCCCGAGGAGGGAAAGGGAAGATATAGATAAAACCCGGGAAGAGAGAGATAAGGACAAAGGTCAACAGAACCATTTCCTGGGTTCGGGAGTCGGTTATGCAGGGGGAAGGTATTAGCACCCCCTACATCCATCGTACTCGATGGGAACCATCTAAGTTATCACGCGCGAAAGGATGCCTATGCTTAAACGAGTTACTTGCTAGAGGGAAAAGAGTTTGAATTATAAGTTAGATTGATCCTAGGTGCTCGGCAAGGATTGAGATCCTTGTGCCTACGTACTCCCGCGTGTAATGGGAAAGTCAGAGCCTCGTAGTTCGGCCTACTACGGTTGGTGGTTGTTGATTTTATTACCTTTCTTCGATGAAAGGGTTTAGGATTCGGATTGCACTAAAGACTATGGATAGTTTATTTCGTCCAACAAGACGAGCGTCTTGCGTCGAAATAATCAGAGCGAGTAACGAGAGCTCGTTATCCTCCTTTCTACCGCTTAAGGCTTATGGCGTACAATTTCTTCTTGTATTATTAATGTGTTTTATTTCCTAAGACCGCTTGACATTGGATCAAGGGTTTGGATCTAAAAGTAACATTTCGGTTTTTTGAGGTTTGAGGGTGAATGCAAGTGGAGGTTTATTTTGTGGTTTATTTAGCGAGACACAATGCGCTCGGCTCGCAAGGTGAGGTGGATCCTAATAAACGAAACGATAACTGAAAAATAAAGTGCGAGTGTGCAAGTGCAACCGCTTGGCGTTGGACCAAGGGTTCGTGAATGAAATAAAATACGAAAAATAAAATGCGTACATAAAATGGGGGAGGGATACAAAATAAATTACAGGGGATTGCGAGAAATAAAGGGGTCTCGTTGTAATTCGCACAAGAGAAAGCGTGTGTGCAATGTTTTTGAACTGTTCGAAGGCATTCAGCCTTTTTATTCGAAGGCAACTATTCGAAGGCGTTGGACCTTTTCGGACGCGTCTAAATTTGGTTCGTTCACTTCCTTAGAGCCGATTTAAAGAAATCGTTCTATGAGGAGTCAAATCGTTTTTTTTTTGTTGGAATGCGATAAAATAAATAAATTAAATTAAATTGAATGGTGGAAATTAAATCAAAATGGAATAATTGAAATAGTACGATAAATACATTAAACTAAATTAAAATGGTTTTATAGAAATAAAATAAAAAATCCTAACTACATGGCCTCATATTAATTAAACTTCCCGACTTAATGAAATCGGAAATAGTTTAATTTTTTTTATATCATTGAACCTAAAAATAAATAAATCGATAATAATAGATTTAAACAAATTAATTAATAATTGTTAAAAATAAAATATAGTAAAAGAATGGTCTCATAGCGATTTTGATAACGTCGGATTGAAACCGAATATCGAAAAATACGCATTTATATCATAGACCCAAAAACAACTAATAATGAGAGAAAATAATAAAGGATTATAACAGATCAAATAAATTACCAATCAGCTGAAACCAATCACTAAAATTTTAAAAAGATAAATAATATTAATGAGCAAAAAAAACAGAGGGATGATCATATATATCATCGGTGTGAATGACAAAGGGGCCATATCATGGGCTACCAACAAACCAAAATCAGTAAATAAATAAAAATTAAGGGTATTTTCCAAAAAAAATGAGTTTCAAATATAATTAAAATAAAGAAAACAGAATTACAATCTGAAAGGGAAAGTCACGGATTAAAAAGTTACGCTCAGAGAAAAGCAAAAGAAGGCCCAAACGGATTTCTACCTTTCCTAAAAAATGACGCACACTTTCTCTCTCGGACAATACACTTCTGTTTCTCATTCTATCAGTTCCGATTTGGTTCTCGCGACGGCATCAAGGTCGAACGACATAAGTTCGTTCTCACTTCGTGAATCTCGCTCTCGAACTCTCTCTCGATCTCTCGCTCTCTCACAAGTTCTCATCTCACTCGCGGGATCTCGCTCGGTTCTCGCAGTAGAATCTCGGAGTATTTCCTGATCTTTCTCTAAAACGGCGGCAGAAAGAAATCAGAAAGAAGGACGTGTCTCTCTCTCACGCCTCTCAAACCTCAAGCTTTCATTCGCGGATCTGAGTTTTTTGTTTTCGAATCTCGGTTCAGATTTTTGACGGTGGTGGTGATTTAGGTGTTAAATCTGGAAAAAAAACGGCGGCTATGTTTATGAATGGTGGTGAGTTTTCGCATTTCGAATGTTTTTGTTAGTTCGTGCGTCTGTGTATGGCATGGTGAAATCACAGAGGGAGTGGCGTTTATTCTGTGTAAAAAAAGATACAGATTTTTGGGATTTAATTTGAAGGAGGAATTGTTTTTGTTTGTTGTTTGAGGAATGGTAAATGATTATTGCAGAGGTTTTTTTTTCCAAGGTTAATCCAAGCCCCTTTTCTGAGAATGATTAAATGTCTATTTAAAAGAGAATTTGAAGGGTAAAAGTGACAAACTTGGGGAGAAAATCTGTTATGAAAATGAGAAGAATCTTTAGTCATATTTGCTGAGCTGTGGAAATTGGTTGTGTTTTGGGAAAAGTTGTGGAGGACGTGAATTGGTGGATGGACCAAAAGAAGAGTGTGTGCTGGAAAATATTTGGTACAGCTAGTAAATGTGAAATAGAATTACTTTTGAAACAGAAAAATAATAGTACAAATAAATAATAATAATAATAATAATAATAATAATAATAATAATAACAGGATATAATAATAATAATAAAATAATAAGGTATAATAATAATAATAAGAAATAAAACAAAAGTAAAGATGAAAATTATAATAACAAAATAAAAATGAAATGGGATAATAAGAATGGATTCTTGATTTTGCGTACAAAAACACTAAATGGAAATTGAATATTATAAATAAAGTTGAAAAAATAAAATAAAATAATGATATGGATATTTTTAAGAGAGAAAAGAATGTAGCAAAATAAATTGATTTTTTTGTAGAATTTTTTTTAATGACTAAATAATGAAGAATAAAAGAACTTGAAATAAGAAGAGAATGCATTTTTCGAATAAAAGGAAATGTGACATATTTTTTTGAATTTTTATAATATCAGACAAAATAAAACAATACATGTTTTTTTAATTTCCGAAATAATTGTTAGACAGAGAAAATAAAATGGTACAAGTTGTTTTTTTTTAAACAATGATTAGACAGTAAAATGGTGCGGGTAGGACAAATTTGGAGTATGACAGATGCCCCTATCGAATTGGCTTAGACCGAGTAAGTTGAACTGGCTCGCGTTCAAACTTTCAAGGTATAAGATAATTAGATACTAACAAACTCCAAATTTGTCCGATAAAAGACAATGTGCAGTATATGGATGATTAAAATTGGAAAATGAAGGTGATACGAAACAAAACAAGTTGACAGAAAATTAAATAATCGCCTACCACCGCAAGGATGATAATGCGAACTCGACACTCGATGCTAGGTCGATGCTGAGTAACAGAAAAAATAAATAATCGCTTACCACCGAAAGGATGATAATGCGACCCCAGCACTCGATGCTAGGTCGATGCTGAGTAACAGAAAAATTAAAATAATCGCTTACCACCGCAAGGATGTTAATGCTACCCCAACACTCGATACTAAGTCGATGCTGAGTGACATAAAATTTAAATAATCGCTTACCACCGCAAGGATGATAATGCGACCCCAACACTCGATGCTAGGTCGATGCTGAGTGACAGAAAATTAAAATAATCGCTTATCACCGCTAGGATGATAATGCGACCCCAACACTCGATGCTAGGTCGATGCTGAGTAACAGAAAATTAAAATAACCGCTTACCACCGCAAGGATGTTAATGCGAACCCAACACTCGATGCTAGGTCGATGCTGAGTGACAGAAAATTAAAATAATCTGGAAGAGGAATATCCAACGGGGACGTCCATTGAAAAACACCTAGGAGAATCCTTGGAATCCTCGATCGACCCCGGATCCTGACTTCCGCTAGGGGAAGGCCTAGAATCCTGGGTTGATCTTAGATCCTGAATTATGCAACTATGCTTGTTTGTTTTTGAAATAGTATTCCATAATGATGGAGATACGATGCAAGTGTTTATGCACTGCTGAAAGTTAAAATGGTGGGAGTATGAAAAGTTGATTTATTTAGGTATGCATATGATGCGCGTGCTGCAAATGATTAATGTAAATGATGCGTATGACATTGATGATGCATAATGATTCATATGAGCGATTGAAAGGTGCCAGCTTGATGGACTTTTGGTTTGGTAGTTGCCAATGATGATTGGACTTTGGGTGGGTGGAGGGTTTGATATCCCGACACTCGATCTTCGACGATGTATGGTCAGAAGATGGATCTGTATGCCCCAAGTTTGGTCACTTGCTGATGAGCAGAGCGACTTAATTGGGACATGAAGATTGCTTTGAATGATTGCCAACGTCCAGCAAAATCTGATTGTTTAGCTGGGGAGAAGAGATAGGAAGATTTGCTCCTTGTTTGCTTGCCCCTGTCTGTAGGGTATTTGAAAGAATTCTGGTGGGGAAACTTTGAGAGTGACCATGACATGATCTCTGCCCCAGTGTCTGGATTTGGTAGGTGTCTGCCCCTGATTGAGCCTTTGAAGATAATTTGCCCCTGATTGGGCTGTTGAAGATGATTTTGCCCCTGATTGAGCTGATTTCGAAGAAGTATTGATTCAAGTTCCTCTTTTGATTTCCCCTTGTTGGGATTGCACTGATGTCAAGCACTGAATTGCAATTAAATTGTTCATACACAAATGGTAGTGTTAATGTAAAGTTCATGTAAGTTTTGAAAAAGTCAATTTATTTGAATGATTGTGATAGTGTGACGGATGGACTGTTAGTCCACACGAGGTGCTGATTTAGACAGTGTGTGAAAGATGCAGTAAGAATAATGTGCAAACGAGATTGAAGGTTAGAAAATATATGGGAGTCAATTTACGCAACCTTGTTGGTAGCATGCTTTTAGAATAAACTGTGCCTCAATTAGGTCTTTTGAGGGTTGTAACGTTGTCTGGTTAATGGTTAGAGAAACAAAGGATATAAGGCTCAATGTTTGATTTATACCCATCCCTTCTTCGTAATGTTCTCCGGTCCTACGTTCAGTTAACTTTACACATGCATTTCTATTGACTTTGTAAGAGGGAAGATGAAGCTTTAAAGTTCGCTTGAAAATGGCAGTCATCTTATTTTATTGGTGCCCCTTTGATTCTTGATTTGGTGGTCACTGATATTTGTTTTGCTTTTGTTGAGGATTTGAGTTCCTATTTTGATTTGTTCTTTCTTTTGTTTCATTTTTTGACTAAGTCTCCCTTTAGGTGCTCAACTTAGCGGTTTTCTTTTTTCTATATTTTTTGTATTTTGTTGAATGTTGTGACTGCCAAGTCATTTGTTGATGGTTCTCCGATGGAATGTATCATCTTGTGATTTGAAGGTGTAGTCAGACTAACTGAAAAACTACCCTGCCCGGGTTAGATGAAAGGGTTGTATCCGGAAAAAACTCCTACTTCTAGGCTCGAAGGGGTTGACTAGGGATTAACTCCTTATCTCTTCAGTGTTTGGGAATTTGAAAGAATGCTTGTACATCATTGACAAGGTTTTATCCGAAAGCATACCGTAACAGTTATGGGTATTTCGTTTTCATCATCCTCCCTCAAATATTTGCTAAAGTGAAGTGAGGGAATATTTTTTGTGATTTTTGTGATAAATGATAAATAATGAGCGAATGCGAATAGACTGATTCAAAACATGCATAAACATAATATTAACAAAACCAAGTACAAACGATAATGTTCAAAGCAAATAGTACTTAACAAATAGTACAAAATAACGAAGATGCGAAAATGATAAATGGCGGCGACTGCCTTGATTTGAGGAATGAACTTCTCTTGATTTGACTTGCTCAAAGTTGGAGACCACTCAGCTTGATCTTCAACAACCCCTTCAAAAGCTCTCACGTGTTGGCACCGTGCGGTGGCATTGGATTATTCTGGACATTTGGATTTATCGGAGTGAAGGTGGGATCCTTAGAGTTGATCATGTCTTGAACTTTGTGCTTGAACACTCTACAGTTCTCGATTGCGTGACCTGGAGCACCTTTGTGATACTCACAGCGAGCATTGGCATCGTAAGCTCGGGTGGTACCAGTTTGAGGTGGCATGTTCTTCAAAACATGAGTTCCCTTTGCCATCAACCCATTAAAGATTTCTCCATATGACATAGGCAGTGGATCAAATTTTTTTTCAGGCCTTCTTTGCTGATATGGTGGACGCTGTTGAGGAGCGCGTTGGCGTTGGTGACCAGGCTGTTGTGGATAAGCCAGTTGCTGGTATGGTCCAGGTGCATATTGAGCAGCTGCAACTAAAGGATATGGACGTGGTTGATAAGCCATCTGAGGCGGAAATGGAGCTTGAATGGCCTGCTGATAAGGCATTGGAGGAATCGGCTGATATGGCACAAGAGCATATTGTGCAGCAGCAACATAAGGATACTGATAGTAGGGAATTGGAGTAGGTGCACTTTGTTGTGAATTCCCACTTGCAGCAGAAATGACATTGGTTTCACCCTTTTTGTATCCGTTGAAAGGCTTCTTGACATTGGCTTGGCTGTTAGAACCTCCTTGAATCTTTCCACTTTTCAGACCTTCTTCGATTCTTTCTCCGACCATCACCATGTCCGAAAATCCGAAAGATATGTTGTTGATCAGCTTTTCATAGTATTTCCCTTGCAAAGTACCCATGAAGATATCAATCAATTCACGGTCAATCAAAGGAGGATGCACTCTGGCGGCTAGTTCCCTCCAGCGTTGGGCGTACTCCTTAAAGGATTCGTTCTCCTTTTGAGACATACTCTGAAGTTGAGTACGGTTTGGAGCTAAGTCAGTGTTGTACTTGTACTGCTTTTTGAATGCCTCAGATAGATCGAGCCAAGTACAAACATTGTTGTGTTCGAGCTGCATGTACCATTCTAGTGATGCTCCAGACAAGCTGTCTTGGAAGCAATGGATCATGAGTCTATCATCTTTGGCATGAGCGGCCATTTTTCTACAGTACATCCTCAAATGAAGCTCAGGACAGCTGAGGCCTTTGTATTTTTCGAATTCTGGAAGTTTGAACTTAGCAGGGATCACAACATCCAGAACTAGGCACATGTCTGAGGCACTCAGAGAAGTTGAGTTGTGTCCTTCCATGATTCGGAGTTTTTCAGCTAACTCACGACACATCTTCATAGCTTCAGATTCTTGAACAACATGGGGATTGGTGATTGGAACAACAGTATGCATCTCATACTCAACTTGATGATCCTCTTCATCATGAGTTAATTGGACTTGAGTTGGAATAGGTTGAGCTTGAGGGATAGCCCCAACAGTAACACCAGAGGTAAGTATTGGTTGGGAAATGACCTCTTCAACAGCAGGAGTGAAGCCTGGAGGCAAACCATAGACCAAAGGATTTGGAACTGGAACTGAAGGCATTGCTCACGAGGCAGATCCTTGCACTAGAGCATTGTTCATTGCGGCAGCAGCTTCGCGACGTTCTTCCATCCTAGCCAAAGCTTGTATGGTCTCATAAATCTGATCAATCTTTTTCTTGACCGAGTCAATCTCTTCCCTCATAGCAGCTTGCTCTTCTTGAATTACGTCCATCAATCTTCTAGTGTTGGCTCGAGTTAAGTACAGGCGTCTAGCATGATACGGGCGTCGGGAAACCAACTTGATTTACTGAAGATGGAGGAACATGAAATGAGTTTTCGAATTTGGAATAAAATGCAAGATGAACAAATAATGCAAATGAGATGATATGCAATGCAGAATCCAGGATCACAAGATCAGGGTCTCATGAGTCTAAAGTACAGATGAAGGATACTTTGATCAGGAACTCACTGGGTAGACTCTAAGGTTTTAGGGACCCCAAAGTTGTCAATTCATATAGCTGTTCATCACACACGCCATAAGCATGACGGTTGACTGACCCCCCCATATAAATCTATTTTGGGTGAGATCTTCGTATCGACAACCCACGAGAGCAAATTTTCTCGGGAGCCCATACTATGTGATCATCGACACAAGGTTTAAACAAAGCCTCAGAGTTATGGACTTTGCTCAAATGTTTGATGCACATGTCAGCTCTTGACAGTCAATCAACTCCATTGAGAATGTCTATTCTGAGTGAGGTCTTCGTATCGACAACCCACGAAAGCAAATTTCTCGGGAGCCAATACTACGAGACCATCAATCGATGTTTTAACCAAAGGGTTCTAAAGGTCCTCAGAGTCGGTGATCCTAATGAAAACAACTGAGCACACACGCCAAGAACTTGATGGTCATCAGTATTCTCATTAGAATCTACTCCAAGTGAGGTTTTCATATCGACAACCCACGAGAGAGGTTCCCTCGGGAGCCCATACTACACAACCTCGCTAATTATGTTTATACTCGTAAGCCCAGGTATAGAGCCTCTCCCTCAAGTTTCTCTTGAAAAGTATCGATCCAAATTATAGTACCAAGGAGCCATAAGATATATAAGATGGAATGCGATAAAGAAAGCGATAAAAATATAACAAGCTAGGCATAAAAGCAAACATCCAAACAAACTTGGAAACCTAGACTAGGCTTGACTCGCATAGGGGTGAACCTTTCCCCAGGAGAGTCGCCAGCTGTCGTACCCCGGAAAATACGACCTTACGCGATCCGAAAGGACGGGAGCCGCGCGCTGGACAGACTGAAGAGTCGCCACCTAATTCTATTTATTCCCGAGGAGGGAAAGGGAAGATATAGATAAAACCTGGGAAGAGAGAGATAAGGACAAAGGTCAACAGAACCATTTCCTGGGTTCGGGAGTCGGTTATGCAGGGGGAAGGTATTAGCACCCCCTACATCCATCGTACTCGATGGGAACCATCTAAGTTATCACGCGCGAAAGGATGCCTATGCTTAAACGAGTTACTTGCTAGAGGGAAAAGAGTTTGAATTATAAGTTAGATTGATCCTAGGTGCTCGGCAAGGATTGAGATCCTTGTGCCTACGTACTCCCGCGTGTAATGGGAAAGTCAGAGCCTCGTAGTTCGGCCTACTACGGTTGGTGGTTGTTGATTTTATTACCTTTCTTCGATGAAAGGGTTTAGGAGTCGGATTGAACTAAAGACTATGGATAGTTTATTCCGTCCAACAAGACGAACGTCTTGCGTCGAAATAATCGGAGCGAGTAACGAGAGCTCGTTATCCTCCTTTCTACCGCTTAAGGCTTATGGCGTACAATTTCTTCTCGTATTATTAATGTGTTTTATTTCCTAAGACCGCTTGACATTAGTTCAAGGGTTTGGATCTAAAAGTAACATTTCGGTTTTTTGAGGTTTGAGGGTGAATGCAAGTGGAGGTTTATTTTGTGGTTTGTTTAGCGAGACACAATGCGCTCGGCTCGCAAGGTGAGGTGGATCCTAATAAACGAAACGATAACTGAAAAATAAAGTGCGAGTGTGCAAGTGCAACCGCTTGGTGTTGGACCAAGGGTTCGCGAATGAAATAAAATACGAAAAATAAAATGCGTACATAAAATGGGGGAGGGATACAAAATAAATTACAGGGGATTGCGAGAAATAAAGGGGTCTCGTTGTAATTCGCACAAGAGAAAGCGTGTGTGCAGTGTTTTTGAACTGTTCGAAGGTGTTCAGCCTTTTTATTCGAAGGCAACTATTCGAAGACGTTGGACCTTTTCGGATGCGTAGAAATTTGGTTCGTTCACTTCCTAAGAGCCGATTTAAAGAAATCGTTCTATGAGGAGTCGAATAGTTTTTTTTTTGTTGGAATGCGATAAAATAAATAAATTAAATTAAATTGAATGGTGGAAATTAAATCAAAATGGAATTATAAGTATAAATAATAAACTAGACTAATAATAAGGTGAATAATTGAAATAGTACGATAAATACATTAAACTAAATTAAAATGGTTTTATAGAAATAAAATAAAAAATCCTAACTACATGGCCTCATATTAATTAAACTTCCCGACTTAATGAAATCGGAAATAGTTTAATTTTGTATATATCATTGGCCCTAAAAATAAATAAAACGATAATAATAGATTTAAACAAATTAATTAATAATTGTTAAAAATAAAATATAATAAAAGAATGGTCTCATAGCGATTTTGATAACATCAGATTGAAACCGAATATCGAAAAATACGCATTTATATCATAGACCCAAAAACAACTAATAATGAGAGAAAATAATAAAGGATTATAGCAGATCAAATAAATTACCAATCAGCTGAAACCAATCACTAAAATTTTAAAAAGATAAATAATAATAATTAGCAAAAAAAACAGAGGGTGGATCATATATATCATCGGTGTGAATGACAAAGGGGCCATATCATGGGCTACCAACAAACCAAAATCAGTAAATAAATAAAAATTAAGGGTATTTTCCAAAAAAAATGAGTTTCAAATATAATTAAAATAAAGAAAACAGAATAACAATCTGAAAGGGAAAGTCACGGATTAAAAAGTTACGCTTAGAGAAAAGCAAAAGAAGGCCCAAACGGATTTCTACCTTTCCTAAAAAATGACGCACACTTTCTCTCTCGGACAATACACTTCTGCTTCTCATTCTATCAGTTCCGATTTGGTTCTCGCGGCGGCATCAAGGTCGAACGGCATAAGTTTGTTCTCACTTCGTGAATCTCCTCTCGAACTCTCTCTCGCTCTCTCGCTCTCTTACAAGTTCTCATCTCACTCGCGGGATCTCGCTCGGTTCTCGCAGTAGAATCTCAGAGTATTTCCTGATCTTTCTCTGAAACGGCGGCAGAAAGAAATCAGAAAGAAGGACGCGTCTCACTCTCACGCCTCTCAAACCTCAAGCTTTCATTCGCGGATCTGATTTTTTGGTTTTCGAATCTCGGTTCAGATTTTTGACGGTGGTGGTGATTTAGGTGTTAAATCTGAAGGAAAAAAACGGCGGCTATGTTTATGAATGGTGGTGAGTTTTCGCATTTCAAATGTTTTTGTTAGTTCGTATTTTGTGTGTCTGTGTTTGGTTGGTGGCTATTATTGTGGAGTTTATATTGGAGAAGAAAATGGTTCAGTTAAGGTATGAAGGTGACAATTTGAAGGTTGAGTAGAGGAAGGGAGGATAGGTTTATGGCATGGTGAAATCACAGAGGAAGTGGCGTTTATTCTGTGTAAAAAAAAGATGCAGATTTTTGGGATTTAATTTGAAGGAGGAATTGTTTTTGTTTGTTGTTTGAGGAATGGTAAATGATTATTGCAGAGGTTTTTTTTTCAAGGTTAATCCAAGCCCCATTTCTGAGAATGATTAAATGTCTATTTAAAAGAGAATTTGAAGGGTAAAAGTGACAAACTTGGGGAGAAAATCTGTTATGAAAATGAGAAGAATCTTTAGTCATATTTGTTGAGCTGTGGAAATTGGTTGTGTTTTGGGAAAAGTTGTGGAGGACGTGAATTGGTGGAGGGACCAAAAGAAGAGTGTGTGCTGGAAAATATTTGGTACAGCTAGTAAATGTGAAATAGAATTACTTTTGAAACAGAAAAATAATAGTACAAATAAATAATAATAATAATAATAAATAATAATAATAATAATAATAATAATAATAATAATAATAATAACAGGATATAATAATAATAATAATAAAATAATAAAGTATAGTAATAATAATAATAATAATAATAATAATAATATGAAGAAATAAAACAAAAGTAAAGATGGAAATTATAATAACAAAATAAAAATGAAATGGGATAATAAGAATGGATTCTTGATTTTGTGTACAAAAATACTAAATAGAAATTGAATATTATAAATAAAGTTGAAAAAATAAAATAAAATAATGATATGGATATTTTTTAAGAGAGAAAAGTAAGTAGCAAAATAAATTGATTTTTTTGTAGAATTTTTTTAATAACTAAATAATGAAGAATAAAAGAACTTGAAATAAGAAGAGAATGCATTTTTCGAATAAAAGGAAATGTGACATATTTTTTTGAATTTTTATAATATCAGACAAAATAAAACAATACATGTTTTTTTAATTTTCGAAATATTTGTTAGACAGAGAAAATAAAATGGTACAAGTTGTTTTTTTTGAAACAATGATTAGATAGTAAAATGGTGCGGGTAGGACAAATTTGGGGTATGACAACTACGAACAAACAAAATGATCAAATCATAATCAAGACGAAATTGAACGGTCAAGCGCATACACAACGATAAACACACGAAGAATGTCGTCATGGCGAGATGAAGAGAATAAGTTAAATCAAGAAGCGGATTTAGATCACCAACCTACGAAGCGGAGGATTGCTTCGGTGAGTGTTGCGATGTAGATCAGAATGCAAATGGAGAAGAAAACCGGAGAGTCGAAGCTTCGATCCACGAACGCGCAAAATAAATGCGGTTGATGATGCTTCTCGATGAACACTTGATCAATAACCTCCAATAAGCTCAAAACCCTTCCAAAATCAGAATTGATTCTTCAAATAAGCTTCACAATGAGATGATTAATGGAGGTTTTAGCTTCAAGTTCTTCAAATTACAATGAAGAATTTGAAGAACTTCTTATGAAGCATTGGTGAGAGGTTGAAAATGGTGGAAAAGTTTGAGAGAAGAATGAAAGAGATGAAGTGAAAATGAAGAAGAATAGTGAAAAAAATGGGAGAGATCTTAGCTTTGGGATGAAATGGGTTTATATAATGTGTAGGCTTGACATGAGGTTTGGGTTTGGAGGTTTCTTAGGAGTTAGGTTATGTTTGGAGTTAGTTAGGATTCTAGAGATTTCTAGAGTATTCTTTGGAATATTCCTTAGAATGTTCATAGGAATATTCCTTGGAAGGTTGTAGAAGACTCTAGAATATGGTAGAGTAATCCCAAAAGAAGAGTGTGGAACAAATGTGAAGAGTGTGGAACAAGGCAAAGGAGAGGAAAGGAAAAAGGGGAGGAGACAAAACTGAAAAAATAGCAAAAACAACTTATGTATCGATACGAAACGGTATGCATCGATGCATACTGAAGCATTGGCAATTCCAGCAAGAAAAATTAACTATGCATCGATACATAACACAGATGCATCGATACATGTCAATTTTTTAACTGATATGTCTCGATACATGGCTGTATGCATCGATGCATATTGAAGTTTTTGGCAATCATGCATCGATACATCCTTCGTATGTATCGATACATAGTCCCTCTTCAGAAACACAAAGGAGCATGTATCGATTCAAAACACTTATGTATCGATACATAGTCTCAAAAAAATTGTTTTTCCTTGATTTTTCCATCAATTCTTGATCCAACTTGGTCCATAAGACTCTTGTAATCATACTTTCATGATTTTGAACCCAAAAAGTCATGAGTTGACCTTCCTTTTGCACCATATTTGAGAAATTTTGTGGACCTTTTATTGCCTCCGAGTAGTCATTCACTATCTAAGTCATTGATTATAAACCCATTCCCTTGCAATGATAACTATGATGGCATGCTTGGATTATGCTATGAATTATGCTACGAAATGATATGCGGATCATGAAAATGAGAGGGAAAATTTCGGGGTGTTACAGTTGCCCCTATTCAATCACTGTAGACTTGAATAGATGATAGTTGTTGCTTTCAAACGTTGGAAGTATGCAGGGATTGAATACTAGAAACAACCGGAAACTTTGCACTTGGTGGAAGAAGAAAAAGGGAAATAAATCCAACCATTCGAACTCTGCTTGGGGAGAACTCTGATGTGAAGAATAGTGAACCGGTAAATATTTTGGAATAACGCTGGGAGATTGCCGATTTTCCACGCTATGAGTGGACTTTTGATGGGCTATTAATGACGTGCCACACAACGGGTGGTCTTATGAATGCTTTGCCACACTACGGGGACTTCAATACCTTGCCACTCCACAGGGGTCACTGCTCGCTACGGGAGACTTTTGATACCTTACCACCCTGAGGATGGACTTTTTCTCACTCTACGGGGATACTCTGCCCACTACGGGGGACGTCTACTTGCTACGGGAGACTTTCAAAAAATTTGCCACACTACGAGGGCACATTGCTCAGCTATGGGAGACTTTCAGAAAATTTGCCACATTACGGGGCACATTTCTCAGCTACGGGAGACTTTGGCCCACTATGGGAGACTTCAATATCTTGCCACACTACGGGGGCTGTTGCTCGCTACGGGAGACTTTTGCTCACTATAGGAGACTTCAATTTCTTGCCACACCACGGGGGCTGTTTCTCGTTACGGGAGACTTTTGCTCACTACATGTGACTTTGGCCCACTACGGGGGACTTTAGAAATTCGCCACACTACGGGGGCAGATTGCTCACGAAGGGAGACTCTGGCCCACTACGGGGAACTTTGAGAATTTGCCACCCAGAAGATGGACTTTGGCCAATCTACGGTTGGACTTTCAGAATTTGCCACCCAGAGGATGGACTTTGGCATATCTACGATTGGACTTTAAGAATTTGCCACCCAGAGGATGGACCTTTGCCAATCTACGGTTGGACTTTGGATAAGTTGCCACGCTGCGGGTGGACTTTGGATATCAACCTTTAATCGAGCATGCATATGTTGAACTGTATGACATGATGCCCCATGACATTAGGAGATAGGTATAAAGGGAATTCCTGACGCGGAAATAACAAATCCTTGCTGACTCTATGAGGATTACAGATGATTGCCGATATTTCGGTTGGAAAAGAGTGTGACTAGTCTGTCTCGACTTATCACCTTTGTCAAAAATAAATTAGACTTTAGATTTGAAGGCCCTGCTAGGGGATGCCTCAACTGCTGGGGAATGAATCTCACTCATAAGATTTTGCTGGTGATCTGCAAATTTTCGACTTAGCTGGGGAAAGGCTTGTCAAGGCTCTGCTGAGGAGAACTTTGTGTCTATCTGAACCTTCTGAACCTCTGTGGGGAGGGAAACCGTTGAGCTGACTGCCAAGGATTCCTGGATTCTTGTAATAAGTGCTTCACTACGGGAAGACGACTCTTGCTAGGGATAATCCTTATTTCTCTGTCGGGAAAGAGAAGGATTTGATTTGAGATCTGCTGGGAAATAAGATCAAGGAAACCTACTAACAAGTTTGGAGACTTTACTAGGGATAACTTCCATGAACCTGTTGGGGATAACGAAGTTGAACCGCGTTCTGCTGAGGATGAAAGATTTCAAGTAGTCTCGTGCTAGGGATCATTTGCTTTTATCCGAACTTTACCTTAAGAGGATTTTACAAAAGACTTGGTGTCTTTAAACTCTTTAGGGGTATAATTGCCCCGATATTCTGAATTTCCGATTATCTGCCTTCGGGAAAGAATGAATCCTCATGCGATTGGGGTGGCTTGCCCCAGGATGAATCTTTGACCAATTTATCTAGGACATATTTGAATCTCGAGTGATTGCCCTAGTTTGGCTGAATTTTGAAGAGATTGCTCAATGTAATTGCCCTGGATTGGTTGGCTCTTACCATGACTGGTTGGGAAAGTCCTCACTCAATGGAGCTTTCTTAGAAAAGTGCACTTTGACCTGATTGTCTTTTATAAGTTTTAGACTTCTCAACTTGGAAAGCTTAAGCTTCTGGACTGAATTTCCACATGTGAGCTTTTTATGATGCCAAACAAATGTATGCAAGTAGAAAATGTTTTATTATGAGAATGGAAATTCTAATGCAACACACATGTTAATCTTAAAGTTTTCATCGAAAAGGTGTCGCAAACCTTTGTGAGTGAATCACTGGTTAAGATACGACAGTGTTTGAATAAGTGAAAGCATGCACATGCAATACCAACAAAGGTCTTTTAGCACAACTCATAGGAGTCAGGGACGCGGTCTCGTGGTAGTACGCTCTCAAAAGAACCCTGTTTCAGTTAGGAATTTTGAGGATTGTATCGTGGCCTGGTTCACGGTTTGTAGAAACAAAGGATATAGGCTCAAAGTTTATATGTGCCCACCCCTCTTCGTGATGTTCTCCATTCCCATGTTCAGCTAATTTTCGCAAGCGTTCACCTTTCGTAAGGGTTTTGTGCTGGTTGAGGAACCATTGCTACTAACAGTTCAAGCACCAATCAAGTTGTCGTTTGGAGTCACTCACCCCTCTTATCTTTCATGTCTGTGCCACACGACTTTGTTCTTGTTTGAGGATCTTTCTTGTGTAATCCTTTTCGTTTTTCGCTTTTGCATTTTTTGCTTATCCCTAACTTTTGTCTGGACTAATTCTTGTGAATCTTTGATTGTGAAGTCCAGCGGGATGCCCTAACTTTTGCCTAAGTCGCTTGTTTTCAAGTTTGACTTAGCGGGCTCTTTTTTTTTCATCTCTGCTTTATTTTGAACAAATTGTGTGACACTGGTTGTCTTGATTGCTTTGAAAGGGTCGTGACTGTCTCACTTCTTGGTTGATGAGGGATAACCGTTGTGGTTTCCGATCTCTGGACCTCTTGATTGGGATAACCATTGTGGTTTCTGGTTATTGGACCTCTTGATTAGCATTGTAGAATGTAATGGGTCCTCAAATACACTCCTTTATGAAATCCTGAACGCTTGGTCTGACTAGTTGACATCTACCCTGCCCCTGGGTTAATCGTAAGGGTTTTTTCATGCGAAAAGAAACTCTTACTTCAAGGCTCAAAGGGGTTAGTGAGGGTTTATCTCCCTTATATCTCCGGTGTTTAGGGATTTGAAACAAAGCCTGTACATCGTCAACAGGGTCTTATTCGAGAGCACACAATTAGAGATTCTTGCATTTTAGTTTCGTCGTTCTCCTTCATAGAGTTTGAGCATGACAATTGGTATTGAAATATACACATACATAATTATAAGTGAATGCGAATGAATTACTTCAAGAAAAACATGTTAGTTTTATTATTGCTAACATTCAAAAGCATACAAATTTCGTACATGTAGACAAATGTTTAGCAAATAAAAGAAACTACAAATGGAAATGCAGTAAAGAAGCTAAATATTGTCGTTGTTGAGGAAGTTTGACTCCGTCTGGACCTGTCAGTCTTGGATACTTTTAGTGATCGATAGCTCTTTCACAGACTTGTAATCTTCAAGTTGCATCCGTATACCTAACCATGGCAATCAAACCTCTGACTCTGACATGAGACGTCTGAAGGAAAGAGTAAAGCTGGGGAGTAAATGTCGTACCTCGAAAAATATGATCCTAAAACAAACAACAGAGTCGCCACCTAATTCTATTTATTCTAACTAGAGAAAAGGGAGATATGGACACAACCTAAATGGGATAAGAAATGGTCAATGAAACCACTAATCTAAGCTCGGGAGTCAGTTACGTAAAGGGAAGGTATTAGGCACCCCTCACGTCCGTTGTACTCAACGGGAACCTCTTAGTCTAATTTGTGCTTAAATGTTGATTTATACTATTGTCTTCTTTTAATGATTAAAGTTTGTTACGATTACTTTTAAAGAAATATTTTAATTATTATTACGGGGGGAAAGATTAAAGTTTTTATTATTGTGCTCGCGAAGGATTAAAATCCTCGTGCCTACGTATTCCCTTGTGCAATGGGAAAGTCAGAGCTTCGTAGTTCGTGCGACTATGGTTTGTGTTTTTTAATTGAATGATTGTTTGAAAACGCTTTCTAATCTGCTAGTGTTGTCTTATACTCGTGGCGGAGGTTGAAGCGCTAGCTTGTTTGCGAGATAGAAAGATTTTTAACAATGTTCGTTTATAGAAAAGATGTTTGATTTTTATTAAAGTGTTTTAAACGAGAGGGCAAATGAACCACAACGCATGGGGCCAGCCCAAGAGTGATTGCATCCAAGAACATGCGGAGTGCTAGACTCCGGAGTTCAGTTACTCGCTAATTAATTATGAAAAAAAAATAGTTGGGATTGGTTGGTAGGTTTTAAATTGTATTTTCTTATTGTGAAAGGGCGAATGAATTACAAATTGAGGGCTAGCCCCAACAGTAACTCAATTCAAAAACCCGAGGAATGCTAGATTCCTAAATTTAGTTCTTTCACGATTTTAATTAGAGATTTAAGTTTTGAAAACGAAAGAGCGAATGAATTACAAATTGGGGGCTAGCCCCAACAATAATTCAATTCAAAAACCCGAGGAGTGCTAGATTCCTGAATTTAGTTCTTTCACGATTTTAATTAGAGATTTAGATGTTTTTGAAAACGAAAGAGCGAATGAATTACAAATCGGGGGCTAGCCCCAACAGTAATTCAATTCAAAAACCCGTGGAATGCTAGATTCCCGAGTTTAGTTCTTATGTTAATTGATTAAGTGTATTAAGATGTTTGGCGATTATTTGGATGAATTAGGGTTTAATATTTGAGAAACAAAGGAGTAAATGAAACACAACTCGAAGGCTAGCCTCAAGAGTGGTTCATTAAAGAACCTGCGGAATGCTAGATTCCGAAGTTCAATTCCTCGTTAATTAATTAATATGCGTAAAGTCGTGCAGGTGGCGATCACATAGGTGAACGACTTACATGTGTGTGTCGCTCCCACCAAATGACACCCGGTCAAGAGGGGTACAGACGCGAACGGTCGGCGAAAGAGAAGGAAATGAAAAGAGTCGCCAACTAGGCATTTTTATCCCGAAGGAAAGGTAATGCTGCATAAACCTAAGAAAAGATGGATAAGAAAGTTGCGAACTAGAGAAACTGAGAAAGGGGGTTGGTTACAACCTGGGAAGGTATTAGCACCCAGATTGTCCGCCGTACTCTACGGGATCCACGCTTGAAAGTTTGTGTTTAAAGGGGTTGTGTCAGTGTTATTCTGTGTATAGAAGCTGGAAAAGAATGCAAGTGTCAGTGGAAAAGAAATGTGAAATGAAGTGGAGAAGTGTCAGTGCAAGGAAAGAATGCAAAGCTCAAGACAATGATGCTTAAAGAATAATGCTGGAAGAGGGGGAATATACAGAGAATTTTGTTCGATAACTGTTAAGTTATGCCTACGTATCCTCTCGTGCAATGAGGAAGTCAGAACACCGTAGTTCGACTCAAAGAGACTGAAAGATAATTTTGACTTGTGAACTGCTTACTTGTCTATGCTCAAGTGTATGACCTGTCTGGCTCAGGTGCAAAGTGTCTTGCATTAGACGGAAGAAGCAAGTTCTCGTTTGTGAGTGAAGATGATGAGAAAAGAATCCCGGGGGAGACGATTATTGTTTGTTTTTGTGTTTTTCAATCTTTTATTGCCTTTTTTGAAGTTTGCCATAAGAAAATGAGCTTAAGCCTAAACCAAGGGTTAATAAACTCATCACATCCTCCCTCTGATTAGGGGTAATGAGAATACCTCAAGTATGAAGTAAACACCTCACACTTAATCTCCATGATGTAGGATTAAGATCATTAACCTACTTGCATTTATTTAGATGTTTTTTGGAGTTTTTGTTTGGTGTTAAGTAATGAGTTTAAGCCATAATCAAGGATTTAATGGACCCATTACACCATCCTAATAGAAGGATAATAGATGAGAACATTTAAGCTGAAGAAGGCTCCTCAACTTAATCCATGATTAGGGGTTAACCTCATGCCATGACAAATCCTTTATTAAAGTGGATTTTAGTTAATGACAAGATTAAGAAATGGATTTTATGGTTTGTAAGACAACTTGAGGGGGACTTGTCCATTAACACTAGGGTTAGTCCTTCTTAACCAATTAAGGAAGAATTAGAACCCTAATGCAAGGCCCAAGTTACAAGCTTGATGTCTTAGTGATTATTAGGTGGATTGATTAAATGGTTTAAACACATTAAGGGTTCAACACTTAGGATTAGAGTTATACACTCCATCCTAAAAGAAGGATACATGCATAACCCTAATCACAAAGCCTTAAAACCTTTAAGGTTTAGTCCTTGATTAAGAGATGAGAAGAGAAGACACAAAGATGACACAAAGGTAAAACTAATGGGGGGAATAATAAAACCCTAATTGTGATCATGCTTGGATATTCCTAGGGTTTATGAAGCTTGCAAGAAAATCTTCAAGAGAAAGGCCACCAAGGAAGAAACAGATGAAAGGAGAAGAAACAGGAGAAGCAAGACAACTTACTTCACTTAAGAAGATAAGTTGCTTGAAAGGAAAAGGTGAGGAGGGAGCATGAATGAGAAAGCTCACTCTTATTCACAAGTAAAAATGCAGAAAAGATGCATAAAAGGGATGAGAAGAGGTTATGAGAAGTGAAGGCAAATTCACTTCTCAAACACTTACCACCTGAAAAGTTAGCAGAAGGAAATGAAATGAAATGAAAATGAGATGAAATGCCAAGATGAAAGCCAAAGTCAGAAGCATAATCATGATGCAAATGATGCTATAAGATGGTATGAAAGCATGTCAAGAGATGAGGATGATCATACAAGCAATGAAGATGCAAATGGGACATGAAAGGAGACATGAAAGTTCATGAACACATATGACATGAAATGAAAGCAAAACATGGAAAATGGATGAGGCAATGATCAAACATGGTTCTAATGTGTCCTAAGATGTCTTATATGTTATGTGGATGCACAAAATGTCATGTCAAGTTCATGTATGCAAGCATATGAAGAATGAATGCAAATGAAGGCAAAATTAGGGTTTACATACAATAAGCAATGCAAAAATCCAAAATCAGAAGTAAAGCATGAGATACAAAATTGAAAATGGGATCAAAGGAACCCTAAACCTATATGATATCACACCCCAAAGGAGGAGACCTAACTCTTAACCTAATGGAAGTTATGTTTTTCTTAAGTTTGCTAGGGTTTTAAGGGACCTCACAAAGAAAAATGCAAAACAAATCAAAAATGAAAGATAAATTCATGCCAATTTTACCCTAGAAACTACATGATATGTGGAATGCAATGCAAAAAGAACCATTATCAAACTCTTCATGGTTAGGCAGAAATTGTTTTTCCAAGTTAGGGTCAAAATATTGATTTTTAAGAACCCTAAATCAAAAGAAAAATGTCAAAATGGATCAAGAACCAAAAAAAATTTGTATGAATGGTTTGATAATGTCTCTAAATGTGTCAAGATGCAATGTGAGTTTTTTGGTGATTTTTAGAAACTTAAATGGTATTTTAATTAATTAATTTCCATTAATTAATTAAAATAAACATTAAAATATTTTAAAAATACAAATTTTATGCAAAAAATAAAATAAAAATTATTTTCAGAATTAGAAAAATATTTAGAGCCATGATGCAAAAAATAAAATGTTTTAGATGAGTTTTGCTATTTTTAATAAAATGATAAAGAAAATGCAAATAAAATGAAAATTAAATTGATTTAAATGAGAAGTCAACAGATCCAAGGGCTATGGTTTGAAGTTGGGACGCGGGAATTGACCAGTGCGCGCATCTGAATGGCTGATATTCAAACTTCACTAATTACGCAATTAAACCCTAATCTGAACCCTAATGACTTTCAGGTGACCGGAACAGTGTTCCGGTCATCTTCTCCGGCCAGTTCAAAAACCTAACTTCTTCTCTAGGCAATTTTAAACCCTCTAAAGCTCCAGATCACAACTTCTAATCACCTTGAGCAAGAATCAAGCATGAAAATTCATTTATCTTTCAACACAAACAAGATTCGAATCAATTAAGTTTTCAGGTCAAACTTTCAGAGACATGGTTCAGGCTCAAAACTCAATCATTTTTAAAACCAACAAGCACATCATGATCAGTGAATCATAAGCAACATTTCTATGGCATAAAAAACGATTTCTGGAAAAAATGTTCTTGGTGATACCTGAACTGAAGCTTTCGAAAATGGTACTGGCTGGCTGCTTCTTTGCTTCAAATCATCTTCAATGATCCTCCTGAAGAGCTTGCAGTGCTTGGTTGGATTTTATATAGCCTCTATGTGAAGTTGGATGAAACTCAGTTCAAGAAATGTGAAAATCGTGTTTTTGATTTGAGGTGTTTCAAGACAAGATGAAGGGTGGGAAATGATCAGTAATGGATGTGCATTTGAATGGTGGAAAAAGTTTGAAGGTTTGTTGGCTGAGCTATGAGTTTCGAAAGCTTTTGCAAGTTAGAGTGATTTTGTGTATGTTGAGGATTCTCCAGTGTTTGGCTGCAATGTTGTGTGTTATGAGCTGTGTTTGATCCACATAACAAGCTGTGATAGGTCAGAGAGTGGGTGGTGGCCTATGGTGATTGGTATGGGCAAGTTGCCAAAATGTCAAAAGTTTTGTACTTGAGGTATGGACTGGTTTTGCAGCTGGCTTTTTGCTTGTCCTGGCTCAGCATAGATCAAGGGGAGCCATAGATTTGAAATTGAGGTGATTCAGCAAGCTTGTGAAAGGTTATGTGCCCTTTTGCAATTTTCATGAAGTTTGGCCCCTTTTGAATTTCTTGATGTTCAAGGCATGGGATGAAATGATTCTTATGCCAATTCTGATCCTTAGGAAATGCATTATGATGTTAAGACATTTAGAAGTGTGTTTGAGGTCACAAAAATGCTTGGCATGAGAAATTGCAAGTTTCCCTTTTTGGTGTAAAAGTGAAATTTATGTGATTTTTCCCAACTTTGACAAGCCATAAATTGAGTTCCAAAATGAATTAGGTCAAGTTCTTGTACTTTTTGAAGCATTTTTGAATCAAAAAGAGAAGGTTGAAAAACTTTCCCAAAATGGCAAGTTTTCATTACAAGTCACTTTCCCAAAATGGCAACTTTGCAAATGGCTTGAAATTCTTCAATTTTGTGAACTTCTAACTTCTTCTAAGATCAAATAAAGATAAAATACACCCAAAATGCTGCAGAAGACCCTTTGGTTGGATGATTGGGGGCCTCAGATGCCCTGATTTTGCATTGACTTGTTCAAGAAGTCATCTACTGATCAGATGCCTTCCCCATTGAGTTTCTTCATGAAAATTGGTATGCATGATCCTCATATCATATAGAGACCAATAGAAATAAGAATGACCAAAAAATTTGGAGTTATGGCCTCTGAAACCAAAACCCTAATTTCAGGTCATCTGTGCAGTTAAGCTTGGCTCTGCTTCCATGCCTTTCTCAGTTCTTGTGATTCTTTGACTTTCTTGATCTTTGGAGGATAAAATATGATGCTTGAACATACATGGACCCTCTTGAGATGATTGGAGACCTTTGGAGTGGCTCAGATAGCTCAGGGATGGCTCAGATCACAAACCCTAGATGCAGATGACTTTGAACTAATGCAATGAAGCAAAAATGCAATGTGAGATGATATGCTTGAACTTATGCAAATGAAAAGAATCACAAGCCATGTTGAAAAGAGTGAGGGAAAATTTGGGGTGTTTACAGCTGCCCCTATTCAAACATGAGTTAGTTGTGTAGGATGTAAGCGACGGCTTAACAGGCGAACAAGCTAACTTGTGGTTGAATACCAAAGACAGTCCAAAATTTGTGCTCACTGGGGAAAAGGAAAAGGGATATAGACTGTGAAAGGGAGTAAAATATGATTATAAAGTGCGGGTGACGGAGGACGACCGTCGATCAGAATACGACTGCTGGGGATGAAGCAATGATGGGGACGATCAACATGCTGGGAAAATGAAGAGATTATGATGGGGACGACCATCAAACAAAGAAACAAGATTCTCTGGGGATTAAAGGTAAAGTCAATGATGGAGATGACCATCAGGTTCAAGGGATAAATGAAATAATGATGAGGGACAGTCATCAAGGGTGAAGGACGATCACCTAGCAGGGGACGGCTGCTCTGTGGGGGGGGGGGGGGTAAGATGAGGGACGGTCATCTAAGGTGAAGGACGATCACCTGACAAGGTACGGTTGCCGAAAGTGTCACGACATAGGACGAATGCCGGATAAAAAGAGTCGACGATGGGGACGACCATCAGATAAGTATGATGAAGGACGCTCATTAAAAGGTGAAGGACGATCACCTTGCAGGGTACGGCTGCTCTCGGGGTTTATCATGACATAAGACGAATGTCAGATAACAATATCAACGACGGGAACAGCCATCGGATAAAATGATGAAGGACGATCATCAAAAGGTGAAGGACGATCACCTAGCAGGGTACGACTGCTAAAATATTACGACATAGGGCGAATGTCGGATACAAAAAGGTTCCAATAATGGAGACTCCGCTGAGGGATGATGAAGGACGATCATCAAAAGGTGAAGGACGATCACCTGGCAGGGTACGACTGCCGGAAGTATCATGACATAGGACGAATGTCAGATAGAAAGGAAATAATTCATGTTGGAGAACCTTCTGGGGAATGGTAGATATAGACGAGTGCTTACATTCAAGAAAAAGGTATAAGTGTTTGACACTGTGTATAGATTAAAAATGCGGACGAGCATCCTGAAGACTACGATACGGACGAGTATCGGTAGAAATAATGCTGACACATGTTCAGAGATGGTGATACGGACGAGTATCAACTGGTTAACAAAGAAGACAGACGAGTGTCGACTCTGAGGGGAAAAAAGGTGTGTATGCAAGATACGGACGAGTATTTGTATGAATAGAAAGTATGAGTGAGACACAGACGAGTGTTCAACTTGCTGGGGAGAGCATGATACAGACGAGTATCATAAGAGGAAGTGCGTGAGTTAAGAACTTATGATTGTAAAAGATATCCTGAAGTTCTGTGGGAATAAGACGTCACGGACGGGTGTCGGAAGAAGGTGTATTATAAACAAGTGTTTGGTTTGCAATAAGTGTTTAGGCAACCGTGTTGGGGAATGGTGACACGGACGAGTGTCCAAAGAGTGTATAGATATCTGTTTGTGGAGAATGTTCTGGCGACTTTACCGGGGAATGATGACACGGACGGGTGCCAAAGGACCATATATCTGTATTTTGAGAGTGCAAAGGGGACACTTTGGTTTTCTGCCGGGGAAATTGAGAGGTATTTTGTATATTCCTGATGTGGTATTGTTGATATTTACAGGTGACTGATTCGAACCTGACTTGTGATTATGCAATATGTTTGATTTTTGCCGTAATGCTCCGTATTAGACGAAATGCTACGCTCTGAGGGGAAATATGATGCGAATGCTATGATTATGAAAAAGATACCGATCCGGGATTCAAATCCCGTTGCTTGTGGAGATCTCTGGCTGATTTGCTTTGAAAGGATATCCCAGCCGGGGGAAAAGATCATTGGTAGACCTGATATATACGACTCTGCTTGAGGAGATATATCACTGATAGACCTATCTTGGTAATGAGGGACCCAGGTGGGGTCTGTGGGAGCTTTCGTCATTGTGATCCAATAGTAGCCTGATCTTAACAACGTTTTAGCCATTGCATGCCCTCCATCATGGGTACCAAAAGATCCTTCATGCACCTCGTGCATCAGCAAGTCTGCTTCTGTCTTATCAACACATCTGAGGAGTACCATATCAAAGTTTCTCTTGTACAAGGAACCATCAACATTCAGGAAGAAACTACCAGCCAGCCTTCTTAATGTCTTCTTATCATTGTATGATGCCCCAGGTGGGTATGTTTGATCCTCCAAGAAGCATTTGATGTCATAGAACCAAGGCTTATCATCTTTAGCAAGGTCTGCTGAGAATACGTATGCTGGTCTATCAAGTCTGGATACTGAAATCCGAGGCACAAAGTTGGCATCTTGAACTTTGATCATGGATGAAATGGTAGCCAGAGCATCTGCGAACTGATTTTCATCTCGAGGGATATACTCAAGTTTGACAGTTGTGAAGAATGTAAGCAACCTCCTTGTATAATCCCGGTAAGGTATCAGATGCTCCTGGTGAGTGTACCATTTGCCGTTGGTTTGATTGATTACCAGAGCTGAATCTCCGAATACAGTTAAAGTCTTGATCCTGAGGTCAATGGCTTCCTCAAGACCCATGATACAAGCTTCATATTCAGCTTCGTTGTTAGTGCCGTTAAAGGTGAGTTTTGCCGAGAAAGGCATGTGGACTCCCTTAGGTGTAATGAGTACTGCACCAACACCACGACCATCCATATTAACAGCCCCATCAAACATCATAGTCCATTCTTCTTCTGGGTCGGGCCCTTCAATGTGAATAGGCTCTTCATGATCTTTTGCTTTTATGAACATGATGTCTTCATCAGGGAAGTCAAATCTCATTGGCTGGTAATCATCAATGGGTTGCTCAGCAAGATAATCAGACAATACACTACCTTTGATGGCTTTCTGAGATGTGTACTGAATGTCATACTCTGTTAGAATCATTTGCCATCTTGCAACCCGTTCGGTGAGTGTTGACTTCTCGAATATGTACTTAACTGGGTCCATCTTGGAGATCAATAAGGTAGTGTGGGTCAACATATACTGCCTTAGTCGGCGAGCAGCCCACGCTAAAGCACAACAAGTTTTCTCGAGCAGTGAATAACGTTGTTCACAGTCGGGAAACTTTTTGCTTAGGTAGTATATTGCATACTCTTTTCAACCAGACTCGTCATGCTGGCCCAACACACACCCCATTGACTCTTCTAATACTGTAAAGTACATTATTAGAGGTCTTCCTTCAACTGGAGGCATAAGGATCAGAGGCTCTTGTAAGTATTCCTTGATTTTGTCAAAAGCCCTCTGGCAGTCTTCATTCCACCTGTCCGTTTGTTCTTTTCTTAACAATTTGAACAAGGGCTAACAGGTTGATGTAAGGTGAGATATGAACCTTGAAATGTAGTTCAATCTATCTAAGAACCCCCAAACTTCTTTTTCGGTCTTTGGTGCAGGCATTTCTTGAATGGCTTTGACTTTGTCAGGGTAAACTTCAATCCCTTTCTCACTTACAATAAATCCCAGCAGCTTACCGGATCGCACCCCGAATGTGCACTTATTGGGGTTTAACTTCAAGTGGTACTTCCTCAAACGCTTGAATAGCTTCAACAGATTCACCAGGTGGTCTTCTTCTGTGAGGGACTTGGCAATCATGTCATCCACATAACATTCAATTTCTTTGCGGATCATGTCATGGAATAATGTTACCATAGCCCGTTGATAAGTGGCGCCAGCATTCTTCAGTCCGAATGACATTACCTTATAACAGAATGTGCCCCAGGGTGTGATGAAAGTTGTCTTCTCCATGTCTTCAGGTGACATTTTGATCTGATTATATCCTGAAAATCCATCCATGAAGGAGAACACCGAGAACTGAGCCGTGTTGTCGACCAATACATCAATGTGAGGTAAAGGGAAGTCGTCTTTCGGGCTGGCTCTGTTCAGGTCTCGGTAATCCACACACATCCTTACCTTGCCATCCTTCTTAGGCACAAGTACAATGTTAGCAACCCACGGAAGATAGCTAGTTACAGCAAGGAAACTGGCGTCCCACTGTTTCTGTACCTCTTCTTTTATCTTCATTGCCATATCTGGGCGAGTACGGCGCAACTTCTGTTTTTCTGGCGGACAGTCTTCTTTCAGAGGTAGTTTGTGCATAACAATATCGGTGTCCAACCCTGGCATATCCTGATAAGACCAAGCAAAAACATCCACATACTCCCGAAGCATGTCAATAAGTTGCTCTTTCACTGAATCTTGCAGGCAGGCCCTGATTCTAACTTCTTTCAAGTGTTTTTCTGTACCAAGATTAACCGTCTCAACTTCCTCCTCATGAGGAGTGATAATATTCTCCTCTTGTCTCAACAACTTGGCTAGCTCTTCAGGTAGCTCATAATATTCTTCAACCCCTTCATCGGCTTGATTAATCGGATTGTCAAAGTCATACGAAGTCATATCAGTGTTGTTGTCGGTGCAGTCTGGAGGGCATTCTCTGCAAGGGTTTAGATTTTTTCATTTTAGTGATCAGTTTTATCTTGTTTAGAAAAAATAAAAATGAAGTTGTTATTTTTGAAAAAAACATTGCCATTTTATTTTTGTACAAAAAATGAAAAATGAAAAAACAGTGAGCGGAAAAGAAAAGACTCATTTGCAAAAGATGTCCTGATATTCATTAATTGATCGTTTGCACAAAATACAAGATGGCCCGATTACAAAATGAGTCCTGACATCTTGGGAAAGATGCCGGACTTGATGCATGCTTTAAAAACAGGAAATAATAATTACTCTGCAGGAGTAACTCTTATAATTTCCTGGGAAGACCAGTTTGAGACATGGTTCCCCGGGATCCTTGGACGTATCCAGTTTTCCAGGTTGCACTCGTCTTCTGACTCATCTTCCAAACTGTTCACAGCAGCCGGGGTGAGCATTCCCCCGCTGACAAACTTGGGCTCCTTTGCAGCCTCTGGTTGATCTTGTCGAGTTGGTCTGTAACCCATGTAAACACCCCAAATTTGCCCTCACCCATTCACACCATGGCTTGTGATCATTTCATATGCATAAACACAATCATATCATCTCACATCTCATTTTGATTCACTGCATAGTTTCAAAGTCATCTGCACCTAGGGTTTGTGATCTGAGCAATCCAAGAGCCTCTTGAGCCACTCCAAAGGCTACCAATCACTTCAAAGGGATCTATGTGTGTTCAATCATCATAATACATCCTCTCAAAGTCAAAGATTCCAAAGAATTACAAGAACTGAGGTTTGTATGGAAGCAGAGCCAGGATAGACTGCACAGTTGACCTAAAATTAGGGTTTTGGTTTCAGAGGCCATAACCTCAAATTTTTTGGTCATTCTTGTTTCCATTGGTCTCTATATGGTATGAGAAGTATGCATATCAATTTTCATGAAGAAATTCCATGGGGAAGTCATCTGATCAAGGGTTGACTTTCTGGACAAGTCAGTGTAAAATCAGGGCATCTGAGGCCCCCAATGACCCAACCAATGGGTGATCTTCATCATTTTGAGTGTATATGATCTTTATTTGATCATGGAAGAAGGTTGAAGTTCACAAAAATCAAGAATTTGGAGTTTTTGCAAATGTTGACTTTTTGGGCATAGTTGACTTTTCAAGAATATGTCATTTTAGGTCATTTTTCAAGCCTTGATTCTTGATCCAAAAAAGCTTCAAATGAAAAAACTTTGGTCATGAAAGTTGTAGAATACATTTTTCCCTTTTCAAAAAGTACAAGAACATGATCAAATTCTTCTTGAATCAAAAGTTATGGTGTGGCAAAGTTGGCCAAAATCATTGATTTTCAAGATGTGCACCAAATGTGAATTTTTGCAAAACCATGAACCAATGCCATTTGTAACCTCTAGTTGACATCAAACCATGACACAAACATTCTATGTGACCTAAAAGTCAGAATTGAACCAAGAATTCTCATGTTTCATGGCTTATGGAATGAGAAAATCACATGTGAACCAAAGTTGAAGCAACTTGCAAAACTCATGATCACTCCTCATACCACTTGCTACATTGGATGCTGAACCATGATAGCCTCTCACCTCATCTTGCTGCGCAGCCCATGCCTCTTGTACCAAGCTATAGCTCAAGCCATGCCTTCCTTACACAAAGTGGACTTTTTTGCAAAAGTGAACTTACCAATCAATAAAGGCCAGGTCACATCATCTGACCTATAGGATTATTTTATACTATCCAAATGCAGGCCATTTCATATACCAAACCAAGCTGAAACATGCCATAGCATCACACATACAAACTCACCCCATTTTGCATTTCTCTTCGAAACTCTCTGCCCAGCTCACAAACATTCAAACTATTTCCTCACATCAACTCACCATGCCTCACTGAGCCCAAAGCAACAAAGAACCAAGCCTGAATCAAGCAAGAACACCACTTCTCCATTTTCACTCCAACCTGCAGTTTCTTTCGAAACTCTCTCCACAGCTCACAAACATCCAAACAAACTCCACAAACCTTCTCCACTCATCATCTGGACCACAAACAACCCTTCACCCTTGCCAGAAACAGCCTGAATCATCATTGCCATTTTCAACTGAGCTTGAGCAGAAGCTGTTCAAACTCTTCATCCAGCCAATATAAATTTCTCCTAAGCATTCAAGCATCATCAAGAGGTCATAAGGAGTGGATTTCACCAAGAGGGGAGGTCAGAAAGTTGCTGGAGTGAAAGCTTCGAATCTCAGGTAGCTCAAGAACTTTTTTTCCAGGAATGGATTTTTAAGTTCTAAACTTGTTCTCCATGCTTCACTGATTATCCTGATGCTTTTAGTTTTGAAAATGGTGATGAAATGAGAATTTAATTGCTTCCTGAAACTCTGTTGACCTAAAAATTGTTTTGTTCGATTCATGATTCTGGGGAAAAATAAATGTTGTTTGTGATGGGGTTTTGATTCAGTGGATCATGGGAATCATTCCTGTATGCTTGGTTTTCATTTTTGTTACGTTTTGAAGTTTTTAGGGATTTTCAGGTGGGGTTCCCACCGGAGAAGACGACCGGAGGTCTTCTCCGGCCACCTGAAAATCATTAGGGTTTAATCCCTGTAATTAATTGTGTTTGAATTTGGAGCGTGCGATGGCTTTGACTTGTTGACCTCCCGCGCGTGTGAATGGCTCAGATTGATCATTAGAAACCCTAATTGCATTTAATTAATTCATAAATCAGATTAACCAAGTTTGAATATGGGCCTTTGATCTGCGCGCGCAGTCAACCCATTCTTTGCCAGACTCAATCTCAACCTTCCATTGTGCATACTTCCATTTATTTTCATTTTTATTTCATTTCTTTTCATTAAATTTGCCCAATTTATTTAAAATAGTGAAAAATGTCTAAAAATTATGAAACTTTTTCTCAAGAGTTTTAATAATTTTTATGACACAAAAATATTTTTAATTTTATTTTTAGCATTAAAAAAGTATTTTTAAATATTTAAAAGATTATTTTTAATTGATTAATGGAAATTAATTTATTAAAAATACTTTTAGGTATCTAAAAATCACCAAAAAATTCATGAAATGTTCTAAGACATTTAGAAACATTGTCCAACCTTCAAACCAAATTTATTTTTTGATCTTGATGCATTTTGAGAATTTTTCATTGAATTAAAATCATGTTTGTGCATTAATTTGATCCATAGTTCAAAAAATCATTTCTGCCGATTCATGAGGGGTTGGACATTGGTTCTTCTTGCATTGCATTGTGTTTAGCATGTAGTTTTTGAGATTAAATGGCCATGGATTGATCCTTCATTTCTGATTTGTTTGGCATTTCTTTTGTTTAGGAACCCTAAAAACCCTAGAAACTTGTAAAAATCATAACTTGAAATTGGTTAAGGGTTGAGACCTCTCCTTTGGGCAGTGAATTAGTATAGGGTTAGGGGTCCTTTGTGTGGTATTTTCCATTTTTTTATCTTAGGGTTTGCTTCTGTTTTTGGTTTTGGTTTGAGGTATGGTTTATAAACCCTAATTTGGGCTTTCATTTGCATCCCTCTTGCATTCTCTTGCATAACATGACTTGCCATGACATTTCAAGCATCCATTTGATTCACTTGACATCATAAGACATATAGAAAGCATGTTTTATCATTGAATCATGTGTTTGCCATGTTATATGCCATGTGCACTTCATAATTTTTCATATATGTCCATGCTTCTTAACTTGCACCATTTACATTCATAAGCTTGTATGATCATCTCCATGTCTTGTTTCATGTTTGTATCACTTCATAGCATCATTAGCATCATCAACATGCTTCTGGTTTTGTTTCTCATCATGTCATCTCATCCCATTTTGCATTGCATTGCATTTCTTTTCTAACATTTCAGGTGGTAAGTGATGTTGAGAAGTGAATTTGCCTTCACTTCTCATAACTTTTCTTTTCATCTCTCTTGCATCCATTGCTGCATTTTTGTTTGTGTTTGAGTTTGAGCTTGCTCATTCTTCTTCTTCCCACTTTCTTTCTTCAAGTGACTTGACTTCTTGAATGAAGCAAGTCACTTTGCTTCTCTTGTTCCTGTTCATCTGCTTCCTGGTGGTTCCATTGAAGATTGTTCTTGTAAACCTCACAAACCTTAGGAACAACCAAGCATGACAATGATTAGGGTTTTGATTAGTCCCCCATTTAGAGTTTACCTTTGTGTCTCTTTGAGTCTTCTCTTCTCACCTCATAATCAGGGACTAAACCCTAAAGGCTTTAAGGCTTTGTGATTAAGCTTATGCCTGCATCCTTCTATTAGGATGGAGTGTATAACTTTAATCCTAAGTGTTAAACCCTTAATGTGTTTAAATCTCTTAATCAATCCACTTAATAATCACTAAGACATCAAGCTTGTAACTTGGGCCTTACATTAGGGTTCTAATTCTTCCTTAATTGGTTAATAAGGACTAACCCTAGAGTTAATGGACAAGTCCCCCTCAAGTTGTCTTACAAACCATAAAACTCACTTCATCATCATACCATTAAATAAAATCCACTTAATTAAAGGCTTGTTTTGTCATGAGTTTAATCCCTAATCATGGATTAAGCTGAGGAGCTTTCCTCAGCTTAAACATTCTCATCTATTATCCTTCTATTAGGATGGTGTAGTGAGTCTGTTTAATCTTTGATTATGGCTTAACCTCATTACTCAACACTAAACAAAAACAACAAAAACATCTAATTAATCACAAGTAGGTTAATGATCTTAATCCTACACCAAAGGTGATTAAGTGTGAGAATCTGACTTCACACTTAAGGTATTCTCATTACCCCTAATCAGAGGGAAGATGTGATGAGTTTACTAAATCCATTGGTTTAGGCTTAAGCTCATTAACTTATGACAAACTTTCAAAAGCAATAAAAGACTGAAAACTCAAAAACAAACAATAATCGTCTCCTTCGGGATTCTTTTCTCATCATCTTCACTCACAACCGAGAACTTGCTTCTTCCGTCTAATGCAAGACAGTTTGCATCTGTGCCAGACAGATCATACACTTGAGCATAGGCAAGTAAGCAGTTCCCAAGTCAATTCATCTTTCAGTCTCTTTGGGTCGAACTACGGTGTTCTGACTTCCTCATTGCACGAGAGGATACGTAGGCATAACTTACCAGTTATCGAACAAAAGTCTCTGTATATTCCCCCTTCTTCTAATATCATTCTTTAGCCTCATTATCATGAGCATTTCATTCCTGTTCTCACACTGACACTGTATATTTATCACACTTCACTTCTTACACTGACACATGTACATCCTTTTCCAGCTCTTTTACACACAGATTGCACTGACACTACCCCTTTAAAACACAAATCTTTTAAGCGTGGATCCCGTCGAGTACGACGGACAATCTGGGTGCTAATACCTTCCCAGGTTGTAACCAACCCCCTTTCTCAGTCTCTCTGGTTCGCAAACCGTCTTATCCATGTCTTTTCTAGGCCTATGCAGCATTGCCTTTCCTCCGGGATAAAAATGCCTAGCTGGCGACTCTATTCATCTCCAGTGAGTTCACTGCTGTGTGTTCTCATTGTCCCTTTCGCCGACCGTTCGCGTCTGTACCTTTATTTGGGCCAGTCCCATTTTATCGGGAGCGACAGCTTGGCAACTCTGCTGGGGACCCTTATACTGCAACCAGGGCTTCTGGTTCTTTTTTGTGGGTTCCTCCTAGCGTTTGATTGATTTGTGTTTACTAGGGTGTTATGTGCTATTTGTGCTTGTATTTGTATTTATTTTTGCTTTATGTACAGTTCGCTTTACTGCTTTCTTTATTGTTTTTGCATTATATCATATTGTCATACTGTACTGCTGGCTGGATCTGATTTTTTGTTTTGGTGGGTGGGTGTTTCATTGAGAGTTAAGGTCCTATACCTGGGACCTGAGTGACACCTAGGCTAGAGTGAATCATATTCTTTCCCATTCCATTTCGGTCTGGTGCGGGAATATGAAACACGGTTCAGATGTGGGTTTCTTCTTGAGAACTCTGTGTTGCAGATTTCCTGCAATGCTAGGGCTATCTGGGAAGCCTGCTAAGTCTGGATGACCTTTTAGTATTGACCTTCAGAAACTGAGGTGAATTAGAGGAGGAATTGTTATGGTTATTGTAAACACTGTACCTCCGGGTTAGAAGTGTTTACACTTCTCATAACTGATCCAAGTCTGAGGATCCTTGTTCTAGAACACCACCTGTGAGGGGGTTGGGCTGTTTACAGGATTGCAGGTACCTTGACCTCAGAATACCCTGTTACTTTGTTTGATTAAGAATACTCCATGTTGGAACAGTTCTTGTGATTCTAAACCCTGGACATGTGGCTCTTTATTTGAGTCCCCCACCTTGGTTACTGGACTTATAGACCTCCATCTGGATTTCTTACACACATGGACTTATATCAGAGCATTTGATCAGATCCAGCTTAGTCACAAACCCTTGCGTATCATTTGCATACATAATCATTGCATCATATTGACATTTGCTTATTTGTGTTTCAGGGTATCCATCTTTATTTGGTTTTGGTTTTGACCCCATCTTCAGTATTGACCTATCTTCATCAGCACTTGCTTCAGCTACCAGCTATCTACTCAAGCCAATCAGTGGCCCATTCTTCAGTGTCATCATCAGCATTTGTCTCTACTTAGACTCAACATCATGGCACCTAAAAAGAGCAACATCACTTACCACTTCTTCCAGCCAGATTTAGCTGACATCAGGAGGATTCAGACCCTGATCACTCCAGACCATGTACCATTGTTCAGGGAACACCATGGAGATATACTTGATATGGTTATGGATCTGGACCCCTCACAGAGAAGCCTGATCCACACTTGCCTTCAGTTTTATGATCCCCCACTAAGATGTTTCACTTTCCAGGATTTTCAGATGGGGCCCTTATTGGAAGAATACTCATCATTAGTTGGTATACCTATCAGGAGAGAAATCCCTTTTAATCCTGAGATGGCTTTCCCAAGTAATGAAGAGGTGGCAAAGGCATTGCATCTGGAACCAGTCTTGATTGGGCAGCATATGACATCTAAAGCTGGAATCTCTGGTTTTCATCTGGATTTCCTAATTTCTCAAGCTAGTCTGAAGGCCTCCCTGGGGGAGTGGAAAGCAGTTTGTGCTTTGTTGGCCCTAAGTATATATGGGATTGTATTATTTGCAGATGAGCCTCGATTCATTAGTAAGAATGCAATCCACCTGTTCATTCTAAAGAACCCTGTGCCAACTTTATTGGGGGATCTCTACTATTCAGTGCATCAGAGGAATGAAAAGCAGAGAGGGAGATTAGTAAGGTGTTGTGCTCCATTGTTCCATATTTGGCTTCTCAGACATCTACCCAGGACAGATGCATTTTTGAATCCTCATCAGCAGAAAAACTGGGCTGGAAGGCTTACTACTCTGACTTCAGCTGATATCAGGTGGTGCACCCAAAGCACAAAAGGCAGGGATATCATCACCAGCTGTGGGCATTTTCCCAATGTGCCCCTGATAGGAGTTAAGGGTAGTATTAATTACAACCCCCTGCTGTTCAGAAGACAACTGGGCTATGCACTGGTCCACACTCCTAAGGCACAGGACTTGGTTGAGACTCTTTATTGTGAGAACAAGATTAGTCTGGCTATTGTTAGACAGGCAGCCTGGGCCTGGGACAATGTACAGACTAAGGGGATAACCATCCTGGGAAAGTGTAACAATGTGGCATCAGCACAATACTATGATTGGTCCTATGCTAGGGCTCAATTCTCTGGGATGCCCTTTACTATTGAATATGTTCCCGGACCTTCCACAATACCACCTCCAGCAACTGTCAGCTTAGAGGAGTTTGAAAAGTTGAAAGAAAGAAATGAGAAGTTGACTCAAGCTTTGCAGAAGACCCTCTATGAGAGGAGGGATGGAAGACTGGATATTGAGAGGCTGGAGAAGTTGAAGAAAGAGCATCTGGCTAAGATTGAGAAGCCTGAGGATTATATTAAGAAGTCTAGGGCTGGAGAGCAAATCCTGAAGAATGCTTGCAAAGAAGCCCAGTTCCAGAAAGCTAGGGCAGACTTGTATCTGAAGGAGAGTCAGGCCAGGTGGGTCAGGATCACCGAGGCTCGTACTCTGGAGGACAAGAGGGTCCAAGACAAGATGGAGCAGATGGAAGCTAGTACAAAAGAGCAACAAGAAGCCCTGGCAGCAGCCCAGAGGGAGATATCAGAGCTAAAGATCAGAGCTGGAGTGAAGAGGTCTAAAGACCAAGGCCAACACAAGAAGCTAACAACAGTTGTTACTACCCGGAACCTCCTTATCAGGAACCTTACGGAGCGTCCAGCTGATCCTGTGACCGAAGCACTTCTCAAGGAAGTTCGTGAGGATGAGTTTGGTCTTGATGTTTGACCATTTGTTTGTTGTTGCTTTCATTCCATGTACTTTTATTTTCTTTTCTTGTAGTGAATTTTGACCCCTCAGAGGGCTTGTATTTGTAAACAAACTATGTACCATTGCCTTTTGTAATATATATGTATTAGTTTGTTCCATCCGAGTTTACTTCAAAAGCAGCATCAACAGCATCATCTTCAAGGGTCTGGAAGGGTCAAAACTGAATGCCAAGCCGGATACCTTGAAAGCAAATAAGCATACTGCATTGCATGCTAACCCTTTGTTGTTTTGTAGGTTTTTGTTTTGTTGTTGCTAACTCTGTTGTGATGCTCAGGAACTATTGCTCGTCGCCGGGTGTTTCCCCTCAATCGTCCGCACCGATATCCAACCCGAAACAACCTTCCAGGAATTCAGATGGATCAGGTACAGCAGGACCTTGCAGAGGTCAGAAATCAAATGGCAAACGAAAGATTGGAAATGAGAACACAGATGACGCAGTTCATGGAAGTAATGAACAACATGGCTTAGAGCCAGGAAAGATTGAGAGCCATGGTGGAAAGGCAGAATCAAGATGAGCCCCATGTGGGGACTGCTGGGACAAGTAACAACGAGAGGGTCCAACCTCATGTCAATCCCCCAGTTTTTGGACCCCATCTCCATCCAGAGGCCAACATCCCTGTCAATATACAAGGGACTGCCACAGCCGGAAGGGTACTGCAAGAAGATCCTCAAGAATACCAGTTCACAGTAATGGGAGCCGGGGAAGAGGCTTATGATAGAAGATTGGATGAGATAGCTGAGAAGTTACGATCCTTAGAGTCTCAAAACTCTTTGGGTTTTGACGTTATGGATATGGGCTTGGTAGACGGGGTCAGGATTCCCCACAAGTTCAAGCCTCCATGTTTTGAAAAGTATAATGGGACTTCCTGTCCCCGAACCCATCTGCAATCTTTTCTCGGAAGGCTAAAAGCTTATACCATGGACGAGAAGCTGTGGATGTTCTATTTCGAGGATAGCTTGACTGGAGCCTCGAGGGATTGGTATTCCCATCTGACAAGAGCAACTATAAGATGCTGGAAGGACCTGGCAGAGGCCTTCATCAGACAGTATCAGTATAATCTAGATATGGCACCCAACAGGACCCTCCTAATGGGAATGTCACAATCATCTAGAGAGAGCTTCCGAGAATATGCTCAAAGATGGAGACAACTTGCTGCTGCTGTCCAGCCACCTATGTCAGAAAGGGAAATGGCAGATATGTTCATGAACACCCTTCAGGGAACCTATATTGATAGGCTAGCTGCTTTCTCATCTACCAGCTTTGCAGATGTTGTCATAGCAGGGGAGAGAATTGAAAGCCTATTGAAAATGGGGAAGATCTCAGACAATGGTGCAAGCTCATCCAGTAATGCAAGAAAGCCTTTTGCAGGCCCAAGAAGGACTGGTGAGACTAATGCCATCCACACCAACAGGGGTAGGCCCCAATATGCTCATAGATCTGTGGCAGCTGTCACCATCCCCGCTCCGGCTCATCCACAACCAGTCTATCAACCTCCGCAACAAAACTATCAGCAACAACCTCAGTACCATCAACAAAATCAGTACCCTTCAAGAAACTACAACAACAGCAACACCAACAACAATAACCAGCAAAGGCCATTCCAACAGAGGCCATCTCAAGCCAACAGGGTAATCGATCCGATCCCTATGCCATATGCTACATTGCTGCCACAGCTCCTGAAACTCAACCTAGTTGAGCTAAGGACGTTGGCACCTCCAGATCCCAACAGTCTACCCAGGAATTACGACTCCAATGCTAGGTGTGCCTTTCATTCAAATGCACCTGGTCATAGTACGGAAAAGTGCAGAGCCTTGCACATGAAGGTACAAGACCTGGTAGACTCTAAGGCTCTGAATTTTGCACCACCACCCAACGTCAACAAAAATCCTATGCCAAACCATGGTGGTCCCCGAATTAACGCTATTGAAGAAGACAGACCGTCTTATTTAATAACCAGTGTGGGTCAGATCAGGACACCGTTGGTGGAAATTAAAGCTCAGCTCTTGGAATGTCAGATGTTCCCGGGGTGTGAGTTAGGGTGTGCTTACTGTAATATCTCAGTAAATGGGTGCGATAATCTGAGGAATGGCATAGATGGCCTTATTCGGAGCGGCCAGCTTCAGATCACCACATCATTTCCAACAAATCCAGCAATCTCATCAGCAACGGTTTCAGAACCTCCTACAACTGCAGCAACTATTGTTCCCGACAATTCTTCGGCTTCATCAACAAGTACTTCATCTATCATCTCAACTGATCAGTTATCAACAATTCTTCCTGCTACAACTTCAGCCTCATTCCATTTTGAATCTCCTACAACAACAACATCCATACTTCCGACAATGGCTCCTACAACTCCGACAACAAATCATGAAGATGTCTCTACTGTCACAATATTTTATGATCCTGAAAACAACTCTGCCTACAATTCAGAAGGTGCTGCTCCCATCAGAGCACCAGTTACAATTTATTACGATCCACAAACTATCACAGTCCCCTCAGCAGCTGCAATCAGTCCAGTCACTGTCACAGTGCCTGGACCCGTACCTTATGAAAGCAATAGGGCCATCCCTTGGCACTATGGCTCTGACGTGTACTGCGAGGGACAAAGAATCACTCTTGATACATCAACACCTGCACCACAAATAGATAATGTGGGAGGAGGCGGAGGCTTCACTCGAAGCGGACGTCTCTTTGCTCCACAAATTCAGAGACCCACTGCCGAAGCAGAAGCTGCTGCCAAGGCAAAAGGAAAGAGCCCGGTGCAGGAATATCAAACAGTTAAAGAAGCTTTAAAAACACCGTTCGATCAAGAAGTTGATGAGTTTATGAGGATCATCAAAAAGAGTGATTACAAAATTGTGGATCAGCTTCACCAGACGCCATCCAAGATCTCTATCCTCTCACTGCTTATGTGCTCCGAAGCCCATCGGAATGCACTACTTAAAGTCTTGCACGCAGCTTACGTGCCTGAAGAGATCACTGTCAATCAATTGGAGACCGTGGTTGGAAATGTTACTGCTAGCAATGGGCTAGGGTTCACCAATACTGACTTGACAACGGATGGCCGCAACCACAACAAGGCCCTACACATCACCATGGAATGCAAAGGTGCAGTCCTCTCTCATGTGCTGGTAGACACGGGGTCATCCCTTAATGTCTTACCAAAGAAGGCTCTGGTGAAGCTAGAGTATGAAGGATTAGCGTTGCGACCCAGCAACCTGGTAGTAAGAGCCTTTGATGGTTCTAAGAGATCGGTTCTGGGAGAGATTGAGCTACCTGTGACAATTGGCCCACAGACCTTTAAAACTATCTTCTATGTGATGGACATTCAGCCTGCCTACAGCTGTTTGTTGGGTAGACCTTGGATTCACGCCGCTGGCGCAGTAACGTCTACCCTTCACCAGAAGTTAAAATTTGAGTGGGAAGGCCAAGTTGTTACTATCTGTGGGGAGGAGGATATATTTGTTAGCCATCTGGCTACTTATAAGTACATTGAGATGGATGGGGAGATCCATGAAACAATGAGCCAAGGATTTGAGGCCTTGAATGTCAATGAAGCATCTGCTGTATCTGGAATCTCCATGTCATCTTACCAACAAGCCCGAAAGGTTGTTGAAGAAGGAACTGCCCAAGGCTGGGGCAAGGTTTTAGCTGTGGAGGAGAAGAAGGACAAATTTGGGTTGGGTTACAGACCAACTCAACGACATCAAGCAGAGGCTGCTGAAGAGCCCGGTTTTGTCAGTGGGGGGATGCTCACCCCTGATGCTATCAACAATTTGGAAGACGAGCTGGAAGAGGAGCGCAATCTGGAGAATTGGATTCGTCCAAAGATCCCGGGGAGCAGTATCTCAAACTGGTCTTCCCAGGAAATTATAAGAGTTACTCATGCAGAGTAATTATTATTTCCTGTATTTTTATAGCATGCATCAAAGTCTTGCATCTTGCCCAAGATGACAAGACTCATTTTGTAATCGGGCCATCTGTACTTTTTGTGCAAACAAGATCAATTAATGAAATATCAGACATCTTTTTGCAAACGAGTCTTTTTCTTTTCTGCTCACTGTTTTTTCCATTTTTCTTTTTGTACAAAAAATAAATGGCGATGTTTTCAAAATGATAACTTTATTTCACTTTTCTAAAGCAAGATTAAAATCAATCACTAAAACAAACAAACTGAACCCTTGCAGAGAGTGCCTTCCAGACAGCACCGACAACAGCACGGCTATGACTTCGTATGACTTTGACAATCCAATCAATCAAGCTGATGAAGGGGTTGAAGAAGAATATGAGCTTCCTGAAGAGCTAGCCAGGTTGTTGAGACAAGAGGAAAAGGTTATTACTCCTCACCAGGAGGAGGTTGAAGTGATTAATCTTGGTACAGATGAAGACGTGAAAGAAGTTAAAATCGGGGCCTGCCTGCAAGACTCAGTGAAGAGACAACTGATTGATCTGCTTCAAGAGTATGTGGACGTGTTTGCTTGGTCGTATCAAGACATGCCAGGGTTGGATACCGACATTGTTATGCACAAGCTGCCTTTGAGAGAAGAGTGCCCACCGGTCAAACAGAAATTGCGCCGTACTCGCCCAGACATGGCTATGAAAATCAAGGAAGAGGTACAAAAGCAATGGGACGCCGGGTTCCTTGCTGTGACTAGCTATCCGCCGTGGGTCGCTAATATTGTGCCTGTGCCTAAGAAAGACGGAAAAGTAAGGATGTGTGTTGACTACCGGGATCTGAACAGAGCTAGCCCGAAGGATGACTTCCCATTACCTCACATTGATGTATTGGTCGATAACACGGCTCAGTTCTCGGTATTCTCCTTCATGGACGGATTTTCAGGATACAATCAGATTAAAATGTCACCTAAAGACATGGAGAAGACAACATTCATTACACCCTGGGGCATGTTTTGTTACAAGGTGATGCCATTCGGGCTGAAGAATGCTGGTGCAACATATCAACGGGCTATAGTGACATTATTCCATGATATGATCCACAAAGAAATAGAATGTTATGTGGATGACATGATCGCCAAGTCCCTTACTGAAGAAGACCACCTGGTGAATCTGCTGAAACTGTTCAAGCGTCTGAGGAAGTACCAACTGAAGTTGAACCCCAACAAATGCACATTCGGGGTACGATCCGGTAAGTTGCTGGGCTTTATTGTAAGCGAGAAAGGGATTGAAGTTGACCCCGATAAAGTCAAAGCCATTCAGGAAATGCCTGCACCGAAGTCAGAGAAAGAAGTTCGGGGGTTTCTGGGTAGATTGAACTACATTTCAAGGTTCATATCTCACCTCACAGCAACCTGTGAACCCTTGTTCAAGTTACTGAGAAAAGAACAGACGGTCAGGTGGAACGAAGACTGCCAGAAAGCTTTTGACAAGATCAAAGAATATTTACAAGAACCTCCAATCCTTATGCCTCCAGTTGAAGGAAGACCTCTGATAATGTACTTAACAGTATTAGAAGAATCTATGGGGTGTGTGCTGGGCCAGCATGACGAGTCTGGTCGAAAAGAGTATGCAATATACTACCTAAGCAAAAAGTTTACCGACTGTGAACAACGTTATTCACTGCTCGAGAAAACTTGCTGTGCTTTAGCGTGGGTTGCTCGCCGACTGAGACAGTATATGTTGACCCACACTACTTTGTTGATATCCAAAATGGACCCAGTCAAGTACATTTTCGAGAAGCCAGCTCTTACCGGACGGGTTGCAAGATGGCAAATGATTCTCACAGAATACGACATCCAGTACACCTCTCAGAAAGCCATCAAGGGCAGTGTACTATCTGAATATCTTGCTGAGCAACCCATTGATGATTACCAGCCTATGAGATTTGACTTCCCTGACGAAGACATCATGTTCATAAAATCAAAAGATCATGAAGAGCCTGTTCGCACTGAAGGGCCTGACCCGAAAGAAGAATGGACTATGATGTTTGACGGGGCTGTTAACATGAATGGTCGTGGTGTTGGTGCGGTACTCATTACACCAAAAGGAGTTCACATGCCTTTCTCGGCAAAGCTCACTTTCAACTGCACTAACAACGAAGCTGAATACGAAGCTTGCATTATGGGTCTTGAGGAAGCCATTGACCTCAGGATCAAGACGTTGACCGTATTCGGAGATTCAGCTTTGGTAGTCAATCAAACCAACGGAAAATGGTACACCCACCAGGATCATCTAATACCTTACAGGGATTATACAAGGAGGTTATTGACTTTCTTCACAACAGTCAAGCTTGAGTATATCCCTCGGGACGAGAATCAGTTTGCAGATGCTCTTGCTACCATTTCATCCATGATCAAAGTTCAGGCTGCTAACTTTGTACCTCATATTTCGGTGTCCAGACTCGACAGACCGGCATATGTATTCGCAGCAGATGTTGCCAAAGATGATAAGCCTTGGTTTCATGACATCAAGTGCTTCTTGGAGGATCAGACATACCCACCTGGGGCATCTTCCAATGATAAGAAGACTTTGAGAAGGCTTGCTGGTAGTTTCTTTCTGAACACTGACGGGTCTTTATACAAAAGGAACTTTGATATGGTACTCCTCAGATGTGTTGACAAGACGGAAGCAGATTTGTTGATGCATGAAGTGCACGAAGGATCCTTTGGTACCCATGCAGGAGGGCATGCCATGGCTAAAAAGTTGTTAAGATCAGGTTATTACTGGATCACAATGGATGCAGACTGTTGTGCCTACGCCAGGAAATGCCATAGATGCCAGATCTATGCAGATAAGGTGCATGTGCCTCCCAATCCTTTGAACATAATGTCTTCACCATGGCCCTTTGCTATGTGGGGCATTGATATGATTGGCAAGATTGAGCCAACTGCTTCAAATGGCCACAGATTCATCTTGGTTGCCATTGATTACTTCACCAAGTGGGTTGAGGCAGCCTCATATGCCAATGTTACAAGACAAGTGGTAGCCAGGTTTCTGAAGAGAGATATCATCTGTCGATATGGAGTTCCCGAGCGAATCATTACTGATAATGGTTCCAACTTAAACAACAAGATGATGACTGAGCTGTGCCGGGACTTCAAGATCCAACATCACAATTCTTCTCCTTACAGGCCAAAGATGAACGGCGCTGTCGAGGCAGCCAATAAGAATATCAAGAAGATTGTGCAGAAGATGGTAGTCACCTACAAGGACTGGCATGAAATGCTACCATTTGCCTTGCATGGGTACCGCACGTCAATCAGAACATCCACTGGGGCAACACCGTATCAGCTTGTGTATGGTATGGAAGCAGTCCTACCTGTTGAAGTTGAATTACCCTCTCTACGGGTATTGATGGATGTTAAGCTGAACGAAGCAGAATGGGTTCGGTCCCGATTCGAACAACTGAGTCTGATTGAAGAGAAAAGATTGGCTGCAATCTGTCATGGGCAGCTATATCAGAAGAGAATGAAGAGAGCCTTCGATCAGAAAGTCAGGCATCGGGAGTACCAAGTAGGAGATCTTGTGCTAAAGAGAATCCTCCCTCCGCATACAGACCACAGGGGCAAATGGACTCCAAATTATGAAGGACCATTCGTGGTAAAGAAAGTTTTCTCTGGTGGAGCACTGATGCTCAGCACCATGGATGGTGAAGATTTCCCATCCCCTGTGAATTCAGATGCAGTTAAAAAATACTTCGCATAAAATGACCCGCTGGACATAAAAACAGAATATAAGTCCAGGCAAAAATAGGGCATCCCGGCGAGTCAAGAACAGAATAAAGACTCGGGCAAAAATAAGGGAAAATAAATATAAAAAAAATGTACACCCGCTGAGTTGAAAAGCCGCATTGGACAGCTCAGGCAAAAATGGGTATCCCGATGGATTGAAAACCCGAAAGGGCGATCCATGCAAAATAAGGGAATAAGCGAACAACTGCATTCTGAATTCGTCTGTATCACTCACAACGTGGAAAGCTTCAAAAGGATCAAGCTTCAATCAGAATCAGCCTTCTTCAGAAAGCAGGACGAGAAGAATGTCAAGAGTCATATGAGTCATAGCAGGAGAGGAAGCTCCCTTGAAAGCATCGTCAACATCGCCAACACTTTGTTTCTCAATTTGTGACAATCTCCTCATTTTAGGAGATTTGTTTCCTTGACTGTATCTTGCCAATTCAGGGCACAAGAATTAATAAAATCAGATTTTTCAGTCATGTTTCGTCTTGTACATATTTTATTTGCAAAGAATGTCTGATGTCTCTAAAACTAATTGCATAAGTACAGATGCTTTTCACTAAAAAATAGAAACACATGCTTGCAGGGAATATACTTACTCTTGAGAATGCTTAACTCCTATGACGGAATCCAGTAAGGGATACCTCGGGACCATTTGTGCGTTTCCTTATCTTTGCAGGATTGCAGGTATCCGGAGCGCAACTTGGGGCATACAAGTTACATCCCAGCAAGCTGGCAAATCAACACTCACTCTTGGCACCAGAGGTATTTTCTCCCCAGCTGAGTTGCCAACGACTTTCCCCAGTGAGCTGCCACTTGTCACTCCTCCCAGTCGAGATGGCAAGCATTCTTCCTCAGAAGAATGCAAAATTCAGGGAATCGTCGCCCCACAGAATCATCAGCCTTTGTTCAGAAGAGCAATGCATGAAGAAGTCACAACAGAGTACGGAAAGCTTCTACAAACCCCAGCTGGGTCCTATATTACAAGGATATGTCAATCAGTGACCAATATCCCCAAGCAAATATCATATCGTCAGATCTACCAATGATCACATCCCCAGCTGGGATCCTCATTTCAAGCAGATCGACCAGAGATCTTCGCAGCAACGGGATCCGAATCCCGGATCTGTACCCTCTGCATAATCATGGCATTTGCATCATATTCACCCACAAAGCGTAGCATTCCGTTTAATACGGAGCATTACGGCAAAAATCAAACACATAGCATAATCATAAGCCATGTTACGAATCGAACACTTGTGAATAATAACCATTCATCAACAATGTACAGAAATCCCCCCAGAGTCCCCAGCAAAAGCAGTTGCCTCACAAATCACAAACACCAGTATATACTCCTTTTGACACCCGTCCGTGTCACCACTCCCCAGTAAAGTCGCCTGAACACCCTTTACAAACAAGATCACCCGTATTACAGATACTTCCTGACACCCGTCCGTGTCATATCCTCAGCAGAAAGCCAAAGACATCCTCTTTGCACTCACATATACTTATATACACCTTCTCGACACCCGTCCGTGTCATATCCCCAGCGCAGTCGCTTACACTTTTACAGCCCATATACTTGTTTATATTATACTCTTCTCCTTTTGACACTCGTCCGTGTCACTCTCCCCAGCAGATAAATACTCATTTACACCACTCATACTACTCATACTTATACAGATACTCGTCCGTATCTTGTATACATCACTTATATCCCCACAGATTCAACAGTAGTCTTTGTTCTGTGTTAACCAGTTGGTACTCGTCCGTACCATCATCTCAGAACATTGCGTCTAGTGTTTGTTTCTACCTGATACTCGTCCGTATCATAGTCTTAAGGATGCTCGTCCGCATCTTTAATCCATACACCGTGTCAAACACTTGTCTTCTTGAATATAGACACTCGTCTGTGTCTACTATTCCCCAGAAGAGTCCCTTCAGATTCAAAACTCGTCCGTGTTCTCTGTTAACCAGTTGATACTCGTCTGTAATATCATCTCCGAACATGTGTCAGTATTTGTTTCTACCCGATACTCGTCCGTATCGTAGGATGCTCGTCCGCATCTTTAATCTATACACAACATCTAAACACTTATACCTTTTATTTCTTGGATATAAACACTCGTCCGTGTTTACCTCTCCCCAGTAGATTGCCAACAAAGCAATTTTCTTTTATCTGACACTCGTCCTGTGTCATGATAACCCTGAGAGCAGCCGTACCCTGCTAGGTGGTCGTCCTCCACCTCTTGATGGTCGTCCTCCATCATGCTCATCCGATGGCCGTCCCCATCGTTGATTTTTAGCAGCCGTCCCCTGCTAGGTGGTCGTCCTCCACCTCTTGATGATCGTCCTTCATCATTTTATCCAATGGCCGTCCCCATTGTTGATTTTTGGTTATTTGACATTCGTCCTATGTCATGAGAAACCTCGAGAGCAACCGTCCCCTGCTAGGTGGTCGTCCTCCACCTCTTGATGGTTGTCCTCCATCATGCTCGTCCGATGGCCGTCCCCATCATTGACCTTTTATCCGGCATTCGTCCTATGTCGCGATATTTTCGGCAGCCGTACCCTGCCAGGTGGTCGTCCTCCACCTAAGATGACCGTCCCTCATCTTAATCCCAACAGAGCAGCCGTCCCCTGCTAGGTGATCGTCCTCCACCTTAGATGACCGTCCCTCATCTTAACCCCAACAGAGCAGCCGTCCCCTGCTAGGTGATCGTCCTTCACCTTTGATGACCGTACCTCATCATCTGTTTATTTCATTTATTCTTTAACCCGATGGTCGTCCCCGTCGTGGTCCCTTTTCTTTTTAGCCCGATGGCCGTCCCCATCGTCGGTTACTTTGCTTTATGAACTTGATGGCCGTCCCCGTCATGTTTTATCAACCCCCAGAAAATTTTACAGCTTTATCGTGGTGGCCGTCCCCATCATAATATCTTACTTTTTCCCAGCTTGTCGGCCGTCCCCGTCTTGGCTTTACCTTTTATCCCCAGCATGTCGGCCGTCCCCGTCATTGCTCTTTACCCAGCAGTCGTCCTCTGCTCGACGGTCGTCCTCCGTCGCCTACACTTTACAATATACTTTATTTTCCTTTACAACCTATATCCCTTTTCTTCTTCATTCTGTGAGTGCAAATTTTGGACTGTCTTTGGTATTCAACCACAAGTTATCTTGTTTGCCTGATAAGCCGTTGCTTACATCCTGCACAGCTAACTCATGTTTGAATAGGGGCAGCTGTAAACACCCCAAATTTGCCCTCACCCATTCACACCATGGCTTGTGATCATTTCATATGCATAAACACAATCATATCATCTCACATCTCATTTTGATTCACTGCATAGTTTCAAAGTCATCTGCACCTAGGGTTTGTGATCTGAGCAATCCAAGAGCCTCTTGAGCCACTCCAAAGGCTACCAATCACTTCAAAGGGATCTATGTGTGTTCAATAATCATAATACATCCTCTCAAAGTCAAAGATTCCAAAGAATTACAAGAACTGAGGTTTGTATGGAAGCAGAGCCAGGATAGACTGCACAGTTGACCTAAAATTAGGGTTTTGGTTTCAGAGGCCATAACCTCAAATTTTTTGGTCATTCTTTTTTCCATTGGTCTCTATATGGTATGAGAAGTATGCATATCAATTTTCATGAAGAAATTCCATGGGGAAGTCATCTGATCAAGGGTTGACTTTCTGGACAAGTCAGTGTAAAATCAGGGCATCTGAGGCCCCCAATGACCCAACCAATGGGTGATCTTCATCATTTTGAGTGTATATGATCTTTATTTGATCATGGAAGAAGGTTGAAGTTCACAAAAATCAAGAATTTGGAGTTTTTGCAAATGTTGACTTTTTGGGCATAGTTGACTTTTCAAGAATATGTCATTTTAGGTCATTTTTCAAGCCTTGATTCTTGATCCAAAAAAGCTTCAAATGAAAAAACTTTGGTCATGAAAGTTGTAGAATACATTTTTCCCTTTTCAAAAAGTACAAGAACATGATCAAATTCTTCTTGGATCAAAAGTTATGGTGTGGCAAAGTTGGCCAAAATCATTGATTTTCAAGATGTGCACCAAATGTGAATTTTTGCAAAACCATGAACCAATGCCATTTGTAACCTCTAGTTGACATCAAACCATGACACAAACATTCTATGTGACCTAAAAGTCAGAATTGAACCAAGAATTCTCATGTTTCATGGCTTATGGAATGATAAAATCACATGTGAACCAAAGTTGAAGCAACTTGCAAAACTCATGATCACTCCTCATACCACTTGCTACATTGGATGCTGAACCATGCTAGCCTCTCACCTCATCTTGCTGCGCAGCCCATGCCTCTTGTACCAAGCTATAGCTCAAGCCATGCCTTCCTTAAACAAAGTGGACTTTTTTGCAAAAGTGAACTTACCAATCAATAAAGGCCAGGTCACATCATCTGACCTATAGGATTATTTTATACTATCTAAATGCAGGCCATTTCATATACCAAACCAAGCTGAAACATGCCATAGCATCACACATACAAACTCACCCCATTTTGCATTTCTCTTCGAAACTCTCTGCCCAGCTCACAAACATTCAAACTATTTCCTCACATCAACTCACCATGCCTCACTGAGCCCAAAGCAACAAAGAACCAAGCCTGAATCAAGCAAGAACACCACTTCTCCATTTTCACTCCAACCTGCAGTTTCTTTCGAAACTCTCTCCACAGCTCACAAACATCCAAACAAACTCCACAAACCTTCTCCACTCATCATCTGGACCACAAACAACCCTTCACCCTTGCCAGAAACAGCCTGAATCATCATTGCCATTTTCAACTGAGCTTGAGCAGAAGCTGTTCAAACTCTTCATCCAGCCAATATAAATTTCTCCTAAGCATTCAAGCATCATCAAGAGGTCATAAGGAGTGGATTTCACCAAGAGGGGAGGTCAGAAAGTTGCTGGAGTGAAAGCTTCGAATCTCAGGTAGCTCAAGAACTTTTTTTCCAGGAATGGATTTTTAAGTTCTAAACTTGTTCTCCATGCTTCACTGATTATCCTGATGCTTTTAGTTTTGAAAATGGTGATGAAATGAGAATTTAATTGCTTCCTGAAACTCTGTTGACCTAAAAATTGTTTTGTTCGATTCATGATTCTGGGGAAAAATAAATGTTGTTTGTGATGGGGTTTTGATTCAGTGGATCATGGGAATCATTCCTGTATGCTTGGTTTTCATTTTTGTTACGTTTTGAAGTTTTTAGGGATTTTCAGGTGGGGTTCCCACCGGAGAAGACGACCGGAGGTCTTCTCCGGCCACCTGAAAATCATTAGGGTTTAATCCCTGTAATTAATTGTGTTTGAATTTGGAGCGTGCGATGGCTTTGACTTGTTGACCTCCCGCGCGTGTGAATGGCTCAGATTGATCATTAGAAACCCTAATTGCATTTAATTAATTCATAAATCAGATTAACCAAGTTTGAATATGGGCCTTTGATCTGCGCGCGCAGTCAACCCATTCTTTGCCAGACTCAATCTCAACCTTCCATTGTGCATACTTCCATTTATTTTCATTTTTATTTCATTTCTTTTCATTAAATTTGCCCAATTTATTTAAAATAGTGAAAAATGTCTAAAAATTATGAAACTTTTTCTCAAGAGTTTTAATAATTTTTATGACACAAAAATATTTTTAATTTTATTTTTAGCATTAAAAAAGTATTTTTAAATATTTAAAAGATTATTTTTAATTGATTAATGGAAATTAATTTATTAAAAATACTTTTAGGTATCTAAAAATCACCAAAAAATTCATGAAATGTTCTAAGACATTTAGAAACATTGTCCAACCTTCAAACCAAATTTATTTTTTGATCTTGATGCATTTTGAGAATTTTTCATTGAATTAAAATCATGTTTGTGCATTAATTTGATCCATAGTTCAAAAAATCATTTCTGCCTATTCATGAGGGGTTGGACATTGGTTCTTCTTGCATTGCATTGTGTTTAGCATGTAGTTTTTGAGATTAAATGGCCATGGATTGATCCTTCATTTCTGATTTGTTTGGCATTTCTTTTGTTTAGGAACCCTAAAAACCCTAGAAACTTGTAAAAATCATAACTTGAAATTGGTTAAGGGTTGAGACCTCTCCTTTGGGCAGTGAATTAGTATAGGGTTAGGGGTCCTTTGTGTGGTATTTTCCATTTTTTTATCTTAGGGTTTGCTTCTGTTTTTGGTTTTGGTTTGAGGTATGGTTTATAAACCCTAATTTGGGCTTTCATTTGCATCCCTCTTGCATTCTCTTGCATAGCATGACTTGCCATGACATTTCAAGCATCCATTTGATTCATTTGACATCATAAGACATATAGAAAGCATGTTTGATCATTGCATCATGTGTTTGCCATGTTATATGCCATGTGCACTTCATAATTTTTCATATATGTCCATGCTTCTTAACTTGCACCATTTACATTCATAAGCTTGTATGATCATCTCCATGTCTTGTTTCATGTTTGTATCACTTCATAGCATCATTAGCATCATCAACATGCTTATGGTTTTGTTTCTCATCATGTCATCTCATCCCATTTTGCATTGCATTGCATTTCTTTTCTAACATTTCAGGTGGTAAGTGATGTTGAGAAGTGAATTTGCCTTCACTTCTCATAACTTTTCTTTTCATCTCTCTTGCATCCATTGCTGCATTTTTGTTTGTGTTTGAGTTTGAGCTTGCTCATTCTTCTTCTTCCCACTTTCTTTCTTCAAGTGACTTGACTTCTTGAATGAAGCAAGTCACTTTGCTTCTCTTGTTCCTGTTCATCTGCTTCCTGGTGGTTCCATTGAAGATTGTTCTTGTAAACCTCACAAACCTTAGGAACAACCAAGCATGACAATTATTAGGGTTTTGATTAGTCCCCCATTTAGAGTTTACCTTTGTGTCTCTTTGAGTCTTCTCTTCTCACCTCATAATCAGGGACTAAACCCTAAAGGCTTTAAGGCTTTGTGATTAAGCTTATGCCTGCATCCTTCTATTAGGATGGAGTGTATAACTTTAATCCTAAGTGTTAAACCCTTAATGTGTTTAAATCTCTTAATCAATCCACTTAATAATCACTAAGACATCAAGCTTGTAACTTGGGCCTTACATTAGGGTTCTAATTCTTCCTTAATTGGTTAAGAAGGACTAACCCTAGAGTTAATGGACAAGTCCCCCTCAAGTTGTCTTACAAACCATAAAACTCACTTCATCATCATACCATTAAATAAAATCCACTTAATTAAAGGCTTGTTTTGTCATGAGTTTAATCCCTAATCATGGATTAAGCTGAGGAGCTTTCCTCAGCTTAAACATTCTCATCTATTATCCTTCTATTAGGATGGTGTAGTGAGTCTGTTTAATCTTTGATTATGGCTTAACCTCATTACTCAACACTAAACAAAAACAACAAAAACATCTAATTAATCACAAGTAGGTTAATGATCTTAATCCTACACCAAAGGTGATTAAGTGTGAGAATCTGACTTCACACTTAAGGTATTCTCATTACCCCTAATCAGAGGGAAGATGTGATGAGTTTACTAAATCCATTGGTTTAGGCTTAAGCTCATTAACTTATGACAAACTTTCAAAAGCAATAAAAGACTGAAAACTCAAAAACAAACAATAATCGTCTCCTTCGGGATTCTTTTCTCATCATCTTCACTCACAACCGAGAACTTGCTTCTTCCGTCTAATGCAAGACAGTTTGCATCTGTGCCAGACAGATCATACACTTGAGCATAGGCAAGTAAGCAGTTCCCAAGTCAATTCATCTTTCAGTCTCTTTGGGTCGAACTACGGTGTTCTGACTTCCTCATTGCACGAGAGGATACGTAGGCATAACTTACCAGTTATCGAACAAAAGTCTCTGTATATTCCCCCTTCTTCTAATATCATTCTTTAGCCTCATTATCATGAGCATTTCATTCCTGTTCTCACACTGACACTGTATATTTATCACACTTCACTTCTTACACTGACACCTGTACATCCTTTTCCAGCTCTTTTACACACAGATTGCACTGACACTACCCCTTTAAAACACAAATCTTTTAAGCGTGGATCCCGTCGAGTACGACGGACAATCTGGGTGCTAATACCTTCCCAGGTTGTAACCAACCCCCTTTCTCAGTCTCTCTGGTTCGCAAACCGTCTTATCCATGTCTTTTCTAGGCCTATGCAGCATTGCCTTTCCTCCGGGATAAAAATGCTTAGCTGGCGACTCTATTCATCTCCAGTGAGTTCACTGCTGTGTGTTCTCATTGTCCCTTTCGCCGACCGTTCGCATCTGTACCTTTATTTGGGCCAGTCCCATTTTATCGGGAGCGACAACCCAACCCGAATCGGTCTTCTTTTTTCTCAACTGGAAACAGCTTGCCCCAGCCTTGAGCGGTACCTTCCTCAACAACCTTCCGAGCTTGCTGATATGATGTGATAGAGGTCCCAGATATAGCAGATGCTTCATTAATATTAAGGGCCTCAAACCCTTGACTCATGGTTTCATGGATCTCCCCATCCATCTCAATGTATTTGAAAGTAGCTAGCTGGCTAACGAAGATATCCTCTTCCCCACAAATGGTAATGACTTGGCCCTCCCACTCAAATTTTAACTTCTGGTGAAGGGTTGACGTCACGGCGCCGGAGGCGTGTATCCATGGTCTACCCAATAGACAGCTGTAGGCAGGCTGTATATCCATCACAAAGAAGGTCGTTTTGAAAATCTGTGGGCCAATCATTATTGGTAACTCTATCTCTCCCAGAACTGATCTTTTAGAACCGTCAAAGGCTCTCACTACCAAGTTGCTTGGACGTAATGCCAATCCATCATGCTTCAGCTTCACAAGGGCTTTCTTGGGTAGGACATTGAGTGATGACCCTGTGTCCACCAATACGTGAGAAAGAACTGCACCCTTACACTCCAAGGTAATGTGCAAAGCCTTGTTGTGATTGTGACCTTCCGTTGTCAGATCAGCGTTGGTAAATCCTAGTCCATGACTAGCGTTGACGTTTCCAACCACAATCTCTAACTGATTGACAGTAATCTCCTCCGGCACATAAGCTGCATGCAGGACTTTTAAAAGTGTGTTTCGATGAGCCTCGGAGCACATTAGCAATGATAGTATGGAGATTTTGGAAGGTGTTTGGTGAAGCTGGTCCACCACCTTATAATCACTCTTTTTGATTATCCGCATTAATTCATCAACCTCTCGATCAAAAGGAGTCTTCAAAGTTTCTTTAGCAACCGATTCTTCTTGCACCATGCTCTTCCCTTTTTCCTTAGCAGCAGCTTCTGCTTCAACAATGGGTCTTGGTATTTGCGAGGCAAAGAGACGTCTGCTTCTAGTGAAGCCTCCGCCTCCCCCCACATTGTCTATCTGAGGTGAAGAAGTTGATGACTCTAAATTGATTTTCTGCCCCTCGCAGTATAGATCTGAGCCATAATGCCAAGGGATGTTATTATTACTTTCGTAAGGAACTGGCCCAGGCACCGTGATAGTGACCGGACTGATATCAGCTGCAGAGGGGACCACGATGGTGTGTGGATCATAATATATGGTAACCGAAGCTCTGATAGGAGTAGCATTTTATTGAGAGCTGTTGGGAGGAACATTTGCGGGATCGTAGTATATCGTAACCATTGAGACGCTTTCATTAGCTGTTGCTGATGTTGTAGATGGTACCGTTGGCTGGACAGGTGTTGAAGTTGTAGCAGGAATTGTGACTGAATCTGTAACCGTTGAAGTGATTGATTGAATGTTTGTTGGAGTTGTAGCGGAATCTGTTGGAACAATGGTTGCTGACGTTGTAGGAGTATTTGTGATTGTTGATGAAGGAATTGTTGGAGTTGTAGTCGCTGTTGTCGTAATCTGAAGAATGCCATCTCTAATGAGGCCATCTATGCCGTTTCTCAGTCTCTCACATCCATTAACGACAATATTGCAATATCCACAGCCGACCTCACATCCGGGAACACTTGGCGTTCTAATAGCTGAGCTTTGATTTCAACCAAGGGTGTTCGGATTTGTGCAACACTGTTGATTAATGTGGATGGTTTTCCCTCCTCAATAGAATTAATCCTAGGCCCGTTGTGACTAGGCATTGTATTTCTTGTAACGTTCGGAGGAGGCGCAAAATTGAGAGCTTTTGAGTCCACCAAATCCTGGACTTTCATCTGCAGGGCCCTGCATTTTTCAGTATTATGCCCCAGTGCGTTTGAGTGGAATGCACACCTGGCATTTGCATCATAGTTCTTTGGCATATTAAGAGGATCTGGAGGTGCCAACGTCCTTAACTCAACTAGGTTGAGCTTTAGGAGTTGTGGCAAGAGTGCAGCATACAGCATTGGGATTGGGTCAATTACCCTGTTTGCTTGTGATGGCCTTTGTTGGAAGGGACGCTGTTGTTGGTTGTTATTGTTGTTGTTGTACGACCTTTGTTGCGGATAATGAACTTGTTGCTGATACTGTGGTTTTTGTTGTTGAGGATATGATGATTGTTGTGGAATTAGAGCTGGGATGGTAACAGCTGCTACTGACCGGTGAGCATATTGAGGTCTGCCCCTGCTTGTATGAATGGAATTTGTTTCACCTGCCCTTCTGGGTCCCGCAAAAGGTTTTCTGGGATTGTTGGAGGAACTTGCACCACTGTCGGAAATTTTTCCCATCTTCAAGAGACTTTCAATCCTCTCACCAGCTATGACCACATCAGCAAAACTGGTAGAGGAGAAAGCAGCCAATCTATCAATATAAGTCCCTTGCAACGTGTTCATGAACATGTCAGCCATTTCCCTTTCTGACATGGGTGGTTAGACAACAGCAGCAAGTTGTCTCCACCTTTGGGCATAATCCCGGAAGCTCTCTCTGGAGGACTGAGACATGCCCATTAGAAGAGTTCTATTGGGAGCCATGTCCAAGTTGTATTGATATTGACGGATGAAAGCCTCGGCCAAATCCTTCCAGCATCTTATAGTGGCCCTAGACAAATGCGAGTACCATTCCCTTGAAGCTGCAGTCAGGCTGTCCTTAAAGTAGAACATCCACAACTTTTCATCCATGGTATACGCTTTGAGCCTTCCCAAGAAAGACTGCAGATGAGTGCGAGGACAGGAGGTACCATTGTACTTTTCAAAGCATGGGGGTTTAAATTTGTGGGGAATTCTTACCCCATCCACTAGTCCCATATCCATCACATCGAAGCCCAAAGAATTCTGAGATTCCAAAGATCTCAATTTTTCAGCAATCTTGTCCAATCTTCTGTTGTATACCTCATCTCCAGCCCCAATGACAGTAAATTGTTCTCCCTGGGGATCCTCCTGTTAAATTGGGCCCCCAGTAGCATTACCTTGACCATTTCTTGGGATGTTAACTTCTGGATCCAGATGTGGTCCATATACTGGTGGATTGATACGAGGTTGGCCTCCTTCATTGTTGCTAGTTCCTCCTGTTCCTAGATGAGGCTCTTCCGGAGTTTGTCTTTCCACCAGCTCTCTTAACCTTTCTTGACTCTGGGCTAAGCCAGACATCACTGCCATGAATTGAGACATCTGATTTCTCATCTCCACTCTCTCATTGGCCATCTGATTCCTGACCTCAGTCATATCCTACTGTACTTGTTCCATTTGAATGTCGGGAAGGTTGTTATGAGTCGGGTACCGGTGCGCACGGTTGACAGGGAACACTCGGCGACGAGCAATGTTTCCTGAGATCACAACAAAGTTAGAAACAATGATAATAACAAAACCTACAAAACAAAAACAAAGTTAGTATGCAATGCAGTATGCTTATTTGTTTTCCAAGGTATCCGGTTTGGTTCTTGGTTTTGACCTTTCCAGACCTCGAGGAGGATGCTTGATGTTGTTGAGAGAAAACCCAAATGAAAACAAACTAAAATATATTACAAATGGTGAACAATACATAGTTTGTTTTAGAACGCATGCCCCAGGAGGGTCAAAACACAACAAAATAAAAAAAGTACATCAAATGGGAATAAACAACAAGCAGAGGATCAGACATTCAACCCAAACTCATCCTCTCTGACCTCCTTCAGGAGTGCCTCAGTCACTGGACCAGCTGGGTGCTCTGTAATGGTCCTAATGAGGATGTTCCTGGTAGCAATGGCAGTAGACAACTTCTTATGCCTGTCCTGGTCTTTGGATCTCTTCAATCCTGCTCTGAGCTTCAATTCTGAAATCTCTTTTTGTGCAGCCAACAGGGTTTCCTGTTGTTTCTTCTCATTGGCCTCCAACTGCTCAATCTTGGCTTGAGTCTTCTGGTCTTCTTGTGTACGGGCTTCAGTGATCCTGACCCACCTAGCCTGACTCTCTTGCAGATAGTGCTCAGCCCTAGCTTTCTGAATCTTGGCCTCTTTACAGGCATTATTCAATATCTGTTCTCCAGCCCTTGCTTTCCTTATGTAGTCTTCTGTCCTTTCAATTTTGGCAAGGTGCTCCACCCTGAGATTTTCCAATCTCTCAATGTCCAGAAGACCATCACTCCTTTCCTAAAGAGTCTTATTCAAGGCTTGAGATAACTGATCATTCCTTTCCTTCAACTTTTCAAACTCCTCCAGGCTGACTATTGCTCCAAGATGAAAGGCATTCTGGTAATCTGAGCTCTGGTACGGGACCAGTATGAGTAATGAGCTGAAGCAACATTGTTACATCTTCCAAGAATAGCTACCCCTTTTGTCTGGATGTTGTCCCAAGCCCAGGATGCTTGTCTGACAACAGCTGAATTAGGTTGCACTTCACAATATAAGGTCTCAGCTAAATCCTGTCCTCTGGGAGGGTGAACCAAGGCATAACCCAGTTGTCTCTTAGACAGTAAAGGATTGTAGTTGATGCAACCCTTTACTCCTATCAGAGGCACATTTGGGTATTGTCCACAGCTGGTGATAATGTCCTTGCCTTTGGTGCTCTGGGTGCACCATCTAATATCATCTGAAGTCAAGGCAATGAGCCTCTTAGCCCAATTCTTCTGCTGGTGAGGATTCAAGAAAGCATCTGACCTAGGCAGGTGCCTGAGCAGCCAGGTGTAAAACAAAGGAGCACAACATCTTACCAACTTCTCCCTTTGTTTCTCATTCCTCTAATGGATGGAATAATAGAAATCTCCTAGCAATGTGGGTACTGGGTTCTTCAGAAGAAATAGATGGATGGAATTCTTGCTGACAAATTTTGGTTCATCTGCAAACAATATAACCCCATATATGCTGAGGGCTAATAATGCACAGACTGCTCTCCACTCTCCCAATGAAGCTTTCAAGATGGCCTGAGAAATCAAGAAGTCCAAGTGCAGACCAGGAATGCCAGCCTTTGTTGTCATACTTTGCTCAATAAGGGCAGGCTCCAAGTACAATTCCCTTGCTATCTCTTCATTTTTGGAAGCAGTCATCTCTGGGTTGAAAAGGATTCTACCTCTGATAGGTATTCCAATCAATGAAGAAAACTCCTCCAGCAGAGGCCCTAGCTGAAAGTCTGGAAAGGTGAAACATCTCAAAGGAGGGTCATAAAACTCCAAGCATGTGTGGATCATGCTCCTCTGAGAAGGGTCAAGGTCCATAACCATATCTAGGATACCTCCATAGTGTTCTTTAAATAATGGGATGTGGTCAAGTGTGATAAGTGACTGGACCTGCCTGATACCAGTTAACACAGGCTCAAAAAAGTGGTAGGATATGTTGCTTTTCCTGGGAGTAGTCATAAGTGCTTGCTGAAGAAGTTGAAGATAAGTGCTGATGAAGATTCACAAACTGAGATGCTGAAGGTGAACCACTGACAGACTGGTGCTGGAGATAACTGAAGCAGATCACTGATAAAGACAGCTGAAGCAGAGGTCTATGCAGAAGAAAGGGTCAAAACCAAAACCAAGATACAATGAAGTGGATACCCTGAAAAGCAAATAAACAAATGTTAAATGATGCAATGATGATATATGCAAATGATATGCAAGGGTTTATGATCAAGCTGGATCTGATTATCTGTATTGATATAAGGCCCATGTATGTTCAAAATTCCAGATGAAGGCTCAGAAATCCAGTAACCAGGGTGGGGGACTCAAATAAAGAGCCACATGTCCAGGGTTAATCACAAGAACTGTCCAAAGTGAAGTATTCTTAAACAAAATAGTAACAGGGTATGATGTGGCCAAGGGTTCCTGCAAACCTGTAAACAGCCCAACCCCCTCACAGGTAGTGTTTTAGAACAAGGATCCTCAGACTTGGATCAGTTATGAGAAGTGTAAACACTTCTAACCCGGAGGTACAGTGTTTACAATAACCATAAAAGATCCTCCTCTAATTCACCTCAGCTTCTGAAGGTCATAATAAAGGTCATCCAGACTTAGCAGGCTTCCCAGATAGCCCTAGCACTACAGGAAATCTGTAGCACAGAGTTCTCAAGAAGAGACCGAAATCTGAACCGTGTTTCATATTCCCGCACCAGACCAAAATGGAATGGGAAAGAACATGAACCAATCTAGCCTAGGTGTCACTCAGGTCCCAGGTATAGGACCTCAAACTCTCAATGGAACCCCACCCACCAAAACAGCTAACCAGATCCAGCAGATGATAGTATGACAGTATGATGTATAAAACTGTAAAGAAAGCAATAAATAAAATTGTACATAAAGCAATAAATAAAGCAACATAAACACACATATCACATAACACCCCAGTAAACACAAATCAAACAAGCGCTAGGAAGAACCCACAAAAAGAACCAGAAGCCCTGGTTGCAGTATATATCCCCAACAGAGTTGCCAAGCTGTCGCTCCCACCAAATGACACCCGGTCAATAGGGGTACAGACGCGAACGGTCGGCGAAAGAGAAGGAAATGAAAAGAGTCGCCAGCTAGGCATTTTTATCCCGAAGGAAAGGTAATGCTGTATAAACCTAAGAAAAGATGGATAAGACGGTTGCGAACCAGAGAAACTGAGAAAGGGGGTTGGTTACAACCTGGGAAGGTATTAGCACCCAGATTGTCCGCCGCACTCGACGGGATCCACGCTATAAAGTTTGTGTTTAAAGGGGTAGTGTCAGTGTTATTCTGTGTATAGAAGCTAGAAAAGAATGCAAGTGTCAGTGTAAAAGAAATGTGAAATGAAGTGGAGAAGTGTCAGTGCAAGGAAATAATGCAAAGCTCAAGACAATGATGCTTAAAGAATAATGCTGGAAGAGGGGGAATATACAGAGACTTTTGTTCGATAACTATTAAGTTATGCCTACGTATCTGTCGCTCCCGATAAATGAGACTGGCTCAGATATGGTACAGACGCGAACGGTCGGCGAAAGGAGGGTGAGAACACACAGGGGTGAACTCACAGGGAATGAAAAGAGTCGCCAGCTAGGCATTTTTATCCCGGAGGAAAGGCAATGCTGCATAGACCTAGAAAGAGATGGATAAGACAGTTGCGAACCAGAGAGACTGAGAAAGGGGGTCGGTTACAACCTGGGAAGGTATTAGCACCCAGATTGTCCGTCGTACTCGACGGGATCCACGCTTAAGAGATTTGTGTTTTAAAGGGGTAGTGTCAGTGCAATTTGTGTATAAAGAGCTGGAAAAGGATGTACAGGTGTCAGTGTAAGAGAAAGTGTAAAGTGTATAAATGATGTGTCAGTGTAGGAACAAAGAATGAGATGCTCAAGATCATGAGGCTTAAAAGAATAATGATGGAAATAGGGGGAATGTACAGAGACTTTTGTTCGATAACTGTTAAGTTATGCCTACGTATCCTCTCGTGCAATGAGGAAGTCAGAACACCGTAGTTCGACCCAAAGAGACTGAAAGATGAATTGACTTGTGAACTACTTACTTGCCTATGCTCAAGTGTATGATCTGTCTGGCACATATGCTAACTGTCTTGCATTAGACGGAAGAAGCAAGTTCTCGTTCATGAGTGAATGAGATGAGAAAAGAATCCCGGAGGAGACGTTTATTGTTTGTTTTTGAGTTTTCAGTCTTTTATTGCTTTTGAGAATTTGCCATAAGTTAATGAGCTTAAGTCTAAACCAAAGGATTTAGTAAACTCATCACATCTTCCCACTGATTAGGGTTAATGAGAGTACCTTAAATGTGAAGTCAGCTTCTCACACATAATCACTTTTGATGTAGGATTAAGATCATTAACCTACTTGTGATTATTTAGATGTTTTTGGTGTTTTTGTTTAGTGCTAAGTAATGAGATTAAGCCATAATCAAAGATTAAACAGACTCATTACACCATCCTAATAGAAGGATAATAGATGAGACTGTTTAAGCTGAGGAAAGCTCCTCAACTTAATCCATGATTAGGGATTAAACTCATGACAAAACAAGCCTTTGATTAAGTGGATTTTATTTAATGATATGATGATGAAGTGATTTTTAGGGTTTGTAAGACAACTTGAGGGGGACTTGTCCATTAACACTAGGGTTAGTCCTTCTTAACCAATTAAGGAAGAATTAGAACCCTAATGCAAGGCCCAAGTTACAAGTGTGATGTCTTGATGATTATTAAGTGGATTGATTAAAGGAGTTAAACACATTAAGGGTTTAACACTTAGGATTAAAGTTATACACTCCATCCTAATAGAAGGATGCAGGCATAAGCTTAATCACAAAGCCTTAAAGCCTTTAGGGTTTAGTCCCTGATTATGAGGTGAGAAGAGAAGACTCAATGAGACACAAAGGTAAAACTAAGTGGGGGACTAATCAAAACCCTAATCATTGTCATGCTTGGTTGTTCCTAAGGTTTATGAGGCTTAACAAGAGAGGTCTTCAATGGAACCACCAGGAAGCAGATGAAAGGATCAGGAGAAGCAAAGTAACTTGCTTCATTTAAGAAGACAAGTCACTTGAGGAAAGAAGGTAAGAAGCAAAAGAATTAGCAAGCTCAATCTCAAATACATAATAAAATGCAACAAGGATGCATGAAAGAGATGAAAAGAGATTATGAGAAGTGAAGGCAAATTCACTTCTCAGATAACTTACCACCTGAAATGTTAGAGAAAGAAATGAAATGCAGTGCAAAATGAGATGAAATGGCATGATGAAAACCAAAACCAGAAGCACATATGAGATGATAATGATGCTATGGGATGATGCAAACATGAAACAACATATGGGGATGATCATACAAGCCCATGGATGCAAATGAAGCAAGTTAAGACACATGAACATACATGAAAAGTTATGAAATGCATATGGCATACAACATGGCAAATACAAGATGCAATGATCAAACATGCTTTCAATATGTCTTAAGATGTCAAATGAATCAAATGGATGCACAAAATGCTATGGCAAGTCATGTTATGCAAGCAAATGCAAGATGGATGCATATGGAAGCCCAAATTAGGGTTTATGATCAAAGCATCAAACAAAAACCAAAATCAGAAGCAAACATCAAGATAAAAAATTGAAAATGCATTCAAAGGATCCCTAATCCTATACTAACTCACTGCCCAAAGGAGAAGTTCCAACTCTTAACCCAATTCAAATTATGATTTTCCTAAGTTTTCTAGGGTTTTAGGGTTCCTTAACAAGAAAATTACCAAACAAATTGAAAATGAAAGATCAAATCAAGGCCATTTAATCCAACAAACTACATGCTAAACACAATGCAATGCAAAAAGAATCAAAGTCCAACTCTCATTGGTTAGGCAGAAATGATTTTTGGAAGTTTGGATCAAAATAATGCATTAAAATGATTTTAATTCCATGGAAAATTCTCAAAATGCATCAAGATCAAAAAAGAAATTTGGTTTGAGGGTTGGACAATGTTTCTAAATGTTTTTAAATGTTTCATGAATTTTTTGGTGATTTTTAAATACCTAAAAGCATTTTTAATTAATTGATTCTCATTAATTAATTAAAAATAAACTTTTAAATATTTAAAAATACGTTTTAGATGCTAAAAATAAAAATAAAAATATTTTTGTGTTCTGAAATTAAATAATAACTTGTACAAAAAAAATCAGAATTTTTAAATTGGTTTTACTATTTTTAAATAAATGGACAAAATGATGCAATTAAGTGAAAAATAAAATGAATTTAAACTGAAATAAAGAAAAGTCATTCAATCTGAAGGCCCAGATTCAAACTCACACGCGTGCGCATTGACTTGGCGCCATATCCAAGGGCCAGCATTCAAACTCACTAACCCTAATTAATTAGCCCTAATCCAGCCTTAATGACATTCAGGTGACCGGAACAGTGTTCCGGTCATCTTCTCCGATCACTCCAAAATCCAAACTCTCTCCACACGCAACTAAAATGAAATCTAATTAAACAGAAATGATCCCCACTCAATCACGAATCAAAACCCCCATTCAAACAACATTTATCATTCCTAAACAAAGAGAATCGAATCAAACTAGTTTTAGGGCAAAAAGTTTCAGAACAAGATTAAACTCTCATCTCTTCACCAATTTCAAAACCAACAACACCAGAGTGATCAGTGAACTACAAAGAACAACTTAGGAACTTTAAAAATCGTTTCTGGAAAAAAAGTTCTTGAACTACCTGAGTTTTGAAGCTTTCAGTTTGCAGCTTTCTGGCTTCTTTCCTTTGTGCAATCCACTCCTATGACCTCCCTTATGAACTCTTGATGCTTAGAGAAGGTTTGTGCTGGCTGGTTTGAGAGTTTGAGCAGGTTCTGTTCAAGCTCAGGTGAGAATCGTGTTCTTGATTCTTTGAGTTTCAGGTTGATTTCAGGGGTGCTTTGTGACCAGGGTGAGGAGTTGAGTTGATCTATGAAGTTTGTTTAAGTGTTTGTGGCTTGTATGCTGAGTTTCGAAAGCTTTTGCTTCAAGGGTGAAAAATGAGAATGCTGAGTTCTTGCTTGTTTTTGGCTTGTGTCTTGTGATGTTTAGCTTGCATTTGGTTTGTATAAACTAATTCTATTGGTCAGAAGATGTGACATGTCCTTTTGTGATAGGTATGGGTGCTTTTGCAAATTGTCAACTTTTGTGTAAGTGAAGCATGGGTCTTGTTCTAGCCAAGTACAAGGGCTGTGGGCTGCGCAGCATGGTGAGGGGAAAGGCTAGGGTGGTTCAGCAACCAAGGCAACAAGTGGATGAGATGTTATGATGGATTTTGCAACTTGGTTCACTTTGGTTCTCATGAAAAGATCTTGTCCCAAAAACCATACAAATGTGTAATTCTTTGGTCCATTCTGAACTTTAGATGTCACATGATCATGTTATGTGAATTAGAAGTCCATTTGAGAGCTTTAGAACACTTGATCAAGTCATTTTGCAAAATACCTCTTTGGTAGAAACTTTGAAATTTTGTGATTTTTGCCAACTTTGACAAGCCATAAATTTTGATCCAAAATGAATTAGGTCATGTTCTTGTACTTTTTGAAAAGGGAAAGATCTATTCTACAACTTTCATGACCAAAGTTTTTCCATTTGAAGCTTTCTTGAATCAAAAAGTAAGGGTTGAAAAAGTCGCCTAAAATGACATTTTCTTTAAAAGTCAAACTTGCCCAAAAAGTCAACTTTGCAAAAACTTCAAATTCTTCAATTTTGTGAAGTTACAACCTCTTCTATGATTAAATAAAGATCATATACAATCAAAATGATGAAGAATACCCTTTGGTTGGGTCATTGGGGGCCTCAGATGCCCTGATTTTGCACTGACTTGCTTGAAAAGTCAACTCTTGATCAGATGACTTCCCCATGGAATTCCTTCATGAAAATTGATATGCATACTCCCCATACCATATAGAGACCAATAGAAACAAGAATGACCAGAAAATTTGGAGTTATGGCCTCTGAAACCAAAACCCTAATTTTAGGTCAACTGTGCAGTCAAACCTGGCTCTGCTTCCATACAAATCCCAGTTCTTGTGATTCTTTTGACTTTCTTGACTTTGAGAGGGTATAATATGATGTTTGAACACACATGGAACCCTTTGAAGTAATTGGTGGCCTTTGGAGTGGCTCAAGAAGCTCTTAGATTGCTCAGATCACAAACCCTAGATGCAGATGACCTTGAATCTATGCAGTGAATCAAAAATGTAATATGAGATGGTATGATTGTGCTTATGCATATGCAATGATCACAAGCCATGGTGTGAATGGGTGAGGGCAAATTTGGGGTGTTTACAGCTGCCCCTATTCAAACATGAGTTAGCTGTGCAGGATGTAAGCAACGGCTTATCAGGCAAACAAGATAACTTGTGGTTGAATACCAAAGACAGTCCAAAATTTGCACTCACGGAATGAAGAAGAAAAGGGATATAGATTGTAAAGGAAAATAAAGTATATTGTAAAGTGCGGGCGACGGAGGACGACCGTCGAGCAGAGGACGACTGCTGGGTAAAGAGCAATGACGGGGACAGCCGACATGCTGGTAAAGTGCGGAAAAAATAAAGCAATGACGGGGACGGCCGACATGCTGGGGAAGGGTGCGGGAAATAAAGCAGTGACGGGGACGGCCGACATGCTGGGGATAAAAGAATTATGATGGGGACGGCCATCAAGTAAAGCTTGTAAGATTCTCTGGGGATTAACGAAAAATGATGGGGACGGCCATCAAATTCATAAAGTAAAGTAACCAACGACGGGGACGGCCATCGGGCTAAAAGAAAAGGGACCACGACGGGGACGGCCATCGGGTTAAAGAATAAATGAAATAAACAGATGATGAGGTACGGTCACCAAAGGTGAAGGACGATCACCTAGCAGGGGACAGCTGCTCTGTTGGGGATAAGATGAGGGACGATCATCTAAGGTGGAGGACGACCACCTGGCAGGGTACGGCTTCCGAAAATATCGCGACATAGGACGAATGCCGGATAAAAGGTCAACGATGGGGACGGCCATCGGATGAGCATGATGGAGGACGACCATCAAGAGGTGGAGGACGACCACCTAGTAGGGGACGGCTGCTCTCAGGGTTTGTCATGACATAGGACGGATGTCAGATAACCAAAATCAACAATGGGGACGGCCATTGGATAAAATGATGAAGGACGATCATCAAGAGGTGGAGGACGACCACCTAGCAGGGGACGGCTGCTAAATATCACGACATAGGACGAATGTCGGATAGAAGTCAACGATGGGGACGGCCATCGGATGAGCATGATGGAGGACGACCATCAAGAGGTGGAGGACGACCACCTAGCAGGGTACGACTGCTCTCATGGTTTATCATGACATAGGACGAATGTCAGATAAAAAGAAAATTGTTTTACTGGGGAATAGTAAACATGGACGAGTGTTTACATCCAAGAAATAAAAGGTATAAGTGTTTAGATGTGTATAGACTAAAGAAGCGGACAAGCATCCTTAAGACTATGATGCGGACGAGTATCAAGTAGAAACAAATAGTGACACATGTTCTGAGATGATGATACGGACGAGTACCAACGGGTTAACAAAGAACACGGACTAGTGCTGAATCTGCGGGGATATAAATGATGTATATAAGATACGGACGAGTATCGGTATAAGTATGAGTAGAAAGTATGAGTGATGAGTGTTCAATCTGCTGGGGAGAGTGCGACACGGACGAGTGTCAAGAGTAGAGTATAAACAAATATCTGATATACAAAGTGTTTAAATTACCGTACCGGGAAAACGACATGGACGGATGTCAAGGAAATGCATATATATATAAGTATTTGTGAGTGCAAAGGGGATGTCTTTGGCTTTCTGCTGGGGATATAACACAGACGGGTGCCACAAGGAGTGTGTATTTGTATTGGTGAATGTGAGGCAACTGCTTTTGCTGGGGAATCTGGAGGGTTATTCTGTATACTGCTGATGAATTGTCAACATTCACAAGTGTTTGATTCAAAACATGGCTTATGATTATGCAATATGTTTGATTTTGCCGTAAAGCTCCGTATTAGATGGAGTGCTACGCTTTGTGGGGTGAATATGACGCGAATGCTATGATTCTTGTAACGATACCAAACCGGGATTCGGATCCCGATGCCACGAAGATCTTTGGTCGATCTGTTTGAAGTGAACATCCCAGCTGGGGATGAGATCCTTGGTAGACCTGATGAAAAGATTCTGCTTGGGGAAATGGACCAATGATAGGCCTTTTCCAGTAATGAGGGACCCAGCTGGGGGTTTGTAGAAGTTTTTGTCACTCTGTTGTGACTCCTTCGTGCGTTGCTCTCCCGGATAGAGGCTAGAACTCTGAGGGGGGTGATTCCCCGACTTTTGTACTTGACTGAGGGGGGCAACTCGGCTGGGAGAAGCAACAAGTGGCAACTCAGCTGGGGGAGAAAACAACTTGAATGCTAAGGCTGAGTGAGTGTTGATTTGCCAGCTTGCTGGGATGAAGCTTCCATGCCTCATGCTGCACTTTTGAATACCTGCAATCCTGCAAAGACAGGGAAACGTACAAGTAATCCCGAGGCATCCCTTACGGGGTCCCGTCATAGGAGTGAGACACTTCTGAGAGTAAGTATATTCCCTGTAAGCACGTGTTTTATTTTCTGAGGGTAAACATCTGTATTCATGCAATCAGTATTTTAAAGATATCAGACATTCTTTGCAAATAAAAATATACGAGACATTGTGTGACTGAAAAATCTGATTTTATTAATTCGTGTGCCCTGAATTGGCAAGATACAGTCGAAGAAACATATCCCCTGGAATGAGGAGATTGTTACAAATTGAGAAACAAAATGCTGGCAATGTTGATGACGCTTCGCGGAGCTTCCTCTTTTGCTATGACTCGTATGACTTTTGACGTTCTTCCCGTCCTGCTTTCTGAAGAAGGCTGATTCTGACAGAAGCTTGATCTCTTTGAAGCTTACCAAGTTGCAGGCGATACAGATGAATTCAGAGTGCAGTTGTTCGCTTATTCCCTTATTTTGCATGGATCGCCCTTTCGGGTTTTCAATCCATCGGGATACCCATTTTTGCCTGAGCTGTCCAATGCGGCTTTTCAACTCAGCGGGTGTACATTTTTTGTTTATTTTCCCTTATTTTTGCCCGAGTCTTTTATTCTGTTTTTGACTCGCCGGGATGCTCTATTTTTGCCTGGACTTATATTCTGTTTTTGTGTCCAGCGGGTCATTTTTATGCGAAGTATTTTTTGACTGCATCTGAATTCACAGGGGACGGGAAATCTTCACCATCCATGGTGCTGAGCATCAGTGCTCCGCCCGAGAAAACTTTCTTTACCACGAATGGTCCTTCATAGTTCGGAGTCCATTTGCCCCTGTGGTCTGTATGAGGAGGGAGGATCCTTTTCAGCACAAGATCTCCCACTTGGTACTCTCGGTGCCTGACTTTCTGATCGAAGGCTTTCTTCATTCTTCTCTGATATAACTGCCCATGACAGATTGCAGCCAATCTTTTCTCTTCAATCAGACTCAGTTGCTCGTATCGGGACCAGACCCACTCTGCTTCGCTTAACTTAACATCCATCAATACTCGTAAAGAGGGTAACTCAATTTCAACAGGTAGGACTGCCTCCATACCATACACAAGTTGATACGGTGTTGCCCCAGTGGATGTTCTGATTGACATGCGGTACCCATGCAAGGCAAATGGTAGCATTTCATGCCAGTCTTTGTAGGTGACTACCATCTTCTGCACAATCTTCTTGATATTCTTATTAGCTGCCTCAACAGCGTCGTTCATCTTTGGCCTGTAAGGGGAAGAATTGTGGTGTTGGATCTTGAAGTCCCGGCACAGCTCAGCCATCATTTTGTTGTTCAAGTTGGAACCATTGTCAGTAATGATTCGCTCGGGAACTCCGTATCGACAAATGATATCTCTCTTTAGGAATCGGGCTACCACTTATCTTGTAACATTTGCATATGAGGCTGCTTCAAACCACTTGGTGAAATAGTCAATGGCGACCAAGCTGAATCTGTGGCCATTTGAGGTAGTTGGCTCAATCTTACCGATCATATCGATGCCCCACATGGCAAAGGGCCAGGGTGAAGACATTATATTCAAAGGATTGGGAGGCACATGCACCTTATCCGCATAAATTTGGCATTTATGGCATTTTCTGGCGTAGGCACAACAGTCAGCATCCATTCTGATCCAGTAATAACCTGATCTTAGCAGTTTCTTGGCCATTGCATGTCCTCCTGCATGGGTACCAAAGGATCCTTCGTGCACCTCGTGCATTAGCAAATTTGCTTCTGTTCTAACAACGCATCTAAGGAGTACCATATCAAAGTTTCTCTTGTACAGGGAACCATCAGTGTTTAGAAAGAAACTACCAGCAAGCCTTCTCAAGGTCTTCTTATCATTGGAAGATGCCCCAGGTGGGTATGTTTGATCCTCCAAGAAGCACTTAATGTCGTGGAACCAAGGCTTATCATCTTTGACAACATCTGCTGCAAATACATACGCTGGTCTGTCGAGTCTGGATACTGAAATCTACGGTACAAAGTTGGCGGCTTGAACTTTGATCATTGACGAAATGGTAGCCAGGGCATCCGCAAACTGATTCTCATTTCGAGGGATATACTCAAGCTTTACCGTTGTAAAGAAAGTCAGTAGCCTCCTTGTATAATCCCTGTAAGGTATCAGATGATCCTGGTGTGTGTACCATTTGCCGTTGGTTTGATTAACTACCAGAGCTGAATCTCCGAATACAGTTAAAGTCTTGATCCTGAGGTCGATGGCTTCCTCAAGACCCATAATGCAATCTTCGTATTCAACTTCGTTGTTAGTGAAGTTGAAAGTGAGTTTTGCCGAGAAAGGCAGGTGAACCCCCTTAGGTGTAATGAGCACTGCACCAACGCCACGACCATTCATGTTAACAGCCCCATCAAACATCATAGTCCATTCTTCTTCTGGGTCAGGCCCTTCAGTGTGAACAGGCTCTTCATGATCTTTTGCTTTTATGAACATGATGTCTTCATCAGGGAAGTCAAATCTCATAGGCTGGTAATCATCAATAGGTTGCTCAGCAAGATATTCTGACAATACACTGCCTTTGATGGCTTTCTGAGAAGTGTACTGGATGTCATATTCTGTGAGAATCATTTGCCATCTTGCAACCCGTCCGGTAAGAGCTGGCTTCTCGAAAATGTACTTAACTGGGTCCATTTTGGAGATCAATAAAGTAGTGTGGGTCAACATATACTGTCTCAGTCGGCGAGCAGCCCACGCTAAAGCACAGCAAGTTTTCTCGAGCAGTGAATAACGTTGTTCACAGTCGGTAAACTTTTTGCTCAGGTAGTATATTGCATACTCTTTTCGACCAGACTCGTCATGCTGGCCCAGCACACACCCCATCGACTCTTCTAATACTGTCAAGTACATTATCAGAGGTCTTCCTTCAACTGGAGGCATAAGGATTGGAGGTTCTTGCAGGTATTCTTTGATTTTATCAAAAGCCCTCTGGCAGTCTTCATTCCACCTGACCGTCTGTTCTTTTCTTAACAGCTTGAACAAGGGTTCACAGGTTGCCGTAAGGTGAGATATGAACCTTGAGATGTAGCTCAATCTACCTAGAAACCCTCGAACTTCTTTTTCAGACTTTGGTGCAGGCATTTCTTGAATGGCTTTGACTTTATCAGGGTCCACTTCAATCCCTTTCTCGCTCACAATAAAACCCAGCAGCTTACCAGATCGCACCCCGAATGTGCATTTGTTGGGGTTCAACTTCAGTTGGTACTTCCTCAGACGCTTGAATAACTTCAGCAGATTTACCAGGTGGTCTTCTTCTGTAAGGGACTTGGCGATCATGTCATCCACATAGCACTCAATTTCCTTATGGATCATATCGTGGAATAATGTTACCATAGCCCGTTGATATGTTGCACCTGCATTCTTCAGTCCGAATGGCATCACCTTGTAACAGAACGTGCCCTAGGGTGTGATGAAAGTTGTCTTCTCCATGTCTTCAGGTGACATCTTGAAAATCCTGAAAATCTGATTGTATCCTGAAAATCCGTCCATGAAGGAGAATACCGAGAACTGAGCCGTGTTATCCACCAATACATCGATGTGAGGTAATGGGAAGTCATCTTTCGGGCTAGCTCTGTTCAGATCCCGGTAGTCAACACACATTCTTACTTTGCCGTCCTTTTTAGGTACAAGTACTATATTAGCAACCCACGGTGGATAGCTAGTTACGGCAAGGAACCCGGCGTCCCACTGCTTTTGCACCTCTTCCTTGATCTTCATTGCCATGTCCGGGCGAGTACGACGCAGTTTCTGTTTGACCGGTGGGAAATCTTCTCTTAAAGGCAGCTTGTGCATAACAATATCGGTATCCAACCCTGGCATATCTTGATAAGACCAGGCAAACACATCCACATATTCCTGAAGCAGGTCAATCAGTTGTTTCTTCACTGAATCTTGTAAGCAGGCCCCGATTTTAACTTCTTTCACATCTTCATCTGTACCAAGATTAATCGTTTCCACCTCCTCCTGATGAGGAGTGATAACCTTCTCCTCTTGTATCAACAATCTGGCTAGCTCTTCAGAAAGCTCGTAGTCTTCTTCAACCCCTTCATCAGCTTGATTGATCGGATTGTCAGAGTCATACGAAGTCATAGCCGTGCTGTTGTCGGTGCTATCTGGAAGGCACTCTCTGCAAGGGTTTAGTTTGTTCATTTTAGTGATTGATTTTAACCTTGTTTAGAAAAGTGAAATGAAAGTTGTCATTTTGAAAACATTGCCATTTATTTTTTTTGTATAAAAAGAAAAATGGAAAAACAGTGAGCGGAAAAGAAAAAGACTCATTTGCAAAAGATGTCTGATATTTCATTGATTAATCTTGTTGCACAAAAATTACAGATGGCCCGATTACAAAATGAGTCTTGTCACCTTGGGCAAGATGCAAGACTTGATGCATGCTTAAAATGTACAGGAAATAATAATTACTCTGCAGGAGTAACTCTTATAATTTCCTGGGAAGACCAGTTTGAGATACTGCTCCCCGGGATCATTGGACGAATCCAGCTTTCCAGGTTGCGTTCATCTTCCGACTCATCTTCCAAGTTGTTGACAGTATCGGGGGTAAGCATCCCCCCACTAACAAAGTTGGGCTCTTTAGCAGCCTCTGCTTGATCTTCTTGAGTTGGTTTGTAACCCAACCCATATCTATCTTTTTTCTTCTCCACGGGCAACAGTTTTCCCCAGCCTTGAGCGTTTCCTTCTTCCACCACCTTCCGGGCTTGCTGGTAGGATGTCATGGAAGTCCCAAGTACAGCAGAGGTTTCATTAATATTCAGGGCCTCAAACCCTTGACTCATCGTCTCGTGGATCTCCCCATCCATCTCAATATATTTGTAGGTAGCCAGATGGCTAACAAACATATCCTCCTCTCCACAAATAGTAACGACTTGGCCTTCCCACTCAAATTTTAACTTCTGGTGAAGGGTAGACGTAACTGCGCCAGCGGCATGAATCCATGGTCTACCCAACAAACAGCTGTAGGCAGGCTGAATGTCCATCACGTAGAAGGTCGTTTTGAAAGTTTGTGGGCCAATCGTTACAGGCAACTCAATTTCTCCCAGAACTGATCTCTTGGAGCCGTCAAAGGCTCTCACCACTAAGTTGCTGGGACGCAATGCCAATCCTTCATATTCCAGCTTCACAAGGGCCTTTTTAGGTAAGACATTGAGGGATGATCCTGTGTCCACCAGCACATGGGAAAGAACTGCACCTTTACATTCCATGGTAATGTGCAAGGCCTTGTTATGATTGCGGCCTTCCGAAGTCAAATCAGTGTTGGTGAATCCTAGTTCATTGATAGCATTAACATTTCCAACCACAGCTTCCAACTGATTGACCGTGATCTCTTCTGGCACATAAGCTGCGTGCAAGACTTTGAGTAGTGCGTTCCAATGAGCCTCGGAGCACATAAGCAATGATAGAATGGAGATCTTGGAAGGCGTCTGGTGAAGTTGGTCCACTATTTTGTAATCACTTTTCTTGATGATTCTCATGAATTCATCAACTTCTTGATCAAAAGGTGTTTTCAAAGCTTCTCTAACAACCTGTTCTTCTTGCACCATGCTCTTCCCTTTTGCCTTGGCAGTAGCTTCTGCTTCGGCAGTGGGTCTTTGAATTTGCGGGGCAAAAAGACGTCCGCTTCGAGTGAAGCCTCCGCCTCCCCCCACATTGTCTATTTGTGGTGAAGAAGTTGATGATTCAAAAGTGATTTTCTGTCCTTCGCAGTATAAATCAGAGCCGTAATGCCAAGGAATGGCATTACTGCTTTCATAAGGTACTGGCCCAGGCACTGTGACAGTGACTGGACCGATGGCAGCTGCAGAAGGGACTGTGATGGTCTGTGGATCATAATATATTGTGACTGGTGCTCTGGTAGGAGTGGCATTTTGTGAGTTGTAAGCAGAATCATTGGTGGGATCATAATAAATTGTAATTGTTGAAACACTTGCATTGTTTGTTGCTGGTGTTGTAGGAGACATTGTTGGAAGAATGGGTGTTGTTGTTGTAGGAGACTCTGAATGAAGGGGTGCTGAAGTTGTAGAAGGGATGTTTGCTGATATCTGGTCCATTGAAGTAACAGATGAAGCATTTGTTGATGAAACCGAAGAGTTGTTTGGAACAATGGTTGTTGCATTTGCAGGAGGTTCTGGAACTGATGTTAAGGAGATTGCTGGATTGGTAGGTATTGATGTTGTAATTTGAAGCAGGCCACTCTGGATGAAACCATCTATGCCATCCCTCAAGTTATCACAACCATTCACCGAAATGTTGCAATAAGCACACCCTAGCTCGCATCCCGGGAATATTTGACATTCAAGGAGTTGAGCTTTAATCTCCACCAAAGGTGTCCGAATCTGACCCACACTGGTTATCAAGTAAGACGACTTGTCTTCTTCAATAGCATTGATTCGGGGACCACCATGGTGTGGCATAGGGTTCTTGTTGACATTTGGTGGTGGTGCAAAGTTTAAAGCCTTGGAATCCACTAGATCCTGCACTTTCATGTGCAAAGCTCTGCACTTTTCCGTACTATGACCAGGTGCATTTGAGTGAAAAGCACATCTGGCGCTGGCGTCGTAATTTCTGGGCAGACTATTAGGATCCGGAGGTGCCAATGTCCTTAGCTCAACCAGGTTGAGTTTTAGGAGTTGTGGCAGTAATGTGGCATAGGGCATAGGGATCGGATCGATCACCCTACTGGCCTGATAGGGCCTCTGTTGGTATGGTCTCTGCTGATTGCTGTTGTTGGTGTTGCTGTTGTTGTAATTTCTTTGAGGAGGATACTGAGTTTGTTGCTGATAATTTTGTTGCTGAGGTTGATAAGTCGGTTGAGGATGAATTGGAGCGGGAATGGTGACTGCTGCCACAGACCTATGAACATATTGGGGTCTACCCCTGCTGGTATGGATAGCATTGGTCTCGCCAGTTCTTATTGGGCCTACAAAAGGCTTTCTTGGGTTGCCGGATAAGCTAGCACCGTTGTCGGAAATCTTACCCATCTTTAATAGGCTTTCAATTCTTTCCCCGGCTATGACCACGTCAGCAAAGCTAGTGGAAGAAAAGGCAGCCAACCTGTCAATGTATGTTCCTTGGAGGGTGTTCATAAACATATCTGTCATCTCCCTCTCTGACATAGGTGGCTGGACAGCAGCAGCAAGCTGTCTCCACCTTTGAGCGTACTCCCGGAAGCTTTCCCTGGATGTTTGTGACATTCCCATCAGGAGGGTCCTGTTGGGAGCCATATCCAAATTGTACTGATACTGTCTGATAAAGGCCTCTGCCAGGTCCTTCCAGCATCTAATGGTTGCTCTGGTCAGATGAGAGTACCATTCCCTCGATGCTCCAGTTAAGCTATCCTCAAAATAAAACATCCATAGCTTTTCGTCCATGGTATAGGCCTTCAGCCTCCCCAGAAAGGATTGTAAATGGGTCCGGGGACAGGAAGTCCCATTATACTTCTCAAAGCATGGTGGTTTAAATTTGTGGGGAATCCTGACCCCGTCCACTAGACCCATGTCCATAACATCAAATCCCAAAGAATTCTGGGACTCCAAAGATCTCAGTTTCTCAGCAATCTCTTCTAGCCTTCTATCATAGGCTTCCTCCCCAGCTCCCATCATTGTGAACTGATCTTCCTGGGGGTCTTCTTGCAGTACTCTACCTGCTGTGGCAGTCCCTTGCACATTGACAAGGATGTTGATCTCTGGATGCTGGTGGGGTCCAAAGACTGGGGGATTAACATGAGGCTGTACTCTCTCATTGTTGCTTGTCCCAGCAGTCCCTGGATGATGGTCTTCCTGATTCCTCCCCTCTACTAGTGCTCTCAACCTCTCTTGGATTTGAGCCATATTGTTCATCACCTCCATAAACTGTGTCATCTGATTCCTCATTTCCAACCTTTCGTTGGCCATTTGGTTCCTGACCTCTGTAAGGTCCTGCTGTACCTGGTCCATCTGTATGCCCGGAAGATTGTTGCGGGTGGGATATCTGTGTGGACGGTTGAGTGGAAACCCTCGACGTCGAGCAATAGTTCCTGAAGTCACAACAGAGTTAGTAACAATAAAACAAATCCTACAAAACAAAACAAAGGGTTAGTATGCAATGCAGTGTGCTTATTTGCTTCCAAGGTATCCGGCTTGGCACTTGGTTTTGACCTTTCCAGACCCTTGAAGAAGGATGCTTGTGATGTTGCTTGGAAGAAACTCAGATAAAAGACAAACCAACACATATATTACAAAAAGTAGATGATACATAGTTTGTTTTCTTTTTACAATACAAGCCCTCTGAGGGGTCAAAAATACAACATAAAGAAAAGTACATGAAATGAAAGCAACAACAAGCAAAAGTCAAACACCAAGACCAAACTCATCCTCCTGAACTTCCTTGAGAAGTGCCTCAGTCACAGGATCAGCTGGGCGCTCTGTAAGATTCCTGATAAGGAGATTCCTTGTAGTAACAGCTGCAGCTAGCCTCTTGTGTCGACTCTGGTCCTTTGACCTCTTTACACCAGCTCTAATCTTCAACTCTGAGATCTCCCTCTGGGCTGCTGCCAGGGCTTCCTGTTGCTCTTTTGCACTAGCTTCCATCTGCTCAATCTTATCCTGAGTCCTTTTATCCTCCTGAGTGAGAGCTTCGGTGATCTGACCCACCTAGCTTGACTCTCCTTTAGATACAAATCAGTCCTGGCCTTCTGGAACTGAGCTTCCTTGCAGGCATTCTTCAAGATCTGTTCTCCAGCCCTAGACTTCTTAATGTAATCCTCAGACTTCTCGATTCTGGCTAGATGCTCCACCTTTAGCTTCTCTAACCTCTCAATATCCAACCTACCATCACTCCTCTCCCAGAGGGTCTTCTGTAGAGCTTGAGTCAACTTCTCATTTCTCTCTTTTAATTTCTCAAACTCGTCTAAGCTGACAGTTGCTGGAGGTGGTGCTGTGGAAGGTCCAGGCGTATCTTCAATAGTGAAAGGCATTCCAGACATTTGAGCCCTGGCATGAGACCACTCATAGTATTGGGCTGAGGCTACATTGTTGCATCTCCCAAGAATGGTTACCCCTTTAGTCTGCACATTGTCCCAGGCCCAGGATGCTTGCCTGACAATAGCCAGATTAGGCTTGATTTCACAATAGAGGGTCTCAGTCAGATCCTGTGCCCTAGGAGGATGGACTAATGCATAGCCCAGTTGTCTTTTGAATAGCAGAGGGTTGTAGTTGATGCAAACTTTCACTCCAATCAAAGGTACATTAGGAAATTGCCCACAACTTGTAATGATGTCTCTGCCTTTGGTGCTCTGAGCGCACCACCTGATGTCATCTGAGGTTAGAGCAACAAGCCTCTTAGCCCAATTTCTTTGCTGGTGAGGGTTCAAGAATGCATCAGTCTTTGGCAAATGTTTGAGCAGCCAAGTATGGAACAAAGGAGCACAGCATCTCACTAATCTTCCCCTTTGCTTTTCATTCCTTTGATGAACAGAGTAGTAAAGATCTCCCAGTAAGGTGGGCACTGGGTTTCTTAGGATGAAAAGATGGATTGCATTATTGCTAACAAACCTAGGCTCATCTGCAAAAAGCATGACCCCATATATGCTAAGGGCCAACAAAGCACAGACTGCCTTCCACTCCCCCAAAGAGGCCTTTAAAATAGCCTGAGAAGTCAAGAAATCCAGATGAAAACCAGAGACTCCAGCTTTAGCTGTCAAATTTTGCCCAATCAGAACTGGTTCCAGATATAATGCCTTGGCTACCTCCTCATTACTAGGGAAAGCCATCTCAGGGTTGAAAGGGATTCCACCCCTGATAGGCACACCAACCAAAGATGAATACTCTTCCAACAAGGGTCCCAACTGAAAATTCTGAAATGTGAAGCACCTCAGAGGGGGATCATAGAACTGCAGGCAAGTATGAATCAAGCTCCTCTGTGAAGGGTCCAAATCCATAACCACATCAAGGATTCCTCCATAATGTTCTCTAAAAAGTGGTATATGGTCTGGAGTAATCAGGGTCTGAATCCTCCTGATGCTAGCTAGCTCAGGCTCAAAGAAGTGATAGGAGATGTTACTTTTCTTAGGTGCCATGCTGCTGAAGAATAGGTGTTGATGATGATGACTGAGGACAACACTGAAGATGGGCCACTGATAGGCTGAGACTGAGGATGCAAGTGACTGAAGCAGGTGGCTGATTGTTGAAGCAAGTGCTGATGAAGATAGGTCTAAGCTGAAGAAGGGGTCAAAACCAAGCCAAAATGATAGGATGGATACCCTGAAAAACAAATAAACACATGTTAAAATGATGCAATGAGGATGTATGCAAATGACATGCAAGGGTTTGTGACTGAGCTGGATCTGATCAAGTGCTCTGATATAAGTCCAGGTATGTTCAAGAAATCCAGATGGAGGTTCATAAGTCCAGTAACCAAGGTGGGGGACTCAAATAAAGAGTCACATGTCCAGGGTTAAAATCACAAGAACTGTTCCAAAATGAAGTACTCTTAACAATGTAACAGGGTATGTTGAGGCCAAGGGTACCTGCAAACCTGTAAACAGCCCAACCCTCTCACAGGTGGTGTTCTAAAACAAGGATCCTCAGACTTGGATCAGTTATGAGAAGTGTAAACACTTCTAACCCGGAGGTATAGTGTTTACAATAACCATAAAAGATCCTCCTCTAACTCACCTCAGTTTCTGAAGGTCAATACTAAAGGTCATCCAGACTTAGCAGGCTTCCCAGATAGCCCTAGTACTACAGGAAATCTGCAGCACAGAGTTCTCAAGAAGAAACCCATATCTGAACCGTGTTTCATATTCCCGCACCAGACCGAAATGGAATGGGAAAGAATATGAACCACTCTAGCCTAGGTGTCACTCAGGTCCCTGGTATAGGACCTTAACTCTCAATAGAACACCTGCCCACCAAAGCAACAAAACAGATCCAGCACAGACAGTGTGACAGTATGATGTATATGCACAAAGCTATAAAGAAAGCAATAAAACAACTGTACATAAAAAATAAATACAAATACAAGCACAAATAGCACATAACACCCCCGTAAACACAAATCAAACAAGCGCTAGGAGGAACCCACAAAAAGAACCAGAAGCCCTGGTTACAGTATAAGCGTCCCCAGCAGAGTCGCCAAGCTGTCGCTCCCGATAAATGAGACTGGCTCAGATATGGTACAGACGCGAACGGTCGGCGAAAGGAGGGTGAGAACACACAGGGGTGAACTCACAGGGAATGAAAAGAGTCGCCAGCTAGGCATTTTTATCCCGGAGGAAAGGCAATGCTGCATAGACCTAGAAAGAGATGGATAAGACGGTTGCGAACCAGAGAGACAGAGAAAGGGGGTCGGTTACAACCTGGGAAGGTATTAGCACCTAGATTGTCCGTCGTACTCGACGGGATCCACGCTTAAGAGATTTGTGTTTTAAAGGGGTAGTGTCAGTGTAATTTGTGTATAAAGAGCTGGAAAAGGATGTACAGGTGTCAGTGTAAGAGAAAGTGTAAAGTGTATAAATGATGTGTCAGTGTAAGAACAAAGAATGAGATGCTTAAGATCATGAGGCTTAAAAGAATAATGATGGAAAGAGGGGGAATGTACAGAGACTTTTGTTCGATAACTGTTAAGTTATGCCTACGTATCCTCTCGTGCAATGAGGAAGTCAGAACACCGTAGTTCGACCCAAAGAGACTGAAAGATGAATTGACTTGTGAACTGCTTACTTGCCTATGCTCAAGTGTATGATCTGTCTGGCCCAGATGCTAACTGTCTTGCATTAGACGGAAGAAGCAAGTTCTCGTTCATGAGTGAATGAGATGAGAAAAGAATCCCGGAGGAGACGTTTATTGTTTGTTTTTGAGTTTTCAGTCTTTTATTGATTTTGAGAATTTGCCATAAGTTAATGAGCTTAAGTCTAAACCAAAGGATTTAGTAAACTCATCACATCTTCCCACTGATTAGGGGTAATGAGAGTACCTTAAATGTGAAGTCAGCTTCTCACACTTAATCACCTTTGATGTAGGATTAAGATCATTAACCTACTTGTGATTATTTAGATGTTTTTGGTGTTTTTGTTTAGTGCTAAGTAATGAGATTAAGCCATAATCAAAGATTAAACAGACTCATTACACCATCCTAATAGAAGGATAATAGATGAGACTGTTTAAGCTGAGGAAAGCTCCTCAACTTAATCCATGATTAGGGATTAAACTCATGACAAAACACGCCTTTGATTAAGTGGATTTTATTTAATGATATGATGATGAAGTGATTTTTAGGGTTTGTAAGACAACTTGAGGGGGACTTGTCCATTAACACTAGGGTTAGTCCTTCTTAACTAATTAAGGAAGAATTAGAACCCTAATGCAAGGCCCAAGTTACAAGTGTGATGTCTTGATGATTATTAAGTGGATTGATTAAAGGAGTTAAACACATTAAGGGTTTAACACTTAGGATTAAAGTTATACACTCCATCCTAATAGAAGGATGCAGGCATAAGCTTAATCACAAAGCCTTAAAGCCTTTAGGGTTTAGTCCCTGATTATGAGGTGAGAAGAGAAGACTCAATGAGACACAAAGGTAAAACTAAGTGGGGGACTAATCAAAACCCTAATCATTGTCATGCTTGGTTGTTCCTAAGGTTTATGAGGCTTAACAAGAGAGGTCTTCAATGGAACCACCAGGAAGTAGATGAAAGGATCAGGAGAAGCAAAGTAACTTGCTTCATTTAAGAAGACAAGTCACTTGAGGAAAGAAGGTAAGAAGCAAAAGAATGAGCAAGCTCAATCTCAAATACATAATAAAATGCATCAAGGATGCATGAAAGAGATGAAAAGAGATTATGAGAAGTGAAGGCAAATTCACTTCTCAGATAACTTACCACCTGAAATGTTAGAGAAAGAAATGAAATGCAGTGCAAAATGAGATGAAATGGCATGATGAAAACCAAAACCAGAAGCACATATGAGATGATAATGATGCTATGGGATGAGGCAAACATGAAACAACATATGTGGATGATCATACAAGCCCATGGATGCAAATGAAGCAAGTTAAGACACATGAACATACATGAAAAGTTATGAAATGCATATGGCATACAACATGGCAAATACAAGATGCAATGATCAAACATGCTTTCAATATGTCTTAAGATTTCAAATGAATCAAATGGATGCACAAAATGCTATGGCAAGTCATGTTATGCAAGCAAATGCAAGATGGATGCATATGGAAGCCCAAATTAAGGTTTATGATCAAAGCATCAAACAAAAACCAAAATCAGAAGCAAACATCAAGATAAAAAATTGAAAATGCATTCAAAGGATCCCTAATCCTATACTAACTCACTGCCCAAAGGAGAAGTTCCAACTCTTAACCCAATTCAAATTATGATTTTCCTAAGTTTTCTAGGGTTTTAGGGTTCCTTAACAAGAAAATTACCAAACAAATTGAAAATGAAAGATCAAATCAAGGCCATTTAATCCAACAAACTACATGCTAAACACAATGCAATGCAAAAAGAATCAAAGTCCAACTCTCATTGGTTAGGCAGAAATGATTTTTGGAAGTTTGGATCAAAATAATGCATTAAAATGATTTTAATTCCATGGAAAATTCTCAAAATGCATCAAGATCAAAAAAGAAATTTGGTTTGAGGGTTGGACAATGTTTCTAAATGTTTTTAAATGTTTCATGAATTTTTTGGTGATTTTTAAATACCTAAAAGCATTTTTAATTAATTGATTCTCATTAATTAATTAAAAATAAACTTTTAAATATTTAAAAATACTTTTTAGATGCTAAAAATAAAAATAAAAATATTTTTGTGTTCAGAAATTAAATAATAACTTGTACAAAAAAAATCAGAATTTTTAAATTGGTTTTACTATTTTTAAATAAATGGACAAAATGATGCAATTAAGTGAAAAATAAAATGAATTTAAACTGAAATAAAGAAAAGTCATTCAATCTGAAGGCCCAGATTCAAACTCACACGCGCGCGCATTGACTTGTCTCCATATCCAAGGGCCAGCATTCAAACTCACTAACCCTAATTAATTAGCCTTAATCCAGCCTTAATGACATTCAGGTGACCGGAACAGTGTTCCGGTCATCTTCTCCGATCACTCCAAAATCCAAACTCTCTCCACACGCAACTAAAATGAAATCTAATTAAACAGAAATGATCCCCACTCAATCACGAATCAAAACCCCCATTCAAACAACATTTATCATTCCTAAACAAAGAGAATCGAATCAAACTAGTTTTAGGGCAAAAAGTTTCAGAACAAGATTAAACTCTCATCTCTTCACCAATTTCAAAACCAACAACACCAGAGTGATCAGTGAACTACAAAGAACAACTTAGGAACTTTAAAAATCATTTCTGGAAAAAAAGTTCTTGAACTACCTGAGTTTTGAAGCTTTCAGTTTGCAGCTTTCTGGCTTCTTTCCTTTGTGCAATCCACTCCTATGATCTCCCTTATGAACTCTTGATGCTTAGAGAAGGTTTGTGCTGGCTGGTTTGAGAGTTTGAGCAGGTTCTGTTCAAGCTCAGGTGAGAATCGTGTTCTTGATTCTTTGAGTTTCAGGTTGATTTCAGGGGTGCTTTGTGACCAGGGTGAGGAGTTGAGTTGATCTATGAAGTTTGTTTAAGTGTTTGTGGCTTGTATGCTGAGTTTCGAAAGCTTTTGCTTCAAGGGTGAAAAATGAGAAAGCTGAGTTCTTTCTTGTTTTTGGCTTGTGTCTTGTGATGTTTAGCTTGCATTTGGTTTGTATAAACTAATCCTATTGGTCAGAAGATGTGACATGTCCTTTTGTGATAGGTATGGGTGCTTTTGCAAATTGTCAACTTTTGTGTAAGTGAAGCATGGGTCTTGTTCTAGCCAAGTACAAGGGCTGTGGGCTGCGCAGCATGGTGAGGGGAAAGGCTAGGGTGGTTCAGCAACCAAGGCAACAAGTGGATGAGATGTTATGATGGATTTTGCAACTTGGTTCACTTTGGTTCTCATGAAAAGATCTTGTCCCAAAAACCATACAAATGTGTAATTCTTTGGTCCATTATGAACTTTAGATGTCACATGATCATGTTATGTGAATTAGAAGTCCATTTGAGAGCTTTAGAACACTTGATCAAGTCATTTTGCAAAATACCTCTTTGGTAGAAACTTTGAAATTTTGTGATTTTTGCCAACTTTGACAAGCCATAACTTTTGATCCAAAATGAATTAGGTCATGTTCTTTTACTTTTTGAAAAGGGAAAGATCTATTCTACAACTTTCATGACCAAAGTTTTTCCATTTGAAGCTTTCTTGAATCAAAAAGTAAGGGTTGAAAAAGTTGCCTAAAATGACATTTTCTTTAAAAGTCAAACTTGACCAAAATGTCAACTTTGCAAAAACTTCAAATTCTTCAATTTTGTGAACTTACAACCTCTTCTATGATTAAATAAAGATCATATACAATCAAAATGATGAAGAATACCCTTTGGTTGGGTCATTGGGGGCCTCAGATGCCCTGATTTTGCACTGACTTGCTTGAAAAGTCAACTCTTGATCAGATGACTTCCCCATGGAATTCCTTCATGAAAATTGATATGCATACTCCCCATACCATATAGAGACCAATAGAAACAAGAATGACCAGAAAATTTGGAGTTATGGCCTCTGAAACCAAAACCCTAATTTTAGGTCAACTGTGCAGTCAAACCTGGCTCTGCTTCCATACAAATCCCAGTTCTTGTGATTCTTTTGACTTTCTTGACTTTGAGAGGGTATAATATGATGTTTGAACACACATGGACCCCTTTGAAGTAATTGGTGGCCTTTGGAGTGGCTCAAGAAGCTCTTAGATTGCTCAGATCACAAACCCTAGATGCAGATGACCTTGAATCTATGCAGTGAATCAAAAATGTAATATAAGATGGTATGATTGTGCTTATGCATATTCAATGATCACAAGCCATGGTGTGAATGGGTGAGGGCAAATTTGGGGTGTTTACAGTATCCTCTCGTGCAATGAGGAAGTCAAAACACCATAGTTCGACTCAAAGAGACTGAAAGATAATTTTGACTTGTGAACTGCTTACTTGTCTATGCTCAAGTGTATGACCTGTCTGGCTCAGGTGCAAACTGTCTTGCATTAGACGGAAGAAGCAAGTTCTCGTTTGTGAGTGAAGATGATGAGAAAATAATCCCGGGGGAGACGATTATTGTTTGTTTTTGTATTTTTCAATCTTTTATTGCCTTTTTTGAAGTTTGTCATAAGAAAATGAGCTTAAGCCTAAACCAAGGGTTAATAAACTCATCACATCCTCCCTCTGATTAGGGGTAATGAGAATACCTCAAGTATGAAGTAAACACCTCACACTTAATCACCATGATGTAGGATTAAGATCATTAACCTACTTGCATTTATTTAGATGTTTTTTTGGAGTTTTTGTTTGGTGTTAAGTAATGAGTTTAAGCCATAATCAAGGATTTAATGGACCCATTACACCATCCTAATAGAAGGATAATAGATGAGAACATTTAAGCTGAAGAAGGCTCCTCAACTTAATCCATGATTAGGGGTTAACCTCATGACATAACAAAGCCTTTATTAAAGTGGATTTTAGTTAATGACAAGATTAAGAAATGAATTTTATGGTTTGTAAGACAACTTGAGGGGGACTTGTCCATTAACACTAGGGTTAGTCCTTCTTAACCAATTAAGGAAGAATTAGAACCCTAATGCAAGGCCCAAATTACAAGCTTGATGTCTTAGTGATTATTAGGTGGATTGATTAAAGGGTTTAAACACATTAAGGGTTCAACACTTAGGATTATAGTTATACACTCCATCCTAATAGAAGGATACAAGCATAACCCTAATCACAAAGCCTTAAAACCTTTAAGGTTTAATCCTTGATTAAGAGATGAGAAGAGAAGACACAAAGATGACACAAAGGTAAAACTAATGGGGGGACTAATCAAACCCTAATTGTGATCATGCTTGGATATTCCTAGGGTTTATGAAGCTTGCAAGAAAATCTTCAAGAGAAATGCCACCAAGGAAGAAACAGATGAAAGGAGAAGAAATAGGAGAAGCAAGACAACTTACTTCACTTAAGAAGATAAGTTTCTTGAAAGGAGAAGGTGAGGAGGGAGCATGAATGAGAAAGCTCACTCTTATTCACAAGTAAAAATGCAGCAAAGATGCATAAAAGGGATGAGAAGAGGTTATGAGAAGTGAAGGCAAATTCACTTCTCAAACACTTACCACCTGAAAGTTAGCAGAAGGAAATGAAATGAAATGAAAATGAGATGAAATTCCAAGATGAAAGCCAAAGTCAGAAGCATAATCATGATGAAAATGATTCTATAAGATGGTATGAAAGCATGTCAAGAGATGAGGATGATCATACAAGCAATGAAGATGCAAATGGGACATGAAAGGAGACATGGAAGTTCATGAACACATATGACATGAAATGAAAGCAAAACATGGAAAATGGATGAGGAAATGATCAAACATGGTTCTAATGTGTCCTAAGATGTCTTATATGTTATGTGGATGCACAAAATGTCATGGCAAGTTCATGTATGCAAGCATATGAAGAATGAATGCAAATGAAGGCAAAATTAGAGTTTACATACAATATGCAATGCAAAAATCCAAAATCAGAAGTAAAGCATGAGATAAAAAATTGAAAATGGGATCAAAGGAACCCTAAACCTATATGATATCACACCCCAAAGGAGGAGACCTAACTCTTAACCTAATGGAAGTTATGATTTTCTTAAGTTTGCTAGGGTTTTAAGGGACCTCACAAAGAAAAATTCAAAACAAATCAAAAATGAAAGATAAATTCATGCCAATTTTACCCTAGAAACTACATGATATGTGGAATGCAATTCAAAAAGAACCATTATCAAACTCTTCATGGTTAGGCAGAAAAGATTTTTCCAAGTTAGGGTCAAAATATTGATTTTTAACAACCCTAAATCAAAAGAAAAATGTCAAACTGGATCAAGAACCAAAAAAAAATTTGTATGAATGGTTTGATAATGTCTCTAAATGTGTCAATATGCAATGTGATTTTTTTGGGGATTTTTAGAAACTTAAATGGTATTTTAATTAATTAATTTCCATTAATTAATTAAAATAAACATTTAAATATTTTAAAAATACAAATTTTATGCAAAAAAATAAAATAAAAACTATTTTCAGAATGAGAAAAATATTTAGAGCCATGATGCAAAAAATAAAATTTTTTAGATGAGTTTTGCTATTTTTAATAAAATGATAAAGAAAATGCAAATAAAATGAAAATTAAATTGATTTAAATGAGAAGTCAACAGATCCAAGGGCTATGGTTTGAAGTTGGGACGCGGGAATTGACCAGCGCGCGCATCTGAATGGCTGATATTCAAACTTCACTAATTACGCAATTAAACCCTAATCTTAACCCTAATGACTTTCAGGTGACCAGAACAGTGTTCTGGTCATCTTCTCCGGCCAGTTCAAAAACCTAACTTCTTCTCTAGGCAATTTTAAACCCTCTAAAGCTCCAGATCACAACTTCTAATCACCCTTAGCAAGAATCAAGCATGAAAATTCATTTATCTTTCAACACAAACAAGATTCGAATCAATTAAGTTTTCAGGTCAAACTTTCAGAGACATGGTTCAGGCTCAAAACTCAATCATTTTTAAAACCAACAAGCACAACATGATCAGTGAATCATAAGCAACATTTCTATGGCATAAAAAACAATTTCTGGAAAAAATGTTCTTGGTGATACCTGAACTGAAGCTTTCGAAAATGGTACTGGCTGGCTGCTTCTTTGCTTCAAATCAGCTTCAATGATCCTCCTGAAGAGCTTGTAGTGCTTGGTTGGAGTTTATATAGCCTCTATGTGAAGTTGGCTGAAACTCAGTTCAAGAAATGTGAAAATCGTGTTTTTGATTTGAGGTGTTTCAAGGCAAGATGAACGGTGGGAAATGATTAGTAATGGATGTGCAGTTGAATGGTGGAAAAAGTTTGAAGGTTTGTTGGCTGAGCTATGAGTTTCGAAAGCTTTTGCAAGTTAGAGTGATTTTGTGTATGCTGAGGATTCTCTAGTGTTTGGCTGCAATGTTGTGTGTTATGAGCTATGTTTGATCCACATAACAAGCTGTGATAAGTCAGAGAGTGGGTGGTGGCCTATGGTGATTGGTATGGGCAAGTTGCCAAAATGTCAAAAGTTTTGTACTTGAGGTATGGGCTGGTTTTGCAGCTGGCTTTTGGCTTGTCCTGGCTCAGCATAGATCAAGGGGAGCCATAGATTTTAAATTGAGGTGATTCAACAAGCTTGTGAAAGGTTATGTGCCCTTTTGCAATTTTCATGAAGTTAGGCCCCTTTTGAATTTCTTGATGTTCAAGGCATGGGATGAAATGATTCTTGGGCCAATTCTGATCCTTAGGCAATGCATTATGATGTTAAGACATGTAGAAGTTTGTTTGAGGTCACAAAAAGGCTTGGCATGATAAATTGCAAGTTTCCCTCTTTGGTGTAAAAGTGAAATTTATGTGATTTTTCCCAACTTTGACAAGCCATAACTTGAGTTCCAAAATGAATTAGGTCAAGTTCTTGTACTTTTTGAAAATGGAATGATATAATCTATAACTCTCATGACCAAGAATTTTTCATTTGAAGCATTTTTGAATCAAAAAGAGAAGGTTGAAAAACTTTCCCAAAATGGCAAGTTTTCATTACAAGTCACTTTCCCAAAATGGCAACTTTGCAAATGGCTTGAAATTCTTCAATTTTGTGAACTTCTAACTTCTTCTAAGATCAAATAAAGATCAAATACACCCAAAATGATGGAGATGACCCTTTGGTTGGATGATTGGGGGCCTCAGATGCCCTGATTTTGCATTGACTTATTCAAGAAGTCATCTACTGATCAGAGGCCTTCCCCATTGAATTTCTTCATGAAAATTGGTATGCATGATCCTCATATCATATAGAGACCAATAGAAATAAGAATGACCAAAAAATTTGGAGTTATGGCCTCTGAAACTTAAACCTTAATTTTAGGTCATTTGTGCAGTTAAGCTTGGCTCTGCTTCCATGCCTTTCTCAGTTCTTGTGATTCTTTGACTTTCTTGATCTTTGGAGGATAAAATATGATGCTTGAACATACATGGACCCTTTTGAGATGATTGGAGACCTTTGGAGTGGCTCAGATAGCTCTGGATGGCTTAGATCACAAACCCTAGATGCAGATGAGTTTGAACTAATGCAATGAAGCAAAAATGCAATGTGAGATGATATGCTTAAACTTATGCAAATGAAAAGAATCACAAGCCATGGTGAAAAGAGTGAGGGAAAATTTGGGGTGTTTACAGTGTGCAAAAGGTTTACGTGCTTCAAATGTATTTACTTGGCGTTGGACCAAGAAATTAAATTATCTTTCGAAAAGTTTTATGTTGTGGTGACCGCGTTCATATTTTTACTTAATAGTGGGCATAACGTATCATAAAAATATAACCAACTCACAAGCAATGATAATCGAATACGAACGATCATACATCTATGCAAACAATAAACATCAGGATTAATCGCCTACATATTCCTTAAGCTTTTGACAGGAAAAATCAATAAAAAAAATACTAATAATAAAATTATCTAGAATTTATCCCTAAGAAATTATTATATGTTTCTCTTGAACTTATTAAATAAAAAAAAGGTAAAAGGTAAAAAATAAATAGTTAACAAAAAATTTTAAGAGTGGGTATGCTAGATAGCGTTCATATTAGTATTTTTTTTATTTTTTATAAAAAAGAAAAGTTGTAGAACAAAAGGGGGAACAATAAAAATATGATGAGTTTAAGATAGGAGGTAAATCCAGCCCAAAAAAGAAAAAAAAAGGGCAGGCTTCTGCTGACTGGGCCGATCCCCAAAAATCCAAAAAAAATGGAAGAATCCCAACGATTCTTACAAACCCCAGCCGTATAAACACTAACATCTGTCAATTAAATGAGGTGGAGGAATTTAGGGGTTGATAACTCATCATAAAGGCTAAGCCGCGTGCCTTGGGAAAACGAAAAGAGAAAAAAGACTTGAAAATCCAAGTGGTTAACATGTGTTGAAAATCCGCGAATTAAATGGAAGCAGACCGTTGGCCTTTCTCTTTGAAACAATAAGAATATAATACTACAAATCTCCCTTTTATTAAATTCTAATTATCAGAAATAAATTACGTTTAATGTTAGTATTAAAATAAAATGAAGAAACATCCTCTCTAAACAGAAACCGAGTCTTTCATGAGTTTCAACATCAATAAAAACTCCCCCTTTTACATAGACTCAAACCAGTTAACTTCCTTTCCAAAATAACAACATCACAAAATCCTCGTCGTCATCGCATCATCATCAACACACCGCCCATAATCAACATGAGATCAAAGATCGTTGGTCAAACAGAGCAAAGCACAACAAAAAAAACCAAATTATAAACCCTAGCCCCATGAATCGGTCTCTTTCGAGTTAAATCACAACACCAAGGTCTTCATGCAACAATAGAAACACTCAGAACACACAATCCAAACGACGAACATTCGGAAACAAACAGAGTGAGAAACATTACCTTCCGAAAGTTATCGGAGTGAAAAAGTCTCCAGGTAAATGCTTGTCCGGCCGCGTTATCTTCCTCTCGCTTCTCCTTATCTGGATCCTCCTTTCTCTGTGTGATTGTTGTATTGAGTTCTTTTTCGTAGGGTTTCGTATGCGGATATTTTTTTTGTGTTTTTGAATATCTGTGCGATTAGGGTTTTTTTGGTCGTTGCCCCCCCTTTACCATGAACATAACTCTGCTTTTTATACCGTAGATTTAGGGTTTCAAATTTAACATTAACCGAAGGATTTCTTCTCGTTTGTTGTATCTGTCTTTCGCTTTCCCTTTTGTAAAAGTATTTTTTCCCATTTTTTGAAAGTTTCGATTCCGCCCCCTACTGAGGTTTCTGTCTGTACTTTTACCAGTATTCCTTTTGACTTAGTTCTCCTTGGTTCGGGGTGAACTGAACTGGTCCAACTTGGATCGAATTAGTTTTCTTTTTTTTGAATGACTTAGTCCCTTTTACTGTCATGAAAATCCTACCTTTCAAACACTTATTTCCTTCTTTTAACTGTGGTGAAAATTTCTTTTTACAGGGTTAATGAAGCTTCCATCAAATGCACATTTGAACAAGCCCAAACACGCATTGGTAATTTCCTCCATAGTTTCTCCGGAGCTTAACAGGTGATTCTATATGAAGTCTTGCAACATCTCTCAACGAGCTTATCGACTAACGCAACAAATTCGCTTCTTCCGCTGCTTAACTTGTTTCCTTTAGTGCTGCAGACTTGGCTTGGAGGCGCCCGCTTTCTTCGACGTCTTTCCAGTTGGCATAAGACGTCCGGAGTCTCATTACTTCATTTTTCAATATTAAACCTGTGTTTTTTTGCTGCTGCCAATTTTTTTAGGTAGTACTCACTTGATATTTGAATGGAATTTGATTACCTAAAACAAGAGTTTACTTGTTATTGGCATTGTCAATTTTACTGCTTCGAGCCTGTTTGTTACAAATTGTAAATGATTGTCAATGCTTGAATTTAACATAATGTTCTCTTCTCAAGTCGCATTGCATATTTCGCTTGGGACTTGACGTTACGAGTCATGAGGTGAGGTTTCAAGTTGAGTTGGTTGTGAGAGGCTTGGGCTAAGAGCCGTGTAGATCGAATCCGCAAGAACAACGTTGCAGAAGTTGCAATGGATATAACAGAGATGTTCTGCAGGTGCAATATGGACATTGTAGCTTGACATGATCTCTTTTCTTTCTCTTTTCTTTTGTGGTTGTATTTCTTCATCTCTCTTGTAATTTAAATCCATGTATTTTGTCATATCTCTTGTAATTTAACTCTATGTATTTTGTCATATCTCTTGTAATTTAACTCTATGTTAATCCATGCATTCTTCAAAATTTCCCTCTCAAAGCTTGGCTCAAAACACAAATTGTCATTTTTAACCACAAGGCCCAGCATTAAAAATGCACTTGTATTAGATTCAAGCATGCCTTGGCATTTCTACTCATGTCCTTCAATTGAATTAAGGCTTAAACAAAACATAAATACATCACATTGCCACAAAATTTGAGGAAACAAAATCAAATCAACACAATGACTTAGGGTCCAACACGTCTCGTCTTTATATCTTGCACTCCTTAACAATGTCTCATTTTGAGCAATCTTTAGAAACGGATAATGACCTTTCCTTCAATGGGACCCTAAATCCTTCATTTATTTAAGATAACTCCTTCATTTATTTAAGAAAACTTTGAACTCTTAATAATTCATGAGTTTGAAATCTTGGATCATAATTTTGACATTAGCTAAATGATGGCAATCTCTTAAAATCCGAGGAATTCAATCAATCCTTATTTTGTTGATGGCTTTGACCTTGTCAAATAAATTTCCTCAATGACTATTAAAGTGGCCTGACAAAGAAATGAGATCCTTAATTCATGCTTCACTTGATAATGATAGACCATATGTACAATAGATAACCTTCAGACATGAAAACATTGAATATCACTTAATCGGGGACTTAAGCCCAAGCGTGTGAAGATGGCGTCGTAGAGAGGAAAAAAGTATAGTCAAATCCTCAACTCTTTTCTAAACAATCACAAATAAAATGTGCAACCCCAATTCTTCAAAACATCGCTGATCCCATTCCCTAGGAACAATGATATGTATGATATGAACATGACCTAAATGTAATGCGCATATGAGAGACACAAACCGCAATGAGGGCAAATTTTGGGGTGCAACAGCTGCCCCTATTCAAACGGCTTAAACCTAAAAGGTGGGAGAGGTTTGAATACTGAAAGAACCAGGAAATTTGCACTCCCATAAGTAAAAGAAAAACATGGTTAAAATGCTTGATAAGAAACTATAAAACCCAAGCCCCGTCGGGGGAGAAATAGATGACTCTACTGGGGATATCGCAAGACTGGAATAAAATCCGCTCGGGGACCTTCAAAGAGATATGGGTCAATTGATCGTGAATTGGAGTGGTGCTATATGATGGATAAAAAAATCACAACAAACTTCTCAACTTGTCTGGAAGAGATGCCATTTGACAGAAAAAGAAGATTCGTATCAAACTTCTCAACTTGTCTGGAAGAGATGCCATTTGATAGAACCCTCATCATACTTTCCCTCTTCTGAAAAAGATGCCATATGATGGAGAAAAATTTCACATCAAACTTCTCAACTTGTCTGGAAGAGATGCCATTTGACAGAAATTGGAAAAAATCATAACAAACTTCTCACCTTGTCTGGATGAGATGCCATTTGTTGGAAATAGGATATTCGTATCAAACTTCTCAACGTGTATTGGAGAGATGCCATTTGATATAGAATAACTTCACGCTCAAACTTCTCAACTTGTCTGGAAGAGATGCCATTTGATGGAAATTGGAAATTCGCAACAAACTTCTCACCTTGTCTGGGAGAGATGCCATTTGTCAGAAAACAAAGAGATTCATATCAAACTTCTCAACGTGTATCGGAGAGATGCCGTTTGACAGAACCCTCACCATACTTCCCTTATTCTGAAAGAGACAGCCATATGATGAAGAACAATTTCACGCTCAAACTTCTCAACTTGTCTGGAAGAGATGCCATTTGACGGAAAAAGGAGATTCATATCAAACTTCTCAACGTGTATTGGAGAGATTCCATTTGATAGAGAACAACTTCACGCTCAAACTTCTCAACTTGTCTGGAAGAGATGCCATTTGACGGAATTTGGAAATTCGCAACAAACTTCTCACCTTGTTTGGGAGAGATGCCATTTGTCGGAAAACAAAGAGATATCAAACTTCTCAACGTGTATCGGAGAGATGCCATTTGATAGAACCCTCATCATACTTCCCTTCTTCTGAAAGAGACAGCCATATGATGGAGAACAATTTCACGCTCAAACTTCTCAACTTGTCTGGAAGAGATGCCATTTGACGGAAAAAAGAGATTCGTATCAAACTTCTCAACTTGTCTGGAAGAGATGCCATTTGATAGAACCCTCATCATACTTTCCCTCTTCTGAAAAAGATGCCATATGATGGAGAACAATTTCACATCAAACTTCTCAACTTGTCTGGAAGAGATGCCATTTGATAGAAATTGGAAAAAATCACAACAAACTTCTCACCTTGTCTGGATGAGATGCCATTTGTTGGAAATAATAACCTTGATGGGGATGAACAAACTGCTTGAAAAGAGAATTCCATCCGCTGATTTACTGGGAAATCCATGGATAAGAACAAGCTTCACAAATAAGGAGACGACCACTTTTTGATTCCGCTTAGAGGTCTAGGGATAAGAATAAGCTTCTCCAATAAAGAGACTATCACTTGTTGTCAGGTGTAAGTATTCCAAGAGAATTTTGCAACAACACTGCTGGAAAGCAAAGTTTGTCTTCAATGGAAGCCTTCAATACATTCCTTCTAGGAGACAAAGTATTCAAAGGTGCAAAATAAATTCACTTTCCATTTGGAAAACCAATTATCAAAATTGTCAAAGACCAAATTCAATCTAGGAACGAGCTGGAGAGAAACTATCAAGCAAGACACTAACCTATGAGGAATGAACCCAACTGGGGATTTATCCTACCCAAGTGTGGAAAGTAGAACTAAAGCAAAAATATTCCACGAGGGTAAAAACTCGATGGGGAATTATAAAAATCGTATATTTTCTGCCTAAGGCTGACAACTCTATTTTGAGAGAGACACATCACTTGGGGATAAACACGACCAAGGTGAAGGTAGTATGCATTAATGAATGGAACATGAATATGAATGATGAATATGAATGATGTACATGTATGTATATGCGTCATGTTCATGTTGACAAACAGACAAAACAAACACAAGAGATAAATTGACGACGAAATAAACGTCACAACATCCGGATACCCGACCAATCTCGTCAATGTGTAAGCGACCAACAGGGTAAAGAGCCATCCGTGGAGTAATGTCTCGCTATAGAGCTCAAATCTTTTTGAGGGGAGGAAAACTCAATTGGGAAATATACCCAAGAAACCTTTTACTCATAAAACAATTTGTTTTGACAAGGATGAAATAGCTTGTTCTATGCCGGGGAAGAAGACCAACAATCTACCGGAGCGACTTTAATCCAGGCTCAACTGGGTACATCAGGCCTAGCATCTTACCAAAGGCACTGAGTAACAACAAGACTCTACCGTAGAAAAATGAGTCACGCACATAACACTTCAGTGATCCATATTAGAGAATCCCGAGTATGTCGCATTTAATGAGACAATTATTTCACATCTTGCAGTCTAACCATTCTTGGAACAACCATTAACACCCATCTTTTGGTTCGCTAATTCAGTAAACACATGCACACATTAAAACAAACATAGTAAAAAGTTTTTTGTTTCGAAAATCATTATTATTAATAACAGTGTCATTTTTGAAATGAAGATAGAATAAGAATTGCAAGCAAAGGCAAAGGCTCGAATTTTCATTAATGGAATGATAATCTGCCAATAGTGGGATTCCATAGATCTTTACAAAAATTGGAATAAATGGTAATTAAATGGAAAGGGCTACATTAAAATTACAATGATCATTACTTTTTCTAACAACTTTGAATTCCCAGTATTCTCGAGCTCGAATCAGATTTGAGGAATTCGTGGCACACGATGTTGTCATCACAATCCAGTACTGTTACTCGCCGTTATCCCTAACTTTTGCCTAGACTGCCCTTTCAGGTTTTCAATCTAGCGGGATGATTACTTTCTGTTTATGTCTCTAACTTTTGCCTGAGTCACCCTTTCGGGTTTTCGACCCACCGAGACGCTCTTTTTTTTTCCTAAGTCGCCCTTTCGGGTTTTCGACTTACCGAGCTGTTCTTTTATTTCTATTAGGCAAAGTATTTATTAACTGTATCTGCATTTGTAGGACGGGTGAACTTTTCGCCGTCCATCGTTGCGAGGATTAATGCACCGCCTGAAAAAACTCTCTTGACAACATACGGGCCATCATAATTTAGAGCCCATTTGCCCCTAGTATCTGATATGAAAGGCTGGAGTTTCTTAATCACGAGATTGCCTTCCCTGAACACACGAGAATGAACCTTCTTATCAAAAGCCTTCTTCATTCTTTGTTGGTATAACTGCCCATGGCATAAAGCTGTCATCCTCTTCTCTTCGATCAGATTCAAGTCATCATATCTGCTTTGGCACCATTCAGCTTCTGTTAACTTGGCTTCCATCAAAACTCTCATTGACGGGATTTCAACCTCCACAGGGAGCACTGCCTCCATACCATATACGAGCGAGAAAGGAGTTGCCCTAGTCGATGTACGGACCGAAGTGCGATATCCGTGTAAAGCAAAGGGAAGCATTTTGTGCCAATCCTTATAAGTAACAACCATCTTTTGAATGATCTTCTTGATATTTTTGTTGGCGGCTTCCACTGCACCATTCATCTTGGGCCTATAGGGAAACGAGTTATGGTGTTCAATCTTGAATTCTGCGCACATTTCCTTCATCATTTTATTGTTCAGGTTTGATCCGTTATCAGTGATGATCCTATTTGGGATACCGTACCGGAAAATGAGGTTGTTCATGATGAATCGGACTACCACTTGTCTAGTCACATTGGCATAGGAGGCTGCCTCTACCCATTTTGTGAAGTAGTCAATGGTCACTAGGATGAAGCGATGCCCATTGGAAGCTTTCGGCTCGATCATACCAATCATATCGATGCCCCACATAGAAAAAGGCCACGGAGAAGAAAGAACGTTGAGAAGAGTCGGAGGGATATGAACTTTATCAGCGTAAACCTAACATTTATGGCATTTCTTCACATACTTGCAGCAGTCGGATTCCATCGTCAACCAATAATAACCTGCTCTCAACATCTTTCTAGTCATAGCATGTCCATTAGCGTGAGTGCCGAATGAACCTTCATGAATTTCCCTCATTAGCATTTCTGCTTCATGTTTACCTACGCATCTGAGTATGATCATATCGAAATTTCTCTTGTACAACACATCCTGATTCAGAAAGAATTTTTCGGCCAACCTCCTTAAAGTCTTCCTATCCTTGTTTGACGCCCCGGGCGGATATTCCTGTTGTCGTAAGAAACACTCGATGTCGTAGTACCATGGTTTATCGTCAACAACTTCTTCCAAGGTGAACACATAAGCAGGTCTATCAAGGCGCATGATTTCAATCTTCGGCACATCGTTATGCCGATTTACAAAAATCATGGAGGATATGGTAGCCAAAGCATCAGCCATTCTGTTCTCATTGCGGGGTACTTGGTGAAACTCAATTTTATCAAAGAACGTCGATATCCTTCTTGCATAATCCCTATACGGAATCAAGTGAGGTTGTAGAACTTCCCACTTCCCTTTGATCTGATTGATTACCAGGGCTGAGTCACCATATACATCTAGGTTCTTGATTCTTAAATCAACTGCTTCTTCCAGGCCTATGATGCAAGCTTCGTACTCAGCTTCATTATTGGTACAATTGAACGTCACTCTTGCAGCGAAAGGGATATGAGAACCATGGGGAGTTATAATCATTGCCCCAATTCCTTTTCCATACAAATTTACAGCTCCATCAAAAATTAATCCCCAACGGGAACCTGGTTCGGGCCCTTCGTCATGCGGAGGCTCGTCACAATCCTTAAACTTCAAATACATGACATATTCGTCTGGAAAATCGAACTTTACGGGTTCATAATCGTCAATGGGTTGGTGGGCCAAATGGTCGGCTAAGACACTCCCCTTGATGGCCTTCTGAGTGTGATACTCAATATCAAATTCTGATAGTAACATCTGCCAACGAGCAATTCTTCTCGTCAGGGCAGGCTTCTCGAAAATATACTTAATCGGGTCCATCCTTGAAATCAACCAAGTAGTGTGATTAATCATATATTGTCGGAGACGTCGGGCTTCCCAAGCTAATGCACAACAGGTCTTCTCGAGCATGGAGTATCGAGACTCACAATCCATAAATTTCTTGCTTAGGTAATAGATGGTGTGCTCCTTCCATCCCGTTTCGTCTTGTTGCCCGAGCACACAGCCCATGGAATCTTCTAGTATTGTCAAGTACATGATCAAAGGTCTTCCTTCGATCGGCGGGATTAAGATAGGTGGTTCAAGTAAGTAATCTTTGATGTTGTCAAAAGCTCTTTGGCAATCTTCAGTCCACTTGCAGCTTTGATTTTTTTGCAGGAGTTTGAATATCGGCCCACAGGTGGCAGTCATGTTAGAAATAAATATAGAGATGTAATTCAAACGACCTAAAAATCCCCTCACTTGTTTTTCTGTCTTTGGTGCAGGCATCTCTCGGATGGCTTTGACATTGTCAGGATCTACTTCAATACCTTTCTGGCTAACAATAAAACCCAATAGCTTCCCTGAACGAACACCAAAGGTGCATTTGCTGGGGTTCAGGCGAAGCTTGTACCTCCTCAAACACTGGAACAACTTCAAAAGGTATTCCACATGCTCTTCCTCAGTCTTGGATTTAGCAATCATATCATCGACATATACTTCAATCTCTTTGTGCATCATGTCATGGAAAAGTGTCGTCATTGCTCTCTGATAAGTTGTACCTACATTTTTCAAACCGAAGGGCATCACCTGGTAGCAAAATGTTCCCTAAGGTGTAATGAATGAGGTATTTTCCATATCCTCTGGGGCCATTCGAATCTGATTATACCCAGAAAAGCCATCCATGAAGGAGAAAACTTTAAACTTAGTTGTACTGTCGACCAACATGTCGATGTGTGGTAGCGGGAAGTCGTCCTTAGGACTGGCCTTGTTCAGATCTCTATAGTCGACACACATTATGACTTTCCCATCCTTCTTCGGCACTGGTACTATATTGGCTAACCATTGTGGGTACTCTGAGGTGACAAGGAAACCTGCGTCAATCTGCTTTTGAACTTCCTCCTTAATCTTGATAGCCATGTCTATGCGTGATCTCCTCAACTTCTGTTTGACCGTCGGACATTCTGGTTTCAAAGGAAGGCAATGTTCCACGATACGGGTATCCAATCCCGGCATATCCCGGTAAGACCAAGCGAACACATCTGCATATTTTTTCAAAAGCTCTATCATTCTTTTCTTGACGTCGGGGATGAGTAGTGCGCCGATTTTGACTTCCTTCCTATCCTCTTATGTTCCCAGATTAATTACCTCCACCGTCTCTTTATATGGCTGGATGGTCTCTTCCTCATTCTCCAGTAGTCGTGAAATCTTGTCAGGGACCTCTTTGTCATCATCTTCTTCAGCCTCAAACACTGGGAACTCAAAGTCGGGAGTAGGCAATGGGTCATGCTTTTCAATGGGTTTTTTTATGATTAATCTGCACATATGATTAATGTTTTATTTTAGAAATAGACAAATGGAGAGTGCATGCAGATATCTGAAAGTAAATCCTTTTTTATTATTTATTATTTATGCAAATGCGTGGATGGTTTTTTTTTAGTATTACCATTTTTTCCGAAAAGCAAAAAGTAAAAATAACAAAAAGACAAAGGAAATCGAAAAATAACACTTTCATTAATGATTGTTTAATTTTCGAAACAAAATGGCTCAACAAATAACTCTCTTGCTTTGGGCAGAGCAAAGAGGAGATAAAAATTCCAAAATGCATAAAGAGAAAGCCCTACAAAATACTCTCTCACCTTGGGCAGAGCGAGAGGTTATCACAAAATCATTACTTAGAAAGACGAACAACAGATGGGACGTCAACAGCAGTCCAGTTCTGGCACAACACTCCATGCACAACAAAGTCTGGTAAATCCTCTTCAGGATCATCTTTAGTAATTGCGTCGACTTCTGGTGGAGTCAGACTCATGAATCCTCCACTGCGGAAACTTTCCTATATTGGGCAAATGACCACCTCATCCCTTGTAAATCTTGCAGATTCGGGCGAAAAACCAACTCCTTCACGGGCCTTATTCTCACTTAAAACCACGACCTTTCCCCACCCTTCAGACGAACCACTCTCAACAACTTGCCGAGCATCCTTGAAAGAAGAAATGGATGCCCCTCTTTTCTTTATTTCTTTATCAGCAATGGTTAGGGCCTGGAAACGAGTTCCAATAGCATCTTTTGGTTCCACATACGAGAAAGAGGAAAGATGGCTCACAATCATAGCCTGTTCCCCAAATACTGTCACCAGCTTTCCTTGCTTTACAAACTTGAGTTTTTGATGGAGAGTTGAAGTTACGGCCCCTACTTCGTGGATCCAAGGGCGACCCAATAAACAACTATATGCGGCCTTGATATCCATCACTTGAAACGTGATCTGGAAGGTATGAGGTCCAATCGTTATAGGGAAATCCACTTCCCCAATAACAGTTTTCTGGGACCCATCAAAGGTTTTGACAATAACCCCGCTGACTCTCATAGGAGTGCCTTGAAAAGCTAACATCGAGAGAGTTGACTTTGGCATGACATTTAGTGAAGAGCCAGTGTCTATCAGTACACTGGACAAAGCATCAGTCTTACAGTTGACAGAGATATTCAATGCCATGTTATGGTTTATTCCTTGCTCTGGGAGCTCTTCGTTACAAAAGCTAAGATTGTTACAAACAGTTATGTTTGCAACAATGTTGTCGAATTGGCCGATGGTGACATCGTGGTCCACGAATGCTTGCTCTAAGACCTTCTGCAAAGCTTCCCGATGTGCCTCAGAGCTCATCAGAAGAGATAGAATTGAAATTCTTGAGGGCGTGCTCAGAAGTTGATCCACTACATTGTACTCACTTTTCCTGATCAACTTTAGCACTTCATCATCTCCCTTGCTTTGATTTGCATTACTCGACTGGCCTGTCTGCTTAAAAGTATTCTCCATTGGGGTTTCTTTATGTGTCACAGTTTCTTTAGCTTTGTTAGGGAATACCCTCCTGCTTCTAGTAACTCGGCTGACATCAGCAATGCTGACAATGGATGGTAAGGGAACCTCCTTTCCGTTTTCAATCATGGTTGCGCTATATTTGTATGGTACGGCCTTCTCAGGCTTGTATGGAATTGGCCCTGGTACGAAAATGTCCAATGGAGTTGTAGTGATCCTTCTACTATCGTAGGTGATCTCTATGGGTCATGGTTCATTGAATTGTGGTATTATGACAAACACCTCCTCATCAATTTCAGCATCATTAGGGTTTCTAGGATACATTATTCTAATAGACCTCTGATCCAACATCCTCTGGAGATCTTCTCGTACCACGCAACACCCCCGCGGATTAACGGAAAAGATTCTACATGCGTCATAATCATGTATCCCGTTATGAAAGTAGATAAGTTCTGCCAGTTCTGCATGCTTTTGCACTAAGGAACCTCTAATTAATCTGACATCATAGACAGCATAATCTCCCAGACAACCGTGCACCATATTCACTGAAGCCCCCCCATGCGGAGGCAAAGGATTCACTTGAATATTCGGATTGGTATCTTTGAAAGTCAAGACATCATTCTTGATCAGCCTCTGGACATCAGCCTTAAAGCCATAACAGTTCTCAATATTGTGGTCGGGTCCACCTTGGTGATAAGCACAAAATTGGTCAGCTTTGAACCCATAAGTAGGATTCCCGGGCGGAGGAAGGGGAGATTTTATTTGAATGTGCCCCTTCTGTAGCAGAGTTGGGAGCAACTCTGCATAGGTCATTGGTATGGGATCATAAACGTATGTTCTTGGAACACGGTGGTTGTTGTACCGGGGGCGAGCCTGTTGTGGAGCTTGTTGATGTCGTTGCTGGAATTGTGGGGGGGTGATGTTGATGTTGTGCATTGATTTGTTGATTATGAGGGAAATGGGGTCGATAAGTGGGGCCTAAAGCTGGATTAACAACCGGGGTAATTGCAGCTACCTGCTGCTGATACTTTCTTCTCTGATAAATGGCGCTGACGTCTTGCTCTTTCTTCTTATGGAAACCGTTCCCGAACTTTCTGACACCGCTGGATGCACCTGCTTCTTTTACTAAGCGTCCTTTTCAGACGGCTTCTTCAAGCCGCATCCCCATATTTACCATTTTAGTAAAATCACTGGGCGCGCTTGCGATCATGCGGTCATAATAGAACGTGCTCAAAGTCTTCAAATAAATCTTGGTCATCTCCTTTTCCTCCAGAGGGGGGCATATTTGAGCTGCAACCTCACGCCATCTTTCAGCGTACTCCTTAAAACTTTCCTTGTCCTTCTGAGACATGCTTCGGAGTTGATCCCTGTCCGGAGCCATGTCAAGATTGTACTTGTAATGTCTAACGAAAGCCTTTCCTAGGTCATTGAAGGTTCAGATCTTTGCACTGTCTAAACTCATGTACCATTTTAGGGCGACACCTGTTAAGCTGTCTTGGAAATAGTGAATCAGTAACGGGTCATTGTCCTGCTGGGTGGACATTTTCCTGGCGTACATAATTAAGTGGCTTTGAGGGCATGAGTTCCCTTTATACTTTTCAAATTCTGGTGCTCTGAACTTGTGTGGGACCCTGACATTAGGGACCAAGCATAGATCAGAAGCCTTTCTTCCAAACAAATCCTGGCCTCGAAGAGCCCTTATCTCGTTTTGCATCTCCAGAAAGCGGTCTTGGAACTCATCCAATCTCTCGTCCACTCCTATATTTTCACTTGGTGCTGTGTGGAAAGGGGGTTCTTCATTGTAATGGGCGGCGTGTACTATAGGCTGAGCAGTAGTCATCACAATAGTGACATGTGAAACGTGTGGTTGATGAACCCCTGGTATGAAATCATGAGGGATGCCCCAAGGGAAACCAGTGGATACAACATGTTGGGAATCGTTGCTAGGTACTGCGGTCGTTGGGATAGCCATGGCCTCGGTCCTCTGTCCAGTCTCCAGAGAGTTTTGCGATGTCTGATTATGAGCAGCTGCCATTGTTTCCATCATATTAGTGAGCCTCTCCAAACTGTCCTTCAGAGCGGTTACCTCTCCCATAAGCTCTTGATTCTCTTGCTCGAGTCTTTCCATCCTTCTTCGACGGTCGGCTCCAGTTTTGTATGGACGAAACAGTTTGACGACTGGGTAAAAAGACACATGTGAGTTTTTATGTTTTGACGAATGCAAGGAATGATGGAAATATATGGATGCAATGTCACAAAAAAATAAATTATTTCCAGGAGAACATTCATAAGTATCATAATTTGCAACATTCAGAACATCACAGAGGTCAAGGATTGAATGAAAACTTCAAGTTTCAATCATTCTCATTCATCAAAGTTTTAAAACATAAAATACAAAGATCCTTGTTCATTAACTATTACAACAGTACATCATCAAATATTTTCTTAAATAGATAAACAAAATAAAAGAAAGATTACAACAATAGGACTAATTCTTTGATCTTCGGGCATCACACTCTTTCACTTCTTCTTTGAATGTCTTCAACATAGTCTGGCAGATTGACAGGAAGTAACTCACGGCCGGATACGATCCGTCATCTTCAAATTCTCCTCTTGCCATAGAAAGCCGGAAAGGTAATTCCTCCATCTGCAGGTTGCACCATTCGATAATCCGATTAAGCTTATCACGATACATATCCCTTTCTTCAATCCGCACCTGTATAGCTCGTTCGTATCCTTGGAAATGACCTTGCACTTCTTCTCTTGCTGACTCCCAGATATTGCGATCCTTAAGTAAAGCCTCATAATGTTCTTTCCAATATCGGGCATTTCCTTCAGCACGATTTACCTCTTAGCATTTGTAATCCCAGTCTTCCAAGGTAAACTTTGAGACACTCATGGCTTGAATTCTAAGTTCATATTCTTAATTCGAGCTTTTCACTGCCTGGTCAAGAGCTACAGTGAGTTCTTCAATTTTCTTCTCAAATTTAGCCCTTTCATTCTTCGCTTTCTTAGTTGCTCTGATGTACCAATCTTCATTGTTTGCACTTCTTCGACAAACTCGGTTCAGACCTTCTTTTAGGTGAACAACCCGGCCATAAGTCTGATCCAGACACCCTTTGACATTGTTTTTCTTTCGTTCCTCTTCATCAGCTTTTTCATGAATTGCTTCAAACTGGGCGGTTTTACGGGTAAGGTCATATTTTAGCTCATTCTTCTCATAATTAACCTGGTGTAATTTCGTACTAAGCTCTTCATTTTCCTTCCCAAGACAGGCTATCCTGGCTCTAAGTTCCTCTACCTCTTCGAAAGAAACTGGCACCTATTCAGGGGTAGGGGGCCTAGGGAGCGCTTCTACTGAAAAAGGTAACTTGACAATCTTAACCCTTTCAAGAACCCACTGTCGATATGGCATTCTAACCACTCCATCTCTTTTTCTTAAATCAGTGCCTCTTGTGTGGACCTTTTCCCAGGACCGACAAATTCGGTGAAGTAATGCTGGATTCCCTATACCCCTATCATGAAGGATCATTTCTTCTAACTCTGCATCTTCTGGTTTTCCTAGCATGGGGTACTCGTATTGTCGTATAGCCAAGACAGGATTATAACTGATGCACCCTTTTGATCCCATCAGTGGCACATTTCGGAAGTTCCCGCAACTCATAATGATTTGATCTGCATCTAACTTGTTGGGATACCAAATGATATTCCTTTCTATGAGTGAAACTAGCATTTGGGACCATTCCCCTCTCGTCATTCTGGGAATTAGTGAGTGGCGCTTGAAGACATGAGAGGTAAGCCATTTATAGAGCAAAGGGAAACAGAAGGTTAAAGCACTGCCCTTCCTTTCATGGCGAAGATGAAGATTATGGAATACATCTGCTAGTAATGGGTACACCGGGATTTGACCCCCTTTCGAAACTGCCCAGAATATGTTTATTACAGCGACGTCAATAAACTCTTCGAGAGTCGGAAACAAAACCAAACCATATATCAGGAGAGCCAATATATTCTCCAAATCAGCCCATTGGCATTCTTTTGTCAACCTCTAGCTCTCCTTTTCTAGATAAGACCTTGGAAAACCCCAAAGTTCTTCTCTCTTCTTCCAATTTGCTTTGGCGATCGGGACAGAGAGTCGTAGAGCTTCTGCCAATTCTTCTATCTTGGGATTCTGAGTAACCATAGCATAGGGTGCTCTCCCTTTCATGGAGAAACCCAAAAGAGCTTCAAATTCTCCTAAAGATGATGTTAACTGGAAGTCCTGGAACAAGAAACTCTGCATTGGGGGATCATAAAACTGTGCCAGGGCCATGAGGGCAGGAGTCTGTACGTCAACCTCAAGAAGATGGAGCACCTGACCAAATCTTGCTTCTATAGCTCTTTTGTAAGAATCTGGCATCTTTCCTAAGAATTCCATAAGGACAACTGTGTTGGGCATGGAAGCCCTTAGTGGCAAAGCTCTCCTTTTCTCTGACCCCATGGATATTTTGAATGCAGGATACAATGAATGTGTTCTCCCTGAAATAGAAAATGTGTAAGTTATAATGCATATGCCATATGAATGCACAAAAGTTGGATTCGGGATATTACGAAACCTCTTAATATGTGGGCTCTAAAATATGGGTCTATGTTTATTACCCACAAAGTCCCATCACATGCTAGTTTCTATAGTGATGAATTTCAAAGAAACTCGAGGTCATGGATCCTAATCATATTATCGCCCCGCCACAGGCTAGTTGTATTGCAATGATAATAACGATAAGATCTACCTCGGGTGGCATTCTCATGTTAGGCCCTCTAGAGGCGAGCCCTTGGAGACTAACACTACACAACAACCAAAATGGTAACTGGTCCTTAAAGTGGGTCCCAAAATCACATCCCTCTCGTGAACCAGGTCACGCGACAGGCTAGCTGTGTTGTGACAAGATCCATGAAAAGTATAACTATATGGGGGAGCTTTCATGTTAGGCTGGCAAGGAGCGAGTCCTTTGAGACTAACACTAATAACTACCAATTCTAACTTAGGTGTTCCCTCTTCTTTTTTCAAAACTCAAGTACAAATTCATACTCGTGACGTAACCCCAAGATCCAACAGAAGAATATAATAATGAGCAATATAATGAAAGGGAAAGCAATAAATAAGCATATAAAATATTTAATAGTAAATAAGGAAAACAATCAAAACAAAACAGCAAACAAACGCAAACTATCCTAAGCTAGGCTCGACTCTCTTATGCATAAAGCAACATCCCCAGCAGAGTCGCCAGCTGTCGTTCCTCGAAAAATATGATCCTAAAACAAACAACAGAGTCGCCACCTAATTCTATTTATTCTAACTAGAGAAAAGGGAGATATAGACACAACCTAAATGGGATAAGAAATGGTCAACGAAACCACTAATCTAAGTTCGGGAGTCAGTTATGCAAAGGGAAGGTATTAGGAACCCCTCACGTCCGTTGTACTCAACGGGAACCTCTTAGTCTAATTTGCGCTTAAATGTTGATTTATGCTATTGTCTTCTTTTAATGATTAAAGTTTTTATTATTATGCTATTGTCTTCTTTTAATTATTATTACGGGGGGAAAGATTAAAGTTTTTATTATTGTGCTCACGAAGGATTAAAATCCCCGTGCCTACGTATTCCCTTGTGCAATAGGAAAGTCAGAGCTTCGTAGTTCATGCGACTACAGTTTGTGTTTTTTAATTGAACGATTGTTTGAAAACGCTTTCTAATCTACTAAGTGTTGGCTTATACTCGCGGCGGAGGTTGAAGCGCTAGCTTGTTTGCGAGATAGAAAGATTTTTAACAATGTTCGTTTATAGAAAAGATGTTTGATTTTTATTAAAGTGTTTTAAACGAGAGGGCAAATGAACCACAACGCGTGGGGCCAGCCCATGAGTGATTGCATCCAAGAACATGCGGAGTGCTAGACTCCGAAGTTCAGTTACTCGCTGATTAATTATGAAAAAAAATAGTTGGGATTGGTTGGTAGGTTTTAAATTGTATTTTCTTATTGTGAAAGGGTGAATGAATTACAAATCGAGGGCTAGCCCCAACAGTAACTCAATTAAAAAACCCGAGGAATGCTAGATTCCTGAATTTAGTTCTTTCACAATTTTAATTAGAGATTTAAGTTTTGAAAATGAAAGTGCGAATGAATTACAAATCAGGGGCTAGCCCCAACAATAATTCAATTCAAAAACCCGAGGAGTGCTAGATTCCTGAATTTAGTTCTTTCACGATTTTAATTAGAGATTTAGATGTTTTTGAAAACGAAAGAGCGAATGAATTACAAATCAGGGATTAGCCCCAACAATAATTCAATTCAAAAACCCGAGGAATGCTAGATTCCCGAGTTTAGTTCTTACGTTAATTGATTAAGTGTATTAAGATGTTTGGCAATTATTTGGATGAATTAGGGTTTAATATTTGAGAAACAAAGGAGTAAATGAAACACAACTCGAAGGCTAGCCTCAAGAGTGGTTCATTAAAGAACCCGCAGAATGCTAGATTCCGAAGTTCAATTCCTCGTTAATTAATTAATATGCGTAAATTCGTGCAGGTGGCGATCACATAGGTGACCAACTTACATGTGTGCAAAAGGTTTACGTGCTTCGAATGTATTTACTTGGCGTTGGACCAAGACATTAAATTATCTTTCGAAAAGTTTTATGTTGTGGTGATCGCGTTCATATTTTTACTTAATAGTGGGCATAACATATCATAAACATATAACCAACTCACAAGCAATGATAATCGAATACGAACGATCATACATCTATGCAAACAATAAACATCAGGATTAATCGCCTACACATTCCTTAAGCTTTTGACAGGAAAAATCAATAAAAAAAATACTAATAATAAAATTATCTAGAATTTATTCCTAAGAAATTATTATATATTTCTCTTGAACTTATTAAATAAAAAAAGGTAAAAGGTAAAAAATAAATAGTTAACAAAATTTTTTAAGAGTGGGAATGCTAGATAGCGTTCCTATTAGTATTTTTTTTATTTTTTATAAAAAAGAAAAGTTGTAGAACAAAAGGGGAACAATAAAAATATGATGAGTTTAAGATAGGAGGTAAATCCAGCCCAAAAAAGAAAAAAAAAGGGCGGGCTTCTGCTGACTGGGCCGATCCCCAAAAATCCAAAAAAAATGGAAGAATCCCAACGATTCTTACAAACCCCAGCCGTATAAACACTAACATCTGTCAATTAAATGAGGTGGAGGAATTTAGGGGTTGATAACTCATCATAAAGGCTAAGCCGCATGCCTTGGGAAAACGAAAAGAGAAAAAAGACTTGGAAATCCAAGTGGTTAACATGCGTTGAAAATCCGAGAATTAAATGGAAGCAGACCATTGGCCTTTCTCTTTGAAACGATAAGAATATAATACTACGAATCTCCCTTTTATTAAATTCCAATTATCAGAAATAAATTACGTTTAAAGTTAGTATTAAAATAAAATGAAGAAACATCCTCTCTAAACAGAAACCGAGTCTTTTATGAGTTTCAAAATCAATCAAAACTCCCCCTTTTACATAGACTCAAACCAGTTAACTTCCTTTTCAAAATAACAACATCACAAAATCCTCGTCGTCATTGCATCATCATCGACACACCGCCCATAATCAACATGAGATCAAAGATCGTCGGTCAAACAGAGCAAAGCACAACAAAAAAAACCAAATTATAAACCCTAGCCCCACGAATCGGTCTCTTTCGAGTTAAATCACAACACCAAGGTCTTCATGCAACAATACAAATGCTCAGAACACACAATCCAAACGACGAACAATCGGAAACAAACAGAGTGAGAAACATTACCTTCTGAAAGTTATCGGAGTGAAAAAGTCTCCAGGTAAATGCTTGTTCGACCGCGTTATCTTCCTCTCGCTTCTCCTTATCTGGATCCTCCTTTTTCTGTGTGATTGTTGTATTGAGTTCTTTTTCGTAGGGGTTCGTATGCGGATAGTTTTTTTTTGTGTTTTTGAATATCTGTGCGATTAGGTTTTTTTTTGTGTTTTTGAATATCTGTGCGATTAGGGTTTCAAAATTAACATTAACCGAAGGATTTCTTCCCGTTTGTTGTATCTGTCTTTCGCTTTCCCTTGGGTAAAAGCATTTTTTCCCATTTTGTGAAAGTTTCGATTCCGCCCCCTGCTGAGGTTTTTGTCTGTACTTTTACCATTATTCCTTTTGACTTAGTTCTCCTTGGTTCAGGGTGAACTGAACTGGTCCAACTCGGATCGAATTAGTTTTCTTTTTTTTGAATGACTTAGTCCCTTTTACTGTCATGAAACTCCTACCTTTCAAACACTTATTTCCTTCTTTTAACTGTGGTGAAATTTTTTTTACAGGGTTAACGAAGCTTCCATCAAATGCACATTTGAACAAGCCCAAACATGCATTGGTAATTTCCTCCATAGTTTCTCTGGAGCTTAACAGGTGATTCTATACGAAGTCTTGCAACATCTCTCAACAAGCTTATCGACTAACGCAACAAATTCGCTTCTTCCGTTGCTTAACTTGTTTCCATTAGTTCTGCAGAATTGGCTTGGAGGGGCCCGCTTTCTTCGACGTCTTTCCAGTTGGCATAAGACGTCCGGAGTCTCATTACTTCATTTTTCAATATTAAACCTGTGTTTTTTTGCTGCTGCCAATTTCTTTTAGGTAGTATTCCCTTGATATTTGAATGGAATTTGATTACCTAAAACAAGAGTTTACTTGTTGTTGGCATTGTCGATTTTACTGCTTCGAGCCTGTGTGTTACAAATTGTAAATGATTGTCAATGCTTGAATTTAACATAATATTCTCTTGTCAAGTCGCATTGCATATTTCGCTTGGGACTTGACGTTACGGGTCATGAGGCGAGATTTCAGGTTGTGTTGGTTGTGAGAGGCTTGGGCTAAGAGCCGTGTAGATCGAATCCGCAAGAACAACGTTGCATAAGTTGCAAAGGATATAACAGAGATGTTCTGCAGGTGCAATATGGACATTGTAGCTTGACATGATCTCTTTTCTTTCTCTCTTTTTTTGTGTGGTTGTATTTCTTCATCTTTCTTGTAATTTAAATCCATGTATTTTGTCATATCTCTTGTAATTTAACTCTATGTATTTTGTCATATATCTTTTAATTTAACTTTATGTTAATCCATGCATTCTTCAAAATTTCTCTCTCAAAGCTTGGCTCAAAACACAAATTGTCATTTTTAACCACAAGGCCCAGCATAAAAAATGCACTTGTATTAGATTCAAGCATGCCTTGGCATTGCTACTCATGGCCTTCAATTGAACTAAGGCTTAAACAAACATAAATACATCACATTGCCATAAAATTTAAGGAAACAAAATCAAATCAACACAATGACTTAGGGTCCAACACGTCTCGTCTTTATATCTTGCACTCCTTAACAATGTCTCATTTTGAGCAATCTTTAGAAACGGCTAATGACATTTCCTTCAATGGGACCCTAACTCCTTCATTTATTTAAGATAACTCCTTCATTTATTTAAGAAAACTTTGAACTCTTAATAATTCATGAGTTTGAAATCTTGGATCATAATTTTGAAATTAGCCAAATGATGGCAATCTCTTAAAATCCAAGGAATTCAATCAATCCTTATTTTGTTGATGGCTTTGACCTTGTCAAATAAATTTCCTCAATGACTATTAAAGTGGCCTGACAAAGAAATGAGATCCTTAATTCATGCTTCACTTGATAATGATAGGCCATACGTACAATAGATAACCTTCAGACATGAAAACATTGAATATCACTTAATCAGGGACTTAAGCCCAAGCGTGTGAAGATGGTGTCGTAGAGAGGAAAAAAGTATAGTCAAATCCTCAACTCTTTTCTAAACAATCACAAATAAAACGTGCAATCCCAATTCTTCAAAACATCGCTGATCCCATGCCCTAGGAACAATGATATGTATGATATGAACATGACCTAAATGTAATGCGCATATGAGAGACACAAACCGCAATGAGGGCAAATTTTGGGGTGCAACAGTAAAGTTTCCCCATAAGGTTGCTCGGAAAGACCTGACGATCTTCTGCCCACGTATGTTCATTGACCAATGAAGAATCAGAGCGACGTAGTTCCCCTCAATAGGGAAGACAATGCATTGAAGAAAAACAAACAAACAGTTGCCATTGCTGAGAGTATCTGAATACTGATGGCTTTATTTGCTTCCTGAAGACTCCAGCTTAATGTGTACCATCTGGTAAAACAACCGTGACACCGGCTCCATTGTGATTAGGCATTGTGTTTTGGAGTACATTTGGGCGAGGAGCGAAATTGATCGCTTTGGAGTCAATTAGGTCATGTACCTTGTTCTGAAAAGTCCAACATTTCTCAATACTGTGCCCCTGGGCACCCGAATGGAATTTGCATCTGGCATTTGCATCAAAGTTTGGAGGTAGATTATCAGGAGAATGAGCTCTCATGATACGAAGCTCGACTATGTTCAACTTTAGCAGCTCTGGAAGCAATACAACATATGGGCATGGGATGGGATCAAGTCTGCGGTTCCTCACTCTTGTTCTTTCCTGAGTTACTGCAGCTGTTTGGTAGTAACCTTGAGAACAACCTCTGTCTCGGCCCCTATACACAACATTGGTCTCTCCTTCTCTTCGTCTTTGGCCATTGCCAAAAGGCTTTTTTCACACCAGAAGAACCAACACTATTTGCATCCTGGATCCTCCCCAATTTTAGGAAATTTTCTATCCTTTATCCAACGATGATAATATCAGCAAAAGCGATTGACGGGAAAGGGGCCAGACAATCCAAATATGCACCTTGCAAGGTGCTCATAAACATGTCTGCCATTTCCCGATCGAGCAATGGAGGTTGAACCTGTGCAGCCAATTCACGCCACCTCTGGGCGTATTCCTTAAAGCTTTCCTTAGGTCCTTGAGACAAGTTCTGCAACTGAGTGCGGTTCGGAGCCATATCAATATTATATTGATACTGCTTGAGAAAAGCTTCAGCTAAATCTTTCCAGCTTCGAATAGAGACCCTGCTCAGCTTCAAGTACCAACTCAATGAAGCTCCGGATAGACTATCTTGGAAGAAATGCATCCAAAGTTTCTCATCATTAGTGTGATCCGAGATTCTTCCAAAGTATGCATGAATGTGAGTTCTAGGGCACGTGCTGCCATTGTACTTGTCAAATGATGGCGCTTTGAACTTTGGAGGGATTCTGACTCCTGGCACTAACCCAAGACTGGTTACATCGATGCCTAGGGAATTCTGACATTCCATGGCCTTAATCTTCTCTGCCAGCTCTTCATACCTGCGGTCATTGATCTCATTCATATTACCCATGTCAGCATCTAGTAGAGTGAACTGGTCCTCTTGTGTGTCTTCATTACGGGCTACAGTCCCATTTAGATTTGGCCCTCCGTTACGGGCAACGTTGGGATCCATGTTCTCAGTCAGTGTTCTAGTATTAGCAATTCCCTGGGGTTGCTCAACCATCAGCCTGAGACGCTCCTGGTTTTGGGCCATGCTAGTCATCATTTCCATGAACTGATCCATCCTCTATTGGAGTTCATTAAGATCAGTCTGCATTCATTCATCCATTCTTACTCGGTTTCTTTTTGTTGGATACCGATAAACGCATTGACCATCTATATTGCCTGAAGTTGAATAAGTTAGGAAGTCCGAATAACCTGTAAAAATGAGAAATATGCAAATCATGCAGTAAATGCGTATGATATGTTCATGAGGATGCAACATGCGGCCCTGCAAATGAGTAAGCATGTGTTAGTACTATAAGTATGTAGAGGATGTTATGTAATGCACTAGCATGTTATCAAATGTCTGGCGATCACTGTCTAATGTTGGTGCTGAGAAGATAATCATGTGCTATTGAAGAGTCATAATAACAGTACCACCGAAATCCCGGATCTCAGGACCAAAGGACCATGTAAAACCTGATCATAATACTGAATAATGATGACAAAGCGGGTATGTTGGAAGTTTTAGGGTTCCTGCAAACCTGTAAACCCCTCCCATCTCACAGGTATGCTACTCCGAGTCAACATTACAGACTCTCAAAGCCGGATAGCAATAATACGTTCACCATTTCCGAGAAATGGCTCATGACCAAATCAGGGAATCGGTTTGGCATTATATACTACCCAGGGAGGTGTCAGTTGAGTACGGGGAAAACAAGCATCCCTCATCAGTCCCCAGCTTCAAGCACTGAATCGAGAAACAATAGTACATTCATCCCGAAGGGTACAATACTATCATCATACGAACAATTTGCCTTGACTTGGTTCCTATGAGAGAACCAGGCCATCCTATGCGAGTTCCCTGTGGGCCTTCGATTGCGTGTGGGTTTGCCAACAAATGTGGTCTGCCACTGTCATCACTGGAGAGGGATGTTTCCACAAAGGTTCTCAATGATCGGTCCCCTGACTGCACATAACTATCAAGGTTGTGTATTGCCCCATAAAGATTCTGGCATCAATACATTTCCGAGAAGGTCGCAAGTCTGGGTGTGGAACTCACTACTACCAACATAGCAAGATGACATGAAGCCAAAGTGGAACCACTCTAAGTCCTAGGGTGCACTCGAGCCCCGATTACGAGCTCATCTCACAGTAACCCCATCCCACAGAAAAAATGAAACCAGCACATCCCAGTATATCTGATGCATGGAAAATAAATACTGAAAGCAGTAAATAAACGTTGTAAAGTAAAACTGTAAATGAAAACAATAAAGCTAAACTAAAGCACACAACAACAAACAGATAAATACCCAAAGAAACAAAAATAGACAAGCGCTAGGATTGACTCTACGAGGGAAACCAAAGATTCTGGGTTCGATCCCCAACACATTCGCCAGCTGTCGCTCCCGGGATTTTCATCCTAGTACAAACGCGAAAGTGGCGCGGAAAAGGTAGAGTCGCCAGCCAGACACTTTTATCCCGAAGGAACAGGAAAGGTAATGCTGCACAAACCCGAGGAAGAAGGAAAAGACGAGGCCTTACGAACCAAAGATCTGGGTTCGAGAGTCGGTTACGACCTGGGAAGGTATTAGCACCCCAGATCGTCCTCCGTACCCGACGAGTTCCACGCTTGCTTGTTTATTTCAAAGGGTGTGAAAGAATAAAGATGCTGAATAAAACTGCTGATTGGAATAGATATGAGAAAGGGAATTGGAAAAGAAGATGGAAATAAAGGGGGAAAATGTAGGGAAAATAAAGAATGTGCTCGAACGGGCCCTACCCCGCTGCCTACGTACCTCATCGGGAAAATGAGGATCAGATTCGACGTAGTTCGCCTAACTAAGGTGGGAACTTTTTGTTTTTTAGGATGACGTTGCCATAGTTCTAGCTCAGGTGTTACAGGCTCTGACTCGAGGGTGCTTACCGTATCGCTGTTTGAACTATTGAGGCAAGTCGCATTCGTCCGCAAAGATTAGGAGATGAGAAGAGAAGACGCGATGTCTTTATTGGTTGTCTTTTATGAGAAGTGTTTTGACTTTATTATTTGTGAAGGTAGCCTCATGATTAGACTTGTGCGTCATGCTAGACAAGCTCACACTATTCCAAGATGGAATGAATATGAGTGCCCCATGGAATAAGGCTATACACAAAAGGTTATTTCAAGCCTTTATTAAATGTCTTTTGGATTTTTGTTTGAAGATGAGAAAAGAAGACTCAAATGGAGAAAAGGACAAAACTAGGGAGACTAAGACACAACCCTAAGTTATTCATTCAATGGATGTCCTAATGGTTAGTGTGGCTTCTAAATCTAATAAGAAGAAAAGAGATTTAGAAACTAACTTACTTCCTAAGGAAGTTAAGTTGTTTCTAAGAGAGCAAAAGGGAAAGCCTATGATCAAAGCACAAGGTGCTAAGGCAAACACAATTAAAATGCATAAGAGATGAGAATGAAGTGATACTTACCTCAATCTCCCCTTACAAAACAAATGTTAGCATGGTAAACATGACAAAAAATAAGGTAAACAAATACCAAATTAATTCCTAAGGGAACTAAGACCTAAATTAGACTCAATCTAAAGTTTAGTGAACCTAAAGGCAACGCAATGCAAAATTCAACAACCTATAACAGCTACCAAATACAAAAACAGCAATGAAATACCATGTAACACACAATCAGATTTTTACAACACATACACAGCATGCAAGACAGGTGTAAAAAGTCACCAACAACATGAACTACAGAACAAACAACATACATTTTACAGCTCCTATATGCAGAGACAACTATGAAATGTAAAATGCAGTTTTGATTATTTTCATTTTTTATGCACAAATTCAATCATGAAATGCTCAATTAATATGAATATGCAATATGAATATGGACCAAGCACATAATTGAATGTCATGATTATTTTTTGAGGGATTATGCAAGAATGCACCACATGATTTGTTATGCAACAAGTATGCAAAATATGGCACATGAACATGGCATATGAACATTGATCATGAATATGCAACATGATACATCAACAAGAATGCCAAGCTTAATGCAAAATTCATAATTGAATTGATGTGAATGATGTGATCAAACATGCAACTAAATGCACATACATACATGGTTATGTTAAATGGAACATATACATTGATACAATGAAATGCAAATAAGTTAACGAAACGTGCGAAATATGCAAAAATAGAATGCAACATGATTATTTACATGACAAAAGGTGCATGGACATAGCAACAATATGCAATAAGTCAATTCATGCACAAAATATGCGAAATGGACGGAAGCGTGTCGAAACGACTCGAAATGGAGGAATGAGATGTCGAAACTAATCTTGAAAATTCCCTAAAATCAGAACATATCAATCTATGGTGGTAAAGGGGGAATTAATGACCAAGTGTAACACGGTGGGAGAACTGACTTTTAGTCATGTTGCGGATAGCAAGAGTCGCCACCGACTTTTATTTTATCCATAAGGAAAGGGCATAAAAGAACAGGAAAGATCTATTTTTAAAGACTTGAGTTCGGGGGGTAGGTTATATAAAGGGAAGGTATTAGCACCCTTTATATCCATGGTTATCCATGGGCTCTTAGTTACTTAGCTCACTTTAATTGTTTTTGAAAAATGTAGTGTGTGATTAGAAAAATTTCTTTACGTACTTTGTCATGACCCTCGTATGGGTGTATACAAAGCCTAGTTTAGAAATTGTGAGGTGTAAAAGTAATTTTGAAGGTGTGAGCAAGTAACTACGAGATACCTACCCTAGATTAAGTCTTTCTTATTCTTTTATGTTCTTTCAAAGGGTAAGACTATCCCTACTATTAAGGAGTAGGTAGTCATTACCTTGGATGTTATTAAGGGACATGTGTAGGGTCATTGTATGGTCATAGAAGGCAACTTTAGGGGTGTCTTTAGCAATTCGTATGGACTATCATCATTTATTCGAAGGGACAAGATCATTATTCCGTAGGCAACCTCGAAGGGACTTGATCTTTTAAACTGTAGGGACTATGATGATTTATATTCGAAGGGACTTTGCTTAAGACATCCCTATATTCGAGGGACTTGACCATTTTATTTTAAGGCAACCACTATGCCAAACAAGACCTTAGACAACGCTTTTTTTAGCCTTACACAGCGCTTTAAAGCGCTGTCTAAACCTCCGCTGCTAAAGGTTTAGACAACGCTTTTTAAATCTTAAAAGCGCTGTCTAAGGTACCCTTAGACAGCGCTTTTAGGAATACCTTAGACAACGCTTTTGATAAAAGCGCTTTCTAAGCCCCTATACCTTAGACATCGCTTTTGGTGAAAGCGCTGTCTAATCCCCTCCTATTTTAATTTTTTTAGGTATACCTTAGACAACGCTTTTCAAAAGCGTTGTCTAAGCCCCCCCTTAGACAGCGCTTTTGCCAAAAGTGCTTTCTAAGCCCCCCCCCCCCTTAGACAGCGCTTTTGGGTAAAGCGCTGTCTAAGGTATACGAAATTTTTTGCAGCTTTTGTTTTAAACCACATTTTTTCCAGGTTTATAAACCAGAATTTCTACCTGTTTTCAAGCAAATTTTGGCAGACAAATATCACATTTTATATATGCCATTTCAAACCATTTTGGCCTTTTTTCTACCAATTTTTGGCTAACAAATATATATATACCAATTCAAACCAATTTTGCCTTAAATGTATCAAAATATATACAAATTTATGTACAAATTTACAAGTCATTACATATACTACAAATGTACAATATAATTACACATATTATCTAATCCATCCAAATTAAGCATTGCTCCAAATATATACATAGGTCCTGAAACAACACAAAGATTGTAATTCAATTAATAAACAATATTATAGAAATTACAACGTTACACATATCTAAATTCTCAACAATTAAAGTAAGACTACAATATTATACCTCATAAAACATTGAGCTCTATAATGAATTGACACCATTCCTCTTTGATTTCGTCCACTTGATCTTTTGTATAATATCGACACTTGAATTCATCAAAGTACTACATAATAATATAACATAGTTTGATTTAATTTCAACTATTTAATTATATGAGATATGTGTAAATATAAAAATAACTCATAAGTTAGAAATACATACATCGGTGGGAATCTCTAATCGGCCCAAAACAAGAGTATCTCGCATAAACCTCAACATGAAATACCCGCAATTTATTTGATTACGTTGCTGAGGACACTACATATGAAAAAAAATATGGATAAATCCTAAGTTTTATCAAGTGTCATCACTAATATAATAAAAAATGTGATAATTAAAAATATACCGCCACTCGAATCCATGTAATGGAGTTGGTGCCCCTCTTTGATGTTTGGATATCTCGTTGGGCTCGAAAAGCTTGTAGGATGCTAATAAAATAAAAATGAAGTAATTAGAACAATTCACATAAACTAAGAAATACACACAAGAAAATTTTGAACATTCTCACTTACGTGTCAATTATGACCTTCATATCCGGGTATGTTGTCCAATCATTTCTTAACGAGTCAAGATAATAAACGATTTCTCTGATAGGATTGATTGCGAGCAACAACCAATGTCCACTGTAATGATTAAGCAAATGTTAGATGTCAACTTGGAAAAAAATTATAATAGATGAATTTAGAATGAAATTCTAACCCGGTATATAAAGAACAACTTCTCCGTATCTTTGTTGGCCATGAGGATTCTAAGAACGTACTCTGTCACGGTATCCGGTCTACTTAAGATTGAACTTAAGTTGACGGTCGCAGGTGCTAAGAATCCAAATGACACGTCCAAACCATTGGGGCGCATCAATTTGTCATACAAAAACCTTATATAAAAACATCATTAACATTAGACACCTCTTTTGAAACATAAAGTAAATAAGTTGTTCAATTAATATAACAAAGTAGACCGGATTTACCTGATATATGTATTGACAACAATGACGCCGATTTCTTCACTTTTAAAAACTTGCATGAAGTCTTCATTACCAATCATTTGGTCGTGATCAAAGCTGAAAATACCTACCTCCATATACACAAGCCGAACACCTCCGGTCGGTATATCGGTCATCTCTAGAAATGTCTGGAGGCACGACCTATACTTGGTGGTAGGTTTTTTCCTAGCTACGGTCTTCTTAGCACCAGCACTTTTTACCTGTGCGGAGGCGTTGCTAACCTCCTTTTTTTGTTGTGCGGAGGCGTTGCTAACCTCCTTTTCTTGAAGCTACATATCATATAAATAGTTAGATCAAATTAAGAATGTAATAACTTCCATTAATATATGCCATATAATTGTATTGTACCTATTTTCTTGAAACCACGGACTCGGTATGCCGCGAAATAGCATTATCTTTTGATTTGGATTTTGTGGGAGTCTATTTAACATAACCAAGGAAAATATGTATGTAAAATGCGCGTAAAAACTTTGAATATACACATTAAAGTTAACACAGGTTTTAGGCATACCTCATATCCTACGCATATGAGGTTTGTCGGCCATGCAACAAACGAACCTACTGCTTCGTCCATCGTTGTTGCATCCGAACCATCGTTAGGATATGGTAATGATGCATTCGGCTCAACTGCAATATCAACCGATACTTTCAAACATCCAGCTGGGAGCTCTCTAGTGTGGAGTAATACTCCGCTAACGTTATGCACTTTTCCCTTGCCAACCATCCGATAGTATGGTGACGACAAATATAGCTGACAATGGGAAATGCCCTAAAACCAATAATAACAAGAAATTGTTAATGTGTATATATGTCAAATACATAATTTAAGCAAATAGTTCAATTTAAGACAATTATATGTAATTACCTCTGGAATGTTCAGCTGAAAGGTACAGTTGATACTGTCTTTGTCTGAACCATCTTTGAAACATGCTGAGGCGCTAGCCTCTCTTTCTCTCCTGAATTCATCAAGCTCAGCTTGCACGGCTTCCAATTTTGCATGAAGCTCCCGATTACTAGGATCCTTTCCTTTTTTAACACTCAGGGAGGTCGGAGTGACTCCAAATCCCTTACCCCTCACCCGACCAGAATAGTCAGGGACATCTAATGCCCGACTAAGTATGCTCCTAGTATCATCGGGAGATAAGACTGAGATAGCGCCTCCTGAAAAATCAGATGAATATCGTATACTTGTCAAATATTTGTGTATAAAAATGTTATTCAATTAATGAAAAAATGTTATACTTACACATTTCTGGTATACGTGTAAAACGTCTTCTTGAGGAACTCTAGATTTGCCCACACGGGCTTCCTTCCACAAAACATGTGCAGGAAGAGATGTTTCTGAACTTTTCTCCTTCTGCAGCTACACATTAAGTCATACAATTTGATCAGATAAAACTAATATATGATGAACAAATTTGTTATCGAAATTTATAAATACTTACCATGGATTGTTCTAAGCGTCCATATCCGACACGTCCTTTTCGGTACGGATATGCGGGACTTGATGCTCTTTCCAGATTTGTGGCACTTATTCTTTTAAAAACCGGGTCTTGTCGTTTGGATTTGAAAGCTTCCCATTCTTCAGCTGATATCAAACTTTCATATTTTTTAGGAAGCTCCGCATCCACATAATTACCATCCGCATCCCTAAGGAACTTGGATGATAAAAATGTTCGAAACCCTCTTAAAAGCTTTCCGGCCAATTTCATACAGAAACCTATTCTTTCTTCTTCGATGTTAAAACATCGCTAAGAAAAACATACAGATTGATAGTTAGTACCGGTAATTGAAAAAACATAATTGATACCGTATAATTAAGGGCCAAATGATTGTACCTTTATCTCACTCCAAATTTTTTCTTTGGAGTCGTTCAGCTCTTTGTTTCTCCAATCATCACAGGTAATGGGAATTTCATTCCTTACTAGTGCACCGATAAAACTAGTTAAGGTATGCCCATTAGGTTCTACAAGCTGTCCCTGGTGGCTCCAATGTACATCTAGTATGATGCCTCGAGATCTTACTTGGACCACCCTTCTCATTACTGTTATGCCTCTTCGAATCTCTTCTTTCGTGGATACTTTTTTTACTAACTTCCTCATGCGTCGAATGCTCGTGATCATCATGTTGGTTATCAGCCATGTCTAACCTGTAATAAACCAAGGAAACCATCAAATATCAAATATAACTTATAATCAAAGCAATTAAAAACAAAAAAAAATAAAGAAATCATGCATTATCAGATATAACTTATAATCAAAGCAATTGAAAACAAAAATATAACGAAATCATGCATTATCAGATATAACTTATAATCAAAGCAATTGAAAACAAAAAAAATAAAGAAATCATGCATTATCAGATATAACTTATAATCAAAGCAATTGAAAACAAAAATATAACGAAATCATGCATTATCAGATATAACTTATAATCAAATCAATTGAAAACAAAAAAATAAAGAAACCATGCATTATCAAATATAACTTATAATCAAAGCAATTGAAAAAAAAAATATAACGAAATCATGCATTATCAGATATAACTTATAATAAAAGCAATTGAAAACAAAAAAGTAAAGAAACCATGCATAATTTACCTCAGTCACTAACATCTCTTTCTTTTCTTTGTTAGAATATTAATCACTTGTTTCTTAGCAATGCGTACGGATGAATTGATCCAAATTCCCTCATTATGATCGTTTCTTATATATGACTCATCCGGTATACGATCCTCAACTTCATCATTTCTATTCAACTCATTCCGTCTAATGCATGACTCATTCTCAACATCAATATCACATTGATCGACACCTCTATCATCAGTCACTTTGTTAGAGAAAAGCACTATAGACCATTTTGTACTCTTCGGGTCATTCACATAGAACACTAGTTTAGCTTGAGATGCTAGAATAAAAGGTTCCGCAACCCCACTCTCGTACTCTTTGGTCATTCGATCGGCACAGATCCATGTTTTATCCATGGTTTTCCTACTTATTAAGGTAAACAATCAATCCAGACGAAAATACATAACTAAGGTAGTATCTTTGAATATTCTAACAATTTTAAAGTTCAATTCGTTTTATCACATTTAACAGAAATTTACAACTTTGAAGTTGAAAAAAGAGTTTCGTATAATAACAACAATATTAGTATCCTAAATGTTTTAAACAAAAATTTCGTATACTAAATGTTTTAAACAAAAATTCCGTATCCTAAATGGTTTTCCTACTTATACGTATTTTAATCGTATCGTACCTCAGTGTTAATATTTAGCTAAACTCAGTGTTAATCCTAACACAGTGTATATATAATCTCGGTGTATATTTTAATCCTAACTCAGTGTATATTTTAACACAGTCTATATATAAACACAATGTATATTTTAATCCTAACTCAGTGTTAATATTTAGCTAAACTCATTGTATATATAAGAAAAAGAACAATATCCATCAAATGAACAAGAACAAGAAAATTATCCATCAATCCTCATTATGTTCATATTGTATCTACATTGTAACTAACACAATTTATATACATTATTCTGGAACTTTTCAACAAAAAACAAGCAAGAACAAGAACACCATGAACAAACAGTGGGGCAATCAATGGAGAACACATACCTTTTTGAACGAAACCGACGGTTGAAGACGGAGGTTGCCGGAGGACGACGGAAGGACGACGGCGAGCTGGACGGCGGTGGGGTTTTATGGACGACGGTGGCAAAATCAGTGGTAGGGCAACAATGGCAATTTCACGGTCGCGTCTGATACTGAGAGGGAAAGGAAGAAATGAAAATAGTAACTGTATAATTTTAATATAATAAGACCTTAGACATCGCTTTTGATAAAAGCGCTTTCTAAGGTAGGCCTTAGACAACGCTTTTTAAAAGCGCTGTCTAAGCCCCCCCTTAGACAGCGCTTTTGGTTTTTTTTTTTTAAATTAAAAGACTTTAGACAACGCTTTTGCATACCTTAGAATGCGCTTTCTAAAAGCGCTGTCTAAGGCCTACCTTAGAAAACGCTTTTTGATTATTTTTGAACAGTTTCCGTGTTTTGATTTTAATTTTAACCTTAGACAGCGCTTTCTTTTAAAAGCGCTGTCTAAGATGCGTTGTTAAAAGTCATTTTTGGCGTAGTGAACCAAGAGGAATACCCTAGGAAGTGTAAGATGGCGATCAAAGATCGATTTACGTGTGTGAGTGTTTTGTTTCAAATATTTATCTTATTTAAATTAATTTTCTAAGTTAACTTTAATTACATTTTGGTTATACACACCCTAAAATTACTAACCACACAATAAAATATTTATAATAAAATAAAGATGGAAAATAAATCTATAAGTATTACATGGCTTTAGCAGATACATAATAATCGAATAAAAAATGAATTATAATAATAATAGATATAATAAAATAATAAATAAACAATAATAATAAAATAATAACAATAATAATAATGATAATAGTAATAATAAAAAGAAATTAAGATTAGAATTTAAAAGAGAAGTTATTTAGGTTAGACAAGAATTATAAAGTTTTTAGAAGTTAACTAAGAAAGTATAAGAATTTAAACAATTTAATAATAGTAAAAAATATTAAATTATTTACATAATAATAAAAGAAATAAGGGTTAATATATTAATTAGGGTTTAGAAAAATAAATTAAGTTTTTTAGGATTAATAGAAAAAATTAGGGTTAGTTAATCATAATTAAAAATACATTATTTTTATTTATAAAATATACATATTAATTATATACAAATATAATAAGATAAACTAGTATTAATAATATTAATAACTTATAAGAAAAGGTTTTTTTTATTAAGAAAATATTTAAGAAATTAAATTGATGATTAATATTTAACTAATCATCTTAATTAATTAATAATTATTAGAAATAAGTAAAACAACAAAAAAAGCAAAATAAACCAAAATACCAGGGGTGGGATTTGAACCCACGCCCTAAGCTTTCACAACCTTGGTCCACCCTTCTTCCCACTAGGCCAAGCGCGCAGCTTGTGCTAAGAATGACCACAGATCATCATATGCTAAACCTGTAGAAATAAAATGAAGAAAAAAAAGAATTTGCATACTACAAGGATCGAACCCCTGCCCTTTCAATCACAAGTGAACCTTTTAACCAACTGAACCAGCGCGCCATTCAAATATTAATACACAAACAATAATATAAAAATAAAGCATAATTTTGAATCCTGAAATTGGCGCCATCAGGTCATCTTCAACCTTGGAATTTCGCAGGTTTTCCTGCGAAAATTCCTGCGAATTTACTTATGAATTTTCTTGCGTATTTTTTCCGCAGGAAACCATCATTCTTGAATACCTACAAAACAAGCAAAATTCATCCAAATTGAATACATCAATAGCTTATCCAGGTTCTATACAATTCAAATTCATCAACCAAAGTCATTTATATGGTCTAAATCAAGAAACCCTAAAAACTTAGTTGAAACCCTAGTCATGGCCGAATTGGTTTTAGGCTATGGGACCTCATTCAAATCTCCAGAATCATTCTACACATCACAACAAACACATTACAAACATCAAAAACAATTAATAAACGATGGATTAGTGTAATCGAAAATTTGAGTTTTTAAAGAAAAAATGCATTCGGGATCCATATCTCATGATGTTTTTGATGGATATGATGATTGAAACATGTTTAGGAGACCTCAAGGAACGATTCTACACCTTTAATCCTCTTGTTAATGCCCTAAATCAATGAAACCGAATTTCACTTTTTCTTCACTTTTTAAACTTCAAATCCCTTACCTTGTCTTTGAAAAAAACTCCCCTCAAGCTTGTGTCAACTTCTATTCTTATAGAAGAGTCAAATTAGGTCAGAAAAGTGGTGGATTGTTTGGGCTTTTTGGATGCCTTGAGGGTGAAGAAATCCTCTTACCAATTTGGTCAAAAAATCAAATATTTTCATGCCATAATTCCTTAGCACGAATTTGTATGTGATCAAATCAATTTAATTGGTCTTTAAGAGTTTCTAGAAGAAGAATCACATTTAAATATTGAGTTTTCATATTTTATTTTTATTTAAATTGAATTTTAATGAATAAAATCAAAATAAATATAAAATAAATCATAAAAATCTGAATAAATGAGAATTGGGTCGTGCATGATGTCATGGCAAAGATTGGATCACAAAATTGCAAGCCCATGTGGAAAGAATTGGTTTTAAGACCCCATTTGCTCAATATACCTCTCAAAAATTTCCCAAATTTGCAAAGCCACAAATCCCTCAATTTTAAGGCTATGAAGGTGTTCTTTGACATTTTGGAAAGCTTAGTGGGTCCTATAACCAACCTCTTTGGTCTCATGTCCATATCTTTCACCATTTTCAAATTATGCCCATTGGAAGATGTTGACTTTTTGTTGACTTTTAAAATGACCTATAATGTTTTAGCTCATACCTTCCAAATGAAGCATTTTTAGGCTTGGCTTGTGAGACACAAAGTTGTAGAGAATTCAATTTCCTTCAAAATGAGATTTGAATGAAAAAAGTTTGATGAAGCATGTGAAAGTTATGGCTGGTCAAAGTTCAGTTGACTTTTCCTATGAAAACCCTAATTTAGAAACTCTTGATTCTTGATGATCTGAAATCTCCTTGAAGAATCATGATCAACCCTTGATCAAATGATGAATTTTAATTAATAAACTTGATGTTGGCAAAAAATCATGAAGTTTGACTTTGGTTTGACCACAGTTGACCTCAGTTTGACTTTTTAACCATTTTGACTGATTTTTGCATATCTGATCATCTGACTGAGCAAACATTTTGGGAAATCCTTGAAACTTGACATAGGGATTCTTGAATACATGTGGGATGTTATGAAGCTCACTTGAGGCCTTGGAAGTCCATTTAGCCTGATGAAATTCAAAACCCTAGTTTAGGATGCATTGCTTAGGAGGATGCTTTGTCTGAGGGAATTGTCAAACTTTCTGACTAATTGTGAACCTTGTGAACCTCTTGGGACACCTTGTGAACCTTGTGAATCTCTTGGGACACCTTGGAACACATTGTATTGACTAAGGGAGGGCAAATTTTGGGGTGCAACACCAAGAAAATGAGGGAAAAACACTTCTTGCAATCAACTTATTTCCTAAAGCTCCTAATGCAACTATTATCTAGTGAGCACAAATTTTACACCTAAAAGCCATGATCTAAACCTTAATGGCACCTAGGATAAGCTATAATTCTAACTACGAACAAACAAACTGATCAAATCGTAATCAAGATAAAATTGAACGGTCAAGCGCATACACAACGATAAACACACGAAGAATGTCGTCATGGCGAGATGAAGAGAATAAGTTAAATCAAGAAGCGAATTTAGATCACCAACCTACGAAGCAGAGGATTGCTTCGGTGAGTGTTGCGATGTAGATCAGAATGCAAATGGAGAAGAAAACCGGAGAGTCGAAGCTTCGATCCACGAACGCGCAAAATAAATGCGGTTGATGATGCTTCTCGATGAACACTTGATTAATAACCTCCAATAAGCTCAAAATCCTTCCAAAATCAGAATTGATTCTTCAAATAAGCTTCACAATGAGATGATTAACGGAGGTTTTAGCTTCAAGTTCTTCAAATTCCAATGAAGAATTTGAAGAACTTCTTATGAAGCTTTGGTGAGAGGTTGAAAATGGTGGAAAATTTTGAGAGAAGAATGAAAGAGATGAAGTGAAAATGAAGAAGAATAGTGAAAAAATTGGAAGAGATCTTTGCTTTGGGATAAACTGGGTTTATATAATGTGTAGGCTTGACATGAGGTTTGGGTTTGGAGGTTGCTTAGGAGTTAGGTTAGGATTGTAGTTAGTTAGGATTCTAGAGAGTTCTAGAGTATTCTTTGGAATATTACTTAGAATATTCCTTGGAATATTCCTTGGAAGGTTGTAGAAGACTCTAGAATGTGGTAGAGTAATCCCAAAAGAAGAGTGTGGAACAAATGTGAAGAGTGTGGAACAAGGCAAAGGAGAGGAAAGGAAAAAGTGGAGGAGAAAAAATAGCTTATGTATCGATACGAAACTGTATGCATCGATGCATACTGAAGCATTGGCAATTCTAGCAAGAAAAATCAACTATGTATCGATACATAACATGGATGCATCGATACATGTCAGTTTTTTAACTAATATTATCGATACATGGCTGTATGCATCGATGCATACTGATGTTTTTGGCAATCATGCATCAATACATCCTTTGTATGTATCGATACATAGTCCCTCTTCAGAAACACAAAGGAGCATGTATCGATTCAAAACAAGTATGTATCAATACATAATCTCAAACTTGTGAAACAGCTTAAAAGCTTGTAAAGCCTCAGATTTTTGTTTTAACATATACAACCAAGTGAATTTTGTGTGAGCATTAAAAAATGCTATATAATACCTAAATCCTGAGCTTGATGGAGTATGGGAGGGCCCCATAAATCAGTGTAAAGCATATCAAAAGGTTTAGAATACACTGTAGTGGTTAAAGGAGCACACAACCTATGAGATTTACCTAGACTGCAAGATGAACATAAAATATGGCTATTTTTATTGACAGTATGAACATTACACAGTTTGAGAACATAAGCTACAAAATTGAAATTTGCATGACCTAATCTGTGATGACATAACTTGGTCACATTACAAGTATCTACTGTATTAGAAAAAGCATGAGAGGCAACATAGCTATGAATACTAGTTTATGCATTCAAGCTGTTATTAGCACTGTTGAATTGTAAAGGAAGTTGAGAGAAGCAATAGAGTCCACAAGTATCTCAGGCTCCTTTAAGAAGAACTTGCCTAGATGCCTGTGATTTGATATAACATTTATTAGGCAGAAATTCAAAGACAACATGATTATCACTAGAAAATTTTGAGACTGACAACAAATTTCTAGTAATTGATGGAACATGTAATATATTGGAAAGTATCAAAGTGTTGTTGGGAATGTAGTTAACTTGAAAGCTTGAAGAACCTACAGCTGCTATGCTAAGAGTTTGACCATTTCCTACCTAAATTTTATTTGTGCCTACATATGGTTTACTAGGTTGTAAAAGGAAACCATGAGGTGTGCGATTGTGAGATGCACCTGAATCCGCGAACCAAGTCTGTGATCCTAGATCATTAGGAAGATGGTACTCCTGAGTATACCCTACAGCTGCGGATGTCCCTGTTGTAAACACCCCAAATTTTCCCTCACCCATTCACACCATGGCTTGTGAGCATTTCATATGCATGAGCTCAATCATACCATCTCATACCACAATTTTGATTCCCTGCATTGGTTCTAAGTCATCTGCATCTAGGGTTTGTGATCTGAGCAATCCAAAAGCCTCTTGAGCCACTCCAAAGGTCATCAATCACTTCAAAGGGGTCCATGTGTGTTCTTATATCATATTACATCTTCTCAAAGTCAAGAATGCCAAAGAATCACAAGAATTGGGAATGGTGTGGATGCAGGGCCAGGTTTAACTGCACAGATGACCTAGAATTAGGGTTTTGGTTTCAGAGGCCATAACTCCAAATTTTTTGGTCATTCTTATTTCTATTGGTCTCTATATGGTATAGAGAGTATGCATATCAATTTTCATGAAGAAATTCCATGGGGAAGTCATCTGATCAAGGGTTGACTTTTCAGACAAGTCAATGCAAAATCAGGGCATCTGAGGCCCCCAATGATCCAACCAAGGGGTGATCTTCATCATTTTGAGTGTATTTGATCTTTATTTGATCATGGAAGAAGGTTGAAGTTCACAAAATTCAAGAATTACAAGTTTTTGCAAAGTTGACTTTTTAGTGCAAGTTTGACTTTTGAAGAATATGTCATTTTATGCCACTTTTCAAACCTTACTTTTTGATCCAAAAATGCTTCAAATGGAAAAACTTTGGTCATGAAAGTTGTAGATTAGATCTTTCCCTTTTCAAAAAGTACAAGAACATGACCTAATTCATTTTGGATCAAAAGTTATGATTCATCAAAGTTGGCAAAAATCACTAATTTTCAAGTTATGCACCAATTGGAAAATTTGCAAATTCATGTACCAAGCATTCTAGTGACTTCAAATTGACTTCAAAGCTTCATCATATGATCATACATGACCCCAAAAACAGAATTGGCCCAAGGAATTTTGCATTGCTTGCCTTGATTTTCAAAGTTCCATAAGGCATTTTTTCATAAGGGTGCAAAGAGGGATTTTTGACAAAGTCATTCTCCAAAGAGTTATGTGATCACTAATCACTTTCTATTCATTGCCATGACCAATTGAGACATCATGTGACAAAATTCAGCAAGGAATGCTTCATGTACTTAGCATAAAAACATGAGGAAACACAAGTTGTCAAGTTGCAAGATCACTCTCAATTCATGATCCATATGTTGCAGTCATTCATAAACAATCCAATGGTCATCCTTGTCTCAAGCTGAAGTAAGACATACCCTAACACAGCTGCTGCCATAGCCCATGCTGCAAGTACCAATCACATTGACTTTTTGGCAAAAAGCTCCCATACTCTTGGCACAGTAAACAGCCACCCTACTGACCTGCCCCACAGGCTATCCACACAACTTGGAGATGTTATAGAAAAGCATTGAGCATTGAAGCAGGCCAGAACATAGCATATCCAAAAACCTGCAAAAACTTTCCTCTCTTCGAATCACCTTCCACAGTCATCAAACACTCATTCTACCTTCACCAATCAACTAGAAAACATCCATAGAACCAATACCACCCCTCACAATGATCTGAAACAGCCTATATACAGACCTCATTTTCTGATATATCAGATTCGAATCTCTCAAAATAGCTTGTTTAAGCTCATTCCAAGCCTACCCTTAGCACCAGGGGAATCAGTGGAGCAAGCCTGCATCAAAGAATAGCTCTGAAAGCCCAGAAACAGGAGTCTCCATCTCAGGTATGGCCATGAACATTTTTTCTCAGAGCTTGCATTTTGAGTTATAATCTGGTTGTGTATGTCTTGCTGATCATGGGGATGGGTTTAGATTTAAAAATGAGTGAGAAATGAGGATTTACCAGGGCTCTGAAACTTTGCCCGTGAATCTTCATGGCTTCGATTCTCTTAGTTTAAGCATGAGAAATTTAGTTTGAGAGATGATTTGAGTGAGGTTTGAGTAGAGGAACGTTTCCCTAGCTTTAATTTGAAGAATGGTTGCCTGAATCATGATTTAGGGTTTTGATGTTGCCGGAGAAGATGACCGGAGCTTCCCTCCGGTCACCTGAATTTGTTTAACCCTAATCCTATAATTAAATGAGGTTTAAATCTTGAGCGTTGGATCATCTGACTTGCATTGACTTCGCGCGTGGATGAGTGGTTCAGATGGGTCCACTGTGCCCTAATCACCATTAAGTCTAATTAATCCATTTAATTAATTTATAAAACTTAATTAAAATCAGACGCAATCCTGGCCCTTTAAAAACGCGCGCAGTCAACAGTTTCAAACCCATAGCAGATCCTAGCCCTCCATTCAGTTGACTTCAGTTTATTTCATTTTATTTTCATATTTAATTCATTTGTTTTGTATAATTTATAAAAAATAGCAAAAATGTTTTAAAAATTATGAAACTTTTTGTCAAAAGTTTCATTAATTTTTAATACCCAAAAATATTTTTATTTTCATTTTTAGCATTAAAAAAGTATTTTTAATTATTTAAAAGTCTATTTTTAATTGATTAATGAAAATTAATTTATTAAAAATACTTTTAGGTATTTAAAAATCATCAAAAAAATTCATGAAATGTTTTAAGACATTTAGAAACATTGTCCAACCTTCAAACCAAATTTATTTTTTGATCTTGATGCATTTTGAGAATTTTTCATTGAATTAAAATCATTTTTATGCATTATTTTGATCCAAACTTCAAAAAATCATTTCTGTCTATCCATGAAGAGTTGGACCTTGATTCTTTTTGCATTGCATTGTGTTTAGCATGTAGTTTGTGAGATTAAATGGCCATGATTTGATCTTTCATTTTCCATTTGTTTGGTAATTTTCTTGTTTAGGAACCCTAAAACCCTAGAAATCTTAGAAAAATCATAACTTGAAATTGGTTAGGAGTTGAGACCTCTCCTTTGGGCATTGGGTTAGTATAGGATTAGGGGTCCTTTGAGTGCATTTTCAATTTTTTATAATGTTGTTTGCTTCTGGTTTTGGTTTTTGTTTGTTGCATTGATCATAAACCCTAATTTGGGCTTCCATATGCATTCATCTTGCATTTGCTTGCATAACATGACTTGCCATGACATTTCATGCTTCCATTTGATTCATTGAACATCATAAGACCTATTGAAAGCATGTTTGGTCATTACATCTTGCATTTTCCATATTATATGCCATGTGCATCTCATAACTTTTCATGTATGTTCTTGGTTCTTAACTTGCTCCATTTGCATTCATAAGCTTGTATGATCATCCACATGTTGTGCTTATGGTTTGTAGCATCTCATGGCATCATTAGCATCATGTATATGCTTCTGGTTTTGTTTCTCATCATGTCATCCCATCCCATTTTGCATTGCATTGCATTTCTTTTCTAACCTTTCAGGTGGTAAGTGACTTTGAGAAGTGAATTTGCCTTCACTTCTCATAACTTCTCTTCATCTCTTTTCATGCATCCTTGCTGCATTTTGTATGTGTTTGAGATTGAGCTTGCTCATCCTTCTCCTCCTTACTTTCTTTCTTCAAGTGACTTGACTTCTTGAATGAAGCAAGTTGCTTTGCTTCTCTTGATCCTTTCATCTGCTTCCTGGTGGTTCCATTGAAGATTGTTCTTATAAACCTCACAAACCTTAGGAACAACCAAGCATGACAATGATTAGGGTTTTGATTACTCTCATCTTTTAGTTTTACCTTTGTGTCTCTTTTGAGTCTTCTCTTCTCATCTCATAATCAGGGACTAAACCCTAAAGGCTTTAAGGCTTTGTGATTAAGCTTATGCCTGCATCCTTCTATTAGGATGGAGTGTATAACTTTAATCCTAAGAGTTAAACCCTTAATGTGTTTAAATCTCTTAATCAATTCACTTAATAATCATCAAGACATCACACTTGTAACTTGGGCCTTGCATTAGGGTTCTAATTCTTCCTTAATTGGTTAAGAAGGACTAACCCTAGTGTTAATGGACAAGTCCCCCTCAAGTTGTCTTACAAATCATAAAATCCACTTCATCATCATATCATTAAATAAAATCCACTTAATCAAAGGCTTGTTTTGTCATGAGTTTAATCCCTAATCATGGATTAAGTTGCGGAGCATTCCTCAGCTTAAACATCCTCATCTATTATCCTTCTATTAGGATGGTGTAATGAGTCTGTTTAAATCCCTGATTATGGCTTAACCTCATTACTTAACACTAAAAAAAAACACCAAAAACATTCAAATAATCACAAGTAGGTTAATGATCTTAATCCTACATCAAAGGTGATTAAGTGTGAGAATCTGACTTCACACTTAAGGTACTCTCATTACCCCTAATCAGAGGGAAGATGTGATGAGTTTACTAACCCATTGGTTTAGACTTAAGCTCATTAACTTATGACAAACTTTCAAAAGCAATAAAAGACTGAAAACATCAAAAACAAACAATAATCGTCTCCTCCGGGATTCTTTTCTCATCATCCTCATTCACAAGCGAGAACTTGCTTCTTCCGTCTAATGCAAGACAGTTTGCACCTGTGCCAGACAGATCATACACTTGAGCATAGACAAGTAAGCAGTTCACAAGTCAATTCTTTTTTTCAGTCTCTTTGGGTCGAACTACGGTGTTCTGACTTCCTCATTGCACGAGAGGATATGTAGGCATAACTTAACGGTTATCGAACAAAGGTCTCTGTATATTCCCCCTCTTTCTAGCCTTATTCTTAAAGCCTCATGATCTTGAGCATACTCTCATCCTTACACTGACACTGTATTGTAAACACCCCAAATTTGCCCTCACCCATTCACACCATGGCTTGTGATCATCCTCATATGCATAAACACAATCATATCATCTCACATCTCATTTTTGATTCACTGCATAGTTTCTAAGGCATCTGCACCTAGGGTTTGCGATCTGAGCAACCTCAGGGCATCCTGAGCCACCCCAAAGGCCACCAATCAACTCAAAGGGGTCCATGTGTGTTCATATGTCATATTCCATCTCTTCAAAGTCAAAACTTCAAAGGAATCACAAGAACTAGGGTTTGAGGGGATGCAGAGACAGGCTAGACTGCACAGTTGACTGAAAATTAGGGTTTTGTTTTCAGAGGCCATAACTCCAAATTTTTTGGTCATTCTTGTTCCCATTGCTCTTTATATGGTATAGGGATTATGCATACCAATTTTCATGAAGAAATTCCATGGGGAAGTCATCTGATCAAAGGTTGACTTTTCAGACAAGTCAGTGTAAAATCAGGGCATCTGAGGCCCCCAATGACCCAACCAATGGGTGATCTTCATAATTTTGAGTGTATATGATCTTTATTTGATCATAGAAGAAGGTTGAAGTTCATATAAATCAAGAATTTAGGGTTTTTGCAAATGTTGACTTTTTGGGCATAGTTGACTTTTCAAGAATGCATCATTTTAGGTCATTTTTCAAGCCTTGATTCTTGATCCAAAAAGGCTTCAAATGGAAAAACTTTGGTCATGAAAGTTGTAGATCTCATCTTTCCCTTTTCAAAAAGTACAAGAACATGATCAAAATCTTCTTGGATCAAAAGTTATGGCAATGCAAAGTTGGCTAAAATCATTGATTTTCAAGGCATGCCTCAAATGGAAATTTTGCAAAGTCTTGGACCAATGCATATTGCAACCTCTAGTTCACTTCAAACCAGCACATAAACATTCTCTAAGTCATAAAAATCAGAAATGAACCAAGAATGCCCATGGTTTTATGTTTGGTTGGACAAAAAGGTCACATGTGAACAAAAAGTCACAAGTTGCAAAACTCATGATCATGCTTCCTACTACTTGCAGCCTTGGATGCTGAGCTTTGCTAGCCTCTCACCTCACCTTGCTGCACCAGAACCAGCCCATGTACTTGCCTAGATCATGAGCCATACCTCTCTTACACATTATTTGACTTTTTGCAAAAGGTAACTTACCAATCAATAAAGGGCATGTCTTGTCAACTGACCAATGAGAGAGAGTTATGTGGACAATTTGCAAGCTAGACATAACACAAGGCAAGGCTGAAACATCCTCATTGATCACATACACAAAAACCTACCAAGTTGCAAGTTGCTTCGAATCTCTCTGCCCAGCCACAAAACACTCAAGCCAACTTCACCATTCAACTCACCTTGCTCCATAGACCACAAAGCACCAAGAACACAAGCCTGGAACAACCAGAATACTCCATAGCCATTTCTCACCTCAGCCTGCATTTCTCTTCGAAACTCTCACCACAGCTTGCAAACACCTAAACAAACTTTGCAAAGCTTCTCCATTCACCCTCAGGATCACAAACAACCCCTTTCCATGGCCTGAAACTGCTTAATACCCCATAGCCATTTCTGACTGAGTTGAAGCAGGAGCTTTCGAAACTCATTATCCAGCCAACTTAAACTCTCATTGAGCATTCAAACATCATCTGGGGATCAAGTGGAGTAGATTGCACAAAGAGAAGTGGCCAGAAAGTCCTCAAGTTGAAAGCTCCAAATCTCAGGTAGCTCGAAAATTATTTTTCCAGAAATCATTTCTTTTGTTCCAAACTTGTTCTATGTGATTCACTGATTATCCTGATGTTCTTAGTTTTTGAAATGGCTTTGATTTGAGCATTTAATTTGTCTCTGAAGCTTGCGTGCCCTAGGTTTTATTTCTTTCGATTCAGTTTGTTTAGGAAGAAGAAATTTGTTTTGAGAGAGGGGTTTGATTCGTGAGAGGTTGGAGATCATTTCCCAGTTCTTAGCTTTCATTTTTGATACGATTTGAGGGGTTTGGGGATTTCTCAGGTGAGATGCTGGCCGGAGAAGACGACCGGAAGTCTTCTCCGGCCACCTGAAAGTGATTTGTGCCCTAATTGCGTAATTAACTCCAGTTTGAATTTTGGCCGTAGATGGCCTTTGACTTGTTGACTTCCCTCCCTTTTGGATGGCCCAGATCCTTTTCATTAGCCCTAATCTCTCTCATTAGTTTAATTAATCTTTAATTAAGTTAATTAATTCAGGAGCCATCTGGGCCCTTCATTCACGCGCCAGTCAACACATTTAAACTCAGGCTCCATCCTGGCCCTCCATCTAGCTTACTTGCTTTTTTATTTGATTTTTAATTCATTTTGTTTCATTAAACTTGCATAATTATTTTAAAATAGTTAAAAATTCTTAAAAATTATGAAACTTTTTCCTAAAAGTTTTATTAATTTTTAAGACCCAAAAACATTTTTATTTTATTTTTTATCATTAAAAAAGTATTTTTAAATATTTAAAAGATTATTTTTAATTGATTAATGGGAATTAATTAATTAAAAATACTTTTAGGTATTTAAAAATTACAAAAAAATTCATGAAATGTTCTAAGACATTTAGAAACATTGTCCAACCTTCAAACCAAATTTCTTTTTTGATCTTGATGCATTTTGAGGATTTTTCATTGAATTAAATCATTTTTTATGCATTAATTTGATCATAAGTTTAAAAATTCATCTCTGCCTATTGGAGAAGGTTGAGACATTGATTCTTCTTGAATTGTTTTGTGTTTGGCATGTAGTTTCTAGGGTAAAATGGCCATGATTTGATCTTGTATTTTCCAATTGTTTGGCATTTCTTTTGTTTAGGAACCCTAAAAACCCTAATAACTTAGAAAAAATCATATCTTGAGATTGGTTGAGAGTTGATACCTCCCCTTTGGACCTTGGTTTAGTATAGGTTTAGGGTTTCTTTGAGTGGCATTTTCCATTTTTTATCTTAGGGTTTGCTTCTGTTTTGGGTTTGTGTTTGTTGTTTGATTCATAAACCCTAATTTGGGCTTTCCCTTGCATCCCTCTTGCATTCTCTTGCATAACATGACTTGTCTTTGCATTTTGTGCATGCCTATGATTCATTTGACATCTTAAGACATATAGAAAACATGTTTGATCATTGCATTGCATATTTGCCATGTCATTTGTCTTGTATGCTTCACAACTTTCCATGCTTGTTCATGCTCCTTAGCTTGCATCATTTGCATTCATAATCTTGTATGAGCATTTCCATGTGCTGCCTTTTGCTTGTAGCACCTCATAGCATCATTTTCATCATCAACATGCTTCTGGTTTGGTCTAACATCATGTCATTTCATTTCATTTAGCATTGCATTGCATTTCTTTCTAACATTTCAGGTGGTAAGTGAACTTGAGAAGTGAATTTGCCTTCACTTCTCATAACTTTTCTTTTCATCTCTCTGGCATCCATTGCTGCATTTATATATGTGCTTGAGATTGAGCTTGCTCATTCCTCCTCCCACTTTCTTTCTTTAAAGTGACTTGACTTCTTGAATGAAGCAAGCCACTTTGCTTCTCTTGATCTTGTTCATCTGCTTCCTGGTGGTTCTTCTGAAGATTGTTCTTGAAAACCTCACAAACCTTAGGAACATCCAAGCATGATAATGAATTAGGGTTTTGATTAGTCTCCCCCCATAGTTTTACCTTTTTGTCTCTCTTTGAGTCTTCTCTTCTCATCTCATAATCAGGGACCAAACCCTAAAGGCTTTAAGACTTTGTGATTAAGCTTATGCCTGCATCCTTCTCTTAGGATGGAGTGCATAACTTTAATCCTAAGCCTTGAACCCTTAATGTGTTTAAAATCTCTTAACCAATTCACTTAATAAATATCAAGACATCACACTTGTAACTTGGGCCTTGCATTAGGGTTCTAATTCTTCCTTAAGTGGTTAAGAAGGACTAACCCTAGTGTTAATGGACAAGTCCCCCTCAAGTTGTCTTACAAATCATAAAAATCACTTCATCACCATATCATTAAATAAAATTCACTTAATCAAAGGCTTGTTTTGTCATGGGTTTAATCCCTAATCATGGATTAAGTTGAGGAGCTTTCCTCAGCTTAAACATTCTCATCTATTATCCTTCTATTAGGATGGTGTAATGAGTCTGTTTAATCCCTGATTATGGCTTAACCTCATTACTTAACACTAAACAAAAACACCAAAAACATCTAAATAATCACAAGTAGGTTAATGATCTTAATCCTACATCAAAGGTGATTAAGTGTGAGAATCTGACTTCACACTTAAGGTACTCTCATTACCCCTAATCAGAGGGAAGATGTGATGAGTTTGCTAAATCCATTGGTTTAGGCTTAAGCTCATTAGCTCATGACAAACTTTCAAAAGCAATAAAAGACTGAAAACTCAAAAGCGAACAATAATCGTCTCCTCCGGGATTCTTTTCTCATCACCTTCACTCACAAACGAGAGCTCGCTTCTTCCGCCTAATGCAAGACAGTTTGCACCTGAGCCAGACAGGTCATACACTTGAGCATTGACAAGCAAGCAGTTCACAAGTCAATTCATCTTTCAGTCTCTTTGGGTCGAACTACGGTGTTCTGACTTCCTCATTGCACGAGAGGATACGTAGGCATAACTTAACAGTTATCGAACAAAAGTCTCTGTTTATTCCCCCTCTTTCAGTATCATTCTTTAAGACTCATAGTCTTGAGCATACTCTTTTCCTTGCACTGTTACTTCTTTATCTCACTTTACATTTCTTTCACACTGACACCTGTACATTCTTTTCCAGCTCTTTATACACAGATTGCACATACACTACCCCTTTAAAACACAAATCTTTTAAGCGTGGATCCCGTCGAGTACGGCGGACAATCTGGGTGCTAACACCTTCCCAGGTTGTAACCAACCCCCTTTCTCAGTCTCTCTGGTTCGCAACCGTCTTATCCATCTTTTTCTAGGTCTATGCAGCATTACCTTTCCTCCGGGATAAAAATGCCTAGCTGGCGACTCTATTCATCTCCAGTGAGTTCACGGCTGTGTGTTCTCATTGTCCCTCTCGCCGACCGTTCGCGTCTGTACCCTTATCTGACCCTGTGTCACTTATCGGGAGCGACAGCTTGGCGACTCTGCTGGGGACCCTTATACTGCAACCAGGGCTTCTGGTTCTTTTTGTGGGTTCCTCCTAGCGCTTGTTTGATTTGTGTTTACTGGGGTGTTACGTGCTTGTATTTATTTTTGTTTATTGCTTTATGTACAGTTACTTTACTGCTTTCTTTATTGCATTTATTTATATCATATTGTCATTGCTGCTGGCTGGATCTGGTTGTTTGCCTTGGTGGGTGGGTGATTCATTGAGAGTTAAGGTCCTATACCTGGGACCTGAGTGACACCTAGGCTAGAGTGAATCATATTCTTTCCCATTCCATTTCGGTCTGGTGCGGGAATATGAAACACGGTTCAGATATGGGTTTCTTCTTGAGAACTCTGTGTTGCAGATTTCCTGCAATGCTAGGGCTATCTGGGAAGCCTGCTAAGTCTGGATGACCTTTTAGTATTGACCTTCAGAAACTGAGGTGAATTAGAGGAGGAATTGTTATGGTTATTGTAAACACTGTACCTCCGGGTTAGAAGTGTTTACACTTCTCATAACTGATCCAAGTCTGAGGATCCTTGTTCTAGATCATCACCTGTGAGGGGGTTGGGCTGTTTACAGGTTTGCAGGTACCTTGACCTCAGAATACCCTGTTACTTTGACTTTGTTAAGAATACTCCATGTTGGACAGTTCTTGTGATTCTAAAACCTTGGACATGTGGCTCTTTATTTGAGTCCCCTACCTTGGTTACTGGATTTTTGGACCTCCATCTGGAATTCTTGAACACACATGGATCTATACCAAGGCAGTTAATCAGATCCGGCTCAGTCACAGACCCTTGCATTTCATTTGCATACATACCCATTGCATCATATTAACATGTGCTTATTTGTGTTTCAGGGTATCCATTTTCATCTGGTTTTGGTTTTGACCCCATCTTTAGTTTTGACCTGCCTTCATCAGCACTTGCTACCAGCTATCTATTCCAGCCAATCAGTGGCCCTTCTCTTCAGTATCTTCATCAACATTTGTCATCATGGCTCCAAAGAAAAGCAACATCACCTATCACTTCTTCCAGCCAGACTTATCAGACATCAGGAGGATCCAAACCCTGATCACTCCAGATCACATACCCTTGTTCAGGGAGAGTTATGGAGATATACTGGACATGGTTATGGATCTGGACCCTTCACAGAGGAGCCTCATCCACACCTGCATTCAGTTTTATGATCCTCCACTGAGATGTTTTACTTTTCAAGACTTTCAGTTAGGCCCCTTATTGGAAGAGTACTCCTCATTAGTTGGCATGCCTATCAGGAGAGAAATTCCTTTCAACCCTGAGATGGTCTTTCCTGCTAATGGAGAAGTAGCAAAAGCTTTGCATCTGGAACCTGTTTTGGTTGAGCAGCATATGACCTCTAAAGCTGGGATCCCTGGTTTTCATCTGGACTTCTTAATTTCTCAAGCTACCTTGAAGGCTTCTCTAGGAAAATGGAAAGCTGTTTGTGCCCTGCTGGCCTTGTGCATATATGGAATTGTGTTGTTTGCAGATGAGCCTCGATTCATTAGCAAAAATGCAATCCATCTGTTCATCCTGAAGAACCCAGTGCCAACTTTATTGGGGGATCTTTACTATTCAGTGCATCAGAGGAATGAGAAACAGAGGGGAAGATTAGTGAGGATTTGTGCTCCATTATTTCATACTTGGCTTCTCAAGCATCTACCCAGGACAGATACATTTCTCAATCCTCATCAGCAGAGCAACTGGGCTAAGAGGCTCACTAACCTAACTTCAGCAGATATCAGATGGTGTACTCAAAGCACCAAGGGTAGAGATATCATCACCAGCTGTGGGCACTTTCCCAATGTGCCCTTAATAGGAGTTAAGGGAAGTATCAATTACAACCCTCTGCTGTTCAGGAGGCAACTGGGCTATGCACTGGTCCATACTCCTAGGGAGCAAGACTTGGTGGAGACCCTCTACTGTGAGAACAAGATAAGTCTGGCAACTGTTAGGCAGGCTGCCTGGGCTTGGGATCATGTTCAAACCAAGGGAATCACCATTCTGGGGAAGTGCAATAATGTGGCATCAGTCCAATATTATGAGTGGTCCCATGCTAGGGCCCATTTCTCTGGAATGCCTTTCACCATAGAAGACATGCCTGAGTCATCTTCAGCACCACCCCCTGCCACTATCAGTTTGGAGGAGTTTGAGAGCTTGAAGGAAAGAAATGAGAAGTTAACCCAGGCCTTGCAGAAGACCCTCCGGGAGAGGAGTGAAGGTGTGAGGGAGATTGAGAGATTGGAGAAATTAAGAGTGGAACACTTGACTAAAATTGAGAAGTCTGGAGATTATATCAACAAGTCTAAAGCTGGTGAACAGATTCTGAAGAATGCTTGTAAAGAAGCCCAGTTCCAGAGAGCAAGAACAGACTTGTACCTGAAAGAGAGTCAGGCCAGGTGGGTCCGGATCACTGAGGCCCGTACTCTAGAAGACAAGAGAGTCCAGGACAAGATGGAGCAGATGGAAAAAGCCCTGGCAGCAGCCCAGAAGGAAATATCAGAGCTAGAAATCAGAGCTGGAGTGAAGAGGTCTAAGGACCAAAGTCAGAACAAGAAGTTGACTGCAGCTGTTGCAACAAGAAACCTTCTCATCAGAGGTCTCACGGAGCGTCCGGCTGATCCTGTGACCGAAGCACTTCTTAAGGAAGTTCGTGAGGATGAGTTTGGCCTTGGGGTTTGATCATTTGCTTGTTGTTATTCCTTTTCATGTACTTTTGCTTGTTGTGATGTATTTTGACCCCTTTGAGGGCTTGTGTTGTAAAAAAAGAACAAATTGTATTACTTCGCCTTTTGTAATATATTTGTGTTAGTTTCCATCTGGGTTACTTCAAAAGCAACTTCAACAGCATCATCTTCAAGGGTCTGGAAGGGTCAAAACTGAAGGCCAAACCGGATACCTTGAGAACAAATAAGCATAACTGCATTGCATACTAACCCTTTTGTTTGTTTTGTAGGTTTTTGTTTTGTTGTTACTAACCTCTGTTGTGAATCTCAGGAATTATTGCTCGCCGCCGGGTATTTCCCCTCAACAGGCCACACAGGTACCCAACTAGAAACAACCTTCCGGGAATTCAGATGGATCAGATGCAGCAGGACCTTACGGAGGTCAGAAACCAGATGGCCAACGAAAGGTTGGAGATGAGAACTCAGATAACACAGTTCATGGAAGTAATAAACAACTTAGCTCAAAGCCAGGAGAGGCTCAGAGCTTTGGTAGAAGGGAGGGAACTGCTGGCACAAGTAACAACGAGAGGGTCCAACCTCATGTCAATCCCCCAGTTTTTGGACCCCGTCTCCATCCAGAGACTAACATCCCTGTCAATATACAAGGGACTGCCACAGCAGGGAGGGTACTACAGGAAGACCCTCAAGAAGACCAGTTCACAGTAATGGGTGATGGGGAAGAGGCTTATGATAGAAGATTGGATGAAATAGCTGAGAAGTTGAGGTCCTTAGAATCTCAAAACTCTTTGGGCTTCGACGTTATGGACATGGGTTTGGTAGACGGGGTCAGGATCCCCCATAAGTTCAAGCCACCTTGTTTCGAAAAGTATAATGGGACTTCATGCCCCCGGACTCATCTACAATCATTTCTGGGAAGGCTGAAGGCCTATACAATGGATGAGAAATTGTGGATGTTCTATTTTGAAGATAGCTTGACTGGAGCTTCGAGGGAGTGGTATTCCCATCTGACAAGAGCAACAATTAGATGCTGGAAGGACCTGGCAGAGGCCTTCATCAGACAGTATCAGTATAATCTAGACATGGCACCCAACAGGACTCTCCTGATGGGAATGTCACAGTCTTCGAGGGAGAGTTTCCGAGAATATGCCCAAAGGTGGAGGCAACTGGCTGCTGCTGTTCAACCACCTATGTCTGAACGGGAAATGGCAAATATGTTCATGAACACCCTTCAGGGAACATATATTGACAGGTTGGCTGCTTTCTCTTCTACTAGCTTTGCAGATGTTGTCATAGCTGGGGAGAGAATTGAAAGCCTGTTAAAAATGGGAAAGATCTCAGACAACGGTGCAAGCTCGTCCAGTAGTACACGAAAGCCTTTTGCAGGCCCAAGAAGAACTGGCGAGACCAATGCCATCCACACCAACAGGGGTAGGCCCCAATATGTTCAAAGGTCAATAGCAGCAGTCACCATTCCTGCTCCAGCTCATCCTCAGCCAGTCTATCAACCTCCTCAGCAAAACTATCAACAACAGCCTCAGTACCATCAGCAAAATCAGTATCCTCCAAGGAATTACAACAACAGCAACACCAGCAACAACAGTCAACAGAGGCCATTTCAGCAAAGGCCTTCTCAAGCTAACAGAGTGATCGATCCGATCCCGATGCCATATGCTACATTGCTGCCACAGCTTCTGAAACTCAACCTGGTTGAGCTAAGAACGTTGGCACCTCCGGATCCCAATAGCCTACCAAGAAACTATGACTCTAATGCTAGGTGTGCTTTTCATTCAAACGCACCTGGTCACAGTACAGAAAAATGCAGGGCTCTGCATATGAAGGTACAAGACTTGGTAGACTCCAAGGCTCTGAATTTTGCACCTCCGCCCAATGTCAATAAAAACCCTATGCCAAACCATGGTGGTCCCCGAATTAACGCTATTGAAGAAGACAGACCGTCTTATTTAATAACCAGTGTGGGACAGATCAGGACACCATTGGTAGAAATCAAGGCTCAGCTCTTGGAATGTCAGATGTTCCCAGGGTGTGAATTGGGTTGTGCTTACTGCAATATCTCTGTAAATGGGTGCGATAATTTGAGGAATGGCATAGATGGCCTCATTCAGAGTGGTCAACTTCAGATCACCACATCATTTCCAACAAATCCAGCAATTTCATTAGCAACGGTTTCAGAACCTCCTACAACTGCAGCAACTATTGTTCCTGACAATTCTTCGGCTTCATCGACAAGTACTTCATCAATCATCTCAACTGATCAGTTTTCAACAAATTTCCCTGCTACAACTTCAGCTTCACTCCACTTCGAGACTCCTACAACGACAACATCCATTCTTCCGCCAATATCTCCTACAACTCCAGCAACAAATCATGAAGATGTCTCTACTGTCACGATATTCTATGATCCGGAAAACAACTCTGCCTACCATTCAGAAGGTGCTGCTCCCATCAGAGCACCAGTTACAATCTTTTATGATCCACAAACAATTACAGTCCCTTCAGCAGCGGCAATCAGTCCAGTCACTGTCACGGTGCCTGGACCAATACCATATGAAAGCAATAGGGCCATCCCTTGGCACTATGGCTCTGACGTGTACTGTGAAGGGAAAAGAATCACTCTTGAAACATCAACACCTGCACCACAAGTAGATAATGTGGGGGGAGGAGGAGGCTTCACTCGAAGCGGACGTCTCTTTGCTTCACAAGTTCAAAGACCCACTGCCGAAGCAGAAGCTGCTGCCAAGGCAAAGGGAAAGAGCCCGGTGCAGGAGGATCAAGCTGCCAAAGAAGCCTTGAAGACTCCGTTCGATCAGGAAGTTGATGAGTTTATGCGAATCATAAAAAAGAGTGATTATAAAATTGTGGATCAGCTTCATCAGACGCCATCCAAAATCTCCATCCTCTCACTGCTTATGTGCTCCGAAGCCCATCGGAATGCACTACTCAAGGTCTTGCACGCAGCTTACGTGCCTGAAGAGATTACTGTCAACCAGTTGGAAACCGTGGTTGGAAATGTTACTGCTAGCAATGGGCTAGGGTTCACCAATACTGACCTGACGGCGGATGGCCGCAACCACAACAAAGCCTTGCACATAACCATGGAATGCAAAGGAGCTGTCCTTTCTCATGTGCTGGTAGACACAGGTTCATCCCTGAATGTCTTACCAAAGAAGGCTCTTGTGAAGTTAGAATATGATGGATTGGCATTGAGACCCAGCAACCTGGTAGTAAGAGCCTTTGATGGCTCTAAGAGATCGGTTCTGGGAGAGATTGAGCTGCCCGTGACAATTGGCCCACAGACTTTTAAAACTATCTTTTATGTGATGGACATTCAGCCCGCCTACAGCTGTTTGTTGGGTAGACCCTGGATTCACGCCGCCGGCGCAATAACGTCTACCCTTCACCAAAAGTTAAAATTTGAGTGGGAAGGCCAAGTTGTCACAATCTGTGGGGAAGAGGATATTTTCGTTAGCCATCTGGCTACGTATAAATACATTGAGATGGATGGAGAGATCCATGAAACAATGAGCCAGGGGTTTGAAGCTTTGAATGTGCATGAGGCATCTGTTGTATCTGGTACTCCAATGTCATCATACCAACAAGCCCGGAAGGTTGTTGAGGAAGGAACTGCCCTAGGCTGGGGCAAAGTTTTAGCTGTGGAGGAGAAAAAGGACAAATTTGGGTTGGGTTACAAACCAACTCGACATCAAGCAAAGGCTGCTGCAGAGCCAGGTTTTGTCAGTGGGGGGATGCTCACCCCCGATGATATCAACTGTTTGGAAGACGAGCTGGAAGAGGAGCGCAATCTGGAGAATTGGATTCGTCCAAAGATCCCGGGGAGCAGTGTCTCGAACTGGTCTTCCCAGGAAATTATAAGAGTTACTCATGCAGAGTAATTATTATTTCCTGTATTTTTTATAGCATGCATCAAAGTCTTGCATCTTGCCCAAGATGACAAGACTCATTTTGTAATCAGGGCCATCTGTACTTTTGTGCAAACAAGATTAAATTAATGAAATATCAGACATCTTTTTGCAAACGAGTCTTTTTCTTTTCTGCTCATTGTTTTTCCATTTTTTTTTCTTTTTGTACAAAAATAAATGGCGGTGTTTTCAAAATGATAACTTCATTTCACTTTTTTTTTCTAAAGCAAGATTAAAATCAATCACTAAAATAAACAAACTGAACCCTTGCAGAGAGTGCCTTCCTGACAGCACCGACAACAGCACGGCTATGACATCGTATGACTTTGACAATCCAATCAATCAAGCTGATGAAGGGGTTGATGAAGAATATGAGCTTCCTGAAGAGCTAGCTAGGTTGTTGAGACAAGAGGAGAAGGCTATTACTCCTCACCAGGAGGAGATTGAAGTGATTAATCTTGGTACAGACGAAGACGTGCAGGAAGTTAAAATCGGGGCCTGCCTGCAAGACTCAGTGAAGAGACAACTGATAGATCTGCTTCAAGAGTATGTTGATGTGTTTGCTTGGTCGTATCAAGATATGCCAGGGTTGGATACCGACATTGTTGTGCATAAGCTGCCTTTGAGGGAAGAATGCCCACCAGTTAAACAGAAGCTGCGCCGAACTCGCCCAGACATGGCTATGAAAATTAAGGAAGAGGTACAAAAGCAATGGGACGCCGGGTTCCTTGCTGTAACTAGCTATCCGCCGTGGGTTTCTAATATAGTGCCTGTGCCTAAGAAAGATGGCAAAGTAAGAATGTGTGTTGACTACCGGGATCTGAATAGAGCCAGCCCAAAAGATGACTTCCCATTACCTCATATTGATGTATTGGTGGATAACACGGCTCAGTTCTCGGTATTCTCCTTCATGGACGGATTTTCGGGATATAATCAGATCAAGATGTCACCTGAAGACATGGAGAAGACAACATTCATTACACCTTGGGGCACGTTCTGTTACAAAGTGATGCCATTCGGACTGAAGAATGCTGGTGCCACATATCAACGGGCTATGGTGACATTGTTCCACGATATGATCCACAAGGAAATAGAATGTTATGTGGATGACATGATTGCCAAGTCTCTTACTGAAGAAGATCATCTGGTGAATCTGCTCAAGCTGTTCAAGCGTCTGAGAAAGTACCAACTGAAGTTGAACCCCAACAAATGTACGTTCGGGGTGCGATCCGGTAAGCTGCTGGGCTTTATTGTAAGCGAGAAAGGGATTGAAGTGGACCCTGATAAAGTCAAAGCCATTCAAGAGATTCCTGCACCGAAAACTGAGAAAGAAGTCCGAGGGTTCTTAGGTCGATTGAACTACATTTCGCGGTTCATATCTCACCTTACGGCGACCTGTGAACCCTTGTTCAAGCTGTTAAGAAAGGAACAAACGGTCAGGTGGAACGAAGATTGCCAGAAAGCTTTTGACAAGATCAAGGAATATCTGCAAGAACCTCCAATCCTCATGCCGCCAGTTGAAGGAAGACCTCTGATAATGTACTTGACAGTATTAGAAGAGTCAATGGGGTGTGTGCTGGGCCAGCATGACGAGTCTGGTCGAAAAGAGTATGCAATATACTACCTAAGCAAAAAGTTTACCGACTGTGAACAACGTTATTCACTGCTCGAGAAAACTTGCTGTGCTTTAGCGTGGGCTGCTCGCCGACTGAGACAGTATATGTTGACCCACACTACCTTATTGATCTCAAAAATGGATCCGGTTAAGTACATCTTCGAGAAGCCATCTCTTACCGGACGGGTTGCAAGATGGCAGATGATTCTCACAGAATACGACATACAATACACATCTCAGAAAGCCATCAAAGGCAGTGTACTATCTGAATATCTTGCTGAGCAACCCATTAATGACTACCAGCCTATGAGGTTTGACTTCCCCGATGAGGACATCATGTTCATTAAAACAAAAGATCATGAAGAGCCTATTCACACTGAAGGGCCTGACCCGGAAGAAGAATGGACTATGATGTTTGATGGGGCTGTTAACATGAATGGTCGCGGTGTTGGTGCAGTACTCATTACACCCAAAGGAGTTCACATGCCTTTCTCGGCAAAACTCACTTTCAACTGCACTAACAACGAAGCTGAATACGAAGCTTGCATTATGGGTCTTGAGGAAGCCATTGACCTCAGGATCAAGACACTGACCGTATTCGGAGATTCAGCTTTGGTAATCAATCAGACCAATGGAAAATGGTACACCCATCAGGATCATCTGATACCTTATAGGGATTATACGAGAAGGTTATTGACTTTCTTCACAACGGTCAAGCTTGAGTATATCCCTCGGGACGAGAACCAGTTTGCAGATGCTCTTGCTACCATTTCATCTATGATCAAAGTTCAAGCTGCCAACTTTGTACCTCAGATTTCAGTGTCTAGACTCGATAGACCAGCATATGTATTTGCAGCGGAAGTTGTCAAAGATGATAAGCCTTGGTTCCACGACATTAAATGCTTCTTGAAGGATCAAACATACCCACCTGGGACATCTTCCAATGATAAGAAGACTTTAAGAAGGCTTGTTGGGAGTTTCTTTCTGAACACTGATGGATCTTTATACAAAAGGAACTTTGATATGGTACTCCTCAGATGTGTGGATAAGACGGAAGCAGATTTGTTGATGCATGAAGTGCACGAAGGCTCTTTTGGTACCCATGCTGGAGGACATGCAATGGCTAAAAAGTTGTTAAGATCAGGCTATTATTGGATCACAATGGATGCAGACTGTTGTGCCTACGCCCGAAAATGCCACAAGTGCCAGATCTATGCAGACAAAGTGCATGTGCCTCCGAGTCCTTTGAACATTATGTCTTCACCATGGCCCTTCGCCATGTGGGGCATTGACATGATTGGCAAGATCGAGCCAACTGCTTCAAACGGCCACAGGTTCATCCTGGTCGCCATTGACTATTTCACTAAGTGGGTCGAAGCAGCCTCATATGCAAACGTCACAAGGCAAGTGGTAGCCCGATTTCTGAAAAGAGATATCATCTGTCGATATGGAGTGCCCGAGCGAATCATTACTGATAATGGTTCCAATTTAAACAACAAAATGATGGCAGAGCTATGCCGGGACTTCAAGATCCAACACCACAATTCTTCTCCTTACAGGCCAAAGATGAATGGCGCTGTTGAGGCGGCAAACAAGAATATTAAGAAGATTGTGCAGAAGATGGTAGTCACTTACAAAGACTGGCATGAAATGCTACCGTTTGCCTTACATGGGTACCGCACCTCAATCAGAACGTCCACTGGGGCAACACCGTATCAACTTGTGTATGGTATGGAAGCGGTCCTTCCTGTTGAAGTTGAATTACCCTCGTTACGGGTATTAATGGATGTCAAACTGAGTGAAGAAGAATGGGTTCGGGCCCGATACGAGCAACTAAGTCTGATCGAAGAGAAGAGATTAGCTGCAATCTGTCATGGGCAGTTGTATCAGAAAAGAATGAAGAGAGCCTTCGATCAGAAAGTCAGGCACCGAGAGTACCAAGTGGGAGATCTTGTACTGAAAAGAATCCTCCCTCCTCATACAGACCACAGGGGCAAATGGACTCCAAACTATGAAGGACCATTCGTGGTAAAGAAAGTTTTCTCTGGTGGAGCACTGATGCTCAGCACCATGGATGGTGAAGATTTCCCGTCCCCTGTGAATTCAGATGCAGTTAAAAAATACTTCGCATAAAATGACCCGCTGGACATAAAAACAGAATGTAAGTCCAGGCAAAAATAGGGCATCCCGACGAGTCAAAAACAGAATAAAAGACTCGGGCAAAAATAAGGGAAATAAATGAAAAAATGTACACCCGCTGAGTTGAAAAGCCGCATTGGACAACTCAGGCAAGAATGGGTATCCCGATGGATTGAAAACCCGAAAGGGCGATCCATGCAAAATAAGGGAATAAGCGAACAACTGCATTCTGAATTCGTCTGTATTGTCAGCAACTTGGTTAAAACCCCAAAGGACCAAGCTCCGATCAGAATCAACCTTCTTCAGAAAGCAAGACGAGAAGAACGTCATTGTCATACGAGTCATAGCAGAAGAGGAAGCTCCTCAAAGCGTCATCAACACTGCCAGCACCTTGTTTCTCAATTTGTAACAATCTCCTCATTTCAGGGGATATGTTTCTTTGGTTGTATCTTGCCGATTCAGGGCACATGAATTAATAAAATCAGATTTTTCAGTCATGTTTCGTCTTGTACATTTTTATTTACAAAGGATGTCTGATGTCTTTAAAAAACTAGTTGCATAAGTACAGATGTTTTTCTCTAAAAATAATAAAAAAACACATGCTTACAGGGAATATACTTACTCTCAAAAGTGCTTAACTCCTATGACGGAATCCAGTAAAGGATACCTCGGGGCCATTTGTGCGTTTCCTTGTCTTTGCAGGATTGCAGGTATCCAGAACGCAACTTGGGGCATATAAGCTACAGTCCAGCAAGCTGGCAAACCAACAAACGGGCTTAACACTCAAGATGTTTTCTCCCCAGCCGAGTTGCCTCTCATTACTCTCCCCCAGCTGGGTTACCAACAGCATTCCCCAGCTGTAGTACCAACCTTTCTTCCTCAGCAGAATGCAGAAATCAGGGAATCATATCCCCACAGAGCTTCAAGCCTCTATTCAGAAGAGCAACGCACGAAGAAGTCACAACAGAGAGGGAGAAAGCTTCTACAAACCCCAGCTGGGTCCCGTATTACAAGGATATGCCAATCAGTGACCTGTATCCCCAAACAGATACATCATTAGATCTACCAATGATCTCATCCCCAGCTGGGATGTCCACTTCAAGCAGATCAACCAGAGATCTCCGCAGCAACGGGATCCGAGTCCCGGATCTGTGTATCTTTGCATAATCATGGCATTCGCACCATATTATCCCCTCAAAGCGTAGCATTCCGTCTAATACGGAGCATTACGGCAAAAATCAAACGCATAGCATAATCATGAGTCATGTTGTGAATTGAACGTTTGTAAATAATGACAATCTATCGGCATGCAGAATACATACAGAAAAACCCCCACCAGAGTCCCAGCAAAAGCAGTTGCCTCACAAATCACAAACACCAGTATATACACCTTTTGGCACCCGTCCGTGTCATCACTCCCCAGTAAAGTCGCCTGAACTTTCTCTACAAACAAGATCACCCGTATTACGGATACTTCATGACACCCGTCCGTGACATACCCCCCAGCAGAAGGCCAAAGATACCCTCTTTGCACTCACATATACTCATATATACATTTTCTCGACACCCGTCCGTGTCATATTCCCAGCGCAGTCGCTTACACCTTTATCACCCATATACTTGTTAATATTATACTTTTCTCTCTTGACACTCGTCCGTGTCACTATCCCCAGCAGATAAACACTCATCTATACATTATATATACTCACCACTCCTTGGTACACTTATACAGATACTCATCCGTATCTTGTATACACCACTCATAACCCCACAGATTCAACAATAGTCCTTGTTCTTTGTTAACCAGTTGGTACTCGTCCGTATCATCATCTCAGAACATTGCGTCTAATGTTTGTTTCTACATGATGCTCGTCCGTATCATAAGTCTTAAGGATGCTCGTCCGCATCTTTAATCCATACACTGTGTCAAACACTTGTGTCTTCTTGAACATAGATACTCGTCTGTGTCTACTATTCCCCAGAAGAGTCCCTTCAGATTCAACACTCGTCCGTGTTCCTTGTTAACCCGTTGATACTCGTCCGTATCATCATCTCTGAACATGTGTCAGTTTGTTTCTACATGATACCCGTCCGTATCATAGCCTTAAGGATGCTCGTCCGCATCTTTAATCTATACAATACCAAACGCTTATACTTTCTTTTCTTGGTTGTGAACGCTCGTCCGTGTTCACTATATCCCCAGTAGATCACCAACAAAGCATTTTCTTTTATCTGACACTCGTCCTGTGTCATGATAACCCTGAGAGCAGCCGTACCCTGCTGAGTGGTCGTCCTCCACTTCTTGATGGCCGTCCTCCATCATGCTCATCCGATGGTCGTCCCCATCGTTGTTTTTAGCAGTCGTCCCCTGCTAGGTGGTCGTCCTCCACCTTTTGATGATCGTCCTTCATCATTTTATCCAATGGCCGTCCCCATTGTTGATTTTGGTTATCTGGCATTCGTCCTATGTCATGAGAAACCTCGAGAGCAGCCGTACCCTGCTGAGTGGTCGTCCTCCACTTCTTGATGGTCGTCCTCCATCATGCTCGTCCAATGGCCGTCCCCATCGTTGACCTTTTCTATCCGATGGCCGTCCACATCGTTGATATTTTCGGCAGCCGTACCCTGCCAGGTGGTCGTCCTCCACCTTTGATGGCCGTCCCCATCATATTCCTTTTATCCCCAACAGAGCAGCCGTCCCCTGCTAGGTGATCGTCCTTCACCTTTGATGGCCGTACCCCATCATCTGTTTATTTCATTTATTCTTTAACCCGATGGCCGTCCCCGTCGTGGTCCCTTTTCCTTTTAGCCCGATGGCCGTCCCCATCGTTGGTTACTTTACCTTTATGAACTTGATGGCTGTCCCCGTCATGTTTCATTAATTTCCAGAGAATTTTACAGCTTTATCTCGATGGCCGTCCCCATCACGATTTTATTTTCCCCAGCTAGTCGGCCGTCCCCGTCTTGGCTTTACCTTTTATCCCCAGCATGCCGGTCGTCCCCGTCATTGCTATTTACCCAGCAGTCGTCCTCTGCTCGACGGTCGTCCTCCGTTGCCCACACTTTACAATGTACTTTATTTTCCTTTTACAATCTATATCCCTTTTCTTCTTCATTCTGTGAGTGCAAATTTTGGACTGTCTTTGGTATTCAACCACAAGTTATCTTGTTTGCCTGTTAAGCCGTCGCTTACATCCTGCACAGCTAACTCATGCTTGAATAGGGGCAGCTGTAAACACCCCAAATTTGCCCTCACCCATTCACACCATGTCTTGTGATCATCCTCATATGCATAAACACAATCATATCATCTCACATCTCATTTTTGATTCACTGCATAGTTTCTAAGGCATCTGCACCTAGGGTTTGCGATCTGAGCAACCTCAGGGCATCCTGAGCCACCCCAAAGGCCACCAATCAACTCAAAGGGGTCCATGTGTGTTCATATGTCATATTCCATCTCTTCAAAGTCAAAACTTCAAAGGAATCACAAGAACTAGGGTTTGAGGGGATGCAGAGACAGGCTAGACTGCACAGTTGACTGAAAATTAGGGTTTTGTTTTCAGAGGCCATAACTCCAAATTTTTTGGTCATTCTTGTTCCCATTGCTCTTTATATGGTATAGGGAGTATGCATACCAATTTTCATGAAGAAATTCCATGGGGAAGTCATCTGATCAAAGGTTGACTTTTCAGACAAGTCAGTGTAAAATCAGGGCATCTGAGGCCCCCAATGACCCAACCAATGGGTGATCTTCATCATTTTGAGTGTATATGATCTTTATTTGATCATAGAAGAAGGTTGAAGTTCATAGAAATCAAGAATTTAGGGTTTTTGCAAATGTTGACTTTTTGGGCATAGTTGACTTTTCAAGAATGCATCATTTTAGGTCATTTTTCAAGCCTTGATTCTTGATCCAAAAAGGCTTCAAATGGAAAAACTTTGGTCATGAAAGTTGTAGATCTCATCTTTCCCTTTTCAAAAAGTACAAGAACATGATCAAACTCTTCTTGGATCAAAAGTTATGGCAATGCAAAGTTGGCTAAAATCATTGATTTTCAAGGCATGCCTCAAATGGAAATTTTGCAAAGTCTTGGACCAATGCATATTGCAACCTCTAGTTCACTTCAAACCAGCACATAAGCATTCTCTAAGTCATAAAAATCAGAAATGAACCAAGAATGCCCATGGTTTTATGTTTGGTTGGACAAAAAGGTCACATGTGAACAAAAAGTCACAAGTTGCAAAACTCATGATCATGCTTCCTACTACTTGCAGCCTTGGATGCTGAGCTTTGCTAGCCTCTCACCTCACCTTGCTTCACCAGAACCAGCCCATGTACTTGCCTAGATCATGAGCCATACCTCTCTTACACATTATTTGACTTTTTGCAAAAGGTAACTTACCAATCAATAAAGGGCATGTCTTGTCAACTGACCAATGAGAGAGAGTTATGTGGACAATTTGCAAGCTAGACATAACACAAGGCAAGGATGAAACATCCTCATTGATCACATACACAAAAACCTACCAAGTTGCAAGTTGCTTCGAATCTCTCTGCCCAGCCACAAAACACTCAAGCCAACTTCACCATTCAACTCACCTTGCTCCATAGACCACAAAGCACCAAGAACACAAGCCTGGAACAACCAGAATACTCCATAGCCATTTCTCACCTCAGCCTGCATTTCTCTTCGAAACTCTCACCACAGCTTGCAAACACCTAAACAAACTTTGCAAAGCTTCTCCATTCACCCTCAGGATCACAAACAACCCCTTTCCATGGCCTGAAACTGCTTAATACCCCATAGCCATTTCTGACTGAGTTGAAGCAGGAGCTTTCGAAACTCATTATCCAGCCAACTTAAACTCTCATTGAGCATTCAAACATCATCTGGGGATCAAATGGAGTAGATTGCACAAAGAGAAGTGGCCAGAAAGTCCTCAAGTTGAAAGCTCCAAATCTCAGGTAGCTCGAAAATTATTTTTCCAGAAATCATTTCTTTTGTTCCAAACTTGTTCTATGTGATTCACTGATTATCCTGATGTTCTTAGTTTTTGAAATGGCTTTGATTTGAGCATTTAATTTGTCTCTGAAGCTTGCGTGCCCTAGTTTTTATTTCTTTCGATTCAGTTTGTTTAGGAAGAAGAAATTTGTTTTGAGAGAGGGGTTTGATTCGTGAGAGGTTGGAGATCATTTCCCAGTTCTTAGCTTTCATTTTTGATACGATTTGAGGGGTTTGGGGATTTCTCAGGTGAGATGCTGGCCGGAGAAGACGACCGGAAGTCTTCTCCGGCCACCTGAAAGTGATTTGTGCCCTAATTGCGTAATTAACTCCAGTTTGAATTTTGGCCGTAGATGGTCTTTGACTTGTTGACTTCCCTCCCTTTTGGATGGCCCAGATCCTTTTCATTAGCCCTAATCTCTCTCATTAGTTTAATTAATCTTTAATTAAGTTAATTAATTCAGGAGCCATCTGGGCCCTTCATTCACGCGCCAGTCAACACATTTAAACTCAGGCTCCATCCTGGCCCTCCATCTAGCTTACTTGCTTTTTTATTTGATTTTTAATTCATTTTGTTTCATTAAACTTGCATAATTATTTTAAAATAGTTAAAAATTCTTAAAAATTATGAAACTTTTTCCTAAAAGTTTTATTAATTTTTAAGACCCAAAAACATTTTTATTTTATTTTTTATCATTAAAAAAGTATTTTTAAATATTTAAAAGATTATTTTTAATTGATTAATGGGAATTAATTAATTAAAAATACTTTTAGGTATTTAAAAATTACAAAAAAATTCATGAAATGTTCTAAGACATTTAGAAACATTGTCCAACCTTCAAACTAAATTTCTTTTTTGATCTTGATGCATTTTGAGGATTTTTCATTGAATTAAATCATTTTTTATGCATTAATTTGATCATAAGTTTAAAAATTCATCTCTGCCTATTGGAGAAGGTTGAGACATTGATTCTTCTTGCATTGTTTTGTGTTTGGCATGTAGTTTCTAGGGTAAAATGGCCATGATTTGATCTTGTATTTTCCAATTGTTTGGCATTTCTTTTGTTTAGGAACCCTAAAAACCCTAATAACTTAGAAAAAATCATATCTTGAGATTGGTTGAGAGTTGAGACCTCCCCTTTGGACCTTGGTTTAGTATAGGTTTAGGGTTTCTTTGAGTGGCATTTTCCATTTTTTATCTTAGGGTTTGCTTCTGTTTTGGGTTTGTGTTTGTTGTTTGATTCATAAACCCTAATTTGGGCTTTCCCTTGCATCCCTCTTGCACTCTCTTGCATAACATGACTTGTCTTTGCATTTTGTGCATGCCTATGATTCATTTGACATCTTAAGACATATAGAAAACATGTTTGATCATTGCATTGCATATTTGCCATGTCATTTGTCTTGTATGCTTCACAACTTTCCATGCTTGTTCATGCTCCTTAGCTTGCATCATTTGCATTCATAATCTTGTATGAGCATTTCCATGTGCTGCCTTTTGCTTGTAGCACCTCATAGCATCATTTTCATCATCAACATGCTTCTGGTTTGGTCTAACATCATGTCATTTCATTTCATTTAGCATTGCATTGCATTTCTTTCTAACATTTCAGGTGGTAAGTGAACTTGAGAAGTGAATTTGCCTTCACTTCTCATAACTTTTCTTTTCATCTCTCTGGCATCCATTGCTGCATTTATATATGTTCTTGAGATTGAGCTTGCTCATTCCTCCTCCCACTTTCTTTCTTTAAAGTGACTTGACTTCTTGAATGAAGCAAGCCACTTTGCTTCTCTTGATCTTGTTCATCTGCTTCCTGGTGGTTCTTCTGAAGATTGTTCTTGAAAACCTCACAAACCTTAGGAACATCCAAGCATGATAATGAATTAGGGTTTTGATTAGTCTCCCCCCATAGTTTTACCTTTATGTCTCTCTTTGAGTCTTCTCTTCTCATCTCATAATCAGGGACCAAACCCTAAAGGCTTTAAGACTTTGTGATTAAGCTTATGCCTGCATCCTTCTCTTAGGATGGAGTGCATAACTTTAATCCTAAGCCTTAAACCCTTAATGTGTTTAAAATCTCTTAACCAATTCACTTAATAAATATCAAGACATCACACTTGTAACTTGGGCCTTGCATTAGGGTTCTAATTCTTCCTTAAGTGGTTAAGAAGGACTAACCCTAGTGTTAATGGACAAGTCCCCCTCAAGTTGTCTTACAAATCATAAAAATCACTTCATCACCATATCATTAAATAAAATTCACTTAATCAAAGGCTTGTTTTGTCATGGGTTTAATCCCTAATCATGGATTAAGTTGAGGAGCTTTCCTCAGCTTAAACATTCTCATCTATTATCCTTCTATTAGGATGGTGTAATGAGTCTGTTTAATCCCTGATTATGGCTTAACCTCATTACTTAACACTAAACAAAAACACCAAAAACATCTAAATAATCACAAGTAGGTTAATGATCTTAATCCTACATCAAAGGTGATTAAGTGTGAGAATCTGACTTCACACTTAAGGTACTCTCATTACCCCTAATCAGAGGGAAGATGTGATGAGTTTGCTAAATCCATTGGTTTAGGCTTAAGCTCATTAGCTCATGACAAACTTTCAAAAGCAATAAAAGACTGAAAACTCAAAAGCGAACAATAATCGTCTCCTCCGGGATTCTTTTCTCATCACCTTCACTCACAAACGAGAGCTCGCTTCTTCCGCCTAATGCAAGACAGTTTGCACCTGAGCCAGACAGGTCATACACTTGAGCATTGACAAGCAAGAAGTTCACAAGTCAATTCATCTTTCAGTCTCTTTGGGTCGAACTACGGTGTTCTGACTTCCTCATTGCACGAGAGGATACGTAGGCATAACTTAACAGTTATCGAACAAAAGTCTCTGTTTATTCCCCCTCTTTCAGTATCATTCTTTAAGACTCATAGTCTTGAGCATACTCTTTTCCTTGCACTGTTACTTCTTTATCTCACTTTAAATTTCTTTCACACTGACACCTGTACATTCTTTTCCAGCTCTTTATACACAGATTGCACATACACTACCCCTTTAAAACACAAATCTTTTAAGCGTGGATCCCGTCGAGTACGGCGGACAATCTGGGTGCTAACACCTTCCCAGGTTGTAACCAACCCCCTTTCTCAGTCTCTCTGGTTCGCAACCGTCTTATCCATCTTTTTCTAGGTCTATGCAGCATTACCTTTCCTCCGGGATAAAAATGCCTAGCTGGCGACTCTATTCATCTCCAGTGAGTTCACGGCTGTGTGTTCTCATTGTCCCTCTCGCCGACCGTTCGCGTCTGTACCCTTATCTGACCCTGTGTCACTTATCGGGAGCGACATGTATATATCACACTTCACATTCTTTTACACTGAAACCTGTACATTCCTTTCCAGCTCTTTACACATAAATTGCACTGACACTACCCCTTTAAAACACAAATCTTTTTAAGCGTGGATCCCGTCGAGTACGGCGGACAATATGGGTGCTAATACCTTCCCAGGTTGTAACCAACCCCCTTTCTCAGTCTCTCTGGTTCGCAACCGTCTTATCCATCTCTTTTCTAGGTTTATGCAGCATTACCTTTCCTCCGGGATAAAAATGCCTAGCTGGCGACTCTATTCATCTCCAGTGAGTTCACGGCTGTGTGTTCTCATTGTCCCTCTCGCCTACCGTTCGCGTCTGTACCTTTATCTGGGCCGTTTACCATTTATCGGGAGCGACAACTTGGCGACTCTGCTGGGGAGAAAACACCTCTTATACTGTAACCAGGGCTTCTGGTTCTTTTTGTGGGTTCCTCCTAGCGCTTGATTGATTTGTGTTTACTGGGGTGTTATGTGCTTATTTGTGTTTGTATATTTGTATTTATTTTTGCTTTATGTACAGTTGCTTTACTGTTTTCTTTATAGCTTTGCATATTATCATATTGTCATACTGTGCTGCTGGCTGGATCTGTTGTTTGCTTTGGTGGGTGGGTGTTCCATTGAGAGTTAAGGTCCTATACCTGGGACCTGAGTGACACCTAGGCTAGAGTGGTTCATATTCTTTCCCATTCCATCTCGGTCTGGTGCGGGAATATGAAACACAGTTCAGATATGGGTTTCTTCTTGAGAACTCTGTGTTGCAGATTTCCTGCAGTACTAGGGCTATCTGGGAAGCCTGCTAAGTCTGGATGACCTTTTAGTATTGACCTTCAGAAACTGAGGTGAATTAGAGGAGGAACTTTTATGGTTATTGTAAACACTGTACCTCCGGGTTAGAAGTGTTTACACTTCTCATAACTGATCCAAGTCCGAGGATCCTTGTTTTAGAACACCACCTGTGAGGGGGTTGGGTTGTTTACAGGTTTGCAGGTACCTTGACCTCAGAATACCCTATTACTTTGATTTGGTTAAGAATACTCCATGTTGGGACAGTTCTTGTGATTCTAAGCCCTGGATATGTGGCTCTTTATTTGAGCCCCCCACCTTGGTTACTGGACTTATAGACCTCCATCTGGATTTCTTACATACATGGACTTATATCAGAGCACTTGATCAGATCCAGCTCAGTCACAAACCCTTGCATATCATTTGCATACATAATCATTGCATCATATTGACATTTGCTTATTTGTGTTTCAGGGTATCCATCTTCATTTGGTTTTGGTTTTGACCCCATCTTCAGTATTGACCTATCTTCATCAGCACCTGCTTCAGCTATCAGCTATCTACTTCAGTCACCTGCACCAGCCAATCAGTGGCCCATTCTTCAGTATCATCATCAGCACTTGTCTCTACTCAGTCTCAACATCATGGCACCTAAAAAGAGCAACATCACCTACCACTTCTTCCAGCCAGAGTTAGCTGACATCAGGAGGATTCAGACCCTGATCACTCCAGACCATATACCACTGTTCAGGGAACACCATGGAGATATACTTGATTTGGTTATGGATCTGGACCCTTCACAGAGGAGCCTGATTCACACTTGCCTTCAGTTTTATGATCCCCCACTGAGATGTTTCACTTTTCAGGACTTTCAGTTGGGCCCTTTATTGGAAGAGTACTCATCATTAGTTGGTATACCTATCAGGGGTGGAGTCCCTTTCAACCCTGAGATGGTCTTTCCTGGTAATGAAGAGGTGGCAAAGGCATTGCATCTGGAACCAGTCCTGATTGGGCAGCATATGACTTCTAAGGCTGGAATCCTTGGCCTGCATCTGGATTTCTTGATCTCTCAAGCTACCCTGAAAGCTTCTTTAGGAGAGTGGAAAGCAGTCTGTGCTTTATTAGCTTTGAGCATATATGGGATCATATTATTTGCAGATGAGCCTCGATTTGTTAGCAAGAATGCAATCCATCTTTTCATCCTAAAGAACCCAGTGCCCACTTTATTGGGGGATCTCTACTACTCAGTGCATCAGAGAAATGAAAAGCAGAGGGGAAGATTAGTGAGGTGTTGTGCTCCTTTGTTCCATACTTGGCTTCTCAGGCATTTGCCCAGGACAGATGCATTTTTGAACCCTCATCAGCAGAGAAACTGGGCTGGAAGACTTACTACCCTAACTTCAGCTGATATCAGGTGGTGCACCCAAAGCACAAAAGGCAGGGATATCATCACCAGCTGTGGGCATTTTCCCAATGTGCCCCTGATAGGAGTTAAGGGTAGTATTAATTACAACCCTCTGCTATTCAAAAGACAACTGGGCTATGCACTGGTCCACACTCCTAGGGCACAGGACTTGGTTGAGACTCTTTATTGTGAGAACAAGCCTAATCTGGCTATTGTTAGGCAGGCAGCCTGGGCCTGGGACAATGTGCAGACTAAGGGGATAACCATCCTGGGGAAGTGTAACAATGTGGCATCAGCACAATACTATGATTGGTCCCATGCCAGGGCTCAATTCTCTGGGATGCCCTTTACTATAGAAGATATGCCTGGACCTTCCACAACACCACCTCCAGCAACTGTCAGTCTAGAGGAGTTTGAGAAATTGAAAGAGAGGAATGAAAAGCTGACTCAAGCTCTACAGAAGACCCTCTGGGAGAGGAGTGATGGTAGGTTGGATATTGAGAGGTTAGAAAAGTTGAAGGTGGAGCACTTGGCTAGAATTGAGAAGTCTGAGGATTACATTAAGAAATCTAGGGCTGGAGAACAAATCCTGAAGAATGCTTGCAAGGAAGCCCAATTCCAGAAAGCCAGGACAGACTTGTATCTGAAGGAGAGTCAGGCTAGGTGGGTCAGGATCACCGAGGCTCGTACTCTAGAGGACAAGAGGGTCCAAGACAAGATAGAGCAACTGGAAGCTAGTGCAAAAGAGCAGCAGGAAGCCCTGGCAGTAGCCCAGAGGGAGATATCAGAGCTGAAGATCAGAGCTGGAGTGAAGAGGTCAAAGGACCAAAGTCAACACAAGAAGCTAACTGCAGCTGTTACTACCCGGAACCTCCTTATCAGGAACCTCACGAAGCGTCCGGCTGATCCTGTGACCGAAGCACTTCTCAAGGAAGTTCGGGAGGATGAGTTTGGTCTTGGTGTTTGACCATTTGCTTGTTGTTGCTTTCATTCCATGTACTTTTATTTTCTTGTAATGTATTTTTACCCCTCAGAGGGCTTGTATTTGTGAACAAACTGTGTACCATTGGCCTTTTGTAATATATGTTTTAGTTTGTTCCATCCGAGTTTACTTCGAAAGCAACATCAACAGCATCTTCAAGGGTCTGGAAGGGTCAAAACTGAATGCCAAGCCGGATACCTTGAAAACAAATAAGCATACTGCATTGCATGCTAACCCTTTGTTTGTTTTGTAGGTGTTTGTTTTATTGTTGCTAACTCTGTTGTGATGTTCAGGAACTATTGCTCGACGCCGGGTATTTCCCCTCAACCGTCCGCACCGATATCCAACCCGTAACAACCTTCCGGGCATACAGATGGATCAGATGCAGCAGGACCTTACAGAGGTCAGGAACCAAATGAACAACGAGAGGTTGGAAATGAGGAACCAAATGACACAGTTTATGGAGGTAATGAACAACATGGCTCAAAGCCAGGAGAGGCTCAGAGCACTGGTGGAAGGGAGAAATCAGGAAGATCATCAGCCAGGGACTACTGGGACTAGCAACAATGAAAGAGTCCAACCTCATGTCAATCCCCCAGTCTTTGGACCCCACCTCCATCCAGAGGCCAACATCCCTGTCAATATACAAGGGACTGCCACAGCAGGGAGAGTACTGCAAGAAGACCCCCAGGAAGACCAGTTCACAGTGATGGGAGCCGGGGAAGAAGCTTATGATAGAAGGTTGGATGAGATAGCTGAGAAATTAAGATCCTTAGAGTCTCAAAACTCTTTGGGTTTTGATGTTATGGATATGGGCTTGGTAGATGGGGTCAGGATTCCCCACAAGTTTAAGCCACCATGCTTTGAGAAGTATAATGGGACTTCCTGTCCCCGGACCCATCTACAATCTTTTCTCGGGAGGCTAAAGGCCTATACCATGGACGAGAAGCTATGGATGTTCTATTTTGAGGATAGCTTGACTGGAGCTTCGAGGGAATGGTATTCCCATCTGACAAGAGCAACTATTAGATGCTGGAAGGACCTGGCAGAGGCATTCATCAGACAGTATCAGTATAATCTGGATATGGCACCCAACAGGACCCTCCTAATGGGAATGTCACAGTCATCTAGAGAGAGCTTCCGAGAGTATGCTCAAAGATGGAGACAGCTTGCTGCTGTTGTCCAGCCACCTATGTCAGAAAGGGAGATGGCTGATATGTTCATGAACACCCTTCAGGGGACTTACATTGATAGGCTAGCTGCCTTCTCATCTACCAGCTTTGCAGATGTAGTCATAGCCGGGGAGAGAATTGAAAGCCTATTGAAGATGGGGAAGATCCCAGACAATGGTGCAAGCTCATCCAGTAATGCGAGAAAGCCTTTTGTGGGCCCAAGAAGGACTGGTGAGACCAATGCCATCCACACCAACAGGGGCAGGCCCCAATATGTTCATAGATCTGTGGCAGCAGTCACCATTCCCGCTCCAGCTCATCCACAACCAGCCTATCAACCTCCGCAGCAAAACTATCAGCAACAACCTCAGTACCATCAACAAGCTCAGTATCCTCCGAGAAACTACAACAACAGCAACACCAACAACAATAACCAGCAAAGGCCATTCCAGCAGAGGCCATCTCAAGCCAACAGGGTGATCGATCCGATCCCTATGCCATATGCTACATTGCTGCCACAACTCCTGAAACTCAACCTAGTTGAGCTAAGGACATTGGCACCTCCAGATCCCAAAAGTCTACCCAGGAATTATGACTCCAACTCCAGATGTGCTTTTCATTCAAATGCACCTGGCCACAGTACAGAAAAGTGCAGAGCCTTGCACATGAAGGTACAAGACCTGGTAGACTCTAAGGCCCTGAATTTCGCACCACCACCCAATGTCAACAAAAATCCTATGCCAAACCACGGTGGTCCCAGAATCAACGCTATTGAAGAAGACAAGCCGTCTTATTTAATAACCAGTGTGGGTCAGATTCGAACACCGTTGGTAGAGATTAAGGCTCAGCTCCTCGAATGTCAAATGTTCCCGGGGTGTGAGTTAGGGTGTGCTTACTGCAATATTTCAGTAAATGGGTGCGATGACTTGAGAAATGGCATAAATGGTCTCATTCAGAGTGGCCAGCTTCAAATCACCACATCATTTCCAACAAATCCAGCAATCTCATCAGCAACAATTCCGGTATCTCCTACAACTACAGCAACCATTATTCCTGACAACTCTTCGGCTTCATCAACAAGCACTTCATCTGTTATCTCAACTGACCAGATATCAACAAGTGTTCCCTCAACAACTCCAGCACCACTTCATTTTGAAACTCCTACAACAACAACGCCCATCCTTCCAACAATGTCTCCTATAACACCAGCAACAAACTCTGAAGACGTCTCAACAGTTACAATCTATTACGATCCAGAAAACAACTCTGCCTACAACTCAGAAAGTGTTGCTCCCATCAGAGCACCAGTCACAATTTATTATGATCCACAAACTATCGCAGTCCCTTCTGCAGCTGCCATCAGTCCAGTCACCGTCACAGTGCCTGGACCGGTACCTTATGAAAGCAGTAGGGCCATCCCTTGGCACTACGGCTCTGACGTATACTGCGAAGGAAAGAAAATCACCCTTGAACCATCAACACCTGCACCACAGATAGACAATGTGGGAGGAGGCGGAGGCTTCACTCGAAGCGGACGTCTCTTTGCTCCACAAATTCAAAGACCCACTGCCGAAGCAGAAGCTGCTGCCAAGGCAAAAGGAAAGAGCCCGGTGCAGGAAGATCAAGCTATTAAGGAAGCTTTGAAAACACCATTCGATCAAGAAGTTGATGAGTTCATGAGAATCATCAAAAAGAGTGATTACAAAATAGTGGATCAGCTTCACCAGACGCCATCCAAGATCTCTATACTATCATTGCTTATGTGCTCCGAAGCCCATCGGAATGCACTACTCAAAGTCTTGCACGCAGCTTACGTGCCTGAAGAGATCACTGTCAATCAGTTGGAAACCGTGGTTGGAAATGTTACTGCTAGCAATGGGCTAGGGTTCACCAATACTGACTTGACAACGGAAGGCCGCAACCATAACAAGGCCTTGCACATCACCATGAAATGTAAAGGTGCAGTCCTTTCCCATGTGCTGGTAGACACAGGGTCATCCCTTAATTTCTTACCGAAAAAGGCCCTGGTAAAGCTAGAATATGAAGGATTAGCATTGCGTCCCAGTAACCTGGTAGTAAGAGCCTTTGATGGTTCTAAGAGATCGGTTCTGGGAGAAATTGAGCTGCCTGTGACGATTGGCCCACAAACTTTTAAAACGATCTTCTACGTGATGGACATTCAGCCTGCCTACAGCTGTTTGTTGGGTAGACCATGGATTCATGCCGCTGGCGCAGTAACATCTACCCTTCACCAGAAGTTAAAATTTGAGTGGGAAGGCCAAGTCGTTACTATTGTCGCTCCCGACAAATGAAAATGGATCAGATGAAGGTACAGACGCGAACGGTCGGCGAAGGGAACAGTGAGAACACACAGCCGTGAACTCACTGGAGATGAAAAGAGTCGCCAGCTAGGCATTTTTATCCCGGAGGAAAGGCAATGCTGCATAGACCTAGAAAGAGATGGATAAGACGGTTTGCGAACCAGAGAGACTGAGAAAGGGGGTTGGTTACAACCTGGGAAGGTATTAGCACCCAGATTGTCCGTCGTACTCGACGGGATCCACGCTTAAAAGATTTGTGTTTTAAAGGGGTAGTGTCAGTGCAATCTGTGCATAAAGATAGCTGGAAAGGATATGTACAGGTGTCGGTGTAAAGTGTATAAGTGCTGTGAAGTATGAAGGTGTCAGTGTGATATCAGGAATGAGAATGAATTGCTCATGACCATGAGGCTTAAAGAATGAAGCTGGAAAGAGGGGGAATATACAGAGACTTTTGTTCGATAACTGTTAAGTTATGCCTACGTATCCTCTCGTGCAATGAGGAAGTCAGAACACCGTAGTTCGACCCAAAGAGACTAAAAGATGAATTGACTTGTGAACTGCTTACTTGCTTATGCTCAAGTGTATGATCTGTCTGGCACAGATGCAAACTGTCTTGCATTAGACGGAAGAAGCAAGTTCTCGTTTGTGAGTGAATGAGGTGAGAAAAGAATCCCGGAGGAGACGATTATTGTTTGTTTTTTGAGTTTTCAGTCTTTTATTGCTTTTGAAGTTTGTCATAAGATAATGAGCTTAAGCCTAAACCAATGGGTTAGTAAACTCATCACATCTTCCCTCTGTTTAGGGGTAATGAGAATTACCTTAAGTGTGAAGTCAGATTCTCACACTTAATCACCTTTGATGCAGGATTAAGATCATTAACCTACTTGTGATTATTTAGATGTTTTTGTTGTTTTTGTTTAGTGTTGAGTAATGAGGTTAAGCCATAATCAGGGATTAAACAGACCCATTACACTATCCTAGAAGAAGGATAATAGATGAGAATGTTTAAGCTGAGGAAGACTCCTCAACTTAATCCATGATTAGGGATTAAACCCATGACAAAACAAGCCTTTATTAAGTGGATTTTAGATTAATGATATGATGATGAAGTGTTTTTTATGATTTATAAGACAACTTGAGGGGGACTTGTCCATTAACACTAGGGTTAGTCCTTCTTAACCAATTAAGGAAGAATTAGAACCCTAATGCAAGGCCCAAGTTACAAGTGTGATGTCTTGATGATTATTAGATGGATTGATTAAAGGAGTTAAACACATTAAGGGTTTAACACTTAGGATTAAAGTTATACACTCCATCCTAAGAGAAGGATGCAGGCATAAGCTTAATCACAAAGCCTTAAAGCCTTTAGGGTTTAGCTCCTGATTATGAGATGAGAAGAGAAGACTCAAAGAGATGACACAAAGGTAAAATCTAAGAGGGGACTAATCAAAACCCTAATTCATTGTCATGCTTGGTTGTTCCTAAGGTTGGTGAGGTTTACAAGAACAATCTTCAAAGGAGCCACCAGGAAGCAGATGAACAAGATCAAGAGAAGCAAAGTGACTTGCTTCATTCAAGAAGTCAAGTCACTTGAAGAATGAAAGTGGGAAGAACAAGAATGAGCAAGCTCAAACACAAATAAGAATGCAGCAATGGATGCAAGAGAGATGAAAAGAAAAGTTATGAGAAGTGAAGGCAAATCCACTTCTCAAGTTTACTTACCACCTGAAATGTTAGAAAGAAATGCAATGTAATGCAAGATGAGATGAAATGATATGATGCAAAGCAAGACCAGAAGCATGTTGATGATGATTATGATGTTATGAGGTGCTGCAAACATGAGGCAAAGCAATGGGGATGTTCATACAAGATTATGAATGCAAATGATGCAAGTTTAGAAGCATGAACAAGCATGAAATGTTATGAAGCATACAAGACAAATGACAAGGCAAATATGTAATGCAATGATCAATGATGCTTTCTATATGTCTTAAGATGCCAAGTGAATCATAAACATGCACAAAATGCAATGACAAGTCATGTTATGCAAGGAAATGTAAGAAGGATGCAAATGAAAGCCCAAATTAGGGTTTATGGATCAAACATCAAACACAAACCAAAAACAGAAGCAAAACCCTAAAGTAAAAATGGAAAATGGTACCCAAAGAAACCCTAGACTTATAATAAACCACTGCCCAAAGGGGAGCTCTCAACTCTCAACCAAACTCAAGATATGAATTTTGCAAGTTTTTAGGGTTTTCTAGGGTTCTCATCAAAACAAATGCCAAACAATTTGGAAATGCAAGAACAATTCATGGCCTTTTTATCCTTGAAAATACATGTTAAACACAAGACAAAGCAAAAAGAATCAATGTCTCAACCTTCACCAAGAGGCAGAAATGAATTTTCAAACATGTGATCAAGATAATGCATAAAAAATGATTTAATTCAATGAAAAATTCTCAAAATGCATCAAGATCAAAAAAGAAATTTGGTTTGAAGGTTGGACAATGTTTCTAAATGTCTTAGAACATTTCATGAATTTTTTTGTAATTTTTAAATACCTAAAAGTATTTTTAATTAATTAATTCCCATTAATCAATTAAAAATAATCTTTTAAACATTTAAAAATACTTTTTTAATGATAAAAATAAAATGAAAATATTTTTGGGTCTTAAAAAATTAATAAAACTTTAAAGAAAAAGTTTCATAATTTTTAAGAATTTTATGCTATTTTAAATTAATTATGCAATTTAAATGAAATAAAATGAAATAAAAAGTAAATAAAATGGAAAGTATTTCAATCTGATGGTGGAGATTTGAACTGGGGTGGAAACCATTGACCGCGCGCGTTTATGAAGGGTCCAGATTGCTTCTGACTTTAATTAAGTTTTATGAAATAATTAAATGAGTTAATGATGATTAGGGCACAGTGGACCCATCTGCACCACTCATCCACGCGCGAAGTCAAACAAAGTCAGATGATCCCACGCTCAAGATTCAAAGTTGCTTAATTAACCAGGCTTAACCCTAATTACACTCAGGCGACCGGAGATGAGCTCCGGTCGTCTTCTCCGGCCATACCAAAACCCTAGTTTCCCATCCAGGCCACCCCATGTCAAATTAACTGCCCAGAAACATTCCCCACACTCCCTACAACCCAAATCCATGATCAAACATCATTTTACCAACAAGAACAACTTGAATCGAAACAAAATAAAAATGGGGCCAAACTTTCAGACGCTCACCAAATGCTCATTTTCCCACCATTTTAAATTCTAAACACATCACAGTGATCCCCAGAGCATGTACTTTCAATTTGTAACAAAAAAATGCAAGCTTTAAAAGTTTGAAATTTGAGACTACCTGAGATGAAGAACTGGTGAATGTGAGCTCTTTTGGCCTTGCTTTGATGCAGAACAACTCCCCTGAACCCCTTGAAGCTAATGGAAAGCCTGGAATGAGCTTAGGCAAGCTGCTTTGAGAGATTCACTTCTGGTGTAGCAGGAAATGCACTTTGTGTACAGGCTGTTTCAGTTCAAAGAAAAGGGTGGTTTTGACTCCTTGTGGTATGCTTGACTTGTTGGTGAAGAAAAATGGAGTGTTTGATGGCTGTGGAGGCAGATTCGAAGGGAACTGGTTTGAAAGGTGAGAAATGGTAGAGCTCAGGTCAGGCTTGTTTCAGGCTTGAGCTTTGGTGGTTTGAGGCCTATGGAGTGTGTTGAGTTGGTTGATGAAGAAAGTTTTAGTGTTTCTTGGCTGTGGAGGCAGATTCGAAAGTTTTTGCAATGTGTAGTGTTTTTGTGAATGTGTGTAATGTGATAGCTTCAGCCTTGTGTGTCTTATGTTTTGGCCAGCATTTGGATAGTATAAACAATTGCAAGTGGCTGGGAGATGTGACATGTCCTTTATTGATTGGGATGTTTACTTTTGCAAAATGTCAACTTGGTTGTAAGAGAGGCATGGGCTCAAAGTCTAGGCAAGTACAAGGTTGGTTCTGGTGCAGCATGGTGAGAGAGAGGTCTAGCAAAGCTCAGCACTCAAGGCTGCAGGTTGGTGAGAGGTGATCATGAGCTTTTTGCAACTTGTTGCTTTTTGAACTTTCATGAGAAAAGTCAAGTCACATGAACTATAACCAAGGGCATTCTTGGTTCAATTCTGATTTTATGACTTAAAGAAGTGTTTGTGTACTGGTTTGAGAGGAATTAGAAGTCACATAATGCATTTGTTCATGACTTTGCAAAATTTCACACTTGGTGCATACCTTGAAAAACAATGATTTTTGCCAACTTTGCATTGCCATAACTTTTGATCCAAGAAGAGTTTGATCATGTTCTTGTACTTTTTGAAAAGGGAAAGATGAGATCTACAACTTTCATGACCAAAGTTTTTCCATTTGAAGCCTTTTTGGATCATGAATCAAGGCTTGAAAATTAACCTAAAATGATGCATTCTTGAAAAGTCAACTATGCCCAAAAAGTCAACATTTGCAAAAACCCTAAATTCCTGATTTTTATGAACTTCAACCTTCTTCCATGATCAAATAAAGATCATATACACTCAAAATGATGAAGATCACCCATTGGTTGGGTCATTGGGGGCCTCAGATGCCCTGATTTTGCACTGACTTGTCTGAAAAGTCAACTCTTGATCAGATGACTTCCCCATGGAATTTCTTCATGAAAATTGATATGCATACTCCCTATACCATATAGAGACCAATGGAAACAAGAATGACCAAAAGATTTGGGGTTATGGCCTCTGAAACCAAAACCCTAATTTTCAGTCAACTGTGCAGTTCAACCTGGCTCTGCATCCACTCAAACCCTAGTTCTTGTGATTCCTCTGCAATTTTGACTTTGAGGAGATGGAATATGATATAAGAACACACATGGACCCCTTTGAAGTGATTGGTGGCCTTTGGAGTGCCTCAAGAAGCTTTGGGATTGCTCAGATCACAAACCCTAGGTGCAGGTGCCTCAGAAACTATCCAGTGAATCAAAAATGAGATATGAGATGATATGTTGGTGTTTATGCATATGAGAATGATCACAAGCCATGGTGTGAATGGGTGAGGGCAAATTTGGGGTGTTTACAGCTGCCCCTATTCAAACATGAGTTAGCTGTGCAGGATGTAAGCGACGGCTTAACAGGCCAAACAAGATAACTTGTGGTTGAATACCAAAGACAGTCCAAAATTTGCACTCACAGAAATGAAAAAGAAAAGGGATATAGATTGTAAAAGCAAATAAAATATATTGTAAAGTGTGGGCGACGGAGGCCGACTGTCGAGCAGAGGACGACTGCTGGGTAAAGAGGTATGTGAAGCAAAGCGATGACGGGGATGGCCGACATGCTGGTAAAGTGTATAAAGCAATGACGGGGACGGCCGACATGCTGGGGATAAAAGGTAAAGCTAAGACGGGGACGGCCGACTAGCTGGGGAAAAACAAGTAAAGCCAAGACGGGGACGGCCGACTAGCTGGGAAAAATAGGATATTATGATGGGGACGGCCATCAAGATAAAGCTGCGAAGTTCTCTGGGGATTAATGAAACACGACGGGGACGGCCGTCAAGTTCATAAAGGTCAAGTAAACAACGATGGGGACGGCCATCGGGCTAAAAAGGAAAAGGGACCACGACGGGGACGGCCATCGGGTTAAAGAATAAATGAAATAAACAGATGATGGGGTACGGCCATCAAAGGCGAAGGACGATCACCTAGCAGGGGACGGCTGCTCTGTTGGGAATAGAAGAAATATGATGGGGACGGCCATCAAAGGTGGAGGACGACCACCTGGCAGGGTACGGCTGCCGAAAATATCAACGATGGGGACGGCCATCGGATAGAAAAGGTCAACGATGGGGACGGCCATCGGACGAGCATGATGGAGGACGACCATCAAGAAGTGGAGGACGACCACTCAGCAGGGTACGGCTGCTCTCGGGGTTTATCATAACACAGGACGAATGTCAGATAACCAAAATCAACAATGGGGACGGCCATTGGATAAAGTTGATGAAGGACGATCATCAAGAGGTGGAGGACGACCACCTAGCAGGGGACGGCTGCTAAAATCAACGATGGGGACGGCCATCGGATGAGCATGATGGAGGACGACCATCAAGAAGTGGAGGACGACCACTCAGCAGGGTACGGCTGCTCTCAAAGGTATCATAACACAGGACGAGTGTTAGAAAAGAAAATTTGTTGGTGATCTACTGGGGATAATGTAAACACGGACGAGCGTTTACACCCAAGAAGCAAAAGGTATAAGTGTTTGGTATTGTGTATAGATTAAAGATGCGGACGAGCATCCTTAAGACTATGATACGGACGAGTATCATGTAGAAACAAACTGACACATGTTCAGAGATGATGATACGGACGAGTATCAACTGGTTAACAAAGAACACGGACGAGTGTTGCATCTGAAAGGATTCTTCTGGGGGAATAATAGACACGGACGAGTATCTATATTCCAGAAGACATAAGTGTTTGACACGGTGTATGGATTAAAGATGCGGACGAGCATCCTTATGACTATGATACGGACGAGTATCATGTAGAAACAAACACTAGACGCAATGTTCTGAGATGATGGTACGGACGAGTACCAACTGGTTAACACAGAACAAGGACTACTGCCGAATCTGTGGGGTATGAGTGATGATGTATACAAGATACGGACGAGTATCTGTATAAGCGTACCATGAGTAGTGAGTATTGTATTGATGAGTATTTTAACTGCTGGGGGGAGTGACACGGACGAGTGTCAAGAGAGAAAAGTATAATATTAACAAGTGTATGGGTGATGAAGGTGTAAGCGACTGCGCTGGGGATATGACACGGACGGGCGTCAAGAAAAGTGTACATAAGTATATGTGAGTGCAAAGAGGATGTCTTTGGCTTTCTGCTGGTGATTTGACACGGACGGGTGTCATGAAGTACCTGTAATACGGGTGATCTTGTTTGTAAAGTGTATTCAGGCAACCTGTTTGGGGAAGTGATGACACGGGCGGGTGTCAGAAATGTATACTGGTGTTTGGTGATTGGAGAGGCAACTGCTTTTGCTGGGACTCTGGTGGGGATTTTTGTGTATTGTTGATGAATGGTTTGTTATTCACAAGTGTTACTTCAGAACATGGCTTATGATTATGCTATGTATTTGATTTTCTGCCGTAATGCTCCGTATTAGACGGAATGCTACGCTCTGAGGGGATATTATGATGCAAATGCTATGATTATGCAAAGATACCACACTGGGATTCGGATCCCGTCACTGCGAAGATCTCTGGTTGATCTGTTGGAAATGGACGTCCCAACTGGGTATGAGATCACTGGTAAATCCAATGATGTATCTGCTCGGGGATATATGTCACTGGTTGACATGACCTTGATAAAACGGGACCCCGCTGGGGTTTGCAGAAGCTTTCTGTACTCTGTTGTGACTTCTTCGTGCATTGCTCTTCTGGATAGAGGCTGAAGCTCTGTGGGGAGATGATTCCCTGATTTCTGCACTCTGCTGAGGAAGAATGGCAACTCGGCTGGGGAAGTGAGAGGCAACTCAGCTGGGGAAGTGAGAGGCAACTCAGCTGGGGAAGTGAGAGGCAACTCAGCTGGGGAAGTGAGAGGCAACTCAGCTGGGGAGGTGAGAGGCGACTCAACTGGGGATATAGCATCCTGTTTGTTGATTTGACAACTTTGCTGGGGAAGGCAATGGGGAGCTACTCAGCTGGGGAAAGAGCATTTCAGATGCTGAGATTGAGTGTATGCTGATTCGGCAGCTCCGCTGGGGAAATGGGCACCTTCTAGTGCCATGTGGAAGATAGACCAAGTGGATAATGATTCGCCTACCTGCTGAGACGTAACCTGCGTGCCCCAGGTTGCGTTCTGGATACCTGCAATCCTGCAAAGATAATGGAACGTACAAAAGGTCCCGAGGTATCCCTTACTGGATTCCGTCATAGGAGTTAAGTACTTTCGAGAATAATCACATTCCCCGTAAGCATGTGTTTTTATTTTAGAGAAAGGCATCTGTACTTATGCAGTTGTATTTTTGGAGATATCAGACAACTCCTTGCAAAACGTAAATGTAAAAGACGAAACATGACTGAAAATCTGATTTTATTAATTCATGTGCCATGAATTGGCAAGATACAGTCAAAGAAACATATCTCCTGAAATGAGGAGTTTGTTACAAATTGAGAAACAAAGTGTTGGTAGTGTTGATGACGCTTTGAGGAGCTTCCTCTCCTGCTATGACTCGTATGACAATGACGTTCTTCTCGTCTTGCTTTCTGGAGAAAGTTGATTCTGATCGGAGCTTGATTCTGTCAAAACTTTCCAAGTTGTAAGTGATACGGACGAATTCAGAGTGCAGTTGTTCGCTTATTCCCTTATTTTGCATGGATCGCCCTTTCGGGTTTTCAATCCATCGGGATACCCATTTTTGCCTGAGCTGTCCAATGCGGCTTTTCAGCTCAGCGGGTGTACATTTTTTATTTATTTCCCTTATTTTTGCCCGAGTCTTTTATTCTGTTTTTGACTCGCCGGGATGCCCTATTTTTGCCCGGACTTACATTCTGTTTTTATGTCCAGCGGGTCATTTTACACGAAGTATTTTTTAACTGCATCTGAATTCACAGGGGATGGAAAATCTTCACCATCCATGGTGCTGAGCATCAGTGCTCCACCAGAGAAAACTTTCTTGACGACGAATGGTCCTTCGTAATTTGGAGTCCATTTGCCCCTGTGGTCTGTATGAGGAGGGAGGATTCTTTTCAGCACAAGATCTCCCACTTGGTACTCTCGATGCCTGACTTTCTGATCGAAGGCCCTCTTCATTCTCTTCTGATATAACTGCCCATGGAAGATTGCAGCCAATCTCTTCTCTTCGATCAGACTCAGTTGCTCGTATCGGGACCGAACCCATTCTGCTTCACTCAGTTTGACATCCATTAATACCCGCAGCGAGGGTAATTCAACTTCAACTGGTAGGACTGCTTCCATACCATACACAAGCTGATACGGTGTTGCCCCAGTGGATGTCCTGATTGATGTGCGGTACCCATGTAAGGCAAATGGTAGCATTTCGTGCCAGTCTCTGTAGGTGACTACCATCTTTTGCACAATCTTCTTAATATTCTTATTTGCCGCCTCTACAGCGCCATTCATCTTTGGCCTGTAAGGAGAAGAATTGTGATGTTGGATCTTGAAGTCCCGGCATAATTCTGCCATCATTTTATTGTTTAGGTTGGACCCATTATCAGTAATGATTCGCTCGGGCACTCCATACCGACAGATGATATCTCTTTTTAGGAATCGGGCTACCACTTGCCTTGTGACATTTGCATATGAGACTGCTTCAACCCACTTCGTGAAATAATCGATGGCGACCAGGATGAATCTGTGGCCGTTTGAAGCAGTCGGCTCAATCTTGCCAATCATATCAATGCCCCACATGGCAAAGGGCCATGGTGAATACATGATGTTCAAAGGATTCGGAGGCACATGCACTTTATCCGCGTAGATCTGGCATTTGTGACATTTCCTGGCATAGGCACAACAGTCTGCATCCATTGTGATCCAATAATAGCCTGATCTTAACAACTTCTTAGCCATGGCATGCCCTCCAGCATGGGTACCAAAAGATCCTTCGTGCACTTCATGCATCAGCAAATCTGCTTCCGTCTTGTCAACACATCTGAGGAGTACCATGTCAAAGTTCCTCTTGTATAAAGACCCATCAGCGTTCAGAAAGAAACTACCAGCAAGCCTTCTTAAAGTCTTCTTATCATTGGAAGATGCCCCAGGTGGGTATGTCTGATCCTCCAAGAAGCACTTGATGTCGTGGAACCAGGGCTTATCATCTTTGGCAATATCTGCCGCAAATACATATGCTGGTCTATCAAGTCTCGATACTGAAATCTGAGGTACAAAGTTAGCAGTCTGAACTTTGATCATGGACGAAATGGTAGCCAAGGCATCCGCAAACTGATTCTCGTCCCGAGGGATATACTCAAGTTTGACTGTTGTGAAGAAAGTCAATAACCTTCTTGTATAGTCCCTGTAAGGTATCAGATGATCTTGGTGTGTGTACCATTTTCCATTGGTCTGATTGATTACCAAAGCCGAATCTCCGAATACGGTCAATGTTTTGATCCTGAGGTCAATGGCTTCCTCAAGACCCATAATGCAAGCTTCGTATTCAGCTTCGTTGTTAGTGCAGTTGAAAGCGAGTTTTGCCGAGAAAGGCATGTGAACTCCTTTGGGTGTAATGAGTACTGCACCAACACCACGGCCATTCATGTTAACAGCCCCATCAAACATCATAGTCCATTCTTCCTCCGGGTCAGGCCCTTCAGTGTGAATAGGCTCTTCATGATCTTTTGATTTAATGAACATGATGTCTTCATCAGGGAAGTCAAACCTCATTGGCTGGTAATCGTCAATGGGTTGCTCAGCAAGATATTCAGATAGTACACTGCCCTTGATGGCTTTCTGAGATGTGTACTGTATGTCGTATTCTGTGAGAATCATCTGCCATCTTGCAACCCGTCCGGTAAGAGCTGGCTTCTCGAATATGTACTTGACTGGATCCATTTTTGAGATTAACAAGGTAGTGTGGGTCAACATATACTGTCTCAGTCGGCGAGCAGCCCACGCTAAAGCACAGCAAGTTTTCTCGAGCAGTGAATAACGCTGTTCACAGTCGGTAAACTTTTTGCTTAGGTAGTATATTGCATACTCTTTTCGACCAGACTCGTCATGTTGGCCCAGCACACACCCCATCGACTCCTCTAATACTGTCAAGTACATAATCAGAGGTCTTCCTTCAACTGGCGGCATGAGGATTGGAGGTTCTTGCAGATATTCTTTGATCTTGTCAAAAGCCTTCTGGCAATCTTCGTTCCACCTGGCCGTCTGTTCCTTTCTTAATAGCTTGAACAAGGGTTCACAGGTTGCCGTGAGGTGAGATATGAACCGTGAGATGTAGTTCAATCGACCTAAGAACCCTCGAACTTCTTTCTCAGTTTTTGGTGCAGGCATCTCTTGAATAGCCTTGACTTTATCAGGATCAACCTCAATCCCTTTCTCGCTTACAATAAAGCCCAGCAGCTTACCGGATCGCACCCCGAATGTGCATTTGTTGGGGTTCAACTTCAATTGGTACTTTCTCAGACGCTTGAACAACTTCAGCAGATTCACCAGGTGATCTTCTTCTGTAAGGGACTTGGCGATCATGTCATCCACATAACATTCTATTTCCTTGTGGATCATATCATGGAATAATGTCACCATAGCCCGTTGATATGTGGCGCCAGCATTCTTTAGTCCGAATGGCATCACCTTGTAACAGAACGTGCCCCAAGGTGTGATGAATGTTGTCTTCTCCATGTCTTCAGGTGACATCTTGATCTGATTATATCCTGAAAATCCATCCATGAAGGAGAATACCGAGAACTGAGCCGTGTTATCCACCAATACATCAATGTGAGGTAATGGGAAGTCATCTTTCGGGCTGGCTCTGTTCAGATCCCGGTAGTCAACACACATTCTTACTTTGCCATCCTTCTTAGGCACAGGTACTATGTTAGCAACCCACGGCGGGTAACTTGTCACAGCAAGGAATCCGGCATCCCATTGCTTTTGTACCTCCTCTTTGATCTTCATAGCCATGTCTGGACGAGTACGGCGCAGCTTTTGTTTGACTGGAGGGCACTCTTCTCTCAAAGGCAACTTGTGCACAACAATATCGGTATCCAACCCTGGCATGTCTTGATACGACCAAGCAAACACATCCACATACTTTTGAAGTAGATCTATCAGTTGCTTCTTCACTGAGTCTTGCAGGCAGGCCCCGATCTTGACTTCTTTCACATTTTCCTCTGTACCAAGATTGATCACTTCAACCTCCTCCTGGTGAGGGGTAATGACCCTTTCCTCTTGTCTTAACAACCTGGCTAGTTCTTCAGGAAGCTCGTATTCTTCTTCAACCCCTTCTTCAGCTTGATTGATCGGATTGTCAAAGTCATACGATGTCATAGCCGTGCTGTTGTTGGTGCTGTCAGGAAGGCACTCTCTGCAATGGTTTAATTGGTTCATTTTAGTGATCTGATTTTAGTCTTATTTAGAAAAGTGAAATGAAGTTGTCATTTTGAAAAACACTGCCATTTATTTTTGTACAAAAAGAAAAATGGAAAAACAGTGAACATAAAAGAAAAAGACTTGTTTGCAAAAAGATCGTCTGATATTTCATTACTTTAATCTCGTTTGCACAAAAGTACAGATGGCCCTGATTACAAAATGAGTCTTGTCATCTTGGGCAAGATGCAAGACTTTGATGCATGCTTATAAAAAATACAGGAAATAATAATTACTCTGCTCGAGTAACACTTATAATTCCCTGGGAAGACCAGTTCGAGACACTGCTCCCCGGGATCTTCGGACGAATCCAAATCTCCAGGTTGCGCTCCTCTTCCAGCTCGTCTTCCAGACAGTTGATAGCATCGGGGGTAAGCATTCCCCCACTGACAAAACCAGGTTCTGCAGCAGCCTTCGCTTGATGTTGAGTTGGTCTGTAACCCAACCCAAACTTGTCCTTCTTCTCCTCCACAGCTAAGACCTTGCCCCAGCCTAGGGCAGTTCCTTCTTCAACAACCTTCCGGGCTTGTTGGTAAGACGACATTGGGGTACCAGATACAGCAGATGCTTCATTCACATTCAACGCTTCAAACCCCTGGCTCATTGTTTCATGGATCTCTCCATCCATTTCAATGTACTTGTAGGTTGCCAGGTGGCTGACAAAGATGTCCTCCTCTCCACAGATTGTGACAACTTGACCTTCCCACTCAAATTTTAACTTTTGGTGAAGGGTAGACGTTATTGCGCCGGCGGCGTGAATCCAGGGTCTACCCAACAAACAGCTGTAGGCGGGCTGAATGTCCATCACGTAAAAGATAGTTTTAAAGGTCTGCGGGCCAATTGTCACGGGCAGCTCAATCTCTCCCAGAACCGATCTCTTCGAACCGTCAAAGGCCCGTACCACCAGGTTGCTGGGTCTCAATGCCAGTCCATCATATTCAAGCTTCACCAGAGCCTTCTTTGGTAAGACATTCAGGGAAGAACCTGTGTCCACCAGCACATGTGAAAGGACAGCTCCTTTGCATTCCATGGTTATGTGCAAGGCTTTGTTGTGGTTGCGGCCATCCACTGTCAGGTCAGAATTGGTAAACCCTAGCCCATTGCTAGCAGTGACATTTCCAACAACGGTTTCCAATTGGTTGACAGTAATCTCCTCGGGCACGTAAGCTGCGTGCAGTACTTTCAGTAGTGCATTCCGATGGGCTTCGGAGCACATAAGCAGAGAGAGGATGAAGATTTTGGATGGCGTCTGGTGAAGTTGATCCACAATTTTATAGTCACTCTTTTTGATGATCCGCATGAACTCATCAACTTCCTGATCAAATGGAGTCTTCAGGGCTTCTTTGGCAGCTGGATCTTCCTGCACCGGGCCTTTTCCTTTTGCCTTGGCAGCAGTTTCTGCTTCGGCAGTAGGTCTTTGGACTTGCGAAGCAAAGAGACGTCCGCTTCGGGTGAAGCCTCCGCCTCCGCCCACATTATCAATTTGCGGTGCAGGTGCTGATGTTTCAAGAGTGATTCTTTTTCCTTCGCAATACAGGTCAGAGCCATAGTGCCAAGGGATGGCCCTATCGCTTTCATATGGTACAGGTCCAGGCACCGTGACGGTAACTGGACTAATTGCTGCTGCTGAAAGGACTGTTATTGTTTGTGGATCATAAAAGATTGTGACTGGTGCTCTAGTGGGAGCAGCACCTTCTGAATGGTAGGCGGAGTTATTTTCTGGATCGTAGAATATGGTAACTGTGGAGACATCTTCATGATTGTTTGCTGGTGTTGTAGGAGGTTCCGTTGGAAGGACTGTTGCTGTTGTTGATGGAGAGTCGAAATGGAATGAAGCTGATGTGGTAGCAGGAGAAACTGTTGAAGTCTGATCACTTGGAAGGACAGGTGAAGTATTTGTTGATGGTGCTGATGAATCATCGGGAACAATAATTGCTGTATTTGTAGGAGGGTCTGAAACTGTCGTTGATGAAGTTGCTTGAGTTGCCGGAAATGATGTAGTGATCTGCAGTAGGCCATTCTGAATAAGGCTGTCAATGCCGTTCCTCAAGTCTTCACACCCATTCCAAGAAATATTGCAGTAGGGGCACCCTAGTTCACACCCCGGAAATATATTGCTTTCACGGAGTTGAGCTTTGATTTCCACCAATGGTGTCCTGATCTGATCCACACTGGTTATGAAATAAGACGGTGTGTCTTCTTCAATTGCGTTAATTCGAGGACCACCATGGTTTGGCATTGGGTTTTTGTTGACATTGGGCGGCGGTGCAAAATTCAGAGCCTTGGAGTCTACCAAGTCTTGCACCTTCATATGCAGAGCCCTGCATTTTTCTGTACTGTGACCAGGTGCGTTTGAATGGAAAGCACACCTAGCATTGGAGTCATAGTTTCTTGGTAAACTGTTGGGATCCGGAGGTGCCAACGTTCTTAGCTCAACTAGGTTGAGTTTCAGAAGCTGTGGCAGCAAAGCAGCATACGGCATTGGAATTGGGTCGATCACTCGGTTAGCTTGGGATGGCCTTTGTTGGAATGGCCTCTGTTGATTGTTGTTGTTGGAGTTGTTGCTGTTGTAGTTTCTTGGAGGATACTGATTCTGCTGATACTGAGGTTGTTGTTGGAAGTTTTGTTGAGGAGGTTGATAGGCTGGCTGAGGATGAGCTGGAGCAGGGATAGTGACTGCTGCTATTGACCTCTGAACATATTGGGGCCTACCCCTGTTGGTGTGGATGGCATTGGTCTCGCCAGTTCTTCTCGGGCCTGTAAAAGGCTTTCTTGTACCACTGGACGAGCTTGCACCGTTGTCTGAGATCTTTCCCATCTTTAACAGGCTTTCAATTCTCTCCCCAGCTATAACAACATCTGCGAAGCTAGTGGAAGAGAAAGCAGCCAACCTGTCAATATAGGTTCCCTGAAGAGTGTTCATAAACATGTCTGCCATTTCTCTCTCAGACATTGGGGGTTGAACGGCAGCAGCCAATTGCCTCCATCTTTGAGCATATTCTCTGAAGCTCTCCCTTGAAGACTGTGACATTCCCATTAGGAGGGTCCTGTTGGGTGCCATATCTAGATTATACTGATACTGTCTGATGAAGGCCTCTGCCAGGTCCTTCCAGCATCTAATAGTTGCCCTTGTCAGATGGGAATACCATTCCCTCGATGCTCCAGTCAAGCTATCTTCAAAATAGAACATCCACAATTTCTCATCCATTGTATAGGCCTTCAGCCTTCCCAGAAATGATTGCAAATGAGTTCGGGGGCATGAAGTCCCATTATACTTCTCGAAACATGGAGGCTTGAACTTGTGGGGGATCCTGACCCCGTCTACCAGCCCCATGTCCATGACGTCGAAGCCCAAAGAGTTTTGAGATTCTAAAGACCTTAACTTCTCAGCTATTTCATCCAATCTCCTATCATAAGCATCCTCTCCAGCACCCATTACTGTAAATTGGTCCTCCTGAGGATCTTCTTGAAGTACTCTGGCTGCTGTAGCTGTTCCTTGGATGTTGGCAGGGATATTAATCTCAGGATGTAGATGTGGACCAAACACAGGGGGATTAACATGTGGTTGCACCCTTTCATTGTTACTGGTGCCTGCAGTTCCTACATGAGGCTCCTCTGGATTTTGCCTCTCAACCATAGCCCTCAATCTCTCCTGGCTCTGAGCCATGTTGTTCATAACCTCCATGAACTGCGTCATTTGTGTTCTCATCTCCAATCTTTCATTGGCTAGCTGATTTCTGACATCAGCAAGATCTTGTTGAACTTGATCCATTTGGATTCCCGGAAGGTTGTTTCTAGTTGGGTACCTGTGTGGCCTGTTGAGAGGAAATACCCGGCGGCGAGCAATAATTCCTGAGATTCACAACAGAGGTTAGCAACAACAAAACAAAAACCTACAAAACAAACAAAAGGGTTAGCATGCAATGCAGTTATGCTTATTTGTTCTCAAGGTATCCGGTTTGGCCTTCAGTTTTGACCCTTCCAGACCCTTGAAGATGATGCTGTTTGAAGTTGCTTTTGATGTGACTCCGATAGAAGCCAACACAAATATATTACAAAAGGGTAAAATAACACAATTTGTTCAATTTACAACACAAGCCCTCAAAGGGGTCAAAATACACCATAAAAGCAAAAGTACATGGAATAGGAACAACAACAAGCAAATGATCAAACTCCAAGGCCAAACTCATCCTCACGAACTTCCTTGAGAAGTGCTTCGGTCACAGGATCAGCTGGACGCTCCGTGAGACTTCTGATGAGAAGGTTTCTTGTTGCAACCGCTGCAGTCAATTTCTTGCTCTGACTTTGGTCCTTAGACCTCTTCAATCCTGCTTTGATTTTCAGCTCTGATATTTCTTCCTGGGCTGCTGCCAGGGCCTTTTCCATCTGCTCCATCTTGTCCTGAACTCTCTTGTCTTCTAGAGTACGGGCCTCAGTGATCCGGACCCACCTGGCCTGACTCTCTTTCAAATACAAGTCTGTTCTTGCTCTTTGGAACTGAGCTTCTTTACAAGCATTCTTCAGAATCTGCTCACCAGCTTTGGACTTGTTGATATAATCTCCAGACTTCTCAATTTTAGTCAAGTGTTCCACTCTCAATTTCTCCAATCTCTCAATCTCCCTCACACCTTCACTCCTCTCCCTGAGGGTCTTCTGCAAGGCTTGAGTTAACTTCTCATTTCTTTCCTTCAAACTCTCAAACTCCTCCAAACTGATAGTGGCAGGGGGTGGTGCTGAAGATGACTCAGGCATGTCTTCTATGGTAAAGGGCATTCCAGAGAATCGAGCCCTAGCATGGGACCACTCATAATATTGGGCTGATGCCACATTATTGCACTTCCCCAGAATGGTGATTCCCTTGGTTTGAACATGATCCCAGGCCCAGGCAGCCTGCCTAACAACAGTCAAACTAATCTTGTTCTCACAGTAGAGGGTCTCCCCCAAATCCTGTACCTTAGGAGTGTGGACCAGTGCATAGCCTAATTGCCTTCTGAATAGCAGAGGGTTGTAGTTGATACTTCCCTTAACTCCTATCAGAGGCACATTGGGGAAGTGCCCACAGCTGGTGATCATATCTCTGCCCTTGGTGCTCTGAGTACACCATCTGATATCTGCTGAAGTTAGGACAGTGAGTCTCTTAGCCCAGTTGCTTTGCTGATGAGGATTGAGAAATGCATCTGTCCTGGGTAGATGCCTGAGGAGCCAAGTATGGAATAATGGTGCACAAATCCTCACTAGTCTTCCCCGCTGCTTCTCATTTCTCTGATGTACTGAGTAATAGAGATCACCCAGTAAAGTTGGCACTGGGTTTCTCAAGATGAACAAGTGGATTGCATTTTTGCTGATGAATCGAGGCTCATCTGCAAACAGCACAATTCCATATACACTTAAGGCCAACAGAGCACAAACAGCTTTCCACTCCCCCAAGGAGGCCTTCAAACTAGCTTGAGAAATCAGGAAGTCCAGATGAAATCCGAGGATCCCAGCTTTAGAGGTCAAGTGTTGTTCAATCAACACAGGTTCCAGGTGCAGAGCTTTTGCTATCTCTCCATTGCTGGGAAAGACCATTTCAGGGTTGAAAGGGATTTCTCTTTTGATAGGCAAACCAACCAAATATGAGTATTCTTCCAGAAGAGGCCCCAACTGAAAGTCTTGAAAGGTGAAACATCTCAATGGAGGATCATAAAACTGAATGCAGGTGTGGATGAGGCTCCTCTGAGATGGGTCCAGATCCATGACCATGTCCAGTACGTCTCCATAACTTTCCCTGAACAAGGGTATGTGCTCTGGAGTGATCAGGGTTTGGATCCTCCTGATATCTGATAAGTCTGGTTGGAAGAAATGATAGGTGATGTTGCTTTTCTTTGGAGCCATGATACTGAGAACTGAGTAGGATAAGTGCTGATGAAGATGCTAAGGAGTGGGCCACTGGCTGGCTAGTGCAAGTAACTGAAGTAAGGCTGACAAGCTGAAGCAAGTGCTGGTGGAGATAGGTCAAAGCTGCAGATGGGGTCAAAACCAAAACCAAAGATGAAGGTGGATACCCTGAAACACAAATAAGCAAATGTTAATATGATGCAATGAGTATGTATGCAAATGATATGCAAGGGTCTGTGACTGAGCTGGATCTGATTAACTGCCTTGGTATAGATCCATGTGTGTTCAAGAATTCCAGATGGAGGTCTAAAAATCCAGTAACCAGGGTGGGGGACTCAAATAAAGAGCCACATGTCCAGGGTTTTAGAATCACAAGAACTATCCAACATGGAGCATTCTTAACAAAGTCAAAGTAACAGGGTATTCTGAGGTCAAGGTACCTGCAAACCTGTAAACAGCCCAACCCCCTCGCAGGTGGTGTTCTAAAACAAGGATCCTCAGACTTGGATCAGTTATGAGAAGTGTAAACACTTCTAACCCGGAGGTACAGTGTTTACAATAACCATAACAATTCCTCCTCTAATTCACCTCAGTTTCTGAAGGTCAATACTAAAAGGTCATCCAGACTTAGCAGGCTTCCCAGATAGCCCTAGCATTGCAGGAAATCTGCAACACAGAGTTCTCAAGAAGAAACCCATATCTGAACCGTGTTTCATATTCCCGCACCAGACCGAAATGGAATGGGAAAGAATATGATTCACTCTAGCCTAGGTGTCACTCAGGTCCCAGGTATAGGACCTTAACTCTCAATGAATCACCCACCCACCAAGGCAAACAACCAGATCCAGCCAGCAGCAATGACAATATGATATAAATAAATGCAATAAAGAAAGCAGTAAAGTAACTGTACATAAAGCAATAAACAAAAATAAAGGATGGAACTCTCATGCTCATAATTCGGAAGGTCGTCAAGTTTTGTGGGTTCCTCCTAGCGCTTGATTGATTTGTGTTTACTGGGGTGTTATGTGCTTATTTGTGTTTGTATATTTGTATTTATTTTTGCTTTATGTACAGTTGCTTTACTGTTTTCTTTATAGCTTTGCATATTATCATATTGTCATACTGTGCTGCTGGCTGGATCTGTTGTTTGCTTTGGTGGGTGGGTGTTCCATTGAGAGTTAAGGTCCTATACCTGGGACCTGAGTGACACCTAGGCTAGAGTGGTTCATATTCTTTCCCATTCCATCTCGGTCTGGTGCGGGAATATGAAACACAGTTCAGATATGGGTTTCTTCTTGAGAACTCTGTGTTGCAGATTTCCTGCAGTACTAGGGCTATCTGGGAAGCCTGCTAAGTCTGGATGACCTTTTAGTATTGACCTTCAGAAACTGAGGTGAATTAGAGGAGGAACTTTTATGGTTATTGTAAACACTGTACCTCCGGGTTAGAAGTGTTTACACTTCTCATAACTGATCCAAGTCCGAGGATCCTTGTTTTAGAACACCACCTGTGAGGGGGTTGGGCTGTTTACAGGTTTGCAGGTACCTTGACCTCAGAATACCCTATTACTTTGATTTGGTTAAGAATACTCCATGTTGGGACAGTTCTTGTGATTCTAAGCCCTGAATATGTGGCTCTTTATTTGAGCCCCCCACCTTGGTTACTGGACTTATAGACCTCCATCTGGATTTCTTACATACATGGACTTATATCAGAGCACTTGATCAGATCCAGCTCAGTCACAAACCCTTGCATATCATTTGCATACATAATCATTGCATCATATTGACATTTGCTTATTTGTGTTTCAGGGTATCCATCTTCATTTGGTTTTGGTTTTGACCCCATCTTCAGTATTGACCTATCTTCATCAGCACCTGCTTCAGCTATCAGCTATCTACTTCAGTCACCTGCACCAGCCAATCAGTGGCCCATTCTTCAGTATCATCATCAGCACTTGTCTCTACTCAGTCTCAACATCATGGCACCTAAAAAGAGCAACATCACCTACCACTTCTTCCAGCCAGAGTTAGCTGACATCAGGAGGATTCAGACCCTGATCACTCCAGACCATATACCACTGTTCAGGGAACACCATGGAGATATACTTGATTTGGTTATGGATCTGGACCCTTCACAGAGGAGCCTGATTCACACTTGCCTTCAGTTTTATGATCCCCCACTGAGATGTTTCACTTTTCAGGACTTTCAGTTGGGCCCTTTATTGGAAGAGTACTCATCATTAGTTGGTATACCTATCAGGGGTGGAGTCCCTTTCAACCCTGAGATGGTCTTTCCTGGTAATGAAGAGGTGGCAAAGGCATTGCATCTGGAACCAGTCCTGATTGGGCAGCATATGACTTCTAAGGCTGGAATCCTTGGCCTGCATCTGGATTTCTTGATCTCTCAAGCTACCCTGAAAGCTTCTTTAGGAGAGTGGAAAGCAGTCTGTGCTTTATTAGCTTTGAGCATATATGGGATCATATTATTTGCAGATGAGCCTCGATTTGTTAGCAAGAATGCAATCCATCTTTTCATCCTAAAGAACCCAGTGCCCACTTTATTGGGGGATCTCTACTACTCAGTGCATCAGAGAAATGAAAAGCAGAGGGGAAGATTAGTGAGGTGTTGTGCTCCTTTGTTCCATACTTGGCTTCTCAGGCATTTGCCCAGGATAGATGCATTTTTGAACCCTCATCAGCAGAGAAACTGGGCTGGAAGACTTACTACCCTAACTTCAGCTGATATCAGGTGGTGCACCCAAAGCACAAAAGGCAGGGATATCATCACCAGCTGTGGGCATTTTCCCAATGTGCCCCTGATAGGAGTTAAGGGTAGTATTAATTACAACCCTCTGCTATTCAAAAGACAACTGGGCTATGCACTGGTCCACACTCCTAGGGCACAGGACTTGGTTGAGACTCTTTATTGTGAGAACAAGCCTAATCTGGCTATTGTTAGGCAGGCAGCCTGGGCCTGGGACAATGTGCAGACTAAGGGGGTAACCATCCTGGGGAAGTGTAACAATGTGGCATCAGCATAATACTATGATTGGTCCCATGCCAGGGCTCAATTCTCTGGGATGCCCTTTACTATAGAAGATATGCCTGGACCTTCCACAACACCACCTCCAGCAACTGTCAGTCTAGAGGAGTTTGAGAAATTGAAAGAGAGGAATGAAAAGCTGACTCAAGCTCTACAGAAGACCCTCTGGGAGAGGAGTGATGGTAGGTTGGATATTGAGAGGTTAGAAAAGTTGAAGGTGGAGCACTTGGCTAGAATTGAGAAGTCTGAGGATTACATTAAGAAATCTAGGGCTGGAGAACAAATCCTGAAGAATGCTTGCAAGGAAGCCCAATTCCAGAAAGCCAGGACAGACTTGTATCTGAAGGAGAGTCAGGCTAGGTGGGTCAGGATCACCGAGGCTCGTACTCTAGAGGACAAGAGGGTCCAAGACAAGATAGAGCAACTGGAAGCTAGTGCAAAAGAGCAGCAGGAAGCCCTGGCAGTAGCCCAGAGGGAGATATCAGAGCTGAAGATCAGAGCTGGAGTGAAGAGGTCAAAGGACCAAAGTCAACACAAGAAGCTAACTGCAGCTGTTACTACCCGGAACCTCCTTATCAGGAACCTCACGAAGCGTCCGGCTGATCCTGTGACCGAAGCACTTCTCAAGGAAGTTCGGGAGGATGAGTTTGGTCTTGGTGTTTGACCATTTGCTTGTTGTTGCTTTCATTCCATGTACTTTTATTTTCTTGTAATGTATTTTTACCCCTCAGAGGGCTTGTATTTGTGAACAAACTGTGTACCATTGGCCTTTTGTAATATATGTTTTAGTTTGTTCCATCCGAGTTTACTTCGAAAGCAACATCAACAGCATCTTCAAGGGTCTGGAAGGGTCAAAACTGAATGCCAAGCCGGATACCTTGAAAACAAATAAGCATACTGCATTGCATGCTAACCCTTTGTTTGTTTTGTAGGTGTTTGTTTTATTGTTGCTAACTCTGTTGTGATGTTCAGGAACTATTGCTCGACGCCGGGTATTTCCCCTCAACCGTCCGCACCGATATCCAACCCGTAACAACCTTCCGGGCATACAGATGGATCAGATGCAGCAGGACCTTACAGAGGTCAGGAACCAAATGAACAACGAGAGGTTGGAAATGAGGAACCAAATGACACAGTTTATGGAGGTAATGAACAACATGGCTCAAAGCCAGGAGAGGCTCAGAGCACTGGTGGAAGGGAGAAATCAGGAAGATCATCAGCCAGGGACTGCTGGGACTAGCAACAATGAAAGAGTCCAACCTCATGTCAATCCCCCAGTCTTTGGACCCCACCTCCATCCAGAGGCCAACATCCCTGTCAATATACAAGGGACTGCCACAGCAGGGAGAGTACTGCAAGAAGACCCCCAGGAAGACCAGTTCACAGTGATGGGAGCCGGGGAAGAAGCTTATGATAGAAGGTTGGATGAGATAGCTGAGAAATTAAGATCCTTAGAGTCTCAAAACTCTTTGGGTTTTGATGTTATGGATATGGGCTTGGTAGATGGGGTCAGGATTCCCCACAAGTTTAAGCCACCATGCTTTGAGAAGTATAATGGGACTTCCTGTCCCCGGACCCATCTACAATCTTTTCTCGGGAGGCTAAAGGCCTATACCATGGACGAGAAGCTATGGATGTTCTATTTTGAGGATAGCTTGACTGGAGCTTCGAGGGAATGGTATTCCCATCTGACAAGAGCAACTATTAGATGCTGGAAGGACCTGGCAGAGGCATTCATCAGACAGTATCAGTATAATCTGGATATGGCACCCAACAGGACCCTCCTAATGGGAATGTCACAGTCATCTAGAGAGAGCTTCCGAGAGTATGCTCAAAGATGGAGACAGCTTGCTGCTGTTGTCCAGCCACCTATGTCAGAAAGGGAGATGGCTGATATGTTCATGAACACCCTTCAGGGGACTTACATTGATAGGCTAGCTGCCTTCTCATCTACCAGCTTTGCAGATGTAGTCATAGCCGGGGAGAGAATTGAAAGCCTATTGAAGATGGGGAAGATCTCAGACAATGGTGCAAGCTCATCCAGTAATGCGAGAAAGCCTTTTGTGGGCCCAAGAAGGACTGGTGAGACCAATGCCATCCACACCAACAGGGGCAGGCCCCAATATGTTCATAGATCTGTGGCAGCAGTCACCATTCCCGCTCCAGCTCATCCACAACCAGCCTATCAACCTCCGCAGCAAAACTATCAGCAACAACCTCAGTACCATCAACAAGCTCAGTATCCTCCGAGAAACTACAACAACAGCAACACCAACAACAATAACCAGCAAAGGCCATTCCAGCAGAGGCCATCTCAAGCCAACAGGGTGATCGATCCGATCCCTATGCCATATGCTACATTGCTGCCACAACTCCTGAAACTCAACCTAGTTGAGCTAAGGACATTGGCACCTCCAGATCCCAACAGTCTACCCAGGAATTATGACTCCAACTCCAGATGTGCTTTTCATTCAAATGCACCTGGCCACAGTACAGAAAAGTGCAGAGCCTTGCACATGAAGGTACAAGACCTGGTAGACTCTAAGGCCCTGAATTTCGCACCACCACCCAATGTCAACAAAAATCCTATGCCAAACCACGGTGGTCCCAGAATCAACGCTATTGAAGAAGACAAGCCGTCTTATTTAATAACCAGTGTGGGTCAGATTCGAACACCGTTGGTAGAGATTAAGGCTCAGCTCCTCGAATGTCAAATGTTCCCGGGGTGTGAGTTAGGGTGTGCTTACTGCAATATTTCAGTAAATGGGTGCGATGACTTGAGAAATGGCATAAATGGTCTCATTCAGAGTGGCCAGCTTCAAATCACCACATCATTTCCAACAAATCCAGCAATCTCATCAGCAACAATTCCGGTATCTCCTACAACTACAGCAACCATTATTCCTGACAACTCTTCGGCTTCATCAACAAGCACTTCATCTGTTATCTCAACTGACCAGATATCAACAAGTGTTCCCTCAACAACTCCAGCACCACTTCATTTTGAAACTCCTACAACAACAACGCCCATCCTTCCAACAATGTCTCCTATAACACCAGCAACAAACTCTGAAGACGTCTCAACAGTTACAATCTATTACGATCCAGAAAACAACTCTGCCTACAACTCAGAAAGTGTTGCTCCCATCAGAGCACCAGTCACAATTTATTATGATCCACAAACTATCGCAGTCCCTTCTGCAGCTGCCATCAGTCCAGTCACCGTCACAGTGCCTGGACCGGTACCTTATGAAAGCAGTAGGGCCATCCCTTGGCACTACGGCTCTGACGTATACTGCGAAGGAAAGAAAATCACCCTTGAACCATCAACACCTGCACCACAGATAGACAATGTGGGAGGAGGCGGAGGCTTCACTCGAAGCGGACGTCTCTTTGCTCCACAAATTCAAAGACCCACTGCCGAAGCAGAAGCTGCTGCCAAGGCAAAAGGAAAGAGCCCGGTGCAGGAAGATCAAGCTGTTAAGGAAGCTTTGAAAACACCATTCGATCAAGAAGTTGATGAGTTCATGAGAATCATCAAAAAGAGTGATTACAAAATAGTGGATCAGCTTCACCAGACGCCATCCAAGATCTCTATACTATCATTGCTTATGTGCTCCGAAGCCCATCGGAATGCACTACTCAAAGTCTTGCACGCAGCTTACGTGCCTGAAGAGATCACTGTCAATCAGTTGGAAACCGTGGTTGGAAATGTTACTGCTAGCAATGGGCTAGGGTTCACCAATACTGACTTGACAACGGAAGGCCGCAACCATAACAAGGCCTTGCACATCACCATGAAATGTAAAGGTGCAGTCCTTTCCCATGTGCTGGTAGACACAGGGTCATCCCTTAATTTCTTACCGAAAAAGGCCCTGGTAAAGCTAGAATATGAAGGATTAGCATTGCGTCCCAGTAACCTGGTAGTAAGAGCCTTTGATGGTTCTAAGAGATCGGTTCTGGGAGAAATTGAGCTGCCTGTGACGATTGGCCCACAAACTTTTAAAACGATCTTCTACGTGATGGACATTCAGCCTGCCTACAGCTGTTTGTTGGGTAGACCATGGATTCATGCCGCTGGCGCAGTAACATCTACCCTTCACCAGAAGTTAAAATTTGAGTGGGAAGGCCAAGTCGTTACTATTGTCGCTCCCGACAAATGAAAATGGATCAGATGAAGGTACAGACGCGAACGGTCGGCGAAGGGAACAGTGAGAACACACAGCCGTGAACTCACTGGAGATGAAAAGAGTCGCCAGCTAGGCATTTTTATCCCGGAGGAAAGGCAATGCTGCATAGACCTAGAAAGAGATGGATAAGACGGTTTGCGAACCAGAGAGACTGAGAAAGGGGGTTGGTTACAACCTGGGAAGGTATTAGCACCCAGATTGTCCGTCGTACTCGACGGGATCCACGCTTAAAAGATTTGTGTTTTAAAGGGGTAGTGTCAGTGCAATCTGTGCATAAAGATAGCTGGAAAGGATATGTACAGGTGTCGGTGTAAAGTGTATAAGTGCTGTGAAGTATGAAGGTGTCAGTGTGATATCAGGAATGAGAATGAATTGCTCATGACCATGAGGCTTAAAGAATGAAGCTGGAAAGAGGGGGAATATACAGAGACTTTTGTTCGATAACTGTTAAGTTATGCCTACGTATCCTCTCGTGCAATGAGGAAGTCAGAACACCGTAGTTCGACCCAAAGAGACTAAAAGATGAATTGACTTGTGAACTGCTTACTTGCTTATGCTCAAGTGTATGATCTGTCTGGCACAGATGCATACTGTCTTGCATTAGACGGAAGAAGCAAGTTCTCGTTTGTGAGTGAATGAGGTGAGAAAAGAATCCCGGAGGAGACGATTATTGTTTGTTTTTTGAGTTTTCAGTCTTTTATTGCTTTTGAAGTTTGTCATAAGATAATGAGCTTAAGCCTAAACCAATGGGTTAGTAAACTCATCACATCTTCCCTCTGTTTAGGGGTAATGAGAATTACCTTAAGTGTGAAGTCAGATTCTCACACTTAATCACCTTTGATGCAGGATTAAGATCATTAACCTACTTGTGATTATTTAGATGTTTTTGTTGTTTTTGTTTAGTGTTGAGTAATGAGGTTAAGCCATAATCAGGGATTAAACAGACCCATTACACCATCCTAGAAGAAGGATAATAGATGAGAATGTTTAAGCTGAGGAAGACTCCTCAACTTAATCCATGATTAGGGATTAAACCCATGACAAAACAAGCCTTTATTAAGTGGATTTTAGATTAATGATATGATGATGAAGTGTTTTTTATGATTTATAAGACAACTTGAGGGGGACTTGTCCATTAACACTAGGGTTAGTCCTTCTTAACCAATTAAGGAAGAATTAGAACCCTAATGCAAGGCCCAAGTTACAAGTGTGATGTCTTGATGATTATTAGATGGATTGATTAAAGGAGTTAAACACATTAAGGGTTTAACACTTAGGATTAAAGTTATACACTCCATCCTAAGAGAAGGATGCAGGCATAAGCTTAATCACAAAGCCTTAAAGCCTTTAGGGTTTAGCTCCTGATTATGAGATGAGAAGAGAAGACTCAAAGAGATGACACAAAGGTAAAATCTAAGAGGGGACTAATCAAAACCCTAATTCATTGTCATGCTTGGTTGTTCCTAAGGTTGGTGAGGTTTACAAGAACAATCTTCAAAGGAGCCACCAGGAAGCAGATGAACAAGATCAAGAGAAGCAAAGTGACTTGCTTCATTCAAGAAGTCAAGTCACTTGAAGAATGAAAGTGGGAAGAACAAGAATGAGCAAGCTCAAACACAAATAAGAATGCAGCAATGGATGCAAGAGAGATGAAAAGAAAAGTTATGAGAAGTGAAGGCAAATCCACTTCTCAAGTTTACTTACCACCTGAAATGTTAGAAAGAAATGCAATGTAATGCAAGATGAGATGAAATGATATGATGCAAAGCAAGACCAGAAGCATGTTGATGATGATTATGATGTTATGAGGTGCTGCAAACATGAGGCAAAGCAATGGGGATGTTCATACAAGATTATGAATGCAAATGATGCAAGTTTAGAAGCATGAACAAGCATGAAATGTTATGAAGCATACAAGACAAATGACAAGGCAAATATGTAATGCAATGATCAATGATGCTTTCTATATGTCTTAAGATGCCAAGTGAATCATAAACATGCACAAAATGCAATGACAAGTCATGTTATGCAAGGAAATGTAAGAAGGATGCAAATGAAAGCCCAAATTAGGGTTTATGGATCAAACATCAAACACAAACCAAAAACAGAAGCAAAACCCTAAAGTAAAAATGGAAAATGGTACCCAAAGAAACCCTAGACTTATAATAAACCACTGCCCAAAGGGGAGCTCTCAACTCTCAACCAAACTCAAGATATGAATTTTGCAAGTTTTTAGGGTTTTCTAGGGTTCTCATCAAAACAAATGCCAAACAATTTGGAAATGCAAGAACAATTCATGGCCTTTTTATCCTTGAAAATACATGTTAAACACAAGACAAAGCAAAAAGAATCAATGTCTCAACCTTCACCAAGAGGCAGAAATGAATTTTCAAACATGTGATCAAGATAATGCATAAAAAATGATTTAATTCAATGAAAAATTCTCAAAATGCATCAAGATCAAAAAAGAAATTTGGTTTGAAGGTTGGACAATGTTTCTAAATGTCTTAGAACATTTCATGAATTTTTTTGTAATTTTTAAATACCTAAAAGTATTTTTAATTAATTAATTCCCATTAATCAATTAAAAATAATCTTTTAAACATTTAAAAATACTTTTTTAATGATAAAAATAAAATGAAAATATTTTTGGGTCTTAAAAAATTAATAAAACTTTAAAGAAAAAGTTTCATAATTTTTAAGAATTTTATGCTATTTTAAATTAATTATGCAATTTAAATGAAATAAAATGAAATAAAAAGTAAATAAAATGGAAAGTATTTCAATCTGATGGTGGAGATTTGAACTGGGGTGGAAACCATTGACCGCGCGCGTTTATGAAGGGTCCAGATTGCTTCTGACTTTAATTAAGTTTTATGAAATAATTAAATGAGTTAATGATGATTAGGGCACAGTGGACCCATCTGCACCACTCATCCACGCGCGAAGTCAAACAAAGTCAGATGATCCCACGCTCAAGATTCAAAGTTGCTTAATTAACCAGGCTTAACCCTAATTACACTCAGGCGACCGGAGATGAGCTCCGGTCGTCTTCTCCGGCCATACCAAAACCCTAGTTTCCCATCCAGGCCACCCCATGTCAAATTAACTGCCCAGAAACATTCCCCACACTCCCTACAACCCAAATCCATGATCAAACATCATTTTACCAACAAGAACAACTTGAATCGAAACAAAATAAAAATGGGGCCAAACTTTCAGACGCTCACCAAATGCTCATTTTCCCACCATTTTAAATTCTAAACACATCACAGTGATCCCCAGAGCATGTACTTTCAATTTGTAACAAAAAAATGCAAGCTTTAAAAGTTTGAAATTTGAGACTACCTGAGATGAAGAACTGGTGAATGTGAGCTCTTTTGGCCTTGCTTTGATGCAGAACAACTCCCCTGAACCCCTTGAAGCTAATGGAAAGCCTGGAATGAGCTTAGGCAAGCTGCTTTGAGAGATTCACTTCTGGTGTAGCAGGAAATGCACTTTGTGTACAGGCTGTTTCAGTTCAAAGAAAAGGGTGGTTTTGACTCCTTGTGGTATGCTTGACTTGTTGGTGAAGAAAAATGGAGTGTTTGATGGCTGTGGAGGCAGATTCGAAGGGAACTGGTTTGAAAGGTGAGAAATGGTAGAGCTCAGGTCAGGCTTGTTTCAGGCTTGAGCTTTGGTGGTTTGAGGCCTATGGAGTGTGTTGAGTTGGTTGATGAAGAAAGTTTTAGTGTTTCTTGGCTGTGGAGGCAGATTCGAAAGTTTTTGCAATGTGTAGTGTTTTTGTGAATGTGTGTAATGTGATAGCTTCAGCCTTGTGTGTCTTATGTTTTGGCCAGCATTTGGATAGTATAAACAATTGCAAGTGGCTGGGAGATGTGACATGTCCTTTATTGATTGGGATGTTTACTTTTGCAAAATGTCAACTTGGTTGTAAGAGAGGCATGGGCTCAAAGTCTAGGCAAGTACAAGGTTGGTTCTGGTGCAGCATGGTGAGAGAGAGGTCTAGCAAAGCTCAGCACTCAAGGCTGCAGGTTGGTGAGAGGTGATCATGAGCTTTTTGCAACTTGTTGCTTTTTGAACTTTCATGAGAAAAGTCAAGTCACATGAACTATAACCAAGGGCATTCTTGGTTCAATTCTGATTTTATGACTTAAAGAAGTGTTTGTGTACTGGTTTGAGAGGAATTAGAAGTCACATAATGCATTTGTTCATGACTTTGCAAAATTTCACACTTGGTGCATACCTTGAAAAACAATGATTTTTGCCAACTTTGCATTGCCATAACTTTTGATCCAAGAAGAGTTTGATCATGTTCTTGTACTTTTTGAAAAGGGAAAGATGAGATCTACAACTTTCATGACCAAAGTTTTTCCATTTGAAGCCTTTTTGGATCATGAATCGAGGCTTGAAAATTAACCTAAAATGATGCATTCTTGAAAAGTCAACTATGCCCAAAAAGTCAACATTTGCAAAAACCCTAAATTCCTGATTTTTATGAACTTCAACCTTCTTCCATGATCAAATAAAGATCATATACACTCAAAATGATGAAGATCACCCATTGGTTGGGTCATTGGGGGCCTCAGATGCCCTGATTTTGCACTGACTTGTCTGAAAAGTCAACTCTTGATCAGATGACTTCCCCATGGAATTTCTTCATGAAAATTGATATGCATACTCCCTATACCATATAGAGACCAATGGAAACAAGAATGACCAAAAGATTTGGGGTTATGGCCTCTGAAACCAAAACCCTAATTTTCAGTCAACTGTGCAGTTCAACCTGGCTCTGCATCCACTCAAACCCTAGTTCTTGTGATTCCTCTGCAATTTTGACTTTGAGGAGATGGAATATGATATAAGAACACACATGGACCCCTTTGAAGTGATTGGTGGCCTTTGGAGTGCCCCAAGAAGCTTTGGGATTGCTCAGATCACAAACCCTAGGTGCAGGTGCCTCAGAAACTATCCAGTGAATCAAAAATGAGATATGAGATGATATGTTGGTGTTTATGCATATGAGAATGATCACAAGCCATGGTGTGAATGGGTGAGGGCAAATTTGGGGTGTTTACAACTATCTGTGGGGAGGAGGATATATTTGTTAGCCATCTGGCTACTTATAAGTATATTGAGATGGATGGGGAGATCCATGAAACGATGAGTCAAGGATTTGAGGCCTTGAATGTTAATGAAGCATCTGCTGTATCTGGGATCTCCATGTCATCTTATCAACAAGCCCGGAAGGTTGTTGAAGAAGGAACTGCCCAAGGCTGGGGCAAGGTTTTATCTGTGGAGGAGAAGAAAGACAAATTTGGGTTGGGTTATAGACCAACTCAACAAAATCAAGCAGAGGCTGCTGAGAAGCCCGGTTTTGTCAGTGGGGGGATGCTCACCCCTGATGCTATCAACAATTTGGAAGACGAGCTGGAAGAAGAACGCAATCTGGAGAATTGGATTCGTCCAAAGATCCCGGGGAGCAGTATCTTAAATTGGTCTTCCCAGGAAATTATAAGAGTTACTCATGCAGAGTAATTATTATTTCCTGTATTTTTATAGCATGCATCAAAGTCTTGCATCTTGCCCAAGATGACAAAACTCATTTTGTAATCGGGCCATCTGTACTTTTTGTGCAAACAAGATTAATCAATGAAATATCAGACATCTTTTTGCAAATGAGTCTTTTTCTTTTCCGCTCACTGTTTTTCTATTTTTCTTTTTGTACAAAAAAATAAATGGCGATGTTTTCAAAATGATAACTTTATTTCACTTTTTAAACAAGATTAAAATCAATCACTAAAATGAACAAACTGAACCCTTGCAGAGAATGCCTTCCAGACAGCACCGACAACAGCACGGCTATGACTTCGTATGACTTTGACAATCCAATCAATCAAGCTGATGAAGGGGTTGAAGAAGAATATGAGCTTCCTGAAGAGCTAGCCAGGTTGTTGAGACAAGAGGAAAAGGTTATTACTCCTCACCAGGAGGAGGTTGAAGTGATCAATCTTGGTACCGATGAAGACGTGAAAGAGGTTAAAATCGGGGCCTGCTTGCAAGACTCAGTGAAGAGACAACTGGTTAATCTGCTTCAAGAATATGTGGATGTGTTTGCTTGGTCGTATCAAGATATGCCAGGGTTGGACACCGATATAGTTGTGCACAAGCTGCCTTTGAGAGAAGAATGCCCACCAGTTAAACAGAAACTGCGCCGCACCCGCCCAGACATGGCAATGAAGATCAAGGAAGAGGTACAAAAGCAATGGGACGTCGGGTTCCTTGCCGTAACTAGCTATCCGCCGTGGGTTGCTAATATAGTACCTGTGCCTAAGAAAGACGGAAAAGTAAGGATGTGTGTTGACTACCGGGATCTGAACAGAGCCAGCCCGAAAGATGACTTCCCATTACCTCACATTGATGTATTGGTGGATAACACGGCTCAGTTCTCGGTATTCTCCTTCATGGACGGATTTTCAGGATACAATCAGATCAAGATGTCACCTGAAGACATGGAGAAGACAACTTTCATCACACCCTGGGGCACATTCTGTTACAAGGTTATGCCATTCGGACTGAAGAATGCTGGTGCAACCTATCAACGGGCAATGGTGACATTATTCCACGATATGATTCATAAAGAAATAGAATGTTATGTGGATGACATGATCGCCAAGTCCCTTACTGAAGAAGATCACCTGGTGAATCTACTGAAACTGTTCAAGCGTATGAGGAAGTACCAACTGAAGTTGAACCCCAACAAATGCACATTCGGGGTGCGATCTGGTAAGCTGCTGGGATTTATTGTAAGCGAGAAAGGGATTGAAGTTGACCCTGATAAAGTCAAAGCCATCCAAGAGATGCCTGCACCGAAGACAGAGAAGGAAGTTCGAGGGTTCTTAGGTCGATTGAACTACATCTCACGGTTCATATCTCATCTTACAGCAACCTGTGAGCCCTTGTTCAAATTGCTAAGAAAAGAACAAACGGTCAGGTGGAATGAAGACTGCCAGAAAGCTTTTGACAAGATCAAGGAATACTTGCAAGAACCTCCAATCCTTATGCCTCCAGTTGAAGGAAGACCTCTGATAATGTACTTGACAGTATTAGAAGAGTCAATGGGGTGTGTGCTGGGCCAACATGACGAGTCTGGTCGAAAAGAGTATGCAATATACTACCTAAGCAAAAAGTTTACCGACTGTGAACAACGTTATTCACTGCTCGAGAAAACTTGCTGTGCTTTAGCGTGGGCTGCTCGCCGACTGAGGCAGTATATGTTGACCCACACTACTTTGTTGATCTCAAAAATGGACCCAGTTAAGTACATATTTGAGAAGCCAGCTCTTACCGGACGGGTTGCAAGATGGCAGATGATCCTTACAGAGTATGACATCCAATACACATCTCAGAAAGCCATCAAAGGCAGTGTATTGTCTGAATATCTTGCTGAGCAACCTATTGATGATTACCAGCCTATGAGATTTGACTTCCCTGATGAAGACATCATGTTCATAAAAGCAAAAGATCATGAAGAGCCTGTTCACACTGAAGGGCCTGACCCGGAAGAAGAATGGACTATGATGTTTGATGGGGCTGTTAACATGAATGGTCGTGGTGTTGGTGCAGTACTCATTACACCTAAAGGAGTTCACATGCCTTTCTCGGCAAAACTCACCTTCAACTGCACTAACAACGAAGCTGAATACGAAGCTTGCATTATGGGTCTTGAGGAAGCCATTGACCTCAGGATCAAGACATTGACCGTATTCGGAGATTCAGCTCTGGTAATCAATCAAACCAACGGAAAATGGTACACCCACCAGGATCATCTGATACCTTACAGGGATTATACAAGGAGGTTATTGACTTTCTTTACAACAGTCAAGCTTGAGTATATCCCTCGGGACGAGAATCAGTTTGCAAATGCTCTGGCTACCATTTCATCCATGATCAAAGTTCAAGCTGCCAACTTTGTGCCTCAGATTTCAGTGTCCAGACTTGATAGGCCAGCATATGTGTTTGAAGCAGATGTTGTCAAAGACGATAAGCCTTGGTTCCATGACATTAAATGCTTCTTGGAGGATCAAACATACCCACCTGGGGCATCTTCCAATGATAAGAAGACTTTAAGAAGGCTTGCTGGTAGTTTCTTTCTGAACACTGATGGGTCTTTATACAAAAGGAACTTTGATATGGTACTCCTCAGATGTGTTGACAAGACGGAAGCAGATTTGTTGATGCATGAAGTGCACGAAGGATCTTTTGGTACCCATGCTGGAGGGCATGCCATGGCTAAGAAACTGTTAAGATCAGGCTATTACTGGATCACAATGGATGCAGACTGTTGTGTTTACGCCAGAAAATGCCATAAATGCCAGATCTATGCAGACAAGGTGCATGTACCTCCCAATCCTTTGAACATAATGTCTTCACCATGGCCCTTCGCCATGTGGGGCATTGATATGATTGGCAAGATTGAGCCAACTGCTTCAAACGGCCACAGATTCATCCTGGTCGCCATTGACTATTTCACCAAGTGGGTTGAAGCAGCCTCATATGCAAATGTTACAAGACAAGTGGTAGCCAGATTTCTGAAGAGAGATATCATCTGTCGATATGGAGTTCCCGAGCGAATCATTACTGATAATGGTTCCAATCTAAACAACAAAATGATGGCTGAGTTATGCCGGGACTTCAAGATCCAACACCATAATTCTTCTCCTTACAGGCCAAAGATGAATGACGCTGTTGAGGCAGCTAACAAGAATATCAAGAAGATTGTGCAGAAGATGGTAGTCACCTACAAAGACTGGCATGAGATGCTACCGTTCGCCTTGCATGGGTACCGCACGTCAATCAGAACATCTACTGGGGCAACACCGTATCAACTTGTGTATGGTATGGAGGCAGTCCTACCTGTTGAAATTGAATTACCCTCCCTCCGGGTATTGATGGATGTTAAGCTGAACGAAGCAGAATGGGTTCGGTCCCGATACGAACAACTGAGTCTGATTGAAGAGAAAAGATTGGCTGCAATCTGTCATGGGCAGCTATATCAGAAAAGGATGAAGAGAGTCTTCGATCAGAAAGTCAGGCACCGAGAGTACCAAGTAGGAGATCTTGTGCTGAAAAGAATCCTCCCTCCTCATACAGACCACAGGGGCAAGTGGACCCCAAACTACGAAGGACCATTCGTGGTAAAGAAAGTTTTCTCTGGTGGAGCACTGATGCTCAGCACCATGGATGGTGAAGACTTCCAGTCCCCTGTGAATTCGGATGCAGTTAAAAAATACTTCGCATAAAAATGACCCGCTGGACATAAAAACAGAATGTAAGTCCAGGCAAAAATAGGGCATCCCGGCGAGTCAAAAACAGAATAAAAGACTCGGGCAAAAATAAGGGAAAATAAATAAAAAAAATGTACACCCGCTGAGTTGAAAAGCCGCATTGGACAACTCAGGCAAAAATGGGTATCCCGATGGATTGAAAACCCGAAAGGGCGATCCATGCAAAACAAGGGAATAAGCGAACAACTGCATTCTGAATTCGTCTGTATCGCCTACAACTTGGTAAGCTTCGAAAGGATCAAGCTTCAATCAGAATCAACATTCCTCAGAAAGCAAGATGAGAAGAACGTCAAGAGTCATACGGGTCATAGCAAAAGGGGAAGCTCCTTAAAGCGTCGTCAACATCGCCAGCATTTTGTTTCTCGATTTGTAACAATCTCTTCATTTTAGGAGATTCGTTTCTTTGACTGTATCTTTCCAATTCAGGGCACATGAATTAATAAAATCAGATTTTTCAGTCATGTCTCGTCTTATACATTTTTATTTGCAAAGAACGTCTGATGTCTCTGAAAACTAACTGCATAAGTACATATGCTTTTCTTCGAAAATAAAACACGTGCTTGCAGGGAATATACTTACTCTCGAAAGTGCTTAACTCCTATGACGGAATCCAGTAAAGGATATCTCGGGACCATTTGTGTGTTTCCTTATCTTTGCAGGATTGCAGGTATCCAGAACGCAACTTGGGGCATGCAAGTTACATCCCAGCAAGCTGGCAAATCAACACTCATTCTTGGCAACAGAGGTGCTTCCTCCCCAGCCGAGTTGCCACCGATAACTTCTCCCAGCTAAGTTGCCACTTGTCAATTTCCCCAGCCGTAGTGCCAATCATTCTTCCTCAGCAGAATGCAGAAGTCAGGGAACCATCTCCCCATAGAATCCTCAGCTGGGTCACAACAGAGTACAGAAGGCTTCTACAAACCCCAGCTGGGTCATATATTACAAGGATACGTCAATCAGTGACCTATATCCCCAAGCAGATGCGTCTCATCAGATCTACCAATGATCTCGTCCCCAGCTGGGATGTCCATTTCAACAGATCGACCGGAGATCTTCACAGCAACGGGATCCGAATCCCGGTTTGGCGCCTTTTGCATAATCATGACATTTGCATCATATTCACCCACAAAGCGTAGCATTCCGTCTAATACGGAGCATTACGGCAAAAATCAAACACATAGCATAATCATGAGCCATGTTGTGAATCGAACACTTGTGAATAATAACCATTCATCAAAATGCAGAATACTTTCCCCAAAATCCCCACCAGAGTTCCCAGCAAAAGCAGTTGCCTCACAAATCACAAACACCAGTATATACTCCTTTTGACACCCGTCCGTGTCATCACTCCCCAGTAAAGTCGCCTGAACACTCTTTACAAACAAGACCACCCGTATTACAGATACTTCTTGACACCCGTCCGTGTCATATCCCCAGCAGAAAGCCAAAAACATCCTCTTTGCGCTCACATATACTTGTATATACATTTCCTTTGACACCCGTCCGTGTCATCACTCCCCAGCGCAGTCGCCTACACTTTTACAACCCATATACTTGTTGATACTATACTTTTCTCCCATTTGACACTCGTCCGTGTCACTCTCCCCGGTAGATAAATACTCATCTATACAATATTCACACTCATACTTATACAGATACTCGTCCGTATCTTATATATACCATTTATATCCCCGCAGATTCGACATTGGTCCATGTTCTTTGTTAACCAGTTGGTACTCGTCCGTACCATCATCTCAGAATATGCGTCAAGTGTTTATTTCTACATGATACTCGTCCGTATCATAGTCTTAAGGATGCTCGTCCGCATCTTTAATCCATACACTGAGTCAAACACTTATGTCTTCTTGAAATTAGACACTTGTCTGTGTCTACTATTCCCCAGAATAGTCCTTTCAGATTCAACACTCGTCCGTGTTCGTTGTTAACCCGTTGATACTCGTCCGTATCATCATCTCTGAACACGTGGCAGTACTTGTTTCTACCCGATACTTGTCCGTATCATAGTCTTAAGGATGCTCGTCCGCATCTTTAATCTATACACAAACATCTAAACACTTATACTTTCTTTTCTTGGTTGTAAACACTCGTCCGTGTTTACTATATCCCCAGTAGATCGCCAAGTAAGCAAATCTTCCTTTTTATCTGACACTCGTCCTGTGTCATGATAAAACCTGAGAGCAGCCGTACCCTGCTAGGTGGTCGTCCTTCACCTCTTGATGGTCGTCCTCCATCATGCTCATCCGATGGCCGTCCCCGTCGTTGATATTTAGCAGCCGTCCCCTGCTAGGTGGTCGTCCTCCACCTCTTGATGATCGTCCTTCATCATTTTATCCAATGGCCGTCCCCATTGTTGATTTTTGGTTATCTGGCATTCGTCCTATGTCATGATAAACCTTGAGAGCAGCCGTCCCCTGCTAGGTGGTCGTCCTCCACCTCTTGATGGTCGTCCTCCATCATGCTCATCCGATGGCCGTCCCCATCGTTGACCTTTTATCCGGCATTCGTCCTATGTCGCGATATTTTCGGCAGCCGTACCCTGCCTGGTGGTCGTCTTCCACCTTAGATGACCGTCCCTCATTTTAACCCCAACAGAGCAGCCGTCCCCTGCTAGGTGATCGTCTTTCACCTTTGATGACCGTACCTCATCATCTATTTATTTCATTTATTCTTTAACCCGATGGCCGTCCCCGTCGTGGTCCCTTTTCTTTTTAGCCCGATGGCCGTCCCCATCGTCGGTTACTTTGCTTTATGAACTTGATGGCCGTCCCCGTCATGTTTCATTAATTTCCAGAGAATCTTTCAACTTTATCTTGATGGCCGTCCCCATCATAATCTCTTATTGTTTCCCAGCTAGTCGGTCGTCCCCGTCTTGGCTTTACCTTTTATCTCCAGCATGTCGGCCGTCCCCGTCATTGCTTTATTTTCCACACTTTTCCCAGCATGCCGGTCGTCCCCGTCATTGTTCTTTACCCAGCAGACGTCCTCTGCTCGACGGTCGTCCTCCGTCGCCCACACTTTACAATATACTTTATCTTCCTTTACAATCTATATCCCTTTTCTTCTTCATTCTGTGAGTGCAAATTTTGGACTGTCTTCGGTATTCAACCACAAGTTACCTTGTTTGCCTGTTAAGCCGTTGCTTACATCCTGCACAGCTAACTCATGTTTGAATAGGGGCAGCTGTAAACACCCCAAATTTGCCCTCACCCATTCACACCATGGCTTGTGAGCATTTCATATGCATGAGCTCAATCATACCATCTCATACCACAATTTTGATTCCCTGCATTGGTTCTAAGTCATCTGCATCTAGGGTTTGTGATCTGAGCAATCCAAAAGCCTCTTGAGCCACTCCAAAGGTCATCAATCACTTAAAAGGGGTCCATGTGTGTTCTTATATCATATTACATCTTCTCAAAGTCAAGAATGCCAAAGAATCACAAGAATTGGGAATGGTGTGGATGCAGGGCCAGGTTTAACTGCACAGATGACCTAGAATTAGGGTTTTGGTTTCAGAGGCCATAACTCCAAATTTTTTGGTCATTCTTATTTCTATTGGTCTCTATATGGTATAGAGAGTATGCATATCAATTTTCATGAAGAAATTCCATGGGGAAGTCATCTGATCAAGGGTTGACTTTTCAGACAAGTCAATGCAAAATCAGGGCATCTGAGGCCCCCAATGATCCAACCAAGGGGTGATCTTCATCATTTTGAGTGTATTTGATCTTTATTTGATCATGGAAGAAGGTTGAAGTTCACAAAATTCAAGAATTACAAGTTTTTGCAAAGTTGACTTTTTAGTGCAAGTTTGACTTTTGAAGAATATGTCATTTTATGCCACTTTTCAAACCTTACTTTTTGATCCAAAAATGCTTCAAATGGAAAAACTTTGGTCATGAAAGTTGTAGATTAGATCTTTCCCTTTTCAAAAAGTACAAGAACATGACCTAATTCATTTTGGATCAAAAGTTATGATTCATCAAAGTTGGCAAAAATCACTAATTTTCAAGTTATGCACCAATTGGAAAATTTGCAAATTCATGTACCAAGCATTCTAGTGACTTCAAATTGACTTCAAAGCTTCATCATATGATCATACATGACCCCAAAAACAGAATTGGCCCAAGGAATTTTGCATTGCTTGCCTTGATTTTCAAAGTTCCATAAGGCATTTTTTCATAAGGGTGCAAAGAGGGATTTTTGACAAAGTCATTCTCCAAAGAGTTATGTGATCACTAATCACTTTCTATGCATTGCCATGACCAATTGAGACATCATGTGACAAAATTCAGCAAGGAATGCTTCATGTACTTAGCATAAAAACATGAGGAAACACAAGTTGTCAAGTTGCAAGATCACTCTCAATTCATGATCCATATGTTGCAGTCATTCATAAACAATCCAATGGTCATCCTTGTCTCAAGCTGAAGCAAGACATGCCCTAACACAGCTGCTGCCATAGCCCATGCTGCAAGTACCAATCACATTGACTTTTTGGCAAAAAGCTCCCATACTCTTGGCACAGTAAACAACCACCCTACTGACCTGCCCCACAGGCTATCCACACAACTTGGAGATGTTATAGAAAAGCATTGAGCATTGAAGCAGGCCAGAACATAGCATATCCAAAAACCTGCAAAAACTTTCCTCTCTTCGAATCACCTTCCACAGTCATCAAACACTCATTCTACCTTCACCAATCAACTAGAAAACATCCATAGAACCAATACCACCCCTCACAATGATCTGAAACAGCCTATATACAGACCTCATTTTCTGATATATCAGATTCGAATCTCTCAAAATAGCTTGTTTAAGCTCATTCCAAGCCTACCCTTAGCACCAGGGGAATCAGTGGAGCAAGCCTGCATCAAAGAATAGCTCTGAAAGCCCAGAAACAGGAGTCTCCATCTCAGGTATGGCCATGAACATTTTTTCTCAGAGCTTGCATTTTGAGTTATAATCTGGTTGTGTATGTCTTGCTGATCATGGGGATGGGTTTAGATTTAAAAATGAGTGAGAAATGAGGATTTACCAGGGCTCTGAAACTTTGCCCGTGAATCTTCATGGCTTCGATTCTCTTAGTTTAAGCATGAGAAATTTAATTTGAGAGATGATTTGAGTGAGGTTTGAGTATAGGAACGTTTCCCTGGCTTTAATTTGAAGAATGGTTGCCTGAATCATGATTTAGGGTTTTGATGTTGCCGGAGAAGATGACCGGAGCTTCCCTCCGGTCACCTGAATTTGTTTAACCCTAATCCTGTAATTAAATGAGGTTTAAATCTTGAGCGTTGGATCATCTGACTTGCATTGACTTCGCGCGTGGATGAGTGGTTCAGATGGGTCCACTGTGCCCTAATCACCATTAAGTCTAATTAATCCATTTAATTAATTTATAAAACTTAATTAAAATCAGACGCAATCCTGGCCCTTTAAAAACGCGCGCAGTCAATAGTTTCAAACCCAGAGCAGATCCTAGCCCTCCATTCAGTTGACTTCAGTTTATTTCATTTTATTTTCATATTTAATTCATTTGTTTTGTATAATTTATAAAAAATAGCAAAAATGTTTTAAAAATTATGAAACTTTTTGTCAAAAGTTTCATTAATTTTTAATACCCAAAAATATTTTTATTTTCATTTTTAGCATTAAAAAAGTATTTTTAATTATTTAAAAGTCTATTTTTAATTGATTAATGAAAATTAATTTATTAAATATACTTTTAGGTATTTAAAAATCATCAAAAAAATTCATGAAATGTTTTAAGACATTTAGAAACATTGTCCAACCTTCAAACCAAATTTATTTTTTGATCTTGATGCATTTTGAGAATTTTTCATTGAATTAAAATCATTTTTATGCATTATTTTGATCCAAACTTCAAAAAATCATTTATGTCTATCCATGAAGAGTTGGACCTTGATTCTTTTTGCATTGCATTGTGTTTAGCATGTAGTTTGTGAGATTAAATGGCCATGATTTGATCTTTCATTTTCCATTTGTTTGGTAATTTTCTCTTTTAGGAACCCTAAAACCCTAGAAATCTTAGAAAAATCATAACTTGAAATTGGTTAGGAGTTGAGACCTCTCCTTTGGGAATTGGGTTAGTATAGGATTAGGGGTCCTTTGAGTGCATTTTCAATTTTTTATAATGTTGTTTGCTTCTGGTTTTGGTTTTTGTTTGTTGCATTGATCATAAACCCTAATTTGGGCTTCCATATGCATTCATCTTGCATTTGCTTGCATAACATGACTTGCCATGACATTTCATGCTTCCATTTGATTCATTGAACATCATAAGACCTATTGAAAGCATGTTTGGTCATTACATCTTGCATTTGCCATATTATATGCCATGTGCATCTCATAACTTTTCATGTATGTTCTTGGTTCTTAACTTGCTCCATTTGCATTCATAAGCTTGTATGATCATCCACATGTTGTGCTTCTGGTTTGTAGCATCTCATGGCATCATTAGCATCATGTATATGCTTCTGGTTTTGTTTCTCATCATGTCATCCCATCCCATTTTGCATTGCATTGCATTTCTTTTCTAACCTTTCAGGTGGTAAGTGACTTTGAGAAGTGAATTTGCCTTCACTTCTCATAACTTCTCTTCATCTCTTTTCATGCATCCTTGCTGCATTTTGTATGTGTTTGAGATTGAGCTTGCTCATCCTTCTCCTCCTTACTTTCTTTCTTCAAGTGACTTGACTTCTTGAATGAAGCAAGTTGCTTTGCTTCTCTTGATCCTTTCATCTGCTTCCTGGTGGTTCCATTGAAGATTGTTCTTATAAACCTCACAAACCTTAGGAACAACCAAGCATGACAATGATTAGGGTTTTGATTAGTCTCCCCTTTTAGTTTTACCTTTGTGTCTCTTTTGAGTCTTCTCTTCTCATCTCATAATCAGGGACTAAACCCTAAAGGCTTTAAGGCTTTGTGATTAAGCTTATGCCTGCATCCTTCTATTAGGATGGAGTGTATAACTTTAATCCTAAGAGTTAAACCCTTAATGTGTTTAAATCTCTTAATCAATTCACTTAATAATCATCAAGACATCACACTTGTAACTTGGGCCTTGCATTAGGGTTCTAATTCTTCCTTAATTGGTTAAGAAGGACTAACCCTAGTGTTAATGGACAAGTCCCCCTCAAGTTGTCTTACAAATCATAAAATCCACTTCATCATCATATCATTGAATAAAATCCACTTAATCAAAGGCTTGTTTTGTCATGAGTTTAATCCCTAATCATGGATTAAGTTGAGGAGCATTCCTCAGCTTAAACATCCTCATCTATTATCCTTCTATTAGGATGGTGTAATGAGTCTGTTTAAATCCCTGATTATGGCTTAACCTCATTACTTAACACTAAACAAAAACACCAAAAACATTCAAATAATCACAAGTAGGTTAATGATCTTAATCCTACATCAAAGGTGATTAAGTGTGAGAATCTGACTTCACACTTAAGGTACTCTCATTACCCCTAAGTAGAGGGAAGATGTGATGAGTTTACTAACCCATTGGTTTAGACTTAAGCTCATTAACTTATGACAAACATTCAAAAGCAATAAAAGACTGAAAACATCAAAAACAAACAATAATCGTTTCCTCCAGGATTCTTTTCTCATCATCCTCATTCACAAGCGAGAACTTGCTTCTTCCGTCTAATGCAAGACAGTTTGCATCTGTGCCAGACAGATCATACACTTGAGCATAGACAAGTAAGCAGTTCACAAGTCAATTCTTTTTTTCAGTCTCTTTGGGTCGAACTACGGTGTTCTGACTTCCTCATTGCACGAGAGGATACGTAGGCATAACTTAACGGTTATCGAACAAAGGTCTCTGTATATTCCCCCTCTTTCTAGCCTTATTCTTAAAGCCTCATGATCTTGAGCATACTCTCATCCTTACACTGACATTGTATATATCACACTTCACATTCTTTTACACTGACACCTGTACATTCCTTTCCAGCTCTTTACACATAAATTGCACTGACACTACCCCTTTAAAACACAAATCTTTTTAAGCGTGGATCCCGTCGAGTACGGCGGACAATCTGGGTGCTAATACCTTCCCAGGTTGTAACCAACCCCCTTTCTCAGTCTCTCTGGTTCGCAACCGTCTTATCCATCTCTTTTCTAGGTTTATGCAGCATTACCTTTCCTCCGGGATAAAAATGCCTAGCTGGCGACTCTATTCATCTCCAGTGAGTTCACGGCTGTGTGTTCTCATTGTCCCTCTCGCCGACCGTTCGCGTCTGTACCTTTATCTGGGCCGTTTATCATTTATCGGGAGCGACACCTGTAGTAGCCACCATAGCCACAATTAATGCTTTCTTAGAACTGTCAGAAAAGTTACCCTGTTGATTAGTATTTCTTGCAGTAGCTCCATCAGCACCATTGGCGGAAGTAGAAGGTGCAAAATTCTCATCAAATTTATGCCAGCAATTAGCAACTTCATGGCCATACTTTCCACACAATTAGCACGTTGGACGATTACTAGTTGTAGAGCGACCCCTGCCACGACTACGACCACGATTAAACCTTCATCTTCCTCTGTTGTTCGAATAGGCTCCTCTGGGAGCTGGTGTCATCTTGACCAGAATGAGGTAAATATGCCGCTATATTAGTTGCAGCTAGATCTTCTTGAAACTTGTCGAGTTGTGTTTCTTGCACATACAATAAGGTTTCCACATCACACAAGGAAGGAGGTGAAGTGCAGCCGTACATTTGCATAACAAAGGGATTATATTCCTCAGGAAGCCCTTGAAGTATTGAATCAATCTGATATTGTTCTATTATGGAGTCACCCACTGCCAAGAGCGAATTTGCAATAGCCTTGATGCGTAACACATATTATGTAACCGATTTATTCCCTTTCTTGGTGGATTTGAGTTCAACACGTAGTTGGTGAACCCTAGCCTTCATTTGAGCATGAAAGAACTGATGAATTTTGTCCCAAGCTTCGAACGCGTGTTTGCAAGCAAGAACTCTTGGTAGCACCGATTCAGAAATTGTAAAGCAACCAAATGAAAATAGCGTGGTCTTGAACAATCCAAGCTTCATAGTCATCAGAAATTATACCTGCAACACGATCTTGATCGAATTTGTACTGCGGCGGAATCTTCGGATTCACAACAAGCTTTTGCAAATTCTGAGAAAGAATAACTCCCTCAACTTGTTGATTCCACGACAAGTAGTTGTTTTCTTAAAGTTTGAGAGAAAACTTCGGCCCAAACGAGCTCGTCGATTTCGACACCGCAAAGCTTTGAGAATTTTTTCTTGTGAAACTCGAGTAAACGATTCTTGATTAACTTCGGAAGCCATTGATGCACAACAAAAAGCTTGTTTCAAACAAAAACCTCTTGATTCAGACTCCACAGATTAGCGATAAAGATGAACGAACAATACAATGCGCAAGATACGGAAGCGAAGACGAATCATACCGCGAATGATACCATGATGAGATTATTCACTCCTTCATGTTGTACTCTCAGAGTTTGTTATAACAGAAAACATAATCTTCACTTTGTGAAGATGAGGAAGAAAATGGAAAAACAATTCTATTACACAATGAAGAAGAGGATAAAACGCAATCTGTTCTTATTCAATTCACAGTTTGACACATGTACACTACCACCTATATATACACAATGAAACAATCAGCTTTACTTATCATACTCAGCTGACGTGGCAGTGACCAAAAGAAAAACAAATACAATAGCAAATATATCCCTATATTTGCAAACTACTCTAACAGATTTTCACGAGTACGAAGAGAACAATGATTTTTTAAACTCAAGATTCGAGGCCATTTAATGTATGAATAAACAGATCAATATTATCTAATGGAGAGTTGATTACATTCAGTTCATTGGACATAACTTTGATTGCTTTTAAATAATCTGTCACCGATTTGTGTACCTTTGTTGAACTAGACAAACGTTCTTTAAGATGCACGATGTAAGAGCGAATTTTGCTTGCAAACATTTTGTTAATATGCTTGGTTGGATGTTTTGACATTCCGAAGCATGATAATGATGTCCTCGAAAACATTTACCCGCCAAAATGAGTTATTCACACCAATTTTATGAGTTCAGAAATTTTAAAATTCATAAAGAATTTTGACTATCATTATAACATATAACCATGACTTTTCTGTTTATCATACTTTTCCAAATATATTTGAATTTTGATAATATATAAAAATTATATAATATGGCATGATAATGAATTTGACTTTTCAGAAATTTCTATTGCTTTTTAGCTAGAGGTCCCTTTCTTTCAAATATAATTTATTTGTAGGCCTACTAATCTAAAGAGGTCCCTGTTGTTGTCCTCTCTTGTATAGAATCTTTAACTAGTTGAAGCAAAGTGTATAGGTTATTTTCGATAGATTCCCATAATAATAAAAAACAACACCACAATAGTATGATTTTGTAGAAAAAGCAGAAAGAGAAATAATCTCAAATGGTCAAGGCCACTAGCCAATAGATAAAAAGTAACACCAATACTAAGTGACATCCTCACTAGATTGAGGGTCCCCATGATTCTTATTGACATGTTGCTCTATTCATAGATAAACAAAGCATGGCCAACAAGATTATCGTGTTTTTGTCACTAAAGAAGAAACTGTACTGAAGTGACTAAACATATCCTCAAACAATGAGAAACCATGCATTTGCCTTTATACATCATCTATATATCTTGTCCCCCAAGGATCCCATGCAATCCATTCTTGGCCCATACTGGATTTCGAGTTCACTCTATTTTTATTTAGGTCTTAACTCTAGGCGGCAAAAAGGACGGAACATGCATGTCCCGTTTAGATCCGTTACACAAAAATTTATAAAAAAAATAGAATCTATGAGTCAGACAACTGATAAAAAAATAGGATGAGATATGACGAACATGCAGGTTTTGCATTTCTAAAACTATAAATTTCTAAACTATAAATTGTAAAAGTTCTTATTAATGATCGCACCAGTAAAATCTCATAAAAAAAATATATAATAAAAGTTACAGTTTTAAAATCTTGAATTGCATAAAAAAAAGATAAAACGAGACTGTCTAACGAGCTGAACCGTTTTCCGTCCCAACTTAATTATATTGTTTTAAAAATATAAGGTTTTAGTAAATTAGTGTTGGATAAAATAAGATTAATTAAAAAAGTTTAGTCACTTAACCTCAATCACACATTTCATCATGTTATGTAACACTAAATAATGGAGCATATTTTGAGACAACATAACATTTGCATGTGCTTCTTCTCTTTTTCTTTTTAAGTGGAACATCTCTTCTTTTTGGATCAACTTCAATACATTTAGTGAATCATTTGGTTACTGCACTAATTTAAAAGTATTAAGTGAGTTAATTATTTGAATCATAATATATAAAAAGATAATAAATCTTAAAAGTTTCTTTAGCAGAAGATTTTACTATGGACAATCAAATCAAAGAGATTTTAGTCTTAGTTATTTTTTCATTATATATTAAAATAAATAGTCAACAAAACAAATCCAGCATCTCAATAATATATAAACATTTTAAGTTCGTTTTCTCCTTATAAGTTTTTTATTTTATTTTAAATAATTCATTTTTAATAAATAAATTTCAATATATCCTATATTAAAACTAAACTTCCTAAATGTTCTATGTTTGGGTTAAAAAGGTATATATATAGATTTCTTAGCCACCGTACAAAATTGTCTTTTTAACTTTTATTTTTGGATATATTTATTCGGACACATCATTTTTATAAAAACGTTAATTTATTCTGGATGTGCATATCAGGAATACTTTCTGATGTGTAAATCAGAAAAAAATACTATAATTTAGAAAGAAAAAAAATCAGTTTTATCAGTTTTATTGATTATCGTATTCAACTTTAAATTTTCTATATTTTTATTTAATCCTCTTTGATTCCCACCTCTCTCTTTTATTATGAAACCATATGACAACTTGTCTAGCCTGCAAACCAAGATATCTCGCAAGCTGCATCATCTTCCTTGGCTCCAACTTGGATTATGATTTAAATATACATTGCAGGACCTTATCTGTTTAACACTAAACCTTCTTTTACTCTCCACCTTCTTGTTTTTCTTCCTTGAACTCATACTAGTTTCAACACCTTCATGAATATTCATTTTTTCCTCCATGATAATATAAAAATTGGGGGAAACTGAAATGGCAGCAGAATATATATTTATATAGCTATAAAATCAACGTTTCAACAAAATTGATTTTTTAAGAAAAAATTAAAGTATTTTTCCTGATTTGTACTTCAGAAAATATTCCTAATATGCACATCTAGAACAAATCAACATTTTAAAAAAAATGGTGCGCCCGGATATTCATATACAAAAATTGGGGGCAAAATCAGAAATTTACGTGGTGCATAAGAATTCATAGATGTAATAAGAAATCCTCTTAAAGTTATACTTAAATGTTACGCATCAATTGAAATTACATATAAAGGTGAAATTCTTGAACACTTCCACCATTTGAGATGAGTTCTGCTCACTAATATTTTTTCCATTTATTTATATTATTATCGAGTTTATTTATTTTTATATATCTTCTATTTATTTATATTGTTGGATCAAAAGTAGTTTATTTCACATTCCTTAAATTTTGATTTCGATGATAATAAAAATATTTAAAGAATAATTGGATATATTAATATTTTTGTTCAAGTATGCAGGATTATAGACTAAAATTTCTTGAATAATTCAAGTATTGATTCTTACTATAAAACATCTTACAAGAAAAGTCAACTTCTAAAGAGGTCAATGTCTGAAGGTCAGAGTCTGAAGAAGTTAGTCTCAAAAGACTAGACTTGAAGAAGTCTGCTTTTGAAGATCGGAACTTGAGATAGTCAAAGCGCAAAGACCAATGTGACTCTGATAGGTCATTGTCAACCTCTGAGCCTACTTTTCCACATAAGTTCTTTTTCTTCATAGAGTAGACTACGATACAACTGATAATTCCTCTTGCAACAAAAGAATTTCAAACAAACTTTCAACGACATTAATCATTTGAAAAACATCTCGATGTCTCTATTCTAACTTCTCACGGACTCTTTTTGTGTTGAATTTTTAATGACTCTTTTTTGTTCTCTATTTAAGGAGCTGGAAACTTAAAGAAAATAACCAATGCACCATTGACGTTCAAAGAGCAGTTACTATGTTAAAACACATGCACAATTTAACTTAGGATTTCCTACTTTTGTATATTCTAGAAATCTCTAAGTCTTAAAGAGTTATTCTTGAGTAGTATTTTGTTTACTCCTTTGATGGTATATCAAGTGTATTATCCCAAACAATTTCTTATCTATTAGGTAGATTGTTAGAAATCTCTTACTTAGTGTTTGAACATTTGAAGTCTCTTGTTTATATGTTTGAGCATAAAAGTCTCTTGTTTATGTGCTTAAGCATTGGAACTCTCTTACTTGTGTGTTTGAGTATAGAAGTCTTTTACTTTGTATTTATACATTTAAAGTATCTTGCTTGTTTGTGGGCTTGAGCAGATTGTGATCTTGTGTGATTATAATAAAAATATCTTTTAAGTACAAGGGGACTGCATTACTCTCGAGTTGTGAGAGAAACTAGGATAAATATGTGTGTCTCTTCTTTCTTGCTTTATTTATCTGATGCCTACCTCTGATTGATTCAGACTTTATACTTTGTGTTTAGAATCTGACTAAGAGTTTGAAAGAGAAAGAAAAATCAACACAATTTAACCACTTTGTGTTTTTCTCACCTTCATATATTATTACGATTCTTTAATTATATATATATATATATATATATATATATATATATATATATATATATATATATATATATATATAATATCTTTTATTTAATATTTTTATATACATTCTATTTATGTATACATTTTATTTATTTATATCTACTTTTTATTTATAAATATTCATTTTACTTTCTATTTGTTCTGGATCGATCATATCAACCCCGATCGACCACTATAAGAGAACGATAATTCATCCATAAATTTCTTAACGAACGGTGACTCTCATCTTAATGATCACAAATGATTTTAAATGTGTTCACATCCAATGACTCTCCGTAAATCACTCCTAACAAATGATAAGTTTGTTATTCTCTCTCTACTCTGATCCGTCTCAAATAAACCCTATTCCAATTTTAAAAATTATTCATAATAAAAGTAAACATTGAGAAATAAAATAAAAGTCATATTTTATTAAAATTATAAGATATAATTACACTAGAGACCCTTTAAGTTATTATTTTTTGTAACAGGTTGATCCTTTAAGTTTTTTTTAACGACTTGATCCTTTAAGTTATCAAATATGTGCATAGTTACCCTTTTGTAAAAGAATGGTAGTGCTAATTGTGGTTGCAATTATTTTGAGTGATATAAAAATGATTAAGTGTAACAAAAAATACAACAGACACACATTTTTTAAATGTTTAAAATATGAAAAAAAATGTTGTAGAAATCACGCTAAAGACCAAATTATTAACAAAAAAACTTTAAGAACCATAAAAAAATAATTTAAAGGTCCTCTGATACAATGTTGTAAATAACATTAAAAACTAGAAAATTAATAAATTATACATAAATATTTCAAATAAAATTAATTTATTAATTTTATTGAGTAAAGTTTCTCTATTATAAGCCGCGAGTATCACCTTATACATGATTCATCACACCCACCTCAAAATCAGAGAAGGGAAGGTGCATCCCAAACCTGGTGAAAAGAAACTCATACAAGGGAACCAAGTAACCCTTGAAAGAGTTGCATACCTACGCACTGGTAGAACCTCCTAATCTGAGGAATTGCCAACCGTGATTTTGGTCTAGGTTGCAAATTCGAAGATGTTCAGAACAAAAGAATTCCTAACAATTTTTGCGCCAACCCAATCATACCTATTCGCATTGACCAGATATATTAATCAAATACCATTACGAACTAATACAACAACTATATGATAATCACCAGATTAGCTCAGGACACGTCATCATGTTGTTATTGGAACTCTATATGACGAGAAATTTCGGCATCACTAGGGTCATAACCACTTGACTCCTAGTATGTTTTGAAAAAATGCCATACATGTTCCCTCATTTGACGAGAAATCTCTCTTTCTGCCTCAGTCAAGACGGGAAGAGGCATCGGTCTCTCAACAAAGTTTCACCTCGTCATATTTCACAAGAAACAGAGGTTTTAAAGTATTCATAAGGAGATCTTTGTCTGATAGAGATTATTTATACGCCTGATCCATCCTGGAATCGTCAGTCAAAATGATGATTCCTATTTCAAAATTCCCACTGACAGAGGGGGAGGAATGCAATTCAGACTCCATTCCCCTTTTCAAAGATGAAGAAACATTACCCTCGAAGTCAATCTCGACAATAATATTGTTACCACTCATCGTAATGAAATGCGATAACAACTTGAATAAATGGTGGAGAGAAGAGAAGGTACCTTGAAATATGAGGGTGAAAATGTTGAAACAAGAAAGGGAGTTCAAAAGTTAAAGCTTTAATGCTTTAAATTGTGAACGTACCACTACATATATTCTGTAAAGTGAGTGCTCTCAGATAAGTGGGGAAAACACAAAGAGACAAGGGAATCTCAGTCTACAAGATTGTAAAAAATTTCTCCATAAAATCTCTCCATATTTATATATGCAGAGGCAATCAAACAAATCAGATCAAAAGCAAAGAATACAATTGTTTGAGGTTTTCCCTATTGAGAATCCCAAATATTGAAATATGCAATCATGTGAATGAAGACTAAGTCTAATACTTTGATAATTCTGAAGAATTGATTATCATGACTTCAACAAATAAGTATGTTATAATATCATGTCATATTAATTCTAGTTTAACATGTAGTATACGTTATAGAAAAGGAATTTGTTTACAAATGATTTGAGATCAAAGTTGAGTAAAAGGCTATAGTTATTTAATGTCATATCCAAACTTGTTTTGAATCAACAATGAGTATTTGAATAATGGAATAGAAAACAAACTTGTTGATAGGTTTAAAATAACCGTGAGATATAAATTATAGTATATTACTATATAAAAAAATCAAGAATAATAAGAGCAGTGTATCTTGTCGAATTGAAGAGACTTTCGGTTGAGACGAGTGAGTATGAGAGGATTACTACCTTTATTATCGTTTAGGGTTTTCAGAGTATATTATTGTCTAATGGGGCGACACTTAAATAGTCAAACGGATGAGGGCATCGATCTTTCATTAGACTTAACTGAATGATTCAACCTATCACGGTCCATTCAAACACAAAATCCAATCAAACAATCAATCTATTTAGTGTTTAATAACAGTATACCATAATATAATTAATTAATAATTAATTATGACAATTCATATTTGATTAATTAAATAATTAATCTAACCCCTGTTAACAAATATTTAGAAGAAAAAAGAAATTGAATTACTCGGATTTTATTGATTTTGAATTATTAGTAATATGTGAAATATATTGGAAACTGGTTATTTCATGTTAATTTGATTATTTAATCATTTATATGATATTTATAATGTTGAAAAGTGTGTTGGAAAAAAGAAATATAATATTTAGTATTTATCAATGACATTGACTCTCACCAATTAAAAATGCATGACCATGCGCTAATTTTTTTATTTACCTATGTGCTTTTGATACATTATTTAATAATATTGTATGAAAATAAAATGTATGATGAATATAAATTAAAATAATATCTGACCAGTTTAGATGCATTTAAATGATATAATGATTCATATGCAAGAGAATTCCATGTATTGGTATAAGCTGTCACCATCAAAGTGAGATCAATTATATTAATTTGATGAAATTTTATTTGTAATTTGAGTAATATTTTTAATTATCATTCTTAATATCTACCTAAAGGTGGTTATTGTGTGTTACACTTAAAAATTGATTTGAGATGAGGTTATTAGAGAATGTATTGAACGAAGGGAAATTTTGGCTAAGTGGGAGAGAGATGACAAGTTGAGTTTGATTTCTATAAAGAGACCATATTTGAACATCTTGGTGGGTTGTTTGAATGCATTGCTGAGAAATTTTTTGTTGGTAAAAAAAATAGTATACAATATCTAATAATGTTGAATCTGGACATCTATTGAAAGTATTTATGGACATAAAATATGGCAATGTTAAAAGTGTGGGAGATTTCATCATAAAAACTATTAACTATCAAGCTAAGAAGCCATAAGATTGACATTAATGATAAGTTCAAGTAGGATATGCTCTAAACTACTTGTTGATTTCACCCAAATCAATATAACACCATTGGAGTGAATTGGAGTGTGAATGTCCATATTACCAAGAGTGTTGTTGAGGAAGAGAAACTTACAATGAAAAGAGTGTAGCAGTCTTACTATATGTCCATACCAAAGCTTGTTTTGCAAAAACAAAATACCATCAAATGCTTATCACAAATATTATGATTTTCAAGAAACTAGACATATATTAGAACTACTTTGTAGGAGGTCATAGGTGAGATACTTTTAAGAGATTTAATTTATGATTTTGGTGTAAGTGAAGTGTTGTTCATATTGGATTGACTTCATTTTAGCAAAACAAAAATTTGGAGAAGTGTTCAAATATTTAAGATTGGTCTATTTTGCTAAAGTTGTATGAAGTTGTGCAAAGGACATATGTTGGGCGCGGTGTTCTAGCATGTTGGTACGACATCTGGACCTTGTGCGGCAAGCGCCATAATGCTGCATTTTGGAGTGTGTTTTGCTAAAGATTTGTTAAAAAATTTATTGTTATTGATTTACCAATATGCTTAGGCGATTTGTTTGACAGTTGGATGAAGTTCAATTTGGATTTAACTGAAGATTTAAATTTAAAAAAAATCATATCTTATTGGAGATATTCAATGAGCAAATCAATTATCCACAAATTTTGCATTAATTATGGACAAATTCAAAGATATTATTCAAGGAGAAAACTAGCCCAAAGTTACTTTGCTATATAAGGAGCTCAAACCTACATTGAAAATCAAGAACTCCCATTGAAGATCTTAAAGTGTTAGATTTTGCGTTGTGTATTCACATTAATGACCTAATAGGATTAATGCATAATGCTTATGTACACCTCTATGTTTAAAGTAACTTGTCAGAAAATGTTTGTCTAGTTGAGTTGTAATCAACATTGTTATGTACACCTTTATGTTTCAGTAACTTGACATAGAAGGTTTGTCTAGTTGAGTTGTAATAATCAACATTTTTTCATCTTGTGAAGATTGAAGTTGATCACTATAGTTTAGTGGTTGTTTGCCCCTGTCACTGGTTTTATGGTAGAAAAGGAAGTGAGTAGGTTCTCATATTTAGAGGGATGCTCTAAATAGAAAGTCATTGGGTAGTGTTAGGAAGAGGCATTGAAAAACATAAGGTTTCTTGTTGCTAGTAAGTCTAATTGTACTAAACTACTAATAGTGTAGTTCTTCCTTTCTTGGGTCGTGTAATCAACCCCCACACGTATTTGTAGTTTCACCAAAATGGGTAAATAATTGATTGTGTTCTTTATTACTTTTTTGTTGCATCATAAATTACTTGTTAGTATAGTGGATTTGGTGTATCTTATCAAATCTATCGTCGAAGCATCGAGTTCGACATTTGTCCTATGAGGAACATAATTTTATTTGGATCACAACAGACACATAGTCTGTTGGGTGAGCTCCATGGAAGACAAATAATGCTCAAATGAAGTAAATTAAAGATGGAGAATCAGTCAACAAACCAACTGTCTTAGATGACATAAATTATGACTATTGGAAGGTGATGATGGCAACTTTTCTCAAATCCTTGAGAAAAAAAGCATGGAAAGTTGTAATCAAAGAATGGAAACATAAAATGATTAACTCTGAAGATGGTACAATCAACCTAAAACCAAAGACTGATTGGATTGATGCTAAAGATGATGAATCCCTTGGAAACTCCAAGGCATTTAATGTGATTTTCAATGGTGTGGACAAGAACATGTTCAGGTTGATCAACACATGTTTATAAGTTAAAAAAGCAAGAGAGATTCTAAAAACTACACATAAATGCACATACAAAGTTCGTATGTCAAGGTTGCATCTCCTGACAACAAAATTTGAAACCCTAAGACTAAATGAAGATGAAACACCGAGCAAGTTTCACATCAGACTGTGTGAGATTACTAACACATCATTTGCCTTAGGTGAAAAGATGTCTGAAGAAAATCTAATGTTATTGAAGAAGCTCAATACCTGAGTAGTATAAAGGTTGATGAACTCATTGATTTCCTATAAACCTTTGAGATGTCCATTATTGAGAGATAAAAAATGAAGAACAAAGGTATATCATTTGTATCCAACACTGAGGAAGTTGGAAGTCAAGGTGTCAAATAAGAGAGAGTTGCATATGATATTGCTCTCTTTAGAAAAAGTTCAACAAGATCTTGAAGTATTTAGATTGGAAGTGGAAGGCCACTATCCCAGACAAGAGGTCTAACATCATTCCCCAAATGAAAGACATAAATGAAGAAGAACCCAACAGAGGGAAGGGTTCTTAATGTTTTGAATGTATAGGTTATTGACACATTAAACCAGAATGCTCTAACTTTCTTATGAAAACAGAAAAAAGGGATTAACCACCACTTGGTATATATACATATATATATATATATATATATATATATATATATATATATATATATATATATATATATATATGTGTGTGTGTGTGTGTGTGTGTGTGTGTATAAATATATATATATATATATATATATATATATATATATATATATATATATATATTTATTTATACACACACACACATATATATATATATATATATATATATATATATATATATATATATGTGTGTGTGTGTGTGTGTGTGTGTGTGTATAAATATATATATATATATATATATATATATATATATATATATATATATATATATATATATATATATATATATATATATATATATATATATATATATAGAGAGAGAGAGAGAGAGAGAGAGAGAGAGAGAGATTTTCATTGTAAATAATCATCCTATAATAATTTTTTTTCATTTTTTGTTTCTTCTCCATTTCATTTATCAATGGTAAACATCAGGCCCAAACATAATAGTCATAAAACCTTAACTCGTCTAGAAGAATCAAATCGCTTATCTGTTTCATGGGACATATGTAACACCATGGTCATGGCGTGGATAATGAATTCAATTGAAGGAGAAATCACTCAAACTGTCATAGATGGACACTAGGCATGAGATATAGTATGAACTTTATGGTCGACACCACTAAGGAGATGTTTTATTTATTTCAGATCTTTAGGGGGAAATTTCAATATTAAGCTAGATGATTTTTATCGTTCCTGTCGATCAAAATCTATAGTGGTCCATGGATGTTGATGAGGATGATGATGATGCTGATGATCGGTCGTCAAGGAGAGAAGGCGGTGTATTTGCAAGACGTTTTGATGCCAAAGTAAGACATTAAAGAAGAGTGAGCAAGTACGAGTAGAGAGAGTTAAGGGAGTGAATATTGGATACCTGGCCCTCTTAGGTGAGAGGGTTTATATAAAGCCCCCAACGCTTGGATATTGGTCCCTATTTTGGACCTAGATCGTAGATCCCTCGAAAATAGGTAACTGCCATAAACTATCCGTTAGAACGAGAATACTTGGTCGGATGAGATCTACGTCGGGCAAAGAGAAATCTGAGCAGGAGTTGTCTTTGGCTGGATCAGAGTGACTTCTCCGGGCGTCGGGCAACAATCTGAAAAGAGCAGAGGAATCTGACCATGGGTAACCGTGGTCGACAAATCCTCCTTGATTGAGGAGCACAAAGCCAATGGGTCGCTTTGAAATTGGGCTATTGGGATGTTCTGGAGGTATGAGTGGATTGGGAAATGCCTAGTCATTGGGCCCGTCCGAAACAAGAGCCCTCCATGTCGTTGCTTCTGGTTACAAAAGTGATGACTTAAGGGTGACTCGATAGATACGGAGTGGAAATTGAGACTTGTAAGAATTTTTCGTCATCAACCTAACCAGGGTCATGCTCATTAGGTTGTGGTCGACAGACGAGGATCGCAACAGTTGAAGGTATGTTAAAAAGTCACGCCACACCAGTGCCTTGGGAAGCGTACACATTTAATGTATAATGATGGCTAGCCTACGATAGTCCCTAGGTCATGAGTGCACCGTTTATAGGTCCTAGGCCACACGTGCTCGTGCTGAGGGAGGATATGAATAGGACGATGGAATCCATTTTCATACTTTTTCGTTCACCATTTCTCTGATCGACAATGCCAAGTTCTCAGACTCTGTCGTGAACCTCCGTCTTCCACCGCATCTACCAGGGACAACCAACCGACCACATCTTCTTCTACTAAAAACGTGGAAGTTTCCTAATTTCCTGTCTTTAGGATAGTTGTTGAGCTTCATTTGGTAGAAATGTGTGTAGTTAGGGCCAGTTTTAGGGTTTGGATGACTTATAATTTGGATTGTTAGGGTTTCTATTGTGGTGTCACTACAAGAAAAAAGGAGATTTACGACACTTGAATTGTGACAGTTATCACAAAACCCTCCTTATTCTTGGATTGCGACGGTTGCCACAACAGTTAGGATCAACTGTCGCAGATTTTTTGCGACAGTTATCACAAAACCATCCTTATTCCAGAATTGTGACAGTTGTCACGACAGATAGAGACTGGACTACGACAGTTATCACGACAGTTATAAAAAATTGTCTTTATTATATTATTTATTTAAATTTTTATTTTATAATTTTTGTTTTTGATTTAGCGCTAAATGAAAAGAGAAATTTTGTTCCCCCCAATTCATAAAAAAATCATTATCGAATCCAGAAACTCAATTTACTTTAATATATTATAAATAGTTTTTATATAACTTTTTAAAACACATTATTATATGTATATTTTTCACTTTTTAAAATATCATTTAAATGATAATTTTTTTAAAGTATATTTCTTAAAATTTTATTTAATAATTTTTTAAATAATTCTATTATTTTAAATAAATACCAAACACGTTAAACTTATATTAAAATTAATTATAAAATTATTATTTTAAATTTAATAATTAAAAAAACTATTCAAGTTTATTAATAATTGAAATTTTTTACTGTTAAAATAAAATAATTTTGTAAACAAAGTAAAGAAATTTAATATTATTTTTATATACTCTCTTGCATTCTTCCACTTCAACTCACCACCACATCCCCACCATCACACCATTCTTCTCGCCGCCAACATGCACCCCGAAATCGACAATATTACCCAGCTCATCACCTCCAACCACCCCAATACCGCCCACCATTCCCTCATTTTGATTCTCCGTATATTGGCCCAATCACCCACCACACTGATTCGACTTTCTCCCATTTCAAATCCCTCTGAATCCAATTCCCTTCAACCCCTTTTCCTCTTCCTCTTCCACTCTACCACCTCCTCCTCCATTCAAGCCTCCATTATAATCGTCCACATTTCGTTACTTCTTTATACACTTACTTGATTCAATCAGGGGTTAATCCTCAAACTTACACTTTTAATCTTTTGAATCAATCCCTTTGTGAGTCTAACGATCTTAACCATGCCCTCCAACTGTTTGATAAAATGTCTGAAAAAGGATGTTATCCTAATGACTTCACTGATGGAATTCTAGTTTGCGGGTTTTGTCAAGCAGGAAAAACTAAAGAGGCTTTGGAGTTTGTTGATAAGAAGTTATGTTTTAATGTTAATAGGGTTATGTTTAACACTCTTGTGTCTAGCTTCTGTAAGCAAAATATGAATGATGAGGCTGAGAAATTGATTGAGAGGATGAGAGAGAAGGGTATGTTTCCTGATGTTGTTACTTTTAATTCTAGGATATCCGCACTTTGTAGAGCAGGGAAGGTTTTCGAGGCGTCTAGGATTTTCAGAGATATGCAGATGGATGGAGAATTGGGACTTCCTAGGCTTAATTTTATAACTTTTAATTTGATGCTCAAGGGGTTTTTCCAGCAAGGGATGATGGAGGAAGCCAGGTCTTTGGTTGAAACCATGAAGAAAGGTGGAAATTTTATTCACATGCTTTATTCATCTTTTCTCACTAGTTTTCAGTGTAGACTCAATTTGCCTCCTGTTTCATTTAAGCATGCCTTACTGTGTTTTTAGGTACTCGTATGTACATCAACTCTAACATGGGGTGTCCATCTACCTGCTCACACAGTTATCATTAAGGTTTGTATTACATGTTACTTTATATCATATTGGATTTTATATATGTATCGGATTACAGTTAATTTGTTAGGTAAAATATTGTTGGCAGAATACATCAAACTGTAGTATATTCATAGGATTAAAAAAAAACAAATCTTTTGCATCAACTTTCCCAAGACACTTATAAGTTTTTATTTATTGTCAATGAAATTTAGGCTACTTGAATTACACAAATTTCATGATAGTTGTACAACATTTACTATTGGCCTTATTTAATTACTTTATATGAGACAACCTGGACTTGTTATCTGTTGCAACCTTTCTGTTTCTCTTATTAGTGGGTAGTGTTGTTGATTATCTTTCTCGTACAAATTTTTAAGAGATAACAAAACATACTTTTGTGTTGCACCTGACAACTTATGGTCTTAGGAGAGTTTTTTCTTAGCATTAATATAGCTCTTTGAGCAGGTGTTTAAAAGTTTGATCCATGTTGCTGCTCTTGTTTTTTGTAAATGGTGGCACTTATTAATATAACCTTGTTCTTCATCCACCCTTTGTACAAGGGTTTTTTGTGTGAGATACTGTCTTATAGTTAAAACAATTTCAATTTAAGCTCCTAGTGCCTTAAGTTATTAGAACACGTGAGAGTAGACCATTTCAATGCACGTTCCTTTTGACTTAAGCAATTATGATTTGGAGTTGACCTATAAGATATTTTTAGTGCTTTCCAGTATGTAGTAGCTTTTTAAATGAATTTACGACAACCCCTCAACCCCTATAAGATATTTTTGGTGGTTTCCAATATGTATTAGATTTTTAAATGATTTTACAATAGCCCCTGAGCCACTAAACCCCTATAAGATATTTTTGGTTGTTTCCAATATGCAGTAGCTTTTTAAATGAGTTTACGACAGCCCCTGACTCTGGGGGACCACTTTTCATTTTTTTAAATAAGATTCATAAACATGCCTTTGCCCTAGGAACTTGATTTTGAGACAAAATCCTACTGCTGTCACATAGTGTTGTAGCGATCTTTAAGTTCTATGATACTATATGAAGGTAGATACATACCATGTTCTCTAACTTCCCATCTTTGTTTTAGATATTTAGTTTCCCCTAGGATTCTGTATTAATTTATTGTGCACACTAGATTTTTATAATTCTTGAGTTACTTTTGTCTTGTAATTTCTAAATTGATCTAAAGGCTGTTGTTCTCTAGGCAACCCAAATATATGATGCAAAAGCTGGTGGGTGGCGAGACCTAGGTATGCTTGATGTGATGCAGGTAAGGCATTGTGTTTTTTGTATTAGATAATATTAAGTGCTTAACTTTTCTACATTACTTAAGGTGTTGTTTATGTTATATTTTCACATTTATTTGGGCGAGCTGGGAGACCAATGTTTGATAAAAGTGGTGAAGGTATCATAATTACATCTCACGACAAACTAGCATATTATTTGCGACTATTGACAAGTGTAACACGGTGGGAGAACTGACTTTAGTTAAATGTTGCGGATAGCAAGAGTCGCCACCGACTTTTATTTTATCCAAAGGAAAGGGCATAAAAGAACAGGAAATACCTTAAAAGATTTTTAGGTACGGGGGGTAGGTTATGTAAAGGGAAGGTGTTAGCACCCTTTACATCCATGGTTATCCATGGGCTCTTAGTTACTTAGCTCACTTTAAAATGTTTTTGAGAAGTGTAGTGTGTGTTTAGAAATTTTCTTAAGTACTTTATAATGATCCATGTACGGATATATATAAAGCCTTTGTTTTGAAAATTGCTTGAAAAATGTGAAGTGTTTTTGAAATATTTGAAAAGGTGAGCAAGTACATAAGAGGAACCTACCCTAAGTTAAGTCTTTTCTGTTCTTAAATATCCTTTAAGTGGTAAGACTATCCCTATTATTAAGGAATAGGTAGTCATTACCTTGGATGTGTGAGGGACAAATTAAGGGACCACTGTGATTAGGCAACTGTAAGGTGTATTTAGCAATTCGAATTGACTTATCATCTTTATTCGAAAGGGACAAGATCATTTACGAAGGCAACCATGGAGGGACTTGATCTTATTATCTTTTTAAGGGACTAGATGATATAAGAGAAGGGACTTTGCTTTACACCTTACTTGACCTTTTGTTTAGGCAACATGAGAGGTAACCCTTAAGAATGTGAGATGGCGATCTAAGATCGACTTACGTGTGTGCGTGTACAAATTCAAGTATTTATCTTACAAATTAGTGATCTAAATTCAATTTTAAAGCAAACATGTTATCACTCGCTATTTTACTAACCATAGCAATATATTTATAAATAAACAATAAGAGCAACAACTATTACATGACTTTTACAGTTACATTATAATAAAAATAATTTAAATAATAATTATATAATAAAATGATAAGTATAAACAATAAAAAAGGTTAGTGATAATTATAAGAAGAAAAGGTTAGTAATAATATACAAAATATATATATAATTTAATTAAGTATTTTTAGATTTAAATAAACAACTTTAAATAATTTTTGAGATGAAAATAAGATGATATGAATAATAATAATAATAAACCATATAATAATTATTTACAAAGAAAATATTATTAATTATTTTAATTAGATATTAGAAAAGTTTAATTAATTTTAATATTTAAAGATTATGGTTAGGAATTTTAAAGAAAATAGAATTAGGGTTTATAATTTAAATTACAATATTAATTTAACTATTTACAAAAATAAATATATAATAATAATATATACATATTTTAATAAAAAAAACTAAGATTAAAATTTTTAGAAAATAAATTAGAGATCCCTTTTAGAAAAATATGAAGTTAATATATATATATATATATATATATATATATATATATATATATATATATATATATATATATATATATATATATATATTTACATATGATTATTTAAATATATTTTCTTATAAAAAATATAATTTATATTAAATATAAAACAAAACAATAAAGAAAATCATGAGAAATAGAATAAAAAACAAAACTTACCTGAGGTTGGGATTCGAACACAAGCTCTAGCAATGACACTTAGCTGTTTCTTCAAAACACTTTGATATAGCCTGCAAAATAGAATCCGAATTATGAATTTTTTATGAAAATTTAAAGTATTGTTCTTACTCTTGGAAGCAGCCAAATTCCTCCCTTTGTGTTGTGATCTCTTCATGTATATATAGTGAGTGTAATTAGATCAAAAAATCATATCCTACTTTGGACTTTTGGATCACTTGAGATTGAAAAAGATATGATTTCAAATATTAAAAAAAAATTGATATCTTCTTACTATTTTTGATTGATCTGATTTTATATAGTTTCAATCACTTCTAAATAATCATTAAGACCTTCTAGAACCAAAATCAAATCAAATATTCACACTTTTATATTTTATTTTGATTTAAAATGATTTTTAATGTAAAAAATCATAATAAATAAAATAAAATGAATAAAAATATGAATAAATAATTTTTAATTCGTGCATGATGTCATGGAAGTGTTTGGATCATAAAAAAGCAAGCCCATTTGGTGAATTATGGTTTTAAGACCCCATTTTCTTCATAAACCTCTCAAAACTTTCCCAACTTTGCAAGGACATAAGTCCCTCAATTTTAAGGCTATGAAGGTGTTATTGGACATTTTGGAAAGCTTAAAGAGTCCTATAACAAACCTCTTTGGTCTCATATCCATATCTTTTACCATTCTCAAGTTATGCTCTTTGGAAGATGTTGACCTTTTGTTGACTTTTGAAATGACCTATAATGTCTTAGCTCATACCTTCCAAATGAAGCATTTTTGGGCTTGGCTTGTGAGACACAAAGTTGTAGAGAATTAAATTTCCTTCAAAATGAGATTTGGATGGGAAATTTTTGATGAAGCATGTGAAAGTTATGGCTGGTCAAAGTTCAGTTGACTTTTCCTATGAAAACCCTAATCTAGAAACTCATGATTCTTGATGATCTGAAATCTCCTTGATGAATCAAGATCAACCCTTGATCAAATGATGAATTTTACTTCTTATACTTGATGTTGGCAAAAAATCATGAAGTTTGACTTTGGTTTGACAACAGTTGACCTCAGTTTGACTTTTTAACTACTTTGACTGATTTTAACCTATCTGTTCATCTGACTGAGCAAATCTTTTGGGAAAGTCTTGAAACTTGACATGGGGATTCTTGAACACATATAGGATGCTATGAATCTCACTTGAAGTCTTGGAAGTCCATTTAACCTGATGAAAGTCAAAACCCTAGTTTAAGATGCATTGCTTAGGATGATGCACTGTCTGAGAGGATTGTCAAACTTTCTGACTAATTGTGAACCCTGTGAACCTTGTGAACCTCATGAGATGTCTTGTGAACTTTGTGATCCTTGTGATCCTCTTAGTACACAATGACTTATCTTGTGAGGGCAAATTTTGGGGTGCAACAGCTGCCCCTGTTCAATTTTCTAAAACCTGAGGGGTTAGATTGGTATATGTGCCATTCGTGACCTGGAAGGTTGAAGGGGATTGAACACAAAAGCCCAAAAATTTGCACTCGCCAGAACGTAAAGTGATACTGATGATTAGTTGTCTATGCTTGAGTGGGCTTGAAGATGCCACTTGGAAGAACTGGAGATGGGCTTAGAGATGCCATCAGGAAGAACTGGTGATGGGTTTAGAGATGCCATCTAAAGTATCAGAATATGATGATGTCTTTATGTTGATACTGGATATCAGTACTAGGTCTTTGTATAGGCCGTCTCTGAATCATTTATGCAACATGATTTGAGTTGTTGAATGGACCAGTAGAAATAAATCTTGTGATGATTATCTCTTCTGGAAGTATTTTGGATTAGGGAATGGATCTTTGTATAGACCGTTTGCCTACTCTCCAAGGGCCAAAAGAATGTCAGTATTTGTTCTTAAGGATCAAAAGAACGTCAGGATTTGTTCTTCTGAGTAAAATGTCTTGAACCAGGGAATGGATCTTTGTACAGATCGTTTGCCTGCTTTTCAAGGGGCCAAATGAACGTCAGGATTTGTTCTTCTAAAAAAATCTTGAACAAGGGGCCAAAAGAACGTCAGGATTTGTTCTTAAGGGTCAAAAGAACGTCAGGATTTGTTCCTCTAAAAAATGTCTTGAACAAGGGGCCAAAAGAGCGTCAGGATTTTCTCTTAAGGATCAAAAGAACGTCAGGATTTGTTCTTCTGAAAAAGTCATGAACAAGGGCCAAAAGAACGTCAGGATTTGTTCTTAAGGGTCAAAAGAACGTCAGGATTTGTTCTTCTGAAAAACATCTTGAACAAGGGGCCAAAAGAGCGTCAGGGTTTGCTCCTAAGGGTCAAAAGAACGTTAGGATTTGTTCTTCTGAAAAAGTCTTGAACAAGGGGCCAAAAGAGCGTCAGGATTTGCTCTTAAGGGTCAAAAGAACGTCAGGATTTGTTCTTCTGAAAAAGTCTTGAACAAGGGGCCAAAAGAACGTCAAGATTTATTCTTAAGGGTCAAAAGAACGTCAGGATTTGTTCTTCTGAAAAAAGTCTTGAACAAGGGGCCAAAAGAGCGTCAGGATTTGCTCTTAAGGGTCAAAAGAACGTCAGGATTTGTTCTTCTGAAAAAGTCTTGAACAAGGGGCCAAAAGAACGTCAGGATTTGTTCTTAAGGGTCAAAAGAACGTCAGAATTTGTTCTTCTGAAAAAAGTCTTGAACAAGGGGCCAAAAGAACGTCAGGATTTGTTCTTAAGGATCAAAAGAACGTCAGGATTTGTTCTTCTGAAAAAGTCTTGAACAAGGGGCCAAAAGAACGTCAGGATTTGTTCTTAAGGGTCAAAAGAACATCAAGATTTGTTCTTCTGAAAAAGTCTTGAACAAGGGGCCAAAAGAGCGTCAGGATTTTCTCTTAAGGGTCAAAAGAACGTCAGGATTTGTTCTTCTGAAAAAGTCTTGAACAAGGGGCCAAAAGAGCGTCAGGATTTGCTCTTAAGGATCAAAAGAACGCCAGGATTTGTTCTTCTGAAAAATTCTTGAACAATGGGCCAAAAGAACGTCAGGATTTGTTCTTAAGGGTCAAAAGAACGTCAGGATTTGTTCTTCTGAAAAAAGTCTTGAACAAGGGGCCAAAAGAGCGTCAGGATTTGCTCTTAAGGGTCAAAAGAACGTCAGGATTTGTTCTTCTTAAAAAGTCTTGAACAAGGGGCCAAAAGAACGTCAGGATTTGTTCTTAAGGGTCAAAAGAACGTCAGGATTTGTTCTTCTAAAAAGTCTTGAACAAGGGGCCAAAAGAGCGTCAGGATTTTCTCTTAAGGATCAAAAGAACGTCAGGATTTGTTCTTCTAAAAAAGTCTTGAACAAGGGGCCAAAAGAGCGTCAGGATTTGCTCTTAAGGGTCAAAAGAACGTCAGGATTTGTTCTTCTGAAAAAGTCTTGAACAAGGGGCCAAAAGAGCGTCAGGATTTGCTCTTAAGGGTCAAAAGAACGTCAGGATTTGTTCTTCTGAAAAAGATGTCTTGAACTAGGGAATGGATCTTTTTACAGACCATTTGCCTGCTATTCAAGGACATCTTGAGCAAATGTATGGATCATTTCTGACCCGTTGTAAGTTGTTGATATTGTTTTACCTGCATATAACTATCCTGCGAGGAGAATGTTAGTTTTATGCAATATGTATGCATGCATAGTATGATGCACTTAAGTAATGTATTATGTACTTATGGATATGTATGTTATGGTATGATGTAAATGATGTATGTATGCATCATGCAGCCTGAAGCGTATGGGTATCTTCGTATAACAACTGTTGGCCAGGGAAAATAAATCCCGACTCGTTGCTAAAGAATATGAGGAACTTGTTCCCGTCTTGTTTGATAGTATAGTATTTATAACCTCCCGTCCTCGTTTGTCGTACTTTTATTGAAGGAATAAGTTCCTGAGTATCCCGACTGAGGATAAAAGAGATGGACATAAATTCAAGGGGAGATGTAACTCGGAGTATCTATCAAGATAGATTTGCCCTTGCTGGGAATTTGTAGTTGTCTTGTGGGGATGAACCGGCGAAGCTTCGTTGAACTACTACCCTCGTTCGTCCTTAGTAAATACTATTACTGCATTTTATGCATTTCTGTTAAACATCAATCATATTCAAGCATTTTATGCATTTCTGTTAAACATCAATCATATTCAAAAGCATACATACATTCAAACACAACCAATAGACGTTTTTCGCTTTAGTAAAAGAGGAAAAGTAATCCTGAATAAAGAGGGAAAAGTAAAGCTAAACTTGAAAACAGAATCGTTTCAACTTTGAGAGTGTACAACCAATTGGATTTAGAGCTCCTGAGATTCTTAACTTTCCTGAATACCTTCCCAGAAATCCTCATAGCTGGATCTGAAGACATGATACTGACACCATCTGATACTACTGGCGTAGACAATTAATTTCCACAATGGCTTCTGCTGAGAATCCAATATCAAGGTAATACAATGAGATGAACGTGTCTTCAAATTGTGATAGACCATATATGCTCCGGATATTAGATTTGACAAGAAAGCAATTCCCCTTGGTTGGGGATGAATTATCCCATAATGGAAGTATCTGAAGGTAGTTACCTCAAGAGAAATAAGCAGAACGCCCCACAATAATATGCCCCTGACATCATGAACTTCGTAATGTTACCCTTGGTAATTCAAATACATGAGGAAAGCTGCCCCTGGCTATTAAGCACTGTTGAATCTAGACTTGATTGCCCCAAATGAATTGAACAGTAACTTGGTATGCCCCCTTGATTGGGAAACAGTGACTATGCCCCTAGCATTATGAACTCTGTAATGTTACCCTTGGTAACTAAGATAGATGAGGAGATCTTCCCATGGCTACTTAAACATAGTTGAATCCTGTCCTAATTGCCCCAAATGAGTTAGGCAGTATCATGGCCTGCCCCCTTGATTGGGAGATAATGACTATGCCCCTTTGTATACATGGACTTTGATCCAGGAAGCAACTTTGTTTATCAGAAGGACTTTGGTTCATTGAACATTCATCCTGTAATTTTTTCTGTTTATCAAACATTCAGGTATATGCAATCAAATATATTCAAAAATGCAATGCTTATGTCTGTCTTGAAGTTTTGAAAAAGAGTTATTTTAGAAAAACAGTTTTTGTGAAAACTGTGATATTAACTCAAGTTTTATAATAAGCCCTAAAGGAGTCAGGATACCTTTTTGTAGCAGTACGCTTTCGAACTAACCATGCTTCAGTTAGGACTTTTAAAGGGTTATAACGTGGTCTGGTTCATGGTTTAAGAAACAAAGGACAAAGGCTCAAATTTATTTGTACCCAACCCATTCTTCATGATGTTCTTCAGTCCTATACTCAGTTAACTTATGCATTGAGGCTCAAATGAGTTTGGACTTGTAACACTGACATTTATGATGGTTCAGAAACCAAAAATTTATTTGAACATTCAATCATCTTTCTTTGTTGAGGATTCATAGTGACGTCTTTTTTCTTTTGACTTTGTTATCCCTTCTTTTTGCCTGAACTGTTTATTTCAAGGTTACAGTCAACGGGATGTCTTAATTTTTTATTACGTCTCCTTCATAGGTTTTGACTTAGTGAGCTTTTTTTTTTGCTAGATATTGACTGTCAGGTTTAATGATTACAGAGAACCATCATTAGTTGTGTACAACACAGATAATTGGCATATTTGAGTTAACCGAGTAACTACCCTGCCCCAGGTTATGAATAAGGGTTTTAATTTGCGAGAATAAAAACTCCTACTTCATAGGCTCAAAAGGGTTGACTAGGGATTAACTTCCTTATATCTCCACTGTTTAGGAATTGAAACAATGCCTATACATCGTCAGCATAGTCTGTTCAAAAGCATACTGCCTAATATTATGGTATTGTTTTCGTCATCCTCCCTCTATAGGCTTATAGCTTTATCAGGAGTTAAATATCACAAAATAGAAATATGAAGCATAGTTCAAAATATAGTGAAACGAATGGATTAATTCAAGACAAACATATGCAATGCATTAATGAAAACAAAAGTTTAACATAATAGTAAATGTTTAAACAAACAAAAGAAATTACAAATGAAAATTCAAATGTTCTCAAAGCCTCTTCCTCTAAACCTGTCACTCCAGTTATCTGGAAACTTTGATGCTTGATGGTGAATAGAAGAACTCAACCTGGCCTTCTGGAGTAACCTCGAGTATTCCTTCGTCGATTAGGTCTTGAATCTTATTCTTCAATGCCCAACAATTATTAGTGTCATGACCAGGACAGTCGGAGTGATACATACACCTTGCCTTGGGATTATAGCGAGGAAAAGAGGTATTAGGATTTTTAGGAGAATTTTCCAAGGAAATTAGCTTCATTTCCAACAAGCATTGCAGCATTTGTGGCATTGGCGTGTTGAATTTGATGAACTGTCTTTTATATTCCTTGTGTCGAAGTGGATTAACCTTACAAGGCCTTATTTCTTCCATTGAAGGATGGTCAGTAGTAACCTATCTATTTCCTTCTCTTATCCTTACTTTCCTTTCAGCCAAGTCAGCTTGTTTCAATGGAGGTTGACTGATGATTAGATTCCCAAATCTGTTATGCCGAAGCTTATTGACAAAGCTTCTCAGCTCTTCTTGCCCCTGGGCCAAACTCTGGATAAGAGCCATTTGGCCATTCATATGGATCCTCATCTCTGCCATCTCAGCTTGTAGTTGTTTCATCTGATCATCTTTGTTGTCCTCAGGATTCTTCTTCTTCATGTCCTTAGAGAGGAGTGCTTTCAACTCTTCTTGCCCCTTGGACAAATTCATAATCACTTCTTGAAACTGAGCATTCTGAGCTTGAAGATCTTTGATAGATTGTTCGAGAGCCATTTCTGCTGAAATAAACAGCGAGAAGATAAGATACCTGTTCATAAGAAACCTGTGATGCAATGATATGGTATTTAAATGCATATGCAATGTTTTCAAGGACCGCAGGATTTAAATTTGTTTAAACAAACAGAAAGTAAACTTTTATTAGTAATCAATAAACTTGTTTTCCCCTTGGGCTTACAATAAAAATGAGATGAATATAAAAAATGGGGTTTTAAGTCTCCCATGGACGTTTCCTCTTTGTGTTGAGGTATGAGTTGAGATTCCGCTCCTCGTGAAGTTGTTTTGTTAGCTCCCAGATTCTTTCTTGACTTGCTTTGTAATGAGTCTAAAAAGTATCTCTTTGCTCCTTCAACTGGATCCAGGACCTCTGTAACTCCTCCATGTCAATGGCCATGTCTGGATGAAGAATGATATAAGGAGTATCTCCTTCAGCAACAGGCTTCATGGTAACTGGCAGGATAGCAGGATATGGCATCATAAGAGTCTGAGCACGTGCTCGTACCCATCTGAGATAAGGTTCCATAATAATGGTGTACTTTGGTTCCAGAGTCTTGCTGTCAACCTTGTTCACTTTTCCCCAAGCTCGTATGACCTTTGACGGTAACCTTGAAGATCATTGTCGTAGTCGAACACAATACCCTGAATCAACATGTCATGAGGACCATCACTCCGAGCGTAACCAAACTGTCGTAAAGCTAAGGAAGGATTGTAAGTAATGCCCCCTCTTATGCCAAGAAGTGGCACATTAGGGAATTCCCCACAACGATCAATGATAGTAACATTCTCCATAGATCTGTAGCACCAATGGATATCTGAATGAGAGAGTGACATGATCCTTTTAGACCACCTGAACCCTTGTTCATTCTTCATCACTGAGCGAGGAAGGTGAGAAATAAACCACCTAGATAGCAAAGGTATGAAACACATCAGAGTTCCTCGTGCCTTTGTAGTACGAGTATGAAGAGAGTGCAGAATGTCTCCAAGCAATGTAGGCACTGGATTGTGACTCAGAAATATGTTGATGGCGTGAATGTTTATGAACTGATCTGGATTGGGGAACAACACTAAGCCATAGATCAACAAGGCTAAGATCTCCTCAAAAGCATCATAGCTCATAGCCTTCAAGAACACTTGAGCCTTCTCTATCAACACCTTGGCAAGGATACCCTTAACTCCACTCCTTGTTTCTAAGACAATGTCTGGTTTCTTCAGATGTAGAGCTGTAGCAATGACTTCAGGTTTAGGCTCTTTCTCCAAGCCTGTGAAGGGTCTCTGATCAAGAACAGGTATACCCAGAAGCTTGGAGAACTCTTCCATTGTAGGAACCAACTGATAGTCGGGGAATGTGAAGCAATGGTGCTTAGGATCAAAGAACTGAAACAGGACACTCATCATGTCTTCATTGAACCCTGAAGTAACTAGATCCAGTAGATGACCATGTCTCTTGATGAACTGGGAGTTTTCAGAAATTTGAGAGACCAACTCCTTAAGCTTATGAGGTATTCCTACAAAGTTGATCCGGATGGTATTCCTACGAGCAGAAGCCATGACCTGCAACAAAGAACAAAGATAAATCCTTTGATCCTTGAAATGGTTAGTGAAAATGCTATGCTTATGATGCATGATGATGGTATGATGTTATGCTCAATCACAAACATGTGGCACACACAAACAAGTCACACCATAGCCCTAGGTTTAAAGGCTTGCATGAGGTTCAAAGGTAAGTACCCTCCCCTGAAGTTTAGATGGTTCATCCTGTCCTATAAAGTAACCAGGTTCTAAGGGATCTCAATATCATTGATCCTTCACAAGGGTGGTTGTTCAGTAGGAAACTTACTTGCCAACCAAAACCCTCCAAGTTTAGAATCTCAATGAGTGTAGCATCGAGTATCAACCAACTTCAGTCTTCACCAAAGCCGGTTATCTCACTACTTTCTAAAGGCCAAGATAGGATGACTAAGGTTCTAAAAGTCAGTTAGTGTATTGACAACATATGGCAGCCTCATATTATCCTCAACTTTACTTAAGGAACTTAAGCACCAACCAAGAAGTCACACTAACTATGGCCACCAGATCAACCATATCGGTATACGCCGGACAGTTTCCTTGGTCTATTGCCATTTACCTAAGGTACACTAGATCCGGGTTAGGATATTTCACACATAAGAGCACCCAACAAGTAAAGTAAAGCAAACAAAGCAAACAAGTTTAAAGTGATCTAATTCCTAAGGGTACCCCTCTTTATTAAATCCTCAGCAGAGTCGCCAGTTCAGTAACACGGTGGGAGAACTGACTTTAGTTAAATGTTGCAGATATCAAGAGTCGCCACCGACTTTTATTTTATCCAAAGGAAAGGGCATAAAAGAATAGGAAAGACCTTAAAAGATTTTTGGGTACGGGGGGTAGGTTATGTAAAGGGAAGGTGTTATCACCCTTTACATCCATGGTTATCCATGGGCTCTTAGTTACTTAGCTCACTTTAAAATGTTTTTGAGAAGTGTAGTGTGTGTTTAGAAATTTTCTTAAGTACTTTATAATGATCCATGTACAGATATATATAAAGCCTTTGTTTTGAAAATTGCTTGAAAAATGTGAAGGGTTTTTGAAATGTTTGAAAAGGTGAGCAAGTACATAAGAGGAACCTACCCTAAGTTAAGTCTTTTCTGTTCTTAAATATCCTTTAAGTGGTAAGACTATCCCTATTATTAAGGAATAGGTAGTCATTATCTTGGATGTGTGAGGGACAAATTAAGGGACCACTGTGATTAGGCAATTGTAAGGTGTATTTAGCAATTCAAAGGGACTTATCATCTTTATTCGAAAGGGACAAGATCATTTACGAAGGCAACCATGGAGGGACTTGATCTTATTATCTTTTTAAGGGACTAGATGATATAAGAGAAGGGACTTTGCTTTACACCTTACTTGACCTTTTGTTTAGGCAACATGAGAGGTAACCCTTAAGAATGTGAGATGGCAATCCAAGATCGACTTACGTGTGTGTGTACAAATTCAAGTATTTATCTTACAAATTAGTGATCTAAATTCAATTTTAAAGCAAACATGTTATCACTCCCTATTTTACTAACCATAGCAATATATTTATAAATAAACAATAAGAGCTGCAACTATTACATGGCTTTTACAGTTACATTATAATAAAAACAATTTAAATAATAATTATATAATAAAATGATAAGTATAAACAATAAAAAAGGTTAGTGATAATTATAAGAAGAAAAGGTTAGTAATAATATACAAAATATATATATAATTTAATTAAGTATTTTTAGATTTAAATAAACACTTTAAATAATTTTTGAGATGAAAATAAGATGATATGAATAATAATAATAATAAACCATATAATAATTATTTACAAAGAAAATATTATTAATTATTTTAATTAGATATTAGAAAAGTTTAATTAATTTTAATATTTAAAGATTAGGGTTAGGAATTTTAAAGAAAATAGAATTAGGGTTTATAATTTAAATTACAATATTAATTTAACTATTTACAAAAATAAATATATAATAATAATATATACATATTTTAATTAAAAAAACTAAGATTAAAATTTTTAGAAAATAAATTAGAGATCCCTTTTTGAAAAATATGAAGTTAATATATATATATATATATATATATATATATATATATATATATATATATATATATATATATTTACATATGATTATTTAAATATATTTTCTTATAAAAAATATAATTTATATTAAATATAAAACAAAACAATAAAGAAAATCATGAGAAATAGAATGAAAAAAACAAAACTTACCTGGGGTTGGGATTCGAACCCAAGCTCTAGCAATGACACTTAGCTGTTTCTTCAAAACACTTTGATATAGCCTGCAAAATAGAATCCGAATTATGAATTTTTTATGAAAATTTAAAGTATTGTTCTTACTCTTGGAAGCAGCCAAATTCCTCCCTTTGTGTTGTGATCTCTTCATGTATATATAGTGAGTGTAATTAGATCAAAAAATCATATCCTACTTTGGACTTTTGGATCACTTGAGATTGAAAAAGATATGCTTTCAAATATTAAAAAAAAATTGATATCTTCTTACTATTTTTGATTGATCTGATTTTATATAGTTTCAATCACTTCTAAATAATCATTAAGACCTTTTAGAACCAAAATCAAATCAAATATTCACACTTTTATATTTTATTTTGATTTAAAATGATTTTTAATGTAAAAAATCATAATAAATAAAATAAAATGAATAAAAATATGAATAAATAATTTTTAATTCGTGCATGATGTCATGGAAGTGTTTGGATCATAAAAAAGCAAGCCCATTTGGTGAATTATCGTTTTAAGACCCCATTTGCTTCATAAACCTCTCAAAACTTTCCCAACTTTGCAAGGACATAAGTCCCTCAATTTTAAGGATATGAAGGTGTTCTTGGACATTTTGGAAAGCTTAAAGAGTCCTATAACAAACCTCTTTGGCCTCATATCCATATCTTTTACCATTCTCAAGTTATGCTCTTTGGAAGATGTTGACTTTTTGTTGACTTTTGAAATGACCTATAATGTCTTAGCTCATACCTTCCAAATGAAGCATTTTTGGGCTTGGCTTGTGAGACACAAAGTTGTAGAGAATTCAATTTCCTTCAAAATAAGCTTTGGATGGGAAATTTTTGATGAAGCATGTGAAAGTTATGGCTGGTCAAAGTTCAGTTGACTTTTCCCGTGAAAACCCTAATCTAGAAATTCCTGATTCTTGATGATCTGAAATCTCCTTGATGAATCATGATCAACCCTTGATAAAATGATGAATTTTACTTCATATACTTGATGTTGGCAAAAAAATCATGAAGTTTGACTTTGGTTTGACCACAGTTGACCTCAGTTTGACTTTTTAACTGCTTTGACTGATTTTAACCTATCTGATCATCTGACTGAGCAAATCTTTTGGGAAAGTCTTGAAACTCTACATGGGGATTCTTGAACACATATAGGATTCTATGAAGCTCACTTGAAGTCTTGGAAGTCCATTTAACCTGGATAAAGTCAAAACCCTAGTTTAAGATGCATTGCTTAGGAGGATGCACTGTCTGAGAGGATTGTCAAACTTTCTGACTAATTGTGAACCCTGTGAACCTTGTGAACCTCATGAGATGTCTTGTGAACTTTGTGATCCTTGTGAGCCTCTTATTACACAATGACTTGTCTTGTGAGGGAAAATTTTGGGGTGCAACAACAAGTCAACTCCCTATAGAAAGCCATGTAATAATTAGGAAACTACTGATGCATCTCTGTTCATACGTGTATTCTCAACTGTTGTTTGTGCGTTGGATGATGCATAGAATTTTCTTAATATATCTGGTAATCTATTGACTTTCTTTGTTCAATACTTTGCAGTATATTATCTCGTTGAAAGATAATTTGAATGCAGAGGTTGTATTAGGTACTGTAACTAATGTTATAGAAGCTTGTGCATGGCTGGGATATACTTATCTTTTCATAAGGATGAGGATGAATCCCTTGGCATATGTTATTGGCTGGGATGAGGTACCTAACTACATACTTTTCCTTTATTAAACCAGTTCTATAATATTTTGTAAATTTTGGATTTTCTAAATGTTTGTGAATCTCCAAAAACAGTGTATGTTAGAAAACTTAGTGCAAATGCTGTAGATCAGTACCTAGTTCTGTTATCAACAACAGTCTAACTGACTGCTAATAAAATTCAAACTAAATGGATAAAAATAGGAGGCTCTGATTTGAAAGTGGGATTTCGTTTTCATGGTACTGCCCAACGCTTTTAGCACCTCTTAATCACCTTAATTCTCTCTTAGCTTGTCCAATCTTTGGTTTAAGATTTGTGAATCATGATGATAAGATGATCCCCTTTGTGAATCCAGAAAATGCATGATTACTCCATGTTTGTTATACATATTTATTACTTGATTTGCAGATAACAAAGCAACAATGTCCTTTGTCGTTCAAAGGAAATCCTTATTGGATGGCTCCTGAGGTTCTTACTTTTCTTCTTTGGTTCAATTATTTAGATTTTAAGTGCATATTACTTTTGTCATTCAATATATTTGTTTTTTTTTTACGATTTAGGTTATAAAGAATTCAAAGGAATGCAACCTTGGTGTGGATATATGGAGTATTTGATGCACAGTTTTGGAAATGGCTACAACTAAGTCTCGTTGGTCTTAATATGAAGGGGTTAGTAATTCATGTATATACCTCTGATTTTATATTTATTAAGACCAAAAATTTTAAAATTATTTCTTAATGTTTGATGTATTTGCATGTTTCTATAACAAGTTATTGCCATGTTTAAAATTGGTAACAGCAAGGAGCTTCCAACAGTTCCAGAACATCTCTCAAATGAAGGAAAAGATTTTGTTAGGAAATGTCTACAACGTAATCCACGTGACCTCCCTTCGGCAAGTGAATTATTGGACCACCCTTTTGTAAATGGTGTTTCACCTTTGGAAAGACCTATCATGTTTTAAAGTTATTTCTGCCGCATATTGAGTTGTAATCCTATGTTCATTAAATGGTTTTGATGGTAATTTATTTACTATTTTTTAGGGATTAGAATTGTAAGTTCAATCTAGTGTGAGTGATGTTAAACAAAATATAATTAACTATCTACATGTATATGTGCTAAATTACTTTATTATTAAACTTTGAGAACTTCAATCTTTTCTTTTGTTTAAAATGCAGTTTGGTGTTTGTGGTGGTGTTGTGGCAGCAACAAGAGCAGCGGTGGCTGCCTCAGCTGCATTTTTATTGAAATATATATTATATAATTATGGCGGTTACAACCGTCCTAGTTTTAATAAAATATATATTATATAATTATGGGGGTTACAACCGTCCTATTTTTAATAAAATATATATAATTATGGCGGTTATACCCGTCGCTATGTTTCTAATAAAAATATATTGTATAATTATGGCGGTTACAACTGTCGTTATTTTCATTTGAAACAAAAATCAGTAAGTGAATTAAGACGGTTAGAAACTGTCACAACATAGAGATTACGTCAGTTAAATATCCGTCGTGAATATAACGGCGGTTTGTATGACGGTTTTCACAACCGTCGCTATTTGGCCTCGCGACGCACAATTCAGCGACAGTACTGAAATCGTCGTAACTTAGAAATTGCGACAGTTCTAACTGTCGTAATCTGCCAAAATGAACCGTCGCAATTTGCCATTTTTCTTGTAGTGTGTCCCCGCCATCGTCCGGTGGAGGGCACGCTTTACTCGTCATCGTTGCGGTGAACAAAGCTTCTGATGGGGTTTTTCCTAGTCTTTTCACGGTGGCTTCGGTTGAACTTCAACCATAGTTATGGGTTTTCATACCGAGGGAGTTGGATCCCTTACGAGTTAAGAGTTTTTTTATTATGAGTTTCTCTCCTCGTGTCAACATATGGGTGTACTCTCGAGAGTACGGATACATGTCACTTTGAACGAGGGCATAGGTTGAGGACAATGTTGTCGTTCCTCTGCACGCTCTTTCACTTGATTAGTAGTGGAAGGGTAGATTTTATTTAAATTATCGAATTCACGTTTTCTTTCGCTGCTTTTCAGGTGCACATTTGTCCATAGAAGCCCCCGACTTTATGCATGTAGAGATGCTCTCTAACAATACAACCGCGTCTCCTAGTGGTTCCGAAGGAACGACCACAGAGGAGACTTCCTCTGCACACACTGATTCTGAGGAAAGCACTTATGCTCGGAATGAGGACAACTCTCCGGAGGAAGATGACGCTTAGCAGGACGTCCCTGTAGAAGACTGGGCTTCTGGGGAGCCTTTAAATATCAAGTCGGTATAGGCTGAGCCTCAAGAATGTCCTGGTCCAATAATTAGGGACCCCGAAGTCTGGTGCGTTAGGTATCCTAATGTCGGAGACCGCATCTACTCTCCTTATGGACCTAATCGATTTCCCATGTACGACTTCTTTTTCAAGGAGCTTAGATTCAGACTCCCCTTTTTTGATTTTCAAACGTATGTGTTTGTTCATCTGGAGTTGTCGCCTTTGCAACTCCACCCAAACTCGTTTTCCTATCTAAGAGCCTTCGAGCTGACTAGTGGATACTTGAAGGTTGGGGAAACTCTTCCCCTGTTCTTCCATATTTTTCACCTTCAGAGGCAAGTCGTCCAAGGTAGTTACGGCTAGGTCTCTCTTAAACAGAAGAGGAAAATCTACAAAGCGTTCATAGTCGATCAGGGACTTCAAGGATAAGTACTACTTGGTAGAACTGATATCAAAGTGTGCCCGATAACCCGTGTACTTTTAGGGATTAGATACCGACGACCATGGAAGGATCTTGCTTGATGATCAAGGAAGACAAGTGCCTCATCTTATGTTGAACTTCAACTTTTCATGGTTGTGTGAACACTTCTTGCACGACACTGACGAATACCTGGAAATTGTTTCTGACTTGAGTGTCGAGGACTGGACTAGCTATGAGTTCCTGATGAAGTTTGTTTCTGGCTTTACTATGATCGAATACATGGACGACCAGGTCCGTCCACTCTTGGATAAGGATGAGGGGTGTAAAATTGACCCCTCGGTTTATAGAGGTGGCAAAGCTCCTTGCCCGTCAAACAGAATGAGGAAGTTTTGGGCTACCTTGGTAGCTCTTTAGAATTATTTGTACGTTTTGAGTTCTTTGCTCGCATACTTTTATGTTATAATATGTTTCTTTTGCCTTTTTCAGATTCCATGTTGGACGTGCAAGATAAGGTGATGGAAAATGCTGCCCGAAGGAGAGGGTCAAAGAAACTGAAGTAAACCCGACTGGCTGATCACTTGGTATCGAAGGGCACAAGTTCGGGTAATTTTACATCATCTCCCCATAGTTCTTCGAGCACCGGATCTGCTCTTGGGAAAGGTCGCGGGCTGGGGACATTGTTAACCTGACAGAGACTCCTTCAAATTCTTCTTTCGAGCTTCCAACCTTCTTCCTCAAGCAAAATGTTTTTTAGGAGAACACTTTTCAGGTTCATCGGGCTGAGACATTGCTCCTTGAGGAATTAAGTCGACCAGACAGGTAGTTATCCCTGGCCCAGGACGCAAGTTCAGTGATGAGGGTTCTAGCCATGGTGTCGATGTACGTTGAGGGGACTTCTACCCAGGAGCAGGAAATTCAAAAGTTGAAGCTCTCCTGGGCCGTTTTCAAAGATAAAGCCCGCAAAGCCAACGAGGTGGCAAAATATGTGCTTACGAAGAATAAAGATTTGAAGGAATCCCTTGCTACCGTAGAGTCTCAGAAGAAGACAATAGTGGAGGATGTTGCCCTTCTCAAGGTTTCCATGGCACCTTTCGAGGACGAAACTGATGAGAAAAAACTATTGTTGACCCGTGTTGACCTGATCGCTAGGATCGACCAAGGAGACAAGGACCTCGAGGCGATGACGGGAGTTGCTTTCAAAAACGCAGTAGCCCAATTGAAGGTGGTTAACCATGGGGTCGAGTTTACTGACGAAAGGATTAACTGCCTGTATAAGGTCATGGATGGGAAGATTTACATGCTCGATTTCCTTGGTCAATAGGAACAAGATGACGCGACCATGGATGAAGGAAATCCTGCTCAGTGGACCCCTTCCGAGGACCAGCCCACCAGGGATTTAGATATGCAGGGCAATGCATGAAGACTTTGTTTTTCTTTTCCTGATTTTCGATGGTCGGCCTGTGTGCCAGGGCCTTTTGGTTTGCTCGTGGGAATTATTTCCCCCTTTTATGTAATACCAGAACAAGTCAGTCTTTGTGGGCACATTTCTAATGCTTTTTCTGACCTTGGTGGTCGTCCTATATTTTATCATGCCTTGCATTTATCTTATATGCTTGCATGTCTACCTGTTGGAAGGCACACTTTAATGTCTTTATTTTCATAAGTGTTTGTATGGTGCTCAACAATTTAGATGTTTGCTTAAATACGTGTGTGATGTTCTTTGATACGTATGCTGAGGGACTTGGTGTATGTTTGTATATTTGGGTAAATTATGCTCAGTATATGTGTGTCTGACGGTTTGGGGAACCGGGAAAAATGGCAGATTAGTTTTGGTCAGGGAACAGTGCTCGAGTTATGTTAATGGATCATGCTCCGCGGCGTGAACGTCACATCGCGAGCTGGGTGTTTTGCCTGGTCGTAGTACAAAGATGACGACAGAATCGGTCGAGGATCCAGTCGTGTAACGGTGGTCCTCGTCGTTCACAAGGGGGACCTCGTTGGTTAGAAATGTTGGTATGCAATGCTTGTACCTAGGCATGCACGTTAGGTCGGTGTTTATTCTCCATCATTAAGATCCGAGCAAGCCGACAGACGCCTTAACTATAATATTGTTTTAGTTTCTCGGTGTTCCAAGGACGAGCAAGTTCTTCCCCATTCAATCTTTCTAAGTAATAAGCTCCATTATCCGTTTTCGCTCGGACACGGTAGGCACCTTCCCAATTTTCAACTAGCTTACCTTCTCTGGAGTCCTTGTTGTTTCTCCTCAGGACGAGACTGCCGACCTTGAATGCTCGTTTTATGACCTTAGAGTAATGTTTGATGGCGATTTTTCATTTAAGTGATGCTTCACGTGTGGCTGCTCCAGACCGAACATCTTCGACCAGATCGAGCTCCTCGCACAATGCCTTCAAATTGGTATATTCGTCCATTAGGGCTTCTGTCCGTCTAGACGGTATGTGCATTTCAATGGGGGGTGACGGTCTCTGTTTCGTATGCTAGTCGGAAAGGGGTTTCCCCGGTTGTGGAATGAGGCATGGTCCAGTATGCCCACAGAACATTGTGTAGTTCCTTGATCCAGTGTCATAACCCAAATTTGTCCTACCTTTATTTTCTGTTTACCAATATATTCCAAAAATCCTAAAACGTACACTATTTTATTTCTGTTTAACAGATATTGTAAGAATCCAAAAAGTATGTACTACTTTATTTTTCTGACTGATATTCGAAAAATTCAAAAAATTCAAAAAAATTGCATTTGTTTCTTTTCTCAAAAAACTTCCTTTTATTTTTATAGATTATTCATTTCATTATCAAAAAATACAAAAAAAATATCTTCTTTTATTTTTACTTCTAATCCACTTTCATTTTCTTTCTTAAAAGTCCATTATTCACACAAAATTACAAAAAAAATCTCAGTATCTATTTTTATTATTATTCCATTTTTCTAAATATACACATTAAACCATTTTCCACTATTATGATTATCATTAACTTTTTATTCTTATTATCATTGTTATTATTCACTTTTTTATTATTTCTATTATTATTATTATTATTGATAGTTTTTTGTTTTAATTCTCAAATTCCATTAGTTATACAACACCATATCCTACAAAAGTCCACCCAATTACAATAACCAGGACCCCACAAAAATTCTAACATACATATCTTTAGCATTATATCACGCACAATAAAAAATTCAGCATCACAAGGCCCCACCACTACCTCCATCAGCGATTCCCACTTTCCACCATATGCAGCAATCACGCACAAAATCACAGCAACAACACAACAAAATTTTCACAAATTCTCTGCACAATCTCACAATAGATTTCACAGCTCACTATTCATATCCAAATCTCAGCTCAAATTCCTTCATTACCCTTAAATTTTTCTCCTATAAATCAACCTCATTTCATTCCCAAAAGGAAGCTTGGAGGACCTTAAACAAACCCTGCAAAAATAGAGCCAAGCTTCAAAATAAATTTCAACACAAAAAAAAAACAGAAACCCCAAAATCCAAAAAAATACCTAAACAAACCTGCAAAACAAACAGAAGCATCTGAAAGCAAAATAACGCCAAAATCACTTTTCCATCATCATCTTCAAAACACTTCCAGCCCTTTACCTTTAAACCGAACACGAAATAGTAGAGTGAGATGAGATGAAAGAAAATCCGAAAACCACCAAAAAGCCTTGAAACCTCCATGAATCCACCGGAACAACAAAAAAGCAGAAAAATCCCAAATCCGAATCGCGTCGAAACCGCCCTCGCTATTCAAACCATCCACAAACCAAATCCGTGAATTCGCCATGAAACACAACCTTCACCGAACCTTGACACCACAAACAGAACAAAACCATCCCTTCACAAACCCGCCGACAACCATCCTGAAACAGAAACAGTTGAGCCAAACCGCGAGAATTCGAAATCCTTAAACACCAACGATCACCGCACTAACCAAAACTCAAAGCCACTAAGAACCGCCGAGAAACCGTATATGAGCGAACCAAACCACTCCCGTTGTAGCAGACGCCGGGGGAGAGAGAGAGAGAGAGAGAGAGAGAGAGAGAGAGAGAGAGAGAGAGACGGATCCGGAGAGAGAAACACGAGTGCTTCAAAACCAAAAACATTGCTACAAACTGAGATCGTGAGAATCGCGGGTGAGAAACCGAGCGTCGTAGAGAGAGATTGAGGTTAAATTTCATTTTGAGAATACATTGTTTCTCTGTTTACTTTATTATTAATACTGATTTTATAAAAAAATCTTATTTTTTCATTTTGTTTTTTTTTTAAATACTGATAGTTGTTTTGTTTTTTTATTTATTAAACTAAGCCTTTTTGTTGTTGTTTGGGCTTAGCCCATTTAATCTTACTCACTGCATACCCTTAAACCCCTGTGCACCTCACTCCTGTGTTATTTCTTTATTATGTTGATTGTTTGGGAAAGAATATGGGTCAGGAGCCCATGAGACAGAATTTCTATATACACCATCCAGAATCCAACGTGATACCCTTTTTTATTTAATTTTTTTCATTAGTCATTATTATAATTTTAGATAAGATTTTCTAGTTTTAATTAAAATTATGCCATTTATTTCTTGTTTTCTTATTATTATAACCATTTCTTTTATGTTTATTTTCAAAATCTATTTTTTGTTTGTTTTATAAACTTAAAAATGGCTTTTGGGCCAATAATATAACAAAAGGTCGACGTTTCGCCCGATTTCGTTAAATCGGTGATACTCGATCAATATGAGGCCTATGTAATTTAGTTTATTTTTCCACCATTTTATTTCAATTTATTTTTTATTTCGCAATTTAATTTAATTTATTATTTTTATTTATCGGTTATATCATTTTATTTTATTTATCGCTTTTTAATACATAAAACGATTCGACTCCTCATAGAACGGTTCTAAACTTTGAACCAGTTATAAGGTAGTTAATGAACCACATTTCGACGCATCCGAAAAGGTCCAACGCCTCCGAATAGTTGTCTCCGAATAAAAAGGTCGAATTCCTCCGAACAGTTCGAAAACACTGCACACACGCTTCCTCTTGGGCAAACTACAATGATACCCTTTATTTCTCGCAATCCCGTGTAACTTACATGTATCCCTCTCCCATTACATTGTACGCATTTTATTTTCCGCATCTTATCGATTTTATTTCGTTCGCGAACCCTTGGTCCAGCGTCAAGCGGTTGCACTTGCACACTTGCACTTTATTTTCAGTTTTCGTTCTGTTTTCTCTGACCCACTTCACCTTGCGAGCCGAGTGCATTGTGCCTCGCTAACAAACCACAAAATAAACCTCCATTTGCATTCACTCATAAACCTAAAAAAAACAAAATGTTTCGATTAGATCCAAACCCTTGATCCAACGTCAAGCGGTCGTAGGTTAATAAAACACATTAATAATACGAGAAGAATCGTACGCCACGAGCCTTAAGTGGTAGAAAGGAGGATAATGAGCTCTCGTTACTCGCTCCGATTATTTCGTTGCAAGACGCTCGTCTTGTTGGTTCAGAATAATCACCTTTACCCATAGTCTTTAGTGAAATTCGACTCCTAAATCCTTTCATCGAAGAAAGGTAATAAAACGAACAACCACCAACCGTAGTAGGCCGAACTACGAGGCTCTGACTTTCCCATTGCACGCGGGAGTACGTAGGCACAAGGATCTCAATCCTTGCCGAGCACCTAGGATCAATCAAACTTATAATTTAAACTCATTTCCCTCTAGCAAGTAACTCGTTAAGCATAGGCATCCTTTCGCGCGTGACAACTTAGATGGTTCTCATCGAGTACGATGGATGTAGGGGGTGCTAATACCTTCCCCCTGCATAACCGACTTCCGAACCTAGACAATGGTTGCGAGAACTTTGTCCTCATCCTCCTTTTCAACGATTTTTATCTATATCTTCCTTTTCCCCTCTTGGGAATAAATTAGAATTAGGTGGCGACTCTAATATCTGCCCAGCACGCGGCTCTTCTCCTTTAGATCGCGTAAGGTCGTATTTTTTCGGAGTGCGACAGCTGGCGACTCTGCTGGGGAATGATTCACCCCTATGCGAGTCAAGCCTAGTCTAGGTTTCCACACTTGTTTGGATGTTTGCTTTTTTTTGTCTTATTTTCATCGCTTTCTTTATTGCATTCCATATTATATATCTTGTGGCTCCTTGGTACTATAATTTGGATCGATACTTTGATTGCAAAAGAACTTGAGGGAAAGGCTCTATACCCGGGCTTACGAGTACAAACATAAGTTAGCGAGGTTGTGTAGTATGGGCTCCCGAGGGAACCGCTCTCATGGGTCGTCGATACGAAAACCTCACTTAGAGTAGATTCTAATGAGAATATTGACGACCGTCAAGCTCTTGGCATGTGTGCTCAGTTGTTTTCATTAGGGTCATCGACTCTGAGGACCTTTAGAACCTTCTGGTTAAAACACCGATTGATGGTCGCGTAGTATGGGCTCCCGAGAAATTTGCTCTCGTGGGTTGTCGATACGAAAACCTCACTCATAATATATTTTCTCAATGAAGTTGATTGACTGTCAAGAGCTGACAGGCGCATCAAACATTTGAGGTAAGTCCATAACTCGGATGCCTTTGTTTAAACCTCGTGTCGATGATCACGTAGTATGGGCTTCAGAGAAAATTTTCTCTTGTGGGTTGTCGATACGAAGATCTCACCCAAAATAGATTCATATGGGGGAGTCAATTAACCGTCATGCTTATGGCGCGTGTGATGAACAACCATATGAATTGACAACTTTGGGGTCCCTAAAACTTTAGAGTTTACCCAGTGAGTTCCTGTTCAGAGTATCATCCATCTGTACCTTGGACTCATGAGACCCTGATCTTGTGATCCTGGATTCTGACATTGCATATCGTTTCAATTACATCAATTCTTGCATTTCATTCCAAAATTCGAAAACTTATTTCATGTTCCTCCATCTTCAGTAAATCAAATTGGTTTCCCGACGCACGTACCTTTCTCGACGCCCATATCTAACTCGAGCCAACACTAAAAGACTGATGGATCAGATTCAACAAGAAAAAGCTGCTATGAGGGAAGCGATTGACTCGATCAAGAGCAAGATCGATCAGATTTATGAGGCCATACAAGCCTTGACCAACATGGTTGTGTCTTATCATCCTGTTCCTCTAATGCCTTATTATCCAGCTATTCAAGCTCTGCTTCCGCCTCAGATGGCTTATCAACCACGTCAATATCCTCTGATTGTTGTTGTGCAATTTGCACCTAATCCATACCAGCAACCGACTTATCCACCACAACAGCCTGGTCAACAACAGCAACGTGCTCCTCGACAACGCCAGTCAAATCAACATAGGAGGCCTGAAAGAAATTTTGATCTATTGTCTATGTCATATGGAGAAATTTTTAATGGGCTAATGGCAGAGGGAACTCTTGTTTTGAAGGATATGCCACCTCAAACTGGTAACGCCCGAGACTTTGATGCCAATGCTTGTTGTGGGTATCACAAAGGCGCTCCAGGTCACACAATCGAGAACTGCAGAATGTTCAAACACAAAGTTCAAGACCTGATCGACTCTAAGGATCTCACATTTACTCAAAAGAATCTGAATATTCAAATCAATCCAATATCGCCGCAAGTGGCCCATCAACGAATGCTTTTGAAGAAGTTGCTGAAGACCAAAACTGAGTAGTCTCCAACTTTGAAGAAGCAAGTCAAATCAAGAGAAGTTCAATTCCTCAAATCAAGGCAATCATCGCCATTTATTATTCTGCATCCCTGTTATTTTGTATTGTCTTTTTAATTACTATTTGCTTTGAACGTTGTTATTCATATTTGGTTTTGTTAATATTATGTTTATGCATGTTTTGAATCAGTCTATTCGCATTCGCTCATCATTTATCATTTATCACAAAATCACAAAAATATTCTCTCACTTCACTTTAGCAAATATTTGAGGGAGGATGATGAAAACTGAATACCCATAACTGTTACGTTATGCTTTCAGATAAAACCTCGTCAATGATGTACAGTTATTTATTCAAATCCCCAAACACTGAAGAGATAAGAAGTTAATCCTTAGTCAACCACTTCGAGCCTTGAAGTAGGAGTTTCTTTCGGATACAAACCCTTACATTTAACCCGGGGCAGGGTAGTTGTTCAGTTAACCTGGCTACACCTTCAAATTGCAAGATGAGACATCCCGTCAGAGGACCATCAACAAATGACCTGGCAGTCACAACATTCAACCAAATCAAAATATATATAAAAAAAAAGAAAAATCACTAAGTTGAGCACCCGAAGGGAGACTTAGTCGACAAAAAAAAACAAATCAAAAGAGGAGCAAAAATCCTCAGCAAAAGCAAAACAAATATCAATGACCACCAAATCAAGAATCAATGGGTCACCAACAAAATAAGATGACTGCCACTTCAAGCAAACTTTGAAGCTTCATTTTTGCTTTTACAACGTCAAAACAAGTGCATGTATAGAGTTAACTGAACATAGGACTGGAGAACATCACTAAGAGGGGATGGGTACAAATCAAACTTTGAGCCTTATATCCTTTTGTTTCTCAAACCATTAACCAGACCACGTTACAACCCTCGAAAGTCCTAATTGAGGCCCGATTTATTTTGAAAGCATGCTGCCAACGAGGTTGCGTAAACTGACTCCCATATATTTTTTAATCTTCAATCTTGATTGCACATTATTCTTGTTGCATCTTTCACACACTTTCTAAGTCATCACCTCGTTTGGGCTAACGGTCCATTCGTCACACTTTCACAACATTCAAATAAAACGACTTTTTTCAAAACTTACATGAACGTTGCATTAACATTACCATTTGTGTATGAACAATTTAATTGCAAAATTAGTGCTTGACATCAAGACATAGCAACAAGGGGCAATCAAAATAGGAACTTGAATAAATACTTCTTCGAAATCAGCTCAATCAGGGGCAAGATCATCTTCAAAGGCCCAATTAGGGGCAAATTATCTTCAAACAGCTCAATCAGGGGCAGACGCCTATCAAATCCAGATACTAGGGCAGATCATGCCATGGCCATTATCAAAGCTTCCCCACCAGATTTATTTCAAATACCCTACAGACAGGGGCAAGCAAACAAGAAGCAAATCTTCCTATCTCTACCCCCAGCTGAACAAGCAGATCTTGCCAGACGTTGTCAACCATTCAAAGCAAAGCAACCTTCACATGTCAACCAAGTCGCTCCGCTCATTAGCAAGTGACCAAATTTGGAGCATTCAAATACATCTTCTAACCATACGCTGTCGAAGATCATGCGTCGGGGAATCAAACCCTCCACCCACCCAAAGCCCAATCATTATTAGCAACTACTAGACCAGAAGTCCACCAAGCTGACACTTTTCATTTTCCAATCACCTCATATGCATCATTACACATCATTTACATCAATCATTTACAACATACGCATCATTTGCATGCCTAAATAAATCATCTTTTCATATCCCCAACATTTTATTTTTCATCTCAGTGGATAAACATTTCATCATATTTCCATTATTATGTAATACCATTTCAAAAAAATCAAACATGCAAGCATAAGTCAGGATCCAGGATCAATCGAAGATTCCAGACATCTCCTCAGCGAATTCAATGGTCGTCCCCTATTGAATTTTTCTCTTCGATTATTCATTTTTAGTCGCCCGGTTTTTCCCTTTGGCGGCAGGGATCGTTTATTTATTTTTCAGTCACCCAGTTTTCCTTTTGGTGGCGGGGGTCAAATTTAATTTTTCAGTCACCCGGTTTTCCCTTTGGTGGCGGGGGTCGTTATTTAATTTTTCAGTCGCCCGGTTTTCTCTTTGGCGGCAGGGATCGTTTAATTTCTCAGTCGCCCGGTTTTCTCTTTGGCGGCGGGGATCGTTTATTTATTTTTTCAGTCGCCTGGTTTTCCCTTTGGCGACAGGGATCGTTTATTTATTTTTTCAGCCGCCCGATTTTCCCTTTGGCGGTGGGGATCGTTTATTTATTTTTCAGTCTCCCGGTTTTCCCTTTGGCGGCATGGATCATTTATTTATTTTTTAGTCACCCGGTTTTCCCTTTGGTGGCGGGGGTCGAATTTAATTTTTTCAGTCACCCGGTTTTCCCTTTGGTGGCGGGGGTCGTTATTTAATTTTTCAGTCGCCCAGTTTTCCCTTTAGTGTCGGGGATCGTTTAATTTCTAAGTCACCTTGTTTTCCCTTTGGTGGCAGGGGTCGTTATTTAATTTTTCAATCGCCCAATTTTCCCTTTGGCGGCGGAGATCGTTTAATTTTTCAGTCACCCGGTTTTCCCTTTGGTGGCGGGGGGGTCGTTATTTAATTTTTCAGTCGCCCGGTTTTCCCTTTGGCAGCGGGGATCGTTTAATTTTTCAGTCACCCGGTTTTCCCTTTGGTGGTGGGGGTCGTTATTTAATTTTCCAGTCGCCCGATTTTCCCTTTGGCGACATGGATCGTTTATTAATTTTTCAGTCACCCGGTTTTCCCTTTGGTGGCGGAGGTCGTTATTTAATTTTTCAGTCACCCGGTTTTCCCTTTGGTGGCGGGGGTCGTTAGTTTATTTTTCAGTCACCCAGTTTTCCCTTTGTTGGCGGGGTCGTTATTTAATTTTTCAGTCGCCCGGTTTTCCCTTTGGCGGCAGGGATCGTTTATTTTTCAGTCACCCGGTTTTCCCTTTGGTGGCGGGGGTCGAATTTAATTTTTCAGTCACCCGGTTTTCCCTTTGGTGGCGGGGGTCGTTTATTCCATTTTTAGTCACTCGATTTTCCCTTTAGTGGCGGGGTCACATTTAAATTTCACTCGCCTTATCATCCTTTGGTGATAAGTGATTTCATTTTCAGTCACTCGGTTTTCTCTTTAGGGGAGGGGGTCGCATTTAAATTTCTCTCGCCTTATCATCCTTCGGTGATGAGTGATTTAATTTTCTGTCAACCTATTTCAGTTTCGTATCACCTTTATTTTCCAATTTTAATCATCGATTTACTGCACAATTTCTTTCTTTTGCTGACAAATTCGGAGTCTGTTTAGTATCTAATTATCTTATACCTTGAAATTATGAATGCATGCCAATTCATCTTACTCGGTCTAAGTCAATTCGATAGGGGCAACTGTCATAACCCAAATTTCTCCTACCTTTATTTTTTGTTTACCAATATATTCCAAAAATCCTACAATGTGCACTATTTTATTTCTGTCTAACAAATATTGTAAAAATCCAAAAAGTATGTACTACTTTATTTTTCTGACTGATATTCGAAAAATTCAAAAAATTGCATTTGTTTCTTTTCTCAAAAAACTTCCTTTTATTTTTATAGATTATTCATTTCTTTATCAAAAAATACAAAAATTATCTTCTTTTATTTTTACTTCTAATCCACTTTCATTTTCTTTCTTAAAAGTCCATTATTCACACAAAATTACAAATTAAATCTCAATATCTATTTTTATTATTATTCCATTTTTCTAAATATACACATTAAACCATTTTCCACTATTATGATTATCATTAACTTTTTATACTTATTATTCACTTTTTTATTATTTCTATTATTATTATTATTATTGATAGTTTTTTGTTTTAATTCTCAAATTCCATTAGTTATACAACACCATATCCTACAAAAGTCCACCCAATTACAATAACCAGGACCCCACAAAAATTCTAACATACATATCTTTAGCATTAAATCACGCATAGTAAAAAATTCAGCATCACAAGGCCCTACCACTACCTCCATCAGCGATTCCTACTTCCCTCCATATGCAGCAATCACGCACAAAATCACAGCAACAACACAACAGAATTTTCACAAATTCTCTGCACAATCTCACAATAGATTTCACTTCTCATTATTCCTATCCAAATCTCAGCTCAAATTCCTTCATTACCCTCAAATGTTTCTCCTATAAATCAACCTCATTTCATTCCCAAAAGGAAGCTTGGAGGACCTTACACAAACCCTACAAAAATAGAGCCAAGCTTCAAAATAAATTTCAACACAAAAAAAAAACAGAAACCCCAAAATCCAAAAAAATACCTAAACCAACCTGCAAAACAAACAGAAGCATCTGAAAGCAAAATAACACCAAAATCACTTTTCCATCACCATCTTCAAAACACTCCCAGCCCTTTACCTTTAAACCGAACACGAAATAGTAGAGTGAGATGAGATGAAAGAAAATCCGAAAACCACCAAAAAGCCTTGAAACCTCCGTGAATCCACTGGAACAACAAAAAAGCAGAAAAATCCCAAATCCGAACCGCGTCGAAACCGCCCTCGCTATTCAAACCATCCACAAACCAAATCCGTGAATTCGCCGTGAAACCCAACCTTCGCGGAACCTTGACACCACAAACAGAACAAAACCATCCCTTCACAAACCCGCCGACAATCATCCCGAAACAGAAACAGTCGAGCCAAACCGCGAGAATCCGAAATCCTTAAACCCCAACAATCACCGCACTAACCAAAGCGCAAATTTAAAGCCACTAAGAACCGCCGAGAAACCGTATCTGAGCGAACCAAACCACTCCCGTTGTAGTAGACGTCGGGAGATAGAGAGAGAGAGAGACGAATCCGGAGAGAGAAACACGAGTGCTTCAAAACCAAAAACATTGTGACAAACCGAGATCGTGAGAATCGCGGGTGAGAAAACGAGCGTCGCAGAGAGAGATTGAGGTTGCATTTCGTATTGAGAATACATTGTTTCTCTGTTTACTTTATTATTAATACTAATTTTATAAAAAACCTTGTTTTTTCATTTTGTTTTTTTTTAAAATACAGATAGTTGTTTTGCTTTTTATTTATTAAACTAAGTCTTTTTGTTGTTGTTTGGGCTTAGCCCATTTAATCTTACTCACTGCATACCCTTAAACCCCTGCGCATCTCACTCCTGTGTTATTTCTTTATTATGTTGATTGTTTCGGAAAGAATATAGGTCAGGAGCCCATGAGACATAATTTCTATATACACCATCCATAATCCAACGTGATACCCTTTTTTATTTAATTTATTTTCATTAGTCATTATTATAATTTTATATAAGATTTTCTAGTTTTAATTAATTATGCCATTTATTTCTTGTTTTCTTATTATTATAACCATTTCTATTATGTTTATTTTCAAAATCTATTTTTTGTTTGTTTTATAATCTTAAAAATGTCTTTTGGGCCAATGATATAACAAAAGTCGACGTTTCGCCCGATTTCGTTAAATCGGTGATACTCGATCAAAATGAGGCCTATGTAATTTAGTTTATTTTTCCACCATTTTATTTCAATTTATTTTTTATTTCGCAATTTAATTTAATTTACTATTTTTATTTATCGGTTATATCATTTTATTTTATTTATCGCTTTTTAATACATAAAACGATTCGAATCCCCATAGAACGGTTCTAAACTTTAAACTGTTGGATTTATTAATTCAGCGTCACCCTTAGGGATTCGATGGGCTTAACATCCCAACCCATGGCGCTTAATAGGCGCAGCCCCTTGAAAGACTCTATACTATAAGGAAATAAAGTTGCACCTTCACTAACAGCAATTGCTTTTAGTGCAGTGGTAAGCGCTTGATCCTACAAGTGGTATCAGAGCCAGGTCATGGGTTCGAATCCCCCCGGCTGACACTGGGGGGGAGATTGTTGGATTTATTAATTCAGCGTCACCCTTAGGGATTCGATGGGCTTAACATCCCAACCCATGGCGCTTAATAGGCGCAGCCCCTTGAAAGACTCTATACTATAAGGAAATAAAGTTGCACCTTCACTAACAGCAATTGCTTTTAGTGCAGTGGTAAGCGCTTGATCCTACATAAACCAGTTCTAAGGTAGTTAATGAACCACATTTTGACACATTCGAAAAGGTCCAACACCTCCGAATAGTTATCTCCGAATAAAAAGGTGAAACGCCTCCGAACAGTTCGAAAACACTGCACACACGCTTTCTCTTGGGCAAACTACAATGATACCCTTTATTTCTCGCAATCTGTGTAACTTACATGTTTCCCCCTCCCATTACATTGTACGCATTTTATTTTCCGCATCTTTTCGATTTTATTTCGTTCGCGAACCCTTGGTCCAACGCTAAGCGGCTGCACTTGCAGACTAGCACTTTATTTTCAGTTTTCGTTCTGTTTTCTATGATCCACTTCACCTTGCGAGCCGAGTGCATCGTGCCTCGCTAACAAACTACAAAATAAACCTCCATTTGCATTCAGCCATAAACCTCAAAAAACCAAAATGTTTCGATTAGATCCAAACCCTTGATCCAACATCAAACGGTCATAGGTTAATAAAACACATTAATAATACGTGAAGAATCGTACGCCACGAGCCTTAAGTGGTAGAAAGGAGGATAATGAGCTCTCGTTACTCGCTCCGATTATTTCGTCGCAAGACGCTCGTCTTGTTGGTTCGGAATAATCACCTCTACCCATAGTCTTTAGTGCAATTCGACTCCTAAATTCTTTCATTGAAGAAAGATAATAAAACGAACAACCACCAACCATAGTAGGCCGAACTACGAGGCTCTGACTTTCCCATTGTACGCGGGAGTACGTAGGCACAAGGATCTCAATCCTTGTCGAGCACCTAAGATCAATCAAACTTATAAATTAAACTCATTTCCCTCTAGCAAGTAAAATCTTTCTAAGCATATGCATCCTTTCGCGCGTGACAGCTTAGATGGTTCCCATCGAGTACGATGGATGTAGGGGGTGCTAATACCTTCCCCCTGCATAACCGACTTCCGTACCCATACAATGGTTGCGAGACCTTTGTCCTCATCCTCCTTTTCAACGGGTTTTATCTATATCTTCCCTTTTCCCTCTTGGGAATAAATTAGAATTAGGTGGAGATTCCCATGTCTGCCCAGCGCGCGTCTCTTCTCCTTGTCAAGTAGTTGTAGACCGGGGTCATCCAACAGTTGGCATCGCTGATGACATTTACTTCAATCGTCGAGAACATCTTTTCGATGCTTGGCTGAGGGAGTATATCTTGTATGACATATTTGTTTCCACCCTTTCCCTTTGTGCTCGCAAGTTTTGACAGTACACATGCTCGTACGTTGTGTTCACAAGTAACGTGTTTTACTTCTACGGATGTGAACTTCGTCATTTTTTCTTTGACTTGGTTCAGGTATTATGAAAATCTAACGTTCTTAACCTAGTATTCTCCCTTGACTTATAAGTCTACAAGTTGAGAGTTTGTAGAAATGATTATTTCTTAAGCTCCCAGATTGTCGGCTAGCCTCAGGCCAACGAGGAAAGCTTCATATTCTACCTGGTTGTTAAGGTGGGTGTCGCTCCCCCGAAAAGACACTAGTCAAATAGGGTACCACTACGCCAAAAATGACTTTTAACAGCGCATCTTAGACAGCGCTTTTAAAAGAAAGCATTGTCTAAGGTTAAAATTAAAATCAAAACACGGAAACTGTTCAAAAATAATCAAAAAGCGCTGTCTAAAGTCCCACTTTAGACAGCGGTTTTGAAAAAGCGCTTTCTAAGGTAGGCCTTAGACAGCGCTTTTAGAAAGCGCTTTCTAAGGTATGCCTTAGACAGCACTTTTTCAAAAGCGCTGTCTAAAGTCTTTTAATTTAAAAAAAATTAAAACCAAAAGCGCCGTCTAAGGGGGGGCTTAGACAACGCTTTTAAAAAGCATTGTCTAAGGCCTACCTTAGAAAGCGCTTTCATCAAAAGCGCTGTCTAAGGTCTTATTATATTAAAATTATACAGTTACTATTTTCATTTCTTCCTTTCCCTCTCAGAATCAGACGCGACCGTGAAATCGCCATTGTTGCCCTACCACTGATTTTGCCACCGTCGTCCATAAAACCCCACCGCCGTCCAGCTCGCCGTCATCCTTCCGTCGTCCTCCGGAAACCTCCGTCTTCAACCGTCTATTTCGTTCAAAAAGGTATGTGTTCTCCATTGATTGCCCTACTGTTTGTTCATGATGTTCTTGTTCTTGCTTGTTTTTTGTTGAAAAGTTCCAGAATAATGTATATAAACTGTGTTAGTTACAATGTAGATACAATATGAACATAATTAGGATTGATGTATATTGTTCTTGTTCTTGTTCATTTGATGGATATTGTTCTTTTTCTTATATATACAATGAGTTTAGCTAAATATTAACACTGAGTTAGGATTAAAATATACACTGTGTTTATATATACACTGTGTTAAAATATACATTGAGTTAGGATTAAAATATACACTGAGATTATATATACACTGTGTTAGGATTAACACTGAGTTTAGCTAAATATTAACACTAAGGTACGATACGATTAAAATACGTATAAGTAGGAAAACCATTTAGGATACGGAATTTTTGTTTAAAACATTTAGTATACGAAATTTTTGTTTAAAACATTTAGGATACTAATATTGTTGTTATTATATGAAACTCTATTTTCAACTTCAAAGTTGTAAATTTCTGTTAAATGTGATAAAATGAATTGAACTTTAAAATTGTTAGAATATTCAAAGATACTACCTTAGTTATGTATTTTCGTCTGGATTGATTGTTTACCTTAATAAGTAGGAAAACCATGGATAAAACATGGATCTGTGCCGATCGAATGACCAAAGAGTACGAGAGTGGGGTTGCGGAACCTTTTATTCTAGCATCTCAAGCTAAACAAGTGTTCTATGTGAATGACCCGAAGAGTACAAAATGGTCTATAGTGCTTTTCTCTAACAAAGTGACTGATGATAGCGGTGTCGATCAATGTGATATTGATGTTGAGAATGAGTCATGCATTAGACGGAATGAGTTGAATAGAAATGATGAAGTTGAGGATCTTATACCGGATGAGTCAAATATAAGAAACGATCATAATGAGGGAATTTGGATCAATTCATCCGTACGCATTGCTAAGAAACAAGTGATTAATATTCCAACAAAGAAAATAAAGAGATGTTAGTGACTGAGGTAAATTATGCATGGTTTTTTTTTGTTTTCAATTGCTTTGATTATAAGTTATATCTGATAATGCATGATTTCGTTATATTTTTGTTTTCAATTGCTTTGATTATAAGTTATATTTGATAATGCATGGTTTCTTTATTTTTTTGTTTTCAATTGATTTGATTATAAGTTATATCTGATAATGCATGATTTCGTTATATTTTTGTTTTCAATTGCTTTGATTATAAGTTATATCTGATAATGCATGATTTCTTTATTTTTTTGTTTTCAATTGCTTTGATTATAAGTTATATCTGATAATGCATGATTTCGTTATATTTTTGTTTTCAATTGCTTTGATTATAAGTTATATCTGATAATGCATGATTTCTTTATTTTTTTTAATTGCTTTGATTATAAGTTATATTTGATATTTGATGGTTTCCTTGGTTTATTACAGGTTAGATATGGCTGATAACCAACATGATGATCACGAGCATTCGACACATGAGGAAGTTAGTAAAAAAGTATCCGCGGAAGAAGAGATTCGAAGAGGCAGAACAATAATGAGAAGGGTGGTCCAAGGAAGATCTCGAGGCATCATACTAGATGTGCATTGGAGCCACCAGGGAAAGCTTGAAGAACCTAATGGGCATACCTTAACTAGTTTTATCAGTGCACTAGTAAGGAATGAAATTCCCATTACCTGTGATGATTGGAGAAACAAAGAGCTGAATGACTCCAAAGAAAAAATTTGGAGTGAGATAAAGGTACAATCATATGGCCCTTAATTATATGGTATCAATTATGTTTTTTCAATTACCGGTACTAACTATCAATCTGTATGTTTTTCTTAGCGATGTTTTAACATCGAAGAAGAAAGAAGAGGTTTCTGTATGAAATTGGCCGGAAAGATTTTAAGAGGGTTTCGAATATTTTTATCATCCAAGTTCCTTAGGGATGCAGATGGTAATTATGTGGATGCGGAGCTTCCTAAAAAATATGAAAGTTTGATATCAACTGAAGAATGGGAAGCTTTCAAATCCAAACGACAAGATTCGGTTTTTAAAAGAATAAGTGCCACAAATAGGGAAAGAGCATCAAGTCCCGCATATCTGTACCGAAAAGGACGTGTCGGATATGGACGCTTAGAACAATCCATGGTAAGTATTTATAAATTGCGATAACAAATTTGTTCATCATATATTAGTTTTATCTGATCAAATTGTATGACTTAATGTGTAGCTGCAGAAGGAGAAAAGTTCAGAAACATCTCTTCCTGCACATGTTTTGTGGAAGGAAGCCCGTGTGGGCAAATCTGGAGTTCCTCAAGAAGACGTTTTACACGTATACCAGAAATGTGTAAGTATAACATTTTTTCATTAATTGAATAACATTTTTATTCACATATATTTGACAAGTATACGGTATTCATCTGATTTTTTAGGAGGCGCTATCTCAGTCTTTATCTCCCGATGATACTAGGAGCATACTTAGTCGGGCATTAGATGTCCCTGAGTATTCTGGTCGGGTGAGGGGTAAGGGATTTGGATTCACTCCGACCTCCCTGAGTGTTAAAAAAGGAAAGGCTCCTAGTAATCGGGAGATTCATGCAAAATTGGAAGCCATGCAAGTTGAGCTTGATGCATTCAGGAGAGAAAGAGAGGCTAGCGCCTCAGCATGTTTCAAAGATGGTTCGGACAAAGACAGTATCAACTGTACCTTTCAGCCGAACATTCCAGAGGTAATTACATATAATTGTCTTAAATTGAACTATTTGCTTAAATTATGTATTTGACATATATACACATTAAAAATTTCTTGTTATTATTGGTTTTAGGGCATTTCCCATTGTCAGCTATATTTGTCGTCACCATACTATCAGATGGTTGGCAAGGGAAAAGTGCATAACGTTAGCGGAGTATTACTCCACACTAGAGAGCTCCTGCTGGATGTTTGAAAGTATCAGTTGATATTGTAGTTGAGCCGAATGCATCATTACCATATCCTAACGATGGTTCGGATGCAACAACGGTGGATGAAGCAGTAGGTTCGTTTGTTGCATGGCCGACAAACCTCATATGCGTAGGATATGAGGTATGCCTAAAACCTATGTTAACTTTAATGTGTATATTCAAAGTTTTTACGCGCATTTTACGTACATATTTTCCTTGGTTATGTTAAATAGACTCCCACAAAATCCAAATCAAAAGATAATGCTAGTCCGTGACATACCGAGTTCGTGGTTTCAAGAAAATAGGTACAATACAATTATATGGCATATATTCATGGAAGTTGTTACATTCTTAATTTGATCTAACTATTTATATGATATGTAGCTTCAAGAAAAGGAGGTTAGCAACGCCTCCGCACAACAAAAAAGGAGGTTAGCAACGCCTCCGCACAGGTAAAAAGTGTTGGTGGTAAGAAGACCGTAGCTAGGAAAAAACCTACCACCAAGTATAGGTCGTGCCTCCAGACATTTCTAGAGATGACCGATATACCGACCAGAGGTGTTCGGCTTGTGCATATGGAGGTAAGTATTTTCGGCTTTGATCACGACCAAATGATTGGTAATGAAGACTTCATGCAAGTTTTTGGTCGTGAAGAAATCGGCGTCACTGTTGTCAATACATATATCAGGTAAATCCAGTCTACTTTGTTATATTAATTGAACAACTTATTTACTTTATGTTTCAAAAGAGGTGTCTAAGGTTTATGTTCCAAGTTGACATCTAACATTTGCTTAATCATTACAGTGGACATTGGTTGTTGCTCGCAATCAATCCTATCAGAGAAATCATTTATTATCTTGACTCGTTAGGAAATGATTGGACAACATACCCGGATATGAAGGTCATAATTGACACGTAAGTGAGAATGCTCAAAATTTTCTTGTGTGTATTTCTTAGTTTATGTGAATTGTTCTAATTACTTCATTTTTATTTTATTAGCATCCTACAAGCTTTTCGAGCCCAACGAGATATCCAAACATCAAAGAGGGGCGCCAACTCCATTACATGGATTCGAGTGGCGGTATATTTTTAATTATCACATTTTTTATTATATTAGTGATGACACTTGATAAAACTTAGGATTTATCCATATTTTTTTTTCATATGTAGTGTCCTCAGCAACGTAATCAAATAGATTGCGGGTATTTCATGTTGAGGTTTATGCGAGATACTCTTGTTTTGGGTCGATTAGAGATTCCCACCGATGTATGTATTTCTAACTTATGAGTTATTTTTATATTTACACATATCTCATATAATTAAATAGTTGAAATTAAATCAAACTATGTTATATTATTATGTAGTACTTTGATGAATTCAAGTGTCGATATTATACAAAAGATCAAGTGGAAGAAATCAAAGAGGAATGGTGTCAATTCATTATAGAGCTCAATGTTTTATGAGGTATAATATTGTAGTCTTACTTTAATTGTTGAGAATTTAGATATATGTAACGTTGTAATTTCTATAATATTGTTTATTAATTGAATTACAATCTTTGTGTTGTTTCAGGACCTATGTATATATTTGGAGCAATGCTTAATTTGGATGGATTAGATAATATGTGTAATTATATTGTACATTTGTAGTATATGTAATGACTTGTAAATTTGTATATATTTTGATACATTTAAGGAAAAATTGGTTTGAATTGGTATATATATATATATATATATATATATATATATATATATATATATATATATATATATATATATATATATATATATATTGTTAGCCAAAAATTGGTAGAAAAAAGGCCAAAATGGTTTGAAATGGCATATATAAAATGTGATATTTGTCTGCCAAAATTTGGTTGAAAACAGGTAGAAATTCTGGTTTATAAACCTGGAAAAAATGTGGTTTAAAACAAAAGCTGCAAAAATTTTCGTATACCTTAGACAACGCTTTACACAAAAGCGCTGTCTAAGGGGGGGCTTAGAAAGCGCTTTTGGCAAAAGCGCTGTCTAGGGGAGGCTTAGACAGCGCTTTTGAAAAGCGCTGTCTAAGGTATACCTAAAAAAATTAAAATAGGAGGGGATTAGACAGCGCTTTCACCAAAAGCGATGTCTAAGGTATAGGGGCTTAGAAAACGCTTTTATCAAAGGCGCTGTCTAAGGTATTCCTAAAAGCGTTGTCTAAGGGTACCTTAGACAGCTCTTAGACAGCGCTTTTAAGATTTAAAAAAGTGTTGTCTAAACCTTTAGCAGCGGAGGTTTAGACAGCGCTTTAAAGCGCTGTCTAAGGCTAAAAAAAGCGCTGTCTAAGGTCTTGTTTGGCATAGTGTACAGACGCGAACGATCGGCGAAAGGAAAAATGAAATGAACTGAATAGAGTCGCCAGCTAGGAATTTTTATCCCGAAGGAAAGGTAATGCTGCATAAACCTAGGAAAAAGATGGATAAGACGGTCGCGAACCAAAGAAACTGAGAAAGGGGGTTGGTTACAACCTGGGAAGGTATTAGCACCCAGACTGTCTGTCGTACTCGAAGGGATCCACGCTTAAAAGATTGTGTTTAAAGTGGTAAGTGTATGTGCTATCTGTGTGCAAAATCTGGAAAAGAATGTACAAGTGTCAGTGCAAAAGGGTGACTGCTCATGAACTGAGGCTTAGAAAAGAATGCCGAAAGAGGGGGGAGACACATAGACTTTTGTTCGATAACAGTTAAGTTATGCCTACGTATCCTCGCGTGCAATGAGGAAGTCAGAACACCGTAGTTCGACTCAAAGAGACTGAAAATAAATTGACTGTGATCTGCTTGCTTGTCTATGCTCAAGTGTATGACTCGTCTGGCTCGAGTGCTAACTGTATTGCATTAGACGGAAGAAGCAAGTTCTCGCTTATGAATGAGGATGATGAGAAAAGAATCCCGAAGGAGACGATTATTGTTTTTTTTTTGTGTTTTCAGTTTTGTTATTGATTTTGGTGTTTTGCATAAGTTAATGAGCCTAAGCCTAAATCAAGGGCTTGTAAACTCATTATATCCTCCCTGATTAGGGATAATGAGAATACTTAAGTATGAGATAAGCATCTCAACTTAATTACCATGATGATGTAGGATTAAGATCATTAACCTACTTGTGATTAATTAGATGTTTTTGGGTTTTTGTTTAGTGTTAGGTAATGAGTTTAATATCTAATCACAGATTAGTGAACTCATTACCCCATCCTAATAGAAGGATAATAGATGAGCACACTTAAGTTGAGGAAGATATCTCAACTTAATCCATGGTTAAGGATTAAATTCATTATATAACAAAGTCTTTATTAAGTGTATTTTAATTAAGGGTGAGATTAAGAAATGATTTTTATGGTTTGTAAGACAACTTGAGGGGGACTTGTCCATTAAACACTAGGGTTAGTCCTTCTTGACCATAAAGGAAGAATTAGAACCCTAATGTAAGGCCCAAGTTACAAGATGAAGTCTTAGTGATTATTAAGATGATTTGATTAAGAGGTTTAAACAAATTAAAGGTTTAACACTTAGGATTAAAGTTATACACTCCATCCTAAGAGAAGGATACATGCATAACCCTAATTCCAAAGTCCTAAAACTTTAAGAGTTTAGTCTCTGATAATGAGGTGAGAAGAGAGACTCAAGGAGACTCAAAGGTAAAAAGCTAAGGGGGACTAATCACAACCCTAATTATTATCATGCTTGTATATCCTATGGTTTTTGAGGCTTAAGAAAGATCTTCAAGGAAGCCACCAATGGAAGAAGCAGATGAAAGGAGGATGAGAAAGAGAATAAGTTACTTACTTCATTGAAGAAGATAAGTAACTTAAAGAAAGAAAGTGAGAGAAATGGAACACAAGTGAACAAGTTCACTTCAAGAACCAGCAAGATTCATATGAAAGAGATAAAGAGAAATGAGAAGTGAAGGCAAATCCACTTCTCATAGTAACTTACCACCTGAAAATGTTAGTATGAATGCATAAAGTATAAAGGATAAAGCAATGAAATGAAATGAGATGCAATGAGATGAAATGACCAAAGTCAGAAGTTTTTATGCAATGTTAATGTCATGTGAGATGATTAAAAGGCATACAAAATGCATATGTATGATCATACAAAGATGAGATGCAAATGGAAGCATGCTTTGAAGTTTGAAAACACATGAAAGTTAATGAAATGAATGCAAATCATGGCAAATGAATGAAGAAATGATAAAGCATGGTTATAACATTTCCTTAGATGTCTAAGATGACTTATGAATGCAAGAAATGTCATGGCAAGTTCATGTAAGGATGCATATGCAAGGTGAATGCAAGTGAATATGAGAAATTAGGGTTATATGGAAGTATGAGATGCCAATGAACAAAACAGAAGCATATGACATGATATAAAATTGAAACCAAGCTCAAACAAACCCTAATCCCATACTAGGTCACACCCCAAAGTAAAGGGTCAGAAGCCTAACCAATCAAAAGTTATGAATTTCCTAAGTTTCTAGGGTTTTTTGGATGGTTCAAAGGGAAAAATGCAAATCAATTTGAAAATTCAAGATAAATTCATGAGATAAATAACCTATAAACTACTTGCAATATGAAAGACAATGAAAAAAGAATCATCTTCAAACTCTTCTTGGTTAGGCAGAAATGATTTTTTAAGTTAGGGTTCAAAAATATGATTTAAATGACCCTTAATTCAAAGAAAATTCACAAACTATGATCAAACCTAAAAAGAAATTTGTGTGAAAAGTTTGAAAATGTTTCTAAATGCATTGGGATGATTCATGATTTTTTTGGTGATTTTTAGAAACCTAAATGTATTTTTAATTAATTAAAAGACTTTAATTAATTAAAAATAACATTTAAATATTTTAAAAATGCTTTTTTAATGCAAAAAAATTAAATAAAAATCATTTTTAGGTTGAGAAATATATTTAAAACATAAACGCAAAGTTTCATATATTTTTGAAAGTGTTTTGATATTTTAAAATAAATATGCAAAAGAAATAACAAAAAAATGAAATTAAATGAAATAAAAGGAAAGGTCAACTGATCCTAAGGCTGAGATTCAAACTCAGAGGGTGAGGGTTGACTGGCGCGTGATCCAAAGGCTGGGATTTGTCCTGACTTAATTAATTTAATTAATCCTAATTAAACTAATTAAATGAGAATTAGGGTTAATGAAGCAATCCTGACCACTCACTCACCCGGGAACCACAACATCCAAAGGCCTACATTCAAACCTAGCTAATTACGCAAATTAGGGCAAATAACTTTCAGGTGACCGAAACAGTGTTCCGGTCATCTTCTCCGGCGAGCATCTCACCCCAACTTCTTCCCTAGGCTACCCTAAACCCCCAAACTCTCCAGAAACAATCCCCAAACCATTCTAAACAAGATTCAGGCCATGAAAATCATTTATCATGCATCAAAGTGGTGAATTGAAGACAAATATTTGTAGGTCAAAAATTTCAGAGTAAGCATACATCCTGGTTTCTCAACCATTTTCAAAAATAATCATATCAGCATGCTCAGGGGAACGCATAGAATCATTTAAGATCTTAAAATAGAGTTTCTGGAAAAAAATGTTCTTGAGGTATAACTGAGATGAAGCTTTGCAATTTTGAGCTTTCTGGCCTCCTCCTTTGTGCAAATCAACTTCAATGAACCCCCTGAGGATGATGTGATGCTTAGAACAAGTTTATGATGGCTGGTTTGAAGGTTTTGACTCTGCTGCACCAGAAATCGTATTTGTGTTTGGCTGTGTTTTAAGTTATGGTGATGGGTGGGAAATGATCCAGGGGTGATGCTGAGTTGATTAATGGAAGAGTTTGTGATTTTTGTTGGCTAGTTTTTGAGTTTCGAAGAGAGGAAAGTTTTTGATGATTTTGTAAATTCTGAGTGTATGAGTGCTTGCAGGCTTGTGTGGTGTATGAAATGAGTTCCTTAGGGTTTGCATAAGAGGTCTTGATTGGTCAGAAAGTTGGTGGTGGCATAGTGTGATTGGTATGGTTGTTTTTGCAAAAAGTCAACATTGGTTGTACTATGAGCATGGGTCATGGCAGGAGTGGTTCTATGGCATGTCTTGCTTCAGCATGGTTCATGGTGAGCCCTTGGATTGAAACATGTGAGTTGTAACAAGTGGATGAAGAGTTTCATACCATTTTGCAATTCTTGAAAGTTTTGGCCTTTCTTGAATTCTTAAAGCTCAGGTTTTGAAAATGCATGGTTCAAAGCACAATTCTGATGTTTAGAGGCCCCATTGACATATTGTGAAGTGTTTGTGCATATTTGAAGTCATTAGAATGCTTGAATATGCCAAATTGCAAAATCCCTCTTTGACATGAAACTTGAAATTTTAGTATTTTTGCCAACTTTGAAAGGCCATATCTTGAGTTCTAGGATTAATCAAGACATGTTCTTGTTATTTTTGAAAAGGGAAAGACCTAATCTACAACTTTCATGACCAATAATTTTTCATTTGAAGCATTATTTATCAAGAAAGAGGAGGTTGAAAAACTTTCCCAAAATGGAAAGTTTCCATTACAAGTCATTTCCATTTTTGACAAGTTTGCAAATGGCTCAAAATTCTTCAATATTGTGAACTTACAACCTCTTCTAAGATCAAATAAAGATCATAGAACTTCATTTTGATGAAAACACCCCTTTGGTTCCATTGTTGGGGGCCTCAGATGCCCTGATTTTGACTTAACTTGCTCAAGAAGTTACGCAGTAAACAGATGACTTCCACAATGAATTTCTTCATCAAACTTGGTACACATGATCCTTATAACATCTTAAGAACATTAGAAACAAGAATGGCCCATAAATTTGGAGTTAAGGCCTCTGAAACCAAAACCCTAATTTTGGTCATCTGTGTAGTGAAAACCCTAGCTCTGCTTCCATGCCTTGCCAGTTCTTGTGATCTCTTGACTTCCATGAAATTTGAGGGACATAATATGATGATAGAACCCACATGGACCCTCTTAGAAAGCTTTGAAGACCTTGGGATGGCTCAGATGGAATCTTGGATTGCTCAGATCACAAAACCCTAGATACAGATGAACTTGAACTATGCAGATAGACAAAAATGCAATATGAGGTGGTATGCTTATGTTAATACAAAAATGAAAGATCACAAGCCATGGTGTGATAAATATTGAGGGCAAATTTAGGGTGTTTAGAGCTGCCCCTATTCAAGCATGAGTTAGCTGTGCAGGATGTAAGCGCCTGGCTTATCAGACAAACAAGATAACTTGTGGTTGAATACCAAAGACAGTCCAAAATTTGCACTCACTGGATAGAAGAAGAAAAGGGATATAAATTGTAAAAGGTAGTATAGCATGATTATCAAATGAAGGCGATGGAGGACGACCATCGAGCAGAGGACGACTGCTGGGGATAAAGTGGTAAGTAAAGCAATGATAGGGACGACCGACAAGCTGGGGAAATAAAGAGATCATGATGGGGATGACCATTGGGTAAGGAAATGAGATTCTCTGGGGGTTAAAGTAATGAGAAAAGCAATGATGGGGACGACCATCAGGCTTTGGGAATTAAAATAAACAACGATGGGGACAGCCTTCGGTTTAAAGAATAAATGAAATAATGATGAGGGACGGTCATCAAAGGTGAAGGACGATCACCTAGCAAGGGACGACTGCTCTTTATCATGACATAGGACGAATGTCGGATAGAAAAGGACGACGATGGGGACGGTCATCGGATAAGCATGATGAAGGACGATCATCAAGAGGTGAAGGATGATCACCTAGCAGGGTACGGATGCTCTCGGGTTTATCATGACATAGGACGAATGTCAGATAAAAAGATCAACGATGGGGACGACCATCAGATAAAATGATGAGGGACGATCATCAAAAGGTGAAGGACGATCACCTAGCAGGGGACGACTGCTCTTTATCACGACATAGGACGAATGTCGGATAGAAAAGGACGACGATGGGGACGGGGATGAGGGACAGTCATCCAAAGGTGAAGGACGATCACCTGGCAGGGTACGGCTGCCGAAAGTATCACGACATGGGAAAAATGTCGGATAGAAGAAAATTTGTTCTGTTGGTGACTTACTGGGGAATGGTAAACACGGACGAGTGTTCACGCTCAAGAATAAAAGGTATAAGTGTTTGACGCTGTGTATAGATTAAAGATGCGGACGAGCATCCTTAGGACCATGATACGGACGAGTATCGATAGAAACAAATGCTGACGCGTGTTCAGAGATGATGACACGGACGAGTACCAACTGGTTAACAAAGAACACAGATGAGTGTCAGATCTGTTGAGGAGTGATATATATACAAGATACAGACGAGTATCAGAGACTTCTGTATAAGTATGAGTAACTATAGATTTGTTGGTGAAGTATGAGCAAGGACGGACGAGTGTTTGACTTGCTGGGGAAGGATGACACGGACGAGTGTCAAATATGTACTATATAAACAAGCATTTGTAAAAGATATGTTTTGGCTTTTTGTGGGGATAGGATGACATAGACGGGTGTCAAAAAGAGTGTGTTATAAACGAGTATTTGTTTGCAGAAGGTGTTCTGGCAATCATGTCGGGGAAGGGTGACACGGACGAGTGTCAAAAGAGTATGTATAGGTATCTGTATTTAAGAGTGCAAAAGGTATTCTGGCGATCTGCGGGGGATAAGATGACATGGTCAAGTGTCGAAAAGAGTATATATTAATATGAATAGACATTTGTGTTTGAGAGTGCAAAGGGGATGCTTTGGCTTTTACTTGTAGGGGATGTGCATTTTTATATACATTGCCGATGAAATACCGATGGTAATTGCAGGCGATTGGCTCGAACCTGGCTTGTGATCATGCAAATGTTTGATTTTTTCCGTAATGCTCCGTATTAGACGGAATACTACGTTTGTTTGGTGAATATGATGCGAATGCTATGATTATGCAAAAGATAAACTGATACGGGACTCGGATCCTGCCGGGATGAAGATCTCTGGCTGATCTTCTTGGAGGGATAACCCAGCTGGGGAAGAGACCCTTGGATCTGTCTGGAGATATAGCTCTGCTTGGGGAAATAGATCATTGGTCAATTTACCCGGAGAGAACTCAGCTGGGGAGAAGGAAACTTTCCTCACTTTGTTGTGTAAGAGTTTCAGGCATTTCTCTTCTGGGGAGAGAGCGGAAACTCTGTGGGGGGATAGCTCTATTAACTTTGTTGAGGATGAAAGATCTGGCACTCTGGTGGGGCTCTTGGCTGGGGAAACTCCTGTTAAATAGACTCGTGCTGGGGATGAGGAAGCTTCGACAACTCCGCTGGGGAAAATCATTTCAGATATCGCTTGAGAGATTCTGCTTGGGGAGGATGTAAACCCTGGAAGTAGCATGCTGGGGATTCAATGCTCGGTGTGCCCCATGTTGCGTATTAAATACCTGCAATCTGTTAAGACAAAAGAGACGCACAAGTATCCCGAGGTATCCCTTACCGGATTCCGTCATAGGAGTTAGGCTTTTCTGAAAGTAAATTTATTTCCTGCAAGCATTTATTAAAAATGGCTCATTTGTTTTATGCAAGTATTGTATCATGAATATTGGACATTTCGCAAACGAAACAAAAATGTACAAAATGAGGTGTGACTGAAAACTCTGATTTTATTAATCTGGGTTCCCTGAACTGACAAATACAGTCAAAGAAACAAATCCCCTGAAATGAGGAGATTGCTATAAATTGAGAAAATAAAAGTGTTGTCAATGTTGACGATGCTCCAATGAGCTTCCTTTGCTATGACATGTATGACCTTGACGTTCTTCTCATCTTGCTTTCTGAAGAAGGTTGATTCGGACTGATGGTTTGCCCTTTTGAAGCTTGTCATGTTGTGGGTGATATAGACGAATTCAGAATGCAGTTGTTCGCTTATTCCCTGATTTTGCGTGGATCACCCTTTCGGGTTTTCAATCCACCGGGATACCCATTTTTGCCTGAGCTGTCCAATGCGGCTTTTCATCTCAACGGGTGTACGTTTTTTTTTCAATTCTCCCTTATTTTTGCCCGTGTCGTTTATTCTGTTTTTGACTCGCCGGGAGGCCCTATTTTTTCCTGGACTTACATTCTGTTTTTATGTCCAGCGGGTCATTTTATGCGAAGTATTTTTTAATTGCATCTGAATTCACAGGGGATAAGAAATCTTCACCATCCATAGTAGTGAGCATCAGTGCTCCACCAGAGAAAACCTTCTTTACTATGAATGGACCATCGTAGTTTGGAGTCCATTTGCCCCTGTGGTCTGTATGAGGAGGAAGAAGTCTTTTCAGCACAAGATCTCCTACTTGGTATTCCCGAAGCCTGACTTTCTGATCGAAGGCTTTCTTCATCCTTTTCTGATATAACTGCCCATGACAGATTGCTGCTAGCCTTTTCTCTTCGATCAAATTCAGTTGATTATACCGGGACCGGACCCATTCTACTTCGTCTAACTTTACATCCATCATTACCCGTAAGGAGGGTAGCTCAACTTCAATAGGTAGGACTGCCTCCATACCATACACAAGCTGATAAGGTGTTGCCCCAGTGGACGTTCTGATTGAGGTTCGATACCCATGCAAGGCAAATGCTAGCATTTCATGCCAGTCTTTATATGTAACCACCATCTTTTGTACAATCTTTTTAATGTTTTTGTTAGCTGCCTCAACAACGCCATTCATCTTTGGTCTGTAAGGAGAAGAGTTGTGATGTTGAATTTTGAAATCCTGGCACAGTTCTGCCATCATTTTGTTGTTCAAATTGGAACCATTATCAGTAATGATTCGCTCGGGAACTCCATATCGACAAATGATGTCTCTTTTCAGAAATCTGGCTACCACTTGCCTAGTGACGTTTGCATATGAAGTTGCTTCAACCCACTTGGTGAAGTAATCAATGGTTACCAGGATGAATCTATGCCCATTTAAAGCAGTCGGTTCGATCTTTCCAATCATGTCAATGCCCCACATGGCAAAGGGCTAAGGTGAAGACATCTTGTTTAAAGAATTCAGAGGCACATGCACTTTGTCTACGTAGATCTGGCACTTGTGGCATTTTCTGGCATAGGAACAACAATCTGCATCCATTGTGATCCAGTAGTAACCTGATCTTAACAATTTATTTTCCATTGCATGTCCTCCGGCATGGGTACCGAAAGAAACTTCATGTACTTCGTGCATTAGCAGGTCTGCTTCTTTTTTTGTCAACACATCTGAGCAGAACCATGTTAAAGTTTTGCTTGTATAATGAACCATCAACATTAAGGAAAAAACTGCCAGCCAACCTTCTTAGTGTCTTCTTATCATTGGATGATGCCCCAGGCGGGTATGTTTGATCCTCTAAGAAGCATTTGATATCATGGAACCAAGGCTTGTCATCTTTAGCAATGTCCACGAAAAATACGTATGATGGTTGGTCTAGTCTGGATACGGAATACGAGGCACATAATTTGCAGTTTGAACTTTGATCATAGAGGAAATGGTAGCTAAAGCATCTGCAAACTGATTTTCGTCTCGAGGGATGTACCCAAGTTTGACTGTTGTGAAGAAAGTCAATAATCTCCTCGTGTAGTCACAGTGTGGAATCAGATGCTACTGATGAGTGTACCATTTGCCATTGGTCTGATTGATTACCAAAGCTGAATCTCCGAATACATTCAAAGTCTTGATCCTAAGGTCAATGGCTTCCTCAATACCCATGATACAGGCTTCGTATTCAGCTTCGTTGTTAGTGCAGGCAAAGGTGAGTTTTTCCGAGAAAGGCATATGAACTCCTTTAGGTGTAATGAGCACTGCACCAACTCCACGACCATTCATATTGACAGCCCCATCAAACATCATTATCCATTTTTCTTTTGGGTCAGACACTTCAGTGTGAACAGGCTGTTCATGATCTTTTGCTTTTAGGTACATGATCTCCATCAGGGAAGTCAAATCTCATGGGCTGGTAATCATCGATGGGTTTCTCAGCTAGATAGTCAGACAGTACACTGCCTTTGATGGCCTTTTGAGATGTGTACTAAATGTCATACTCTGTCAGAATCATTTGCCATCTTGCAACCCTTCCGGTAAGTGCTGGCTTCTCAAATATGTACTTGACGAGGTCCATTTTTGAGATCAACAAGGTAGTGTGAGTCAACATATACTGTCTTAGTCGGCGAGCAGCCCACGCTAAAGCACATCAAGTTTTCTCGAGCAGTGAATAACGTTGTTCACAATCGGTAAACGTTTTGCTTATGTAGTATATTGCATACTCTTTTCGACCAGACTCGTAATGCTGGCCCAACACACACCCCATTGATCCTTCTAATATTGTCAGGTACATTATTAGAGGTATTCCTTCAACTGGAGGCATAAGAATCGGAGGTTCTTGGAGGTACTCCTTGATCTTGCCAAAAGCCTTCTGATAATCTTCGTTCCACCTAACTGTTTGTTCCTTTCTTAACAGTTTGAACAGGGGTTCACAGGTTGCAGTGAGGTGAGATATGAACCTTGATATGTAGTTCAATCTTCCTAAGAACCCCCGAACTTCTTTTTCAGTCCTAGGTGAAGGCATCTCCTGAATGGCTTTGACTTTGTCGGGATCAACCTCAATTCCTTTTTCACTTACGATGAATCCCAACAGCTTATCGGAACGCACCCCGAATGTGCATTTGTTGGGGTTTAACTTCAGTTGGTACTTTCTCAGACGGTTGAACAACTTCACCAGATTTACCAGATGGTCTTCTTCAGTGAGGGACTTGGTAATCATGTCATCCATGTAGCATTCAATTTCTTTGTGGATCATGTCGTGGAATAACGTTATCATAGCCCGTTGATAAGTCGCATCAGCATTCTTCAGTCCAAATGGCATTACCTTATAACAAAAAGTGCCCCAAGGTGTGATGAAGGTTGTCTTCTCCATATCTTTGGGTGACATCTTGATCTGATTATACCCAGAAAAACCATCCATAAAAGAAAATACCGAGAACTGAGCTGTGTTGTCAACCAATACATCAATGTGAGGTAAAGGGAAGTCATCCTTCGGGCTAGCTCTGTTCAGATCCTGGTAATCCACACACATCCATACTTTGCCATCCTTCTTAGGCACTGGTACAATGTTAGCAACCCACGGCGGGTAACTAGTCACAGCAAGGAAACCGGTGTCCCACTGTTTTTGTACTTCTTCCTTAATCTTCATGGCCATATTTGGATGAGTACAGCGTAGCTTTTGCTTCACTGGAGCGCAATCTTCTTTTAATGGCAGCTTGTGCATAACAATATCCGTATCTAGACCTGACATGTCTTGATAGGAACAAGCAAAGACGTCGGCGTATTCTCGAAGCATGTCAATAAGTTGTTCTTTTACTGAAGCTTGCAGACCGGCCCCAATCTTCAATTCTTTCAAATCTTCTTCGGTACCAAGATTAACTGTTTCAACTTCCTCCTGATGAAGAGTGATCACTTTCTCTTCTTGCCTAAACAACCTGGCTAACTCTTCAGGTAACTCATAGTCTTCTTCAACCCCTTCATCAGCTTGATTAATTGGATTGTTGAAGTCATACAAGGTAATAGCAGTGTTGTTGTCGGTGCAATCTGGAGGATAATCTTTGCAAGGGTTGATGTAACACGGTGGGAGAACTGACTTTTAATCATGTTGCGGATAGCAAGAGTCGCCACCGACTTTTATTTTATCCATAAGGAAGGGACATAAAAGAACAGGAAAGACCGTTTTGAAAAGACTTGGGTTCGGGGGGTAGGTTATATAAAGGGAAGGTTTTAGCACCCTTTATATCCATGGTTATCCATGGGCTCTTAGTTACTTAGCTCACTTTAATTGTTTTTGGAAAGTGTAGTGTGTGATTAGAAATTTTCTAAGTACTTTGTAATGATCCTCAAATGGATGTATACAAAGCCTTGTTTGAAAATGTTTTGAAAATATTGTGAGGTGTGAAAATTATTTTTGAAGAGTGAGCAAGCAACTATGAGGTACCTACCCTAGACTAAGTCATTCATGTTCTTATATGTTCTTTCAAGGGTAAGACTATCCCTATTATTAAGGAATAGGTAGTCATTACCTTGGATTTATTTAAGGGACGGGCGTAGGGTCATCGTATGGTCAATGAAGGCAACTTAAGGGTGTCTTTAGCAATTCGTAGGGACTATCATCATTTATTCGAAGGGACAAGATCATTATTGTAGGCAACCTCAAAGGGACTTGATCTTTTAAATCTGTAGGGACTTGATGATTTTATAAGTGAATGGATTTTGCTTAAGACACCCCTATATTCGAGGGACTTGACCATATTTAAAGGCAACCAAGAGGAATACCTGTCGTACCCCGAAAAATACGACCTTACGCGATCCGAAATGGACGGAGACGCGCGCCGGACGGACTGAAGAGTCGCCACCTAATTCTATTTATTCCCGAAGAGGGAAAGGGAAGATATAGATACAACCCGGGAGGAGAAGGATGAGGACAAAGGTCAACGGAACCATTGCCTGGGTTCGGGAGTCGGTTATGCAGGGGGAAGGTATTAGCACCCCCTACATCCATCGTACTCGATGGGAACCATCTAAGTTATCGCGCGCGAAAGGATGTCTATGCTTAAACGAATTGCTGGCTAGAGGGAAATGAGTTGAATTATAAGTTAGATTGAACCTAGGTGCTCGGCAAGGATTGAGATCCTCGTGCCTACGTACTCCCGTGTGCAATGGGAAAGTCAGAGCCTCGTAGTTCGACCTACTAAGGGTAATGGATGTTGATTTTATTACCTTTCTTCGATGAAAGGGTTTAGGAGTTGAAATGTACTAAAGACTATGGATAGTTTATCTCGCCCAACAAGACGAGCGTCTTGCGTCGAAATAATCGGAGCGAGTAACGAAAGCTCGTTATCTCCCTTTCTACCGCTTAAGGCTCGTGGCGTACAAATCTTCTCGTATTATTAAAGTGTTTTATTTCCTAAAGCCGCTTGACGTTGGATCAAGGGTTTGGATCTAATCGAAATGTTTTGGTTTTTTGAAGTTTAAAGGTAAATGCAAATGGAGTGTATTTTTGTAGTTTTGTTAGCGAGGCACGAATCGCTCGGCTCGCAAAGGTGGAGTGGATCCTAAACGAAAAAGATAACTGAAAAATAAAGTGCAAGTGTGCAAGTGCAATCGCTTGCCGTTGGACCAAGGATTCGAAATTAAATACGGAAAATAAATTGCGTACAAAGTAGAGGGAGAGGGGTACAAAATAAATACAGGGGATTGCGAGAAATAAATGGTCTCGTTGTAATTAGCCCAAGAGAAAGCGTGTGTGCAGTGTGTTTGAACTATTCGAAGGCGTTCGGCCTGTTTATTCGGGACGCAACTATTCGGAGGCGTTGGACCTTTTAATCGAGCGCAACTATTCGAAGGCGTTGGACCTTTTGGGACGCGACAAAATTTTGTTCGTGAACTGCCTTAGAATCGGTTCAAAATGGGAACCATTCTATAAGGAGTCGAATCGTAATTTAATGTGAAAATAAATAAATTGAATAAATTGAATTGCTAGAATAAATTAATTAAATTAAAAAATAATGAATAAATCAAATAGTGTTAAGAATGAATTAAATAAATTGAATAAATTAATTTGGATGCTTGTTTGTCCAAAATAATAAAAGTAATAAAATAATTACAAAGGGGGGGCCTCATATTGACCAAATATCACCGATTAAAATTGGGCGAAAATTGGCCGTTTAATATATCATTGGCCCTAAATAAAGTGAAATGTAGTATGTAAAAAAACTAAAACTCGAATCTAATCATATGATAAAAAGAAATAAAATATTGGTTAAACAAAATAGAAACAAAATAAATAAATAAAAATTAGTAACAATCTCAAAAAAAAATAAAAAATAAATAGGAGGAGTATGTGTGAAAATAAATCTACATGAGCTTAGCCCATGGTTAACAAAAGGATGATGAGTATGATGGTCTGCAGCGCCAATATATGGGGTGTAGATATTAACAGACAATAGGCTTAGATCCAACATGCACACAATAAGAATATATATATATATATATATATATATATATATATATATATATATATATATATATATATATATATATATATATATATATATATATATATATAGGTTGCCGGTGGTGTGGATGGAATGGTGTGAGCCTATTAAATCCAAAAACTTATAAAAATAAGCAAAACATGAAAATAAAATAATAATAAAAAAGAAAGGAAATATAATAAGTAAATAAAAAACTCAGTGAATATAAATGTATTTCACGATACAAATGAAATACCCAGCGCTCTTCTCCAACCTTTTTCAAGAAAACGCGACGGCGGCCGGTGTTGTTCAGTTTCTCGCGGTGGTTTCGGTTAGATCCGTCTGTGTCCGGTTCGTATCGGTTTTGGATCGAATGTGGGTTTGGTTCGAAACGACGGTTGTGAGTTTCGCGGTGGGTTTGCGCTCAACTCCGGTATCTCACGGTTGGGGTTGTTTGTTTGGTTTTCTCGCGCTTTTATCTCATCTCAGTTCACCTCTGTTTCTGGTTTTCTGTATGAGTTTGAGGGGTTTGTGGAGGAGTGTTAAGATGAAGAGGGTTTTGCAGTAAAGGAAAAGCTTGTTGTTGAAAGGTAAAATGAATTGTATAGTTGTTTTTTCTGAAATTTTATTGATGAAGGAAGATTTATTGGTGATGTGACTGAATTAAAAGAAAACAAATATTGCAGAATTTTTTTATGAATGAAGCCTTGAGTTTTGATTTTTTGAAGAATGAATTTGGAAAGTGTTTATGGTGCCAATTCTGCAGGTATTTTGTGACTACTCCAAGCTTTTTTACTGTGAATAAAAATGGTTCTATTTAAAGTATATGTGAAGGGTGGAATGGAAATTTTGCTGCAAGTTTTAAGGATAAGAAAGAATTGGTTTGAGAATCTTTTAGAAAGTTTGTTGACGTTGTTGCGGACGGTTTGCACTGGTACTAGGTAGTGGGATGTACTGAGTTTGTGAGCTGGCAGAAGGAAATTTGTACAACTTTGTGGAATGTGTGTTGCGGAAAAAAAAAGGGCCAGCTAGTGTGTGCTGTGGATTGTAAAAAGTGTGTGATGCTGAAAAATATAAAAAGGGTACATGGTTTATGGAAAGTGGGTTATATTGAAACACTATAATGATAATAATAATGAGAATAAATAATAAGAATAATAATTATAATAATAAAAATAATAGTGGAAAGTGAATTCAAATGATAATAACATAATAAATAATAACAGAAATAATAAAAGTGAATTATAATAAATAAATAAAAAACAATAATAATAATAAAAAAAATGATAATAATAAGAGTAATAATAGTAAAGATGGTAAAAATGGTTAGAATAAAAAATATTAAGAATGATAATAAATAGTGAAATTTTTTTTTAAGAAACAATAATAGTGATGAAAATGATAAAGATAGTAATATAATGAAATTAAAAAGAAATGTGAAAATTAAATCTTGTGATGGGCTTAAGAATAAAAGGAAGATAATGAGCTTATGTGAAATGATTTTAGTAAAGTAATGATAGATTTTTTTGTATTATTTTTTGATATTGAACTAAATAAATAAAACTTACGATAATATACGAAGAGTATTTAAATTCTTAGTTTGAAGATAATAAAATTGCATTTTTGAATTTGTTAGACAGAAAAAATAAAGAGGTGCATATTTTTGGATTTTTGCAATATATTGGTAAACAGAAAATAAAGGTAGGACAAAGATCAAAGATGGCGATCAAAGATGGCGATCAAAGATCGACTTACGTGTGTGAGTGATTTATTTCAAATATTTATCTTATTTAAAGTTAATTATCTAATTTAATTTTAATTACAAGTAGTTTTGCACTCCCTATGTTACTAACCACGCAGTTAATATGAAAAATAAATGGCAGAAATTAAAAGGCAGAAAACAAAATTCCTACACTATTACATGACTTAGGGGAAGTTACGTAATAATAATAATGGAGGAAAATAATAAAAACCAATTATTACAAAGGCGAAGCAGTTACATAATCAGGCAAACAGTGAATGAATAACATAAAAATGAGTGAATAAATTAGAAGAAAAAAGTTTGCAAACTAGGTTAAGAAAACAATTAGGGTTAGGGTTTGAGAAAAAAATTTAAGGTTTAATAAAAATTTAAGGTTTAGGAAAAATTTTAGGGTAAAAATTAGGGCGAAATCTGTTTTAAGATAAAGATTAGGGCTAAATTTTTAGGGTTTAAAGTTTATGAAAAAAATTAAGACTTAGGTTTAAAATTATGGTTTAGGGAAAAAATTAAGGTTTATGAAAAAAATTAAGGTTTATAATAAAAAATATAAGTTTTAAAAATAAAATAATAAAGGATTCTGTTTTATCTTTTAGAAATTAGTTTAATAATAATAATAAGGAAATTCAAAGAAAATACATAATTTGATGAAAAAGGGAAAAATAAAGTTAGAGATACCCAAAATGTTGGGGGTTGGTGTTGAACCCACGTTTCTTTGCCAAAATGTTGGAAATATTTGATGAACCCATGTTTCTTTGCCAAAATATTGGGAATATTGGGAATTGGTGTTGAACTTACGCCCTCAGACTCTCAACCTTAGATCTTTGTCACTAGGCCAATCAGCGCATGCCACACACCATCTTCTTCCTACCACCTGCATATTTTTGGTATATACTATTGGAAGAATAAAAAAAGAAATAAACAGGATCAAATAAAATCGTTGCAGATTTTAAAATAATGAAAAATAAGAAAAGCGATTAAAATAAAATCTAAAAAATATTAAAACAATGCTAAAAATCTAATAAAATCAAATAAAGAACGCACAATTATTTTTAGAATTTTTTGAGAATATGAAAATAGAAAATAAATCAAATAAAATAGAAAAAAGAGGAATTTTCAATTTTGAGGGTCGAAATCTTTTAGAATTCTATTCTAAAAGAGTATTGTTTGTCGATTTTTTCTAAACTTCTGAAAAACATTCGGAGTAAATCGAAACAATAGTACTTACCTGACTTACCTGTCAGTCTGGAATGCTTATTGTCGCTCCCGATAAGTGGGACTGGCCCAGATAAAGGTACAGACGCGAACGGTCGGCGAGAGGGACAATGAGAACACACAGCAGTGAACTCACTGGAGAAGGAAAGAGTCGCCAGCTAGGCATTTTTATCCTGGAGGAAAGGCAATGCTGCATAGACCTAGAAAAAGATGGATAAGACGGTTGCGAACCAGAGAGACTGAGAAAGGGGGTTGATTACAGCCTGGGAAGGTATTAGCACCCAGATTGTCCGTCGTACTCGACGGGATCCATGCTTAAAAGATTTGTGTTTTAAAGGGGTAGTGTCAGTGCAATCTGTGTATAAAAGAGCTGGAAAAGGATGTACAGGTGTCAGTGTATAGTGATGTGATGTGTATAAATGTACAGTGTCAGTGTAAGGACAAAGAGTGAAATGCTCATGATAATGAGGCTAAGAGAATGATGCTGGAAGAGGGGGAATATACAGAGACTTTTGTTCGATAACTGTTAAGTTATGCCTACGTATCCTCTCGTGCAATGAGGAAGTCAGAACACCGTAGTTCGACCCAAAGAGACTGAAAGATGAATTGACTTGATGAACTGCTTACTTGCCTATGCTCAAGTGTATGACCTGTCTGGCTCAGGTGCGAACTGTCTTGCATTAGACGGAAGAAGCAAGTTCTCGTTTGTGAGTGAATGAGATGAGAAAAGAATCCCGGAGGAGACGATTATTGTTTGTTTTTTGAGTTTTCAGTCTTTTATTGCTTTTGAAAGTTTGTCATAAGTTAATGACCTTAAGTCTAAACCAATAGATTAGTAAACTCATCACATCTTCCCTCTGATTAGGGGTAATGAGAATACCTTAAGTGTGAAGTCAGATTCTCACACTTAATCACCTTTGATGTAGGATTAAGATCATTTACCTACTTGTGATTATTTAGATGTTTTTGGTGTTTTTGTTTAGCGTTAAGTAATGAGGTTAAGCCATAATCAGGGATTAAACAGACTCATTACACCATCCTAATAGAAGGATAATAGATGAGAATGTTTAAGCTGAGGAAAGCTCCTCAACTTAATCCATGATTAGGGATTAAACTCATGACCAAACAAACCTTTATTAGATGGATTTTACTTAATGATATGATGAAGAAGTGTTTTTTAGGGTTTGTAAGACAACTTGAGGGGGACTTGTCCATTAACACTAGGGTTAGTCCTTCTTAACCAATTAAGGAAGAATTAGAACCCTAATGCAAGGCCCAAGTTACAAGTGTGATGTCTTGGTGATTATTAAGTGGATTGATTAAGGGATTTAAACACATTAAGGGTTTAACACTTAGGATTAAAGTTATACACTCCATCCTAATAGAAGGATGCAGGCATAAACTTAATCACAAAGCCTTAAAGCCTTTATGGTTTAGTCCCTGATTATGGGATGAGAAGAGAAGACTCAATGAGACACAAAGGTAAAACTAAGTGGGGAACTAATCAAAACCCTAATCATTGTCATGCTTGGTTGTTCCTAAGGTTTGTGAGGTTTACAAGAGCAATCTTCAATGGAACCACCAGGAAGCAGATGAAAGGATCAAGAGAAACAAAGTAACTTGCTTCATTTAAGAAGTCAAGTCACTTGAGGAAAGAAAGTGAGGGGAGAGGGAATGAGCAAGCTCAAACTCAAACACATGCAAAAATGCATCAAGGATGCATAAAATAGATGAAGAGAAGTTATGAGAAGTGAAGGCAAATTCACTTCTCAAAGTTACTTACCACCTGAAAAGTTAGTGAGAAAGATGCAATGCAATGTCAAATGGAATGAAATGGCATGATGAGAAACAAAACCAGAAGCATGTATGTGATGATAATGATGTTATGAGATGATACAAACATGAATCAAGGCATGAGGATGATCATATGGACATATGGATGCAAAAGAAGCAAGTTTAGAACCATGATCATACATGAAAAGTTATGAAATGCATATGGCATACAACATGGCAAATGAAAGATGCAATGATCAAACATGCTTACAATATGTCTTAAGATGTTCCATGAATCACAAGAATGCATAAAATGCTATGGCAAGTCAAGGTATGAGTGCAAATGCAAGATGGATGCATATGAAAGCCCAAATTAGGGTTTATGAACAATACATCAAACAAAAACCAAAATCAGAAGCAAACATCATTACAAAAAATTGAAAATGCACTCAAAGGATCCCTAAACCTATACTAACTCACTGCCCAAAGGAGAGGTCTCAATTCTTAACCTAATTCAAGTTATGATTTTTCTAAGTTTTCTAGGGTTTTAGGGTTCCTTAACAAGAAAATTACCAAACAAATTGAAAATGAAAGATCAAATCATGGCCATTTAATCTCACAAACTACATGCTAAACACAATGCAATGCAAAAAGAATCAAGGTCCAAATCTTTAGGGTTAGGCAGAAATGATTTTTGGAAGTTTGGATCAAAATAATGCATAAAAATGATTTTAATTCCATGGAAAATTCTCAAAATGCATCAAGATCAAAAAATAAATTTGGTTTGAGGGTTGGACAATGTTTCTAAATGTTTTTAAATGTTTCATGAATTTTTTGGTGATTTTTAAATACTTAAAAGTATTTTTAATTAATTAATTCTCATTAATTAATTAAAAAGAAACTTTTAAATATTTAAAAATACTTTTTTAATGCTAAAATTAAAAATAAAAATATTTTTGTGTTCTGAAATTAAATAATAACTTGTACAAAAAATTTCAGATTTTTTAAATAAGTTTTGCTATTTTAAATAAAATATAGAAAACAATGTAATTAAATGGAAAAATAAAGTGAATTTAATCTGAAAAATAGAAAGTAATCAGATCCAATGGACGAAATTCAAACTGGCAAGGGCGGGAGTTAACTGCGCGCGGGTTTGGACGGCTCACATTCAAACTGACTTAATTACACTTAACCCTAATTAAACAAACCCTAATTACTTTCAGATGACCGGAACAGTGGTTCCGGTCATCTTCTCCGGCGAATCAAAAAGCTAAATCATTCTACACGTTATGAAAATGGAAACTAACTATCCAGAAATCATCCCCACCCTAAAACGAATCAAACCCCCCACTCAAACATCATTTATCATTCATAATCAGAGGGAATCGAATCAAAATAGTTTCTAGGGCAAAAATTTCAGAACATGATTAAACTCTCATTTCCTCACTATTTTCAAAACCAATGAGATATTCATGATCAGGGGAGCATGTAGAAGCTATTGAGAACTTAAAAATTCATTTCTGGAAAAAAAGTTCTTGAGCTACCTAAGTTTTGAAGCTTTCAGTTCTGCAACTTTCTGACCTCTTCCTTTGATGCAAACCACTCCCTTTGGTCCCTTGATGATGTCTGGATGCTTAGCAAGAGTTGGTATTGGCTGGTTTGGAAGTTTGAACAAGTTCTGTTCAGTGGGGTGAAGAAATCGTGTTTCTGATTCTTTGAGTTTTGGGTTGCTTTGAAGGGTGCTTTGTGATCAGGGAGGGATGTTGAGAAGGTTTATGAAGTTTGTTTATGTGTTTTTGGCTTGTATGCTGAGTTTCGAAGGGTTTTGCTCTTGAGAGTGAAAATGAGGAAGTGATCTTCTTGCTGGTTTCAGGCTCTTGTGTTATGTTGTTTGGCTTGCCATTTGTTTGTATAAACAATACTGATTGGTCAGAGGATGTGACCTGCCCTTTTTTGATAGGTGTAGTAGCTTTTGCCAAAATGTCAACTTCTTGTAAGAGATGCATGGGTCATGTTCCAGCCAAGTACAAAAGGTGTGGGCTGCGCAGCAAGGTGAGGGAGAAAGGCTAGGATTGGTCAGCAGGCTAGGCAATAAGTGGATGAGAAGTTATCATTGGTTTTGCAACTTGCTTGCTTTTAGTTCTCATGAAAAAATCTTGTCTCACAAACCATGAAAACATGTGATTCCTTTGGTTCAATCTGAACTTTAAGACTTATGTTATCTTGGTATAAGGATTAGGCATCAATTAGAAGTCACAAATGCCTTTGGTACAAGATTTTGCAAATTTCTCATTTGGTGCATAACTTGAAATTTAGTGATTTTAGCCAAGTTTGATGCACCATAACTTTTGATCCAAAATGAATTAGGTCATGTTCTTGTACTTTTTGAAAAGGGAAAGATCTAATCTACAACTTTCATGACCAAAGTTTTTTCATTTGAAGCATTCTTGGATCAAAAAGTAAGGGTTGAAAAGTTGCCTAAAATGACAAATTCTTTAAAAGTCAACCTTGTCCCAAAAAGTCAACTTTGCAAAAACTTGTAATTCTTGAATTTTGTGAACTTCTAACTTCTTCCATGATCAAATAAAGATCATATGCACTCAAAATGATGAAGATCACCCCTTGGTTGGGTCATTGGGGGCCTCAGATGCCCTAAATTTGCACTGACTTGTCTGAAAAGTCAACTCTTGATCAGATGACTTCCCCATGGAATTTCTTCATGAAAATTGATATGCACACTCCCTATACCATATAGAGACCAATAGAAACAAGAATGACCAAAAAAATTGGAGTTATGGCCTCTGAAACCAAAACCCTAATTTTAGGTCATCTGTGCAGTCAAGCCTGGCTCTGCTTCCATACCAATCCCAATTCTTGTGATTCTTTGGAATTCTTGACTTTGAGAGGATATAATATGATGCTTGAACACATGTGGATCCCTTTGAAGTGATTGATGACCTTTGGAGTGGCTCGAGAAGCTCTTGGATTGCTCAGATCACAAACCCTAGATGCAGATGACTTTGAACCAATGCAATGAATCAAAAATGTGATATGAGATGCTATGATTGAGTTTATGCATATGAGGAGACCACAAGCCATGGTGTGAATGGGTGAGGGAAAATTTGGGGTGTTTACAGCTGCCCCTATTCAAACATGAGTTAGCTGTGTAGGATGTAAGCAACGGCTTAACAGGCGAACAAGATAACTTGTGGTTGAATACCAAAGACAGTCCAAAATTTGCACTCACAGAATGAAGAAGAAAATGGATATAGGTTGTAAAGGAAAATAAAGTATATTGTAAAGTGCGGGCGACGGAGGACGACCGTCGAGCAGAGGATGACTGCTGAGGAAGGAGCAATGACGGGGACGACCGACATGCTGCGGATAAAAGGAGTGATGATGGGGACGGCCATCAAGTAAAGCTATGAGATTCTCTGGAGATCAATGAAAAATGATGGGGACGGCCATCAAGTTCATAAAGTAAAGTAACCAACGATGGGGACGGCCATCGGGCTAAGCTGAAAGGAAAAGGGACCACGACGGGGACGGCCATCGGGTTAAAGAATAAATGAAATGAACAGATGATGAGGTACGGTCATCAAAGGTGAAGGACGATCACCTAGCAGGGGACGGCTGCTCTGTTGGGTTAAGATGAGGGACGGTCATCTAAGGTGGAGGACGACCACCTGGCAGGGTACGGCTGCCGAAAATATCGCGACATAGGACGAATGCCGGATAAAAAGGTCAACGATGGGGACAGCCATCGGGTGAGCATGCTGGAGGACGACCATCAAGAGGTGGAGGACGACCACCTAGCAGGGGACGGCTGCTCTCAAGGTTTGTCATGACATAGGACGAATGCCAGACAACCAAAATCAACAATGGGGACGGCCATTGGATAAAATGATGAAGGACGATCATCAAAAGGTGGAGGACGACCACCTAGCAGGGGACGGCTGCTAAATATCAACGATGGGGACGGCCATCAGATGAGCATGATGGAGGACGACCATCAAGAGGTGGAGGATGACCACCTAGCAGGGTACGGCTGCTCTCAGGGTTTATCGTGACAAAGGACGAATGTCAGATAAAAAGGAAAATTTGCTTTGTTGGTGATCTACTAGGGAATAGTAAACACGGACGAGTGTTTATATCCAAGAAACAAAAGGTATAAGTGTTTAGATGTTGTGTATAGATTAGAGATGCGGATGATCATCCTTAAGACTATGATACGGACGAGTATCAGGTAGAAACAAAAACTGACACGTGTTCCGAGATGATGATACGGACGAGTACCAACTGGTTAACAAGGAACACGGACGAGTGTTGAATCTGAAAGAACTCTTCTGGGGAATAGTAGATACAGACGAGTATCTATATTCAAGGAGACGTAAGAGTGTTTGACACAGTGTATGGATTAAAGATGCGGACGAGCATCCTTAAGACTATGATACGGACGAGCATCAGGTAGAAACAAACGCTTGACGCATGTTCTGCAATGATGGTACGGACGAGTACCAACGAGTTAACAAAGAACAAGGACTAGTGTTGAATCTGCGGGGATATAAGTGGTATATATAAGATACGGACGAGTATCAGTATAAGGGTGAGTGGTGTATAGATGAGTGTTTAACTGCTGGGGAGAGTGACACGGACGAGTGTCAAAAGGAGAAGAGTGTGATATGAACAAGTATCTGATATACAAAGTGTTTATGTTGCTGTGCTGGGGAAGGTGACACGGACGAATGTCAAGAAAATTATATATATATGTGTCTGTGAGTGCAAAGAGGATGCTTTGGCTTTCTGCTGGGGATATGACACGGATGGGTGCCGCGAGGAGTTTATACTGGTGTTTGTGAATGTGAGGCAACTGCTCTTGCTGGGGAATCTCCACTGGGGATTCGGGGGAAGTATTCTGTATATTGACGGATTGTCATTATTCACAAGTGTTGATTCAAAAACATGGCTTATGATTATGCTATATGTTGGATTTTTGCCGTAATGCTCCGTATTAAACGGAATGCTACGCTTTGCGGGTGAGTATGATGCGAATGCTATGATTATGCGAGGATACCAATCCGGGACTCGGATCCTGTTGCCACGAAGATCTTCGATCGATCTGTTGAAATGGACATCCCAGCTGGGGGTGAGGTCATTTGATAAATCTGATGAGATGCTATTGCTTGGGGATTCAGGTCACTGATAGACCTGTCTCAGTAATGAGGGACCCAGCTGGGGTTTGTAGAAGCTTTCGTCGCTCTGTTGTGGTCCCTCCGTGCGTTGCTCTTCTGGATAGAGGTTGAAACTTTGTGGGGAGATGGTTCCTTGACTTTTGTACTCGACTGAGGAAGGAATGGCAACTCGGCTGGGGAGAAAACACTTTGAGTGTTAAGACTGAGCGAGCATTGATTTGCCAGCTTGCTGGGTTGAAGCTTTCATGCCCCAAGCTGCGTTCTGGATACCTGCAATCCTGAAAAGATAAAGAAACGCACAAGTAATCCCGAGGTATCCTTTACTGGATTCCGTTTTAGGAGTTTAGACACTTCTGAGAGTAAGTATATTTCCTGCGAGCACGCGGCTTTTATTATATTTTTTGAAGATAAGCATCTGTATTCATGCAATCAGTTTTTTTCTTTAAGACACCAGACATCTTTTGCAAATAAATAGAAAATGTACAAGACGAGACATGACTGAAAATCTGATTTTATTAATTCATATGCCCTGAATTGGCGAGATACAGTCGAAGAAACATATCCCCTGAAATGAGGAGATTGTTACAAATTGAGAAACAAAATGCCGGCGATGTTGATGACGCTTTAAGGAGCTTCCTCTTTTGCTATGACTCGTATGACTTTTGACGTTCTTCTTGTCTTGCTTTCTGAAGAAGGCTGATTCTGAATGAAGCTTGATCCCTTTGAAGCTTATCAAGTTGTAAACTATACAGACGAATCAGAATGCAGTTGTTCGCTTATTCCCTTATTTTGCATGGATTGCCCTTTCGGGTTTTCAATCCATCGGGATACCCATTTTTGCCTGAGCTGTCCAATGCGGCTTTTCAACTCAGCGGGTGTACACACATTTTTTTTGTTTTTCCCTTATTTTTGCCCGAGTTTTTTATTCTGTTTTTGAATCGCCGGGATGCCCTATTTTTGCCTGGACTTACATTCTGTTTTTATGTCCAGCGGGTCATTTTTATGCGAAGTAGTTTTTAACTGCATCTGAATTCACAGGGGACGGGAAATCTTCACCATCCATGGTGCTGAGCATCAGTGCTCCACCAGAGAAAACTTTCTTTACTACAAATGGTCCTTCATAATTTGGAGTCCATTTGCCCCTGTGGTCTGTATGAGGAGGGAGGATTCTCTTCAGCACAAGATCTCCTACTTGGTACTCTCGGTGTCTGACTTTTTGATCGAAGGCTTTCTTCATTCTTTTCTGATACAACTGCCCATGACAGATTGCAGCCAACCTTTTCTCTTCAATCAGACTCAGTTGTTCGTATCGGGACCTGACCCATTCTGCTTCTTTCAGCTTAACATCCATCAATACCCGTAGGGAGGGTAATTCAACTTCAACTGGTAGGACTGCTTCCATACCATACACAAGCTGATACGGTGTTGCCCCAGTGGATGTTCTGATTGACGTGCGGTACCCATTCAAGGTAAATGGTAGCATTTCATGCCAATCTTTGTAGGTGATTACCATCTTCTGCACAATCTTCTTGATGTTCTTATTAGCTGCCTCAACAGCGCCATTCATCTTTGGCCTGTAAGGAGAAGAGTTGTGGTGTTGGATCTTGAAGTCCCGACACAGTTCTGCCATCATTTTGTTGTTTAAATTGGAACCATTATCAGTAATGATTCGCTCGGGAACTCCATATCGACAAATGATATCTCTCTTCAGAAATCTGGCTACCACTTGTCTTGTAACATTGGCATAGGAAGCTGCTTCAACCCACTTGGTAAAATAGTCAATAGCAACCAAGATGAATCTGTGGCCATTTGAAGCAGTTGGTTCAATCTTGCCGATCATGTCAATGCCCCACATAGCAAAGGGCCAAGGTGAAGACATCACATTCAGAGGATTGGGAGGCACATGCACCTTATCCGCATAAATCTGGCATTTATGGCATTTCCTGGCGTAGGCACAACAATCAGCATCCATTGTGATCCAGTAATATCCTGATCTTAGCAACTTTTTAGCCATGGCATGCCCTCCCGCATGGGTACCAAAGGATCCTTCGTGCACCTCGTGCATCAACGAGTCTGCTTCCGTTCTATCAACGCATCTGAGGAGTACCATATCAAAGTTCCTTTTGTATAAAGACCCATCAGTGTTCAGAAAGAAACTACCAGCAAGCCTTCTCAAAGTCTTCTTATCATTGGAAGATGCCCCATGTGGGTATGTTTGATCCTCTAAGAAGCACTTGATGTCATGGAACCAAGGCTTATTATCTTTAACAACATCTGCTGCGAACACATATGCTGGTCTGTCAAGTCTGGACACTGAAATTTGAGGTACAAAGTCGGCATCTTGAACTTTGATCATGGATGAAATGGTAGCCAGAGCATCTGCAAACTGATTCTCATCCCGAGGGATATACTCAAGCTTGACTGTTGTAAAGAAAGTCAATAACCTCCTTGTATAATCCCTGTAAGGTATCAGATGATCCTGGTGGGTGTACCATTTGCCGTTGGTCTGATTGATTACCAGAGCTGAATCTCCGAATACGGTCAATGTCTTGATCCTGAGGTCAATGGCTTCCTCAAGACCCATAATGCAAGCTTCGTATTCAGCTTCGTTGTTAGTGAAGTTGAAAGTGAGTTTTGCCGAGAAAGGCATGTGAACTCCTTTAGGTGTAATTAGTACTGCACCAACACCACGACCATTCATGTTAACAGCCCCATCAAACATCATAGTCCATTCTTCTTCCGGGTCGGGCCCTTCAGTGTGAACAGGCTCTTCATGATCTTTTGCTTTTATGAACATGATGTCTTCATCAGGGAAGTCAAATCTCATAGGCTGGTAATCAACAATAGGTTGCTCAGCAAGATATTCAGACAATACGCTGCCCTTGATGGCTTTCTGAGAAGTGTACTGGATGTCATATTCCGTGAGGATCATTTGCCATCTTGCAACCCGTCCGGTAAGAGCTGGCTTCTCAAATATGTACTTAACTGGGTCCATCTTTGAGATTAACAAAGTAGTGTGGGTCAACATATACTGTCTAAGTCGGCGAGCAGCCCACGCTAAAGCACAGCAAGTTTTCTCGAGCAGTGAATAACGTTGTTCACAATCGGTAAACTTTTTGCTTAGGTAGTATATTGCATACTCTTTTCGACCAGACTCGTCATGCTGGCCCAGCACACACCCCATTGACTCTTCTAATACTATCAAGTACATTATCAGAGGTCTTCCTTCAACTGGAGGCATAAGGATTGGAGGCTCTTGTAAGTATTCTTTGATCTTGTCAAAAGCCCTTTGGCAGTCTTCATTCCACCTGACCGTTTGTTCTTTTCTCAACAGCTTGAACAAGGGCTCACAGGTTGCTGTAAGGTGAGATATGAACCTTGAGATGTAGTTCAATCGACCTAAGAACCCTCGAACTTCCTTCTCTGTCTTCGGTGCAGGCATCTCTTGAATAGATTTGACTTTATCAGGGTCAACTTCAATCCCTCTCTCGCTTACAATAAATCCCAGCAACTTACCAGATCGCACCCCGAATGTGCATTTGTTGGGGTTCAACTTCAGTTGGTACTTCCTCAGACGCTTGAACAACTTTAGCAGATTTACCAGGTGGTCTTCTTCAGTGAGGGATTTGGCAATCATATCATCCACGTAACATTCGATTTCTTTATGGATCATGTCGTGGAATAATGTCACCATAGCCCGTTGATATGTTGCACCGGCATTCTTCAGTCCAAATGGCATCACCTTGTAACAGAACGTGCCCCAGGGTGTGATGAAGGTTGTCTTCTCCATGTCTTCAGGTGACATTTTAATCTGATTGTATCCTGAAAATCCATCCATGAAGGAGAATACCGAGAACTGAGCCGTATTATCCACCAATACATCAATGTGAGGTAAAGGGAAATCATCTTTCGGGCTGGCTCTGTTCAAATCCCGGTAGTCAACACACATCCTTACTTTGCCGTCTTTCTTAGGCACAGGTACTATATTAGCAACCCACGGCAGATAACTAGTCACGGCAAGGAACCCGGCGTCCCATTGCTTTTGTACCTCTTCTTTGATCTTCATTGCCATGTCTGGGCGAGTACGGCGCAGTTTCTGTTTAACCGGTGGGCATTCCTCTCTTAAGGGCAACTTGTGTACCACAATGTCGGTGTCCAACCCTGGCATATCTTGATAAGACCAAGAAAACACGTCCACATACTCTTGCAGCAAGTCAATCAGTTGTCTCTTCACTGAGTCTTGTAAGCAGGCCCCGATTTTAACTTCTTTCACGTCTTCATCTGTACCAAGATTGATCGTTTCAACCTCCTCCTGGTGAGGAGTAATAACCTTTTCCTCTTGTCTCAACAACCTGGCTAGCTCTTCAGGAAGCTCATATTCTTCTTCAACCCCTTCATCAGCTTGATTGATTGGATTGTCAAAGTCATACGAAGTCATAGCCGTGCTGTTGTCAGTGCTGTCTGGAAGGCACACTCTGCAAGGGTTCAGTTTGTTCATTTTAGTGATTTGATTTTAATCTTGTTTAAAAAAGTGAAATAAAGTTGTCATTTTGAAAACACTGCCATTTATTTTTTGTACAAAAAGAAAAATGGAAAAACAGTGAACGGGAAAGAAAAACGACTCATTTGCAAAAAGATGTCTGATATTTCATTGATTAATCTTGTTGCACAAAAAGTACAGATGGACCGATTACAAAATGAGTCTTGTCATCTTGGGCAAGATGCAAGACTTTGATGCATGCTATAAAATACAGGAAATAATAATTACTCTGCATGAGTAACTCTTATAATTTCCTGGGAAGACCAGTTCGAGATACTGCTCCCCGGGATCTTTGGACGGATCCAACTCTCCAGGTTGCGGTCTCCTTCATCCTCATCTTCCAAATTGTTGACAGCATCGGGGGTGAGCATCCCCCCACTAACAAAGTTGGGCTCTTTAGCAGCCTCTGCTTGATCTTGCTGAGTTGGTTTGTAACCCAACCCAGATCTATCCTCTTTCTTCTCCACCGGTAACAGTTTGCCCCAGCCTTGGACAGTTCCTTCTTCAACAACCTTCCGGGCTTATTGGTATGATGTCATTGAGGTTCCAGGTACAGCAAATGTTTCATTTATGTTCAAGGCCTCAAACCCTTGACTCATTGTCTCGTGGATCTCCCCATCCATCTCAATGTATTTATAGGTAGCCAGGTGGCTAACAAAAATATCCTCCTCTCCACAGATAGTAACGACTTGACCCTCCCACTCGAATTTTAACTTCTGGTGAAGGGTTGAGGTCACGGCGCCAGCGGCGTGAATCCATGGCCTACCCAATAGACAGCTGTAGGCAGGCTGTATATCCATCACGTAGAAGGTCGTTTTGAAAGTTTGTGGGCCAATCGTTATAGGCAACTCGATTTCTCCCAGAACCGATCTCTTAGAACCATCAAAGGCTCTCACTACCAGGTTGCTGGGACGTAATGCCAATCCGTCATACTCTAGCTTCACTAGGGATTTTTTAGGTAAGACATTGAGGGATGATCCTGTGTCTACCAGCACATGGGAAAGAACTGCACCTTTACATTCCATGGTAATGTGCAAAGCCTTGTTATGATTGCGGCCTTCCGTAGTCAAATCAGTGTTGGTGAACCCTAGCCCATGACTAGCATTAACATTTCCAACCACGGCTTCCAACTGATTGACGGTGATCTCTTCAGGCACATAAGCTGCGTGCAGGACTTTTAGCAGTGCATTCCGATGAGCTTCGGAGCACATAAGCAATGATAGGATTGAGATCTTGGAAGGCGTCTGGTGAAGCTGATCCACTATTTTGTAATCACTCTTCTTGATGATTCTCATGAACTCATCAACTTCTTGATCAAAGGGTGTTTTCAAAGCTTCTTTAACAAGCTGCTCTTCCTGCACCAAGCTTTTCCCTTTTGCCTTGGCAGCAGCTTCTGCTTCGGCAGTGGGTCTTTGAGTTTGTGGAGCAAAGAGGCGTCCGCTTCGAGTGAAGCCTCCGCCTCCTCCCACATTTTCTATTTGTGGTGCAGGGGTTGATGATTCAAAAGTGATTTTCTGTCCTCCGCAGTATAGATCAGAGCCGTAATGCCACGAGATGGCATTATTGCTTTCATAAGGCACTGGCCCAGGTACTGTGACAGTGACTGGGCTGGTGGCAGCTGCAGAAGGGACTGTGATAGTCTGTGGATCATAGTATATTGTGACTGGTGCTCTGATGGGAGTAGCACTTTGTGAGTTGTAAGCAAAATCATTTTCAGGATCATAATAAATTGTAACTGTTGAGACATTTGCTGCTGAAGTTGTAGGAGACATTGTTGGAAGGATGGGTGTTATTGTTGTAGGAGTTTCTGAATGGAGTGGTGCTGAAGTTGTAGAAGGAATGTTTGTTGATATCTGGTCAGTTGAAATGACAGATGAAACATTTGTTGATGAAGCCGAAGAGTTGTCGGGAATAATGGTTGTTGCAGTTGTAGGAGATACTGGAATTGTTGCTGATGGGATTGCTGGGTTTGTTGGAATTGATGTTGTGATTTGAAGCAGGCCACTCTGGATGAGACCATCTATTCCATCTCTCAAGTTATCACAACCATTCACTGAAATGTTGCAATAAGCACACCCTAGCTCACATCCCGGGAAAATTTGACATTCAAGGAGTTGAGCTTTGATCTCTACCAACGGTGTCCGAATCTGACCCACACTGGTTATCAAGTAAGACGGCTTGTCTTCTTCAATAGCATTGATTCTGGGACCTCCGTGGTTTGGCATAGGGTTCTTATTAACATTTGGTGGTGGTGCAAAATTCAGAGCCTTAGAGTCTACCAGGTCTTGTACCTTCATGTGCAAGGCTCTGCACTTCTCTGTACTATGGCCAGGTGCATTCGAATGAAAAACACATCTGGCGTTGGAGTCATAATTCCTGGGTAGACTATTAGGATCTGGAGGTGCCAACGTCCTTAGCTCAACTAGGTTGAGTTTCAGGAGTTGTGGCAATAATGTTGCATAGGGCATAGGGATCGGATCGATCACCCTATTGGTCTGAGAAGGTCTCTGTTGGAATGGTCTTTGCTGATTGTTGTTGCTGGTGTTATTGTAGTTTCTCGGGGGATACTGAGTTTGTTGCTGGTACTGAGGTTGTTGCTGATAATTTTGCTGCTGCGGTGGTTGGTAAACTGGTTGTGGATGAACTGGAGCGGGAATGGTGACTGCTGCCACAGACCTATGAACATATTGGGGCCTGCCCCTGCTGGCATGGATAGCATTGGTCTCACCAGTTCTTCTTGGGCCTACAAAAGGCTTCCTTGTATTGCTGGATGAGCTGGCACCGTTGTCAGAGATTTTGCCCATTTTTAACAAGCTCTCAATTCTCTCTCCAGCTATAACAACATCTGCAAAGCTAGTGGAAGAGAAGGCAGCTAGCCTGTCAATGTATGTTCCCTGGAGGGTGTTCATAAACATATCCGCCATCTCCCTCTCTGACATAGGTGGCTGAACAACAGCAGCCAATTGCCTCCATCTCTGGGCATACTCTCGAAAACTTTCCCTAGATGATTGTGACATCCCCATTAGGAGGGTCCTGTTGGGTGCCATATCCAAATTATACTGGTATTGTCTGATGAAGGCCTCTGCCAAGTCCTTCCAACACCTGATGGTCGCTCTAGTCAGATGGGAGTACCATTCCCTTGACGCTCCAGTTAAGCTATCTTCAAAATAAAACATCCATAGCTTCTCGTCCATGGTATATGCTTTCAACCTCCCCAAAAAGGATTGTAAGTGGGTCCGTGGGCAGGAAGTCCCGTTGTATTTCTCAAAACAAGGAGGCTTAAACTTATGGGGAATCCTGACCCCGTCTACCAAGCCCATGTCCATAACATCGAAACCCAAAGAGTTTTGAGACTCTAAGGATCTTAATTTCTCAGCTATCTCATCCAGCCTTCTGTCATAAGCTTCCTCCCCAACACCCATTACTGTGAACTGATCCTCCTGGGGGTCTTCTTGCAGCACTCTGCCTGCAGTGGCGGTCCCTTGTACATTGGCAGGGATGTTGATCTCTGGATGAAGGTGGGGGCCAAATACAGGGGGATTGACATGAGGTTGGACCCTCTCATTGTTGCTTGTGCCAGCAGTCCCTATATGGGGATCTTCTTGATTCTGCCTTTCCACCATTGCTCTCAATCTTTCTTGGCTCTGAGCCATATTGTTCATCACTTCCATAAACTGCGTCATCTGAGTTCTCATTTCCAATCTTTCGTTTGCCATTTGATTTCTGACCTCTGCAAGGTCCTGTTGTACCTGATCCATTTGTATGCCCGGAAGGTTGTTACGGGTTGGATATCGGTGTGGACGGTTGAGTGGAAATACCCGCCGTCGAGCAATAATTCCTGAACATCACAACAGAGTTAGTAACAATAAAACAAAAACCTACAAAACAAACAAAGGGTTAGCATGCAATGCAGTATGCTTATTTGTTTTCAAGGTATCCGGCTTGGCATTCAGTTTTGACCCTTCCAGACCCTTGAAGATGTTGTTGATGTTGCTTTTGAAGTAAACTTGGATGGAACGAACTGATACATATATTACAAAAGGCAAATGGTACATAATTTGTTCTCTTACAAAACGTGCCCTCAGAGGGGTCAAAATACATCATAAGAAAATAAAAATACATAAAATGAAAACAACAACAAGCAAATGGTCAAACACCAAGACCAAACTCATCCTCCTGAACTTCCTTGAGAAGTGCTTCAGTCACAGGATTAGCTGGACGCTCCGTGAGATTCCTGATAAGGAGATTCCGGGTAGTAACAGCTGCAGTTAGCTTCTTGTGTTGACTTTGGTCCTTTGACCTCTTCACTCCAGCTCTAATCTTCAGCTCTGAGATCTCCCTCTGGGCTGCTGCCAGGGCTTCCTGCTGCTCTTTTGCACTAGCTTCCAGCTGCTCAATTTTGTCCTGAGTCCTCTTATCTTCCAGAGTACGAGCTTCGGTGATCCTGACCCACCTAGCTTGACTCTCCTTTAGATACAAGTCAGTCCTGGCTTTCTGGAACTGGGCTTCCTTGCAAGCATTCTTCAGAATCTGTTCTCCAGCCCTAGACTTCTTGATATAATCCTCAGACTTCTCAATTTTGGCCAGATGCTCTACTCTCAACTTTTCCAACCTTTCAATATCCAACCTACCATCACTCCTCTCCCAGAGGGTCTTCTGCAAAGCCTGAGTCAACTTCTCATTTCTCTCTTTCAAGCTCTCAAACTCCTCTAAGCTGACAGTGGCAGGAGGTGGTGCTGAGGATGATCCAGGCATATCCTCCATGGTAAAGGGCATCCCAGAAAATTGAACCCTGGCATGGGACCACTCATAATATTGTGCTGATGCTACATTGTTGCACTTCCCCAGAATGGTCACTCCTTTAGTTTGAACATTGTCCCAGGCCCAGGCTGCCTGCCTGACAATAGCCAGATTAGGCTTGTTCTCACAGTAAAGAGTCTCAGCCAAGTCTTGTGCCTTAGGAGTGTGGACCAATGCATAGCCCAGCTGTCTTTTGAATAGCAGAGGGTTGTAATTAATGTAACCCTTAACTCCTATCAGGGGTACATTGGGAAAATGCCCACAACTGGTAATGATATCCCTGCCCTTTGTGCTTTGAGTGCACCACCTGATATCAGCTGAAGTTAGAGCAGTGAGTCTTCTAGCCCAGTTTCTTTGCTGATGAGGATTCAAAAATGCATCTGTCTTGGGCAAATGCTTGAGAAGCCAAGTATGGAACAAAGGAGCACAGCACCTCACTAATCTTCCCCTCTGCTTTTCATTCCTCTGGTGCACTGAATAGTAGAAATCCCCCAATAAAGTGGGCACTGGGTTCTTCAGGATGAAAAGATGGATTGCATTCTTGCTAATGAATCTAGGCTCATCTGCAAATAATACAATCCCATATATGCTCAGGGCCAATAAAGCACAGACTGCTTTCCACTCTCCCAAAGAAGCTTTCAGGGTAGCTTGAGAGATCAAGAAATCCAGATGCAGGCCAGAGATCCCAGCCTTAGTAGTCATGTGCTGCCCAATCAGAACTGATTCCAGATGCAATGCCTTTGCTACTTCTTCATTACCAGGAAAGACCATCTCAGGGTTGAAAGGGACTCCACCCCTGATAGGTATACCAACCAGTGATGAGTACTCTTCCAATAAAGGGCCCAACTGAAAATCCTGAAAAGTGAAACACCTCAGTGGGGGATCATAAAACTGAAGGCAAGTATGAATCAGGCTCCTCTGTGAAGGGTCCAAATCCATAACCACATCAAGTATGTCTCCATAGTGTTCCCTGAACAGTGGTATATAGTCTGGAGTAATCAGGGTCTGAATCCTCCTGATGTCAGCTAGCTCAGGCTGGAAGAAGTGGTAGGAGATGTTACTCTTTTTAGGTGCCATGTTGTTGAAGAAGAGTTGAGACAGGTGCTGATGATAATACTGGAAATAGGCCACTGACTGGCTGGTGCAGGTGACTGAAGCAGATAGCTGATAGCAGATGCAGATGCTGATGAAGATAGGTCTATACTGATGATGGGGTCAAAACCAAGCCAAAAATGAAGATGGATACCCTGAAAGACAAATAAACAAATGTCAAAATGATGCAATGATTATGTATGCAAATGATATGCAAGGGTTTGTGACTGAGTTGGATCTGATCAAGTGCTCTGATATAAGTCCAGGTATGTTCAAGAAGTCCAGATGGAGGTCCATAAGTCCAGTAACCAAGGTGGGGGACTCAAATAAAGAGTCACATGTCCAGGGTTTAGAATCACAAGAACTGTTCCAACATGGAGTACTCTTAATCATACAAAGTAACAGGGTATGCTGAGGTCAAGGGTACCTGCAAACCTGTAAACAGCCCAACCCCCTCACAGGTGGTGTTCTAAAACAAGGATCCTCAGACTTGGATCAGTTATGAGAAGTGTAAACACTTCTAACCCGGAGGTACAGTGTTTACAATAACCATAAAAGTCCCTCCTCTAATTCACCTCAGTTTCTGAAGGTCAATACTAAAGGTCATCCAGACTTAGCAGGCTTCCCAGATAGCCCTAGCATTGCAGGAAATCTGCAACACAGAGTTCTCAAGAAGAAACCCATATCTGAACTGTGTTTCATATTCCCGCACCAGACCGAGATAGAATGGGAAAGAATATGAACCACTCTAGCCTAGATGTCACTCAGATCCCAGGTATAGGATCTTAACTCTCAATAGGACACCCACCCACCAAAGCAAACAAACAGATCCAGCCAGCAGCACAGTATGACAATATGATATAATGCAAAGCTATAAAGGAAGCAGTAAAGCAACTGTACATAAAGCAAAATTAATTACAAATATACAAACACAAATAAGCACATAACACCCCAGTAAACACAAATCAATCAAGCGCTAGGAGGAACCCACAAAAAGAACCAGAAGCCCTGGTTGCAATATAAGGATCCCCAGCAGAGTCGCCAAGCTGTCGCTCCCGATAAGTGGGACTGGCCCAGATAAAGGTACAGATGCGAACGGTCGGCGAGAGGGACAATGAGAACACACAGCAGTGAACTCACTGGAGAAGGAAAGAGTCGCCAGCTAGGCATTTTTATCCCGGAGGAAAGGCAATGCTGCATAGACCTAGAAAAAGATGGATAAGACGGTTGCGAACCAGAGAGACTGAGAAAGGGGGTTGGTTACAGCCTGGGAAGGTATTAGCACCCAGATTGTCCGTCGTACTCGACGGGATCCACGCTTAAAAGATTTGTGTTTTAAAGGGGTAGTGTCAGTGCAATATGTGTATAAAAGAGCTGGAAAAGGATGTACAGGTGTCAGTGTATAGTGATGTGATGTGTATAAATGTACAGTGTCAGTGTAAGGACAAAGAGTGAAATGCCCATGATAATGAGGCTAAGAGAATGATGCTGGAAGAGGGGGAATATACAGAGACTTTTGTTCGATAACTGTTAAGTTATGCCTACGTATCCTCTCGTGCAATGAGGAAGTCAGAACACCGTAGTTCGACCCAAAGAGACTGAAAGATGAATTGACTTGATGAACTGCTTACTTGCCTATGCTCAAGTGTATGACCTGTCTGGCTCAGGTGCGAACTGTCTTGCATTAGACGGAAGAAGCAAGTTCTCGTTTGTGAGTGAATGAGATGAGAAAAGAATCCCGGAGGAGACGATTATTGTTTGTTTTTTGAGTTTTCAGTCTTTTATTGCTTTTGAAAGTTTGTCATAAGTTAATGACCTTAAGTCTAAACCAATGGATTAGTAAACTCATCACATCTTCCCTCTGATTAGGGGTAATGAGAATACCTTAAGTGTGAAGTCAGATTCTCACACTTAATCACCTTTGATGTAGGATTAAGATCATTTACCTACTTGTGATTATTTAGATGTTTTTGGTGTTTTTGTTTAGCGTTAAGTAATGAGGTTAAGCCATAATCAGGGATTAAACAGACTCATTACACCATCCTAATAGAAGGATAATAGATGGGAATGTTTAAGCTGAGGAAAGCTCCTCAACTTAATCCATGATTAGGGATTAAACTCATGACCAAACAAACCTTTATTAGATGGATTTTACTTAATGATATGATGAAGAAGTGTTTTTTAGGGTTTGTAAGACAACTTGAGGGGGACTTGTCCATTAACACTAGGGTTAGTCCTTCTTAACCAATTAAGGAAGAATTAGAACCCTAATGCAAGGCCCAAGTTACAAGTGTGATGTCTTGGTGATTATTAAGTGGATTGATTAAGGGATTTAAACACATTAAGGGTTTAACACTTAGGATTAAAGTTATACACTCCATCCTAATAGAAGGATGCAGGCATAAACTTAATCACAAAGCCTTAAAGCCTTTATGGTTTAGTCCCTGATTATGGGATGAGAAGAGAAGACTCAATGAGACACAAAGGTAAAACTAAGTGGGGAACTAATCAAAACCCTAATCATTGTCATGCTTGGTTGTTCCTAAGGTTTGTGAGGTTTACAAGAGAAATATTCAATGGAACCACCAGGAAGCAGATGAAAGGATCAGGAGAAACAAAGTAACTTGATTCATTTAAGAAGTCAAGTCACTCGAGGAAAGAAAGTGAGGGGAGAGGGAATGAGCAAGCTCAAACTCAAACACATGCAAAAATGCAGCAAGGATGCATAAAAGAGATGAAGAGAAGTTATGAGAAGTGAAGGCAAATTCACTTCTCAAAGTTGCTTACCACTTGAAAAGTTAGTGAGAAAGATGCAATGCAATGTCAAATGGAATGAAATGGCATGATGAGAAACAAAACCAGAAGCATGTATGTGATGATAATGATGTTATGAGATGATACAAACATGAATCAAGGCATGAGGATGATCATATGGACATATGGATGCAAAAGAAGCAAGTTTAGAACCATGATCATACATGAAAAGTTATGAAATGCATATGGCATACAACATGGCAAATGAAAGATGCAATGATCAAAAATGCTTACAATATGTATTAAGATGTTCCATGAATCACAAGAATGCATAAAATGCTATGGCAAGTCAAGGTATGAGTGCAAATGCAAGATGGATGCATATGAAAGCCCAAATTAGGGTTTATGAACAATACATCAAACAAAAACCAAAATCAGAAGCAAACATCATTACAAAAAATTGAAAATGCACTCAAAGGATCCCTAAACCTATACTAACTCACTGCCCAAAGGAGAGGTCTCAATTCTTAACCTAATTCAAGTTATGATTTTTCTAAGTTTTCTAGGGTTTTAGGGTTCCTTAACAAGAAAATTACCAAACAAATTGAAAATGAAAGATCAAATCATGGCCATTTAATCTCACAAACTACATGCTAAACACAATGCAATGCAAAAAGAATCAAGGTCCAACTCTTTAGGGTTAGGCAGAAATGATTTTTGGAAGTTTGGATCAAAATAATGCATAAAAATGATTTTAATTCCATGGAAAATTCTCAAAATGCATCAAGATCAAAAATGAAATTTGGTTTGAGGGTTGGACAATGTTTCTAAATGTTTTTAAATGTTTCATGAATTTTTTGGTGATTTTTAAATACTTAAAAGTATTTTTAATTAATTAATTCTCATTAATTAATTAAAAAGAAACTTTTAAATATTTAAAAATACTTTTTTAATGCTAAAAATAAAAATAAAAATATTTTTGTGTTCTGAAATTAAATAATAACTTGTACAAAAAATTTCAGATTTTTTAAATAAGTTTTGCTATTTTAAATAAAATATAGAAAACAATGTAATTAAATGGAAAAATAAAGTGAATTTAATCTGAAAAATAGAAAGTAATCAGATCCAATGGACGAAATTCAAACTGGCAAGGGCGGGAGTTGACTGCGCGCGGGTTTGGACGGCTCACATTCAAACTGACTTAATTACACTTAACCCTAATTAAACAAACCCTAATTACTTTCAGATGACCGGAACAGTGGTTCCGGTCATCTTCTTCGGCGAATCAAAAAGCTAAATCATTCTACACGTTATGAAAATGAAAACTAACTATCCAGAAATCATCCCCACCCTAAAACGAATCAAACCCCCCACTCAAACATCATTTATCATTCATAATCAGAGGGAATCGAATCAAAATAGTTTCTAGGGCAAAAATTTCAGAACATGATTAAACTCTCATTTCCTCACTATTTTCAAAACCAATGAGATATTCATGATCAGGGGAGCATGTAGAAGCTATTGAGAACTTAAAAATTCATTTCTGGAAAAAAAGTTCTTGAGCTACCTGAGTTTTGAAGCTTTCAGTTCTGCAACTTTCTGACCTCTTCCTTTGATGCAAACCACTCCCTTTGGTCCCTTGATGATGTCTGGATGCTTAGCAAGAGTTGGTGTTGGCTGATTTGGAAGTTTGAACAAGTTCTGTTCAGTGGGGTGAAGAAATCGTGTTTCTGATTCTTTGAGTTTTGGGTTGCTTTGAAGGGTGCTTTGTGATCAGGGAAGGATGTTGAGAAGGTTTATGAAGTTTGTTTATGTGTTTTTGGCTTGTATGCTGAGTTTCGAAGGGTTTTGCTCTTGAGAGTGAAAATGAGGAAGTGATCTTCTTGCTGGTTTTAGGCTCTTGTGTTATGTTGTTTGGCTTGCCATTTGTTTGTATAAACAATGCTGATTGGTCAGAGGATGTGACCTGCCCTTTTTTGATAGGTGTAGTAGCTTTTGCCAAAATGTCAACTTCTTGTAAGATAGGCATGGGTCATGTTCCAGCCAAGTACAAAAGGTGTGGGCTGCGCAGCAAGGTGAGGGAGAAAGGCTAGGATTGGTCAGCAGGCTAGGCAACAAGTGGATGAGAAGTTATCATTGGTTTTGCAACTTGCTTGCTTTTAGTTCTCATGAAAAAATCTTGTCTCACAAACCATGAAAACATGTGATTCCTTTGGTTCAATATGAACTTTAAGACTTATGTTATGTTGGTATAAGGATTAGGCATCAATTAGAAGTCACAAATGCCTTTGGTACAAGATTTTGCAAATTTCTCATTTGGTGCATAACTTGAAATTTAGTGATTTTAGCCAACTTTGATGCACCATAACTTTTGATCCAAAATGAATTAGGTCATGTTCTTGTACTTTTTGAAAAGGGAAAGATCTAATCTACAACTTTCATGACCAAAGTTTTTTCATTTGAAGCATTCTTGGATCAAAAAGTAAGGGTTGAAAAGTTGCCTAAAATGACAAATTCTTTAAAAGTCAACCTTGTCCCAAAAAGTCAACTTTGCAAAAACTTGTAATTCTTGAATTTTGTGAACTTCTAACTTCTTCCATGATCAAATAAAGATCATATGCACTCAAAATGATGAAGATCACCCCTTGGTTGGGTCATTGGGGGCCTCAGATGCCCTAAATTTGCACTGACTTGTCTGAAAAGTCAACTCTTGATCAGATGACTTCCCCATGGAATTTCTTCATGAAAATTGATATGCACACTCCCTATACCATATAGAGACCAATAGAAACAAGAATGACCAAAAAAATTGGAGTTATGGCCTCTGAAACCAAAACCCTAATTTTAGGTCATCTGTGCAGTCAAGCCTGGCTCTGCTTCCATACCAATCCCAGTTCTTGTGATTCTTTGGCATTCTTGAATTTGAGAGGATATAATATGATGCTTGAACACATGTGGATCCCTTTGAAGTGATTGATGACCTTTGGAGTGGCTCAAGAAGCTCTTGGATTGCTCAGATCACAAACCCTAGATGCAGATGACTTTGAACCAATGCAATGAATCAAAAATGTGATATGAGATGCTATGATTGAGTTTATGCATATGAGGAGACCACAAGCCATGGTGTGAATGGGTGAGGGCAAATTTGGGGTGTTTACACTTATCACTACTGCAACCTTCGAAGTATCGACGAAAACAGATTACAGCAGATTAACCAATAGTTTAGTTCTCCATGGTGCCCTATGATTCCTGCATCGAAACTTAAATCCAACTATCCAAAAACCATCTACACAATCAAATAAACATATTATGTAATCAAAATCAATTAATCATGCATAAATCATTGAAATTGAAAAAAATCAAAAGAAAAGCAAGAATATGAATTTGGTTTGTATGATTTGGCATGAATTTGATGATGAGGATGATTGGAATAGGTTCAGGAAACCTCAAGGATTCATTTGCAGCCTTTAGTCCACTTGTAAAAGTGGTTGATTGTGGAAACCTAATTTTGAATTATGTGAAATTTTAAAGTACGAATATCATCCTCTTGCTCCCCATCCTTTTTTTCTTGTGATGTTGTTGTGGTTATATAGTAATGTAATTAGGTTAAGAATTTGGGCCTTGGTTGGAGTTGTATGGGTTGCTTGAAGGTGAAGAAAGCTATGGTCAAAAATATCAAAAAAAAATCAAATGATATGTTTCCAAATTGGTTGTGCACAAAATTGGAGAGTATCAAATCAACTTAAATGATGTTTAAGAGCTTCTAGAAGAAGAATCAAATCAAATATTTGTATTTTCATATTTTATTTTGATTTAAAATGAATTTTAATGAATAAAATCCAAATAAATAATAAATAAATTATAAAAATCAGAAAATATTTGAATTGGGTCGTGCTTGATGTTATCATGAAGATTGGGTTGCAAAATGATAGGCCCATTTGGAAAAAATTAGATTTAAGCCCTTATTTTCTTCATACACCCCTTGAAAATCTCCCAACTTTGACAAGGCATAAATCCCTCAATTTCAAGGCTATGAATGTGTCCTTAGACATTTTGGAAATCTTAGAGAGTCCTCTAACCAACCTCTTTGGTCTCTTGTCCATATCCTTTACCATTTTCAAATTATGCCCTTTGGAAGATGTTGACTTTTAAAATGACCTATAATATTTTAGCTCATACCTTCCAAATGAAGCATTTTTAGACTTGGCTTGTGATACACAAAGTTGTAGAGAATTCAATTTCCTTCAAAATGAGCTTTGGATGGGAAATTTTTGATGAAGCGTGTGAAAGTTATGGCTGGTCAAAGTTCAGTTGACTTTTCCTGTGAAAACCCTAATTTAGAAACTCCTGATTCTTGATGATCTGAAATCTCCTTGATGAATCATGATCAACCCTTGATCAAATGATGAATTTTACTTCATAAACTTGATGTTGGCAAAAAATCATGAAGTTTGACTTTGGTTTGACCACAGTTGACCTTAGTTTGACTTTTTAACCACTTTGACTGATTTTTGCATATCTGATCATCTGACTGAGCAAACCTTTTGGGAAAACCTTAAAACTTGTCATAGGGTTTCTTGAAGACATGTAGGATGTTATGAAGCTCACTTTAGGCCTTGGAAGTCCATTTAGCCTGATGAAATCCAAAACCCTAGTTTAGGGTGCATTGCTTAGGAGGATGCTTTGTCTGAGGGAATTGTCAAACTTTCTGACTAATTGTGAACCTTGTGAACCTCTTGGGATACCTTGGGACACCTTGGTACACAATGCCTTGACTAGGGGAGGGAAAATTTTGGGGTGCAACAGCTGCCCCTGTTCAATTTTCTGAAACCTGAGGAGTTAGATTGGCTTGTGTGCCATTTGTGACTTGGAAGGTTGAAGGAGATTAAACACAAAAACCCAAAAATTTGCACTCGCCGATGTGTAAAGTAACACTGCTGATTGGTTATATATGCTGGAGTGGGTTTAAAGATGCCACTCAGAGGAACTGGAGATGGGCTTATAGATTCCATCCATAATATCAGAAAGTGATAGTATCTTTATGTTGTCACTGGATATCAGTACTAGGTCTTCGTATAGGTCGTCTCTGAATCATTCCTGTAACATGGTTTGAGTTGAATGACAGCACTAGATCTTCGTATAGATCGTCTCTGCATTATCTCTGGGGAAAAATAATATCCTTCATTAGGTGTCAGTACTTAGATCTTCGTATAGATCGGCTCTGAACCATCTTTAGGAACATACTTTAACTTAAGCATCAGAATCAAATCTTCGTGACGATCTTTTCTGAATTGTTTTTGGTAATATCTTGGGCTAAGTACAAGATCTTCGTAGCGATCAATTATGTACCATCCCACAGATAAACTTTTGTATAGACCATTAGAAATAAATCTTCGTAGCGATTATCTCTTTTGGGAATATCCCGAATTAAGTAATAGATCTTTGTATAGACCATTTACATACCTTCCCAAGGACAAAAAGAATATCAGGATTAAATCTTTGTGGCGATTATCCCTGAACTTCTTCTGAAAGAATCTCTTGGATTAAGTGCTAGATCTTCGTATAGATTATTTACACACTATCCCAAAGATAGTTGACCATCAGAAATAAATCTTCGTAATGATTATCTCCTCTGGAAATATCCTGGATTAAGCACTAGATCTTCGTATAGATCATTTACGTACCCTTCCACAAATAAACTGTTGCATAGACCATTAGAAATAAATCTTCGTAGCGATTATCTCTTCTGGAAATATCCCGGATTAGGTAATAGATCTTCGTATAGATCATTTACATACCTTCCCAAGGACAAAAAAGAATATCAGGATTAAATCTTCATGGCAATTATCCCTGAACTTCTTCTGAAAGAATCTCTTGGATTAAATGTTAGATCTTCGTATAAATCATTTACACACTATCCCAAAGATAATTGACCATCAGAAATAAATCTTCGTAACGATTATCTCTTCTGGAAACATCCTGGATTAAGTACTAGATCTTCGTATAGATCATTTACGTACCCTTCCAAGGACAACTTGAGCATCAGGATTAAATCTTCGTGGCGATTACTCCCGAATTTCTTCTGGTAATATCTTGGACTAAACAGTAGGTCTTCGTATAGACCATTTATGTGCCATCTCAAGGACAACTTGTATTGATCATCAGAAATGAATCTTCGTAGCGATTATCTCTGAATTATTTGATAGTGATTATCTGCCTGCAACTATCCTGAAAAGAAAAGGTTAGTTTATGCAAGATTATTTGATGTATGCATGTATAACATGATTCTCTTAAGTAAGAATATCATATGGGTTATGGATGTGTATGCCATGATATAATGTAAATGATGTATGTATGAATCATGTAGCCTGAAGTGTCTGGGTATCTTTGTATAACAACTGCTGGCTGGGGAAAATAAATCCCGGTTCGTTGCTGAGGAACATGAGGACTTTGTTCTCGTCTTGCTTAATAATATGGTACTTAGAACTTCCCATTTTCGTTTATAGTACTTCTTATTGAAGGATTAAGCTCCTTAATATCCTGACTGAGGATAAAAGAGATGGACATAGATCCGAGGGGAGATGTTACTCTGTGGGGATGAACAGGAGAAGCTTCATTGAATTCATATCTCCCTTCGTTCTTAGTAAATGCTATTATTGTATTTTATGCATTTCTGGTAAACATCAATCATATTCAAAAGCATATATACATTCAAACATAACCAACAGATGTTTCTCGCTTTAGTAAAAAGGGAAAAGTAATCCTGAATAAAGAGGGAAAAGTAAAGTTGAACTCGAAAACAAAATCGTTTCAACTTTGAGAGTGTATAACCAACTGGATTTAGAGCTCCTGAGATTCTTAACTTTCCTGAATACCTTCCTAGAAATCCTCATAGCTGGATCTGAAGACATGATACTGACCCCATCTGATACTACTGGCGTAGACAATTAATTTCCACAACGGCTTCTTCTGAGAATCCAATATCAAGGTAATACAATGAGAGGAACGTGTCTCCAAATTGTGATGGACCATATACGCTCCGAGTATTAGATTTGAAAAGAGAGCATTGCCCCTTGGTTGAAGATGAATTGTCCCATAATGGAGGTATCTGAATGTAGTTACCTCAAGAAAAATAAGCAGAATGCCCCACAATAATATGCCCCTGACATCATGAACTTTGTAATGCTACCCTTGGTAATTCAAATATATGAGGAGAGCTGCCCCTGGCTATTAAGCACTGTTGAATCTGGACCTGATTGCCCCGAATGAATTGAACAGTAACCTGGTATGCCCCCTTGATTGGGAAACAGTGACTATGCCCCTGGCATTATGAACTCTGTAATTTTACCCTTGGTAATTTAGATAGATGAGGAGATCTGCCCATGGCTACTTAAACATAGTTGAATCCTGTCCTGATTGCCCCAAATGAGTTAGGCAGTATCATGGCCTGCCCCCTTGATTGGGAGATAATGACTATGCCTCTTTGTATACATGGACTTTGATCCAGGAAGCAACTTTCTTTATCGGAAGGACTTTGGTTTATTGAACATTGTAAGTTTCTCTATTTGTCAAACACTTAGTTATATGTAAACAATGATATTCAAAATGCAATGCTTATGTCTGTCTTGAAGTTTTGAAAAAGAGTTATTTTAGAAAAACAATTTTTATGAAAACTGTGATATTAACTCAAGTTTTATAATAAGCCCTAAAGGAGTCAGGATACCTTTTTGTGGAAATATGCTTTCAAACTAACCATGCTTCAGTTAGGACTTTTAAAGGGTTATAACGTGGCCTAGTTCATGGTTTAAGAAACAAAGGATAAAGGTTCAAATTTATTTGTACCCAACCCATTCTTCGTGATGTTCTTCAGTCCTATGTTCGGTTAACTTATGCATTGAAGCTCCAGAGGAGTTTGGAATTGTAACACTTATATTTGTGATGGTTCGGAAACCAAAAATTCAGTCATCTTTCTTTGTTGAGGATTTATAATGACCTCTTTTTTTTTCTCTTTTGACTTTATTATCCCTTCTTTTTGCCTGAATTGTTTATTTCAAGGTTACAGTCAGCGGGATATCTTAATGTTTTACTAAGTCTCCTTCATAGGTTTTGACTTAGTGAGCTTTTCTTTTGTTGGATATTGACTGTCAGGTTTAATGATTACAAAGAACAATCATTAGTTGTTGTAACACGGTGGGAGAACTGACTTTAGTTAAATGTTGCAGATAGTAAGAGTCGCCACCGACTTTTATTTTATCCAAAAGGAAAGGACATAAAAGAACAGGAAAGACCTTAAAAAGATTTTGAGTTCGGGGGGTAGGTTATACAAAGGGAAGGTGTTAGCACCCTTTATATCCATGGTTATCCATGGGCTCTTAGTTACTTAGCTCACTTTAAATTGTTTTGAGAAGTGTAGTGTGTGATTAAAAATTTTCTTAAGTACTTTATAATGATCCTTGTATGGATGTATATAAAGACTTTGTTTAGAAAAGTTGTTTGAAATGTGAAGTGTAATGAAGTAATTTGATGAAAAGTGAGCAAGTATTTAAGAGGAACCTACCCTATGTTAAATCTTTACTGTTCTTATATGTTCTTTCAATGGTAAGATTATCCCTATTATTAAGGAATAGGTAGTCATTACCTTGGATGTTATAAGGGACACGTGAAGGGTCATCTGTGTTTAGGCAACTGTAAGGTGTCTTAGCAATACGAAGGGACTTATCATCTTATATTCGAAGGGACAAAATCATTTACCGTAGGAAACATCGAAGGGACTTGATCTTATAATCTTAAAAGGGACTTGATGATATTTTATGAAAAGGGACTTTGCTTTAAGACACCTTACTTGACCTTTTTGATTTAGGCAACATGAGGAATACCCTTAGAAAGTGTGAGATGGAGATCAAAGATCGACTTACGTGTGTGCGTGTATATGTTCATATATTTATCTTATTAAATAAGTGATTCTAAATTAATTTTAAAGCATAAACATGTTATCACTCCCTAGAATTACTAACCATGACAAGAATATTTATAAACAAATAAACGATAAAAAACTACGACTATTACAAAGCTTTTGCAGTTACATAAATATAGAAACAATTAAATAATATAAATAAATAATAAAAAGGGTTAGTAATAAAACAATTATAAGAATAAAAGGTTAGCACAAATATACAAAAATATATACAAGTTAGGAGAATATTTTTTAAATTAAACAAGTAATTTTTAAAAAATTTTAAGAAGAAAATAACGTAATTAGAATAAAAATAAACATTTATTAGATTATAAAAAACATTAAAGTTAACAAGAATTAGGGTTAGGGTTAGAGAAAATTAGGGTTTTAGAAATTAGGGTTAATCTTGTAATTGAGAAAATCAGGATTAGGGTTTTGATCATTTAATCTAAACTTAATTAAATTATGTACAAATTATAAATACATTTAATAATATAAACATATAATAAAATAAATATGCTAATTAGATTTTTCTTTTTTAAGATAATAATATGCATTTTAAAAGAATATAAAGTTTTATAAAAATACAATTTAGTTGTTATTTTAGAAAACTATTTTAATTAATTTAAAGAAAGAAAACAAAGAAAATAGCAAAATAATGGAAAAAACCTCAAAAATACAGGACCTGGGATTTGAACCCAGGTCCTTTACCTGATCAAATACGCTCCAAAACCAGCTGAGCTACTGCGCACGCTTGATGTCTATACACAACAACATTGTTTTGTTATAATCCTGTAAAACAAATGAAATTAAAACAAAAAATTGCTCTTGGCCGGATTCGAACCCAGGCCTCACATCATGTTGTACGCGTACCAAAACCACCAGAGCACTTATGCTCTTGTGAAATATAGACGCAATGTAAATAATATAAAATAAGTGAACTTTTGAATTCTGGATTTCGCGGCAGACTACTTCGTCTTCTTCCTCCGTCACTGCGAGATTACCTGCGAATTCTACCACCAATTTTCCTGCGATTTTTTGTTCGTATGAAAACCTGCGAATATAAAACTCCATACAAACAGTACAATTTCATGAAATTAATAATGTTATTGAATTCCTAATGACATATACGGTTCTTCCATGTCTTTAGAACTCATTTATGTTGGCTAAATGGTGAAACCCTAAACGAGGTCCGAAAACCCTAACTATGGCATAATCTGATTCAGTTCATGAAACTCCAATTCAATTGCCCAGAAAGCTTCAGTACAATGAAACAAACAAGGTTAGACAATCAAAATCAATTAAAAACCAATAAACTCGTGAAACCAAAAAATTCAAATATGCCATGAATATCCATTCGGTTTATGCGAATGTGGGTGTTTTAGGTGTTGTTTATGATCTAGACATGTTCAATAAACATCATAGAATGCATTGCAACCTTTAGAACACTTTAAAATCACCTCTAGCTTGAAATCTGAATTTGGTTTTTTGGATGAAATTTTGAAATTTGAGAATGCTCTTTGAGGCCCTGAATCCGTGTCTTCTTGCTTGCTATGTGTTGTATATATACCATATAATGAAAATAGGTCAAGAAATCAACCAAACTTTTGGATTTTTGGACCTTGTGCGATTGAAAAAGATTTGTCATTAAAACTTGAATTTTTTTTATCTAACATTGCTATTTAGTATGATCTGAAATATTATGGTATCAATCAAGTTTAAATGAGTATTAAGTCCTTCTAGAATCCAAATCTTTTTCAAATATATGACTTTCATATTTTATTTTAATTTAATTTGTATTTTAATGAATAAAATTCAAATAAATATTAAATAAAATATAAAAAATCAAAAAAGGTGTGGGTTGGGTCGTGCTTGGTGATATTGTAAAGATTGGATGGCAATTTGGTGGGCTCATTTAGCAAAAATTGGTTTTAAGGCCTTATTTGCTTCATAAACTTCCCAAATATTTCCCAACTTTGCAAGGGCACAAATCCATAAATTTTAATTCTATGAAGGTGTTCTTGGACATTTTGGAAAGATTAAAGAGTGCTCTAACCAACCTCTTTGGTCTCATGTCCATATCTTTTACCATTCTCAAGTTATGCTCTTTGGAAGTTGTTGACTTTTTGTTGACTTTTAAAAGGACCTATAATGTCTTAGCTCATACCTTCCAAATGAAGCATTTTTGGGCTTGGCTTGTGAGACACAAAGTTGTAGAGAATTCAATTTCCTTCAAAATGAGATTTGGATGGAAAATTTTTGATGAAGCATGTGAAAGTTATGTCTGGTCAAAGTTCAGTTGACTTTTCCTGTGAAAACCCTAATTTAGAAACTCCTGATTCTTGATGATCTGAAATCTCCTTGATGAATCATGATCAATACTTGATCAAATGATGAATTTTACTTCATATACTTGATGTTGGCAAAAAATCATGAAGTTTGACTTTGGTTTGACCACAGTTGACCTCAGTTTGACTTTTTAACTGCCTTGACTGATTTTAACCTATCTGATCATCTGACTGAGCAAATCTTTTGGGAAAGTCTTGAAACTTGACATGGGGATTCTTGAACTCATATAGGATGCTATGAAGCTCACTTGAAGCCTTGGAAGTCCATTTAGTCTGATGAAAGTCAAAACCCTAGTTTAGGATGCATTGCTTAGGAGGATGCATTGTTTGAGGGAATTGTCAAATTTTCTGACTAATTGTGAATCTTATGAACCTCTTGGGACACTTTAGTACACAATGTCTTGTCTTGTGGAGGGAAAATTTTGGGGTGCAACAGCTGCCCCTGTTCAATTTTCTGAAACCTGAGGGGTTAGATTGGTATATGTGCCAGTCGTGACCTGGAAGGTTGAAGGGGATTTAACATAAAAGCCCAAAAATTTGCACTCGCCAGTGCATAAAGTAAAGCTGATGATTAATTGTATATGCTCGAGTGGGTTTGAAGATGCCACTTGGAAGAACTGGAGATGGGCTTATAGATGTCATCCATAATATCAGGAGGTGATAATATCTTTATGTTGATACTGGATATCAGTACTAGGTCTTCGTATAGGCCGTCTCTGAATCGTTTATGCAACATGATTTGAATTGTTGAATAGACCAGTAGAATAAATCTTCGTGACGGTTATCTCTTCTAGCAATATCTTGGATTAGGGAATGGGTCTTTGTACAAACCGTTTGCCTACTCTCCAAGGACAAAAGAATATCAGGATTAATTCTTCTGAAAAATATCTTGAACTAGGGAATGGATCTTTGTATAGACCGTTTTACTACTATTCATGAACAAATAGATTAAATCTTCTGAAAATATCTTGAACTAGGGAATGGATCTTTGTACAGACCGTTTGCCTACTATTCAAGACCAGATAGATGAAATCTTCTGGAAGTATCCTGGACTAGGGAATGGATCTTCGTATAGACCGTTTGCCTACTATCCAAGGACAAAAGAGTGTCAGGATTAAATCTCCTGAAAATATCCTGGATTAGGGAATGGATCTTTGTACAGATCGTTTGCCTACTCTCCGGGGACAAAAGAGTGTCAGGATTAAATCTCCTGAAAATATCCTGGATTAGGGAATGGATCTTTGTACAGACCGTTTGCCTACTCTCCGAGGACAAAAGAGTGTCAGGATTAAATCTCCTGAAAATATCCTGGATTAGGGAATGGATCTTTGTACAGACCGTTTGCCTACTCTCCGAGGACATCTTGAGTAATGTATAGATCATTTTTGACCTGTTGTGAATTGTTGATGTTGTTTTATCTGCATATAACTATCCTGCAAGGAAAAGGTTAGTTTATGCAAGATGTATGCATGCATGTATGGCATGGTGCATCTAAGTAAATGTATTATGCATTTGTGATGGTATGATGTAAATGATGTATGTATGAATCATGCATCCTGAAGCGTCTGGATATCTTTGTATATCAATTGCTGGCTAGGGAAAATAAATCCCGATTCGTTGTTGAAGAATATGAAGAACTCGTTCCCGTCTTGTTTGATAGTATAATATTTATAACCTCCCGTCTTCGTTCGTCGAACTTTTATTGAAAGAACAAGTTCCTGAGTATCCCGACTGAGGATAAAAGAGTTGGACATAAATTCAAGGGGAGATGTAACTCGAAGCATCTATAAAGATAGATTTGCTCTACTAGGGATTTGTAGTTGTCTTGTGGGGATGAACCGGCGAAGCTTCGTTGAACTACTACCCTCGTTCGTCCTTAGTAAATACTATTACTGCATTTCATGCATTTCTGGTAAACATCAATCATATTCAAAAGCATACATACATTCAAACACAACCAATGGACGTTCCGCTTATGTAAATAGGGTAAAAGTAAATCTGGATTCAAAGATGAAATTTTATTTATACCACAAAGTGACCTATACATAGGCAAGTTTGTACAAGGAGATAGAAATCCTAGTAAGAGGAATTTGTCGTAAATTTTTTTTTACAAAACAAAGAAAATCAGCTATGTGAGAAATAATCCTATTGAGTTTCAATTCTACTATTGTCATTATCTTCAAGTATCTCATCTTCTGCTGTTGAGACGGAAACGATTGGATTGAGCTTTATCTGTTCGAGCTTGAGTTAGGTAGCACAACTGGGTGGAGTTACATGGGTGATCCAAATGAGATATAGTCATACGCTTTAATCCCTAACTTTTGCCTGGATTGCCCTTTCAGGTTTTCAATCCACCGGGATACCCTTTTTTGCCCAAGCCGCCCTTTCAGGTTTTCGACTTGCCGGGTGTACATTTTTTTTATATATATATATATCCCTAATTTTTGCCCGAACCCTTTTGGTTCGCCGGGATGCCCTTATTTTTGCCTAGGCCAGTCAACCTAGCGGGTCTCTTTTTATGCATAGTATTTTTTTAACTATGTCTGCGTTTACAGGCTGTGGGAAGTCTTCACCATCCATAGTAGTAAGTATCATGGCACCTCCTGAGAATACTGTCTTGACTACAAATGGTCCTTCATATATAGGAGTCCATTTGCCCCTAGGATCACCCTGTGGTAGTATGATTCGCTTGATTACCAAGTCACCAGCCTGATATACCTTTGGCTTAACTTTCTTATTGAAATCCTTGATCATCTGTTTCTGGTACATCTGACCAAGACAAACAGCTGCTAACCTCTTCTCATCAATCAAATTTATCTGGTCAAGTCGAGTCTGAATCCACTCATCTTCATCCAAGCCTACATCCTTCATGATTCTTAAGGAGGGTATCTGAACTTCAATGGGCAGAATTGCTTCCATACCATAGACTAAGGAGAATGGGGTTGCCCCTGTTGAAGTACGTATTGTAGTACGATAACCATGAAGAGCAAATGGTAACATCTCATGCCAATCTTTGTAAGTAACAGTCATCTTCTGAAGAATCTTCTTAATGTTCTTATTAGCAGCTTCTACTGCCCCATTCATCTTTGGACATACGGAGAAGAGTTGTGATGCTTAATCTTGAACTACGTGCAGAGATCGATAATCATAGTATTATTCAGATTAGAGGCATTATCTGTGATAATCCTTTCAGGGATGCCATACCTACATATGAGATTATTCTTAATGAATCGAGCCACCACATTCTTAGTAACAAATGCAAATGAAGCTGCCTCCACCCACTTTGTAAAGTAATCAATAGCAACCAGGATGAAACGATGCCCATTAGAAGCAGTAGGTTTGATCTCACCAATCATATCAATGCCCCACATGGAAAAAGGCCAAGGAGCAGTCAACACATTCAATGGTGATGGAGGTATATGTACTTTATCAGCATAGATTTGACACTTGTGACATGTCTTGGAATGTTGATGGCAGTCGGCTTCCATGGTAGACCAATAGTAACCTGCTCTCAATATCTTCTTTGCCATAGTATGACCACTAGAATGAGTTCCAAAGATCCCATCATGCATGTCTTCCATAATTTCTGTCGCTTCCTTCTTATCCACACAACGAAGCAAAGTTGAATCATGATTGCGCTTGTACAAAATTCCATTACTCAAGAAGAACTTAGCAGAAAACCTCCTCAGAAACTTCTTATCTTTGACAGATGCCCCTTCAGGGAACTCCTGAGCTTCAAGATATCTTTTCACTTCATAGAACCAAGGCTTCCCCTTTGCTTCTTCAGTGTCAATCTCATTGCAGTATGCAGGCTTCTCAAATCTGTCAATAGTAATCTTGGGAGCTTCATCATCCCAGCTAATCTCAAACTAGATGCCATGGTGGCTAGTGCATCTGCCAACTGATTTTATCTTCATGGAATATGTCCAAAGGTAATCTCTTCAAAATATGAGATAAAAGACAACACATGCTCTCTGTAAGGAATGAGATTATCATGCTTGGTATCCCAATCTCCTTTGATCTGACTTACTACCAGGGCTGAATCTCCATATACATCTAGGAACTGAATCTTCATATCAATGGCAGCTTTGATGCCCAGGATACATGCCTCATACTCAGCCATATTATTTGTACAATAGAAACAAAGTCTTGCAGTAATCGGGGTATGACAGCCTTCAAGGGAAATGACCACAACACCAACACCATTACCAAGTGCATTAGAAGCTCCATCAAAAACCATAGTCCATCGGGATCCTTGTTCAGGTCCGTCATATTGTCCAGGTTCTTTGGTAATAATCATAATATCTTCATCAGGGAATTTAAAACTCATTGACTGATAATCATCCACTGCTTGATGAGCTAAATGATCAGCTATAACACTTCCTTTAATGGCCTTTTGAGTAGTATATTGTATATCATATTCTGTTAAGATCATTTGCCATCTTGCTATTCATCCGGAGAGAGCGGGTTTCTCGAATATGTACTTGATTGGATCCATCTTCGAAATCAATAAGGTAGTATGAATCAACATATACTGTCTTAGTCGGCGAGCAGCCCATGTCAAAGCGCATCAAGTTTTCTCGAGCAGTGAGTATCTTGTTTCACAGTCGGTAAACTTTTTGCTAAGGTAGTATATTGCCTGCTCTTTTCGACCAGACTCGTCATGTTGCCCCAACACACACCCCATGGAGTTGTCTAATACTGTTAAGTACATAATCAAGGGTCTTCCATCAACTGGTGGCATCAAGATTGGAGGTTCTAGAAGATATCTCTTAATTTCATCAAAGGCTGTCTGGTGTAAACACCCCAAATTTGCCCTCACCCATTCACACCATGGCTTGTGATCATTTCATATGCATAAATACAATCATATCCCCTCATATCCCATTTTTGATTCACTGCATAGTTCCTAAGTCATCTGCACCTAGGGTTTGTGATCTGAGCAATCCAAGAGCTTCTTGAGCCACTCCAAAGGCCACCAATCACTTCAAAGGGGTCCATATGTGTTCAAGTATCATATTGCATCCTCTCAGAGTCAAAATTCCAAGGAATCACAAGAACTAGGGGTTTGAATGGATGCAGAGCCAAGTTTGACTGCACAGTTGACCTAAAATTAGGGTTTTGGTTTCAGAGGCCATAACTCCAAATTTTTTGGTCATTCTTGTTTCCATTGGTCTCTATATGGTATAGGGAGTATGCATATCAATTTTCATGAAGAAATTCCATGGGGAAGTCATCTGATCAAGGGTTGACTTTTCAGACAAGTCAGTGTAAAATCAGGGCATCTGAGGCCCCCAATGACCCAACCAATGGGTGATCTTCATCATTTTGAGTGTATATGATCTTTATTTGATCATGGAAGAGGTTTGAAGTTCACAAAAATCAAGAATTTGGAAGTTTTGCAAATGTTGACTTTTTGGGCATAGTTGACTTTTCAAGTATGCTTCATTTTAGGTCATTTTTCAAGCCTTGATCCTTGATCCAAAAATGCTTCAAATGGAAAAACCTTGGTCATGAAAGTTGTAGATCTCATCTTTCCCTTTTCAAAAAGTACAAGAACATGATCAAACTCTTCTTGGATCAAAAGTTATGGTGTGACAAAGTTAGCAAAAATCATTGATTTTCAAGGCATGCTTCAAATGTGAATTTTGCAAAATCATGAACCAAAGCCAATTGTAACTTCTAGTTCACTTCAAACCAGTATGCAAGCATTCTACATGTCCTAAAAAGTCAGAATTGGACCAAGGTTCACATGTCCATAGTTCATGTAACAAGGCATTTTTCACAAAGTTTCAAAAAAGTAAGCAACTTGCAAAACCACTCATCACACTTCACCAACTAGTTGCCTTGGCTGCTGAACCTCCCTAGCTTCACTCTCATGCCATGCTGCGCCAGCACATACTCATGTACCAAGCTATAACTTAGCCCATGCCTCTCTTACAAAGAAGTTGACATTTTGCAAAAGGTGACTTACCTATCACAGCAGGCCATGTCACATCACCCAGCCAATTAGATTTGTTTATACTTTCCATTTGCAAGCTAGACATAACACTAAGCAAGGCTGAAACACTTGATACCATCACATTCACAAAACACACCCCAGCTGCAAATTGCTTCGAATCTCTCTGCCCAGCCACAAAACACTCAAACCATTTTCACCATTCAACTCACCATGCCTCATTGAGTAGAAACCAGCAAGAACACAAGCCTGAAACAAGCCATAACTCCATTTCACCATTTTCACTCCATAAAGCAAAAGCTTTCGAATCTGCTTCTACAAGCCAAGAACACTCAAACAAACTCCACACATCAACTCACCTTGCTCCCCTGACCAGAAACCACCCACTACTTTGGCCTGAAACCCTCCATAACTCAAATACGATTTTCACATTCCCTTGGTCAGAGCTTCTGCAAACTCACTCAAGAGGCTGTTTAAACTCCAACCAAGTGTGCAAAGCTTCTAAGGGGGGTCATTGGGACCTGTTTGAGCTAAAGAACCATCCAGAAAGCTCTTGAATCAAAAGCTCCATCTCAGGTGACTCCATGAACTTTTTTTCCAGAACTCCATTTTCTTGTTAGAATCTTGTTTTGTATGTTGCACTGATCGTTGGGATCTATTTACTTTTGGAAATGAGCAAGAAATGAGTATGTTATGGTGTTCTGAAAGTTTGACCTAGAAATTTCTTTGCTTCGATTCTTGTTTGTGTGTGAGTTTAAACATGATTTGATGCTGGATTCGTGCTTAGGGTAGTTAGTAGATGATTTCTGGAGAGTTAGAGCTTCTAAAATGGCCTGGGGAGAGAGATAGCATTTTGAGGTGAACGGAGAAGATGACCGGAACACTGTTCCGGTCATCTGAAAGTGATTAACGGCAGGGTTAGGGTTTTAAGCATTGATTAGCGAAATTTGAATCTGAGCCGTGAGATGTGGCGCGCAGTCAATTCCCGCGCGTGTAACTTTGAACCTGGCACGTTGGATCTGATTACTTCTCATTAATTCATTAAAAATTCATTTATTTTCATTTTCTTTTCATTAGTTTTGCACAATTATTTTAAAATAGTAAAAAGTCCTAAAAAATTATGAAACTTTTTCTCTTAAGTTTTATTATTTTTTATGACACAAAAATATTTTCATTTTATTTTTTATCATTAAAAAAGTATTTTTAAATATTTAAAAGATTATTTTTAATTGATTAATGAGAATTAATTTATTAAAAATACTTTTAAGTATTTAAAAATCACCAAAAAATTCATGAAATGTTCTAAGACATTTAGAAACATTGTCCAACCTTCAAACCAAATTTCTTTTTTGATCTTGATGCACTTTGAGAATTTTCCATTGAATTAAATCATTTTTTGTGCATTATTTTGATCCAAAGTTCAAAAATTCATTTCTGCCTATTCATGAAGAGTTGGACATTGATTCTTTTTGCATTGTTTTGAGTTTGGCATGTAGTTTCTAGGATTAAATGGCCATGTTTTGATTCCTCATTTTCATTTTGTTTGGCATTTCTTTTGTTTAAGAGCCCTAAAAACCCTAATAACTTAGAAAAATCATAACTTGAGTTTGGTTAAGAGTTGAGACCTCCCCTTTGGACTTTGGTTTAGTATGGGATTAAGGTTTCTTTGGGTGGCATTTTCCATTTTTTATCTTAGGGTTTGCTTCTGTTTTTGGTTTTTGTTTGATGTTTGGATCATAAACCCTAATTTGGGCTTCCATTTGCATCCTTCTTGCATTCTCTTGTATAGCATGACTTGCCATGACATTTTATGCATCCATTTGACCCATTTGACATCATAAGACATATTAAAAGCATGTTTGATCATTGCATCTTGCATTTGCCATGTTGTATGCCATATGCATTTCATGACTTGTCATGTATGATCATGGTTCCAAACTTGCTTCATTTGCATCCACATGTTTGTATGATCATTCTCATGTCTTGATTCATGTTTGCATCATCTCATAGCATCATTATCATCTCATATATGCTTCTGGTTTTGATTTGCATCATACCATTTCATTCCATTTGGCATTGCATTGCATTTTCTTTTCTAACATTTCAGGTGGTAAGTGCTTTGAGAAGTGAATTTGCCTTCATTTCTCATAACTCTTCTTTTCATCTCTCTTGCATCCATGCTGCATTTTTATATGTATTTGAGTTTGAGCTTGCTCATTCTTCTTCTTCCCACCTTCTTTCTTCAAGTGACTTGACTTCTTGAATGAAGCAAGTCACTTTGCTTCTCTTGATCCTTTCATCTGCTTCCTGGTGGTTCCATTGAAGATCTTCTCTTGCAAACCTCACAAACCTTAGGAACAACCAAGCATGACAATGATTAGGGTTTTGATTAGTCTCCCTTTTTAGTTTTACCTTTGTGTCTCTCTTGAGTCTTCTCTTCTCATCTCATAATCAGGGACTAAACCCTAAAGGTTTTAAGGCTTTGTGATTAAGCTTATGCCTGCATCCTTCTCTTAGGATGGAGTGTATAACTTTAATCCTAAGTGTTAAACCCTTAATGTGTTTAACTCCTTAATCAATCCACTTAATAATCATCAAGACATCACACTTGTAACTTGGGCCTTGCATTAGGGTTCTAATTCTTCCTTAACTGGTTAAGAAGTCCCCCTCAAGGACTAACCCTAGTGTTAATGGACAAGTCCCCCTCAAGTTGTCTTACAAATCATAAAATTCACTTCATCATCATACCATTAAATAAAATCCACTTAATCAAAGGCTTGTTTTGTCATGAGTTTAATCCCTAATCATGGATTAAGTTGAGGAGCTTTCCTCAACCTAAACATTCTCATCTATTATCCTTCTATTAGGATGGTGTAATGAGTCTGTTTAATCCCTGATTATGGCTTAATCTCATTACTTAACACTAAACAAAAACACCAAAAAACATCTAAATAATCACAAGTAGGTTAATGATCTTAATCCTACACCAAAGGTGTTTAAGTGTGAGAATCTGACTTCACACTTAAAGTACTCTCATTACCCCTAATCAGAGGGAAGATGTGATGAGTTTACTAAATCCATTGGTTTAGGCTTAAGCTCATTAACTTATGACAAACTTTCAAAAGAAATAAAAGACTGAAAACATCAAAAACAAACAATAATCGTCTCCTCCGGGATTCTTTTCTCACCTCATTCACTCACAAACGAGAACTTGCTTCTTCTGTCTAATGCAAGACAGTTTGCACCTGAGCCAGACAGGTCATACACTTGAGCATAGACAAGCAAGCAGTTCACAAGTCAATTCATCTTTCAGTCTCTTTGGGTCGAACTACGGTGTTCTGACTTCCTCATTGCACGAGAGGATACGTAGGCATAACTTAACAGTTATCGAACAAAAGTCTATGTATATTCCCCCTCTTTCAGCTTCATTCTTTTAGCCTCATGATCTTGAGCATACTCTCATCCTTACACTGACACTGTACATTTATACACTTCACATTCTTTCTTTACACTGACACCTGTACATTCCTTTCCAGCTATTTTATACACAAATTGCACTGACACTACCCCTTTAAAACACAAATCTTTTAAGCGTGGATCCCGTCGAGTACGACGGACAATCTGGGTGCTAATACCTTCCCAGGTTGTAACCAACCCCCTTTCTCAGTCTCTCTGGTTCGCAACCGTCTTATCCATCTTTTTCTAGGCCTATGCAGCATTGCCTTTCCTCCGGGATAAAAATGCCTAGCTGGCGACTCTATTCATCTCCAGTGAGTTCACGGCTGTGTGTTCTCATTGTCCCTCTCGCCGACCGTTCGCGTCTGTACCTTCATCTGATCCATTTCATTTGTCGGGAGCGACAGCTTGGCGACTCTGCTGGGGACCCTTATATTGCAACCAGGGCTTCTAGTTCTTTTTGTGGGTTCCTCCTAGCGCTTGATTGATTTGTGTTTACTGGGGTGTTATGTGCTTATTTGTGTTTGTATACTTGTATTTATTTTTGCTTTATGTACAGTTGCTTTACTGCTTTCTTTATTGCTTTTGCATTATATCATATTGTCATACTGTGCTGCTGGCTGGATCTGTTGTTTGTTTTGGTGGGTGGGTGATTCATTGAGAGTTAAGGTCCTATACCTGGGACCTGAGTGACACCTAGGCTAGAGTGAATCATATTCTTTCCCATTCCATTTCGGTTTGGTGCGGGAATATGAAACACGGTTCAGATATGGGTTTCTTCTTGAGAACTCTGTGTTGCAGATTTCCTGCAATGCTAGGGCTATCTGGGAAGCCTGCTAAGTCTGGATGACCTTTAGTATTGACCTTCAGAAACTGAGGTGAATTAGAGGAGGAACTTTTATGGTTATTGTAAACACTGTACCTCCGGGTTAGAAGTGTTTACACTTCTCATAACTGATCCAAGTCTGAGGATCCTTGTTTTAGAACACCACCTGTGAGGGGGTTGGGCTGTTTACAGGTTTGCAGGTACCTTGACCTCAGAATACCCTGTTACTTTGATTGTTTAAGAGTACTTCAATTTGGGACAGTTCTTGTGATTCTAAAACCCTGGATATGTGGCTCTTTATTTGAGTCCCCCACCTTGGTTACTGGATTCATAGACCTCCAACTGGAATTCTTGAACACACTTGGACCTATATCAGGGCATTTTGATCAGATCCAGCTCAGTCACAGACCCTTGCATTTCATTTGCATACATAATCATCGCATCATATTGACATTTGCTTATTTGTGTTTCAGGGTATCCATTTTCATCTGGTTTTGGTTTTGACCCCATCTTCAGTATTGACTTGTCTTCATCAGCTATCTGCTTCAGTTATCACCTGCACCAGCCAATCAGTGGCCCCTTCTTCAGTATTATCATCAGCACCTATCTCTACTCAGTCTTCAGCATCATGGCCCCTAAAAAGAGCAATATCACCTATCACTTCTTCCAGCCAGAGCTATCAGATATCAGGAGGATTCAAACCCTGATCACTCCAGATCACATACCATTGTTCAGGGAAAGTTATGGAGATATACTTGATATGGTCATGGATCTGGACCCATCACAGAGAAGCTTGATCCACACCTGCATTCAGTTTTATGATCCTCCACTGAGATGTTTTACTTTTCAAGACTTTCAGTTGGGCCCCTTATTGGAAGAGTACTCCTCATTAGTTGGTATACCTATCAGAGGTGGAATCCCTTTCAACCCTGAGATGGTCTTTCCTGCTAATGGAGAAGTAGCAAAGGCTTTGCATCTGGAACCTGTCCTGATTGAGCAGCATATGACTTCTAAAGCTGGGATCCCTGGTTTCCATCTGGATTTCTTGATCTCTCAAGCTACCCTGAAAGCTTCTCTAGGAGAATGGAAAGCTGTTTGTGCTTTACTGGCCTTGAGTATATATGGAATTGTATTGTTTGCAGATGAGCCTCGATTCATTAGCAAGAATGCAATCCATCTGTTCATCTTGAAGAACCCAGTGCCAACTTTATTGGGGGATCTTTACTATTCAGTGCATCAGAGGAATGAAAAGCAGAGGGGGAGATTAGTGAGGTGTTGTGCTCCATTGTTCCACACTTGGCTTCTCAGGCATCTACCCAGGACAGATGCATTTTTAAACCCTCATCAGCAAAGCAACTGGGCTAAGAGACTCACTGTTCTAACTTCAGCTGACATCAGATGGTGCACTCAGAGCACCAAGGGTAGGGATATCATCACCAGCTGTGGGCATTTTCCTAATGTGCCTTTGGTAGGAGTTAAGGGCAGTATTAATTACAATCCTCTGCTGTTCAGAAGGCAACTGGGCTATGCACTGGTCCACACTCCTAGGGCACAGGACTTGGTTGAGACCCTCTATTGTGAGAACAAGATTAGTTTGACTGTTGTTAGGCAGGCTGCTTGGGCCTGGGATAATGTTCAAATCAAGGGAATAACCATTCTGGGGAAGTGCAACAATGTGGCATCAGCACAATATTATGAGTGGTCCCGTGCCAGGGCCCAATTCTCTGGAATGCCCTTTACCATAGAAGATATGCCTGAGTCATCTTCAGCACCACCCCCTACCACTATCAGTTTGGAGGAGTATGGGGGCTTGAAGGAAAGGAATGAGAAACTAACCCAGGGCTTGCAGAAGACCCTCCGGGAGAGGAGTGAAGGTATGAGGGAGATTGAGAGGTTGGAGAAGTTGAGAGTGGAGCATTTGACTAAGATTGAGAAATCTGGGGATTACATTAAAAAGTCAAAGGCTGGAGAACAAATTCTGAAGAATGCTTGCAAGGAAGCCCAGTTCCAGAGAGCAAGGACAGACTTGTATTTGAAGGAGAGTCAAGCCCGGTGGGTCAGGATCACCGAGGCTCGTACTCTAGAGGACAAGAGAGTTCAAGACAAGATGGAGCAACTGGAAGCTAGTGCAAAAGAACAGCAAGAAGCCCTGGCAGCAACCCAGAGGGAGATATCAGAGCTGAAGATCAAAGCAGGGGTGAAGAGGTCCAAGGACCAAACTCAGCACAAGAAGCTAACAGCAGCTGTTACGACCCGGAATCTCCTCATCAGGAATCTCACGGAGCGTCCGGCTGATCCTGTGACCGAAGCACTTCTCAAGGAAGTTCGTGAGGATGAGTTTGGTCTTGGTGTTTGACCATTTGTTTGTTGTTGCTTTCTTTCCGTGTACTTTTATTTTCTTGTAATGTATTTTGACCCCTTAGAGGGCTTGTGTTGTAAAATGAACAAGTTGTATTATTTCACCTTCTGTAATATATTTGTGTTAGTTTGCTTCATCTGAGTTTTCTTCAAGCAACAACAACAGCATCTTCAAGGGTCTGGAAGGGTCAAAACTGAATGCCAAGCCGGATACCTTGAGAACAAATAAGCATACTGCATTGCATGCTAACACTTTTGTTTGTTTTGTAGGTTTTTGTTTTATTGCCACTAACTCTGTTGTGATGTTCAGGAACTATTGCTCGTCGCCGGGTATTTCCCCTCAATCGTCCGCACCGTTATCCAACCCGAAACAACCTTCCGGGAATTCAAATGGATCAGGTACAGCAGGACCTGGCAGAGGTTAGAAATCAAATGGCAAATGAAAGGCTAGAGATGAGGAATCAAATGACTCAGTTCATGGATGTTATGAACAACATGGCTCAGAGCCAAGAAAGACTGAGGGCCATGGTGGAAAGGCAAAATCAAGAGGATCCACATATAGGGACTGCCGGCACCAGTAACAATGAAAGGGTGCAACCTCATGTAAACCCCCATGTATTTGGACCACACCTCCATCCTGAGGTCAATATCCCTGCAAATGTTCAAGGGACAGCCACTGCAGCCAGGGTACTTCAAGAAGACCCCCAAGAGGATCAATTCACAGTAATGGGTGCTGGGGAGGAAGCTTATGATAGAAGATTGGATGAGATAGCTGAGAAATTGAGGTCCTTAGAATCTCAAAACTCTTTGGGCTTCGATGTCATGGACATGGGCTTGGTAGACGGGGTCAGGATCCCCCATAAGTTCAAGCCTCCTTGCTTTGAAAAATACAACGGGACTTCATGCCCCCGGACTCATTTACAGTCATTTCTGGGAAGGCTGAAGGCCTATACTATGGATGAGAAGCTCTGGATGTTCTATTTCGAAGACAGCTTAACTGGAGCGTCAAGAGAATGGTACTCTCACTTGACAAGGGCAACTATCAGATGCTGGAAGGATTTGGCAGAAGCCTTCATTAGACAGTATCAGTACAATCTAGACATGGCACCCAACAGGACTCTCCTAATGGGAATGTCACAGTCGTCAAGGGAAAGTTTCCGAGAATATGCCCAGAGATGGAGGCAATTGGCCGCTGCTGTTCAGCCACCTATGTCTGAAAGGGAAATGGCAGATATGTTCATGAACACCCTTCAGGGAACATATATTGACAGGTTGGCTGCTTTCTCTTCCACTAGCTTTGCAGATGTTGTCATAGCCGGGGAGAGGATTGAAAGCTTGTTAAAAATGGGAAAGATCTCAGACAACGGTGCAAGCTCGTCCAGTAGTACAAGAAAGCCTTTTGCGGGCCCGAGAAGAACTGGCGAGACCAATGCCATCCATTCAAACAGGGGCAGGCCCCAATATGTTCAAAGGTCAATAGCAGCAGTCACCATTCCTGCTCCAGCTCATCCTCAACCCGTCTATCAACCTCCGCAGCAAAACTATCAGCCGCAACCTCAGTACCATCAGCAAAATCAGTATCCTCCAAGGAATTACAACAACAGCAACACCAACAACAACAGTCAACAAAGGCCATTTCAGCAAAGGTCGTCTCAAGCTAACAGGGTGATCGATCCGATCCCTATGCCATATGCTACCCTGCTGCCACAACTCCTGAAACTCAACCTAGTTGAGCTAAGGACGCTGGCACCTCCAGATCCCAACAGTCTACCCAGGAACTATGACTCCAATGCTAGGTGTGCTTTTCATTCAAACGCACCTGGCCACAGTACAGAAAAGTGCAGAGCCCTGCATATGAAGGTACAAGACCTGGTAGACTCCAAGGCTCTGAATTTCGCACCACCGCCCAATGTCAACAAAAATCCCATGCCAAATCATGGTGGTCCCCGAATTAACGCTATTGAAGAAGACAAACCGTCTTATTTAATAACCAATGTGGGACAGATCAGGACACCATTGGTGGAAATCAAAGCTCAGCTCCTGGAATGTCAAATGTTCCCGGGGTGTGAGTTGGGTTGTGCTTACTGCAATATCTCTGTAAATGGGTGCGATAATTTGAGGAATAGCATAGATGGCCTTATTCAGAGTGGCCAGCTTCAGATCACCACATCATTTCCAACAAATCCAGCAATCTCATCAGCAACGGTTTCAGAACCTCCTACAACTGCAACAACTATTGTTCCTGACAATTCTTCGGCTTCATCAACAAGTACTTCATCTATCATCTCAACTGATCAGTTTTCAACAAATTTTCCTGCTACAACTTCAGCTTCACTCCATTTCGAACCTCCTACAACAACAACATCCATTCTTCCGCCAATGTCTCCTACAACTCCAGCAACAAATCATGAAGATGTCTCTACTGTCACAATATTTTATGATCCTGAGAACAACTCTGCCTACCATTCAGAAGGTGCTGCTCCCATCAGAGCACCAGTTACAATCTATTATGATCCACAAACAATCACAGTCCCTTCAGCAGCAGCAATCAGTCCAGTCACTATTACGGTGCCTGGACCAGTACCATATGAAAGCAATAGGGCCATCCCTTGGCACTATGGCTCTGACGTATACTGCGAAGGAAAAAGAATCACTCTTGAAACATCAACACCTGCACCACAGATAGACAATGTGGGAGGAGGCGGAGGCTTCACTCGAAGCGGACGTCTTTTCTCCCCACAAATTCAGAGGCCCACTGCCGAGGCAGAAGCTGCTGCCAAGGCAAAAGGGAAGAGCCCTGTGCAGGAAGATCAAGCTGTTAAAGAAGCCTTGAAGACACCGTTCGATCAAGAAGTTGATGAGTTTATGAGAATCATCAAAAAGAGTGATTACAAAATAGTGGATCAGGTTCATCAGACGCCTTCCAAGATCTCAATCCTATCATTGCTCATGTGCTCCGAAGCCCATCGGAATGCACTACTCAAAGTCTTGCACGCAGCTTACGTGCCTGAAGAGATCACTGTCAATCAGCTGGAAGCAGTAGTGGGAAATGTTAATGCTAGTCACGGGCTAGGGTTCACCAATACTGATTTGACAACGGAAGGCCGCAACCATAACAGAGCCTTGCACATAACCATGGAATGCAAAGGTGCTGTCCTTTCTCATGTGCTGGTGGACACGGGGTCATCCCTTAATGTCCTACCTAAAAAGGCTTTGGTGAAGCTAGAGTATGACGGATTGGCGTTGAGACCCAGCAACCTGGTGGTGAGAGCCTTTGATGGCTCAAAGAGATCGGTTCTGGGAGAGATTGGGCTGCCCGTAACGATTGGCCCGCAGACTTTCACAACTATCTTCTATGTGATGGACATTCAGCCCGCCTACAACTGTTTGTTGGGTAGGCCATGGATTCACGCTGCTGGCGCCGTGACCTCTACCCTTCACCAGAAGTTAAAATATGAGTGGGAGGGTCAGATCGTTACAATCTGTGGAGAAGAGGACATTTTTGTCAGCCACCTGGCTACCTATAAGTACATTGAGATGGATGGGGAGATCCATGAAACAATGAGCCAGGGGTTTGAAGCCTTGAATGTGAATGAAACATCTGCTGTATCTGGTACTCCAATATCATCATACCAACAAGCCCGGAAGGTTGTTGAGGAAGGAAATGCCCAAGGCTGGGGCAAGCTACTACCGGTGAAGAAGAAAGAAGACAGATTTGGGTTGGGTTACAAACCAACTCAACAAGATCAAGCAGCGGCTGCAAAAGAGCCCAATTTTGTGAGTGGGGGATGCTTACCCCTGATGCTATCAACTGTCTGGAAGACGAGCTGGAAGAAGAACGCAACCTGGAAAACTGGATTCGTCCAAAGATCCCGGGGAGCAGTGTCTCAAACTGGTCTTCCCAGGAAATTATAAGAGTTACTCATGCAGAGTAATTATTATTTCCTGTATTTTTATAAGCATGCATCAAAGTCTTGCATCTTGCCCAGGATGACCAGACTCATTTTGTAATCAGGGCCATCTGTACTTTTTTGTGCAAACAAGATTAATTAATGAAATATCAGACATCTTTTTGCAAACGAGTCTTTTTCTTTTCGTTCACTGTTTTTCCATTTTTTCTTTTTGTACAAAAAATAAATGGCGGTGTTTTCAAAATGACAACTTCATTTCACTTTTCTAAATAAAGATTAAAATCAAATCACTAAAATGAACCAACTTAACCCTTGCAGAGAGTGCCTTCCAGACAGCACCGACAACAACACGGCTATGACTTCGTATGACTTTGACAATCCAATCAATCAAGCTGACGAAGGGGTTGAAGAAGAATATGAGCTTCCTGAAGAGCTAGCCAGGTTGTTAAGACAAGAGGAAAAGGTTATTACTCCTCACCAGGAGGAGGTTGAGGTGATTAATCTTGGTACAGAGGAAGACGTGAAAGAGGTTAAAATCGGGGCCTGCCTGCAAGACTCAGTGAAGAGACAACTGATTGATCTGCTTCAAGAGTATGTGGACGTGTTTGCTTGGTCGTATCAAGACATGCCAGGGTTGGATACCGACATTGTTGTACACAAGCTGCCTTTGAGAGAAGAGTGCCCACCGGTCAAACAGAAACTGCGCCGTACTCGTCCAGACATGGCTATGAAAATCAAGGAAGAGGTACAAAAGCAATGGGACGCCGGGTTCCTTGCTGTAACTAGCTATCCGCCGTGGGTTGCTAATATAGTACCTGTGCCTAAGAAGGACGGCAAAGTAAGAATGTGTGTTGACTACCGGGACCTGAACAGAGCCAGCCCGAAAGATGATTTCCCTTTACCTCACATTGACGTATTGGTTGATAATACGGCTCAGTTCTCGGTATTCTCCTTCATGGACGGATTTTCAGGATACAACCAGATCAAGATGTCACCTGAAGACATGGAGAAGACAACATTCATCACACCTTGGGGCACGTTCTGCTACAAAGTAATGCCATTTGGGCTCAAGAATGCCGGTGCGACGTATCAACGGGCTATGGTAACATTATTCCACGATATGATCCATAAAGAAATAGAATGTTACGTGGATGATATGATTGCCAAGTCCCTTACTGAAGAGGACCATCTGGTAAATCTGCTCAAATTATTCAAGCGTCTGAGGAAGTATCAACTGAAGCTGAACCCCAACAAATGCACATTCGGGGTGCGATCCGGTAAGCTGCTGGGTTTTATTGTAAGCGAAAAAGGGATTGAAGTTGACCCTGATAAAGTCAAAGCCATCCAAGAGATGCCTGCACCGAAGACAGAGAAAGAAGTCTGAGGGTTCTTAGGTCGATTGAACTACATCTCACGGTTCATATCTCACCTTACAGCAACCTGTGAACCCTTGTTCAAGCTGTTAAGAAAAGAACAGACGGTCAGGTGGAACGAAGACTGCCAGAAGGCTTTTGACAAGATCAAGGAATATCTGCAAGAGCCTCCAATCCTTATGCCACCAGTTGAAGGAAGACCTCTGATAATGTACTTGACAGTATTAGAAGAGTCGATGGGGTGTGTGCTGGGCCAACATGACGAGTCTGGTCGAAAAGAGTATGCAATATACTACCTAAGCAAAAAGTTTACCGACTGTGAACAACGTTATTCACTGCTCGAGAAAACTTGTTGTGCTTTAGCGTGGGCTGCTCGCCGACTGAGACAGTATATGTTGACCCACACTACCTTACTGATCTCAAAGATGGACCCAGTCAAGTACATATTTGAGAAGCCAGCACTTACCGGACAGGTTGCAAGATGGCAAATGATTCTCACAGAATACGACATCCAATACACTTCTCAGAAAGCCATCAAGGGCAGTGTACTATCTGAATATCTTGCTGAGCAACCCATTGATGATTACCAGCCTATGAGGTTTGACTTCCCTGATGAAGACATCATGTTCATTAAAGCAAGAGATCATGAAGAGCCTATTCACACTGAAGGGCCCGACCTGGAAGAAGAATGGACTATGATGTTTGATGGGGCTGTTAACATGAATGGTCGTGGTGTTGGTGCAGTACTCATTACACCTAAAGGAGTTCACATGCCTTTCTCGGCAAAGCTCACCTTTAACTGCACTAACAACGAAGCTGAATACAAAGCTTGCATTATGGGTCTTGAGGAAGCCATTGACCTCAGGATCAAGACATTGACCGTATTCGGGGATTCAGCTCTGGTAATCAATCAGACCAACGGCAAATGGTATACACACCTGTCGCTCCCGACAAATGAAAATGGATCATATGAAGGTACAGACGCGAACGGTCGGCGAAGGGAACAGTGAGAACACACAGCCGTGAACTCACTGGAGATGAAAAGAGTCGCCAGCTAGGCATTTTTATCCCGGAGGAAAGGTAATGCTGCATAGACCTAGAAAAATATGGATAAGACGGTCGCGAACCAGAGAGACTGAGAAAGGGGGTTGGTTACAACCTGGGAAGGTATTAGCACCCAGACTGTCCGTCGTACTCGACGGGATCCACGCTTAAAAGATTTGTGTTATAAAGGGGTAGTGTCAGTGCAATCTGTGTATAAAATAGCTGGAAAAGATATACAGGTGTCAGTGTATGATGTATAAGTGATATGAAGTATGAAAGTGTCAGTGTAAGAACAAGAATAAGATGCTCATGATAATGAGGCTCAAAGAATAATGCTGGAAGGAGGGGGAATATACAGAGACTTTTGTTCGATAACCGTTAAGTTATGCCTACGTATCCTCTCGTGCAATGAGGAAGTCAGAACACCGTAGTTCGACCCAAAGAGACTGAAAGGATTGACTTGTGAACTGCTTGCTTGTCTATGCTCAAGTGTATGATCTATCTGGCCCAGATGCTACTGTCTTGCATTAGACGGAAGAAGCGAGTTCTCGATTGTGAGTGAAGATGATGAGAAAAGAATCCCGGAGGAGACGATTATTGCTTGTTTTTGAGTTTTCAGTCTTTTATTGCTTTTGAAGGTTTGTCATAAGTCAATGAGCTTAAGTCTAAACCAATGGATTAGTAAACTCATCACATCTTCCCTCTGTTTAGGGGTGATGAGAGTACCTTAAGTGTGAAGTCAGATTCTCACACTTAATTACCTTTGATGTAGGATTAAGATCATTAACCTACTTATGATTATTTAGATGTTTTTGTGATTTTGTTTAGTGTTAAGTAATGAGATTAAGCCATAATCAAGGATTAAACAGACTCATTACACCATCCTAAAAGAAGGATAATAGATGAGAATGTTTAAGCTGAGGAAGACTCCTCAACTTAATCCATGATTAGGGATTAAACCCATGACAAAACAAGCCTTTATTAAGTGGATTTTAGATTAATGGTGTGATGATGAAGTGAATTTTATTGTTTGTAAGACAACTTGAGGGGGACTCGTCCATTAACACTAGGGTTAGTCCTTCTTAACCACTTAAGGAAGAATTAGAACCCTGATGCAAGGCCCAAGTTACAAGTGTGATGTCTTGATGATTATTAGATGAATTGATTAAGAGATTTAAACACCTTAAGGGTTTAATACTTAGGATTAAAGTTATACACTCCATCCTAAGAGAAGGATGCAGGCATAAGCTTAATCACAAAATCTTAAAGCCTTTAGGGTTTAGTCCCTGATTATGAGATGAGAAGAGAAGACTCAAAGAGAGACACAAAGGTAAAACTATGAGGGGAAACTAATCAAAACCCTAATTCATTGTCATGCTTGGTTGTTCCTAAGGTTAGTGAGGTTTGCAAGAACAATCTTCAAAGGAGCCACCAAGAAGCAGATGAACAAGATCAGGAGAAGCAAAGTGACTTGCTTCATTCAAGAAGTCAAGTCACTTGAAGAAAGAAGGTGGGAGAAGCAAGAATGAGCAAGCTCAAACTCAAACACATGTATAAATGCAGCATGCTATGCAAGAGAGATGAGAAGAAAAGTTATGAGAAGTGAAAGCAAATTCACTTCCCAAGTTTACTTACCACCTGAAATGTTAGAAACAAATGCAATGCAATGCTAAATGAAATGACATGATGCTAGGCCAAACCAGAAGCATGCACATGATGACTATGATGTTATGAAGTGCTGCAAACATGAGACAAGGCATAGGGATGTCCATACAAAGTCATGGATGCAAATGATGCAAGTTAAGGAACATGAATAAACATGAAATGTCATGAAGCATACAAGACAAATGGTATGGCAAAGATGTAATGCAATGATCAATGATGCTTCATACATGTCTTAAGATGTCAAATGAATCATAAGAATGCATAAAATGCAATGGCAAGTCAACTTATGCAAAAGAATGCAAGAAGGATGCAAAAGAAAGCCCAAATTAGGGTTTATGGATCAAACATCAAACACAAACCAAAAACAGAAGCAAACCCTAGGATAAAAAATGGAAAATGGCACCCAAAGAAACCCTAGACCTATGATGAATCCCTGCCCAAAGGGGAACTCCCAACTCTTTACCAATCTCAAGATATGATTTTTGCAAGTTATTAGGGTTTTTTAGGGTTCTTATCAAAACAAATGCCAATCAATTGGAAAATGCAAGATCAAATCATGGCCTTTTTAACCTTGAAAATACATGTCAAATGGAAAGCAATGCAAAAAGAATCAATGTCTCAACCTTCACCAATAGGCAGAAATGAATTTTTAAACTTGTGATCAAAATAATGCACAAAATGAGATTTAATTCAATGAAGAATTCTTAAAATGCATCAAGATCAAAAAAGAAATTTGGTTTGAAGGTTGGACAATGTTTCTAAATGTCTTAGAACATTTCATGAATTTTTTTGTAATTTTTAAATACCTAAAAGTATTTTTAATTAATTAATTCCCATTAATCAATTAAAAATAAACTTTTAAATATTTAAAAATACTTTTTAAGTGATAAAAAATAAAATAAAAATGTTTTTGTGTCATAAAAATTAATAAAACCTTAAAGAAAAAGTTTCATAATTTTTATGATTTTTTAACTATTTTAAAATAAATGTACAATTTAAATGAAAAAGAAATGAATTAAAATTAAAAGAAAATGAAAGTAATCAGATTGGATGGTTGGGATTGATCCTGGATTTAAAAGCATTGACTGCGCGCCAGAATGAGAGGCCCAGATTGTTTCTGATTAAATTAACTAAAATATGATTAATTAACCCTAACACGTGGATTAGGGTTAATCAAAGAGATCCTGGCCCTTCCCTTGCGCGCGTAGTCAATCAAATTCAACGCATCCTACGGCCAATATTCAAACCAGCATTAATTATGGGATTAAACCCTAATCACACTCAGGTGGCCGGAGAAGACTTCCGGTCGTCTTCTCCGGCCAGAAGCTCACCTGAAAATCTTCAAAATTCCTAAAAACGTAACATAAATGAAATCTAAGACCAGGGAAATGATCCTCTCACTCTCACGAATCAAACCCCTAACCTAAAACAAATTTATCTTTCCTAAATCATCTGAATCGAAGAGGGAAAGTTCTAGGGTTCGTAAGCTTCAAACACAAATTAAATTCTCAAAACACAACCATTTCAAAAACTAAAAGCATCAGGATGATCAGGAGAGCATAAAGAACAAGTTTGTAACAAGAAAAATCATTTCTGGAAAAATTAATTTCGAGCTACCTGAGATTTGCAACTTTCAATTTAGGAACTTTCAGGCCTCTTCCTTCAGTGCAAGCTGCTCCTCTTGGTCCACCAAGTGTGTTTGAATGCTCAAAATGAGTTTGTGTTGGCTGGAAAAGAAGATTCGAAAGGAACTGCTTCAGTTCAGTCAACAATGGCAGATGAGATTCTGGCACTCTCAGGCTGTGAAAAGGGGTTGTTTGTGATCTATGAAGTGTGTTGAGAAGGTTTGTGGTGTTGGTTGGTGTGTTTGTGAGCTAGGATAAGAGTTTCGAATGAAACTGCAGTTTGAGGTGAATGATGGCAATGGAGTTTTCAGGCTTGTTTTTGGCTTATGCTTGGGATGTTTCTTGTCTATGAGGTGTGGTGAGTTGAGTGATGATGAGAGTTCTAGTGTTTGAAGACTGTGGAGAGTGATTCGAATGAACTTGCAATGAGGTGAGTTTTTGTGTGAGTGTTCAATCTTGTTGTTTCAGCCTTGGTTCCCATGTCTTATGGCCAGCAAATTGATTCAATAAACAATTGCAAGTGGCTGGTGGATGTGACCTGGCCTGCAGAGATAGGTGTGGCTACTTTTGCTCAAAGTCCACTTTTGTGTAAGATAGGGCATGGCTCAAGTTTAGGCAAGTACAAGTTGGGTTCTGGTGCAGCATGGTGAGTGTGAGAGGCTGGCTTGACCCAAGGCTCAATGCAGCAAGTTGGTGAAAAGGTCATGAGTGTTTTGCAACTTGGTTAGCTTTATGGATTTTCATGAGAAAAGTCAAGTTACATGAACCAAACCATGAGCAAACTTGATCCAAATCTGATTTTTGTGACTTAGAGGATGTTTACATAATGGTTTGCCATGAATTAGAGGCTGCATAATGCATTTGTTCAAGACTTTGTAAAATTTCCTTTTTGTGCATAACTTGAAAATCAATGATTTTTGCTAACTTTGCAATGCCATAACTTTTGATCCATGAAGAGTTTGATCATGCTCTTGTACTTTTTGAAAAGGGAAAGATGAGATCTACAACTTTCATGACCAAAGTTTTTCCATTTGAAGCCTTTTTGGATCAAGAATCAAAGCTTGAAAATTGACCTAAAATGATGCATTCTTGAAAAGTCAACTATGCCCAAAAAGTCAACATTTGCAAAAACCCTAAATTCTTGATTTTTATGAACTTCAACCTTCTTCCATGATCAAATAAAGATCATATACACTCAAAAATGGTGAAGATCACCCATTGGTTGGGTCATTGGGGGGCCTCAGATGCCCTGATTTTGTACTGACTTGTCTGAAAAGTCAACTCTTGATCAGATGACTTCCCCATGGAATTTCTTCATGAAAACTGATATGCACACTCCCTATACCATATAGAGACCAATGGAAACAAGAATGACCAAAAAAAATTGGGGTTATGGCCTCTGAAACCAAAACCCTAATTTTCAGTCAACTGTGCAGTTCATCCTGGCCCTGCATCCACTCAAACCCTAGTTCTTGTGATTCCTCTGCAATTTTGACTCTGTGAGGATGTAACATGATACAAGAACACACATGGACCCTTCTGAGATGATTGGTGGCCTTTGGAGTGGCTCAAGAAGCTTTGGGATTGCTCAAATCACAAACCCTAGGTGCAGATGCCTTAGAAACTATCCAGTGAATCAAACATGAGATATGAGATTGTGTGATTGTATTTATGCATATGGGGGTGATCACAAGCCATGGTGTGAATGGGTGAGGGCAAATTTGGGGTGTTTACAGCTGCCCCTATTCAAACATGAGTTAGCTGTGCAGGTTGTAAGCGACGGCTTAACAGGCCAAACGAGATAACTTGTGATTGAATACCAAAGACAGTCCAAAATTTGCACTCACAAAATGAAGAAGAAAAGGGATATAGATTGTAAAGGCAAAATAAGTATATCGTAAAGTATGGGCGACGGAGGACGACCGTCGAGCAGAGGACGACTGCTGGGTAAGGAGCAATGCCGGGGACGGCCGACATGCTGGTAAAGTGCAGGAAATAAAGCAATGACGGGGACGGCCGACATGCTGGAGATAAAAGGTAAAGCTAAGACGGGGACGACCGACTAGCTGGGGAAAATAAAATCATGATGGGGACGGCCATCAAGTAAAATTTCTGAGGATTAATGAAACATGACGGGGACGGCCATCAAGTTCATAAAGGTAAAGTAACCAACGATGGGGACGGCCATCGGGCTAAAAAGGAAAAGGGACCACGACGGGGACGGCCATCGGGTTAAAGAATAAATGAAATAAACAGATGATGGGGTACGGCCATCAAAGGTGAAGGACGATCACCTAGCAGGGGACGGCTGCTCTGTTGGGGATAAAAGAAATATGATGGGGACGGCCATCAAAGGTGGAGGACGACCACCTGGCAGGGTACGGCTGCCGAAAATATCAACGATGGGGACGGCCATCGGATAGAAAAGGTCAACGATGGGGACGGCCATCGGACGAGCATGATGGAGGACGACCATCAAGAAGTGGAGGACGACCACTCAACAGGGGACGGCTGCTCTCGGGGTTTATCATAACACAGGACGAATGTTAGATAACCGAAATCAACAATGGGGACGGCCATTGGATAAAGTGATGAAGGACGATCATCAAAAGGTGGAGGACGACCACCTAGCAGGGGACGGCTGCTAAAATCAACGATGGGGACGGCCATCGGATGAGCATGATGGAGGACGACCATCAAGAAGTGGAGGACGACCACTCAGCAGGGTACGGCTGCTCTCAGGGGTATCATAACACAGGACGAGTGTTAGATAAAAAGAAAATTTGTTGGTGATCTACTGGGGAAAATGTAAACACGGACGAGCGTTTACATCCAAGAAACAAAAAGGTATAAGTGTTTGGTATCGTGTATAGATTAAAGATGCGGACGAGCATCCTTAAGACTATGATACGGACGAGTATCATGTAGAAACAAACTGACACATGTTCAGAGATGATGATACGGACGAGTATCAACTGGTTAACCAAGAACACGGACGAGTGTTGCATCTGAAAGGACTCTTCTGGGGAATAGTAGACACGGACGAGTATCTATATTCAAGAAGACACAAGTGTTTGACGCGGTGTATGGATTAAAGATGCGGACGAGCATCCCTAAGACTATGATACGGACGAGTATCATGTAGAAACAAACACTAGACGCGATGTTCTGAGATGATGGTACGGACGAGTACCAACTGGTTAACAAAGAACAAGGACTACTGTCGACTCTGTGGGGATATGAGTGATGATGTATACAAGATACGGACGAGTATCTGTATAAGTGTACCAATGAGTAGCGAGTGTTGTATTGTATAGACGAGTGTTTATCTGCTGGGGAGAATGACACGGACGAGTGTTGAAAGAGAAAAGTATAATATTAACAAGTATATGGGTTGTAAAAGCGTAAGCGACTGCGCTGGGGATATGACACGGACGGGTGTCAAAGATGGTGTACAAGTACAGGCGACCACGCTGGGGATATGACACGGACGAGTGTCAAAGATTGTGTGAGTGCAAAGAGGATGTCTTTGGCTTTCTGCTGGTGATTTGACACGGACGGGTGTCAGAAAGTATCTGTAATACTGGTGATCTTGTTTGTAAAGTGTATTCAGGCAACCTGCTGGGGAATGATGACACGGACGGGCGTCAAAAGGTGTATATACTGGTGTGAGGCAAACGTTTTTTTGCCGGGACCCTGGTGGGGATTTTGGGGGAACTATTCTGTATAACAACGGATTGTCAATATTTACAAGTGTTCAATTCACAACATGACTTATGATTATGCTATGCGTTTGATTTTTGCCGTAATGCTCCGTATTAGACGGAATGCTACGCTTTGGGGGTGAATATGATGCGAATGCTATGATTATGCAAAGGGGCACGGATCCGGGATTCGGATCCCATTGCTGCGAAGATCTCTAGTCGATCTGCTTGAAGGAGACATCCCAGCTGGGGATGAGATCATTGGTAGACCTAATGATGATATTTGCTTGGGGATATAGGTCACTGGTTGACATATCCTTATAATACGGGACCCAGCTGGGGTTTGTGGGAGCTTTCTTCACTCTGTTGTGACTTCTTCGTGTGTTGCTCTTCTGAATAGAGGCTGGGGACTTTGTGGGGAGATGATTCCTTGATTTCTGCATTCTGCTGAGGAAGGATGGCAACTCGGCTGGGGAATGCTGTTGATAACTCAGCTGGGGAGAGCAACAAGAGGCAACTCCGCTGGGGATAGAGCATTCTGAGTGTTAAGCTTGTTTGTTGACTTGGCAACTTTGCTGGGGAAGGCAATGGGGAGCTACTCAGCTGGGGGAAGAGCATTTCAGATGCTGAGATTGAGTGCATGCTGATTCGGCAGCTCCGCTGGGGAAATGGGCACCTTCTAGTGCCATGTGGAAGATAGACCAAGTTGATCATGATTCGCCTACCTGTTGAGACGTAACCTGCATGCCCCAGGTTGCGTTCTGGATACCTGCAATCCTGCAAAGATAATGAAACGTACAAAAGGTCCCGAGGTATCCCTTACTGGATTCCGTCATAGGAGTTATGTGCTTTCGAGAATAATCACATTCCCTGTAAGCACGTGTTTTTATTTTTAGAGAAAGGCATCTGTACTTATGCAATTGTATTTTTAGAGATATCAGACGGCTCTTTGCAAAACATAAATGTAAAAACGAGACATGACTGAAAATCTGATTTTATTAATTCATGTGCCCTGAATTGGCAAAGATACAGTCAAAGAAACATATCTCCTGAAATGAGGAGATTGTTACAAATTGAGAAAACAAATGCTGGCGGTGTCGACGACGCTTTGAGGAGCTTCCTCTCCTGCTATGATTCGTATGACAATGACGTTCTTCTCGTCTTGCTTTCTGGAGAGAGTTGATTCTGATTAAAGCTTGATCCTTTGGAAGCTTACCAAGTTGTAGGTGATACAGACGAATTCAGAATGTAGTTGTTCGCTTATTCCCTTATTTTGCATGGATCGCCCTTTCGGGTTTTCAATCCATCGGGATACCCATTTTTGCCTGAGCTGTCCAATGCGGCTTTTCAACTCAGCGGGTGTACATTTTTTGTTTATTTTCCCTTACTTTTGCCCGAGTCTTTTATTCTGTTTTTGACTCGCCGGGGTGCCCTATTTTTGTCTGGACTTACATTCTGTTTTTATGTCCAGCGGGTCATTTATGCGAAGTATTTTTTAACTGCATCTGAATTCACAGGGGACGGGAAATCTTCACCATCCATGGTGCTGAGCATCAGTGCTCCACCAGAGAAAACTTTCTTTACAACGAATGGTCCTTCATAATTCGGAGTCCATTTGCCCCTGTAGTCTGTATGAGGAGGGAGGATTCTTTTTAGCACAAGATCTCCTACTTGGTATTCTCGGTGCCTGACTTTCTGATCGAAGGCCTTCTTCATTCTCTTCTGATATAGCTGCCCATGACAGATTGCAGCCAATCTCTTCTCTTCGATCAGACTCAGTTGTTCGAATCGGGACCTAACCCACTCTGCTTCACTCAGTTTAACATCCATCAACACCCGTAAGGAAGGAAATTCAACTTCAACAGGTAGGACTGCTTCCATACCATACACAAGCTGATACGGCGTTGCCCCAGTGGATGTTCTGATTGATGTGCGGTACCCATGCAAGGCGAACGGTAGCATCTCATGCCAGTCTTTGTAGGTGACTACCATCTTTTGCACAATCTTCTTGATATTCTTATTTGCTGCCTCGACAGCGCCGTTCATCTTTGGCCTGTAAGGAGAAGAATTGTGATGTTGGATCTTGAAGTCCCGGCATAATTCTGCCATCATTTTATTGTTTAGGTTGGAACCATTATCAGTAATGATTTGCACGGGCACTCCGTACCGACAGATGATATCTCTTTTCAGAAATCTGGCTACCACTTGTCTTGTAACATTTGCATATGAAGCTGCTTCAACCCACTTGGTGAAATAGTCAATGGCAACCAGGATGAATCTGTGGCCGTTTGAAGCAGTTGGCTCAATCTTGCCAATCATATCAATGCCCCACATGGCAAAGGGCCATGGTGAAGACATGATGTTCAAAGGATTGGGAGGCACATGCACCTTGTCTGCGTAGATCTGGCATTTGTGACATTTTCTGGCGTAAGCACAACAGTCTGCATCCATCGTGATCCAGTAATAGCCTGATCTTAACAACTTCTTAGCCATGGCATGCCCTCCGGCATGGGTACCAAAAGAGCCTTCGTGCACTTCGTGCATCAACAGACCTGCTTCCGTCTTGTCAACACATCTGAGGAGTACCATATCAAAGTTCCTCTTGTATAAAGATCCATCAGCGTTCAGAAAGAAACTTCCAGCAAGCCTTCTTAAAGTCTTCTTATCATTGGAAGATGCCCCAGGTGGGTATGTTTGATCCTCCAAGAAGCACTTAATGTCATGGAACCAAGGCTTATCATCTTTTACGACATCCGCTGCAAATACATATGCTGGTCTATCAAGTCTAGACACTGAAATCTGGGGAACAAAGTTAGCCGTTTGAACTTTGATCATGGATGAAATGGTAGCAAGAGCATCTGCAAACTGATTCTCGTCCCGAGGGATATACTCAAGTTTGACCGTTGTGAAGAAAGTCAATAACCTTCTTGTATAGTCCCTGTAAGGTATCAGATGATCTTGGTGGGTGTACCATTTCCCGTTGGTTTGATTGACTACCAAAGCTGAATCTCCGAATACGGTCAATGTCTTGATCCTGAGGTCAATGGCTTCCTCAAGACCCATAATGCAAGCTTCGTATTCAGCTTCGTTGTTAGTGCAGTTGAAAGTGAGTTTTGCCGAGAAAGGCATGTGAACTCCTTTTGGTGTAACGAGTACTGCACCAACACCACGGCCATTCATGTTAACAGCCCCGTCAAACATCATGGTCCATTCTTCTTCTGGGTCGGGCCCTTCAGTGTGAATAGGCTCTTCATGATCTTTTGCTTTAATGAACATGATGTCTTCATCAGGGAAGTCAAACCTCATTGGCTGGTAGTCATCAATGGGTTGCTCAGCAAGATATTCAGATAATACACTGCCCTTGATGGCTTTCTGAGATGTGTACTGTATGTCGTATTCTGTGAGAATCATCTGCCATCTTGCAACCCGTCCGGTAAGAGCTGGCTTCTCAAATATGTACTTGACTGGATCCATTTTTGAGATTAATAAGGTAGTGTGGGTCAACATATACTGTCTCAGTCGGCGAGCAGCCCACGCTAAAGCACAGCAAGTTTTCTCGAGCAGTGAGTAACGCTGTTCACAGTCGGTAAACTTTTTGCTTAGGTAGTAAATTGCATACTCTTTTCGACCAGACTCGTCATGCTGGCCCAGCACGCACCCCATTGACTCTTCTAACACTGTCAAGTACATAATCAGAGGTCTTCCTTCGACTGGAGGCATAAGGATTGGAGGTTCTTGCAGATATTCCTTGATCTTGTCAAAAGCCTTCTGGCAGTCTTCGTTCCACCTGACCGTTTGTTCTTTTCTTAGCAGCTTAAACAAAGGTTCGCAGGTTGCAGTAAGGTGAGATATGAACCTTGAGATGTAGTTCAATCGACCTAAGAACCCTCGAACTTCTTTCTCAGTTTTAGGTGCAGGCATTTCTTGTATAGCCTTGACTTTATCTGGGTCAACCTCAATCCCCTTCTCGCTTACAATAAAGCCCAGCAGCTTACCGGATCGCACCCCGAATGTGCATTTGTTGGGGTTCAGCTTCAATTGGTATTTCCTCAGACGCTTGAACAACTTGAGCAGATTTACTAGGTGATCTTCCTCTGTAACGGACTTGGCAATCATATCATCCACATAACATTCTATTTCCTTGTGGATCATATCGTGGAATAATGTCACCATAGCCCGTTGATATGTGGCACCAGCATTCTTCAGTCCGAATGGCATCACCTTGTAACAGAACGTGCCCCAAGGTGTGATGAATGTTGTCTTCTCCATGTCTTCAGGTGACATCTTGATCTGATTATATCCTGAAAATCCATCCATGAAGGAGAATACCGAGAACTGAGCCGTGTTATCCACCAATACATCAATGTGGGGTAATGGGAAGTCATCTTTCGGGCTAGCTCTGTTCAGATCCCGGTAATCAACACACATTCTTACTTTGCCATCCTTCTTAGGCACAGGTACTATGTTAGCAACCCACGGCGGATAGCTAGTTACGGCAAGGAACCCGGCGTCCCATTGCTTTTGTACCTCTTCCTTGATTTTCATAGCCATGTCTGGACGAGTTCGGCGCAGCTTCTGTTTGACTGGTGGGCATTCTTCCCTCAGAGGCAGCTTGTGCACAACAATGTCTGTATCCAACCCTGGCATGTCTTGGTACGACCAAGCAAACACATCAACATACTCTTGAAGCAGATCTGTCAGTTGTCTCTTCACTGAGTCTTGCAGGCAGGCCCCGATTTTAACTTCTTTCACGTCTTCGTCAGTACCAAGATTAATCACTTCAACTTCCTCCTGATGAGGAGTAATGATCTTTTCCTCCTGTCTCAACAACCTGGCTAGCTCTTCAGGAAGCTCATACTCTTCATCAATCCCTTCATCAGCTTGATTGATTGGATTGTCAAAGTCATACGATGTCATAGCCGTGCTGTTGTCGGTGCTGTCTGGAAGGCACTCTCTGCAAGGGTTAAGTTCGTTCATTTTAGTGATTGATTTTAATCTTGCTTTAGAAAAAGTGAAATGAAGTTATCATTTTGAAAACACCTCCATTTATTTTTGTACAAAAAGAAAAATGGAAAAACAGTGAGCAGAAAAGAAAAAGACTCGTTTGCAAAAAGACGTCTGATATTTCATTAATTTAATCTTGTTTGCACAAAAGTACAGATGGCCCTGATTACAAAATGAGTCTTGTCATCTTGGGCAAGATGCAAGACTTTGATGCATGCTATAAAAAATACAGGAAATAATAATTACTCTGCTCGAGTAACACTTATAATTTCCTGGGAAGACCAGTTCGAGACACTGCTCCCCGGGATCTTCGGACGAATCCAATTCTCCAGATTGCGCTCCTCTTCCAGCTCGTCTTCCAGACAGTTGATAGCATCGGGGGTGAGCATCCCCCCACTGACAAAACCAGGCTCTCCAGCAGCCTTTGCTTGATGTTGAGTTGGTTTGTAACCCAACCCAAATTTGTCCTTCTTCTCCTCCACAGCTAAGACCTTGCCCCAGCCTAGGGCAGTTCCTTCTTCAACAACCTTCCGGGCTTGTTGGTAAGATGACATGGAGATCCCTGACACAGCAGATGCTTCATTGACATTCAAGGCTTCAAAACCTTGGCTCATTGTTTCATGGATCTCTCCATCCATCTCAATGTATTTATAAGTAGCCAGATGGCTAACAAAAATGTCCTCCTCCCCACAGATTGTGACAACTTGACCTTCCCACTCAAATTTTAACTTTTGGTGAAGGGTAGACGTTATTGCGCCGGCGGCGTGAATCCAGGGTCTACCCAACAAACAGCTGTAGGCGGGCTGAATGTCCATCACATAAAAGATAGTTTTAAAGGTCTGCGGGCCAATTGTCACGGGCAGCTCAATCTCTCCCAGAACCGATCTCTTCGAGCCATCAAAAGCTCTAACCACCAGGTTGCTGGGTCTCAATGCCAGTCCATCATATTCAAGCTTCACCAGAGCCTTCTTTGGTAAGACATTCAGGGATGATCCTGTGTCCACCAGCACATGTGAAAGGACAGCTCCTTTGCATTCCATGGTTATGTGCAAGGCTTTGTTGTGATTGCGGCCATCCACTGTCAGGTCAGAATTGGTAAACCCTAGCCCATTGCTAGCAGTAACATTTCCAACAACGGTTTCCAATTGGTTGACAGTAATCTCCTCGGGCACGTAAGCTGCGTGCAAGACTTTAAGTAGTGCATTCCGATGGGCTTCGGAGCACATAAGCAGTGAGAGGATAGAGATTTTGGATGGCGTCTGGTGAAGTTGATCCACAATTTTGTAGTCACTCTTTTTGATGATTCGCATAAACTCATCAACTTCCTGATCAAATGGAGTCTTCAGGGCTTCTTTGGCAGCTAGATCTTCCTGCACCGGGCCTTTTCCTTTTGCCTTGGCAGCAGCTTCTGCTTCGGCAGTAGGTCTTTGGACTTGTGAAGCAAAGAGACGTCCGCTTCGGGTGAAGCCTCCGCCTCCGCCCACATTATCTACTTGTGGTGCAGGTGCCATTGTTTCAAGAGTGATTCTTTTTCCTTCGCAGTATACGTCAGAGCCATAGTGCCAAGGGATGGCCCTATTGCTTTCATATGGTACAGGTCCAGGCATCGTGACAGTGACCGGACTGATTGCTGCTGCTGAAGGGATTGTTATTGTTTGTGGATCATAAAAGATTGTGACTGGTGCTCTGGTGGGAGCAGCACCTTCTGAATGGTAGGCGGAGTTATTTTCTGGATCGTAGAATATGGTAACTGTGGAGACATCTTCATGATTGTTTGCTGGAGTTGCAGGAGGTACCGTTGGAAGGACTGTTGTTGTTGTTGATGGAGAGTCGAAATGGAATGAAGCTGAAGTTGTAGCAGGAGGAACTGTTGAAAACTGATCATTCGGAAGGACAGGTGAAGTACTTGTTGATGGTGCTGATGAATTGTCGGGAACAACAGTTGCTGCAGTTGTAGGAGGTTCTGAAACCGTTGTTGATGAAGTTGCTTGAGTTGCCGGAAATGATGTAGTGATCTGTAGCAGGCCACCCTTAATAAGGCTGTCAATGCCATTCCTCAAGTCTTCACACCCATTCCAAGAAATATTGCAGTAGGGGCACCCTAGTTCACATCCCGGAAATATATTGTTTTCACGGAGTTGAGCTTTGATTTCCACCAATGGTGTCCTGATCTGATCCACACTGGTTATGAAATAAGACGGTGTGTCTTCTTCAATTGCGTTAATACGGGGACCACCATGGTGTGGCATTGGGTTTTTGTTGACATTGGGCGGAGGTGCAAAGTTCAGAGCCTTGGAGTCTACCAAGTCTTGTACCTTCATATGCAGAGCTCTGCATTTTTCTGTACTGTGACCAGGTGCGTTGGAATGAAAAGCACACCTAGCATTGGAGTCATAGTTTCTTGGTAGACTATTGGGATCCGGAGGTGCCAACGTTCTTAGCTCAACCAAGTTGAGTTTCAGAAGTTGTGGCAGCAAGGCAGCATACGGCATTGGGATCGGGTCGATCACTCTGTTAGCTTGAGAGGGCCTCTGCTGGAATGGCCTCTGTTGATTGTTGTTGTTAGAGTTGTTGTTGAAGTTCCTTGGAGGATACTGATTCTGATGATACTGAGGTTGTTGTTGGAAGTTTTGTTGAGGAGATTGATAGACTGGCTGAGGATGGGCTGGAGCAGGGATAGTGACTGCTGCTATTGTCCTTGGAACATATTGGGGCCTACCCCTGTTGGTGTGAATGGCATTGGTCTCGCCAGTTCTTCTCGGGCCTGCAAAAGGCTTTCTTGTACTGCTGGACGAACTTGCACCATTATCAGATATTTTGCCCATTTTCAACAGGCTTTCAATTCTCTCCCCAGCTATGACAACATCTGCGAAGCTGGTGGAAGAGAAAGCGGCCAACCTGTCAATATACGTTCCCTGGAGAGTGTTCATAAACATGTCTGCCATTTCTCTCTCAGACATAGGGGGTTGAACAGCAGCAGCCAATTGCCTCCATCTTTGGGCGTATTCTCGGAAACTTTCCCTTGACGACTGTGACATTCCCATTAGGAGAGTCCTGTTGGGTGCCATATCTAGATTATACTGATACTGTCTGATGAAGGCCTCTGCCAGGTCCTTCCAGCATCTTATAGTTGCTCTTGTCAGATGGGAATACCACTCCCTTGATGCTCCAGTCAAGCTATCTTCAAAATAGAACATCCACAATTTCTCATCCATTGTATAGGCCTTCAGCCTTCCCAGAAATGATTGCAAATGAGTTCGGGGGCATGAAGTCCCATTATACTTTTCGAAACAAGGAGGCTTGAACTTGTGGGGAATCCTGACCCCTTCTACCAAACCCATGTCCATGACGTCGAAGCCCAAAGAATTTTGAGACTCCAGTGATCTCAACTTCTCAGCTATCTCTTCCAACCGTCTATCATAAGTTTCCTCTCCGGCACCCATTACTGTATACTGGTCCTCCTGAGGATCTTCTTGAAGTACCCTGGCTGCTGTGGCTGTCCCTTGAATGTTGACTGGGATGTTAGCCTCTGGATGGAGATGAGGACCAAACACAGGGGGGTTAACATGTGGTTGCACCCTTTCATTATTACTGGTGCCTGCAGTTCCTACATGAGGCTCCTCTTGATTTTGCCTCTCCACCATGGCCCTCAGTCTCTCCTGGCTTTGAGCCATGTTGTTCATAACTTCCATGAACTGCGTCATCTGCGTTCTCATCTCTAACCTTTCGTTTGCCATCTGGTTTCTGACCTCCGTAAGGTCTTGTTGCATCTGATCCATCTGAATTCCCGGAAGGTTGTTTCTAGTTGGGTACTTGTGTGGCCTGTTGAGAGGAAATACCCGGCGGCGAGCAATAATTCCTGGTATTTACAACAGAGGTTAGTAACAATAAAACAAAAACCTACAAAACAAACAAAAGGGTTAGCATGCAATGCAGTTATGCTTATTTGCTATCAAGGTATCCGGTTTGGTCTTCAGTTTTGACCCTTCCAGACCCTTGAATGATGATGCTGTTGAAGTTGCTTTTGATGTGAACCCCAACACAAATATATTACAAAGGTGAAATAATTTTGTTCATTTTACAACACAAACCCTCAAAGGGGCCAAAATACATCACAAAAAGCAAAAGTACATGGAAAAGGAATAACAATAAGCAAATGATCAAACTCCAAGGCCAAACTCATCCTCACGAACTTCCTTGAGAAGTGCTTCGGTCACAGGATCAACCGGGCGCTCCGTGAGACTTCTAATGAGAAGGTTTCTTGTTGCAACAGCTGCAGTCAATTTCTTGCTCTGACTTTGGTCCTTAGACCTCTTCAATCCTGCTTTGATTTTCAGCTCTGATATTTCTTCCTGGGCTGCTGCCAGGGCCTTTTCCATCTGCTCCATCTTGTCTTGAACTCTCTTGTCTTCTAGAGTACGGGCCTCAGTGATCCGGACCCACCTGGCCTGACTCTCTTTCAAATACAAGTCTGTTCTTGCTCTCTGAAACTGGGCTTCTTTACAAGCATTCTTCAGAATTTGTTCACCAGCTTTGGACTTGTTGATATAATCTCCAGACTTTTCAATCTTGGTCAAGTGTTCTACTCTCAATTTCTCCAATCTTTCAATCTCCCTCACACCTTCACTCCTCTCCCTGAGGGTCTTCTGCAAGGCTTGGGTTAACTTCTCATTTCTTTCTTTCAAGCTCTCAAATTCCTCCAAACTGATAGTGGCAGGGGGTGGTGCTGAAGATGACTCAGGCATGTCTTCTATGGTAAAGGGCATTCCAGAGAATTGGGCCCTAGCATGGGACCACTCATAATATTGGACTGATGCCACATTATTGCACTTCCCCAAAATGGTGATTCCCTTAGTTTGAACATGATCCCAGGCCCAGGCAGCCTGCCTAACAACAGCCAAACTAATCTTGTTCTCACAGTAGAGGGTCTCCACCAAGTCCTGTTCCCTAGGAGCATGGACCAGTGCATAGCCTAACTGCCTCTTGAACAGCAGAGGGTTGTAATTGATACTTCCCTTAACTCCTATTAGAGGCACATTGGGGAAGTGTCCACAGCTTGTGATAATATCTCTGCCCTTGGTGCTCTGAGTGCACCATCTGATGTCTGCTGAAGTGAGAGTAGTGAGCCTCTTAGCCCAGTTGCTTTGCTGATGAGGGTTAAGAAATGCATCTGTCCTGGGTAGATGCCTGAGAAGCCAAGTATGAAATAATGGAGCACAAATCCTCACTAATCTTCCCCTCTGCTTCTCATTTCTCTGATGTACTGAGTAATAGAGATCACCCAGCAAAGTTGGCACTGGGTTCTTCAGGATGAACAAGTGGATTGCATTCTTGCTGATGAATCGAGGCTCATCTGCAAACAACACAATTCCATATACACTTAAGGCCAACAGAGCACAAACAGCTTTCCACTCCCCCAAGGAGGCCTTCAAACTAGCTTGAGAAATCAGGAAGTCCAGATGAAAACCAAGGGTTCCAGCTTTGGAGGTCATATGCTGTTCAATCAAAACAGGCTCCAGATACAAAGCTTTTGCTATCTCTCCATTGCTGGGAAAGACCATTTCAGGGTTGAATGGGATTTCTCTTTTGATGGGCAAACCAACCAAATATGAGTATTCTTCCAGAAGAGGACCCAACTGAAAGTCTTGAAAGGTGAAACATCTCAATGGGGGATCATAGAACTGAATGCAAGTGTGGATGAGGCTCCTCTGTGAAGGGTCCAGATCCATAACCATGTCCAGTATATCCCCATAATGTTCTCTGAACAGAGGTATGTGCTCTGGAGTGATCAGGGTTTGGATCCTCCTGATGTCTGATAGGTCTGGTTGGAAGAAATGATAGGTGATGTTGCTTTTCTTTGGAGCCATGATGCTGAAGACTGAGTAGAATAAGTGTTGATGGAGATGCTGAGGAGTGAGCCACTGATAGGCTGGTGCAAGTAACTGAAGTATATGGCTGACAAGCTGGAGCAAGATGCTGGTGGAGACAGGTCAAAACTGCAGATGGGGTCAAAACCAAAACCAGATAAAGGTGGATACCCTGAAACACAAATAAGCACATGTTAATATGATGCAATGAGTATGTATGCAAATGAAATGCAAGGGTTTGTGACTGAGCTGGATCTGATTAACTGCCTTGGTATAGATCCATGTGTGTTCAAGAATTCCTGATGGAGGTCTATAAATCCAGTAACCAGGGTGGGGGACTCAAATAAAGAGCCACATGTCCAGGGTTTTAGAATCTCAAGAACTATCCAACATGGTGCATTCTTAACAAAGTCAAAGTAACAGGGTATTCTGAGGTCAAGGTACCTGCAAACCTGTAAACAGCCCAACCCCCTCACAGGTGGTGATCTAGAACAAGGATCCTCAGACTTGGATCAGTTATGAGAAGTGTAAACACTTCTAACCCGGAGGTACAGTGTTTACAATAACCATAACAATTCCTCCTCTAATTCACCTCAGTTTCTGAAGGTCAAACTAAAAGGTCATCCAGACTTAGCAGGCTTCCCAGATCCCCCTAGCATTGCAGGAAATCCGCAACACAGAGTTCTCAAGAAGAAACCCATATCTGAACCGTGTTTCATATTCCCGCACCAGACCGAAATGGAATGGGAAAGAATATGATTCACTCTATCCTAGGTGTCACTCAGGTCCCAGGTGTAGGACCTTAACTCTCAATGAAACACCCACCCACCAAAGAAAAAAAACCAGATCCAGCCAGCAACAATGACAGTATGATATATAAATGCAGTAAAGAAAGCAGTAAAGCAACTGTACATAAAGCAATAAACAAAAATAAATACAAGCACAAACAAGCACATAACACCCCAGTAAACACAAATCAATCAAGCGCTAGGAGGAACCCACAAAAAGAACCAGAAGCCCTGGTTGCAGTATAAGGGTCCCCAGCAGAGTCGCCAAGCTGTCGCTCCCGACAAATGAAAATGGATCATATGAAGGTACAGACGCGAACGGTCGGCGAAGGGAACAGTGAGAACACACAGCCGTGAACTCACTGGAGATGAAAAGAGTCGCCAGCTAGGCATTTTTATCCCGGAGGAAAGGTAATGCTGCATAGACCTAGAAAAATATGGATAAGACGGTCGCGAACCAGAGAGACTGAGAAAGGGGGTTGGTTACAACCTGGGAAGGTATTAGCACCCAGACTGTCCGTCGTACTCGACGGGATCCACGCTTAAAAGATTTGTGTTATAAAGGGGTAGTGTCAGTGCAATCTGTGTATAAAATAGCTGGAAAAGATATACAGGTGTCAGTGTATGATGTATAAGTGATATGAAGTATGAAAGTGTCAGTGTAAGAACAAGAATAAGATGCTCATGATAATGAGGCTCAAAGAATAATGCTGGAAGGAGGGGGAATATACAGAGACTTTTGTTCGATAACCGTTAAGTTATGCCTACGTATCCTCTCGTGCAATGAGGAAGTCAGAACACCGTAGTTCGACCCAAAGAGACTGAAAGGATTGACTTGTGAACTGCTTGCTTGTCTATGCTCAAGTGTATGATCTATCTGGCCCAGATGCTACTGTCTTGCATTAGACGGAAGAAGCGAGTTCTCGATTGTGAGTGAAGATGATGAGAAAAGAATCCCGGAGGAGACGATTATTGCTTGTTTTTGAGTTTTCAGTCTTTTATTGCTTTTGAAGGTTTGTCATAAGTCAATGAGCTTAAGTCTAAACCAATGGATTAGTAAACTCATCACATCTTCCCTCTGTTTAGGGGTGATGAGAGTACCTTAAGTGTGAAGTCAGATTCTCACACTTAATTACCTTTGATGTAGGATTAAGATCATTAACCTACTTATGATTATTTAGATGTTTTTGTGATTTTGTTTAGTGTTAAGTAATGAGATTAAGCCATAATCAAGGATTAAACAGACTCATTACACCATCCTAAAAGAAGGATAATAGATGAGAATGTTTAAGCTGAGGAAGACTCCTCAACTTAATCCATGATTAGGGATTAAACCCATGACAAAACAAGCCTTTATTAAGTGGATTTTAGATTAATGGTGTGATGATGAAGTGAATTTTATTGTTTGTAAGACAACTTGAGGGGGACTCGTCCATTAACACTAGGGTTAGTCCTTCTTAACCACTTAAGGAAGAATTAGAACCCTGATGCAAGGCCCAAGTTACAAGTGTGATGTCTTGATGATTATTAGATGAATTGATTAAGAGATTTAAACACCTTAAGGGTTTAATACTTAGGATTAAAGTTATACACTCCATCCTAAGAGAAGGATGCAGGCATAAGCTTAATCACAAAATCTTAAAGCCTTTAGGGTTTAGTCCCTGATTATGAGATGAGAAGAGAAGACTCAAAGAGAGACACAAAGGTAAAACTATGAGGGGAAACTAATCAAAACCCTAATTCATTGTCATGCTTGGTTGTTCCTAAGGTTAGTGAGGTTTGCAAGAACAATCTTCAAAGGAGCCACCAAGAAGCAGATGAACAAGATCAGGAGAAGCAAAGTGACTTGCTTCATTCAAGAAGTCAAGTCACTTGAAGAAAGAAGGTGGGAGAAGCAATAATGAGCAAGCTCAAACTCAAACACATGTATAAATGCAGCATGCTATGCAAGAGAGATGAGAAGAAAAGTTATGAGAAGTGAAAGCAAATTCACTTCCCAAGTTTACTTACCACCTGAAATGTTAGAAACAAATGCAATGCAATGCTAAATGAAATGACATGATGCTAGGCCAAACCAGAAGCATGCACATGATGACTATGATGTTATGAAGTGCTGCAAACATGAGACAAGGCATAGGGATGTCCATACAAAGTCATGGATGCAAATGATGCAAGTTAAGGAACATGAATAAACATGAAATGTCATGAAGCATACAAGACAAATGGTATGGCAAAGATGTAATGCAATGATCAATGATGCTTCATACATGTCTTAAGATGTCAAATGAATCATAAGAATGCATAAAATGCAATGGCAAGTCAACTTATGCAAAAGAATGCAAGAAGGATGCAAAAGAAAGCCCAAATTAGGGTTTATGGATCAAACATCAAACACAAACCAAAAACAGAAGCAAACCCTAGGATAAAAAATGGAAAATGGCACCCAAAGAAACCCTAGACCTATGATGAATCCCTGCCCAAAGGGGAACTCCCAACTCTTTACCAATCTCAAGATATGATTTTTGCAAGTTATTAGGGTTTTTTAGGGTTCTTATCAAAACAAATGCCAATCAATTGGAAAATGCAAGATCAAATCATGGCCTTTTTAACCTTGAAAATACATGTCAAATGGAAAGCAATGCAAAAAGAATCAATGTCTCAACCTTCACCAATAGGCAGAAATGAATTTTTAAACTTGTGATCAAAATAATGCACAAAATGAGATTTAATTCAATGAAGAATTCTTAAAATGCATCAAGATCAAAAAAGAAATTTGGTTTGAAGGTTGGACAATGTTTCTAAATGTCTTAGAACATTTCATGAATTTTTTTGTAATTTTTAAATACCTAAAAGTATTTTTAATTAATTAATTCCCATTAATCAATTAAAAATAAACTTTTAAATATTTAAAAATACTTTTTAAGTGATAAAAAATAAAATAAAAATGTTTTTGTGTCATAAAAATTAATAAAACCTTAAAGAAAAAGTTTCATAATTTTTATGATTTTTTAACTATTTTAAAATAAATGTACAATTTAAATGAAAAAGAAATGAATTAAAATTAAAAGAAAATGAAAGTAATCAGATTGGATGGTTGGGATTGATCCTGGATTTAAAAGCATTGACTGCGCGCCAGAATGAGAGGCCCAGATTGTTTCTGATTAAATTAACTAAAATATGATTAATTAACCCTAACACGTGGATTAGGGTTAATCAAAGAGATCCTGGCCCTTCCCTTGCGCGCGTAGTCAATCAAATTCAACGCATCCTACGGCCAATATTCAAACCAGCATTAATTATGGGATTAAACCCTAATCACACTCAGGTGGCCGGAGAAGACTTCCGGTCGTCTTCTCCGGCCAGAAGCTCACCTGAAAATCTTCAAAATTCCTAAAAACGTAACATAAATGAAATCTAAGACCAGGGAAATGATCCTCTCACTCTCACGAATCAAACCCCTAACCTAAAACAAATTTATCTTTCCTAAATCATCTGAATCGAAGAGGGAAAGTTCTAGGGTTCGTAAGCTTCAAACACAAATTAAATTCTCAAAACACAACCATTTCAAAAACTAAAAGCATCAGGATGATCAGGAGAGCATAAAGAACAAGTTTGTAACAAGAAAAATCATTTCTGGAAAAATTAATTTCGAGCTACCTGAGATTTGCAACTTTCAATTTAGGAACTTTCAGGCCTCTTCCTTCAGTGCAAGCTGCTCCTCTTGGTCCACCAAGTGTGTTTGAATGCTCAAAATGAGTTTGTGTTGGCTGGAAAAGAAGATTCGAAAGGAACTGCTTCAGTTCAGTCAACAATGGCAGATGAGATTCTGGCACTCTCAGGCTGTGAAAAGGGGTTGTTTGTGATCTATGAAGTGTGTTGAGAAGGTTTGTGGTGTTGGTTGGTGTGTTTGTGAGCTAGGATAAGAGTTTCGAATGAAACTGCAGTTTGAGGTGAATGATGGCAATGGAGTTTTCAGGCTTGTTTTTGGCTTATGCTTGGGATGTTTCTTGTCTATGAGGTGTGGTGAGTTGAGTGATGATGAGAGTTCTAGTGTTTGAAGACTGTGGAGAGTGATTCGAATGAACTTGCAATGAGGTGAGTTTTTGTGTGAGTGTTCAATCTTGTTGTTTCAGCCTTGGTTCCCATGTCTTATGGCCAGCAAATTGATTCAATAAACAATTGCAAGTGGCTGGTGGATGTGACCTGGCCTGCAGAGATAGGTGTGGCTACTTTTGCTCAAAGTCCACTTTTGTGTAAGATAGGGCATGGCTCAAGTTTAGGCAAGTACAAGTTGGGTTCTGGTGCAGCATGGTGAGTGTGAGAGGCTGGCTTGACCCAAGGCTCAATGCAGCAAGTTGGTGAAAAGGTCATGAGTGTTTTGCAACTTGGTTAGCTTTATGGATTTTCATGAGAAAAGTCAAGTTACATGAACCAAACCATGAGCAAACTTGATCCAAATCTGATTTTTGTGACTTAGAGGATGTTTACATAATGGTTTGCCATGAATTAGAGGCTGCATAATGCATTTGTTCAAGACTTTGTAAAATTTCCTTTTTGTGCATAACTTGAAAATCAATGATTTTTGCTAACTTTGCAATGCCATAACTTTTGATCCATGAAGAGTTTGATCATGCTCTTGTACTTTTTGAAAAGGGAAAGATGAGATCTACAACTTTCATGACCAAAGTTTTTCCATTTGAAGCCTTTTTGGATCAAGAATCAAAGCTTGAAAATTGACCTAAAATGATGCATTCTTGAAAAGTCAACTATGCCCAAAAAGTCAACATTTGCAAAAACCCTAAATTCTTGATTTTTATGAACTTCAACCTTCTTCCATGATCAAATAAAGATCATATACACTCAAAAATGGTGAAGATCACCCATTGGTTGGGTCATTGGGGGGCCTCAGATGCCCTGATTTTGTACTGACTTGTCTGAAAAGTCAACTCTTGATCAGATGACTTCCCCATGGAATTTCTTCATGAAAACTGATATGCACACTCCCTATACCATATAGAGACCAATGGAAACAAGAATGACCAAAAAAAATTGGGGTTATGGCCTCTGAAACCAAAACCCTAATTTTCAGTCAACTGTGCAGTTCATCCTGGCCCTGCATCCACTCAAACCCTAGTTCTTGTGATTCCTCTGCAATTTTGACTCTGTGAGGATGTAACATGATACAAGAACACACATGGACCCTTCTGAGATGATTGGTGGCCTTTGGAGTGGCTTAAGAAGCTTTGGGATTGCTCAAATCACAAACCCTAGGTGCAGATGCCTTAGAAACTATCCAGTGAATCAAACATGAGATATGAGATTGTGTGATTGTATTTATGCATATGGGGGTGATCACAAGCCATGGTGTGAATGGGTGAGGGCAAATTTGGGGTGTTTACAACACCAAGATCATCTGATACCTTACAGGGATTATACAAGAAGGTTATTGACGTTTTTCACAACAGTCAAGCTTGAGTATATCCCTCGGGACGAGAATCAGTTTGCAGATGCCTTGGCTACCATTTCGTCCATGATCAAAGTTCAAGCTGCTAACTTTGTACCTCAGATTTCAGTGTCAAGACTTGATAGACCAGCATATGTATTTGCAGCGGAAGTTGTCAAAGATGATAAGCCTTGGTTTCATGACATTAAATGCTTCTTGGAGGATCAGACGTACCCACCTGGGGCATCTTCCAATGATAAGAAGACTTTGAGAAGGCTTGCTGGTAGTTTCTTTCTGAACACTGATGGATCTTTATACAAAAGGAACTTTGATATGGTACTCCTCCGATGTGTTGACAAGACGGAAGCAGATTTATTGATGCATGAAGTGCACGAAGGCTCCTTTGGTACCCATGCCGGAGGGCATGCCATGGCCAAGAAGTTGTTAAGATCAGGCTATTACTGGATCACGATGGATGCAGACTGTTGTGCCTATGCCAGAAAATGCCATAAATGCCAGATCTATGCAGATAAGGTGCATGTGCCTCCCAACCCTTTGAACATAATGTCTTCACCATGGCCCTTTGCTATGTGGGGCATTGATATGATTGGCAAGATTGAGCCAACTGCTTCAAATGGCCACAGATTCATCTTGGTTGCTATTGACTATTTCACCAAGTGGGTCGAAGCAGCCTCATATGCAAATGTTACAAGGCAAGTGGTAGCCAGATTTCTGAAGAGAGATATCATCTGTCGATACGGAGTGTCGCTCCCGACAAATGAAACCGGGTCAAATAGGGTACATACGCGAACGGTCGGCGAGAGGGACAATGAGAACACACAACTGTGAACTCACTGGAGATGAAAAGAGTCGCCAGCTAGGCATTTTTATCCCGAAGGAAAGGCAATGCTGCATAGACCTAGGAAAAGATGGATAAGACGGTTGCGAACCAGAGAGACTGAGAAAGGGGGTTGGTTACAACCTGGGAAGGTATTAGCACCCAGATTGTCCGTCGTACTCGACGGGATCCACGCTTAAAAGATTTGTGTTTTAAAGGGGTAGTGTCAGTGCATTTTGTGTATAAAATAGCTGGAAAAAGATGTACAGGTGTCAGTGTAAAAGAAGTGTAAAGTGTAATATATACAGTGTCAGTGTAAGAACAAGAGTGAAATGCTCAGGAGTATGAGGCTTAAAGAATAAAGCTGGAAAGAGGGGGAATGTACAGAGACTTTTGTTCGATAACTGTTAAGTTATGCCTACGTATCCTCTCGTGCAATGAGGAAGTCAGAACACCGTAGTTCGACCCAAAGAGACTGATAGATGAATTGACTTGTGAACTGATTACTTGCCTATGCTCAAGTGTATGATCTGTCTGGCACAGATGCAAACTGTCTTGCATTAGACGGAAGAAGCAAGTTCTCGGTTGTGAGTGAAGGTGATGAGAAAAGAATCCCGAAGGAGACGATTATTGTTTGTTTTTGTGTTTTCAGTCTTTTATTGCTTTTTTGGATTTTTGTCATAAGTTAATGAGCTTAAGTCTAAACCAATGGATTTAGTAAACTCATCACATCTTCCCTCTGATTAGGGGTAATGAGAGTACCTTAAGTGTGAAGTCAGATTCTCACACTTAATCACCTTTGGTGTAGGATCAAGATCATTAACCTACTTGTGATTATTTAGATGTTTTTGGTGTTTTTGTTTAGTGTTGAGTAATGAGGTTAAGCCATAATCATGGATTAAACAGACTCATTACACCATCCTAATAGAAGGATAATAGATGAGAATGTTTAAGCTGAGGAATGCTCCTCAACTTAATCCATGATTAGGGATTAAACTCATGACAAAACAAGCCTTTGATTAAGTGGATTTTATTTAATGGTAAGATGATGAAGTGAATTTTATGATTTGTAATACAACTTGAGGGGGACTTGTCCATTAACACTAGGGTTAGTCCTTCTTAACCAATTAAGGAAGAATTAGAACCCTAATGCAAGGCCCAAGTTACAAGCTTGATGTCTTAGTGATTATTAGATGGATTGATTAGAGGAGTTAAACACATTAAGGGTTTAACACTTAGGATTAAAGTTATACACTCCATCCTAAGAGAAGGATGCAGGCATAAGCTTAATCACAAAGCCTTAAAGCCTTTAGGGTTTAGTCCCTGATTATGAGATGAGAAGAGAAGACTCAAAAGAGAGACACAAAGGTAAAACCATGAGGGGAGACTAATCAAAACCCTAATTCATTGTCATGCTTGGTTGTTCCTAAGGTTTGTGTGGTTTGCAAGAACAATCCTCAAAGGAGCCACCAGGAAGCAGATGAACAGGATCAAGAGAAGCAAAGTGACTTGCTTCATTCAAGAAGTCAAGTCACTTGAAGAAAGAAAGTGGGAGAAACAAGGATGAGCAAGCTCAATCTCAAACACATATAGAAATGCAGCAATGGATGCAAGAGAGATGAAAAGAAAAGTTATGAGAAGTGAAGGCAAATTCACTTCTCAAAGTCACTTACCACCTGAAATGTTAGAAAGAAATGCAATGCAATGCAAAATGAGATGAAATGGTATGATGCTAAGCAAAACCAGAAGCATGTTGATGATGATTATGATGTTATGAGATGCTGCAAACATGAGGCAGCACATGGAGATGTTCATACAAGATTATGGATGCAAATGATGCAAGCTAAGAAGCATGGATAAGCATGGAAAGTTATGAAGCATACAAGGCAAATGACATGGCAAATATGTGATGCAATGATCAAACATGCTTCCTACATGTCTTATGATGTCAAATGAACCAAATGGAGGCATGGAATGGCATGGCAAGTCATGTTATACAAGAGAATGCAAGAGGTATGCAAATGGAAGCCCAAATTAGGGTTTATGAATCAAACAACAAACAAAAACCAAAAACAGAAGCAAACCCTAAGATAAAAAATGGAAAATTCCACCCAAAGAAACCCTAAACCTATACTAAACCAAGGTCCAAAGGGGAGGTCTCAACTCTTAACCAATCTCAAGATATGAATTTTCTAAGTTATTAGGGTTTTTTAGGGTTCTTAACAAAAGAAATGCCAAACAAATGGAAAATGTGAAATCAAATCAGGGCCATTTTATCCTAGAAACTACATGCCAAACATAAAACAATGCAAGAAGAACCAATGCCCAACTCTTCCTAGATAGGCAGAAATGAATTTTTGAACCCATGATCAAAATAATGCATAAAAAATGATTTAATTCCATGAAAAATTCTTAAAATGCATCAAGATCAAAAAAGAAATTTGGTTTGAAGGTTGGACAATGTTTCTAAATGCCTTAGAACATTTCATGAATTTTTTTGTAATTTTTAAATACCTAAAAGTATTTTTAATTAATTAATTCCCATTAATCAATTAAAAATAATCTTTTAAATATTTAAAAATACTTTTTTAATGATAAAAAATAAATTAAAAATATTTTTGTGTCATACAAATTAATAAAACTTTTAGGAAAAAGTTTCATAATTTTTAGGAATTTTTAACTATTTTTAATAAATTATGCAAGTAAAAAGAAAAGAAAATGAAATAAAAATAAAAAGTATGCAGTATGAGTGGCTGAGATTGAGAATTGAAAGATCCAAAGGCCCTGCGTGCAAGTCAACAAGACTGGGGGTATGCACAATCCAAGGCCCAGATTCAAAGTTCTAAAACGCGCGCGATCTAATGGCTGTGGTTCAAAGCTACTTTAATTAATTATGATTAATTTAATTAAGCAAGATTAGGGTTTAATGACCCATCCAGGCCGTCCAAACACGCGCGGGAGAAGCAAATCAATGGCCATAATTCAAAGTTCGTTAATTAATGAGGTTTAGCCCTAATCACATTCAGGCTGCCGGAGAAGACTTCCGGTCGTCTTCTCCGGCGAGCACCTCCCCTGAAAACTTCCCAGCTCACTCAAATCGTATCAAAAATGAAAACTAAGAATTGGGAAATGTTCCTTACACACTCACGAATCAAACCCCTCTCTCAAAACAAATTTCTTCTTCCTAAATAAGCTGAATCGAAGAAAATGAAAACTAGGGCACGCAGGTTTCAGAGAGAAATTAAATGCTCATTTCAAAGCCATTTTCGAAACCAATGACATCAGGATGATCAGTGAAGCACATAGAACAAGTTTATAACATGAAAAATGATTTCTGGAAAAATAAATTTCAAGCTACCTGAGATTCGAAGCTTTCACTCTGATGACTTTCTGGCCACTTCTCCTTGTGCAATCCACTCCACTTGATCCCCAGATGATGTTTGAATGCTCAAGAAGAGTTTATGTTGGCTGGATAGTGAGTTTCGAAAGCTCCTGCTTCAACTCAGTCAGAAATGGCAATGGTGATTCTGGCACTTTCAGGTCATGGTGAGGGGTTGTTTGTGATCCTGAGGGTGAATGGAGAAGGTCTATGGTGTTTGTTGGTATGTTTGTGAGCTATGGTGAGAGTTTCGAAGGAAACTGCAAAATGAGGTGAAGAATGGCAGTGGGATGTTCTTGCTTGTTTCAGGCCAGGCTCTTGGTGGTTTGAGGTCTATGGAGTGAGGTGAGATGAATGATGAAGATGGTGTGAGTGTTTGAAGGCTGGGCAGAGAGATTCGAAGGCTTATGCAGCTTGGTGTGTTTTTGTGAAATGTGTGTGTTTCAGCCTTGCCTGCCTTGTGTTATGGCTTGCCAAAGGATACAATAAACAAATGCAAGTGGCCAGAGGATGTGACATGGCCTGTGGTGATTGGGATGTTTGCTTTTGCCAAAAGTCAAATTTCTTGTAAGAGAGGCATGGGCTTGATACTAGCTTGGTACAAAGGCTAGGGCTGGCGCAGCATGGTGTGGTGAGAGAGATAGCAAGGTTCAAAGGCCAAGGCAGCAAGTTGAGGGAAGTGTCATGAGTGTTTTGCAAGTTGTTGCCTTTTTGTACTTCATGAAAGAAAACCTTGTTACATGAACCATGAACATGTGATTTTGGCTCAATTCTGATTTTCATGACTTAGAGGATGTTTGCATACTGGTTTGAAATGAATTAGAGGTTGCAATTGGCCTTGGTCCATGATTTTGCAAAATTCTCATTTGAGGCATGCCTTGAAAATCAATGATTTTAGCCAACTTTGTCACACCATAACTTTTGATCCAAGAAGAGTTTGATCATGTTCTTGTACTTTTTGAAAAGGGAAAGATGAGATCTACAACTTTCATGACCAAAGTTTTTCCATTTGAAGCATTTTTGGATCAATAATCAAAGCTTGAAAAATGACCTAAAATGAAGCATTCTTGAAAAGTCAACTATGCCCAAAAAGTCAACATTTGCAAAAACCCTAAATTCTTGATTTTTGTGAACTTCAATCTTCTTCCATGATCAAATAAAGACCATATACACTCAAAATGATGAAGATCACCCATTGGTTGGGTCATTGGGGGCCTCAGATGCCCTGATTTTGCACTGACTTGTCCAGAAAGTCAACCCTTGATCAGATGACTTCCCCATGGAATTTCTTCATAAAAATTGATATGCATACTCCCTATACCATATAGAGACCAATGGAAACAAGAATGACCAAAAAATTTGGGGTTATGGCCCCTGAAACCAAAACCCTAATTTTAGGTCAACTGTGCAGTCAATCCTGGCTCTGCATCCACTCAAACCCTAGTTCTTGTGATTCTTTTGCATTTTTGACTTTGAGAGGGTGTACTATGATGCTTGAACACATATGGATCCCTTTGAAGTGATTGGTTGCCTTTGGAGTGGCTCAAGAAGCCCTGAGATTGCTCAGATCACAAACCCTAGGTGCAAATGACTTATAAACTATGCAGTGAATCAAAAATGAGATGTGGGATGATATGATTGTGCTTATGCATATGAGAATGATCACAAGCCATGTTGAAATGGGTGAGGGCAAATTTGGGGTGTTTACAGCTGCCCCTATTCAAACATGAGTTAGCTGTGCAGGATGTAAGCGACGGCTTATCAGGCAAACAAGATAACTTGTGGTTGAATACCAAAGACAGTCCAAAATTTGCACTCACAGAATGAAGAAGAAAAGGGATATAGATTGTAAAAGGAAAATAAAGTATATTGTAAAGTGTGGGCAACGGAGGACGACCGTCGAGCAGAGGACGACTGCTGGGTAAATAGCAATGACGGGGACGACCGACATGCTGGGGATAAAAGGTAAAGCCAAGACGGGGACGGCCGACTAGCTGGGGAAAATAAAATCGTGATGGGGACGGCCATCCAGATAAAGCTGTAAAATTCTCTGGAAATTAATGAAACATGACGGGGACGGCCATCAAGTTCATAAAGGTAAAGCAACCAACGATGGGGACGGCCATCGGGCTAAAAGGAAAAGGGACCACGACGGGGACGGCCATCGGGTTAAAGAATAAATGAAATGAACAGATGATGGGGTATGGCCATCAAAGGTGGAGGACGACCACCTAGCAGGGGACGGCTGCTCTGTTGGGTAATAAAGGAAATATGATGGGGACGGCCATCAAAGGTGGAGGACGACCACCTGGCAGGGTACGGCTGCCGAAAATATCAACGATGGGGACGGCCATCGGATAGAAAAGGTCAACGATGGGGACGGCCATCGGACGAGCATGATGGAGGACGACCATCAAGAAGTGGAGGACGACCACTCAGCAGGGTACGGCTGCTCTCAGGGTTTATCATAACACAGGACGAGTATCAGATAACCAAAATCAACAATGGGGACGGCCATTGGATAAAATGATGAAGGACGATCATCAAAAGGTGGAGGACGACCACCTAGCAGGGGACGGCTGCTAAAAACAACGATGGGGACGGCCATCGGATGAGCATGATGGAGGACGACCATCAAGAAGTGGAGGACGACCACTCAGCAGGGTACGGCTGCTCTCAGGGTTTATCATAACACAGGACGAGTGTCAGATAAAAGAAAGATGCTTTGTTGGCGATCTACTGGGGATATAGTAAACACGGACGAGTGTTCACAACCAAGAAAGGAAAGTATAAGTGTTTGGTATTGTGTATAGATTAAAGATGCGGACGAGCATCCTTAGACTATGATACGGACGAGTATCATGTAGAAACAAATACTGACACGTGTTCAGAGATGATGATACGGACGAGTATCAATTGGTTAACAGAGAACATGGACGAGTGTTGAATCTGAATGGACTCTTCTGGGGAATAGTAGGCACGGACGAGTGTCTATATTCAAGAAGACATAAGTGTTTGAAACAGTGTATGGATTAAAGATGCGGACGAGCATCCTTAAGACTATGATACGGACGAGTATCATATGGAAACAAACATTAGACGCAATGCTCTGAGATGATGATACGGACGAGTACCAACTGGTTAACAAAGAACAGAGACTACTGTCGAATCTGTGGGGATATAACTGGTATATACAAGATACGGACGAGTATCTGCAAAAGTGTACCATGAGTAGTGAGCATATATAGATGAGTGTTTTAACTGCTGGGGAGAATGACACGGACGAGTGCCAAGAGAGAAAAGTGTATAATATCAACAAGTATATGGGTTGTAAAAGTGTAAGCGACTGCGCTGGGGATATGACACGGACGGGTGTCAGGAAAGTGTATATATAGGTATGTGTGGGTGCAAAGAGGATGTCTTTGGCTTTCTGCTGGTGATTTGACACGGACGGGCGTCAAGAAGTGTCTGTAATACGGGTGATATGTTATAAAGAGTGTTCAGACGACTTTACTGGGGAGTGATGATACGGACGGGTATCAGAAGGAAATATGCTGGTATTTGTGATTTGTAAGGCAACTGCTTTTGCTGGGGGCTCTGGCGAGGATTTTTGTACAATGATGATGAACGGTTATTATTTACAAGTGTTAATTCAGAACATGGCTTATGATTATGCTATGCGTTTGATTTTTTTGCCGTAATGCTCCGTATTAGACGGCATGCTACGCTCTGAGGGGATAATATGATGCAAATGCCATGATTATGCAAAGATATCAAACCGGGATTCGGATCCCGTTGCCGCGAAGATCTCTTGGTTGATCTGTTTGAAATGGACCTCCCAGCCGGGGATGAGATCATTGGTAGATCCAATAAGATGATATTTGCTTGGGGATATAGGTCACTGGTTGACATATCCTTATAATACGGGACCCAGCTGGGGTTTGTAGAAGCTTTCTTCACTCTGTTGTGATCTTCTATGCACTGCTCTTCTGGATAGAGGCTGGAACTCTGTGGGGAGATGGTTCCCTGACTCCTGTACTCAACTGAGGATGTAATGGTAACTCGGCTGGGGAATTGTGAGAGGCAACTCAGCTGGGGATAGCAACAAGAGGCAACTCAGCTGGGGATAGAGCATTTCAGATGCTGAGATTGAGTGTATGTTGATTTGACAACTTTGCTGGGGAAGTGGGCACCTTCCAGTGCCACGTGGAAGATAGACCGAGTTGATAATGATTCGCCAGCTTGCTGAGACGTAACTTGCATGCCCCAGGTTGCGTTCTGGATACCTGCAATCCTGCAAAGATAAGGAGACGCACAAAAGGTCCCGAGGTATCCTTTACTGGATTCCGTCATAGGAGTCGAGCATTCTCACGAGTAAGTATATTCCCTGCAAGCATGTGTTTTATTATTATTATTTTTGGGAGAAAAGCATCTGTACTTATGCAATTGATTTTTTAGAGACATCAGACATCCTTTGCAAATAAAAATATACAAAACGAAACATGACTGAAAAATCTGATTTTATTAATTCATGTGCCCTGAATTGGCAAGATACAGTCAAAGAAACATATCTCCTGAAATGAGGAGACTATTACAAATTGAGAAACAAGGTGCTGGCAGTGTTGGCGATGCTTTCAAAGGAGTTTCCTCTTCCGCTATGACTCGTATGACTTTTGACCTTCTTCTCGTCTTGCTTTCTGGAGAAAGTTGATTCTGATTGAAGCTTGATTCTGTCGAAGCTTTCCAAGTTGTAAGTGATACAGATGGATTCAGAGTGCAGTTGTTCGCTTATTCCCTTATTTTGCATGGATCGCCCTTTCGGGTTTTCAATCCATCGGGATACCCATTTTTGCCTGAGTTGTCCGATGCGGCTTTTCAACTCAGCGGGTGCACAGTTTTCCATCTATTTCCCTCATTTTTGCCCGAGTCTTTTATTCTGTTTTTGACTCGCCGGGATGCCCTATTTTTGCCTGGACTTACATTCTGTTTTTATGTCCAGCGGGTCATTTTATGCGAAGTATTTTTTAACTGCATCTGAATTCACAGGGGACGGGAAATCTTCACCATCCATGGTGCTGAGCATCAGTGCTCCACCAGAGAAAACTTTCTTTACCACAAATGGTCCTTCGTAATTTGGAGTCCATTTGCCCCTGTGGTCTGTATGAGGAGGGAGGATTCTCTTCAGCACAAGATCTCCTACTTGGTACCCTCGGTGCCTGACTTTCTGATCGAAGGCTTTCTTCATTCTTTTCTGATACAACTGCCCATGACAGATTGCAGCCAATCTCTTCTCTTCGATCAGACTCAGTTGTTCGTATCGGGCCCGAACCCATTCTGCTTCACCTAGCTTAACATCCATTAATACCCGTAGGGAGGGTAATTCAACTTCAACAGGTAGGACTGCTTCCATACCATACACAAGTTGATACGGTGTTGCCCCAGTGGATGTTCTGATTGACGTGCGGTACCCATGCAAGGCGAACGGTAGCATTTCATGCCAGTCTTTGTAGGTGACTACCATCTTCTGCACAATCTTCTTGATATTCTTATTTGCCGCCTCAACAGCGCCATTCATCTTTGGCCTGTAAGGAGAAGAATTGTGATGTTGAATCTTGAAGTCCCGACACAGCTCTGCCATCATTTTGTTATTTAAGTTAGAACCATTATCAGTAATGATTCGCTCGGGAACTCCGTATCGACAGATGATATCTCTTTTCAGAAATCGGGCTACCACTTGCCTTGTAACATTTGCATATGAGGCTGCTTCAACCCACTTAGTGAAATAGTCAATGGCGACCAGGATGAATCTGTGACCATTTGAAGCAGTTGGCTCAATCTTGCCAATCATGTCGATGCCCCACATGGCAAAGGGCCATGGTGAAGACATCACATTCAAAGGATTGGGAGGCACATGCACTTTGTCTACGTAGATCTGGCATTTGTGGCATTTTCTGGCGTAGGCACAACAGTCCGCATCCATTGTGATCCAATAATAGCCTGATCTTAACAACTTCTTAGCCATTGCATGTCCTCCAGCATGGGTACCAAAAGAGCCTTCATGCACTTCATGCATCAATAAATCTTCTTCCGTCTTGTCAACACATCTGAGGAGTACCATATCAAAGTTCCTCTTGTATAAAGACCCATCAGTGTTCAGAAAGAAACTTCCAGCAAGCCTTCTTAAGGTCTTCTTATCATTGGAAGATGCCCCAGGTGGGTATGTTTGATCCTCCAAGAAGCACTTAATATCATGGAACCAAGGCTTATCCTCTTTGACAACATCTGCTGCGAATACATATGCTGGTCTATCAAGTCTCGATACTGAAATCTGAGGTATAAAGTTAGCAGCTTGAACTTTGATCATGGACGAAATGGTAGCAAGAGCATCTGCAAACTGATTCTCGTCCCGAGGGATATACTCAAGCTTGACTGTTGTGAAGAAAGTCAATAACCTTCTTGTATAATCCCTGTAAGGTATCAGATGATCCTGGTGGGTGTACCATTTTCTGTTGGTCTGATTGACTACCAAAGCTGAATCTCCGAATACGGTCAATGTCTTGATCCTGAGGTCAATGGCTTCCTCAAGACCCATAATGCAAGCTTCGTATTCGGCTTCGTTGTTAGTGCAGTTGAAAGTGAGTTTTGCCGAGAAAGGCATGTGAACTCCCTTTGGTGAAATGAGGACTGCACCAACACCACGGCCATTCATGTTAACAGCCCCATCGAACATCATAATCCATTCTTCCTCCGGGTCAGGCCCTTCAGTGTGAATAGGCTCTTCATGATCTTTTGATTTAATGAACATGATGTATTCATCAGGGAAGTCAAACCTCATAGGCTGGTAATCATCGATGGGTTGCTCAGCAAGATATTCAGACAATATACTGCCTTTGATGGCTTTCTGAGATGTGTATTGGATGTCATACTCTGTAAGGATCATTTGCCATCTTGCAACCCGTCCGGTAAGCGCTGGCTTCTCAAATATGTACTTGACTGGGTCCATCTTCGAGATCAACAAGGTAGTGTGGGTCAACATATACTGTCTCAGTCGGCGAGCAGCCCACGCTAAAGCACAGCAAGTTTTCTCGAGCAGTGAATAACGCTGTTCACAGTCGGTAAACTTTTTGCTTAGGTAGTATATTGCATACTCTTTTCGACCAGACTCGTCATGCTGGCCCAGCACACACCCCATCGACTCTTCTAATACTGTCAAGTACATAATCAGAGGTCTTCCTTCGACTGGCGGCATAAGGATTGGAGGTTCCTGCAGATACTCCTTGATCTTGTCAAAAGCCTTCTGGCAATCTTCATTCCACCTGACCGTCTGTTCTTTTCTTAACAGCTTGAACAAGGGTTCGCAGGTTGCTGTGAGGTGAGATATGAACCGCGAAATGTAGTTCAATCGACCTAAGAACCCCCGAACTTCTTTCTCTGTTTTCGGTGCAGGCATCTCTTGAATAACTTTGACTTTATCAGGGTCAACTTCAATCCCTTTCTCGCTTACGATAAAGCCCAGCAGCTTACCGGATCGCACCCCGAATGTGCATTTGTTGGGGTTCAGCTTCAATTGGTACTTCCTCAGACGCTTGAATAATTTGAGCAGATTTACCAAGTGATCTTCCTCTGTAAGGGACTTGGCAATCATGTCATCCACATAACACTCGATTTCTTTATGGATCATATCGTGGAATAACGTTACCATAGCCCGTTGATATGTTGCACCAGCGTTCTTCAATCCAAATGGCATCACCTTGTAACAGAACGTGCCCCAAGGTGTAATGAAGATTGTCTTCTCCATGTCTTCAGGTGACATCTTGATCTGATTGTATCCTGAAAATCCGTCCATGAAGGAGAATACCGAGAACTGAGCCGTATTGTCCACCAATACATCAATGTGAGGTAATGGGAAGTCATCTTTCGGGCTGGCTCTATTCAGATCCCGGTAGTCGACGCACATCCTTACTTTGCCGTCCTTCTTAGGCACAGGTACTATATTAGCAACCCACAGCGGATAGCTAGTTACAGCAAGGAACCCGGCGTCCCATTGCTTTTGTACCTCCTCCTTGATTTTCATAGCCATGTCTGGACGAGTACGGCGTAGTTTCTGTTTAACTGGTGGGCACTCTTCTCTCAAGGGTAGCTTGTGCACCACAATATCGGTATCCAACCCTGGCATATCTTGGTAAGACCAGGCGAACACGTCCACATACTCCTGAAGCAGGTCTATCAGTTGTCTCTTCACTGAGTCTTGCAGGCAGGCCCCGATTTTAACCTCTTTCACGTCTTCCTCTGTACCAAGATTAATCACTTCAACCTCCTCCTGGTGAGGGGTAATAACCTTTTCCTCTTGTCTTAACAACCTGGCTAGCTCTTCAGGAAGCTCATATTCTTCTTCAACCCCTTCATCAGCTTGATTGATTGGATTGTCAAAGTCATACGAAGTCATAGCCGTGCTGTTGTCAGTGCTTTCTGGGAAGCACTCTCTGCAAGGGTTAAGTTGTTCATTTTAGTGATTGATTTTAGTCTTATTTAGAAAAGTGAAATGAAGTTGTCATTTTGAAAACACTGCCATTTATTTTTTGTACAAAAAAGAAAAATGGAAAAACAGTGAACGAAAAGAAAAAGACGCGTTTGCAAAAAGATGTCTGATATTTCATTAATTGATCTTGTTTGCACAAAAAGTACAGATGGCCCGATTACAAAATGAGTCTTGTCATCTTGGGCAAGATGCAAGACTTTGATGCATGCTTATAAAATACAGGAAATAATAATTACTCTGATCGAGTAACTCTTATAATTTCCTGGGAAGACCAGTTCGAGACACTGCTCCCCGGGATCTTTGGACGAATCCAGCTTTCCAGGTTACGCTCCTCTTCCAGCTCGTCTTCCAGACAGTTGATAGCATCGGGGGTAAGCATCCCCCCACTGACAAAACCAGGCTTTCCATCAGCCTTTGCTTGATGTTGAGTTGGTCTGTAACCCAACCCAAATTTGTCTTTCTTCTCCTCCACAGCTAAAACTTTGCCCCAGCCCAGGGCAGTTCCTTCCTCAACAACCTTCCGGGCTTGTTGGTAAGATGACATCGGAGTACCAGATACAGCAGATGCTTCATTCACATTCAAAGCTTCAAACCCCTGGCTCATTGTTTCATGGATCTCTCCATCCATTTCAATGTACTTATAGGTTGCCAGGTGGCTGACAAAAATGTCCTCCTCTCCACAGATTGTGACAACTTGGCCTTCCCACTCAAATTTTAACTTTTGGTGAAGGGTAGACGTTATTGCGCCGGCGGCGTGAATCCAGGGTCTACCCAACAAACAGCTGTAGGCGGGCTGAATGTCCATCACGTAAAAGATAGTTTTAAAGGTCTGTGGGCCAATTGTCACAGGCAGCTCAATCTCACCCAGAACCGATCTCTTAGAACCATCAAAGGCTCTTACCACCAGGTTGCTGGGTCTCAATGCCAGTCCGTCATATTCTAACTTCACCAGAGCCTTCTTTGGTAAGACATTCAGGGATGACCCTGTATCTACCAGCACATGAGAAAGGACAGCTCCTTTGCATTCCATGGTTATGTGCAAGGCTTTGTTGTGGTTGCGGCCATCCGCTGTCAAGTCAGTATTGGTGAATCCTAGCCCATTGCTAGCAGTAACATTTCCAACCACGGTTTCCAACTGGTTGACAGTAATCTCTTCAGGCACGTAAGCTGCGTGCAGGACTTTGAGTAGTGCATTCCGATGGGCTTCGGAGCACATAAGCAGTGAGAGGATAGAGATTTTGGATGGAGTTTGGTGAAGTTGATCCACAATTTTGTAATCACTCTTTTTGATGATTCGCATAAACTCATCAACTTCTTGATCGAACGGTGTCTTCAAGGCTTCTTTAACAGCTTGATCTTCCTGCACCGGGCTCTTTCCTTTCGCCTTGGCAGCAGCTTCTGCTTCGGCTGTAGGTCTTTGAACTGGTGGAGCAAAGAGACGTCCGCTTCGAGTGAAGCCTCCGCCTCCCCCCACATTATCTACTTGTGGTGCAGGTGTTGATGTTTCAAGAGTGATTCTTTTTCCTTCGCAGTACACGTCAGAGCCATAGTGCCAAGGGATGGCCCTATTGCTTTCATATGGTACTGGTCCGGGCACTGTGACAGTGACCGGACTGATTGCTGCTGCTGAAGGGACTGTAATTGTTTGTGGATCATAAAAGATTGTAACTGGTGTTCTGATGGGAGCAGCACCTTCTGAATGGTAGGCAGAGTTGTTCTCAGGATCATAAAATATGGTGACAGTAGAGACATCTTCATGATTGATTGTTGGAGTTGTAGGAGCCATTGTTGGAAGTGCGGGTGTTGTTGTTGTAGGAGATTCAAGATGGAATGAAGCTGGAGTTGTAGCAGGAGAAATTGTTGAAAACTGATCAGTTGAGACGATTGATGGAGTACTTGTTGATGAAACCGAAGAATTGTCAGGAACAATAGTTGCTGCAGTTGTAGGAGGTTCTGAAACCGTTGCTGATGATATTGCTGGATTTGTTGGAAATGATGTGGTGATCTGAAGTTGGCCACTCTGAATAAGGCCATCTATGCCATTCCGCAAATTATCGCACCCATTTACCGAGATATTGCAGTAAGCACAGCCTAACTCACACCCCGGGAACATTTGACATTCCAAGAGCTGAGCTTTGATTTCTACCAATGGTGTCCTGATCTGTCCCACACTGGTTATTAAATAAGACGGCTTGTCTTCTTCAATAGCGTTAATCCGGGGACCACCATGGTTTGGCATCGGATTCTTATTGACATTGGGTGGTGGTGCGAAATTCAGAGCCTTGGAGTCTACCAGGTCTTGTACCTTCATATGCAGAGCCCTGCATTTTTCTGTACTGTGGCCAGGTGCGTTTGAATGAAAAGCACACCTAGCATTGGAGTCATAGTTCCTTGGTAGACTGTTGGGATCCGGAGGTGCCAACGTTCTTAGCTCAACCAGGTTGAGTTTCAGAAGCTGTGGCAGCAAAGTAGCATATGGCATCGGGATCGGATCGATCACTCTGTTAGCTTGAGATGGCCTCTGCTGGAATGGCCTTTGCTGGTTATTGTTGTTGGTGTTGCTGTTGTTGTAATTTCTTGGAGGATACTGATTTTGCTGATGGTACTGAGGTTGTGGCTGATAGTTTTGCTGAGGAGGTTGATACACAGGTTGTGGATGAGCTGGAGTAGGGATAGTGACTGCAGCCACAGATCTGTGAACATATTGGGGCCTACCCCTGTTGGTGTGGATGGCATTAGTCTCACCAGTCCTTCTCGGGCCTGCAAAAGGCTTTCTTGCATTACTGGATGAGCTTGCACCATTGTCTGAAATCTTCCCCATTTTCAATAGGCTTTCAATTCTCTCCCCGGCTATGACAACATCTGCAAAGCTGGTGGAGGAGAAGGCAGCTAGCCTATCAATATAGGTTCCCTGAAGGGTATTCATGAACATATCTGCCATCTCCCGTTCAGACATTGGTGGTTGAACAGCAGCAGCCAGTTGCCTCCATCTCTGGGCATATTCTCGGAAACTCTCTCTTGAAGACTGTGACATTCCCATTAGGAGGGTCCTGTTGGGTGCCATGTCGAGATTATACTGATACTGTCTGATGAAGGCCTCTGCCAGGTCCTTCCAGCATCTAATAGTTGCCCTTGTCAAGTGAGAGTACCATTCTCTCGACGCTCCAGTTAAGCTGTCTTCGAAATAGAACATCCAAAGCTTCTCATCCATTGTATAGGCCTTCAGCCTTCCCAGAAATGACTGTAAGTGAGTCCGGGGGCATGAAGTCCCATTATACTTTTCGAAACAAGGAGGCTTGAACTTATGGGGGATCCTGACCCCGTCTACCAAACCCATGTCCATAACGTCGAAGCCCAAAGAGTTTTGAGATTCTAAGGACCTCAACTTCTCAGCTATTTCATCCAATCTTCTATCATAAGCTTCTTCCCCAGCACCCATTACTGTGAATTGGTCTTCTTGAGGGTCTTCCTGTAGTACCCTCCCTGCTGTGGCAGTCCCTTGTATATTGACAGGGATGTTGGCCTCTGGATGGAGATGGGGTCCAAAAACTGGGGGATTGACATGAGGTTGGACCCTCTCGTTGTTACTTGTGCCAGCAGTTCCCACATGGGGTTCCTCTTGATTCCTCCCTTCTACCAAGGCTCTGAGCCTCTCCTGGCTTTGAGCTAAGTTGTTCATCACTTCCATGAACTGTGTTATCTGAGTTCTCATCTCCAACCTTTCGTTGGCCATCTGGTTTCTGACCTCCGTAAGGTCCTGCTGCATCTGGTCCATCAGGATGCCCGGAAGATTGTTTCTAGTTGGGTATCTGTGTGGCCTGTTGAGGGGAAATACCCGGCGGCGAGCAATAATTCCTGAGATTCACAACAGAGGTTAGTAACAACAAAACAAAAACCTACAAAACAAACAAAAGGGTTAGTATGCAATGCAGTTATGCTTATTTGCTCTCAAGGTATCCGGTTTGGCCTTCAGTTTTGACCCTTCCAGACCCTTGAAGATGCTGCTGTTGAAGTTGCTTTCGAAGTAAACTAACATGAATATATTACATAAGGTGAAATAATACAATTTGTTCGTTTTACAACACAAGCCCACTAAGGGGTCAAAATACAGTACAAAAATAAAAGTACATGGAAAGAAAGCAACAACAAACAAATGGTCAAACACCAAGACCAAACTCATCCTCACAAACTTCCTTGAGAAGTGCTTCGGTCACAGGATCAGCCGGACGCTCCGTGAGATTCCTGATGAGGAGATTCCGGGTCGTAACAGCTGCTGTTAGCTTTTTGTGCTGAGTTTGGTCCTTGGACCTCTTCACCCCTGCTTTGATCTTCAATTCTGATATTTCCCTCTGGGCTGCTGCCAGGGCTTCTTGCTGTTCTTTTGCATCGGCTTCAAATTGCTCCATCTTGTCTTGAACTCTCTTGTCTTCCAAAGTACGAGCCTCGGTGATCCTGACCCACCGAGCTTGGCTCTCCTTCAGATACAAGTCCGTCCTTGCTCTCTGGAACTGGGCTTCTTTGCAAGCATTCTTCAGAATTTGTTCACCAGCTTTAGACTTTTTGATATAATCCCCAGACTTTTCAATCTTAGTCAAATGCTCCACCCTCAACTTCTCCAATCTCTCAATTTCCCTCATACCTTCACTCCTCTCCCGGAGGGTCTTCTGCAAAGCTTGAGTTAACTTCTCATTCCTTTCCTTCAAGCTCTCAAACTCTTCCAAACTGATAGTGGCAGGGGGTGGTGCTGAAGATGACTCAGGCATGTCTTCTATGGTAAAGGGCATTCCAGAGAATTGAGCCCTGGCACGGGACCACTCATAATATTGTGCTGATGCCACATTATTACACTTCCCCAGAATGGTGACTCCCTTGGTTTGAACATTATCCCAGGCCCAGGCAGCCTGCCTAACAACAGCCAAACTAATCTTGTTCTCACAATAAAGAGTCTCAACCAAGTCCTGTGCCCTCGGAGTGTGGACCAGTGCATAGCCCAGTTGCCTTCTGAACAGCAGAGGATTATAATTAATGCTGCCCTTAACTCCTATTAGGGGCACATTGGGAAAATGTCCACAGCTGGTGATGATATCCCTGCCCTTGGTGCTTTGAGTGCACCACCTGATATCTGCTGAAGTTAGAACAGTGAGTCTCTTAGCCCAGTTGCTCTGCTGATGAGGGTTTAGGAATGCATCTGTCCTGGGTAGATGCCTGAGAAGCCAAGTGTGAAACAATGGAGCACAAAACCTCACTAACCTCCCCCTCTGCTTTTCATTCCTCTGATGCACCGAATAGTAAAGGTCCCCCAATAAAGTTGGCACTGGGTTCTTCAGAATGAACAGATGGATTGCATTCTTGCTAATGAATCGAGGCTCATCTGCAAACAACACAATTCCATATACACTTAGGGCCAACAAAGCACAAACAGCTTTCCACTCTCCTAAAGAAGCTTTCAGGGTAGCTTGAGAAATTAAGAAGTCCATATGAAAACCAGGGATCCCAGCTTTAGAGGTCATATGCTGCTCAACCAAAACAGGTTCCAGATGCAAAGCCTTTGCTATTTCTCCATTAGCAGGAAAGATCATCTCAGGGTTGAAAGGAATTTCTCTCCTGATAGGCATACCAACTAATGAGGAGTACTCTTCCAATAAGGGGCCCAACTGAAAGTCTTGAAAAGTAAAACATCTCAATGGAGGATCATAAAACTGAATGCAGGTGTGGATGAGGCTCCTCTGTGAGGGGTCCAGATCCATAACCATGTCAAGTATATCTCCATAACTCTCCCTGAACAAAGGTATGTGATCTGGAGTGATCAGGGTTTGGATCCTCCTGATGTCTGATAAGTCTGGCTGGAAGAAGTGATAGGTGATGTTGCTTTTCTTTGGAGCCATGATGACAAATGTTGATGAAGATACTGAAGAGAAGGGCCACTGATTGGCTGGAATAGATAGCTGGTAGCAAGTGCTGATGAAGGCAGGTCAAAACTGAAGATGGGGTCAAAACCAAAACCAGATGAAAATGGATACCCTGAAACACAAATAAGCAAATGTTAATATGATGCAATGAGTATGTATGCAAATGAAATGCAAGGGTTTGTGACTGAGCTGGATCTGATCAAAACTCTGATATAGGTCCAAATGTGTTCAAGAATTCCAGATGGAGGTCTATAAATCCGGTAACCAGGGTGGGGGACTCAAATAAAGAGTCACATGTCCAGGGTTTTAGAATCACAAGAACTGTCCAACATGGAGTATTCTTAATCAAAACAAAGTAACAGGGTATTCTGAGGTCAAGGTACCTGCAAACCTGTAAACAGCCCAACCCCCTCACAGGTGGTGTTCTAAAACAAGGATCCTTAGACTTGGATCAGTTATGAGAAGTGTAAACACTTCTAACCCGGAGGTGCAGTGTTTACAATAACCATAAAAGTTCCTCCTCTAATTCACCTCAGTTTCTGAAGGTCAATACTAAAGGTCATCCAGACTTAGCAGGCTTCCCAGATAGCCCTAGCATTACAGGAAATCTGCAACACAGAGTTCTCAAAAGAAACCCATATCTGAACCGTGTTTCATATTCCCGCACCAGACCGAAATGGAATGGGAAAGAATATGATTCACTCTAGCCTAGGTGTCACTCAGGTCCCAGGTATAGGACCTTGACTCTCAATAGAACCCCACCCACCAAAGCAAACAACAGATCCAGCCAGCAACATGACAGTATGATATATACAAATGCACTAAAGAAAAGCAGTAAAGCAAACTGTACATAAAATCAAGATAAATAAATATACAAACATAAATAAGCACATAACACCCCAGTAAACACAAATCAAACAAGCGCTAGGAGGAACCCACAAAAAGAACCAGAAGCCCTGGTTGCAATATAAGAGTCCGCAGCAGAGTCGCCAAGCTGTCGCTCCCGACAAATGAAACCGGGTCAAATAGGGTACATACGCGAACGGTCGGCGAGAGGGACAATGAGAACACACAGCCGTGAACTCACTGGAGATGAAAAGAGTCGCCAGCTAGGCATTTTTATCCCGAAGGAAAGGCAATGCTGCATAGACCTAGGAAAAGATGGATAAGACGGTTGCGAACCAGAGAGACTGAGAAAGGGGGTTGGTTACAACCTGGGAAGGTATTAGCACCCAGATTGTCCGTCGTACTCGACGGGATCCACGCTTAAAAGATTTGTGTTTTAAAGGGGTAGTGTCAGTGCATTTTGTGTATAAAATAGCTGGAAAAAGATGTACAGGTGTCAGTGTAAAAGAAGTGTAAAGTGTAATATATACAGTGTCAGTGTAAGAACAAGAGTGAAATGCTCAGGAGTATGAGGCTTAAAGAATAAAGCTGGAAAGAGGGGGAATGTACAGAGACTTTTGTTCGATAACTGTTAAGTTATGCCTACGTATCCTCTCGTGCAATGAGGAAGTCAGAACACCGTAGTTCGACCCAAAGAGACTGATAGATGAATTGACTTGTGAACTGCTTACTTGCCTATGCTCAAGTGTATGATCTGTCTGGCACAGATGCAAACTGTCTTGCATTAGACGGAAGAAGCAAGTTCTCGGTTGTGAGTGAAGGTGATGAGAAAAGAATCCCGAAGGAGACGATTATTGTTTGTTTTTGTGTTTTCAGTCTTTTATTGCTTTTTTGGATTTTTGTCATAAGTTAATGAGCTTAAGTCTAAACCAATGGATTTAGTAAACTCATCACATCTTCCCTCTGATTAGGGGTAATGAGAGTACCTTAAGTGTGAAGTCAGATTCTCACACTTAATCACCTTTGGTGTAGGATCAAGATCATTAACCTACTTGTGATTATTTAGATGTTTTTGGTGTTTTTGTTTAGTGTTGAGTAATGAGGTTAAGCCATAATCATGGATTAAACAGACTCATTACACCATCCTAATAGAAGGATAATAGATGAGAATGTTTAAGCTGAGGAATGCTCCTCAACTTAATCCATGATTAGGGATTAAACTCATGACAAAACAAGCCTTTGATTAAGTGGATTTTATTTAATGGTAAGATGATGAAGTGAATTTTATGATTTGTAAGACAACTTGAGGGGGACTTGTCCATTAACACTAGGGTTAGTCCTTCTTAACCAATTAAGGAAGAATTAGAACCCTAATGCAAGGCCCAAGTTACAAGCTTGATGTCTTAGTGATTATTAGATGGATTGATTAGAGGAGTTAAACACATTAAGGGTTTAACACTTAGGATTAAAGTTATACACTCCATCCTAAGAGAAGGATGCAGGCATAAGCTTAATCACAAAGCCTTAAAGCCTTTAGGGTTTAGTCCCTGATTATGAGATGAGAAGAGAAGACTCAAAAGAGAGACACAAAGGTAAAACTATGAGGGGAGACTAATCAAAACCCTAATTCATTGTCATGCTTGGTTGTTCCTAAGGTTTGTGTGGTTTGCAAGAACAATCCTCAAAGGAGCCACCAGGAAGCAGATGAACAGGATCAAGAGAAGCAAAGTGACTTGCTTCATTCAAGAAGTCAAGTCACTTGAAGAAAGAAAGTGGGAGAAACAAGTATGAGCAAGCTCAATCTCAAACACATATAGAAATGCAGCAATGGATGCAAGAGAGATGAAAAGAAAAGTTATGAGAAGTGAAGGCAAATTCACTTCTCAAAGTCACTTACCACCTGAAATGTTAGAAAGAAATGCAATGCAATGCAAAATGAGATGAAATGGTATGATGCTAAGCAAAACCAGAAGCATGTTGATGATGATTATGATGTTATGAGATGCTGCAAACATGAGGCAGCACATGGAGATGTTCATACAAGATTATGGATGCAAATGATGCAAGCTAAGAAGCATGGATAAGCATGGAAAGTTATGAAGCATACAAGGCAAATGACATGGCAAATATGTGATGCAATGATCAAACATGCTTCCTACATGTCTTATGATGTCAAATGAACCAAATGGAGGCATGGAATGGCATGGCAAGTCATGTTATACAAGAGAATGCAAGAGGTATGCAAATGGAAGCCCAAATTAGGGTTTATGAATCAAACAACAAACAAAAACCAAAAACAGAAGCAAACCCTAAGATAAAAAATGGAAAATGCCACCCAAAGAAACCCTAAACCTATACTAAACCAAGGTCCAAAGGGGAGGTCTCAACTCTTAACCAATCTCAAGATATGAATTTTCTAAGTTATTAGGGTTTTTTAGGGTTCTTAACAAAAGAAATGCCAAACAAATGGAAAATGTAAAATCAAATCAGGGCCATTTTATCCTAGAAACTACATGCCAAACATAAAACAATGCAAGAAGAACCAATGCCCAACTCTTCCTAGATAGGCAGAAATGAATTTTTGAACCCATGATCAAAATAATGCATAAAAAATGATTTAATTCCATGAAAAATTCTTAAAATGCATCAAGATCAAAAAAGAAATTTGGTTTGAAGGTTGGACAATGTTTCTAAATGCCTTAGAACATTTCATGAATTTTTTTGTAATTTTTAAATACCTAAAAGTATTTTTAATTAATTAATTCCCATTAATCAATTAAAAATAATCTTTTAAATATTTAAAAATACTTTTTTAATGATAAAAAATAAAATAAAAATATTTTTGTGTCATAAAAATTAATAAAACTTTTAGGAAAAAGTTTCATAATTTTTAGGAATTTTTAACTATTTTTAATAAATTATGCAAGTAAAAAGAAAAGAAAATGAAATAAAAATAAAAAGTATGCAGTATGTGTGGCTGAGATTGAGAATTGAAAGATCCAAAGGCCCTGCGTGCAAGTCAATAAGACTGGGGGTATGCACAATCCAAGGCCCAGATTCAAAGTTCTAAAACGCGCACGATCTAATGGCTGTGGTTCAAAGCTACTTTAATTAATTATGATTAATTTAATTAAGCAAGATTAGGGTTTAATGACCCATCCAGGCCGTCCAAACACGCGCGGGAGAAGCAAATCAATGGCCATAATTCAAAGTTCGTTAATTAATGAGGTTTAGCCCTAATCACATTCAGGCTGCCGGAGAAGACTTCCGGTCGTCTTCTCCGGCGAGCACCTCCCCTGAAAACTTCCCAGCTCACTCAAATCGTATCAAAAATGAAAACTAAGAATTGGGAAATGTTCCTTACACACTCACGAATCAAACCCCTCTCTCAAAACAAATTTCTTCTTCCTAAATAAGCTGAATCGAAGAAAATGAAAACTAGGGCACGCAGGTTTCAGAGAGAAATTAAATGCTCATTTCAAAGCCATTTTCGAAACCAATGACATCAGGATGATCAGTGAAGCACATAGAACAAGTTTATAACATGAAAAATGATTTCTGGAAAAATAAATTTCAAGCTACCTGAGATTCGAAGCTTTCACTCTGATGACTTTCTGGCCACTTCTCCTTGTGCAATCCACTCCACTTGATCCCCAGATGATGTTTGAATGCTCAAGAAGAGTTTATGTTGGCTGGATAGTGAGTTTCGAAAGCTCCTGCTTCAACTCAGTCAGAAATGGCAATGGTGATTCTGGCACTTTCAGGTCATGGTGAGGGGTTGTTTGTGATCCTGAGGGTGAATGGAGAAGGTCTATGGTGTTTGTTGGTATGTTTGTGAGCTATGGTGAGAGTTTCGAAGGAAACTGCAAAATGAGGTGAAGAATGGCAGTGGGATGTTCTTGCTTGTTTCAGGCCAGGCTCTTGGTGGTTTGAGGTCTATGGAGTGAGGTGAGATGAATGATGAAGATGGTGTGAGTGTTTGAAGGCTGGGCAGAGAGATTCGAAGGCTTATGCAGCTTGGTGTGTTTTTGTGAAATGTGTGTGTTGTGTGTGTTTCAGCCTTGCCTGCCTTGTGTTATGGCTTGCCAAAGGATACAATAAACAAATGCAAGTGGCCAGAGGATGTGACATGGCCTGTGGTGATTGGGATGTTTGCTTTTGCCAAAAGTCAAATTTCTTGTAAGAGAGGCATGGGCTTGATACTAGCTTGGTACAAAGGCTAGGGCTGGCGCAGCATGGTGTGGTGAGAGAGCTAGCAAGGTTCAAAGGCCAAGGCAGCAAGTTGAGGGAAGTGTCATGAGTGTTTTGCAAGTTGTTGCCTTTTTGTACTTCATGAAAGAAAACCTTGTTACATGAACCATGAACATGTGATTTTGGCTCAATTCTGATTTTCATGACTTAGAGGATGTTTGCATACTGGTTTGAAATGAATTAGAGGTTGCAATTGGCCTTGGTCCATGATTTTGCAAAATTCTCATTTGAGGCATGCCTTGAAAATCAATGATTTTAGCCAACTTTGTCACACCATAACTTTTGATCCAAGAAGAGTTTGATCATGTTCTTGTACTTTTTGAAAAGGGAAAGATGAGATCTACAACTTTCATGACCAAAGTTTTTCCATTTGAAGCATTTTTGGATCAATAATCAAAGCTTGAAAAATGACCTAAAATGAAGCATTCTTGAAAAGTCAACTATGCCCAAAAAGTCAACATTTGCAAAAACCCTAAATTCTTGATTTTTGTGAACTTCAATCTTCTTCCATGATCAAATAAAGACCATATACACTCAAAATGATGAAGATCACCCATTGGTTGGGTCATTGGGGGCCTCAGATGCCCTGATTTTGCACTGACTTGTCCAGAAAGTCAACCCTTGATCAGATGACTTCCCCATGGAATTTCTTCATGAAAATTGATATGCATACTCCCTATACCATATAGAGACCAATGGAAACAAGAATGACCAAAAAATTTGGGGTTATGGCCCCTGAAACCAAAACCCTAATTTTAGGTCAACTGTGCAGTCAATCCTGGCTCTGCATCCACTCAAACCCTAGTTCTTGTGATTCTTTTGCATTTTTGACTTTGAGAGGGTGTACTATGATGCTTGAACACATATGGATCCCTTTGAAGTGATTGGTTGCCTTTGGAGTGGCTCAAGAAGCCCTGAGATTGCTCAGATCACAAACCCTAGGTGCAAATGACTTATAAACTATGCAGTGAATCAAAAATGAGATGTGGGATGATATGATTGTGCTTATGCATATGAGAATGATCACAAGCCATGGTGAAATGGGTGAGGGCAAATTTGGGGTGTTTACACGGAGTTCCCGAGCGAATCATTACTGATAATGGTTCCAACTTAAACAACAAAATGATGGCAGAGCTATGCCGGGACTTCAAAATACAACATCACAATTCTTCTCCTTACAGGCCAAAGATGAATGGCGCTGTTGAGGCGGCAAACAAGAATATTAAGAAGATTGTGCAGAAGATGGTAGTCACCTATAAAGACTGGCATGAAATGCTACCGTTCGCCTTGCATGGGTACCGCACGTCAATCAGGACATCCACTGGGGCAACACCGTATCAACTTGTGTATGGTATGGAAGCAGTCCTACCGGTTGAAGTTGAACTACCCTCTCTGCGGGTATTGATGGATGTTAAGCTGAACGAAGCAGAATGGGTTAGGGCCCGATACGAGCAACTAAGTCTGATCGAAGAGAAAAAATTGGCTGCAATCTGTCATGGGCAGTTGTATCAGAAAAGGATGAAAAGAGCCTTCGATCAGAAAGTCAGGCACCGAGAGTATCAAGTAGGAGATCTTGTGCTGAAGAGAATCCTCCCTCCTCATACAGACCACAGGGGCAAATGGACTCCAAATTATGAAGGACCATTCGTGGTAAAGAAAGTTTTCTCTGGTGGAGCACTAATGCTCAGCACCATGGATGGTGAAGACTTCTCGTCCCATGTGAATTCAGATGCAGTTAAAAAATACTTCGCATAAAAGTGACCCGCTGGACACAAAAACAGAATGTAAGTCCAGGCAAAAATAGGGCATCCCGGCGAGTCAAAAACAGAATAAAAGACTCGGGCAAAAATAAGGGAAATAAACAAAAAATGTGTACACCCGCTGAGTTGAAAAGCCACATCGGACAACTCAGGCAAAAATGGGTATCCCGATGGATTGAAAACCCGAAAGGGCGATCCATGCAAAATAAGGGAATAAGCGAACAACTGCATTCTGAATTCGTCTGTATCACTTACAACTTGGAAAGCTTCTAAAGGATCAAGTTTCAATCAGAATCAACCTTCTTCAGAAAGCAAGACGAGAAGAACGTCAAAAGTCATACGAGTCATAGCAAAAGAGGAAGCTCTTTTGAAAGCGTCGTCAACATCGCCAGCATTTTGTTTCTCAATTTGTAACAGTCTCCTCCTTTTTGGAGATTTGTTTCTTTGACTGTATCTTGCCAATTCAGGGCACATGAATTAATAAAATCAGATTTTTCAGTCATGTCTCGTCTTATACATTTTTTATTTGCAAAGAATGTCTGATGTCTCTAAAAAACTAATTGCATAAGTACAGATGTTTTTCACTAAAAATAGAAGCACATGCTTGCAGGGAATATACTTACTCTTGAGAATGCTTAACTCCTCTGACGGAATCCAGTAAAGGATACCTCGGGACCTTTTGTGCGTTTCCTTATCTTTGCAGGATTGCAGGTATCCAGAACGCAACCTGGGGCATGCAAGTTACATCCCAGCAAGCTGGCAAATCAACACTCAATTTTAGCACTCAAGGTGCTTTCTCCCCAGCTGAGTTGGCCTCTCATTACTCTCCCCAGCTGAGTTACCAACAATTCCCCCCAGCCATAGTACCAATCTTTCTTCCTCAGTAAAATACAAGAGTCAGGGAATCATCCCCCCACAGAATCTTCAGCCTCTATTCAGAAGAGCAACGCAGGAAAGGATCACAACAGAGTGAAGAAAGCTTCTACAAACCCCAGCTGGGCTTCTCATTTATTAGGATAGGTCTATCAGTGACCCGTATCCCCAAGCAAATATCATCTTATTAGATCTACCAATGATCTCCTCCCCAGCTGGGATGTCCATTTCAAACAGATCAACTAGGGATCTCTGCAGCAGCGGGATCCGAATCCCGGATTTGTGCCTCTTCGCATAATCATAGCATTTGCATCATATTCACCCACAAAGCGTAGCATTCCGTCTAATACGGAGCATTACGGCAAAAATCAAATACATAGCATAATCATAAGCCATGTTATGAACCAACACTTGTGAGTAATAACAGTTCATCAACATACAGAAGAAAAATCCCCACCAGAGTTACCAGCAAGAGCGGTTGCCTCACAAATCACAAACACCAGTATATACTCCTTTTGACACCCGTCCGTGTTATATCCCAGCAGAAAGCCAAAGACATTCTCTTTGTACTCACATATGCTTATATACACTTTCTTGACACTCGTCCGTGTCATATCCCCAGCGCAGTCGCTTACACTTTTACGACCCGTATACTTGTTGATATTATACTTTTCTCCTTTTGACACTCGTTCGTGTCACTCTCCCCAGCAGCTAAACACTTATCTATACACCACTCACTCTTATACAGATACTCGTCCGTATCTTGTATATGCCAGTTATATCCCCACAGATTCGACAGTAGTCCTTGTTCTTTGTTAACCAGTTGGTACTCATCCGTACCATCATCTCAGAACATTGCGTCTAATGTTTGTTTCTACCTGATACTCGTCCGTATCATAGTCTTAAGGATGCTCGTCCGCATCTTTAATCCATACACTGTGTCAAACACTTCTGTCTTTTTGAATATAGACACTCGTCTGTGTCTACTATTCCCCAGAAGAGTCCCTTCAGATACAACACTCGTCCGTTGTTCTTTGTTAACCAGATGGTACTCGTCCGTATCATCATCTCTGAACACGCGTCAGTATTTGTTTCTACATGATACTCGTCCGTATCATAGTCATAGGGATGCTCGTCCGCATCTTTGATCTATACACAACACCTAAACACTTGTACCTTTTGTTTCTTGGATATAAACACTCGTCCGGGTTTATTTCTCCCCAGTAGATCGCCAACAAGGCAAATTTTCCTTTTTATCTAACACTCGTCCTGTGTTATGATAACCCTGAGAGCAGCCGTACCCTGCTAGGTGGTCGTCCTCCACCTCTTGATGGTCGTCCTCCATCATGCTCATCCTATGGCCGTCCCCATCGTTGATATTTAGCAGCCGTCCCCTGCTAGGTGGTCGTCCTCCACCTTTTGATGATCGTCCTTCATCATTTTATCCAATGGCCGTCCCCATTGTTGATTTTTGGATTATCTGGCGTTCGTCCTATGTCATGATGAACCTCGAGAGCAGCCGTACCCTGCTGAGTGGTCGTCCTCCACTTCTTGATGGTCGTCCTCCATCATGCTCGTCCGATGGCCGTCCCCATCGTTGACCTCTTCTATCCGATGGCCGTCCCCATCGTTGATTTTTTCGGCAGCCGTACCCTGCCAGGTGGTCGTCCTCCACCTTTGATGGCCGTCCCCATCATAATTCCTTTATTACCCAACAGAGCAGCCGTCCCCTGCTAGGTGATCGTCCTTCACCTTTGATGGCCGTACCCCATCAGCTGTTTATTTCATTTATTCTTTAACCCGATGGCCGTCCCCGTCGTGGTCCCTTTTCCTTTTCTTTTAGCCCGATGGCCGTCCCCATCGTCGGTTACCTTGCTTTATGAACTTGATGGCCGTCCCCGTCATGTTTCATTAACTCCCAGAAAATTTTACAGCTTTATACTGATGGCCGTCCCCATCATATTTTGATTTTCCCCAGCTAGTCGGCCGTCCCCGTCTTGGCTTTACCTTTTATCCCCAGCATGTCGGCCGTCCCCGTCATTGCTTTACTTCACATACTTTTCCCAGCATGTCGGCCGTCCCCGTCATCGCTCTATCATCCACTTTACAATATACTTTATCTTCTTTTACAATCCATATCCCTTTTCTCCTTCTTTTTGTGAGTGCAAATTTTGGACTGTCTTTGGTATTCAACCACAAGTTATCTTGTTTGCCTGTTAAGCCGTCGCTTACATCCTGCACAGCTAACTCATGTTTGAATAGGGGCAGCTGTAAACACCCCAAATTTGCCCTCACCCATTCACACCATGGCTTGTGATCATTTCATATGCATAAATACAATCATATCCCCTCATATCCCATTTTTGATTCACTGCATAGTTCCTAAGTCATCTGCACCTAGGGTTTGTGATCTGAGCAATCCAAGAGCTTCTTGAGCCACTCCAAAGGCCACCAATCACTTCAAAGGGGTCCATATGTGTTCAAGTATCATATTGCATCCTCTCAGAGTCAAAATTCCAAGGAATCACAAGAACTAGGGGTTTGAATGGATGCAGAGCCAAGTTTGACTGCACAGTTGACCTAAAATTAGGGTTTTGGTTTCAGAGGCCATAACTCCAAATTTTTTGGTCATTCTTGTTTCCATTGGTCTCTATATGGTATAGGGAGTATGCATATCAATTTTCATGAAGAAATTCCATGGGGAAGTCATCTGATCAAGGGTTGACTTTTCAGACAAGTCAGTGTAAAATCAGGGCATCTGAGGCCCCCAATGACCCAACCAATGGGTGATCTTCATCATTTTGAGTGTATATGATCTTTATTTGATCATGGAAGAGGGTTGAAGTTCACAAAAATCAAGAATTTGGAAGTTTTGCAAATGTTGACTTTTTGGGCATAGTTGACTTTTCAAGTATGCTTCATTTTAGGTCATTTTTCAAGCCTTGATCCTTGATCCAAAAATGCTTCAAATGGAAAAACCTTGGTAATGAAAGTTGTAGATCTCATCTTTCCCTTTTCAAAAAGTACAAGAACATGATCAAACTCTTCTTGGATCAAAAGTTATGGTGTGACAAAGTTAGCAAAAATCATTGATTTTCAAGGCATGCTTCAAATGTGAATTTTGCAAAATCATGAACCAAAGCCAATTGTAACTTCTAGTTCACTTCAAACCAGTATGCAAGCATTCTACATGTCCTAAAAAGTCAGAATTGGACCAAGGTTCACATGTCCATAGTTCATGTAACAAGGCATTTTTCACAAAGTTTCAAAAAAGTAAGCAACTTGCAAAACGACTCATCACACTTCACCAACTAGTTGCCTTGGCTGCTGAACCTCCCTAGCTTCACTCTCATGCCATGCTGCGCCAGCCCATACTCATGTACCAAGCTATAACTTAGCCCATGCCTCTCTTACAAAGAAGTTGACATTTTGCAAAAGGTGACTTACCTATCACAGCAGGCCATGTCACATCACCCAGCCAATTAGATTTGTTTATACTTTCCATTTGCAAGCTAGACATAAAACTAAGCAAGGCTGAAACACTTGATACCATCACATTCACAAAACACACCCCAGCTGCAAATTGCTTCGAATCTCTCTGCCCAGCCACAAAACACTCAAACCATTTTCACCATTCAACTCACCATGCCTCATTGAGTAGAAACCAGCAAGAACACAAGCCTGAAACAAGCCATAACTCCATTTCACCATTTTCACTCCATAAAGCAAAAGCTTTCGAATCTGCTTCTACAAGCCAAGAACACTCAAACAAACTCCACACATCAACTCACCTTGCTCCCCTGACCAGAAACCACCCACTACTTTGGCCTGAAACCCTCCATAACTCAAATACGATTTTCACATTCCCTTGGTCAGAGCTTCTGCAAACTCACTCAAGAGGCTGTTTAAACTCCAACCAAGTGTGCAAAGCTTCTAAGGGGGATCATTGGGACCTGTTTGAGCTAAAGAACCATCCAGAAAGCTCTTGAATCAAAAGCTCCATCTCAGGTGACTCCATGAACTTTTTTTCCAGAACTCCATTTTCTTGTTAGAATCTTGTTTTGTATGTTGCACTGATCATTGGGATCTATTTACTTTTTGAAATGAGCAAGAAATGAGTATGTTATGGTGTTCTGAAAGTTTGACCTAGAAATTTCTTTGCTTCGATTCTTGTTTGTGTGTGAGTTTAAACATGATTTGATGCTGGATTCGTGCTTAGGGTAGTTAGTAGATGATTTCTGGAGAGTTAGAGCTTCTAAAATGGCCTGGGGAGAGAGATAGCATTTTGAGGTGAACGGAGAAGATGACCGGAACACTGTTCCGGTCATCTGAAAGTGATTAACGGCAGGGTTAGGGTTTTAAGCATTGATTAGCGAAATTTGAATCTGAGCCGTGAGATGTGGCGCGCAGTCAATTCCCGCGCGTGTAACTTTGAACCTGGCACGTTGGATCTGATTACTTCTCATTAATTCATTAAAAATTCATTTATTTTCATTTTCTTTTCATTAGTTTTGCACAATTATTTTAAAATAGTAAAAAGTCCTAAAAAATTATGAAACTTTTTCTCTTAAGTTTTATTATTTTTTATGACACAAAAATATTTTCATTTTATTTTTTATCATTAAAAAAGTATTTTTAAATATTTAAAAGATTATTTTTAATTGATTAATGAGAATTAATTTATTAAAAATACTTTTAAGTATTTAAAAATCACCAAAAAATTCATGAAATGTTCTAAGACATTTAGAAACATTGTCCAACCTTCAAACCAAATTTATTTTTTGATCTTGATGCACTTTGAGAATTTTCCATTGAATTAAATCATTTTTTGTGCATTATTTTGATCCAAAGTTCAAAAATTCATTTCTGCCTATTCATGAAGAGTTGGACATTGATTCTTTTTGCATTGTTTTGAGTTTGGCATGTAGTTTCTAGGATTAAATGGCCATGTTTTGATTCCTCATTTTCATTTTGTTTGGCATTTCTTTTGTTTAAGAGCCCTAAAAACCCTAATAACTTAGAAAAATCATAACTTGAGTTTGGTTAAGAGTTAAGACCTCACCTTTGGACTTTGGTTTAGTATGGGATTAGGGTTTCTTTGGGTGGCATTTTCCATTTTTTATCTTAGGGTTTGCTTCTGTTTTTGGTTTTTGTTTGATGTTTGGATCATAAACCCTAATTTGGGCTTCCATTTGCATCCTTCTTGCATTCTCTTGTATAGCATGACTTGCCATGACATTTTATGCATCCATTTGACCCATTTGACATCATAAGACATATTAAAAGCATGTTTGATCATTGCATCTTGCATTTGCCATGTTGTATGCCATATGCATTTCATGACTTGTCATGTATGATCATGGTTCCAAACTTGCTTCATTTGCATCCACATGTTTGTATGATCATTCTCATGTCTTGATTCATGTTTGCATCATCTCATAGCATCATTATCATCTCATATATGCTTCTGGTTTTGATTTGCATCATACCATTTCATTCCATTTGGCATTGCATTGCATTTTCTTTTCTAACATTTCAGGTGGTAAGTGCTTTGAGAAGTGAATTTGCCTTCATTTCTCATAACTCTTCTTTTCATCTCTCTTGCATCCATGCTGCATTTTTATATGTATTTGAGTTTGAGCTTGCTCATTCTTCTTCTTCCCACCTTCTTTCTTCAAGTGACTTGACTTCTTGAATGAAGCAAGTCACTTTGCTTCTCTTGATCCTTTCATCTGCTTCCTGGTGGTTCCATTGAAGATCTTCTCTTGCAAACCTCACAAACCTTAGGAACAACCAAGCATGACAATGATTAGGGTTTTGATTAGTCTCCCTTTTTAGTTTTACCTTTGTGTCTCTCTTGAGTCTTCTCTTCTCATCTCATAATCAGGGACTAAACCCTAAAGGTTTTAAGGCTTTGTGATTAAGCTTATGCCTGCATCCTTCTCTTAGGATGGAGTGTATAACTTTAATCCTAAGTGTTAAACCCTTAATGTGTTTAACTCCTTAATCAATCCACTTAATAATCATCAAGACATCACACTTGTAACTTGGGCCTTACATTAGGGTTCTAATTCTTCCTTAACTGGTTAAGAAGGACTAACCCTAGTGTTAATGGACAAGTCCCCCTCAAGTTGTCTTACAAATCATAAAATTCACTTCATCATCATACCATTAAATAAAATCCACTTAATCAAAGGCTTGTTTTGTCATGAGTTTAATCCCTAATCATGGATTAAGTTGAGGAGCTTTCCTCAACCTAAACATTCTCATCTATTATCCTTCTATTAGGATGGTGTAATGAGTCTGTTTAATCCCTGATTATGGCTTAATCTCATTACTTAACACTAAACAAAAACACCAAAAAACATCTAAATAATCACAAGTAGGTTAATGATCTTAATCCTACACCAAAGGTGTTTAAGTGTGAGAATCTGACTTCACACTTAAAGTACTCTCATTACCCCTAATCAGAGGGAAGATGTGATGAGTTTACTAAATCCATTGGTTTAGGCTTAAGCTCATTAACTTATGACAAACTTTCAAAAGAAATAAAAGACTGAAAACATCAAAAACAAACAATAATCGTCTCCTCCGGGATTCTTTTCTCACCTCATTCACTCACAAACGAGAACTTGCTTCTTCTGTCTAATGCAAGACAGTTTGCACCTGAGCCAGACAGGTCATACACTTGAGCATAGACAAGCAAGCAGTTCACAAGTCAATTCATCTTTCAGTCTCTTTGGGTCGAACTACGGTGTTCTGACTTCCTCATTGCACGAGAGGATACGTAGGCATAACTTAACAGTTATCGAACAAAAGTCTCTGTATATTCCCCCTCTTTCAGCTTCATTCTTTTAGCCTCATGATCTTGAGCATACTCTCATCCTTACACTGACACTGTACATTTATACACTTCACATTCTTTCTTTACACTGACACCTGTACATTCCTTTCCAGCTATTTTATACACAAATTGCACTGACACTACCCCTTTAAAACACAAATCTTTTAAGCGTGGATCCCGTCGAGTACGACGGACAATCTGGGTGCTAATACCTTCCCAGGTTGTAACCAACCCCCTTTCTCAGTCTCTCTGGTTCGCAACCGTCTTATCCATCTTTTTCTAGGCCTATGCAGCATTGCCTTTCCTCCGGGATAAAAATGCCTAGCTGGCGACTCTATTCATCTCCAGTGAGTTCACGGCTGTGTGTTCTCATTGTCCCTCTCGCCGACCGTTCGCGTCTGTACCTTCATCTGATCCATTTCATTTGTCGGGAGCGACATCTGACACTCTTCATTCCACTCCATTACCTTATCTTTCTTCAACAACTTGAAGATTGGCTCACAGGTAGTAGTTAATTGGGAAATAAATCTTGCAATGTAATTTAATCGTCCCAATAAACAACTTCCTTCTCAGTACGGGGAGCTGGCATCTCTTGTATAGCTTTCACTTTTGCAGGGTCTACTTCAATACCTTTTCCACTAACAATGAAACCCATGAGTTTACCAGATCTAACTCCAAAAGTACATTTGTTTGGGTTCAATCTCAACTTGTATTTCTTCAATCTTTCAAACAGCTTATGCAGATGATCAAGATGTTGCTCTTCATTCTGGGACCTGGCTATCATATCATCCACATATACCTCTATCTCATGATGAATCATATCGTGAAACAAAGCCACCATAGCACGCTGATATGATGCACCGGCATTCTTCAAACCAAATGGCATTACCTTATAACAAAAAGTGCCCCACTGTGTAACAAATGTAGTCTTCTCCATATCTTCAGGTGCCATCTTGATTTGATTGTAACCAGAGAAACCATCCATGAAAGAGAATACCTTGTGCTGAGCAGTGTTGTCTACCAGAACATCAATATGAGGAAGTGGAAAATCATCTTTGGGGCTGGCCTTGTTCAAATCCCTGTAATCTACACACATACGTACCTTACCATCTTTCTTAGGTACCGGTACCACATTTGCAACCCATTGAGGATAAGAAGTCACAGCTAAGAACCCTGCATCAAACTGTTTCATCACCTCTGCTTTAATCTTCTCTGACATTTTAGGGCGCATGCGACGAATCTTCTGCTTCTTTGGACGACAATCTTCTTTTACCGGCAAATGGTGAACCACAATGTCTGTATCCAACCCTGACGTATCTTCATAGGACCAAGAAAAGATCTCCACATAATCATGTAACATATGAATTAATCTGCTCTTAACACCATCCTCTAATTCAGCCCCTATCTTGACCTCTTTCCTGTTTTCTTCAGTTCCTAGATTCACAACTTCGATTGGCTCTTCATGTGGCTGTATAACTTTCTCTTCTTGTTGTAACAACCTAGCAAGCTCTACAGGTACTTCACAATCTTCCTCCTTTCCATCTTCAACTTGATAGATCGGATTCTCGAAATTATAATTGGCAATAGTAGAACTGTTATCAACAGGATCCAGAGTGGATGAGGATCTTCATTTTAGTGATGTGGGTGTGTGTAAGAACACATAGCTGATAAAACAAAAATAAAAGAAAAGAAAGACAATGAGCACAATATTTACGAAAACGAAACGTCCATTGATTTTATTGAATGAAATATGCAAATAAAATGACATCCCGAAACAAACATACCATTGTGCCCCGGGTAAGGCACAAGGCTTAAAAGTTTAACTGTTCAAAATTACAAACTTAAAAATAACAACACAGTAATAGTATTTACTCCTGACTAAAGGAGATAGGAATAACGTCTTTAGTCTTCCAACTGTTGAGCCCATCACCCACAGTAGGAAAGATCCAAGCATCCAGGTTGTAGTCTTCACTATAGTCACCCACAACATTGATCTGATCTCTCATGACCCCTTGATTGGTGATACGAATAGCACGAGCACGATGAATAGCCTTCTGGGACTCTGCAGTGAAACCCAAACCAAACTTGTCAAACTTGTAAGGAATGTCAGGAAGCTGACCCCAAATAGTACAACCACCTTCTTCAACCACAACTCTAGCATCTTTGAGGGAGGCCATTGTAGGAGGTACTCTGGTAACCACAGGAACTCTTTTAACCATAGGAGGAGCTTCAGTAGCAGGAACGACCCAAGGAATTACTTCAAATGTCTGGCAAGGGGTCTCAACATATTCACCTTCCACTTCAACATACTTAAATGTATTCACATGACTGATCATATATTCTTCTTCTCCGTAAACAGTGACAACCTTTCCCTTCACTGGGTATCTCAACTTCTGATGTAGAGTGGAGGTCACAGCACCTGCCCCGTGGATCCAGGGGCACCCAAGCAAACAAGAGTACGCAGGACGAATATCCATTACATTGAAGGTAGAATTGAAGACTTGAGAGCCTACTTTGATCGGGAGATCTATTTCTCCATGCACCACTCTTCTTGAACCATCAAAGGCCCTCACCACTATATTACTTGGTCTTAACACATCATCTTCAGGATTGAGCTTGTTAAGAACCTCTTTGGGAAGTACATTCAGTGAAGAACCATTGTCTATCAACACATGAGACAGGGTAGTGCCCCTACATTCAATAGAGATATGTAAAGCTCTGTTATGGTTTCTCTTGGCAGGAGTCAAGTCAGCATCAGTTAAGCCTAAACCATTATCATAAGTCAGATGTGCAACACAGTTTTCGAATTGATCCACAGAAATTTCATTTGGTACATGAGCAGTTCTCAAGAACTTGATCAAGGCTTTAGCATGAGCCTCAGAACAAAGCAACAAAGACAACATGGAAATTTTGGAGGGAGTATGCCCCAACTGGTCAACAATATCATAATCACTCTTGCGAATGATCTTCAGCACTTCTTCCATCTGTTTAGAAAGATTCTCAGTAGTCGGTGCCTCAGCTTGCACAGGTTCAACCACATGACCTTTGCCCCAAGTATCAACATTTGACTCAGAAGTGGAGGTAGTAGTTAGAGTAACTGTATTTTTTGAGGTAACCGGAGGAGAGAAAATTCTTCCACTTCTAGTGATCTTACTAGATCCAGCAATATTATCAACATCAAGGTTATCATCAGTAACGGGTGTATCAGTCAAAGGTTCCTGCTTAACACCATGGATATAAACATCAGAACCGTAATTCCAGGGTATAGCTTTATCAGAAGTATAAGGAATAGGGCCAGGAGTGGTAATAATCATGGGAGCCACTCTAGCTTCAGCAACAGTCTTTACCAGGCCTTCAGCAGTAATCTTGATAGGTCCCTTGGAAGTGATCTTGACAGGGCCTTTGGAAGTAATCCTCACTGGCACTTTATCAACCATATCCACATCTTCAACCTTCTTACCCCGGGTCAGATGTTCAACCATATTTTCCACAGAAGGTGTCCTCTCAAACAATATAGTGTAATTGTCTATGAGGCGTTGAATACCATCCTTCAACTTCCAGCAGCTATCAGGTTTGTAAGCACAATAGAAACAGTCTTCATTACAACCTGGAAAGAATCCAGCCTGTACCAACTTCTTCTTGATAACGGATAATGGAGTAGTCACATCTGCAACTGAGGAAATATATGAAACTTCATCAATGGCATTAACAGTCTTTTCATGATTGGGCATGGGAGCAGTGATCACATTTGGAGTCCCAGGAGGGTCAAATTCAATCTCTCCAGCATCAATCATATCTTGAATTTTGTTTTTCAATATCCAGCAGTTGTTGGTATCATGTCCTGGACAATTAGAATGATAGGCACATCGTGCATTAGGGTTGTACCAAGGAGAGCAAGTATTAGGATTCTGAGGAGGGTCCTTCAAAGTAATGAGTTCCCCTTTCAACAGGTGTTGCAAGGCTTGGGCCAGTGACATGTTGATCTTGGTGAACTGTCTTCTAGGCTTCTGCTGATTGCTCTGTGGTGGCTCTGGTGTTGCAGGAGTAGGATTGGAAATGTGAACTGCTCCCACAGATTGGTGACTTTTGTTACGACTGGGTTGACCATACACATCATTGGACTCCTTCTTCCCACTAGGGGGATTCTTGGCAGTGCTTGATGAAGAGGCACCCACTTGTATCTTACCACTTCTTATACCACTCTCCACACGTTCTCCAGTCATTATCAGCTCAGTGAAACCAGATGATGAGCTTCCAATGAGGTGACTATAGAAAGGACCATTCAGCGTACTCATAAACATATCCACCAGTTCCTTGTCAGTCAGAGGAGGTTGAACTCTGCCAGCCAGGTCTCTCCATTTTTGGGCATACTCCTTAAATTCTCCTTAGCACCCATTGACATGCTTTGGAGCTGCATGCGAGTAGGTGCTAAATCAACATTGTATTGGTATTGCCTGTAGAAGGCCTTAGCAAGATCATTCCAATCACGGATATTGACACTTTCCAATTGATAGTACCATTCCAATTGAGCTCCAGACAAGCTCTCTTGGAAGAGATGAATCCACAATTTCTTATCAGCAGTATGTGGTTGAATCCTCCGGACATAGGACCTTAGATGCAGTTTGGGACATGAGACACCATCATACACTACAAAAGCAGGAACCTTGAAACCAATGGGTATAACCACTCCAGATATTAAACTCAGATCTTCAAAATCCAACCCAGAAGATTTTTGTAACTCCATAGCATTCATTCTATCAACCAGCATCTTGAACTTATCTTCATTAGGATCATGATAATAATTTTCTTCAGAATCAGAATCTCCCACAGTATCATGGAGACTGCCTCCCTCTTTCTCAGAATCCTCAGACTCATAATCCTCAACCTGTTCCTTTGTCTTGACAGGACCTCTGAACCTTCTTCCCAGATTGATAAGGCCTCCTGATCTTCTAGCCTTCTTAGTCTTCTTAGCCAGCAGTGTCTTCAACTCATCTTATCCCTTGGACAAGTTCAGAATCAACTCTTGGAATTGTGCATTCTGAGCCTGGAGATCTTTGATAGTCTGTTCAAGAGCCATTTCTGCTGAAATAAACAGCGAGAAGATAAGATACCTGTACATAAGAAACCTGTGATGCAGTGATATGGTGTATAAATGCGTATGCAATGTTTTCAAAGACCGCAGGATTTAAATTTGTTTAAACAATCAAAAAGGTAAACTTTTTTTATTAGTAATTGGGCTCCAGAGTCTTGCTGTCAACCTTGTTCACTTTACCCCATGCTCGTATGAACCTTTGACGGTAACCTTGCAGATCGTTGTCGTAGTCAAACACAATACCCTAAATAAGCATGTCATGAGGAACTTCGAGCGTAACCAAACTGACGTAGAGCTAAGGAAGGATTGTAGGTAATGCCTCCTCTTATGCCAAGGAGTGGCACATTAGGGAACTCCCCACAACGGTCAATGATAGTAACATTCTCCATAGATCTAGAACTCCAATGAATATCTGAATGTGAAAGTGACATAATCCTCTTGGACCACCTGAACCCTTGTTCATTCTTCACCACTAATCGAGGAAGGTGAGAAATAAACCACCTAGACAATAAAGGTATACAACACATTAGAGTTCCTCGTGCCTTTGTAATACCGGTATGAAGAGAGTGTAAGATGTCTCCAAGTAATGTAGGCACTGGATTATGAGTCGGAAATATGTTGATGGCGTGTATGTCTATGAACTGATCTGGATTGGGGAACAATACTAAGCCATAGATCAATAGGGCTAAGATCTCCTCAAAAGCATCATAACTCATAGCCTTCAGGAACACTTGAGCTTTCTCCATTAATACCTTAGCAAGAATACCCTTAACTCCAATCCTTGTTTCCAGGACAATGTATGATTTCTTCAGATGTAGGGCTGCAGCAATGACTTCAGGTTTAGGCTCTTTTTCTAAGCCTATGAAGGGTCTTTGATCAAGGATAGGTATACCCAGAAGCTTGGAGAACTCTTCCATTGTAGGAACCAACTGATAGTCGGGGAATGTGAAGCAATGATGCTTAGGATCAAAGAACTGAAACAGAACACTCATCATGTCTTCATTGGACCCTGAAGTGACTAGATCCAGTAGGTGACCATTCCTCTTGATGAATTGGGAGTTTTCAGAAACTTGAGAGACCAATTCCTTAAGCTTAGGAGGTATTCCTACAAAGTTGATCCGGATAGTATTCCTACGAGCAGAAGCCATGACCTGCAACAAAGAACAAAGATAAATCCTTTGGTCCTTGAAATGGTTAGTGAAAATGCTATGCTTATGATGCATGATGATGCTATGATGTTATGCTCAATCACAAACATGTGGCACACACAAACAAGTCACACAATAGCCCTAGGTTTGAAGGCTTGCATGAGGTTTAAAGGTAAGTACCCTCCCCTGAAGTTTAGTTGGTTCATCCTGTCCTATAAAGTAACCAGGTTCTAAGGGATCTCAATATCATTGATCCTTCACAAGGGTGGTTGTTCAGTAGGCAACTTACTTGCAAACCAAAACCCTCCAAGTTTAGAATCTCAATGAGCGTAGTATCGAGTATCAACCAACTTTAGTCTTCACCAAAGCCGGTTATCTCACTACTTTCTAAAGGCCAAGATGGGATTACTAGGGTTCTAAAAGTTAGTTAGTGTATTGACAACATATGGCAGCCTCATATTATCCTCAACTTTACTTAAGGAACATAAGCACCAACAAAGAAGTCACACTAACTATGGCCACCAGATCAACCATATCGGTATACGCCGTACAGTTTCCTTGGTCTATTGCCATTTACCTAAGGTACACTAGATCCGGGTTAGGATCTTTCACATATAAGAGCACCCAACAGATAAGTATAAAGCAAACAAGGCAAACAATTTTAAAGTGATCTAATTCCGAAGGGTACCCCTCTTTTATTAAAATCCCCAGCAAAGTCGCCAGTTCTGTAACACGGTGGGAGAACTGACTTTAGTTAAATGTTGCGGATAGCAAGAGTCGCCACCGACTTTTATTTTATCCAAAAGGAAAGGACATAAAAGAACAGGAAAAACCTTAAAAAGATTTTGAGTTCGGGGGGTAGGTTATACAAAGGGAAGGTGTTAGTACCCTTTATATCCATGGTTATCCATGGGCTCTTAGTTACTTAGCTCACTTTAAATTGTTTTGAGAAGTGTAGTGTGTGATTAAAAATTTTCTTAAGTACTTTATAATGATACTTGTATGGATGTATATAAAGACTTTGTTTTGAAAAGTTGTTTGAAATGTGAAGTGTAATGAAGTAATTTGATGAAAAGTGAGCAAGTATTTAAGAGGAACCTACCCTATGTTAAATCTTTATTGTTCTTATATGTTCTTTCAATGGTAAGACTATCCCTATTATTAAGGAATAGGTAGTCATTACCTTGGATGTTATAAGGGACACGTGAAGGGTCATCTGTGTTTAGGCAACTGTAAGGTGTCTTAGCAATACGAAGGGACTTATCATCTTATATTCGAAGGGACAAGATCATTTACCGTAGGCAACATCGAATGGACTTGATCTTATAATCTTAAAAGGGACTTGATGATACTTTATGAAAAGGGACTTTGCTTTAAGACACCTTACTTGACCTTTTTTATTTAGGCAACATGAGGAATACCCTTAGAAAGTGTGAGATGGCGATCAAAGATCGACTTACGTGTGTGCGTGTATATGTTCATATATTTATCTTATTAAATAAGTGATTCTAAATTAATTTTAAAGCATAAACATGTTATCACTCCCTAGAATTACTAACCATGACAAGAATATTTATAAACAAATAAACGATAAAAAACTACGACTATTACAAAGCTTTTGCAGTTACATAAATATAGAAACAATTAAATAATATAAATAAATAATAAAAAGGGTTAGTAATAAAACAATTATAAGAATAAAAGGTTAGCACAAATATACAAAAATATATACAAGTTAGGAGAATATTTTTTAAATTAAACAAGTAATTTTGAAGAATTTTTAAGAAGAAAATAACGTAATTAGAATAATAATAAACATTTATTAGATTATAAAAAACATTAAAGTTAACAAGAATTAGGGTTAGGGTTAGAGAAAATTAGGCTTTAGAAATTAGGGTTTTAGAAATTAGGGTTAATCTTGTAATTGAGAAAATCAGGATTAGGGTTTTGATCATTTAATCTAAACTTAATTAAATTATGTACAAATTATAAATACATTTAATAATATAAACATATAATAAAATAAATATACTAATTATATTTTTCTTTTTTAAGAAAATAATATGCATTTTAAAAGAATATAAAGTTTTATAAAAATACAATTTAGTTGTTATTTTAGAAAACTATTTTAATTAATTTAAAGAAAGAAAACAAAGAAAATAGCAAAATAATGGAAAAAACCTCAAAAAGACAGGACCTGGGATTTGAACCCAGGTCCTTTACCTGATCAAACACGCTCTAAAACCAGCTGAGCTACTGCGCACGCTTGATGGCTATACACAACAACATTGTTTTGTTATAATCCTGTAAAACAAATGAAATTAAAACAAAAAATTGCTCTTGGCCGGATTCGAACCCAGGTCTCACATCATGCTGTACGCGTACCAAAACCACCAGAGCACTTATGCTCTTGTGAAATATAGACGCAATGTAAATAATATAAAATAAGTGAACTTTTGAATTTTGGATTTCGCGCCAGACTACTTCGTCTTCTTCCTCCGTCACTGCGAGATTACCTGCGAATTCTACCACCAATTTTCCTACGATTTTTTGTTCGTATGAAAACCTGCGAATATCAAACTCCATACAAACAGTATAATTTCATGAAATTAATAATGCTATTGAATTCCTAATGACATATACGGTTCTTCCATGTCTTTAGAACTCATTTATGTTGGCTAAATGGTGAAACCCTAAACGAGGTCCGAAAACCCTAACTATGGCATAATCTGATTTAGTCCATGAAACTCCAATTCAATTGCCCAGAAAGCTTCAGTACAATGAAACAAACAAGGTTAGACAATCAAAATCAATTAAAAACCAATAAACTCGTGAAACCAAAAAATTCAAATATGCCATGAATATCCATTCGGTTTATGCAAATGGGGGTGTTTTAGGTGTTGTTTATGATCCAGACATGTTCAATAAACATCATAGAATGCATTGCAACCTTTAGAACACTTTGAAATCACCTCTAGCTTGAAATCCGAATTTGGTTTTTTTGGATGAAATTTTGAAATTTGAGAATGCTCTTTGAGGCCCTGAATCCGTGTCTTCTTGCTTGCTATGTGTTGTATATATACCATATAATGAAAATAGGTCAAGAAATCAACCAAACTTTTGGATTTTTGGACCTTGTGCGATTGAAAAAGATTTGTCATTAAAACTTGAATTTTTTTATCTAACATTTCTATTTTGGTATGATCTGAAATATTATGGTATCAATCAAGTTTAAATGAGTATTAAGTCCTTCTAGAATCCAAATCTTTTTCAAATATATGACTTTCATATTTTATTTTAATTTAATTTGTATTTTAATGAATAAAATTCAAATAAATATTAAATAAAATATAAAAAATCAAAAAAGGTGTGGGTTGGGTCGTGCTTGGTGATATTGTAAAGATTGGATGGCAATTTGGTGGGCTCATTTAGCCAAAATTGGTTTTAAGGCCTTATTTGCTTCATAAACTTCCCAAAAATTTCCCAACTTTGCAAGGGCACAAATCCTTCAATTTTAATGATATGAAGGTGTTCTTGGACATTTTGAAAATCTTAAAGAGTCCTCTAACCAACCTCTTTGGTATCATATCCATATCTTTTACCATTCTCAAGTTATGCTCTTTGGAAGTTGTTGACTTTTTGTTGACTTTTAAAAGGACTTATAATGTCTTAGCCCATTCCTTCCAAATGAAGCATTTTTGGGCTTGGCTTGGGAGACACAAAGTTGTAGAGAATTCAATTTCCTTCAAAATGAGCTTTGGATGGAAAAAATTTGATGAAGCATGTGAAAGTTATGGCTGGTCAAAGTTCAGTTGACTTTTCCTATGAAAACCCTAATTTAGAAACTCCTGATTCTTGATGATCTGAAATCTCCTTGATGAATCATGATCAACCCTTGATCAAATGAAGAGTTTTACTTCATATAATTGATGTTGGCAAAAAATCATGAAGTTTGACTTTGGTTTGACCACAGTTGACCTCAGTTTGACTTCTTAACTGCCTTGACTGATTTTAACCTATCTGATCATCTGACTGAGCAAATCTTTTGGGAAAGTCTTGAAACTTGACATGGGGATTCTTGAACTCATATAGGATGCTATGAAGCTCACTTGAATCCTTGGAAGTCCATTTAGTCTGATGAAAGTCAAAACCCTAGTTTAGGATGCATTGCTTAGGAGGATGCATTGTTTGAGGGAATTGTCAAATTTTCTGACTAATTGTGAATCTTGTGAACCTTTTGGGACACCTTAGTACACAATGTCTTGTCTTGTGGAGGGCAAATTTTGGAGTGCAACAGTTGTGTACAACACAAACAATTGGCATAGTTGAGTTAACCGAGTAACTACCCTGCCCCAGGTTATGAATAAGGGTTTTAATTTGTATGAGAATGAAAACTCCTACTTCATAGGCTCAAAAGGGTTGACTAGGGATTAAATTCCTTATATCTCCACTGTTTAGGAATTGAAACAATGCCTGTATATCGTCAGCATAGTCTGTTCAAAAGCATACTGCCTAATATTATGGTATTGTTTTTGTCATCCTCCCTCTACATGCTTATAGCTTTATCAGGAGTTAAACATCACAAGATAGAAATAAGAAGCATAGTTTTAAATATAGTGAAACGAATGGATTAACTCAAGACAAACATATACAATGCATTAGTGAAAATAAAGTCTAACATAATAGTAAGTGTTTAGGCAAACAAAAGAAATTACAAACGAAAAATTCAAATGTTCTCAAAGCCTCTTCCTCTAAACTCGTTACTCCAGTTATCTGGAAACTTTGATGCTTGATGGACGATAGAAGAACTCAACCTGGCCTTCTGGCGTAACCTCGAGTATTCCTTCGTCAATTAGGTCTTGAATCTTATTCTTCAATGCCCAACAGTTATTAGTGTCATGTCCAGGACAGTCGGAGTGATACATATACCTTGCCTTGGGATTATAGCAAGGAGAGGAGGTGTTAGGATTTTTAGGAGAATTTTTCAAGAAAAACAACTTCATCTCCAATAGGCATTGCAAAACTTGTGACATTGGTGTGCTGAACCGGATGAACTGTCTTCTACATTCCTTGTTTTGAAGTGGATTAACCTTACAAGGTCTTCTTTCTTCCATTGAAGAATGATCAGTAGTAGCCTGTTTCTTTCCTTCTCTTATCATTATCTTCCTTTCAACCAAGTCAGCTTGTTTCAACGGAGGTTGACTGATGATTAGATTCCCAACTTCGTTATGTCGAAGCTTATTAACAAAGCTTCTCAGCTCTTCTTTCCCCTGGGCCAAACTCTGGATATGAGCCATTTATCCATTCATCTGGATCCTCATCTCTTCCATCTCAGCTTGTAGTTGTTTCAACTGATCATCCTTGTTGTCCTCAGGATTCTTCTTCTTCATGTCCTTAGAGAGGAGTGCTTTCAACTTTTCTTGCCCCTTGGACAAATTCAGAATCACTTCTTGAAACTGAGCATTCTGAGCTTGAAGATCTTTGACAGATTGTTCGAAAGCCATTTCTGCTGAAATAAACAGCGAGAAGATGAGAAACCTGTTATGACAACCTGTCATGCAATGATATGGTATGTAGATGCATATGCATTGTTTTCAAGGACTGCAGAATTTACATTTGTTAAAAAAACAGAAATAAAACTTTTATTAGTAAATGTTAAAATTATTTTGCCCCTTGGGCTTACAATGAAGAGAAATAAGTACAAAAATGGGGTTTTAAGTCTCCCATGGACGTTTCCTCTTTGTATGGAGGTATGTGTTGCGGTTCCGCTCCTCGTGAAGTTGTCTTGTCAGCTCCAGAATTCTTTCTTGACTAGCTTTGAAATGAGTCTCAAAAGTATCCCTTTGTTCCTTCAACTGGATCCAGGACCTCTGCAATTCCTCCATCTCAGTGGGCATGTCTGGATGAAGGATGGTATAAGGAGTATCTCCTTCAGCGACAAGCTCCATGGTAACTGGCAAGATAGTAGAATATGGAATCATAAGAGTCTGAGCACGAGATCGTACCCATCTGAGGTAAGGTTCCATAGGAATGGAGTACTTTGTCTCTAAAGTGTTGTTGTCAATCATATTGACCTTGTTCCAAGCTCGTATAAACCTTTGATGGTAACCCTGAAGATTGTTGTCATAGTCGAACACAATACCCTGAATCATCATGTCATGAGGACCATTACTCCGAGCATAACCAAACTGACGTAGTGCTAAAGAAGGGTTGTAGGTAATTCCCCCTCTTATGCCAAGGAGTGGCACATTAGGGAATTCCCCACAATGGTCAATGATAGTAGCATTCTCCATAGATCGTGAGCACCAATGAATGTCTGAATGAGATAGTGACATGATCCTCTTAGACCACCTGAACCCTTATTTATTCTTCATCACTGATCGAGGAAGGTGAGAAATTAACCACCTAGACAATAAAGGTATGCAACACATCAGAGTTCCCCTCGCCTTCGTAGTACGAGTGTGAAGAGAATGTAGGATGTCTCCAAGTAATGTAGGTACTGGATTACGAGTCAGAAATATGTTGATGGCATGTATGTCTATGAACTGGTCTGGATTAGGGAACAACACTAAGCCATAGATCAATAGGGCTAAGATCTCCTCAAAAGCATCATAACTCATAGCCTTCAAGAACACTTGAGCTTTTTCCATCAATACCTTAGAAAGAATACCCTTAACTTCGTTTCTCGTTTCTAGAACAATGTTTAATTTCTTCAAATGTAAGGCTACATCAATGACTTCAGATTTAGGCTCCTTCTCTAAGCCTGTGAAGGGTCTCTGATCAAGGATAGATATACCCAGTAGTTTGGAGAACTCTTCCATTGTAGGAACCAACTGATAATCGGGGAACGTGAAGCAATATTGTTTAGGATCAAAGAACTCAAATAGGACACTCATCATATCTTCATTGAACCCTGAAGTGACTAGATCCAGTAGGTAACCATGCCTCTTGATGAATTGGGAGTTTTCAGAAACTTGAGAGACCAATTCCTTAAGCTTAGGAGGTATTCCTACAAAGTTGACCCGGATAGTATTCCTACGAGCATAAGCCATGACCTGCAACAAAGAACAAAGATAAATCCTTTGGTCCTTGAAATGGTTAGTGAAAATGCTATGCTTATGATGTCATGATGTCATGATGTTATGCTCAATCACAATTATGTGGCACACACAAACAAGTCACACAATAGCCCTAGGTTTGAAGGCTTGCATGAGGTTTAAAGGTAAGTACCCTCCCCTGAAGTTTAGTTGGTTCATCCTATCCTACAAAAGTAATCGGGTTCTAAGGGATCTCAATATCATTGATCCTTCCCAAGGGTGGTTGTTCAGTAGGCAACTTACTTGCCAACCAAAACCCTCCAAGTTTAGGATCTCAATGAGTGTAGCATCGAGTATCAACCAACTTCAGTCTTTACCAAAGCCGATTATCTCACTACTTTCTAAAGGCCAAGATGGGATGACTAGGGTTCTAAAAGTCAGTTAGTGTATTGACAACATATGGCAGCCTCATATTATCCTTAACTTACTTAAGGAACATAAGCACCCACCAAGAAGTCACACTAACTATGGCCACCAGATCAACCATATCGGTATACGCCGTATAGTTTCCTTGGTCTATTGCCATTTACCTAAGGTACACTAGATTCGGGTTAGGATCTTTCACACATAAAGCCCAACAGATAAATATAAAGCAAACAAAATAAACAATTTAAAGTGATCTAATTCCTAAGGGTACCCCTCTTTAATATTATCCCCAGCAGAGTCGCCAGTTCTAATTAGATATTGTTTTTGAAAAGTGTAGTGTGTGATTAGAAATTTTCTAAGTACTTTGTAATGATCCTCGTATGGATGTATACAAAGCCTTGTTTGAAAATGTTTTGAAAATATTGTGAGGTGTGAAAAGTATTTTTGAAGAGTGAGCAAGTAACTATGAGGTACCTATCCTAGACTAAGTCATTCATGTTCTTATATGTTCTTTCAAGGGTAAGACTATCCGTATTATTAAGGAATAGGTAGTCATTACCTTGGATTTATTTAAGGGACGGGCGTAGGGTCATCGTATGGTCAATGAAGGCAACTTAAGGGTGTCTTTAGCAATTCGTAGGGACTATCATCATTTATTCGAAGGGACAAGATCATTATTGTAGGCAACCTCAAAGGGACTTGATCTTTTAAATCTGTAGGGACTTGATGATTTTATAAGTGAATGGACTTTGCTTAAGACACCCCTATATTCGAGGGACTTTACCATATTTAAAGGCAACCAAGAGGAATACCCTAGGAAGTGCAAGATGGCGATCAAAGATCGACTTACGTGTGTGAGTGATTTATTTCAAATATTTATCTTATTTAGAGTTAATTATCTAATTTAATTTTAATTACAAGTAGTTTTGCACTCCCTATGTTACTAACCACGCAGTTAATATGAAAAATAAATGGCAGAAATTAAAAGGCAGAAAATAAAATTCCTACACTAATACATGGCTTAGGGGCAATTACATAATAATAATGGTGGAAAATAATAAAAACCAGTTATTACAAAGGCAAAGCAGTTACATAATCAGGCAAACAGTGAATGAATAACATAAAAATGAGTGAATAAATTAGATGAAAAAAGTTTGCAAACTAGGTTAAGAAAACAATTAGGGTTAGGGTTTGAGAAAAAAATTTAAGGTTTAAAAAAATTTTAAGGTTTAGGAAAAATTTTAGGGTAAAAATTAGGGCAAAATCTGGGTTTTAAGATAAAGATTAGGGCTAAATTTTTAGGGTTTAAAGTTTATGAAAAAAATTAAGACTTAGGTTTAAAATTAAGGTTTAGGGAAAAAATTAAGGTTTATGAAAAAAATTAAGGTTTATAATAAAAAATATAAGTTTTAAAAATAAAATAAAAAAAGGAATCTATTTTATCTTTTAGAAATTAGTTTAATAATAATAATAAGGAAATTCAAAGAAAATACATAATTTGATGAAAAAGGGAAAAATAAAGTTAGAGATACCCAAAATGTTGGGGGTTGGTGTTGAACCCACGTTTCTTTGCCAAAATGTTGGAAATATGTGATGAACCCATGTTTCTTTGCCAAAATATTGGGAATATTGGGAATTGGTGTTGAACTTGCGCCCTCAGACTCTCAACCTTAGATCTTTGTCACTAGGCCAATCAGCGCATGCCACACACCATCTTCTTCCTACCACCTGCATATTTTTGGTATATACTATTGGAAGAATAAAAAAAGAAATAAACAGGATCAATTAAAATCGCTGCAGATTTTAAAATAATGAAAAATAAGAAAAGCGATTAAAATAAAATCTAAAAAATATTAAAACAATGCTAAAAATCTAATAAAATCAAATAAAGAACGCACAATTATTTTTAGAATATTTTGAGAATATGAAAATAGAAAATAAATAAAATAAAATAGAAAAAAGAGGAATTTTCGATTTTGAGGGTCGAAATCTTTTAGAATTCTATTCTAAAAGAGTATTGTTTGTCGATTTTTTTCTGAACTTCTGGAAAAAATTCGGAGTAAATCGAAACAATAGTACTTACCTGACTTACCTGTCAGCCTGGAATGCTTATCACTACTGCAGCCTTCGAAGTATCGACGAAAACATATTATAGCAGTCGGCTTCCATAGTAGACCAATAGTAACCTGCTCTCAATATCTTCTTTGCCATAGTATGACCACTAGAATGAGTGCCAAAGATCCCATCATGCATGTCTTCCATGATCTCAGTTGCTTCCTTCTTATCCACACAACGGAGCAAAGTTGAATCATGATTGCTCTTATACAAAATTCCATTACTCAAGAAGAACTTAGCAGAGAACCTCCTCAGAAACTTCTTATCTTTGACAGATGCCCTTTCAGGGAACTCCTGAGCTTCAAGATATCTTTTCACTTCATAAAACCAAGGCTTCTCCTCTGCCTCTTCAGTGCCAATCTCATTGCAGTATGCAGGCTTCTCAAATTTGTCAATAGTAAGAGTGGGAACTTCATCATCCCAGCTAATCTCAAACATAGATGCCATGGTGGCTAATGCATCTGCCAACTGATTCTCTCTTCGCGGAATATGTCCAAAGGTAATCTCTTTGAAATGTGGGATCAAAGACAACACATGCTCTCTGTAAGGAATGAGATTACCATGCTTGGTATCCCAATCTCCTTTAATCTGACTTACTACCAGGGTTGAATCTCCATACACGTCTAGGAACTAAATCTTCATATCAATGGCAACTTTGATACCCAGGATATATGCCTCATACTCAGCCATGTTATTGGTACAATAGAAACAAAGTCTTGCAGTAATCGGGGTATGACAACCTTCACGGGAACTGATCACAACACCAACACCATTGCCAAGTGCATTAGAAGCTCCATCAAAAACCATAGTCCATCGGGATCCTTGTTCAGGTCCGTCATATTGTCCAGGTTCTTTGATAATAATCATAATGTCTTCATCAGGGAACTCAAAACTCATTGACTGATAATCATCCACTGCTTGATGAGCCAGATGATCAGCTACAACACTTCCTTTAATGGCCTTCTGAGTAGTATACTGTATATCATATTCTGTTAAGATCATTTGCCATCTTGCAATTCTTCCGGAGAGAGCAGGTTTCTCGAATATGTACTTGATTGGATCCATCTTTGAAATCAATAAGGTAGTATGAGTCAACATATACTGTCTTAGTCGGCGAGCAGCCCATGCCAAAGTGCAGCAAGTTTTCTCGAGCAGTGAGTATCTTGTTTCACAGTCGGTAAACTTTTTGCTAAGGTAGTATATTGCCTGCTCTTTTCGACCAGACTCGTCATGTTTCCCCAACACACACCCCATTGAGTTGTCTAATACTGTTAAGTACATAATCAAGGGTCTTCCATCAACTGGTGGCATCAAAATGGGAGGTTCTAGAAGATATCTCTTGATTTCATCAAATGCTGTCTGGCACTCACCATTCCATTCCATCACCTGATCTTTCTTCAACAACTTGAAGATTGGCTCACAGGTGGCAGTTAATTGGGAAATAAATCTTGCAATGTAATTCAATCGTCCCAAGAAACCTCTGACTTCCTTCTCAATACGGGGAGCTGGCATCTCTTGTATAGCTTTCACTTTTGCAGGATCTACTTCAATACCTTTCCCACTGACAATGAAACCCAGGAGCTTACCAGACCTAACTCCAAAAGTACATTTGTTTGGGTTCAATCTCAACTTGTACTTCTTTAATCTCTCAAACAACTTATGCAGATGATCAAGATGTTGTTCTTCATTCTGAGACCTGGCTATCATATCATCCACATACACCTCTATCTCATGATGAATCATATCATGAAACAAAGCCACCATAGCACGCTGATATGTTGCCCCTGCATTCTTCAAACCAAATGGCATCACTTTATAGCAAAAGGTGCCCCACTGTGTAACAAAGGTTGTCTTCTCCATATCTTCAGGTGCCATCTTGATTTGATTGTAACCAGAGAAACCATCCATGAAAGAGAATACCTTATGCTGAGCAGTGTTGTCTACCAGAACATCAATATGAGGAAGTGGAAAGTCGTCTTTGGGGTTGGCCTTGTTCAAATCCCTGTAGTCTACACACATACGTACCTTACCATATTTCTTAGGTACCGGCACCACATTTGCAACCCACTGAGGATAAGAATTCACAGCTAAGAACCCTGCATCAAACTGTTTCATCACCTCTGCCTTAATCTTCTCTGACATTTCAGGACGCATGCGACGAACCTTCTGCTTCTTTGGACGACAATCTTCTTTTACCAGTAAACGGTGAACCACAATGTTTGTATCCAACCCTGGCATATCTTCATAGGACCAAGCAAATATCTCCACATAATCATGTAATATTTGAATCAACCTGCTCTTGACACTATCCTCTAATTCAGCCCCTATCTTGACTTCTTTCCTGTTTTCTTCAATTCCCAGATTCACAACTTCGATTGGCTCTTCATGTGGCTGTATAGCTTTCTCTTCTTGTTGTAACAACCTAGCAAGCTCTACAGGTACCTCACAATCGTCCTCATTTCCCTCTTCAGCTTGATAGATCGGATTCTCGAAATTATAATTGGCAATAGTAGAACTGTTATCAACAGGATCCAGAGTGGATGAGGATCTGCATTTTAGTGATGTAGGTGTGTGTAAGAACACATAGCTGATAAAACAAGAATAAAATAAAAGAAAGACAAGGAACACAATATTTACGAAAACGAAACGTCCACTGATTTTTATTGAATGAAGTATGCAAATGAAATGACATCCCGAAACAAGCATACCATTGTGCCCCGGGTAAGGCACAAAGGCTTAATAGTTCAATTGTTCAAAAATTACAAACTTAAAAGTAATAACACAGTAATAGTATTTACTCCTGACTAAAGGAGATAGGAATAACATCTTCAGCTTTCCAATTATTGAGCCCAGCACCCACAGTAGGAAAAATCCAAGCATCCAAGTTGTAGTCTTCATCATAGTCACCCACAACATTGATCTGATCTTTCATAATCCCTTGATTGGTGATACGAACAGCGCGATCACGACGAACAGCCTTCTGGGACTCTGCAGTGAAACCCAAACCAAATTTGTCAGATTTGTAAGGAATGTCAGGATGTTGACCCCAAATAGTACAACCACCTTCATCCACCACAGCTCTAGCATCCTTGAGGGAGGCCATTGTAGGAGGTACTCTGGTGACCACAGGAACTTTCTTGACAACAGGAGGAGCTTCAAAATTATTAACAACCCAAGGAACTACTTCAAACGTCTGGCATGGAGTTTCAACATATTCACCTTCCACTTCAAGATATTTAAATGTGTTCACATGGCTAATCATATATCCGTCCTCTCCGTAAACAGTGACAACTTTTCCTTCTACTGGATATCTCAGCTTCTGATGTAAAGTAGAAGTTACAGCACCTGCCCCATGGATCCAGGGACGCCCAAGCAAACAAGAATACGACGGACGAATATCCATTACATAAAAAGTAGCATTGAATACCTGAGAACCCACTTTTATTGGGAGATCAATTTCTCCATGCACCACTCTTCTTGAGCCATCAAAAGCCTTCACCGCTATATTACTGGGCCTCAACACAGCATCTTCAGGGCTAAGCTTATTCAGAACTTCTTTGGGCAGCACATTCAGCGAGGAACCATTGTCTATTAACACATGCGATAGGGTAGTGCCCCTACATTCAATAGAGATATGTAGAGCCCTATTATGATCCCTCTTGGTAGGAGTCAAATCAGCATCAGAGAAACCTAACCCACTATCATAGGTCAAGTGTGCAACACAATTTTCAAACTGGTCTACAGATATCTCATTTGGTACGTGAGCAATCTTCAAAAATTTAATCAAGGCTTTGGCATGAGCCTCAGAGCACAACAGTAAAGACAACATAGAAATCTTGGAGGGAGTATGCCCCAATTGATCAACAATATCATAATCACTCTTGCGAATGATTTTCAATACTTCTTCCATCTGCTTAGAAAGATCATCAGCAGCTGGTACATCAGTTTGTATAGGTTCAATAACAGGACCTTTGCCCCGAGCATCAGCAGTGGAGGTAGTAGCTGGAGTAACTGTATTTTTGGAGGTAACTGGAGGAGAGAAAACTCTTCCACTTCGTGTGATCTTACTAGATCCAGCAATATTATCAACATCCAGATTTTCACCAACAACAGGTGCATCAGCTAAGGATTCCTGCTTAACACCATGGATATAAACATAGGACCCATAATGCCAAGGCACAGCTTTATCTGAAGTATATGGAATAGGACCTGGAGTGGTAATGATCATAGGAGCCACTCTAGCTTCCGCAACAATCTTCACAGAGCCTTCAACAGTAATTTTAATTGGACCCTTACGAGTGATTTTTACAGGTCCCTTGGAAGTAATCCTTACCAGCACTTTATCAACCATATCCACCTCTTCAACCTTCGCACCTTTAGTTATATGTTCAATCATGCTCTCTACAGAAGGTGTCCTCTCAAACAATATTGTGTAATTGTTCATGAGGCGTTGAATTCCTTCCTTCAATCTCCATCAACTATTCGGCTTATAAGCACAATATAAACAATCTTCATGACAACCTGGAAAGAACCCAGCTTGTACCAACTTCTTCTTAATAACAGACAATGGTGTGGTTACATCTGCAACTGAGGAAATACGTGAAACTTCATCAATGGCATTGACAGTCTTTTCATGATTTGGCATGGGAGCAGTAATCACATTTGGAGTACCCGGAGGGTCAAACTCAATCTCTCCAGCATTAATCATATCCTGAATTTTATTCTTCAATATCCAGCAACTATTGGTATCATGTCCCTGACAATTTGAATGATATGCACATCGTGCATTAGGATTGTACCTGGGAGAGGTAACATTGGGATTCTGAGGAGGGTCCCTCAAAGTGATGAGTTCACCCTTCAACAAGTGTTGCAAAGCTTGGGCCAATGACATGTTGAGCTTACTGAACTTCCTTCTAGGCCTCTGTTGATTGCCCTGTGGTGGCTCTGGTGTTGCAGGAGTGGGATTGGAGATATGAACTGCACTCACAGATTGATGCCTCCTATTACGATCAGATTGACCATAAACAGCATTCGACTCTTTCTTCCCACTAGGGGGCTTCTTTGTAGTACTGGATGAAGAAGCACCCACTTGGATTTTGCCACTCCTTATACCACTTTCTACGCGCTCTCCTGTCATTATCAACTCAGTGAAGCCAGATGATTAGCTTCCAATGAGATGACTGTAGAAAGGACCATTCAACGTACACATGAACATATCCACTAACTCCCTGTCAGTTAGAGGAGGTTGTACTCTACCAGCCAAATCTCTCCACTTCTGGGCATACTCCTTGAAATTTTCTTTAGCACCCATAGACATGCTCTGAAGTTGCATGCGAGTAGGGGCTAGATCAGCATTGTATTGATATTGCTTATAAAAAGCCTCAGCAAGATCATTCCAATCACGGATGTTGACACTCTCCAACTGATAGTACCATTCCAATTGAGCTCCAGATAAGCTCTCTTGGAAGAAATGTATCCACAACTTCTTATCAGCAGTATGGGATTGGATTCTCCGGACGTAAGACCTCAGATGCAGCTTGGGACAAGAAACACCATCATACACTACAAAAGTAGGGACCTTGAAACCAATGGGTATAACCACCCCAGATATCAAACTCAGGTCTTCAAAATCCAGCCCAGAAGACTTTTGCAATTCCATAGCATTCATTCTATCCACCAGCATCTTGAACTTATCTTCATTAGGATCATGATAGTCGTTAGCTTCAGAATCAGAGTCCCCCATAGTGTTGTGGAGACTGCCTCCCTCTTTCTCAGACTCTTCAGACTCATAATCTTCAACATGTTCCTTGGTCTTGACAGGACCTCTGAACCTTCTTCCCATGTTGATTAGGCCTCCTGACCTTCTAGTCTTCTTGGTCTTCTTGGCCAGCAGTGTCTTTAATTCATCCTGCCCCTTGGACAAGTTCAGGATCAGCTCTTGGAACTGTGCATTTTGTGCCTGGAGATCTTTAACTGTTTGTTCAAGAGCCATTGCTGAAATAAACAGCGAGAAGATAAGAAACCTGTGCACAATAAACCTGTGATGCAATGATATGGTGTATAAATGCGTATGCAAGGTTTTCAAGGACCGCCGAATTTAAATTTGCTCAAACAATCAAGAAAGTAAACTTTTATTAGTAATAAATTTGTTTTCCCTTTGGGGCTTACAAAATGAAATGAAATAAATACAAAAGATGGGGTTTTAAGTCTCCCATGGACGTTTCCTCTTTGTGTTGAGGTATGAGTTGAGATTCCGCTCCTCGTGAAGTTGCTTTGTTAGCTCCAGGATTCTTTCTCGACTTGCTTTGTAATGAGCCTCGAAAGTATCCCTTTTCTCCTTCAACTGGATCCAGGACCTCTGTAAGTCTTCCATGTCAGTGGGCATGTCTGGGTGAAGGATGGTATAAGAGGTATCTCCTTCAGCAACAGGCTCCATAGTAACTGGCAGGATGGTAGGATATGGCATCATGAGAGTCTGAGCACGAGATCGCACCCATCTGAGGTAAGCTTCCATAGGAATAGTGTACTTGGGTTCCAGAGTCTTGCTGTCAACCTTGTTCACTTTCCCCCATGCTCGTATGAACCTTTGACGGTAACCTTGAAGATCGTTGTCGTAGTCAAACACAATGCCCTGAATCAACATGTCATGAGGACCATCACTCCGAGCGTAACCAAACTGTCGTAAAGCTAAAGAAGGGTTGTAAGTAATGCCTCCTCTTATGCCTAGAAGTGGCACATTAGGAAACTCCCCACAACGGTCAATGATAGTGACATTCTCCATAGATCTGGAGCACCAATGGATATCTGAATGAGAGAGTGACATGATCCTTTTAGACCACCTGAACCCTTGTTCATTCTTCATCACTGAGCGAGGAAGGTGAGAAATAAACCACCTAGATAGCAAAGGTATGCAACACATCAGAGTTCCTCGTGCCTTTGTAGTACGAGTATGAAGAGAATGTAAGATATCTCCAAGCAATGTAGGCACTGGATTATGAGTCAAAAATATGTTGATGGCATGAACGTCTATGAACTGATCTGGATTGGGGAACAACACTAAGCCATAAATCAACAAGGCTAAGATCTCCTCAAAAGCATCATAGCTCATAGCCTTCAAGAACACTTGAGCCTTCTCTATCAACACCTTATCAAGAATACCCTTAACTCCGCTTCTCGTTTCTAGAACAATGTATGACTTCTTCAGATGTAGAGCTGCAGCAATAACCTCTGGTTTAAGCTATTTTTCCAAGCCTGTGAAGGGTCTTTGATCAATTATAGGTATACTCAGAAGCTTGGAGAACTCTTCCATTGTAGGAACCAGCTGATAGTTGGGGAATGTGAAACAGTGATGTTTAGGATCAAAGAACTGAAACAGAACACTCATCATGTCTTCATTGAACCCTGAAGTGACTAAATCCAGTAGGTGACCACGTCTCTTGATGAACTGGGATTTTTCAGAAACTTGGGAAACCAATTCTTTAAGCTTGGCAGGTATCCCTACAAATTTGATCCTGATAGTGTTTCTACGAGCAGAAGCCATGACCTGCAACAAAGAACAAAGATAAATCCTTTGGTCCTTGAAATGGTTAGTGAAAATTCTATGCTTATGATGCATGATGATGCTATGATGTTATGCTCAATCACAAACATGTGGCACACACAAACAAGTCACACCATAGCCCTAGGTTTAAAGGCTTGCATGAAGTTCAAAGGTAAGTACCCTCCCTTGAAGTTTAGATGGTTCATCATGTCCTACAAAAGTAACCAGGTTCTAAGGGATCTCAATATCATTGATCCTTCACAAGGGTGGTTGTTCAATAGGAAACTTACTTGCCAACCAAAACCCTCCAAGTTTGGAATCTCAATGAGCGTAGCATCGAGTATCAACCAACTTCAGTCTTTACCAAAGCCGGTTATCTCACTACTTTTCTAAAGGCCAAGATGGGATGACTAGGGTTCTAAAAGTCAGTTAGTGTATTGACAACATATGGCAGCCTCATATTATCCTCAACTTTACTTAAGGAACATAAGCACCAACCAAGAAGTCACACTAACTATGGCCACCAGATCAACCATATCGGTATACGCCGTACATTTTCCTTGGTCTATTGCCATTTACCTAAGGTACACTAGATCCGGGTTAGGATCTTTCACACATAAGAGCACCCAACAAGTAAAGTAAAGCAAACAAAGCAAACAAGTTTAAAGTGATCTAATTCCTAAGGGTACCCCTCTTTTATTAAATCCCCAGCAGAGTCGCCAGTTCTGTAACACGGTGGGAGAACTGACTTTAGTTAAATGTTGCGGATAGAAAGAGTCGCCACCGACTTTTATTTTATCCAAAGGAAAGGGCATAAAAGAACAGGAAAGACCTTAAAAGATTTTTGGGTTCGGGGGGTAGGTTATGTAAAGGGAAGGTGTTAGCACCCTTTATATCCATGGTTATCCATGGGCTCTTAGTTACTTAGCTCACTTTAAAATGTTTTTGAGAAGTGTAGTGTGTGTTTAGAAATTTTCTTAAGTACTTTATAATGATCCATGTACGGATATATATAAAGCCTTTGTTTTGAAAATTGCTTGAAAAATGTGAAGTGTTTTGAAATGTTTTTGAAAAGTGAGCAAGTACATAAGAGGAATCTACTCTAAGTTAAGTCTTTTCTGTTCTTAAATATCCTTTAAGTGGTAAGACTATCCCTATTATTAAGGAATAGGTAGTCATTACCTTGGATGTGTGAGGGACAAGTGAAGGGACATCTGTGATTAGGCAACTGTAAGGTGTATTTAGCAATTCGAAGGGACTTATCATCTTTATTCGAAAGGGACAAGATCATTTACGAAGGCAACCATGAAGGGACTTGATCTTATTATCTTTTAAGGGACTAGATGATATAAATAAATGAAGGGACTTTGCTTTATACACCTTACTTGACCTTTTTCTTTAGGCAACATGAGAGGTATCCTTAAGAATGTGAGATGGCGATCCAAGATCGACTTACGTGTGTGCGTGTACAAGTTCATATATTTATCTTGAGATTAATGATCTAAATTCAATTTTAAATACAAACATGTTTGCACCCCCTATTTTACTAACCATGGCAATTAAAAATAAATAATAAGAATAATTCTACAACTATTACATAATTGGCACAATTACATTATAAAAATAATTTAAATAGGTAAGCATATAATAAATAATAATTGAATTGGTTAGTAATAACAAACAAAAATAAATATAAGAAGGTTAGTACAACAATATAATGTAGAAACAAATTAAAAGTTCAAAATTTAATAAATAATTATTTTTAAGAATTTTAATAAAAGAAATAAATGATAATAATTATATATTAATTAATATGACCAATAGTTCTAATAATTTAATTGTATATACATATTATAAAAATATTTGTTAATTATAATTAAGTAAGCATATAAAAAATTAGAAATTAAACTCATAAAATAAAGTTAGGGTTTTTAATTGTTTAGAAAAAAAATAAATTAGGATTAACTACTTAATTAAATTATTTATATATATATACAAACTACATATAATAATTATAAAATAAATATATATAATTTAAAATTTACAAAACAAATATATTAAGATTTATAAGATAATTAGGGTTTATAAAGAATTAGTTTTTTTTTACATATAAAAAATTTAGGGTTTATAAATTAATCTAAATATGATTAAATTATTTATACAAAAACATATAATAATCTATTAAATAATTTTATTAATAAAGTTTAATTTTTTTTAAAAAAAAATATAAGTTTGGAATTATATACAAGAAAATAATATAACAATTTTATTTTAAACATTTATCATTTATTAAATTAATTATAATATATTATAAACAAAAACAAAATAAAAGAAAACATGAACAAAAACATACCTGGGGCTGGGATTCGAACCCAGGCCCTAGGCTTCACACCCTCAAGACCAACAAGCCAGCAACTGGGCTACGCACGCGTAGGTGATATGGAATGAGCACCAATGCGTTTTGTTTCTTCACCTGTAAAAATCATAAAAAAGCAAAACAATACAAAATGGCCTGGGGGGAATCGAACCCAGGACCATTCATTCATTAACAAAAGCGCATACCAATTGAGCCAACAACGCATCTGTGAAATAAATTACAAACAATTCAATAAAATATTAAAACGAAATTTAAAAATCCAGAAAGCGCGCGCTGGACTTCATCTTCTACCTCTGGACTTGCGAATTCACCTACAAAATTTGTTAGGAATTTTCCTGCGAATTCAGCTTCGCAGGTTTTCCTATGTTATTCAATCATCACAAAAACTGTAAAATTTTCCAAAATTAAGCACACCAATAGAATCACCACATCATTTACGACTTAACCATGTCATTGGAATGACTTTATATTAGCTAAATCATTAAACCCTAAAAGATGCCGAAAACCCTAATAATGGTGGAATCCATTCCAGTCCATGAAACTCGAATCAAACTGTCCAGAAAGCTTCTACATCATCATACAAACAAGATTAATCAATCAAAAACAAACAAAACATTATGAATAATCGTAATCGAAAATTGAAAAATTTGAACAAATGTTGATTCGGTTTGTGCATATGGGCGTGATTATGATGCTTTTGAGGATTGGGATAGGTTCAGTGATGTCCAAGGAATGTTTTGCAACCTTTAGAATGCCTTGAGAGAGCCTCTAAGTTCAAAACCGAATCTCTCTTTTCTCTTGAAATTTTGAAATTTGTAATGTGTTCTTGAGGCTGCAATTTTCGTGTCCCTTGCTTGTGATCAATTCCTTGTATATATATATATATATATATATATATATATATATATATATATATATATATATATATATATATATATATATATATATATATATATATATATATATATATATATATATATGAATGATATTAGGTCAAAAAATATGTCACACTTTGGATATTTTGATCATTTGAATATTGAAAAAGATTATGTCTTAAAACTTGATTTTCATTTGATCCAACCTTGCTATTTTAAGACAATCATCATAATTTTCATATCAATTAAATCCAATCAACTTTCATGACTTTCTAGAAGCAAAATATTTTTAAATCTTCATCATTTTATATTTTATTTGAATTTAAAATGATTTTTAATATAAAAAATCATAATAAATAAAAATAAAATGAATAAAATTATGAAAATATTAAATAAATTTAGGGCATGATGTCATGGAACACATTGGGTCACAAAAAAGTCAGCCCATTTGAAGAATTATGGTTTTAAGACCCCATTTACTTCATAAACCACTCAAAAATTTCCCAACTTTGCAAGGGCACAAATCCTTCAATTTTAATGCTATGAGGGTGTTCTTGGACATTTTGGAAAGCTTAAAGAGTCCTATAACCAACCCCATTTGTTTCATGTCCATATCTTTTACCATTATCAAGTTATGCTCTTTTGAAGTTGTTGACTTTTTGTTGACTTTTAAAAGGACCTATACCTTTTTAATAGGTCCAAATGAAGCATTTTTGGGCTTGGCTTGTGAGACACAAAGTTGTAGAGAATTCAATTTCCTTCAAAATGAGCTTTGTATGGGAAAAATTTGATGAAGCATGTGAAAGTTATGGCTGGTCAAAGTTTAGTTGACTTTTCCTGAGAAAACCCTAATTTAGAAACTCCTGATTCTTGATGATCTGAAATCTCCTTGATGAATCATGATCAACCCTTGATCAAATGATTAATTTTACTTCATATACTTGATGTTGGCAAAAAATCATGAAGTTTGACCACAGTTGACCTCAGTTTGACTTTTTAACTACTTTGACTGATTTTGACCTATCTAATCATCTGACTGAGCAAACCTTTGGGAAAAGTCTTGAAACTTGTCATGGGGATTCTTAAACACATATAAGATGTTATGAAGCTCACTTGAAGTCTTGGAAGTCCATTTAGCCTGATTAAAGTCAAAACCCTAGTTTAGGATGCATTGCTTAGGAGGATGCATTGTCTGAGGGAATTGTCAAATCTTCTGACTAATTGTGAACTTTGTGAACCTTGTGAACCTCATGAGATGTCTTGTGAACCTTGTGAACCTTGTGAATCTCTTAGTGCACAAAGTCTTGTCTTGTGAGGGCAAATTTTGGGGTGCAACAACCTCATTCACTCACAAACGAGAACTCGCTTCTTCCGTCTAATGCAAGATAGTTTGCACCTGAGCCAGACAGGTCATACACTTGAGCATAGACAAGTAAGCAGTTCACAAGTCAATTTATCTTTCAGTCTCTTTGAGTCGAACTTCGGTGTTTTGACTTCCTCATTGCATGAGAGGATACGTAGGCATAACTTAACAGTTATCGAACAAAAGTTTCTTTCTCTCCCCCCTCTTCCAGTACCATTCTTTAAGCCTCATTGTCTTGAGCATTGCACTCTTTTCTTGCACTGACACTCCTTTTCTTCACTTCACACTTCTTTTGCACAAACACTTGTATTATTTTCCAGCTTTTGCACACAAAATAGCACTGACATTACCCCTTTAAACACAAACTTTCAAGCGTGGATCCCGTCGAGTACGACGGACAATCTGGGTGCTAATACCTTCCCAGGTTGTAACCAACCCCCTTTCTCAGTTTCTCTAGTTCGCAACCGTCTTATCCATTTCTTTCTAGGTTTATGCAGCATTACCTTTCCTTCGGGATAAAAATGCCTATTTGGCGACTCTTTTCAGTTCATCTTCATGTTCTCTCCTTCACCGACCGTTCACGTATGTACTCCTCTTAGCCATGTGTCATTTGGTGGGAGCGACAGCTTGGCGACTCTGCTGGGGAACCTTATACTGAAACCAGGGCTTCTGGTTCTTTTTGTGGGTTCCTCCTAGCGCTTGTTTGATTTGTGTTTACTAGGGTGTTATGTGCTAATTGTGTTTATTTATTTGCTTTATTTATTGCTTTATGTACAGCTTTATTTACTGCTTTCCTTACAGTTTTTTATACATCATACTGTCATTATCATTGCTGGATCTGGTTTCTGTTTTGGTGGGTGGGGTTTCACTTAGTGATTAAGGTCCTATACCTGGGACCTGAGTGACACCTAGGCTAGAGTGGTTCATGTTCTTTCCCATTCAATTTCGGTCTGGTGCGCGAATATGAAACACGGTTCAGATGTGGGTTTCTTCTTGAGAACTTTGTGCTACAAATTTCCTATAGTGCTAGGGCTATCTGGGAAGCCTGCTAAGTCTGGATGACCTTTATTTTGACCTTCAGAATCTGGGGTGAATTAGAGGAGGATCCTTTATAGGTATTGTAAACACTGTACCTCCGGGTTAGAAGTGTTTACACTCCTCATAACTGATCCAAGTCTGAGGATCCTTGTTTTAGAACATTACATGTGAGGGGATTGGGTTGTTTACAGGTTTGCAGGAACCCTTGGCCACATCATACCCTGCTACTGTTTTGTTTAAAAATACTTCACTTTGGACAGTTCTTGTGATTAACCCTGGACATGTGACTCTTTATTTGAGTCCCCTACCCTGGTTACTGGATTTCTGAGCCTCCATCCGAACCTTTGAACATACATGGACCTTATACCAAGACAGATAATCAGATCTAGCTCTTGATCACAAACCCTTGCATATCATTTGCATATATCATCATTGCATCACTTAACATTTGTTTATTTGCTTTTCAGGGAATCCATCACATCATATTTGGTTTGGTTTTGACCCCTTCTACTGCTTAGACCTCTGCTTCAGTTATCTCCTTCAGCACCTCCATCAGTCTGTCATAGACTCACCTGCTTCAGTCTGTCAGAGACTTATCTTCCAGCTTTTCAGTCATTGATCTTCATCAGTATTTATCTTCAGCTCCTTCATCAGCACTCATGGCTACTCCAAGGAAGAGCAACATATCTTATCACTTATTTGAGCCCATATTGACTGGTATCAGGCAGGTCCAGTCTCTTATCACACCTGACCATATCCCACTGTTCAGGGAGCACTATGGGGGTATTTTAGACATGGTCATGGATCTTGATTATTCTCAGAGGATCATGATCCACACATGCTTGCAGTTTTATGACCCTCCACTCAAATGCTTCACCTTTCCTGACTTTCAGATAGGGCCTCTTTTGGAAGAGTTCTCTTTGTTGATTGGAGTGCATATCAGAGGAGGGATCCCTTTCAACCCAGAGATGACTGCTCCCAGAAGTGAAGAGATAACAAGGGCATTGTACTTGGAGCCTGCCCTTATTGAGAAAAACATGACAACAAAAGCTGGGATTCCTGGTTTACATCTGGACTTCTTGATTTCTCAGGCCATCCTGAAGGCTGCAGTGGGAGAATGGAGGGCAGTCTGTGCACTATTAGCCCTCAGCATATATGGGGCTATATTTTTTGCAGATGAGCCCAAATTTGTAAGTAAGAATGCCATCCACTTGTTTCTGCTGAGGAACCCAGTGCCTACATTGCTAGGGGATTTTTACTACTCCATCCATCAGAGAAATGAAAAACAAAGGGGGAAGTTGGGCAGATGTTGTGCTCCCTTGTTCTACTCTTGGCTGCTCAGACACCTACCCAAATCAGATGCTTTCTTGAACCCACACCAGTAGAAGAATTGGGCCAAAAGGTTCATTGCCTTAACATCAGATGATATCAGATGGTGCACCCAGAGCACCAAAGGCAAGGACATTATTACCAGCTGTGGGCAGTACCCTAATGTGCCTCTAATAGGAGTAAAAGGTTGCATCAACTACAACCCTTTGTTGTTTAAGAGACAATTGGGATATTGTCGCTCCCGCCAAATGACACCTGGTCAGAAGGGGTACATACGCGAACGGTCGGTGAAAGAGAAAATGAAATGAAGATGAAAAGAGTCGCCAGCTAGGCATTTTTATCCCGAAGGAAAGGTAATGTTGCATAAACCTGAAAAAGAATATGGATAAGACGGTCGCGAACCAGAGAAACTGAGAAAGGGGGTTGGTTACAACCTGGGAAGGTATTAGCACCCAGATTGTCCGTCGTACTCGACGGGATCCACGCTTGAAAGATTTTGTGTTTAAAGGGGTAGTGTCAATGCTATTTTGTGTGCAAAAGCTGGAAAAGAATGTACAAGTGTCAGTGCTAAAGAAGTGTGAAGTGAATAACATGAGTGTCAATGCAAGGAATGAGGGAAATGCTTAAGACTATGAGGCTTAAAAGAATAAAGCTGGAAGAGGGGGGAATATACATAGACTTTTGTTCGATAACTGTTAAGTTATGCCTACGTATCATCTCGTGCAATGAGGAAGTCAGAACACCGTAGTTCGAATCAAAGAGACTGAAAGATAAATTGACTTGATGAACTGCTTACTTATCTATTCTCAAGTGTATGACCTGTCTGGCTCAGGTGCTAACTGTCTTGCATTAGACGGAAGAAGCAAGTTCTCGCTTGTGAGGGAATGAGGTGAGAAAAGAATCCCGGAGGAGACGATTATTGTTTGTTTTTGATGTTTTCAATCTTTTATTTCTTTTTTTTGTGTTTGTCATAAGAAAATGAGCTTAAGCCTAAACCAAGGGTTAGTAAACTCATCACATCTTCCCTCTGATTAGGGGTAATGAGAATACCTTAAGTATGAAGTAAACACCTCACACTTAATCACCATGATGTAGGATTAAGATCATTAACCTACTTGTAATTATTTAGATGTTTTTGGAGTTTTTTTTAGTGTTAAGTAATGAGTTTAAGCCATAATCAAGGATTTAATGGACCCATTACACCATCCTAATAGAAGGATGATAGATGAGAACATTTAAGCTGAGGAAGATACCTCAACTTAATCCATGATTAGGGATTAACCTCATGACAAAACAAAACCTTTATTAAAGTGGATTTTAGTTAATGGTAAGATCAAGAAATGGGTTTTATGGTTTTCAAGACAAACTTGAGGGGGACTTGTCCATTAACACTAGGGTTAGTCCTTCTTAACCAATTAAGGAAGAATTAGAACCCTAATGCAAGGCCCAAGTTACAAGCTTGATGTCTTAGTGATTATTAGATGAATTGATTAAAGGAACTAAACACATTAAGGGTTTAACACTTAGGATTAAAGTTATACACTCCATCCTAATAGAAGGATGCATGCATAACCTTAATCACAAAGCCTTAAGACCTTTAAGGTTTAGTCCTTGATTAAGAGGTGAGAAGAAAAGACACAAATAGATGACACAAAGGTAAAACTAATGGGGGACTAATTAAACCCTAATTGTGATCATGCTTGGGTATTCCTAGGGTTTATGAGGCTTGCAAGAAGTCTTCAAGAAGAACCACCAAGGAAGAAGCAAAGATGGAAGGAAGAGAAGCAGAAGAAGCAAGTCAACTTACTTCACTTAAGAAGATAAGTTGCTTGAAGAAATAAAGTGGGGGAGGAACATGAATGAGAAAGCTCACTCTAATACACATACAAAATGTAGCAATGAATGCATAAGAGAGATGAGAAGAGATTATGAGAAGTGAAGGCAAATTCACTTCTCAAAACACTTACCACCTGAAAAGTTAGCAAAACGAAATGAAATGAAATGGAAATGAAATGAAATGCAAAGATGCAAACCAAAACCAGAAGCATGTTCATGATGCAAATGATGCTAAGAGATGATATGAATGTATGTCATGAGATGTGAATGATCATACAAAGAATGAGAATGCAAATGAAGCATAAAGAAAGCATGAAAGTCCATGAATGCACATGAAATGAAATGAATGCATAACATGGCACATGGATGATGCAATGATCAAACATGGATCCAATGTGTCCTAAGATGTCTTATATGTCATGTGGATGCATAAAATGTCATGGCAAGTTCATGAATGCAAGCATATACAAGATGAATGCAAGTGAAGATGCAAGATTAGGGTTATATGAACATGTGAGATGCAAAACTCAAAAATAGAAGCAAATCATAAGATAAAAAATTGAAAATGGACTCAAAGGAACCCTAAACCTATACTAAGTTACCCTCCAAAGGGGGAGGTCAGAAGCTAAACCTAAAGGGACGTATGAACTTTTGAAGTTTCTAGGGTTTTAAGGATGATCCTAAAGGAAAAATGCCAAACAAATTGAAAATAAAAGATAAAAATGAAACAAAAAATGTTTTTAGAAACTAGAAGGCATGCATAGGTCAGTGCAAAAAGAATCATTCACAAACTCAACTTGGTTTAAAAGTTATGAATTTTTGAAGTTAGGGTTAGAAAATGAACAATTTAAGAACCCTAATTCAAATGAAAAATGCCAAAGTGTGATCAAAACCAAAAAGAAATTTGTGTGGTGAGTTTGTAAATGCTTCTAAATGTTCAAAGATGTTCTCTGATTTGTTTGGTGATTTTTAAATACTTAAATGTATTTTTAATTAATTAACTCTCATTAATTAATTAAATAAAACATTTAAATGATTTAAAAATACTTTTTTGATGCAAAAAAATAAAAATAAAAATATTTTTGGTTTCTGAAAATTGATAAAAGGTTTGATAAAAATTTTCAGAATTTTTTAATGTTTTTTACTATTTTTTTAAAATTAGTACAAAATAAAATAGGAAAAATAAATTAAAAATATGAATTAATGGAAGCATGCAGGATGGATGGTTCAGATTGAAACTGGGCTTGAGATTGGTTGACTGGGCGCGCATCTGGACGACCCACATTTAAACTGAGCTAAACTCAATTAAAATATTAATTAAACCTAATTAATAACTAATGACTCAATCTGGTCCACACATTGCACGCGGGAAAGGCCCATCTAACGGCTCACATTTAAAAAATGCCCTAACCCTAATTTATTAACTTAATTACTTTCAGGTGGCCGGAAATGACCTCCGGTCATCTTCTCCGGCCACACCTCCCCTGTGAATTTTCCAAAACACTCCCTAGGCCATTTCTGGAGCTCTAAAGCTCCAGATTGATTCCTCTCACCCTCCTAAGATCAACCCCACCCTCAAAAACCATTTATCTTCAATCATTTTAAAGATTCGAAGCCAAGAACAAAACATGTGAAACTTTCAGACAAGCCATACATTCTCAATTCTTCATCATTTTCAAAAATAACAAGTTCATTGTACTCAGGGGATCATGCTTAACCATTTAGTAACTTAAAATAAAGCTTCTGGAAAAATTAATTCGCATGGCTACCTGAGATGGAGCTTTCAACCCTGGAGCTTTTTTGCTGCTTCTTTGGTTCAAAATGCCTCTAATGAACTTCCTGACGAGTTTGCAATGCTTGGAGAGCTTTGAAAGTGGCTGGTTTGTGAACTTGCAATCCTCTGGTAAGAAAATCGTGTTTTGTTTGTGAGGGGTTCTTGGCTGTTTTGAGGGGTGGCCTATGATCAGTGATGAATTTTGAGATGAATGGTGGAAGAAGTTTTAAGTTTTGATGTTTGTGCTGAGTGTTTCGAAGGAAAATGCAAGAGAGGGAGTTTTTGTGAACTATGGCAATGATGTGGTTTTTGGCTTAGTTCTTGTGTGTTATGAGTTTCATTTTGTCCACATATCAAGATGTGATAGGTCTGTGGAGTTGGTGTGGGCTATGCTGATTGGTATGACCTTCTTGCAAAAAAGTCAACAAAGTTGTACTTTGAGGTATGGGCTGGTTCAGGCCAAGGACAAAGGGGTGTCTGGTGCAGCAAGATTCAAGGATGTCCATGGAAATCTCTTTGAGGCAAATCAACAAGTTGTGACAAAGTTGTGGGAGGTTTTGCAATTTTGTGAACCTTTGGCCCTTTTGAGATTTCTTTATGTGCAAGTCATGGAATTTGGAAATTCTTGGTCCAATTCTGAGTTTTAGGAAATGTGTTATGTTTGTATGATGATTAGAAGTCAATTTGAGGTCACAAAATGGCTTGGCATGATGTTTTGCAAAAATCCCTCTTTGGTATGAAACATGAAATTATGTGATTTTTGCCAACTTTGGAAAGCCATAACTCGAGCTCCAAAATGAATTAGGACTTATTCTTGTACTTTTTAAAAAGGGAATGATCCAATCTACAACTTTCATGACCAACAATTTTTCATTTGAAGCATTTTTGGTTGAGAAAGAGGAGGTTGAAAAACTTTCCCAAAATGGAAAGTTTATATTACAAGTCATTTCCATTTTTGGCAACTTTTGGTTTTGCTCATTTTTCTTCAAATTTGTGAACTTCTAAGAACTTCAATGATTAAATAAAGACGATATAACTTCAATTTGATGAAAAATCTACTTTGGGTCCATTGATGGGAGCCTCAGATGCCCTGATTTGGCTCTGACTTGCTTAGGAAGTTACCCAGTGATCAGATGACTTCCACAATGAATTTTTACATCAAACTTGGTATGTATGATCCTTATGACATATTAAGACCAATAGAAACAAGAAAGACCAAAAATTTTGGAGTTATGGCCTCTGAAACCAAAACCCTAATTTCAGGTCATCTGTGTAGTCAAACCCTAGCTCAACTTCCATTCTTTGCCAGTTCTTGTGATTCTTTGGCTTCCTTGATCTTTGGAGGATAAAATATGATGATTGAACATACATGGACCCTCTTGAGATGATTTAAGACATTTGGAGTGGCTCAGATGAAACCTTGGATTGCCCATATCACAAACCCTAGATGCAGATGAACTTGAACTAATGCAGTGAAGCAAAAATGCAATATGAGATGATATGATTGAACTAATGCAAATGAAAAAGATCACAAGCCATGGTGTGAACTTAGTGAGGGCAAATTTGGGGTGTTTACAGATATGCCTTGGTTCACCCTCCCAGGGGACAGGATTTAGCTGAGACCTTATACTATGAAGTGCAACCTAATTCAACTGTTGTCAAGCAAGTTGCTTGGGCTTGGGACAACATCCAGACCAAAGGAATAGCCATCCTTGGAAGATGTAACAATGTTGCTTCAGCTCAGTACTCTGACTGGTCCCGTACTAGAGCTCAGATCACCAGAATGCCTTTCACCTTGGAGGACACACCTGGACCTTCTACAGTACAGCCTACAACAACTGTTAGCCTGGAGGAATTTGAAAAGCTGAAAGAGAGGAATAATCAGCTATTTGAGGCCTTGAAGAAGACTCTTTGGGAAAGAAATGATGGTCATTTGGACATTGAAAGATTGGAAAGACTCAAGACTGAGCACCTTACCAAGATTGAAAGGACAAATGACTACATAAGGAAAGCAAGAGCCGGGGAACAGATATTGAAGAATGCCTGCAAGGAGGCCAAAATTCAGAAAGCTAGGGCTGAGCATTACCTGGAGGAAAGCCAGGCTAGGTGGATCAGGATCACCGAAGCCCGTACACAAGAAGACCAGAGGACTCAGACCAAGATTGAGCAGCTGGAGGCCAATGAGAAGAAGCAGCAGGAAGCTTTGCTGGCAGCCCAGAAGGAAATATCAGAATTGAAGCTCCGAGCGGGGTTAAAGAGATCAAAGGATTAGGACAGGCATAAGAAGCTGACTAATGCCATTTCTACCAGGAACCTCCTCATTAGGACCATTACAGAGCACCCAGCTGGTACGGTGACTGAGGCACTCCTGAAGGAAGTCAGGGAGGATGACTTTGGACTGGATGTCTGATTCCTTTTGCTTGTATTTCCTTTCTTTTGATGTACTTTTTCTTTTGATTGTTGTATTTTTGACCCACCATGGGTATGTATTGTAAACAGACTATGTATTTTCATTATTTGTAATGTATCAGTTTGTTTTATTTTGGTGGGTTTTCTCTCAACATCATCAAAGCATCTCCTCGAGGTCTGAAAAGGTCAAAACCAAGAACCAAACCGGATACCTTGGAAAACAAATAAGCATATTCATTGCATACTAACATTTTCTTTGTTTTGTAGGTTTTTTTGTTTATTATTTGTTTCTCACTTTGTTATGCTTTCAGGAAACATTGCTCGTCGCCGAGTGTTCCCTGTCAACTGCACACACCGGTACCCAACGCGTAATAACCTTCCAGGAATTCAGATGGATCAGGTACAGCAGGACCTGAATGAAGTAAGAAATCAAATGGCAAACGAGAGGGTCGAGATGAGAAACCAAATGTCCCAGTTTATGGCTGTGATGACTAGCTTGGCTCAGAGCCAGGAGAGGCTGAGAGAGCTGGTGGAAAGGCAGACACCTGAAGAGCCCCATCTTGGAACAGGGGGAACCAGCAATAATGAACGAGGGCAGCCTCGTATCGATCCACCTGAGTTTGGGCCCCATCTGAATCCAAATGTTAATAGAACAAGGAATGTTCAAGGTAATACTACTGGGGGCAGAATCCTGCAAGAGGATCCCCAAGAAGAATAGTTCACTGTTATTGGAGTTGGGGATGAAGTGTATGACAGAAGACTGGATGAGATTGCTGAAAAGCTAAGGTCTTTGGAATCTCAGAACTCCTTAGGCTTTGACGTAATGGATATGGGGCTGGTAGATGGGGTGAGAATTCCCCACAAATTCAAACCCCCTTGCTTTGAGAAATATAATGGTACCTCTTGCCCGCATACTCATCTGCAATCCTTCTTAGGAAGACTCAAGGCTTATACCATGAATGAGAAGTTATGGATGTTCTATTTTGAGGACAACCTGACTGGAGCGTCAAGAGAATGGTATTCACATCTGACGAGGGCCACTATAAGATGTGTGAAAGACTTGGTCGAAGCCTTCATCCGGCAATACTAGTATAACCTAGACATGGCCCCCAATAGAACTCTTCTAATGGGCATGTCTCAGTCTTCAAAGGAAATATTTCGGGATTATGCTCAGAGGTGGAGACAGCTTGCTGCTGCTGTCCAGCCAACCATGTCAGAGAGAGAGATGGCTGACATGTTTATGAACACCTTGTAGGGAACTTATATTGATAAACTTGCTGCTTTCTCTTCCACCAGTTTTGCTGATGTAGTTATAGCTGGTGAGAGAATTGAAAGTCTTTTGAAGATGGGCAAAATCTCTGACAATGGTGCCAGTTCCTCCAACAACCCCAGAAAACCTTTTGCAGGACCCCGAAAGGCAGGTGAAACGAATTTTATCCATGCAGGCAGGGGCAGACCCCCATATTCTCACAGATCAGTAGCAGTCATTACTATCCCGGCTCTAGTTCCACAACAACCACTTTTTCCTCAACAACAACAACAAAATCACTATCAGCGACAATCTCATTTTCCGCAACAAAAAATGTACAGCAGCAACAACAATCAACAGCAGCGCCCCTTTCAACAGAGGCCATCTCAGGCAAATAGGGTGATCGACCCCATCCCTATGCCTTATACCTATATACTGCCACAACTCCTGAAACTTAACCTGATTGAGTTAAGGACGTTGGCTCCACCAGATCCTCTCAATCTCCCAAAAAAATTATGATGCCAATGCTAGGTGTGCCTTCCACTCCAACGCACCTGTCACAATACTGATAAGTGTAGAGCCTTGCAAATGAAGGTTCAGGATTTGGTCGATTCCAAAGCTCTCAATTTTGCACCTCCTCCGAATGTTAACAGAAATCCTATGCCCAATCATGGTGGGCCCATGATTAATGCCATAGAAGAGGATCAACCATCTGCACTGATTGACAATGTTGCACAGATTCAAACACTGTTGGTAGAAGTTAAAACTCAACTTTTAAGATGCCAAGTGTTACCGGGCTGTGGGGCCTGCTGCGAATCGTGCAAAATTGCTATTAATGGTTGTGAGAAGCTAAGGTTTGGCATAGATGGCCTCATCAGAGATGGAATTTTGCAGATTACAACAATGGCTCCTTCAACAACTCTTGTTTCAGCAACAATGGATTCTCCTACAACATCAACAATCCTTTCTTCAGCAACAACAAATCCTCCTACAAGTGCAACAACTATCATTCCCACTGATTCATCCACAACTCCAGCAATCACTCCATCCATTATTTCAACAGATCAGAGTTCAACAACATTTACTTCTACAACATCAACACCCATTTTATCAACGAAAACACCTACAACACCAGCAAACACTAATGAAGATGTCTCAATGGTCATGATCTATTATGACCTAACAAATGTTCATCCCAACAACAATTTCCAACAACAAACTGCAATATCTCCTGTCAGATCTCCAGTCACAATCTATTATGATCCGCATACCATCACAGTTCCTTCTGCTGCAACAATCAGTCCGGTCACCATTACGGTGCCTGGACCTGTTCCTTATGAAAGAAGTAATGCCATACCTTGGCACTATAGCTCTGATCTCTACTGCGACGGGAAGAAAATCACTCTAGATTCATCAACCTCTTCACCACAAGTTGACAATGTTGGGGGAGGCGGAGGCTTCACCATAAGCGGACGCCTTTTTGCCTCACAAACACCAAGACCCAATACTGAAGCAGAAGTTGCTGCTAAGGAAAAAGGAAAGAATGTTGTATCTGAAGAGTCAACTGTTAAAGAAACTTCGAAGACGTCTTTTAAACAAGAGGTGGACGAGTTCATAAGAATAATAAAAAAGAGTGATTACAAAGTGGTGGACCAGCTTCATCAGACACCCTCCAAAATCTCTATATTATCACTGTTAATGTGTTCCGAAGCCCACGGGAACGCACTGTTGAAGGTCCTGCATGCAACATATGTGCCGGAAGAGATTACGGTTAATCAGCTGGAAACAGTGGTTGCAAATGTTAACACTAATCATGGACTGGGCTTCACAAATGCTGATTTAACAACGGAGGGGCGCAATCATAACAAGGCTTTACATATCACCTTAGAATGCAAAGGTGTTGTTCTATCTCAAGTGCTGGTAGACACTGGGTCCTCGCTCAATGTCCTGCCAAAGAAAGCCTTGGTGATGCTGGAGTATGATTGTTTGGCATTGCGTCCAAGTAACTTGGTGGTGAGAGTATTTGATGGCTCTAAGAGATTAGTGCTTGGAGAGATTGATCTACCTTAGTTGATTGGCCCACAGACCTTTAAAACTACCTTCTTCGTGATGGACATACAGCCGACCTAAAACTGTCTGTTGGGTAGACCCTGGATTCACGCCGATGGCGCTGTTACATCTACCCTTCACCAGAAGTTAAAATTTGAGTGGGAAGGCCAGATCATCACAATCTGCAGGGAGGAGGATATTTTCGTTAGCCAACTGGCTACTTACAAGTATATAGAGATGGATGGGGAGATCCATGAGACTATGAGTCAGGGGTTTGAGGCCCTTAACATCAATGAAGAAACTGCTGTGTCTGGGACTTCCATCACTTCATATCAACAAGCCAGGAAGGTTGTTGAAGAGGGTACCGCGCAAGGCTGGGGCAAGCTGCTGCCAGTTGAAAAGAAAGAAGACAGATTCGGGTTGGGTTACAGACCAACTCGACAAGATCAACCAGAGGCTGCAACGAAGCCCAAATTTGTCAGCGGGGGAATGCTAACCCCGGATGCTGTGAACAGTCTGGAAGACGAGGAAGAAGACGAACGCAACCTGGAAAACTGGATACGTCCAAGGATCCCGGGGAACCAAGTCTCAAACTGGTCTTCCCAGGAAATTATAAGAGTTACTCCTGCAGAGTAATTATTATTTCCTGTCTTTAAGCATGCATCAAGTCCTGCATCTTGCCCAAGATGTCAGGACTCATTTTGTAATCGGGCCATCTTGTATTTTGTGCAAACGATCAATTAATGAATATCAGGACATCTTTTGCAAACAAGTCTCTTTTCTGCTCACTGTTTTTTATTTTTCATTTTTTGTACAAAAATAAAATGGCAATGTTTTTCAAAATAATAACTTCATTTTCACTTTTTTCTAAACAAGATAAAACTGATCACTAAAATGAACAAATCTAAACCCTTGTAGAAAGTTCCCTCCAGACTGCACCGACAACGACACTGCTATGACTTCGTATGACTTCGACAATCCGATTAATCAAGTCGATGAAGGGGTTGAAGAAGATTACGAGCTACCTGAAGAACTAGCCAGGTTGTTAAGACAAGAGGAGAAGGTTATCACTCCTCATCAGGAGGAAGTTGAGACAGTTAATCTTGGTACCGAAGAAGACTTGAAAGAAGTTAAGATCGGGGTCCATCTGCAAGATTCAGTGAAGGAACAACTTATTGACATGCTTCGGGAGTACGTTGATGTCTTTGCTTGGTCTTATCAAGATATGCCAGGTCTGGATACCGACATTGTTATGCACAAGCTGCCTTTAAAGGAAGACTGTCCTCCAATAAAACAGAAGCTACGCCGTACTCTTCCGGATATGGCCATGAAGATTAAAGAAGAGGTACAAAAACAGTGGGACGCCGGTTTCCTTGCTGTAACTAGTTACCCACCGTGGGTTGCTAATATTGTACCAGTGCCTAAAAAGGATGGCAAAGTACGGATGTGTGTGGATTACCGGGATCTGAACAGAGCTAGCCCGAAAGATGACTTCCCATTACCTCACATTGATGTATTGGTCGACAATACAGCTTAATTCTCGGTATTCTCCTTCATGGATGGATTTTCAAGATATAATCAGATCAAGATGTCACCTGAAGACATGGAGAAGACAACTTTCATCACACCCTGGGGCACATTCTGTTATAAGGTGATGCCATTTGGACTGAAGAATGCTGGTGCCACTTATCAACGGGCTATGGTAACATTATTCCACGACATGATCCACAAAGAAATTGAATGTTATGTGGATGACATGATTGCCAAGTCCCTCATAGAAGAAGACCACCTGGTGAATCTGTTGAAGCTATTCAAGCGTCTGAGAAAGTACCAGCTAAAGCTAAACCCCAACAAATGCACATTTGGGGCACGGTCCGGTAAGCTGATGGGATTTATTGTAAGTGAAAAAGGAATTGAAGTGGACCCTGACAAAGTCAAAGCCATTCAAGAGATGCCTGCACCGAAGACTGAAAAAGAAGTTCGGGGGTTTCTAGGTAGATTGAACTACATTTCACGGTTCATATCTCACCTTACAGCGACCTGTGAGCCTTTGTTCAAGTTGTTAAGGAAAGAACAAACGGTCATGTGGAATGAAGACTGCCAAAGGGCTTTTAACAAAATCAAGGAGTACTTACAAGAACCTCCAATCCTTATGCCTCATGTTGAAGGAAGACCTCTAATTATGTACTTGACAGTATTAGAAGGGTCAATTGGGGGTGTGTTGGGCCAACATGACGAGTCTGGTCGAAAATAGTATGCAATATACTACCTAAGCAAAAAGTTTACCGACTGTGAATACTGTTATTCACTGCTCGAGAAAACATGATGTGCTTTAGCGTGGGCTGCTCGCTGACTAAGGCAGTATATGTTGACCCACACAACCTTGTTGATCTCCAAGATGGACCCAGTCAAATACATATTTGAGAAGCCAACACTCACCGGACGAGTTGCAAGATGGCAGATGATCCTCACAGAATACGACATTCAGTACACATCTCAGAAAAGCCATCAAAGGCAGTGTACTGTCTGACTATCTAGCTGAGCAACCCATTGATGATTACCAGCCAATGAGATTTGACTTCCCTGATGAAGACATCATGTTCCTGAAAGAAAAAGATCATGAAGAGCCTGTTCACACTGAAGGGCCTGACCCAGAAGAAGAGTGGACAATGATGTTTGATGGGGCTGTTAATATGAATGGTCGTGGAGTTGGTGCAATGCTCATCACACCTAAGGGAGTTCACATGCCTTTCTCGGCAAAACTCACCTTTAACTGCACTAACAATGAAGCTGAATACGAAGCTTGTATCATGGGTCTTGAGGAAGCGATTGACCTCAGGATCAAGACGTTAACTGTATTTGGAGATTCAACTCTGGTAATCAATCAAACCAACGGAAAATGGTACACTCACCGGGAGCATCTGATTCCATACTGGGATTATACGAGGAGATTACTGACTTTCTTCACCACAGTCAAACTTGAGTATATCCCTCGAGATGAAAATCAGTTCGCAGATGCTTTGGCTACCATTTCCTCCATGATCAAGGTTCAAGCTGCAAATTATGTACCTCGGATTTCGGTATCCAGACTAGACCGACCAACATACGTATTCTCAGTAGACATTGCTAAGGATGATAAGCCTTGGTTCTATGACATCAAATGCTTCTTAGAGGATCAAACATACCCACCTGGGGCATCATCCAATGATAAGAAGACATTAAGAAGGCTAGCTGGTAGTTTCTTCCTGAATGCTGACGGCTCCTTGTATAAGAGGAACTTTGACATGGCACTTCTCAGATGTGTTGATAAGGCAGAAGCAGACTTGTTGATGCACGAGGTTATGAAGGATCTTTCGGTACCCACGCTGGAGGACATTCAATGGCTAAAAAGTTATTACGGTCAGGTTACTACTGGATCACAATGGATGTAGACTGTTGTGCTTATGCCAAAAAGTGCCACAAATGCCAGATCTACGCAGATAAAGTGCATGTGCCTCCAAATCCTTTGAATGTAATGTCTTCACCTTGGCCCTTTGCCATGTGGGGCATTGATATGATTGGAAATATCGAGCCGACTGCTTCAAATGGCCACAGATTCATCCTGGTAGCCATTGACTATTTTACCAAGTGGGTTGAATCAGCTTCGTATGCAAATGTCACCAGGCAGGTGGTAGCCCGATTCTTGAAAAGAGACATCATCTGTCGGTATGGAGTGCCCGAGCGAATCATTACTGATAATGGTTCCAACTTGAACAACAAGATGATGGCAGAACTGTGTCGGGACTTCAAAATCCAACACCACAACTCTTCCCTTTACAGGCCAAAGATGAATGACGTTGTCGAGGCAGCTAATAAGAACATTAAGAAGATTGTGCAAAAGATGGTGGTCACCTACAAAGACTGGCATGAAATGCTACCATTTTCCTTGCATGGGTACCGTACCTCAATCAGAACATCCACTAAGGCAACATCGTATCAGCTTGTGTATGGTATGGAGGCAGTCCTACCTGTTGAAGTTGAATTACCCTCCTTGCGGGTACTGATGGATGTCAAGTTGAACGAAGCAGAATGGGTCCGTTCTCGGTACGATCAACTGAATATGATCGAAGAGAAGAGATTAGCTGCAATCTGTCATGGGCAGTTATATCAGAAGAGAATAAAGAGAGCCTTCGATCAGAAAGTCAGGCTTCGGGAATACCAAGTAGGAGATCTTGTGCTGAAAAGACTCCTTCCTCCTCATACAGATCACAAGGGCAAGTGGACTCCGAATTACGATGGTCCATTCATAGTAAAGAAAGTTTTCTCCGGTGGAGCACTGATGCTCACTACTATGGATGGTGAAGATTTCTTATCCCCTGTGAATTCAGATGCAGTTAAAAAAATACTTCGCATAAAATGACCCGCTGGACATAAAAACAGAATGTAAGTCCAAGCAAAAATAGGGCATCCCGGCGAGTCAAAAACAGAATAAAAGACTCGGGAAAAATAAGGGAAAATAAACAAAAATGTACACCCGCTGAGTTGAAAAGCCGCATTGGACAGCTCAGGCAAAAATGGGTATCCCGGTGGATTGAAAACCCGAAAGGGCGATCCACGCAAAATAAGGGAATAAGCGAACAACTGCATTCTGAATTCTTCTGTATCACTTACGACTTGGCAAGTTTCGAAAGGTTAAAGCATCGGTCAGAATCAGCCTTCTTCAGAAAACAAGATGAGAAGAACGTCAAGGTCATACGAGTCATAGAAAGAGGAAGCTCGCTAAAGCGTCGTCAACATTGCCCGCATCTTCATTTTTCTCAAGTTGTAACAATCTCCTCATTTCATGGGATTTGTTTCTTTGACTGTATTTGCCAATTCAGGGCACACAAATTAATAAAACCAGAATTTTCAGTCACATCTCGTCTTGTACATTTTTATCTCGTTTGCAAAAATGTCGGATATCCCTATTATAATGTTTGCATAAAAACAGACGTGCCTTTCTAATCATATGCTTGCAGGAAATATATTTTTACTCCCAGGAGTGTCTAGACTCCTATGATGGAATCCAGTAAGGGATACCTCGGGACGCTTGTGCGTTTCTTTGTCATAACAGGATTACAGGTATTCAGAGCGTAACATGGGGCATGAAGGGTTTTCCCCAGCAAAGTCGCTAAATCATTATTTCCTCAGCACATCTTCCAAATAGCACCAGAAGTGTTTTCTCCCCATCAAAGTTGCCAGGCATCACTTTTCCAGCACATCTTTCTGAGCAGTACCGAAAGGTGCTCATATCCTCAGCAGGATCCCCACAAAAATCTCTAGGAAGGTCGTTCAGTGGTCTTTCCTCTCCCAACAGAGTACTAGACAGGGAACCATCTCCCCACAGAGCTACAGCCTCTCCCAGAGGAGCAATGTCTGAAGTTCTCACACAACAAAGTGACAGAAGCTTTCTCATCCCCAGCTGGGCTCCTCATTACAAAGATAGGTCTATCAGTGACCTATTTCTCCAAGTAGATTTGTATATTTTATCGGATCTACCAATGATCTCCTCCCCAGCTGGGATATCCTTTCAAGCAGATCAATCGGAGATCTTCACAACAGCGGGATCCGAGTCCCGGATCGGTCTTTTGCATAATCATAGCATTCGCATCATAATTCCCCTCAGAGCATAGCATTCCGTCTAATACGGAGCATTACGGCAAAATCAAACATATTGCATAAATCACAAGTCAGGTTTCGAATCAGTCACCCGTAAATATCAATGGTCCTTCATCGGCAATATATAGAATACATCCCTTGTACATAAAAAACCAAAGCGTCCCCTTTGCACTACAGATACATGCTCCTCTTGGCACTCGTCCGTGTCATCTTTCCCCAGCAGAAAGCCAAAGCATCCTCCTTGCACTCACATATACATGTTCATATACACTCATTCGATACTCGTCCGTGTCATATCACCCCCTGCAGATATAAGCCACAAATATCCTTCTTTTGAATACAAAAACTTTACATACTCTTTCGACACCCATTCGTGTCACCACTCCCCAACATGGTTGCCTAAAACACTCGTCGCAAACCAAACACTTGTTTATAATACACTCTTGTTGACACCCGTCTGTGTCATCTTATCCCCACAAATCACCAGATTACCTCTTACACTCAAGTTCATGGTTTATACATTTCCTCTTATGACACCCGTCTGTGTCATACTCTCCCCAGCAAGTTGAACACTCGTCTGTGTCTCACTCATGTTTATTTTTAATTATACAGATACTCGTCCGTATCTTGTATATACCACTTATTTCCCCTCAGATTCGACACTCGTCCGTGTTCTTTGTTAACTAGTTGGTACTCGTCCGTATCACCATATCTGAACACGCGTCAGTGTTTGTTTCTACCGATACTCGTCCGTATCATAGTCTTAAGGATGCTCGTCCGCATCTTTAATCTATACACAGTGTCAAACACTTATACCTTTTATTTCTTGGATGTAAGCACTCGTCTGTGTTTACTATTCCCCATCGAAGTCCCCAGCAAAACTTCTTTTTATCTGACATTCGTCCTATGTCATGATACTTTCGGCAGCCGTACCCTGCCAGGTGATCGTCCTTCACCTTTTGATGAACGTCCCTCATCCTTCCCCCAGCGGAGTCTCCATTATTGGAACCCTTTTCTATCCGACATTCGTCCTATGTCGTGATATTTTAGCAGTCGTCCCCTGCTAGGTGATCGTCCTCCACCTTTTTGATGATCTTCCTTCATCATTTTATCCGATGGCCGTCCCCATCGTTGATCTTGTTATCTGACATTCGTCCTATGTCATGATAAACCCCGAGAGCAGCCGTACCCTGCTAGGTGATCGTCCTTCACCTCTTGATGATCGTCCTTCATCATGCTTATCCGATGGCCGTCCCCATCGTCGACCTTTTCTATCCGGCATTCGTCCTATGTCGTGATATTTTGGCAGCCGTCCCTTGACAGGTGATCGTCCTTCACCCTGGATGACCGTCCCTCATCCCTATCCCCAACAGAGCAGCCGTCCCCTGCTAGGTGATCGTCCTTCACCTTTGATGATCGTCCCTCATCATTTATTTCTTTAAACCGATGGCCGTCCCCGTCGTTGTTTACTTTACTTTGCAAACCTGATGGTCGTCCCCATCATTGACTTTACCTTTTAATCCCCAGAGAACCTTGTTACTTTGTTTGATGGCCGTCCCCATCAGGATTCCTCTATTTCCCCAGCATGCCGGCCGTCCCCGTCATTGCTTTATCCCCAGCAGTCGCCCTCTGCTCGATGGTTTTCCTCCATCGCCCGCACTATAATCATACTATACTTTCTTTTACAATATATATCCCTTTTCTTCTTCTCCCTAGTGAGTGCAAATTTTGGACTGTCTTTAGTATTCAACCACAAGTTATCTTGTTTGTCTGTTAAGCCAGGCGCTTATATCTTGCACAACTAACTCATGCTTGAATAGGGGCAGCTGTAAACACCCCAAATTTTCCCTCACTAAGTTCACACCATGACTTTTGATCTTTTCATACTTGCATTAGTTCAATCATATCATTTCATGTGGCATTTTTGCTTCACTGCATTAGTTCAAGTTCATCTGCATCTAGGGTTTGTGACTTGAGCCATCCAAGATCCATCTGAGCCATTCCAGAGGCCACCAATCATATCAAGAGGGTCCATGTATGTTCAATCATCATATTTTATCCTCCAAAGATCAAGGAAATCAAAGAATCACAAGAACTGGCAAAGCATGGAAGCTGAGCTAGGGTTTAACTACACAGATGACCTGAAATTAGGGTTTTGGTTTCAGAGGCCATAACTCCAATTTTTTTGGCCATTCTTTTTTCTATTGGTCTCAATATGTTATAAGGACCATTCATACCAAGTTTGATGAAGAAATTCATTGTGGAAGTCATCTGATCACTGAGTAACTTCTTGAGCAAGTCAGAGCAAAATCAGGGCATCTGAGGCCCCCATCCATGGAACCAAAGTGATTTTTTCATCAAATTGAAGTTATATGGTCTTTATTTGATCATTGAGGTGCTTAGAAGTTCAAAAATTTGAAGAAAAGTGAGCAAAGCCAAAAGTTGCCAAAAATGGAAATGACTTGTAATGTAAACTTTCCATTTTGGGAAAGTTTTTCAACCTCCTCTTTCTCAACCAAAAATACTTCAAATGAAAAATTGTTGGTCATGAAAGTTGTAGATTGGATCATTCCCTTTTCAAAAAGTACAAGAACAAGTCCTAATTCATTATGGAACTCAAGTTATGGCTCTCCAAAGTTGGCAAAAATCACATAATTTCATGTTTCATGCCAAAGAAGGATTTTTGCAAATTCAAGTTCTAAGCACTTTCAAGACCTCTAAATGACTTCTATGCATCATTACAACATATTGCAACTTGCCAAAATCAGAATTGCACAAAATTCACAAGGTTTCATGCCTTGGATCACAAGCTTCCATAAGCCATTTTTTCATAAATTCTCAAAAGAGGGATTCTTGCAAGAATGATTCCTAAGGGTTGGTTTGGTTTCTAAATGATCTCAAAGCATCACAATAACATCATGTAACACTTCATGACCTGAATTCAGCTTGGAATGAGACATGTCCATGACCAAAAATCTCAAAGTGCAACAAGTTGTGAAAATGCAAAACATGTGACATCTCACCATCCATCCACTTTTGATCACTCTAAATCATCCCATGGCCATCCTTGAAGACAGCTGAACTCAGAGCAGCCCTAAGATAGCTTCTGTCATGGCCCATGCTTGAAGTACACCAACTATTGACTTTTTGGCCAATTGCTCCATACCATTCCCACAGTGCATGTCAAGTCTTTTGACCCATTCCAATAGTTTAGGGGTTGCATAAGGATCATAAAACACACAACACACAAGCTGAGAACCTCCCATAAGTCAGGATTCACAAAACTTGTCAAAAACTTCATTCCTTCGAAACTCACTCCTCAGCCAACAAAAATCCCAAATTCTTCCACCAATTAACTCAGCATCATCCCAAGATCATTTCCCACCCATCACCATAGCCTGAAACATCCCCAAACACAAACACGATTTCTGGTGCAGCAGGAACAAAACCTTCAAACCAAGCCATACAAACTTGTTCTAAGCTTCACATCATCCTCAGGAGGTTCATTGAAGTTAGTTTGCACAAGGGAGGAGGCCAGAAAGCCCAGAATCAGGAAGCTCAATCTCAGGTAACCTCAAGAACTTTTTTTCCAGAAACTTTTTTTCTTGTTAAAATATTGTTCTGTATGTTGCACTGATCATGGGGATGTGTTTAGTTTTGAAAATGAGCAAGAAATAAGCATGAACTGAATCTCTGAAATTTTTGACCTAGAACTTGTTTTCTTCGATTCAGCTTTGTTATGTATGAGAAATGATTTTTGTTTGTGGATTCATGTTCATTGATGTTAGAGGAATGATTCTGGGCAAAAAATTAGAAGTTTTGATGCTTGTATGAGTTTCTGGATTTTTGTCTCGCCGGAGAAGATGACCGGAACATTGTTCCGGTCACCTGAAAAAGATTAGGTTTTAATCCTGTGATTAATGAACTTTGAATAATGGCCCTTAGATCTTAGGTTTACCGCGCGTACGAATGACTCAGATTTGTCCATTAACCCTAATCCATTTTTAAATAAATTAATTAGGATTAATTAGTTTAATTTAATCAGAAGCAATCCAGGCCCTTAAAAAAAGCGCCAGTCAACCAAAATCTCCCAACTTTGAATATGAGCCCTTGATTCAGCTTACTTTCATTAATTCAATTTTATTTCATATTTTTTATCATTTATTTTGTATATTTTATTTAAAAAACATAAAAAATCCAAAAAAATATTTTTTTTCAGCATTTTAATTCCAAATAATTTTCTCAACCCAAATTTTTTTTTTTTTTTTTTTGCATTAAAAAATTATTTTTTAGACATTTAATTGTTTATTTTAATTAATTAATGAAAATTAATTAATTAAAATATCATTTAGGTTTCTAAAAAATCCCAAAAAATTCATGTTGCATCTTTAAACATTTAGAGACATTGTCATACCATCCATACAAATTTATTTTTGGTTTTGAATCATTTTGACATTTTTTTCTTTGAATTTAGGGTTCATAAAATCCCGTTTTTGAACCCTAACTTCAAGAATTATTTTCTGCCGAACTAAGAATGGTATGACCATGGTTCTTTTTGCATTGATCTTCATTTGAAATGCAGTTTCTAACATATTTTTGTCATGAATTTCTTCTGCCTTTTTGAATTGATTGGCATTTTTTTCCCTTTAGGTACCTTAAAACCCTAGATAACTTAGAAAAATCATAACTTTCATTAGGTTAAGAGTTAGGTCTCCTCCTTTGGGGTGTGAAATCATATGGGGTTAAGGTTCCTTTAAGTCCATTTTCAATTTTTTATCTTGTCATTTGCTTCTGTTTTTGAGTTTTGCATCTCATGTTGCATGTAAACCCTAATTTCTCATCTTCACTTGCATTCATCTTGCATATGCTTGCATTCATGAACTTGCCATGACATTTTATGCATTCACGTGACTTCTAAGACATCCTAGGATACATTAGAATCATGCTTGATCATTTCTTCATCCATTTGCCATGTTATGCATTCATTACATTCCATGTGCATTCATGAACTTTCATGCTCCTTTCATGCTTCATTTGCATCCTCATCACTTGTATGAACATTCATATCACTTGACATGTTTTCATATCATATATTAGCATCATTTTCATCATGAACATGCTTATGGTTTTAGTTTGCATCCTTGCACTCATTTCATTTTCTTTTCATTTCATTTCTTTTTGCTAACTTTTCAGGTGGTAAGTGCTTTGAGAAGTAAATTTGCCTTCACTTCTCATAATCTCTTCTCATCTCTCTTATGAATTCATTGCTAAATTTTGTATTTGTATTAGAGTGAGCTTGCTCACTCATGTTCCCTCCTCACTTTCTTTCTTCAAGCAACTTATCTTCTTAAGTGAAGTAAGTTGACTTGTTTCTTTTGCTTCTCCTCCTTTCATCTGCTTCTTCCTTGGTGGCTCTTCTTGAAGATCTCTTGCAAGCCTCATAAACCTTAGGAATACCCAAGCATGATAACAATTAGGGTTTGATTAGTCCCCCACTAGTTTTACCTTTGTGTCATCTTTTGTGTCTTCTCTTCTCATCTCATAATCAGGGACTAAACCTTAAAGGTTTCAAGGCTTTGTGATTAAATGCCTGCATCCTTCTCTTAGGATGGGGTGTATAACTTTAATCCTAAGTGTTAAACCTTTAATGTGTTTAAATCTCTTAATCAATCCACCTAATAATCACTAAGACATCAAGCTTGTAACTTGGGCCTTGCATTAGGGTTCTAATTCTTCCTTAATTGGTTAAGAAGGACTAACCCTAGTGTTAATGGACAAGTCCCCCTCAAGTTGTCTTACAAAACATAAAATTCACTTCTTAATCTTACCATTAACTAAAATCCACTTCAATAAAGGCTTTGTTTTTTCATGAGGTTAATCCCTAATCATGGATTAAGTTGAGGAGCCTTCCTCAGCTTAAATGCTCTCATCTATTATCCTTCTATTAGGATGGTGTAATGAGTCCATTAAATCCTTGATTATGGCTTAAACTTATTACTTAACACTAAACAAAAACTCCAAAAACATCTAAATAAATGCAAGTAGGTTAATGATCTTAATCCTACATCATGGTGATTAAGTGTGAGGTGTTTACTTCATACTTAAGGTATTCTCATTACCCCTAATCAGAGGGAGGATGTGATAAGTTTACTAACCCTTGGTTTAGGCTTAAGTTCATTCACTTATGACAAACACAAAAAAGAAATAAAAGATTGAAAACACAAAAACAAACAATAATCGTCTCCTCCGGGATTCTTTTCTCACCTCATTCACTCACAAACGAGAACTCGCTTCTTCCGTCTAATGCAAGACAGTTTGCACCTGAGCCAGACAGGTCATACACTTGAGCATAGACAAGTAAGCAGTTCACAAGTCAATTTATCTTTCAGTCTCTTTGAGTCGAACTACGGTGTTCTGACTTCCTCATTGCACGAGAGGATACGTAGGCATAACTTAACAGTTATCGAACAAAAGTTTCTTTCTCTCCCCCCTCTTCTAGTACCATTCTTTAAGCCTCATTGTCTTGAGCACTGCATTATCTTCTTGCACTGACACTCCTTTTCTTCACTTCACACTTCTTTTGTACATACACTTGTATTCTTTTCCAGCTTTTGCACACAAAATAACACTGACACTACCCCTTTAAACACAAACTTTCAAGCGTGGATCCCGTCGAGTACGACGGATAATCTGGGTGCTAATACCTTCCCAGGTTGTAACCAACCCCCTTTCTCAGTTTCTCTGGTTTGCAACCGTCTTATCCATTTCTTTCTAGGTTTATGCAGCATTACCTTTCCTTCGGGATAAAAATGCCTAGCTGGCGACTCTTTTCAGTTCATCTTCATGTTCTCTCCTTCGCCGACCTTTCGCGTATGTACCCCTCTTGGCCATGTGTCATTTGGTGGGAGCGACAATCGTTAACATGAACAGGAGTGTAGTTGGTGCTGTTATTATCTCACCGGAAGGGATCCATATGCCCTTCACTGCCCGGCTAACATTTGAATGCACTAACAATGAAGCAGAGTACGAAGATTACATAATGGGGATCGAGGAAGCAAATGGTTTGAGAATCAAGAACCTCGAGATTTCCGTGATTCGACTTTAGTCATCAATCAAGTTAACGGCAAATGGTTGGTTCATCAACCTCATCTGATTCCTTATAGGGACTATACCCGGAGGCTGCTAACTTTCTTCACAAAGGTCAAGTTGCACTATATATCTCGGGACGAGAATCAATTTGCTGATGCCTTGGAAACCTTCTCTTCCATGAACAAGGTTCACCAAGAGAATTATGTGCCCATAATCGATGTATCTCGTCTCGAGAGACCGAAATACGTGTTTGCAGTTGATAGGGCTAGTGATGAAAAACCTTGGTACTACGATATCAAGTGCTTTCTGAAATCTCAGGAATACCCGACAGGGGCACCCAGTAAAAACAAGAAGACCCTTAGGAGGTTGGCAGGCGGGTTCTTCTTAAACCAGGATGATGTGCTCTATAAACGGAACTATGACATGGTCTTGCTCAGATGCGTGGATAGACACGAAGCATCCCTGTTGATGCAAGAAGTTCACTAAATCTTCTTTGGTGCCCATGCTGGAGGACATGCTATGGCAAAGAAACTGCTAAGGTCAGGGTATTATTGGATTACCATGGAATCCGATTGCTGTAAATACTCCCGCAAGTGCCACAAGTGCCAAATTTATGCTGATAAGGTGCATGTGCCTCCAAATCCGTTGAGTGTCATGTTTTCACCTTGGCCCTTCGCCATGTGGGGCATTTATATGATTGTATAGATTGAGCCAAATGCTTCTAATGGTCATCGCTTCATCCTAGTTGCCATAGATTATTTCACGAAGTGGGTCGAAGCGGCGTCTTATGCCTATGTCACAAAGCAAGTGGTAGCCCGATTCATCAAGATGGATATCATCTGCCGATATGGAATTCCTGAAAGAATCATTACTGACAATGGTTTTAATCTCAACAATAAGATGATGGCAGATCTGTCCGGGGATTTTAAAATCGAGAATCACAACTCTTCGTCGTACCGCCCGAAGATGAATGACGCTATTGAGGCGGCCAACAAGAACATTAAAAAGATTGTATAGAAGATAGTTGTGACCTACAAAGATTGGCATGAGATGCTACCATTTGAACTGCATGGGTGCCGAACATTTGTGTGCACTTTAACCGGGGCAACCCCGTTCTCACTGGTGTACAGTATGGAGGCAGTCCTACTAGTTGATGTCGAGATGCCATCATTAAGATTAATGATGGACATCAAGCTTGACGAAGCTGAGTGGCTCCGATCCAGGTATAATCAGTTGAGCCTCATTGAAGAGAAATTCCTAGTAGTTGTATGCCATAGACAGTTGTATCAACGGCGAATGAAACGGACGTTCGAACAGAAAGTACGGCCTCAACGCTACATATCCGGCGACTTAGTGCTGAAAAGGATCCTTCCTCCTCTAACAGATCATAGGGGGAAATGGACACCCAACTATGAAGGTACATTCATGGTTAAAAAGGTCTTCTCGGGCGGAGCCTTGATGTTAACAACCATGGATGGTGAAGACTTCAAGTCCCCTGTCAACGCGGACGTAGTTAGAAAATATTTCGTATAAAGAGACCCGCTGGATAAAAACAGAATGAGAATCCAGGGAATAAAGGGCATCCTGGCGAGTCAAAAAATAGAATAAAAGGCTCAAGAAAAAATTAGGGAAATATTTGAAAAAATGTACACCCGCTGAGCTGAAAAGCCACATCAGATAGATCATACAAAAAAGGGTATCCCGGTGGAATGAAAACCGGAAAGGGCGATCCACGCAAAAGAGGGACTAAAACGAACAACTGCCATCTGCGAGATCTGTGATTTGTCATCAACAATCAAGGACAATCCGAGGGTTAAGGATAAATTCAATCATCTTCCTCCAAAGCGAAGCACGCAGAGCATCTTGTGGACATACAAGTCATAGTCGGGTCGGAGATCGATGAGATTTGATTTTCACATTGCCATTTGGATAGTTTATTTTCCTTTTGTGCGATTTCCTCTTTCCAGGGATTGCTTCCTGGTGTAATTCCTATTCATGGCTAATTTCCAATCAATAAAAGTGCAATTTCGTTCAAATTCGCTCTCATCTGTTTTTGTTTTTCATATACCGTTGAATTATTGCAAAAACGTCCAACAAACTATGATAAATATTGCATTGTGAATACATGAATGCTTTACAACATATGCAGGAGAGTAAAAACACTTGACATATATCTGATGTGTTGAGTAACAGGGATAGTAACTCAGACCATGAACTTGGGGAACGCAGGCCGAACTAACTCATTTTTCAGGTACTATCAATTGTTTTCATGCAGGTACAGGTGTTGCAAGCAAAGACATTGTCAACACGGAGCTTCAAGAAGCTTTGCCTCGACAGATCTTGAAGCATGACTCCTCAGCAAGTCTCATCAGACCATCCCGTCTCCAGTAGAGCGGCAAAAAGAAGGTTATTTCCCGAGCAAAATGGGATTATTACCTCTCGTCCCCCAGCATGAGATGATGTGTTCTCTTATCCCCAGCACAAGACACTTCTTACCTCTCCATCTCAGCAAGAGATGATCCAAACTTGTAGCTTCAACAGGGAATATTCTCATTTGACATCCCCAAGAGAGTGAAAGTTGAAATTTTCCCCAACAAAGTAACAGAAGGATGATGATGCTCTCCCCAAGCATAGTTTTATTCCTTCAACAAAGAAGTGTTCCCCATCAGAGTCTTCTCATCTTCAGCAGTACGGGATAATTCATAATTCCCCAACAGAGATGAAGAAGATTGTGTATCTGAGGGAATCCCCCAGTAGGTTCCTGCCTCAGCAGAGTATCAACACATCTTCTTCCCCAGCGAAGTAACAAAAGGTTGATGATGTTCTCTTTAAGTAGATAACCCTCCTTCAACAGAAGAAATGTTACCCATCAGAGTTTTCATATCTCCAGCAGTATAGGAGAATTCATCATTCCCCAACAGAGGTTAAGGTAGGGAGAAACCTGAGGGTTTTCTTTCTTACACAACAGTTGTTCGCAGTTTCCCCAACGAAGTCGCTGATCAAAAGTCTAATCCTCGTTGGCATTTCTTCCCCAGGCGGAAAGTTGTGTATTTGAGAAGTCCCCCGACAGATCTATTCCTCATCAGGATACCAACACATCTGATTCCCCAGCCAAGTCAGAAGGATATCACTTCCCCAATGGAGTTCAATGGGTAGCGTACCTCTCAAATCCAGTTCATCCCCATCAGGGTCTTGGATCTCCAATCTTAAAGTCCAATTTTTTTGGAAATTGAGGCAGTTCAGAGCCGGTGTATCATTAGCTTTCTCCCCCGCAAAGTTTCTTTTCCCCACAGGAGTTCATCAAATCAATGCAGTGATTATTTCTTCCCCAGTAAAGCTACTTGGGATGCCTGTTATCTCCTCATAAGGAGATCCCCTTGCATTTGCATCTAGTAATCATCATTATATTTGCATCCTCTAAAGCGTAGCATTTCCGTTATTACGGAGCATTACGCCATAGAAAAATTCAAACATATGCATAGGCTAGTTTTTGGTGCTTGTTATAGGAGTCTGAAACATCGGTTGCTCAATCAGACCCCCACCGAGGATACCCCAATACATTACCGGACAGAATTTCAAGTATAATCAAAGGATCAGGGATTTGTTAATCTCGCCTTCAGATACTTGTTATCCCCGGAAGAATCGTCCTTCATGACATTCTTTGTAAGTCCACCTTCGGCCTGGTCTTACTTTTTCGAGTTCACCTTCGGCTTGTTCTCGGATTCTTTCATAAGTCTACCTTCGGCTTAGTATTATGTTTATGATTCCACCTTCGGCTTGGTCTTGTATATTTGTTTGAGTCTACCCTCGGCTTATTTTCTTTCTTTGTAAGTTTACCTTCGGCTTGGTCTTACTTTTTCAAGTTCACCTTCGGCTTGTTCTCGGATTCTTTCGTAAGTCTACCTTCGGCTTAGTCTTACGTTTACGATTCCACCTTCGGCTTGGTCTCATATATTTGTTTGATTCTACCCTCGACTTAGTCCCATTGTTTGTAAGTCCATATTCGGCTTGGTCTTACTTTTTCGAGTTCACCTTTGGCTTGTTCTCGGATTCCTTCGTAAGTCAACCTTCGGCTTAGTCTTACATTTGCGATTCCACCTTCGGCTTTGTTTCATGTTGTTTGAGTCTACCTTCAGCTTAGTCTCATTCTTTGTAAGTCCACCTTTGGATTGGTCTTACTTTTTCAAGTTCACCTTCGGCTTGTTCTCGGATTCTTTCGTAAGTCTACCTTCGGCTTAGTCTTACTTTTACGATTCCACCTCTGGCTTGGTCTCGTATATTTATTTGAGTCTACCTTCATCTTAGTTTCATTCTTTGTAAGCCCACCTTCAGCTTGGTCTTACCATTTTCGATTTCACCTTCGGCTTGTTCTTGGTTTCTTTCATGAGTATACCTTCAACTTAGTCTTATGTTTACGATTCCACCTTCGACTTGGTTTCGTGTTGGTTGAGTCTACATTTGGATTAGTCTCATTCTTTGTAAGTCCACCGTCGGCATGGTCTTACTTTCTCGAGTCCACCTTCAACATGGTCTTACTTTCTCGAGTCCACCTTCGACTTGGCCTCTTATTACCGCTCCCTTTTCAGGGTGGGTGATTATATTTCCCACAGAGCACAAATTTTCCGGTCTATTCGGGTATTTAATCCCTTCATACCTTGAAAGTCTGAAAGTCGTTGATATCATGACTTCAGGTCTACTGTTGATTGAATAGGGGCAGCTGTAATACCCCAAAATTTGCCCTCTCATTTTTCATGGCATTTAGTGCGTCGCATTGCATATCCGCCCGTACATTGCATAAATAAAATCATAAAAAAATAAAATAACTCATGTAGCATTGGTTAGCGTGCAAGGCATGTGATCAGGATTTGCTCAGAGGAAAAAATCAAATATCAGAACCCATGGTTGGATCTGACTCAGAATGGACTGGGGAGATACATTCTAAGGCTTTCCCACCAAAAGGGGGGAAATTCAAATTTTTCTCCCGTTAACCGGTTAACGCCAGGGGTTAACCGGTTAACGGTGGCGAAAATTGGGTAAATATTTCAAAAATCAGTTGGTGCTTCACTCTTCCTTTCCACTTTCCACTTTGTTTCCCATTTCACATTACCATTGAAGTTTCCACCACTTTATAGACTCTTCTACCATGTTTTAAGGAATATTCCAATTCCAAGGAATATTCTAGAAGCCCTAACCAACTTTAACTAACTCCTAAGCTAGCTCCTAACCTCACTCTTCAAACTCAATGCCAAACCTAATTCCTAACCCAAGCCTCATGTCAAACCTAGCTTCTATATAAGCTCACTTCACTCCAAACCTCACAACTTCAACCATTTTAACATTTTCATCTCATTTTTCATCTCAATTCTCTCAATTTTTCTCTCCATTTTCCAAATTCACCAAAGCTTCTTCATCATAAGTTCTTCAAGTTTTGCATTGAAACTTGAAGAACTTGAAGTTAAACCTTCATCCAACATTGATTGTTTGGCTTATTGAATAAGTTGTTGCTTTTTGGGATTGATTCTAGCTTCTTGTAAATTCTTTTGGAAGTGTTTATCAAGATCTTCATCAACCTCGTTTATTTTGCGCATTCGCGGAAGTGCATCGGATATCCATTTTTCTCCTTCATTCGCATTTCTATCCACATTGCAACAATTACCAAAGCAAACCTCTACTTTGTAGGATGGTGGATCTGAAATCACTTTCTCGATTTAACTTATTTCTCTTCATCTCGCCTCGCACATTCTTCGTTTTATTATTTTTTGTGCTTATTGATGTTTTGGTCGATTAATCATTAAGCTAGAAATTGTGATGTGCATGTGGTTTTATTAGGAGCTAAGTTGTTGCTTTTAGGTGTAGAATTCTTGCTCATTTGATAGGGTAGGTATTAGGAGCTTTTAGAAATAAGTTGTTAGCTAATAAGGGATTTTCATAACTAATTTTCCAGCTTATGTTCAGTGTTAACCGGTTAACGCCAGGGGTTAACCGGTTAACATGTGTTTTTCTTTTCTATTTGGCTGTGTTTGGGGTCCGTTAACCGGTTAACCGGTTAACGCTGTTCATATTTGCAAAAATATGTTGTTTCATTGCATGTTTGTTTTTCATTGCTTCTTTAATCTTTGTGGATTCATAGTGCATGGTTTTAGAGAATTGTTAAGACTAATTTAGGTGCAAGATTCTGTATTCTTGAGGTCTTTCGACATGCTCGTTTACTAATTTCATTTTTGTGCTTAAATGGTGAACTTGTGCTCATAATGAATTGTGATTTTGTTCTCATGTTTGAAATCTTTTGCTAGCATGTCTATAATTGTTTTAGGTTCTATTTTGCTTCACCTTCATGATCCATGCATGTTTCGACAACTTGAGCGCATAATCGCATGTTGTATTTTGCTTAAAAATGAATAATTCACATGTATGTTCATTCTTGCTTTCTTGCTTGTTGCACTTCAACGTGTTTGATTCTGATTTGAGTATGTCATAATGCATATTTACCATGTTGCTTGTTTGCAATATGTACATGTTCACATTGTGCTTACTTTCCATATGTGTCAACTCTTGAAAATGCATAATTGCCACCTTTTTGTAAATATTCCTTAGTGACTAATATGGAAAATGATCACATGCTTACAAATCCATGCTTGTACCACTCTTGTGGTTTTCTTTGATGATGTTAGGTGGTGTGTATTCATGTATTGTCACTCATGTATTCACCATTAAAAATAATCAAAATCTGCCTTACTTTTTCATTGCTGTGTTTTAATCCAGAAGTTGTTAAATGTATGCTGATTATTCTGTTTTCATACTTTTTACACTTATTTGGCATGTTGTTTGGTAGCTGTAGTAGGCTGTGTGCATTTTACATTGCCTTTAGTATCTGTTTGTGCTATATGAGCTGTAGTAGTTGCTGATTTTTTGCTTTGCCTATTTTTTAGGTCCCTTAGACTTAAAATTGAGTCTAGATTAGGTCCTAGATGCATTAGGATTTGTTTGGTACATATTTACCTCATTACTTTTATCATCTTTATCCTACTAACCTTTGTTTTGTAGGGAGATGGAGTTAAGTTCACACAACTTCTCCTTTTAAATTCTTTACACTTTCTAGGTGTGTTTGCTTTAGCATTTTGTGTTTAGTTTGTACAACTTCATGCTAATCCCCTTTAGAAACGACTTAGCTTCCTTAGGAAGTAAGTTGATTTCTAAGTTCCTTTTCTTTTCCTTTCCTCATTAGGATTAGAAAATCACACTAACCTAGGTTCATCCATGCATGGCAATACTTAGGATTATTAGTCTCCCCTTATACTTTTACCTTTGGTTCGCTTTGCTTTCTTTCTCATCTCAAAAGAAAATTAAAAAACACCTAATAAAGGTTGATTTTCTCGTACGCCATGAGACTTTGTCATGGATTACTTATACGTGTCCCATTTTGGGGCGAGGTGTAAGGCATCTACCATGATGAACAAGTCTTAGTATGAGATTGTTTCACAAACAATAAACTCAGAAAACACTTCTTTAAAAGACAGTAAACAACCAACACTCGTCTTTTCCTACGGGATTTCTTTTCTCGCCTCACTCACTCTCAACGCAAACTTGCTTCGACTTGCCTCATTTGCAAGACGGTTACGCACTCGTACCAGACGAGCCTGCAATACCTGAGCATAGACATAAGCAGTTCAATTCATAAAAAAACACAAACAAGTTTCCGCCTTAGTTAGGCGAACTACGTCAACTCTGATCCTCATTTTCCCGATGAGGTACGTAGGCAGCGGGGTAGGGCATGTTCGAGCACATTCTTTATTTTCCCTATATTTTTTCCCTTTTCGATCTCCTCTTCCAGTTACTTTTCTCACTTCCATTCCAGATAGCGGTTTTTGTTCAGCAACATCTTATTTCACACCCTTTGAAACAATTCTAACAAGCGTGGATTCCGTTGGGTACGAAGGACGATCTGGGGTGCTAATACCTTCCCAGGTTGTAACCGACTCCCGAACCCAGATCTTTGGTTCGTAGGAACTTGTCCTTTCCTTTTCTCTAAGGTTTGTGCAGCATTACCTTTCCCATTCATTCGGGATAAAAATGCTTGGCTGACGACTCTACCTTTTCCACGTCACTTTCGCGTTTTTACTAGGATGAAAATCCCGGGAGAGACACTCATTTCTTGATAAACCCAGATTCCTCTGGGCGTTTGCGAGTATTTCTCCATTTAGGTGAACGACTACGGGACATGCGGAGTCTCCTCACAGGGGAGGAGGACCTGGTACGTCGAGTATCTTAAAGAGCTTCTAATCTTTCGCCTTGGCGCAAGATCAGAAGGTTTATGTTGTTCGTAGTCTCGATCAGTGCAACAGGGGTCTCATTGGTCCCATCGGGAATGAGGATGAGAGGGAGATCATCAGGGGTGATCTCAAGTTGATTAGTTGGTTATGGTGACAGGGAGACGGTGAAATCGTCTTGAAAACGATTAGGCTCCCCGAGCGGAGGATTGGTTCCATCACTTTCCCGTTGCTTGACAAGGATGTTGGTGACAATTTGGGCATCAGCAAAGTCGTCACAGTTAGCCATAAATATTGTTTGAATTGCGATGTTTTGGTTTTCACGATCCGAGGAAGAGAAACATGGTAACACGAATTCCCATGGACAACGCCATTGATCGTTCCTGGCGATCAGAGTATGTAGTGGGCCACTAATGTTGATGAGGATGATGATAATGATGCTCAGTCGTCAAGGAAAGAAGGAGGTGTACCTGTAAGACACTCCGATGCCAAATTAAGACAGGGCAGAAGAGTGAGCAAGTACGAGTAAAGACAATTAAGGGAGTGAATAATGGATACCTGACCCTCTCAAGTGAGAGGGTTTATACATAGCTCTCAGCACTTAGCTATTGGTCCCAATTTTGGGCCTGGATCGTGGATTCCCCGAAAATAGATAATTTCCATAAACTAGCTGTTGGAACGAGCATACTCGTTCGGATGAGATCTACGTTGGGCAGAGGGGAATCCAAGCAGGAGTTGTCTTTGGCTGGATCTGGGTGACATCTCCAGATTTCAACAAAGTATTCTTTATGTTGATCCAAGAAGAACATCCATTTACTACTCTAGTTAATAAATACAAATTGATTTCGAATTTCAACAAGCCCAACATTCGTCACCGCACTACAAATTACAACAAGAAAAATCTTATGGTCATTGTCGATGCATCAAAGTTTGTAGTTATTATTATAAATTGGGACACATAATCGAAATGTGCTTTTCAAAACGTCCCTCACGGACACCTTCTTCTAGTCGTATCCCCATATTCAACATTATACTTGTATTGCCTAACAAAAGCCTCTCCTAAATCGTTGAAAGTCTTGATTTGACTGCTATCCAAACCCATATACCATCTCATAGTTGCACCAGTCAGACTGTCCTGGAAATAATGAATCAACAACTGATCAATCTCTGTCTGAGCAGACATCTTTCTAGCATACATAGTCAGGTGACTCAGAGGATAAGTATTTCCTTTATACTTCTCAAACTCAAGCAACTTTAACTTGTGCGGAACCTTGACATTGGGAACCAAGAGAGATCATAAGCATATTTACTTAACAAATCCTTATGCCTTAAAGCCTTCATCTCTTTCTGCATCTCAGCAAAACGGCCCTGAAAGTCATCAAGCCTTTCCATTACACCAGCACCCTCACTGGGCTCAGCATGGTAAAACATCTCATCAAAGTGTAGAGTAGTGTGCATCATAGGCGGTGCAGTAGTCATCACCGACTGAAGAGTAGCAAATGCAGCAGTCTCAAGAGGAGGAGGATGATACCCAGCAGGAATAAAATTAGTCGGCATACCCCACGGTGTGCTAAAAGGCATGCGGTATCGCAAAAAAAAAAATAGTTTCAACAGGGATCGATGTAGTGACGATCTCAGAAATCACTGTATGCTGTAATCCCCTCGCAATGTCTCAAAATTGTAAGGATATCATAATTGCAAGAATAATTTTTAACATATAAGTTTTTGAATGTTTGTTTGTATTTCTCTACTAATTGACACATGATTATAGTTGATATTGTGATTGTGATATCTTCTATTAAATGATATTTTCAATTTTCAATTTTTGGTTGTTTATTAATTAAAATACTGTAATTAACATTGTAGAGTTGATTTAAAGAATTAAATTTCTTTGTAAAATGATATGGATTTCTCTATAAAAAAGAGAAACTTTTAGAATTGAATATATTAATCAAGGATGTGGGCTTACTCGTTTGACCTGCCCGTTTGAGTTTTGGACAAATTTGTTCAGCCCATTTAAATTTTAATATGTGTGAGTTTGATCGTTTATATAATGAGTTATGTGAATTTAATAGGTGATGAATCTACTTGTCACCTCCACATTCATACCTGACATTTCATATTTGTAGTGAAATATTATTTTTATCTTTCTTAAATTTTTTGAAAATTATGAAATTCGGGGGATATACCGGAAATTTTGAAAAATACCGAATATTTCAAAATTACCAGTAAACAATACTGGAAATTTTGAAATTATCGATAAAAAATGATAATTTAAATTTGACATTTTTTTTCATTGGTGGGGATTTCAAATCCTCAAAATTTTCACACGATACTGGGAATTTGAAATCTCTGGTAGTGTAAAAATTTTCACTTATTGTTTGAAAGTTTTTCACTACCAGAAATTTCAAATATCCCGAAATTTACAGAAAATTTAAGGGAATTTGAAATCCTTTCCGGTGTAAAAAATTTCACTTTTTAAAAAAAAAATCACTACCGGGAATTTCAAATTCTTGAAAATTTTTACTTAATATTAGATTTTTGAAAATCAGATTTTTAAAATTTCCGATAGTAAAAAAATTTCATTTTCTTAAAAACAAATTCAAGAACAGTATTAGAATTATGAAAATTTGGAAGGATGTCAGATATAAATATGGGGAGACAAAAATAGATTTCCTTTGATATGCGGATTCACAAGTTTGCTGCTAATCCATCTAAAATTTATTTCTAAAATTAACTGCACTTTTATGTCTTATAATTTTGTCCATGATAAATTTATTTTTAAAATTAACTACACTTTTATGTCTTATATATTGAAATTATTATTTTTAGTTTCTTTTATGATTTTTCTAATTAATATGTATAACTTATAAACGGGACAGTATAACCTGCATAACTAGCTTATGGAATTCTACATCAAGAAAAGATATAAAAAGAATTATCATTAAAATTTCTGTAAAAGTATTTATTGATCATTTGTTTTTTCTTCCTCTAATTTTAAAAATTATTGATAATTTTTAAAAAACTGGTATTCATTTTTGTTAGTTAGATGTCGGTTTTTAGAATTAGAATAATGTTTGAAACCGTATGCTAAACTTTATCAGCAAGCTTTATAAGAAGTTTCGATGAAATTAGTGGAATATTTCAGCTAGAAAAAATAACTTTGCGGCATAGTGTGACAGTGAAAGTAGGCAAGAAAGCATAGTTCATGCATCTCGTTTTAGTTATTGTAAGAAGAAATCCCCATGTGATATATTTCTACTCCCACCAACACACAAAATAAACATGTGATATAGCAGCCACCTCAATCAAGGTCGATACCCCTGGTGTAGAAACAAAACTACCTCCCTGGAGCAATACAGAGCTGCACGACCAACATGAGATACGCGATAGCCACTACTGCAGGATGTGAAACACAACTAGAATGTTCACGTGTGTATTTCAAAATGATAAAAAAAAAAAAAAATTAGAATGAAGTAAATACTAATAAATGCAAGAGAAATAGTCTCACATAGAAATATTTATTCACATTCAAAGCCTTTATAAGGATTTAAGAACATTAACTCAACAAAAGAACAAAAGAGGATAAAGCGTCACGTGGACAAATGTGATGGTCCCAAGAATTATGTCACTTGTCTCCTCTATACATTCCTCGTCGGTGTCTGGAACTGAGTGCGAAAGCGTGGATACACTATGCCAAAAATGACATTTAATAGCGCACCTTAGACAACGCTTTATAAAGAAAACACTGCTATAAGTTAAAATTAAAAGAAAACACGGAAACTGGTCCAAAAAAATAATAAAAGCGCTGCTAAAAGTCATACCTTAGACAACGCTTTTGAAAAAGCGCTGTCTAAGATAGACCTTAGAAAGCGCTGTCTAAGGTATATTTTATACAGCGCTTTTTCAAAAACGCTGTCTAAAGCCTTTCTCGTAAACTTTATCAGCAAGCTATATAAGAAGTTTCGGTGAAATTAGTGGAATATTTCAGCAAGAAAAAATAACTTTGCGTCATAGTGTGACAGTAAAAGTAGGCAAGAAAGCACAGTTCATGCATCTCGTTTTAGTTATTGTAAGAAGAAATCCCATGTCATATATTTCTACTCCCACCAACACAAAAAAAAACATGTGAAATAGCATTATAAAGCATCTCATCAAAGTGTGGAGTAGTGTACATCATAGGCGGTGTAGTAGTCATCACCGATAGAAAATGCAGCAGTCTTAAGAGGAGGAGGGTGATACCCAGCAGAAATAAAATTTGTTGGCATATCCCACGGTGTGCTAGAAGGCATGCGGTAGCGCGAAAAAATAACAGTTTCAGTAGGGATCGATGCAGTGACGATCTCAGAAATCACTACATGATTATAATTGATATTGTGATTGTGATATCTTCTATTAAATGATATTTTCAATTTTTAATTTTTGGTTGTTTATTAATTAAAATAATTTGTAATTAACATTGCAGAGTTGATTTAAAGAATTAAATTTCTTTGTAAAATGATATGAATTTCTCTATAAAAAAGAAAAAATTTTAGAATTGAATATATGAAGCAAGTATGCGGGTCTACTCGTTTGATCTGCTCGCTTGAGTTTTGGACAAATTTGTTCAGCCCATTTAAATTTTAATATGTGTGAGTTTGATCGTTTGTATAATGAGTTATGTGAATTTAATAGGTGATGAATCTACTTGTCACCTCCACATCTATACCTGACATTTCATATTTGTAGCGAAATATTATTTTTATCCTTTTTAAATTTTTTGAAAATTATGAAATTCGGGGGATATATCGGAGATTTTGAAAAACACCGAAGATTTCGAAATTACGAGTAAAAAATACTGGAATTTTTGAAATTATCGATAAAAAATGATTATTTGAATTTGAATTTTTTTTTCATTGGTGGAGATTTCAAATCCTCAAATTTTTCACACGATACTAGGAATTTGAAATCTTTGGTAGTGTAAAAAATTTCACTTTTTTTGTTTGAAATTTTTTCACTACCAGAAATTTCAAATATCCCGAAATTTACAAAAAATTTAAGGGAATTTGAAATCCTCTTCAGTGTAAGAAATTTCACTTTTTTTTTAAAAAAAAATTCACTACCGATGATTTCAAATTCTTGAAAATTTTTACTCAATATTGGATTTTTGAAAATCAAATTTTTAAAATTCCCGATAGTGAAAAAATTTCATTTTCTTAAAATAAAATTCAAGAACAGTATTAAAATTATGAAAATTTAAGAGAATGTCAGATATAAATGTGGGGAGACAAATAAATTTCTCTTTGATATGCGGATTCACAAGTTTGTTGCTAATCCATCTAAAATTTATTTCTAAAGTTTGAATTTTTATATTATTCTTATATTTTTTGTTTAACAAAAATAATTTATTTTATTATTTTGTTAACATATATACATATATACATATATACATACCTATTTACATACATACACCAACATAAGGATATATCGAAGGGAATCAAGAAATTAGAATCTGCTGGTCTTTCAAAAGCCAATGTTGTGACTGCCAAAGGAAAAAGGAACCATGATGACATGAGGAGTCATCTTGGACCTAAAAAGAAACAAAACAAGTTCAAAAATTTGGGCGGTCCGAAAAACAGTTGTTTTGTGTTTGTTTCGAACCTGTGCCTAAAATGTTTTATTTACTTGAGGACAAACAAAAGTTCAAGTGTGGTGGAGTTTGATAACGCGAAATTATATCGTATATTTGACTCGAATTACATGGATTTCCATTATGTTTTATTCGTTTTTTCGTCATTTATGATTTATTACGTAGGTATTTATATAGGTAACCAGATTTAATCAAAGTATTTTGTAAAAGGAAGGAAAAAGAAGAATTAAAGTTAGAAAAGAAAAGTGGCGCAAACCACATTTAAATGTGGCAGCCACTACACTTTGAACCATATATATACACCGAAAACTTATTAAATTCTTGAAGATTGATTACGCTGCATACTGATATCCTTTCATTGATTATTTCAATAAAAGAAAACAAACACTTGAAAGCCCTGACACTTCGTAGCAAAGTCAAGACTCATCCGTCTAACATACCAAAAACCTTCGCAAATCCATGTGGTATTGAGAAATACTATGAGTCCACATTCATGTATTTTCTAATGTTACCTAAAATATGTTATAGTGTCTCCGGTAAAGACGTCTTGATTGTGGAATTTTCCACGTGTATTTTGACAAACAAAAAGAGATGTGAATATAGCCCATGTGCCTATCGGTTTGTATTGTATCCTTTGACATCTCTATTTTGATATTCCTTTTCCCACTTTTAGGTATTATGAATGAATCTGTTAAAAAAAAACACTTTCAATTTAATCCAGATTAAAACAGTTATAGTTGTATACCAAATCCATTTGGACCAAAACTAACTAACGCGCATACGCAAAAGCCATTTCCGAAAACATAGCCTCATATATCTAACTCCAAATTTTCGGCGCGACTTTTCCTTAGTTTTCAAACTTTTTTTGCTCTATACTTTCTATAACTTGTACTACAGTTCAGAAAACACATGAAGAAACTAACATAAACTATTCACTTTGTAGTAATTATAACTATAAATACTCTTCTCAATCATAAACCGTTACAACCCACTACCTTCACCACTTCTTCTTAATCATACAAACATCTCTCTTTCAATTTGTTCAACAATATGTCAAACAATTATCATCCTCTTCCTTTTCTCTTCCTCATTATCACACTATCTTGTTCTTTCAATTTCTCTACTGTTAAATCATCCACATACAATGTTGTCAATTTCGGAGCCAAACCAGACGGAATTACCGATTCCACTAAACCATTCTTCAATGCTTGGACTAACGCATGTTCATCGCTATATCCCGCTGCAATTTACGTTCCACAAGGAAAATTCTTACTTGGAACTCTAACTTTTACTGGAAATTGTGCTAACAAAGCTATTTCCATTACCATTGATGGTACTCTGATTGCTTCTTCTAAATACCGTGTCGCCGATACATGGTTGAGCTTTCAACATGTTGACGGAGTTTCTATTCGCGGCGGTGTGCTCGATGGCCAGGGTACTGCTTTGTGGAACTGTAAAAATTCTAACAAAAACAATTGCCCAATTGGAGCCACGGTAATGTTTTATTAATAATTAATTTAAAAGAAGTCTACTTATTTGAAGATAGATAGAGGTTCATTTTGTTTTGTCATGTTTTCAGACGCTGCAATTCATTGGCTCAAAAAACATTATGATATCTGGATTGACATCTATAAATAGTCAAATGTTCCACATAAAGTTTAATGGATGCCAAAATGTAAAAACACAAGATGTAAACATCCTGGCGCCCGCAAACAGCCCTAACACCGACGGCATCCATATCCAAATGTCCTCCCATGTCACCATCATTCACTCCAAAATTCGCACCGGTGATGATTGTATCTCCATCGGACCTGGAACCAATAACCTGTGGATTGAAAACATTGAATGTGGACCGGGACATGGAATAAGGTAACAAATCTCTCTGATATAAAACATTAGATGTGAAATGTGATGACTATACTAATGCTTTGTTTGATACTAATGATGACAGCATTGGAAGCTTAGGATGGGAATTAAATGAAGCAGGTGTACAAAATGTGACAGTTAAAACAGTTACATTCACAGGAACTCAGAATGGTGTTAGAATAAAATCATGGGGTAGAGCTAGCAATGGATTTGTTAGGAACATTTATTTCCAAGATGCAACTATGATTAATGTCCAAAACCCAATTGTCATTGACCAGAATTACTGCCCAAACAACAAAAACTGCCCCGGCCAGGCGTCTGGAATTAAAATCAGTGATGTAACCTACCAAGACATTCATGGAACATCAGCAACACAAGTAGCTGTCAAGTTTGATTGTAGTTCAAAGTTTCCATGCAATGGAATAAAAATGAAGGATGTTAAACTTACTTACAAAAATCAAATTGCTCAAGCATCTTGTAACCATGCTGCTGGGGCTGCATTGGGTTTAGTTCTACCACAGAGTTGTTTATAAAATAATGTTTCTACATTCATCAAAAAATTATTAATTAAGCAAAGATTCTTTATATATAGATAATGAAAATTCATACCAATAACACTAGGTTGTACTTTGAAAAATTGCTAGGTTTTGGTTCTTTGCTTGATCTGAGGTGTTTGTGGCCTATTGGGTCTTGCAATTATTATGGACAGTATAGAGAGTTCAAAATTTATACGCAAATATTTGTAACTATGAGTTATATTGGAATTTTTACAGATAATCTTTTTGTTTGCTCTCATAGTAATGATTATTTACTTGATATAAACTTTCATAGTGTTGGTTGTTTTGTTCTTCCATTAGACTACATCATTTCCACGTCCCTTGAATCCAAAATTCTTCGGAATTTATAATTTATATATTTGATTACTTGATGAATTGTAAAACTAAAACACTAGTTTATCTCAATACCATGCATGAGCAGAAAGTCTCAACATCTCTTACTTGTATCTCAATTTATCCCTTTTCGGAACCAATGTTATCTTATTCTCTATATCTCGTGATTCATCAAGGTTTCCAGGATTTTCTATTAGAATTCGAGGGTCATTATGGTTCTTTACTTGTTGGAATAGAAGAAAGTTTATCATTACCTACTGTTCCACAGCCAATGATCTTATCCTTCTGGTATCCTCCATAATCGATACACCTCCAGGCTTAAGTTCTAGGCTTTGGAACATATATCTTCTTCCCGTTATGTGTCGTGAGCAGTCATGTATCATGATTGGTCGAACCCTTCCTAGAAATAAAACAAATTGAACCGTTGACAATTTTATTGGCAAGCGCAAATTCTGACACGTTTGTTTCACACATGAGATTTATTTCGGAAACTTCCCTCCTAATATCCACGTGAGAAAACTTCCTAGAAATAAAATAAATTGGACCGTTGAATGCTTTATTGCATGCGTATAATAATTTATTTCTGACATGCCTAGTTCACACATGCTTACCACGTCGAAAATTTCCTTCATTTAATCCACGTCGGAACCTTGAAAATATTTTAAGAACAAATTTAATTATTTTTATTTCGAAAAATCATTTTTATTTCAAAAAATTATTTTTATTTAAGTATGTATTATTAAAACAACATGTATATTATTATAGATTTTAAAATATAATGAAAACATAATTTATTATAGAATATATATTGTTTTAGTTTTAGAAATATAGTAAAAACATTTATTTTAGTTTTAGAAATATAATATATATTATTTTTATTTAAGTATATATTAAGGTAAATTGTATTAAGGATGACCCTGTTTAGGATGATGATGAAGTTTATGAGGAGCAGACAAATCTTGTTGCATATGAGATTTTGGTGGTTGATGGACGATATGTTATTATACCCGATGGATCATGGTAAGTTTTTAATTTATAATATTTATTTAATTATATATTATCATTTTTATACTAAATACTAATTCAATTTATTGTTATTATTTAATTAAGTTTTGCTCCGTGTCGGCCTGCTGCAAAAGCTATAAACTATGTCATTCAATTGCAGTATACAAAACTCATCAAGTCTTTTGGAACGCTCAAAAAGGAAGATAAACTAGTATGGTTTGATAAATTTAAGGTAAATTGTATTTTTATTAAAGTTATTTTATTTTATAATTAATTTTTGTTATAAATATCTAATATTTTATTTGAATGTCATACAACTTGCAGGATAAGTGTAAGTGGGAAGTATTTGATGAGATCAAGATTTATAGGAATTTTAAGAGTTAAGTGTCTAGCCGACTATCTGACATGCTTAAGAATGCTAGAAAACGTTGGAAAAAGGACGAATCTCGGCCTAGTTGGATAGACTTTGAAATATTTGAGGAACTTATTGACTGGTGGAAGACATAAGATTTTTTGCAAAGATATGAACATCAAAAAAAGATGAGGGCATCTGAATTAGGTGGTTGCCTGAGTACAGTTGGAAGTATCACTATCGGCGAACATCGTCGACGAATGGTAATTATAACTATTTTTTAAGTTTTATTTTGAATTATTATATACATATTTAATTAAACTTAATTATTTTAATCAGAAAAATGATTTGGGGAGGGAGCCGCGGATTAATGAGCTATTTGTGAAGACCCGATGCAAAAAAACGGGGGAGTTTGTTGACGGTCGTTCCAAATCAACCATGGTAACTTGTTGATATTATATTATTTTAATTTAATTTAATTGTTTATATAACTAAATATTTAATTTATATTTAATGTAATTTTTTTATGTGTGTAGGAGTTGTATCAGACCTTACTCGCTAAATTTCTATCTGCAAATCCTAAGTATACTCTGATTGGGGATAATCCGCTTGATCCACGTGTGGATCTTTATATTTTGCGATTAACATCAGGCGGGAAGGGAGAAAATGAGTGTTTTTTTGGTCTTGAAAATTTGGCTTCCGAGTACAGAAGAGGCGATAGAACTTTATTTCAGAGACTTGATGATGGGGAAGGAGGATATCGTCCTCCATAATTGACACCTGAAATGTTGGCAACAGTGAGACAACTAGCTTTATCCGAGGCGAGACGAGAGGCAGAGGCACATGAGGCGGCACTAAAGGCCGAATGAGAGGCACGCGAGTTGAGACCAAATGATGAAATTGATGAAATGAAGAGGAGGCAATCTGAGATGGAGGCGAAAATGCAAAAAAATATTTTGCATCACAATCAATTCAAGATGATGAAGATGTTTCATTTAGCAATGACGATGAATGACTTTTTATTAATATTTATTTATGTTTGTGACGTGAATATCAGGTGACACTTTTTATTATTATTAAGAATTGTGACGTGAATATTATGTGACTAAATTATAATATCTTTTGATAATTTATTTGCATTTTTAAAAATTATTTTAATTTAAAATTATTATTATTTGTTAATTCGTTTTAAATTTTTTTAAATGTTTTTTGAAGTTTGTGACCTGGGAAACAAGTCACTAATTACTCTCTTGAGTTTCACGTGGGAAACAAGAGTGCAGAAAACTAATTTCCCATTTTTTATCACGTCACTAAATAGTGACATGATTTACAAGCGGGAAATATGAAGACTGACACACTTTGTCCCGTCTCTGTCGCGCATCGCATGCTGCCTGCAATTATCCAGAATGGTGTTTTCCCATGTGTTTTCCAAGTCACTAATTAGTGACTTGGTTTTCACGTGGGAACATTTTCAAATATTTTTGTTGGTTGCGAAGTAGTTTTGGTGTCACTAATTACTGACTTGTTTTCCACGTGGGGAAATGTTCCCACTGTTCACTTTCCGACGTGTTCTGCCCACGTCGGAAGTATTGAATAGTGACGTGATTTTATAATTAGTGACTTGATAATCATGTGGGAAAATGATATATTTTATGTAGTGGGTGTTTCAATTGCGCTGTTAAATATATTTGCAATATATACTATCTTGTCTTTAGGTACCCAAATTTTGGGTCCTGTTTTCACTACCAGTAAACACCATTTAGCGATGGTCACGACTCCGACGCTAATAGTGTAAATTTTGTGTCATATAAGGCGGACGCTAATGTATTAAATTAATTAACATTATATTTATTTGCTTATTTATTTAACCTAGCATCCACATTGACCGATGCTAACTAATTCTAATGATGCAAAGATTTTCATTTCCCCCCACAATTTTTGTTTATCTCCTTTTTTAATTATCTGTATTTATTATTTAAATTTAGGCATCGGCCTAAACTTAAAATGTTTCTTTATTTATTTGTTTATTTATTTTTGTTTGTTTTTTATATGAGAAAAAGGAATTGACACAATTATTTTAAAATTACCTTATACACTATTTTTAATCTCTTTTTTATTATATTAATTAATAAAATTTAATTAAAAATTCTCTTATTTTATGTATTTATTTATTTAAATTAATTTTTTAAATATATTTAACATACTCTTTTTTTATATAAAAATCCATATAGAAATATAATATTTATTTTTAAAACCAATGTTTAAATATTTTTTCTAAATAATATTTTTTTAAAAGAAACTAATATTTGCTCAACATATCAAAACAAATAATTACTTAAAAAATAAAATAAAATAAAATTTATTTAAAGTAAAATAAAGTAAAACTAATTTAAAAAAATTAAATCAAATAGAAGTAAAATTAATAAAATTAATATTTTTTATTATTTTATTTGTTTATTTCAAAATCCCTTTTTATTATGTTATTTGTTTATTTCAAAATCCTTTTCCAGCTTGACCTCTCTTCAGCTTCAGAATACGAAAAGAAAACATTGTGTCTATCCACAATCCACATGCGTAAGGCTTCATTGCTTCGAAATACGAAAAGAAAACATTGCTTCAGAATCTCCTTCGTATTATTTTTCTCCTTCTCCCACGCAAGGCCGTACTTGAATCTCTTATGCCTCTTTAATTCAAGGTTTTCCTCTGCCTCATACCTCTTTTCATCATTCGATTTATCGAAATTAGTTTTTCGAGTGCTGAAATTGATTCGATGTGTAATTAGCACTACACCAAACAAGTCCTTAGACAACATTTTTTTTTTGCCTTAGACAGCGTTTTAAAGCGCTGTCTAAACCTGCGCTGCTAAAGGTCTAGACATCGCACTTTTAAATCTTAAAAGTGTTGTCTAAAGGGTGGTATATTTAATGAAAAGCGATGTTTATGGTACCATTAGACAGCGCTTTTTGACATTTTAAGTTATACCTTAGACAACGCTTTTGGTAAAAGCGTTGTCTAAGACCCACAATTAGACAGCGCCTTTTGGATATTTTTAGGCATACCTTAGACAGTGCTTTAAGCAAAGCGCTGTCTAAGCCCCACCTTTTTTACAGCGCTTTTGTTAAAGCGTTGTCTAAGCCCCACCTTAGACAACGCTTTTAGTCAAAGTGCTTTCTAAGCCCCACCTTAGACAGCGCTTTTTGTTTAAAGCGTTGTTTAAGGTATACGAAAATTTGTATATAATTTTTTTTAAACCACAATTTATACCAGGTTTTTCAACCAGAATTTTGACCTATTTTTGAATCAATTTTTTTCCAGAAAAATATCATAATTTGGATATTCAAAACAATCCAATTTGGCCTATTTAAATGTACCAATTCAAACATATTACAAATCATTACTTATACTACTTTTGCATCCAACCAAAGCATTGCTTCAAATCTACATAGGTCCTAAAACAACACAAAGATTGTAATTCAATTAAAAGAATACAATATTATAGTTACAAAGTTACACATTTAAATTCTCATCAATTAAAGTAAGAGTACAATATTATACCTGATAAAACACCGAGCTCTATAATGTATTGACATCATTCCTCTTTCATTTCTTCCATTTGATCTTTTGAATAATATGCACACTTGAATTCATCAAAGTACTACGTAATAATATAACATAGTTTGATTTATTTTCAACTATTTAATTATATGAGAGATATATGTTAAATATTAAAATAACTCATAAGTTAGAAATACATACATCGGATGAAATCTCTAATCGTTCCAAAGAAAGAGTATCTCTCATAAACCTCAACATGAAATATCTGCAATCTATTTGATTACGTTGTTGAGGACACTACAGATGAAAAGAAAATATGGATAAATCCTAAGTTTTATCAAGTATCATCACTAATATAATAAAAAATGTGATAATTAATAATATACCGCCACTTTTATCCATGTAATGTTGTTGGATCTCCTCTTTGATACTTGGACATCTCTTTGGGCTCAAAAAGCTTGTATGATGCTAATAAAATATAAATGAATAATTAGAACAATTCACATAAATTAATAAATACACACACAAGAATATTTAGAACAATCTCACTTACGTGTCAATCGTGTTCTTCATATCCGGGTATGTTATCCAATCATTTCCTAACGAGTCAACATAATATACAATTTCTCTGATAGGATTGATTGCGAGCAACAACTAATGTCCACTGTATGATTAAACAAATATTAGATGTAAATTTTCTACACGACGTCAAAATACAAAATAACTATAATATATGAATTTAGAATGAAAATCTAACCCGGTATTAAACGGTATAAAGAACATCTTTTTTGTATCTTTGTTGGCCATGAAGAGGTTAAGAACGTACACCATCACGTTATCTGGTCTACTTAAGATTAAAGCTAAGTTGACGGATGTGGGGCTTAAGAATCCAAATCTTTCGTCCAATCCACTTGGGCGCATCACTTTGTCATACAAAAACATTAAATAAAAACATCATTAACATTAGACTATTCATTTGAAACATAAAGTAAATAAGTTGTTCAATTAAGATAACAAAGTAGACCGGATATACCTCACGTATGTATTGACAACACTGACGCCTATTTCTTCACGACCAAAAACTTGCATAAATTCTTCATTACCAACTGATTGTTCAAAGGAAAAAATACCTTCCTCCATATGTATAAAATGAACACCTCCGATCGTAATATCTGTCAACTCTAGAAACGTCTGAAGGCACGACCTATACTTGGAGGTAGGTTTTTTCCTAGTTGCGGTCTTTTTAGCACCAACCTTTTTTGTTATATGGAGACGTTGCTAATCTCCTTATCATGAAGCTACATATCATATAAATAGTTAGATGAAGTATAAAATTAAGAATTTAGCATATTCCATGCATAAATGTCATATAATTGTAATGTACCTATTTTTTTAAACAACGGACTCGGTATGCCGCGGAATAGCCTTATCTTTTGATTTGGATCTTGTTGGAGTCTAATTAACATAACCAAGTAAAAAATGTACGTAAAATGCGCGTAAAAACTTTGAATCTACACATTAAGGTTAACAAAGGTTCATAATGGTTTTAGGTATACCTCATATCCTACATTAATGAGGCTTGTCGGCCATGCAACAAACGAACCTAATGCTTCTTCCACCATTGTTGCTTCCGAAACATCGTCAGGATATGGTAATAATACATTCGGCTCAACTACAATTTCAACCGAGACTTTCAAACATCCAGTAGGAAGCTCTCTAGTATGAAGTAATTCTCCACTATTGTTATGCACTTTTCCCTTGCCAACCATCTGATAATATGGTAACGATAAATATAGCTGACAATGGGAAATGCCCTAAATCCAATAATAAAATGAAATTGTTAATAATGTATGTATATATATATATATATATATATATATATATATATATATATATATATATATATATATATGTCAATTACATAATTTAAGCTAATAGTTCAATTTAAGACAAATATATATAATTACCTCTGGAATGTTCGGTTGAAAGTTACAGTTGATACTATCTTTGTCCGAACCATCTTTAAAACATGCTGAAGCACTAACCTCTTTTTCTTTCCTTAATGCATCAAACTCATCTTGCATTCCTTCCAATTTTTCATTAAGCTCTCAATTACTAGAAGCCTTTACTTTTTTAATAATCAATGAGGTCGGAGTGACCCCAAATCCCTTACCCCTCACCCGACCTGAATACTCACTGACATTTAATGGCCGACTAAGTATGCTCTTAGTATCATCTGGAGATAAAGCTTACTGAGATAGCGCCTCCTGAAAATCGGATGAATATCGAATACTTGTCAAATATTTGTTAATAAAGTTTTTATTTAATTAAAGAAATAATGTTATACTTATACATTTCTCATACACTTGTAGAACATCTTCTTTAGCAACTCCAGATTTGCTCACACAAGCTTCCTTCCACAAAAGATGTGCATGAAGAGATGTTTCAGAACTTTTCTCCTTCTGCAACTACACATTAAGTCATACAATATGATGAAATAAAACTCATATATGATGAACAAATATATTATTGCAATTTATAGATACTTACCATAGATTGTTTTAAGCGTCCATATCCGACACGTCCTTTTAGGTATGGATACGCGGGACTTGATGTTCTTTCCCGATTTATGTCACTTATTCTTTTAAATGCTGGGCCCTTTCGTTTGGATTTGAACGCTTCCCATTCTTCTTGTGAAATCAAACTTTCATATTTATTTGGAAGCTCCACATCATCATGATTACCATCTGCATCCCTAAGATACTTGGATGATAAAAAATTTCTAAACCTCTTAGTAGCTTTCCGGCCAATTTTAGACAAAAATCTCTTCTATCGTCTTCGATGTTGAAACACCTCTAAGAAAAACATACAGATTGTGCGTTAGTACAAGTAATTTAAAGAACATAAACTAGAAGCAATGCAAGTAATTTAAAGAACATAATGTTCGTTATTGTACCTTTATCTCAGTCCAAATTTTTTGTTTGGATTCATTCAACTCTTTGTTTCTCCAATCATCACAAGTAATGAGAATCTCATTCCTTACTAGTGCACCAATGAAACTAGTCAAGGTATGACCATTAGGTTCTATAAGCTGCCCAAGTGGGATCCAATGCACATCTAGAATGATGCCTCGGTCTCTACCATGGATCACTCTCCTCATCATCGTTATGCCTCTTCTAATCTCTTCTTCCGTAGATACTTTTTTACTACCTCCTTCATGCGTAGAATGATCATCATGTGGGTGATCATCATTAGTGGCCATATCTAACCTGTAATAAAGAAACCAAGGATATCAAATATAAGTTATAATGAAAGCAATTGAAAATTAAAAATAAAGAAACCAAGGATATCAAATATAAATTATAATGAAAGCAATTGAAAATGAAAAATAAAGAAACCAAGGATATCAAATATAAATTATAATGAAAGCAGTTGAAAATGAAAAATAAAGAAACCAAGGATATCAAATATAAATTATAATGAAAGCAATTGAAAATTAAAAATAAAGAAACCAAGGATATCAAATATAAATTAGAATGAAAGCAATTGAAAATGAAAAATAAAGAAACCAAGGATATCAAATATAAGTTACCTCTTTCACTAACATATCTTTCCTTTCTTTGTTGGAATATTAATTACTTGTTTCTTATCAATGAGGACGGATGAATTGATCCAAATTCCCTCGTTATGATCATTTTTGATATATGACTCATCCGCTATAAGATCATCATCTTGATTTTTATTCAACTCATTTTGTCTAATGCACAACTCATTCTCAACATCAATATCACATTGATCGATACCGCTATCATCAACCACTTTGTTAGAGAAAAGCACTATAGACCATTTTGTACTCGTCGGGTCATTCACATAGAACACTTGTTTAGCTTTATATGCTAGAATAAAAGGTTCATCAACTTGCAAAAATCCAGACTTATCCATTCGTATGCCACTACTATTTACCCACTTGCAACCAAAGATGGGAATCTGAAATTTCTCGTAATCAAACACCCAAATGTGCTCAATAACTCCAAAATATGACAATTTTTGATATTTGGGGTTTAAGTCCTTCATACTTGATATATGCATTGCTTTAGCTAGCACGGTGACACCACTATTTTGCATAGTACTCTTATCATCTTGTTCTTTGGTATAAAATGTGTATTCATTATTTGCGTATGCGCTATCAGAAAACACATGCAAACTTGGACCATATGCCAAACATCTCAATCTTTCTGTTACCAAAGCAGGATCTGAAGAGTGCTTCGAATAAATATGTTCCTTTAACCATTGTATGAAACTTTGATTGTACTCTCGTACTATCCAATTTTCATTTCTGTTCGGATTTAAGCTTCAGAGTACTTCCTTGTGCATTTCAACATATGGCTCAACCTCATTATCATTGTGCAGAACATACAAATGCACTTGATCCCGTTCATCCCTTGATATTGTCACAATTTTATTTCCAATTAATTTTTTACCTTCCTTTTTTTCGAAAATCTGAGCTTTGGGGAGTCCAATCGATTGAACGTTGGACAAATATTCAGTACAAAACTCAACAGCTTCTTCAACAATGTATCGTTGAACAATGCAACCCTCTAGTCGACTTCTGGATTTCACGTACCCTTTTAATATTTTCATATACCATTCAGCAGGATACATCCATCTCATATAAGCTGGTCCACACAAGTGTGTCTCTTTCACAAGATGAACAACTAGATGAACCATTATGTCAAAAAAGAGGGAGGAAAATACATTTCAAGCTCACACATGTTAATTACAATCTCTTTTTATAATTTTGCTAAGATCTCGGGATCGATCACCTTACTACAGATTGACCTAAAGAAAAAACACAATTCAGTTATGGCACTTCTTACTTTTTCTGGCAAAATAGAACGTATACCTATTGGTAGAAAATGTTCCATTATAACATGGCAATCATGTGTCTTCAAACTCTTCAACTTGAGGTCTTTCATAGACATAAGTCTTCTAATATCTGATGAGTATCCTTCTGGAACCTTAACTTCACTCAGAAACTTACACAAATTTTTTCCTCCTTTCTAGATAAAGTAAACGCAGCAGGTGGTAAATATGTTCGTCTTCCTTTCTTCACGGGTGCTAATTCAGTTCTCATTCCCATTTTTAACATGTCATCCCTTGCTTTAAGGACATCCTTAGACTTTCCTTTTATATTGAGTAACGTACCGATAACACTTTCAAATACATTTTTTTCAATATGCATAACATCGAGAAAATGTCTCGCGTACAAAGACTTCCAATATGGAAATTCAAAAAATATTGACCTCTTCTTCCACCCACCATTGACAACCTTATGTGATATCAGGTTGATTAGTTGGTTATGGTGACAAGGAGACGGTGAACTCGTCTTGAAAATGATTAGGCTCCCCGAGCGGAGGATTGGTTTCATCACTTTCCCATTGCTTGACAGGAATGTTGGTGACAATCTGGGCATCAGTAGAGTCGTCACAATTAGACATTGATAATGTTTGAATTGCTATGTTTTGGTTTTCACGATCTGAGGATAAGTAACATGGTAACACGAATTCCCACGGACAGCGCCACTGATCGTTCCTTGCGATCAGAGTATGTAGTAGGCCACTAATGTTGATTAGGGTGATGATAATGATGCTCGGTCGTCAAGGAAAGAAGGATGTGTACCTGTAAGACACTCCGATGCCAAAGTAAGACAAGGAAGAAGAATGAGCAAGTACGAGTAAAGACAGTTGAGGGAGTGAATACTGTGTCATACCCCAAATTTGTCCTACCTGCATATTTATTTTCATTACTAACCTTTATACAAAATTAAAAAAAAGGTATATGTACTTGCCTTACTGGTTGATTAAACTCAGGTTATGCAAGTTAGCTTTCTAATTATAGTTGAGGTGATTAGTGAAAATGTGTGTACCATGATGGTTAAGGTTCGGTGGTATGGAAGTTCACATTTCAATTTTTGATTCTTTGCTTTTATTCAAATGGGTTCATGGTGGAGATTTTGATGTAGCAATGTGCATATATTGGAGCTTAGACTGAGTCATGTTGTTTCATAATTCAAGTTTAGTGCATGAACCCGAATGTCTTGGTATCATTATATGGTGGCCAATTGAGATGAAGTTGGTAAATTATGGCGAAAAGGGAGGAATTATATGTAGTTTTTCGGGTATTCATCAATCACATTGAAGAAGTTAATGATTTGATTACGAGTTTGTTCATATGATTTACAAAGAGCTTACATTATTATAGGCCCATTTACAGTCCAAAACAATTGAAAAATAATAATGTGAGGAAAAGGCTTCTTGAAAGACACTATTATTCAGCCCACTTGTTACATACCAGCTTAATCCTACCATGTAATATGAGACTAACAAAAGCTACATGACACATAATAACAAAACATTCCACACAATGCTCACACCTTCCAGCCACCAAGCACAAGGTATCAATTAACCAAATGACTCCAAAAAGCATTTCAAGTCACGTGAGCCACTAGCCAAATTTCATTTTTGCCAAGACTTAACCATTATCCACATCCAATTCATGATAACAACAATCACAGTAATATACCAGAACTACAGTTAATTAGTTCAAGTGTTATCCACAATTCCAAATTGGCATGGACCAAAAGAAAATGATCAAAGGCTAAGAATATATTTCAATGAAAAGTTATAAGTTGATTTTTGAGTAGTTGCAAGCAGCGAAATTTACAGGAAAAAAACTAGCTTGACATTGTTACAAGACAAGATACCATATTTTTTCCCTTCAAGAATCACCTAGCCCCCTCCTTTCACTCACAGCAGCCAGAAACTCCATCCATAATGGGTATCGATTTGAAGGTCAGGGGTAAGTCCAAGAAGACCAAACAAACCGCAGCATTACAAGCCAATCGCTTTGACTTCGTATTAGAACTTGCATTGAACCGGACCTACTCATTCACCGCAACAAACAGAAACTCAGTAGCACCAAAAATCATGACCAAAGCCATAACTTCAAGTCCAGTTCCTACTGCCTGCACAAGAAATCGGAGTTAACTTGGGTATTTTTGCAACTTGATAATCTCAGGATAAGGTGTAGAGGGTCACTTGTATTTTCTCGGATGAAGTATGGCAGCACAATCCTCGGCATTCTCTTCGCCTACAAAACAGCAAATGATATTATTATATTGAAAAGAGACAGAGTTACAAAGTGTTGTGCTTCAGATATTTAAGCTAGCAGACAGGCTCACATATCCAAAACCTTTCTTCAGTGTACTGGCATATGCAAGTTCTTTGCCTCACGCATTATTGGCTTCAACGGTTCAAACAGCAAGGGAGAATATCCCATATTCACAATCAATGCCTGCAAAATTTAGTAACATGGTTTCATCAATTGGTGGTCCTAATGTTAACATGTCAAAGATGAGGGCCTTAAAGGCAAATGACATTTCTTTACCTCAGGCTCAACTAAATCAGCAAGTTTTGCCTGGTGCTGGTATCGCCGCTAGACTTTCATTTCTTCAAATACCTTGTTGTACGTCCCCACTCGCAACTTATCTTCCAGTAGCACACTGCATCTACTGTCAAAAGAGGAGAGAAATGTCAATAAGGCCATATAACATCGGATTCAAGTCGATATTCAGCAGTGAATTTCCAAGAACATCACAAGGCCAATTTCCATAAGTGGATATGTTGTTTTTGAACTACAATAATCATAGTAAGGAAAGCTGCAAATTCTAACAAATCACTCAAGTAAATACCTTGATGTTGGCTCCATGTGAAGAAACTCTGTTTTTTTTGCCAAAGTAGAAATAAGCTTAGACATGTCAAAGTGAAGGTAAGGCCTGTTAGCAGCAGTACACAATTGCTATCCAAAGACCTTTGATTCCATCGCACCAGCTTCGCCCTTCATATTCTGTGTGTAAAGTGAGTGTTAGTAATCAAAATAACTGAATTCACAAAGTCAGCTTCAAACCATGCTAGCCATAAGCTGCAATGATGAGACAATGTCAACAAAGAGCGCAAGACCATCAAACCAAGGTATCCCGCAATGAATCATACTTCTTTGAGCCATAATCTCCAACCTGCAAGGTATCAATCGGCAAGCTTTGATCTTCTCATCCTCAAGCCAAACGATCCCTCCGTTATACAAGCCATTTCAATACCTGCAACATGAAAACAAGTTCAGTGTTCAAGTTGTCCAAACTTATTCAACAAGAGTTATGCAGTAAAATGAAAGCAGTAAGTCAGCAAGCTCATTGTGGTAAAAAAAAAGCTCAGTGAAATAAAATTTGAAGGTGAAATTTCATCCGGGACCACAAACATTCTAGAATAACTCCCATTCACTACAGACAAACAAGAAGATTGGGTCATGATTTGGTCCCACAAGATCCCACAAAAGATCCTTTTTAACGAATTTCGCAAAAATCACAGCTCAGCTCACATGATTCTCTCAGACGGATCACACAACAAGCTCACACAAATTTCATTTTGTTCACGCATATTAAGCATCACTCATTCCACTATATAATGATTATTCAATCATTGGCACAAAGGGGAAAAAAAACCTAATCACTGAAAAGAGGACCGGAAAACCCTAGCCTACACAGTCAAAAATCCTCTATCCCGATGAAATCCCCCAGAAAACCCTAGTCACTCAAAAAGCTCATTCTACATGGAGATCTTTAAGCCTTTTCCCTTGAAGCTCAACAATCTCGAGCTAAGCCTAGACGAATCAAGCATAACAACAACCACGCAACAAGGAACGTGTTAAAGGAAGGGAAATTTGGAGACGAAGAAGAACGAGACGAGGAAGAAGAATAGGGAAACAGATACACAGAGAAGCACACATAAAGAAGTAGTTCACCTGATTATACTTGTCGGTATATCTTTCTCCATTTTCGTTTTCTTTTTCGCTCTACCGCATTCGATTCCTACTGTGTATCATGGAAATTCTTCTGAAATAGTGAAATTGAGGCTAGTGATCTTGTTTTCTTCGAGAAAATGGAGAGAAGCTGAGTTGAACTTTTACATTGTTTTTCAGATTCTAAAGTTTTTGTTTATGCGTGAGTTTCAAACCAAAAAAAGTGTTGTTAATATCCTGATGAATGTTACAATTTTTTATAAAGCAAAAAAAAAAGAAGTCATTATTGGTGCTTACTTTTACACTGCTCAAGAAACACTTGTCGTTGTTTTGGTTGTCTACTGGTGATGACTTAGTCAGCATATTAAGTGCATTTGGGTGTACAAAGCTGACCGATGAAGCGTAAACGGCTAGGTCAATTTTGTATTTCTGGGTGTTGCTTTTGAAGAGGGACCGGGTCCCTCATGAACCGACCGGTCTAGCTGGATGTTTTGTTGTGGGTTTAATTATGGATGACCCATTATGTTTATTGATACATTCTCTATTTTTTTTTAAAAAGGTTTATTTTTTTAATAAAGTTTTCCTAAGCATTTTTGGCTGTTGATTTACTGGATATTTAGTTTCTTATATTTTATTATTATATAGGGCCTATGATAAAAAATATGATTTATCGATATTCCATTTCGCGACGTTGTCTAAATCAATTTGAGGCCGATTTTTCTTCATTTATCATTGTATCGATTTATTGATTTATTTATATTTATTATTTGGTCTATGATATTATCATCCGATTTGTGATATTCCACTTTGCGACGTTGTCCAAATTGATATGAGACCTCTTTCCATTATTTTCATGGTTTTCTAATTAATTTTAGATCCATTGACATTATCGATTTTATTCTTATTTCGGCCAATGATAAGTGGTGATATTCGATTTCTAATAAATCGACGTTATCCCCTAATTTGAGGCCACACTTTTATTTTTCCACATTATTTCTCATTATCTCAATTTATTTTATTCTGGCCGATGAATAAATATTTGAATATTCGATTTCTAATAAATCGACGTTATTTAAATTAAATATGAGGCCAAACTGTTATTTTATTATTATTTCGACTTTATTTTATTTTTTATGGTCGATGATATAATAAACGATCTAAATGTTCGATTTCGACAAATCGTTATCATTTAGATCAATATGAGACAAATTCTATTCATTTTATCTTATTTCTTTTATTTAAATAATTATTCGATTATAAAGTAATGCTCGACTTCTCATAGAATGATTCTAACTGTGAGTCGATTCTAAGATAGTTAAAGAGCTATATTTTGACGCTTCCGGTTTAATTCGAGCTCCAACGGCTCCGCTTTAGCTTATGATTAGGATTCGATCTCGTATAACCATTAATCCTTAACCTCCATTTTGCACTCACCCTTCGCGATCGCTTTATGCCTCGCAATCGACCTGCCAAAACGGTTCTTTTAAATCCAAACCCTTGATCCAACGTCAAGTGGTCTTAGGTATTAAAACACTTCAAAAATATGAGAGAAATTGTACGCCACGAGCCTTAAGTGGTAGAAAGGAGGATTTCGAGCTCTCGTTATTCGCTCCGATTATTCCGTCGCAAGACACTCGGCTTGTTGGTTCGGAATAAACTATCCATAGTCTTTAGTGCAATTCGACTCCTAAAGAAAGAAAATAAAACTTAATTCCTTTTCCTCCTTTAGCAAGTAATTCATTAGGCATAAACATCCTTTCGCGCGTGACAACTTAGAAGGTTCCCATCGAGTACGATGGATGTAGGGGGTGCTAATACCTTCCCCCTGCATAGCCGACTTCCGAACCCCGACAATGGTTACGATGACCTTGTCTTTATCCTCTCTTCCCGGGTTTTATCTATATTTTCCCTTTCCCTCTTTGGGAATAAATAAAATTAGGTGGCGACTCTCAAGTCGGCCCAGCCGCGATCGTGTTCGCGAGGGATCGTATTTTTCGAGGTACGACAGCTGGCGACTCTGCTGGGGACTGGTTCACCCCTATGCAAGTCAAGCCTAATCTAGGTTGCTTCACGCTTGTTTGTATGCTTACCTTTATGTCTTACTTGTTTTACCGCTTTCTTTATCGCTTTCCATATTATACCTTGTGGTTCTTGGATCGATATTTTGAAACTTGAGTGAAAGGCTCTATACCCGGGCTTTTGAGTGCAAACATAAGTTAGCGAGGTTGTGTAGTATGGGCTCCTGAGAGAACCACTCTCATGGGTTGTCGATACGAAAACCTCACTTGGAGTAGATTCTAATGAGAACAATGACGACCGTCAAGCTTTTGACGTGTGTGCTCAGTTATTTTCATTAGGGTCGTCGACTCTGAGGACCTTTAGAACCTTTTGGTTAAAACATCGGTTGATGGTTGCGTAGTATGGGGCACCAGGGTTCGCCCTCGCGTGGCTCGATACGAAAACCTCACTTGGAATAGACCTACTCAATGGAGTTGATTGACTGTCAAGAATATATAAAAATTGACATGTGCATCAAACAATTGAGGAAGGTCAATAACTCTGAGACTTTGTTTTAAACCTCGTGTCGATGATCACGTAGTATGGACTCCCGAGAAAATTTGCTCTCGTGGGTGTCGATACGAAGATCTCACCCAAAATAGATTCATATGGCGGAGTCAATCAACTGTCATGCTTATGGCGCGTGTGATGAACAACCATATGAATTGATCACTTTGGGGTCCCTAAAACCTTAGAGTCTACCCAGTGAGTTCCTGATCAGAGTATCTTCCATTCGTACCTTGGACTTATGATACCATGACTTTATGTTTAACATGTTTTCATATTTTATTTGCATATCATTGCATTCATATTTGCATTCATATTTGCATTCATTTTGCATTCATAGTCGCTCATGTTCATTCGTTCTCGTCTTCAGAGTTGTTGAGTACCTGTCAAGCTGATTCCGCCACGCAGATATAGAACTAGGGCCCACGAAAGAAGAAGAATGGCCGAACAAGAAGAACACAACAAGCGAGTCAAGGAAGACATTGATGACCTGAAGAGCAGTGTGAGCAAGATTATGGATATGCTCCAAATCCTGGCTACTAAGGACACTCCAGCTCAGAAGACTGTCACCTCTGAAGACAGTAGTTTCGTCATTAACGCAGAGTCTTCAAGACCCGCTAGCACATGGCCAGAATTTGGATTGCCACCGGGTTATACTCCGCCATTTGTGACTACTCAGATGACTGGTACATCCACTTTTTTCGAACCTGGAGTGTTCGCTGACTCTCAACCTAATGTGCATACTGTTGCCCAAACTGCTTATGTGAATCCTCCCTTCGTGCATAATCCACCATCATCGGTACAAGGTGAGGCTGGGAATTTTGAGGATGTTAGGGAACAATGTATGACTTTGGAAAAGAGGATAAGAGCTGTCGAAGGATTTGATGTCTTCAACGCTGCCGCATCAGACATGTGCTTAGTTTCGAATTTGGTTATGCCAGACAAGTTCAAAATGCCAATATTTGAAAAATACAAGGGAGACACTTGCCCAAAGAGCCACATGATCATGTACTGCCGCAAAATGGCCGCTCATGCTGACAAAGACAAACTGCTCATTCATTGCTTCCAAGATAGTTTGAGTGGAGCATCTTTGAAATGGTATATGGGACTCGAGAAAAGCCGTATCCAATGCTGGCAGGATTTGCTTGATGCATTCCTAAAACAATACAAATACAATCTGGACATGGCACCTGACCGCCGTCAGCTTCAAAACATGTCTCAGAAAGAAAAGGAATCATTCAAGGAGTATGCTCAGCGCTGGAGAGAGCTAGCTGCTCAGGTTGAGCCTCCCTTGGCTGAGAAAGAGCTGATTGGTCTGTTCATGGACACTCTTCAGCCTCTTTACTGGGAAAGGATGATTGGCAGTGTATCATCTAGTTTTGCTGACCTAGTCACTATTGGAGAACGACTAGAGGAAGGAATTAGAAAGGGCAAGTTTGGAAGTGCCGAAGCTTCTAATGCTGCGAAAAAGTTCTCCGGGAACTTTCAGAAGAAGAAAGAGGGTGATACTCATGCTGTCAACACTGAAAGAAGACCCTACTACAGGCAACAACAGTATGGTGAAGCCCAAGTAGCCGCAGTTGCTCCTATGGTTAATGCTCCACCAGCTCGAGCTCCTCCACAAAGGAATGTTGGTCAGAATCAGACTCGCACTCCCCGGCCCAGGGCTCCTATTGATCCTATTCCCATGAAATATGCTGAGGTTTTCCCTGAACTGTTCAAAAAAGGTCTTGTTACTACTAGACCTCTCAATCCTCCAAATCCTCTTCCACCTGGATTTAGGACCGATCTTCATTGCCCATTCCATGAAGGAGCTGCAGGTCATGATATTGAGAACTGTTACGCTTTCCAAGCTCGAGTTCAGGACTTGGTCAGGGGAGACTTGCTCACCTTCACACCGAGAAAGGTTCCCAGGGTTGAAATAGATCCCATGCCAGAACAAAGTGGCTGAAGATTTGGTCGAAAAATCACAAGTCATTACCTAAAGCCAGTGGGTCAGACGGGAAAGCTCATCCTTGCTACTGATTAGACACTAGGCCTTGTTTCTCTTCAGTTTTAATTTCCTTGTTTGTATTATGTGTACTTGCTTAAAGACTTTGTTTATTCTTTAATGTTAATGTTAATGAAATGAGCATCGCATGTTTTTGAATCAATTCATTCACCTTCATATTTGTGTGTATTTATGCTTTTCATTTTCAAACAATATATACCATTGTTTCTCTTATTCATCTATTGTATAATCAATGATTGGAGGGAGGATGACGAAAATACCTAAATTGTTGAATGATATGCTTTCGAAATAAAACCTTGCTGATGATATACAGGCATTGTTTCAACTCCCAAACACTGGAGAAATAAGGGAGTTAATCCATTGTCAACCCCTTTGAGCCTAGAAGTTGGTTTCTTTCTACACGAAAAAACCCATAATTTTAACCCGGGGCAGGGTAGTTCTCAATTAATTCAAATATGCATTCAATTTCAGGAATATTATTCATTGCACCTTTCAATAAGGATTTCAAGTCCAAGATTTCCTTCGCACAATTTGCGAGGAAATTGATGGCAGGCATTGTCCAAATCAAAAATGAAAAAAAGCCGCTAAGTCAATACCCAAAAGGTGACTTAGGCAAAAATAAAAGCATCCCGGTGGACTGAAAACATCAAAGATACAGTCTAGGCAAAAGTTAGGGATAATAAGAATCAAATCAAAAGAGGTCACCAGAAACCCTCAACAAATACAAAGATGAGCTGATCCAAAATCCTCATCAAATAAACCAACAAATGTTGTGAATGAGCAATGACTGCTATCCAGTGATCCCTTGGCTCTTAAGTCAGCATTGTCAATACAAATCCAAATAACCTGAATGTATAGGTTGAATTAATTGAGCATAGGATTGGAGATCATCACGGAGAATGGGTTGGGTAAAATTAAATTTTGAGCCTGATATCCTTTGTTTCATAAACCGTGAACCAAGCCACGTTACAACCCTTTAAAGACCTAATTGAAGTTCGGTTTGTTTCGAAAGCATATCTCAACAAGGTTGCGTAAGCTGACTCCCAAGGAGATTTGCCAATCATTTGCTTTGGTATCATACCTTTTGCATTATTTTTCAATTTGCATTATATTTCACTTTGCACTTTGCATGACTTAATAAACAGTGCATTCTTTACCAGTATTTCATTTTCTTTACACCAATATCATTCCAATAATGATTTTTGATTTCAAAATTTGTGCTTGAGCATTGCATTAAAATTAACATTTTTTGAATGAATATTTTATCTGCAAGTAAGCACTCATCATCAAGGAATTCTAAACTATTGAGAAACTTGACCGGTGATCTTATCAGGGGCACCTTGCAGTCCAAGATTTTGTTACTCAGAAGAATTTCTCTTTCTGGACTTGGGCTGGGGCAAAAATTTCAACCGACCAGTCAAACAGTCACTTCAGAATCATTCAACTTGGGGCACTCTACTTCAAGCAATCCCCAAGCAAAGCCTATCACTCCTTCCTAAAAGATTAGCATCTTGATACTTCATACAAGAATGGTTGAAGTTGTGTTCAAGACATCTTTCAAAGGTTGTAGTTGGCAAAAGTTCACTGTGTTGTGGAATCAGTTTCTTCAGCCGCACTGTTGCAAAAGAGTCTTATCCAGTGGTCTTAGCATTTGCATTGCAAACATTGACCATTTACATCATACAATTTTATATCAAGCATAGTTTGAAGTTTACTTCATGTTCATATGCATTTCCCGAGGTCTTGTTATCTTACCTTGTGGTCAGAGTCCAATTTTGTTTGGCACCCTTAAAGTCCAATTTCCATTGGCAATCACCAAAAGTTAAAATCCAACTCACTTGGCACCTACTAAAGCAGTCGTGTCTGTCACCCTGTCTTTTGTATGTTTATCTTCTTCAAACTATGTTAAGTTCAGCGTGGAACTCTTTTCCGTAAAATTTCGTAAAGTTTGACGTGGACCTCTTTTTTTCTAATTTCTCTCTCCGGTTGTTCCCATTGAGAAATTCCTATATTTCTTTTAGTTTCTCTCTCCGGTTGTTCCCATTGAGAAATTCTTATTTCCTTCAACTGTCTCAATCCGGTTGGTCCCATTGAGAAGCTTTTGTTTCCTTCAAAGTTCTCATTTCGGTTAATCCCATTGAGAAGCTCTTATTTCTTTTAACTTTCTCACTCTGGTTGTTCCAATTGAGAAGTTATTTGTTTCTTTCTAATTTCTCTCTCCGGTTGTTCCCATTGAGAAATTCTTATTTCCTTCAACTTTCTCAATCCGGTTGTTCCCATTGAAAAGTTATTATTACTTTCAAATTTCTCTCTCCGGTTGTTCCCATTGAGAAATTCCTATATTTCTTTTGACTTTCTCACTCTGGTTGTTCCCATTGAGAAGTTATTTGTTTCTTTCTAATTTCTCTCTCCGGTTGTTCCCATTGAGAAGTTCTTATTTTCTTCAAATTTCTCACTCCGGTTGTTCCCATTGAGAAGTTATTTGTGTCCTTCTAATTTCTCTCTCCAGTTAATCCCATTGAGGAATTTCAAAGTGTGTTCCTCTAACAACCTTATTAAGAGTTTCATTATATTCCAATTTCTTTCTCTGGTTAATCCCATTTAGAATCTGGAAAGAATATTTATTTCTAGATGAGGAGTTTGATGTCTCCATTGGTGTACCTTCGTAATTTGGGTTTCATTCCACATCTAGTACTTTTCTAGATGTTGCGGGCGTTGATTTCCAAAATTGGTGTTTGTGCATCCATAGATTTTTCTGGATGTCTTTATTACTTTTCTCAGGGTTTATTTCTCTCATTTCAAGTATTTCTGACTATTCTCTGTAACCCAGACAAAGTTTCAGAAATATCTTGTGTCCTAGCCAGTTTCTTATCTTTTCATTTTCATTGTTTTCTTCTCATTTCATCATATTCGCAGACTTTATGTCATCATGTTTCATATCGCATTCAAATTGAATTAATCCCTAGCTTTTACATCCATACATACATCTCATGCTTCACCATCGCATGGCATTTTGCATCGGCCAAATTTTGGGTATTTTTGTATCTAATTGACTTTTATCCCGGAATTTCAATTCTTCGGATTTAAGACAATTAGATAGGGGCATCTGTCATACCCCAAATTTGTCCTACCTGCATATTTATTTTTATTACTAACCTTTATACAAAATTAAAAAAAAGGTATATGTACTTGCCTTACTGGTTGATTAAACTCAGGTTATGCAAGTTAGCTTTCTAATTATAGTTGAGGTGATTAGTGAAAATGTGTGTACCATGATGGTTAAGGTTCGGTGGTATGGAAGTTCACATTTCAATTTTTGATTCTTTGCTTTTATTCAAATGGGTTCATGGTGGAGATTTTGATGTAGCAATGTGCATATATTGGAGCTTAGACTGAGTCATGTTGTTTCATAATTCAAGTTTAGTGCATGAACCCGAATGTCTTGGTATCATTATATGGTGGCCAATTGAGATGAAGTTGGTAAATTATGGCGAAAAGTGAGGAATTATATGTAGTTTTTCGGGTATTCATCAATCACATTGAAGAAGTTAATGATTTGATTACGAGTTTGTTCATATGATTTACAAAGAGCTTACATTATTATAGGCCCATTTACAGTCCAAAACAATTGAAAAATAATAATGTGAGGAAAAGGCTTCTTGAAAGACACTATTATTCAGCCCACTTGTTACATACCAGCTTAATCCTACCATGTAATATGAGACTAACAAAAGCTACATGACACATAATAACAAAATGTTCCACACAATGCTCACACCTTCCAGCCACCAAGCACAAGGTATCAATTAACCAAATGACTCCAAAAAGCATTTCAAGTCACGTGAGCCACTAGCCAAATTTCATTTTTGCCAAGACTTAACCATTCTCCACATCCAATTCATGATAACAACAATCACAGTAATATACCAGAACTACAGTTAATTAGTTCAAGTGTTATCCACAATTCCAAATTGGCATGGACCAAAAGAAAATGATCAAAGGCTAAGAATATATTTCAATGAAAAGTTATAAGTTGATTTTTGAGTAGTTGCAAGCAGCGAAATTTACAGGAAAAAAACTAGCTTGACATTGTTACAAGACAAGATACCATATTTTTTCCCTTCAAGAATCACCTAGCCCCCTCCTTTCACTCACAGCAGCCAGAAACTCCATCCATAATGGGTATCGATTTGAAGGTCAGGGGTAAGTCCAAGAAGACCAAACAAACCGCAGCATTACAAGCCAATCGCTTTGACTTCGTATTAGAACTTGCATTGAACCGGACCTACTCATTCGCCGCAACAAACAGAAACTCAGTAGCACCAAAAATCATGACCAAAGCCATAACTTCAAGTCCAGTTCCTACTGCCTGCACAAGAAATCGGAGTTATCTTGGGTATTTTTGCAACTTGATAATCTTAGGATAAGGTGTAGAGGGTCACTTGTATTTTCTCGGATGAAGTATGGCAGCACAATCCTCGACATTCTCTTCGCCTAAAAAACAGCAAATGATATTATTATATTGAAAAGAGACAGAGTTACAAAGTGTTGTGCTTCAGATATTTAAGCTAGCAGACAGGCTCACATATCCAAAACCTTTCTTCAGTGTACTGGCATATGCAAGTTCTTTGCCTCACGCATTATTGGCTTCAACGGTTCAAACAGCAAGGGAGAATATCCCATATTCACAATCAATGCCTGCAAAATTTAGTAACATAGTTTCATCAATTGATGGTCCTAATGTTAACATGTCAAAGATGAGGGCCTTAAAGGCAAATGACATTTCTTTACCTCAGGCTCAACTAAATCAGCAAGTTTTGCCTGGTGCTGGTATCGCCGCTAGACTTTCATTTCTTCAAATAACTTGCTGTACGTCCCCACTCGCAACTTATCTTCCAGTAGCACACTGCATCTACTGTCAAAAGAGGAGAGAAATGTCAATAAGGCCATATAACATCGGATTCAAGTCGATATTCAGCAGTGAATTTCCAAGAACATCACAAGGCCAATTTCCATAAGTGGATATGTTGTTTTTGAACTACAATAATCATAGTAAGGAAAGCTGCAAATTCTAACAAATCACTCAAGTAAATACCTTGATGTTGGCTCCATGTGAAGAAACTCTGTTTTTTTTTCCAAAGTAGAAATAAGCTTAGACATGTCAAAGTGAAGGTAAGGCCTGTTAGCAGCAGTACACAATTGCTATCCAAAGACCTTTGGTTCCATCGCACCAGCTTCGCCCTTCATATTCTGTGTGTAAAGTGAGTGTTAGTAATCAAAATAACTGAATTCACAAAGTCATCTTCAAACCATGCTAGCCATAAGCTGCAATGATGAGACAATGTCAACAAAGAGCGCAAGACCATCAAACCAAGGTATCCCGCAATGAATCATACTTCTTTGAGCCATAATCTCCAACCTGCAAGGTATCAATCGTCAAGCTTTGATCTTCTCATCCTCAAGCAAAACGAGCCCTCCGTTATACAAGCCATTTCAATACCTGCAACATGAAAACAAGTTCAGTGTTCAAGTTGTCCAAACTTATTCAACAAGAGTTATGCAGTAAAATGAAAGCAGTAAGTCAGCAAGCTCATTGTGGTAAAAAAAGCTCAGTGAAATAAAATTTGAAGGTGAAATTTCATCTGGGACCACAAACATTCTAGAATAACTCCCATTCACTACAGACAAACAAGAAGATTGGGTCATGATTTGGTCCCACAAGATCCCACAAAAGATCCTTTTTAACGGATTTCACAAAAATCACAGCTCAGCTCACATGATTCTCTCGGACGGATCACACAACAAGCTCACACAAATTTCATTTTGTTCACGCATATTAAGCATCACTCATTCCACTATATAATGATTATTCAATCATTGGCACAAAGGGGAAAAAACCTAATCACTGAAAAGAGGACCGGAAAACCCTAGCCTACACAGTCAGAAATCCTCTATCCCGATGAAATCCCCCAGAAAACCCTAGTCACTCAAAAAGCTCATTCTACATGGAGATCTTTAAGCCTTTTCCCTTGAAGCTCAACAATCTCGAGCTAAGCCTAGACGAATCAAGCATAACAACAACCACACAACAAGAAACGTGTTAAAGGAAGGGAAATTTGGAGACGAAGAAGATCGAGACGAGGAAGAAGAATAGGGAAATAGATACACAGAGAAGCACACATAAAGAAGTAGTTCACCTGATTATACTTGTCGGTATATCGTTCTCCATTTTCGTTTTCTTTTTCGCTCTACCGCATTCGATTCCTACTGTGTATCATGGAAATTCTTCTGAAATAGTGAAATTGAGGCTAGTGATCTTGTTTTCTTCGAGAAAATGGAGAGAAGCTGAGTTGAACTTTTACATTGTTTTTCAGATACTAAAGTTTTTGTTTATGCGTGAGTTTCAAACCAAAAAAAGTGTTGTTAATATCCTGATGAATGTTACAATTTTTTATAAAGCAAAAAAAAAGAAGTCATTATTGGTGCTTACTTTTACACTGCTCAAGAAACACTTGTCGTTGTTTTGGTTGTCTACTGGTGATGACTTAGTCAGCACATTAAGTGCATTTGGGTGTACAAAGCTGACCGATGAAGCGTAAACGGCTAGGTCAATTTTGTATTTCTGGGTGTTGCTTTTGAAGAGGGACCGGGTCCCTCATGAACCGACCGGTCTAGCTGGATGTTTTGTTGTGGGTTTAATTATGGATGACCCATTATGTTTATTGATACATTCTCTATTTTTTTTAAAAAGGTTTATTTTTTTAATAAAGTTTTCCTAAGCATTTTTGGCTGTTGATTTACTGGATATTTAGTTTCTTATATTTTATTATTATATAGGGCCTATGATAAAAAATATGATTTATCGACATTCCATTTCGCGACGTTGTCTAAATCAATTTGAGACCGATTTTTCTTCATTTATCATTGTATCGATTTATTGATTTATTTATATTTATTATTTGGTCTATGATATTATCATCCGATTTGTGATATTCCACTTTGCGACGTTGTCCAAATTGATATGAGACCTCTTTCCATTATTTTCATGGTTTTCTAATTAATTTTAGATCCATTGACATTATCGATTTTATTCTTATTTCGGCCAATGATAAGTGGTGATATTCGATTTCTAATAAATCGACGTTATCCCCTAATTTGAGGCCACACTTTTATTTTTCCACATTATTTCTCATTATCTCAATTTATTTTATTCTGGCCGATGAATAAATATTTGAATATTCGATTTCTAATAAATCAACGTTATTTAAATTAAATATGAGGCCAAACTATTATTTTATTATTATTTCGACTTTATTTTATTTTTTATGGTCGATGATATAATAAACGATCTAAATGTTCGATTTCGACAAATCGTTATCATTTAGATCAATATGAGACAAATTCTATTCTTTTTATCTTATTTCTTTTATTTAAATAATTATTCGATTATAAAGTAATGCTCGACTTCTCATAGAATGATTCTAACTGTGAGTCGATTCTAAGATAGTTAAAGAGCTATATTTTGACGCTTCCGGTTTAATTCGAGCTCCAACGGCTCCGCTTTAGCTTATGATTAGGATTCGATCTCGTATAACCATTAATCCTTAACCTCCATTTTGCATTCACCCTTCGCGATCGCTTTATGCCTCGCAATCGACCTGCCAAAACGGTTCTTTTAAATCCAAACCCTTGATCCAACGTCAAGTGGTCTTAGGTATTAAAACACTTTAAAAATATGAGAGAAATTGTACGCCACGAGCCTTAAGTGGTAGAAAGGAGGATTTCGAGCTCTCGTTATTCGCTCCGATTATTCCGTCGCAAGACACTCGGCTTGTTGGTTCGGAATAAACTATCCATAGTCTTTAGTGCAATTCGACTCCTAAAGAAAGAAAATAAAACTTAATTCCTTTTCCTCCTTTAGCAAATAATTCATTAGGCATAAACATCCTTTCGCGCGTGACAACTTAGAAGGTTCCCATCGAGTACGATGGATGTAGGGGGTGCTAATACCTTCCCCCTGCATAGCCGACTTCCGAACCCCGACAATGGTTACGATGACCTTGTCTTTATCCTCTCTTCCCGGGTTTTATCTATATTTTCCCTTTCCCTCTTTGGGAATAAATAAAATTAGGTGGCGACTCTCAAGTCGTCCCAGCCGCGATCGCGTTCGCGAGGGATCGTATTTTTCGAGGTACGACATACTAGATACCTGACCCTCTCAAGTGAAAGGGTTTATACAGAGCTCCCAATGTTGGCTATTGGTCCCAATTTTGGGTCTGGATCGTGGATTCCCCGAAAATAGATAATTGCCATAAACTAGTCGTTGGAACGAGCATACTTGGTCGGATGAGATCTACATTGGGAAGAGGGAAATCCGAGCAGGAGTTGTCTTTGGCTAGACCTGGGTGACATCTTCGGACGTCGGACAGAAGTCTGAAAGGAGCAAAGGAATCTGACCACGGGTAACCGTGGTCGACAAATCTTTCTCGGCTGAGGGGCATAAAGTCAGAGGGTTCCTTTGACATTGGACTATTGAACCGTCCTAAAAGCAGGAATGGATTGGGCTATGTCTAGTCGTTGGGACAGTCCGATAATGTTCTTGCAAACTCTTTCCCGCCATCATGGAAAGTGATTACGTCATTCTGATAAAATCCTATTAGGTCACATATCATGCTGATTAAATCCTTTATGCACATCAACAAAGTATTCTTTATGTTGATCCAAGAAGAACATCCATTTACTACTTTAGTTGATAAATACAAATTGATTTCGAATTTCAACAAGCCCAACATTCGTCACCGCACTACAAATTACAACAAGAAAATTCTTATGGTCATTGTCGATGCATCAAAGTTTGTAGTTATTATTATAAACTGGGACACATAATCGAAATGTGCTTTTCAAAACGTCCCTCACGAACCTAAAGTCTTCAAAAAGATCTTTTTCATCTCTTTCTCTTCCAAAGGAGGAACAATCTGAGCTGCAAGTTCACGCCATCTCTGCGTGTATTCCTTGAAAGTTTCTTTGTCCTTCTGGGACATAACACGAAGCTGATCTCTGTCCGGTGCCATATCAACATTATACTTTTATTGCCTAACAAAAGCCTCTCCTAAATCGTTGAAAGTCTTGATTTGGCTGTTATCCAAACCCAGATACCATCTCATAGCTGCACCAGTCAGACTGTCCTAGAAATAATGAATCAATAGCTGATAATTCTCTGTCTGAGTAGACATCTTTCTAGCATGCATTGACAGGTGACTCTGAGGATAAGTATTGCCTTTATACTTCTCAAACTCAGGAAACTTTAACTTGTGCGGAACCTTGACATTGGGAACCAAGCCGAGATCATAAGCATCTTTACCAAACAAATCCTTATGCCTCAAAGCCTTCATCTCTTTCTGCATCTCAGCAAAACGGCCCTAAAAGTCATCAAGCCTTTCCATTACACCAGCACCCTCAATGGGCTCAGCATGGTAAAGCATCTCATCAAAGTGTGGAGTAGTATGTATCATAGGCGGTGCAGTAGTCATCACTGACTGAAGAGTAGCAAATGCAATAGTCTCAAGAGGATGAGGATGATACCCAACAGGAATAAAATTAGTCGGCATACCCCACGGTGTGCTAGAAGGCATGCGGTAGTGCGAAAAAATAACAGTTTTAGTAGGGATCGATGCAGTGACGATCTCAGAAATCAGTGTATGCTGTAATTCCCTCGCAATGTCTCAAAATTGTAAGGATATCATAATTGCAAGAATAATTTTTAACATATAAGTTTTTGAATGTTTGTTTATATTTCTCTACTAATTGACACATGACTATAATTGATCTTGTGATTGTGATATCTTCTATTAAATGATATTTTCAATTTTTAATTGTTGGTTGTTTATTAATTAAAATACTTTGTAATTAACATTGTAGAGTTGATTTAAAGAATTAAATTTCTTTGTAAAATGATATGGATTTCTCAATTAAAAAGAGAAACTTTTAGAATTGAATATATGAACCAAGTATGCGGGCCTACTCGTTTGACTTTCCCGCTTGAGTTTTGGACAAATTTGTTCAGCCCATTTAAATTTTAACATGTGTGAGTTTGATCGGTTATAGAAGATTTTACCATATACCCCCACAACCGGACTTTTACCCTTACATAATTTTCAAAATGCCGATTATAACCCTGATTTTATTTTTTTATTTTATTTTTTACCATTCATGTCAGACCGTCAAAGTTCCGAAAAATTTACCCCAATAATCACGTTCCAGAAGGCTTTAAAAATGAGTTCCGGTATGTTTTTTCTCAAACCGGAAGACTTAGGGAAAGTCTTTCGGTTTAGTTATTTTTGTTCACCGGAAGACTTAAGGGAAGTGTTCCGGTACGAAACACAACCTTTAAGACTTCCGGTAGCCTTATTTCGCTGTACCGGAACACTTCATGTAAGTGTTCCGGTTTATATCAACTACAATACCGGAAGACTAACATGAAGTGTTCTGGTATGTTTTTTTTTTTAATTTCTTTATAATTTGTTATTAAAAAATATTTTTATTGTGTAGGCGCGGTACCTATATACGAAAAAGAACCGATATGTGTGAATACGTCAGATGTTTTTACAACGTCAGAGAGATTTGGTACACGAGATAGGGTGATAAGATGGGTTAAAGACACCGGATTACGAAATAAAGTGACGGTTATCATCACTCGTTCAGATACACAAACAAGAAAGAGAGGAAGAAGTAACAAAATAATATTTGTTTGTGATAAAGGTGGGAAATACAAGGATATTCATAGTGGAATCGAAGGTGGGAAATACAAGGATATTCATGTGGTTGACTTTACCAGACATGGGTTACGTGATTGCGAATAGGTATAATGTGGTACTTGTCTGTTTAGGATTTGAATGCTTGACTTTCTTCCCTATGACAACTACATTTTCACTGAATGTCTCATTTTATTGCATTGGATTTGTAAACTCAAATCATTGGATTCAGATAAACATTATTATAATTGGATATTTTTAGTAAATGTTTTTAGTAATGTTAAATAATGTTTTGTTTATTTTTGTATCCATGTTAACATGAAAGAAGGATTTTCATTGCCACCAGTGACAACAGATTGGAAGAACTTACGTTATCCAGCAGCAACATCGTGGATGGTAGGATTTGCAGTACGTCTATAGCATTGGCAACAACTTATGCCTATATTACCAACACATTATGAATTATAAACTATGTTATTCATTTTTATTCATGAATTATATTATATGTTTGCAACACTTTATGAATTATAATCTATGTAATTAAATTTTAATTTCAATTTTAAGTCTAAAAATTATCAATAACATATAACATAAATAACATTGTACATATAAGTTCAAATGTTAATACATTAACATAAACATAACTATAAATCACTGTGAACGGGCAATACGTAAAGTCGCATTCTGTTGAAGATAACAATGAATCAATGTAGACACACAACCCCAGGCAGGATCAGATGGTCTCACGTCGTACTCAGGAACAAATGAAACTCTCGGCTCATGATGGCTAGGCGGTACCAATCGAGGATGCGAAACATGATAATACTACTCAAGATATCCATCATCTGCCTCAAATGGGATAGTCACCAGTGATGTCGAACGAATCACCTGCCCAACACTCTGGATGTAACTAATCCACTCAACATTAATATCACCAGTCATCGTATAATCAATAGGTGTAGGTGGAATATACTTGTCTGTTTAGGATTTGAATGCTTGACTTTCTTCCCTATGACAACTACATTTTCACCGAATGTCTCATTTTATTGCATTGGATTTGTAAACTCAAATCATTGGATTCAGATAAACATTATTATAATTGGATATTTTTAGTAAATGTTTTTAGTAATGTTAAATAATGTTTTGTTTATTTTTGTATCCATGTTAACATGAAAGAAGGATTTCCATTGCCACCAGTGACAACAGATTGGAAGAACTTACGTTATCCAGCAGCAACATCGTGGATGGTAGGATTTGCAGTACGTCTATAACATTGGCAACAACTTACGCCTATATTACCAACACATTATGAATTATAAACTATGTTATTCATTTTTATTCATGAATTATATTATATGTTTGCAACACTTTATGAATTATAATCTATGTAATTAAATTTTAATTTCAATTTTTAAGTCTAAAAATTATCAATAACATATAACATAAATAACATTGTACATATGAGTTCAAATGTTAATACATTAACATAAACATAACTATAAATCACTGTGAACGAGCAATACGTAAAGTCGCATTCTGTTGAAGATAACGATGAATCAATGTAGACACACAACCCCAGGCAGGATCAGATGGTCTCACGTCATACTCAGGAACAAATGCAACTCTCGGCTCATGATGGCTAGGCGGTACCAATCGAGGATGCGAAACATGATAATACCACTCAAGATATCCATCATCTGCCTCAAATGGGATAGTCACCAGTGATGTTGAACGAATCACCTGCCCAACACTCTGGATGTAACTAATCCACTCAACAATAATATCACCAGCCATCGTATAATCAATAGGTGTAGGTGGAATATACTGACGGTATCCAAACTGTCGAAGACACTTGTCAGGCATATATGGAACAATAGTGTCACCCCACCTCAAACATCTCCTATATAGAGAAATCTCATCAAACTGACGATGAACTCTATGATCCCCGAATGGACGCTATATAACATCGTTCAGTGTTAGCTCATCCAGAATAGGTCGCAACTCATCCACCTTAAACGCGCCTTGTTTGTATGTTCATATCATCGCTCGCGGGAGACCACAATTCTGAGCTGATATCCAATTCTCTCCTTTTTTTTCCAAGAGTTGCAAAATATTCATGAATCCAGCACTGTTAAAAAAAATTATAATATAATAATTAAGTTTAACATAATGAACATAATAAAAAGAACATTAGACTTCAAATAAAAACAACCAATAAATTGAATTTAAACATATACCTGTAACAGAGTCGGGTAACCACCGAGCTGTTTACAACTGAACATGGACGCATCTCCAAGATACCTATACAAGGTCACCAATGCAGTTGCTTGATAACAAGAAAAAAGTATCATTTTATTACTATGTTTCAATGCCGTTTTATCGCACATTTATCGTTTTAACACCCGATTCCTCGAGTTTTCTTTGTCATTTTGCAGGTATATCAATTACAGAGCTAAATCATAAGCCACAAGTGAAATGAGCAAAAACAACCATGAAAAGAAGAAGAAGAGAGGAATTCTGCATAATCTGCATAATTTGAAGTTGTCACGACCGTCACCTAGGAGTCACGACCGTGACACACTAAAAGAAGCAGTCACGATCGTCACCAACCCCTCACGACCGTGACACGCTAATTACAAGGGAGACGAGCGTGACACCCTTGTCACGAACGTGACAAGGGGAATTTAGGTTAACTTGCTGAGAATTGGTCATGTACGTGTGCTACGTGAAGTCAATGCTTTCCTATTCTTCCGCAGACCCAGTAACTCAACTTTCCCTGGATTTTCTCAGCATCTACGAAGCCCAAGGCATTATTTCAACTGCCAAGCCCAATTTACAATCTCTATAAATAGCTTAGTTTCAAAGAACAAATTACAGAGTTTTATTTTTAATTTTTCTTGCGGAAGCTCTGCAGTATTTCCATTGCACCCTATTTCATTTATTTTTCCAGCATTTTGTTTTGTTCTTGCTTTAATTTTATGTATCCCAACCAATCAAATAACAATTTCCAACATTAGGAAATTGTTATAATTTAATTTCTTTCAAAGCCTTCAGCATTCGTTTTTGTAATTTTATTTCCTATTCCGGTCCGTACTCCGAGCTTGCCAGATTGTGGAAGAAGGAGTCTAATATTATATTTATTATTCAGGTTTTTATTTAATTTGCATTTATATTAATGTTAAGAATTTATTTTATAATGCATATTTTATTTTGTATTCCTCTGTTTCTGCATCTGTCTGGTACAACAATCATGAGTAGCTAAACACTTTAGGCGGTATGTAATTAAAATCAACTGAATCGGTAAAATCAATTCTAGGCTAAAAATAATTAAGAACTTAAAATTCTGGCTGTGACTTTTTATTATAAAATTAATCTTTTTGTTACGAGAGTAAGGAAAGTGTAATAGGTTAGGTCGAGACCACGAGAGTGTGAGATTTTAACCAGATAGCTAAAGTTAGGCATTTAATTTAAACACAGCGAGAGCGCTTTAAAATGAATTAGACTTATTAAGTTTCCAAAAATTATTTCTAAACACTTATGGGCTAGCGAGAGCAGGCATAGGGCTTTAGGAGTAAGATCTGAGATAAGACCACGAGAGTGTGAGTTAAAGATATTTAAACTGATAACCTCTACAGAATAGATTAAGTGAACCATCCTTATAAGCCTAGATTAGATTGACCCGCCTAAGTTAACATAATTACATACCGACCACCTTATTATTATTTTATTAAACTAAAATTTAATTCCCGCCTTTAATCCTTAAAAACAACCAAAAATCGTGACAACCATTCACCTTAGCTAAAACTAGTAAAACCTCTAGCACTAAGTAATCATAAAGTCCCTGTGGGATCGATAATCTTAAATATTACTTCGATAGGTTGTGCGCTTGCAGTTAAGATACCGCTAGACACATATTAGATCACGTCTTTAGCCCATCAAGTTTTTGGCGCCGTTGTCGGGGACCTTAATTTAGTTACTAGTGCACTTTAGAGTAGCATTGTCTAGACTAAGGTAACAACTATTTATTTTCTTAATCTCATTTCCCAAGTGTATGCCAAGTACTCGCTCTCAAGGCGAAGACTTGCAACCTCTAATCCCTGAATCGGAACGCTTCTTACACGTAAGAAGACGGATATTCGATTACGAACGAAATTACAACATTCCAGATCTTCAAATAGATCCACCTAAACCAGTCGTAACATCAAAGGACGCAGAGATGGCTGAAGAACAGAATCATCCACTCAAATATTACGCTAGTCCTTCGCAAGCTGAACCGCATTCCAGCATTGCCGCACCGGCTATCAACCGAAACGATTTCGAACTGAAACCTTCGCTGATATCAGCCGTGCAACAAAATCAATTCGCCGGAAATCCTACCGAGGATCCGAACCTTCATCTTTCGATATTTGTGCAGTACGCAGATACCGTAAAAGTCAATGGAGTTACCCAAGAAGCTATTAGACTACGTCTTTTTCCTTTTTCACTTCGAGACAGAGCGAGAGCCTGGCTTCAATCTCTACCTTCGAATTCAGTAACTACGTGGGAGGAACTAAAGAGAGTCTTCTTGACCAGATATTTCCCACCTAGCAAGACAGCTATGCTAAGAGCTCAGATCAACGAATTTAAGCAAAAGGAAAACGAATCACTTTTCGAAGCTTGGAAACGCTATAAAGATATACTGAGACTTTGTCCACATCACGGATTAGTAGAATGGATGGTCATCCATACCTTCTACAATGGACTCTTGTACAATACAAGAATTACAATTGACGCTGCCGCAGGCGGTGCACTAATGGACAAAGAATATAACGATGCTTATGCACTTATCGAGAGTATGGCTCAAAACCATTACCAATGGGGAAGCGAGAGAGTCGCAACTGAGAAACCAACAAAAGGAGGTATGTACGAAGTAAGTAGTATGGACCAAGTCAATGCAAAGTTTGACCAACTAAACCAAAAGATCGACAACTTGGCCATAACACCAACAGCCACCGTGGCTGTAGTAACACCTAACTGTGAGTTATGTGGAGTTCCAGGACATGAAGTCCCTGATTGTCAACTATTAACAGGAATTCCCACAGATCAAGTGAATTATGCTCAAGGAAACCCGTACTCAAACACATACAACCCAGGTTGGAAGAATCATCCGAACTTCTCCTATAAGAATAACAATGCTTTATACGCACCAGGTCAAGCACCAGCTACACCACCAGGATATCAAAAGACTGCTCCTAATGTCCCTAGAAAATCGAACCTTGAGTTGATGATGGAGAACTTCATAGCTAACCAATCTCAAACAAACAAGGACTTCTTAAACCAAAACATACACACTAGTGAGCAGATTAAGCAATTAGTGAGCAAGGTAGATGCATTAGCTACACATAACAAAATGCTTGAAACTCAGATTTCACAAGTAGCTCAACAACAAGCACCTACCGCTACACCAGCTGGAGTATTTCCTGGACAACCTCAACCTAATCCGAAAGGACATGCCAATGCTGTGATATTAAGAAGTGGCAAGGAACTTGACGGACCTACCGATCCAAGACTTGACAATCCAGCCATGTACCAAAAACCGGATAAACCGACTGAAATGGTGAACGAACCAGAAGAAAAGGAAGATAATAATCAAGAGGCAGTGGAGAAAGAAAAGCCTTATGTGCCACCACCACCCTATAAACCACCAATTCCGTACCCTCAGAGATTAACCAATTCCAAGACGGTGGGCCAGTTTAAGAAATTTGTTGAACTTCTGAAACAGTTGAATATTACTATTTCATTTACAGAAGCTATCACTCAAATGCCCTCGTATGCTAAGTTTTTAAAAGAAATCTTATCAAATAAGAAAAAGATAGAGGATAACGGTTCCGTTACACTTACTGCTGAGTGTAGCGCAATAATTCAGAATAATATGCCTCCTAAGCTAAAAGATCCAGGAAGTTTCTCTATACCCTGTGTAATAGGAAAATTCGTCATTGACAAAGCTCTATGCGATTTAGGAGCCAGTATCAGTGTTATGCCCTTAACGATTTTCAAAAGGCTAGACATGGGAGACCTAAGACCAACTAAAATGTCTGTTCAACTAGTCGATCGCTCTATTAAATATCCTATAGGCATACTAGAAAACGTCCCAGTACGTATAGGACAATTCTATATTCCTACTGATTTCATAATCATGGACATCTCTGAAGACTCCACTACACCTATCATACTAGGAAGACCATTTTTAGCTACCGCCGGAGCTATAATAGACGTAAAGAAAGGAAAGCTAACCTTTGAAGTAGGTGAAGAGAAAGTTGAATTTATTTTAACACAATTCTTACAATCACCAGCTATAGAGGATACACGCTATCTATTGGATGTAATTGACGAATGTGTAAGAGAAATGGAAATGAAAGAAACTACCTATTCTGAAATTATGAAAATTCAAATCCCTCCGATTTTCGAAGATGATAATTGGCTTGAACCATATCAGGATGATAGTCTGAGTGAAAGTTTAGCACTTACACCGGATCCCATGCCAAGTAAGAATAAACCTACATTAGGGTTAAAAACTTTACCTAAGAACCTAAGATATGAATTCTTAGACACTGAATGTACAAGACCAATTATAATCAATTCCAGTTTATGAACAACTGAAACAAAGAAACTTTTAGATGTCTTAAAGAAATATCCAACTGAATTAGGATATAACATATCTGATCTTAAAGGAATATGCCCTTCAATCTGTATGCATCGTATTCTACTAGAAGAAGATTGCAAAACCTCCAGAGAATCTCAAAGAAGAATTAACCCAATCCTTAGCACTGTAGTAAAGGAAGAAGTTAAGAAACTATTAAATGCTGGAATAATATATCCAATCTCTGATAGTAAATGGGTTAGTCCAGTACATGTAGTACCAAAGAAAGGAGGTATCACTGTTGTGAAAAACGCTAAAGGCGAATCAATATCACAAAGAGTAGTGACATGACATAGAGTGTGCATCGATTATCGTAAACTAAACAAAGCCACTCGAAAAGATCATTTCCCGCTACCTTTTATAGATCAAATGTTAGAACGATTAGCCAAGCATTCATACTTCTGTTATCTTGATGGTTACTCAGGATTTTTCCAAATCCCTATCCACCCAGATGATCAAGAGAAGACTACATTCACATGCCCTTATGGAACGTTCGCTTATAGACGAATGCCCTTTGGATTATGCAACGCTCCTGCAACCTTTAAAATATGTATGATGTCGATCTTCGCATATTTCATAGACAACATCATGGAAGTGTTCATGGACGACTTCTCTGTATGCGGGCAAAGTTTTGAAGGATGTCTATCAAATTTAGAAATGGTGTTAGAAAGATGTGTAAAAGTAAACCTCGTGCTTAACTGGGAGAAATGTCATTTCATGGTCAGAGAAGGAATCGAACTAGGACACGTTATATCTGATAAGGGAATTGAAGTTGATAAAGCTAAGATAGAAGTCATAAAAGATCTTTAACCCCCTAAAACCGTTCGAGAAATACGAAGCTTTTTAGGACACGCCGGTTTTTACCGACGATTCATCAAAGATTTCTCGAAAATCACTAAACCTCTTACCGGTTTATTAATGAAAGACGCTGAGTTCATATTCAATGAAGATTGTCTTAAAGCATTCGAAACTCTAAAAATAGCCCTCATCACCGCACCAATCATGCAACCCCCTGACTGGAGATTACCTTTCGAAATCATGTGCGATGCGAGTGACTTTGCTGTAGGCGCAGTTCTAGGCCAGAGGAAGGACAAGAAACTTCATGCGATTTACTATGCCAGTAGAACCTTAGATTCTGCTCATATGAACTACGCCACTACTGAAAAAGAATTGTTAGCAGTTGTCTTTGCGCTTGACAAATTCCGTTCTTACCTAGTGGGAGCGAAAATAATCGTTTACACAGACCACGCTGCTATCAGATATCTATTAACTAAGAAAGATGCTAAACCAAGACTCTTGAGATGGATATTACTCTTACAAGAGTTTGATCTTGAAATAAAAGATAAGAAAGGTACTAAAAACGTCGTAGCAAACCATTTATCTAGAATAGAAGGTATTAAACCCGAACAAGTGCCGATTAACGATGATTTTTCGTATGAACAGCTGATAGCACAAATAGGAAGCGACCCAATTCAGTTAGACATAGATGAACCAGAACCTGTGGAAACAATCCAAACAACTGTAGGACTGCCATGGTACGCTGACATTGTCAACTACCTAGCTGCAGGAGCTCTTCCACCTGACTTAACCTATCAGCAAAAAAAGAAATTCTTTCACAATCTCAAACATTACTATTAGGATGAACCATTATTGTTCAAAAGAGGACCCGATGGAATCTTTCGTCGATGTATTCCCGAAGAAGAAATAGAAGATGTCATTGCTCATTGCCATTCATCTCCTTATGGTGGACATGCAAGCACTTCCAAGACTTGTGCAAAAATCTTACAAGTTGGCCTATTCTGGCCTAATTTATGGAAAGATGTCCACATCGCTGTTATAAATTGCGATCGGTGTCAACGCACCGGTAATATTTCAAGAAGAGATGAAATGCCTCAAAAAGGAATATTAGAAGTAGAAGTCTTTGACGTCTGGGGAATAGATTTCATGGGACCATTCCCATCATCTTTCGATAATAATTACATACTCGTAGCTGTCGATTACGTTTCAAAATGGATTGAGGCTATAGCTTCTCCTACAAATGACACACGAGTAGTAATAAAGCTTTTCAAAAATATAATCTTTCCCAGATTTGGTGTGCCTAGACTCGTCATAAGTCACGGTGGCTCGCACTTCATTTCAAAAATCTTTGACAAATTACTATCTAAGTATGGAGTCAGATACCGTGTAGCAACACCATATCATCCACAAACAAGTGGACAGGTCGAAGTCTCAAACAGAGAAATTAAACAAATCTTAGAAAAGACTGTCGCCATATCTCGGAAAGATTGGTCGGCTAAACTTAATGAAGCTTTATGGGCTTATAGGACAGCTTACAAGACACCCATAGGAACTACACCTTTCAAATTAGTATATGGAAAGTCTTGTCATCTCCCGGTAGAACTAGAACACAAAGCATATTGGGCGATCAAAACTCTCAATATAAACTATAATGCTGCAGGAGAAAAGCGAATCCTCGATATTAACGAATTAGAAGAGTTAAGGTTAGATACTTATGAGAATGCTAAGATATATAAAGAAAGAACTAAGCGATGACACGATAAACGCCTATCTCGGAAAGAATTTAGTGTGGGAGAAGTTGTACTCCTCTTTAATTCAAGACTTAGGCTCTTTCCTGGAAAACTAAAATCTAGATGGTCAGGACCCTTTGAAATAACTAGAGTGTTCCCGAGCGGAGCAATAGAAATTAAGGGTAGGAATAGCGAACCGTTCACAGTAAACGGACAACGTTTAAAACATTACCATAAAGTTGAAAATAGAGATTATGCAAATAGTCTAAGGCTTTTAGAGTTGTCCACTAATTTCCCTGATTAATCTACACCTAAGCATTACGTCAGGCTTTTGACGATAAAAACAGCGCTTAGTGGGAGGCAACCCATTTAATCATTTTATCATTTTATCATTTTGTCATTTATCATTCTATTATTCGTTTATTTGTTTTGTCATTTTATTGTTTTATGGTTTTATTTCATTATTACTATTATTGCTTTTATTTATGCATTCATTTTCTTATTTTCCTTATTTTAATTTTTAAATCACTTTTACAGATTTTCTAAAGTCTTTTCCACTTTCCTTCTCCCCCTGATTTGTTTCCTCCATATTTACACTAACTATGGCTAACCAACCGAGAAACATTATGGAAACCAAATTTAGAGGTAGGAACCAAAGAATGAAATTTGAAGAGTTATCACAGAGACCAATGGATTTGACTCTGTATCCGGATGATCTAACTATGGAAACCTTAGGTATACATGATAGCATCCTATACTTGTTTAACCAACTTGGATGGGAGAATGCACTGATAAAACAAAAGTTTGTGACTTACCGCGAGCTCACCCTTGAGTTCCTAAGCTCCTTAATTTACTTACCCGAGCGCGGTTTTGGATTCAGGAAAGGATTTATCAGTTTCCGACTATTCGGAATAGAATATGACTTTAACCATAGAGAACTAGCTGACTTATTAGGATTCCCTAGTGGACCCTTTGCTTTTACTACCACACAGGTAGAATTGATGGACATTGAGCTGGACTTCTTTTGGGGAACCTTAACCGGAAATTACCATCCTGAACCAAATAACATGAACAATGATGAGATACATAACCCTGCTATCCGCTATTTCCATAAGATCCTTGCCCATACCTTCTTTGGAAAAGAAGAAAACCTTACTGGAGTATCTAAAGATGAGATATTCATTATGTCATGTCTGACTAATGGACAGCCAGTTAATGGTGTACCTTTCATGATGCAAACCTTCACTCGAATCCAAGAAGAACCTGATCTACCCATATTGGTAGGAGGTCTTGTCACCATGATTGCTGATGCCTTAGGACTTAGATACCAATTACACAGGTGTACCCGTTTAGGTACCATCCGTCCTATGAATCTGAAATTTTTCTTTAACCGCCATATCATAAGAAATTTAGGACAACCACCTTACGAGTACCTAATCAGGAATGAAGTAGTAACCCTGTTCACACTACCAAACCATGCTAGAGTCAGTGTTCATAATAAAGATAATTGGCTTTATGAGCTTACCCCTCTTGACTATCCATCCACTCCCGAAACACCTCAATCTTACAAGATAAGGGATGATATAATGACCGATGTAGAAAGTGACCCTGAGACACCTCCTGGTTACCATGACATTGCACACACTGATGAAGTGATTGAAACCCCTGAAGTGAATCAAGTAGAATATGCTGACAACTTGAAGAAAATTATGAATACTCTTGAAGTTTACCAAGCCGATATTAATACTGTTAAAGATGAGATTAAAAGCATGCGATTGGACGTTATAGGTTTAACTGACATAACGTGTGAGCAATTCTACCACCTAAACTCCGCAATTTGAAGAAGCACTTTTGAAAAATGCTGTAGTGATTTAACTTATTTTACTTCTTGTTTTTGTTTCTAGTTAGTTTTCACATTTCACAAACATTTTCGTACCTTATTTTTCTTAATGTAATTTTCCTTCAATTGTATCAAAAGCAAATCACTTCTAGTTTTACCATTTTCCAATTTAATCAATTTCTATGCTTTCAATTAATTACTGTTATATTTAAATTGATTAATATTTTTATTTCTCGTGTGATGAAAATTACTAATTTATGTTGATATAATTTATATATATATTGTTTGTGTTATGATCAATTGAGAAGTGATAATAAAAAGAAAAATTGTATTGAACGTGTGAGATAATGCATTTTGTGAAGAAAATATTATAAGATTTTAATCCCTCACGGTCGTCATCACCCTCTCACGATCGTGACCTGCTAATTAGCGCGTCACGACCGTCACTCACCCATCACGACCGTGATGACCCCTGATGTATGAATTCTGAGAAACAGAACTGTTCTTCTTCGCAGAAACCTCTTTTTCAACTTCCACAAAATTTAGAAACCCCCCATTATCTCCTCACTATCCCGTAACCTCCCATTACCCTAAATAAATTCCATTAACCTCTCCATTTAATCCAAACCTCTCACATTCACTTCTTGCACTATAATCAGAACCAATTTCTTCACATTTTTCACTTTTCTCACAAAACTCAAAAACCTCTCATCTCCCATTCCGTACTTGCATGCAATGGAAGAAATTCAGTTTAGAGATGGTGAACATGGAGAAACTCAGAGACAAAAGTTCATCAGGTTTCAGAACCGTGGCGTTCAACCCACTCGGTATATCGACACTGACTGTTTGAGGGAGTTGGGACTGCTCAACGGCGTGAAGCTCCTGCTTAGGAAGGTTGGTTTGTGACACTTGTGCAGTCAACCACAGCCGACATTCGAACTCCTCACATTGGAATTTCTGAGTTCGTTTCAATATGTTATGCCTCCCGGTTCATCAAGTCAACTCACCGGCATTGCTAAGTTCAGAATGCTCGGTCGGGAGTTCGAAGTTACCCAAACAAGGATCGCCGAACTGCTAGGTTTCGATCACGGTGACGATGCTCATCTCCGCGTGCCGGACAACTTCAGTGAAACCGCTTTCACCTTATTGCACGACATCACCAACACCCGTGCTACAGCCTTTTAGAGTCTGAATGCTACCCATATCCATAACCCGGCGATCCGATACTTTCATTGCATCATCTGCAATACCATTTTTGCAAGAGAGAGCAATCACAAGCTTAACTCCAAGGAGCTCCTGTTCTTGCATTGTGCCTTAAATGACGAGCGCATCAATGATGCCCCATTCCTTTTGTCATATATCCAGTCTGTAGCGCAACGAGGCGCAACCCCCTTCTACATAGGCGGGATTGTCACCACCCTCACCATTCAGCTGGAGCTAGGTGACTTGATTATCCATTTGCCTCACAGAGCCGCAGAGTTGCTTACAAAGAACTATTGCAGGTCCGCCCACTTGATTTCTCAGAGAGAGGATGGCAGGTTCAACCCTGTTATCCAAGGCACCGTTTATCACCACATCACCTTGTCGTGCCGTGACCGCATCGATCCGTCCAACCGAGCCAACTGGCTATTTGCTTTACCAGATGCTACCGGCCATGTGCCTATTATTGATGAGGAGGCCGATCCACCAGTGGACGAGATGCAGGACACCATGGATGCAGCTGAGCCTGTACAGGACATTCCTGAGTCCTCCACCCGACAGCCACCTGCGCAAGAATTCACACTTGAAGACGTCCTCCGTGCGATTCATCAGCAGAACCAGATGAATGCCGCACTAGAGCGAAGGCAAAAAGAGCAACATGATGCACTACTTTTAGCTGTTGCCACCAACCAGAGGACGACTGATGAGAAGCTTGGGGAGATCCTTAGCGAGCTAGAGTCTTTGCGTATTGATATCACTGCTTTCACCGGCACCGGTTCTGATCCTGAAGCGACTCCGACCAGACGCTCCCGCACCAGAAGCCGAGGCCGTGGTCATCATCAGCCTTAGTTTTAGTTTTTGTTTATGTTTTTCCATTTCCGTTGTTTGTATTGTATTTTACCCGCTATTATATCACAACATTGAGGACAATGTCTGATATAGTGTGGGAGAGATACCTTTCCTTTTTCCGCATTTCCCTTTCCGCACTTTTCCGTTGTATTTCCTTTTCGTATTTTAATGAAACAAAGTAATATTTGTGCTATTTCTTTAGTTTCGAATTTTCCCCGTTTATTTAGCCTTACCGGAAAAAAAAATTATTTATCTTCGCATTACCCGACTTACCTATGAAATCATAATTAGGAAGCTGAGAACGATTCAACAAGATCAATACAGTCTTGACACCTTAGACTTCCTACTTAAGCATTCCGTTCCGATAATTGTTACGACTACACCTTAAGTTTCAGTTCAAAAGTAACCCCTAGTAGTTTATAATAGCAGTCAGCACCGTCTGAACACAAACCACGTGGGGAGCCAATGAACATAAGTGTTTGATGCCTAAATCTATAATGATCCTTCATATCTCGATGCCAATAAAAAGAAATTGCACCAAAGTACACGGTCGCATATAAGAAACGAGAAATATGAGAAGGAGTCCATTGTGGGTTGGTTCAGAGGTACCTGGTTCTGAACTTGGTAGGGTGTGCTACGGCTCGATCCCCCACAACCTCCAAATCGGATAATATATGTAGGGTTGCCACATTCGTGTACCAGACCCCGTGCTTATAAAGGATCAAAGTCACTAACCGGCTACTCCATTACGTGCGTGCTAAGGCAAAGGGCTTAATGTGATTGCGCTAGAATGAAACCGGGTGAAATAAGATCGAAAGACTCTAGGTGGAATCGTAACGCAATTACCGAATGATTCGTTTAACGGGAAGTCGACGACTTAGCTTGTTGCTTGTGTCATTAGTGTATCGTTAGTGTTTTATTCTAGTACCGGTTTATCTAGCAAAAACGATTCCTCGTATGGTTTGTTATGTGTGCGTCGATGGAAACCTGTCCGATCATTTTTCAACCGACTATTTGCTTGAGGACAAGCAAAGGTTTAAGTTTGGGGAAGTTTCATAACGAGAAAAAGTATCATTTTATTACTATGTTTCAATGTCGTTTTATCGCACATTTATCGTTTTAACACCCGATTCCTCGAGTTTTCTTTGTCATTTTGCAGGTATATCAATTATAGAGCTAAATCATAAGCCACAAGTGAAATGAGCAAAAACAAACATGAAAAGAAGAAGAAGAAGAGAGGAATTCTGCATAATCTGCATAATTTGAAGTTGTCACGACCGTCACCTAGGAGTCACGACCGTGACACACTAAAAGAAGCAGTCACGATCGTTCCCAACCCCTCACGACCGTGACGCGCTAATTACAAGGGAGACGAGCGTGACACCCTTGTCACGAACGTGACAAGGGGAATTTAGGTTAACTTGCTGAGAATTGGTCATGTACGTGTGCTACGTGAAGTCAATGCTTTCTTATTCTTCCGCAAACCCAGTAACTCAACTTTCCCTGGATTTTCTCAGCATCTACGAAGCCCAAGGCATTATTTCAACTGCCAAGCCCAATTTACAATCTCTATAAATAGCTTAGTTTCAAAGAACAAATTACAGAGTTTTATTTTTAATTTTTCTTGCGGAAGCTCTGCCGTATTTCCATTGCACCCTATTTCATTTATTTTCCAGCATTTTGTTTTGTTCTTGCTTTAATTTTCTGTATCCCAACCAATCAAATAACAATTTCCAACATTAGGAAATTGTTATAATTTAATTTCTTTCAAAGCCTTCAGCATTCGTTTTTGTAATTTTATTTCCGATTCTGGTCCGTACTCCGAGCTTGCCAGATTGTGGAAGAAGGAGTCTAACATTATATTTGTTATTCAGGTTTTTATTTAATTTGCATTTATATTAATGTTAAGAATTTATTTTATAATGCATATTTTATTTTGTATTCCTCTGTTTCTGCATCTGTCTGGTACAACAATCATGAGTAGCTAAACACTTTAGGCGGTATGTAATTAAAATCAACTGAATCGGTAAAATCAATTCTAGGCTAAAAATAATTAAGAACTTAAAATTCCGGCTGTGACTTTTTATTATAAAATTAATCTTTTTGTTACGAGAGTAAGGAAAGTGTAATAGGTTAGGTCGAGACCACGAGAGTGTGAGATTTTAACCAGATAGCTAAAGTTAGGCATTTAATTTAAACACAGCGAGAGCGCTTTAAAATGAATTAGACTTATTAAGTTTCCAAAAATTATTTCTAAACACTTATGGGCTAGCGAGAGCAGGCATAGGGCTTTAGGAGTAAGATCTGAGATAAGACCACGAGAGTGTGAGTTAAAGATATTTAAACTGATAACCTCTACAGAATAGATTAAGTGAACCATCCTTATAAGCCTAGATTAGATTGACCCGCCTAAGTTAACATAATTACATACCGACCACCTTATTATTATTTTATTAAACTAAAATTTAATTCCCGCCTTTAATCCTTAAAAACAACCAAAAATCGTGACAACCATTCACCTTAGCTAAAACTAGTAAACCCTCTAGCACTAAGTAATCATAAAGTCCCTGTGGGATCGATAATCTTAAATATTACTTCGATAGGCTGTGCGCTTGCAGTTAAGATACCGCTAGACACATATTAGATCACGTCTTTAGCCCATCATTGCTGCCCAATTATAATTCGACAACCCATCCAAGTCCCTAAATAGTGCCAGGTATCGTGCCTCAACAAGTGTAAACGTCTTATCCGCAAAGATCGTGCAACCCACTAACATCATCAAATAACATCTGGTCGCATATGCCCACGATGATATAGCTCGATGCTCTACGAATCGATCATATAACCAATCAAGCTTATAGTACTAACCTCTGTACTCACGGACCTGGTATAGTGCCACTCTCGGTGACACTCCTAGGTAGTCAATGACCCACTCAACAGCTAGGTCTTCACTGATGGGTTGAGGGGTCCAGAATATCCCCCTGATGGGCAGGTGAAGCAAACATGCTACGTCATCCAGAGTAATCGTCATTTCACCAAACGGCATGTGAAATGAAGATGTCTCTAGATGCCACCTCTCAACAAATGCAGAAACCAAGTTTGCATCTATCTTCTTCAAACTGGTTCTCTGTAGGGAAGCTAAACCGGACCTAGATATGAAAGTCTCAATCTCTGGTGGAAGCTGTTGTGGAACCATATGAGTCAATTTCAAACCATGTCATGCAACCTTCAACTCCTTCTTTGCACCTCTCTCCTGAAAACAAATAAAATTAAACAAATTATACAATAGATAATTATAATTTCTGTTTTTATTCAATACTAAATAATTATAATTTCAATTTTTATTCAATAATAAAAAAATTATAATTTATTTACCTCACTGAACCATAACCGTCTGGCAACATGATGCTCGTACTTAACCAAAACACTGGAATCGTACGGACCTTCAGGATATCCAACTGGATCTGCTGCAGCTGCAGATGTACCGACATCATCTTCGTGTGTCCTTCTAGACGTATCGCCCCATCCCATAGATCTAAGCAGTATCCTATCATCCATGCCTCGTGAGCGCACCATTGAAGAAAAAATAATTAAAAAAATAATAATTAATAAAAAAAATATAATAAAAAAAATTCAAAACCGAAAGACTTGAAAAAAGACTTTCGGTACACATGTTTTTGCGTAACCAAACCGGAACACTTTTTCCAAGTCTTCCGGAAGTCTTTTTCAATAATGTAGCAAACCGGAAGACTTTTCAAAAGAAACCCACAAACCAGAACACTTTTTCTAAGTCTTCCGGAAGTCTTTTTCCAAAAATACAACAAACCGGAACACTTTCATAAACTCTTTTGGTATGCATCATAAAAAATTTTCATATCGTAAGACTTGGAAAAAGACTTCCGGTTTATTAAAATTCAAACCGGAAGACTTACTTGTTAGTCTTCCGGTAACTTTGGCTGAATGTGTGTTTTTTCTCTCTTTTGCAGTAACTTTGGCTGAAAAGTAAAAATGAAAAGAAAATTTTATGGTTTAACTATTTATACCATGACATTTTAGTCCAAAAAAAATGTGTGTATGGGTATAAATCTAATTGTGGAGATGTATGGTAAAATCTTCTAAAATAAGAATCCTAATTAAGCACAATTTAACTCTGATGATATAAATATAATTTTTAAAAATATTATTATTATAAGTGTTTTGAAATTATTCTTTAAATACCTAAAAGTAAGTAAAATTTGTATGGAAAATACTAATAAAACAATTGTTAAATTATCATTCACAATATTTTATACAAAAATTGCCTTAAAAAAATTTATGCAAAAATTACCTTTTTTTTTCTAAGTTACATAAATAATACAACATCACTTTCACAAAAAAATTATTTATTTGTCTACTGAACAAATACAAAAATTTATTAGATTAATTTTAATAATAAAATTAAGGTTACCACTTAGATATTTTAGAGTTTTATTAGATTAGATGTACTCATGGATAGTGTCATGTCATCTTTAATATTAATAAATTAAAAAAAAAACTATTTTGAAGTATTTATATTCAACAAAAATCCAAAAGTATCTAAAGGTTTATTTAAAATTAATATCAGTTATTGAATTATATTTATCAATTATACTTACAATCATTTTCTATAAACAGAAATAAATTATAAATATTTTTATAAATGAATTGACGTGAACCTATCTAGAAGATATCTGTTGTATATTGATTATTTTAATGTATATGTTAATTGTTTCGTTTGTTGTTTTATATAATTGAAATTAGAAAAACAGTTGTACGGTTTATAAAAAATATGATTTAATGTTTAAAAGTTTATGCATATTATTAGTATATATTTGAAACTATGTAAATATTTATAGACTACAAAATAAATTTCATAGCTAACAAATGAGATTGAGAAATATGTAATGTGAATTAAGACGTGACTCGTGCGATAAATTTTATAGCTGTTATAAATTTCAGGTTTAGACAAAATTGACTAATATCTAAAAGTAATGTTATTTGAATTGGAAAAATGATTTTATTCAAATTTATAGTTTTAAAATTAACTCATTTTGATTCAACTGAGTTTTGTTAACTCAATTGAATTCACGAGTAGATCTGAACATATATATAAAAAGCTAATTTTTTTCCTTTTTTAAAATGCAACTTAATAAATAAGTTTTCTCTTGTACATCATCTATATAATTACTTATATCAAATTACTTTAAATATTACTTTAATAATATTTTTTCTACTTTATTTATCCTCTAGAACTTTATTTTTATATTATTTTTATTTATTCTTTAAATCTCTATATTATAATTTCTATTTTTAAAATGGTTTTAATTAATTCTTTTTTATATGATTTTTTTTAATTCTATATCAATTTTATTTATTCTTTAAATATCTATAATATGATTTCTATTTTTTTTAAATGTATTTAATCAATTATTGCTACTCAATTTTTTTATTTAACTTCATTCTTTCATTTAGTTATATTCAAAAAAAGTGCATTACACGTATCGATTTAATAAAATCGAATTTTATGTTATATTTGATAATTTGTTCCAATAAATTTACAAATTTAAAATTGTAATTGTTTGTAACGTAAACGCAATAGAGTTTTTTGGATAAATAAACTATATAATATTAGATACGTTTTATAAAAACCTAAGGTTGAAAAAAATATACATTAATAAGTAATTTTTGAAACATAACTTATGAATACAGACAGCACCCGTACGATAGCACGAGTATCCAGTAATTAATAAATAAAAAAATATTATAGAGAAAAATAATACAAATAAACATGTACTTGTATAAAATTGTCCTTTTCTCATAATTACAATGAATTGTAGATTAAGTTTACCACAAAAACAATGCATTATAGATTAAGAAACAGAACAAAAAAACTCTTTGTTCACATGGTTTTTGTTTCATCTATTTCTTAACTTCTAAACTCTCTTCTCTTACCTCTTTCCCATTACTTCATGGAAATTCTTCAAAACACTAAGGTTAGGATGCTGCAGATTTCCAAGAAATTCACACCATTCTTTATTGTAATCTTCATAGCATTTTCTTTTGTTCTCATCATGCACTCAAAATCAAGCTTCTCTCTCTTTGAGGTGTTTACAAAAGACAAGATGCAACAACTTGTTGGACAGAATAAAAATGTTCACAACATTGCAAATGTTACAACCAATGGAGGAACATTCCGGAACACATCATCAGATCACAACTTCAATGGAGCCTATAACAATGTCGAAAATAACTCCGCGTCAAAGGTAAGTAACAATTTTTTTACATCAAACATATACGTTATTAGACTCATACACTAAAGTGTAAAGAAATTGAGAACTCGAAAACGAACCCAAATCCGTCTTTTCAGGTATCAGTTGATTAGACTCATTAGAAAATCATGTCATTCATTTAATTTAATTTTTTGATTTTTGTATTTTTTAGTATGGTCTAAAACTTGCTCTATTTCCTTTAAGGTGGAAGGAAAAATTGAAAATGGCTCATTGACAAGTTCCACAAATAACATTGAGAAATTTCTTGATGGACTTCTAGATTCTAGATTTGATGAACCATCATGCATGAGTAGGTATCAATCTCATTTATACCGCAAAGCTTCGCCTCATAAACCTTCTTCATATTTGATATCGAAACTGCGAAAGTACGAAAAAATTCACAGAAGGTGTGGACCTAATAGTAAAGCTTACCACAGAAGCATGACAAAGATTTTACATTCCAAGACCATTAAAGGTGATGCTAAAATGTGCAAATATCTTATTTGGAAACCTGTTAATGGCTTAGGAAACCAAATGGTAAGCTTGGTTGCAACATTTCTATATGCTCTCCTCACAAACCGCGTGATGCTCGTAAGTTTCGGGAAAGACAAACAAGGTCTATTTTGTGAACCGTTTCTGAATTCAACTTGGTTGTTACCAGAAAACTCTCCATTTTGGAATGAAAAACATGTTGACACATATCAAAGCATGATAGAGAAGAAAAAGGCTATCAATAATTCAAAATCGGATTTGCCATCAGCATTATTTCTTAATCTACAATACCAACAGAATTTTCATGAGATTTTTTTTCACTGCGATGATAGGCAAGCTCTTCTCGTTAAGGTTCCTTTGTTGATTTTGCAATCAGATCAATATTTTGTACCTTCTCTTTTCATGACACCGTTTTTCAACAAGGAACTTGAGGAAATGTTCGTCGAAAAAGACACGGTTTTTCACCATCTGGGACGCTACCTCTTCCACCCTTCAAATTCGGCGTGGGGACTAATCACAAATATCTATCAAACACACTTTGCTAAAGCCAATGAGAAAATAGGCCTTCAGATAAGAGTTTATAAACCTATCGCAACTCCGCAACAAGCAATTACAAATCTAGTTTTAAATTGCACACTAGAAAATAACCTTCTTCCGAAAGTACTTGATAGAAAAATTTCAACGTCTTCTATTAAGAAGGTTGTTCTTGTGGCGTCTTTAAATCCACAATACAGTGAGAATTTGAAGACGATGTATATGAATAAATCAACGGTTACAGGAGACGTAATTGAAGTTTTTCAACCAAGTCATGAAGATCAACAGAAGTTTTATGATAATAAGCATAATATGAAGGCTTGGGTTGATATGTATTTGCTAAGTTTATCTGATGTGTTGGTTACAACTTCTTTATCTACTTTTGGATATGTTGCTCAAGGTTTGGGAAATTTGAGGCCATGGCTTCTATTCAAGCTAGTAAACAATGAGACTCATTATCCAGCCTGTGAAAGAGAGTTCTCAATGGAACCTTGTTATCATTCTCCTCCCAAGCATTATTGTACTGGAAAGCCTATAATAGAATTTTCTTCTTCTTTTATCTATATGAGAAAATGTAAGGATTTTGGTTTTGGTGTAAAGCTTGTTAATTAATGGTTTTAAATTGTTAATGGTTGTACTTCTCTTTTAGATTTATTATCCAAAACTGAAAGTGCAAATGGCTGTTTTTGTGGTGTAAATAATAGCAGTTCAAACTGCCACGTTTTTTTCACAAAAAGTAATGGTGCAAGATCTTGTTATCATAATGATACAAGGAGTTATAAACATATAACAGTGATTTTTTTTTTCTTGAGATAAAACGGTAAGTTAGAGAGAGAACCTCTGACCTCTCTCTAGACTTATCTTCTTCGTGTAGCTTTTTACTGTTCATCTCCTTCTTCCAACCATGTACCAAGTTCATTAAGGTAAGCTCAATATCTTGTTCTTCAGTGAGATTTCGTTCCAATATTCGAAGTAGATATTAGGTGAGCTACTTCTTATTTTCGGTTTAAATTTCTGGCTTTTGGGCTTAGGGGCATTGGTAAGGAATTGTTGTCTCACTACGCCAAAAATGACTTTTATCAGCGCATCTTAGACAACGCTTTTAAAAGAAAGCGTTGTCTAAGGTTAAAATTAAAATAAAACACGGAAAATGTTCCAAAAAAATAATGAAAGCGCTGTCTAAGGGGGGGTCTTAGACAGCACTTTCTCAAAAGCGCTGTCTAAGACCCCCCCTTAGACAGCGCTTTTAGAAAGCGCTTTTAAATATAGACCTTAGACAGCGCTTTTGATAAAGCGCTGTCTAAAGTCTTTAAATTAAGAAAAAATTAAAACCAAAAACGCTGTCTAATGGGGGGTTTTAGAAAGCGCTTTTGGAAAGCGTTGTCTAAGGCATACCTTAGAAAGCGCTTTCCACAAAAGCGTTGTCTAAGGTCTAATTAAAAATAAATTTCAGACTCCATTTCTATTTTCGTTCTCTGTTCTTTTGTTTTCCCTCCCGCGAACGTTGAAACCCTAACAGCGAAAACCATAACAGCGAACACGAATACACTTCCATTTTTCGGTTTCAATCATTGAACGTGTTTGAAGAATCGTACGTGTCTCGACATTTGGGTGTTGACTTCGTTTTTTGTTTCTACTGTTCTTCATTTCTTGCGGTATGTCTTCATTTCTTATGGTTTTTATAAGTTGTTATTAATCTTTCTACTGAGTTTAGAAGTAGTTTACTAATGTTGAGAATGTGCATAATCTTGTTGACTGAGTTTAGTGTATTATTCTTGTTGAAGTTGTTTTGATTCATTCTAGTTATTTTTGTAAAAACTGAGTTTAAAGAAAAATGCAAGCTTCCCTTTAAGATCTGCACAATAATCATGGCTACTTCGACCTAGATAATAACATGCTTTAGTTAGTGATAACTATTAACTAGTAGATTTAGTTTAGGTTAATTTAGAAGTTAATAACAGAAGATAGAAGATGTAGAGAAATTTCCTTTCCAGCACTGTTTTTGCATGAGAATAACATGCTTTAGTTAATAACATGAGAATACTTCGACCTAGATAATAACATGTTTTAGTTAGTGATAACTATTAACTAGTAGATTTATGGTTGTGAGGTGTATGTGAACATGAGAATACTGTTTTTGCAGATTCGCTGAATCAAAAGCAGGTATATAGGGTAAGAGGTTTGGTTTGGTTTTATATAGTTATAGGTATATTGTAATAGAAAAAGTTTGATTCTTGTAATAGAAAAAATGAAAGTGATGAGGTAATTAAAGTTGGTATATCGGCGTATCGGATACGTTATTGAAGTTTATATTAACATTGGTTATGTATACGTTATTGAAGTTTAAAATAAATTGAACTTTAAAATTGTTAGAATATTCAAAGATACTACCTTAGTTATGTATTTTCGTCTGGATTGATTGTTTACCTTAATAAGTAGGAAAACCATGGATAAAACATGGATTTGTGCCGATCGAATGACCAAAGAGTACGAGAGTGGGGTTGCGGAATTCGTTAAGTATGTTGTTCAACACGCTGAAAACCCCAGACGAATGCATTGTCCTTGCTTGCGTTGTTGTTATATTGGTAAGGTTGACGCACATGGATTGAAATCGCATTTGGTGAGGCATGGAATTGATCAAAGTTATCAGTGTTGGATATTTCATGGTGAGAAAATTAACGAGAATGTTGAATCGAGTGGAAAAAGTAATACGACCTATGCTTCATACGACAAAGACACGGAAACATACGATTGTGATCGAGTTGAAGAGATTGTAGAAGCACTGGAAGAAGATCTTCATGATTGTCCTGAAATGTTTGAGAGGATGGTAAGCGATGCAGAGAAACCGTTGTACAAAGGTTGCACTAAATTCTCAAGACTGTCTGCGGTATTAAAGTTGTACAACTTAAAGGCGGGCAATGGATGGTCGGATAAAAGTTTCACAGAGTTGTTGGCCCTTATGAGAGAAATGCTACCAGATGATAATGTTCTTCCTAATCGAACCTATGAGGCAAAAAAAATGTTGTGCTCTATTGGCTGTTTTTGTGGTGTAAATAATAGCAGTTCAAACTGCCACGTTTTTTTCACAAAAAGTAATGGTGCAAGATCTTGTTATCATAATGATACAAGGAATTATAAACATATAACAGTGATTTTTTTTTCTTGAGATAAAACGGTAAGTTAGAGAGAGAACCTCTGACCTCTCTCTAGACTTATCTTCTTCGTGTAGCTTTTCACTGTTTATCTCCTTCTTCCAACCATGTATCAAGTTCATTAAGGTAAGCTCAATATCTTGTTCTTCAGTGAGATTTCGTTCCAATATTCGAAGTAGATATTAGGTGAGCTGCTTCTTATTTTCGGCTTAAATTTTTGGCTTTTGGGCTTAGGGGCATTGGTAAGGAGTTGTTTTTTTTTAAGCAAAATATATATATATATATATATATATATATATATATATATCAAGAATACAAAGGGGTATTCAACCCGTATACAAACAAAAGATATAACACCACCTAATCCCGGAAACTATAACAAAAATTCCTTAGGATGTGTATACCAATCATAATAATTACAACTAAATTTCTTCCTATATTTCTTTCCAATCCACCACCAAGAAGATAAAATAATATTTTGGATTACTTGTTCTTCTTCCCATAATCCATCCTTGAATATAATTGAATTCCTACAAAGCCAAATATACCAACATCAAACCAACCAAAGAGCGACACTAATCTTGGGTGCAATATACTTTAACCTCAAGGCATTTACCCAATTAAAGAAATGATCAATATTATTAATGCCATTATTCACCTCGATGTCCAACCAAGAATACATAGATTTCCAAACTTTTTGACTCTTGCAACAACCAACTAAAGTGTGAAAAAGTGATTCTTCAACCAATAAGCAAAGAGGACAAACTAAATAAAGAGAATTAGAAATGATATGACGAACCTTTAAATTATCCCTCATCGGAAGTCTATTATGAAAGATCCTCCACCCAAAAATAATTGGTTTAAGAGGCGATAAAGCACCCCAAACAAGTTTAAAGGCATCCAAGTGAAGGCCTTGTAAATTGACTGGATCATCTAAAGCCATCAACCAAACATAACCGGATTTAACCGTATATACTCGAGAAGAATCATAAGGCCAATGGTATTCATCATTGCCATTCATTTTCATCTCAACCGAATCAAGAAGATAACGAAGATCTTCAAATTCTAATGCCAAAATATCCTCCGCCCCTCTACTAGCTAATGATGGAAACAATAAATCAACATTCCAAACCCAACGATTATCAATCCAATTCCCAAAATCGAAAATATATCCTTGTTTCTTAGAAGACATCTCCCAAAGAGAAGGATATAACAAAGAAAGAGGTTCATTTCCAATCCATCTAGATTCCCAGAAATATAACATTTTGCCATCATTTAATTTTCCTTGCAATCGGGCTCCAAATTGTTTATCACCAAACTTAGCAATAATCTTAAAAATATCCCTCCACCAAAGTGATGGCATCACATTATATTTTGGTAATTCGCCAAGGATCAAAGGAAAAACATAATCATTATATCTATATCTCAAAATATTCCTCCATAAAAATTTTTTAGAACCAACTATCTTCCACACCCATTTTACCATAAGAGCTAAATTAAAATTTCGCATGTCTTTAATACCAAGCCCCCCTTCATTTTTATTCTTGCACATCAAATTCCAACTAATCCACGAAATCCCTCTTTTACAAATTGAACCATTCCAAAAAAATCTCCTTTGAATTGTGGTAATAATCTTTGTAACTTTGGACGGCATAATAAAGAAAGCCATGTAATGAATAGGTAAATTAGATAACACTGAATTGATGAGAGTTAATCTCCCTCCCATTGACATGAATCGCCCCTTCCAAGAAGCTAATCTAATTTTAACCTTATCAATAACCGACTTCCAAAAACTAATTAGCCTATGATTGCCACCAACCATAATACTTAGGAACTTGAAAGGAAAACTATTAATTTTGCAAGCAAGAAAACTTTCCGCGGCAATCATGAAGCCATCTTCCAATCCACATCCAATAATGGAACTTTTTCCAAAATTGATGTCTAAGCCCGAACACAATTGGAAACCTTTCAAAATAATCTTTAAAGACCAAATATTATCCCAAGAGCCTTCACCTAATATAACTGTATCATCTGCATATTGTAATAAATTGAAACAAGTATTTTGATCATGGAAAATACCTTTAAAAGCTTGTCTGGTTACCGCTCTATCCAAAACAACCGTTAGGCCTTCAGCCGCAATCGCAAAAAGAAATGGAGAGAGGGGATCTCCTTGACGAAGACCTCTAGAGACCCTAAACTCTTTAGAAGGGCTTCCATTAACCAAAATAGACATAAAACTCTGCATGACACCACCTTTAATCCAAGATATCCACTTTTCCCAAAAACCCATATAATTCAACACCTTAGAAAGATAAGACCAATCTACACAATCATAAGCTTTTGCAAAATCCACCTTCATCAACAGTGCTTTCCTCTTATTTCTCTTAATAAAATCAACCATTTCATTTAAAGCAAGAACTCCATCTAGAAGACTTCTTCCTTCGATGAAAGTGGTTTGAGAAGTTGAGATAATACTTCCCATAACCTTTTTAATCCTATCTGCAAGAATTTTGGAAATCACTTTGTATACACTCCCAATCAAACAAATGGGTTTATAGTCATCAAGAGATTTAGAAATATCAGATTTGGGAATTAAAGCAAGGAATGAAGGACAAAACACTTTAGGTAAATAACCCTTTTCAAAGAATTCCATAACAAAATTAGTGAAATCCACACTAATTATCTCCCAACAGTGCTTAAAGAAATCAAAATGAAATCCATCAGGTCCTGGAGTTTTACCCCCACTACAACTGAAAACTACACGCCTAATCTCTTCCGGTGTGACTTGCTTTTCTAAGTTCAAACTATCTACCGTAGATAGTTTTTTAAAACCTTCCTGACCCAACAACATCATAGGTCTATCCGCTTTTTGGAATTGAAGCTGGAAATGATCAAAAACAGCTTGTTTGATACCCGCTACATCTTCCACAAACTGGTTATCCACCTTAACCGATGAGATAGAATTAGAAATGAATCTTTTTTTAATAGATGCATGAAAGAATTTTGTGTTGTAATCTCCTTCTTCAATCCATTTAATATGGGCCTTCTGATGTAAAAGACTTTCCTTAATTTTTAATTTGCTCCACATCTCATCCACGACTTTACTTCTAGTCGAAAGATCTTCTTCATCCACTAAACCATTATGTTGATCAATTAGGTCTTCTATGTCATTGATAACTTGAACATTTTCAGTGATATTAGTATCAATCCATCCAAAGACCTTTTTGTTCCACTCTTTTAATTTTGATCTTAAAGACTGAAGTTTCTTTGTAAAAATAAAAGATGCATTCCCGTGATATACAGACTCCTCCCATGATTCTTTCACAAATTTCATAAAATCTGGATGATCTAACCAACAGTTCAAAAATCTAAATGGTTTTGGACCCCAATTAACATTTCTAGCAGATATCCAAAGAGGTCGATGATCTGAAATGTCTCTATCTCCAACTCTTTGAGTTACCACATTCCATTCGTTCAATAAACCATTAGAAACAATAAATCTATCCAACCTACTACATGATTTACCAGAAGAATTAAACCAAGTATAATTATTACCTATAACTGGTAAGTCGATGCATCCAGATAGCTCAATAAAGTCTCGAAATTCTTCCATATTCCTTTTATTTGTATTCGATCTACCCACCTTCTCATTAGTACACTTCACAACATTAAAATCACCACCAATCACCCATTCACCAGCCGCCATAGATGACTTGAGACGTAAGATTTCACTCCACAAGACTCTTTTCTCCGCCATATTACAAGAACTCCTGGGTTTTACTAAGGTATTGTGGACCTTGAAATCTCGGTGTTTTACTTGTTAACACCAAATAGGAGCTTTGTGGATCTCTGTTTAGCTTAGACATTATAAATCATAAACAAAAGTTTCTTGTCTTAGTTTTCTTTAGTTAGTTTTTTAAGATGGGGTTTAAGGATAAGTTTGAAGAATGATGGAGGAATGTTAATCATCGGAGAACCGAACAAGGACTTAATGCAAGACGTTCGATGTGGAAAACACAAGGTGGAAAGGTGTGTGAGAAAGATCTGGAAGAGGCATCATCATTTTTCTTTTCGGAATTCCCAAATTCATATGATGCGAAAGAAATGTTCAATATTTTTAAGGATTATGGTCTCATTCTTGAGGTGTATATCCCAGCTAGAAGAGACAAAAGAGGCAAGAGGTTCGTTTTTTTAAGTTCAAAAAGGTGGAAGATGAACATAGCTTAGCCATTAAATTAGATAATATTCTTTTTAATGGCAAGAAGATATTCGCCAATACTCCACGTTTTCAAAGAAGGAACAATGATGTTCAGATGGGGATTAATAAATTTCAGATATTGGAAACATTAAGATCTGATAAAGAAGGAAATGCCAAGAGTCACAAACCGAATATGAGGTCTGATTCATCTGTTAGGAATGGACAAAATCTGAGGTTTGATTCATCTGTTAGGAATGAACTTTCTTATGCTCAGATTACTAGAGACAGTTCAAAATCCTTTGTTAAGAATTCCAGATCTAATATCAAAGTGCATAATAACTTTTTCATGAGAGACAAACAAAACTTTGCTCATTTAAGTTTCAAAATCAATGACAACCAGTTAACAAAATTTAATAAAGCTTTCGTTGGGGTGGTGGAATCTCCAGGAACTACTTTTGACATCTAAGGAGCTCTTCATCCTGAAGGATATTTCAATATTAAGGTTACTCCTCTTGGGGAAAATCTTTGTCTTTTGGAAGAAGAAATAACTGGTGACATTAATAAGATCATATTTGAGGACAAGGTGTGGGTTTCCAACTGGTTTTCTGAGATACATCCATGGTCACCAGATGGTGTAGATAAAGAGAGATTAACATGGTTGAGTGTTTATGGCCTCCCTTTTCATGTTTGGATACGTTATACAAATTCTTGTAGGTGAGTTTGTGAAGGCTGATTCGGAGACACAAGAACAATTCAGAATGGATGTAGCAAGAATATTGATAAGGACAAAACTTTCTATGAATCTGAGTGAAGTCATAAATATTGAAGTCAATAATCATATTTATTGCATTAAATGGGTGGAAGATTCGATTGGGGATAGGAAATCTGGAAATCATTTTAACAAATATATAGAGAGGAAAGTTTTGAGATTTTATCTTTAGATACAGAGTTTGAAGACTCAGGGAATGTTAGAGATAGTGTGAGTGGAGGTGTCATTAGAGATGATAAAGAGAAAGGGTTTGACAACGCAGATGCATAAAAATCGGTTCAGAGGATGAATGCTGAGATGGAGGAAAGAGAAGGAAACTCTGGGCATGTAGAGGAAAATGAATTTAATAATAATGCTAACAAGTCACGGGGAGGGTCTGCAAGGGAAGTTGACAAATTCAAAGGCATCGGTAAAACTGTAGACTTTGGAAAGAATATAATTGAAAGCAACGGTCAAAATATATGCACAAGGAACAATAGAACTTTAATTAATCAGGACACCGCTATGCATCATTGTGAGACTTCCAAGGACCTCGTGAATACAACTACTAAGTACAACAATTTTCATCATTGTGAGGCTTCCAAGAACCTAGTGGATATAACTTTTAATTGCGAAAACATCAATACACACAAGACACATGCTACTTCAGGAATTAAAAAAGTTGGGAAGAAAAAAAAGCTTATGGAGGATATTTATAACAAACTCAGAACTCCTTTTGATCCATCTTATTATGCCACTCTCTTACACGCAGAGAAACATGGAGAGGAGATTTATGTTACACCTAGTAGACAAGCGGATAAGTATATTAATACACTAATTCAAAATATCTCTAGTGATTCTATTAGTGATTCAGAAGTTTTACACAGTAACTCTAGAATCAAGAAGAAATTAGATAATCTTCTTGTTAAACTTTGGGGTTCGATTAAGAAACTAGGGGAGGAACCATTTGGAGATGATGATATTTTTGAAGATGTTATTCGTAATATGGAGAAGGTAAACAAGAATAAAGACAAAAATGCAAAAAAAAGAAAAGGAAAGGAAAAAAGAATGTAGCTAAGGGTATTTTATGAATTGTCTCACATATAATATTAGAGGAATTGGGAGTTGTATAAAGAGAAGGAAGGTTAGAGATCTAATTCGCAGAGAAGGTGTGGATGTGGTGTTCATACAGGAAAAAAATGTATAAACATGAAAGATGAGTTAGTTTATAGTCTATGGAGAAACAAAAACTGTGATTGGTCAGCTCTCAATTCTAATTGGCAAGCAGATGGTATTATTACGATATGGGGGGAAAATATTATCACGCCTATTTCTTCATTCAAGGGGAAGGGGTACATTGGCTTAAATGCAATATAGAGGTGTCGCTCCCTCTAAATGAAGCCGGGTCAAATAGGGTATAGACGCGAACGGTCGGCGAAAGGGACAATGAGAACACACAGGAGTGAACTCACTGGAGATGAATAGAGTCGCCAGCTAGGCATTTTTATCCCGAAGGAAAGGTAATGCTGCATAAACCTAGAAAGAGATGGATAAGACGGTTGCGAACCAGAGAGACTGAGAAAGGGGGTTGGTTACAAACTGGGAAGGTACTAGCACCCAGATTGTCCGCCGTACTCGACGGGATCCACGCTTAAAAGATTTGTGTTTTAAAGGGGTAGTGTCAGTGCAATCTGTGTATAAAAGAGCTGGAAAAGGATGTACCGGTGTCAGTGTAAAGTGTATAAGTGATGTGAAGTGTATAAGAGAAGTGTCAGTGCAAGGAAAAGAGTGAGATGCTCAAGATCATGAGGCTTAAAGAATAAAGCTAGAAAGAGGGGGAATATACAGAGACTTTTGTTCGATAACCGTTAAGTTATGCCTACGTATCCTCTCGTGCAATGAGGAAGTCAGAACACCGTAGTTCGTCCCAAAGAGACTGAAAGATGAATTGACTTGTGAACTGCTTACTTGTCTATGCTCAAGTGTATGATCTGTCTGGCACAGATGCAAACTGTCTTGCATTAGACGGACGAAGCAAGTTCTCGTTTATGAGTGAAGATGATGAGAAAAGAATCCCGAAGGAGACGATTATTGTTTGTTTTTGAGTTTTCAGTCTTTTACTGCTTTTGAGAATTTGTCATAAGTTAATGAGTTTAAGCCTAAACCAATGGATTTAGTAAACTCATCACATCTTCCCTCTGATTAGGGGTAATGAGAATACCTTAAGTGTGAAGTCAGATTCTCACACTTAATCACCTTTGGTGTAGGATTAAGATCATTATCCTATTTGTGATTATTTAGATGTTTTTGTCGTTTTTGTTTAGTGTTAAGTAATGAGGTTAAGCCATAATCAGGGATTAAACAGACTCATTACACCATCCTAATAGAAGGATAATAGATGAGAATGTTTAAGCTGAGGAAAGCTCCTCAACTTAATCCATGATTAGGGATTAAACTCATGACAAAACAAGCCTTTGATTAAGTGAATTTTATTCAATGGTGAGATGATGAAGTGATTTTTAGGGTTTGTAAGACAAACTTGAGGGGGACTTGTCCATTAACACTAGGGTTAGTCCTTCTTAACCAGTTAAGGAAGAAATAGAACCCTAATGCAAGGCCCAAGTTACAAGCTTGATGTCTTGATGATTATTAAGTGGATTGATTAAGAGACTTAAACACATCAAGGGTTTAACACTTAGGATTAAAGTTATACACTCCATCCTAATAGAAGGATGCAGGCATAAGCTTAATCACAAAGCCTTAAAGCCTTTAGGGTTTAGTCCCTGATTATGAGGTGAGGAGAGAAGACTCAAAGGAGACACAAAGGTAAAACTAAATGGGGGAGACTAATCAAAACCCTAATCATTGTCATGCTTGGTTGTTCCTAAGGTTTGTGAGGTTTACAAGAACAATCTTCAATGGAACCACCAGGAAGCAGATGAAAGGATCAGGAGAAGCAAAGCAACTTGCTTCATTCAAGAAGTTAAGTCACTTGAGGAAAGAAAAGTGAGAGAAAGAAGAATGAGCAAGCTCAATCTCAAACACAAACATAAATGCAGCAAGGATGCATAAAAAGAGATGAAGAGAAGTTATGAGAAGTGAAGGCAAATTCACTTCTCAAAGTCACTTACCACCTGAAAGGTTAGAAAAGAAATGCAATGCAATGCAAGATGAGATGAGATGACATGATGAGAAACAAAACCAGAAGCATACACATGATGTTAATGATGCTATGAGATGTTACAAACATGAGGCAGCACATGGGGATGATCATACAAGCTTATGAATGCAAATGGAGCAAGTTAAGGACCATGAACATACATGAAAAGTTATGAAGTGCATATGTCATACAACATGGCAAATGCAAGATGCAATGATCAAACATGCTTTCAATATGTCTTATGATTTTCAATGAACCAAGTGGAGGCATGAAATGTCATGGCAAGTCATGTTATGCAAGCAAATGCAAGATGGATGCATATGAAAGCCCAAATTAGGGTTTATGAACAATACATCAAACAAAAACCAAAATCAGAAGCAAACAACATTACAAAAAATTGAAAATGCACTCAAAGGACCCCTAAACCTATACTAACTCACTTCCCAAAGGAGAGGTTTCAACTCTTAACCAAATTCAAGATATGATTTTCCTAAGTTTTCTAGGGTTTTAGGGTTCCTAAACAAGAAAATTACCAAACAAATGAAAAATGAAAGATCAAATCATGGCCATTTAATCTCACAAACTACATGCTAAACACAATGCAATGCAAAAAGAATCAAGGTCCAACTCTTTAGGGTTAGGCAGAAATGATTTTTTGAAGTTTGGATCAAAATAATGCATAAAAATGATTTTAATTCAATGCAAAATTCTCAAAATGCATCAAGATCAAAAAAGAAATTTGGTTTGAAGGTTGGACAATGTTTCTAAATGTCTTATAACATTTCATGAATTTTTTTGGTGATTTTTAAATGCCTAAAAGTATTTTTAATAAATTAATTTTCATTAATCAATTAAAAATAAACTTTTAAATATTTAAAAATACTTTTTAAATGCTAAAAATGAAAATAAAAATATTTTTGGGTATTAAAATTTAATGAAACTCTTGGCAAAAAGTTTCATAATTTTTAAATAATTTTTGCTATTTTAAATAAATTGGACAAAATAAAACAAAAGAAATGAATTAAAAATGAAATAAAAGGGAAGTATGCGCAATGGAGGGCTAGGATTCATTCTGGGGAAAGATTTGTTGACTGCGCGCGCAGATCAAAGGCTGAAATTCAAACTTGGTTAATCTCAATTATGAATTAATTAAATGTGATTAGGGTTTCTAATGGTGAATCTGGACCATACACACGCGCGCGAAGTCAACCTGGTCCAAGCATCCAACGCTCCAGATTCAAATGTCCATTAATGACCTGATTAAAACCCTAATGATTTTCAGGTGGCCGGAGAAGACCTCCGGTCGTCTTCTCCGGTGGGAACCCCACCTGAAAATCCCTAAAATCCTCAAAACGCAACCGAAATGAAATCTAAACATACAGAAATGATTCCCACAACCCACTGAATCAAAACCCCAACACAAACATCATTTATATTTCCTCAAACTCATGAATCGAAACAAACAAAATTTTAGGGCAAGACTTTCAGAACACGATTACATCCTTGTTTTTCCACCATTTTCAAAACCAATGATATATTTATGATCAGGGAAGCATGAATAACAACTTAAGAACTTAAAAAAGGATTTCTGGAAAAAATGTTCTTGAGCTACCTGAGTTTCGAAGCTTTCAATCTTGCAACTTTCTGACCTCCCCTCTTTGTGAAATCCACTCCTTATGACCCCTTGATGATGTCTGGATGCTTAGAAGAAGTTTATGCTGGCTGGTTAGGGAGATTGAACAAGTTCTGTTCAAGCTCAGGTGAGAATGGTGTTTGTGATTCAGGCTGTTTCAGGCAAAGGTGAGGGGTTCTTTGTGACCAGGATGATGATTTGAGAAGGTTTGTGAAGTTTGTTCAAGTGTTTGTGGCCTATATGAAGAGTTTCGAAGGCTTTGGCTTTGAGAGTGAAAAATGGAAAAACTCAGTTCTTGCTTGTTCCAGGCTTATGTCTTACTGGTTTGGGCTCAGTGAGGCATGGTGAGATGATTAGTGAAGTTTGTTTGAATGTTGGTGGCTTGAGGAATGAGATTCGAAGGCTTTTGCTTGAGGGAGTGAAAATGGGAATGTGATCCTAGGGCTTGTTTCAGGCTGGCCTCCTTTCTGAAATGGCTAGCATTTTCTTTGTATAAACAAATGCTATTGGTCAGTGGATGTGACTTGGCCTGCTGTGATAGGTGTGCTAGCTTTTGCAAAAAGTCCACTCTTGTGTAAGAGAAGCATGGGTTATGTTCTAGGCTAGTACAAGTGTGTGGGCTGGTGCAGCATGGTGAGGGGAAAGGCTAGGGTTGGTTCAGCAGCCAAGGCAACAAGTGGATGGAAGTGTTATGATGGTTTTGCAACTTGGTTCCCTTTTGGTTCATATGGAAAGATCTTGCTATACAAACCATGAAACATGAGAAACTCTTGGTCCATTCTGAACTTTAGGTCACATGTGATGTTTGTGTGATGGTTAGACATGAATTAGAAGTTACAAATTCCTTGGTACAAAGTTTTTGCAAGTTTTCCATTTGGTGCATATCTTGAAAATTAATGATTTTTGCCAACTTTGACACACCATAACTTTTGATCCAAAATGAATTAGGTCATGTTCTTGTACTTTTTGAAAAGGGAAAGATCTAATCTACAACTTTCATGACCAAAGTTTTTCCATTTGAAGCATTTTTGGATCAAAAAGCAAGGGTTGAAAAAGTTGCATAAAATGACATTTCATTAAAAGTCAACCATGCCCTAAAAAGTCAATTTTGCAAAAACTTGTAATTCTTGAATTTTGTGAACTTCAACCTTCTTCTATGATCAAATAAAAATAAAACACACTCAAAATGATGAAGATCACCCCTTGGTTGGGTCACTGGGGGCCTCAGATGCCCTGATTTTGCACTGACTTGTCTGAAAAGTCAACTCTTGATCAGATGACTTCCCCATGGAATTTCTTCATGAAAATTGATATGCATACTCCCTATACCATATAGAGACCAATAGAAACAAGAATGACCAAAAAATTTGGAGTTATGGCCTCTGAAACCAAAACCCTAATTTTAGGTCAACTGTGCAGTCAAACCTGGCTCTGCCTCCATACCAATCCCAGTCCTTGTGATTCTTTGACATTCTTGACTTTGAGAGGATATAATATGATATTAGAACATACATGTACCCCTTTGAAGTGATTGATGACCTTTGGAGTGACTCAAGAAGCTCTTGGATTGCTCAGATCACAAACCCTGGATGCAGATGACTTAGAACCAATGCAAAGACTCAAAATTGTGGTATGAGATGTTATGATTGTGTTTATGCATATGAAATGATCACAATCCATGGTGAATGGGTGAGGGCAAATTTGGGGTGTTTACAGCTGCCCCTATTCAAACATGAGTTAACTGTGCAGGTTGTAAGCGACGGCTTAACAGGCAAACAAGATAACTTGTGGTTGAATACCAAAGACAGTCCAAAATTTGCACTCACAGAATGAAGAAGAAAAGGGATATAGATTGTAAAAGAAAATAAAGTATATTGTAAAGTGTGGGCGACGGAGGACGACCGTCAAGCAGAGGACGACTGCTGGGTAAAGGGCAATGACGGGGACGACCGACATGCTGGGAAAAGTGCGGAAAATAAGGCAATGACGGGGACGGCCGACATGCTGGGGATAAAAGAATTATGATGGGGTCGGCCATCAAGATAAAGCTATAAAATTCTCTGGGGATTAGTGAAACATGACGGGGACGGCCATCAAGTTCATGAAGTAAAGTAACCAACGATGGGGACGGCCATCGGGCTAAAAAGAAAAGGGACCACGACGGGGACGGCCATCGGGTTAAAGAATAAATGAAATAAACAGATGATGAGGTACGGTCATCAAAGGTGAACGACGATCACCTAGCAGGGGACGGCTACTCTGTTGGGTTAAGATGAGGGACGGTCATCTAAGGTGGAGGACGACCACCTGGCAGGGTACGGCTGCCGAAAATATCGCGACATAGGACGAATGCCGGATAAAAGGTCAACGATGGGGACGGCCATCGGATGAGCATGATGGAGGACGACCATCAAGAGGTGGAGGACGACCACCTAGCAGGGGACGGCTGCTCTCAAGGTTTGTCATGACATAGGACGAATGTCAGATAACCAAAATCAACAATGGGGACGGCCATTGGATAAAATGATGAAGGACGATCATCAAAAGGTGGAGGAAGACCACCTAGCAGGGGACGGCTGCTAAATATCAACGATGGGGACGGCCATCGGACGAGAATGATGGAGGAAGACCATCAAGAGGTGGAGGACGACCACCTAGCAGGGTACGACTGCTCTCAAGGCTTATCATGACACAGGACGAGTGTCAGATAAAAAAGAAAATTTGCTTTGTTGGCGATCTACTGGGGAATAGTAAACACGGACGAGCGTTTACATCCAAGAAACAAAAGGTATAAGTGTTTGGTATGTTTGTGTATAGATTAAAGATGCGGACGAGCATCCTTAAGACTATGATACGGACGAGTATCAGGTAGAAACAAACACTGATACGTGCTCAGAGATGATGATACAGACGAGTATCAACTGGTTAACAGAGAACACGGACGAGTGTCGAATCTGTGGGGGGTATAAATGGTATATACAAGATACGGACGAGTATCTGTATAAGTGTAACATGAGTAGTGAGTATGAGTATTGGTGATGAGTATTTTAACTGCTGGGGAGAGTGACACGGACGAGTGTCAAAAAGGAGAAAAGTATAGTATTAACAAGTATATGGGTTGTAAAAGTGTAGGCGACTGCGCTGGGGATATGACACGGTCGGGTGTCAAAAGGGGTATATACTGGTGTTTGTGAATTGTGAGGCAACTGCTTTTGCTGAGGAATCTGGGGGGTATTCCGTATATTGTCGATGGGTTGATAATATTCAACAGTGTTTGATTCAAAACATGGCTTATGATTATGCTATATGTTTGATTTTTGCCGTAATGATCCGTATTAAACGGAATGCTACGCTTTGTTTGGTGAATATGATGTGAATGCTATGATTATGCAAAGATACTGATCCGGGATTCGGATCCCGAAGCCGCGAAGATCTCTGGTCGATCTGCCTGAAGTGAACATCCCGGCTGGGGATGAGATCGTTGATAGACCTGATGAGATGATCCTGCTTGGGGATATATGTCACTGGTGGACATGTCCTGGTAATGAGGGACCCAGCTGGGGTTTGTAGAAGCTTTCTTCACTCTGTTGTGACCCTTTCATGCGTTGCTCTTCTGAATAGAGGCTGAGACTTTGTGGGGAGATGGTTCCCTGGATCTCGTATTCTGCTGAGGATGATACTTGACAACTCAGCTGGGGATATGGGCATCTTCAAATACTGCCCTGTTGGAGAGGTGACGCCTGGCAACTCTGGGTGCTAAGACTGAGTGAGTATTGATTTGCCAGTTTGCTAGGATGACGCTTTCATGCCCCATGTTGCACTTCGGATACCTGCAATCCTGAAAAGACAGAGAAACGCACAAGTAATCCCGAAGCATCCTTCACTGGATTCCGTCATAGGAGTGAGACACTCTCGAAAGTAAGTATATTTCCTGCAAGCATGTGTTTTATTATTTTCGAAGGTGAACATCTGTATTTATGCAACCAATTTTTAGGACATCAGACATTTTTGCAAATAAAATGTACAAGACGAAAACATGACTGAAAATCTGATTTTATTAATTCATGAGCCTTGAATTGGCAAGATACAGTCAAAGAAACAAATCTCCTGAAATGAGGAGATTGTTAAAAATTGAGAAACAAAATGCTGGCGATGTTGACGACGCTTTCAACGGAGCTTCCCCTTGCTATGACTCGTATGACTATTGACGCTCTTCTCGTCTTGTTTTCTGAAGAAGGCAGATTCTGACCGAAGCTTGATCCTTTCGAGGTTTACCAAACTGTAAGTGATACAGACGAATTCAGAATGCAGTTGTTCGCTTATTCCCTTATTTTGCATGGATCGCCCTTTCGGGTTTTCAATCCATCGGGATACCCTTTTTTGCCTGAGCTGTCCAATGCGGCTTTTCAACTCAGCGGGTGTAAAATTTTTTGTTTATTTCCCTAATTTTTGGCCCGAGTCTTTTATTCTGTTTTTGACTCGCCGGGATGCCCTGTTTTTTTTGCCTGGAATTACATTCTGTTTTTGTGTCCAGCGGGTCATTTTTATGCGAAGTATTTTTTAACTGCATCTGAATTCACAGGGGACGGGAAATCTTCGCCATCCATGGTGCTGAGCATCAGTGCTCCACCAGAGAAAACTTTCTTTACAACAAATGGTCCTTCATAATTCGGAGTCCATTTGCCCCTGTGGTCTGTATGCGGAGGAAGGATTCTTTTCAACACAAGATCTCCCACTTGGTATTCTCGGTGCCTGACTTTCTGATCGAAGGCTCTCTTCATTCTTTTCTAATACAGCTGCCCATGACAAATTGCAGCCAATCTTTTCTCTTCAATCAGACTCAGTTGCTCGTATCGGGCCCGGACCCATTCTGCTTCGTTCAGTTTAACATCCATCAGTACTCGCAAGGAGGGTAATTCAACTTCAACAGGTAGGACTGCCTCCATACCATACACGAGCTGATACGGCGTTGCCCTAGTGGATGTTCTGATTGACGTGCGGTACCCATGCAAGGCGAATGGTAGCATCTCATGCCAGTCTTTATAAGTGACTACCATCTTTTGCACAATCTTCTTAATATTCTTGTTAGCTGCCTCAACAGCGCCATTCATCTTTGGCCTGTAAGGAGAAGAATTGTGGTGTTGGATCTTGAAGTCCCGGCATAATTCAAACATCATCTTGTTTTTCAAGTTAGAACCATTATCAGTAATGATTCGCTCGGGAACTCCATATCGGCAGATGATATCTCTCTTTAGAAATCTGGCTACCACTTGTCTCGTAACATTTGCATATGAGGCTGCTTCAACCCACTTGGTGAAGTAGTCAATGGCTACCAGGATGAATCTGTGGCCGTTTGAAGCAGTTGGCTCAATCTTGCCAATCATATCAATGCCCCACATGGCAAAGGGCCAGGGTGAAGACATTATATTCAAAGGATTGGGAGGCACATGCACCTTATCCGCATAAATCTGGCATTTATGGCATTTTCTGGCATAGGCACAACAGTCGGCATCCATTGTGATCCAGTAATAGCCTGATCTTAGCAACTTTTTAGCCATGGCATGCCCTCCAGCATGGGTACCAAAGGATCCTTCGTGTACTTCATGCATTAACAAGTCTGCCTCTGTTCTATCGACGCATCTGAGGAGCACCATATCAAAGTTTCTCTTGTATAGAGAACCATCAGTGTTCAGGAAGAAACTACCAGCAAGCCTTCTCAAAGTCTTCTTATCATTGGAAGATGCCCCAGATGGGTATGTTTGATCCTCCAAGAAGCACTTAATGTCATGGAACCAAGGCTTATCATCTTTGACAATATTTGCCGCAAATACATATGCCGGTCTGTCAAGTCTGGACACTGAAATTTGAGGTACAAAGTTGGCAGCTTGAACTTTGATCATGGATGAAATGGTAGCCAGAGCATCTGCAAACTGATTCTCGTCCCGAGGGATATACTCAAGTTTGACCGTTGTGAAGAAAGTCAACAACCTCCTTGTATAATCCCTGTAAGGTATCAGATGATCCTGGTGGGTGTACCATTTTCCGTTGGTTTGATTAACTACCAGAGCTGAATCTCCGAACACAGTCAATGTCTTGATCCTGAGGTCAATGGCTTCCTCAAGACCCATAATGCAAGCTTCGTATTCAGCTTCGTTGTTGGTGCAGTTGAAGGTGAGTTTTGCCGAGAAAGGCATGTGAACTCCTTTAGGTGAAATGAGTACTGCACCAACACCCCGACCATTCATATTAACAGCCCCATCAAACATCATGGTCCATTCTTCTCCCGGGTCAGGCCCTTTAGTGTGAACAGGCTCTTCATGATCTTTTAATTTAATGAACATGATGTCTTCATCAGGGAAGTCAAATCTCATAGGCTGGTAGTCATCAATAGGTTGCTCAGCAAGATATTCAGACAATACACTGCCCTTGATGGCTTTCTGAGATGTGTATTGGATGTCATATTCTGTGAGGATCATTTGCCATCTTGCAACCCGTCCGGTAAGAGCTGGCTTCTCAAAAATGTACTTAACTGGATCCATCTTTGAGATCAACAAAGTAGTGTGGGCCAACATATACTGTCTCAGTCGGCGAGCAGCCCACGCTAAAGCACAACAAGTTTTCTCGAGCAGTGAATAACGTTGTTCACAGTCAGTAAACTTTTTGCTTAGGTAGTATATTGCATACTCTTTTCGACCAGACTCGTCATGCTGGCCCAGCACACACCCCATTGACTCTTCTAATACCGTCAAGTACATTATCAGAGGTCTTCCCTCAACTGGAGGCATAAGGATGAGAGGCTCTTGTAGGTATTCTTTGATCTTGTCAAAAGCCCTCTGGCAGTCTTCATTCCACCTGACCGTCTGTTCTTTTCTTAACAGCTTGAACAAAGGTTCACAGGTTGCCGTAAGGTGAGATATGAACCGTGAGATGTAGTTCAATCTACCCAGAAACCCTCGAACTTCTTTCTCAGTTTTTGGTGCAGGCATTTCTTGAATGGCTTTGACTTTATCAGGGTCAACCTCAATCCCTTTCTCGCTTACAATAAAACCCAGCAGCTTACCAGATCGCACCCCAAATGTGCACTTGTTGGGGTTCAGTTTCAGTTGGTACTTCCTCAGACGCTTGAATAACTTCAGCAGATTTACCAGGTGGTCTTCCTCTGTAAGGGACTTGGCAATCATGTCATCCACATAGCACTCGATTTCTTTATGAATCATATCGTGGAATAACGTTACCATAGCCCGTTGATATGTTGCACCAGCATTCTTCAGTCCGAATGGCATCACCTTGTAACAGAACGTGCCCCAGGGTGTGATGAATGTTGTCTTCTCCATGTCTTCAGGTGACATTTTGATCTGATTGTATCCTGAAAATCCGTCCATGAAGGAGAATACCGAGAATTGAGTCGTATTATCAACCAATACATCAATGTGAGGTAATGGGAAATCATCTTTTGGGCTGGCTCTGTTCAGATCCCGGTAGTCAACACACATCCTTACCTTGCCATCTTTCTTAGGCACAGGTACTATATTAGCAACCCACGGTGGATAGCTAGTTACAGCAAGGAACCCGGCGTCCCACTGTTTTTGTACCTCTTCTTTAATTTTCATTGCCATGTCTGGGCGAGTACGGCGCAGCTTCTGTTTGACCGGTGGGCATTCTTCTCTTAAAGGCAGCTTGTGCATGACGATATCGGTATCCAAACCTGGCATATCCTGATAAGACCAAGCAAACACATCCACATATTCTTGAAGCAGATCAATCATTTGTTTCTTCACTGAGTCTTGTAAGCCGGCCCCGATTTTAACCTCTTTCACATCTTCATTTGTACCAAGATTAATTGTTTCCACCTCCTCCTGATGAGGAGTGATAAACTTCTCCTCTTGTCTCAACAGTCTGGCTAGCTCTTCAGGAAGCTCGTAATCTTCTTCAACCCCTTCATCAGCTTGATTGATCGGATTGTCAAAGTTATACAAAGTCATAGCCGTGCTGTTGTCGGTGCTGTCTGGAAGGCACTCTCTGCAAGGGTTCAGTTTATTCATTTTAGTGATTGATTTTAATCTTGTTTAGAAAAATGAAATAAAGTTGTCATTTTGAAAACATCGCCATTTATTTTTTGTACAAAAAGAAAAATGGAAAAACAGTGAGCAGAAAAGAAAGAGACTTGTTTGCAAAAGATGTCTGATATTTCATTGATTAATCTTGTTGCACAAAAAGTACAGATGGCCCGATTACAAAATGAGTCTTGTCATCTTGGGCAAGATGCAAGACTTTGATGCATGCTATAAAAATACAGGAAATAATAATTACTCTGCATGAGTAACTCTTATAATTTCCTGGGAAGACCAGTTTGAGATACTGCTCCCCGGGATCTTTGGACGAATCCAGCTTTCCAGGTTGCGTTCCTCTTCCAACTCGTCTTCCAAGTTGTTGACAGCATCGGGGGTAAGCATCCCCCCACTAACAAAGTTGGGCTTCTTGGCAGCCTCTGTTTGATCTTCTTGAGTTGGTTTGTAACCCAACCCAAATCTATCTTCTTTCTTCTCCACGGGCAACAGTTTGCCCCAGCCTTGAGCGTTTCCTTCTTCCACCACCTTCCGGGCTTGTTGGTAGGATGCCATAGAGGTCCCGAGCACAACAGAGGTTTCATTAACATTCAGGGCCTCAAACCCTTGGCTCATCGTCTCGTGGATCTCCCCATCCATCTCAATATACTTATAAGTAGCCAGATGGCTAACAAAAATATCCTCTTCTCCACAGATAGTAACGACTTGGCCTTCCCACTCAAATTTTAACTTCTGGTGAAGGGTAGACGTTACTGCGCCAGCGGCATGAATCCATGGTCTACCCAACAAACAGTTGTAGGCAGGCTGAATGTCCATCACGTAGAAGGTCGTTTTAAAAGTTTGTGGGCCAATCGTTACAGGTAGCTCTATTTCCCCCAGAACCGATCTCTTAGAACCATCAAAGGCTCTTACTACCAGGTTACTAGGGCGCAATGCCAATCCTTCATACTCTAGCTTCACCAGGGCCTTTTTAGGTAAGACATTGAGGGATGACCCTGTATCTACCAGCACATGGGAAAGGACTGACCCTTTACATTCCATAGTAATGTGCAAGGCCTTGTTATGATTGCGGCCTTCCGCAGTCAAATCAGTATTGGTGAACCCTAGCCCATTGCTAGCAGTAACATTTCCAACCACGGTTTCCAACTGATTGACGGTGATCTCTTCAGGCACGTAAGCTGCGTGCAAGACTTTGAGTAGTGCATTCCGATGGGCTTCGGAGCACATAAGCAATGATAGGATAGAGATCTTGGAGGGCGTCTGGTGAAGCTGATCCACTATTTTGTAATCACTCTTCTTGATGATTCTCATGAACTCATCAACTTCTTGATCAAAGGGGGTTTTCAAAGTTTCCTTAACAGCTTGATCTTCCTGCACCGGGCTCTTTCCTTTTTCCTTGGCTGCAGCTTCTGCTTCGGCAGTGGGTCTTTGAATTTGTGGAGCAAAGAGACGTCCGCTTCGAGTGAAGCCTCCGCCTCCTCCCACATTGTCTATTTGTGGTGCAGGTGTTGATGGTTCAAGAGTGATTTTCTGTCCTTCGCAGTATACGTCAGAGCCGTAATGCCAAGGGATGGCCTTACTGCTTTCATAAGGTACTGGTCCAGGCACTGTGACAGTGACTGGACTGACGGCAGCCGCAGAAGGAACTGTGATAGTCTGCGGATCATAATATATTGTGACTGGTGCTCTGGTAGGAGTAGCACTTTCTGAGTTGTAGGCGGAGTTGTTTTCAGGATCATAAAATATTGTGACAGTTGAGACATCTTCATGGTTTATTGCTGAAGTTGTAGGAGACATTGTCGGAAGGATGGGTGTTGTTGTAGGAGGTTCAAAATGAAGTGGTGCTGAAGTTGTAGTAGGAATGTTCGTTGATATCTGGTCAGTTGAAATGGCAGATGGAACACTTGTTGATGAAGCTGAAGAGTTATCTGGAACAATGGTTGTTGCAGTTGTAGGAGGTACTGGAATTGTTGCTGATGAGATTGCTGGACTTGTTGGAAATGATGTTGTAATCTGAAGCAGGCCACTCTGAATGAGACTATTTATGCCATCTCTCAGGTTATCACAACCATTCACTGAAATGTTGCAGTAAGCACACCCTAGCTCACATCCTGGGAACATTTGACATTCAAGGAGCTGAGCTTTGATTTCCACCAATGGTGTCCGAATCTGACCCACACTGGTTATCAAGTAAGATGGTTTGTCTTCTTCAATAGCATTGATTCGAGGACCACCATGGTGTGGCATAGGGTTCTTGTTGACATTAGGTGGTGGTGCAAAGTTTAAAGCCTTGGAATCCACTAGATCCTGCACTTTCATGTGCAAAGCTCTGCACTTTTCCGTACTATGACCAGGTGCATTTGAGTGAAAAGCACATCTGGCGCTGGCGTCGTAGTTTCTGGGCAGACTGTTGGGATCTGGAGGTGCCAACGTCCTTAGCTCAACTAGGTTGAGTTTCAAGAGTTGTGGCAGTAATGTGGCATAGGGCATAGGGATCGGATCGATCACCCTATTGGCTTGAGAAGGCCTCTGTTGGAACGGTCTCTGCTGATTATTGTTGTTGGTGTTGTTGTTGTTGTAATTTCTCGGAGGATACTGAGTTTGTTGCTGGTACTGAGGTTGTTGCTGATAATTTTGTTGCGGTGGTTGATAAGTTGGTTGTGGATGAGCTGGAGCGGGAATGGTGACTGCTGCCACAGATCTATGAACATATTGGGGCCTGCCCCTGTTGGTGTGGATAGCATTGGTCTCACCAGTTCTTCTTGGGCCTGCAAAAGGCTTTCTTGCATTACTGGATGAGCTTGCACCGTTGTCTGAGATCTTACCCATCTTCAATAGGCTTTCAATTCTCTCTCCGGCTATGACCACATCTGCAAAGCTGGTAGATGAGAAGGCAGCTAGCCTATCAATGTAAGTCCCCTGGAGGGTGTTCATGAACATATCAACCATCTCCCTCTCTGACATAGGTGGCTGAACAGCAGCAGCAAGCTGTCTCCATCTTTGAGCGTACTCTCGGAAGCTCTCCCTGGATGACTGTGACATTCCCATTAGGAGGGTCCTGTTGGGTGCCATATCCAGGTTGTATTGATACTGTCTGATAAAGGCCTCTGCCAGGTCCTTCCAGCATCTAACAGTTGCTCTTGTCAGATGGGAGTACCATTCCCTCGAAGCTCCAGTCAAGCTATCCTCAAAATAAAACATCCACAGCTTCTCGTCCATGGTATAGGCCTTCAGCCTCCCCAGAAAAGATTGTAGATGGGTCCGGGGACAGGAAGTCCCATTATACTTCTCAAAGCATGGTGGCTTAAACTTGTGGGGAATCCTGACCCCGTCTACCAAGCCCATATCCATAACATCAAAACCCAAAGAGTTTTGAGACTCTAAGGATCTTAATTTCTCAGCTATCTCATCCAGCCTTCTATCATAGGCCTCCTCCCCAGCTCCCATCACTGTGAACTGATCTTCCTGGGGGTCTTCTTGCAGTACCCTCCCTGCTGTGGCAGTCCCTTGTATATTGACAGGGATGTTGGCCTCTGGATGGAGGTGGGGTCCAAAGACTGGGGGATTGACATGAGGTTGGACTCTTTCATTGTTGCTTGTCCCAGCAGTCCCTGGCTGATGGTCTTCCTGGTTTCTCCCTTCTACCAGTGCCCTTAACCTCTCCTGACTTTGAGCCATATTGTTTATTACCTCCATAAACTGTGTCATTTGAGTCCTCATCTCCAACCTCTCGTTGGTCATCTGATTCCTGACCTCCGTAAGGTCCTGCTGCATCTGATCCATCTGTATGCCCGGAAGATTGCTGCGGGTGGGGTATCTGTGTGGACGGTTGAGTGGAAACCCTCGACGTCGAGCAATAATTCCTGAGATCACAACAGAGTTAGTAACAATAAAACAAAACCTACAAAACAAAACAAAAGGTTAGTATGCAATGCAGTGTGCTTATTTGTTTCCAAGGTATCCGGCTTGGCACTTGGTTTTGACCTTTCCAGACCCCTTGAAGAAGATGCTTGTGATGTTGCTCGAAGAATTCAGATGAAACAAACCAATACATATATTACAAAAAGGTAAATGGTACATAGTTTGTTTCTTTTACAATACAAGCCCTCTGAGGGGTCAAAAATACAACATGAAGAAAAGTACATAAAATGAAAACAACAACAAGCAAAAGATCAAACTCCAAGGCCAAATTCATCCTCCTGAACTTCCTTGAGAAGTGCTTCAGTCACAGGATCAGCTGGACGCTCTGTAAGATTCTTGATAAGGAGATTCCTTGTGGCAACAGCCGCAGTTAGCTTCTTGTACTGACTTTGGTCCTTTGACCTCTTCACTCCAGCTCTGATCTTCAACTCTGAGACCTCCCTCTGGGCTGCTGCCAGGGCTTCCTGTTGCTCTTTTGCATTAGCTTCCATCTGCTCAATCTTATCCTGAGTCCTTTTATCCTCCTGAGTGCGAGCTTCGGTGATCCTGACCCACCTAGCTTGACTCTCCTTTAGATACAAATCAGTCCTGGCCTTTTGGAACTGAGCTTCCTTGCAGGCATTCTTCAAGATCTGTTCTCCAGCCCTAGACTTCTTAATGTAATCCTCAGACTTCTCAATTCTAGCCAAATGCTCCACTTTCAACTTTTCCAGCCTCTCAATATCCAACCTTCCGTCACTCCTCTCCCAGAGGGTCTTCTGTAGAGCCTGAGTCAACTTCTCATTTGTCTCCTTCAATTTCTCAAACTCCTCTAAGCTGACAGTTGCTGGAGGTGGTGCTGTGGAAGGTCCAGGCATATCTTCAATAGTGAAAGGCATTCCAGAAATTTGAGCCCTGGCATGTGACCACTCATAGTACTGGGCAGAGGCTACATTATTGCATCTTCCAAGAATAGTTACTCCCTTAGTCTGCACATTGTCCCAGGCCCAGGCTGCCTGCCTGACAACAGCCAGATTAGGCTTGGTTTCAACATAAAGGGTCTCAGTCAAATCCTGTGCCCTAGGAGGGTGGACTAATGCATAGCCCAGTTGTCTTTTGAAAAGCAGAGGATTGTAATTGATGCAGCCCTTCACTCCAACCAGAGGCACATTGGGAAATTGCCCACAACTTGTAATGATGTCTCTGCCCTTAGTACTCTGAGTACACCATCCGATATCATCTGAGGTTAGAGCAACAAGCCTCCTAGCCCAGTTCTTCTGCTGGTGAGGGTTCAGGAATGCATCAGTCTTTGGCAAATGTCTGAGTAGCCAAGTATAGAACAAAGGTGCACAACATCTCACTAATCTCCCCCTTTGCTTTTCATTCCTTTGATGAACTGAGTAGTAAAGGTCTCCCAGTAAGGTGGGCACTGGGTTTCTCAGGATGAAAAGATGGACTGCATTCTTGCTGACAAATCTAGGCTCATCTGCAAAAAGTATGACCCCATATATGCTAAGGGCCAACAGGGCACAGACTGCCTTCCACTTCCCCAGGGAGGCCTTCAAACTAGCTTGAGAAGTTAAGAAATCCAGATGAAAACCAGGGATTCCAGCTTTAGATGTCAGGTTCTGCCCAATCAGAACTGGTTCCAGATGTAGTGCTTTTGCTATTTCCTCATTACTTGGGAAAGCCATTTCAGGGTTGAAGGGGACTCCACCCCTGATGGGTACACCAACCAAAGATGAATACTCCTCCAGCAAAGGTCCCAACTGGAAATTCTGAAATGTGAAGCACCTCAGAGGGGGATCATAGAACTGCAGGCAAGTATGTATCAGGCTCCTCTGTGAAGGGTCCAAATCCAATACCATATCAAGGATTCCTCCATAATGTTCTCTGAAATATGGTATGTGGTCTGGAGTAATCAGGGTCTGAATCCTCCTGATGCTGGCTAGCTCAGGCTCAAAGAAGTGATAGGAGATGTTACTTTTCTTAGGTGCCATGTTGCTGAAGACTGGGTGCTGATGATGATGACTGAGGACAACACTGAAGATAGGCCACTGATAGGCTGAGACTGAGGGTGCAGGTGACTGAATCAAGTGGCTGATTGCTGAAGCAAGTGCTGATGAAGATAGGTCTATGCTGAAGAAGGGGTCAAAAACCAAGCCAAAATGATAGGATGGATACCCTGAAAAACAAATAAACACATGTCAAAATGATGTAATGAGGATGTATGCAAATGATATGCAAGGGTTTGTGACTGAGCTGGATCTGATTAACTGCCTTGATATAGGTCCATGTATGCTCAAGAAATCCAGATGGAGGTTTATAAGTCCAGTAACCAAGGTGGGGGACTCAAATAAAGAGTCACATGTCCAAGGTTAAAAATCACAAGAACTGTTCCAAAATGGAGTACTCTTAATCAAACCAAGTAACAGGGTATGCTGAGGTCAAAGGGTACCTGCAAACCTGTAAACACCCCAACCCCCTCACAGGTGATGTTCTAGAACAAGGATCCTCAGACTTGGATCAGTTATGAGAAGTGTAAACACTTCCAACCCGGAGGTACAGTGTTTACAATAACCATAAAAGTTCCTCCTCTAATTCACCTCAGTTTCTGAAGGTCAATACTAAAGGTCATCCAGACTTAGCAGGCTTCCCAGATAGCTCTAGTACTGCAGGAAATCTGCAACACAAAGTTCTCAAGAAGAAACCCATATCTGAACCGTGTTTCATATTCCCGCACCAGACCGAGATGGAATGGGAAAGAACATGAACCACTCTAGCCTAGGTGTCACTCAGGTCCCAGGTATAGGACCTTATCTCTCAATAGAACACCCACCCACCAAAGCAAACAAACAGATCCAGCCAGCACAGTATGACAATATGATATATGCAAAACTATAGAGAAAGCAATAAAGTAACTGTACATAAAGCAAAAATAAAACAAATATACGAATGCAGATAACACATAACACCCCAGTAAACACAAATCAATCAAGCGCTAGGAGGAACCCACAAAAAGAACCAGAAGCCCTGGTTGCATTATAAGGGTCCCCAGCAGAGTCGCCAAGCTGTCGCTCCCTCTAAATGAAGCCGGGTCAAATAGGGTATAGACGCGAACGGTCGGCGAAAGGGACAATGAGAACACACAGGAGTGAACTCACTGGAGATGAATAGAGTCGCCAGCTAGGCATTTTTATCCCAAAGGAAAGGTAATGCTGCATAAACCTAGAAAGAGATGGATAAGACGGTTGCGAACCAGAGAGACTGAGAAAGGGGGTTGGTTACAACCTGGGAAGGTACTAGCACCCAGATTGTCCGCCGTACTCGACGGGATCCACGCTTAAAAGATTTGTGTTTTAAAGGGGTAGTGTCAGTGCAATCTGTGTATAAAAGAGCTGGAAAAGGATGTACCGGTGTCAGTGTAAAGTGTATAAGTGATGTGAAGTGTATAAGAGAAGTGTCAGTGCAAGGAAAAGAGTGAGATGCTCAAGATCATGAGGCTTAAAGAATAAAGCTAGAAAGAGGGGGAATATACAGAGACTTTTGTTTGATAACCGTTAAGTTATGCCTACGTATCCTCTCGTGCAATGAGGAAGTCAGAACACCGTAGTTCGTCCCAAAGAGACTGAAAGATGAATTGACTTGTGAACTGCTTACTTGTCTATGCTCAAGTGTATGATCTGTCTGGCACAGATGCAAACTGTCTTGCATTAGACGGACGAAGCAAGTTCTCGTTTATGAGTGAAGATGATGAGAAAAGAATCCCGAAGGAGACGATTATTGTTTGTTTTTGAGTTTTCAGTCTTTTACTGCTTTTGAGAATTTGTCATAAGTTAATGAGTTTAAGCCTAAACCAATGGATTTAGTAAACTCATCACATCTTCCCTCTGATTAGGGGTAATGAGAATACCTTAAGTGTGAAGTCAGATTCTCACACTTAATCACCTTTGGTGTAGGATTAAGATCATTATCCTATTTGTGATTATTTAGATGTTTTTGTCGTTTTTGTTTAGTGTTAAGTAATGAGGTTAAGCCATAATCAGGGATTAAACAGACTCATTACACCATCCTAATAGAAGGATAATAGATGAGAATGTTTAAGCTGAGGAAAGCTCCTCAACTTAATCCATGATTAGGGATTAAACTCATGACAAAACAAGCCTTTGATTAAGTGAATTTTATTCAATGGTGAGATGATGAAGTGATTTTTAGGGTTTGTAAGACAAACTTGAGGGGGACTTGTCCATTAACACTAGGGTTAGTCCTTCTTAACCAGTTAAGGAAGAAATAGAACCCTAATGCAAGGCCCAAGTTACAAGCTTGATGTCTTGATGATTATTAAGTGGATTGATTAAGAGACTTAAACACATCAAGGGTTTAACACTTAGGATTAAAGTTATACACTCCATCCTAATAGAAGGATGTAGGCATAAGCTTAATCACAAAGCCTTAAAGCCTTTAGGGTTTAGTCCCTGATTATGAGGTGAGGAGAGAAGACTCAAAGGAGACACAAAGGTAAAACTAAATGGGGGAGACTAATCAAAACCCTAATCATTGTCATGCTTGGTTGTTCCTAAGGTTTGTGAGGTTTACAAGAACAATCTTCAATGGAACCACTAGGAAGCAGATGAAAGGATCAGGAGAAGCAAAGCAACTTGCTTCATTCAAGAAGTCAAGTCACTTGAGGAAAGAAAAGTGAGAGAAAGAAGAATGAGCAAGCTCAATCTCAAACACAAACATAAATGCAGCAAGGATGCATAAAAAGAGATGAAGAGAAGTTATGAGAAGTGAAGGCAAATTCACTTCTCAAAGTCACTTACCACCTGAAAGGTTAGAAAAGAAATGCAATGCAATGCAAGATGAGATGAGATGACATGATGAGAAACAAAACCAGAAGCATACACATGATGTTAATGATGCTATGAGATGTTACAAACATGAGGCAGCGCATGGGGATGATCATACAAGCTTATGAATGCAAATGGAGCAAGTTAAGGACCATGAACATACATGAAAAGTTATGAAGTGCATATGTCATACAACATGGCAAATGCAAGATGAAATGATCAAACATGCTTTCAATATGTCTTATGATGTTCAATGAACCAAGTGGAGGCATGAAATGTCATGGGAAGTCATGTTATGCAAGCAAATGCAAGATGGATGCATATGAAAGCCCAAATTAGGGTTTATGAACAATACATCAAACAAAAACCAAAATCAGAAGCAAACAACATTACAAAAAATTGAAAATGCACTCAAAGGACCCCTAAACCTATACTAACTCACTGCCCAAAGGAGAGGTTTCAACTCTTAACCAAATTCAAGATATGATTTTCCTAAGTTTTTTAGGGTTTTAGGGTTCCTAAACAAGAAAATTACCAAACAAATGAAAAATGAAAGATCAAATCATGGCCATTTAATCTCACAAACTACATGCTAAACACAATGCAATGCAAAAAGAATCAAGGTCCAACTCTTTAGGGTTAGGCAGAAATGATTTTTTGAAGTTTGGATCAAAATAATGCATAAAAATGATTTTAATTCAATGAAAAATTCTCAAAATGCATCAATATCAAAAAAGAAATTTGGTTTGAAGGTTGGACAATGTTTCTAAATGTCTTAGAACATTTCATGAATTTTTTTGGTGATTTTTAAATGCCTAAAAGTATTTTTAATAAATTAATTTTCATTAATCAATTAAAAATAAACTTTTAAATATTTAAAAATACTTTTTAAATGCTAAAAATGAAAATAAAAATATTTTTGGGTATTAAAATTTAATGAAACTCTTGGCAAAAAGTTTCATAATTTTTAAATAATTTTTGCTATTTTAAATAAATTGGACAAAATAAAACAAAAGAAATGAATTAAAAATGAAATAAAAGGGAAGTATGCGCAATGGAGGGCTAGGATTCATTCTGGGGAAAGATTTGTTGACTGCGCGCGCAGATCAAAGGCTGAAATTCAAACTTGGTTAATCTCAATTATGAATTAATTAAATGTGATTAGGGTTTCTAATGGTGAATCTGGACCATACACACGCGCGCGAAGTCAACCTGGTCCAAGCATCCAACGCTCCATATTCAAATGTCCATTAATGACCTGATTAAAACCCTAATGATTTTCAGGTGGCCAGAGAAGACCTCCGGTCGTCTTCTCCGGTGGGAACCCCACCTGAAAATCCCTAAAATCCTCAAAACGCTACCGAAATGAAATCTAAACATACAGAAATGATTCCCACAACCCACTGAATCAAAACCCCAACACAAACATCATTTATATTTCCTCAAACTCATGAATCGAAACAAACAAAATTTTAGGGCAAGACTTTCAGAACACGATTACATCCTTGTTTTTCCACCATTTTCAAAACCAATGATATATTTATGATCAGGGAAGCATGAATAACAACTTAAGCACTTAAAAAAGGATTTCTGGAAAAAATGTTCTTGAGCTACCTGAGTTTCGAAGCTTTCAATCTTGCAACTTTCTGACCTCCCCTCTTTGTGAAATCCACTCCTTATGACCCCTTGATGATGTCTGGATGCTTAGAAGAAGTTTATGCTGGCTGGTTAGGGAGATTGAACAAGTTCTGTTCAAGCTCAGGTGAGAATGGTGTTTGTGATTCAGGCTGTTTCAGGCAAAGGTGAGGGGTTCTTTGTGACCAGGATGATGATTTGAGAAGGTTTGTGAAGTTTGTTCAAGTGTTTGTGGCCTGTATGAAGAGTTTCGAAGGCTTTGGCTTTGAGAGTGAAAAATGGAAAAACTCAGTTCCTGCTTGTTCCAGGCTTATGTCTTACTGGTTTGGGCTCAGTGAGGCATGGTGAGATGATTAGTGAAGTTTGTTTGAATGTTGGTGGCTTGAGGAATGAGATTCGAAGGCTTTTGCTTGAGGGAGTGAAAATGGGAATGTGATCCTAGGGCTTGTTTCAGGCTGGCCTCCTTTCTGAAATGGCTAGCATTTTCTTTGTATAAACAAATGCTATTGGTCAGTGGATGTGACTTGGCCTGCTGTGATAGGTGTGCTAGCTTTTGCAAAAAGTCCACTCTTGTGTAAGAGAAGCATGGGTTATGTTCTAGGCTAGTACAAGTGTGTGGGCTGGCGCAGCATGGTGAGGGGAAAGGCTAGGGTTGGTTCAGCAGCCAAGGCAACAAGTGGATGGAAGTGTTATGATGGTTTTGCAACTTGGTTCCCTTTTGGTTCATATGGAAAGATCTTGCTATACAAACCATGAAACATGAGAAACTCTTGGTCCATTCTGAACTTTAGGTCACATGTTATGTTTGTGTGATGGTTAGACATGAATTAGAAGTTACAAATGCCTTGGTACAAAGTTTTTGCAAGTTTTCCATTTGGTGCATATCTTGAAAATTAATGATTTTTGCCAACTTTGACACACCATAACTTTTGATCCAAAATGAATTAGGTCATGTTCTTGTACTTTTTGAAAAGATAAAGATCTAATCTACAACTTTCATGACCAAAGTTTTTCCATTTGAAGCATTTTTGGATCAAAAAGCAAGGGTTGAAAAAGTTGCATAAAATGACATTTCATTAAAAGTCAACCATGCCCTAAAAAGTCAATTTTGCAAAAACTTGTAATTCTTGAATATTGTGAACTTCAACCTTCTTCTATGATCAAATAAAAATCAAACACACTCAAAATGATGAAGATCACCCCTTGGTTGGGTCACTGGGGGCCTCAGATGCCCTGATTTTGCACTGACTTGTCTGAAAAGTCAACTCTTGATCAGATGACTTCCCCATGGAATTTCTTCATGAAAATTGATATGCATACTCCCTATACCATATAGAGACCAATAGAAACAAGAATGACCAAAAAATTTGGAGTTATGGCCTCTGAAACCAAAACCCTAATTTTAGGTCAACTGTGCAGTCAAACCTGGCTCTGCCTCCATACCAATCCCAGTCCTTGTGATTCTTTGGCATTCTTGACTGAGAGGATATAATATGATATTAGAACATACATGTACCCCTTTGAAGTGATTGATGACCTTTGGAGTGGCTCAAGAAGCTCTTGGATTGCTCAGATCACAAACCCTGGATGCAGATGACTTAGAACCAATGCAAAGACTCAAAATTGTGGTATGAGATGTTATGATTGTGTTTATGCATATGAAATGATCACAAGCCATGGTGAATGGGTGAGGGCAAATTTGGGGTGTTTACAAGAGGGATACTAATATTTATCTGATTAATGTGTATTCACCTTGTTCAAATTCTGAAAAAGAGAGAACTTTGGAATAATTTACTTCATTTGATTGGAACGCTTGCAGAAGGGGAATGAATCATCGGTGGCGATTTCAACGGTATTAAACGAAGGGGTGAAAAAGTTGGGAATGTTGTCCACAATGATAAGATTATGCTCAAATTCAAGGATTTTATTGATGCGTCTGGTTGTATTGATATACCAGTGGTGGATAATAAGTATACATGGTATAACGCCTCAGATAAAACTTTCAATAGGCTAGACAAATTTCTGATTTCCCCTGGTTTCACTATGCCAAACAAGACCTACGACATCACTTTTTTTGGCCTTTAAAAGCGTTGTCTAAGCTTGCGTTGTCGTAGGTAAAGACAACGCTTTTATTTAAGGAAAAAGTGCTTTTAAAGGCCTACTTTAGAAAGCGTTTTTTTACCTAAAAAGCGCTTTCTAAATGGGTCTTTAGACAGCGCTTTATAAAGCGCTGTCTAATGTATAAATATAACATTTTAATTTATTTTTGTATATACCTTTAGATAACGGTTTTAAGGTAGGAAGCACTGTCTAATGTATCCCTTTAAAAACATTTTTTCCTTAAAAGCGTTGTCTAATATATAAATATAAAATTTTAATTAGTTTTTGTATATATCTTTAGATAACGCTTTTTGGGAAAAAATGTTGTCTAATGTGGGCTTTTAGAAGGCGTTTTTTCCTTAAAAAGCGTTGTCTAAAGTATGCGTATAATATTTAAATAATTTTTTTATACACCTTTAGAGAGTGCTTTTGTCTGAAAAAGCGCTCTCTTTTGTTCCACTTTACACATCACTTTTTAAAGCGCTTTCTAATGTTTTTCTATAATTTTAACATTAGACAGCGCTTTTTCCAGAAAGCCCTGTCTTTTCTATACCTATAATTTAATTGGATATTTTTAAAAATCCAATTTTACCCATTTTTTTGCATAAACCTATATTAAACCTGTTATAATTCACATTTTCAGTCAGAAATCAAACTAATCAGAGACCATTTCCACTAAATCACATAATCCACAAATGATCATTTACATCTCAAAACTAATACCATTTCAATAATATACCACACTAATTCCATTTCAATCCAAAACTATTTATACAAATCAAGTCATTTACATTAATACCATTCACAAAATTGTACATAAAATAAACCATTCACAAAACTATACATTCACATATAAGTCCACTTATCCTATTGTCGTACCTCGAAAAATACGATTCTCGAAAATGCAATCGCGGCTGGGCAGACTTGGGAGTCGCCACCTAATTTTGATTTTTTTCCCAAAATAAGGAAAGGGAAAATATAGATAAAACTCGGGAAGAAAGGATAAAGACAAGGTGTTGCACCCCAAAATTTGCCCTCCCATAGTCAAGACAATATGTCCCAAGGTGTCCCAAAAGATTCACAAGGTTCACAAGGTATCTCAAGAGGTTCACAAGATTCACAAGGTTCACAATTAGTCAGAAAGTTTGACAATCCCCTCAGACAATGCATACTCCTAAGCAATGCATCCTAAACTAGGGTTTTGGATTTCATCAGGATAAATGGACTTTCAAGGCTTCAAGTGAGCCTCATAACATCCTACATGTCTTCAAGAATCCCTATGTCAAGTTTCAAGGCTTTCCCAAAAGGTTTGCTCAGTTAGATGATCAGATATGCAAAAATCAGTCAAAGTGGTTAAAAAGTCAAACTGAGGTCAACTGTGGTCAAACCAAAGTCAAACTTCATGATTTTTTGCCAACATCAAGTATATGAAGTAAAATTCATCATTTGATCAAGTTTTGATCATGACTCATCAAGGAGATTTCAGATCATCAAGAATCAGGAGTTTCTAAATTAGGGTTTTCACAGGAAAAGTCAACTGAACTTTGACTAGTCATAAATTTCACATGCTTCATCAAATTTTTTCCATCCAAAGCTCATTTTGAAGTAAATTGAATTCTCTACAACTTTGTGTCTCACAAGCCAGGCCCAAAAATGCTTCATTTGGAAGGTATGAACTAAGACATTATAGGTCATTTCAAAAGTCAACGAAAAGTCAACATCTTCCAAAGGGCATAACTTGAAAATGGTAAAGGATATGGACATGAGACCAAAGAGGTTGGTTATAGGACTCTCTAAGCTTTCCAAAATGTCCAAGAACACCTTCATAGCCTTAAAATTGAGGGATTTGTGCCTTTGCAAAGTTGGGAAATGTTTGGGAGGTTTGTGGAGCAAATGAGGTCTTAAAACCAAATTTTGCCAAATGGGTGTAAACACCCCAAATTTGCCCTCACCCATTCACATCATGACTTGTGATCATTTCATATGCATAAACTCAATCATAGCATCTCATATCACATTTTTGATTCACTGCATTGGTTCAAAGTCATCTGCATCTAGGGTTTGTGATCTGAGCAATCTAAAAGCTTCTTGAGCCACTCCAAAGGTCATCAATCACTTCAAAGGGGTCCATGTATGTTCAAACATCATATATATCCCCTCAAAGTCAAGAATGTCAAAGAATCACAAGAACTGAAAATGGCATGGAAGCAGAGCCAAGTTTGACTGCACAGATGACCCAAAATTAGGGTTTTGGTTTCAAAGGCCAAAACTCCAATTTTTTTGGTCATTCTTGTTTATATTGGTCTCTATATGGTATGGGGAGTATGCATATCAATTTTCATGAAGAAATTCCTTGGGGAAGTCATCTGATCAAGAGTTGACTTTTCAAGCAAGTCAGTGCAAAATCAGGGCATCTGAGGCCCTCAATGACCCAGCCAAAGGGTGTTCTTCATCATTTTGATTGTATATGATCTTTATTTGATCATAGAAGAAGTTGGAAGTTCACAAAATTGAAGAATTTCAAGTCTTTTGCAAAGTTGACTTTTTGGGAAAGTTTGACTTTTAATGAAATTGCCATTTTAGGAAACTTTTTCAACCTTTACTTTTTGATTCAAAAATGCTTCAAATGGAAAAACTTTGGTCATGAAAGTTGTAGAATAGATCATTCCCTTTTCAAAAAGTACAAGAACATGACCTAAATCATTTTGAATCAAAAGTTATGGCTTGTCAAATTTGGCTAAAATCACAAAATTTGAAGTTTTCTACCAAAGAGGCAAAGTTGCAAATTCACTTGTCAAGGCAAATTGAGCTATCAAATGGACTTCTAAACTTCACAACATGATCACATGACCTCTAAAATTCAGAATGGGCCAAAGAACTTTGCATTTTCATGCCTTGAACTTCATGAATTCACAAAGGGGCCAAACCTTGTGCAAATTGCAAAACATGTCATAAACCTTGATCAACTTGCTGATTTATCTCATAAACAATTCCATGGACCTCCTTAAACTCAGCTGAGCAAGGACAAGCCAATGAGCTAGCTACACCATTGCCCATGCCTCAAGTACACAACTTTTGACTTTTTGGCAAGAACACCCATACCAATCCCACAGTGACACAACAACTCTCTGCCCAATCCAAACTTTACAAACACATCCCAAGGATTCATTCTCATAACACACACAAGCCTGAAAGATCCAAGAACACAGCATACTCAAAAATCCTCTCATTTGCAAAAGCCTTCGAATCTCTTGATTCAGCCATCAAACCTTCAAACTTTTTTCACCATTCAACTCCATAAACCTTGCTGATCATTTCCCTACCCTCATTTGCCCTAAAACCTCCACAATCAAAAACACGATTTTCACATTTCATGAACTGAGATTCTGCAAACTCTCTCCAGAGGCTATTTAAACTCCAACCAAGCATTGCAAGCTTCTTAGGAGGTTCTTTGGAGTGGATTTGAAGCAAAGAACTGGCCAGAAAGTCCCTGATTCGAAAGCTCAAGCTCAGGTAGCCATGGCATTTATTTTTCCAAAACTCTCATTTTATGTTATAGAATGATTCTACATGCCTCACTGATCACCATGATGTTTTTATTTTTGAAAATAGTTGAGTATTGAGCATGTATTGATCTTCTGAAATTCCTGCCATTTTTTCCGTTTTGCTTCGATTCATGATTTTGAGTTTGAATAAATGATTTTTGGTGAGTGATTCTTGTTAGGGATGTTATGGGGGTCATTTCTGGAAAGTTAGAGGGCTTGGGGATGCGTAGGGAGTGAGATAGCATAAGTGACCTGCCGGAGAAGATGACCGAAACACTGTTCCGGTCATCTAAAAGTCATTAGGGTTTCTGATTAGGGTTTAATCATAATTAGGGGATTTTGAATGCCAGCCCTTGGATATGGCGCCAAGTCAATTCGCGCGTGTGTATGTTTGAATTCCAGCCATTGATCTTGCTGACTTTTCTATTTTTCAGTTTTATTTCATTTTTATTTCATTTAATTGCATTTGTTTTCTACATTTTATTTAAAATAGTAAAAATCATTCAAAAATTCTGAAATTTTTTATATAATCTTTTATTAATTTTCAGAAACCAAAAACATTTTTATTTTTATTTTTTGCATTAAAAAATATTTTTAAATCATTTAAAAGTTTATTTTTAATTAATTAATGAGAATTAATTAATTAAAAATACTTTTAGGTATTTAAAAATCACAAAAAAATTCATGAAACCTTTAAAATCATTTAGAAACATTGTCCAACTCTCAAACCAAATTTCTTTTTTGATCTTGATGTCTTTTGACAATTTTTCATGGAATTAATTTCATTTCAAGGCAATATTTTGTTCCAAACTTCCAAAATTCATTTCTGCCTAACCATTGAGAGTTGGACTTTGATTCTTTTTGCATTGTGTCTTGCATATCATGTAGTTTGTAGGTTTAAATTGGAATGATTTGATTTTGCATTTTCAATTTGTTTGACATTTTTCTTGACAAGGTACCTTAAAACCCTAGCAATCTTAGGAAATTCATAACCCTCACTAGGTTAAGAGTTAGAACCCCTCCTTTGGGCAGTGAGTTTGTATAGGTTTAGGGTTCCTTTGAATGCATTTTCAATTTTTTATCTTGATGTTTGCTTCTGGTTTTGGTTTTTTGTTTTGATGCATTGATCATAAACCCTAATTTGGGCTTCCTTTTGCATTCATCTTGCATTTGCTTGCATACCATGACTTGCCATAGCATTTTGTTCATCCATTTGATTCACTAGACATCTTAAGACATGTTAGAAGCATGTTTGATCATTGCATCTTCCATTTACCATGTTGTATGTCATTTGCATTTCATAACTTTTCATGTATGATCAGGGTTTTAAGCATGCTTATTTTGCATCCATATGTTTGTATGATCATCCCCATGCCTTGTTTCATGTTTGTATCATCCCATAGCATAATTATCATCATACTTGTGCTTCTGGTTTTGGTTTGCATCATGCCATTCCATCTCATTTTGCATTGCACTGCATTCCTTTCACTAACTTTTCAGGTGGTAAGCCATTTTGAGAAGTGAATTTGCCTTCACTTCTCACAACTTATTTTCATCTCCTCTTATGCACCCTTGCTGCATTTTGCTTTGTGTTTGAGATTGAGCTTGCTCTTTATTTTTCTCCTTACTTTCTTTCCTCAAGTGACTTGTCTTCTTAAATGAAGCAAGTTACTTTGCTTCTCTTTGCTCCTTTCATCTGCTTCCTGGTGGTTCCTCTGAAGATCTTTCTTGTAAACCTCACAAACCTTAGGAACAACCAAGCATGACAATAATTAGGGTTTTGATTAGTCCCCCCTTTAGATTTTGCCTTTGTGTCTCTTTGAGTCTTCTCTTCTCACCTCATAATCAGGGACTAAACCCTAAAGGCTTTAAGGCTTTGTGATTAAGCTTATGCCTGCATCCTTCTATTAGGATGGAGTGTATAACTTTAATCCTAAGTGTTAAACCTTTAATGTGTTTAACTCCTCTAATCAATCCATCTAATAATCATCAAGACATCAAGCTTGTAACTTGGGCCTTGCATTAGGGTTCTAATTCTTCCTTAATTGGTTAAGAAGGACTAACCCTAGTGTTAATGGACAAGTCCCCCTCAAGTTGTCTTACAAACCATAAAACTCACTTCTTCATCTTATCATTATTTAAAATCCACTTAATAAAGGCTTTGTTTTGTCATGAGTTTAATCCCTAATCATGGATTAAGTTGAGGAGCTTTCCTCAACTTAAACATTCTCATCTATTATCCTTCTATTAGGATGGTGTAATGAGTCTGTTTAATCCCTGATTATGGCTTAACCTCATTACTTAACACTAAACAAAAACAACAAAAACATCTAAATAATCACAAGTAGGTTAATGATCTTAACCCTATATCAAAGGTGATTAAGTGTGAGAAGCCGACTTCACACTTAAGGTATTCTCATTACCCCTAATCAGAGGGAAGATGTGATGAGTTTACTAAATCCATTGGTTTAGGCTTAAGCTCATTAACTTATGACAAATTCTCAAAAGCAATAAAAGACTGAAAACACCAAAAAAAACAAACAATAATCGTCTCCTTCGGGATTCTTTTCTCATCATCTTCACTCACAAACGAGAACTTGCTTCTTCCATCTAAATGCAAGACAGTTTGCACCTGGGCCAGACAGGTCATACACTTGAGCATAGACAAGTAAGCAGTTCACAAGTCAATTCACCTTTCAGTCTCTTTGGGTCGAACTACGGTGTTCTGACTTCCTCATTGCACGAGAGGATACGTAGGCATAACTTAACAGTTATCGAACAAAAGTCTCTGTATATTCCCCCTCTTTCAGCTTTATTCTTTCAGCCTCATATTCTTGAGCATTTCATTCTTGTTCCTGCACTGACACTGTATATATTACACTTTGCACTTCTTTTACACTGACACCTGTACATCTCTTCCAGCTATTATACACAAACTGCACTGACACTACCCCTTTAAAACACAAATCTTTTAATCGTGGATCCCGTCGAGTACGACGGACAATCTGGGTGCTAATACCTTCCCAGGTTGTAACCAACCCCCTTTCTCAGTCTCTCTGGTTCGCAACCGTCTTATCCATATCTTTCTAGGTCTATGCAGCATTACCTTTCCTCCGGGATAAAAATGCCTAGCTGGCGACTCTTTTCATTCCCTGTGAGTTCACTCCTGTGTGTTCTCACATCCTCCTTTCGCCGACCGTTCGCGTCTGTACCTCATTCGAGCCCGGTCTCGTCTTTTGGGAGTGACAGCTTGGCGACTCTGCTGGGGACCCTTATACTGTAACCAGGGCTTCTGGTTCTTTTTGTGGGTTCCTCCTAGCGCTTGTTTGATTTGTGTTTACTGGGGTGTTATGTGCTATTTGTGTTTGTATATTTGCTTTATGTACAATTGTTTTATTGCTTTCTTTATAGCTTTGCATATATCATACTGTCATACTGTGCTGGCTGGATCTGGTTTTGTTGCTTTGGTGGGTAGGTGTTCTATTGAGAGTTGAGGTCCTATACCTGGGACCTGAGTGACACCTAGGCTAGAGTGGTTCATGTTCTTTCCCATTCCATTTCGGTCTGGTGATGGAATATGAAACACAGTTCAAATATGGGTTTCTTCTTGAGAACTTTGTGCTACAGATTTCCTGTAGTGCTAGGGCTATCTGGGAAGCCTGCTAAGTCTAGATGACCTTTAGTATTGACCTTCAGAAATTGAGGTGAATTAGAGGAGGATTTTTTATGGTTATTGTAAACACTGTACCTCCGGGTTAGAAGTGTTTACACTTCTCATAACTGATCCAAGTGTGAGGATCCTTGTTTTAGAACATCACCTGTGAGGGGGTTGGGCTGTTTACAGGTTTGCAGGTACCCTTGACCTCAGCATACCCTGTTACTTTGTTTTGATTAAGAGTACTCCATTTTGGAACAGTTCTTGTGATTTTAACCCTGGACATGTGACTCTTTATTTGAGTCCCCCACCTTGGTTACTGGACTTATGAACCTCCATCTGGATTTCTTGAACATACATGGACTTATATCAAAGCAGCAATCAGATCCAGCTTGATCACAAACCCTTGCATATCATTTGCATACATCATCATTGCATCATTTAACATTTGCTTATTTGTTTTTCAGGGTATCCATACTATATTTTGGCTTGGTTTTGACCCCTTCATCAGCATAGACCTATCTTCATCAGTATCTGCCTCAGCTATCCCCATCAGCTACCTGCTTCAGTCACTTGCATCACTAGCATCAGCCTGTCAGTGGCCCATCTTCAGTATTATTCTCCATCATCAGCATCTGTCTCAGCTCTTCTTCAGCAACATGGCACCTAAGAAGAGCAACATCTCCTACCATTTCTTTGAGCCTGAGCTAGCTGGCATCAAGAAGGTCCAGGCCCTGATTACTCCAGACCATATACCACTATTCCGAGAACATTATGGAGGCATCCTTGATGTGGTTATGGATTTGGACCCTTCCCAGAGGAGCTTGATTCATACTTGCCTGCAGTTCCATGATCCTCCTCTGAGGTGCTTCACATTTCAGGATTTTCAGTTGGGACCCTTGTTGGAAGAGTATTCATCACTGATTGGTGTACCTGTCAGGGGTGGTGTCCCTTTCAACCCTGAGATGACTTTTCCTAGTAATGAAGAAGTGGCAAAGGCACTATATCTGGAACCTTGTCTGATTGGGCAGAATATGACTACCAAGGCTGGAATCTCTGGTCTACACTTGGATTTCTTGACTTCTCAGGCCATCCTGAAGGCCTCCTTGGGAGAATGGAAGGCAGTCTGTGCTTTGTTGGCCCTCAGCATATATGGGGTTATACTTTTTGCAGACGAGCCTAAATTTATTAGCAAGAATGCAATCCACCTTTTCATTCTGAGGAACCCAGTGCCCACCTTACTGGGAGATTTCTACTACTCTGTTCACCAAAGGAATGAAAAGCAGAGAGGAAGATTGGTGAGGTGCTGTGCTCCCCTGTTCCATACCTGGTTGCTCAAACACTTGCCCAAGACTGGTGCATTTTTGAATCCTCACCAGCAGAGGAACTGGGCTAGAAGACTCATTGCTTTGACCTCAGATGACATCAGGTGGTGCACTCAGAGCACCAAGGGTAGGGACATCATTACTAGTTGTGGGCAGTTCCCCAATGTACCCCTGATAGGAGTGAAGGGTTGCATCAACTACAACCCTCTGCTATTCAAAAGACAATTGGGCTATGCATTGGTCCACTCTCCTAGAGCACAAGACTTGGCTGAAACCCTTTATTGTGAGATTAAGCCTAATCTGGCTATTGTCAGGCAAGCATCCTGGGCTTGGGACAATGTCCAGACCAAGGGAATGGCCATTCTGGGGAGATGCAACAATGTGGCTTCAGCACAGTATTATGAGTGGTCTCATGCTAGGGCTCAGATCTCTGGGATGCCTTTCATCATTGAGGATGCACCTGGACCATCCACAACACCACCTCCAGCTACTGTCAGCTTAGAAGAGTTTGAGAAATTGAAAGAAAGGAATGAGAATCTGACTCAGGCTCTACAGAAGACCCTCTGGGAGAGGAGTGATGGTCGGCTGGACATTGAAAGGTTGGAAAAGCTAAATGTGGAGCATCTAGCCAGGATTGAGAAGTCAGAAGACTACATCAAGAAGTCAAGGGCTGGAGAGCAGATCTTGAAGAATGCCTGCAAGGAAGCTCAGTTCCAGAAGGCCAGGACTGATTTGTATCTGAAAGAGAGTCAAGCTAGGTGGGTCAGGATCACCGAAGCTCGTACTCAGGAAGATAAGAGGACTCAGGACAAGATTGAGCAGTTGGAGGCTAGTGCAAAGGAGCAACAGGAAGCCCTGCTAGCAGCCCAGAGAGAGATCTCAGACCGTTCGCCGACCATTCGCGTCTGTACCTCATTCGAGCCCGGTCTCGTCTTTTGGGAGTGACAGCTTGGCGACTCTGCTGGGGACCCTTATACTGTAACCAGGGCTTCTGGTTCTTTTTGTGGGTTCCTCCTAGCGCTTGTTTGATTTGTGTTTACTGGGGTGTTATGTGCTATTTGTGTTTGTATATTTGCTTTATGTACAATTGTTTTATTGCTTTCTTTATAGCTTTGCATATATCATACTGTCATACTGTGCTGGCTGGATCTGGTTTTGTTGCTTTGGTGGGTAGGTGTTCTATTGAGAGTTGAGGTCCTATACCTGAGACCTGAGTGACACCTAGGCTAGAGTGGTTCATGTTCTTTCCCATTCCATTTCGGTCTGGTGCGGGAATATGAAACACAGTTCAAATATGGGTTTCTTCTTGAGAACTTTGTGCTACAGATTTCCTGTAGTGCTAGGGCTATCTGGGAAGCCTGCTAAGTCTAGATGACCTTTAGTATTGACCTTCAGAAATTGAGGTGAATTAGAGGAGGATTTTTTATGGTTATTGTAAACACTGTACCTCCGGGTTAGAAGTGTTTACACTTCTCATAACTGATCCAAGTGTGAGGATCCTTGTTTTAGAACATCACCTGTGAGGGGGTTGGGCTGTTTACAGGTTTGCAGGTACCCTTGACCTCAGCATACCCTGTTACTTTGTTTTGATTAAGAGTACTCCATTTTGGAACAGTTCTTGTGATTTTAACCCTGGACATGTGACTCTTTATTTGAGTCCCCCACCTTGGTTACTGGACTTATGAACCTCCATCTGGATTTCTTGAACATACATGGACTTATATCAAAGCAGCAATCAGATCCAGCTTGATCACAAACCCTTGCATATCATTTGCATACATCATTATTGCATCATTTAACATTTGCTTATTTGTTTTTCAGGGTATCCATACTATATTTTGGCTTGGTTTTGACCCCTTCATCAGCATAGACCTATCTTCATCAGTATCTGCCTCAGCTATCCCCATCAGCTACCTGCTTCAGTCACTTGCATCACTAGCATCAGCCTGTCAGTGGCCCATCTTCAGTATTATTCTCCATCATCAGCATCTGTCTCAGCTCTTCTTCAGCAACATGGCACCTAAGAAGAGCAACATCTCCTACCATTTCTTTGAGCCTGAGCTAGCTGGCATCAAGAAGGTCCAGGCCCTGATTACTCCAGACCATATACCACTATTCCGAGAACATTATGGAGGCATCCTTGATGTGGTTATGGATTTGGACCCTTCCCAGAGGAGCTTGATTCATACTTGTCTGCAGTTCCATGATCCTCCTCTGAGGTGCTTCACATTTCAGGATTTTCAGTTGGGACCCTTGTTGGAAGAGTATTCATCACTGATTGGTGTACCTGTCAGGGGTGGTGTCCCTTTCAACCCTGAGATGACTTTTCCTAGTAATGAAGAAGTGGCAAAGGCACTATATCTGGAACCTTGTCTGATTGGGCAGAATATGACTACCAAGGCTGGAATCTCTGGTCTACACTTGGATTTCTTGACTTCTCAGGCCATCCTGAAGGCCTCCTTGGGAGAATGGAAGGCAGTCTGTGCTTTGTTGGCCCTCAGCATATATGGGGTTATACTTTTTGCAGACGAGCCTAAATTTATTAGCAAGAATGCAATCCACCTTTTCATTCTGAGGAACCCAGTGCCCACCTTACTGGGAGATTTCTACTACTCTGTTCACCAAAGGAATGAAAAGCAGAGAGGAAGATTGGTGAGGTGCTGTGCTCCCCTGTTCCATACCTGGTTGCTCAAACACTTGCCCAAGACTGGTGCATTTTTGAATCCTCACCAGCAGAGGAACTGGGCTAGAAGACTCATTGCTTTGACCTCAGATGACATCAGGTGGTGCACTCAGAGCACCAAGGGTAGGGACATCATTACTAGTTGTGGGCAGTTCCCCAATGTACCCCTGATAGGAGTGAAGGGTTGCATTAACTACAACCCTCTGCTATTCAAAAGACAATTGGGCTATGCATTGGTCCACTCTCCTAGAGCACAAGACTTGGCTGAAACCCTTTATTGTGAGATTAAGCCTAATCTGGCTATTGTCAGGCAAGCATCCTGGGCTTGGGACAATGTCCAGACCAAGGGAATGGCCATTCTGGGGAGATGCAACAATGTGGCTTCAGCACAGTATTATGAGTGGTCTCATGCTAGGGCTCAGATCTCTGGGATGCCTTTCATCATTGAGGATGCACCTGGACCATCCACAACACCACCTCCAGCTACTGTCAGCTTAGAAGAGTTTGAGAAATTGAAAGAGAGGAATGAGAATCTGACTCAGGCTCTACAGAAGACCCTCTGGGAGAGGAGTGATGGTCGGCTGGACATTGAAAGGTTGGAAAAGCTAAATGTGGAGCATCTAGCCAGGATTGAGAAGTCAGAAGACTACATCAAGAAGTCAAGGGCTGGAGAGCAGATCTTGAAGAATGCCTGCAAGGAAGCTCAGTTCCAGAAGGCCAGGACTGATTTGTATTTGAAAGAGAGTCAAGCTAGGTGGGTCAGGATCACCGAAGCTCGTACTCAGGAAGATAAGAGGACTCAGGACAAGATTGAGCAGTTGGAGGCTAGTGCAAAGGAGCAACAGGAAGCCCTGCTAGCAGCCCAGAGAGAGATCTCAGAGTTGAAGATTAGAGCTGGTGTGAAGAGGTCAAAGGACCAGAGTCGACACAAGAAGTTAACTGCAGCTGTTGCTACCAGGAATCTTCTTATCAGGAACCTCACAGAGCGTCCGGCTGATCCTGTGACTGAAGCACTTCTAAAGGAAGTTCAGGAGGATGAGTTTGGTCTTGGTGTCTGACTTTTGCTTGTTGTTGCTTTCATTTCATTGTACTTTCCCTTTTTATGTTGGAATTTGACCCCTTAGGGGGCATGTATTGTAAAAAACAAACTATGTATCATTCACTTTTTGTAATATATGTATTGGTTTGTTTTATCTGGGTTCTTTCAAGCAACGTCAAAAGCATCTTCCTCAGGGGTCTGGAAAGGTCAAAACCGAGTGCCAAGCCGGATACCTTGGAAACAAATAAGCATACTGCATTGCATACTAACCTTTGTTTGTTTTGTAGGTTTGTTTTGTTTTTTGTTACTAACTCTGTTGTGACTTCAGGAACTATTGCTCGACGTCGGGTGTTTCCACTCAACCGTCCACATAGATATCCTACCCGCAACAACCTTCCGGGTATACAGATGGACCAAGTACAACAGGACCTCACAGAGGTCAGGACCCAAATGGCCAATGAGAGACTGGAAATGAGGAATCAGATGACCCAGTTTATGGAGGTGATGAATGGATTGGCACAAAGCCAAGAGAGATTAAGGGCTTTAGTAGAGAGGCAGACTCAGGAAGACCCCCATCTAGGGACTGGTGGGACAAGCAACAATGAGAGGGTCCAGCCTCATATCAACCCACCGGTATTTGGACCCCACCTTCATCCAGAGATCAACATCCCTGCTAATGTACAAGGGAATGCTACTACAGGCAGAGTGCTGCAAGAAGACCCCCAGGAAGATCAGTTCACAGTAATGGGAGCTGGGGATGAAGCCTATGACAGAAGGCTAGATGAAATTGCTGAAAAATTAAGGTCCTTGGAGTCTCAAAACTCCTTGGGTTTTGATGTCATGGACATGGGCTTAGTGGACGGGGTCAGGATTCCCCACAAGTTTAAACCTCCGTGCTTTGAGAAGCACAATGGAACTTCCTGTCCGCGAACCCACTTACAATCCTTTTTGGGGAGGCTGAAGGCATATACCATGGATGAAAAGCTATGGATGTTTTATTTTGAGGATAGCTTAACAGGAGCTTCAAGGGAATGGTACTCTCATTTGACTAGAGCAACCATCAGGTGCTGGAAGGACCTGGCTGAGGCCTTCATTAGACAATACTAGTACAACTTGGATATGGCTCCCAACAGGACCCTCCTGATGGGAATGTCACAATCATCCAGAGAAAGCTTCCGGGAGTATGCCCAGAGGTGGAGACAGCTTGCTGCTGCTGTCCAGCCACCCATGTCGGAGAGGGAGATGGCCGACATGTTTATGAACACCCTTCAAGGGACATACATTGATAGGCTAGCTGCCTTTTCTTCCACCAGCTTCGCAGATGTAGTAATAGCTGGAGAAAGAATTGAGAGCCTATTAAAGATGGGAAAAATTTCTGACAACGGTGCAAGCTCGTCCAGCAACCCAAGAAAGCCTTTTGTAGGCCCAAGAAGAACTGGTGAGACTAATGCTATCCATACCAGCAGGGGCAGACCCCAGTACGTTCATAGGTCAGTGGCAGTTGTCACCATTCCCGCTCCAATTCATCCACAACCAGCATATCAACCACAACAACAAAATTACCAGCAACAAACTCAGTATCCTCCTCAGAGAAACTACAACAATAACAACAGCAACAATCAGCAAAGACCATTTCAACAGAGACCTTCTCAGGCCAATAGGGTGATTGATCCGATCCCTATGCCTTATGCCACATTATTGCCACAACTCCTGAAACTCAACCTGGTTGAGCTAAGGACATTGGCACCTCCAGATCCTGCCAGTCTACCCAGAAATTATGATGCCAGCGCCAGATGTGCTTTTCACTCAAATGCACCCGGCCACAGTACAGAGAAGTGCAGAGCTTTGCACATGAAAGTACAGGATCTAGTGGATTCCAAAGCTCTAAACTTTGCACCCCCACCAAATGTCAACAAAAACCCTATGCCCAACCACGGAGGACCCAGAATCAATGCTATTGAGGAAGATAAGCCGTCTTACTTAATAACTTGTGTGGGACAGATTCGGACACCCTTGGTAGAGATTAAAGCTCAACTCCTTGAATGTCAGATGTTCCCTGGATGTGAGCTAGGATGTGCTTATTGCAACATTTCAGTGAATGGGTGTGATAACTTGAGAGATGGCATAGATGGTCTCATCCAGAGTGGCCTGCTTCAAATCACAACATCAATACCTACAAATCCAGCAATCTCCTTAACAACAATTCCCGAGTCTTCTACAACTTCAACAACAATTGTTCCCAACAACTCTTCAATCTCATCAACAAATGCTTCATCTGTTACTTCAACGGACCAAATATCAGCAAACATCCCTTCTACAACTTCAGCACCCCTTCATTCAGAACCTCCTACAACAGCAACACCCATCCAGTCAACAGTGTCTCCTACAACATCAACAACAAACAATGAAAGTGTCTCAACGGTTACAATTTATTATGATCCTGCAAATGATTCTGCCTACAACTCACAAAATGCCATTCCTATCAGAGCACCGGTCACAATATACTATGATCCACATACTATCATGGTCCCTTCTACAGCTGCTATCAGTCCAGTCACTATCACAGTGCCTGGGCCAGTACCTTATGAAAGCAGTAATGCCATCCCTTGGCATTACGGCTCCGATCTATACTGCGAAGGACAGAAAATCACTTTGGAATCATCAACTTCTTCACCACAAATAGACAATGTGGGGGGAGGCGGAGGCTTCACTCGAAGCGGACGTCTCTTTGCCCCGCAAATTCCAAAACCCATTGCTGAAGCAGAAGCTGCTGCCAAGGCAAAAGGGAAGAGCATGGTGCAGGAAGAACAAGTTGTTAAAGAAGCTTTGAAAACCCCTTTTGATCAAGAGGTTGATGAATTCATGAGAATCATCAAGAAAAGTGATTACAAGATAGTGGACCAGCTTCACCAGACACCTTCCAAAATCTCCATTTTATTATTGCTAATGTGCTCCGAGGCTCACCGGAATGCACTACTAAAAGTCTTGCACGCAGCTTATGTGCCAGAGGAGATTACCGTCAATCAGTTGGAAGCTGTAGTTGGAAATGTCAACGCTAGTAATGGACTAGGATTTACCAACACTGATTTGACAACGGAAGGCCGCAACCACAACAAGGCTTTGCACATTACCATGGAGTGTAAGGGTGCAGTTCTTTCTCATGTACTGGTAGACACAGGATCGTCCCTCAATGTCTTACCTAAAAAAGCCCTTGTAAAGCTGGAGTATGAAGGATTGGAATTACGCCCCAGTAACTTGGTAGTGAGAGCCTTTGACGGCTCTAAGAGATCAGTTCTAGGAGAAATTGAGTTGCCCGTAACGATTGGCCCACAGACTTTCAAAACGACCTTCTTCGTGATGGACATTCAGCCGGCCTACAGCTGTTTGTTGGGTAGACCTTGGATTCATGCCGCTGGCGCAGTTACGTCTACCCTTCACCAGAAGTTAAAATTCGAGTGGGAGGGCCAAGTCGTTACTATTTGTGGAGAGGAAGATATTTTTGTTAGCCATCTGGCTACATACAAATACATTGAGATGGATGGGGAGATCCACGAAACTATGAGTCAAGGGTTTGAGGCCTTGAACATAAATGAAGCGTCCGCTGTACCTGAAACCTCAATGACATCTTATCAACAAGCCCGGAAGGTTGTTGAAGAAGGAACCGCTCAAGGCTGGGGCAAGCTGTTGCCCGTGGAAAAGAAAGAGGACAGATTTGGGTTAGGTTACAAACCAACTCAACAAGATCAAGTAGAGGCTGCTAAGAAGCCCAATTTTGTCAGTGGGGGGATGCTCACCCCAGATGCAGTGAACTACTTGGAAGACGAGGATGAAAGCGACCGCAACCTGGAGAGTTGGATACGTCCAAGAATCCCGGGGAGCAGTATCTCAAACTGGTCTTCCCAGGAAATTATAAGGGTTACTCCTGCAGAGTAATTATTATTTCCTGTATTTTAAGCATGCATCAAGTCTTGCATCTTGCCCAAGATGACAAGACTCATTTTGTAATCGGGCCATCTGTAATTTTGTGCAAATAGATCAATCAATGATAATCAGACATCTTTTGCAAATGAGTCTTTTTTCTTTTCCGCTCACTGTTTTTTCCATTTTTCTTTTTGTACAAAAATAAATGGCAATGTTTTCAAAATGACAACTTTATTTCACTTTTTCTAAAACAAGATTAAAATCAATCACTAAAATGAACAAACTGAACCCTTGCAGAGAGTACCTTCCAGACCGCACCGACAACCGCACGGCTATGACTTCGTATGACTTTGACAATCCTATCAATCAAGCTGATGAAGGGGTTGAAGAAGATTATGAACTTCCTGAAGAGCTAGCCAGGTTGTTAAGGCAAGAGGAGAAGGTTATCACTCCTCATCAGGAGGAGGTCGAAACGATTAATCTTGGTACGGATGAAGATGTGAAAGAAGTCAAGATCGGGGCCTGCTTACAAGACTCAGTGAAGAGACAACTGATTGACCTGCTTCAGGAATATGTGGATGTGTTTGCTTGGTCTTATCAAGATATGCCAGGGTTGGACACCGATATTGTTATGCACAAGCTGCCTTTAAGAGAAGATTGCCCACCAGTTAAACAAAAACTGCGCCGTACCCGCCCAGACATGGCAATGAAAATCAAAGAAGAGGTACAAAAGCAATGGGACGCCGGGTTCCTTGCTGTGACTAGTTATCCGCCGTGGGTTGCTAATATAGTACCTGTGCCTAAGAAAGACGGCAAGGTAAGGATGTGTGTTGACTACCGGGATCTGAACAGAGCCAGCCCGAAAGATGACTTCCCATTACCTCACATTGATGTATTGGTTGATAATACAGCTCAGTTCTCGATGTTCTCCTTCATGGACGGATTTTCAGGATACAATCAGATCAAGATGTCACCTGAAGACATGGAGAAGACAACCTTCATCACACCCTGGGGCACGTTCTGTTACAAGGTGATGCCATTCGGACTGAAGAATGCAGGTGCAACATATCAACGGGCTATGGTAACATTATTCCACGATATGATCCATAAAGAAATCGAATGTTATGTGGATGACATGATTGCCAAGTCCCTCACGGAAGAAGACCACCTGGTAAATTTGCTGAAGCTATTCAAGCGTCTGAGGAAGTACCAACTGAAGTTGAACCCCAACAAATGCACATTCGGGGTGCGTTCGGGTAAGCTGCTGGGATTTATTGTGAGCGAGAAAGGGATTGAAGTTGACCCTGATAAAGTCAAAGCCATTCAAGAAATGCCTTCACCGAAGTCTGAAAAAGAAGTTCGGGGGTTTCTGGGTAGATTGAACTATATTTCACGGTTCATATCTCACCTTACAGCAACCTGTGAACCTTTGTTCAAGTTGTTAAGAAAAGAACAAACGGTCAGGTGGAACGAAGACTGCCAGAGGGCTTTTGACAAGATCAAGGAGTACTTACAAGAGCCTCCAATCCTTATGCCTCCAGTTGAAGGAAGACCTCTAATCATGTACTTGACAGTATTAGAAGAGTCAATGGGGGTGTGTGTTGGGCCAGCATGACGAGTCTGGTCGAAAAGAGTATGCAATATACTACCTAAGCAAAAAGTTTACCGACTGTGAACAACGTTATTCACTGCTCGAGAAAACTTGCTGTGCTTTAGCGTGGGCTGCTCGCCGACTGAGACAGTATATGTTGACCCACACTACCTTGTTGATCTCAAAGATGGACCCAGTCAAGTACATATTTGAGAAGCCAGCACTCACCAGACGGGTTGCAAGATGGCAAATGATCCTCACAGAATATGACATCCAATACACCTCTCAGAAAGCCATCAAGGGCAGTGTATTGTCTGAATATCTTGCTGAGCAACCTCTTGATGATTACCAGCCTATGAGATTTGACTTCCCGGATGAAGACATCATGTTCATAAAAACAAAAGATCATGAAGAGCCTATTCACACTGAAGGGCCTGACCCAGAAGAAGAATGGACTATGATGTTTGATGGGGCTGTTAACATGAATGGTCGTGGTATTGGTGCAGTACTCATTACACCTAAGGGAGTTCACATGCCTTTCTCGGCAAAACTCACTTTCAACTGCACTAACAACGAAGCTGAATACGAAGCTTGCATTATGGGTCTTGAGACAACCATTGACCTCAGGATCAAGACTTTGACTGTGTTTGGAGATTCAGCTCTGGTAGTTAATCAAACCAACGACAAATGGTACACGCACCAGGATCATCTGATACCTTATAGGGATTATACAAGGAGGTTATTGACTTTCTTTACCACAGTCAAGCTTGAGTATATCCCTCGGGACGAGAATCAGTTTGCAGATGCTCTGGCTACCATTTCATCCATGATCAAAGTTCAAGCTGCCAACTTTGTACCGCAGATTTCAGTGTCCAGACTTGACAGACCAGCATATGTGTTCGCAGCAGATGTTGTCAAAGATGATAAGCCTTGGTTCCATGACATTAAGTGCTTCTTGGAGGATCAAACATACCCACCTGGGGCATCTTCCAATGATAAAAAGACTTTGAGAAGGCTTGCTGGTAGTTTCTTTCTGAACACTGATGGTTCCCTGTACAAGAGAAACTTTGATATGGTACTCCTCAGATGCGTTGACAGAACAGAAGCAGACTTGCTGATGCACGAGGTACATGAAGGATCCTTTGGTACTCATGCAGGAGGGCATGCAATGGCCAAGAAATTGCTAAGATCAGGCTATTACTGGATCACAATGGATGCAGATTGTTGTGCCTATGCCAGGAAATGCCATAAATGCCAGATTTATGCGGATAAGGTGCATATACCTCCCAACCCTTTGAATGTGATGTCTTCACCCTTGCCCTTTGCTATGTGGGGCATTGACATGATTGGCAAGATTGATCCAACTGCTTTGAATGGCCATAGATTCATCCTGGTTGCCATTGACTATTTCACCAAGTGGGTTGAAGCAGCTTCGTATGCAAATGTTACAAGGCAAGTGGTAGCCAGATTTCTGAAGAGAGATATCATCTGTCGATACGGAGTTCCCGAGCGAATCATTACTGACAATGGTTCCAATTTGAACAACAAAATGATGGCAGAGCTGTGTCGGGACTTCAAGATCCAACACCACAATTCTTCTCCTTACAGGCCAAAGATGAACGGCGCTGTTGAGGCAGCTAATAAGAATATCAAGAAGATTGTGCAGAAGATGGTAGTCACCTACAAAGACTGGCATGAAATGCTACCGTTTGCCTTGCATGGGTACCGTACGTCAATCAGAACGTCTACTGGGGCAACACCGTATCAGCTTGTGTATGGTATGGAAGCAGTCCTACCTGTTGAAGTTGAATTACCCTCCCTGCGGGTACTGATGGATGTTAAGCTGAACGAAGCAGAATGGGTCCGGTCCCGTTACGAACAACTGAGTCTGATTGAAGAAAAAAGATTGGCTGCAATCTGTCATGGGCAGTTGTATCAGAAAAGAATGAAGAGAGCCTTCGATCAGAAAGTCAGGCACCGAGAGTACCAAGTAGGGGATCTTGTGCTGAAAAGAATCCTCCCTCCTCATACAGACCACAGGGGCAAATGGACTCCAAACTATGAAGGACCATTTGTAGTAAAGAAAGTTTTCTCCGGTGGAGCGCTCATGCTCAGCACTATGGATGGTGAAGACTTCCCGTCCCCTGTGAATTCAGATGCAGTTAAAAAATACTTCGCATAAAATGACCCGCTGGACGTAAAAACAGAATGTAAGTCCAGGCAAAAATAGGGCATCCCGGCGAGTCAAAAACAGAATAAAAGACTCGGGCAAAAATAAGGGAAAATAAACAAAAAATGTACACCCGCTGAGTTGAAAAGCCGCATTGGACAACTCAGGCAAAAATGGGTATCCCGATGGATTGAAAACCCGAAAGGGCGATCCATGCAAAATAAGGGAATAAGCGAACAACTGCATGCTGAATTCGTCTGTATCACTTACAACTTGGTAAGCTTCGGAAAGATCAAGCTTCTTTCAGAATCAGCCTTCTTCAGAAAGCAGGACGAGAAGAACGTCAAATGTCATATGAGTCATAGCAAAAGGGAAGCTCCTGGAAGCGTCGTCAACATTGCCAGCGTTTTGTTTCTCAATTTGTAACAATCTCCTCATTTCAGGGGATATGTTTCTTTGACTGTATCTTGCCAATTCAGGGCACATGAATTAATAAAAGCAGATTTTCAGTCGTGTTTTCGTCTTGTACATTTTATTTGCAAAGAATGTCTGATGTCTTAAAAAAAAAACTGATTGCATGAATACAAATGCTTATCTTCAAAAATAAAAACTACGTGCTTGCAGGAAATATACTTATTCCCGGGAGTGTCTAACTCCTATGACGGAATCCAGTAAGGGATACCTCGGGATTGCTTGCACATCCCTCTGTCTTTGCAGGATTGCAGGTATTCAAAAGTGCAACATGAGGCATGTAAGCTTCATCCCAGCAAGCTGGCAAATCAGTATTCACCCAGTCTTAGCACACGAAGTGCTTTCTCCCCAGCTGATTTGCCACTTGTTGTTTCTCCCCAGCCGAGGTGCCAATCATTCTTCCTCCTCAGCTAAGTACAAAAGCCAGGGAACCATCTTCCCCACAGAGTTTCAGCCTCTAGCCAGAAGAACAACGCATGAAGGAATCACAACAGAGTGACGAAAGCTTCCACAAACCCCAGCTGGGTCCCTCATTGCTGAGATAGGTCTATCAGTGACCTATATCCCCAAGCAGATACGCCTTGTCAGATCTGCCAACGATCTCATCCCCAGCTGGGATGTTCATTTCAAACAGATCGACCAGAGATCTTCACAGCAACAAGATCCGAATCCCAGATCTGTACCTTTGCATAATCATAGCATTCACATCATATTCACCCCCACAGAGCGTAGCATTCCGTCTAATACGGAGCATTACGGCAAAAATCAAACATATTGCATAATCATAAGCCATGTTATGAATCAAACACTTGTGAATAATGACAATCCATCAACAATATACGGAACGCTCCCCAGATTCCCCAACAGAGAGCTAAAGCTAAAGCAGTTGCCTTATATTCACAAACATCAGTATATACTCCTTGTGGCACCCGTCCGTGTCATATCCCCAGCAGAAAGCCAAAGCGTCCCCTTTGCACTCACAAATACTTATATATACGATTCCTTGACATCCGTCCATGTCATTTTCCCCAGCACAGTAACATAAACACTTTGTACATCAGATACTTGTTTATACTATACTCTTCACCTTTTGACACTCGTCCGTGTCACTCCCCCCAGCAGGTTGAACACTTAAATATACACTACTCATACTTATATAGATACTCGTCCGTATCTTGTATACACTGTTTATATACCCGCAGATCCGACACTAGTCCATGTTCTTTGTTAACCAGTTGGTACTCGTCCGTATCATCATCTCTGAACATATGTCAAGCGTTTGTTTCTACCTGATACTCGTCTGTATCATAGTCTTAAGGATGCTCGTCCGCATCTTTAATCCAGACACTGTGTCAAACACTTTTGTCTTCTTGAATATAGACACTCGTCTGTGTCTACTATTCCCCAGGAGAGTCCCCTCAGATTCAACACTCATCCGTGTTCTCTGTTAACCAGTTGATACTCGTCCGTATCATCATCTCTGAACGCGTGTCAGTATTTGTTTCTATTCGATACTCGTCCGTATCGTAGTCTTAAGGATGCTCGTCCGCATCTTTAATTTATACACAACACCAAACACTTATACCTTTTTGGTTTCCTGGATATAAACGCTCGTCCGTGTTTACTATTCCCCAGTAGATCGCCAGCAAAGCAAAACTTCTTTTCTATCTGACATTCGTCCTATGTCATGATAAACCCTGAGAGCAGCCGTACCCTGCTAGGTGATCGTCCTTCACCTCTTGATGATCGTCCTTCATCATGCTCATCCGATGGCCGTCCCCATCGTTGACCTTTTATCCGACATTCGTCCTATGTCGTGATATTTAGCAGCCGTCCCCTGCTAGGTGATCGTCCTTCACCTTTTGATGATCGTCCTTCATCATTTTATCCGATGGTCGTCCCCATCGTTGATCTTTATCTGACATTCGTCCTATGTTATGATAAACCTTGAGAGCAGTCGTCCCCTGCTAGGTGATCGTCCTTCACCTCTTGATGACCGTCCCTCATCATGCTCGTCCGATGGCCGTCCCCATCGTTGACCTTTTATCCGGCATTCGTCCTATGTCGCGATATTTTCGGCAGCCGTACCCTGCCAGGTGATCGTCCTTCACCTTTGATGACCGTCCCTCATCATTATTTCATTTATTCTTTAACCCGATGGCCGTCCCCGTCGTGGTCCCTTTTCCTTTTCCTGATGATCGTCCTTCATCAGTTTAACCCAATGGCCGTCCCCATCGCGGTCCCTTTTCCTTTTCCTGATGATCGTCCTTCATTAGTTTAGCCCGATGGCCGTCCCCATCGTTGGTTACCTTACCTTATGAACTTGATGGCCGTCCCCATCATTTTTCATTAATCCCCAGAGAATCATACAGCTTTACTTGATGGCCGTCCCCATCATAATCCCTTTTATCCCCAGCATGTCGGCCGTCCCCGTCATTGCTTTATTTCCCGCACTTTTCCCAGCATGTCAGCCGTCCCCGTCATTGCTCTTTACCCAGCAGTCGTCCTCTGCTCGACGGTCGTCCTCCGTCGCCTACACTTTACAATATACTTTACTTTCCTTTACAATCTATATCCCTTTTCTTCTGCATTCTGTGAGTGCAAATTTTGGACTGTCTTTGGTATTCAACCACAAGTTATCTTGTTCGCCTGTTAAGTCGTTGCTTACATCCTGCACAGCTAACTCATGTTTGAATAGGGGCAGCTGTAAACACCCCAAATTTTCCCTCACCCATTCACATCATGGCTTGTGATCATTTCATATGCATAAACTCAATCATAGCATCTCATATCACATTTTTGATTCACTGCATTGGTTCAAAGTCATCTGCATCTAGGGTTTGTGATCTGAGCAATCTAAAAGCTTCTTGAGCCACTCCAAAGGTCATCAATCACTTCAAAGGGGTTCATGTATGTTCAAACATCATATATATCCCCTCAAAGTCAAGAATGTCAAAGAATCACGAGAACTGAAAATGGCATGGAAGCAGAGCCAGGTTTGACTGCACAGATGACCCAAAATTAGGGTTTTGGTTTCAAAGGCCAAAACTCCAATTTTTTTGGTCATTCTTATTTCTATTGGTCTCTATATGGTATGGGGAGTATGCATATCAATTTTCATGAAGAAATTCCTTGGGGAAGTCATCTGATCAAGAGTTGACTTTTCAAGCAAGTCAGTGCAAAATCAGGGCATCTGAGGCCCTCAATGACCCAGCCAAAGGGTGTTCTTCATCATTTTGATTATATATGATCTTTATTTGATCATAGAAGAAGTTGGAAGTTCACAAAATTGAAGAATTTCAAGTCTTTTGCAAAGTTGACTTTTTGGGAAAGTTTGACTTTTAATGAAATTGCCATTTTAGGAAACTTTTTCAACCTTTACTTTTTGATTCAAAAATGCTTCAAATGGAAAAACTTTGGTCATGAAAGTTGTAGAATAGATCATTACCTTTTCAAAAAGTACAAGAACATGACCTAATTCATTTTGAATCAAAAGTTATGGCTTGTCAAAGTTGGCTAAAATCACAAAATTTGAAGTTTTCTACCAAAGAGGCAAAGTTGCAAATTCACTTGTCAAGGCAAATTGAGCTATCAAATGGACTTCTAAACTTCACAACATGATCACATGACCTCTAAAATTCATAATGGGCCAAAGAACTTTGCATTTTCATGCCTTGAACTTCATGAATTCACAAAGGGGCCAAACCTTGTGCAAATTGCAAAACATGTCATAAACCTTGATCAACTTGCTGATTTATCTCATAAACAATTCCATGGACCTCCTTAAACTCAGCTGAGCAAGGACAAGCCAATGAGCTAGCTACCCCATTGCCCATACCTCAAGTACACAACTTTTGACTTTTTGGCAAGAACACCCATACCAATCCCACAGTGACACAACAACTCTCTGCCTAATCCAAACTTTACAAACACATCCCAAGGATTCATTCTCATAACACACACAAGCCTGAAAGCTCCAAGAACACAGCATACTCAAAAATCCTCTCATTTGCAAAAGCCTTCGAATCTCTTGATTCAGCCATCAAACCTTCAAACTTTTTTCACCATTCAACTCCATAAACCTTGCTGATCATTTCCCTGCCCTCATTTTGCCCTAAAACCTCCATAATCAAAAACACGATTTTCACATTTCATGAACTGAGATTCTGCAAACTCTCTCCAGAGGCTATTTAAACTCCAACCAAGCATTGCAAGCTTCTTAGGAGGTTCTTTGGAGTGGATTTGAAGCAAAGAACTGGCCAGAAAGTCCCTGATTCGAAAGCTCAAGCTCAGGTAGCCATGGCATTTATTTTTCCAGAACTCTCATTTTATGTTATAGAATGATTCTACATGCCTCACTAATCACCATGATGTTTTTATTTTTGAAAATAGTTGAGTATTGAGCATGTATTGATCTTCTGAAATTCCTGCCATTTTTTCCGTTTTTCTTCGATTCATGATTTTGAGTTTGAATAAATGATTTTTGGTGAGTGATTCTTGTTAGGGATGTTATGGGGATCATTTCTGGAAAGTTAGAGGGCTTGGGGATGCGTAGGGAGTGAGATAGCATAAGTGGCCTGCCGGAGAAGATGACCGGAACACTGTTCCGGTCATCTGAAAGTCATTAGGGTTTCTAATTTGGGTTTAATCATAATTAGGGGATTTTGAATGTCAGCCCTTGGATATGGCGCCAAGTCAATTCGCGCGTGTGTATGTTTGAATTCCAGCCATTGATCTTGCTGACTTTTCTATTTTTCAGTTTTATTTCATTTTTATTTCATTTAATTGCATTTGTTTCCTACATTTTATTTAAAATAGTAAAAATCATTCAAAAATTCTGAAATTTTTTATATAATCTTTTATTAATTTTCAGAAACCAAAAACATTTTTATTTTTATTTTTTGCATTAAAAAATATTTTTAAATCATTTAAAAGTTTATTTTTAATTAATTAATGAGAATTAATTAATTAAAAATACTTTTATGTATTTAAAAATCACAAAAAAAATCATGAAACCTTTAAAATCATTTAGAAACATTGTCCAACTCTCAAACCAAATTTATTTTTTGATCTTGATGTCTTTTGACAATTTTTCATGGAATTAATTTCATTTCAAGGCAATATTTTGTTCCAAACTTCCAAAATTCATTTCTGCCTAACCATTGAGAGTTGGACTTTGATTCTTTTTGCATTGTGTCTTGCATATCATGTAGTTTGTAGGTTTAAATTGGCATGATTTTATTTTGCATTTTCAATTTGTTTGACATTTTTCTTGACAAGGTACCTTAAAACCCTAGCAATCTTAGGAAATTCATAACCCTCACTAGGTTAAGAGTTAGAACCCTCCTTTGGGCAGTGAGTTTGTATAGGTTTAGGGTTCCTTTGAATGCATTTTCAATTTTTTATCTTGATGTTTGCTTCTGGTTTTGGTTTTTTGTTTTAATGCATTGATCATAAACCCTAATTTGGGCTTCCTTTTGCATTCATCTTGCATTTGCTTGCATACCATGACTTGACATAGCATTTTGTTCATCCATTTGATTCACTAGACATCTTAAGACATGTTAGAAGCATGTTTGATCATTGCATCTTCCATTTACCATGTTGTATGTCATTTGCCTTTCATAACATTTCATGTATGATCATGGTTTTAAGCATGCTTCTTTTGCATCCATATGTTTGTATGATCATCCCCATGCCTTGTTTTATGTTTGTATCATCCCATAGAATCATTATCATCATACTTGTGCTTCTGGTTTTGGTTTGCATCATGCCATTCCATCTCATTTTGCATTGCACTGCATTCCTTTCACTAACTTTTCAGGTGGTAAGCCATTTTGAGAAGTGAATTTGCCTTCACTTCTCACAACTTATTTTCATCTCCTCTTATGCATCCTTGCTGCATTTTGCTTTGTGTTTGAGATTGAGCTTGCTCTTTCTTTTTCTCCTTACTTTCTTTCCTCAAGTGACTTGTCTTCTTAAATGAAGCAAGTTACTTTGCTTCTCTTTGCTCCTTTCATCTGCTTCCTGGTGGTTCCTCTGAAGATCTTTCTTGTAAACCTCACAAACCTTAGGAACAACCAAGCATGACAATAATTAGGGTTTTGATTAGTCCCCCCTTTAGATTTTGCCTTTGTGTCTCTTTGAGTCTTCTCTTCTCACCTCATAATCAGGGACTAAACCCTAAAGGCTTTAAGGCTTTGTGATTAAGCTTATGCCTGCATCCTTCTATTAGGATGGAGTGTATAACTTTAATCCTAAGTGTTAAACCCTTAATGTGTTTAACTCCTCTAATCAATCCATCTAATAATCATCAAGACATCAAGCTTGTAACTTGGGCCTTGCATTAGGGTTCTAATTCTTCCTTAATTGGTTAAGAAGGACTAACCCTAGTGTTAATGGACAAGTCCCCCTCAAGTTGTCTTACAAACCATAAAACTCACTTCTTCATCTTATCATTATTTAAAATCCACTTAATAAAGGCTTTGTTTTGTCATGAGTTTAATCCCTAATCATGGATTAAGTTGAGGAGCTTTCCTCAACTTAAACATTCTCATCTATTATCCTTCTATTAGGATGGTGTAATGAGTCTGTTTAATCCCTGATTATGGCTTAACCTCATTACTTAACACTAAACAAAAACAACAAAAACATCTAAATAATCACAAGTAGGTTAATGATCTTAACCCTATATCAAAGGTGATTAAGTGTGAGAAGCTGACTTCACACTTATGTTAGAACAATTATGGTTCTGAACCTCTAAGTGTTTTGATGATAACAAAGCTTTTTATATTAGAAGTTCTAATGAATTTATTTATTCTTGTGTAGAAGACAAACTTATTTAAGTAAACCGTACGTGCTTAGAAGATTCATTTGGTCACATACAGAAGATACTCTCAAAGGAGAATCCATCATTAAATAAACATATTTATTGGTTGCGCATCTTTTATTTATTATCTCTGATCTCCGCTTAGAAGATGCTGGTATCCTTATTAAAGATATTAATTAAAGAATATTTTAATTAATGAACAAAGACAAGTATCTCTACTTATGGAAGGAATTTATGGTATTAAAGTCTATCCTAATTTAATTCAAGATGTCTCCAACGGCTACATTCGTCAGTACTATATAAAGGACTTCATTTGAAGAATTCAGTAACACACATTATCATATTCACGCGAATCAATTGAATCATCTTGTGCTTACTATTGTAACTTTCACTTAGTGATCCTTGCTTATCTAGAAGCATTCTAAGTTACTTCTTTATTATATTTGTAATAGTTATTCTATTCCTTGAGTGACTAAGTTTAGTCAGAAGACTCAAGAGGACATTGACTATAGGTCTTTGTGTGTATTCTTATTGAATAGTGGATTAAGACCTCAGTAGAGGCAAAATCACCTTGGCGGGTGTCATTAGAAGTTATTTTTAATTGTTAAAGAAAACCCAATTCCAACCCCCCTTCCTTGTGTTTTGTGCACCTTCAATTGGCATCAGAGCGCTAGGTTCTGAGTATTACACTTAACCGTGTCAGTAAAAGATCCAGAAGTTAAACACATGGCAGAAATTGGAATTAACAACAATGACTATCAGAATGACAAGATCAATGCTAAACCTCCAATATTCAATGGTGACAATTTTGACTACTGGAAGGATGTTCTGGAGAGTTTCTTTCTAGCTCTAGATGGAGATCTCTGGGACATGGTGACAGATGGATACATTCATCCTGTTGGAGCAGATGGTCAGAAGATTGAAAGAAAAAACATGACAGCTCAACAGAAGAAGGAATTCAGAAATCATCACAAAGCTAGGACCATACTTCTAAGTGCCATCTCTTACACAGAATATGAGAAGATCACAAACAGGGATTCAGCTAAACACATGTTTGATTCTCTGAGGATGACACATGAAGGCAACTCTCAAGTCAAGGAGACTAAAGCTCTAGCTCTCATCCAGAAGTATGAAGCTTTCAATATGGAAGAAGATGAAACCATTGAAAAAATGTTTTCAAGGTTCCAAATCCTGGTAGCTGGACTAAAAGTTCTGGACAAAGGCTACTCAACAGCAGATCATGTGAAGAAAATCATCAGAAGTTTACCAAAAGCTTGGAGGCCCATGGTCACTGCTTTAAAGTTATCAAAAAATCTGAATGAAATTTCCTTAAAAGAACTGATCAGCTCTTTGAGAAGTCATGAGATTGAGTTAGAAGAAGATGAACCCCAGAAGAAAGGTAAGTCTGTAGCTCTTAAATCTAACAAACATGTTTCTAAAGCTTTACAGGCAGAAGAAGAAGAAAGCTCTAGATGCTCATCAGAAGAAGATGAATTATCTCTCCTATCAAGAAGAGTTCAACAACTCTGGAAGCATCGTCAGAAGAAGTTCAGAAATACCAGAAGAACAAATAATTATTCTGAATCAACATCTGGTCACAAGAAACCCAGAAGCAAAAAGGTTGTGTGCTACGAATGCAAAGAACCAGGACACTATAAAAGTGAATGTCCAAAACTTCAGAAAGAAAAACCCAGAAACAAATTCAGCAGAGAAAAGAAAAAGAGTCTCATGGCAACATGGGATGATTCTGAATCATCTGAAGCAGAGTCAGATTCTGAAGATGAACAAGCTAATATTGCATTAATGGCAAACATACCAGAAGATGATCACTCATCAGAATCAGAGTTAGAATCAGATTCAGAAGAGGTATTTTCTAAATTTTCTAGACCTCAGTTAGAAGCTAGCCTCTCAGAAATTCTTGAAAAATATCAGAAGCTTCAATTCAAATACAAAGACATTAAACAAAGTCTAGTATCTGAATTAGAAGAAGTTAGAAAACTAAAAACAGAAAACTCTGAGCTGAAAGAAAATCTTTTTGAATGTAAAAACTCTTTTGAGAAACTTAAAGCTCAGAAGAAATCTGAATTAGAAGATCTAATCAACTCTGATAATATCATAAAACAATATGATTATAGCTTTCAACAATTTCTTACTAAAAGCTTAGATAGAAGTAAGATTGCTTCTATGATCTATGGTGTTAGCAGAAATGAAAGAAGACACATAGGCTATGTGAAAAATAAAGAAACTCTGAAGCTAAAAAATATTGATGACATTGTCATAAATACTAATACTCCTCTAATTTCTCATTTCACCTATGGTCATAATCATGATCTTATATACACTAGTGAGTCATCTCGTTCTACAAGTTCTGATTTAAAACCTAAAATGAATCTTATATACACCAATCATGGTACCTGGACTCTGGATGCTCACGTCACATGACGGGAAGAAAGCATATGTTCCAAAGTCTTGAATTAAAAGATGGAGGCCACGTAGGTTTTGGAGGCAATCAAAAAGGAAGAATAATTGGCTCCGGAACTATTGGTAATGGAAATCTTCCCTCTATCTCTAATGTTCTACTTGTAGAAGGATTAATGCATAATTTATTATCCATAAGTCAATTAAGTGATAATGGCTATGACATAATCTTTAATCAAAAGTTCTGTAAAGCTGTTAGTCAGAAAGATGGAACAATCCTTTTTAGTGGAAAGAGAAAGAACGACATTTATAAAATAAAGCTTTCAGAATTAAAAATTAAAAATGTAAAATGTCTAATTTCTGTGGAAACTGAGCAATGGGTCTGGCACAGAAGATTGGGACATGTTAATATGAGAAGATTATCTCAACTTAACAAACTCAATCTAGTCAGAGGACTTCCAAATTTGAAGTTCAACTCAGAAGCTCTGTGTGAAGCATGTCAGAAAGGCAAATTTTCAAAAACTGGTTTTAAAGCCAAAAATGTTGTATCTTCCTCTAGACCATTAGAACTTCTACACATTGACTTGTTTGGACCAGTGAAACTGCTTCTGTCAGTGGTAAAAAGTATGGATTAGTGATCGTAGATGACTTCAGCAGATGGACATGGGTAAAGTTTCTTAGACACAAGGATGAGTCAATTGCTGTATTTTCTAACTTCTGCAAACAAGTTCAAAATGAAAAAGAAACTAAAATCATTAAAGTCAGAAGTGATCATGGTGGAGAATTTGAAAATAAACAATTAGAATCATTTTTTAATGAAAATGGCATCTCTCATGATTTTTCTTGTCCTAGAACTCCACAACAAAATGGGGTTGTAGAACGTAAAAATAGAACATTACAAGAGATGGCCAGAACCATGATAAATGAGACTAATATGGCTAAACATTTTTGGGCATAAGCAGTAAATACAGCATGCTATATTCAGAATAGAATCTCTATAAGACCTATTCTTGAAAAGACTCCTTATGAATTGTGGAAGAACAGAAAGCCCAACATTTCTTACTTTCATCCTTTTGGATGTATTTGTTTTATGTTAAATACTCTTGATACACTGAATAAATTTGATTCTAAGGCACAAAAGTGTTATATGTTAGGATACTCTGAACGCTCTAAGGGATACAGAGTATACAATACAGAAACACGCATTGTAATAGAATCTATTCATGTCAGATTTGATGATAAGCTTGGTTCTGAAAAACCAAAGCAGAATGAATTTTCTGCAGATATAGAAGTAGAAATCTCTACAAACAGAACTTCTAAAGATCAATCATCTAAAGATTAAAACAATACAATTTCCCCAACAACACCTGAAGAACCCATCCAGAAGAAGCTATCCAGAAGCAATATTAATCACCCAGAAGATAAAATCTTGGGAAAGAAAGATGAACCAATCAGAACAAGATCTTCATTCAAAAACTCTGAAGAGACGTTAATGGGACTTGTCTCTCTGATTGAACCATCTTCTGTAGAAGAAGCTCTCTCAGAAAATGATTGGATTCTGGCTATGCAAGAAGAACTAAATCAATTCACCAGAAATGATGTGTGGGATCTAGTTCCTAGGCCCAGAGGATTCAACATCATTGACACCAAGTGGGTATTCAGAAACAAGCTAAATGAGCAAGGAGAAGTTGTCAGAAACAAAGCAAGACTGGTTGCACAAGGTTATAGTCAACAAGAAGGAATTGACTATACAGAAACCTATGCACCAGTCGCCAGGTTAGAATCAATCAGACTTCTAATATCATTTGCTGTAAATCATAATATTATTCTATATCAAATGGATGTCAAAAGTGCATTTTTAAATGGTTATATTGACGAAGAAGTGTATGTACACCAACCCCCTGGTTTTGAAAATACAAAATTTCCAGAACATGTTTACAAACTCAAAAAATCATTATATGGTTTAAAACAAGCTCCCAGAGCTTGGTATGAAAGACTAAGTAATTTTCTTCTGGAAAATAAGTTCATCAGAGGGAAAGTGGATACAACTCTTTTCAGTAAAAACATTAAAAATGATCTTCTGATATGTCAAATTTATGTAGATGATATAATTTTTGGTTCTACTAAGAGTGCCTTGGGAAAGGAATTTGCTAAATCTATGCAGGCAGAATTTGAAATGAGCATGATGGGAGAACTAAAGTTCTTTCTGGGAATTCAAATAAATCAAACATCAGAAGGAACATATATCCATCAAAGCAAATATGTAAAAGAACTTCTGAAGAAATTTGACTTATCAGAAAGCACTATATCTAAAACTCCTATGCATCCTACTTGTATCTTGGAGAAAGAAGAGGTAAGTAAGAAAGTAGATCAGAAGCTCTACAGAGGTATGATTGGATCTCTTCTCTATCTAACTGCTTCTAGACCAGATATTCTATACAGTGTATGTTTATGTGCTAGATTCCAATCAGATCCTAGAGAAACGCACTTAACAGCAGTTAAGAGAATCTTTAGATATCTGAAAGGTACTACTAATCTTGGTCTGTACTACAGAAGATCAGAAGAGTATAAACTTGAAGGATATTGTGACGCTGATTTTGCTGGAGACAGAACAAAAAGAAAAAGTACTTCTGGAAGTTGTCAATTTCTAGGAGACAATCTAATCTCTTGGTCTAGCAAAAGACAGCCAACCATAGCATTATCAACTGCAGAAGCTGAATACATTGCAGCAGCTGGATGCAGTACTCAGATGCTCTGGATGAAAAATCAGCTTGAGGACTTCAATATCTATGAGAGTAACATTCCCATCCTCTGTGACAATACTTCTGCTATTTGTCTCTCTAAAAATCCAATTTTACATTCTAGAGCTAAACACATAGAAGTTAAACATCATTTCATTAGGGACTATACTCAGAAGGGAATTTTAATGTTAAAATTTATAGACACAAATCACCAATGGGCTGATATTTTTACAAAACCCCTTCCTGAAGATAGATTTAATTTCATACTAACTAACCTTAGCATGAAATTATGTCCAGAATGAAAATGCTTTACTTATATGTTTTTATCACCTAGAAGTTCTGATATTTATCTTCTATATGGTTATCTCAGAAGATGCTATGCTCTAACTGTTTCATTCTTAGAACTTCTGTTCAAAGGATTAACATGCAGATCTTCAAATCAACAAGTGTCAACAAGGCTCTAAGGATTTCCATCAGAATTAAAACAAGTGTCCATATTCTAAAAAATGACAGAACATGCTTTTGTAACTGTTCTCTACAGAAGGACAACTGTTGATATTCTGGAATCTGATACGGCTAGACTTGACACCAAAAAGGCAAGAAAATCTCTTGGGTAACTGTTCCAGAATCGTTTACGCCTTACCCTATGTCATCGCATTTAATGCTTTTAATCATCATGTTTTTTTTTAAACTTAAGTTTTCCCACTAATTTCTCAACTAATTAAATGCTTTATTTTTCTATATATGTCAAGTGTCTCTCTCACTTTCATCTTTTACCCGTATTTCACTCTTACTGAATTTTCTTAACCTCACTCTTGCGTCTTCCCTAAATTTTTTCAAAAACCCTAAACTCTTTTCAAAAACCCTAAACCTTCAAATATCATCTTAGTAACTAATGGCTTCATCTTCTCATCAACGCAAAGATTTTTCTGATGTGTACTATGTTGAGCCCACAAAGACTCTCTCAACTCCTACTGACAAATTGGAAGTCCTGTGTGAGTTATTTGTGGATTTCGAAAGTTTAAAGGAAAATGGTTTTGATCTCCTCCCGTATGTTGAAGCTCAGGGCTGGGAAAAGTATTTTGACAGATTAATGGGACCAGTCTTTCCTAAACTGGTTAAAGAATTCTGGGCTTATGCATCATCAAACGACGCACAGGTTACCTCTTACGTGCTTGGTCAAAAGGTGGTTATTTCTGAAGACCATCTTGCTAAACTTCTTGAAGCTGATGGTAATGGCATCAAGTGCAGTGACATGGACAAAGCGTCTGATACTGTTGTGATAGCAAAAGAAATTTTTACCTCTGGAAAACCCTCAAACAAAATCAAAGACTTGAAGACTCCTCTCCGTATTTGGGCAAAAATTATTCTTGGGACAATCTGTCACAGGAAACCTACCAACTCTCCAGATTACATCAACCTGGACCAACAATTTCTTCTCTACTTCATTGCTAAAAAGAAGAAGATCAACCTTGCACACACTCTCTTCCAGAATCTTAGAGTCAGTGTGAAGGAAACCAGAGATGGTGAAAAGACCAAAAGGGATTGGATTCCTTTTGGACGTATTATTTCTGATATACTCTGCCAAAACAAGCTGGTAGACTTTCTAGCAGAGTTGAAGCAAACTGAACTTCTAGAAACAGACGTTGGCAAACCTCTGAATGCTAAGAACTTGAAAAAGATGGAGTTCATTACATCTATTCAGCAAGAACCTGTTCTTCATTCTAGAGAAGTAATCAGCACCAGAAGGATCCCATTGGAAGACTTCCCTCTATTCTCCTCTGACACACCTGCAGATGTTGTAGTTAACTACCTGGATATCTGCAAGCAACAAGGTATGGAACCTCAGTTCAAGCTTACTGAACTCAAACAAAGTGCTCCAGATGCTGCTTCTGTAAGACTCAAGAAGAGAAAGACTGCTGAAGGACCTTCTCAGAAGATGCCAAAATCATCTAGAACATCAGGTAAATCTTCTGCCTCTAACTCTGAATTCATTTCTGTAGTAGAAGCAGTAAATGTAGAAGTGTCTGAACTACCTTCTAGCACCTTACCTTCTAGCCAACAACCCTCTGTTGATATTCCCTCTGAACAAATCCCTTCCTCTGAACCAACTCATTCTGATAATCCCATTCAAACAGAAATCCCTGCAACTGCTGCAGTAGCATCCATCCTCTCATCTCTATATCCACCAGAAGCTGAAAACCATCAACCACAAACTATTTCTGATTTTGACATACCCATTGATAATACCCCACTATCTGACATTGATCGCTCTCCAACAACCGATACACAAACTGCTTTGCAAAATGCTCTAGATCTTGATCTTGAACATTTTCAAGACTCAGAATCTGTCCAACCTCCATCTCCTAAACATGCACCTAGACTATCTCCCATAAGAGAAAGCTCACTATCCTCTTATATATCTACACCACCAAACTCACCTACTGTCATAAACATTCCTGATACTCCAGAAGAAAATGAAAATGAAAATCCTCTCAGAACATCTATTGATTTTGAAGCCCTACAAAAATTGTCCTCTGTATCAAACAAAAGAGCAATACCCATACCAAAACCAAAACCATCCAGAACAGACATTTCTGCTTTACTTCTTGCTTTTGAAACAGGCTTGAAATTAAAGTTAGAGGATCTGAAGTCTGCATGCTCAGAGCTTACAGATCCAGCTGCTTCTGATTTTCTGTGGGCTACCCTCAGAAAGTGGTTTAATGCTGAGTCCAAAAGACTTAAGGACATCTGCTATGATGTTGCTCACCAGAACTTCTGTGAGTACCTTCAAGCAGTCGTCTCAAATGTTGAACAGGCTAAACCTCTTCTGCTGGATAACAAGCCTTGGACAGAGTCAGAACCTCTGGATGAACTCTCAGCACTTCAAATGGTCTTGGTATCTTCTGTAGAAGAGAATATTGATGGACCTGAGACTCAAGCTGCATCAGAAGCTGAAGAACCTCTGGCTACAGATTTTGTTCTGCAAACGCTACAAGAGCTGAAGAAGGAGAATCAGCTGGTGAAAGAACGTCTGGAAAAGCAAGATGAAACCACTGCTGAAATGAAGGCATTGCTTGGCAAGCAAGTGGAATCATCATCAGAAATCAAATCTTTGTTGGAGACCTTAGTTACTAAGATGAACTCCTAAATTTTTTTTGCTTATCTTCTACCTTAGTTGTTCCCTTGTTTTATCTTCTGCTACTGCATAACTCTTTGAACTTCTACTGGTTTTGTTTTTGCTTATAATTTTTTAATGTATTGGTTACTTTTTATCTTTTTCACTTGCTCTAATTCTTTTTGATTATGACAAAAAGGGGGAGAAACGTAAATGATTCTGATCCATAGCAGTTTACCATAATTTGCCTCTTACATATAATTCTAATAAAACTATTTGAGTTGTTATCATGAAAAGAAACAGGTCAAGTAATCAACTCAGGGGGAGCTAAGAATCATGGAACATCTGAAAGAATTTTTCTTCTAATCAAAGGGAGTTCACTTAATTTCATTAAACTCTATTCTCTTTATTTTAAATGTTTTGTCATCATCAAAAAGGGGGAGATTGTTAGAACAATTATGGTTCTGAACCTCTAAGTGTTTTGATGATAACAAAGCTTTTTATATTAGAAGTTCTAATGAATATATTTATTCTTGTGTAGAAGACAAACTTATTTAAGTAAACCGTACGTGCTTAGAAGATTCATTTGGTCACATACAGAAGATACTCTCAAAGGAGAATCCAGCATTAAATAAACATATTTATTGGCTGCGCATATTTTATTTATTATCTCTGATCTCCGCTTAGAAGATGCTGGTATCCTTATTAAAGATATTAATTAAAGAATATTTTAATTAATGAACAAAGACAAGTATCTCTACTTATGGAAGGAATTTATGGTATTAAAGTCTATCCTAATTTAATTCAAGATGTCTCCAACGGCTACATTCGTCAGTACTATATAAAGGACTTCATTTGAAGAATTCAGTAACACACATTATCATATTCACGCGAATCAATTGAATCATCTTGTGCTTACTATTGTAACTTTCACTTAGTGATCCTTGCTTATCTAGAAGCATTCTAAGTTACTTCTTTATTATATTTGTAATAGTTATTCTATTCCTTGAGTGACTAAGTTTAGTCAGAAGACTCAAGAGGACATTGACTATAGGTCTTTGTGTGTATTCTTATTGAATAGTGGATTAAGACCTCAGTAGAGGCAAAATCACCTTGGCGGGTGGACTGGACGTAGTTTGAGTTCAAACGAACCAGGATAAATTAAACGTGTCATTAGAAGTTATTTTTAATTGTTAAAGAAAACCCAATTCCAACCCCCCTTCCTTGTGTTTTGCGCACCTTCAACTTAAGGTATTCTCATTACCCCTAATCAGAGGGAAGATGTGATGAGTTTACTAAATCCATTGGTTTAGGCTTAAGCTCATTAACTTATGACAAATTCTCAAAAGCAATAAAAGACTGAAAACACCAAAAAAAACAAACAATAATCGTCTCCTTCGGGATTCTTTTCTCATCATCTTCACTCACAAACGAGAACTTGCTTCTTCCGTCTAAATGCAAGACAGTTTGCACCTGGGCCAGACAAGTCATACACTTGAGCATAGACAAGTAAGCAGTTCACAAGTCAATTCACCTTTCAGTCTCTTTGGGTCGAACTACGGTGTTCTGACTTCCTCATTGCACGAGAGGATACGTAGGCATAACTTAACAGTTATCGAACAAAAGTCTCTGTATATTCCCCCTCTTTCAGCTTTATTCTTTCAGCCTCATATTCTTGAGCATTTCATTCTTGTTCCTGCACTGACACTGTATATATTACACTTTGCACTTCTTTTACACTGACACCTGTACATCTCTTCCAGCTATTATACACAAATTGCACTGACACTACCCCTTTAAAACACAAATCTTTTAAGCGTGGATCCCGTCGAGTACGACGGACAATCTGGGTGCTAATACCTTCCCAGGTTGTAACCAACCCCCTTTCTCAGTCTCTCTGGTTCGCAACCGTCTTATCCATATCTTTCTAGGTCTATGCAGCATTACCTTTCCTCCGGGATAAAAATGCCTAGCTGGCGACTCTTTTCATTCCCTGTGAGTTCACTCCTGTGTGTTCTCACATCCTCCTTTCGCCGACCGTTCGCGTCTGTACCTCATTCGAGCCCGGTCTCGTCTTTTGGGAGCGACAATGGGCCTACCAAATTCCAATCCAATCTCAAGGATAAGGTCATACACGACCCATTGATTATTTTTCCATATTTTTATGTTTTATATTTTATTATTTTGGATTTTATTTAATAAAATTCAATTTAAATGAAAATAAAATATAAAAGGTCAATCTAAAAATCTGATTTTTGTTCTAGAATGATTGAAATATCATTTAAAGATGATTGAGAGGATCAAATTTCGTGTAAAGTCTCTAAGGCATGAAAATATTTGATTTTTCTCAATTTTGGAATCATATCTTTATTCATGATCTATGCATCCAAAAAGCCCAAAGGAGAGACAAGTTTTATGACCTAATTTCATTCACTATAAGACCATGAGCATAACACAATACTAAGGGACGAAAATCAGAGGCAAGGTAAGTGAGTTGAGGTTTCAAAAAAAGTGGAAAAAGTGGAATTCAGTTTCATTGATTCAACGCCTTAACAAGAGAATTAAAGGTGTAGAATCGTTCCTTGAGGTCTCATGAACATGTTTCAATCATCATTTGCATCAAAATCATGTTAAAAAGCCCTAACCGAATCGTTCTTTTTCAAGTTTTATGACTTTTTCGATTTCATACTTTGATGCATTATTAATTGATTCTAATGGCTGGTTTGTGTTTGTAATGACCTTAGGATACTTTGTGGATAATTAGATTAAAGGTTCATGACCTGAATCATAAACTGTCATGGCTAGGGTTTATGCCCCTCATTTGGGGTTCTGCGAAATAGTGAATATAAATGAATTCTAAAAACGTAATTGAACTGGATTTGTTGTATAGAACGCATTGGTGCTTTCAATTTGATGAATTATTACAGGTTTGATGATCATTGAAGCAAGCTAGGAAAACCTACGAAGCTGGATTCGCAGGTAAATTTGTAGAAGAAAACGCAGGTGAATTCGCAGGAAAATTGGAGAAGATGAGTCAGATGGCGCCAAAGCTGGAATTTAAAAATTGAGATTAATATTTTATTATTATGCTTCTATATTATTTCAGTTAACATTGGATAGCCCAGTGGTAGGAGTCATGCGCGTGTGAGGCTGAGGTCTTGGGTTCGATCCCAGGTTTTGATATTCTTTTTGATGATTATTTCACATGTTTTATAAGTTTAATATATAATAATTAATAGCCAATATAATATCAGACGCGCCCCATGTGGTTGAATGGTAAGAGTTGTGATTGAAATTGGAAAGGGCTGGGGTTCGAATCCCACCTCCCACCAATTTTTTTTGCCTTTTTCATCATATTCAACAGGTTTAATATTTATTGTTTTGTATTCATTATTTATTCACTAGCGTGTGCTAGCCCAGTGGTCTGGTTTTGTTGTGGTAAGGGGGAGGTCCTGGGATCAAAACCAGGCCTCCCCACCTTTCTTTTTTTACCCTTTATTTTATTTTATTTATTTTATAATTAGTAAAAATTAATTAATTTTATTTAAACACTAATTAACCTTTGTATTTTTAATTAATCTTATATTTGTTTTTTCTTGATTAAACACTTTAATTAATTTCGTAAATAATTTTGTATATAAACTTTTATTTTTATATAATTTGTAAATAATTTATGTAAATCTTATTAAATTTCTAAGTTTAAATTCCTAACCCTAATTTTTCTTAAATAAAATATAAACCATAATTTCTTAACCCTAATTTTTAATCCTGATATTTAACTTAATATTTTTTTACAAACCATTATTAAATCATTTTTTATATTATGTAAATAAATTATTATTTGTTTATTATTATTAAAATTTATTTTCTTAATTAATTCTTAAAAACTTTTTTCTAACATTAATTTGTCTTGCTAATTTTTATTTTTTTATTCTATTATTTCTAACCTTTACTCTTATTTATTCTTATTACTAACATTTAAATTATTGATTATTTATTTTCTATTTATCGTTATTATTATTTTTCCGATTATATTGTAATTGTCCCGAAGCTTTGTAATAGTTTAGGTTTATATTTTTGCTTTATATTTATTGTAAATATAATTACTGTATGGTTAGTAATTTAGGGTGTGTATAACATGTTTGTAATTAAAATCAATTTAGAAAATTAACTTAAATAAGATAAATATTTGAATATGAACACTCACACACGTAAGTCGATCTTTGATCGCCATCTTGCACTTTCTAAGGTTACCTCTCATGTTGCCTATATCAAAAGGTCAAGTAAGTTGTCTTAAGCAAAGTCCCTTCACAAATATCATCAAGTCCCTTCAGTTTATAAGATCAAGTCCCTTCGAGGTTGCCTACGATAAATGATTTTGTCCCTTAGAATAAAAGATGATAAGTCCCTACGAATTGCTAAAGACACCTTGCAGTTGCCTACTTTCAAATGTCCCTTCACATGTCCCTTATCATATCCAAGGTAATGACTACTTATTCCTTAATAATAGGGATAGTCTTACCATTGAAAGAACAAAAGAACAGTAAAGACTCAATATAGGGTAGGTTTCTCTTAATTACTTGCTCACACATTTCCAAATACTTTTTACACTTCACATTTTAAACAAATTTTCAAAAACAAGTCTTTGTACACATCCATACGAGGATCATTACAAAGTACTTAGAAAGTTTCTAATCACACACTACACCTTTTCAAAACAATTTAAAGTGAGCTAAGTAACTAAGAGCCCGTGGATAACCATGGATATAAAGGGTGCTAACACATTCCCTTTGTATAACCTACCCCCTGAACTCAAAATCTTTTTAAGGTCTTTCTTGTTCTTTTATGTCATTTCCTTATAGATAAAATAAAAGTCGGTGGCGACTCTTGCTATCCGCAACATTTATAGAAAGTCAGTTCTCCCACCGTGTTACAGAACTGGCGACTCTGCTGGGGATGATTAAAAGAGGGGTACCCTTAGGAATTAGATCACTTTAAATTTATTTGCTTTGTTTGCTTTACTTTACTTGTTGGGGCTCTTATGTGTGAAAGATCCTAACCCGGATCTAGTGTACCCTAGGTAAATGGCAATAGACCAAGGAAATTGTACGGCGTATATCGATATGGTTGATTTGGTGGCCATAGTTAGTGTGACTTCTTGGTTGGTGCTTATGTTCCTTAAGCAAGTTGAGGATAATATGAGGCTGCCATATGTTGTCAATACACTAACTGGCTTTTAGAACCCTAGTTATCCCATCTAGGCCTTTAGAAAGTAATGAGATAACCGGCTTTGGTGAAGACTAAAGTTGGTTGATACTCGATACTATGCTCATTGAGATCCTAAACTTGGAAGGTTTTGGTTGGCAAGTAAGTTGCCTACTGAACAACCACCCTTGTGAAGGATCAATAATATTGAGATCCCTTAGAACCTGGTTACTTTTGTAGGACAGGATGAACCAACTAAACTTCAGGGGAGGGTACTTACCTTTAAACCTCATACAAGCCTTCAAACCTAGGGCTATTGTGTGACTTGTTTGTGTGTGCCATATGTTTGTGATTGAGCATAACATCATAGCATCATCATGCATCATAAGCATATCATTTTCACTAACCATTTCAAGGACCAAAGGATTTATCTTTGTTCTTTGTTGCAGGTCATGGCTTCTGCTCGTAGGAACACTATCCAGATCAACTTTGTAGGGATACCTCCTAAGCTTAAGGAATTGGTCTCCCAAGTTTCTGCAAACTCCCAATTCATCAAGAGGCATGGTCACCTACTGGATCTAGTCACTTCAGGGTTAAATGAAGACATGATGAGTGTTATGTTTCAGTTCTTTGATCCTAAACATCATTGCTTCACATTCCCCGATTATCAGCTGGTTCCTACAATGGAAGAGTTCTCCAAGCTTCTGGGTATACCTATCCTGGATCAGAGACCCTTCATAGGCTTAGAGAAAGAGCCTAAACCCGAAGTCATTGCTGCAACCCTACATTTGAAGAAATCAGACATTGTCCTAGAAACAAGGAGTGGAGTTAAGGGCATTCTTGCTAAGGTATTGATGGAGAAAGCTCAAGTGTTCCTGAAGGCTATGCGTTATGATGCTTTTGAGGAGATCTTAGCCCTATTGATCTATGGCTTAGTACTGTTCCCTAATCCAGACCAGTTCATAGACGTACACGCCATCAACATATTTCTGACTCATAACCCGGTGCCTACATTACTGGGAGACATCTTACATTCTCTCCATACCCGTACTACGAAGGCACGGGGAACTCTGATGTGCTGCATACCTCTATTGTTTAGGTGGTTTATTTCTCACTTTCCTCGATCAATGATGAAGAATGAACAAGGGTTCAGGTGGTCTAAGAGGATTATGTCACTTTCTCATTCAGATATTCATTGGTGCTCTTGTTCTATGGAGAACGTTACTATCATTGACGGTTGTGGGGAATTCCCTAATGTGCCACTCCTTGGAATAAGAGGGGGCATTACCTACAATCCTTCATTAACTCTATGTCAGTTTGGTTATGCTCGGAGTGATGGTCCTCATGACATGCTTATTCAGGGTATTATGTTCGACTACGACAACGATCTGCAAGGTTACCGGCAAAGGTTTATACGAGCGTGGGGTAAAGTGAACAAGGTTGACAGCAAGACTCTGGAACCAAAGTACACTATTCCTATGGAACCTTATCTTAGATGGGTACGAGCACGTTCTCAGACTCTTATGATGCCATATCCTGCCATCCTGCCAGTTACCATGGAGCCTGTGACTGAAGGAGATACTTCCTATATCATTCTTCATCCAGACATGCCCACTGACATGGAGGAGTTACAGAGGTCCTGGACCCAGTTGAAGGAGCGAAGGGATACTTTTGAGACTCATTTCAAAGCTAGTCAAGAAAGAATCCTAGATATGACAAGACAACTTCACGAGGAGCGGAATCTCAACTCATACCTCAACACAAAGAGGAAATGTCCATGGGAGACTTAAAACCCCATCCTTATATTCATTTCATTTTTTTGTAAGCCCAAAAGGCAAAACAAGTTTATTGATTACTATTAAAAGTTTACTTTCTGGTTGTTTAAACAAATTTAAATCATGCGGTCCTTGAAAATATTGCATATACATTTACATACCATGTCATTGCATCACAGGTTTCTTATGAACAAGTATCTTATTTTCTCGCTGTTTATTTCAGCAGAAATGGCTCTTGAACAGATTGTCAAAGATCTCCAGGCTCAGAATGCACAATTCCAAGAGTTGATCCTGAACTTGTCCAAAGGGCAAGATGAGCTGAAGACACTACTGGCTAAGAAGAAGAAGAAGACTAGAAAATCAGGAGGCCTTATCAACTTGGGAAGAAGGTTCAGAGGTCCTATCAAGAAAATGGAACAGATTGAGGATTCTGAGTCTGAGAATTCTGAGAAGGAGGGAGGTAGTCTCCGTGATACTGTGGGAGATTCTGATTCTGAGGAAAATTATTATCATGATCCTGCTAGTAAGGAGAAGTATATGATGCTGGTAGACAGAATGAATGCCATGGAATTGAAAAAATCTTTTGGGCTTGATTTTGAAGATCTGAGTTTAGTTTCTGGAGTGGTTATACCTATTGGTTTCAAGGTTCCTGTGTTTGTGGTGTATGATGGTGTCTCATGTCCTAAGCTGCATCTGAGATCCTATGTCCGGAGGATTCAACCACATACTGCTGATAAGAAATTGTGGATTCATTTCTTCCAAGAGAGCTTGTCTGGAGCTCAATTGGAATGGTACTATCAACTGGAAAGTGTCAATATTCGTGATTGGAATGATCTTGCTGAGGCCTTCTATAGGCAATACCAATATAATGCTGATTTAGCACCTACTCGCATGCAACTCCAAAGCATGTCTATGGGTGCTAAAGAGAGTTTCAAGGAGTATGCCCAGAAATGGAGAGACCTGGCTGGCAGAGTTCAACCTCCTCTGATTGACAGGGAGCTGGTAGATATGTTTATGAGTACGCTGAATGGTCCTTTCTATAGTCACCTCATTGGAAGCTCATCATGTGGTTTCACCGAGCTGATAATGACCGGAGAACGTGTGGAGAGTGTTATAAGAAGTGGTAAGATACAGGTGGGTGCCTCTTCATCAAGCACTGCTAAGAAGCCCCCTAGTGGAAAGAAGGAGTCTTAATGCTGTGTATGGTCAGCATAGTCGTAACATGAATCACCAATCTGTGGGAGCAGTTCACATCTCCAATCCTGCCCCTGCAGCACCAGAGCCACAACAAAACAATCAACAGAAGCCTAGAAGATGTCGCTCCCGATAAATGGGAAAGGCCCAGATAAAGGTACAGACGCGAACGGTCGGCGAGAGGGACAATGAGAACACACAGCCGTGAACTCACTGGAGATGAAAAGAGTCGCCAGCTAGGCATTTTTTATCCCGGAGGAAAGGTAATGCTGCATAAACCTAGAAAGAGATGGATAAGACGGTTGCGAACCAGAGAGACTGAGAAAGGGGGTTGGTTACAACCTGGGAAGGTATTAGCACCCAGATTGTCCGCCGTACTCGACGGGATCCACGCTTAAAAGATTTGTGTTTTAAAGGGGTAGTGTCAGTGCAATTTGTGTGTAAAAGAGCTGGAAAAGGATGTACAGGTGTCAGTGTAAAAGAAAGTGATGTGTGATATGTATAGTGTCAGTGTAAGAATAAGAGTGAAATACTCAAGATCATGAGGCTAAAAGAATGATGCTGGAAAGAGGGGGAATGTACAGAGACTTTTGTTCGATAACTGTTAAGTTATGCCTACGTATCCTCTCGTGCAATGAGGAAGTCAGAACACCGTAGTTCGACGCAAAGAGACTGAAGATAAATTGACTGGTGAACTGCTTGCTTGTCAATGCTCAAGTGTATGATCTGTCTGGCACAGATGCAAACTGTCTTGCATTAGACGGAAGAAGCAAGTTCTCGTTTATGAGTGAATGAGATGAGAAAAGAATCCCGGAGGAGACGATTATTGTTTGTTTTTGGGTTTTCAGTCTTTTATTACTTTTGAAAGTTTGTCATAAGTCAATGAGCTTAAGCCTAAACCAGTGGATTTAGTAAACTCATCACATCTTCCCTCTGATTAGGGGTAATGAGAATACCTTAAGTGTGAAGTCAGCTTCTCACACTTAATCTCCTTTTGGTGTAGGATTAAGATCATTAACCTACTTGTGATTATTTAGATGTTTTTGGTGTTTTTGTTTAGTGTTAAGTAATGAGATTAAGCCATAATCAGGGATTAAACAGACTCATTACACCATCCTAATAGAAGGATAATAGATGAGAATGTTTAAGCTGAGGAAAGCTCCTCAACTTAATCCATGATTAGGGATTAAACTCATGACAAAACAAAGCCTTTGTTAAGTGGATTTTATTTAATGGTATGATGATGAAATGATTTTTAGAGTTTGTAAGACAACTTGAGGGGGACTTGTCCATTAACACTAGGGTTAGTCCTTCTTAACCAATTAAGGAAGAATTAGAAACCTAATGTAAGGCCCAAGTTACAAGCTTTATGTCTTGATGATTATTAAGTGGATTGATTAAAGGATTTAAACACATTAAGGGTTTAACACTTAGGATTAAAGTTATACACTCCATCCTAATAGAAGGATGCAGGTATAAGCTTAATCACAAAGCCTTAAAGCCTTTAGGGTTTAGTCCCTGATTATGAGGTGAGAAGAGATGACTCAAAGAGACACAAAGGTAAAACTAAATAGGGGACTAATCAAAACCCTAATCATTGTCATGCTTTGGTTGTTCCTAAGGTTTGTGAGGTTTACAAGAACAATCTTCAATGGAACCACCAGGAAGCAGATGAAAGGATCAAGAGAAGCAAAGCAACTTGCTTCATTCAAGAAGACAAGTTACTTGAAGAAAGAAAGTAAGATGAAGAAGAATGAGCAAGCTCAATCTCAAACACATACAAAAATGCATCAAGGATGCATGAAAAGAGATGAAGAGAAGTTATGAGAAGTGAAGGCAAATTCACTTCTCAAAGTCACTTACCACCTGAAAGGTTAGAAAAGAGATGCAATGCAATGCAAAATGAGATGAAATTGTGTGAAGTAAATCAAAACCAGAAGCATGCTTAAGATGTTAGTGATGCTATGAAGTGATACAAACATGAAGCAACAAATGGAGATGATCATGCAAGCTTATGGATGCAAATGGAGCAAGTTAAGACACATGAGCATACATGAAAAGTTATGAGATGCATATGGCATACAACATGACAAATGCAAGGTGCAATGATCAAACATGCTTTCAATATTTCTTATGATGTTAAATGAATCAAATGGAGGCATGGAATGTCATGGCAAGTCATGTTATGCAAGAGAATGCAAGATGGATGCATATGGGAACCCAAATTAGGGTTTATGAATAAAGCATCAAACACAAATCAAAATCAGAAGCAAACATCATTATAAAAAAATTGAAAATGCACTCAAAGGACCCCTAATCCTATACTAACCCAATGCCCAAAGGAGAAGCTTCAACTCCTAACCAAGTTCAAGTTATGGTTTTTCACAAATTTGCTAGGGTTTTAGGGTTTCCAAACAAGAAAATTACCAAACAAATGAAAAATGAAAGATCAAATCATGACCATTTAATCTCACAAACTACATGCTAAACACAATGCAATGCAAAAAGAATCAAGGTCCAACTCTTTATGGATAGGCAGAAATGATTTTTTGAAGTTTGGATCAAAATAATGCACAAAAATGATTTTAATTCAATGAAAAATTCTCAAAATGCATCAAGGTCAAAAAATAAATTTGGTTTGAAGGTTGGACAATGTTTCTAAATGTCTAAGAACATTTCATGAATTTTTTTGTGATTTTTAAATACCCAAAAGTATTTTTAATAAATTAATTTTCATTAATCAATTAAAAATAAACACTTAAATATTTAAAAATACTTTTTTAATGTAAAAAATGAAAATAAAAATATTTTTGTGTTTTTAAAATTAATGAAACTCTTGACAAAAAGTTTCATAATTTTTAAAACATTTTTGCTATTTTTTATAAATTGTACAAGTTAAATATAAAGAAAATGAAATAAAACAAAATAAAATGGAAAGTAATTCAATCCAAAGGCTGATATTTGAATCTGGGAAAGAAGGGTTGACTGCGCGCGTTTTTAAAGGGCCAGGATTGAGTCTGATTTAATTAACTTAATTAATCTTAATTAAATTAAATAAAAAGGATTAGGGCTAAGCGAAGCAATCTGGGCCGTGTACGACTTAAGCTAATCACCATCCAAAGGCTGAGAATGCATCTGGCAAATTAATTAGGGTTTAGAGTTGATGACTTTCAGGTGACCGGAGGGAAGCTCCGGTCATCTTCTCCGGCAATGTCAAAACCCTAGATCATGATTCAGGCCACCATCCATCAAATTAAAGCCAGGGAAACGTTCCTCTACTCAAACCTCACTCAAATCATCTCTCAAACTAAATTTCTCATGCTTAAACTAAGAGAAACGAAGCCATGAAGATTCACGGGCAAAGTTTCAGAGCCCTGGTAAATCCTCATTTCTCACTCATTTTTAATTCTAAACCCATCCCCATGATCAGCAAGACATACACAACCAGATTATAACTTAAAATGCAAGCTCTGAGAAAAAATGTTCATGACCATACCTGAGATGGAGACTCCTGTTTCTGGGCTTTCAGAGTTATTCTTTGGTGCAAGCTTGCTCCACTGATTCCCCTGATGCTAATGGTATGCTTGGAAGGAGCTTGAACAAGCTGTTTTGAGAGATTCGAATCTGATATATCAGAAAATGAGGTCTGTATATAGGCTGTTTCAGATCATTGTGAGGGGTGGTATTGGTTCTATGGATGTTTTCTAGTTGATTGGTGAAGGTAGAATGAGTGTTTGATGACTGTGGAAGGTGATTCGAAGAGAGGAAAGTTTTTTGCAGGTTTTTGGATATGCTATCTTCTGGCCTGCTTCAATGCTCAATGCTTTGCTATAACATCTCCAAGTTGTGTGGATAGCCTGTGGGGCAGGTCAGTAGGGTGGCTGTTTACTGTGCCAAGAGTATGGGAGCTTTTTGCCAAAAAGTCAATGTGATTGGTACTTGCAGCATGGGCTATGGCAGCAGCTGTGTTAGGGCATGTCTTGCTTCAGCTTGAGACAAGGATGACCATTGGATTGTTTATGAATGACTGCAACATATGGATCATGAATTGAGAGTGATCTTGCAACTTGACAACTTGTGTTTCCTCATGTTTTTATGCTAAGTACATGAAGCATTCCTTGCTGAATTTTGTCACATGATGTCTCAATTGGTCATGGCAATGCATAGAAAGTGATTAGTGATCACATAACTCTTTGGAGAATGACTTTGTCAAAAATCCCTCTTTGCACCCTTATGAAAAAAATGCCTTATGGAACTTTGAAAATCAAGGCAAGCAATGCAAAATTCCTTGGGCCAATTCTGTTTTTGGGGTCATGCATGATCATATGATGAAGCTTTGAAGTCAATTTGAAGTCACTAGAATGCTTGGTACATGAATTTGCAAATTTTCCAATTGGTGCATAACTTGAAAATTAGTGATTTTTGCCAACTTTGATGAATCATAACTTTTGATCCAAAATGAATTAGATCATGTTCTTGTACTTTTTGAAAAGGGAAAGATCTAATCTACAACTTTCATGACCAAAGTTTTTTCATTTGAAGCATTTTTGGATCAAAAAGTAAGGTTTGAAAAGTGGCATAAAATGACATATTCTTCAAAAGTCAAACTTGCCCTAAAAAGTCCACTTTGCAAAAACTTGTAATTCTTGAATTTTGTGAACTTCTAACTTCTTCCATGATCAAATAAAGATCATATACACTCAAAATGATGAAGATCGCCCCTTGGTTGGGTCATTGGGGGCCTCAGATGCCCTGATTTTGCATTGACTAGTCTGAAAAGTCAACTCTTGATCAGATGACTTCCCCATGGAATTTCTTCATGAAAATTGATATGCATACTCCCTATACCATATAGAGACCAATAGAAACAAGAATGACCAAAATTTTTGAAGTTATGGCCTCTGAAACCAAAACCCTAATTTTAGGTCATCTGTGCAGTTAAACCTGGCTCTGCTTCCCTACCAATCCCAGTTCTTGTGATTCTTTGGCATTCTTGACTTTGAGAAGATAAAATATGATATTAGAACACACATGGACCCCTTTGAAGTGATTGATGGCCTTTGGAGTGGCTCAAGAAGCTCTGGGATTGCTCAGATCACAAACCCTAGATGCAGATGACTTTGAATCTATGCAGTGAATCAAAAATGTACTATGAGATGGTATGATTGTGTTTATGCATATGAAATGATCACAAACCATGGTGTGAATGGGTGAGGGAAAATTTGGGGTGTTTACAACTGCCCCTATTCAAACATGAGTTAGCTGTGCAGGTTGTAAGCGACGGCTTAACAGGCAAACAAGATAACTTGTGGTTGAATACCAAAGACAGTCCAAAATTTGCACTCACAGAATGAAGAAGAAAAGGGATATAGATTGTAAAGGAAAATAAATTATATTGTAAAGTGAAGGCGACGGAGGACGACCGTCAAGCAGAGGACGACTGCCGGGTAAAGAGCAATGACGGGGACGGCCGACATGCTAGGGAAAGTGTGTGAAGTAAAGCGATGACGGGGACGGCCGACATGCTGGGGATAAAAGGTAAAGCCAAGACGGGGACGGCCGACTAGCTGGGAAAAATAAGATATTATGATGGGGACGGCCATCGGGCTAAAAAGAAAAGGGACCACGACGGGGACGGCCATCGGGTTAAAGAATAAATGAAATAAACAGATGATGAGGTACGGTCATCAAAGGTGAAGGATGATCACCTAGCAGGGGAAGGCTGCTCTGTCGGGGATAAGATGAGGGACGGTCATCTTAGGTGGAGGACGACCACCTGGCAGGGTACGGCTGCCGGAAATATCGCGACATAGGACGAATGCCGGATAAAAAGGTCAACGATGGGGACGGCCATCGGACGAGCATGATGGAGGACGACCATCAAGAGGTGGAGGACGACCACCTAGCAGGGGACGGCTGCTCTCGAGGCTTATCATGACATAGGACGAATGTCAGATAACCGAAATCAACAATGGGGACGGCCATTGGATAAAATGATGAAGGACGATCATCAAGAGGTGGAGGACGACCACCTAGCAGGGGACGGCTGCTAAATAACAACGATGGGGACGGCCATCGGAATGAGCATGATGGAGGACGACCATCAAGAGGTGGAGGACGACCACCTAGCAGGGTACGGCTGCTCTCAGGGTTTATCATGACACAGGACGAATGTCAGATAACCGAAATCAACAATGGGGACGACCATTGGATAAAATGATGAAGGAAGATCATCAAGAGGTGGAGGACGACCACCTAGCAGGGGACGGCTGCTAAATATCAACGATGGGGACGGCCATCGGATGAGCATGATGGAGGACGACCATCAAGAGGTGGAGGACGACCACCTAGCAGGGTACGGCTGCTCTCAGGGTTTATCATGATACAGGACGAGTGTCAGATAAGAAGGAACATTTTGTTTTGTTGGTGATCTACCGGGGAATAGTAAACACGGACGAGTGTTTATATCCAATAAACAAAAGGTATAAGTGTTTTGACGTTAGTGTATAGATTAAAGATGCGGACAAGCATCCCTAAGACTACGATACGGACGAGTATCGTGTAGAAACAAACTGACACGTGTTCAGAGATGATGATACGGACGAGTATCAACGGGTTAACAGAGAACACGGACGAGTGTTGATTATGATGGGACTCTTCTGGGGAAAAGTAGACACAGACGAGTGTCTAAATTCAAAAAGACAAGAGTGTTTGACACAGCGTATGGATTAAAGATGCGGACGAGCATCCTTAAGACTATGATACGGACGAGTATCAGGTAGAAACAAACACTTGATACATATTCTGAGATGATGGTACGGACGAGTACCAACTGGTTAACAAAGAACATGAACCAATGCCGAATCTGTGGGGATATAAATGGTGTATATAAGATACGGACGGGTATCTGTGTGAGTGTAACATGAGTAGTGAGCATGAGTATTTAACTGCTGGGGAGAGTGACACGGACGAGTGTCAAAAAGGAGAATAAGTATAGTATCAATAAGTATAAAAAAAATGTAGGCGACTGCGCTGGGGATATGACACGGACGGGTGTCCAGGAAATGTATATATGGGCATACGTGGGTGCAAAAAGGATGTCCTCGGCTTTCTGCTGGTGGCATGACACGGACGGGTGTCAGAAAGTATCTGTAATACGGGTGATCTTGTCTGTAAAGAGTGTTCAGGCGATTTTACTGGGGAAAGATGACACGGACGGGTGTCAAGAGGAGTATACAATGGTATTGGTGGATGTGAGGCAACTGCTTTTGCTGGGGACTCTGGGGGGATTTTGGGGAAAGTATTCTGTATATTAACGGATTGTCATTATTCACAAGTGTTCGATTCACAACATGACTTATGATTATGCTATGTATTTGATTTTTGCCGTAATGCTCCGTATTAGACGGAATGCTACGCTTTGTGGGTGAATATGATGCGAATGCTATGGTTATGCAAAGATACCAAACTGGGATTCGGATCCCACTGCCGCGAAGATCTCTGGCTGATCTGCTTGAAATGAGGATCCCAGCTGGGGAGAAGATCATTGGTGGATCTGACGAGATGTATCTGCTTGGGGATATAGGTCACTGATTGACATATCCTTATAATATAGGACCCAGCTGGGGTTTGTAGAAGCCTACTGTACTCTGTTGTGACTCCTTCATGCGCCGCTCTTCCGAATAGAGGCTGAAACTCTGTGGGGAGATGATTCCCTGACCTTGTATTCTGTTGAGGAAGAATGCTTGACATCTCGACTGGGAGGAGTGACAAGTGGCAAACTAGCTGGGGAAAGTTGTTGGCAACTCAGCTGGGGAGGAAGCACCTCTGGTGCCAAGAATGAGTGTTGATTTGCCAGCTTGCTGGGGTGAAGCTTACTTGCCCCAAGTCGCGTTCTGGATTCCTGCAATCCTGCAAAGATAGGGAAACGCACAAATGATCCCGAGGTATCCTCTATTGGATTCCGTCATAGGAGTTTAGACACTTTTGAGAGTAAGTATATTCCCTGCAAGCATGTGCTTTTACTTTTTTAGAGAAAAACATTTGTACTTATGCAATTAGTGTTTTTAGAGACATCAGACATTCTTTGCAAATGGAAACACGCAAAATGAAACATGACTGAAAATTCTGATTTTATTAATTCAAGTGCCCTGAATTGGCGAGATACAGTCAAAGAAACAAATCTCCTAAAATGAAGAGATTGTTACAAATTGAGAAATAAAATGCCGGCGATGTTGACGACGCTTTCAAGGAGCTTCCCCTCTTGCTATGACTCGTATGACTTTTGACGTTCTTCTCGTCTTGCTTTCTAAAGAAGGCTGATTCTGACCGAAGCTTGATCCTTTCGGAGTTTTACCAAGTTGCAGGTGATACAGACGAATTCAGAATGCAGTTGTTCGCTTATTCCCTTGTTTTGCATGGATCGCCCTTTCGGGTTTTCAATCCATCGGGATACCCATTTTTGCCTGAGCTGTCCAATGCGGCTTTTCAACTCAGCGGGTGTACATTTTTTTGTTTATTTTCCCTTATTTTTGCCCGAGTCTTTTATTCTGTTTTTGACTCGTCGGGATGCCATATTTTTGCCCGGACTTACATTCTGTTTTTGTGTCCAGCGGGTCATTTTTATGCGAAGTATTTTTTAACTGCATCTGAATTCACAGGGGACAGGAAATCTTCACCATCCATGGTGCTGAGCATCAGTGCTCCACCAGAGAAAACTTTCTTTACCACGAATGGTCCTTCATAATTTGGAGTCCATTTGCCCCTGTGGTCTGTATGCGGAGGAAGGATTCTTTTCAGCACAAGATCTCCTACTTGGTACTCTCGGTGCCTGACTTTCTGATCGAAGGCTCTCTTCATTCTTTTCTGATATAGCTGGCCATGACAAATTGCAGCCAATCTTTTTTCTTCAATCAGACTCAGTTGTTCGAACCGGGACCGAACCCATTCTGCTTCGTTCAGCTTAACATCCATCAACACCCGTAGAGAGGGTAATTCAACTTCAACAGGTAGGACTGCCTCCATACCATACACAAGTTGATACGGTGTTGCCCCAGTGGATGTCCTGATTGACGTGCGGTACCCATGCAAGGCAAACGGTAGCATCTCATGCCAGTCTTTGTAGGTGACTACCATCTTCTGCACAATCTTCTTGATATTCTTATTAGCGGCCTCAACAGCGCCATTCATCTTTGGCCTGTAAGGAGAAGAATTGTGGTGTTGGATTTTGAAGTCCCGGCATAACTCAGCCATCATTTTGTTGTTTAGATTAGAACCATTATCAGTAATGATTCGCTCGGGAACTCCATATCGACAGATGATATCTCTCTTCAGAAATCTGGCTACCACTTGTCTTGTAACATTTGCATATGAGGCTGCTTCAACCCACTTGGTGAAATAATCAATGGCGACCAAGATGAATCTGTGGCCATTTGAAGCAGTTGGCTCAATCTTGCCAATCATATCAATGCCCCACATAGCAAAGGGCCATGGTGAAGACATTATGTTCAAAGGATTGGGAGGCACATGCACCTTATCTGCATAAATCTGGCATTTATGGCATTTTCTGGCGTAAGCACAACAGTCTGCATCCATTGTGATCCAGTAATAACCTGATCTTAACAACTTCTTAGCCATGGCATGCCCTCCTGCATGGGTACCAAAGGATCCTTCTTGCACTTCATGCATCAACAAATCTGCTTCCGTCTTGTCAACACATCTGAGGAGTACCATATCAAAGTTCCTTTTGTATAAAGACCCATCAGTGTTCAGAAAGAAGCTACCAGCAAGCCTTCTCAAAGTCTTCTTATCATTGGAAGATGCCCCAGGTGGGTATGTTTGATCTTCCAAGAAGCACTTAATGTCATGGAACCAAGGCTTATCATCTTTGACAACATCTGCGGCGAACACATATGCTGGTCTGCCAAGTCTGGATACTGAAATTTGAGGTACAAAGTTGGCAGCTTGAACTTTGATCATGGAGGAAATGGTAGCCAGAGCATCTGCAAACTGATTCTCGTCCCGAGGGATATACTCAAGTTTGACCGTTGTAAAGAAAGTCAATAATCTCCTTGTATAATCCCTGTAAGGTATCAGATGATCCTGGTGGGTGTACCATTTTCCGTTGGTTTGATTAATTACCAGAGCTGAATCTCCGAATACAGTCAATGTCTTGATCCTGAGGTCAATGGCTTCCTCAAGACCCATAATGCAAGCTTCGTATTCAGCTTCGTTGTTAGTGCAGTTGAAAGTGAGTTTTGCCGAGAAAGGCATGTGAACTCCCTTAGGTGTAATGAGTACTGCACCAACACCACGACCATTCATATTAACAGCCCCATCAAACATCATAGTCCATTCTTCTTCCGGGTCAGGCCCTTCAGTGTGAATAGGCTTTTCACGATCTTTTGATTTTATGAACATGATGTCTTCATCAGGGAAGTCAAATCTCATAGGCTGGTAGTCATCAATGGGTTGCTCAGCAAGATATTCAGATAGTACACTGCCCTTGATAGCTTTCTGGGAGGTGTACTGAATGTCATATTCCGTGAGAATCATTTGCCATCTTGCAACCCGTCCGGTAAGTGCTGGCTTCTCGAAAATGTACTTAACTGGGTCCATCTTTGAGATCAATAAAGTAGTGTGGGTCAACATATACTGTCTCAGTCGGCGAGCAGCCCACGCTAAAGCACAACAAGTTTTCTCGAGCAGTGAATAACGTTGTTCACAGTCGGTAAACTTTTTGCTTAGGTAGTATATTGCATACTCTTTTCGACCAGACTCGTCATGCTGGCCCAGCACACACCCCATAGACTCTTCTAATACTGTCAAGTACATTATCAGAGGTCTTCCTTCAACTGGAGGCATAAGGATTGGAGGCTCTTGTAAGTACTCCTTGATCTTGTCAAAAGCCCTTTGGCAGTCTTCGTTCCACCTGACCGTCTGTTCTTTTCTTAACAACCTAAACAAGGGTTCGCAGGTTGCTGTGAGGTGAGATATGAACCGCGAAATGTAGTTCAATCGACCTAAGAACCCCCGAACTTCTTTCTCAGTTTTCGGTGTAGGCATCTCTTGAATGGCTTTGACTTTATCAGGGTCAACTTCAATCCCTTTCTCGCTCACAATAAATCCCAACAACTTACCGGATCGCACCCCGAATGTGCACTTGTTGGGATTCAGCTTCAGTTGGTACTTCCTCAGACGCTTGAATAGCTTCAGCAGATTCACCAGGTGATCTTCTTCAGTAAGGGACTTGGCGATCATGTCATCCACATAACATTCTATTTCTTTATGGATCATATCGTGGAATAATGTTACCATAGCCCGTTGATATGTGGCACCAGCATTCTTCAGTCCGAATGGCATCACTTTGTAACAGAACGTCCCCCAAGGTGTAATGAAGGTTGTCTTCTCCATGTCTTCAGGTGACATCTTGATCTGATTGTATCCTGAAAATCCGTCCATGAAGGAGAATACCGAGAACTGAGTCGTATTATCCACCAATACATCAATGTGAGGTAATGGGAAGTCATCTTTCGGGCTGGCTCTGTTCAGATCCCGGTAGTCAACACACATCCTTACTTTTCCGTCTTTCTTAGGCACAGGTACTATATTAGCAACCCACGGAGGATAGCTAGTTACGGCAAGGAACCCGGCGTCCCATTGCTTTTGTACCTCTTCCTTGATCTTCATTGCCATGTCTGGACGGGTGCGGCACAGTTTCTGTTTAACTGGTGGGCATTCTTCTCTTAAAGGCAGCTTGTGCACAACTATATCGGTGTCCAACCCTGGCATATCTTGATACGACCAAGCAAACACATCCACATATTCTTGAAGCAGATCGATCAGTTGTCTCTTCACTGAGTCTTGTAAGCAGGCCCCGATTTTAACCTCTTTCACGTCTTCATCTGTACCAAGATTAATCACTTCAACCTTCTCCTGATGAGGAGTGATAACTTTTTCCGCTTGCCTCAATAACCTGGCTAGCTCTTCAGGAAGCTCATATTCTTCTTCAACCCCTTCATCAGCTTGATTGATTAGATTGTCAAAGTCATACGAAGTCATAGCCGTGCTGTTGTCGGTGCTGTCTGGAAGGCACTCTCTGCAAGGGTTCAGTTTGTTCATTTTAGTGATTGATTTTAATCTTGCTTAGAAAAGTGAAATAAAGTTATCATTTTGAAAACATCGCCATTTATTTTTTGTACAAAAAGAAAAATGGAAAAACAGTGAGCGGAAAAGAAAAGGACTCATTTGCAAAAAGATGTCTGATATTTCATTGATTAATCTTGTTTGCACAAAAAGTACAGATGGCCCGATTACAAAATGAGTCTTGTCATCTTGGGCAAGATGCAAGACTTTGATGCATGCCATAAAAATACAGGAAATAATAATTACTCTGCATGAGTAACTCTTATAATTTCCTGGGAAGACCAGTTTGAGATACTGCTCCCCGGGATCTTTGGACGAATCCAGCTTTCCAGGTTGCGTTCTTCTTCCAGCTCGTCTTCCAAATTGTTGATAGCATCAGGGGTGAGCATCTCCCCACTGACAAAACCGGGCTTCTCAGCAGCCTTTGCTTGATTTTGTTGAGTTGGTCTGTAACCCAACCCAAATTTGTCTTTCTTCTCCTCCACAGATAAAACCTTGTCCCAGCCTTGGGCAGTTCCTTCTTCAACAACCTTCCGGGCTTGTTGATAAGATGACATGGAGATCCCAGATACAGCAGATGCTTCATTGACATTCAGGGCCTCAAACCCTTGGCTCATTGTTTCATGGATCTCCCCATCCATCTCAATATACTTATAAGTAGCCAGATGGCTAACAAATATATCCTCCTCCCCACAGATAGTAACGACTTGGCCTTCCCACTCAAATTTTAACTTCTGGTGAAGGGTAGACGTTACTGCGCCAGCGGCATGAATCCATGGTCTACCCAACAAACAGCTGTAGGCAGGCTGAATGTCCATCACGTAGAAGATCGTTTTAAAAGTTTGTGGGCCAATCGTTACAGGCAGTTCAATTTCTCCCAGAACCGATCTCTTAGAACCATCAAAGGCTCTTACCACCAGGTTGCTGGGACGCAACGCCAATCCTTCATATTCTAGCTTCACCAGGGCCTTTTTCGGTAAGACATTAAGGGATGACCCTGTGTCTACCAGCACATGGGAAAGGACTGCACCTTTACATTCCATGGTGATGTGCAAGGCCTTGTTATGGTTGCGGCCTTCTGTTGTCAAGTCAGTATTGGTGAACCCTAGCCCGTTGCTAGCAGTAACATTTCCAACCACGGTTTCCAACTGATTGACAGTGATCTCTTCAGGCACGTAAGCTGCGTGCAAGACTTTGAGTAGTGCATTTCGATGGGCTTCGGAACACATAAGCAGTGATAGGATAGAGATCTTGGATGGCGTCTGGTGAAGCTGATCCACTATTTTGTAATCACTCTTTTTGATGATTCTCATGAACTCATCAACTTCTTGATCGAATGGTGTTTTCAAAGCTTCCTTAACAGCTTGATCTTCCTGCACCGGACTCTTTCCTTTTGCCTTGGCAGCAGCTTCCGCTTCGGCAGTGGGTCTTTGAATTTGTGGAGCAAAGAGACGTCCGCTTCGAGTGAAGCCTCCGCCTCCTCCCACATTGTCTATTTGTGGTGCAGGTGTTGATGGTTCAAGGGTGATTTTCTTTCCTTCACAGTATACGTCAGAGCCGTAGTGCCAAGGGATGGCCCTATTGCTTTCATAAGGTACTGGTCCAGGCACTGTGACAGTGACTGGACTGATGGCAGCTGCTGAAGGGACTGTGATAGTTTGTGGATCATAATAAATTGTGACTGGTGCTCTGATGGGAGCAGCACTTTCTGAGTTGTAGGCAGAGTTGTTTTCAGGATCATAAAATATTGTGACAGTTGAGACATCTTCATGATTTGTTGCTGATGTTGTAGGAGATATTGTCGGAAGGACGGGCGTTGTTGTTGTAGGAGTTTCAAAATGGAGTGGTGCTGAAGTTGTGGAAGGAAAATTTGTTGATAGCTGATCAGTTGAGATGACAGATGAAGTGCTTGTTGATGAAGCCGAAGAGTTGTCGGGAACAATGGTTGTTGCAGTTGTAGGAGATACAGGAATTGCTGCTGATGAGATTGCTGGATTTGTTGGAAATGATGTGGTGATTTGAAGTTGGCCACTCTGAATGAGACCATCTATGCCATTCCTCAGGTTATCGCACCCATTTACTGAGATATTGCAGTAAGCACACCCTAACTCACATCCCGGGAACATTTGACCTTCGAGGAGTTGAGCCTTAATTTCTACCAACGGTGTTCGAATCTGACCCACATTGGTTATTAAATAAGACGGCTTGTCTTCTTCAATAGTGTTGATTCTGGGACCACCGTGGTTTGGCATGGGGTTCTTATTGACATTGGGTGGTGGTGCGAAATTCAGGGCCTTAGAGTCTACCAGGTCTTGTACCTTCATGTGCAAGGCTCTGCACTTTTCTGTACTATGGCCAGGTGCATTTGAATGAAAAGCACATCTGGCGTTGGAGTCATAATTCCTGGGTAGACTGTTGGGATCTGGAGGTGCCAATGTCCTTAGCTCAACTAGGTTGAGTTTCAGGAGTTGTGGCAGCAATGTAGCATATGGCATAGGGATCGGATCGATCACCCTGTTGGCTTGAGATGGCCTCTGCTGGAATGGCCTTTGCTGGTTATTGTTGTTGGTGTTTTTGTTGTAGTTTCTCGGAGGATACTGAGCTTGTTGATGGTACTGAGGTTGTTGCTGATAGTTTTGTTGCGGAGGTTGATAGGCTGGTTGTGGATGAGCTGGAGCGGGAATGGTGACTGCTGCCACAGATTTATGAACATATTGGGGCCTGCCCCTGTTGGTGTGGATGGCATTGGTCTCACCAGTCCTTCTTGGGCCCGCAAAAGGTTTTCTTGCATTACTGGATGAGCTTGCACCGTTGTCTGAGATCTTACCCATCTTCAATAGGCTTTCAGTTCTCTCCCCGGCTATGACTACATCTGCAAAGCTGGTAGATGAGAAAGCAGCTAGCCTATCAATGTAAGTCCCCTGAAGGGTGTTCATGAACATATCAGCCATCTCCCTTTCCGACATAGGTGGCTGGACAGCAGCAGCAAGCTGTCTCCATCTTTGAGCATACTCTCGGAAGCTCTCTCTAGATGACTGTGACATTCCCATTAGGAGGGTCCTGTTGGGTGCCATATCCAAATTATATTGATACTGTCTGATGAAGGCCTCTGCCAGGTCCTTCCAGCATCTAATAGTTGCTCTTGTCAGATGGGAATACCATTCCCTCGAAGCTCCAGTCAGGCTATCCTCAAAATAGAACATCCACAGCTTCTCGTCCATGGTATAGGCCTTTAGCCTCCCGAGAAAAGATTGTAGATGGGTTCGGGGATAGGAAGTCCCATTATACTTCTCAAAGCATGGTGGCTTAAACTTGTGGGGAATCCTGACCCCATCTACCAAGCCCATATCCATAACATCAAAACCCAAAGAGTTTTGAGACTCTAAGGATCTTAATTTCTCAGCTATCTCATCCAACCTTCTATCATAAGCTTCTTCCCCGGCTCCCATCACTGTGAACTGGTCTTCTTGGGGGTCTTCTTGCAGTACCCTCCCTGCTGTGGCAGTCCCTTGTATATTGACAGGAATGTTGGCCTCTGGATGGAGGTGGGGTCCAAAGACCGGGGGATTGACATGAGGTTGGACTCTTTCATTGTTGCTAGTCCCCGCAGTCCCTGGCTGATGATCTTCCTGATTTCTCCCTTCCACCAGTGCTCTGAGCCTCTCCTGGCTTTGAGCCATGTTGTTCATTACCTCCATAAACTGTGTCATTTGGTTCCTCATTTCCAACCTCTCGTTGGTCATTTGGTTCCTGACCTCTGTAAGGTCCTGCTGCATCTGATCCATCTGTATGCCCGGGAGGTTGTTACGGGTTGGATATCGGTGCGGACGGTTGAGGGGAAATACCCGGCGTCGAGCAATAGTTCCTGAACATCACAACAGAGTTAGCAACAATAAAACAAACACCTACAAAACAAACAAAGGGTTAGCATGCAATGCAGTATGCTTATTTGTTTTCAAGGTATCCGGCTTGGCATTCAGTTTTGACCCTTCCAGACCCTTGAAGATGCTGTTGATGTTGCTTTCGAAGTAAACTCGGATGGAACAAACTAATACATATATTACAAAAGGCCAAAGGTACACAGTTTGTTTACAAATACAAGCCCTCTGAGGGGTCAAAATACATTACAAGAAAATAAAAGTACATGGAATGAAAACAACAACAAGCAAATGGTCAAACACCAAGACCAAACTCATCCTCCCGAACTTCCTTGAGAAGTGCTTCGGTCACAGGATCAGCCGGACGCTCCGTGAGGTTCCTGATAAGGAGGTTCCGGGTAGTAACAGCTGCAATTAGCTTCTTGTGTTGACTTTGGTCCTTTGACCTCTTCACTCCAGCTCCGATCTTCAGCTCTGATATCTCCCTCTGGGCTGCTGCCAGGGCTTCCTGCTGCTCTTTTGCACTAGCTTCCAGTTGCTCTATCTTGTCTTGGACCCTCTTGTCCTCCAGAGTACGAGCCTCGGTGATCCTGACCCACCTAGCCTGACTCTCCTTCAGATACAAGTCTGTCCTGGTTTTCTGGAACTGAGCTTCTTTGCAAGCATTCTTCAAAATTTGTTCTCCAGCCCTAGACTTCTTAATGTAATCCTCAGACTTCTCAATTCTAGCCAAGTGTTCCACCTTCAACTTTTCCAACCTTTCAATATCCAACCTACCATCACTCCTCTCCCAGAGGGTCTTCTGTAGAGCTTGAGTCAGCTTCTCATTTCTCTCTCTCAACTTCTCAAACTCCTCTAAGCTGACAGTTGCTGGAGGTGGTGTTGTGGAAGGCCCAGGCATATCTTCTATAGTAAAGGGAATCCCAGAGAATTGAGCCCTGGCATGGGACCAATCATAGTACTGTGCTGATGCCACATTGTTGCATTTCCCCAGAATGGTTACCCCTTTAGTTTGCACATTGTCCCCGGCCCAGGCTGCCTGCCTAACAATAGCCAGATTAGGCTTGTTCTCACAATAAAGAGTCTCCACCAAGTCTTGTGCCTTAGGAGTGTGGACCAGTGCATAGCCCAGTTGTCTTTTGAACAGCAGAGGGTTGTAATTAATACTACCCTTAACTCCCATTAGGGGCACATTGGGAAAATGCCCACAGCTGGTGATGATATCCCTGCCTTTTGTGCTTTGGGTGCACCACCTGATATCAGCTGAAGTCAGAGTAGTAAGCCTTCCAGCCCAGTTTCTCTGCTGATGAGGGTTCAAAAATGCATCTGTCCTGGGCAAGTGCCTGAGAAGCCAAGTATGGAACAAAGGAGCACAGCATCTTACTAATCTTCCCCTCTGCTTTTCATTCCTCTGATGCACTGAATAGTAGAGATCCCCCAATAAAGTTGGCACTGGGTTCCTTAGAATGAACAGATGGATTGCATTCTTACTAATGAATCGAGGCTCATCTGCAAATAATATGATCCCATATACGCTCAAGGCCAATAAAGCACATACTGCTTTCCACTCTCCTAAAGAAGCTTTCAGGGTAGCTTGAGAGATCAAGAAATCCAGATGCAGGCCAGGGATTCCAGCCTTAGAAGTCATATGCTGCCCAATCAGGAATGGTTCCAGATGCAATGCCTTTGCTACCTCTTCATTACCAGGAAAGACCATATCAGGGTTGAAAGGGACTCCACCCCTGATAGGTATACCAACTAATGATGAGTATTCTTCCAATAAGGGGCCCAGCTGAAAGTCCTGAAAAGTGAAACATCTCAGTGGAGGATCATAAAACTGAAGGCAAGTGTGGATCAGGCTTCTCTGTGAGGGGTCCAGATCCATAACCATATCAAGTATATCTCCATGGTGTTCCCTGAACAGTGGTATATGGTCTGGAGTGATTAGGGTCTGAATCCTCCTGATGTCAGCTAACTCTGGCTGGAAGAAGTGGTAGGTGATGTTGCTCTTTTTAGGTGCCATGATGTTGAGACTGAGTAGAGACAAGTGCTGATGATGATACTGAAGAATGGGCCACTGATTGGCTGGTGCAGGTGACTGAAGTAGATAGCTGATAGCTGAAGCAGGTGCTGATGAAGATAGGTCAATACTGAAGATGGGGTCAAAACCAAAACCAACTGAAGATGGATACCCTGAAATACAAATAAGCAAATGTCAATATGATGCAATGATTAGGTATGCAAATGGTATGCAAGGGTTTGTGACTGAGCTGGATCTGATCAAGTGCTCTGATATAAGTCCATGTGTGTAAGAAATCCAGATGGAGGTCTATAAGTCCAATAACCAAGGTGGGGGGCTCAAATAAAGAGCCACATGTCCAGGGCTTAGAATCACAAGAACTGTCCCAACATGGAGTATTCTTAACCAAATCAAAGTAACAGGGTATTCTGAGGTCAAGGTACCTGCAAACCTGTAAACAGCCCAACCCCCTCACAGGTGGTGTTCTAAAACAAGGATCCTCAGACTTGGACCAGTTATGAGAAGTGTAAACACTTCTAACCCGGAGGTACAGTGTTTACAATAACCATAAAAGTTCCTCCTCTAATTCACCTCAGTTTCTGAAGGTCAATACTAAAAGGTCATCCAGACTTAGCAGGCTTCCCAGATAGCCCTAGTACTGCAGGAAATCTGCAACACAGAGTTCTCAAGAAGAAACCCATATCTGAACCGTGTTTCATATTCCCGCACCAGACCGAGATGGAATGGGAAAGAATATGAACCACTCTAGCCTAGGTGTCACTCAGGTCCCAAGTATAGGACCTTAACTCTCAATGGAACACCCACCCACCAAAGCAAACAACAGATCCAGCCAGCAGCACAGTATGACAATATGATAATATGTAAAGCTATAAAGAAAACAGTAAAGCAACTGTACATAAAGCAAAAATAAATACAAATACACAAACACAAATAAGCACATAACACCCCAGTAAACACAAATCAATCAAGCGCTAGGAGGAACCCACAAAAAGAACCAGAAGCCCTGGTTACAGTATAAGGTACCCCAGCAGAGTCGCCAAGCTGTCGCTCCCGATAAATGGGAAAGGCCCAGATAAAGGTACAGACGCGAACGGTCGGCGAGAGGGACAATGAGAACACACAGCCGTGAACTCACTGGAGATGAAAAGAGTCGCCAGCTAGGCATTTTTATCCCGGAGGAAAGGCAATGATGCATAGGCCTAGAAAGAGAATGGATAAGACGGTTGCGAACCAGAGAGACTGAGAAAGGGGGTTGGTTACAACCTGGGAAGGTATTAGCACCCAGATTGTCCGCCGTACTCGACGGGATCCACGCTTAAAAGATTTGTGTTTTAAAGGGGTAGTGTCAGTGCAATTTGTGTGTAAAAGAGCTGGAAAAGGATGTACAGGTGTCAGTGTAAAAGAAAGTGATGTGTGATATGTATAGTGTCAGTGTAAGAATAAGAGTGAAATACTCAAGATCATGAGGCTAAAAGAATGATGCTGGAAAGAGGGGGAATGTACAGAGACTTTTGTTCGATAACTGTTAAGTTATGCCTATGTATCCTCTCGTGCAATGAGGAAGTCAGAACACCGTAGTTCGACCCAAAGAGACTGAAGATAAATTGACTGGTGAACTGCTTGCTTGTCAATGCTCAAGTGTATGATCTGTCTGGCACAGATGCAAACTGTCTTGCATTAGACGGAAGAAGCAAGTTCTCGTTTATGAGTGAATGAGATGAGAAAAGAATCCCGGAGGAGACGATTATTGTTTGTTTTTGGGTTTTCAGTCTTTTATTACTTTTGAAAGTTTGTCATAAGTCAATGAGCTTAAGCCTAAACCAGTGGATTTAGTAAACTCATCACATCTTCCCTCTGATTAGGGGTAATGAGAATACCTTAAGTGTGAAGTCAGCTTCTCACACTTAATCACCTTTTGGTGTAGGATTAAGATCATTAACCTACTTGTGATTATTTAGATGTTTTTGGTGTTTTTGTTTAGTGTTAAGTAATGAGATTAAGCCATAATCAGGGATTAAACAGACTCATTACACCATCCTAATAGAAGGATAATAGATGAGAATGTTTAAGCTGAGGAAAGCTCCTCAACTTAATCCATGATTAGGGATTAAACTCATGACAAAACAAAGCCTTTGTTAAGTGGATTTTATTTAATGGTATGATGATGAAATGATTTTTAGAGTTTGTAAGACAACTTGAGGGGGACTTGTCCATTAACACTAGGGTTAGTCCTTCTTAACCAATTAAGGAAGAATTAGAACCCTAATGTAAGGCCCAAGTTACAAGCTTGATGTCTTGATGATTATTAAGTGGATTGATTAAAGGATTTAAACACATTAAGGGTTTAACACTTAGGATTAAAGTTATACACTCCATCCTAATAGAAGGATGCAGGTATAAGCTTAATCACAAAGCCTTAAAGCCTTTAGGGTTTAGTCCCTGATTATGAGGTGAGAAGAGATGACTCAAAGAGACACAAAGGTAAAACTAAATGGGGGACTAATCAAAACCCTAATCATTGTCATGCTTTGGTTGTTCCTAAGGTTTGTGAGGTTTACAAGAACAATCTTCAATGGAACCACCAGGAAGCAGATGAAAGGATCAAGAGAAGCAAAGCAACTTGCTTCATTCAAGAAGACAAGTTACTTGAAGAAAGAAAGTAAGATGAAGAAGAATGAGCAAGCTCAATCTCAAACACATACAAAAATGCAGCAAGGATGCATGAAAAGAGATGAAGAGAAGTTATGAGAAGTGAAGGCAAATTCACTTCTCAAAGTCACTTACCACCTGAAAGGTTAGAAAAGAGATGCAATGCAATGCAAAATGAGATGAAATGGTGTGAAGTAAATCAAAACCAGAAGCATGCTTAAGATGTTAGTGATGCTATGAAGTGACACAAACATGAAGCAACAAATGGAGATGATCATGCAAGCTTATGGATGCAAATGGAGCAAGTTAAGACACATGAGCATACATGAAAAGTTATGAGATGCATATGGCATACAACATGACAAATGCAAGGTGCAATGATCAAACATGCTTTCAATATGTCTTATGATGTTAAATGAATCAAATGGAGGCATGGAATGTCATGGCAAGTCATGTTATGCAAGAGAATGCAAGATGGATGCATATGGGAACCCAAATTAGGGTTTATGAATAAAGCATCAAACACAAATCAAAATCAGAAGCAAACATCATTATAAAAAAATTGAAAATGCACTCAAAGGACCCCTAATCCTATACTAACCCAATTCCCAAAGGAGAAGCTTCAACTCCTAACCAAGTTCAAGTTATGGTTTTTCACAAATTTGCTAGGGTTTTAGGGTTTCCAAACAAGAAAATTACCAAACAAATGAAAAATGAAAGATCAAATCATGACCATTTAATCTCACAAACTACATGCTAAACACAATGCAATGCAAAAAGAATCAAGGTCCAACTCTTTATGGATAGGCAGAAATGATTTTTTGAAGTTTGGATCAAAATAATGCACAAAAATGATTTTAATTCAATGAAAAATTCTCAAAATGCATCAAGGTCAAAAAATAAATTTGGTTTGAAGGTTGGACAATGTTTCTAAATGTCTAAGAACATTTCATGAATTTTTTTGTGATTTTTAAATACCCAAAAGTATTTTTAATAAATTAATTTTCATTAATCAATTAAAAATAAACTCTTAAATATTTAAAAATACTTTTTTAATGTAAAAAATGAAAATAAAAATATTTTTGTGTTTTAAAAATTAATGAAACTCTTGACAAAAAGTTTCATAATTTTTAAAACATTTTTGCTATTTTTTATAAATTGTACAAGTTAAATATAAAGAAAATGAAATAAAACAAAATAAAATGGAAAGTAATTCAATCCAAAGGCTGATATTTGAATCTGGGAAAGAAGGGTTGACTGCGCGCGTTTTTAAAGGGCCGGGATTGAGTCTGATTTAATTAACTTAATTAATCTTAATTAAATTAAATAAAAAGGATTAGGGCTAAGCGAAGCAATCTGGGCCGTGCACGACTTAAGCTAATCACCATCCAAAGGCTGAGAATGCATCTGGCAAATTAATTAGGGTTTAGAGTTGATGACTTTCAGGCGACCGGAGGGAAGCTCCGGTCATCTTCTCCAGCAATGTCAAAACCCTAGATCATGATTCAGGCCACCATCCATCAAATTAAAGCCAGGGAAACGTTCCTCTACTCAAACCTCACTCAAATCATCTCTCAAACTAAATTTCTCATGCTTAAACTAAGAGAAACGAAGCCATGAAGATTCACGGGCAAAGTTTCAGAGCCCTGGTAAATCCTCATTTCTCACTCATTTTTAATTCTAAACCCATCCCCATGATCAACAAGACATACACAACCAGATTATAACTTAAAATGCAAGCTCTGAGAAAAAATGTTCATGACCATACCTGAGATGGAGACTCCTGTTTCTGGGCTTTCAGAGCTATTCCTTGGTGCAAGCTTGCTCCACTGATTCCCCTGATGCTAATGGTAGGCTTGGAAGGAGCTTGAACAAGCTGTTTTGAGAGATTCGAATCTGATATATCAGAAAATGAGGTCTGTATATAGGCTGTTTCAGATCATTGTGAGGGGTGGTATTGGTTCTATGGATGTTTTCTAGTTGATTGGTGAAGGTAGAATGAGTGTTTGATGACTGTGGAAGGTGATTCGAAGAGAGGAAAGTTTTTTGCAGGTTTTTGGATATGCTATCTTCTGGCCTGCTTCAATGCTCAATGCTTTGCTATAACATCTCCAAGTTGTGTGGATAGCCTGTGGGGCAGGTCAGTAGGGTGGCTGTTTACTGTGCCAAGAGTATGGGAGCTTTTTGCCAAAAAGTCAATGTGATTGGTACTTGCAGCATGGGCTATGGCAGCAGCTGTGTTAGGGCATGTCTTGCTTCAGCTTGAGACAAGGATGACCATTGGATTGTTTATGAATGACTGCAACATATGGATCATGAATTGAGAGTGATCTTGCAACTTGACAACTTGTGTTTCCTCATGTTTTTATGCTAAGTACATGAAGCATTCCTTGCTGAATTTTGTCACATGATGTCTCAATTGGTCATGGCAATGCATAGAAAGTGATTAGTGATCACATAACTCTTTGGAGAATGACTTTGTCAAAAATCCCTCTTTGCACCCTTATGAAAAAAATGCCTTATGGAACTTTGAAAATCAAGGCAAGCAATGCAAAATTCCTTGGGCCAATTCTATTTTTGGGGTCATGCATGATCATATGATGAAGCTTTGAAGTCAATTTGAAGTCACTAGAATGCTTGGTACATGAATTTGCAAATTTTCCAATTGGTGCATAACTTGAAAATTAGTGATTTTTGCCAACTTTGATGAATCATAACTTTTGATCCAAAATGAATTAGATCATGTTCTTGTACTTTTTGAAAAGGGAAAGATCTAATCTACAACTTTCTTGACCAAAGTTTTTTCATTTGAAGCATTTTTGGATCAAAAAGTAAGGTTTGAAAAGTGGCATAAAATGACATATTCTTCAAAAGTCAAACTTGCCCTAAAAAGTCCACTTTGCAAAAACTTGTAATTCTTGAATTTTGTGAACTTCTAACTTCTTCCATGATCAAATAAAGATCATATACACTCAAAATGATGAAGATCACCCCTTGGTTGGGTCATTGGGGGCCTCAGATGCCCTGATTTTGCACTGACTAGTCTGAAAAGTCAACTCTTGATCAGATGACTTCCCCGTGGAATTTCTTCATGAAAATTGATATGCATACTCCCTATACCATATAGAGACCAATAGAAACAAGAATGACCAAAATTTTTGAAGTTATGGCCTCTGAAACCAAAACCCTAATTTTAGGTCATTTGTGCAGTTAAACCTGGCTCTGCTTCCCTACCAATCCCAGTTCTTGTGATTCTTTGGCATTCTTGACTTTGAGAAGATAAAATATGATATTAGAACACACATGGACCCCTTTGAAGTGATTGATGGCCTTTGGAGTGGCTCAAGAAGCTCTGGGATTGCTCAGATCACAAACCCTAGATGCAGATGACTTTGAATCTATGCAGTGAATAAAAAATGTACTATGAGATGGTATGATTGTGTTTATGCATATGAAATGATCACAAACCATGGTGTGAATGGGTGAGGGCAAATTTGGGGTGTTTACAGAAGACAGTTCACCAAGATCAACATGTCACTGGCCCAAGCCTTGCAACACATGTTGAAAGGGGAACTCATCACTTTGAGAGATCCTCCTTAGAATCCTAATACATCATCTCCTCGGTATAATCCTAATGCCAGAAGTGCCTATCATTCTAATAGTCCGGGACATGACACCAACAACTGCTGGGTGTTGAAAAACAAGATTCAAGACATGATTGAAGTTGGGGAGATTGAATTTGACCCTCCTGGGACCCCAAATGTGATCACTGCTCCCATGCCCAATCATGAGAAGACTGTTAATGCTGTTGATGAGGTTTCCTATGTTTCCTCAATAGCAGATGTGACTACTCCATTATCCATTATCAAGAAGAAGCTGATGCAGGCTGGGTTCTTTCCAGGTTGCAATGAAGACTGTTTTTACTGTGCTTATAAACCCAATAGTTGCTGGAAGCTGAAGGATGGCATTCAAAGCCTCATGGACAATTACACTATATTGTTTGAGAAGACTCATTCTGTTGAAAGTATGTGTGAACATTTGACTCGAAGTACGAAGCTTGAAGATGTAGCCATGGTTGATAGAGTACCAGTGAAGATTACCTCCAAAGGTCCTGTCAAGATCACTCCTAAAGGTCCTGTCAGGATTACTGTTGAAGGCCTTGTGAAGATTGTTGCTGAAGTTAGGGTGGCCCCCATGATCATTACCACTCCTGGCCCTGTTCCTTATACTTCTGATAAAGCTATACCCTGGAATTATGGTTCTGATGTTTACATCCATGGTGTCAAACAAGAACCTCTAGCTGATGCACCTGTTACTGATGTTAATCTTGATGTTGATAATATTGCTGGATCTAGTAAGATCACCAGAAGTGGAAGAATCTTCTCTCCTCAGGCTACCTCCAAAAGTGCAGCTACTCCAATTACTACCTCTAACTCTGAGCCAAGTACTGATGCTCGGGAAAAAAGTCCTGTAATTGAACCTGTGCAAGCTGAGGCGCCAGCTGCTGAAAGTCTTTCTAAACAGATGGAAGAAGTACTGAAGATCATTCGCAAAAGTGATTATGATATTGTTGACCAGTTGGGGCATACCCCCTCCAAAATCTCCATGTTATCTTTGCTGCTGTGTTTTGAGGCTCATGCTAAAGCCTTAATCAAATTCCTGAAGACTGCTCATGTGCCAAATGAGATTTATCTGGATCAATTTGAGAATTGTGTGTCTGACTTATGATAATGGGTTAGGTTTTTCTGATGCTGATTTGACTCCTGCCAAGAGAAACCATAACAGAGCTCTGCACATTTCCATTGAATTTAAAGGCACTACCTTGTCTCATGTGTTGGTGGACACTGGTTCTTCATTAAATGTGCTCCCTAAAGAGGTTCTGGACAAGCTCAGTCCTGAAGATGTTGTGTTAAGGCCAAGTGACGTAGTGGTGAGGGCCTTTGATGGCTCAAGAAAAGTGGTACATGGAGAAGTAGACCTCCCGATCAAAGTAGGCTCTCAAGTTTTCAATTCTACTTTCTATGTAATGGATATTCGTCCTGCGTATTCTTGTCTGTTTGGGCGCCCCTGGATCCATGGGGCAAGTGCTGTGACTTCCACCTTGCATCAGAAGTTGAAATACCCGGTGAAGAACAAAATTGTCACTGTCTATGGGGAAGAAGAGTACATGGTTAGCCACGTGAATACTTTCAAATATGTGGAAATGGAGGGTGAAATGGTTAAAACTCCATGCCAAACATTTGAAGTTGTTCCCTACTCTGATCCTGTTCCTCAATCTGTTCCTGCTTTTGAAAGAGTTCCTAATATACCTCCTGCAATGGCCTCCCTCAAGGATGCTAAGGTTATAGTTGCAAAAGGTGGTTCTGCTATTTGGGGCCAGCTTCCCAACATCCCTTACAAATCTGACAAGTTTGGGTTGGGTTTCACTGCAGAATCTCAGAAGGTTGTTCGTCGTGCTCGTGCTGTTCGTATCACCAATCAAGGGGTCATAAGAGATCAAATCAATGTTGTGGGTGACTGTAATGAAAACTACAACCTGGATGATTGGATCTTTCCTACCATGGGTGATGGGCTCAACAATTGGAAGACTGAAGACGTTATTCCTATCACCTTAAGTCAGGAGTAAATACTATTACTGTGTTTTTATTTTAAGTTTGTAATTTCGAACAATTAAACTTTTTAAGCCTTGTGTCTTACCCGGGGCACAATGGTATGCTTGTTTCGGGATGTCATTTCATTTGCATACTTCATTCAATAAAAATCAATGGACGTTTCGTTTTCGTAAATATTGTGCTCCTTGTCTTTCTTTTATTTATATTTCTGTTTTATCAAGCTATGTGTTCTTACACACACCCACATCACTAAAATGCAGATCCTCATCCACTCTGGATCCTGTTGATAACAGTTCTACTATTGCCAATTATAATTTCGAGAATCCGATCTATCAAGCTGAAGATGGAAATGAGGAAGATTGTGAAGTACCTGTAGAGCTTTCTAGGTTGTTACAACAAGAAGAGAAAGCTATACAGCCACATGAAGAGCCAATCGAAGTTGTGAATCTGGGAACTGAAGAAAACAGGAAAGAGGTCAAGATAGGGGCTGAACTATAAGATGATGTTAAGAGCAGACTGATCCAGATGTTACGTGATTATGTAGAGATATTTGCTTGGTCCTATGAAGATATGCCAGGGTTGGATACAGACATTGTAGTTCACCGTTTACCAGTAAAAGAAGACTATCGTCCAAAGAAGCAAAAGGTTCGTCGCATGCATCCTGAAATGTCAGAAAAGATTAAAGCAGAGGTGATGAAACAATTTGATGCAGGGTTCTTAGCTTTGACTTCTTATCCTCAATGGGTTGCAAATGTGGTACCAGTACCTAAGAAGGATGGTAAGGTACGTATGTGTGTAGACTACAGAGATCTGAATAAGGCCAGCCCTAAAGATGACTTTCCACTTCCTCATATTGATGTTCTGGTATACAATACTGCTCAGTATAAGGTATTCTCTTTCATGGATGGTTTCTCTGGTTACAATCAAATCAAGATGGCACTTGAAGATATGGAGAAGACTACGTTTGTTACACAGTGGGGCACCTTTTGTTATAAAGTGATGCCATTTGGTTTGAAGAATGTCGGGGCAACATATCAGCGTGCTATGGTGGCTTTGTTTCACGATATGATTCATCATGAGATAGAGGTGTATGTGGATGATATGATAGCCAGGTCCCAGAATGAAGAACAACACCTTGATCATCTGCATAAGCTGTTTGAAAGGTTGAAGAAATACAAGCTCAGATTGAATCCAAATAAGTGTACTTTTGGAGTTAGGTATGGTAAACTCCTGGGTTTCATTATCAGTGGAAAAGGTATTGAAGTGGATCCTGCAAAAGTAAAAGCTATACAAGAGATGCCAGCTCCCCGTACTGAAAAGGAGGTTAGAGGTTTCTTGGGACGACTGAATTACATTGCAAGGTTTATATCCCAACTAACTGCTACCTGTGAGCCAATCTTCAAATTGTTGAAGAAAGATCAGGTAATGGAATGGAATGACGAGTGCCAGACAGCCTTTGATGAAATCAAGAGGTATCTCCTAGAACCTCCAATTTTGATGCCACCAGTTGATGGAAGACCCTTGATTATGTACTTAACAGTGTTAGACAACTCAATGGGGTGTGTGTTGGGGCAACATGACGAGTCTGGTCGAAAAGAGCAGGCAATATACTACCTTAGCAAAAAGTTTACCGACTGTGAAACAAGATACTCACTGCTCGAGAAAACTTGTTGCGCTTTGGCATGGGCTGCTCGCCGACTAAGACAGTATATGTTGACTCATACTACCTTGTTTATTTCAAAGATGGATCCAATCAAGTACATATTCGAGAAACCTGCTCTCTCCGGACGCATATCAAGATGGCAAATGATTTTAACAGAATATGATATACAGTACACTACTCAGAAGGCCATTAAAGGAAGTGTTGTAGCTGATCATTTGGCTCATCAAGCAGTGGATGATTATCAATCAATGAGCTTTGAGTTCCCTGATGAAGACATTATGATTATTAAAAAAGAACCTGAACAATATGACGGACCTGAACAAGGATCCCGATGGACTATGGTTTTTGATGGAGCTTCTAATGCGCTTGGCAATGGTGTTAGTGTTGTGATCATTTCCCCTGAAGGTTGTCATACCCCAATAACTGCAAGACTTTGTTTCTATTGTACCAATAACATGGCTGAATATGAGGCATGTATCATGGGTATCAAAGCTGCCATTGAGATGAAAATTCAGTTCCTGGACGTATACAGAGATTCAGCCCTGGTAGTTAGTCAAATTAAAGGAGATTGGGATACCAAGCATGAAAATCTCATTCCTTACAGAGAGCATGTGTTGTCTTTGATCCCATATTTTGAAGAGATTACTTTTGGACATATTCCACGAGGAGAGAATCAGTTAGCAGATGCACTAGCCACCATGGCATCTATGTTTGAGATTAGCTGGGATGATGAAGCTCCCAAGATCACTATTGATAGATTTGAGAAGCCTGCATACTGCAATGAAATTGACACTGAAGGAAAAGAGGAAAAGCCTTGGTTCTATGAAGTGAAAAGATATCTTGAAGCTCAGGAGTTCCCTGAAGGGGCATCTATCAAAGATAAGAAGTTTCTGAGGAGGCTTTCTGCTAAGTTCTTCTTGATTAATGGAATTTTGTACAAGCGCAATCATGATTCGAATTTGCTTCGTTGTGTGGATAAGAAGGAAGCAACAGAAATTATGGAAGACATGCATGATGGGATTTTTGGCACTCATTCTAGTGGTCATACCATGGCAAAGAAGATATTAAGAGCAGGTTACTATTGGTCTACCATGGAAGCTGACTGCTATCAACATTCCAAAACATGTCACAAGTGTCAGATTTATGCTGATAAAATGCATATACCTCCAGCTCCATTGAATGTGTTGACTGCTCCTTGGCCTTTTGCCATGTGGGGCATTGATATGATTGGTGAGATCAAACCTACTGCTTATAATGGGCATCGTTTCATCCTGTTTGCTATTGATTACTTTACAAAGTGGGTAGAGGCAGCCTCATTTGCATCTGTTACTAAGAATGTTGTGGCTCGATTCATTAAGAATAATCTCATATGTAGATATGGCATCCCTGAAAGGATTATCACAGATAATGGCTCTAATCTGAACAACACCATGATTACTGATCTCTGCACACAGTTCAAGATTAAGCATCACAACTCTTCTTCGTATCGTCCGAAAATGAATAGGGCAGTAGAAGCTGCTAATAAGAACATTAAGAAGATTCTACAGAAGATGAATGTTACTTACAAGGATTGGCATGAGATGTTACCATTTTCTCTTCATGGTTATCGTACTACAATACGTACTTCAATAGGGGCAACCCCATTCTCCTTAGTCTATGGTATGGAAGCAGTTCTGCCCATTGAAGTTCAGATCCCCTCCTTAAGAATCATGAAGGATGCAGGCTTGGATGGAGATAAGTGGATTCAGACTCGACTTGACCAGATAAATTTGATTGATGAGAAAAGGCTGGAAGCTGTTTGTCACGGTCAGATGTACCAGAAACGGATGATCAAAGCTTTTAATAAGAAGGTTAAGCAAAAGGTATATCAGACTGGTGACTTGGTAATCAAGCGTATCATATTACCACAGGGTGATCCTAGGGGCAAGTGGACTCCTACATACGTAGGACCATTTGTAGTCAAGAGAGTATTTTCAGGAGGTGCCATGATGCTTACTGCTATGGATGGTAAAGACTTCCCACAGCCTGTAAACGCAGACATAGTTAAAAGATACTACGCATAAAAAGATACCCGCTAGGTTGACTGGCCTAGGCAAAAATAAGGGCATCACAGCGAACCAAAAGGGTTCGGGCAAAAATTAGGGATATATATATATATATATATATATATATATATATATATATATATATATATATAAAATGTACACCCGGCAAGTCGAAAACCTGAAAGGGCGGCTTGGGCAAAAAAGGTATCCCGGTGGATTGAAAACCTGAAAGGGCAATCTAGGCAAAAATTAGGGATTAAAGCGTACGACTATGTCTCGTTTGGATCACTCATGTAACCCCAACCAGTTGTGCTACCTAAATCAAGTGTAAACAGACTAAGTTCAATCCAATCGTTTCCATCTCAACAGCAGAAGATGAGATACTTGAAGATAATGACAATAGTGGAATTGAAACTCAATAGGACTATTTCTCACATAGCTATCTTTGTTTTGTAAAATGTTTTTACGACGAATTCCTCTTACTAGGATTTTTGTCTCCTTGTACAAACTTGCCTGTGTATAGGCCACTTTACACTACAAGAAAAAAAGAGATTTACGACACATAAGTTACAACAGTTCCTGCAAAATCGTCCTTATTTCCGTACTACGACGGTTGTTATGACAGTTAAGGCTAACTGTCGTAGATATTTTATGCATGTTAAGTAACATAGTTGTGATAGTTACCAAATAACCTCCCTTTTCCATATTTGCGACCGTTAGAGCGAACTGTCGCGACTATTTTAACCAATCATCATTTTTTTTATTTCATTATTTTCCCAACTTTTTTTTTCATTGTTATGTTTCTAACTTTTTTATTTTTAATTTTCATTATTATTTGTTTTAACTTTTTTCACTCTTAACTTGTTTTGTCATTTTCAACTTCTTTTTTCTTTTTTATGTGAGGACTGTATTTCATCATCTTCCTTCTAAAACTCATGACCCAATTCTCCCTTTCCAACCTCTCAATTATTTTCTTGCAAATTACAACCCCTCCTTCCAAAGAATCACCACCACAACCACCATGTCCATAAATCTAAACTTCCACGCCTCGCTGAAAACCCACTAAGATCCAAAAAAAACACAACAAACATGACCTATTTTGACCCACAACGGTACTTGAAACCCTCAAATCCCAAATCATTGACAACACCCATCACGAGTCCCATAATTTTAAGGTACTTCACTTCAGAAGTACTGATGGTAACTCATGGAGACTCAGTTAGATAGGTCTGACAGAACTCGGTGGATTATTGGGTCCTAAACTAAGCGGCGAGTTGTTTGTGTATATGGGTCTGGATGCTGAACAAGATGTGGTTTACTTGACGATTGACATGTCTGGTGAGAGTGGGTTTGTTACTGAATTTGGTTCAGCTTTGTGGAGCTCAGAACACTCATGGTTGCTACTGACGGGCTTGACTCCATAGCCATGGAAATGTTGGTCTTGTAAGCTACTTTTTGTTTTTATTCTTGTGCCGAAACTGTTTTTGGGGGATAATTTGTTATTGATTTTATGGGTGTGTTAGGTAAAAATAGTTGTTGGTTGATAAGATAACCGATAACTTGTAGTTTATGGCTGGCAACTAATGACTATAATTTATAGATGAAGGCTGTTCACTTTCCGCAATGATAAATACCAGCCGCTATTTTGGGTTTTTCCGCAATGATAATCAACGGTTAGTCAGTAGCAAAATGATTGATAGTTTTATGATTTTACTTAATATTTAAATTCTTGATACATGGATGCAGATTACATAAAGATTCAAAGTAGTGGCAGTCAATGCAGTAGAGAAATCAATGGGGTGAACCCGAATCAAATGACAGTAATAATTTTAATTTTAAATTTAGCAAATATTTAAACAATATTATCTATAACTTTCATTGATCAAATGTGTTGTGTTTGCTAGAAGTTTGAAGATTGTTGAGGCACTTGAAATACAAATGGAAGTTGAAAAGAAACTTTATGAACAAATTGACACACAGAGTCTTAGAAATTTCTCTCATAGAGAAATATATGTAGATATGAAGATTTATACCAATGTGAATCACTTGCATGGAATCATATCAAACAGTTTATATGACATTGCATAAACCATACTTCTCAATATATTTGGCTTCTCTACTCTGCCTATTTAAATTTCTATACTGTTGTTTATAACTTAATTAAATCACTTAGATGTCGTTGTTATTTCCTTGGAAAGGAACACAACTATTTAACACAGAGAGCTCAGTTATTACCAATATTTTTCCTTATTGAGATGTACCAGAATTTATATAATTTGCCATTGAAGAAATTCTATGTGGTCTAGCTATTGAATCAATTTCCATTTTATTTCTTATATAGTATAATCTTATACCTTTAATGCTAACTATGTCAACCTTTTATTTCAGGATTGAGAGGAAATATGGCGTCTTCAGCCTTTTTTAATCAATTAGATGCTTGTACATTTGTAGTTAATGTCTATGATAATGGGAATGTTTTAAGTGTTGTAACAGACTGTTCTCCCCATGCCACCCATGTTGCTGGTATTCTGATGCTTTCAACCCAAAGGTACACCTCTATTCATATGTCCTACATCCTTATATAATCTTAACTTAATTTGGCCTTTTTCTTTCTTCCTAATTTTTTGCTACTAGACAGATGGATAGTTTATAATCTTCTCATGTTTCATTCTAAATATCCATGTTATTAGTATGTGGTGGAATCATGGAAAACAATTGTTATATTTTTACAAGGGTTTTCTATTGCATCTATGCAATTTTTTTTTGATAAATTTCAAGCTGCAGAATCTTTACCAAATCCATTAATGTGTTATATATCCAAAGTGAGTTCTTCCATTGTATCAATATACTTAAATTGAGTAGTTCAACTTAAAATATTTAGTGGCTTATGTTGGATGTTATATTGATTAGCTCAAAGGATTATATGTATGTGATCTAGAAAAATCTAATCCGACCTGCAACATTCTGGCACTACTATGCATGTTGGAAGGTTTGAACCAACTTGCACCTCGTCTAAGGGCCCAACTAGTTAATGACCAATATTCTGAGGTAAAAATCTTTGATTTTGACGAGCTAGGTGTTACCGCCGGTGCTAAGGTGTCTCAAGAGGAATTTGTAAGTAGCAAGATTACTCAAAAATTGGCATGGCAAATACAGGATGCACTTGTATTGTGCAGTGACAGTTTTCCCTCATGGTGTAACCAGTTGATTAAAGCATGTTGTTTCCTTTTGAGACTCGACGGAAGTACTTTTATTCAACTGCTTTTGGGTTATCTCGTGCACTCAATTGACTTTAGCAACAACAAGGTGCTAAGGGTCTAGGATCAACAACTATAAGAACGATGAGGATCAACAATTCTATTTGTGCTAACTCTACTGATGCTAACACTGACTTTGTATTTCGGGGCACCCAAATTGAAGATCTTTGTTTGGACTTTACACTTCCTGGTTGTCCATAATACATATTGAAACCAAGAGATGGCATAATATGGAATTAGATTCTCAGAAAGTCTATAAATTTTGGTTTATGCTATTTAAATATCTTTTAACTTGTTAATTTCTCAGGTTGATATCTACAATTTGGAGGAGTACGTATTCCTAGTAGTTGACGCAATTGTCAATAATGGAATCACATGACAAATGGAAGCATTCAGAGCAGGATTTAACCAGGTTGTATGCTAGTATCCGTTTAGCTTAAACAACATGCACATGGAGTGTGTTGTTTTTCTTAAATAAGGCTCTCTTCCCTTTTCTAGTAGAAAATATATAGTATTTGCATCGCCATAGTTTATATATGCTACCGTTGATCTTTTTCCTTTCCTAACAATTTAAATTTGGTAACATGGAGCTCACATCCTTCTACTTTAGTTGCTAAGCTTTTGAATTATAGCTTCTGAGTTTTATTGGATCATGGACTAGTTAATTTAATGTCATTATGATTTTTAAGATATGTGTTTTTACTAATTTGTATCATTAGAGATCATTTGGTATTTTGGTGATATCTTAAAGTGGTGAGTACTTATTTGACCAATATCTCATACTATAATATTTCAAGATATGGACCCTATTTTTCTAACACAAAAAAATGAATTTCTAGTTTTTAGTTATTGGATATCTAATATTGACATTTTGAAGATATTATTTGTGAAATGAGTGAAATATTATGGTTCTAAAATTTTCCTCCATAGATGAGACATTTGGTTTATTACTAAAGGTCTGCCAATTGCACATGTGTGTTTTTCAATGCAGGTCTTTAACATTTCGTCTTTACAAATTTTTAATCCCCAAGAATTGGATAATTTGCTTTGCAGTCGCCGAGAGTGGGAGGTGAGTCTTTTACAAGTTTCATTATGGCTTTTAACAATAATATGAATCCTAGTTTATATATGCTACCATTGACATATTCTACTTCATCTAATGGATGTTAAAGGTGATACTGAGATTATTGTGCAGTTGGTGGTAATGCATCTGTTATTCCTCAAATTCAAAATTTCACTATTCTCATTTCATGTTTATCCATGTCTTCAATACATGATGTCTCTCTATTCATATTATTAATTTTGTCTGCTGCTTATATTTAGGATTAATTTTAACACTTAGAAGAAATAGTGAAGGCATCGAAATGCGAAGCTTGTCTGTTTCCCCCTCAAGCAGAGTCATTTTCCACAGATGTCAAGTCTACAATCTCCAATGCAGAAGAAGCAACACAAGTTTCAGTCATTTTCCATAGATATCAAGTCTACAATCTCCAATGCAGAAGAAGCAACACAAATTTCAGTATCATTCCATCTTTTATATGGTTCATTTTTGTATTTCTATTATAAATTTGATAATGAATTTTGTTGTGGAATACACAATTCATCTTTAAATTGCAATAGTCTCTAATGCATGTAGTTCACCTCCACGGTGACTTGATTAACAAAATTATAATGTAGCAATTTTTAAATAATAATAATAATAATAATAATATAATTAACGACGGTTCTAAACTGTCACTGTTTTTAATAAAATATCTATTATATAATTATGGCGGTTACAACCGTCGCTATTTTTTATTAAAAATATTTTATATAATCACGGCAGTTATAAACCGTCGCTACTTTTTTTATTAAATTTATGTTATATAATTATGGCGGTTACAACCGTCGTAAATAGGTATTAGAGGCGGTTTCAAAACCGTCGCAAAATGTTACGGCAGTTGGAGCGACAGTTTTACAAACCGTCGCAAAACAGTCTCGCGACACACGTTTCTACGACAGTAGAGGAACCGTCGTGATTTGCAATTTGAGTCGGTTCTAACCGTCGTAACCTGCCAAATTTAACCGTCGTAATTTGCCAATTTTCTTGTAGTGTTATAATATAAATAAAATTTCGTCTTTGAATCCAGATTTACTTTTACCCTGTTTACCTAAACGAAAACGTCCATTGGTTGTATTTGAATGTATGTATGCTTTTGAATATGATTGATGTTTACCAGAAATGCATGAAATGCAGTGATAGTATTTACTAAGGACAAACGACAGTAGGAATTCAACGAAGCTTCGCCGGTTCATCCCCACAGAATAATCACAAATCCCCAGCAGAATAAACCTGTCTTTATAGATACTTCAAGTAACATCTCCCCTTGGACTTATATCCATCTCTTTTATCCTCAGTCGGGATACTCAGGAATTTATTCCTTCAATAAAAGTACGATGAACGAAGACGGGAGGTTATAAGTACTATATTATCAAATAAGTCGAGAACGAAGTCCTCATACTCCTCAGCAACGAACCAGGATTTATTTTCCCTAGCCAACAGTTGTTATGCAAAGATATCCAGACGCTTCAGGCTGCATGATTCATACATACATCATTTACATCATACCATAGCATATCCATTAATGCATAATACATTTACTTAAGTACATCATGCCATACATGCATACATATTGCATAAACTAACCTTTTCTTTTCAGGATAGTTACAAGCGAATAAACACTATTAACAACTCAAAACAGTTCAGAGACGATCTATACGAAGGTCTAGTGCTGATACTTAATTCAGAGATAATCACTACGAAGATTCATTTCTGATGATCAATGCTCAAGTTGTCCTTGGAGGGGTATGTAAATGATCTATACGAAGATCTAGTACTTGATCCAGGATATTTCCAAAGGATATAATCGTCACGAAGATTTAATCCTGATATTCTTTTTTGTCCTTGGGAAGGTATGTAAATGGTCTATACGAAGATCTATTGCCTAATCCGGGATATTTCCAGAAGAGATAATCGCTGCGAAGATTTATTTCTAATGGTCTATGCAACAGTTTATCTGTGGGATGGTACATAAATGATCGATACGAAGATCTTGTACTTAGCCCAAGATATTACCAAAAGCAATTCAGAAAAGATCGCCATGAAGATTTGATTCTGATGCTTAAATTAAAGTATGTTCCTAAAGATGGTTCAGAGCCGAACTATACGAGGATCTAAGTACTGGCACCTAATGAAGGATATCTTTTCCCCCAGAGATAATGCAGAGACGATCTATACGAAGATATAGTACTAACATTCAACTCAAACCATGTTACAAAAATGATTCAGAGGCGGCCTATACGAAGACCTAGTACTGGTATCCAATGACAACATAAAGATACTATCACCTTCTGATATTATGGATGGCATCTATAAGCCCATATCCAGTTCCTCTGAGTGGCATCTTTAAGCCCACTCCATGCATATATAACCAATCAATAGTGTTACTTTACGCACCGACGAGTGCAAATTTTTGGGCTTTTATGTTCAATCCCCTTCAACCTTCCAAGTCACGAATGGCACACAGGCCAATCTAACTCCTCAGGTTTCAGAAAATTGAACAGGGGAAGCTGTTGCACCCCAAAATTTGCCCTCCCCTAGTCAAGACAATATGTCCCAAGGTGTCACAAAATATTCACAAGGTTCACAAGGTATCTCAAGAGGTTCACAAGATTCACAAGGTTCACAATTAGTCAGAAAGTTTGACAATCCCCTCAGACAATGCATCCTCCTAAGCAATGCCTCCTAAACTAGGGTTTTGGATTTCATCAGGATAAATGGACTTTCAAGGCCTCAAGTGAGCCTCATAACATCCTACATGTCTTCAATAATACCTATGTCAAGTTTCAAGGCTTTCCCAAAAGGTTTGCACAGTTAGATGATCAGATATGCAAAAATCAGTCAAAGTGGTTAAAAAGTCAAACTGAGGTCAACTGTGGTCAAACCAAAGTCAAACTTCATGATTTTTTTCCAACATCAAGTATATGAAGTAAAATTCATCATTTGATCAAGGGTTGATCATGATTCATCAAGGAGATTTCAGATCATCAAGAATCAGGAGTTTCTAAATTAGGGTTTTCACAGGAAAAGTCAACTGAACTTTGACTAGTCATAACTTTCACATGCATCATCAAATATTTTCCATCCAAATCTAATTTTGAAGGAAATTTAATTCTCTACAACTTTGAGTCTCACAAGCCAAACCCAAAAATGCTTCATTTGGAAGGTATGAGCTAAGACATTATAGGTCATTTCAAAAGTCAACGAAAAGTCAACACCTTCCAAAGGGCATAACTTGAAAATGGTAAAGGATATGGACATGATACCAAAGAGGTTGGTTAGAGTACTCTCTAAGCTTTCCAAAATGTCCAAGAACACATTCATAGCCTTAAAATTGAGGGATTTGTGCCTTTGCAAAGTTGGGAAATTTTTGGGAGGTTTGTGGAGCAAATGAAGTCTTAAAACCAAATTTTGCCAAATGGGCCTACCAAATTCTAATCCAATCTCAAGGATAAGGTCATACACGACCCATTGACTATTTTTCCATATTTTTATGTTTTATATTTTATTATTTTGGATTTTATTTAATAAAATTCAATTTAAATGAAAATAAAATATAAAAGGTCAATCTAAAAATCTGATTTTTGTTCTAGAATGATTGAAATATCATTTAAAGATGATTGAGAGGATCAAATTTCGTGTAAAGTCTCTAAGGCATGAAAATATTTGATTTTTCTCACTTTTGGAATCATATCTTTCTTCATGATCAATGCATCCAAAAAGCCCAAAGGAGAGACAAGTTTTATGACCTAATTTCATTCACTATAAGACCATGAGCATAACACAATACTAAGGGACGAAAATCAGAGGCAAGGTAAGTGAGTTGAGGTTTCAAAAAAAGTGGAAAAATTGGAATTCGGTTTCATTGATTAAAGGCCTTAACAAGATAATTAAAGGTGTAGAATCGTTCCTTGAGGTCTCCTGAACATGTTTCAATCATCATTTGCATCAAAATCATGCTAAAAAGCCCTAACCGAATAGTTCTTTTTCAAGTTTTATGACTTTTTTGATTTCATACTTTGATGCATTATTAATTGATTCTAATGGCTGGTTTGTGTTTGTAATGACCTTAGGATACTTTCTGGATAATTAGATTGAAGGTTCATGACCTGAATCATAAACTGCCATGGTTAGGGTTTATGCCCCTCATTTGGGGTTCTGCGAAATAGTGAATATAAATGAATTCTAAAAACGTAATTGTAGCGGTAAAATCGTGAGTGTAAGCTATTGATTAACTTCACTCAAGATACACAGAGTCGCCACCGCGCTTTTATTTATTTCCAAAAGGAAAAAGGTAAAAGAACGAATAAAAACCTAAGGATCTAAAAGCAAAAGCTAAAAGAAACAAACAGAGAACAGGTAAGGGGATTGGTTACGAACCGGGAAGGTTTTAGGCACCCGACTCGTCCGTGGTACTCCACGGGAGCCCTTTGAAATATTTATTGCTTTTTTGGTTTGAAATTGGTTTGCTTGAAAATGATTGAAGAGATGAGGAGAAGAATGTTTTTTAATGATTTTGTGTTTGATGAGGTTTTAACGCCTCATGCCTACGTACCCACAAAGTGCAATGCGAGATCAAAACCTCGTAGTTCGTGGTACAAAATTTGAAAAGAAACAATGAGTTGCATTAATTTTAAAATGTAGAGATAAGTCGTCATTCTTTAGCGAATAATTCCGCTAGAAAGAATGAATCATATCTAAACATATGAAAAGAAAAGGTGCACAAAGGCACAAAAACAATTGAGTGAGTTTTGGATTTTTTAAAGTACTTAAGAAAAGAATTTCGATACATTTACATGGATTAAAGTTTATTAAGAAAATAAAGTGAAAAGATTAAAATCGCTTGACCTAAGTCAAGGTTTGATTGCGAAAGCATTTAAAGTTTGAAAACAAAGAAGATATTTTGAAATAGGGAGAAGTTTTGAAAATTTAAGAATGGGGAGGAGATGAAGGGACTATCCTAATACTTGAATTAAAAGTTAAGAGAAGAAGCGATCAAACCAAATTTGCACATATCTTCAAGGTAACCGGAATTCCATCTTCAAAAACCAATGAAATAACTTGAGGTCAAAGTTTCCAATCCAACACAACTTGAGCAAAGGTAGAGATCCTAAAATCTAAGTCATACTCCAATGCTAAGGATAGTAACCATAGTCCGAAATTAAAGTCACCAATATTTTTAATGTTTAATCCTTTATTAGTGTTTTGGTATCCAAATGGACAAAATAAAAAAATCACAAGCAACAATATAAACATAAACAAGATGATATATGATATAATATGATAAAAGCATAATAAAGAGATAAGGAACGAGAAATTAAAATAAAAGGATAAGGTGCGAGAGATTAAATTTAAACGGATTATATTCACATTATTATAATATTTACAATATAAGTGGTATGATGAACTTAATCAAGCACAACCACGAAAAAATAACAAAATCGAGGCAACCGGATCCAAGTGGATCTTATTCCGAATCGGGACAACTTTAGGTCTATGTTAAGCAATCGCCGAGTAATTTACGAGGTAATTACCCTACAAATGAGGCCGGCCACCACTAATTAAAGTGGAAAATATTCGTGTTAATACATGTTAGAGAAACGATATTATGAAACGTTCTCCGAAAACATGCCACACTAAAAGAAAGAGAACGGTCTAATCTTAATCGAGATTTTCGTTGAATTCATCGAAGGCAACCTATCACGATCTAAAAGTATGGAGAATGATCCAAATGATCATTCATCCATAGATTTGAAATAATGAAGATTAAACATCTTCGAAAATTAACAATCACGAATCGGAGATTGTCATCGACCAAAAAGAAAAAAATAAGAGATGAAAAAGGAAAATGGATTTAAAATAAATCCATAAAAGCATTAAAATATTTTCTAAACTTTTTTCTAAAAATATATTTGCTAAATTGTTTTCTAAAATTCTTTTCTAAGATTTTTCCTAAAATATATTTCTAAAACTCTTATATTAACAAAATCATTTTAAAAAGAACATTAAAGCAAATTAAAGAAATAAAAAAAAAAGAAAAGAATGGAAAGGGAAGGGGGAAAGCGCATGGCAGGGATGGTGAGCAGCAAATGAAACAAACGGCCTCATAGGCCCAAACTCAACTCATTTTTTTTACAAAATCAAATAATTTAATTATGAAAAAAGAGAACAAAAAAATCTGAAAAGGCAAAATGTTCTTCTTCTTCCTCATGACCACGGCGGAACGAAACAGGGCACATAAACACGGTGGATCACCTTCAAAAACTCAAACCAAAACAGAATCGCTTCACTCCTCTCTTTCGCGAATCTCCTTCTCTCTTCTCTCTTCTTTCGTTTTCGGATCCGATTTTCTTGTTGTTTGGAGGTTTGAGTTGAAATATAGGAAAGGGAATTGAAGGAAGGTTGGTGTTGATTTGATTTTGGCAGAGCTTTTGGTGGCTATTGAAGCTTGATTTTGGAAGAGGGAGAGGGCTTTATTTATAGATGGAAGAAGAAAGTTTTGTGCTGCCGTTTTTGAAGATTCAAATGTGTTTTGGCTCATGTCTTCGTAAGTGTGGAACGCGTGAGCTTTTTCAATTTGATTTTCTGCGTTTTGTTTTGTATTCCTCCGCGTTTTGATTTTGATGCAGGTGTGATGAGCGTTTTGGTGCTGTAAGCTGAGGGTTCACATGTGAATTCGGCGTGCGGTTTACAAATTTATGCTGGCTTCAGCTTGCGGAAAGCGTGAGGTTCTCGTGGGTTGTTGCTTGGGAAGTATTGGCTTCTGGTATTGCTTCGGCTGGGCCTGGAAAGCGTGTGAAATATGTGGCTATCGTGCGTGCGGATTGGCAAGTGCCTTGATTATTTAAATCTGTATTTGAAAATTAATCCGCAAACGAATCACAACCATCGTCTGAAATTGTCTGATTATTTCCCTGATAAACTGAATCCATACTGAGGAAAATAAATCCTCGGATGGATCATTGGTGAACTGATGAATCGAGCCATACTTCTCACGCAACATTTCTTGATAATCTGATGACCTTTGTACATAGTACAACTTGAATCTTTGAACACACACTGTCTAAACCACTGGCACACACAACTGGAAGTCAGAACAATATTTGATAGTTTGACCAAATTAGGTCAAACGTCCCTCTGACCTGAATCGTGACTGAACCGACGCATCTGAATGAAGTTATTGTCTTATCTTCGCAAACTTGCAACACAGAGAAGAAGAAGAGGAACACTGCAACATATTTTTTTGTATTTTAGTTAGAAGTCAGTAAATATAAACAAATATAAAGAGGTAAAAATAATGGTGATCCCCTGCGAAGCATAGACCCTACACCTGAGGAGAAACTCGAAAGCCAGTGCGATCTTGCTTGTATGCAAAATGTAGATGATATGCGAAGAAATATTAGGGCAAAAATTAGGGTGTTACAGCTGCCCCTATTTAAGTTTCTTCAATCCGGAGATATGAAGATTGACATCTTCGTCTCTACAAGATAGGAGAGACTTAAATACAAAAAACCCAATTTTTGTCCTAAGAGAACAATGATATGATATGAATATGATATGCAAACCCAAGATCTCTGTGGGGAAAATATGACCACCAGAGGAAAGCAAAAACTTGGGGACACAGAAGAAAATCCCGCTGGGGAAACAACAACAGACAACCAAAGAGTTACCAGGAAAATAAATCACTGGATAACGGACTCCACTTGGGAAAAAGATATGATATAATCCAGGAATAGATTCAACCAGGGAAAGAAAACACACCCTGCCAGGAAATAACAATTAAACAAAATATCTGAATCCAAGAATGGAGAAATTCTGAGTTGGATAAGAATCATCCACTACCTGTTTACTGGGTAGAAAATATAACAGACTCGACTATCAATTTACTGGATAGGAGCAAAACACAGAGGGATAACCTCAATTACCTTTTTACTGGGCAGAAAAATTCTCAACTACCTGATTTACTGGGTAGAAAATATAAAGGACTCGATTATCGATTTACTGGATAGGAGTATGATCAACTACCTGATTTACTGGGCAGAAAAAAATTCTCAACTACCTGATTTACTGGGTAGAGAATACAAGGGACTCGACTATCGATTTACTGGATAGGAGTATGATCAACTACCTGATTTACTGGGTAGGAACTCAATCAAAGGGAAACAGCTTCTATTACCTTTTTACTGGGTAAGAAAAAGAAATCTCGACTACCGGATTTACTGGGTAGAAAAATTCTCAACTACCTGATTTACTGGGTAGGAGCTTAAGCAAACGAAAACAAACTCCATTACCTTTTTATTGGGTAAGAGAAAGAAATCTCGACTACCGAATTTACTGGGTAGGAGTACAAGTAAAAGAACTTGATTAATTTTGTAATATTACCCACTATCGATTACTGATAGCTTAATTCCAAAGTAATATACTCAAGCTGGAGAAAATGTTGCCCACTATCAACAATGATAGCTTAATTCCAAAGCAATATTACTCACGAAAGGGGACCAAAGTTCAATCCAAGAACAAATTGGAGAGAAACGGTCAAGCAAGACTCATCCCGAGGAGGAAATATCTCAACTGGGGAAAATTCCATCCAGATAATAAACTGGGGAGGAAGCTGAATCAAAATCGTCCACGAGAAACAAACTCAGTGGGGAATTAGAAAGGATTAATACGTTCTGCTTAATGGTCGACACTCTAAACTTGAGAGGAAAACGACACACACACTCTGTGGGGAAAATCCACACCAAAGAGCAGAGAACAAAGATAAATGCAAGAATGCAAGCAAACAATGCTATGCTTATGCGTATGAATATGCTCATGAATATGCTGACAAAACAGACATAAAGATAAGAAACGGGTGACATGAGCACCACAACAACCAGATACTCGGCTAATCCCAAGGCAACAATGCAGGGAAACATGCTGAAGATTTAACTTGAAATCTTGCAGGGGACTGTCATAAGCCATCAAAGGAATAAAATCCTACTACAAGGCTTAAATAATGATGAGACAGCATCTGCTAAGGATATCATCCTGCTGAGGAAAGGTAATAATCTGCTGAGGATGGAAGTATTCAAACTTCACGAGGAATAACTGTCATACTACTCCTGCTCCACTTGGGGATAGAGTGCAAGACCTGCTGAAAATCTCATAGGAAACTACTGGAAACCAACACATGCAGACCTATTGGGGATCCATATGAGGATATCAGAAGTTAACATCATAGCCAAAATACAGTTACGAGGGATTTTAAATCTATACCCACCATCAGGTAAAAGAAAACCTCTAAACTGACTACTATATCAATACTTCTATATTCAAGGATGCAAACAATTCAAGCTGAGGAACAAGAGCTCAACTGGGGATTCCCAATGCTTCTCAATTTAAAGATAACTTGCTGAGGAAGAGATCAAAACTCAGCTAGGGATTCTTAAGAACATCCCTTCCAACAAATCTTATGGGGAATACATGGGAACTCAGAACAATCATACAATTCCCACTCATGCTTATTGTTGGGGAACAAAATATCATTAACATTAACCTGTCAAGACTATCCAGGAACTTCGCATGGACACAACCGAATCAAACCCTGCTTTAGGAGAGACAAGTTACACACATCCAGACTTTACCATTCTTGGAATCACTATTGTTATCCTTTCTTTGTTCATATATCAAAAGAAAAATGTTTTTAAAATCTTCAAAGATTAAATTTATTAAATTTGTTTCAAAAATCATTATTAACAATAATTTGAAATTTTGTAAATAGAAACAATATAAAGAATTGCAAACAATGGGATAAAAGCTCAAATTCATTGATAGAATGGTAGTCAGCAAATGGCATGACTCCATGGATCATTACAAGTTTGAAAAATGATAAATATATGGAAAAGGGCTTCATTGAAATACAATGATCACTATTCTCCCCATCAACTTTGAACTCCACTGTGTCCGAAACTTCAGTCAAGGATGAGTGAATAAGAATCTTTGATGGGAAATTCTTCTAAGGGATAGAATCTGAAATCCTCGGTTACTACAAGTGATCCAGTCTGTCGACGCAGTTACTTGCCATGATCCCTAACTTTTGCCTAGATTTCCCTTTCGGGTTTTCAATCTACCGGGATAATTATTTCTATTTATGTCTCTAATTTTTGCATGGACCGCCCTTTCGGGTTTTCAATCCACCGAGACGCTCATTTTTGCCTAAGCTGCCCTTTCGGGTTTTCAACTTAGCGAGTTGTTCTTTTATTTTTTAGGCGAAGTATTTCTTGACTGCATCCGCATTCACAGGGCGAGTGATATCCTCACCATCCATAGTTGCAAGAATTAATGAACCGCCAGAGAAGGCTTTCTTAACAACATATAGGCCATCATAGTTCGGAGTCCACTTGCCCCGAGAATCTGTAAGGAAAGAATGAATCTTTTTGAGCACAAGGTCGCCTTCTCTGAATACACGAGGTTTGACCTTCTTGTCAAAAGCTTTCTTCATCCTTTGCTGGTACAACCGACCATGACACAAAGCTGTTATTCTCTTTTCTTCAATCAAATTCAACTGATCAAATCTACTCTGACACCATTCAGCCTCAGTTAAATTAGCTTCCATCAGAACTCTCATTGATGGGATCTCAACTTCGACGGGGAGCACTGCTTCTGTACCATAAATAAGTGAGAAAGGGGTTTCCCCTGTTGAAGTGCGGACAGATGTACGATACCCATGCAAAGCAAAAGGAAGCATCTCATGCCAGTCCTTGTACGTCACAACCATCTTCTGAATGATCTTCTTAATGTTCTTGTTCGCAGCTTCAACAGCCCCATTCATCTTCGGTCTATAAGGAGAGGAATTATGGTGTTGAATCTTGAATTCTTCACAAAGCTCTTTCATCATCTTATTGTTCATGTTCGAACCATTATCAGTAATGATTCTATTCTGAACACCATATCTGCAGATAATGTTATTCTTGATAAACCGAACCACGACTTGCTTGGTCACATTAACATATGATGCCGCTTCCACCCACTTGGTGAAATAATCAATTGCCATAAGAATAAAACGATGTCCATTCGAAGCCTTGGGTTCAATCATAATAATCATATCAATTCCCCACATGGAGAAAGGCCATGGGGAAGAAATCACATTGAGATAAGCTGGTGGCACATGAATCTTATCAGCATACACTTGACACTTATGGCAATTTTTCACATACTTGCAACAATCAGATTCCATTGTCAGCCAATAGCAACCTGCTCTCAACATCTTTTTAGCCATTGCATGCCCATTAGCATGAGTGCCAAAAGATCCTTCATGAATTTCTTTCATTAACATGTCTGCTTCGTGTCTATCCACGCATCTGAGCAAGACCATGTCAAAATTTCTCTCATAAAGCACATTTCCATTCAAGAAGAAATTGCCTGCCAATCTCCTCAAAGTTCTCTTATCTTTATTAGATGCCCCAAGCGGGTATTCTTGACTCTGGAGGAAACATTTAATATCATGGTACCAAGGCTTGTCATCATGGACCTCTTCAACTGCAAACACATGAGCTGGTCTTTCAAGTCGCATCACACTGATCATGGGAACATCATTCCACCGGTGCACCTTTATCATAGAAGCTATAGTGGCTAAAGCATCTGCCATCTGATTCTCATCACGAGGAACATAATGAAACTCAACTTTAGTGAAGAAAGTTGATATCTTCCTAGCATAATCTCTATATGGGATCAAGTGGGGTTGATGAGTTACCCACGTACCCTGGATCTGATTAATTACCAAGACAAAATCTCCATACACATCAAGATGCTTAATCCTCAAATCAATGGCTTCCTCAAGACCCATAATACAGGCTTCATACTCAGCTTCACTATTGGTACAAGGAAAAATCAACCTCGCAGCAAAAGGAATATGTGAACCATGGGGAGTAATGATCATTGCCCCAATTCCTCTTCCGCGTGCATTCACAGCACCATAAAAAACTAAACCCCATCGAGATCCAGGCTCTGGCCCTTCCTCAATCAAAGGTTCATCACAATCTTTCACTTTCAAAAACATCACATCCTCATCTGGAAAATCAAACTTGATAGGTTGGTAATCATCAATCGGTTGATATGCCAAATGGTCAGCCAAGATACTACCTTTTATAGCTTTTTGAGCTCGATACTCGATATCATATTCTGATAATAACATTTGCCAACGAGCAATCCTCCCAGTCAAAGCAGGCTTTTCAAAGATATATTTGATTGGATCCATTTTAGAGATCAACCAAGTTGTATGATTCAGCATATACTGGCGAAGACGCTTTGCAGCCCAAGCTAAGGCACAACAAGTTTTTTCAAGCATGGAATACCGAGACTCACAATCGGTGAATTTCTTACTCAAGTAATAAATTTCATATTCTTTTCTTCCAGATTCATCTTGCTGACCAAGCACACAACCCATGGAATCTTCCAACACAGTCAAGTACATGATCATCGGTCTACCTTCCACCGGAGGAGATAAGATAGGAGGTTCAAGCAGATATTCTTTGATACTTTCAAATGCCTTCTGACAATCATCTGTCCAGACACAACCTTTGTCTTTCCGAAGCAACTTGAAGATAGGAGCACATGTGGCAGTCATGTGAGAGATAAACCTCGAAATATAATTCAAACGGCCCAAGAATCCTCTTACTTGCTTTTCGGTTCTTGGAGCAGGCATTTCCTGAATAGCTTTCACTTTATCAGGATCAACTTCAATGCCTCTTTGGCTGACAATGAAACCTAACAACTTTCCAGAACGTACACCAAATGTGCACTTATTCGGATTCAAACGAAGCTTAAACTTCCTTAATCTTTGAAACAACTTCAGCAAATGTTCAACATGATCCTCTTCAGTCCTCGATTTAGCGATCATATCATCAACATATACCTCGATTTCTTTATGCATCATATCATGAAAAAGTGTAGTCATAGCTCTTTGGTACGTCGCACTAGCATTCTTCAATCCAAAGGGCATCACTCTGTAGCAGAATGTTCCCCATGGTGTAATAAATGTGGTTTTTTCCATGTCCTCGGGTGCCATCTTTATTTGATTATAACCGGAAAATCCGTCCATAAAAGAGAACACATCAAACTTAGCCGTATTATCTACCAACATATCAATGTGTGGCAATGGAAAATCATCTTTCGGACTAGCTTTGTTCAAATCTCTGTAATCAACGCACATTCGGACTTTTCCGTCTTTCTTCGGAACATGAACAATATTGGCAACCCATTCAGGATAAGTTGATGTCACAAGAAAACCGGAATCAATCTGCTTTTGAACCTCCTCTTTGATTTTTACTGCCATATCTGGATGAGTTCTTCTGAGCTTCTGCTTTACAGGTGGACATTCAGGCTTCAACGGCAATCTATGCTCCACAATATCAGTATCAAGACCTGGCATGTCTTGATAAGACCAAGCAAATACATCAACATACTCTCTGAAAAGCTCTACAATCCTCTTCTTAACATCAGGACCAAGCAATGCTCCAACTTTGACTTCTTTCTTTTCATCTTCAGAACCCAAGTTGACCATCTCTATAGACTCTCCATGAGGATGAATAACCTTCTCCTCGTGCTCAAGCAACCGAGAAATCTCATCAGGAATCTCTTCAACATCCTCTTCCTCAACTTCAAACACAGGGAATTCAAAGTTGGGAGAGGGCATAGGATCATTGTTTTCAATGGGTTTATCAATCAATCTGCACAATGATTTTATTTTTATTTTAGAGTATGAACAAAAGTGCAAACATTATGCAGATAAACAATCATTGAATTATTTTGGGTTTTTTATGTTACCATTTTTCAGAATAAAGCAAAAAGGAAAAACATATATGGAAATAACAAAATAACATTTTATTGATGATGATAAAATTTGAAACAAAAGCCCGACAAACATCACTTTCACCTTGGGCAGAGTGAAAGGATTTTTGAAAGAAAATAAAACAAATTACTTTGAAGCATGAACAATAAAAGGAACATCAACAGCAATCCAGTTCTGGCAAATCTTTCCATGCGTAACAAAGTCAGGCATTTCTTCATCTTCATCATCTTCAATGATGGCAGCAGCGGAATGATCGTTGATAAATCCAGCACTTCGGAACCCTTCTTGAATAGTCTTTGGGTCATTGAGAACTGCACCCGGTGCAAAGCCGATACCGAAACCTTCCTTGTTGTCGACATCATCAATCACTCGTCCCCAACCTTCGGACTGAACAGCTTCCAGCACTCGCAGAGCATCCTTGAAAGAAGACATGGGCATGGCATTCTTCTTAGCAACATTATCCACAACAGAAAGAGCTTGAAACGAAGTTCCCACCTCTTCCTCAGCATCAATATAGGAGAAAGAAGACAAATTGCTCACAAGCATCGCCCTTTCACCTTCAATGGTCACCAATTCCCCTATTTCACAAACTTCAACTTTTGATGAAGAGTGGATGTCACAGCTCCTGCCTCGTGGATCCAAGGTCTTCCAAGGAGACAACTTTAAGCGGGACGTATATCCATTACTTGAAAAGTAACTTTGAATATAAACAGTCCAATAAGAATAGGAAGATCCACTTCACCAATCACTGTCTTCTTCGACCCGTCAAACGCCTTCACAATAATCCCACTATGCCTCATGGGAGCACCTTGAAACGCAAGCTTTGACAAAGTCGATTTTGGCATAACGTTCAGAGACGATCCAGTATCAACTAGCACCTTGGACATAGCATCTTCCTGACAATTTACTGAAATATGCAAAGCCAAGCTATGATTCCTTCCTTCTTCAGGAAAATCATCATCACAGAAGCTTAAATTGTCGCATGACGTGATATTAGCCACAATACTATCAAACTGATCAACAGTCACATCATGGTCAACATAAGCTTGATCAAGAATCTTCTGCAAAGACTGCCTATGAGCCTCAGAGCACATCAAGAGTGATAAAACTGATATCTTCGATGGAGTATGCAACAACTGCTCAGTAATGTTGTACTCACTCTTCTTTATCAATTTTAACACCTCATCTTCATTATTACCAGATTGGCCTGATTGGGCAACAACATCCGTAATCTGCTTACTTGCACTTGTATCTTCAACTCTCTTCGGAGGATCTGAAGCATACACTCTACCACTTCGGGTAACCATTGTCACATCAGCAATGCTAACCACAGACTTTGGAGTAGGAATAGGAACTTCCCTACCATTTTCTATCATCGTAGCATTATACCGGTACAGAACAGCTTTATCAGACTCATATGGCATTGGACCAGGCACATTAATCACCAATGGAGTAACAGCAATTTTGCGACTATCAAAAGAAATAACCACCCTCTCAGGAACAACCCTCTCAGGAAGATTGAACTGAGACATAATAACATTCACTTCATTCTCATATTCATCTCTTTTTGTTGTCACTTCAATCAACTTATCATCCATCATCTTTTGAATCTCTCTCTTAACAATCACGCAACCACAAGGATTCACCGAACAGATACAACATCCAGCATAGTCGTGATCAATATCGTGATATTCACTTAAGAAAGCATGCATCTCAACCAAAGACCTTCGAATAAGACGGACCTCATAGATCTTGAACAAACCAGGACAACCATCAACCATATTCACAGACGCATTACCATGCTTCGGCAACGGATTTTTCTGCACATTTGGATTAACATCATTAAAATATAGAACATTGTTCCTCATCAATTTCTGTACTTCAAACTTCAATGGATAACAATTCTCAACATCGTGCCCCGGGGCACCTTGATGAAAAGCACAGCGAGCCTCTGGCTTATACCACCATGGAATAGTCTCTGGAACTGGAGGTGGAGGACGCGTTTGCACAAGACTCTTTATAATCAAAGATGGAAGCAGGTCCGTATACGACATCGGAATAGGATCAAAACTCGGCTTAGCCCGAACTTGTTGATTACCACCTTGTTGCATAGAAGGTTGCTGATAACGAGGTTGGTACTTTGGAACTGCTGGCATAGTTGGAGCCACATTAATCATTGGTGTTACAGAAGCTACATGCTGCGAGTGGTGATTCCCACGACTGTGAGGTCTTCTATAACTTTCACGGGATACTGCATTAGTCTCATTTTCTTTCTTTTTCCCAAAGTTGAACCTTCTAGAGCTTGAGCCATTACTATTCTCTTGACTCAACCGTCCCTCACAGACACCCTCTTCTAAACGCATCCCCATGCTCACCATTTTAGTGAAATCGGAAGGAGCGCTTGCTATCATCCTCTCATAATAGAAAGAGCCTAAAGTCTTCAAGAAGATCTTCGTCATTTCTTTTTCTTCCAGCGGAGGAACAATCTGGGCTGCCAGCTCGCGCCATCTCTGCGCATATTCTTTAAAAGTCTCTTTGTCCTTCTGGGACATAGCACGAAGTTGATCTCTATCTGGCGCCATATCGACGTTATACTTGTACTGCCTCACAAAAGCCTCTCCCAAATCATTGAAAGTCTTGATTTGGCTATTATCCAGACTCATATACCACCTCATGGGTGCACCGGTCAAACTGTCCTGGAAATAGTGAATCAACAACTTATCATTGTCTGTCTGAGCAGACATCTTTCTGGCATACATAGTCAAATGACTCAATGGACAAGTGTTGCCTTTGTACTTCTCAAACTCAGGCAACTTGAATTTGTAAGGAACTTTAACATTAGGGACCAGACAAAGATCATAAGCATCTTTTCCGAACAAATCTTTATGCTTCAAGGCTCTCATCTCCCACTGTATCTCAACAAAGCGTCCCTGGAAATCATCAAGTCTTTCAGCCACTCCAGCGCCTTCACTGGGCTCAGCATGGTAAATCATTTCATCATGGTGCGGAATAATGTGCACCACAGGCGGTGCAGTAGTCACAATTGGAGGAAGAGTAGTCCACACTGGTGGGAGAGTATTAAATGCAGCAGTCTCAGGATGATGAGGAGGACGATAACCGGCAGGAATAAAGTCAACAGGCATGCCCCAAGGTGTGCTAGCAGGCATACGATAGCGAGGAGAAATTACAGTCTCAACAGGAATTGAAGCGGTAACAATCTCGGAGATGACAGTATTCTGAACAGGAGAATTAGGAGGTGGCTGATTCTGAGCAGCCACCAAATTTTCCATCATAGCAGACACTCTTTCTAAGCTTTCCCTTAAAAATGTAACCTCTTCGCGCAGCTCGCGATTCTCTTATTGTAAAGTTTCCATCACCCTTCTCTGATTAGCTCGACTATCAAATCGATGAGTCAGCTTGACAGGAGAACTGAATGAAGACCAAGAAACAACAATAAGATCCCTGGAGAACACTCAAAAAGCAAGACAAATGCGGATATGATGCATGGTATGCATATGCAAATGAAAAGATTTCAAAGGATTATAAGTTAACTTGCAATATTTATAAAGAAACATTTTTTTGAAATACTTAAAAAACTCATTCTCATTAAGATCAAAGTGAGGATTACAAATGAAGTACAAACATCAATAATCCTAATACATGAGAGGAAAAGTAAACTAGGCATAGGGAATCATATCCGAAGAAGTCCTGAATCTTGGCTGATACTTCATGCGAATCCTCTTGATCTCATTCTTGTACCGTTCTTCCATATCTTCCTTATCCTTCACCAGCTTATCAACAATGGCCTTCCAAGCACCGGAAGTAGGAGGAATAGTATATGGAGTACTAGAGGAAAGTAAATCCTCTCTCGGCCTCTTCGTGACACGCTGCTCAAGTAGCTCGATGAGATCATCCTTCTCCTTCAGCTGCTCTTGCATCGTAGCCTTCTCAAGTAGCCATTCTTCTTTCTCTTTCTTCATCTTGTCTAACTCTTCTTGAAGAGCCACCTTCTCATCAACGGGAGGAAGAAAAGCAGACAATGGTAATATGGGAAACAAAGGCTCCTCAGGTGGATAAGGCATCTTGAGCTTGGAAGCCCTAGATCGAACCCACTGAATATAACACTCGGAAGGAGCAAGATGTTGTCTTCCCAATTGACCCTTCTCTTTCCGATGAACCGCATGCCAAGAATGAGCAATCCTTTTCTTCATTTCTACATGATCAGCACCATTAAGAAAGAAGAAACAGGATAAGGAAAGATTGTTTGGTATGTCCTTCAAACAATATCCGAACTGTCGTCTAGCCAGAATGGGGTTGTAGCTAATTCCCCCACGTGTACCAAGAAGAGGTACATTAGGAAATTCTCCACAACTATCAATAAGAACTCCAGTGTCATAATGAGAACTATACCATGTCATGTCCTTATGAGAAAGTGACATCAACCTCTGAGACCATCTTCGATTCTCTCTATTGTCCTTGAAGACATCCGACTTGGGTAGGTGCGAAATAAACCACCTATAAAGAAGAGGCGCACAACATACAATCTCTCCGTCACCTTTGGAGGTCCTATAGTGAAAAGCATGACACATATCTCCAAGCAAAGTAGGCAGCAGATTCTTCTTCAAGAAGATCTGAATATCATTCTCATCCACAATACCATCCAAGTTCGGAAACAAGACAATCCCGTAAATAAACAAAGCAAGCATATCCTCAAATGCATCCTTATGACCCAAAGTAAGTGAAGTAGAAGCCTTTCCCATCAAGAACTTAGCATTAATACCACGAACACTCCCCTTCGGAAGAAATTTCCCATTAAGATCGGACTCCTTAAGAAAAAGCGCTTTGGCGATGACTTTGATAGTAAGCTCCTTCTCTAAACCAGTGAAAAGAAATTCCTTGTCCAGAATAGGCAAACCTAACCAATGAGAATACTCCTCCAAAGTCGGCACAAGCTGATAATCTGAAAAAGTGAAACAGTGGTGCAACGGATCATAGAACTGAGCTAAAGTAGGGAGAATCCCCTCAGGTACATCAGTATCCAACATATACAAAAGCTTCCCATGACATCTTCGGAACTCTTGGGTATCAACAACCAAAGCTCCTAGTTTTCTCAACTCTACTATATTAGGATTCTTGAAGGTGTACTTCTTTGTGTTCCTCCTTTTAAAAGTCATAGCCATGGACATCTGAAATTTTGCAAAAGTTCCTTATAAGTCCTTTGAAATCTTACACACAATGCTCATGAATGTATGATGGCATGTATGCAACAACCACAAACAAGATCACACAAGGCACACGGGCTTAGGTTCCGAGTCACGAGCATGAAGTCAAGGTAATAGAACACCAACCCACACAGGTAAGTACTAAGGTTTTGTCTTCATTGTACCTGCAGAAAACCAAAAGGGTGCTAACAGAGGTGCCCGGAGTTAACAGCCATCTTTAGAATATCATCGGTACATTGGATCACTCCCCAACCAATAACATTCTTAAAATAGACCTCGTCCGAGTGTAGTATCGCGTGACAACCGCCTTAGGTTTACACCCGAACAGTTTCCGCACTACGTTCCTAAATTGGCTTGGATGGGTTAAGGGTTCTACGGTCCTCAGTATGATCAGCTCAAGGTCGGAAAATAATGCCACGTACGATTACTCGTCATGACATTGATAGTCCAAGAGAGCCTAACCGAGTGGAGATTATCAAATTGATATAGCTTTGGACTACTCTGTCGCTTATCGCTTCGAATATCGCCGTCTTATCATAAGTTTCACTCAGATCCGGGTTAGAATCTATCTCACACAGAGGATCACCAAAACCAAAACAGAACAACCAAATAACAAACAAATAAAACCAATGCAATAAATAAATCAAAGTAGGCTGAATCCGCTTAGAGATTACTCCCCAGCAGAGTCGCCACTTTTCTGTAGCGGTAAAATCGTGAGTGTAAGCTATTGATTAACTTCACTCAAGGTACACAGAGTCGCCACCGCGCTTTTATTTATTTCCAAAAGGAAAAAGGTAAAAGAACGAATAAAAACCTAAGGATCTAAAAGCAAAAGCTAAAAGAAACAAACAGAGAACGGGTAAGGGGATTGGTTACGAACCGGGAAGGTTTTAGGCACCCGACTCGTCCGTGGTACTCCACGGGAGCCCTTTGAAATATTTATTGCTTTTTTGGTTTGAAATTGGTTTGCTTGAAAATGATTGAAGAGATGAGGAGAAGAATGTTTTTTAATGATTTTGTGTTTGAGGAGGTTTTAACGCCTCATGCCTACGTACCCACAAAGTGCAATGCGAGATCAAAACCTCGTAGTTCGTGGTACAAAATTTGAAAAGAAACAATGAGTTGCATTAATTTTAAAATGTATAGATAAGTCGTCATTCTATAGCGAATAATTCCGCTAGAAAGAATGAATCATATCTAAACATATGAAAAGAAAAGGTGCACAAAGGCACAAAAACAATTGAGTGAGTTTTGGATTTTTTAAAGTACTTAAGAAAAGAATTTCGATACATTTACATGGATTAAAGTTTATTAAGAAAATAAAGTGAAAAGATTAAAATCGTTTGACCTAAGTCAAGGTTTGATTGAGAAAGCATTTAAAGTTTGAAAACAAAGAAGATTTTTTGAAATAGGGAGAAGTTTTGAAAATTTAAGAATGGGGAGGAGATGAAGGTACTATCCTAATACTTGAATTAAAAGTTAAGAGAATAAGCGATCAAACCAAATTTGTACAGATCTTCAAGGTAACCGGAATTCCATCTTCAAAAACCAATGAAATAACTTGAGGCCAAAGTTTCCAATCCAACACAACTTGAGCAAAGGTAGAGATCCTAAAATCTAAGTCCATACTCCAATGCTAAGGATAGTAACCATAGTCCGAAATTAAAGTCACCAATCTTTTTAATGTTTAATCCTTTATTAGTGTTTTGGTATCCAAATGGACAAAATAAAAAAATCACAAGCAACAATATAAACATAAACAAGATGATATATGATATAATATGATAAAAGCATAATAAAGAGATAAGGAACGAGAAATTAAAATAAAAGGATAAGGTGCGAGAGATTAAATTTAAACGGATTATATTCACATTATTATAATATTTACAATATAAGTGGTATGATGAACTTAATCAAGCACAACCACGAAAAAATAACAAAATCGAGGCAACCGGATCCAAGTGGATCTTATTCCAAATCGGGACTACTTTAGGTCTATGTTAAGCAATCGCCGAGTAATTTACGAAGTAATTACCCTACAAATGAGGCCGGCCACCACTAATTAAAGTGGAAAATATTCGTGTTAATACATGTTACAGAAACGATATTATGAAACGTTCTCCGAAAACATGCCACACTAAAAGAAAGAGAACGGTCTAATCTTAATCGAGATTTTCGTTGAATTCATCGAAGGCAACCTATCACGATCTCAAAGTATGGAGAATGATCCAAATGATCATTCATCCATAGATTTGAAATAATGAAGATTAAACATCTTCGAAAATTAACAATCACGAATCAGAGATTGTCATCGACCAAAAAGAAAAAAATAAGACATGAAAAAGGAAAATGGATTTAAAATAAATCCATAAAAGCATTAAAATATTTTCTAAACTTTTTTCTAAAAATATATTTGCTAGATTGTTTTCTAAAATTCTTTTCTAAGATTTTTCCTAAAATATATTTCTAAAACTCTTATATTAACAAAATCATTTTAAAAAGAACATTAAAGCAAATTAAAGAAATAAAAAAAAGAAAAGAATGGAAAGGGAAGGGGGAAAGCGCATGGCAGGGATGGTGAGCAGCAAATGAAACAAACGGCCTCACAGACCCAAACTCAACTCATTTTTTTTACAAAATCAAATAATTTAATTATGAAAAAAGAGAACAAAAAAATCAGAAAAGGCAAAATGTTCTTCTTCTTCCTCATGACCACGGCGGAACGAAACAGGGCACATAAACACGGTGGCTCACCTTCAAAAACTCAAACCAAAACAGAATCGCTTCACTCCTCTCTTTCACGAATTTCCTTCTCTCTTCTCTCTTCTTTCGTTTTCGGATCCGCTTTTCTTGTTGTTTGGAGGTTTGAGTTGAAATATAGGAAAGGGAATTGAAGGAAGGTTGGTGTTGATTTGATTTTGGCAGAGCTTTTGGTGGCTATTGAATCTTGATTTTGGAAGAGGGAGAGGGCTTTATTTATATATGGAAGAAGAAAGTTTTGTTGCTGCCGTTTTTGAAGATTCAAATGCGTTTTGGCTCACGTCTTCGTAAGTGTGGAACGCGTGAGCTTTTTCAATTTGATTTTCTGCGTTTTTTTTGTATTCCTCCGCGTTTTGATTTTGATGCAGGTGTGATGAGCGTTTTGGTGCTGTAAGCTGAGGGTTCACATGTGAATTCGGCGTGCGGTTTACTGCTTTATGTTGGCTTCAGCTTGCGGAAAGCGTGAGGTTCTCGTGGGCTGTTGCTTGGGAAGTATTGGCTTGTGGTATTGCTTCGGCTGGGCCTGGAAGGCATGTGAAATCTGTGGCTATCGTGCGTGCGGATTGGCAAGTGCCTTGATTATTTAAATCCGTATTTGAAAATAAATCCGCAAACGAATCACAACCATCGTCTGAAATTGTCTGATTATTTCCCTGATAAACTGAATCCATACTGAGGAAAATAAATCCTCGGATGGATCATTGGTGAACTGATGAATCGAGCCAGACTTCTCACGCAACATTTCTTGATAATCTGACGACCTTTGTACACAGTACAACTTGAATCTTTGAACACACACTGTCTAAACCACTGGCACACACAACTGGCAGTCGGAACAATATTTGATAGTTTGACTAAATTAGGTCAAACGTCCCTCTGACCTGAATCGTGACTGAACTGACGCATCTGAATGAAGTTACTGTCTTATCTTCGCAAACCTGCAACACAGAGAAGAAGAAGAGGAACACTGCAACATATTTTTTTGTATTTTGGTTAGAAGTCAGTAAATATAAACAAATATAAAGAGGTAAAAATAATGGTGATCCCCTGCGAAGCATAGACCCTACACCTGAGGAGAAACTCGAAAGCCAGTGCGATCTTGCTTGTATGCAAAATGCAGATGATATGCGAAGAAATCTTAGGGCAAAAATTAGGGTGTTACAGTAATTGAATTGGATTTGTTGTATAGAACGCATTGGTGCTTTCAATTTGATGAATTATTACAGGTTTGATGATCATTGAAGCAAGCTAGGAAAACCTACGAAGCTGGATTCGTAGGTAAATTTGTAGAAGAAAACGCAGGTGAATTCGCAGGAAAATTGGAGAAGATGAAGTCAGATGGCGCCAAAGCTGGAATTTAAAAATTGAGATTAATATTTTATTATTATGCTTCTATATTATTTCAATTAAAATTGGATAGCCCAATGGTAGGAGTTATGCGCGTGTGAGGCTGAGGTCTTGGGTTCGATCCCAGGTTTTGATATTCTTTTTGATGATTACTTCACATGTTTTATAGGTTTAATATATAATAATTAATAGCCAATATAATATCAGATGCGCCCCATGTGGCTGAATGGTAAGAGTTGTGATTGAAATCGGAAAGGGCTGGGGTTCGAATCCCACCTCCCACCAATTTTTTTTGCCTTTTTCATCATATTCAACAGGTTTAATATTTATTGTTTTGTATTCATTATTGTCGCTCCCGATAAATGAAACAGGGTCAAATAAGGGTACAGACGCGAACGGTCGGCGAGAGGGACAATGAGAACACACAGCCGTGAACTCACTGGAGATGAATAGAGTCGCCAGCTAGGCATTTTTATCCCGGAGGAAAGGCAATGCTGCATAGGCCTAGAAAGATACGGATAAGACGGTTTGCGAACCAGAGAGACTGAGAAAGGGGGTTGGTTACAACCTGGGAAGGTATTAGCACCCAGATTGTCCGTCGTACTCGACGGGATCCACGCTTAAAAGATTTGTGTTTTAAAGGGGTAATGTCAGTGCAATTTGTGTGTAAGATAGCTGGAAGAGAATGTAAGGGTGTCAGTGTAAAAGAAGTGCAAAGTGTGATATATACAGTGTCAGTGTAGGAACAAGGATAAAATGCTCAAGATCATGAGGCTTAAAAGGATGAAGCTGGAAAGAGGGGGGATATACAGAGACTTTTGTTCGATAACTGTTAAGTTATGCCTACGTATCCTCTCGTGCAATGAGGAAGTCAGAACACCGTAGTTCGACCCAAAGAGACTGAAAGATGAATTGACTTGTGAACTGCTTGCTTGTCAATGCTCAAGTGTATAACCTGTCTGGCTCAGGTGCAAACTGTCTTGCATTAGACGGAAGAAGCAAGTTCTCGTTTGTGAGTGAAGGTGATGAGAAAAGAATCCCGGAGGAGACGATTATTGTTTGTTTTTGAGTTTTCAGTCTTTTATTGCTTTTGAAAGTTTGTCATGAGTTAATGAGCTTAAGCCTAAACCAATGGATTTAGCAAACTCATCACATCTTCCCTCTGATTAGGGGTAATGAGAATACCTTAAGTGTGAAGTCAGCTTCTCACACTTAATCACCTTTGATGTAGGATTAAGATCATTAACCTACTTGTGATTATTTAGATGTTTTTGGTGTTTTTGTTTAGTGTTAAGTAATGAGGTTAAGCCATAATCAAGGATTAAACAGACTCATTACACCATCCTAATAGAAGGATAATAGATGAGAGTGTTTAAGCTGAGGAAAGCTCCTCAACTTAATCCATGATTAGGGATTAAACTCATGACAAAACAATCCTTTGATTAAGTGGATTTTATTTAATGGTATGATGATGAAGTGATTTTTATGATTTGTAAGACAACTTGAGGGGGACTTGTCCATTAACACTAGGGTTAGTCCTTCTTAACCAATTAAGGAAGAATTAGAACCCTAATGCAAGGCCCAAGTTACAAGTATGATGTCTTGATGATTATTATGTGAATTGATTAAGAGATTTAAACACATTAAGGGTTTAACACTTAGGATTAAAGTTATACACTCCATCCTAAGAGAAGGATGCAGGCATAAACTTAATCACAAAGCCTTAAAGCCTTTAGGGTTTAGTCCCTGATTATGAGGTGAGAAGAGAGGACTCAAAGAGAGACACAAAGGTAAAACTAAGAGGGGAGACTAATCAAAACCCTAATTCATTGTCATGCTTGGTTGTTCCTAAAGGTTTGTGAGGTTTGCAAGAAGAATCTTCAAAGGAGCCACCAGGAAGCAGATGAACAAGACCAAGAGGAGCAAAGTGACTTGCTTCATTCAAGAAGTCAAGTCACTTGAAGGAAGAAAGTGGGAGGAAGAAGAATGAGCAAGCTCAATCTCAAACACAAATAGAAATGCAGCAATGGATGCAAGGGAGATGAAAAGAAAAGTTATGAGAAGTGAAGGCAAATTCACTTCCCAAGTTTACTTACCACCTGAAATGTTAGAAAGAAATGCAATGCAATGCAAGATGGGATGAAATGACATGATGCTAAACAAAACCAGAAGCATGTTGATGATGATTATGATGTTATGAGGTGCTGCAAACATGAGGCAAGGCATGGAGATGCTCATACAAGATCATGGATGCAAATGATGCAAGTTTAGGAGCATGGATACACATGAAAAGTTATGAAGCATACAAGGCAAATGACATGGCAAATATGTGATGCAATGATCAAACATGCTTCCTATATGTCTTAAGATGTCAAATGAGTCACAAGAATGCATAAAATGCAAAGACAAGTCATGTTATGCAAGAGAATGCAAGGAGGATGCAAATGAAAGCCCAAATTAGGGTTTATGGATCAAACATCAAACCAAAACCCAAAACAGAAGCAAACCTTAAGATAAAAAATGGAAAATGCTACCCAAAGAAACCCTAACCCTATACTAAACCAATGTCCAAAGGGGAGGTCTCAACTCTTAACCAATCTCAAGATATGATTTTTCTAAGTTATTAGGGTTTTTAGGGCTCCTAAACAAAAGAAATGCCAAACAATTAGAAAATGCAAGATCAAATCATGGACATTTAATCCTAGAAACTACATGCCAAATAGAAAACAATGCAAGAAGAATCAATGTCCAACTCTTCTCAAATAGGCAGAAATGATTTTTTGAACTTATGATCAAAATAATGCACAAAATATGATTTAATTCAAGGAAAAATTCTTAAAATGCATCAAGATCAAAAAAGAAATTTGGTTTGAAGGTTGGACAATGTTTCTAAATGTCTTAGAACATTTCATGAATTTTTTTGTAATTTTTAAATACCTAAAAGTATTTCTAATTAATTAATTTCCATTAATCAATTAAAAATAATATTTTAAATATTTAAAAATACTTTTTTAATGATAAAAAAATAAAATAAAAATATTTTTGGGTCTTAAAAATTAATAAAACTTTTAGGAAAAAGTTTCATAATTTTTAAGAATTTTTTACTATTTTTAATAAATTATGCAAGTTAATTGAAAAAGAAATGAATTAAAATTTAATAAAAATGAAAGTAAACAGAAAGGAGGGCCAGGATTTGATCTGGGCTTGGTCTGGTTGACTGCGCGCCAGATCCAAGGGCCCAGATTCAAATCTGGTTAATTAATAATTATGAATTATTTAAACACAAATTAAATGGATAATCAGGATTAGGGCTTCTAATGACGCATCTAAGCCTTTCATTCACGCGCGGGAGAGTCCATCCAAGGGACCAAATTCAAAGTTCGCTAATTAATGACACTTAGCCCTAATCACATTCAGGCTGCCGGAGAAGACTTCCGGTCGTCTTCTCCGGCGAGCAACTCCCCTGAAAACTTCCCAACTCACTCAAATCGTATCAAAAATGAAAACTAAGAATTGGGAAATGCTCCTTACACACTCACGAATCAAACCCCTCTCTCAAAACAAATTTCTTTTCCCTAACTAAGCTGAATCGAAGAAGATGAAAACTAGGGCACGCAAGTTTCAGAAACTAATTAAATACTCAGTTCAAAGCCATTTCAAAAACCAAAAGCACCAGGATACTCAGGGAAGCATAAGGAACAAGTTTATAACATGCAAAGTGATTTCTGGAAAAATAAGTTTCAAGCTACCTGAGATTCGAAGCTTTCACTTTGATGACTTTCTGGCCACTTCTCCTTGTGCAATCCACTCCACTTGATCCCCAGATGATGTTTGAATGCTCAAGAAGAGTTTATGTTGGCTGGATAATGAGTTTGACAAGTTCCTGCTCAAGCTCAGTCAGAAATGGCTATGGTGATTCTGGCACTTTCAGGTCATTGTGAGGGGTTGTTTGTGATCCTGAGGGTGAATGGAGAAGGTCTGTGGTGTTTGTTGGTATGTTTGTGAGCTGTGGTGAGTGTTTCGAAGGAAACTGCAAAATGAGGTGAAGAATGGCAGTGGGATGTTCTTGCTTGTTTCAGGCCAGGCTCTTGGTGGTTTCTACTCAATGATGCATGGTGAGTTGAATGGTGAAAATGGTTTTAGTGTTTCTTGGCTGGGCAGAGAGATTCGAAGCAACTTGCAGCTTGGTGTGTTTTTGTGAATGTGTTGAATGAGAGAGTTTCAGCCCTCATTCTTCATGAAATGGCTTGCAATTTGTCCACAAAAACCTCTCTCATTGGTCAGTTGACAAGACATGTCCTTTATTGATTGGTAAGTCACCTTTTGCAAAAAGTCCAATTCTTGTAAGAGGGGGCATGGGCTAAGCTCTAGCTAAGTACAATGGGCATGGGCTGCGCAGCATGATGTGTGTGTGAGGCTAGCTTGGTTCAGCAGCCAATGCATCAAGTTGGTGAGATGTGATCATGAGTTTTGCAACTTGGAGCTTTATGGTTCACATGAAAGAAAGCCTTGTTACATGAACCATGAACATGTGATTTTGGTTCAATTCTGATTTTCATGACTTAGATAATGTTTGTGTGCTGGTTTGAAATGAATTGGAAGTCACAAAATGCATTGGTTCATGGTTTTGCAAAATTCACATTTGAGGCATGCCTTGAAAATCAATGATTTTGGCCAACTTTGTCACACCATAACTTTTGATCCAAGAAGAGTTTGATCATGTTCTTGTACTTTTTGAAAAGGGAAAGATGAGATCTACAACTTTCATGACCAAAGTTTTTTCATTTGAAGCCTTTTTGGATCAAGAATCAAGGCTTGAAAAATGACCTAAAATGATGCATTCTTGAAAAGTCAACTATGCCCAAAAAGTCAACATTTGCAAAAACCCTAAATTATTGATTTCTATGAACTTCAACCTTCTTCCATGATCAAATAAAGATCATATACACTCAAAATGATGAAGATCACCCATTGGTTGGGTCATTGGGGGCCTCAGATGCCCTGATTTTGCACTGACTTGTCCAGAAAGTCAACTCTTGATCAGATGACTTCCCCATGGAATTTCTTCATGAAAATTGATATGCATACTCCCTATACCATATAAAGAGCAATGGAAACAAGAATGACCAAAAAATTTGGGGTTATGGCCTCTGAAACCAAAACCCTAATTTTCAGTCAACTGTGCAGCCAAGCCTGGCTCTGCATCCACTCAAACCCTAGTTCTTGTGATTCCTGTGCATTTTTGACTTTGAGGAGATGGAATATGATATAAGAACACACATGGACCCCTTTGAATTGATTGGTGACCTTTGGAGTGGTTCAAAATGCTTTGGGATTGCTCAGATCACAAACCCTAGGTGCAGATGACTGTGAATCTATGCAGTGAATCAAAAATGAAATATAAGATGATATGATTGTGTTTATGCATATGAGAATGATCACAAGCCATGGTGTGAATGGGTGAGGGCAAATTTGGGGTGTTTACAGCTGCCCCTATTCAAACATGAGTTAGCTGTGCAGGATGTAAGCAACGGCTTAACAGGTAAACAAGATAACTTGTGGTTGAATACCAAAGACAGTCCAAAATTTGCACTCACAGAATGAAGAAGAAAAGGGATATAGATTGCAAAGGAAAATAAAGTATATTGTAAAGTGCAGGCGACGGAGGACGACCGTCGAGCAGAGGACGACTGCTGAGTAAAGAGCAAGGACGGGGACGGCCAACATGCTGGTAAAGTGCAGGAAATAAAGCAATGACGGGGACGGCCGACATGCTGGGGATAAAAGGTAGAGCTAAGACGGGGACGGCCGACTAGCTGGGAAAATAAGATTACGATGGGGACGGCCATCAAGATAAAGCTGTAAAATTCTCTGGGGATTAATGAAACATAACGGGGACGGCCATCAAGTTCACAAGGGTAAAGCAACCAACGATGGGGACGACCATCGGGCTAAAAGGAAAAGGGACCACGACGGGGACGGCCATCGGGTTAAAGAATAAATGAAATAAAAAGGATGATGGGGTACGGCCATCAAAGGTGAAGGACGATCACCTAGCAGGGGACGGCTGCTCTCAAGGTTTATCACAACACAGGACGAGTGTTAGATAACCAAAAATCAACAATGGGGACGGCCATTGGATAACAATGATGAAGGACGATCATCAAGAGGTGGAGGACGACCACCTAGCAGGGGACGGCTGCTAAAAATCAACGATGGGGACGGCCATCGGATGAGCATGATGGAGGACGATCATCAAGAAGTGGAGGACGACCACTTAGCAGGGTACGGCTGCTCTCAAGGTTATCATAACACAGGACGAGTGTTAGATAACCAAAAATCAACAATGGGGACGGCCATTGGATAACAATGATGAAGGACGATCATCAAGAGGTGGAGAACGACCACCTAGCAGGGGACGGCTGCTAAAAATCAACGATGGGGACGGCCATCGGATGAGCATGATGGAGGACGACCATCAAGAAGTGGAGGACGACCACTTAGCAGGGTACGGCTGCTCTCAAGGTTATCATAACACAGGACGAGTGTTAGATAAAAAGGAAGATTTGCTTTGTTGGCGATCTATTGGGGATATAGTAAACACGGACGAGTGTTTGCAACTAAGAAAAGAAAGGTATAAGTGTTTGGTATTGTGTATAGGTTAAAGATGCGGACGAGCATCCTTAAGACTATGATACGGACGAGCATCATGTAGAAACAAACTGACACATGTTCAGAGATGTTGATACGGACGAGTATCAACTGGTTAACAAAGAACACAGACGAGTGTTGCATCTGAAAGAATTCTTCTGGGGAATAGTAGACATAGACGAGTATCTATATTCAAGAAGACAAAAGTGTTTGACACGGTGTATGGATTAAAGATGCGGACGAGCATCCTTAAGACTATGATACGGACGAGTATCATGTAGAAACAAACACTAGACGCAATGTTCTGAGATGATGGTACGGACGAGTACCAACTGGTTAACAAAGAACAAGGACTACTGTCGAATCTGTGGGGATATAAATGGTGTATACAAGATACGGACGAGTATCTGTATAAGTGTATCAATGAGTAGTGAGTATATACATATATAAGTGTTTATCTGCTGGGGAGAGTGACACAGACGAGTGTCAAAAGAGAAAAGTAAAGCGTTATCAAGTGTATGGGTGATAAAGGTGTAAGCGACTGCGCTGGGGATATGACACGGACGGGTGTCAAGAAAGTGTATATATAAGTATATGTGAGTGCAAAGAGGATGTCTTTGGCTTTCTGCTGGTGATTTGACACGGACGGGTGTCAGGTAGTATCTGTAATACGGGTGATCTTGTTTGTAAAGTGTATTCAGGCAACCTGTTTGGGGGAAGTGATGATACGGACGGGTATCAAAAGGGAGTATATACTGGTGTTTGGGAATTGTGAGGCAACTGCTTTTGCTGGGACCCTGGTGGGGATTTCTGTACAATGATGATGAACGGTTTATTATTCACAAGTGTTCGATTCACATTATGACTTATGATTATGCTATGCGTTTGATTTTTGCCATAATGCTCCGTATTAGACGGAATGCTACGCTCTGAGGGGATAATATGATGCGGATGCTATGATTATGCAAAGAGGCACAGATCCGGGATTCGGATCCCGTTGCTGTGAAGATCTCTGATCGATCTGCTGAAGTGGACATCCCAGCTGGGGATGAGATCATTGGTAGATCTAATGATGTATCTGCTTGGGGGATATAGGTCACCGATTGACATATCCTTATAATATGGGACCCAGCTGGGGTTTGTAGAAGCTTTCTGTACTCTGTTGTGACTTTTTCGTGCGTTGCTCTTCTGAATAGAGGCTGAGGATTCCATGGGGAGATGATTCCCTGACTTTTGCATTCTGCTGAGGAAGAATGGTTGGTACTACAGCTGGGGAATGCTGGTGGTAACTCAGCTGGGGAATGCTGGTGGTAACTCAGCTGGGGAGAGCAATGGGGGGCAACTCAGCTGGGGATAGAGCATTTCGGATGCTGAGATCTTTTGTTGTTTCGCCAGCTTGCTGAGATGTAACTTGCATGCCCCAAGTTGCGTTCTGGATACCTGCAATCCTGCAAAGATAAGGAAACGCGCAAATGGTCCCGAGGTATCCCTTACTGGATTCCGTCATAGGAGTTAAACACTCTTGAGAGTAAGCATATTCCCTGCAAGCATGTGTTTTATTTTTTCTTTTTAGTGAAAAGCATCTGTACTTATGCAATTAGTTTTCTAGAGACATCAGACATTCTTTGCAAATAAAATGTACAAAACGAAACATGACTGAAAAATCTGATTTTATTAATTCATGTGCCCTGAATTGGCAAGATACAGTCAAGGAAACATATCTCCTGAAATGAAGAGACTGTTACAAATTGAGAAACAAAATGCTGGCGATGTTGACGATGCTTTCAAGGAGCTTCCTCTTCTGCTACGACTCGTATGACAATGACGTTCTTCTCGTCTTGCTTTCTGGAGAGAGTTGATTCTGATTGAAGCTTGATCCTTTGTAGCTCACCAAGTTGTAGATAACACAGACGAATTCAGAATGCAGTTGTTCGCTTATTCCCTTGTTTTGCATGGATCACCCTCTCGGGTTTTCAATCCATCGGGATATCCATTTTTGCCTGAGTTGTCCAATGCGGCTTTTCAGCTCAGCGGGTGTACATTTTTCATTTATTTCCCTTATTTTTGCCCGAGTCTTTTATTCTGTTTTTGACTCTCCGGGATGCCCTATTTTTGCCTGGACTTACATTCTGTTTTTATGTCCAGCGGGTCATTCTATGCGAAGTATTTTTTAACTGCATCTGAATTCACAGGGGATGGGAAATCTTCACCATCCATGGTGCTGAGCATCAGTGCTCCACCAGAGAAAACTTTCTTTACAACGAATGGTCCTTCATAATTTGGAGTCCATTTGCCCCTGTGGTCTGTATGAGGAGGGAGGATTCTTTTCAACACAAGATCTCCAACTTGGTACTCTCGGTGCCTGACTTTCTGATCGAAGGCCTTCTTCATTCTCTTCTGATATAACTGCCCGTGGCAGATCGCAGCCAATCTCTTTTCTTCGATCAGACTCAGTTGTTCGTATCGGGCCCGAACCCATTCTGCTTCACTTAGTTTAACATCCATTAGTACCCGTAGGGAGGGTAACTCAACTTCAACAGGTAGGACTGCTTCCATACCATACACAAGCTGATACGGTGTTGCCCCAGTGGACGTTCTGATTGATGTGCGGTACCCATGTAAGGCAAACGGTAGCATTTCATGCCAGTCTTTGTAAGTGACTACCATCTTCTGCACAATCTTCTTAATATTCTTATTTGCTGCCTCGACAGCGCCATTCATCTTCGGCCTGTAAGGAGAAGAATTGTGATGTTGGATCTTGAAGTCCCGGCATAATTCAGCCATCATTTTGTTGTTTAAGTTGGAACCATTATCAGTAATGATTCGCTCGGGCACTCCATATCGACAGATGATATCTCTCTTCAGAAATCTGGCTACCACTTGCCTAGTAACATTTGCATATGAGGCTGCTTCGACCCACTTGGTGAAATAGTCGATGGCGACCAGGATGAATCTGTGGCCATTCGAAGCAGTTGGCTCAATCTTGCCGATCATATCAATGCCCCACATAGCAAAGGGCCAAGGTGAAGACATGATGTTTAAAGGATTGGGAGGCACATGCACCTTATCTGCATAGATCTGGCATTTGTGGCATTTTCTGGCATAAGCACAACAGTCTGCATCCATTGTGATCCAGTAATAGCCTGACCTTAACAATTTCTTAGCCATGGCATGCCCTCCTGCATGGGTACCAAAGGATCCTTCGTGCACTTCATGCATCAACAAATCTGCTTCCGTCTTGTCAACACATCTGAGGAGTACCATGTCAAAGTTCCTTTTGTATAAAGACCCATCAGTGTTCAGAAAGAAACTACCAGCAAGCCTTCTCAAAGTCTTCTTATCATTGGGAGATGCCCCAAGTGGATATGTTTGATCCTCCAAGAAGCACTTGATGTCATGGAACCAAGGCTTATCATCTTTTACAACATCCGCTGCAAATACATATGCTGGTCTATCAAGTCTAGACACTGAAATCTGAGGTACAAAGTTGGCCGTTTGAACTTTGATCATGGATGAAATTGTAGCCAGAGCATCTGCAAACTGATTCTCGTCCCGAGGGATATACTCAAGCTTGACTGTTGTGAAGAAAGTCAATAACCTCCTTGTATAATCCCTGTAAGGTATCAGATGATCCTGGTGGGTGTACCATTTTCCATTGGTTTGATTAACTACCAGAGCTGAATCTCCGAATACGGTCAATGTCTTGATCCTGAGGTCAATGGCTTCCTCAAGACCCATAATGCAAGCTTCGTATTCAGCTTCGTTGTTAGTGCAGTTGAAAGTGAGTTTTGCCGAGAAAGGCATGTGAACTCCTTTAGGTGTAATGAGTACTGCACCAACACCACGACCATTCATATTAACAGCCCCGTCAAACATCATAGTCCATTCTTCTCCTAGGTCAGGCCCTTCAGTGTGAATAGGCTCTTCATGATCTTTTGATTTTATGAACATGATGTCTTCATCAGGGAAGTCAAACCTCATAGGCTGGTAGTCATCAATGGGTTGCTCAGCAAGATATTCAGATAGTACACTGCCCTTGATGGCTTTCTGAGAGGTGTACTGGATGTCATATTCTGTGAGAATCATCTGCCATCTTGCAATCCGTCCGGTAAGAGCTGGCTTCTCGAAAATGTACTTAACCGGGTCCATTTTTGAGATTAACAAGGTAGTGTGGGTCAACATATACTGTCTCAGTCAGCGAGCAGCCCACGCTAAAGCACAACAAGTTTTCTCGAGCAGTGAATAACGTTGTTCACAGTCGGTAAACTTTTTGCTTAGGTAGTATATTGCATACTCTTTTCGACCAGACTCGTCATGCTGGTCCAGCACACACCCCATTGACTCTTCTAATACTGTCAAGTACATGATCAGAGGTCTTACTTCAACTGGCGGCATGAGGATTGGAGGTTCTTGTAGATATTCCTTGATCTTGTCAAAAGCCTTCTGGCAATCTTCGTTCCACCTGACCGTTTTTTCCTTTCTTAACAGCTTGAACAAGGGCTCACAGGTTGCTGTAAGGTGAGATATGAACCGTGAGATATAGTTCAATCGACCTAAGAACCCTCGAACTTCTTTTTCTGTTCTCGGTGCAGGCATCTCTTGGATGGCTTTGACTTTATCAGGGTCAACTTCAATCCCTTTCTCGCTTACGATAAAGCCCAGCAGCTTACCGGATCGCACCCCGAATGTGCATTTGTTGGGGTTCAGCTTCAATTGGTACTTCCTCAGGCGCTTGAACAACTTCAGCAGATTCACCAGGTGATCTTCCTCTGTAAGGGACTTGGCGATCATATCATCCACGTAACATTCTATTTCCTTATGGATCATATCGTGGAATAATGTCACCATAGCCCGTTGATATGTTGCGCCAGCATTCTTCAGTCCAAATGGCATTACTTTGTAACAGAACGTGCCCTAAGGCGTGATGAATGTTGTCTTCTCCATGTCTTCAGGTGACATCTTGATCTGATTATATCCTGAAAATCCATCCATGAAGGAGAATACCGAGAACTGAGCCGTATTATCCACCAATACATCAATGTGAGGTAATGGGAAGTCATCTTTCGGGCTGGCTCTATTCAGGTCCCGGTAGTCAACACACATTCTTACTTTGCCATCTTTCTTAGGCACAGGTACTATGTTAGCAACCCACGGCGGATAGCTAGTTACAGCAAGGAACCCGGCGTCCCACTGTTTTTGTACCTCTTCCTTGATTTTCATAGCCATGTCTGGGCGAGTACGACGCAACTTCTGTTTGACTGGTGGGCATTCTTCCCTCAAAGGCAGCTTGTGCACAACTATATCGGTATCCAACCCTGGCATATCTTGATACGACCAAGCAAACACATCAACATACTCTTGAAGCAGATCTATCAGTTGTCTCTTCACTGAGTCTTGCAGGCAGGCCCCGATTTTAACCTCTTTCACGTCTTCATCGGTACCAAGATTAATCACTTCAATCTCCTCCTGGTGAGGAGTAATAACCTTTTCCTCCTGTCTCAACAACCTGGCTAGCTCTTCAGGAAGCTCATATTCTTCATCAACCCCTTCATCAGCTTGATTGATTGGATTGTCAAAGTCATACGATGTCATAGCCGTGCTGTTGTCGGTGCTGTCTGGAAGGCACTCTCTGCAAGGGTTAAGTTTGTTCATTTTAGTGATTGATTTTAATCTTGCTTTAGAAAAAGTGAAATGAAGTTATCATTTTGAAAACACCGCCATTTATTTTTGTACAAAAAGAAAAAATGGAAAAACAATGAGCAGAAAAGAAAAAGACTCGTTTGCAAAAAGATGTCTGATATTTCATTAATTTAATCTTGTTTGCACAAAAGTACAGATGGCCCTGATTACAAAATGAGTCTTGTCATCTTGGGCAGGATGCAAGACTTTGATGCATGCTATAAAAAATACAGGAAATAATAATTACTCTGCATGAGTAACTCTTATAATTTCCTGGGAAGACCAGTTTGAGACACTGCTCCCCGGGATCTTTGGACGAATCCAATTCTCCAGATTGCGCTCCTCTTCCAGCTCGTCTTCCAGACAGTTGATAGCATCGGGGGTGAGCATCCCCCCACTGACAAATCCAGGCTTCTCAGCAGCCTTTGCTTGATGTTGAGTTGGTCTGTAACCCAACCCAAACTTGTCCTTCTTCTCCTCCACAGCTAAGACCTTGCCCCAGCCTAGGGCAGTTCCTTCCTCAACAACCTTCCGGGCTTGTTGATAAGACGACATGGAGATCCCCGATACAGCAGATGCTTCATTGACATTCAAGGCCTCAAAACCTTGGCTCATTGTTTCATGGATCTCCCCGTCCATCTCAATGTATTTGTAAGTAGCCAGATGGCTAACGAAAATATCCTCTTCCCCACAGATAGTAACAACTTGGCCTTCCCACTCAAATTTTAACTTTTGGTGAAGGGTAGACGTTATTGCGCCGGCGGCGTGAATCCAGGGTCTACCCAACAAACAGCTGTAGGCGGGCTGAATGTCCATCACATAAAAGATAGTTTTAAAGGTCTGCGGGCCAATTGTCACAGGCAGCTCAATCTCTCCCAGAACCGATCTCTTCGAACCATCAAAGGCTCTTACCACCAGGTTGCTGGGTCTCAATGCCAATCCATCATATTCTAACTTCACCAGAGCCTTCTTTGGTAAGACATTCAGGGAAGAACCTGTGTCCACCAGCACATGAGAAAGGACAGCTCCTTTGCATTCCATGGTTATGTGCAAGGCTTTGTTGTGGTTGCGGCCATCCGCTGTCAAGTCAGTGTTGGTGAACCCTAGCCCATTGCTAGCAGTAACATTTCCAACCACGGTTTCCAACTGGTTGACAGTAATCTCTTCAGGCACGTAAGCTGCGTGCAAGACTTTAAGCAGTGCATTCCGATGGGCTTCGGAGCACATAAGCAGTGAGAGGATAGAGATTTTGGATGGCGTCTGGTGAAGCTGGTCCACAATTTTATAATCACTCTTTTTGATGATTCGCATAAACTCATCAACTTCCTGATCGAACGGAGTCTTCAAGGCTTCTTTGGCAGCTTGATCTTCCTGCACCGGGCTCTTTCCCTTTGCCTTGGCAGCAGCTTCTGCTTCGGCAGTGGGTCTTTGAACTTGTGAAGCAAAGAGACGTCCGCTTCGAGTGAAGCCTCCGCCTCCCCCCACATTATCTACTTGTGGTGCAGGTGTTGATGTTTCAAGAGTGATTCTTTTCCCTTCACAGTACACGTCAGAGCCATAGTGCCAAGGGATGGCCCTATTGCTTTCATATGGTACTGGTCCGGGCACCGTGACAGTGACTGGACTGATTGCTGCTGCTGAAGGGACTGTAATTGTTTGTGGATCATAAAAGATTGTAACTGGTGCTCTGGTGGGAGCAGCACCTTCTGAATGGTAGGCGGAGTTATTTTCAGGATCGTAGAATATGGTAACAGTAGAGACATCTTCATGATTGATTGCTGGTGTTGTAGGAGGTATTGTTGGAAGGACTGATGTTGTTGTTGCTGGAGATTCAGATTGGAATGAAGCTGAAGTTGTAGCAGGAGAAACTGTTGAAAACTGATCATTTGAGAGGACAGGCGAAGTACTTGTTGATGTTGCTGATGAATTGTCGGGAACAATAGTTGCTGCAGTTGTAGGAGGTTCTGAAACCGTTGCTGATGAAGTTGTCGGATTTGTCGGAAATGATGTAGTGATCTGTAGCAGGCCACTCTGAATAAGGCTGTCAATGCCATTTCTCAGGTCCTCACACCCATTCCATGAAATATTGCAGTAGGCACACCCTAGTTCACACCCCGGAAATATTTGGCTTTCACGGAGTTGAGCTTTGATTTCCACCAATGGTGTCCGGATCTGATCCACACTGGTTATTAAATAAGACGGTCTGTCTTCTTCAATAGCGTTAATTCGGGGACCACCATGGTTTGGCATAGGGTTTTTGTTGACATTGGGCGGCGGTGCAAAATTCAGAGCCTTGGAGTCTACCAAGTCTTGTACCTTCATATGCAGAGCCCTGCATTTTTCTGTACTGTGACCAGGTGCGTTTGAATGAAAAGAACACCTAGCATTGGAGTCATAGTTCCTTGGTAGACTGTTGGGATCCGGAGGTGCCAACGTTCTTAGCTCAACTAGGTTGAGTTTCAGAAGTTGTGGCAGCAAGGCAGCATACGGCATTGGGATCGGGTCGATCACTCTGTTAGCTTGAGAGGGCCTCTGTTGGAATGGCCTTTGTTGATTGTTGTTGTTGTTGTTACTGTTGAAGTTTCTTGGAGGGTACTGATTCTGATGATACTGAGGTTGTTGTTGGAAGTTTTGTTGAGGAGGTTGATAGACTGGCTGCGGATGAGCTGGAGCAGGGATAGTGACTGCTGCTATTGACCTTTGAACATATTGGGGCCTACCCCTGTTGGTGTGAATGGCATTGGTCTCGCCAGTTCTTCTCGGGCCTGCAAAAGGCTTTCTTGTACTACTGGACGAGCTGGCACCATTGTCAGAGATCTTACCCATTTTTAACAGGCTTTCAATTCTCTCCCCAGCTATGACAACATCTGCGAAGCTAGTGGAAGAGAAAGCAGCCAACCTGTCAATATACGTTCCCTGAAGAGTGTTCATAAACATGTCTGCCATTTCTCTCTCAGACATAGGTGGTTGAACGGCAGCAGCCAATTGCCTCCATCTCTGGGCATATTCTCGGAAACTTTCCCTCGAAGACTGTGACATTCCCATCAGGAGGGTCCTGTTGGGTGCCATATCCAGGTTGTATTGATACTGTCTGATGAAGGCCTCTGCCAGGTCCTTCCAGCATCTCACAGTTGCTCTTGTCAAATGGGAATACCATTCCCTTGACGCTCCAGTCAAGCTGTCTTCGAAGTAGAACATCCAGAGCTTCTCATCCATTGTATAGGCCTTCAGCCTTCCCAGAAATGATTGTAGATGAGTCCGGGGGCATGAAGTCCCATTATACTTTTCAAAACAAGGAGGCTTGAACTTATGGGGGATCCTGACCCCGTCTACCAAACCCATGTCCATGACGTCAAAGCCCAAAGAATTTTGAGACTCCAGTGATCTCAACTTCTCAGCTATTTCATCCAATCGTCTATCATAAGCTTCCTCTCCAGCACCCATTACTGTGAATTGGTCCTCCTGAGGATCTTCTTGAAGTACCCTGGCTGCAGTGGCTGTTCCTTGAATGTTTGCAGGAATGTTGATCTCAGGATGTAGATGTGGGCCAAACACAGGGGGGTTAACATGTGGTTGCACCCTTTCATTGTTACTTGTGCCGGCAGTCCCCACATGGGGCTCCTCTTGATTCCTCCCTTCTACCAAAGCCCTGAGCCTCTCCTGGCTTTGAGCTAAGTTGTTCATCACTTCCATGAACTGTGTTATCTGAGTTCTCATCTCCAACCTTTCGTTGGCCATCTGGTTTCTGACCTCCGTAAGGTCTTGCTGCATCTGGTCCATTTGGATGCCCGGAAGGTTGTTTCTAGTTGGGTACCTGTGTGGCCTGTTGAGGGGAAATACCCGGCGACGAGCAATAATTCCTGAGCATCACAACAGAGGTTAGCAACAATAAAACAAAAACCTACAAAACAAACAAAAGGGTTAGTATGCAATGCAGTTATGCTTATTTGTTCTCAAGGCATCCGGTTTGGCTTTCAGTTTTGACCCTTCCAGACCCTTGAAGATGATGTTGTTGAAGTTGCTTTCGAAGTAAGCTCGGACGGAACGAAATAACACAAATATATTACAGAAGGTGAAATAATACAACTTGTTCATTTTACAACACAAGCCCTTAAAGGGGCAAAATACATCACAAAAAGGTAAAAGTACATGAAATAGGAACAACAACAAGCAAATGATCAAACACCAAGGCCAAACTCATCCTCACGAACTTCCTTGAGAAGTGCTTCGGTCACAGGATCAGCCGGACGCTCCGTAAGATTCCTGATGAGAAGGTTTCTTGTTGCAACAGCTGCAGTCAACTTCTTGTTCTGACTTTGGTCTTTAGACCTCTTCACTCCAGTTCTGATTTTTAGCTCTGATATCTCCCTTTGGGCTGCTGCCAGGGCTTCTTCCATCTGCTCCATCTTGTCCTGAACTCTCTTGTCTTCCAAGGTACGGGTCTCGGTGATCCTGACCCACCGGGCTTGACTCTCCTTTAGATACAAGTCTGTCCTTGCTCTCTGGAACTGGGCTTCTTTGCAAACATTCTTCAGAATCTGCTCACCAGCCTTAGACTTTTTGATATAATCTCCAGACTTCTCAATCTTGGTCAAGTGTTCCACTCTCAACTTCTCCAATCTCTCAATCTCCCTCACACCTTCACTCCTCTCCCGGAGGGTCTTCTGCAAGGCCTGGGTTAGCTTCTCATTCCTTTCTTTCAAGCTCTCAAACTCCTCCAAACTGATAGTGGCAGGGGGTGGTGCTGAAGATGACTCAGGCATGTCTTCTATGGTGAAGGGCATTCCAGAGAATTGGGCCCTGGCGCGGGACCACTCATAATATTGTGCCGATGCCACATTATTGCACTTGCCCAGAATGGTGATTCCCTTGGTTTGAACATGATCCCAGGCCCAGGCAGCCTGCCTAACAGCAGCCAAATTAATCTTGTTCTCACAGTAGAGGGTCTCCACCAAGTCCTGTACCCTAGGAGTGTGGACCAGTGCATAGCCCAGTTGCCTCCTGAACAGCAGAGGGTTGTAATTGATACTTCCCTTAACTCCTATTAAGGGCACATTGGGAAAGTGCCCACAGCTGGTGAGGATATCTCTGCCCTTGGTGCTTTGAGTACACCATCTGATATCTGCTGAAGTTAGGACAGTGAGTCTCTTAGCCCAGTTGCTTTGCTGATGAGGATTTAGAAATGCATCTGTCCTGGGTAGATGCCTGAGAAGCCAAGCATGGAATAATGGAGCACAACACCTCACTAGCCTTCCCCTCTGCTTCTCATTCCTCTGATGTACTGAGTAATAGAGATCACCCAATAAAGTTGGCACTGGGTTCTTCAGGATGAACAGATGGATTGCATTCTTGCTGATGAATCGAGGCTCATCTGCAAACAACACAATTCCATATACACTTAAGGCCAACAAAGCACAAACAGCTTTCCACTCCCCCAAGGAGGCCTTCAAACTAGCTTAAGAAATTAAGAAGTCCAGATGAAAACCAGGGATCCCAGCTTTAGAGGTCATATGCTGCTCAATCAAAACAGGTTCCAGGTGCAAAGCTTTTGCTACCTCTCCATTGCTTGGGAAAGCCATCTCAGGATTGAAAGGGATTTCTCTCCTGATAGGTAGACCAACCAATGATGAGTATTCTTCCAAAAGAGGTCCCAACTGAAAGTCTTGAAAGGTGAAACATCTCAATGGGGGATCATAAAACTGAATGCAGGTATGGATCAGGCTTCTTTGTGAGGGGTCCAGATCCGTAACCATGTCAAGTATATCCCCATAATGCTCCCTGAACAAAGGCATGTGATCTGGAGTAATCAGGGTTTGGATCCTCCTGATGTCTGATAAGTCTGGCTGGAAGAAGTGATAGGTGATGTTGCTCTTTTTTGGAGCCATGATGCTGAAGACTGAGTAGAACAAGTGTTGATGAAGATGCTGAAGAGATGAGCCACTGATTGGCTGGTGCTGGTGATAGCTGAAGCAGACAGCTGATAACTGAAGCAGGTGCTGGTGAAGACGGGTCAATACTGAAGATGGGGTCAAAACCAAAACCAGATGAAAATGGATACCCTGAAACACAAATAAGCAAATGTTAATATGATGCAATGGTTATGTATGCAAATGATATGCAAAGGGTTTGTGACTGAGCTGGATCTGATCAAAATGCCCTGATATAAGTCCATGTGTGTTCAAGAATTCCAGATAGAGGTCTATAAATCCAGTAACCAGGGCGGGGGACTCAAATAAAGAGCCACATGTCCAGGGTTTTTAGAATCACAAGAACTGTCCAACATGGAGTATTCTTAACAAAATCAAAGTAACAGGGTATTCTGAGGTCAAGGTACCTGCAAACCTGTAAACAGCCCAACCCCCTCACAGGTGGTGTTCTAAAACAAGGATCCTCAGACTTGGATCAGTTATGAGAAGTGTAAACACTTCTAACCCGGAGGTACAGTGTTTACAATAACCATAACAATTCCTCCTCTAATTCACCTCAGTTTCTGAAGGTCAATACTAAAAGGTCATCCAGACTTAGCAGGCTTCCCAGATAGCCCTAGCATTGCAGGAAATCTGCAACACAGAGTTCTCAAGAAGAAACCCATATCTGAACCGTGTTTCATATTCCCGCACCAGACCGAAATGGAATGGGAAAGAATATGATTCACTCTAGCCTAGGTGTCACTCAGGTCCCAGGTATAGGACCTTAACTCTCAATGAATCACCCACCCACCAAAGCAAACAACAGATCCAGCCAGCAACAATGACAGTATGATATATACAAATGCAATAAAGAAAGCAGTAAAGTAACTGTGCATAAAGCAATAAACAAAATAAATACCAGCACAAACAAGCACATAACACCCCAGTAAACACAAATCAATCAAGCGCTAGGAGGAACCCACAAAAAGAACCAGAAGCCCTGGTTGCAATATAAGATTCCCCAGTGAAGTCGCCAAGCTGTCGCTCCCGATAAATGAAACAGGGTCAAATAAGGGTACAGACGCGAACGGTCGGCGAGAGGGACAATGAGAACACACAGCCGTGAACTCACTGGAGATGAATAGAGTCGCCAGCTAGGCATTTTTATCCCGGAGGAAAGGCAATGCTGCATAGGCCTAGAAAGATACGGATAAGACGGTTTGCGAACCAGAGAGACTGAGAAAGGGGGTTGGTTACAACCTGGGAAGGTATTAGCACCCAGATTGTCCGTCGTACTCGACGGGATCCACGCTTAAAAGATTTGTGTTTTAAAGGGGTAATGTCAGTGCAATTTGTGTGTAAGATAGCTGGAAGAGAATGTAAGGGTGTCAGTGTAAAAGAAGTGCAAAGTGTGATATATACAGTGTCAGTGTAGGAACAAGGATAAAATGCTCAAGATCATGAGGCTTAAAAGGATGAAGCTGGAAAGAGGGGGGATATACAGAGACTTTTGTTCGATAACTGTTAAGTTATGCCTACGTATCCTCTCGTGCAATGAGGAAGTCAGAACACCGTAGTTCGACCCAAAGAGACTGAAAGATGAATTGACTTGTGAACTGCTTGCTTGTCAATGCTCAAGTGTATAACCTGTCTGGCTCAGGTGCAAACTGTCTTGCATTAGACGGAAGAAGCAAGTTCTCGTTTGTGAGTGAAGGTGATGAGAAAAGAATCTCGGAGGAGACGATTATTGTTTGTTTTTGAGTTTTCAGTCTTTTATTGCTTTTGAAAGTTTGTCATGAGTTAATGAGCTTAAGCCTAAACCAATGGATTTAGCAAACTCATCACATCTTCCCTCTGATTAGGGGTAATGAGAATACCTTAAGTGTGAAGTCAGCTTCTCACACTTAATCACCTTTGATGTAGGATTAAGATCATTAACCTACTTGTGATTATTTAGATGTTTTTGGTGTTTTTGTTTAGTGTTAAGTAATGAGGTTAAGCCATAATCAAGGATTAAACAGACTCATTACACCATCCTAATAGAAGGATAATAGATGAGAGTGTTTAAGCTGAGGAAAGCTCCTCAACTTAATCCATGATTAGGGATTAAACTCATGACAAAACAAGCCTTTGATTAAGTGGATTTTATTTAATGGTATGATGATGAAGTGATTTTTATGATTTGTAAGACAACTTGAGGGGGACTTGTCCATTAACACTAGGGTTAGTCCTTCTTAACCAATTAAGGAAGAATTAGAACCCTAATGCAAGGCCCAAGTTACAAGTATGATGTCTTGATGATTATTATGTGAATTGATTAAGAGATTTAAACACATTAAGGGTTTAACACTTAGGATTAAAGTTATACACTCCATCCTAAGAGAAGGATGCAGGCATAAACTTAATCACAAAGCCTTAAAGCCTTTAGGGTTTAGTCCCTGATTATGAGGTGAGAAGAGAGGACTCAAAGAGAGACACAAAGGTAAAACTAAGAGGGGAGACTAATCAAAACCCTAATTCATTGTCATGCTTGGTTGTTCCTAAAGGTTTGTGAGGTTTGCAAGAAGAATCTTCAAAGGAGCCACCAGGAAGCAGATGAACAAGACCAAGAGGAGCAAAGTGACTTGCTTCATTCAAGAAGTCAAGTCACTTGAAGGAAGAAAGTGGGAGGAAGAAGAATGAGCAAGCTCAATCTCAAACACAAATAGAAATGCAGAAATGGATGCAAGGGAGATGAAAAGAAAAGTTATGAGAAGTGAAGGCAAATTCACTTCCCAAGTTTACTTACCACCTGAAATGTTAGAAAGAAATGCAATGCAATGCAAGATGGGATGAAATGACATGATGCTAAACAAAACCAGAAGCATGTTGATGATGATTATGATGTTATGAGGTGCTGCAAACATGAGGCAAGGCATGGAGATGCTCATACAAGATCATGGATGCAAATGATGCAAGTTTAGGAGCATGGATACACATGAAAAGTTATGAAGCATACAAGGCAAATGACATGGCAAATATGCGATGCAATGATCAAACATGCTTCCTATATGTCTTAAGATGTCAAATGAGTCACAAGAATGCATAAAATGCAAAGACAAGTCATGTTATGCAAGAGAATGCAAGGAGGATGCAAATGAAAGCCCAAATTAGGGTTTATGGATCAAACATCAAACCAAAACCCAAAACAGAAGCAAACCTTAAGATAAAAAATGGAAAATGCTACCCAAAGAAACCCTAACCCTATACTAAACCAATGTCCAAAGGGGAGGTCTCAACTCTTAACCAATCTCAAGATATGATTTTTCTAAGTTATTAGGGTTTTTAGGGCTCCTAAACAAAAGAAATGCCAAACAATTAGAAAATGCAAGATCAAATCATGGCCATTTAATCCTAGAAACTACATGCCAAATAGAAAACAATGCAAGAAGAATCAATGTCCAACTCTTCTCAAATAGGCAGAAATGATTTTTTGAACTTATGATCAAAATAATGCACAAAATATGATTTAATTCAAGGAAAAATTCTTAAAATGCATCAAGATCAAAAAAGAAATTTGGTTTGAAGGTTGGACAATGTTTCTAAATGTCTTAGAACATTTCATGAATTTTTTTGTAATTTTTAAATACCTAAAAGTATTTCTAATTAATTAATTTCCATTAATCAATTAAAAATAATATTTTAAATATTTAAAAATACTTTTTTAATGATAAAAAAATAAAATAAAAATATTTTTGGGTCTTAAAAATTAATAAAACTTTTAGGAAAAAGTTTCATAATTTTTAAGAATTTTTTACTATTTTTAATAAATTATGCAAGTTAATTGAAAAAGAAATGAATTAAAATTTAATAAAAATGAAAGTAAACAGAAAGGAGGGCCAGGATTTGATCTGGGCTTGGTCTGGTTGACTGCGCGCCAGATCCAAGGGCCCAGATTCAAATCTGGTTAATTAATAATTATGAATTATTTAAACACAAATTAAATGGATAATCAGGATTAGGGCTTCTAATGACGCATCTAAGCCTTTCATTCACGCGCGGGAGAGTCCATCCAAGGGACCAAATTCAAAGTTCGCTAATTAATGACACTTAGCCCTAATCACATTCAGGCTGCCGGAGAAGACTTCCGGTCGTCTTCTCCGGCGAGCAACTCCCCTGAAAACTTCCCAACTCACTCAAATCGTATCAAAAATGAAAACTAAGAATTGGGAAATGCTCCTTACACACTCACGAATCAAACCCCTCTCTCAAAACAAATTTCTTTTCCCTAACTAAGCTGAATCGAAGAAGATGAAAACTAGGGCACGCAAGTTTCAGAAACTAATTAAATACTCAGTTCAAAGCCATTTCAAAAACCAAAAGCACCAGGATACTCAGGGAAGCATAAGGAACAAGTTTATAACATGCAAAGTGATTTCTGGAAAAATAAGTTTCAAGCTACCTGAGATTCGAAGCTTTCACTTTGATGACTTTCTGGCCACTTCTCCTTGTGCAATCCACTCCACTTGATCCCCAGATGATGTTTGAATGCTCAAGAAGAGTTTATGTTGGCTGGATAATGAGTTTGACAAGTTCCTGCTCAAGCTCAGTCAGAAATGGCTATGGTGATTCTGGCACTTTCAGGTCATTGTGAGGGGTTGTTTGTGATCCTGAGGGTGAATGGAGAAGGTCTGTGGTGTTTGTTGGTATGTTTGTGAGCTGTGGTGAGTGTTTCGAAGGAAACTGCAAAATGAGGTGAAGAATGGCAGTGGGATGTTCTTGCTTGTTTCAGGCCAGGCTCTTGGTGGTTTCTACTCAATGATGCATGGTGAGTTGAATGGTGAAAATGGTTTTAGTGTTTCTTGGCTGGGCAGAGAGATTCGAAGCAACTTGCAGCTTGGTGTGTTTTTGTGAATGTGTTGAATGAGAGAGTTTCAGCCCTCATTCTTCATGAAATGGCTTGCAATTTGTCCACAAAAACCTCTCTCATTGGTCAGTTGACAAGACATGTCCTTTATTGATTGGTAAGTCACCTTTTGCAAAAAGTCCAATTCTTGTAAGAGGGGCATGGGCTAAGCTCTAGCTAAGTACAATGGGCATGGGCTGCGCAGCATGATGTGTGTGTGAGGCTAGCTTGGTTCAGCAGCCAATGCATCAAGTTGGTGAGATGTGATCATGAGTTTTGCAACTTGGAGCTTTATGGTTCACATGAAAGAAAGCCTTGTTACATGAACCATGAACATGTGATTTTGGTTCAATTCTGATTTTCATGACTTAGATAATGTTTGTGTGCTGGTTTGAAATGAATTGGAAGTCACAAAATGCATTGGTTCATGGTTTTGCAAAATTCACATTTGAGGCATGCCTTGAAAATCAATGATTTTGGCCAACTTTGTCACACCATAACTTTTGATCCAAGAAGAGTTTGATCATGTTCTTGTACTTTTTGAAAAGGGAAAGATGAGATCTACAACTTTCATGACCAAAGTTTTTTCATTTGAAGCCTTTTTGGATCAAGAATCAAGGCTTGAAAAATGACCTAAAATGATGCATTCTTGAAAAGTCAACTATGCCCAAAAAGTCAACATTTGCAAAAACCCTAAATTCTTGATTTCTATGAACTTCAACCTTCTTCCATGATCAAATAAAGATCATATACACTCAAAATGATGAAGATCACCCATTGGTTGGGTCATTGGGGGCCTCAGATGCCCTGATTTTGCACTGACTTGTCCAGAAAGTCAACTCTTGATCAGATGACTTCCCCATGGAATTTCTTCATGAAAATTGATATGCATACTCCCTATACCATATAAAGAGCAATGGAAACAAGAATGACCAAAAAATTTGGGGTTATGGCCTCTGAAACCAAAACCCTAATTTTCAGTCAACTGTGCAGCCAAGCCTGGCTCTGCATCCACTCAAACCCTAGTTCTTGTGATTCCTGTGCATTTTTGACTTTGAGGAGATGGAATATGATATAAGAACACACATGGACCCCTTTGAATTGATTGGTGACCTTTGGAGTGGTTCAAAATGCTTTGGGATTGCTCAGATCACAAACCCTAGGTGCAGATGACTGTGAATCTATGCAGTGAATCAAAAATGAAATATAAGATGATATGATTGTGTTTATGCATATGAGAATGATCACAAGCCATGGTGTGAATGGGTGAGGGCAAATTTGGGGTGTTTACAATTATTTATTCACTAGCGTGTGCTAGCCCAGTGGTCTGGTTTTGTTGTGGTAAAGGGAGGTCCTGGGATCAAAACCAGGCCTCCCCACCTTTCTTTTTACCCTTTATTTTATTTTATTTATTTTATAATTAGTAAAAATTAATTAATTTATTATAACTATTAATTTTATTTAAACACTAATTAACCTTTGTATTTTTAATTAATCTTATATTTGTTTTTTCTTGATTAAACACTTTAATTAATTTCGTAAATAATTTTGTATATAAACTTTTATTTTTATATAATTTGTAAATAATTTATGTAAATCTTATTAAATTTCTAAGTTTAAATTCCTAACCCTAATTTTTCTTAAATAAAATATAAACCCTAATTTCTTAACCCTAATTTTTAATCCTGATATTTATCTTAATATTTTTGTACAAACCATAATTAAATCATTTTTTTTATTATGTAAATAAATTATTATTTGTTTATTATTATTAAAATTTATTTTCTTAATTAATTCTTAAAAACTTTTTTCTAACATTAATTTGTCTTGCTAATTTTTATTTCTTTTATTCTATTATTTCTAACCTTTATTCTTATTTATTCTTATTACTAACATTTAATTTATTGCTTATTTATTTTCTATTTATCGTTATTATTATTTTTCCGATTATATTGTAATTGTCCCGAAGCTTTGTAATAGTTTAGGTTTATATTTTTGCTTTATATTTATTGTAAATATAATTACTGTATGGTTAGTAATTTAGGGTGTGTATAACATGTTTGTAATTAAAATCAATTTAGAAAATTAACTTAAATAAGATAAATATTTGAATATGAACACTCACACACATAAGTCGATCTTTGATCGCCATCTTGCACTTTCTAAGGTTACCTCTCATGTTGCCTATTTCAAAAGGTCAAGTAAGGTGTCTTAAGCAAAGTCCCTTCACAAATATCATCAAGTCCCTTCAGTTTATAAGATCAACTCCCTTCAAGGTTGCCTACGATAAATGATCTTGTCCCTTCGAATAAAAGATGATAAGTCCCTACGAATTGCTAAAGACACCTTGCAGTTGCCTACTTTCAAATGTCCCTTCACATGTCCCTTATCACATCCAAGGTAATGACTACCTATTCCTTAATAATAGGGATAGTCTTACCATTGAAAGAACAAAAGAACAGTAAAGACTCAATATAGGGTAGGTTTCTCTTAATTACTTGCTCACACATTTCCAAATATTTTTTACACTTCACATTTCAAACAAATTTTCAAAAAAAATTCTTTGTATACATCCATACGAGGATCATTACAAAGTACTTAGAAAGTTTCTAATCACACACTACACCTTTTCAAAACAATTTAAAGTGAGCTAAGTAACTAAGAGCCCATGGATAACCATGGATATAAAGGGTGCTAACACCTTCCCTTTGTATAACCTAACCCCCGAACTCAAAATCTTTTTAAGGTCTTTCCTATTCTTTTATGTCCTTTCCTTATGGATAAAATAAAAGTCGGTGGCGACTCTTGCTATCCGCAACATTTATAGAAAGTCAGTTCTCCCACCGTGTTACACAAGGTCGTCGGAACCATTTCCTGGATTCGGAAGTCGATTATGTAGGGGGGAAGGTATTAACCCCCATACATCCATCATACTCGAAGGGGACCATCTAAGTTGTCAAGCGTGAAAGGATGTCTATGCCTAATGAGTTACTGGCTAAGGGGAAAATAGTTGATATTGAAGTTTGATTGATCTTAGGTGCTCGGCAGGGATTAAGATCTGTGTGCCTATGTATTCCCTCGTGCAATGGGAAAGTCAGAGCTTTGTAGTTCGGCTCACAACGGATGGTTGTTGATTTTATTACCTTTCTTTAATGAAAGTATTTAGGAGTAGAATTGCACTAAAGATTATGGGTAGTTTATTTCACTCGATCTGGACCAGCGTCCGGCGACGAAATAATCAGAGTGAGTAACGACAGCTCATTATCCTCCTTTCTACTGCTTAAGGCTCACGACGTACAATTCTTCTCATATTATTAAGTTGTTTTATTACCTAAGACCACTTGATTTTGGATAAAGTGTTGGATCTAAAAGAATCGTTTTGGTCAAAGGGTGGGTCGATTGCATGGCACAAAGCGCTCACCAAGCGTGAGTGCAAAAGGGAGGTTAAGGGTTAATTGTTGCGTGGGATCGATTTCCTAGTTCCTAAGAGGACGCCTAGTAAACGATACCAAAACCTAAGGGAATGCGAGTGTGCAAGTGAAACTACATGGCGTTGTACCAAGGGTTCGCGAAAGAAGCGAAAACGAGTAAATGACATAGATCGTTTGTTATATCATCGATCATAAAAATAAAGTAAAGTCGAAAAATAATAGATAAATTTAAAGAATGGCCTCATATTTAATTTAGATAACGTCGACTTATTCGAAATCGAATATCTAAACATTTATTCATCGGCCGAATAAAAATAAATCGGGATAATGGGAAATAATAAGGAAAATAAAGGAGTGGCCTCAAATTAGGGGATAACGTCGATTTATTAGAAATCGAATATAACCATTTGTCATGGGCCAAAATAATAATAAATCGATAAAACAATGGATCTAAAATTAATTAGAAACCATAAAATAATGGAAAAAGGGTCTCATATCGGTTTAGACAACGTCGGTAAAATCGAATGTCACAAATCAGATAATAATATCATATACCATAAATAGGTGAATAAATCGAGATATCGAAAAAATAATGGAGAAATGGAAAAGTTGGCCTCATATATGTTTAGATTACATCGATTAAAAAATAGAATATCAATAAACCATGTATTATATCATTGGCCCTAAAAGAGATTAAGTAAAAGTGATAATATTAATAGTTGAAATTAGAATAAAAACAACTAATCTGTAATGATCTAAAAATAAGAATGAAACTAAAATTAAAATTGAAACACAATAATTAAGATCAAGAGCAAATATAAAAAACTAATTATTTACCAAAAACTAAAATATAAAAATAACAAAGGGGGTAAGTTTTGTATTCAGGGGGTATGGTGAATAAAACGTGATGGGCCAAGCCCAAAAGTTAGCAAAAACATTTAAAATAAACATACAAATTAGTTGTGACACGGATTTGCATTGTTTTTGTTTTTGCGTTTTGCTGCAAGGTGTTGTTGTGCGATAACACGATTGGAATGGTGGACCAGGTTTGTGAATTGGCTAGCATATGCGTTGCTGAAGTTTATTGTGGGAATTGTGGGGCATCTTTTTGTGAAAGGCTGATTTTGTCGTTTGTGTGAGAGGAGTGAAAATGCTTCTTGTCATTTTTGTGAAGGCTGCAATTTGGTGGGGGTCATGACTATATCACGTGTAGTAAATGGGCTCATAAAAAATTAGTATGATGTATTAACAATAATAATAATAATAATAATAATAATAATAATAATAATAATAATAATAATAATAAATGAATAAAGATAATAATAATAATAATAATAATAATAATAATAATAATAATAATAGTAATAATAATAATAGGTAAATATTTAGGAAAATGATAAAAATGAAATTTTTGTAGAATTTTTATGATAAAAAATAAAATGGGATTTGACAAATACAACACATTGACCTCAACATTGCACATACACACACGTACTGAACAAATTGAAACAGATTTTTTTTTAATAATGGTTAGTGATCAAAACGAATAAAAGTAAATATGCAGGTAGGACAAATTTAGGGTATGACAGATGCCCTATCTAATTGTCTTGAATCCGAGAAATGAGTCGCTGTAAGGCGTTCATTTCTAGGGTAAAAGTCAATTAGATATAAGAAGACCTAAAATTTGTCCAATGCATGATGCAATGCGATGGGGAAATATGAGATGCATGGACGAATACAACTGCTAGGAATTTTATGTATGGATGTGATTTGCTTATGAGACATGAACTTTGTGAGGATGATGAAATGATTGGATAAAGAGAGAAAAATGAAAATTGGTAAGGTAAGAGAAAAAAAAGATGTGGAAAACAAGATATTTCTGAAGATTTGTCTGGACGATATGGAATAGTTAGGAACACTTGGAAAGAAAGGGGATAAACCTTGAAAGAGGTATTAATGACATCTAGCAATGCTTTAGATGACAAGTATTAATGAGATTAACTGAAGAAAGAAGTTAGAAAGAAATAAGAACTTCTTAATGGGATTAACCTGAGTGAGAAACTTGAATGAAATAAGAATTTCCCAATGGGAACAACCAGAGAGAGAAACTTGAATGAAAAAGGAACTTCTCAATGGGAACAACCGGAGAGAGACAATTGAAGAAACAAATTGAATTTCTCAATGGGAACAACCAGAGCGAGAAATATTGAATAAAATATAGGAATTTTCTCAATGGGAACAACCGGAGAGAGAAACTAGAAGAAATATAGGAATTTCTCAATGGGAACAACCGGAGTGAGAAATTAGAAGAAATGAGAATTTCTCAATGGGAACAACCGGAGAGAGAAAGTTGAAGGAAACAAGAACTTCTCAATGGGAAAAACCGGAGTGAGAAATTAGAAGAAATAAAATAATTTCTCAATGGGAACAACCGGAGAGAGAAACTAGAAGAAATATAGGAATTTCTCAATGGGAACTGTAACAGCCCGGACCCCTCGCAAGGCAATCCCGGCACTGACACCTCACGATCTTCTCTACTCCACTCACTAGTAGAGTTTTTGCCTTTCGTGGGAATCGAACCCTGTACCCTGGGGTTCAAGTACATGTTCATTCCATTCCCACTACCACTTTGCGAGGGGTCCGGGCTGTTACATAAAAAGGCGCCTTTTTATGTAACAGCCCAGACCCCTCACAAGGTAATCCCGGCACTGCCACCTCACGATCTTCTCTACTCCCCTCACTAGTAGAGTTTTTGCCTTTCGTGGGAATCGAACCCTGTACCCTTGGGTTCAAGTACATGTTCATTCCATTCCCACTACCACTTGAGCTACTAGCTCAAGTGGTAGTGGGAATGGAATGAACATGTACTTGAACCCCAGGGTATAGGGTTCGATTCCCAAGAAAGGCAAAAACTCTACTAGTGAGGGGAATAGAGAAGATCGTGAGGTGGCAGTGTCGGGATTGCCTTGCGAGGGGTCCGGGCTGTTACAGGAACAACCGGAGTGAGAAATTAGAAGAAATTGTATTGAACTTTCCAATGGGATTAACCAAAGAGAGAAATTCGAAGAAACAAATGAATTTGTCAAAGGGAACAACCGGAGAGAGAAAATTGAAGGGCAAATGCTGAACTCCTCAATGGGAACAATCAGAGAGAGAAATTTGGATCCAATAATAATATTAGATGAAAGACATAGTGACAAACACGTCCGTTTTGGTAGGTTCCAAGTGATATGGACTTACTTTTGATGGTTGCCAATAGAAATTAGACTTTAAGAGTGCCAAACAAAATTGGACTTTGACCACAATGTAAGGTGACAAGACCTCGGGAAGTGCAAATGAGCACGAAGTAAACTTCGAACAATGCTTGATATGAAATTTTGTATGATGCTAATGGTTAATGTTTGAAATGTTAATGATGTGACCGGTGGGAAAATACTATTTTGGAGAAGTGCGGATGAAGTAGTTGATTCCATAACACAGTGAACTTTGCCAACTATGCCTTTGAAAGATGTCCTGAACACAACTTCTATTACACTTGTTAGAAGTATCAAGATGATGGTCCTGTTAGGAAGGAGTGATAAACTTTGCTTGGGGATTGCTTTAAGTAGATATCCCCATGTTGATTGATTCTATAATGACTGCTTGACTGGTCACTTAAAATGCCTGCCCCAGCATGAGTCTTAAAAAGAGAATTTCTCTTAATAATTGGATCTTTGACTGTGATATGCTCCTGATAGGATCACTGATTAAGTTTCTCAACTGTTTAAATTCATTGATGATGAGTGCTTACTTGCAAATTAAATATTCATTCAAAAATGTTAATTTTAATGCAATGCTCAAGCAATTTTTGAAATCAAAATCTTTATTGGAATGATATTGGTGTAAAGAAAATGAATCACTGGTAAAAATGCAATGTTGATTTAGACATGCAAAGTGAAAGATAATGCAAAAAATATGATACCAAAGTAGATTATTGGTAAATCTCTTGGGGAGTCGGCTTACGCAACCTTGATGCGATATGCTTTCAAAAAAAACCTAGCTTCAATTAGGTATTTAAAAGGGTTGTAACGGGGTAAGGTTCACAGTTTTCGAAACAAAGGATATAAGGCTTAAAATTTAATTTTTACCCAACCTATACTCCATGAAGATCTCCAGTCCTATGCTCAATTAATTCAACCTATGCATTCAGGTTATTTGGAGTTGCACCGATGATGGTGGCTTAAGAGCCCAGGGATTATTGTATTGAGATAGCAGTCATTGCTTCTTTACAACATTTTGTTAGTTTTGTTGAGGACTTAGAGTCAACTCTTCTTTGTCTTTGTTGAGGAATTTTAGTGACCTCTCTTTGTCTTTGTGGAGGACTTTGGTGACCTCTATTTGATTTGAAATTCTTATTATCCCTAACTTTTGCCTGGACTGTATATTTGACATTTTCAGTCCACCGGGATGCTTTTATTTTCGCTTAAGTCTCCTTTTGGGTGTTGACTTAACGGCTTTTTTTCTCTCTCTTTTTTGGACAATGACTGCCATCAGTTTCTTCGACAATTCTTTGATGTGTGTGAAGGAAAACTTGGGCTTGAAGCCCTTATTGAAATTTGTAAGGAATTACTCTCCTGAAATTGAATGCATATTCAAATTAATTGAGAACTACCATGTCCCTGGTTAAGCTTACGGGTTTTTTCGTGTAGAAAGAAACTCCGACTTGAAAGCTCAAAGGGGTTGACAAGGGATTAACTTCCTTATTTCTCCAGTATTTGGGAGTTGAAACAATGCTTGTATATCATCAGCAAGGTTTTATTTTAAAAGCATACCATTCAACAATTTGGGTATTTCGTTTTCGTCATCCTCCCTCCAATCAATATATGAATAAGAGAAACAATGATTTTTTTTTTGAAATTTTTTTTTTGAACAAGGAAAAGCATGAATATGCACAAATATGAAAGTGAATGAATTGCTTCAAAATATGCGATGCTCATTTCATTAACATTAACATTAAAGAAAAAGAAGTCTTAAAGCAAGTACACTTAATACAAACAAAGAAATTTAAAAACTAAAAAGAAACAAGGCCTAGTGTCTAGTCAGCATCAAGGATGAGCTTTCCCGTATGATCCACTGGCTTTAGGTAGTAACTTGCGATTCTGACCAAGTCTTCAGCCAGTTTGCTCTGACATGGAATCTCTGTCAATCTTGGAAGTCCATCTAGGTGAAAAAGGGAGCACATCCCTTCTGACCAAATCTTGAACTCGATGCTGGAAGGCGTAACAATGTTCAATATCATGACATGTTGCTCCTTCATAGCATAGGCAATGGAGGTCAGTCCTAAATCCTGATGGAAGAGGATTTGGAGGAGTGAGGGGTCTAGTTGTGATCATACCTTTTAGGACCAAATAAGGTTATAACTCAGAATACGCCATAGGAATAGGGTCAATTGTAGTCCTATTTCTGACTTTGCTATTCAGATTCTGACCAGCATTCCTTTGTGGGGGAACTTCCCTGACCATCAAGGTTTTCATCATTCCCATGAGTCTATTCATGTTTCCTTTCAACTCGTCGAGGTCTTCTCTAACCCTTCTATTATGCTGTTCTAGATTTTCCATTCTTCTTCCGATGTTGGCTTTTAGTTCCGAATTTGTGCTTAGGAATCAGTTTAATGGAGACTCAACAAATCTGAGGACGAGAACAGATGAACATGAGCGACTAGGATGTATACAAAATGAATGCAAATATGAATACAATGATATGCAAATAATATGCGAAGAGATGTTACATATAAAGTCAGGATTTCACAAGTCCAAGATACAAATGAAGGATACTCGGATTACTCTCCTCACAAGGATCTCAACGATTAAGCTCTAGAGTTTAAAGGAACCCCAACGTTACAAACCTATATGGTTGTTCATCAGACATGCCATAAATATGACGGTTGAATGACTCCCCCATATGAATCTTGTTTGGGTGAGGTTTTCGTATCGAACTACACGAGAGAAACCTCTCGGTACCCCATACTACGCAACCATCGACACGTGGTTTCAAACAAAAGTCTCAGAGTTATGGACTTGTCTCAACTGTTTGCTGGACATGTCAACCGTTCGACAGTCAGTCAACTCCATTGAGACAATCTATTCTGAGTGAGGTCTTCATAAAAACTACACGAGAGTAACCCCTCGGTGCCCTATACTACGCCACCATCAACCTTATGTTTAAGCCCATAAAGTTTAAGATTATAAGGTTCTTAGAGTCTGCGATCCTAATGAAAACATTGATCGTCCACGCCATCAATATGACGGTCGTCAACATTCGCACTATAATCTACTCCAAGAGAGGTCTTCGTATCAACCGTCCACGAAAGCATTTCTTTCGGGAGCCAATACTACACAACCTCTCCTAACTTATGTTTATGCTCAAAAGCCCGGGTATAGAACCTTTCACACATGTTTCTTTTGCAATCCAAGTATCGATCCAATAGTACCACAAGATATAATATTGAAAGCGATAAAGAAAGCAATAAAAATAGGCAAGTAATACATAAAGGTAAACAACCAAACAAACGTGGAACAACCTAGATTAGGCTTGACTTGCATAGGGGTGAACCAGTCCCCAGTAGAGTCGCCAACTGTCGTACCTCGGAAAATACGATCCTCAAGAATGCGGTCGCGGCTGGGCAGACTTAACAGTCACCACCTAATTTTGATTTAATCCCAAAATAGGGAAAGGGAAAATATAGATAAAACCCGGGAAGAAAGGATAAAGACAAGGTCGTCGGAACCATTGCCTGGGTTCGGAAGTCAGTTATTCAAGGGGAAGGTATTAACACCCCCTACATCCATCGTACTTGATGGGAACCATCTAAGTTGTCATGCGTGAAAGGATGTCTATGCCTAATGAGTTACTTGCTAAGGGGAAAATAGTTGATATTGATGTTTGATTGATCCTAGGTGCTCGGCAGGGATTAAGATTCGTGTGCCTATGTATTCCCTCGTGCAATGGGAAAGTCAGAGCTTCGTAGTTCAGCTCACTACGGATGGTTGTTGATTTTATTACCTTTCTTTAATGAAAATATTTAGGAGTCGAATTGCACTAAAAACTATCGGTAGTTTATTCCGCTCGATCCGGACCAACGTCTGGCGACGAAATAATCATGGTGAGTAACGACAGCTCATTATCCTCCTTTCTACCGCTTAAGACTCGCGGCGTACAATTCTTCACATATTATTAAGGTGTTTTATTACCTAAGACCACTTGATATTGGATCAAGGGTTGGATCTAAAAGAATCGTTTTTGTCAAAGGGTATGTCGATTACGTGGCACAAAGTGCTCACCAAGGGTGAGTGCAAAATGGAGGTTAAGGGTTAATTGGTTACGTGGGATCGATTTTCTAGTTCCTAAGAGGACGCCTAGTAAATGATACCAAAACCTAAGGGAAGTGCGAGTGTGAAAGTGAAACCACTAGGCGTTGGACCAAGGGTTCGCGAAAGAAGAGAAAATGAGTAAATGACATACATCGGAATTGGGAAAGGGGTACAAGAAAGTTACACAAGATTGCACGAAATAAAAGGGTTCATTGTATTTGCCCAAGAGGAAGCATGTGTGAAGTGTCCTAAACTATGCGAAGGTGTTGGACCTTGAAAATAAACCAAAAGCATCAAAATGTAGCTCTTTAACTATTTTAGAATCGATTCAATGTTATAATCATTCTATGAGAAGTCGAACGTCATTTTATAATCAAACAATTATTTAAATAAAAGAAAGAAATGCGATAAAAAAATAAAATTGGTCTCATATTAATCTAAACGGCGTCGATTTGTGGAAATCAAACATTTAGATCGTTTGTTATATCATCGACCATAAAAATAAAGTAAAGTCGAAAAATAATAGATAAAATAAAAGAATGGCCTCATATTTAATTTAGATAACGTCGACTTATTCGAAATCGAGATAATGAGAAATAATAAGGAAAATAAATGAGTGGCCTCAAATTAGGGGATAACGCCAGTTTATTAGAAATCGAATATCACCATTTATCATGGGCCAAAATAATAATAAATCGATAAAACAATGGATCTAAAATTAATTAGAAACCATAAAATAATGGAAAAGGGGTCTCATATCGGTTTAGACAACGTCGGTAAAATCGAATGTCACAAATCGGATAATAATATCATAGACCATAAATAGGTGAATAAATCGAGAAATCGAAAAAATAATGGAGAAATGGAAAAGTTGGTCTCATATAGGTTTAGATAACATCGATTAACAAATCGAATATCAATAAACCATGTATGGTGAATAAAACGTGATGGGCCAAGCCCAAAAGTTAGCAAAAACATTTAAAATAAACATACAAAAATAGAGATGGGGGTGCGTGTGATGGCAAGATGATGAAAAGCAAAAGGGTCTGGAGTTAAGCCCATGATCCATAACTTAAAACAATAAAATGAAAAGAATAATATAAAAAAAAACTGTAAATGAGAGTAAAACAACAATCATCTTCAAAACGCGATTTTGAAAAGAGAAACAGAGACCCACCCTATTAAAACGGTTCTCAACGGCGGCGATAAACAAGGTTCACGATGGTGCTCTCAGTTTCGAATCCCACTCTCTCACGTGGTCACGTTTGTGACTCACAACTCTCTCAGATCTGCCCGTCGTCGCTCAGTGCTTTGGATCTCTCACGGTTTGAGGATTTCACGATTTGTTCTCTCTAGTTTATGGTTTTGTTCGGTGGTTACAGATCTCGTTTGCGGAATGTCTAAAGGTGGTCTCGGTCTCTTCTCTCTCTATTTGTTCTCTATTTTTTTTGTGCTTATTTTAAAGGTTGGTTTGTGGTTTTGAATGGAGGATGAAGGTAGGTTCTGGTTTTGTGAATATGAAGGTTGTATGTTTTGTGTAAAACAAAGGTTATGGTTAGGTGATGAGAAATAATGAAGGAGATGTTTGGAGAAAAGGTTGGTCGAGAGTGTAACACCCCAAAATTTGCCCTCTAATTTATTGCCTTAATTGACCTTATGCTCCACCCATCTGCATTCTCACATGAGGTCACAACATTCACAATCACGCGTTTGCATTGAGTAAGGCAAGGGGATCGAAGCCGTTTTCTTGTGATGTGAATCTTCTTATTCAATGAGGATTTATCTGGCTATTAAAGTCTAGACTGAAGCAAGGAAAGTTCAAACGAATGTTTGAGTTCATTGTGAGTATGGCCTGGGTTGAGGATTCATCCAGCTACTGTTGTACCTATTCACCAATTCGTACTTGGAATTGAGAGAAACATGGGTTCTCCTGTATGGGGACTATTTGTGCAATGGGAGATTATAGTCTTAGGATTGCACCTAAGAGTTATTCCGAGCGTTATTCCTGGTGGCGGGACCATCACCTAATGTTCCCTTGAGTAATTGCTTCACAAGTTAGTTCTTTTGAGAAATTTAGAAGATTGAATCAATTTTACACGTGAAGACACTTGCTAAGTGATTGAGGCCTATTTGAAGTCTTCCTTAGATGATTTTTTTGTTGCCAATTAAGTGGTGGTTTGTCTATTTCTAAATATTGCGAGCCAATTAAAGATAAGGGATTATTAGTCAAACATATGTTTATTCAAGTGCGCCTGGGTTAAAGTAAGCGTCATTTGGGTTTTATAAGGAGAAAGGGAAAAGATTCGTTAATTCGAGCTCAAGTTTTAATGTTCGAATTATCTACTTTTTACATCCAAGCCTACTCCAAACCATAACCTATTTCTCGTACAATCACATGTCTCGTGATTCAATTACGACTAGTGCATATTAATCTGCACCATTCTCCAGCCGTAAAACATAATTTTTACTGGAAGGAAAAGCCACACACTATTTTTGGTTATTAGAAATATACAAAAAAAGAGGCATCATATGTCAATATATTTTTGGCACCAATGGATGTAATATGGGAAGGGAAACGCCACGAGACAAGTTGATTTTGATGACAAGTAGCCGGGAATATCTTTTCAATTCAAACTAAGATGTCATTAACTTAGATATAAGTTTTGGAAGTGTTTTTAGAGGTGCAAGAATAACATCTTAGTTTTTGAATTCAATTCAAACTAGATGTCATTAACTTATTTTAAATCTAGTCCATATTGAACTAGTGGCGTGGATTTAAGGTGTTCAAAATTGCTAAGCACGTATGAGTTGAGTTTGGAGTTCTTCAACAAGGTACATTGATGGAGGAAATAATTAAGTATGTGGTTAAGGATCATGAGCGTGTAATGCAAGATTCGAAGCTCATTCAAAGATTAATTGATACAAGAAGTTCACCAATCTGGATTCATGGCCAATATTGTTTTAATTACAACTTCATACTTCCAAGATATGCATATGATATAAGGTTCAATTCTCATGCCAAAATTATAAATAAAATGTAAAGAATGAAGCAAGTAGCAAGTTACTACAAGTTGGAAAATTCCAATTAAACTCAAATTCACCAAGGCCAATTACAGAAGTCTATATCAGAGGTTAGTTCACAAATCCTAAACTTGGCAATATTGTTGGTGTTTCCAAGTCTAACGAGTCGCCAACTTCATGTCTTGATTTCACACCATTTCCCTCCATTCAACTCCAACAAGCTTCATACCTGCAAAACATCACAAAGTTATATAACAGAATCTCAGAATCAATTCAACAATAACTTCAATCTTCATCAGTGTAATATAACCACTCAATTCGCACATCAGAGACAAGAAGAAGAAAAATCAGCATAAAAGAAAATCGAGAAGAGTGCAGTGCAAAATGAAAACAGTTATAAACCATAACCGAATTCGGTTAGAATTCTATCAAACTAACAAAAATTCTAACCGAATCTAAAACAGAAACGTAACTGATTTTTTACCTCTGAGAGATCCCATTCGATCTTCTATAAATCAGAAAGTTCACTCTTCTTCTAGGATTCCTTTTTTTTCCTCACTCATCTTCAACTTCGTTCATTCACATTTTTCTCAAAACCCTTGACCATCCCTTCCATTTTTTTCCTCTATTGATTCATCTTCATCTTCATTTCCTCTTCTCCAATTACTCCTCACTTTTCTCTGTTGATTTCCTTCTTCAATCATCAACAACCATAACCAATCTTCTTTCATGCTTCACTCAACATCAACATCATCATCACTCTTCAATCGGTGCTTCAGTTTTGAGAACTGTATTGCCACTGTCGCTCAATCTTTTTCTCTAACATTCGTCGGTCAGCATTGGTCACGACATCTTCATCAATCAACGTCAACGATCCTGCAACAAAACAAATCGCAGTCGCATCAGTTCATCGCTATATCGTTCAACAACAACAATAAACTCAGAACTGATCATTAAGAAGAAAGAGATCAAGCAAAAGAGTATCAAGAATGTACCAACCGCGCCGACCCGGAGAAACACCAATACTTTCAGTCTTTGACAACGCTGCGGCATCGCCACTGTTATTTTCTCCAGAATGTTGCATAAGGATCGCAACAATGATACTCGCGCGAGAACCTTCGATCGCACCTGACACAAGATTAACCAACAGTGTACCTTTAACATTATCATCATTTCGAAGCAACGAAATAGAATGCTAAGTAAAAGAGGCATGTGAAGAGTCTCAATATACCTGGGCGAGGTGACATCTCACCGCGAAGTCTTTTAGGATCTCCGATTTCCGAGCAATCTCACTCCAATTCTTCGACAAGCCGTCGTCGCACCGGTTTCAGAACGGCTTTCTCTCGATCCATAAAGTAAGGTACTGCTTATTGTTGCGTCTTATGCGAGTCATTTGTGTATATCAATTTGAGAGTGGTAATGGGGATTCCGATGAGCTTAGGCATATGCGTTTCTCGGGAATTTGTACGAGTCCTTTTTTTTCTCTCTTCGGATTTTTGGAGATAAGGAGAGAGAATGGGGTGGTTGCAATTTCAGATTTGGGATTGAAGTAGTTACCTAGGTGATGAGGAGATCGTAAGTATAAGTGGAGATTCGGCCATTTACGGGTGGTCTTCTTATATTGTATGGTGGTGATAGGAGGAAGGAGAGAAAGTTGAGGGCGGCGCCGTAGGTGAGGAAGAAGGGAGAGCGCGAGAAGAAGAGGAGATGGAGACTAGGGTTTCACGAAGAGGGAAGAGATAAGGTTTAGGTTCACTATTGAAGTTTGAGAGAAACCACCTTCGGAGATTACCACCGGCGGCGATTAGGGTTTCAATTTGGGAAGAAGAAGTTGTTTGAGGGAGAAAGAGAATACGCAAAGGGGGAGTCTGAGTTTTCAACGTGTAATTTGGTCTTATTTCTAATCAATTATTAATTTAAGTTAATCTTGTAGATGAGTTAATAATAATTATGATTATTAAAACAAATTAATCTGCCATAAAAATCAATTAAAAATCTTTAATCCACTTTAATCTCAAGTCAAATGTCTGGTTATTTTGTTTAAGGAAATAAATTCAGGCTCAATGTTGTTGGGCCTTGCGTTTACTACTTGCACCCCCAATTCCAGGCCCATCGGTTTTTTAGTTTAGAAAACTTTCTTTCCTCACCCCCTCTCTATTTCCATTTCTTTTATTTTTCTATTTTAGGCCCTTTCAATTTAAATCCAGAAAAAATAGTAAAGCATTTAATAAAAATCCCAAAAAATTACATTAGAATGTTAAGCCATTTTAAAACTTTTCCCAATTTTTATTTTTTGAATATAATCATTTTTCAATTTTAATTCGATTTTTGATTTTAATTGGTTTATATTGAGTTTTCACATGAACACATAAATTTGTACAATTTAGTTCTGCCACTCCCCTTAACATTTTCTACCCATTATTTTTGCTATGATTAAAGGACAAATAGTAGTACCTAGAATATTTTTGGGGTATTTTTTAGGACATTTTTGCTACGGTTTTGGTAGTGTGAATTGTATAAATTTGTGATTAAACTCTTGATAGAATTAAGTGACCATTTGACCTAGTTAGGATTAGAATTTTTAAGAGATTTTTTAACATAGTGTTATAATCAGGTTAGAGACCATAGGAAATTAATTTCACATTTTCCCCATAACTCTTGATATTTTTTGTCATTTTAATTTATTTCCATCATATTATGCATACTCATGGTTCATGTCATTCACTAACTATTTGCTTTTTGTGCAAGGTATGTTTTCAAGGATTGGCTTATGGACTTGGATATTTTTATGCCTCAATTATTGTGTTGTGTACTTTATGATGTAATAGCTTAGAACTTGTATGTTTGTATAGTTTCTATAATTAGGATAGAAAAGATAAAACAAATCGATAGAAAACCAAATCTCAAAAAATGAAATAAATAAAACTCGATCCAACGTCGAGTAAGTTTTCAAATAAATAAGGTTGCATGTGACTTTAGGATTCCTCGATCACCGTCGTTCCACTCCATTTAACCAAAAGCAAGCCTTGTATGTTTCACACCATAAGTCGTGCGTCTTAGCACCACGCAACCGACCCACCCGATCCATTGTTTCATCTCATTTACATTTCATACCGTGTTTACCCACCATGACTTAGGAGGACCATATTATTCATTATTAACTCTTGTATTCTCATTTGTAGTTTAGTATCTCTTAGGTAGATTTAACTTCAAACCTCACTAACCATAGGTCATCATTAAATTCCATTGATTTAGGGTAAGTCTAGTTTCCCTTAGAATTTTTTCCCTTTTATAACTTGAGTCTCACTTCTCATCTTAAAATAAAATCAAAAACACTTAATGAAGGAAAATGTGTACAATGCGCCACAAGCCTTAAGCTATACGGGAAATGATTAGTGGAGGTCTCCTTCACTCTTCTAGGATGCTTTACAAACGTTCCATTGGGGGCGATCTTGGAAAGTATTCGCTCCTGTATCATAGTCTTTAGTGTTGTACATACAACAAACACAATCGCAAAACACTTCTTCTAAAAGATAACAAACCAAGAAATCACGTCTTCTTTTCTCATCTCATACTCTTTACGAACGAATGTGACTTGTCTCGACAGTTCAAACAGCGATACGGTAAACACACTCGAGTCAGGGCCGGTAACACCTGAGCTAGAACTATGGCAACGTCATCCTAAAAATCACAAACGAGTGTAAGCCTTAGTTAGACGAACTACGACGTCTCTGATCCTCATTTATCCCGATGAGGTACGTAGGCAGTGGGGTAGGGCCCATTCGAGCACAATCTTTCTTTTTCCCTACATTTTCCCCCTTTGTTCCCATTTTCCAATTCCATTTCTTTTCTCATTTCCATTTTATTCCATATAGTCATTCTTTCCCTTGAACAGCATATTATTTTTCACCCTTTGAAAACAGACTTATAAGCGTGGATCCCGTCGGGTACGGCGGACGGATTGGGGTGCTAATACCTTCTCAATTCGTAACCGACTTCCGTATCCAGATCTTTGGTTCGCAAGGCCTCGTCCTTTTCCTTCTTCCTTAGGTTTGTGCAACATTACCTTTCCCATTCCTTTGGGATAAAAATGTCTGGCTGGCAACTCTAACTTTTCCGCGCCACTTTTCGCGTTTTTACCAGGATGAAAATCCTGGGAGCGACAGAGAGTAATGATTTGATGGTTTTTGGTGGTATTACAAATTTAGATATAATGGTTTTGTCTTTGTGAGATTTTTATGGTTGCAAAATTTTATTCGAAGCTTTGAGTTTTTTTTTTTAATTTTGCAGGGTGTTTGTGGGTTGTCAAAGCTTGTTTATGAAAGGAGAGTGAAAGGTGTATTATATAACAAAGGTGGAGACTGTGTGTTGTATGATTTTTGTAGTGATGTGACGCGGATTTGCATTGTTGTTGTTTTTGCGTTTTGCTGCGAGGTGTTATTGTGCGATAACGTGATTGGAATGGTGGGCCAGGTTTGTGAATTGGCTGGCATATGCGTTGCTGAAGTTTATTGTGGGAATTGTGGGGCATCTTTTTGTGAAAGGCTGATTTTGTCGTTTGTGTGAGAGGAGTGAAAATGCTTCTTGTTATTTTTGTGAAGGCTGCAATTTGGTGGGGGTCATGACTATATCACGTGTAGTAAATTGACTCATAAAAAATGTAGTATGATGTATTAACAATGATAATAATAATAATAATAATAATAATAATAATAATAATAATAATAATAATAATAATATTAATAATAATAATAATAATAATAATAATTGAATAAATATAACAATAATAATAATAATAATAATAATAATAATAGGTAAATATTTAGGAAAATGATAAAAATGAAATTTTTGTAGAATTTTAATGATAAAAAATAAAATGGGATTTGAAATGGTTAATAAAAACGAAGGCGATACTCAGACAAATACAACACACTGACGTCAGCATTGCACATACACACAAACTTATAAGCGTGGATCCCGTCGGGTACGGCGGACGGATTGGGGTGCTAATACCTTCTCAATTCGTAACAGACTTCCGTATCCAGATCTTTGGTTCGCAAGGCCTCGTCCTTTTCCTTCTTCCTTAGGTTTGTGCAACATTACCTTTCCCATTCCTTTGGGATAAAAATGTCTGGCTGGCGACTCTAACTTTTCCGCGCCACTTTTCGCGTTTTTACCAGGATGAAAATCCCGGGAGCGACAGCTGGCGACTCTGCTGGGGACTTTTAGAAATTCTAATTTCCCCTTTGAGAGTTAATCCTAGCGCTTGTCCGTTTCTGTTTTCTTTGGGTGTTTATTTGTTTGTTGTTATGCTTTGATTTAGCTTTACTGTTTTGTTTACAGTTTATCGCTTTCCTTTACGGCTTTATTTACAGCTTTCTGCACTTTACTTTACTGTCACATATACTGGCATATATTGTACTGGTTGTTCTGGTTTTCCTTGGCGGGATGGGATTATTGTGAGATAAGCCAAATACCCGGCTTGAGTATACACATAGGATTTAGAGTGGGCAGTCGTGTGGCTTGCGTGGTCTTGAGCACGTGTAGTTTTCGCGAGTCCCACACCCAGATCAGGCTCTCTTGGGATATGTTCTATACTACCTAGGCAGACCATAGAATGTTCCCACCTGAGCTGCTAACACTGGGAACCGATCATCGAGGACCTTAGTGGAAACAACCCTCTCCAGTGGTGACAGTGGCAGACCACATTTCGTGGCAAACCCATTCGCACCCGAGGGACCACTAGGAAATCGCATAGGATGACCTTGTTCTCTCATAGGAACCTGGTTAAAGCAACTGGTCGTATCATGGTAGTATTGTACCCTTCGGGATGAATGTACTATTGTTTCTCGACTTCAGTGCTCGAAGCCAGGAACTTATGAGGGATGCTTGCTTTTTCCGGAATTCAGCTGAGGCCTCCCTGAGTAGTACATAATGCCAAACCGATTCCCTGATTTGGTCATGAGCCATTTCTCGGAAATGGTGAACGTATTATTGCTATTCGGCTTTGAGAGTCCGTGATGTTGACCCGTAGTAGCATACCCGTGAGGTTGGGAGGGGTTTACAGGTTTGCAGGAAAACTAAACCTTCAACCTACCTTGTTCTTGATACTTGGGTTTTCTTCCAACACATACTTATGATCTGGTATTCTTGACAGTCGGTATTCAGGCAAAATCAGAAGACAGTACAACAGTGCCCAGTATATGCAACAATGACCACATGCCATTGCATTGCATCATCCGCATACTTGCATTCCTAACGCATGTTTATCCATTTGCAGGGCTGCATATCACATCCTTGATTCCGGTTGTGGGTATTGATTTATGAGCATGGAATCCAAGAAGAAGACCAAGTGTATTATCTCCTACAAGGTTTATCAGCCTGTTGTGAAAGAAATTCTCAAAGTGAAGGCCTTAGCTCCTCCAAAAGTTCTGAATGTCTTCAAGCAGGATTACGGGTGGATTTTGTATTTCATAGAGCCCATCGTTGACTATGCTTTCAGAGGGATGCACACCTTGCTACAGTTTTATGATCCACAGCTTAGATGTTTCGTACTTTCTGATTTCGTGTTGGCACCTACATTAGAAGAGTATTCGAGCATCCTGAGAGTTTCCGTGAAGGACTGTGCACCATTCTTTGGGACCAAGATTGATCCCGACTTCAAAGATGTAGCAATTGCTCTTTATTTGAGCAAGTCATTATTGGAAGACCGGATTGATAGCAAAGGAGGCTTCCGAGGATATCATTTGAGTTTCTTGTTAGATGAGGCTACCAAAGCAGCTGAGGCAAAAAGTTGGAGTGCCTTCAATGCGATCTTAGCTTTGTGTATCTATGGAATCACTTTATTCCCGAACATGCCCAACTTCGTGGATGTTAATGCTATTCGCATTTTCATAGCAAAGAATCCTATTCCTACTCTCTTAGGTGATCTCTACCACTCGGTGCATTATATGAATGAGAAACGAAGGGGTGGAATGTTGAATTGTTGTGCGACTGTATTCTACAAGTGGTTCACACGCTTTCTTCCGCAATCAGGAGCTTTTGAGAAGACGAAGAACACTCTTGAATGGTCTGAACGATTGATGGGTTTGCAAGCAAAGGACATTGTTTGGGTTAATCAGGGTTTGCGGTGCATTGACATTCTTCATAGTTGCGGAGGATTCCCTAATGTTCCATTGATCGGGAGAAAAGGGGGAATTAATTATAACCCTTCTCTCACGGTTAGACAGTTTGGGTATGCCTTAAGAGAACCACCAGCTGATATGGACATCACAGAGTCTTTGTACTTCCAATCAACGGATGGATTCGAGATTGCTCAGAAAGCTTCTAATGCTTGGCATAGTCGAAAGACAAGAGGGAAGAAGACTTTGGGAGTAGGGAATTGTCGAATGTATTCACCGTTTGCGGAATGGTTAAGAGAACGGGTTGAAGTGTTACTGTTACCATTTGGGTCTGCGCCTCTTCTATATCCCACGGTCATTGAACAACCTACCACAGTTAGCATTGAAGAGTTCAACAAGATGAAGACGGAAAGAGACGGGTTGTTAATGGAGAATGCACAGTTGGGTCAGGAGCTTGCTAAAGCTAATCACGCTAGACTTGAGATTGAGTGGAAAGCTCAAGAAGATGCTGAGAGGCATACTATTGCAAGGAAACAGTGTGAAGTTGAGTTAGCTCGGTATGAGAGGTTCGAGTTTGCTACTAGAAGTTCTTCCAAGGAACACATTGACACTAGAAGGCAACTGGATCAGAAGACCTTGATGTTTGAGAACATGAAAAAGAGACATGCTGCTTACAGGATCAAAAGAGAGGAACAAGACAAAGTTCAAGCTGAAGAGATCGCGAGTAAGCTAAAAGAGAAAGACGAAGATATGGCCGATAAGTTGAGAGGGAAAGATGAAGAACTTGCTAAATCCCGAGAAGAAGCTGCTTACTACAAGCGGATGATGATCTGCTATCAGAAGAAGCTGAAGAGGTTTGAAGACAACCAGGTGCAGACGAAGGAGTTGGTAGAAGTTCCAAAGGCGGGACCGACCATTGACTCAGATCTAGATGGAGGATCGCATTGACAAAGACATCTTTCTATTTTGCTTATATGTTTTGGGATTACCATCAGGACTGTTGATGGAATCTTCTTATCATTGCACTTCTGTTCGAATCCATGTTGTGTGTATTTTGACTATATCAACAAAGTTCTTATCATAAAAAGATCTCTTTACTATCATTTTGTGTTCTCTCGCTTTATGATCACTGACACATTTGACACATTTGCAAAAACACATCGGTCTTCGTATTCTTGGAATTGTTTGGCACGTCTGCTACACACACACACCTTATATTATCAACACCGCTTGTTATTTACAAAAAAAAAAGAGCTTTTGTCTTCATCAAACCCACAAAACTGGAATCAGGGGATGGGATGCCCTAAAAATGAATCAACATGCCATAACATTCATTTCCTGCATATCATATTCTTGTATTTTTGCAGGTTACCCAGGGTTTCTAACTTATTTGATTGCAGGCAATATAGCTGGTCAACGCGTTCACCGATATCCGACTAAAAGAAACCGAGTAAGGATGGCTGAACGAATGCAGACAGATCTCAATGAGCTCCGACAGAGGATGGATCAGTTCATGGAAATGATGACTAGCATGACCCAGAACCAGGAGCGTCTCCGGTTGATGGTTGAGCAACCTCATGGGAATGTTAATACGGGAATACCGGCTAAGAATGTGGATTCTAATGTTGCCCGTAATGGAGAACCTAATCCAAATAGGACCACAACACGTAATGCAGGTTTAGAAGACAATCAAGAGGACCAGTTCACTCTACTAGATGCTGATATGGGTAATATGAATGAGATCAACAATCGCAGGTATGAAGAGCTGTCAGAGAAAATCAAGGCCATGGAATGTCAGAATTCCTTGGGCATCGATGTAACCAGTCTCGGGTTAGTACCAGGAGTCAGAATCCCTCCCAAGTTCAAGGCACCATTGTTTGATAAGTACAAAGGCAGCACGTGTCCTAGGACTCACATTCACGCGTACTTTGGAAGAATCTCGGCTCACACTGATGACGAGAAACTTTGGATGCATTTCTTCCAAGACAGTTTATCTGGAGCTTCGTTGAGCTGGTACATGAAGCTAAGTAGGGTCTCTATCCGAAGCTGGAAAGATCTAGCTGAGGCATTCCTCAAGCAGTATCAATACAACATTGATATGACTCCGAATCGCACTCAGCTACAGAACTTGTCTCAAGGACCTAAGGAGAGTTTTAACAAGTATGCCCAGAGGTGGCGTGAGCTGGCCGCACAGGTTCAACCTCCATTGCTGGATCGGGAGATGGCCGACATGTTTATGGGCACCTTGCAGGGTGTTTACTTGGATCGTTTGGCCGCCTGCCCGTCCATTGGTTTTTCTGATATCGTCATTGCTGGAGAAAGAATAGAGAATTTTCTGAAATTGGGAAAGATCCAGGATGCAAGCAGTGCTAGTTCTTATGGTGTGAGAAAACCTTTTGGAAACGGCCAAAGAAGAAGAGAAGGCGAGACGAATGTTGTGTATAGAGGCCGAGACAGAGGTTATTCTCAAGGTTACCACCAAGCAGCTGTGGTGACTATTACTCCACAGGTTCAACAACAACGACCACAGGGTCAGCAACAATAGGTACAGAGACCGTTTCAGGAAAGAACAAGAGTGAGAAACCGCAGACTCGACCCCGTCCCATGCCCATATGCTGTATTGCTCCCAGAGCTGCTAAAGTTGAATCTGGTCGAGCTTCGTACCATGAGACCTCCTGCTCCTGACAATCTACCTCCGAATTTTGATGCTAATGCAAGATGCGAATTCCATTCAGGTGCCCAGGGGCACAGTATTGAGAAATGTTGGGCTTTTCAGAACAAGGTACAAGACTTAGTTGACTCCAAGGCGATCAATTTTGCTCCTCTCCCAAATGTACTCCAGAATCCAATGCCTAGTCATAACGGAACCGGTGTCACGGTTATTCTACCAGATGGTCCACGTTAAGCTAAAGTCTTCGAGTTAATCACCCAGGATGTTAGGGTATTCATGAAGCAAATAGAGCCAGCAGTATTCAAATACTCTCAGTGATGGCATTTATGTGTTTGCCTTTCTTCATTGTTCATTTTTCATCCCTATTGAGGGGAACTACGTCGCTCTGATTCTTCATTGGTCATCAGTCAAAGGAGATACGTAGGCAGAAGATCGTCAGGTCTTTCCGAGCAACCTTATGGGGCAACTTTACTCCCCAGCTTCACTCTTTCCTTCAGATGTCTCGCGTCAGAGTCAGAATAGCTAGAAGAGGAAGTATTACTGCCATGGTTGGACATGCAACTGCAAATTGAAGATTACAAGTCTGTGAAAAGAGCTATTGATCGTTGAAAGTATCCAAGACTGACAGGTCCAGGCGGAGCCAAGCCTCCTCAACTACGGCAATATTCAGTTTCTTTACTGCATTTCCATTTGTAGTTTATTTTATACGCTAAACATTTGTCTACATGTATGAAATTTGTTTGCTTTTGAATGTTAGCAATAATAAAACTCACATGTTTTCCTTGAAGTAAATTCATTTGCATTCCCTTATAATTTTGCATGTGTACATCGCAATACCAATTGTCATGCTTAAATTCTATGAAGGAGGATGACGAAACAAAAACGCAAAATCTCTAATTGTGTGCTCTCGAGTAAGGCCCTATTGACGATGTACAGGCTTTGTTTCAAATCCCTAAACACTGGAGATATAAGGAAGATAGACCCTTGCTAACCCCTTTCGAGCCTTGAAGTAGGAGTTTCTTTTCACATAAAAAACCCTCACATGTAACCCAGGGGCAGGGTAGACGTCAGCTAGTCAGACCAAGCGTTCAGACTTTCATAAAGAAGTGTATTTGAAGATCCATTGCATTCTACTATGCTAATCAAGAGGTCCAAAGACCCGAAACCACAATGGTTACCCAAGTCAAAAGGTCCAAAGATGGAAAACCACAATGGTTATTCTTCGTCGACCAAAGAATGAGGCAGTCACAACCCTCGCGAAGCAATCAAGACAAACAATGTCACGCGACTTGTTCAAAATGCCAAAAAAGAAAAAAGAAAAGAAAAAGCCCGCTAAGTCGAAACTTGAAAACAAGCGACTTAGGCAAAAGTTAGGGCATCCCGCTGGACTTCACAATCAAAGATTCACAAGAATCATTCCAGGAAAAAGTTAGGGATAAAGCGAAATAACACAAAAGCAAAAGACGGAAAGGATTACACAAGAAAGATCCTCAAATGAGAACAAAATCGTGTGACACAGACACGAAAGATAGAGGAGTGACTGACTCTTGACAATAACCTGATTGGTGCTTGAACTGATAGCAACAATGGTTCCTCAATCAACACGAAACCCTTATGAAAGATGAATGCTTGTGAAAACTAGCTGAATATAGGAATGGAGAACATCACGAAGAGTGGGTGGGCACAAATAAACTTCGAGCCTATATCCTTTGTTTCTATAACCGTGAACCAGGCCACGATACAACCCTTAAAAGTCCTAACTGAAATAGGGTTAATTTGAGAGCATACTACTACGAGGCCGCGTTCCTGACTCCTATGAGTTATGCTAAAAGACATTTGTTGGTATTGCATGTACATAATTTCATTCAAAAATAATATCGTATCTTAACCAGTGATTCGCTCACGAAGGTTTACGATTCTTTCTCAAAACTTCAAGAGTAACATGTTTGTTGCATTGGAATCTTCATTCTAAGAATAAACATTTTTTTGCTTGCATACATTTGTTTAGCCTCATAAATGGTTCACATGCGGAAATTCAATCCAGAAGCTTAAGCTTGCCAAAGTTGAGAAGTCTAAAACTTCTGAAAGACTGTCACGTCGAGGTGCACTTTTTTGAGAAAGTTTCATCGAGCAAGGACTTTCCCAACTAGTCATAGTAAGAGCTAGCCAATCCGGGGCAGTTAAGTCGAGCAATCTCTTCAAACTTCAGTCAAACTGGGGCAATCACCTAGAGATTCGAATCTCTCCAAGAGCGAAGATTAGTCAGTCAGGTGCAAAACTATTCAAGTACTCGAACTGGGGCAGGCCACCCTGTAACACCCCAAAATTTGCCCTCGCATTTATTATCTTCTAACTGATTTATGTTTCAAATTTCACTTGCATTTTCCCATCAGGTCACAACATTCAATCACGCATCTGCATTGAGTAAGGTAAGGGAGTCGAAGCCGTTTTTTGGTGATGTGAATCTTCTTATTCAATGAGGATTTAGTTGGCTATTAAAGTCTAGATTGAAACAAGGAAAAAGTTCAAACGGACGTCTAAGTTCATCATGGGTATATCCTGGGTTGAGGATTCATCCGGTTTCCATTGTGTCTATTCACCAATTCGTACTTGGGATTAAGAGAGACAGGGGTCCTCATGTATAGTGATTATTCGTGCGATGGGAGAGTATAGTTTTAGGTTTGCACCTAAGAGTTATTTCAAGCATTATTCCTGGCTGCGGGACCATCATCTAATGTTCCCTTGGGTAATGGATTCACAAGTTAATTTCTTTCAAGAAGGTTGGAAGATTAAATCATTTTGCATGTGACAACACTTGTTAAAGTGATTGAGGCCTACTTGGAGTCTTCCTCGGATGAATATTTTTTTTATCAAGCATGTGTTTATTCAAATGCACCTGGTTTAGAGTAAGCGTCGTATGTTTTTTACTCTCAGACCGGTTCTCAACTGTTTGGATTGCTACCCATTTTCAACACAGACTCAAGAAATCTCAATGCACTTCCACTAATATTCCTCCCACCATTCAACATATAATGGATCCTGGGGTTCCTATTGCGTTGAGAGTGTCAGCTCACCTACTCTTAGGTGTTGTTCGTGTTTTTGTCGAAGAAAGTTGATTATCTTTTCAACAATTGCAATGTTGTTCGTACTGTTTTACACAAAGTGTTTGCTACTGTGTCAAGTCATACTTTACACGAAGGTGGAATACAAGCATTTCGTCATTTTATCACCATGCCCAACCACTTTATATCTTGATGTTCTTAGCATGAGCTATGATATGGATGTTAATGGATCATCACGTGAAGAGTCTAGAAGATGTTACTCCTGCAGATGGAAATCCTACGTTACTGGATAATTTTGTGACTTTACATTTCGATAAGAATAAAATTCAGTTCTTCCAACGCACAACTGCTTATGGATCCCGATGCAAGACCAATCGGGAAATACATTATTCCGCCATTTCCATTGACAAACGGAGCAAATTTTAAGACGGTCCAAATTTCCATACAGAATCACAATGCTAGTAATAACAGCATACATCCCATTATTGATTATATTGGTGGTGATAATGTTAAATTACAAAGCAGCCAAGACCAGCTGAGGCTATTCTAAAAAAGGGGATACAGAACCAAATTTTAGAAGAAAATTTACAAAATCAAACTCAGGAAAAAAAAACATCTCGCAGGATAATTCAGAGTAATTTTTTCTAATGGATATTTAAAGTTAAATTACATATTAGAAAATCAGAAAGCCAAAGGAAAAAAAAACTGTTACACAAAAATTGAATTCAGCTACACCCAAGAAAAATTCAGAAGAAACTCAGAAAAGTTCAAGTTGGCACAAAATTCGGTTACAAAAATTCCTAACAGAAAGCTAACCGAATCCAACAGAAATCTTAACCGAAAAATTCTAGAATCTTCAAGATTGATCTCTATATATCTGGATTTTACTCTATCTTCATTTTTTCGGCAAAAAAATCTTCTTCCTTCATCAACCACTCTCCAGTTATTCGGGATCTCTCACACTCCATGATTTTTTCTTTTCATCCATTCTTCACCACTTTCATCAAAAATTCAACTTTTGCTTTAATTCTCTCTTCACCAACAAAATTTCTACACTCTTCATTCTCTCAGAAGCTGTCATCTTCATCAGTATTCAACAATTTTCATCACTCTCCATCAACCATCCATAACCGCATCTGCGAAAATTCAAGATTGCAATCACGATTCAGAGGCATACAAAAGAAGAAGGAGAAGTTTGTAATCGTGGTGGATTCGACAATGCAAAAGGAGAAGAAGAAGATGTGAAGTAGCCATACCTGAACTGTTTCGATACAATCGACATCATCATCAGTTAATCTTCCCTAATTCGCAACCAACTCGAAATCTATCTCACTAGGAACAAATCTGAAAACTACTTCAATCTTCAGTGTCTCCTTCTCAATCAGGGAGAATCTTCAATCTTCAACAGTTTCATCACCAGGGCAGCCACTCTTCGTCAAGAAATTCGAACCGGTACTTCATATCATCACCTTCTATCAAGATTCAATCCTCCATAGTTTCTGCGATCCTCACACACCTTCATACATAGCCTTCAATCACCTGAAACATTCCAGGATCATCAATCAAGCAAAGGATGGCCACAGCAATTTCGGATTCTCAAGAAGAGGTAAGTCATATCTGTAGAACGTAAAACAAAATCTAGGTCATGAATGAAACGCATACCTGAACCTCGCTTCATTCGTCATCGTCGCTGCCACTCTCCTTATACCGTTCTTGTCTTGTCGGCAAAACGCTCATCACCATCAGAAGCATCCGCCAGTACCTCTTCTATCCTCATCATCATTTTCGGTCCGAAAGCACGCATCAAAGAAAGCTTGTTCAAAACAAAATCTGCAAAATAAAATTCACAGAAGGAAGGGGAGTTCTTGAAATGAGTCGCATTTGAAGCCTACCACAATCGTACCTTCAGTTGTCATTACCAGTTGCTCGCCGTGACGGAGATGTTCATTCTCCATATCCGCAACCCACAAAGCTTCAGCAAGCTTGATCAAGGTTCAATCACGACGACCCTCATCTCCATCGTTTACCAGCGACAACGATTCTGCCAGATTAAAGACAACAGAACCTGCGGTCAAACAACAACCTAGAAGCAGATTTGAACAAGTTCAAAGAAGCAGTCAAAAATACAAAAAGAGATGTGAGTCGAAACCTCTCACCTGAAGCGCATATCAACGCCGTCATCCCCGCCGCGACAACAAGTTCAACAAAACTCGTCGGGATTCTCATCCGAATCAGTGGAAGGTGCGTAAAGCATGATTCGTTCGTTTTGTATATTTGAGTTTCTCGATTAGTTCGATTTAGGGTTTCGGTAAAGATGTAGGGCAAGAGGTTGTTGGATGGGAGATGAGAAGGGGTTAAGGTTTCGGTTCACCTTTAGTCATTTTTGGGTTCGGAAGTTTTGGGAGGCGCCGCCGCTGGTATGATTTAGGGTTTGTTGATGGGAGAAGAAGAAGATGAAGCGAAGGGGAAAATAGGAGATTTGGTGGGGGACGGAGGCGGAAGAAACATGAGAAGATGGAGGCTGCCGCCGCTAGGTCGCGAAGAAAATTGGAGAAGGAAAGGGATGGCGATGAGAAGGATAGAGAGATTAGGGTTTGAGAGGGGTGAAAGATTGAAGCGTGAGAAAGAGAAACAAATGATCACTGATAAGATTTTGGGGATTTTATATTTTTATTTATTATTATTTTATGATTAGGGTTTTAATTTGACTTTAATTGTTATTATGGAATTTAAGAGTCATAAAATCAATATAATCACCATTAGAATTTTGAAACAACTCATTAATCCTCATTAAACTCCACCATAAGTATCAAGATAAGAGGATAAGATTATGGTTAGGTCAACAAAATTGACTGGGAAGCATATCATACTCCCTCAGGTTTCTTTGTTAGTGGGCCCAAACCAGAACGCTAACGACACCCCTGTCTCAAGCCCAAGATCGTTTTTAACTGCGAAAACCTTCTCCTTACACCCCATCCTTGTATTTCTTTTATTTTCACTTTTTGTGTAGATATAATTCAATTTAAATTAATAAAAAATACCAAAGTGCATAAGAAAAATTCCCCAAAATTATATTAGAATGTTAAGCCATTTTAAAACTTTTCCCAATTTTTATTTTTTTGAATATAATCATTTTTCAATTTTAATTCGATTTTTAATTTAATTGACTTATATTGAATTTTCACTTGGATACATAAATTTGTACAATTTATTTATGCCACTTCCCATAACATTTTCTACCCATTCTTTTTGCTATGATTAAAGGACAAATAGAAGTACCTAGAATATTTTTTGTGTATTTTTTAGGGCATTTTTTCTACTATTATGGTAGTGCGATTCGTACAAAATTGTGGTTAAACCTTAGTTAGATTTAGAGGACCATTTACCATAGCTAAGATTAGAATTTTTAAGAGATTTTTTTAACATAGTGTTATAATCAGGTTATAGACCTTAGGAAATTAATTTCACATTTTTTCTATGACTTTTAATATTTTTTGGCATTTTAATTCATTTCCATCATATTGTGCATATTCATGGTTCATATCATTCACTAACTATTTGTTTTTTGTGCAAGGTATTTTTCAAGGTTTGGCTTATGGACTTGGATATTATTTTATGCCTCGATTATACTCTTGTGATTTGTACTTTGTGATGTAATAGCTTAGAACTTGTATGCTTTTATAATCTCCATAATTAGGATAGAAAAGATAAAACAAATCGTTAGAAAACCAAAATCTCAAAAATAAATAAAAGGCTCGATCCAATGTCGAGTAAGTTTTCAAATAAATAAAGATTGCATGTGACTTTAGGGTTCCTCGATTACCATCGTTCCACTCCATTCAACCAAAAGCAAGCCTTGTATGTTTCACACCATAAGTCGTGCGTCTTAGCACCACGCAACCGACCCACCCGATTCATCGTTTTATCCCGTTTATGTTTCATTCACGTTCTTACCCACCATGAATTAGGAGGACCATATTGTTCACTAGTAACTTCTTTACTTGCATTTGTAGTTTAATATCTTTTAGGTAGATTTAATCTCAAACCTCACTAACCATAGGTTATCCGTGAATTCAACTAATTTAGGGTAAGTCTAGTTTCCCTTAGAAGTTTTCCTTTTATAACTTGAGTCTCACTTCTCATCTTAAAATAAAATCAAAAACACTTAATAAAGGAAAATGTGAACAATGCGTCACGAGCCTTAAGCTATACGGGAAATGACTAGTGGAGGTCTCCTTCACTCTTCTAGGATGCTTTACAAACGTAACATTGGGGGCGATCTTGGAAAGTATTCGCTCCTGTGTCATAGTCTTTAGTGTTGTACATATGGAAAACACAAACTCAAAACACTTCTTATAAAAGACAACAAACCAAGAAGTCACGTCTTCTCTTCTCATCTCATACTCTTTGCGGAAGAACATGACTTGTCTCGACAGTTCAAACAGCAATACGGTAAACACCCTCGAGTCAGAGCCAGTAACACCTGAGCTAGAACTATGACAACGTCATCCTAAAAATCACAAACGAGTGTAAGCCTTAGTTAGAAGAACTACGACGTCTCTGATCCTCATTTATCCCGATGAGGTACGTAGGCAGTGGGGTAGGGCCCATTCGAGCACAATCTTTCCTTTTCCCTACATTTTCCCCTTTTATTTCCATTTGTTAATTCCATTTCTTTTCTCATTTCCATTCCATTCCAGATAGCCATTCTTTCATTTGAACAGCATATTATTTTTCACCCTTTGAAAACAGACTTATAAGCGTGGATCCCGTCGGGTACGGCGGACGGATTGGGGTGTTAATAACTTCTCAATTCGTAACCGACTTCCGGACCCAGATCTTTGGTTCGCAAGGCCTCGTCCTTTTCCTTCTTCCTTAGGTTTGTGCAACATTACCTTTCCCATTCCTTTGGGATAAATATGTCTGGCTGGCGACTCTAACTTTTTCACGCCACTTTCGCGTTTGTACTAGGATGAAAATCCCGGGAGCGACAGCTGGCGACTCTGCTGGGGATTTTTAGAAATTCTAAATTCTCCTTTGAGAGTCAATCCTAGCGCTTGTCTGTTTCTGTTTTTTTCGGGTGTTTTTTCGTTTGCTGTTATGCTTTAGTTTAGCTTTACTGTTTTATTTATAGTTTATCGCTTTCCTTTACGGTTTTATTTACAACTTTCTGCACTTTACTTTATTGTCGCATATACTGGCATATATTGTACTGGCTGTTCTGGTTTTCCTTGGTGAGATGGGATTATTGTGAGATAAGCCAAATACCCGGCTTGAGTATACACATAGGATTTAGAGTGGGCAGTCGTGTGGCTTGCGTGGTCTTGAGCACGTGTAGTTTTCACGAGTCCCACACCCAGATCAGGCTCTCTTGGGATATGTTCGATACTGCCTAGGCAGACCATAGAATGTTCCCACCTGAGCTGCTAACACTGGGAATCGATCATCGAGGACCTTAGTGGAAACAACCCTCTCCAGTGGTGACAGTGGCAGACCACATTTCGTGGCAAACCCATTCGCACCCGAGGGCCCACTAGGAAATCGCATAGGATTACCTTGTTCTCTCATAGGAACCTGGTTAAAGCAACTGGTCGTATGACGGTAGTATTGTACCCTTCGGGATGAATGTACTACTGTTTCTCGACTTCAGTGCTTGAAGCCGGGAACTTATGAGGGATGCTTGTTTTTTCCGGAATTCAGCTAAGGCCTCCCTGAGTAGTACATAATGCCAAACCGATTCCCTGATTTGGTCATGAGCCATTTCTCGGAAATGGTGAACGTATTATTGCTATTCGGCTTTGAGAGTCCGTGATGTTGACCCGTAGTAGCATACCCGTGAGATTGGGAGGGGTTTACAGGTTTGCAGGAAAACTAAACCTTCAACCTACCTTGTTCTTGATACTTGGGTTTTCTTCCGACACACACTTATGATCTGGTATTCTTGACAGTCGGTATTCAAGCAAAATCAGAAGACAGTATAACAATGCACAGTATATGCAACAGTGATCACATGCCATTACATTACATCACATCATCCGCATACTTGCATTCCTAACGCATGTTTATTCATTTGCAGGGCTGCATATCACATCCTTGATTCCGGTTGTGGGTATTGATCTATGAGCATGGAATCCAAGAAGAAGACCAAGTGTATTATCTCCTACAAGGTTTATCAGCCTGTTGTGAAAGAAATTCTCAAAGTGAAGGCCTTAGCTCCTCCAGAAGTTCTGAATGTCTTCAAGCAGGATTACGGGTGGATTTTGTATTTCATAGAGCCCATCAGTGACTATGCTTTCAGAGGGATGCACACCTTGCTACAGTTTTATGATCCACAGCTTAGATGTTTCGTACTTTCTGATTTCGTGTTGGCACCTACATTAGAGGAGTATTCGAGCATCCTGAGAGTTTCCGTGAAGGACTGTGCACCATTCTTTGGGACCAAGATTGATCCCGACTTCAAAGATGTAGCAACTGCTCTTTATTTGAGCAAGTCATTATTGGAAGACCGGATTGATAGCAAAGGAAGCTTCCGAGGATATCATTTGAGTTTCTTGTTAGATGAGGCTACCAAAGCAGCTGAGGCAAAAAGTTGGAGAACCTTCAATGCGATCCTAGCTTTGTGTATCTGTGGAATCACTTTGTTTCCGAACATGCCCAACTTCGTGGATGTTGATGCTATTCGCATTTTCATAGCAAAGAATCCTATTCCTACTCTCCTAGGTGATCTCTACCACTCTGTGCATTACAAGAATGAGAAGCGAAGGGGTGGAATGTTGAATTGTTGCGCAACTGTATTCTACAAGTGGTTCACACGCTTTCTTCCACAATCAGGAGCTTTTGAGAAGACGAAGAACACTCTTGAATAGTCGGAAAGATTGATGGGTTTGCAAGCAAAGGACATTGTCTGGGTTAATCAGGGTTTGCGGTTCATTGACATTCTTCATAGTTGCGGAGGATTCCCTAATGTTCCACTGATCGGGAGGAAAGGGGGAATTAATTATAACCCTTCTCTCACGGTTAGACAGTTCGGGTATGCCTTAAAGGAACCACCAGCCGCTGTGGACATCACATAGTCCTTGTACTTCCAATCAACAGATGGATTCGAGATTGCTCAGAAAGCTTCTAATGCTTGGCATAGTCGAAAGACAAGAGGGAAGAAGATTTTGGGAGTAGGGAATTGTCGGATGTATCCACCGTTTGCAGAATGGTTAAGAGAACGGGTTGAAGTGTTACTGTTACCATTTGGGCCTGCGCCTCTTCTATATCACACAGTAATTGAACAACCTACCACAGTTAGCTTTGAAGAGTTCAACAAGATGAAGACGGAAAGAGACGGTTTGTTAATGGAGAATACACAGTTAGGTCAGGAGCTTGCTAAAGCTAATCACGCCAGACTTGAGATGGAGTGGAAAGCTCAAGAAGATGCTGAGAGGCATGCTATTGCAAGGAAACAATGTGAAGTTGAGTTAGCTCGGTATGAGAGGTTCGAGTTTGCTACTAGAAGTTCTTCCAAGGAACACATTGACACTAGAAGGCAACTAGATCAGAAAACCTTGATGTTTGAGAACATGAAAAAGAGACATGCTGCTTACAGGATCAAAAGAGAGGAACAAGACAAAGTTCAAGCTGAAGAGATCGCGAGTAAGCTAAAGGAGAAAGACGAAGAGATGGCCATTAAGTTGAGAGAAAAAGATGCAGAACTTGCTAAAGCCCGAGAAGAAGCTGATTACTACAAGCGGATGATGATTTGCTATTAGAAGAAGCTGAAGAGCTTTGAAGACAACCAGGTGCAGACAAAGGAATTGGTAGAAGTTCCAAAGGCAGGACCGATCATTGACTCAGATCTAGATGGAGGATCGCATTGACAAAGACATCTTTCTGTTTGCTTGTATGTTGTGGGATTACCATCAGGACTGTTGATGGAATCTTTTTATCATTGTACTTCTGTTTGAATCCATGCTTTGGGTGTTTTGACTATATCAACAAAATTCTTATCATAAAAAGGTTTCTTTACTATCATTATGTGTGCTCTCGCTTTGTGATCACCGACACATCTGACACATTTGCAAAAACACATCGGTCTTCGTATTCTAGGAATTATTTGGCACGTCTGCTACACACACACACACCTTATATTATCAACACTACTTATTTACGACAAAAAGAGTTTTTGTCTTCATCAAACCCACAAAACTGGAATCAGGGGATAGGATGCCCTAAAAATGAATCGACATGCCATAACATTCATTTCCTGCATATCATATTCTTGTGTTTTTTGCAGGTTACCCAGTGTTTCTAACTTATTTGATTTCAGGCAATATAGTTGGTCAACGCGTTCACCGATATCCGACTAAAAGAAACCGAGTAAGGATGGCTGAACGAATACAGACAGATCTCAATGAGCTCCGACAAAGGATGGATCAGTTCATGGAAATGATGACTGGCATGGCCCAGAACCAGGAGCGTCTCCGGTTGATGGTTGAGCAACCTCATGGGAATGTTAATACGGGAATACCGGCTGAGAATGTGGATTCTAATGCTGCCCGTAATGGAGAACCTAACTCAAATAGGACCACAACATGTAATGCAGGTTTAGAAGACAGTCAAGAGGACCAGTTCACTCTACTGGATGCTGATATGGGTAACATGAATGAGATCAACAACCGCAGGTATGAAGAGCTTTCAGAGAAGATCAAGGCCATGGAATGTCAGAATTCCTTGGGTATCGATGTAACCAGTCTCGGTTTAGTACCAGGAGTCAGAATCCCTCCCAAGTTCAAGGCACCATCGTTTGACAAGTACAACGGCAGCACGTGTCCTAGGACCCACATTCACGCGTACTTTGGAAGAATCTCGGCTCACACTGATGACGAGAAACTTTGGATGCATTTCTTCCAAGACAGTTTATCTGGAGCTTCGTTGAGCTGGTACATGAAGCTGAGTCAGGTCTCTATTCGAAGTTGGAAAGATCTAGCTGAAGCATTTCTCAAGCAGTATCAATACAACATTGATATGGCTCCGAATCTCACTCAGTTGCAGAACTTGTCTCAAGGACCTAAAGAGAGTTTTAAGCAGTATGCCCAGAGGTGGCGTGAGCTGGCCGCACAGGTTCAACCTCCATTGCTGGATCGGGAAATGGCCGACATGTTTATGGGCACCTTGCAGGGTATTTACTTGGATCGTCTGGCCGCCTGCCCGTCCATTGGTTTTTTTGATATCGTCATTGCTGGAGAAAGAATAGAGAATTTTCTGAAATTGGGAAAGATCCAGGATGCAAGCAGTGCTAGTTCTTCTGGTGTGAGAAAACCTTTTGGCAACGGCCAAAGAAGAAGAGAAGGCAAGACGAATGCTGTGTATAGAGGCCGAGACAGAGGTTATTCTCAAGGTTACCACCAAGCAGCTGCGGTGACTATTACTCCACAGGTTCAACAACAATGACCACAGGGTTAGCAACAACAGGTACAGAGACCGTTTCAGGAAAGAACAAGAGCGAGAAACCGCAGACTCGACCCCGTCCCATGCCCATATGTTGTATTGCTCCCAGAGCTGCTAAAGTTGAATCTGGTCGAGCTTCGTACCATGAGACCTCCTGTTCCTGACAATCTACCTCCGAATTTTGATGCTAATGCCAGGTGCGAATTCCATTCAGGTGCCCAGGGGCACAGTATTGAGAAATGTTGGGCTTTTCAGAACAAGGTACAGGACCTAGTTGATTCCAAGGCGATCAATTTCGCTCCTCTCCCAAATGTACTCCAGAATCCAATGCCTAGTCATAATGGAACCGGTGTCACGGTTATTCTACCAGATGGTTCACGTTAAGCTGAAGTCTTCAAGTTAATCACCCAGGATACTAGGGTATTCATGAAGCAAATAGAGCCAGCAGTATTCAAATACTCTCAGTGATGGAATTTGTGTGTTTGCCTTTCTTCATTGCTCATTTTCATCCCTATTGAGGGGAACTACGTCGCTCTGATTCTTCATTGGTCATCAGTCAATGGAGATACGTAGGCAGAAGATCGCCAGGTCTTTCCGAGCAACCTTATGGGGCAACTTTACTCCCCAGCTTCACTCTTTCCTTCAGATGTCTCATGTCAGAGTCAGAATAGCTAGAAGAGGAAATATTACCGCCATGGTTAGGTATACAACTGCGAATTGAAGTCTGTGAAAGAGCTATTGATCACTGAAAATATCCAAGACTGACAGGTCCAAACGGAGCCAAGCCTCCTCAACTACGGCAATATTCAGTTTCTTTACTGCATTTCCATTTGTATTTTCTTTTATATGCTAAACATTTGTCTACATGTATGAAATTTGTTTGCTTTTGAATGTTAGCGATAATAAAACTCACATGTTTTTCTTGAAGTAAATTCATTTGCATTCCCTTATAATTTTGCATATGTACATCGCAATACCAATTGTCATGCTTAAATTCTATGAGGGAGAATGACGAAACAAAAACGCAAAATCTCTAATTGTGTGCTCTCGAGTAAGGCCCTGTTGACAATGTACAGGCTTTGTTTCAAATCCCTAAACACTGGAGATATAAGGAAGATAGACCCTTGCTAACCCCTTTGAGCCTTGAAGTAGGAGTTTCTTTTCACATAAAAAAAAACCCTCACATGTAACCCAGGGGCAGGGTAGACGTCAGCTAGTCGGACCAAGCGTTCAGGCTTTCATAAAGGAGTGTATATGAGGATCCATTACATCCCATCATGCTAATCAAGAGGTCCAAAGACCCGAAACCACAATGGTTACCCAAGTCCAAAGGTCCAAAGATGGAAAACCACAATGGTTATTCTTCGTCGACCAAAGAATGAGGCAGTCACAACCCTCGCGAAGCAATCAAGACAAACAACGTCACGCGACTTGTTCAAAATGCAAAAAAAAAAAAAAAAAAAAAAAGGCCCGCTAAGTCGAAACTTGAAAACAAGCGACTTAGGCAAAAGTTAGGGCATCCCGCTGGACTCCATAATCAAAGATTCACAAGAATCAGTCCAGGCAAAAGTTAGGGATAAGAAAAATAACACAAAAGCAAAAGACAGAAAGGATTACATAAGAAAGATCCTCAAATAAGAACAAAGTCGTGCGACACAGACACGAAAGATAGAGGAGTGACTGACTCTCAATAATAACCTGATTGGTGCTTGTACTAATAGCAGCAATGGTTCCTCAATCAACACGAAACCCTTATGAAAGGTGAATGCTTGTGAAAACTAGCTGAACATAGGAAGGGAGAACATCACGAAGAGTGGGTGGGCACAAATTAATTTCGAGCCTATATTCTTTGTTTCTGTAACCGTGAACCAGGCCACAATACAACCCTCAAAAGTCCTAACTGAAACAGGGTTAATTTGAGAGCATACTACCATGAGACCACGTTCCTGACTCCTATGAGTTATGCTAAAAGACATTTGTTGGTATTGCATGTACATACTTTCATTCAAAAAAATAATGTCGTATCTTAACCAGTGATTCGCTCACGAAGGTTTACGATCCATTTTCAAAACTTCAAGATCAACATGTTTGTTGCATTAGAATTTTCATTCTAACAATAAACATTTTTTGCTTGCATACATTTGTTTGGCATCATAAATGGTTCACATGCGGAAATTCAATCTAGAAGCTTAAGCTTGCCAAGTTGAGAAGTCTAAAACTTCCGAAAGACTGTCACGTCAAGGTGCACTTTTCTGAGAAAGCTTCATTGAGCAAGGACTTTCCTAATTAGTTACAGTAAGAGCTAGCCAATCCGGGGCAGTTAAGTCGAGCAATCTCTTCAAAATTCAATCAAACTGGGGGAATCACCTCGAGATTCAAATCTCTCCAAGAGCGAAGATTAGTCAGTCAAGTGCAAAGCTATTCAAGTACTCGTACTGGGGCAGGCCACCCCAATAGTACGAGAGTTCATTCTTTCCCGAGGATAGACGATCGAAAGCATTTACCCGGAGTTTAGAATACCGTGGTCACGTGTCAAGCCAACTATCTCGTTCAGCACTTCTGACAGATACAAATTTATCCGCATTGGCAATGGTTACCTCCCCAACAAGGATGTTACGCTAGTTCATGCAGTCATTACGATACCTAAGAGTTTAAAGACACCAAAGTCTTTTGTAAAATCCTCTTGAGGTAAAATCCATACGGAAGCAACTGATCCCCAGCACGAGACAACTTGAAATCTTCCCTCCTCAGCAGGACGTGTCTCGGTATTGTCATCTCCAACAGGCAAATAAAAGCTATCCTCACTAAAGTCAGAATTTTTTTCCTTCAGTTGTTTTCCTTGATCTCGGTTCCTCAACAGATCCAAGGCAATTCCTATTCCCCTAGAAGATTTCAGATAAATCATTCTCCTCCCCAGCAGATCCATAAGAGTGGATATTCCTCTATAATCAAGGTATCCCCAGGCACGGCCCTCAAATCTAAAAGTCCAATTTATTTTTGGCAAAGGTGATAATTCGGAACAGATGAATTATTCACGCTCTTCTTCGACAGAGATGTTATCTCCACAGGACTTCTTGGGATCGAATACGCGATCATTGTGTTTCCCCACAGAGTCAGTAGAGACTTATCACTTCCGCGTCAGGAATTTCTTTTACATTCACACAAGTTCATTAACAATACTCAAGACATAATATCCCCAGTGTCATGGGGCAACATGCCATGCAAATCAACATATGCAAAGTCCAGCCGCAGACTGGCCAAAGTCCATCTTCGGGTGGCAGATTTCAAAGTCCAGCCGCAGACTGGCCAAAGTCCATCTTCGGGTGGCAAGCTTCAAAAGTCCACCCGCAGTGTGGCAAATCTCTAAAGTCCCCCGCAGTGGGAAAAAGCCTCCCGTAGTGAGCAAAAGACTCCCGTAGTGAGCAAAAGTCTCCCGTAGTGAGCAAAAGTCCACCCGCAGTGTGGCAAATCTCTAAAGTCCTCCGCAGTGGGAAAAAGTCTCTCGTAGTGAGCAAAAGTCTCCCGTAGTGAGCAAAAGTCCACCCGCAGTGTGGCAAATCTCAAAAGTCTCCCACAGTGAGCAAAAGTCCAGCCGCAGACTGGCCAAAGTCCATCTTCGGGTGGCAAGTTTCAAAAGTCCACCCGCAGTGTAGCAAATCTCTAAAAGCCTCCCGTAGTGAGAAAAAGTCTCCCGTAGTGAGCAAAAGTCTCCCGTAGTGAGCAAAAGTCCACCCGCAGTGTGGCAAATCTCAAAAGTCTCCCGTAGTAAGCAAAAGTCCACCCGCAGTGTGGCAAATCTACAAAAGTCTCCCACAGTGAGCAAAAGTCCAGCCGCAGACTGGCCAAAGTCCATCTTCGGGTGGCAAGTTTCAAAAGTCCACCCGCAGTGTGGCAAATCTCTAAAAGCCTCCCGTAGTGAGCAAAAGTCTCCCGCAGTGAGCAGAATTCCACCCGCAGAGTGGCAAGTTTCCAAAGTCCACCCGCAGCGTGGCAAGTCGTTATTCGCCTAACTCCATTCGATAATACACTATTAAGGCGTTGTTTCAACTTATCAAAGTCCACCCGCAGCGTGGCAAGCCAGTAGTCCTCTGGCATCGCTCAAAAGGCATCCCTTGTTCACTATTCTTCCAATCATAATTATATCCAGGCAGAGTTCGTTCGGTTGAATTGATTTCCCTGTTCTTTTGCCACAAAGGCCAAATTTTCTGGATGTTTCTAGTATTCAATCCCTGCATACCTCAAATGTCTGAAAGCAACTGCTATCATCCATTCAGTTCTACAGGGATTGAATAGGGGCAGCTGTAATACCCCAAAATTTGCCCTCGCATTTATTATCTTCTAACTGATTTATGTTTCAAATTTCACTTGCATTTTCCCATCAGGTCACAACATTCAATCACGCATCTGCATTGAGTAAGGTAAGGGAGTCGAAGCCGTTTTTTGGTGATGTGAATCTTCTTATTCAATGAGGATTTAGTTGGCTATTAAAGTCTAGATTGAAACAAGGAAAAAGTTCAAACGGACGTCTAAGTTCATCATGGGTATATCCTGGGTTGAGGATTCATCCGGTTTCCATTGTGTCTATTCACCAATTCGTACTTGGGATTAAGAGAGACAGGGGTCCTCATGTATAGTGATTATTCGTGCGATGGGAGAGTATAGTTTTAGGTTTGCACCTAAGAGTTATTTCAAGCATTATTCCTGGCTGCGGGACCATCATCTAATGTTCCCTTGGGTAATGGTTTCACAAGTTAATTTCTTTCAAGAAGGTTGGAAGATTAAATCAATTTGCATGTGACAACACTTGTTAAAGTGATTGAGGCCTACTTGGAGTCTTCCTCGGATGAATATTTTTTTATCAAGCATGTGTTTATTCAAGTGCACCTGGTTTAGAGTAAGCGTCGTATGTTTTTTACTCTCAGACCGGTTCTTAACTGTTTGGATTGTTACCCATTTTCAACATAGACTCAAGAAATCTCAATGCACTTCCACTAATATTCCTCCCACCATTCAACATATAATGGATCCTGGGGTTCCTATTGCGTTGAGAGTGTCATCTCACCTACTCTTAGGTGTTGTTCGTGTTTTTGTCGAAGAAAGTTGATTATCTTTTCAACGATTGCAATGTTGTTCGTACTGTTTTACACAAAGTGTTTGCTACTGTGTCAAGTCATACTTTACACGAAGGTGGAATACAAGCATTTCGTCATTTTATCACCATGCCCAACCACTTTTGATCTTGATGTTCTTAGCATGAGCTATGATATGGATGTTAATGGATCATCACGTGAAGAGTCTAGAAGATGTTACTCCTGCAGATGGAAATCCTACGTTACTGGATAATTTTGTGACTTTACATTTCGATAAGAATAAAATTCAGTTCTTCCAACGCACAACTGCTTATGGATCCTGATGCAAGACCAATCGGGAAATACATTATTCCGCCATTTCCATTGACAAACGGAGCAAATTTTAAGACGGTCCAAATTTCCATCCAGAGTCACAATGCTAGTAATAACAGCATACATCCCATTATTGATTATATTGGTGGTGATAATGTTAAATTACAAAGCAGCCAAGACCAGCTGAGGCTATTCTAAAAAAGGGGATACAGAACCAAATTTTAGAAGAAAATTTACAAAATCAAACTCAGGAAAAAAAAACATCTCGCAGGATAATTCAGAGTAATTTTTTCTAATGGATATTTAAAGTTAAATTACATATTAGAAAATCAGAAAGCCAAAGGAAAAAAAATTGTTACACAAAAATTGAATTCAGCTACACCCAAGAAAAATTCAGAAGAAACTCAGAAAAGTTCAAGTTGGCACAAAATTCGGTTACAAAAATTCCTAATAGAAAGCTAACCGAATCCAACAGAAATCTTAACCGAAAAATTCTAGAATCTTCAAGATTGATCTCTATATATCTGGATTTTACTCTATCTTCATTTTTTCGGCAAAAAAATCTTCTTCCTTCATCAACCACTCTCCAGTTATTCGGGATCTCTCACACTCCATGATTTTTTCTTTTCATCCATTCTTCACCACTTTCATCAAAAATTCGACTTTTGCTTTAATTCTCTCTTCACCAACAAAACTTCTACACTCTTCATTCTCTCAGAAGCTGTCATCTTCATCAGTATTCAACAATTTTCATCACTCTCCATCAACCATCCATAATCGCATCTGCAAAAATTCAAGATTGCAATCACGATTCAGAGGCATACAAAAGAAGAAGGAGAAGTTTGTAATCGTGGTGGATTCGACAATGCAAAAGGAGAAGAAGAAGATGTGAAGTAGCCATACCTGAACTGTTTCGATACAATCGGCATCATCATCAGTTAATCTTCCCTAATTCGCAACCAACTCGAAATCTATCTCACTAGGAACAAATCTGAAAACTACTTCAATCTTCAGTGTCTCCTTCTCAATCAGGGAGAATCTTCAATCTTCAACAGTTTCATCACCAGGGCAGCCACTCTTCGTCAAGAAATTCGAACTGGTACTTCATACCATCACCTTCTATCAAGATTCAATCCTCCATAGTTCTTGCGATCCTCACACACCTTCATACATAGCCTTCAATCACCTGAAACATTCCAGGATCATCAATCAAGCAAAGGATGGCCACAGCAATTTCGGATTCTCAAGAAGAGGTAAGTCATATCTGTAGAACGTAAAACAAAATCTAGGTCGTGAATGAAACGCATACCTGAACCTCGCTTCATTCGTCATCGTCGCTGCCACTCTCCTTATACCGTTCTTGTCTTGTCGGAAAAACGCTCATCACCATCAGAAGCATCCGCCAGTACCTCTTCTATCCTCATCATCATTTTCGGTCCGAAAGCACGCATCAAAGAAAGCTTTTTCAAAACAAAATCTGCAAAATCAGGAACAAATTACATCTACAGCGCAGAATCAAATTCACAAAAGGAAGGGGAGTTCTTGAAATGAGTCGCATTTGAAGCCTATCACAACCGTACCTTCAGTTGTCATTACCAGTTGCTCGCCGTGACGGAGATGTTCATTCTCCATATCCGCAACCCACAAAGCTTCAGCAAGCTTGATCAAGGTTCAATCACGACGACCCTCATCTCCATCGTTTACCAGCGACAACGATTCTGCCAGATTAAAGACAACAGAACCTGCGGTCAAACAACAACCTAGAAGCAGATTTGAACAAGTTCAAAGAAGCAGTCAAAAATACAAAAAGATATGTGAGTCGAAACCTCTCACCTGAAGCGCATATCAACGCCTTCATCCCCGTCGCGACAACAAGTTCAACAAAACTCGTCGGGATTCTCATCCGAATCAGTGGAAGGTGCGTAAAACATGATTCGTTCGTTTTGTATATTTGAGTTTCTCGATTGGTTCGATTTAGGGTTTCGGTAAAGATGTAGGGCAAGAGGTTGTTGGATGGGAGATGAGAAGGGGTTAAGGTTTCGGTTCACCTTTAGTCATTTTTGGGTTCGGAAGTTTTGGGAGGCGCCGCCGCTGGTATGATTTAGGGTTTGTTGATGGGAGAAGAAGAAGATGAAGCGAAGGGGAAAATAGGAGATTTGGTGGGGGGACGGCGGCGGAAGAAACATGAGAAGATGGAGGCTGCCGCCGCTAGGTCGCGAAGAAAATTGGAGAAGGAAATGGATGGAGATGAGAAGGATAGAGAGATTAGGGTTTGAGAGGGGTGAAAGATTGAAGCGTGAGAAAGAGAAACGAATGATCACTGATAAGATTTTGGGGATTTTATTTTTTTTATTATTATTATTTTATGATTAGGGTTTTAATTTGACTTTAATTGTTATTATGGAAGTTAAGAGTCATAAAATCAATATAATCACCATTAGAATTTTGAAACAACTCATTAATCCTCATTAAACTCCACCATAAGTATCAAGATAAGAGGATAAGATTATGGTTAGGTCAACAAAATTGACTGGGAAGCATATCATACTCCCTCAGGTTTCTTTGTTAGTGGGCCCAAACCAGAACGCTAACGACACCCCTGTCTCAAGCCCAAGATCGTTTTTAACTGCGAAAACCTTTTCCTTACAAGAAAAATTCAATTTAAATTAATAAAAATACCAAAGTGCATAAGAAAAATTCCCCAAAATTATATTAGAATGTTAAGCCATTTTAAAACTTTTCCCAATTTTTTTTTTTTGAATATAATCATTTTTCAATTTTAATTCGATTTTTAATTTAATTGACTTATATTGAATTTTCACTTGGACACATAAATTTGTACAATTTATTTATGCCACTTCCCATAACATTTTCTACCCATTCTTTTTGCTATGATTAAAGGACAAATAGAAGTACCTAGAATATGTTTTGTGTATTTTTTAGGGCATTTTTTCTACTATTATGGTAGTGCGATTCGTACAAAATTGTGGTTAAACCTTAGTTAGATTTAGAGGACCATTTACCATAGCTAAGATTAGAATTTTTAAGAGATTTTTTTAACATAGTGTTATAATCAGGTTATAGACCTTAGGAAATTAATTTCACATTTTTTCCATGACTTTTAATATTTTTTGGCATTTTAATTCATTTCCATCATATTGTGCATATTCATGGTTCATATCATTCACTAACTATTTGTTTTTTGTGCAAGGTATTTTTCAAGGTTTGGCTTATGGACTTGGATATTATTTTATGCCTCGATTATACTCTTGTGATTTGTACTTTGTGATGTAATAGCTTAGAACTTGTATGCTTTTATAATCTCCATAATTAGGATAGAAAAGATAAAACAAATCGTTAGAAAACCAAAATCTCAAAAATAAATAAAAGGCTCGATCCAACGTCGAGTAAGTTTTCAAATAAATAAAGATTGCATGTGACTTTAGGGTTCCTCGATTACCATCGTTCCACTCCATTCAACCAAAGCAAGCCTTGTATGTTTCACACCATAAGTCGTGCGTCTTAGCACCACGCAACCGACCCACCCGATTCATCGTTTTATCCCGTTTATGTTTCATTCACGTTTTTACCCACCATGACTTAGGAGGACCATATTGTTCACTAACTTCTTTACTTGCATTTGTAGTTTAATATCTTTTAGGTAGATTTAATCTCAAACCTCACTAACCATAGGTTATCCGTGAATTCAACTAATTTAGGGTAAGTCTAGTTTCCCTTAGAAGTTTTCCTTTTATAACTTGAGTCTCACTTCTCATCTTAAAATAAAATCAAAAACACTTAATAAAGGAAAATGTGTACAATGCATCACGAGCCTTAAGCTATACGGGAAATGACTAGTGGAGGTCTCCTTCACTCTTCTAGGATGCTTTACAAACGTTCCATTGGGGGCGATCTTGGAAAGTATTCGCTCATGTGTCATAGTCTTTAGTGTTGTACATATTGAAAACACAAACTCAAAACACTTCTTATAAAAGACAACAAACCAAGAAGTCACGTCTTCTCTTCTCATCTCATACTCTTTGCGGAAGAACATGACTTGTCTCGACAGTTCAAACAGCAATACGGTAAACACCCTCGAGTCAGAGCCGGTAACACCTGAGCTAGAACTATGACAACGTCATCCTAAAAATCACAAACGAGTGTAAGCCTTAGTTAGACGAACTACGGCGTCTCTGATCCTCATTTATCCCGATGAGGTACGTAGGCAGTGGGGTAGGGCCCATTCGAGCACAATCTTTCCTTTTCCCTACATTTTCCTCTTTTATTTCCATTTGTTAATTCCATTTCTTTTCTCATTTCCATTCCATTCCAGATAGCCATTCTTTCATTTGAACAACATATTATTTTTCACCCTTTGAAAACAGACTTATAAGCGTGGATCCCGTCGGGTACGACGGACGGATTGGGGTGTTAATACCTTCTCAATTCGTAACCGACTTCCGGACCCAGATCTTTGGTTCGCAAGGCCTCGTCCTTTTCCTTCTTCCTTAGGTTTGTGCAACATTACCTTTCCCATTCCTTTGGGATAAATATGTCTGGCTGGCGACTCTAACTTTTTCGCGCCACTTTCGCGTTTGTACTAGGATGAAAATCCCGGGAGCGACACACCCCAATAGTACGAGAGTTCATTCTTTCCCGAAGACAGACGATCGGAAGCATGTACCCGGAGTTCATAATACCGTGGTCACGTGTCAAGCCAACTATCTCGTTCTGCACTTCTGATAGATACAAACTCATCCGCATTGGCAATGGTTACCTCCCCAGTAAGGTCGTTACGCTAGTTCATGCAGTCATTACGATACCTAAGAGTTTAAAGACACCAAGTCTTTTGTAAAATCCTCTTGAGGTAAAATCCATATGGAAGCAACTGATCCCCAGTACGAGACAACCTGAAATCTTCCCTCCTCAGCAGGACGTGTCTCGGTGTTGTCATCACCAACAGGCAAATAAAAGTTATCCTCACTAAAGTCAGCATGTTTTCCTTCAGACGGTTTCCTTGATCTCGGTTCCTCAACAGATCTAAGGTAACTCATATTCCCCTAACGGATTTCGGATGAATCATTCTCCTCCCCAGTGGATCCATAAGAGTGAATAAATCCCAATAGTCGAGGTATCCCCTGGCACAGTCCTCAAATCTAAAGTCCAATTTATTTTTGGCAAAGGTGATAATTCGGGACAGATGAATTATTCACGCTCTTCTCTGACAAAGATATTATCCCCACAAGACTTCTTGGGATCGAATACGCGATCAGTGTGTTTCCCCACAGAGTTAGCCGAGACTCATTACTTCCGCGTCAGGAATTTCTTTTACATTCACACCAGTTCATTAGCAATAGTCAAGACATAACATCCCCAGTGTCATGGGGCAACATGCCATGCAATTCAACAGATTTCAAAGTCCAGCCGCAGACTGGCCAAAGTCCATCTTCGGGTGGCAAGATTTCAAAAGTCCAGCCGCAGACTGGCCAAAGTCCATCTTCGGGTGGCAAGTTTCGAAAGTCTCCCGTAGTGAGCAAAACTCCAGCCGCAGACTGGCCAAAGTCCATCTTCGGGTGGCAAGTTTCGAAAGTCTCCCGTAGTGAGCAAAAGTCCAGCCGCAGACTGGCCAAAGTCCATCTTCGGGTGGCAAGTTTCGAAAGTCTCCCGCAGTGAGCAGAAGTCCACCCGCAGTGTGGCAAATTTCCAAAGTCCCTCGTAGTGGGCAAAAGCCTCCCGTAGTGAGCAAAAGTCCACCCGCAGTGTGGCAAATCTCAAAAGTCCCCCGCAGTGGGCAAAAGTCTCCCGTAGTGAGCAAAATTCCACCCGCAGTGTGGCAAATACCAAAGTCCATCTACGGGTGGCAATTTCCAAAGTCCACCAGCAGTGTGGCAAAGTATTTTTAGGTCCAACCGCAGATTGGCGAAAGTCCATCCTCAGGGTGGCATCATATCACAAGTTCACCCACAGTGTGGCAAGTCAGTAGCCGTCTGACATCACCCAAAAGGCATCCCCTGTCTACTATTCTTCACATCTTAATTATCCCCCAAGCAGAATTCATTTGGTTGAGTTTATTTCCCTTTTCGTCTGCCACAGAGTGCAAATTTTCTGGTTGTTTCTGGTATTCAATCTCTGTATACCTCAAATGTCTGAAAGTGACTGCTATCATCCATTCACGTCCACAGTGATTGAATAGGGGCAGCTGTAACACCCCAAAATTTTCCCTCTAATTTATTGCCTTAATTGACCTTATGCTCCACCCATCTGCATTCTCACATGAGGTCACAACATTCACAATCACGCGTTTGCATTGAGTAAGGCAAGGGGATCGAAGCCGTTTTCTTGTGATGTGAATCTTCTTATTCAATGAGGATTTATCTAGCTATTAAAGTCTAGACTGAAGCAAGGAAAGTTCAAACGAATGTTTGAGTTCATTGTGAGTATGGCTTGGGTTGAGGATTCATCCAGCTACTGTTGTACCTATTCACCAATTCGTACTTGGAATTGAGAGAAACATGGGTTCTCCTGTATGGGGACTATTTGTGCAATGGGAGATTATAGTCTTAGGATTGCACCTAAGAGTTATTCCGAGCGTTATTCCTGGTGGTGGGACCATCACCTAATGTTCCCTTGAGTAATTGCTTCACAAGTTAGTTCTTTTGAGAAATTTAGAAGATTGAATCAATTTTACACGTGACGACACTTGTTAAGTGATTGAGGCCTATTTGAAGTCTTCCTTAGATGATTTTTTTGTTGCCAATTAAGTGGTGGTTTGTCTATTTTTAAATATTGCGAGCCAATTAAAGATAAGGGATTATTAGTCAAACATATGTTTATTCAAGTGCGCCTGGGTTAAAGTAAGCGTCATTTGGGTTTTATAAGGAGAAAGGGAAAAGATTCGTTAATTCGAGCTCAAGTTTTAATGTCCGAATTATCTACTTTTTACATCCAAGCCTACTCCAAACCATAACCTATTTCTCGTACAATCACATGTCACGTGATTCAATTACGACTAGTGCACATTAATCTGCACCATTCTCCAGCCGTAAAACATAATTTTTACTGGAAGGAAAAGCCACACACTATTTTTGGTTATTAGAAATATACAAAAAAAGAGGCATCATATGTCAATATATTTTTGGCACCAATGGATGTAATATGGGAAGGGAAACGCCACGAGACAAGTTGATTTTGATGACAAGTAGCCGGGAATATCTTTTCAATTCAAACTAAGATGTCATTAACTTAGATATAAGTTTTGGAAGTGTTTTTAGAGGTGCAAGAATAACATCTTAGTTTTTGAATTCAATTCAAACTAGATGTCATTAACTTATTTTAAATCTAGTCCATATTGAACTAGTGGCGTGGATTTAAGGTGTTTAAAATTGCTAAGCATGTATGAGTTGAGTTTGGAGTTCTTCAACAAGGTACATTGATGGAGGAAATCATTAAGTATGTGGTTAAGGATCATGAGCGTGCAATGCAAGATTCGAAGCTCATTCAAAGATTAATTGATACAAGAAGTTCACCAATCTGGATTCATGGCCAATATTGTTTTAATTACAACTTCATACTACCAAGATATGCATATGATATAAGGTTCAATTCTCATGCCAAAATTATAAATAAAATGTAAAGAATGAAGCAAGTAGCAAGTTACTACAAGTTGGAAAATTCCAATTAAACTCAAATTCACCAAGGCCAATTACAGAAGTCTATATCAGAGGTTAGTTCACAAATCCTAAACTTGGCAATATTGTTGGTGTTTCCAAGTCTAACGAGTCGCCAACTTCATGTCTTGATTTCACACCATTTCCCTCCATTCAACTCCAACAAGCTTCATACCTGCAAAACATCACAAAGTTATATAACAGAATCTCAGAATCAATTCAACAATAACTTCAATCTTCATCAGTGTAATATAACCACTCAATTCGCACATCAGAGACAAGAAGAAGAAAAATCAGCATAAAAGAAAATCGAGAAGAGTGCAGTGCAAAATGAAAACAGTTATAAACCATAACCGAATTCGGTTAGAATTCTATCAAACTAACAAAAATTCTAACCGAATCTAAAACAGAAACGTAACTGATTTTTTACCTCTGAGAGATCCCATTCGATCTTCTATAAATCAGAAAGTTCACTCTTCTTCTAGGATTCCTTTTTTTTCCTCACTCATCTTCAACTTCGTTCATTCACATTTTTCTCAAAACCCTTGACCATCCCTTCCATTTTTTTCCTCTATTGATTCATCTTCATCTTCATTTCCTCTTCTCCAATTACTCCTCACTTTTCTCTGTTGATTTCCTTCTTCAATCATCAACAACCATAACCAATCTTCTTTCATGCTTCACTCAACATCAACATCATCATCACTCTTCAATCGGTGCTTCAGTTTTGAGAACTGTATTGCCACTGTCGCTCAATCTTTTTCTCCAACATTCGTCGGTCAGCATTAGTCACGACATCTTCATCAATCAATGTCAACGATCCTGCAACAAAACAAATCGCAGTCGCATCAGTTCATCGCTATATCGTTCAACAACAACAATAAACTCAGAACTGATCATTAAGAAGAAAGAGATCAAGCAAAAGAGTATCAACAACGTACCAACCGCGCCGACCCGAAGAAACACCAATACTTTCAGTCTTTGACAACGCTGCGGCATCGCCACTGTTATTTTCTCCAGAATGTTGCATAAGGATCGCAACAACGATACTCGCGCGAGAACCTTCGATCGCACCTGACACAAGATTAACCAACAGTGTACCTTTAACATTATCATCATTTCGAAGCAACGAAATAGAATGGTAAGTAGAAGAGGCATGTGAAGAGTCTCAATATACCTGGGCGAGGTGACATCTCACCGCGAAGTCTTTTAGGATCTCCGATTTCCGAGCAATCTCACTCCAATTCTTCGACAAGCCGTCGTCGCACCGGTTTCAGAACGGCTTTCTCTCGATCCATAAAGTAAGGTACTGCTTATTGTTGCGTCTTATGCGAGTCATTTGTGTATATCAATTTGAGAGTGGTAATGGGGATTCCGATGAGCTTAGGCATAGGCGTTTCTCGGGAATTTGTACGAGTCCTTTTTTTCTCTCTTCGGATTTTTGGAGATAAGGAGAGAGAATGGGGTGGTTGCAATTTCAGATTTGGGATTGAAGTAGTTACCTAGGTGATGAGGAGATCGTAAGTATAAGTGGAGATTCGGCCATTTACGGGTGGTCTTCTTATATTGTATGGTGGTGATAGGAGGAAGGAGAGAAAGTTGAGGGCGGCGCCGTAGGTGAGGAAGAAGGGAGAGCGCGAGAAGAAGAGGAGATGGAGACTAGGGTTTCACGAAGAGGGAAGAGATGAGGTTTAGGTTCACTATTGAAGTTTGAGAGAAACCACCTTCGGAGATTACCACCGGCGGCGATTAGGGTTTCAATTTGGGAAGAAGAAGTTGTTTGAGGGAGAAAGAGAATACGCAAAGGGGGAGTCTGAGTTTTCAACGTGTAATTTGGTCTTATTTCTAATCAATTATTAATTTAAGTTAATCTTGTAGAAATCTTGAGTTAATAATAATTATGATTATTAAAACAAATTAATCTGCCATAAAAATCAATTAAAAATCTTTAATCCACTTTAATCTCAAGTCAAATGTCTGGTTATTTTGTTTAAGGAAATAAATTCAGGCTCAATGTTGTTGGGCCTTGCGTTTACTACTTGCACCCCCAATTCCAGGCCCATCGGTTTTTTAGTTTAGAAAACTTTCTTTCCTCGCCACCTCTCTATTTCCATTTCTTTTATTTTTCTATTTTAGGCCCTTTCAATTTAAATCCAGAAAAAATAGTAAAGCATTTAATAAAAATCCCAAAAAATTACATTAGAATGTTAAGCCATTTTAAAACTTTTCCCAATTTTTATTTTTTGAATATAATCATTTTTCAATTTTAATTCGATTTTTTATTTTAATTGGTTTATATTGAGTTTTCACATGAACACATAAATTTGTACAATTTAGTTCTGCCACTCCCCTTAACATTTTCTACCCATTATTTTTGCTATGATTAAAGGACAAATAGTAGTACCTAGAATATTTTTGGGGTATTTTTTAGGACATTTTTGCTACGGTTTTGGTAGTGTGAATTGTATAAATTTGTGATTAAACTCTTGATAGAATTAAGTGACCATTTGACCTAGTTAGGATTAGAATTTTTAAGAGATTTTTTAACATAGTGTTATAATCAGGTTAGAGACCATAGGAAATTAATTTCACATTTTCCCCATAACTCTTGATATTTTTTGTCATTTTAATTCATTTCCATCATATTATGCATACTCATGGTTCATGTCATTCACTAACTATTTGCTTTTTGTGCAAGGTATGTTTTCAAGGATTGGCTTATGGACTTGGATATTTTTATGCCTCAATTATTGTGTTGTGTACTTTTTGATGTAATAGCTTAGAACTTGTATGTTTGTATAGTTTCTATAATTAGGATAGAAAAGGTAAAACAAATCGATAGAAAACCAAATCTCAAAAAATGAAATAAATAAAACTCGATCCAACGTCGAGTAAGTTTTCAAATAAATAAGGTTGCATGTGACTTTAGGATTCCTCGATCACCGTTGTTCTACTCCATTTAACCAAAAGCAAGCCTTGTATGTTTCACACCATAAGTCGTGCGTCTTAGCACCACACAACCGACCCACCCGATCCATTGTTTCATATCATTTACATTTCATACCGTGTTTACCCACCATGACTTAGGAGGACCATATTATTCATTATTAACTCTTGTATTCTCATTTGTAGTTTAGTATCTCTTAGGTAGATTTAATTTCAAACCTCACTAACCATAGGTCATCATTAAATTCCATTGATTTAGGGTAAGTCTAGTTTCCCTTAGAATTTTTTCCCTTTTATAACTTGAGTCTCACTTCTCATCTTAAAATAAAATCAAAAACACTTAATGAAGGAAAATGTGTACAATGCGCCACGAGCCTTAAGCTATACGGGAAATGATTAGTGGAGGTCTCCTTCACTCTTCTAGGATGCTTTACAAACGTTCCATTGGGGGCGATCTTGGAAAGTATTCGCTCCTGTATCATAGTCTTTAGTGTTGTACATACAACAAACACAATCGCAAAACACTTCTTCTAAAAGATAACAAACCAAGAAATCACGTCTTCTTTTCTCATCTCATACTCTTTACGGACGAATGTGACTTGTCTCGACAATTCAAACAGCGATACGGTAAACACCCTCGAGTCAGAGCCGGTAACACCTGAGCTAGAACTATGGCAACGTCATCCTAAAAATCACAAACGAGTGTAAGCCTTAGTTAGACGAACTACGGCGTCTCTGATCCTCATTTATCCCGATGAGGTACGTAGGCAGTGGGGTAGGGCCCATTCGAGCACAATCTTTCTTTTTCCCTACATTTCCCCCTTTGTTCCCATTTTCCAATTCCATTTCTTTTCTCATTTCCATTTTATTCCATATAGTCATTCTTTCCCTTGAACAGCATATTATTTTTCACCCTTTGAAAACAGACTTATAAGCGTGGATCCCGTCGGGTACGGCGGACGGATTGGGGTGTTAATACCTTCTCAATTCGTAACCGACTTCCGTATCCAGATCTTTGGTTCGCAAGGCCTCGTCCTTTTCCTTCTTCCTTAGGTTTGTGCAACATTACCTTTCCCATTCCTTTGGGATAAAAATGTCTGGCTGGCGACTCTAACTTTTCCGCGCCACTTTTCGCGTTTTTACCAGGATGAAAATCCCGGGAGCGACAGAGAGTAATGATTTGATGGTTTTTGGTGGTATTACAAATTTAGATATAATGGTTTTGTCTTTGTGAGATTTTTATGGTTGCAAAATTTTATTCGAAGCTTTGAGTTTTTTTTTTTAATTTTGCAGGGTGTTTGTGGGCTGTCAAAGCTTGTTTATGAAAGGAGAGTGAGAGGTGTATTATATAACAAAGGTGGAGACTGTGTGTTGTATGATTTTTGTAGTGATGTGACGCGGATTTGCATTGTTGTTGTTTTTGCGTTTTGCTGCGAGGTGTTATTGTGCGATAACGTGATTGGAATGGTGGGCCAGGTTTGTGAATTGGCTGGCATATGCGTTGCTGAAGTTTATTGTGGGAATTGTGGGGCATCTTTTTGTGAAAGGCTGATTTTGTCGTTTGTGTGAGAGGAGTGAAAATGCTTCTTGTTATTTTTGTGAAGGCTGCAATTTGGTGGGGGTCATGACTATATCACGTGTAGTAAATTGACTCATAAAAAATGTAGTATGATGTATTAACAATGATAATAATAATAATAATAATAATAATAATAATAATAATAATAATAATATTAATAATAATAATAATATTAATAATTGAATAAATATAACAATAATAATAATAATAATAATAGGTAAATATTTAGGAAAATGATAAAAATGAAATTTTTGTAGAATTTTAATGATAAAAAATAAAATGGGATTTGAAATGGTTAATAAAAACGAAGGCGATACTCAGACAAATACAACACACTGACGTCAGCATTGCACATACACACACGTACTGAACAAATTGAAACAGATTTTTTTTGAATAATGGTTAGTGATCAAAACGAATAAAAGTAAATATGCGGGTAGGACAAATTTATGATATGACACCTATAACTAGAAGATCCTTCTCTCAATCATATATTCGCACAATTCCTCCTTAATTTCATGCAATTTTGAGGGCGTGTAATGAGAAACACCTAATTCATCGAAGTGGTACATAACAAAACAAAATATGCATTAGTTAGTTTAAATTAATAAATTATGACATATTCGATAAATATTAAATTAAATCTTAAGTTATAAATCCATGCATACCATGATAGGAACCTCTAATTGATTCGTTTGAATGATTTCTCTCATAAACTTCAACACATAATACCCGCAGTCTATGTTGTTTCTTTGTTGAGGACACTACACATAGACAAACAAATAAGAATTAATATAGAGTTATTTTGTGTTATCAATTAGCATCACTAATAAGCAACATATGAAACTTAATATACCTGAACATGGACCCATGGAATAGTGTCCAATTTAGACCGTGCTACTCAATGATCTCATTGTGCTCGGTATATTAGTATTGATCTATAAAAGAAAAATGTAAATTTAGAACAATCACACTATAAATATACATATACACATGAATATTTCTTCCAATATGACTTACTTATCAACCACTTCCTTCAGATCCGGATATGTTGTCCAATTATGCTCCAATGAATTCAGATAATAGACCACTTCTTTTTTAGATTAATGGCAACCAACAACCAGTGTCCACTGTAAAATATAACAAAAGTTTAGTTGGATAATTTTTATGCAAAAGATACAAATATTATAATAAAATTAGAATAAAAATCTTACTTGGGTCCAGTATTATAGGGTAAAAAAAACAAAGCTTCATTCTCTTTGGTGGACATATATCTCTCAACTAATTGGTCTCTTACTGCATCTTTATTCAGTGAAATTGTTGGTGCATTGACATGGTGGCTAGCAATGAAATAGAATCTCTTTGAGAGTTTATTCCCGCGTATCACTTTTTCATACAAGAATCTTAAATAAAACATAATAAACATTAGACCATTTTCATTGAAATGTGTAACTAAATTTTTCACCTAAATAAATAATAGAGTGTTGATCAGATTACTAGATGTAGTAATGAACAACAGCGACGCCTAACTCAAGATGACTGAAAATCTGCTCCATGTCCTCTTTTCCGATAAACTCGATATGATCAGAAATACCAAAAACACCTTCGTCCATACATACTTGATGAATAACACCTTGCATCACATCTGATGTTGGCAAAAGTGTTTTAAGGCACAACTGAAAAAGGAGGAAGACCTTTTCTTGTCGACACAGACTTAACATGAGCTTTTTTTAGCTTGCTGGTGATTTGTTGTGAAAATTGAGCAGGAACCTAACAATCATATAAGTTAGGTAAAATAGACAATCATGAAACATTTGGATTCAGATAATAGAATAACACTTAAAATATACCTGTCTTTGTGATGCAACATACTCGTTTTATCGTAAAACCCCTTTATCCTTAGATGCGGGTTTTGTAGGAGTCTAACATTATCATGTAAAAAATGTACATAATGGTTCATAATAATTTTCATAATGGTTCAGAATTGATATTTGAATACTAAGAGAGTTTCGTAATGGTTTTCAACATACCTTATCATCTACGCAAATGAGGTCTAACAACCATGCAACAAACGAACCTATTGCTTCTCGCAACAATGTAGCCTCTGAAACCTCCTCAGGTATAGGTAGTATCGCATCCTCATCTAAAACAATATCAACCGACACTTTCAGATGACCATGAGGGAGCGGTTTAGTGTGCAGTAACTCTTCCACTTTGTTATGCATTTTTCCCTTGCCAACCAAGCGATAAGTCGGTAACGACAAATACAGCTCACAAGATGAAATGCCCTGAAGAAATAATGAATGCATAACTTTTAATGTGTATAAAAGTCAATTAAAATAAATTTTTTAATTTAAATAAAATAAATATGAGCTAATTACCTCAGGAATTGTTTTTTGACAATTGATATTATCTTTGTCACTAACAGCTTTCATCCCGGAATCGCGTTTTTCCGCCTCATATCTCTCTTTATCCTTTTGCAATTTACGGACTTGCGCTTTTAGTTCCTCCAATGATTGAATGATTTCTTGGTTGCTTGGATTTTTTTCTTTGGTTGTTTATAGAAGGAAGATGGAGTCACACCATAACCTTTACCTCTCACCCGACTGGAATACTCAGGAACATTTAGTACTCGACTAAGAATGCTCCTTCTATCCTTGTCACTGGTGGTGGTTAAGGATTGAGATAGAGTTTCCTGAAAAATCATTAGTGGGGATTAAAATTTACTTATATTTAAATAAAATTTCGATTAACTTAAAGACATAATGTTATACTTACACATTCGTCATAAACATGTTGGACATCTTCCCTAACAGTTCCATCCTTGCCCACACAAGCTTCCTTCCACAAATCATGTTTCAAAAGTGATGATGCTTCACCTTTCGACTCTTCTAACTGCACATTGAGATAAATAATAAGTTCATCAATTATAACACAATATTACAATTCATAAAATCATACAATTTATATTTATGTACCAATTTTTGTTATAACCGTGCATATCCCAAACGCCTTTTTTTTGTATGGATACACAAGTTTTTTACTCTTTGGAGATTCTTGGCACTCAAAGCCTGGATAAACAAGTTTAAGTCATTTCAAAACAAACTAATGCAACAAGTATATAATACAATTAATAGACATGAAAAGATAACATTACATTGAATTGTTTGGTTTTCCGTTTGGCTACAAAAGTGGCCCATTCTTCTAGTGAAATCAAATCCGCATACAATTGTGGAAGGTCTTCTTCAACAAAAAGATGTTCCTTATCTTTCAGATATTTTGTTGTTAATAAGGCTCTAAACCCTCTTTGTCTGCTTTCGGCCATTTGAAGACAATACTTCTTCCGATTTTCTTCAATATTAAAGGACCTCTGTTTAAAAAAAAATACACACATAAACATAAAGTGTGTTAGTATAAGTAAATTAAAGACTTAATCATCAACAAAAATAAAATAACATCAATCATATTTGGTAAGTACCTTTATCTCAGTCTGTCATACCCCAAATTTGTCCTACCCGCACAAGTTTACTGTTTAATCATCGTTTCAAAATATGAAAAATTTGCACCATTTTATTTTTCTGTCTAGCGAATATACCAAAAAGTCAAAAAAAATGCACCCATTATTTTTTTATATGTCACCTTAGATTTTATTTTTTATTATTCAAAAAAATAAATACAAAGAAATTTCTCATTATTTCTATCCAAGCCACTTTTAAATAGGCCCATTTATATACACAAAATACCAAAAAGTAGAAAATTATCATTTATTATTATTCACTATGAAAAATAGAAAATTATTGTTTCATTAGCCTTATTCACATCTGCTACTTTTTACTATGCTTTATTTTATTATTACTGTTGTTACTACTTATTATTATTTCCACTATTATTATGTTATACTTTTATTTTTAATTATTATTATAATTTTTATTTATTATTGTTATTAGTGTTTTTATTTTTTATTTTTATTTTTATTTTTTATTACTATTATTGTCACTATTTTATTATTAGTCATATTATTATTTTGAAAAAATCATCATTTGTTTACAAGATTAATTTCCTTTCATTTTATTATTTATGGTCATTTTTTTTATATATATATCTTTTAGACCAAATTGTCCTTTTATTAATGTTTCTATTATTTTTTTTTTAGAATAAATCATAATTCTTTTCTTCCATTTGTACCACATGATAACTATTATTTTTATTGGTATGAAGTTTTATTATTATTATTACAGTTGTGCTTTTACAAAGTCACAACACAGGTGGAAAGGAATCAATTTGAATTTGTTTGCATAGATGCCAGCGCATATACTACATCCATTACACCACTTTCTTCAATCCGTAAGCCACATTCCCAAGGGTCCCACTCATATTTTTCACACAACAATTCTGTTACAAGGATTCCCCTCACCTAACGCAGCAGCACTAACAAACTCACAAAAACCACCACAAATACAGCTCACTCCTTCAACAAATACCCGGTAGCACACCCTCATTCAACAATAACAACACATCATTTCCTTCGTTACCATCTTGATCCTCCCTTTAGAAATGCAGAAACCAAAATACAGATGTCAAGCTCATAAACCAAAAATTAGCATCAGCAACTAACTGAACATGAAAAAGGAGCTGAACCGCAACCTCAACCTACGTTTGTAAACTTTCTTCCACAAACCTTTTCTTCCCTGCTCACCACCTCCCTTCATTCTCCATAAAAATTCAACCTCCAAAATTTCCTTCAACTTTCTCATCACTCTCCTTATTCAAATCGGGACTCCACCATGTGAGACACCTTCAAAAACTCACGACAAACAACCTGAAACAACCCACCAAACCTGAGTTGAATAGAAACAAAACAGAATCACAAACCCTCAGAAATCATCTTCATTCTCAGCATAAACACAGTCACCATCAAACCACCAAAATCAAAAACCTTACCGAAAACGGCCGCAAATACTTCCAATCGCCCATTACCTCCATCTGTGAGAAACAACAAAGCGAATCACCGCGTCGAAACCCTTCGAACAATCAGTATCAGAAACCATCCGACCCGCTTTGCTTCCACCGACCAAGCCGCGCACAAATCACCGTTTCATCACCGCGTCAAAACCAAATCCACCGCAAGCGAGGACGGAGAAAGACGAAGTGTGAAGGAAGGCGAATCTGAACACAAACCGACGCCGCGAGCCAAAGCCGAATCCGACGAACTCATCGCGAGACAGAGAGAAGCTGAGACGGAAAGCAGAAAACCAAGCGGTGACGGTGAGAGAACCGAACGAGAAAAGCGTTTCGAGGGAAGAAGAGCTTCACAGCGTGTTTGAAGCAGGAAGGTTTCATTCTGACCTTTTATTTCTTTTTCTTCAATTAGTTTTATATATATATTAGGAATTATATTATTGTTTTGTTTTGGAAAATAAAAGGGAACACAATTTTCTAAATTTATTGCTTTTTAAATAGATTGTAGTTTATGCTTTTTATTCTATTATTATTATTTTCTTATTCTTTTTCCTACATTATATTTATAAAAAGAACTTATTTTTCTATTTGATTTTTGATGGACTAAGCCCAACCTGTATAATTCATACGGCATCTCCAGTTTTGTTTCATTCAACTTCATTTTTTATTTTTTTTATTTTTTATTTATTTCTTTTTATATATATCATTAATTTTATTATTATCTATTAATGCTGTTTTTTTTATTATTACCTTGTTTGCTTTGGTTATTTAAAATTTTTAAATAAAATGTTAGTAAATATCATGTAAACTCCCTTTCTTTTATTTTATTTTTATTTTTAGTATATTATTTTTTAGATCTATTATCTATGTTATTACTTTATGTTAATTGTTTTTTATCACTTAGAAAATATCTTAAAAATATATTTTTAGAGAATTATTTGGTGTTCTCCATTTGTGTTTCCTTTTGATTTTATATTTAAGGGCCGATGATATTATAAAAGGCCGTTTTTCGCCCGATTACATTTAATCGGTGATGAGCGGTCAATATGAGGCCCTCCTTGTAATTAATTTTTCTTTATTTCATTATTTCGATAAATAAACATCAATGTAATTTATTTCATATTCTTAAATTATTTATTTCATTTAATTATTTAATTCATTATTCATTATTCTATTTTTAAATTCTAGCAAATTCATTTATTTATTCATTTATTTTCGCATTAGAAAAAATTACGATTCGACTCCTTATAGAATGGTTCCCATTTTGAACCGATTCTAAGGCAGTTCACGAACAAAATTTCGTCGCGTCCCAAAAGGTCCAACGCCTTCGAATAGTTGCGCTCGATTAAAAGGTCCAACGCCTCCGAATAGTTGCGTCCCGAATAAAAAGGCCGAACGCCTTCGAATAGTTTAAACACACTGCACACACGCTTCCTCTTGGGCAAAATACAATGATACCCTTTATTTCTCGCAATCCCCTGTATTTATTTTGTATCCCTCTCCCCTTACTTTGTACGCAATTTACTTTCTGTATTTATTTCCGAATCCTTGGTCCAACGCCAAGCGATCTCACTTGCACACTTACACTTTATTTTTCAGTTATCTTTTTCGTTTAGGATTCACTCCACCTTTGCGAGCCGAGCGATTCGGGTCTCGCTAACAAACTACAAAAAACAAACTCCATTTGCATGCACCCTCTTAACCTCAAAAAACCAAAATGTTTCGTTTAGATCCAAACCCTTGATCCAACGTCAAGCGGTCTTAGGAAATAAAACATTCTAATAATACGAGAAGATTTGTACGCCACGAGCCTTAAGCGGTAGAAAGGGGGATAACGAGCTTTCGTTACTCGCTCCGATTATTTCGACGCAGGACACTCGTCTTGTTGGGCGAGATAAACTATCCATAGTCTTTAGTGCATTTCGACTCCTAAACCCTTTCATCGACGAAAGGTAATAAAATCAACAACTATTACCAGTAGTAGGCCGAACTACGAGGCTCTGACTTTCCCATTGCACGCGGGAGTACGTAGGCACGAGGATCTCCATCCTTGCCGAGCACCTAGGTTCAATCTAACTTATAACTCAACTCATTTCCCTCTAGCAAGCAATTCGTTTAAGCATAGACATCCTTTCGCGCGCGTTAACTTAGATGGTTCCCATCGAGTACGATGGATGTAGGGGGTGCTAATACCTTCCCCCTGCATAACCGACTCCCGAACCCAGGCAATGGTTCCGTTGACCTTTGTCCTCATCCTTTTCTTCCCGGGTTGTATCTATATCTTCCCTTTCCCATTTCGGGAATAAATAGAATTAGGTGGCGACTCTTCAGTCCGTCCGGCGCGCGTCTCCGTCCATTCGGATCGCGTGAGGTCGTATTTTTCGGGGTACGACAGCTGGCGACTCTGCTGGGGACTGGTTCACCCCTATGCGAGTCAAGCCTAGTCTAGGTTTTCGTGTTTGTTTGGATGTTTGCTTTTATGCCTTGCTTGTTTATTTTTATCGCTTTCTTTATCGCATTCCATTTTATATATCTTGTGGCTCCTTGGTACTATAATTTGGATCGATACTTTGCAAAAGAAACTTGAGGGAAGAGCTTTATACCCGGGCTTGCGAGTACAAACATAAGTTAGCGAGGTTGTGTAGTATGGGCTCCCGAGAGAACCTCTCTCGTGGGTTGTCGATACGAAAACCTCACTTGGAGTAGATTTTAATGAGAATACTGACAACCGTCGAGCTTTCGGCGTGTGTGCTCAGTTGTTTTCATTAAGGTCAGCAACTCTGAGAGCCTTTAGAACCTTTTGGTTAAAACATCGGTTGATGGTTGCGTAGTATTGGGCACCAGGGTTCGCCCTCGCGTGGCTCGATACGAAAACCTCACTTGGAATAGAATTACTCAATGGAGTTGATTGATTGTCAAGAATGTATGAAATTGACACGTGCATCAAACAGTTGAGAAAGTTCCATAACTCCAAGACTTTGTTTTAAACCTTGTGTCGATGATCACGTAGTATGGACTCCCGAGAAAACTTGCTCTCGTGGGTTGTCGATACGAAGATCTCACCCAAAATAGATTCATATGGCGGAGTCAATCAACCGTCATGCTTATGGCGCGTGTGATGAACAACCATATGAATTGATAACTTTGGGATCCCTAAAATTTAGAGTCTACCCAGTGAGTGCCTGATCAGAGTATCCTCCATCTGTGCCTTGGACTCTTTAGACCCTGATCTTGTGATCCTGGATTCTGACATTGCATATCATTTCATTTGCATCATTTATTCATCTTGCATTTCATTCCAAAATCCATAAACTCATTTCATGTTCCTCCATCTTCAGTAAATCAAGCTGGTTTCCCGACGTCCGTATCGAGCTAGACGACCGTATTTAACTAGAGCCAACACTAGAAGACTGATGGACGTGATTCAAGAAGAGCAAGCTGCTATGAGGGAAGAGATTGACTCGATCAAAAGCAAGATTGACCAGATTTATGAGACACTGCAATCTTTGGCAAGGATGGAAGAACGCCGCGAAGCTGCTGCCGCAATGAACAATGCTCAAGTGCAAGGATCTACCTCACGAGCAATGCCTTCAGTTCCCGTTCCAAATCCTTTGGTCTATGGTTTGCCTCCAGGTTTCACTCCTGCTGTTGAAGAGGTCACTTCCCAACCAATACCTGCTTCTGGTGTCACTGTTGGTGCCATTCCTCAAGCTCAACCTATTCCAATTCAAGTCCAGTTTCCTCAAACTGAAGAAAATCATCAAGTTGAGTATGAGATGCATACTGCCGTTCCAATCACCAATCCTCATGCTGTTCAAGAGTCTGAAGCTATGAAGATGTGCCGAGAGTTAGCTGAAAAACTCCGAATCATGGAAGGACACAACTCAACTTCTTTGAGTGCCTCAGACATGTGCTTAGTTCCAGACGTTGTGATCCCTGCTAAGTTCAAACTGCCAGAATTCGAGAAGTACAAAGGCCTTAGCTGCCCTGAGCTTCATTTGAGGATGTACTGCAGGAAAATGGCCGCTCATGCTAAAGATGACAAACTCATGATCCATTGCTTCCAAGACAGCTTGTCTGGAGCGTCTCTAGAATGGTACATGCAGCTCGAACGCAACAATGTTCGTACTTGGCTTGAACTATCTGATGCATTCAAAAAGCAGTACAAGTACAACACTGACCTTGCTCCTAACCGTACTCAACTTCAGAGTATGTCTCAAAAGGAAAGCGAATCCTTTAAGGAGTACGCCCAACGCTGGAGAGAGCTAGCCGCCAGAGTTCATCCTCCTTTGGTTGACCGTGAATTGATCGATATCTTCATGGGTACCCTACAGGGGCAATACTACGAAAAGCTAATCAGTAGTGTATCTTCTGGATTCTCAGACATGGTGATGGTCGGAGAAAGAATTGAAGAAGGTTTGAAAAGAGGAAAGATCCAAGGAGGTTCTAGCAACCAAAACAATGCCAAGAAACCTTTCAACGGATACAAAAAGGGCGAAACAAATGCCATTTCTGCTGCAAGTGGGAATTTTCAACAGAGTGCACCTGCACCAGTTCCCTACTACCAGTATCCCTATGTTGTTGCTGCACAATATGCTCCTATGCCATATCAGCCAGCTCCTCCAATGCCTTATCAACAGGCCTTTCAAGCTCTATTTCCGCCTCAGATGGCTCATCAACCACGTCCAATGGTTGCGAATTCACAATATGCACCCAATCCATACCAGCAACAGGCTTATCAACCACGGCCTGGTCAGCAACAACAACGCGCTCCTCAACAGCGTCCCCCATATCAACGAAGAGGATATGATAGGCACATTGATCCCTTGCCTATGACGTATACCGAAATCTTTAAGGGGCTAATGGCAAAAGGAACTCTTGTGTTGAAGGATATGCCACCTCAGACTGTTAATTCCCGGAACTATGATGCCAATGCTCGCTGTGAGTATCACAAAGGAGCTCCAGGTCACACCATCGAGAATTGCCATGCCTTCAAACACTTGATTCAGGATATGATCAACTCTAAGGACCTCACTCTCACTCCGAGAAATCCAAATGTCCAGAATGATCCAATGCCGTCACACGGTGCCAACAATTGAAGACATCTGAAGAGTTTGTTGAAGACCAAGCTGAGTAGTCTTCAACTTTGAAGCATTCAATCAAGAGAAGTTCATTCCTCAAATCAAGGCAGCCAATGCCATTTATAATTTTCGTGTTCCTGTTGTTTTGTATTGTTTGTTTAAGTACTATTTGCTCTGAATATTGTTATTATTTGTATTTGGTTTTGTTAATGCTATGTTTATGCATGTTTTGAATTAATCTATTCGCATTCGCTCATATTTATCATTTATCACAAAATCACAAAATATTTCCCTCACTTCACCTTAGCAAATATTTGAGGGAGGATGATGAAAACGAAATACCCATAACTGTTGCGGTATGCTTTCGGATAAAAACCTCGTCAATGATGTACAGGAATTCTTTCAAATCCCCAAACACTGGAGATATAAGGAGTTAATCCCTAGTCAACCACTTCGAGCCTAGAAGTATGAGTTTCTTTCGGATACAACCCTTACATTTAACCCGGGGCAGGGTAGTTGTTCAGTTAACCCGACTATACTTTCAAATCGCAAGATGAGACATCCCGTCAGAGGACCATCAACAAATGACTTGGCAGTCACAATATTCAACAAAATACAAAAAAAAAAAAAAAAAAAACGCTAAGTTGAGCACCCGAAGGGAGACTTAGTCGAAAAAAAAAAGAAATCAAAAGAGGAGCTCAAATCCTCAGCAAAAACAAAGCAAAGATCAGGTGACCACCAAAACAAAATCAAAGGGGTACCAACATCAAAGCAAAAAAGATGACTGCCATTCTCAAGCGAACTTCAAAGCTTCATCTTCGTTCTTGAAAAGTCAAAACAAATGCATGTGTAGAGTTAACTGAACATAGGACAGGAGAACATCACGAAGAAGGGATGGGTACAAATCAAACTTTGAGCCTTATATCCTTATTTTCTCAAACCATTAACCAGACCACGTTACAACCCTCGAAAGTCCTAATTGAGGAACGGTTTATTCTGAAAGCGTGCTACCAACAAGGTTGCGTAAATTGACTCCCATAAATTTGCTAATTTTCATCGCACATTATTCTTGCTGCATCTTTTCACGCACTTCCTAAATCAGCACCACATTTGGACCAACGGTCCATTCGTCACATTATCACAATTATTCAAATAAGTTGACTTTTTTCAAAACCTACATGAACTTTACATTAACACTACCATTTGTATGTGAACAATTTAATTGCAAATCATTGCTTGACATCAGTACAATCCCAACAAGGGGCAATCAAAAGAAAATTTGAGCTTCCTTGATGCCAACATGAATCAAGACTACCTCAGCAGTCCAATCAGGGACAAATCATCTTCAACAGCCCAATCAGGGGCAATTCATTTCAAAATCAGTCCAATCAGGGACAAAGCATCTTCAATAGCCCAATCAGGGGCAAGTCACCTTCAAAAGCTCAATCAGGGGCAGGTCATGTCGTGATCGTTGTCAAAGCTTCCCCATCAAATTTATTTCAAATACCCTACAGGCAGGGGCAAGCAGACAAGGAGCAAATCTTCCTCTCTCTTCTCCCCAGCTGAGCAAACAGACCTTGCCAGACATTGGCAATCATTCAAAGCAAAATCAGTCTTCATGTGTCAATTAAGTCGCTTCGCTCATCAGCTTAGAGCATTCAGATACATCTTCTGACCAAACGACGTCAAAGATCGAGTGTCGGGAAATCAGTCCCTCCACCCACCCAAAGTCCAATCATTATTGGCAACTATCAGACCAAAAGTCCACCAAGCTGGCACCTTTCAATCACTCATATGCATCATTGTGCATCATATGCAGTCATAAGCATCATTTACATCAATCATTTGCAACATATGCATCATATGCATGCCTAAATAAATCAGCCTTTTATTTTCCCAAACATTTTCAACTTACATCTCAGTGCATAAGCATTTACATCGTATCTCCATCTTTATGGAATACCATTTCACAACAATCAAGCATAATCGCATAATTCAGGATCCAGGATCAATACAAGTCTCCGGTCCTTTCCCCAGCGGAAGATCACATCAATCAGATTCAAGGCATCCTCTTGGCGGATTCAATAGCCGTGTTTAAATTTCAGTCCATTTGCCTTATCATCCTCTGGTGATAAGTGATTTTATTTTTCTGTTTATTGCCTTATCTTCCTCTGCTGATAAGTGAGTTTATTTTTCTGTTTATTGCCTTATCATCCTCTGTTGATAAGTGAGTTTATTTTTCTGTTTATTGCCTTATCTTCCTCTGTTGATAAGTGAGTTTATTTTTCAGCTTGTTGCCTTATCATCCTCTGTTGATAAGTGAGTTTATTTTTCTGTTTGTTGCCTTATCTTCCTCTGTTGATAAGTGAGTTTATTTTCCTGTTTGTTGCCTTATCTTCCTCTGTTGATAAGTGAGTTTATTTTTCTGTTTGTTGCCTTATCATCCTCTGGTGATAAGTGATTTACTTTGTCAATTTGTTTTTGCTGTGTCACCCATCATTTCCAATTTTAATCATTTGTTATTTTCATAATTTCTTTCTTTGTCGGACAAATTTGGAGTCTGTTAGTATCTAATTATCTTATGCCTTGAAAGATTGAACGCGAGTCAGTTCATCTTGCTCGGTCTAAGCCAATTCGATAGGGGCATCTGTCATACCCCAAATTTGTCCTACCCGCACAAGTTTACTGTTTAATCATCGTTTCAAAATATGAAAAATTTGCACCATTTTATTTTTCTGTCTAGCGAATATACCAAAAAGTCAAAAAAAAAATGCACTCATTATTTTTTTATATGTCACCTTAGATTTTATTTTTTATTATTCAAAAAAATAAATACAAAGAAATTTCTCATTATTTCTATCCAAGCCACTTTTAAATAGGCCCATTTATATACACAAAATACCAAAAAGTAGAAAATTATCATTTATTATTATTCACTATGAAAAATAGAAAATTATTGTTTCATTAGCCTTATTCACATCTGCTACTTTTTACTATGCTTTATTTTATTATTACTGTTGTTACTACTTATTATTATTTCCACTATTATTATGTTATACTTTTATTTTTAATTATTATTATAATTTTTATTTATTATTGTTATTAGTGTTTTTATTTTTTATTTTTATTTTTATTTTTTATTACTATTATTGTCACTATTTTATTATTAGTCATATTATTATTTTGAAAAAATCATCATTTGTTTACAAGATTAATTTCCTTTCATTTTATTATTTATGGTCATTTTTTTTATATATATATCTTTTAGACCAAATTGTCCTTTTATTAATGTTTCTATTATTTTTTTTTAGAATAAATCATAATTCTTTTCTTCCATTTGTACCACATGATAACTATTATTTTTATTGGTATGAAGTTTTATTATTATTATTACAGTTGTGCTTTTACAAAGTCACAACACAGGTGGAAAGGAATCAATTTGAATTTGTTTGCATAGATGCCAGCGCATATACTACATCCATTACACCACTTTCTTCAATCCGTAAGCCACATTCCCAAGGGTCCCACTCATATTTTTCACACAACAATTCTGTTACAAGGATTCCCCTCACCTAACACAGCAGCACTAACAAACTCACAAAAACCACCACAAATACAGCTCACTCCTTCAACAAATACCCGGTAGCACACCCTCATTCAACAATAACAACACATCATTTCCTTCGTTACCATCTTGATCCTCCCTTTAGAAATGCAGAAACCAAAATACAGATGTCAAGCTCATAAACCAAAAATTAGCATCAGCAACTAACTGAACATGAAAAAGGAGCTGAACCGCAACCTCAACCTACGTTTGTAAACTTTCTTCCACAAACCTTTTCTTCCCTGCTCACCACCTCCCTTCATTCTCCATAAAAATTCAACCTCCAAAATTTCCTTCAACTTTCTCCTCACTCTCCTTATTCAAATCGGGACTCCACCATGTGAGACACCTTCAAAAACTCACGACAAACAACCTGAAACAACCCACCAAACCTGAGTTGAATAGAAACAAAACAGAATCACAAACCCTCAGAAATCATCTTCATTCTCAGCATAAACACAGTCACCATCAAACCACCAAAATCAAAAACCTTACCGAAAACGGCCGCAAATACTTCCAATTGCCCATTACCTCCATCTGTGAGAAACAACAAAGCGAATCACCGCGTCGAAACCCTTCGAACAATCAGTATCAGAAACCATCCGACCCGCTTTGCTTCCACCGACCAAGCCGCGCACAAATCACCGTTTCATCACCGCGTCAAAACCAAATCCACCGCAAGCGAGGACGGAGAAAGACGAAGTGTGAAGGAAGGCGAATCTGAACACAAACCGACGCCGCGAGCCAAAGCCGAATCCGACGAACTCATCGCGAGACAGAGAGAAGCTGAGACGGAAAGCAGAAAACCAAGCGGTGACGGTGAGAGAACCGAACGAGAAAAGCGTTTCGAGGGAAGAAGAGCTTCACAGCGTGTTTGAAGCAGGAAGGTTTCATTCTGACCTTTTATTTCTTTTTCTTCAATTAGTTTTATATATATATTAGGAATTATATTATTGTTTTGTTTTGGAAAATAAAAGGGAACACAATTTTCTAAATTTATTGCTTTTTAAATAGATTGTAGTTTATGCTTTTTATTCTATTATTATTATTTTCTTATTCTTTTTCCTACATTATATTTATAAAAAGAACTTATTTTTCTATTTGATTTTTGATGGACTAAGCCCAACCTGTATAATTCATACGGCATCTCCAGTTTTGTTGCATTCAACTTCATTTTTTATTTTTTTTATTTTTTATTTATTTCTTTTTATATATATCATTAATTTTATTATTATCTATTAATGCTGTTTTTTTTATTATTACCTTGTTTGCTTTGGTTATTTAAAATTTTTAAATAAAATGTTAGTAAATATCATGTAAACTCCCTTTCTTTTATTTTATTTTTATTTTTAGTATATTATTTTTTAGATCTATTATCTATGTTATTACTTTATGTTAATTGTTTTTTATCACTTAGAAAATATCTTAAAAATATATTTTTAGAGAATTATTTGGTGTTCTCCATTTGTGTTTCCTTTTGATTTTATATTTAAGGGCCGATGATATTATAAAAGGCCGTTTTTCGCCCGATTACATTTAATCGGTGATGAGCGGTCAATATGAGGCCCTCCTTGTAATTAATTTTTCTTTATTTCATTATTTCGATAAATAAACATCAATGTAATTTATTTCATATTCTTAAATTATTTATTTCATTTAATTATTTAATTCATTATTCATTATTCTATTTTTAAATTCTAGCAAATTCATTTATTTATTCATTTATTTTCGCATTAGAAAAAATTACGATTCGACTCCTTATAGAATGGTTCCCATTTTGAACCGATTCTAAGGCAGTTCACGAACAAAATTTCGTCGCGTCCCAAAAGGTCCAACGCCTTCGAATAGTTGCGCTCGATTAAAAGGTCCAACGCCTCCGAATAGTTGCGTCCCGAATAAAAAGGCCGAACGCCTTCGAATAGTTTAAACACACTGCACACACGCTTCCTCTTGGGCAAAATACAATGATACCCTTTATTTCTCGCAATCCCCTGTATTTATTTTGTATCCCTCTCCCCTTACTTTGTACGCAATTTACTTTCTGTATTTATTTCCGAATCCTTGGTCCAACGCCAAGCGATCTCACTTGCACACTTACACTTTATTTTTCAGTTATCTTTTTCGTTTAGGATTCACTCCACCTTTGCGAGCCGAGCGATTCGGGTCTCGCTAACAAACTACAAAAAACAAACTCCATTTGCATGCACCCTCTTAACCTCAAAAAACCAAAATGTTTCGTTTAGATCCAAACCCTTGATCCAACGTCAAACGGTCTTAGGAAATAAAACATTCTAATAATACGAGAAGATTTGTACGCCACGAGCCTTAAGCGGTAGAAAGGGGGATAACGAGCTTTCGTTACTCGCTCCGATTATTTCGACGCAGGACACTCGTCTTGTTGGGCGAGATAAACTATCCATAGTCTTTAGTGCATTTCGACTCCTAAACCCTTTCATCGACGAAAGGTAATAAAATCAACAACTATTACCAGTAGTAGGCCGAACTACGAGGCTCTGACTTTCCCATTGCACGCGGGAGTACGTAGGCACGAGGATCTCCATCCTTGCCGAGCACCTAGGTTCAATCTAACTTATAACTCAACTCATTTCCCTCTAGCAAGCAATTCGTTTAAGCATAGACATCCTTTCGCGCGCGTTAACTTAGATGGTTCCCATCGAGTACGATGGATGTAGGGGGTGCTAATACCTTCCCCCTGCATAACCGACTCCCGAACCCAGGCAATGGTTCCGTTGACCTTTGTCCTCATCCTTTTCTTCCCGGGTTGTATCTATATCTTCCCTTTCCCATTTCGGGAATAAATAGAATTAGGTGGCGACTCTTCAGTCCGTCCGGCGCGCGTCTCCGTCCATTCGGATCGCGTGAGGTCGTATTTTTCGGGGTACGACAGCTGGCGACTCTGCTGGGGACTGGTTCACCCCTATGCGAGTCAAGCCTAGTCTAGGTTTTCGTGTTTGTTTGGATGTTTGCTTTTATGCCTTGCTTGTTTATTTTTATCGCTTTCTTTATCGCATTCCATTTTATATATCTTGTGGCTCCTTGGTACTATAATTTGGATCGATACTTTGCAAAAGAAACTTGAGGGAAGAGCTTTATACCCGGGCTTGCGAGTACAAACATAAGTTAGCGAGGTTGTGTAGTATGGGCTCCCGAGAGAACCTCTCTCGTGGGTTGTCGATACGAAAACCTCACTTGGAGTAGATTTTAATGAGAATACTGACAACCGTCGAGCTTTCGGCGTGTGTGCTCAGTTGTTTTCATTAAGGTCAGCAACTCTGAGAGCCTTTAGAACCTTTTGGTTAAAACATCGGTTGATGGTTGCGTAGTATTGGGCACCAGGGTTCGCCCTCGCGTGGCTCGATACGAAAACCTCACTTGGAATAGAATTACTCAATGGAGTTGATTGATTGTCAAGAATGTATGAAATTGACACGTGCATCAAACAGTTGAGAAAGTTCCATAACTCCAAGACTTTGTTTTAAACCTTGTGTCGATGATCACGTAGTATGGACTCCCGAGAAAACTTGCTCTCGTGGGTTGTCGATACGAAGATCTCACCCAAAATAGATTCATATGGCGGAGTCAATCAACCGTCATGCTTATGGCGCGTGTGATGAACAACCATATGAATTGATAACTTTGGGATCCCTAAAATTTAGAGTCTACCCAGTGAGTGCCTGATCAGAGTATCCTCCATCTGTGCCTTGGACTCTTTAGACCCTGATCTTGTGATCCTGGATTCTGACATTGCATATCATTTCATTTGCATCATTTATTCATCTTGCATTTCATTCCAAAATCCATAAACTCATTTCATGTTCCTCCATCTTCAGTAAATCAAGCTGGTTTCCCGACGTCCGTATCGAGCTAGACGACCGTATTTAACTAGAGCCAACACTAGAAGACTGATGGACGTGATTCAAGAAGAGCAAGCTGCTATGAGGGAAGAGATTGACTCGATCAAAAGCAAGATTGACCAGATTTATGAGACACTGCAATCTTTGGCAAGGATGGAAGAACGCCGCGAAGCTGCTGCCGCAATGAACAATGCTCAAGTGCAAGGATCTACCTCACGAGCAATGCCTTCAGTTCCCGTTCCAAATCCTTTGGTCTATGGTTTGCCTCCAGGTTTCACTCCTGCTGTTGAAGAGGTCACTTCCCAACCAATACCTGCTTCTGGTGTCACTGTTGGTGCCATTCCTCAAGCTCAACCTATTCCAATTCAAGTCCAGTTTCCTCAAACTGAAGAAAATCATCAAGTTGAGTATGAGATGCATACTGCCGTTCCAATCACCAATCCTCATGCTGTTCAAGAGTCTGAAGCTATGAAGATGTGCCGAGAGTTAGCTGAAAAACTCCGAATCATGGAAGGACACAACTCAACTTCTTTGAGTGCCTCAGACATGTGCTTAGTTCCAGACGTTGTGATCCCTGCTAAGTTCAAACTGCCAGAATTCGAGAAGTACAAAGGCCTTAGCTGCCCTGAGCTTCATTTGAGGATGTACTGCAGGAAAATGGCCGCTCATGCTAAAGATGACAAACTCATGATCCATTGCTTCCAAGACAGCTTGTCTGGAGCGTCTCTAGAATGGTACATGCAGCTCGAACGCAACAATGTTCGTACTTGGCTTGAACTATCTGATGCATTCAAAAAAGCAGTACAAGTACAACACTGACCTTGCTCCTAACCGTACTCAACTTCAGAGTATGTCTCAAAAGGAAAGCGAATCCTTTAAGGAGTACGCCCAACGCTGGAGAGAGCTAGCCGCCAGAGTTCATCCTCCTTTGGTTGACCGTGAATTGATCGATATCTTCATGGGTACCCTACAGGGGCAATACTACGAAAAGCTAATCAGCAGTGTATCTTCTGGATTCTCAGACATGGTGATGGTCGGAGAAAGAATTGAAGAAGGTTTGAAAAGAGGAAAGATCCAAGGAGGTTCTAGCAACCAAAACAATGCCAAGAAACCTTTCAACGGATACAAAAAGGGCGAAACAAATGCCATTTCTGCTGCAAGTGGGAATTTTCAACAGAGTGCACCTGCACCAGTTCCCTACTACCAGTATCCCTATGTTGCTGCTGCACAATATGCTCCTATGGCATATCAGCCAGCTCCTCCAATGCCTTATCAACAGGCCTTTCAAGCTCTATTTCCGCCTCAGATGGCTCATCAACCACGTCCAATGGTTGTGAATGCACAATATGCACCCAATCCATACCAGCAACAGGCTTATCAACCACGGCCTGGTCAGCAACAACAACGCGCTCCTCAACAGCGTCCCCCATATCAACGAAGAGGATATGATATGCACATTGATCCCTTGCCTATGACGTATACCGAAATCTTTAAGGGGCTAATGGCAAAAGGAACTCTTGTGTTGAAGGATATGCCACCTCAGACTGTTAATTCCCGGAACTATGATGCCAATGCTCGCTGTGAGTATCACAAAGGAGCTCCAGGTCACACCATCGAGAATTGCCATGCCTTCAAACACTTGATTCAGGATATGATCAACTCTAAGGACCTCACTCTCACTCCGAGAAATCCAAATGTCCAGAATGATCCAATGCCGTCACACGGTGCCAACAATTGAAGACATCTGAAGAGTTTGTTGAAGACCAAGCTGAGTAGTCTTCAACTTTGAAGCATTCAATCAAGAGAAGTTCATTCCTCAAATCAAGGCAGCCAGTGCCATTTATAATTTTCGTGTTCCTGTTGTTTTGTATTGTTTGTTTAAGTACTATTTGCTCTAAATAAAAGATATACCTGTAGAGTTGTAGAATGAAATACAGTGTCCAGATAGGGTAGAATTACCAAGATTCCCCTGTACAGTATCATAAAATGAAATATCATTAGTTGACCAGTTTTGAGTCATAACTTGATAAGTGGCAACATGTAATAACAAACAAGCACCTATTCATTCTTCATTTTTTATTTGTCAATTAAATATTTTCTCACAACAGAATACCAGGTCGGCCTCCTTAGACTAGGTTGACCTCCAGGTAAGTGGACAACAACAGAACACCAGGTCGACCTCCTTAGAGGGCAAGTCGACCTGATGATGAACAATAACGGCAATGGCAGAAACAACAACAACAACAACAACAATGGAAATGGCAGTAACAACAACAACAACAACAACTAAATCATCAAGAACAACAACAACAACAATGACTAAACAATGACTAAATCATCAAGAACAACAACAACAATGAACTAAACTATGACTTAACTCTTCTTCTTTTTCACGGAGAACAACGAACGAAGAAACAATGAATGAATGAACGAACAATGTCATGCAACAACAATGAATGAATGAACGAAAACAATGAAAGTTTAGGGTTTATGAAAAGTTTCTCAGAAAAAATGAGTGAAAGAAGAAAGCAAAAACAATGAAAGGGTTTATGAAAATGAAGGGCCAGGTTTTATATTTTAAATAATCATTGACCTTGGAAAACGCTTTCTAAGGTAAATGATTAATTAAAATATTTTAATATAAAAGTAACCTTAGAGAGCACTTTCTGAGGAAAGCGCTCTCTTAGGTTTTCTGATATTTTTTAATTACATTTATTTTATAAAAACCCTTAGAGAGCGCTTTCAGTCAAAAGCGCTTTCTAAGGCTGGTCCGAAAATACCTCTTCAAACCCTAAACCCTAAGCTTCAGCTTGTCTTCAATGGCTCCCAGAAAAGGAAAGGCTCCAGTGTCAGTGTCAAAATCCAACAGTGAAGAAGAAATGCCCATGGAATCTACCAAGAAGCGAAGAATGGATTTTTGTGTCCGGGTTCGCCATCTTCTTAAGGGTAAGTATGTGAACCTGAAATCCTTTGAAACCTTTAAGTTTCCGGCTTTGTTAGAATATTAGGGTATGCTTGACTTTATTGCTGATAACGGAAAAGTGTATCCGGATTTGGTAAAATCTTTTATGAACAACATGTCCCTTAATTGTGATGATAAGGAGAAACACCAATTATTTGCTATTGTGAGAGACTGTGAGATTGGAGTTGACTTAGGTACTCTTGAAGCTTCTTTGTCTATCCCATATTCGGGTGTTTTTCTCCGAAAAGGGGTAAACCATGATGAAGGAAAATGGGATGACTATGACAAAATGGAATACTATTATCAGATTTGTAGGTTTCCAAAGGCAGTTGGGGTGTCCGGCCAACGTACCTCTCGGGTACTCTGTTATGCTAAGAATTTATTTGTGAATGATCGGATGCTACACTATATTATCTGTCATGTTTTGCTGCCCAAAGATTCCAACTTGTCTCAGATCAATGATTTGGAAATGCAAGTACTATTTACTGTCAAGAACAAGATTAGAGTGAATTGGCTTCCTACTATGATGTATCATCTGAAGCAACAACTTTCTCTAAAGACAAGATTACCATATGTCCGCCTCATTTCAAGAATCTTGGAAATTACCGATATGGAAATTGGTAGAGAGCCTTTTATTGCTATGTCTACAATGGCTAATGAGATTAATGGAGTCACTATCCTCAAAAACACCAACATAATTCAAAGCAATGATGGAACCTACAAGTATGACGACGGATCCTCCACCTCCATCCCACCTATTCCGGAAACCGGCATCACAAATGACTTTCTTTATGCTACCATCATGTCAAACCATCATGAAACCATTCGTGCCTTCAAAAGCCTTAGGAACTTAGTTTTAAGCTCCCGAAACTCCATCGAGTTTGTTGATGAGGATGAGGACGGTAGCGAAGAGGAGGAAGAAGATGATGAGGATGTGTCGGATGAGGATTGAGGACCATGTTTCTATGTTGTTTTTTACTATGTTTCTTATGTTGTTTTAAGTCTAGTTTATGTTTTGGTGTTTCAAACATAAGTCCTAAGTTAATTAGGCACTTTTGGTTTCCATGTATTAAGTTTCGCATTATGTTCGTACACTTGTTGGTTATGTTGAATTATGTTTTTGCTTATATGTGTGTTCGACTTGCATGTTTACTTAATGCGTATTTCTATTCGATGCTTGTATGGTGATTTTTTTTCATATCTATGCTTGTTAGTTTCTTCCTTTTTGCTAATGCCAAAAGGGGAGAAGACTTTGTTTCTCTAATTCCTCTCGATGTAGAATTTCTTTTGCTCCTGCCGCTATTATTTAGGGGGAGTTGCTATCCTTATGGGGAGGATCTTCTTAGAGAAACGCCGATCAAAGCTCTCGCAGAATTTTTGGTTGTCATCATCAAAAAGGGGGAGAATGTAGAAGCATGCCTTCAACCTCGAGGATTTTGATGAAGACAACACGACTCATGCACTTCATACTTGCAAAAAGTTAAGAGCTTCCAACATGAGTAAGCAACAAGCTTTTGGCATTGCGATCAAGCTTCATATGCACATTCGTTTTATTTCAAGGCCTGGACGCGTGTGTTGAGGTATACATCCAATCTCTTTAAGATTGATATACAAGTGCTCAAATTATGATTTCATATTTCATCATGATGCATACAAACTTTGGAAGATTTCTAAACTGGTTTAACACTCTTAAAAATTAATATTTTTCTGTTTTTTAACAGTGTTAACCGATTAACCATTTGGTTAACCGGTAACGGCTTCAAAATTTAAAATATGTGTTAACATTTACATGCGTTAACCGGTTAACCATTTGGTTAACCAGTTAACACTGAAGGTTTTTGAAAAAATCATTCCTTTTAAAATTCAAATGTTTTCTTTTAGTTATACCTTTTCAAATAATTATTTTACATAATTTTTCATACCTTTTTGAAAGGGTGTTTTGAATATTATATATATTCTGAATTTTTTAAATTCAAAAACACCTCCTAGAATTTTTCATAAAAAATCAATTAATCAAATTCACTTATTTTCATATATTTTCAAACATTCAAAAGTGTTCATATTGATTCATAACATTTCATACTCATAAGTTGAACACTTGTATTGAAATTGAGAAGTGGATTTTGATCAAAGGAGAAGATCAATCTTATATTGATATCACATATTGTATTACTCTCAAAATTACAAAGAATTATAAAAGTTTTCTTTTGTGACTTGTGATCCAGGATTGTTGGACACAAGGGATAGTGCTTGCAAGAGGATTGTTCTTGCACACTAGGTTTTATTTAGTTGTTTAGAAAGTAGGCCTCACCGATTGATGGTGCGATAGGTTGTACAATCTAAAAACTAGTGGAAAATCTCTTTCGTGTTGGAAAGGGGACTGGATGTACCTTCGGACTGTGAAGGGAACCAGGATAAATTGTTGTGTCTCTTTTATTTCTTGCTTTATCACTTTCCTACCATAAACAAGTAAAAGAGAAAAATTCATCCATCAAGAAAATAATCGAGAAAATTTTATAACACCTAATTCACCCCCTCTTAGGTGTACTCTGAATCTACAGACCTCCTGAGAAGGTAGGTCGACCTGATGAAGCCAGAGAGTTTATTACTTTGAAACTTACTAAACTACGTCGACCTGGTGACTCCAGAGAGTTTATTACTTTGAAACTTACTAAACTCCGTCGACCTGGTTGATGCATGTGTCGACTTGGTTAGTTTTTACTTCAACAAGCGCCCTTGTGATAAGGAAAGGCATTGTAAAGGCGTTTTAACCACTAGGGTGGTGACACATCCAATGATTTAACTACAAATTTATATATATGACTTTCTCCAATTGTTTTTTATTTTTTTTATAAATATTTTTCAATTAATTATAATTTGATTAATTTTTAAATATTATTATTTGATTAATTTTAAATATTATTATTGGATTCATTTTAAATATTTTAAATAATGATAATGATTGATTAAATTCTTTAAAATATTTTTAAATCATAATAATATTTGATTAATTTTAAATATTTTAAAGAAAATATTTGATTAATTTCTTTAAATATTTATTATTTGATTAATATTTAAAATTAATCAAACAAGACATTTAAATAAAATATTTGATTAACATCTTTAAATATTTAAAATTAATTTCATTTGATTAATTACATTTATTCAATAAATTATCTTAGAGAGTTCTTTCTTGAGAAAGCGCTCTCTTAGGTTAACATATGATACACTTTAGAGAGTGCTTTTTTTGAAAAGCACTTTCTAAGGGTTTTCTATGAGGACAGGTCGACCTCCTTAGAAGGTAGGTCGACCTGGTTAGTTTTTACTTCAAAAAGCGCAAAAAAACCAAAAAATACAAAGGGGGGTTTCAAACCCACACCCTTGTGATAGAGAAAGGCATTGTAAAGGCATTTTAACCACTAGGGTGGTGGTACATCCAATGATTCAAATACAAATTTATATATATGACTTTCTCCAATTGTTTTTAATTTATTTTTTTAATATTTTTCAATTAATTATAATTTGATTAATTCTTAAATATTATTATTTGATTAATTTTAAATACTATTCTTTGATTAATTTTAAATATTTTAAATAATAATAATTGATTAAATTCTTTAAAATATTTAAAATATTTTTAAATCACAATAATATTTGATTAATTTTAAATATTTTAAAGAAAGCATTTAAATAAAATATTTGGTTAACTTCTTTAAATATTTAAACTTAATTTCTTTTGATTAATTACATTTATTTAATAAATTACCTTAGAGAGCATTTTCTCAAGAAAGCGCTCTCTTAGGTTAACATATGATACACTTTAGAGAGCGCTTTCTTTGAAAAACGCTTTCTAAGGGTTTCCTATGAGGATAGGTCGACCTCCTTAGAAGGTAGGTCGACCTTTTACTACCCAGAAAGCCAGGTTGACTTGTTTTACAAACTACGTCGACCTGGCAGTGCCAGAAACTGCCAATCAATTTTTGTGAACAAAATGTGTCGACCGAAGAGTGAGACAGGTCGGCCTCTTCAGGGTGAAAACGCGTTTTTTCAATATTTTCTTATACACAATAACACGATAAGGGATTTATTGAAAAATAGAGATAAATATAAAACCAAAGTAATTAAAGTATCATTACATTTAAAAAGAAGAAAAATAGTCAACACATTAAAAACTAGATGAACCCTATTCCCTTCTATGATCAGATCTTCCCCTATGCCCTTTATGACCAGATGTGCCAGAAGACGAACCCCTATCATTTTCATACATTTCGAGAAACTGGTTGAATTTCTGGTTGAAAGTGTTGAAAGCTTCATTCTGACCTTTAATTTGTTTTTCCATTTCGTTGTTCAAGGCATACTGAGCCTCATAGTGTTCTTGTTGTTGAAGTTGCATATTATGCAACATAGCACGAATAGTCGGCTCATCAATAGAAGGCGAAGTGTTATCTGGTGGAGAATATGTCTGAGATGACTGATTTTGAGTCCAGACAGTGTGTTGCCACTCTCCCCAACCTTGGTTATCATAGAGAACATCTTCTTCATTTCTATTCCAACCATAGATTGAGTCATGTTCATGTACATCTATTTTAACCCAGCTTCCACGATCTTCCTCCATAGGCTGAGTTTGATCATCATGATTTTCCTTATTAGACTCAATGTTGTCACCACTAGGAGCATTTTCTTGCTCACCTGCTGCTATAGCAGATTCCATTTGACTACCAGGTCTCAAAGTTATAACAAAGTTATTTCGAACAGGATCCCGTGAGTGTCCCATAAGACTGATATATTTGCTATTAAATTCATGATTTGGATTGATGAACATCATAGGCAACCCTTTCACAACAACCTTTGCATTATTCAAGATGGACTAAATGAGAGACGGATAACTCAAGGTCACATTGTTTTTTTCTCTCAGTGCAAAAATGCGACTAGTAATATAGTAAGGCCAATTAACCTTGACTTTATTTGTGAGAGCATACATCAAGGCTACTTCGGCTTTGTCAATTCTAGAATATCCGCCTTTCTTGGGATGAATATTATGCGACACAATCCAATGAAGAACCCGGATACCCGGTTTCTAACAGCTAGTTGTGAATTCCTTTGGGAACATATCACTATTTACCGTATCGTTATCTTGAGGATACCATAACATCATATTTAAGTGTATCTTATATTTAAAACCAGTAATAGGGGAGGCATCATTTATCAAGGTTTTGTCTGCTGATCTAGCAGGAAGGACACCCAAAATGGATTGCCAAACTTTGGCATCAACCTTATAAACCAAATTTCCCATCCTAAACTCAAATTCATAACCCTCAAATTTTCCCATAATTCCAGCATAAAACATATGAACCAAATCCTCATTATACTCAGTTCTTATCCTAGGAAAGAATTTATGTTTTGATAGTCCATGAGTTTCACAATATAATCCAAGTGCAATTGACTAGCAGTAAGTCTAGAATAAACATATTATGGAATAATTTTTCTATCCTTGAACTCCTCATTATATAAATAACTAATTTCATCTCCAAGGAGTGATAGAGCACTTACCAGTATAGACGAATGAGATGTTGAGGTAGACCGACTTGACCTTTTACCAGCAACTTTTGTTGAAGCCATGAGGATGTTGAAGAGATTGGAAAAGAGAATAGAAATTTTGGAAAAGAGAATAGGAGTTTTAAGGTTTTGGAGGATATTTGGGAAGAATTGGAAAAAGAAGAATAGTAAATGATTTAAAATATAATTAAACCATTTGAAGAATTAAAATTTGAAATCCCCATAAAGTGGAGCAACTCCCCATGCACACAGAGCAAGCTGTCACAAATTTGAAATCCATTGCATCGACCTTCTCACTTAATGCGTTGACGCAATGGACATTAATTTCATATAAATTAAATTTTAAATACCTTAGACATCGCTTTCCTTAGAAAGCGCTTTCTTAGGCCAATTTTGGGGTAGTGTTTTTTGAACGATTGGAATTCATTTATACAAAAAATGGGTGATATAGATGTATCAGACCATAGACCGGTGGTATTATGTGCTAGAAATGTTAACTGGGCCCGAAGCTATTTAAGTTTATGAATTGTTGGCTCGAACATCCTCAGTTTTCAAATTTTGTTACAAATGTTTGGAAGGCCTATGAAGTTACAGGTACTGCATCTTATGTGTTTTCAAAAAAGCTACAAAATTTGATAAACAAAATCAGACAGTGGAATATAGAAGACTTTGGATGGATCGACACAAAAATTACAAGAAATGTGGACATTATAAATGAGATAGAAGAAGCCATTTCAATTATGGATAGGGAGCTGACTGAGGATCAGAAACGAAATAGATTGAAAGTTGTTGACGAAATATAGAAAAATCTTAGAATGAAAGAGAGTATTCTCAAACAAAAATTGAAATTGAAATGGATCATGGAAGGCGATCAAAATATTAAGTTCTACCATGCTGCAATTAAATATCGAATATGTTTAAACTCAATCAAGTATTTGATAGTGGAGAACCAAATTTTAGTGGATGTGACCAAGATTAAGGATGAGGCAACAATGCATTTTGAGAAAGGCTTTAAAGCTATTGAACGCAGAATGCCTGTGTTGGGCAGTAGAGGCATTAAATCAATTTCAAAATCTGAGAAAGAGAACCTAGAAGCACCCTTTAATGCGAAAGACATAAAAAGAGTTGTGTTTGATTGTTCGAGGGATAAAAGTCTTGGGCCGGATGGTTTCACCTTTGATTTCTTTAAGGGTTGTTGGGAGACGGTTGGGAAAGAGTTTGTTGAATGTGTATTGGAGTTTTTTGTGGAAGGTATCATGCCTAAAGTATTGGCATCATCATTTCTGGTTTTAATCCCTAAGAAAGAAGATCTAGTCAGTTTAGACGATAGACCGATTTTTTTAATCGGATGCGTATATAAAATCGTGGCTAAATTGATGGCGGGCAGAATTAAAGGAGTGATGAATAACATTATATCCAAGAATCAAACTGCTTTCATAGAAGGTCGTAACCTTTTAGATGGAGTTTTGGTACTAAATGAAATCATTGATTATTCCAAGGGAACCAAAAATAATACCATTTTCCTAAAAGTTGACTTTGCCAAGGCATACGATTGCATAGATTGGTCGTATCTTAGATCGATTATGAGGTATATGGGTTTTAGAGATTTATGGATGAAATGGATCGAAGGTAGTGTTATGCACAATTATATGTCCATCCTTATAAATGGCAGCCCTACTAAGGACTTCAAGGTTACAAGGGGACTTCGACAAGGTGATCCTCTCTCACTGTTTCTTTTTGCGATTGCTACGGAAGGATTGACAATTTTGATGAAGAGAGTAGTGGAAGATTCAATATTTCAAGGATGTAAGATTGGCTACGAAACATCTTTTGATCTCTTACAATATTTTAATGACACTATTATTATAGGAGAAGGTTCTTGAAGCAATTTGTGGGCGATAAAAGCAGTGCTTAAAGGATTCCAAATGGTTTATGGATTAGAGATTAATTATAGTAAGAGCGCTATTTACGACATAGGAACAGAAGAATCTTATTTGAAAGCGGCTGAAGGTTTCCTTGGGTGTAAAATAAATGCTTTCCCTTTTAAATTCCTTGGAATTATGGTTGGTGGAAATCCTAGACTGATTGCTTTCTGGAATTCGATGATTGAAAAAGTTAAATCGTGACTTGCTACTTAGAAAGGTAAATTCTCGTCTATATGGGGGTAAAGCTCTTCTCATCAATTCGGTACTGTCAAATCTGCCTATACACTACTTGTCTTTCTACAAAATGCCCAACAAAGTGTGTCGTATCTTGACGTCTATTCAGAGATGATTCTTATGGAATGGATCGACGATGAAGAAAGGAATAAATTGGATCAAATGGGAGACGGTTTGCAGACCTAAGGAATTTGATGGTCTTGGAATAAAGAATATCCAAAGGTTTAATGTTTCCTTGTTAGAAAAATGGTTATGGAAAATCTTTCATATCAAACAAGGTATATGGTAATCAATAATGCAGGCTAGATATGGAAATTACAAAGCTGGTTTATTATTAAACAGAATTTCTAAATATGAAGTTAAACCATCTCAATGGTGGCGTGATCTGAGTACAATTTCGAAAACTTTTGTGAGAACTCTGTTTTTGGTTGGACTAAATATCAAGTTGGAAACGGTGAGGAAGCTCTTTTTGGCAATCGAAATGGAAAGGAAATTCGTCGTTTGCTGAAATTTTTCCTGAACTGTGGGAGACATCGGTCAATAAATTTGGCTCTGTTTCGGATATTTGTATTGTGGAACAAAATAATTCCAAGTGGCAAATTCAAATTATGCAGGCACACGAAGATGATGTTGTCACGTTTCAAAAGGATCTGCTGCTAAGAGACATTGTTGGAGAAACTATTAATTAAGGCCGGCAAGACATCATGATATGGACACCAAATTCAGACGGGCAATTTTCGATTAAATCCGGTTATGAAATGTTGGATTCCTTATTGGATATTGGAACAGGTTTAAGGTCTGACTCGTTAAATGCTATTAAGTTGTGTTAGTTAGCTTCGGCACTGGAAAAGATTAAATTTTTTTGTTGGAGATTATTCTTTGATAGATTACCTACGCGTAATAATCTCCGCCGACGCCATGTCGTTACAAACTAACATGATTTCTCGTGTCCTTTATGTTTCTTGGAAGATGAGGATAGTTTTCATCTCTTTATCCGATGTAGTAAGATAGGCCGGGTCTGGAATAGACTTGCAATTTGGCTGGGAATCACTTTGGATCATCATTATAATTTGGAGGATCACTTATAAGGTTGGTGTCAAAAGATGGTTGCACGGAAGGTCTCGGTTACGAATGCTACGACCATTTGGATGTCAATGTGTTGGATCATTTGGAATAGTAAGAATAACATAATGTTTAACGATTTTTTTTTTATGGTGATCAAATAGTTACCAATTGTATCACTTCTACTTGGTGGTGGATTGGAAAAAAAACTAACAATTTTACATGTAATTATCATAGTTGGTACAACTTTTCCTGTGAACTTTTATAGATTTTTCACTGTGAATTCGTTGTTTTTGTATACAGGTTAGGGTGCCCCTTTGCACCCTTTTTAGAATGAATTTTTGGTTATATAAAAAAAAGAGTTTTAGATATTTGTATATTTGCACAAATTATAATAACATAAGTCAAAAGAATTTTAAATATCAAATATATAAAATCTTACAAACACCTCAGCTCAAACAATAAACCAAAACCTAACAATTTCTCAAATTACAAGTGTTATTAGTATGAATTTTCATTATCTATATATCAAGAATCTTTGCTTAATAATTTTTAATGAATGTAGAAACATTATTTTATAAGCAACTCTGTGGTTGAACTAAACCCAGTGCAGCTCCAGCAGCATGGTTACAAGATGCTTGAGCAATTTGATTTTTGTAAATAAGTTTAACATCCTTCATTTTTATTCCATTGCATGGAAACTTTGAACTACAATCAAACTTGACAGCTACTTGTGTTGCTGATGTTCCATGAATGTCTTGGTAGGTTACATCACTGATTTTAATTCCAGACGCCTGGCCGGGGCAGTTTTTGTTGTTTGGGCAGTAATTCTGGTCAATGACAATTGGGTTTTGGACATTAATCATAGTTGCATCTTGGAAATAAATGTTCCTAACAAATCCATTGCTAGCTCTACCCCATGATTTTATTCTAACACCATTCTGAGTTCCTGTGAATGTGACTGTTTTAACTGTCACATTTTGTACACCTGCTTCATTTAATTCCCATCCTAAGCTTCCAATGCTGTCATCATTAGTATCAAACAAAGCATCAGTATAGTCATCACATTTCACATCTAATGTTTTATATCAAAGAGATTTGTTACCTTATTCCATGTCCCGGTCCACATTCAATGTTTTCAATCCACAGGTTATTGGTTCCAGGTCCGATGGAGATACAATCATCACCGGTGCGAATTTTGGAGTGAATGATGGTGACATGGGAGGACATTTGGATATGGATGCCGTCGGTGTTAGGGCTGTTTGCGGGCGCCAGGATGTTTACATCTTGTGTTTTTACATTTTGGCATCCATTAAACTTTATGTGGAACATTTGACTATTTATAGATGTCAATCCAGATATCATAATGTTTTTTGAGCCAATGAATTGCAGCGTCTGAAAACATGACAAAACAAAATGAACCTCTATCTATCTTCAAATAAGTAGACTTCTTTTAAATTAATTATTAATAAAACATTACCGTGGCTCCAATTGGGCAATTGTTTTTGTTAGAATTTTTACAGTTCCACAAAGCAGTACCCTGGCCATCGAGCACACCGCCGCGAATAGAAACTCCGTCAACATGTTGAAAGCTCAACCATGTATCGGCGACACGGTATTTAGAAGAAGCAATCAAAGTACCATCAATGGTTATGGAAATAGCTTTGTTAGCACAATTTCCAGTAAAAGTTAGAGTTCCAAGTAAGAATTTTCCTTGTGGAACGTAAATTGCAGCGGGATATAGCGATGAACATGCGTTAGTCCAAGCATTGAGGAATGGCTTAGTGGAATCGGTAATTCCGTCTGGTTTGGCTCCGAAATTGACAACATTGTATGTGGATGATTTAACAGTAGAGAAATTGAAAGAACAAGATAGTGTGATAATGAGGAAGAGAAAAGGAAGAGGATGATAATTGTTTGACATATTGTTGAAGAAATTGAAAGAGAGAGATGTATTAGAGAAGAAGTTGGAAGATGTAGTGGTAGAATTGGTGAAGGTAGTGGAATGTAACGGTTTATGAGGAGAGTATTTATAGTTATAATTACTACAAACTGAATAGTTTATGTTAGTATTTTCAACTGTACAAGTTTATTAAGAAGTGAAAATTGAGTTAGTTATAGAAAGTGAAAATTGAATGAAGTTTAGAGCGAAAAATATTTGAAAGCAAAGGAAAAGTCGCGCCGAAAATTTGGAGACTGTTTTTAAGAAAATAGCCTTTGCGTGCGGTACGCCCTTCATTTGGGTGTTAATTATCCATTCATTGATTTGTTATTACTACAACTGTTTGAATATCGTAAGTGTTTACACTTTTAGTTAGGTGTATATGCAATGCATGGATTGAATTGAAAGAAGTTTTTTAACAGATTCATTCAATGAAGAGGAATATATAAAATGGAGAGGTCAAAGGATATACAATACAAACCCATAGGCACATGGGCTATATCCATGTCTCTTTTTGTTTGTCAAAATACATGTGGAAATTATTGATTAATTATATAAAACTTACTCCACGTCCTCACCCTTAAATTATTTTTAATCAATGATTGAAAATAAATCGTAATTTTTCTCTCTCCATATTTAATTATTGATTATTTGCAGAAAAATTACGGTTTATTTTCAGCCATTGATTAAAAATGATTTAAGGGTGAGGATGTGGAGTAAGTTTTATAAACTTACTTCTGGAGTAAGAATATCCCTATATATATATATATATATATATATATATATATATATATATATATATATATATATATATATATATATATATATATATATATATAAATATAATTCATCAATATTATAATTTATTACTGATTAAAAATTGTGACTAACTATGTGAGAGGACATATGTCGCGTCGTTAACCATTAGGGGCTGCCTCACTCTGAGTGTTCATTACTCGCTCAATCATGAGAAACGTGGAAAAAGACATTTCTTGGTGAGAGATAAGTCAGTATCAACATACTAATCCACATTGCCCATGAATTAAAGATTCAATGACCCACCACTAACTAGGTGGGTAACTATCATTCCCAACAAAATCATATGCGCAAGATGTATTATATAGGAAAAAGGTATAGCTCATATTATTAATTACATAATTATCCTATTATATTCTCAGAATACATTGAGGAATATCCTATCAACACCCCCTCAAACTTGAGCATATAAGTCAAATGCACAAAGCTTGTTACATATATAATTAGTTCTGAGGCTCTGTTAGGATTTTGTAAACATGTTTCTCAATTGATCATTAAAGTTGACAAAGCTTGTGGCGATGTCGTCTGACTCGATTCTCTTTGAAAAAGTGACAATTTATCTCAATATATTTGGTCATCTCATGGAAAATTAGATTTAAAGCAATGTGCAATGCAACTTGATTATCACAAATAAAGGTCATTGGTCTTGCTTCTTCAATTTGAAGTTTCTTGAGTAACTATTTTAACCAAATAAGTTCACATGTTGCCATCGCCATGACCTTATCCTTTTCCTCGGCGCTTGATCTTGCAATTACATTTTATTTCTTATTTTTTCCAGGATATAAGGTTTCCTCCAACAAGTACACAATACCCATAAGTGGATCGTCTGTCAATGGGTGACCCTGCTCAATCAGCATTGGAGTATCCAACTATTTGGGTATGTACTTTATCCTCATACAGAAGACCTTTTCCTGGAGCACTTTTGACGTATCTCAGAATCCGGATAACAACATCCACTTGTTCATGACAAGGGGAATTTAAGAACTGGCTTACCACACTAACTGCAAAAGAAATGTTCGAAAAAGTGACTGTAAGATAATTCAACTTTCCAACCAATCTTTTATACCTTCTTGAGTCAGATAGAGGCTCCCCTGATTGGGTAGTAGTTTGACACTTGGATCCATAAGAGTATCATCTGGTTTACCATTTAACAAACTTGTTTCTTCCAAAATATCCATAACATATTTCCACTGAGAAATCATCAAACCATCTTTAGATTGAGCTACTTCAATACCCAAGAAATATCGGAGTTTACCAAGGTATTTTGTCTAAAATTGATTCAAGAGATGTTGTTTCAATTGGACTATTCTTTGTTGATCAATACTAGTTATGAGAATCCAAGGGTCTGGATTCAAACTGGGGGGGAATGGTTGACCAGCGCGCAATCTAAGGGTCCAGATTCAATCTGGTCTAATTTTAATTAATTAAATAAATTAAATGGATTAGGGTTAAGTGAACTGATCTCAGCCCTCCACACACGCGCGAAACTCACATCTAACGGCTCCAGATTCAAACTTGGCTAATCACCTGAGATTAACCCTAATTATTTTCAGACGGCCGGAACAGTGCTCCGGTCGTTTTCTACGGCAGGGTAGTTTCTCAAACTCTCTCCCTAGGTCATTTCAGGAGCTCTAAAGCTCCAGATTAACTCCTCACCTCTCCCTAAACACGAGTCCACCCTCAAAACTAATTTATTTCGCATCAATCATGAGAATCAAACAAGAACATGTTTCACGGGCAAAGTTTCAGAAGTTCAATACAAGCTTATTTCTCACTCATTTTCAAAACAAATTAGATCATGGTGATCAGCAAAGCATAAGGAACAATTAGAAACTTAAAATCATGCTTTTGGAAAAAGTTTGAAGATTGATACCTGAGCTGGAGCTTTCACCTCTGAAGCTTTTGGACCTCTTCTTTTGTGCAAATCCTTTTTACTTGACCCCCTGATGAAGTTGCAATGCTTGGAAGGAGCTTAGAATGGCTGGAATGAAGACTTGCAACTCAACTGGACAGAAATCGTGTTTTGTGTAGAGGGGCTTTGATGCTTGTTTAATGGTTGGTTTATGTTCTATGGACCATTTCTGAATGAATGGTGAAGTTTGTTTTGAAGTTTGATGGCTGGACAGAAAGTTTCGAAGGTTTTTGCTTTAAGGTGATTTTTGTGAAGCTTGGTGTATCTGAGGTTTCAGGCTTGTGTGTTGTATGTTATGAGTTGCTTTTGGTCCAAATAACATTGTTTGATAGGTCAGAAAGTGGGTGGTTGCATGTGGTGATTGGTATGGGCAAGTTGCCAAAATGTCAACATTAGGTGTACTTGAGGTATGGGCTCATGTTGCAGCTGTTTTAGGGCATGTCTTGGATCAGAAAAGATCAAGTAGAACCATGGAAAATGTTTTGGGGTGATGCAGCAAGTGTATGAGAAGTTTCATCCCCTTTTGCAAATTTGGAAAGTTTTGGCCCCTTTTGAATTACTTGAAGTTCAAGGCATGAAATGGAATGATTCTTTGGGAAGGTTTGGTCACAATGCATTGTAGTATGTTTGTATGATGCTTAGAGAGTGATTAGAGGTCACAAAATGACTTGTCTTATGAAATTGCAAGAAATCCTCTTTGGTGTGAAAGTGAAAATTATAGGATTTTTGCCAACTTTGCAAAGCCATAACTTGAGTTCCATAATGAATTAGGACTTGTTCTTGTACTTTTTGAAAAGGGAATGATCCAATCTACAACTTTCATGACCAACAATTTTTCATTTGAAGCATTTTTGGTTGAGAAAAAGGAGGTTGAAATACTTTCCCAAAATGGAAAGTTTCCATTACAAGTCATTTCCATTTTTGGAAACTTTTGGTTTAGCTCAATTTTGTGAACTTCTAAGCACTTCAATGATCAAATAAAGATCATATAACTTCAATTTGATGAAAAATCCACTTTGGTTCCATTGTTAGGGGCCTCAGATGCCCTGATTTTGCTCTGACTTGCTCAAGAAGTTACCCAGTGAACAGATGACTTCCACAATGAATTTCTTCATAAAACTTGGTACACATGGTCCTTATAACATATTGAGACTATTAGAAACAAGAATGGCCAAAAAAATTGGAGTTATGGCCTCTGAAACCAAAACCCTAATTTCAGGTCATCTGTGTAGTGAAACCCTAGCTCTGCTTCCATGCTTTGCCAGTTCTTGTGATTTCTTGACTTCCTTGATCTTTGAGGGACATAATATGATGATATAACACACATGGACCCTCTTGGAATGATTGGAGACCTTTGGAGTGGCTCAGATGGATCCTTGGATTGCTCAGATCACAAACCCTAGATGCAGATGAACTTGAACTATGCAGATGAAACAAATATGCAATATGAGATGATATGCTTAAACTTATGCAAACATGAAGGATCACAAGCCATGGTGTGAACTTAGTGAGGGCAAATTTGGGGTGTTTACACCTATCACGCACGTCAGATTCGTGGGTAACGATCAGGTTGTCCTTAGTGGTGTAGTCGACGAGATCCAAAGTGTGGTTGTCACCGTGTTCGCCAGCCATGCTGGAAGGGCGAAGAGTGAATGAACTTTGATCTTCTGATGTTGAAGAAGAGGAGAGCTAGATTCCCATAGACGGAGCCACTGATCTTACCTGATCAGAAGGGTCTTCCTGGTGTTGGGTTGCGAACGTAACGGTTGATAGAAAGAAGGTGGGGGTGTACCTATAAGGCACTCCGATGCTTAAGTGAGTACTTGTACAATAGAATAATAGTAAAAGGTTCAGAATACCTGACCCTCTAATGAAAGAGGGTATATATAGTGTGCCCCAGCACTGGACCAAGATCCTTCATTGGCCTAGATCAGCTAGGCCCAAGGGAGGACTGCCAAGGGACGCGTAGGAGCATGTAAGACCTAGCATGTGGTCTTGCCCTTTGTCAGCTACCCATATGTCTTAGGAGATAATAGTGGGCAGTTAGATGACGTGTCAAACATGGGGGAGATGTAGGATCCCCTACTTCCAGCTAGTGGGTCTTGGGTGTGTCCGACGATATAAACCTTATTCCCGTCAGGTTGGGCCTCTGCCCGACTGATTAGTTATCTGTCCGACGTAGCTTTAGAGGCCCAGTCCGGAACAACTTTTAATATCAAGATGAACAAGAAATAATATTTGCATATTATGATACAAATATAATATGCGATAAATCATTTTAAATATAATAAATTCTTGCATAAATAAAATTATACAATTTAAACATGTCCTTGATATTTTCAAAATGTTATTTACATCATTTTATGTTACCAATACATGCAATATACATTCAAATTCATGATTTTTTTCACCAAATCATTTTATCCAAAATTAATGCATTATTAATTAAAACAAATTACTTGCACTAAAGAAAAATTTTTAACATACATTTTACATTCAAGTTTATAAGATAAACTAAACATATTCATCATTTTTCATTTCACATATTTGAATAGTTTATAAATCATGCATGTATAAATTTAATATCACATGTTAAACTTAACATTAATACACGTTATTTTCATCATATAATACTATACATGGATTTAAAAGATTATACGAATATGTATTAATTTAATAGAATTATTATGTACCTTTTACCATGGTTATGAATAAGAAAACGTGAATCCATTTCTTCATCAAAGTTGCAACCATAAATTAATCACAAAAAATCATAAATCGAACCTAAAGATTATTAGATCTTGTGTTGGGGGTCTGCTGCAAAACTTGAATATGAAGATGAAGATGTTATGATGAAAGATGAATAAAATAAATTCCAAAGCGCGTGTTTACACTAAGCTTTAAGTTCGATTCGCCCCACCAATCTAGGAAAATTGGATGCAAATGGGTTAATCGACGAATCCCCTTCAAGATACTTTGGAAACCTAAACATGAATCGCATATTCACATTAAGCATATCGATCGACGATATTTTACAGAATAAAATTCTCTCATTTATTCTTGTGCACTAGAAAAATAAAAGACGACATAGATATAATTTTTGGCACTTGAATCAAGTCATTTTATTTGTGTGTTTTATTCCTAACAAGTATCTTGATTTATAGAAACAACTTGTACCAATTGGTGAGAAGAAAATCTTTTCATGAAAAATTGTGTTAGTATAGTGGTGACACCTTTTGACCACACACCCAATCACTATAAGGTTATTTGATTCCAAATAGTTGCAACTTTTGGCCATATTTATTAATGATAATTTAACAAATAATTCATCAAATTAATTAAATCATTAATATTTATCAATTTAATATTTTGGAAATTTATCCAACATTACATCCTTCTCAAAACCAGAATCAAATAAAGAAAGAGAAAGAGTGGACGGGTAGCAAGGGAAAGGAAGAAAAGAGAAAGCTTGATCATGTGGATAATTTCCTTGCATGTGAGAAAATCTTGACCAGTTGAAGAATAATCAAGGGTATCATACAAAGAATTCTTATCATCCATCTCCATCTTCTTCTAAAACTTGGGTTTCATCAAAGCAAGGTGGGATTCCTTTAGGTTTGAATTGTGATTGATGTGTGTGAGAATTGATTGATAACATGTATTTTGTGTTTTGTTTATGAATGCATATGGATATGATTTCTATGGTAATTGGACTAATTGTAGATGAGAAATCATAAGTTTGAAAGTGCATGGGGATTTTTACAGCTATAAAGAATGATTTCGAACCACACTTTGCAACTTTTGGGCATTTTATGACCATATTCTATAGTTACGGGGCCATTTATGATTGTAAACGAGCATACAGATGGGCCGTAAATCTCATTTTTTCAATGGTGGAAAATAATAGATATTTTTACGCCCGTAAGCCATAATTATGGGCACGAATAATACACATTGATTGAAATTTGGTTAATTATGTATTTGATATATCTTGAGTTTGGTAATTCCAGTGAGAGACAATCATTTACGTCAAAAAGCAAATTTGGGTTGTGGGGTAACCTGAGTTTCGGCCTGTTTCGGATAATGTTGTTGTTGTTTCGGGGATGTTATATCAGCAAAATCAGCTGGCAATAGCGCTGATGGAGGTATTCGATGGACGTCGAGGGTTGTCCAGATGTTTCGTGGTCTTTTGCTGCCAACGGGGGTTTTCGGCCAGTTTTGCATACACTTGGCTCAAGAAGCATGCGGCGGTGGGGCAGCAGCCTGCGACATTGGACGATGCTTTGCGGACAGTTTTTCGTCTTCTTTGGAATGCACCAATTCCATCTAAGGTCCTGGTCTTTGGGTGGTGAGTGCTTCACAACAAAATTCCGACGTGGAGTCTTTTGCGTAGGAGTGAGGTTATTACCAACGTTCATGAATTGGTACGTCCATTTTGTTTTAGGCACAATGAATCAGTTGAACACCTACTGTTTCACTGCACCAAATCAGTTTTGATTTGAAATTTTGTTTGCAAGTGGGTTGGTATAGGAGAAATATATATTGGGAATATTCTTAGGCATCTTAATATTTGGATTGCTAGTTTAGGGGTGAAGAAAATAGAGATAAAAAAGACGGTCGGTTTATGGATGATTATATGTTGGATTTTGTGGTTTTCCAGGAACAAAATTATGTTCAAGGAAGAGTTTTGAGATTTTGATACGATCACGTCTATAATTATTATTTTTTATGGTGGTGGATAGGCAAGAAACATATGAATGTAAATATTTATAATTAATTTGAATGGTCAAATATTTCTTGTGAATTTTTGTAGGCTTTTATAACTTTGGTGCCTAGAGTTTTTTTATATGGGTTTGGATACCCATTTGTATCCATAATTAATATATTTTTACTTATTAACAAAATAGAACTATCCTATGAAATAGTAATATAATGCTTTTGTTTGTTTATTGTTGATGATCAATAAATTGAATGTTTGATAAGCTAAGGATCACAACTAAATTATGTCATTAATCATGTTATACTAATAGAAAATCCTGGAAACCTAGATGAATCACGAGATAGCGAGAGTGCATAACATTGGTTCCGAGAAGGGATCAATTGTGATAAAAGTAAGGGATGTCGAGACTTTCTGCACGAGCCTGATATTGAGATATTGGGATAGACTAGTGTTTGACGAATTTGATTGACTCTATTTCTAGCAATACGACTAGGGACATTTGGGAATGGAAGTTGGAGTTTGATAAAAAGTTTTCGATGAGGTCTCTCTATGCTTATGTCAATTCCGCATTACCGGGTATGGTGTTATCTCCCGCAAATTCTTTGCTTATTCAAGTTATTTGGCGAACTCGTATTCCTACGAGAGTCAAATTGTTTGCTTGGAGAATGACTCTCGACAGGTTGTCCACTCGTTTAAACCTTGCATTAAGAGGCATTGTGACTTTTTCGTATGACAAAGTTTGTGCTCTTTGCTTCAACGATGAGGAAGACGTCACGCACTTATTCTTAACTTGTTTTAAATCTCAGTAGGTTTGGCAAAAGGTTTTTGATTGGATTGGTATTCTCATGATCATTACGGATAATCTTACGAATCATGCTCTTCTTTGGTTTTTAGCTTTGATAGATAGAAGTAAGGAAGACATTTCTTGTTTCGTTTGGTTTATATCGGTTTGGTGCATATGGATTTCCAAGAACAACAATATGTTTAATAATGAAGTTTGCAATGCCGATATGATTTTTAACCGTATAGTTTCTATTTTTTAGAGATGGCTAGAATTAGGAAGTAGGAGATGTAATTCCTTCTAGAGAGTTTGTAATTCCTTCTAGAGAGTTTTTTTTTTAATTCCTTCTAGAGAGTTTTTTTTTATCTTTTTTTATTGGTGTTTGTATATGGTTTGAGAACCCATTTTTCTCCCTTTAATACAATTTACTTATATATATAAAAAAAGGTAATTAAATATATCATTCATAAATTTTGAAGAGTTTTGGATTTAAGAAAAGATGTAGTCTAATGGAAGAACAAAACAACAAATACATATATGGTCCCAACACTATGAAAGTTTATAGCAAGTTCCAATATAACTCATATACCCTTAAATTTCCTTGTTACAAATATTTAGTTTATTAGTATGAACCAAAAACTAGCAATTTTTCAAATTACAACCTAGTGTTATTGGTATGAATTTTCATTATCTATATATAAAGAATCTTTGCTTAATTAATAATTATTTGATGAATGTAGAAACTTTATTTTATAAACAACTCTGTGGTTGAACTAAACCCAATGCAGCCCCAGCAGCATGGTTACAAGATGCTTGAGCAATTTGATTTTTGTAAGTAAGTTTAACATCCTTCATTTTTATTCCATTGCATGGAAACTTTGAACTACAATCAAACTTGACAGCTACTTGTGTTGCTGATGTTCCATGAATGTGTTGGTAGGTTACATCACTGATTTTAATTCCAGACGCCTGGCCGGGGCAGTTTTTGTTGTTTGGGCAGTAATTCTGGTCAATGACAATTGGGTTTTGGACATTAATCATAGTTGCATCTTGGAAATAAATGTTCCTAACAAATCCATTGCTAGCTCTACCCCATGATTTTATTCTAACACCATTCTGAGTTCCTGTGAATGTAACTGTTTTAACTGTCACATTTTGTACACCTGCTTCATTTAATTCCCATCCTAAGCTTCCAATGCTGTCATCATTAGTATCAAACAAAGCATTAGTATAGTCATCACATTTCACATCTAATGTTTTATATCAGAGAGATTTGTTACCTTATTCCATGTCCCGGTCCACATTCAATGTTTTCAATCCACAGGTTATTGGTTCCAGGTCCGATGGAGATACAATCATCACCGGTGCGAATTTTGGAGTGAATGATGGTGACATGGGAGGACATTTGGATATGGATGCCGTCGGTGTTAGGGCTGTTTGCGGGCGCCAGGATGTTTACATCTTGTGTTTTTACATTTTGGCATCCATTAAACTTTATGTGGAACATTTGACTATTTATAGATGTCAATCCAGATATCATAATGTTTTTTGAGCCAATGAATTGCAGCGTCTGAAAACATGACAAAACAAAATGAACCTCTATCTATCTTCAAATAAGTAGACTTCTTTTAAATTAATTATTAATAAAACATTACCGTGGCTCCAATTGGGCAATTGTTTTTGTTAGAATTTTTACAGTTCCACAAAGCAGTACCCTGGCCATCGAGCACACCGCCGCGAATAGAAACTCCGTCAACATGTTGAAAGCTCAACCATGTATCGGCGACACGGTATTTAGAAGAAGCAATCAAAGTACCATCAATGGTTATGGAAATAGCTTTGTTAGCACAATTTCCAGTAAACGTTAGAGTTCCAAGTAAGAATTTTCCTTGTGGAACGTAAATTGCAGCGGGATATAGCGATGAACATGCGTTAGTCCAAGCATTGAGGAATGGTTTAGTGGAATCGGTAATTCCGTCTGGTTTGGCTCCGAAATTGACAACATTGTATGTGGATGATTTAACAGTAGAGAAATTGAAAGAACAAGATAGTGTGATAATGAGGAAGAGAAAAGGAAGAGGATGATAATTGTTTGACATATTGTTGAAGAAATTGAAAGAGAGAGATGTATTAGAGAAGAAGTTGGAAGATGGAGTGGTAGAAGTGGTGAAGGTAGTGGGAATGTAACGGTTTATGATTGAGGAGAGTATTTATAGCTATAATTACTACAAACTGAATAGTTTATGTTAGTTTTATCAACAGCAGTACAAGATATAGAAAGTGAAAAATGGATTCAAGTTTAGAGCGAAAAATGTTAGAAAATTTGGAAATGGCATTTGCGTGTGCCCTTGGTTTCTTGGTTAATTATCCATGAACTAATTTGGTATATTACTAGTACTGTTTTAATATGCAATGCATGGATAAAATACTAAACAATGGCCACATGGGCTATATATACCTATATCTCTTTTTCTTTCTCATATAACACGTGGGTAATTCCACAATCAAATTTTACTTTCTATTGTCAAATTTTTTATACCTAACACATTTTAGATAGCATTACTAGATACATTATAACATATTTTAGATAACACTAGAAAATTGGTATAACATCTTCTATTAAATCAACTTGATTAATAATTGTGTAGAAATATCAAAGTAGAAAATTGGTATAACATCTTCTATTAAATCAACTTGACTGATAATTGGTATAACATTTTAAGGCTTAATTGAATTGTGATTTTCTTTTTTAGTCGAATATCGGTTCGTTCTCTTTTTCTGTAAGCAGGTTCGAGAACGATTTGTTTTCGCTTTATATATTATTTTGCTTATTGAAAAAATGATCAAGCAATGTACAAACATGTCTTAAGATGTCTAAGATGGCATACAAGAGCATGGAATGTCATGGCAAGTTCACATGATGAAGGCATACAAAGATGAATGCAAATGAACATAGAAAATTAGGGTTTTATGAATGTATGAGATGCACATGACCAAAACAGAAGCATACATCATGATAAAAATTTGAAAATGAACTCAAACAAACCCTAAACACACACAAGATCACTCCCCAAAGATGGAGGTCAGAAGCTAAACCTAAAGGAAGTTATAAATTTTCTAAGTTAACTAGGGTTTTTTGGGTGATTCTTCATGAAAAATGCAAAACAATTTGAAAATGCAATGCAAAATTATGAGTTAAATAATCTAGATAGTAGATGCAAAGTATGAAACAATGTAAAAAGAACCAAATGCAAACTCATCATGGTTGATCAGAAATGATTTTTTCAAGTTAGGGTTAGAAAAATGTGAATTTTATAAACCCTAATTCAAAGAAAATTGTGAAAACATGATCAAACCTAAAAAGAAATTTGTGTGATGGGTTTGTAAATTGTTCTTAATGTATGAGAATGTTTCATGATTTTTTTTTTGTGATTTTTAAATACCTAAAAGTATTTTTAATTAATTAAAATGAATGAATGAATTAAATAATATATTTAAATGATTTAAAAATATATTTTTAATTCAAAAATTAAAAATACAAATATTTTTGGTTTCTGAAAAATATTTGAAATAAAAATGCAAAAGATGATGATTTTATAAGTTAATTTACTATTTTAAATAAATGTGTGAAAAGAAATATGAAATAAATAAAAATAAAATAAAAAAATATGCAAAAGGAGAGGCTGGAATCTAAAGTTGAGAAGATCAGTGGTCCAGATGAGAAGTCCACGTGACTTAGGGTATGTGCATCTAAGGCTTGGGATACAAAACTGAGATACGCGTGTGATCGTGTGGCTGGGATCAAACATGAGCTAATTAACTTAATTTATATTAATTAAACATGAGCTAGGGTTAAGTGACTCAATCTGGACCATCCGTGCGTGTAATTAGAAACAGATCCAAGGGCTGACATTGCATCTAGGGAATAAAACAGGATTAGGGCTAATCAAACTCAGGCGACCGGAGGTGAACTCCGGTCGTCTTCTTCGGCGGGCTCCTCACCCCATCTCCCTCAAAACGCCACCCCAAGCTCCCAAAACCTCCAGAATCAATCATTAAACACCATAGAACATGAATCCAGCAACAAAAACAATTTATCATGCACATACAAAGAGAATCGAATCAAACAAGTTTTAGGGTTAAACTTTCAGAAGCTTCATACATTCTCATTTCTCAACCATTTTAAAAAATAAACATATCACAATGACCAACATATCATGTAGAATCAATTTGTAACCTAGAAAACAAGTTCTGGAAAAATGTTTTTGGATGGTTACCTGAGCTGGAGCTTTGCAACTTTGAGCTTTCTGGACCTCTTCCTTGTGCAAACTCACTCCACTTGATCCCCTGAGGCTTATGGAAGGCTTGAATGGAGTTTAAATGGTCTAGTTTGTGAGATACATTTCTAGTTTGGCAGAAATCGTGTTTTTGCTTGAGTGGCTTTTAGGGCAAAATGGAGGGTGCTTTGTGTTCTATGGATGATTTTGAGTTGATTGGTGGAAAAATATTTAAAGTTTGAGGCTTTTGCAGTGAGATTAGAAGAGATGAATGTTTGGAGGATTTTTGGCAATCTCAATGTATGGATGGTTTCAGCCTTGATTGTTTTGTTCTTTGTGCTCTTTAGGGTTAGTATAAGTCATTGTGATTGGCCAGAGAGTTGTTGTGGCACAGGATGATTGGTATGGTGTGTTTTACAAAAAGTCAAAGTTTATGTCATAGAGAGCATGGTTGTGGTAAGAGGTGATCTAAAGGATGGATTAACCTCAGCTGAGTTTGTGGAGGACCTTTAGATTGAGTTTGAGGATCTGTACCACTTGATTCATGAGATAGCAAGACTTTTGCATTTTTGCCTCTTTGAAAATTTCTTGAAACATTAGCCATGAAACTTGTGAAGCAAGGCATGAATTTGGTCCAAATATGTTGCATGATCATGTTATGGTACTTATAAGTGGATTAGAGGTCATTAGAAGCCTTGGAAATCAAATTTGCAAAATTCCCTCTTTGGCACATACTTGAAAATTATGTGATTTTTGCCAACTTTGAATCATCATAACTTGAGTTCTAGGATGAATCAAGAGGAGTTCTTATACTTTTTTAAAATGGGAAGATACAATCTACAACTTTTATGTTCAAAATTTTTTCATTTGAAGCCTTTTTGATCAAGAAAGAGGAGGTTCAAAATCTTTCCCAAAATGGAAAGTTTTCATTACAAGTCATGTCCAAAAATGGAAAGCTTGCAAATGGCTTGAAATTCTTCAATCTTGTGAACTTATAACCACTTCTAAGATCAAATAAATATCATGGAACCTCAAGATGATGAGAGTGACCCTTTGGTACCATTGGTGGTGGCCTCAGATGCCCTGATTCTGACTTTTCTTGCACAATAAGTTACTAGTTGATCAGATAACTTCCACAATGAATTTCTTCATAAAATTTGGTACACATGATCCTTATAACATATTAAGACCAATGGAATTCCACAATCAAATTTTACTTTCTATTGTCAACTTTTTTATACCTAACACATTTTAGATAGCATTACTAGATACATTATAACATATTTTAGATAACATCTTCTATTAAATCAACTTCACTAATAATTGTGTAGAAATATCAAAAGTAGAAAATTTGTACAACATCTTCTATTAAATCAACCTGACTGATAATTGGTATAACATCTTAAGGCTTAATTGGATTGTAATTTTTTTTTAACCGAATATCGGTTCGTTTTTTTTTTTTGTAAGCAGGTTCAAGAACCATTCGTTCTCGCTTTATATATTATCTTGTTTATTGAAAAAAATATTTGAACCAACAATATCATATATATTCACCTTTAAAGGATAAATTATAGCCACTAAACTACTAAAAAAATGTTGTCTAACATAATTTCTTTTATTTTTAAATTGACATTAAATTCTTTAAATTAATATCTAATTTATAGAGATTGTGTTGCCGTGAAAAATTCTTGCATTTTCTAGTATTTTTGTTATTCATTCCCCCTCCAATCATAATGGATCTTTAGGATATTGTTTTAGGGAATTGTTAGGAGTTGCTTTAGTGTTCGTTCATGTATCTTCGACATCTTTCGACACGCGTGTTGCTCGTTTCTGATTTTTGGCATAATTGGTATTAGTGTTCATGGTGTGTTGTGAATGTTGTTCTCATGTTTGAATATCATTTTTGGCCTAATAATAATTGATTAAAGTGCTATTTTGTGTTGCTTGCATTGTTCGACGTACTTTCGAACACTCATGTGCATAATTGAGTTTGTTGCATTTTGTTTGATAAATGTGCATAATCCATGCATGTGTGCACACTAGGGGTGGCAAAACGGCTCACCCGCCTCGCCCTGTGTTTGCCCCGCCTAAAACCCACCAAAAAAATAGCGGGGTAGGTATGTCCATCAAATTGAAATGGGCATAAAAGTCTAGCCCACCTTCTTATACTAGTTATTTTCTATTAAAAAAAATCTAGCAAACATTAACTTATACTTGTTATTTTCTATAAAATAAAATAAATTAGAGATTTATATTCTCTTATATAAGGTTTCTACATCTCTCTACAAGATTTCATTTCTCTCTAAGGCTCTATTAGTTATTCAGTCTCTAAGTCCCTCCTAGTTGGACTGGCAAATAATTCTTACAAGTTTCAGTTTCCATCTTGTACATAACGAGTCACCCTTAAGTCATCGCTTCTATAACTAGAAGCAACGACTTGGGGGGCTCCTGTTCCGGACTGGCCCAATGACTAGGCATGACCCAATCCACTCCTACATTCAGGACGGCCCAATAGCCAAATGTTAAAGGGACCCACTGGCTTTATGCCCCTCAGCCAAGGAGGACTTGTCGACCACGATTACACGTGGTCGGATTCCTCTACTCCTTTCAGACTTCTGCCCGACACTCGGAGAAGTCACCCAGATTCAACCAAAGGCGTCTCTTGCTCAGTCCATCCCTGCCCGAAGGACGTCCCATCCGAGCAGATTGCTCTCTCCAACTGCTAGTTTCTAACAGTTACCTATTTTCAAGGGATCCGCGATTCTGACCCAAAATAGGGAAACCATCTCCCTTAAGAGGGTCAGGTATCCAATATTCACTTTTAACTCACTTTACTCGTACTTGCTCATTCTTTTGCCGAGTCTTACTTTGGCATTAGAGGGTCTTGCAGGTACACCCCTCGTCTCTCCTCGACGACCGAGCATCATCACCAACGTTCGTGGCCCACCTCAGATTCTGATCTCCAGGAACGATCAAATAACTTTAAATGTGATTTTTTCTTCTTGTTTTTTTATAAGCGATAATTTTATTCAATAATCCACAAAACATCAATGAGAAAAACTCCAACTTGGAGAAGTAAACCAATCAAAAAAGTTACAATTTAGATGATTTTTGCAATCTGAAACTGCCAATTTCTATAAAAAAAAAATCTAAAATAGTATAAATTATAGATTTATATTCTCTCATATAAATTATAGATAAAATAACCATCCATAATATCAATGGATCAGTTTGAGCAAATCCACTAATTTTCGAGTTGGGTAGTGGATAGCCCAATTTTTGTTTATTAATGTTAAATAATTAAATGATGAATCATCATATTTTTTATAAAAACTATTCAGCAATTTTAATTTCTTAAATAAAATTAGATAACTAAATTTTAATTATTTTTAGCATCATAAAATAATAAATGATAACATCAACTAATAAAAATTATCATAAAATACTAGAAATAAATTAAAGTTGTATGAGATAAAATGGTATTAGTATCAAAATGAAATATTCTAAATTAGTTAAAATTATAGTTCACTAAAATAGTAAAGGTTCAAAAGACAAAAATTATAACAATTAAGTTAAATTATAAAAATTGTAATAATACATGTTTGATTAGTTTTATGGAATTTTTTTGGACGGATTTGATCGGATTTTGTAGGTTGATTCAACCTATGTACACCCCTAGATGTATGAATTCTCTCATTTATATAATGTTCAATTTTTCTTTTTCTAATCAATATTAAACTACTTTCTCACGCTTGATTCTCAACAATTTAGCCTCTGAACTGAATCATTTGTATCGTTAATTTTCTAGCAAACATTAACTTATACTAGTTATTTTCTATAAAAAAATTAATTCTAAAATAGTATAAATTAGAGATTTATATTCTCTTATATATGGTTTCTACATCTCTCTACAAGATTTCATTTCTCTCTAAGGCTCTATTAGTTATTCAGGCCCTAATTTTTCTCTATATCTTCTCTCATCTTATTTGTTTCTACTTGAGAATGATGCAACTCAATAATTTATAATGTAGGGAGGGTCTTTTATAGGTTAAAGGATGTTACTTTAATTAGTGTCAAGGCAAATTCAATATAGAGCATGATGTATTGCATTCTCTTAAAACTAAATACGTAATGCTATATCACATGTTTTTCTTTGTGTTGGTGGGAGTAGAAATATATCACATGGGATTTCTTCTTACAATAACTAAAACGAGATGCATGAACTATGCTTTCTTGCCTACTTTCACTGTGACTGTCACACTATGCCGCAAAATTATTTTTTCTTGCTGAAATATTCCACAAATTTCATCCAAACTTCTTATATAGCTTGCTGATAAAGTTTACGAGAAAGAAGCTCAACATAATCTTTATTGTTGAAGTTAAGATGCTAAAATGGATATATTAAATCAATTTAAATTGGATTTTAATGGATGGATAGAAGATAAAGAGACTAGATTAAAAAATATGAAAAGACAATAAATTTACATATAAATAAATAGAACGGATTTATTACTAAAGAGTTAAATACAATATATTACACTTTATTGGGTTAACTTATTTTAAGAAGTTATAATCTAATACTATACAAGGATGAATTTGAAGTCAATTCAACATTTTATAGTGGTATAATTAATCCTCGAATCTTTTAATTTAATTTAATATTCTGTTTTATAGTCTCTAAAAAACAGAATTTTTTTTTATAATAATCTAGTTAGATAAAAAAAAATTTAAAATAACCTACTTTTCAAAAAAAAAATCAAAATAACCTACTTTCTACACATAGTCAACATGTGATTCAGCGAAAGTGTGTGTTTTATATATCAATTCGTCAATTGGTATGACTAATGTCATGCAGATTCTCATGCATTCAACAAACCAATTGGCGAATGTGTGTATTTTTTTGACCAATTCGCCAATTGGTATGGTGAACATGTTTGAATGCTTTGATTTGTGAATTTTTCTCTATAAATACAAACAACTTATGTCATTCATTCTTTACCTTTCAAACTCTCTCTCATAAATTTTGTTCAAATCCTCTCTCATAAATTTTGTTCATCTCCTCTCTCTCATAACATGGCTTCTCCTCGTCCATCTAATTTTGCATCGACACCATCATCTTCAACAGCAGAAGAACCGCTTCCAAAGTTTGAAATGCGGAAGAAAAATGCTTTGGTGTTTTTCTCAGCAACAAAGCCTCCGATAAAGATGCTGCTCTGGAACACGCAAACTCTAGAACACTTGCACAGAGAATTAAACCGCTGGTTAGAAGGAGAAATCGGACCTAAAGAAAAGATCCTTAAAATTGAGAAGCAGGTTGTGGAGTATGGTGTGATGAAATGGAAAAAAGTGGTCAATGAATGTTGGTGTTCTTATGATGATGTTAGGTTGAGATGAAGTTGTCTTGATGGTTTTAATAGGTCATGCTTGAAATTATGTATTTTCTTGTTTTACTTATGTACGCCATGCTTGAAATTAAGTATTTTCTTGTTTTGTTTATGTATGTTCGTGTTTGTGGTTGTATGATTTTACTGATATGAATGAAATGAACTAGGCTTCCATTTTAAATAAATACAGTTACAATGGTTTAATTTATGATGTTGAGCTTAGTCCAACGTTGGGACATTTTTTACGATTGTGACCGGGCTGACGACATGAACTGCATAGTCTCACCATCTTATTCGCCGTATCCATTTCGGTGCGAATATGCGTGTTGTTAGGACGCCCATTTTTCTTTCTTCGCATGTTCTCGTTGTGCCAGACTATTTTCCTATTGTAGGTGGGCCAGTAGTCCTCATTTGCAACTACCGGAAAGCTTTTGTTGTAGACGTTGCAAAGATTGTGCACTTGATAAACAGGGGGTAGTAAGCCTGAAGGGTCCAGTCGAACATTTGAACATGCCGCAATGACATGGGAGCAAGGCATGCGAAAGGCTTGAAATTTTCCGCAGTCGCACCAATTGTTATCAAGTTCTACCCGATAGGATCCCCTCGGTCTCCCTTCGTTGTGATCCATGATCTCAGCAACATTGAAATGTCCCTTATTGTAGTTAAACATTGTGACCACATGTTGTCGCTCCCGGGATTTTCATCCTAGTACAAACGCGAAAGTGGCGCGGAAAGGTTAGAGTCGCCAGCCAGACATTTTTATCCCGAAAGAAAGGGAAAGGTAATGTTGCACAAACCTGAGGAAGAAGGAAAGGACAAGGTCCTGCGAACCAAAGATCTGGGTTCGGGAGTCGGTTACGACCTGGGAAGGTATTAGCACCCCAGATCGTCCGTCGTACCCGACGGGATCCACGCTTGCTTATTTTGTTTCAAAGGGTAAAATAAAGAATGCTGCTGAATAAAACTGCTACTGGAACTGGAATGGAAATGAGAAAGGAACTGGAAATGAAAACTAAACTAAAGAATGGGGAAAATGTAGGGAAAATAAAGAATGTGCTCGAACGGGCCCTACCCCGCTGCCTACGTACCTCATCGGGATAATGAGGATCAGAGTCGACGTAGTTCGCCTAACTAGGGGTAACAAAGGAAAATTGCTTGTGAATTAAAGCTTGAACTACCTATGCCATTGCTCAGGTGTTGCAAACTCGGACGACGAGTGCGTAACCGTCTTGCAAGATGACAAGTAGGAGCAAGTTCGCGTACGGAGCGAAGGAGATGAGAAAAGAATTCCCGAAGGAAAGACGCTTATTGTTTGTTTGTGTTTTTTAGAAAGCTTTTAGGAGTGTGTCACAAGGAAGTGAACTCAAGCTCTTTTCCATGGAATGTGTACTTGTCACTACATTCCAAGAGGGAATAATAGAACAAGCACATTCAAGTAAGGAGAAGATCCCCAAAACTTGAACCCAAAGACTAGGGCTTAGGCTCACTAACTTGTTTACTTATTAGGTGTTTTGATTATTCACATGAAGAAGTGTTTTTTAGCTTTTCTTTTATGAAGAAGATACCTTGATCAGACTTGTGCATCACAAGGTAAACATGTACTATCCCAAGATGGGAAGACTACAAGCATACCTCATGGAATAAGGCTATGGATCAATGTATCATTTCAGATTTATTAAAGTGTTTTTTAGAGTTATGAGATGAGAAGAGAAAAAGAACCAAAAGGATCACAAAAGGACAAAATCCTAAAAGGGGGACTAAAACAATCCTAAGTTATTTATCATATACAAAAGGGAGATCATATGGTTAATGAGGTATTCTAATCCTAAGAAAGAAAAGAAAAGAAGAAAATAGAACTTAGAAATCAACTTACTTCCTAAGGAAGGTAAGTTGTTTCTAAAGAAAGGGAAAACCTATAAGCAAGCACCAAGTGTTAAGGCAAAGACAATTAAAATGCATAAGAGATAGGAATGAAGTGAGACTTACCTCAATCTTCCCCCCTACAAAACAAAAGTTAGCATGACAATGCATATTGAAAGTAAAATCAAAGCATGAAAGCGATTAAGTACCATAAACGTCCTAGAATGGAACTAGGGTTCAAAATAAGACCTAAGTCTAAAGGTGAAGGTACCTAAAGGTTACATGACTTCTAAAGTCAGTAGCTACATGATATAGGTCCCTAAGGATTCTAGGATACCTCACAAGATCAAACTATGTCAAACTATGTACAAAAAGTTCACCTAAGTTCACCTAAATGCAAATTAGGACTCATGGATGAAATATGAATGCATATGGCTTACAAGCATGAATGAATACATGAAATGAACATAAAAGTCAGTAGTGAATGCTTATGAATGAATATGAATGAATATACAATCATGGATGCAATGGATTAGGCATATGGAGCAATGAGAAGAAGATATGAGAAGAAACGAACAAAAATCGCATAAGATCGCACATGATGAAAACTAAGGAAGAATGGCATGTGAATATGCATGAAATGATTATGGGTCAGTAGCATACAAGGCATGAGATGCAATTAGAATGCATGAATAGGAATTAATGATTTCCACATAATTAATGTTATTATTTAGAGGAGAAGAAAAACTAGTTTAGGTTAAAGTTAGTTCACATAAGTATGCACTTTAAAGCACCAAAACAAACCAAATGAGTATGGTTCAAAAAATGACCTATGGATGGAATTAAAGACATACAAATGACCTATAATCAACTCCTAAAAGCTACCAAAAAGTATTCCAAGCAAATGGCATGAATGCCTTCTTAACACTTAGGTTATGCGACACATAAACACATGAATCAACCTAGGATCTAGGTGACATGGAAAAATAGCAAAAAGCCTTTAAAAATTATGAAATTAAATCCCTGGAATGATATAGTGATTATCTTACATGGTACAAAAGGATTCTACAAAATTATGCACCAAAGTTCCAAAACAAACTCCTTTATTAGCAAGGTGACAAAGCGTGATCACCAAAAACAACTCCACAAAGTGGATCAAAAAGGGCACTAGAAATTATGAAAAAAATGCCTAATGAGAATCAAAATGTCACAAATTACAGTGATTAATCATACACAAAAAATAGGTCTCACACCTATGGGGAAAAATCAATTTCGGTCCCTTATGCCAAAACATTCCTTTTTGGGACAGCTTATGATCTAAATTCCAAATAAAATATTGAAACCACCCAAATCTGGAAACAAAAAATATGACAAATTAATTAAGAGGATGAGGATCAATCATGAATATTTCCAGAATTTTATCTCACCTAAAACTATTTTTAATAATTGCGACGAAATGGGCAAAAAAGTGGATTTTGAGGGAAAGTGAAAGGAATCGATCCTAATGGTTCGTAACCTAATCCCTAAACTCCGAAATCGATACATATCAATATATATCACAAATAAATCCAATGCCTCAGGTGGGAGGGCTCAATATGCACCTTAAGTTATATGATCCTAAGTCGCATACAACTAGAATGATGCATTAAAGTAGAGAATCGAGATTACTTACTTGGTCGAAGTGCCGATTCTTTCACATAAAAGAAATCCAAAAAACTTCAAGCCAAGCCTTGTAATCTCCCATGAGCAAAATAAATGCTCATCTTCCATAATTTCTTTGTGAAGATTCCCCATAATCGAAACAAAAACAACGGCACAAAATATCATTTGAATCCATAGGTATCCCACAAATAAAGTGGAATACCAACCAAACAACCGTCGTTAAGATCTTTGCGAGATCCTTGCATGAACTCAACAAACGCATTAGAAGCCAAAAAAGAGGTGCAACCGGAAGTTGCACCTATGCCTCACAACTCCAAATCAAGTAGAAATATGAATATACGAGTCATGGACATGCATTGAAATTTACGTTTCAAAACGGGGCAGCACTTATGCTCTAACATAAACAACATGCAAACTCAAACCGGAATCAAACAAATTTACATGCAATGAATGGCAAATGATCAACAAACATATATACAAGTCAAAACAAGGTCAATGCATCAAAATCGCACCAAACCGAACTTAAAAAGCCTTACAACGAAAAAACGCGTCAAAAATCACCGACTCGGAATTGAACGAAAATCGCATGGTAACTTGCAAACGTGCCAACGGATTCAAATATGCAATCGGATTTTGAAAATTCCGCTCGGAAGTGATACTTTTTGGCCAATTTCGTCGGCTGGCAGTAGTGAAATAGTCGGAAAAAATTGTCCGAAATCGACTAAAAAGTTCACCAATGGCTCCGGAATAATCAACAAAGTCAATTTACACTATTCACATTCGCGAAAACGCGCTACGGTTAGGAAGTTATGACCAAAACATATTCTCGACACGCGACACATGAACAACATTAACAATTAAGCTTCAACCTATCCTATTCCGAATTTACACAATGAAACAAGCATGAATTCAAAAGTCAAGCACTTCAATCAATATCAAGTCATAATAATTAGCTCTCTTAGGAATTTTGTCAAACACCTAACATTCACCGATTATTCTATGTCAACTTTACCAAGTCTTTTCAATCATGCACCACAACAATTATTAGGATAAATTAATCAAGAATCAATCAATAATAAAATTATGAATCAATGCACATAATCTCCACAAGATTAATTCAACTTCAAAATTCAATTCAAGAAACAATTCAACAATTATTCATGAATTAAAGTTTAAGAAGCTTACCGAATGAAGAATCAACGAAGAAATTGCGAATCCGAAGGAAGTGAGACGCGATCATGAACGGAGGAGAGGAGGAGAGGCCGCGCGGCTGCCGGTGGCGGAAGATGGTGGTCTTACGGTGGTGAAGTTGACCGGAGGTGGTGGTTCGTGGCGGCTCGGCTACCGGAAGCTTGATCGGAATTGTTGTGTTCTTGAGTTCTTGATGAAGTTGTTGTTGTGTTCTTGAGAAAGAATTGAGAGAATGAACTTTGATCCTTTAGAGAGAGTTTGTGAGAGTTTTTTGGTGTTTGTAAATTATGATTGAAGTTATGAGACAAATTGTGGGTCAAAAGAATATATAGTGGAGTGTAAAATGAAAGGCAAAAGGTAGAATTTCGGCTTAAGTGAAAATAACAATATCTTCGGCAAGAAATTTCGACTCTGAGCCTTCCACAATATCGTCCGCCTCTGAATCACGGTTGCAACACAAAAAGAACGGACGTCATACGATCAAAATCGGGTGCGATCGATACGTTTAAGCTGCAAGACGTCACTGAATAAGTTGTTTTTTCGGCTTATTTGGTGTCCGCCACTCGAAAATGTGACGAGGTCAACCTCTTCGGAGCATAATCTCGACTCGACTTTGTCAGCAAAGTTGTAGATCTATGAGTCAGTGACCTGGTGTTAAAATCTAAGCTCAACCGGACAAACGACGAGGGAGATATGAATTTTCTCGTGAAACCACTTTCAGCATTTTTCTTCGGTTCAGCACTTCAGTTTTGTGAAATAAACCAAAACGACAATCTTTGGAGCACCGTTCAAACTCGCATTTGTCTTTGAACTTGAAGAGGATAAAATTTTTGAACCAACGCTTCAAGAACGGGTGCAATCCGATGAAAATTGACCGAGTTATGAATTTTACAAAATCTGACAGACAATGCAGTGCATCAAAGAACCTTATTGGTAATTCGCATTTTCGAGATCCTTCCGCTTGGACCAAACCCAAACTGAATTCACATAATGAAGATAACATCTAAACGGAATTTTAGGCACCGAAAAAACATCAATTCGATGAACGAGCCAAGAGTTATGAATTTTTTAGTGTTCAAAACTCACCGGTTCGGCACTGTTTTTCACTATGTCGACTCTAAAGACTCGCACATTCTGAGATCTTCTTCAAAGAATTAGTTCTCGGCCAAAACCCAAAAGTTGGAAAGGATATCAAGATGGAACTTTTGGCATATGGATCTCTCAGACATGTTGACCCAATAAGAAGTTACAAACTCTTGAGTACCGCTAGCACAGTTAATCGGCGAAACCGAAATTTCAGAAACAAATAAATCCCGCCATTTTCCTTGATGAATTGGCCTCCGAGCCGAACACAAAAGTTGTAGAGAATAATGAAACGGTATAAACTATTGAGTTTCAAGCCAAAATGAGTTTCCGAGCATAAGTTACAACTTTTGCAAACTGCACCATAAAACTGATATTCTGCTTAAACTCCTTTGAATCAACCGAGAACTTTTGGTTTCTTCTAAGATTCTTGTGCACGTTCCGCATGAAAAAATAAAGGCCAGTCGCAGCCTGTGAAAGCTCAAATGGAGATGTATATTCATGTATGTTTATGATGCAATTGTGATCTAAATGCAATGCAGTGTATGAAAGGATATGCTAAATGGCATGAAAATGAGAGGGCAAATTTTGAGGTATTACAGCTGCCCCTATTCAATCATCTGTTAATCTGAAAAGGACGATAGCACGAGCTATCGACCATTCAAGATAAACTGTGATTGAATACCAAGAAGACCAGAAATTTGCACTCTAACTAAGAATGCACCGCCGGGAAATAAACCCAACCAAATGACGCTTTGGTGACTGAAGATGAGAAAAAGCAGACGAGTTTCTTCCAAGTTGAAACTGATATTTGGAATAAGAGTGCTAAGACAGACGAGTCTTCAAACAATCCTGTGACGCCAGGTGTTGGACAAACGAGTCCTCAAACATTGCAAGAACTTGTAACTGAGACAGACGAGCCTTCAAAAAAATCATGTGACGCCAGGAGCTGGACAGACGAGTCCTTAAACACTTCAAGCATATAAACTGAGACAGACGAGTCTTCAAAAAAAATCCTGTGATGCCAGGAGCTGGACAGACGAGTCCTTAAACACTTCAAGCATATAAACTGAGACAGACGAGTCTTCAAAAAAAATCCTGTGACACTAGGAGCTGGACAGACGAGTCCTTAAACACTTCAAGCATATAAATTGAGACAGGCGAGTCTTCAAAAAAAAATCCTGTGACGCCAGGAGCTGGACAGACGAGTCCTTAACACATGAGACAGACGAGTCTCCCTCGAATTTACCTGTTACGCCAGGACCGGAAATGCATTTAAGTCTGTGGGATAGACATGCAACCAAGGTAGACGAACCTTCTTCATATATTATCCGCAGATATATGGTACAAGACAGACGAGTCTTCTGATCAAACCTGTTACGCCAGGTGCAGCAACAACAATAATTGGTGCCTGAGACAGACGAGCCTCCTTCGGATTTACCTGTTACGCCAGGACCGGTAACCATTTCGACATTTAATTCCCACTGTCAGGATTCGAAACCTCTTCAATACAGACGAGTATTGGATGATCATCAAGATAACACAGACGAGTGCCATAAGTCAATGATACAGACGAGTATCAGACGATGATCTGAGAAACACAGACGAGCGTTTCAGACAATGATACAGACGAGTATCAGCCACTGGTATAGACGAATACCAGAAATTCAAATACAGACGAGCATTTGAAGTAGCAATACAGGAATACAGACGTAAGCTAGCACAGACGAGTGCTGGGGATGATACAGACGAGTATCCAAGCAAAGCAGACGAGCTTCAGAACACTAACGACTTCTGGGGGATAAAAGCAGACGAGCTTCATATAAACACAGACGAGCGCTGGACAATGGCAGACGAGCAACAGCAGAGAATACATATCAAGGCACAGATGAGTGCAACAAAGGATCCAATACCAAACACAGCCGAGTGTTGGGAGGTTGCAGACGAGCAACAACAAATATCATATCAGAACACAAATGAGTGTTGAGGAGTTGCGGACAAGCAACTATCATAACCAAACACAGACGAGTGTTGGAACATTGCAGACGAGCAATAACAAGGTAATCATAAACCACCGCTGGGGAAAGCAAACGAGCAATACCACAGAGCTAACACAGACGAGTGTTGAAAGATGCAGACGAGCAACAATAAAGCAGTAATATGTCCTTGCTGGGGAAAAACCTGCTTAGGGATAACACAAACGAGTGTTGACAAACGCAGACGAGCGGTAGACAAATGCCTGATTGGCAGCAAGAGATACAACTCTGCAGGGGAAGACAAGTCAGGAGGTTTGGACACTCAACTCTGACTGAGGTGATGAATATCTGGCTGTATCATCAAATACCTAAAAGTATGGCAACTTGGCTGGGAAATATTTCACGGACGGAGGTGAAAATCAAATATGAACTCTGTGGGGACAGGATCATCTTCGGACTTGGCTGGGGAATCAAAGGCATGGCACCGCTGAGGGAGCAAACTGCTGGGGAGGAATGACACCCCTTATACTGCTGAGAATTGCCCCTGTCTGAAGGGAAACTTCTGCTTGGGGATGATACCCACCTTCTGCTACCTTGCTGGGAGAAATTTCAGCTTCCACTTTACTGAGGATGATAGATAATGTCAATGATAAAGCTTCCCGCTGAAGATAAGAGCTCAAGTTGCCACTTGCTGGGATAAGAGATAAATCCTCTCATGTTGGGAATGAGAGATGTAAGGCGTCTCATGCTGGGGATAAGAGACGATGATATCCTTCTGCTCCAGAAGTAACCTTCCATTTGTCGCACTACTGGAGAAGGAATTGTCTAATGAGACTTGCTAAGGAATTCTAATCAATGAAGTCCGCCGACGAAATAACTCTTGAAGTACTGTGCCGACAATGGCTTTGCCCTTAGCCCTGGGTTGCTAGGTTGCCGACTAATCATGAGTGAACAATGATTCTTTGCAATTTTCAACTCGCCTCAGATTAAGGTCCATCGGAAGAAAATGTCTCAAGAGGATTTTACAGAAAACTGGCATACGAAATGCCTCAGTGTCTTCAAACTCTTGGAGAGATTCGTCGGATCTCGAAATAACTGCCCCAGACTGCATGGTCTATGAAAGAAATTTGCCTCACGAGTATTAATGAAAAACCTCATATCACCGTGAAATATTATGCCCCAGTATTTTGACCTTTGGATAGGTGCTTTGGATTTACCGTCTTCGGGAGAAAGTACTTCTCATGCTCTTAGGATGGCCTGCCCCGGTACAAGTCTTGAAGTGATCACCCCTGAATGACTGTGTTTTGAAGAAAACACCCATGCCAATTGTTCTTTGAGAGATTGGATCTCGAAGTAATTGCTCCAATTTGGTTGAAATTTGAATACATGCCTCAGACTAATGGCTCTTTGAGAGATTTGAATCTCGAAGTGATTGCCCCAGCTTGGTTAAACTTTGAAGAGATTGCTCGACATGATTTCCCCATATTAGTTGGCTCTTACCACGACTGTTGGGAAAGTCCCTACTCAATGGAGTTTTCTTGAAAAGTGCACCTCGATAGATTGTCCTTCGGAAGTTTCAGACTTCTCAACTTGGCAAGATTAAGCTTCTGGACTGAGATTCCATATGTAAACTTTTATGATGCCAAACAAATGTATGTAAGCAGAAAATGTTTATTTTAAGAATGAAAATTCTAATGCAACACACATGTTAATCTTGAAGTTTTACTGTAAAAAGATGTCTCCAACCTTTGTGAGTGAATCACTGGTTAAGATACGACATTGATTTTTGATGAATGAAAGCATGCACATGCAACACCAACAAAGAACTTTTAGCACAACTCATAGGAGTCAGGAACGCGATGTTGTGGTAGTACGCTCTCAAGATAACCCTGTTTCAGTTAGGACTTTTGAGGGTTGTATCGTGGCCTGGTTAACGGTTATAGAAACAAAGGATATAGGCTCGAAATTTATTTGTGCCCACCCATCTTCGTGATGTTCTCCATTCCTATGTTCAGCTAGCTTTCACAAGCGCTCACTTCTCAAAAAGGGTTTTGTGATGGTTGAGGAACCAATTACACTAACGGTTTAAGCACCAATCAAGTTGTTGTTTGGAGTCAGTCATCCCTTCGTCTTTCGTGTCTGTATCACACGACTTTGTTCTTGTTCAAGGATCTTTCTTTTGTAATCCTTTTCGTCTTTCGCTTTTGCATTATTTTGCTTATCCCTAACTTTTGCCTGGACTGATTCTTGTGAATCTTTGATTGTGAAGTCCAGCGGGATGCCCTAATTTTTGCCTAAGTCGCTTGTTTTCAAGTTTCGACTTAGCGGGCTTTCTCATTCATCATTTTTCAATTCTTTTTTTTGAACAAATCGTGTGACACTGTTTGTCTTGAATGCTTTGCGAGGGTCGTGACTGTCTCACTTCTTGGCTGTTAAGGAATAACCATTGTGGTCTCCGGTCTTTGGACCTCTTGATTGGGATAACCATTGTGGTTTCTGGTCATTAGACCTCTTGATTTGGTACAACGAAAGGTAATGGATCCTCAGATTTGCACTCCTTTTTGAAATTTGAATGCTCGGTCAAACTAACTGACGCCTACCCTGCCCCTGGGTTAAATGCAAGGGTTTTTTCATGCGAAAAGAAACTCCTACTTCAAGGCTCAAATGGGTTGGCGAAGGTTTATCTCCCTTATATCTCTGGTGTTTAGGATTTGAAACAATGCCTGTACATCATCAACATGGTCTTTCTCAAAAGCACACAATTAGAGATTTTTGCGTTTTCATTTCGTCATCCTCCTTAATAGAGTTTAAACACAATAGTTGGTATTGCAATGCACATACACAAAATCATGAGTGAATACGAATGGATTACTTCAAGAAAAACATGTGCATTTTATTATGGCTATCATTCAAAAACAAATAAGTTTCATGCATGCATATAAATGTTTAAACAAACAATATAAACTACAAATGAAAATGCAGTAAAGAAGCTGAACATTGCCGTCATTGAGGAGACTTGACTCCGTCTGGACTTATTGCTCCTGAAGATGCCTTTGCAAACTGGGAGACCCATTTGATGAGGAGATTTCAATATGAGAGAAGACCTTCTGGAATGATGACCTTTGAGTCGATCAAATTTTGCACTTTGTGCCTGAACGCATCACAGTTGTCAAATGGTATGCCTAAATGCCCTTGAACGGTACTTGCATCTAGCCTTTACATCATGGTTGCCATTATTGAGGAGGCTTGACTCCGTATGGACTTATTGCTCTTGGAAACTTTCAACAGTCAGAAATCTGGATATTCATATCATTACTGTCTTGGTGCCATACTCTCACTTTTACCTGGTGCGAATACAATAGTCTTTGGAATCAATCAAATTAGCGACCTTGTCTTTCCCTCTGCCCCTGAAAGACTTGCAATCTTCAATTAAAAGGCTAGGTGCCCCAGAATGGTAATCATACTTGGAATTGAAACCCCAAAGGAAGCTTTGTCGGAGATGATCCTGATGCGGCTAGCTCAACCAATTTGAATCTGAGCAAATGAGGAAACTTGTTGCGCGTACGACCTTGGAATATGATCAAACTTCTTCTCAAGCTGTTATGGACTTTACCTTATGCTCTGCCCCTAGGAATCTCTTGGAAAGCTAAAATTGGATGCCGACAAATGACATCTGGAGGGAAGAGCTTGATAAGTGAAGTTGATAAATAAGGTTGCTCGGAAAGATCTCAGGTGATCTCCTGCCTACGTATCTCCATTGACCAATAGAGAATCAGAGCAGCGTAGTTCCCCTCAATAGGGATGAAAATAGCTTTGTTCAGAATTTCCATAACCAAGCTCATCTGAGTCTTCATCTGGTTGACTTCCTGTTTCAGCAGTTTCTGGTTTTGAAATAAAGCTTATACCTCTGCCCTGAATGGCCTCAGCTGGGTCTTCCTTCGACTACCTCCGCCCGGAGTTGCTTCAAATATATACCTTGATGATTGTGATCCAAGTTGTCCATTCTGATGAGAAATCAAGTCAGGAAAAGAATTTGTCTCTGAACACCTGTCAAGAATGCAAGGATGTATGCAAATGCCATGTTCAATTATTTTTGAGGAATCTATCTGCTTTAATTCAAGTATTGATACAGAAAAATCCAACAACATGATTCAGATATGTGATCCTCGGAAATAAATGAACATGTATGCAGAAATGCTATGATGTCATGTATGCAACAGACGTGTGATCAATGGTGTGATGTTGGTGTTGAGCAGTGAACCAACTGTCTGTATAGAACCACAATAGCGGCACCATCTATGTATAGAACCCCATAACTGAGAACCCAATAACTGTAGAACTGGATCACATAATATAACAGTCACTGATGGTGTTGAAGTTGAACAACGAGCCAAGTGTCTGTAGAGAATCATAATAAAAGTCACAATATCAAGGTCACAATGGTAATCACAGTAACAATCTCTCTGAATAGAAATCTCGGATCTCAGAATCAAAGAACCATAGAACACTGAACAACACTGGCAAAGTGGGTATGTTGAAGTTTAGGGTTCCTGCAAACCTGTAAACCCCTCCCAATCTCACGGGTGTGCTACTCGGGTCAACCTCACAGACTCTCAAAGCCGAATAGCAATAATACATTCACCATTTCTGAGAAATGGCTCATGACCAAATCAGGGAAGCGGTTTGGCATTATGTACTACTCAGGGAGGCCTCAGCTGAGTCCGGAAAACAAGGTCATCCTATACGATCCCCAGGTGGGCCCTCAGATGCGAATGGGTTTGCCAACAAATGTGGTTTGCCACTGTCATCACTAAAGAGGGATGTTTCCACAAGGTTCTCAATGATCGGTCCCCAGCTGCACATAACTGTCAAGGTTATGTAATGAGAGAGGAAGATCCCCAAATCAAGACATTTCCAAGACAATCGCAACCTGGGTGTGGAACTCACTACTACCCCCATGACAAGATCTCATGAGGCCAAAGTGGAACCACTCTAAGTCTTATGGTGCACTCGAGTCGGGTACTTGGCTCATATCTCTCAATAACAAGTAACACCCATCCCACCAAAGAAAACCAGCACAGTCAGACAGTCCAGTATAATATGATGCATAGAAAATAAAATACTGAAAGCGGTAAATAAATGCGGTAAAGTAAAACTGTAAAGTAAAAACTGTAAATAAAAACAGTAAAGCTAAACTAAAGCACACAGCAACAAACAGATAAACACCCAGAGAAACAAAACCAAACAGGCGCTAGGATTGACTCTACAAGGGGAACCAGAAGAATCAGGTTAATTCCCCAGCAGAGTCGCCAGCTGTCGCTCCCGGGATTTTCATCCTAGTACAAACGCGAAAGTGGCGCGGAAAGGTTAGAGTCGCCAGCCAGACATTTTTATCCCGAAAGAAAGGGAAAGGTAATGTTGCACAAACCTGAGGAAGAAGGAAAGGACAAGGTCCTGCGAACCAAAGATCTGGGTTCGGGAGTCGGTTACGACCTGGGAAGGTATTAGCACCCCAGATCGTCCGTCGTACCCGACGGGATCCACGCTTGCTTATTTTGTTTCAAAGGGTAAAATAAAGAATGCTGCTGAATAAAACTGCTACTGGAACTGGAATGGAAATGAGAAAGGAACTGGAAATGAAAACTAAACTAAAGAATGGGGAAAATGTAGGGAAAATAAAGAATGTGCTCGAACGGGCCCTACCCCGCTGCCTACGTACCTCATCGGGATAATGAGGATCAGAGTCGACGTAGTTCGCCTAACTAGGGGTAACAAAGGAAAATTGCTTGTGAATTAAAGCTTGAACTACATATGCCATTGCTCAGGTGTTGCAGACTCGGACGACGAGTGCGTAACCGTCTTGCAAGATGACAAGTAGGAGCAAGTTCGCGTACGGAGCGAAGGAGATGAGAAAAGAATTCCCGAAGGAAAGACGCTTATTGTTTGTTTGTGTTTTTTAGAAAGCTTTTAGGAGTGTGTCACAAGGAAGTGAACTCAAGCTCTTTTCCATGGAATGTGTACTTGTCACTACATTCCAAGAGGGAATAATAGAACAAGCACATTCAAGTAAGGAGAAGATCCCCAAAACTTGAACCCAAAGACTAGGGCTTAGGCTCACTAACTTGTTTACTTATTAGGTGTTTTGATTATTCACATGAAGAAGTGTTTTTTAGCTTTTCTTTTATGAAGAAGATACCTTGATCAGACTTGTGCATCACAAGGTAAACATGTACTATCTCAAGATGGGAAGACTACAAGCATACCTCATGGAATAAGGCTATGGATCAATGTATCATTTCAGATTTATTAAAGTGTTTTTTAGTGTTATGAGATGAGAAGAGAAAAAGAACCAAAAGGATCACAAAAGGACAAAATCCTAAAAGGGGGACTAAAACAATCCTAAGTTATTTATCATATACAAAAGAGAGATCATATGGTTAATGAGGTATTCTAATCCTAAGAAAGAAAAGAAAAGAAGAAAATAGAACTTAGAAATCAACTTACTTCCTAAGGAAGGTAAGTTGTTTCTAAAGAAAGGGAAAACCTATAAGCAAGCACCAAGTGTTAAGGCAAAGACAATTAAAATGCATAAGAGATAGGAATTAAGTGAGACTTACCTCAATCTTCCCCCTACAAAACAAAAGTTAGCATGACAATGCATATTGAAAGTAAAATCAAAGCATGAAAGCGATTAAGTACCATAAACGTCCTAGAATGGAACTAGGGTTCAAAATAAGACCTAAGTCTAAAGGTGAAGGTACCTAAAGGTTACATGACTTCTAAAGTCAGTAGCTACATGATATAGGTCCCTAAGGATTCTAGTATACCTCACAATATCAAACTTTGTCAAACTATGTACAAAAAGTTCACCTAAGTTCACCTAAATGCAAATTAGGACTCATGGATGAAATATGAATGCATATGGCTTACAAGCATGAATGAATACATGAAATGAACATAAAAGTCAGTAGTGAATGCTTATGAATAAGGATGAATGAATATACAATCATGGATGCAATGGATTAGGCATATGGAGCAATGAGAAGAAGATATGAGAAGAAACGAACAAAAATCGCATAAGATCGCACATGATGAAAACTAAGGAAGAATGGCATGTGAATATGCATGAAATGATTATGGGTCAGTAGCATACAAGGCATGAGATGCAATTAGAATGCATGAATAGGAATTAATGATTTCCACATAATTAATGTTATTATTTAGAGGAGAAGAAAAACTAGTTTAGGTTAAAGTTAGTTCACATAAGTATGCACTTTAAAGCACCAAAACAAACCAAATGAGTATGGTTCAAAAAATGACCTATGGATGGAATTAAAGACATACAAATGACCTATAATCAACTCCTAAAAGCTACCAAAAAGTATTCCAAGCAAATGGCATGAATGCCTTCTTAACACTTAGGTTATGCGACACATAAACACATGAATCAACCTAGGATCTAGGTGACATGGAAAAATAGCAAAAAGCCTTTAAAAATTATGAAATTAAATCCCTGGAATGATATAGTGATTATCTTACATGGTACAAAAGGATTCTACAAAATTATGCACCAAAGTTCCAAAACAAACTCCTTTATTAGCAAGGTGACAAAGCATGATCACCAAAAACAACTCCACAAAGTGGATCAAAAAGGGCACTAGAAATTATGAAAAAAATGCCTAATGAGAATCAAAATGTCACAAATTACAGTGATTAATCATACACAAAAAATAGGTCTCACACCTATGGGGAAAAATCAATTTCGGTCCCTTATGCCAAAACATTCCTTTTTGGGACAGCTTATGATCTAAATTCCAAATAAAATATTGAAACCACCCAAATCTGGAAACAAAAAATATGACAAATTAATTAAGAGGATGAGGATCAATCATGAATATTTCCAGAATTTTATCTCACCTAAAACTATTTTTAATAATTGCGACGAAATGGGCAAAAAAGTGGATTTTGAGGGAAAGTGAAAGGAATCGATCCTAATGGTTCGTAACCTAATCCCTAAACTCCGAAATCGATACATATCAATATATATCACAAATAAATCCAATGCCTCAGGTGGGAGGGCTCAATATGCACCTTAAGTTATATGATCCTAAGTCGCATACAACTAGAATGATGCATTAAAGTAGAGAATCGAGATTACTTACTTGGTCGAAGTGCCGATTCTTTCACATAAAAGAAATCCAAAAAACTTCAAGCCAAGCCTTGTAATCTCCCATGAGCAAAATAAATGCTCATCTTCCATAATTTCTTTGTGAAGATTCCCCATAATCGAAACAAAAACAACGGCACAAAATATCATTTGAATCCATAGGTATCCCACAAATAAAGTGGAATACCAACCAAACAACCGTCGTTAAGATCTTTGCGAGATCCTTGCATGAACTCAACAAACGCATTAGAAACCAAAAAAGAGGTGCAACCGGAAGTTGCACCTATGCCTCACAACTCCAAATCAAGTAGAAATATGAATATACGAGTCATGGACATGCATTGAAATTTACGTTTCAAAACGGGGCAGCACTTATGCTCTAACATAAACAACATGCAAACTCAAACCGGAATCAAACAAATTTACATGCAATGAATGGCAAATGATCAACAAACATATATACAAGTCAAAACAAGGTCAATGCATCAAAATCGCACCAAACCGAACTTAAAAAGCCTTAAAACGAAAAAACGCGTCAAAAATCACCGACTCGGAATTGAACGAAAATCGCATGGTAACTTGCAAACGTGCCAACGGATTCAAATATGCAATCGGATTTTGAAAATTCCGCTCGGAAGTGATACTTTTTGGCCAATTTCGTCGGCTGGCAGTAGTGAAATAGTCGGAAAAAATTGTCCGAAATCGACTAAAAAGTTCACCAATGGCTCCGGAATAATCAACAAAGTCAATTTACACTATTCACATTCGCGAAAACGCGCTACGGTTAGGAAGTTATGACCAAAACATATTCTCGACACGCGACACATGAACAACATTAACAATTAAGCTTCAACCTATCCTATTCCGAATTTACACAATGAAACAAGCATGAATTCAAAAGTCAAGCACTTCAATCAATATCAAGTCATAATAATTAGCTCTCTTAGGAATTTTGTCAAACACCTAACATTCACCGATTATTCTATGTCAACTTTACCAAGCCTTTTCAATCATGCACCACAACAATTATTAGGATAAATTAATCAAGAATCAATCAATAATAAAATTATGAATCAATGCACATAATCTCCACAAGATTAATTCAACTTCAAAATTCAATTCAAGAAACAATTCAACAATTATTCATGAATTAAAGTTTAAGAAGCTTACCGAATGAAGAATCAACGAAGAAATTGCGAATCCGAAGGAAGTGAGACGCGATCATGAACGGAGGAGAGGAGGAGAGGCCGCGCGGCTGCCGGTGGCGGAAGATGGTGGTCTTACGGTGGTGAAGTTGACCGGAGGTGGTGGTTCGTGGCGGCTCGGCTACCGGAAGCTTGATCGGAATTGTTGTGTTCTTGAGTTCTTGATGAAGTTGTTGTTGTGTTCTTGAGAAAGAATTGAGAGAATGAACTTTGATCCTTTAGAGAGAGTTTGTGAGAGTTTTTTGGTGTTTGTAAATTATGATTGAAGTTATGAGACAAATTGTGGGTCAAAAGAATATATAGTGGAGTGTAAAATGAAAGGCAAAAGGTAGAATTTCGGCTTAAGTGAAAATAACAATATCTTCGGCAAGAAATTTCGACTCTGAGCCTTCCACAATATCGTCCGCCTCTGAATCACGGTTGCAACACAAAAAGAACGGACGTCATACGATCAAAATCGGGTGCGATCGATACGTTTAAGCTGCAAGACGTCACTGAATAAGTTGTTTTTTCGGCTTATTTGGTGTCCGCCACTCGAAAATGTGACGAGGTCAACCTCTTCGGAGCATAATCTCGACTCGACTTTGTCAGCAAAGTTGTAGATCTATGAGTCAGTGACCTGGTGTTAAAATCTAAGCTCAACCGGACAAACGACGAGGGAGATATGAATTTTCTCGTGAAACCACTTTCAGCATTTTTCTTCGGTTCAGCACTTCAGTTTTGTGAAATAAACCAAAACGACAATCTTTGGAGCACCGTTCAAACTCGCATTTGTCTTTGAACTTGAAGAGGATAAAATTTTTGAACCAACGCTTCAAGAACGGGTGCAATCCGATGAAAATTGACCGAGTTATGAATTTTACAAAATCTGACAGACAATGCAGTGCATCAAAGAACCTTATTGGTAATTCGCATTTTCGAGATCCTTCCGCTTGGACCAAACCCAAACTGAATTCATATAATGAAGATAACATCTAAACGGAATTTTAGGCACCGAAAAAACATCAATTCGATGAACGAGCCAAGAGTTATGAATTTTTTAGTGTTCAAAACTCACCGGTTCAGCACTGTTTTTCACTATGTCGACTCTAAAGACTCGCACATTCTGAGATCTTCTTCAAAGAATTAGTTCTCGGCCAAAACCCAAAAGTTGGAAAGGATATCAAGATGGAACTTTTGGCATATGGATCTCTCAGACATGTTGACCCAATAAGAAGTTACAAACTCTTGAGTACCGCTAGCACAGTTAATCGGCGAAACCGAAATTTCAGAAACAAATAAATCCCGCCATTTTCCTTGATGAATTGGCCTCCGAGCCGAACACAAAAGTTGTAGAGAATAATGAAACGGTATAAACTATTGAGTTTCAAGCCAAAATGAGTTTCCGAGCATAAGTTACAACTTTTACAAACTGCACCATAAAACTGATATTCTGCTTAAACTCCTTTGAATCAACCGAGAACTTTTGGTTTCTTCTAAGATTCTTGTGCACGTTCCGCATGAAAAAATAAAGGCCAGTCGCAGCCTGTGAAAGCTCAAATGGAGATGTATATTCATGTATGTTTATGATGCAATTGTGATCTAAATGCAATGCAGTGTATGAAAGGATATGCTAAATGGCATGAAAATGAGAGGGCAAATTTTGAGGTATTACACATGTGTGTTAGATTTGGATGCTTCGTCTTTAATGAATGTCATAGAACTATCGCTGAACACTTGACCAGACTGTAGGATAGAACTCCACTTTGAACGCCTGGTGTCAAAAAGTTCTTCGAGCCTAAAGTAGGTTGACCTCACCAAAGCGGTTATCGGTAGGTTGCGGATGCCTTTGAAAACAGAGTTCATTGATTCCACGAGATTCATGGTCATGTGACCCCAGCGTTGTCCTTTGTCGTAAGCCATGGTCCACTTATCCAATGGAAATTGGTTTATCTATCTGAATGCATCTTCATTTGTCAGCCTGATTTCGTCACGATAGTGTTTGAATGACGGTTCGGTTAATGAGTACTCTGCGTTCACGACCTTCTTTCGCAATGCCTTGTCTTTGATCTCTCTCATGAAATTTTGTGCGATGTGTCTAATGCAATAGACATGTGTTGAAGGAGGTTCCTGCCAGCTGTTATCAACATTCTTCCATGCACTCTCAATTGATGCATGTATGTCCGAAATCAAACATAAGTTAGACTGGGGATCGAAATAGACACACCACGTTACGACAACATATCTTATATAGTGTAGGATTCGTTCGGTCGACCTTATAATCAGTTGATAAATCCATGTGGTAAAATTTTATTGCTCGAACGCATTCTTCTTTTGTTCGAAAATGGTCGTCCTCCTTTAATGCACCTTGTCTTTGAGGATACGGATCATAAATATGTCTGAAGATGGGTCATCACCTCCCAAGTCCAGGTTTGTCATGTGTGGAGGAGGACGATATACATGACTGGTCGGGACCTCGTCTTCATTGACCATTTCATCAACTACTGCCTCCTCTTCTTCCTCCTCCTCATCAACAACATCGACTTCAGCCAAATCATTGTCAGATTCGCAAAAGACTTGCGACGGATCAATAGTTTGAGACATTTGTTGTTGGTTAAGCGTAACATAAAGCTCGATATCATTGCCCCCCACCTTTGTTTCGCTCAAAACGAGGCAATATCCTCATTCAGTCAAGCTTACCGTCCTCACCCAACCCAATCCAACCCAGCCCAACCTATCCGACCCAACTTTGAAAACATGGGCACTCAACTAAGTTACGAGAGCGCCTTTGGCAGCAACCCTCCTGGTTATTGGGGACAAATGGTTGCAAACATAACAGGCTCATCGGCTCAAGAACAACCGCCTCCACCGAACACACAGAGACAGCAGGCACCTCAACCACCTCGTGGTAGATTTAAAAGGCGGGGTCATCCCCATAGATGTGGTACTGGGGGACGATTAGATCAGGCGGGAAATTAATCTTTGTAATGTCGTTGTTGAATTATTAATAATAATTTTCTTTTCTATTATATTTCTCTTTATCGGATTCTCTTAGTTTAATTTATTAAATTATTATTATTAACTTAAATAATCATAATTCTTTTCAAATATATATATATATATATATATATATATATATATATATATATATATATATATATATATATATATACTTATATATATACTCATATGTAGTACATATTATACAAAGGAAATACATAGCACATGATAGCCATACCAATTGGCAAATTGGCCCATAATATATACTCATTCGCCAATTGGTTTGGTGAATATGTATGATTTTTCTATCATTAGCCAATGCATATCGCAAATTGCTCCTAAAATATAACTAGTTCGTCAATTCATATGGTGAATGTGTATTCAAACTAGGTTATTTTGGTAATTATTTTGAAAACTATGTTATTTTGGAAATATTATTTTTAAAGTATGTTATTCTAAAAAAAATTCAAAAAAACATTAATAAGTTATTTCCTTAATTTCACTTTTGTTATCCTATTTGGTGAAATTTTTACTGAAATACTCTTGTTTTTTAACAAAATTCTCCAAATAATCCACTTTTCAAACTATTTTCCAATCTATCCCACTTTTTACCATTTTTAAAGCGGTCTTCATTTCAATTGGCGACCATGTAGAAACTTTAAGAAGTGTCGCTAATTGGATTGGAGACACCATATGCAGTCTTCAATCCAATTGACAACTGTGTGTAAAAAATTTGAAAGGTCGTCAATTCAATTGGAGACAGTGTGTTTTTGCAAAATTTAATTTAAAAAAACAAAAAAAAAACATTAATAAATAAAGAAAAATGATTATATTATAAATAATTAAAAATAAATTACATAATTTAATGGTGATGACCGGTAGAGATGTCAAAATGGACTACCCGGTCCTAAACGAGTCGACCCTGATGAGCTCCAGCTTTTTAGGGTTGGGCTAAAAAAAATCATTTATAATATGGGCTCGAAAATTACTACCCGAGCCCGACCCTATATGGGCTTCGGACTACCCGACCCTAAATGGGCTTTTTTAAATAAAAAATATCATATATTATAAATAAAATTAAAAATCATATTATTTTAAACATAATATATTTTTAAATATTATATTATCTTTTATAATTACTATAATATGTTCTTAAATACAATACATGTCTAAATTGTATAAAATAATACTCGAATATTTAACATGAACAAAATTAATAGAATATGAGAAAAAATGTTGATTATATCAATGTATAATATTTAAAAGAGAAATATTGAATAAAATAGAGATAAAATTTAGTGAGTTGAAAAAAATCAGTTTGTTATTTTGGAGTAAGACAATATAAATATTAATATAATTTTTAAAAATTTATATCTATATGGGCCTAATGGGCTATCCACAGCCCATATGGACTAACCCTAATGGGTAGCGGGCTTTTTAAGGTTAGGCTAAAAAAGCCTTGAAAAATATGGGCTCTAATTTTAAGGCCCAAGTCCTATGATTTTACGAGCCTGACGGGCCGACCCATGTGGGCTAGCCCATTTTGACGGCTCTAACGACCGGGTTAGGCAAATCGACCACCAGTTCCACATCCCCTAGGTCGTATCACTAGTTGTCCTTGTTGTTGATTCACTCCAGGTGTTGTGGGAGTTGAGGTCTTCGGAATATCGCCAGACTCCCTTAGTAATTATTGCATCTCTACGTAGTCTTGTGTACGAAAGACGGCATGTCGTAATTGAGGTCGTGACCCATGCTAGAGTAGTTTGGATGTGATGATGGGGTCATCGGTGTGCGACCTGGACGATTGAAAGGATTTAGGGTTTAGAGGACAACAAGTGATACGACCTAGGGGATGTGGAACCGGTGGTCGATATGCCCAACTCAGTTGTCATCATTAACTTATTAATTTATTTTTAATTATTTATTAATATAATCATATTTTTCATTTTTTATTTTTTATTTTTTATTTTTTTTTAATTAAATTTTGCAAAAATACACTATCTCCAATTGAATTGACGACCTTTCACATTTTTTACACACAGACGCCAATTGGATTGGAGACTCCATATGAAGTCTTCAATCCAATTGGCGACACCTCTTAAAGTTTCTACATAGTCGTCAATTGATATGGAGACTGCTCTTAAAAATGGCAAAAAGTGTGATAGATTGGGAAATAGTTTGAAAAGTGGGTTATTTGGGGAATTTTGTTGAAAAATTGGGGTATTTCAATAAAAAAAATCCTATTTGATTCTTTCTATCAATTTCTTGCACACAAAAAATGTTAAGTTCAAGCGACGTGGCGTGACAACAAGGTCATTCATACAAATTTGAGTCAGCCTATATAAGTAAAACATTGATACACTATTTAACCTCGCCTCCGAAAACAAAATCCCTACAATTTAAATAGCATATCAATTTTTAATTACATATGTTAATTCAAATTTGTACTAATGACCTTGCTGTCACGCCACATCATCACCAAAACTTAACGTTATTTTGATAAAAATTGACGGAAAAAATCAAATAGGATAACATAATTGAAGTTAATAGACTAATTTATAACTTTTTTTTAGTTAAGAAACTAAAACTGGACATTAAATTAAATTAAGGGAATAAAACATGATGACAGATACACATAATACTTTAAGAATTTGAGTAAATACGTGGAGTCTTTCACTTAAAAATGTGGTGTCACTTGATATATTCATTAAATCTAATCATAGACAATGATAGCAATAACATATATTGGAATTTTCATATGTAAGTTTCAAGTTGAATCCCAAGCATAAACTATGTATGTCATCTAGTGCAACCAGAGTATGTTTCTGATTCAACTTTCACACAGGGAATAAACATACATATTTGTTTTCTATATATGTCTAATCAGGTTCATTGCCTTAGTCTACAGTCTTGCAGAAGACTCTAGATCCCAATCTATGTCTCCACAGTCGATGTCGATGCCCCCACACGCCATAAGAACTGTCGAATAAATATGATCATCCACCACAAAACCTTCAGCTCGCATTCTATACATGAGCTTTAGAGCCTGGTTACAATGCCCATTTCTTGCATAACCCAATATCATGGCTTTCCAAGAAACCAAATTCCTCTCTGGCATGTTGTCGAAAACTTGAAAAGCATCCGCAACGTATCCGCATTTTGAATACATATATATTAAAGCACTGTTAACAAATACATTAGACATAGCAGCGGTCTTGCTTGCGTTGGAATGAATCAATTTTCCTTGAATTGGATCTTCTAATTCTGCACAAGCTTTCAAAGCTGCCGAGTAAGTATAAGAGTTAGGTGACACGCCTTCTTCCATCATTTCCTGCAAAAACTCCAGAGCCTCGGTTTCAAACCCGAACCGACCACACCCGGAGATCATGGAAGTCCATGAAACAACATCCTTAAAAGGCATATGCTTGAACACATTTAAAGCATGAGAGTATTGTTTACATTTGCAGTAGAACCATACCAAAGTGCTTTCTATGTACATGTTAGTATGGACAATAGTTTTGATTTTATGTGCATGAACCTCTCTTCCAATTAGGGAAGCTTTGATTGTGCCACAAGCCATCATAACACATACAAGTGTCGATTTATTAACATATACTCTTTTCCTCTTCATTATTCGAAAAAAGTTTAAAGCCTCTTCGCCAAACCCATTCCGCGCATACCCTGATATAATACACGTCCAAGTAGCTGTATTTCTAACCCTCATTCTATCAAACACCTTTTTAGAACTCGCAATCTCCCCGCATTTCGCATACATATCAACTAGAGAAGTTCCTATAAAAACATCATTCTTGCAGATTTTCTTTATTATGGCACCATGTAGCTGCGTCCCAAATTTCAATGCTTTATTTTCTCCACAAGCCTTCAGTGCGGCACATATAGTATACTCATTAGGAAAGAACCCGTCACATAGCATTTGCGAAAACATTAACAAGGCTTCGTGTTCGAGCCCTTGTTGGGAACAAGCAGTAATTATCGTTGTCCAACATACCACATCTCGCTTTTCCATACGATCAAATGTTCTAAACGCACTAGAGATATCACCACATTTCGAATAAAAATTAACAACTGCGCTGTCAACGATTAAATTCCTCCAGTTGCTTTTCAAGATAGAAGCATGGATTTGTTTCCCTAACGCTATATCCACTCTTTTATAACACAAATTCATGAAACAGACAAACATCTTACTGTTTGGTTGAACCCTGTGCTTAATTGAACCACAAAATAACTTAAAAGCTTCATCATCCAAGTTAAACTTTAAATACCCATCAATAATAGCAGTCCATGTAACTGTATCCCTTCTCAGCATGCCATCAAACACTTTACGAGCCCGAGCTAACTTACCCCATCTTAAATAACTACAAATCAAATTATTATCAACATAAGTACTTGAATCTCTAAAGCATTTCAAGATAATTGTGTGTATCCTTCCTACTTCTTCCACATCATAACACAATCGTAGCCAATTAGCTACTGATTCTGGATTGAAGCACTGACCTTTCTCAGCAAAGTTGTCTATCTTCTGGTAGGAAGCATTTAGTACTTCATTATTCTCAGTTGCGGCATCATAGACTTTTACAGCAGACAAGCATGTGTCGTGAAGTTTTTCCAAATCTTTTCGTATAACCATAAGGCAACACTAGTATTAGATTACGTAAAGAGAAAAGTTTGAACTACCCAGTAAAAATGACTCATTTATTCTGTGGGCAATCAAACATTTAAAAGCTAAATATAAAAAATTAACTTAGAATTGAAAATTCAGTCTCACCAGTTTGTGCTTTTGGATTATCATTATAAGATTCCGCTACTGTATGAAGATGCAGAAAAAAATCTTCAGTGAAATCCTTACGATTCCGGGAGACAATGTTACTAATTTCAGATGGAGTACGATTGATCATTTCAATAAGTTCATTGTGTCTCTGTACATCCTCATCTATCTGCAGAAGAAAAATAGTAAATAAATCTGTCCATTATAGAAGCTATGAACAAGAAACTTAGAGGAATGAAACAATCTTCAAGTATGTGTTTGGAGAAACAACAGTAATTAGTCCGCTTATTGAAAAGTGCTTATCATATATGTATAGGCTATATGCATATAAAAAAAGTCAATTTTTTTTCATATAAGCTATATTCCGTTTTCACAAGCTATCCTAATAAGCTGAAAGAAACATGTAGACATGTCATAAGTGGTTTTCATAAGCTCTCCTAAACAGTTTCACATGAGCTTGTGGTAGTAGATAAGTTCAAATACGCAATCCAAACAGACTCTAAATACACAAAATTTCACTACATTAATCACATTTTTGTTTAGGTTTTCAACCCAGTATCCGGCCCACCGGACCAACTAATCCGGTTCGGGGGTCAATTCTGACATCAAGTGGTTTCAGTCTCCACTCGATCACAGTTGCGTGGGATAGTGGTCCTCCCTACCAAGTCCAGTGTCAATAAAATATCATTCCCTATTTTCTAATAAAAGGGTACATCTACACTATGAAGTGAAGTAGCTATAAATTAATGAGGGACCGACCTGTTTAAGCTTATTTCCAAGCAATAACAGATTGTTCTTCATGAGCAGATCATGTTCATTTTCTGCTCTATCTTGACAGTGTGTAAAAAATTGGTTCCTGATATCACACCATTTATTATTGTTGAAAACTAAGAACCTTCTCCAATCATTTAATTCAGAGTCATCCAAGATGAAAGTCTCGATTAGCCGATCACAATCTCTAATAATCTGGCTGTTATCAGAAGACGCTACAACTTCATTTCCGTCCATTTTCTCATCACCTCCATTGGAATCATGACAGGAACAAGCAGCAATTGGAAAGGAATGCTGGGGATATGCTTGATCAACTAAAAAATTAACATAATAAACCAGACTAAATAACAAAACAATCAAATTAAGAAATAAAATACATTGCATTCCATAAATTAAAGGACGCATCCATAATCAGTTACTATTTACAAAATTAAATACATTCTATTAGTAATAAAAAAGTAAATAAATAATTTATTACAAAAAAATTAAATAAAAACAAAATATTAGAAAAACATGGAAAATGTGAGGGTAATATCCCTAATTATGTTTTACAAAAAAGATAGAATGAAATAGGCAAAAGAAGTGAGAGTGACCTTTGTAAGAGAAAGAGAAGGATGAAATGGTAGTAGTAATGGATAAGGGAGAAGGTAAATCTGGAGGAGGTGGTTTAAGATTGGGAAACCTCGGGGGAAGAGAATGGAACGATGAATATGAACGTGATAATTGAAGAACAATAGCAGTGGTTCGTAACTCCATAGAGAGAGAAGAAAGAGGATAAGAAATTAAAAGGAGAATAGTTTGGAGGTGGCGGTGAACTGAATTCCAAAAATGAACTTCAAAATCAGTTGGGAAGTGATTGAATATAAATATCCCGCCTCCGGAGCAGGAAAGGGGAAGTTTGAAGTGTGGATGGAGCAACGGCAGTTCAGAAGAAAAAAGAGGGGAAATGAGGCGCAAAGGATAACATTAACGAGGCCGACTTCTGTGTTAATTGTCTCACGCCTCGGCTACTACAAATCCCTCCATATCTTTTCAATCCAAATTAAGGATTTTTTTACATAAATAACCCATTTTTTGAATTAATTCCTCAAATAATCCATCTTAAAGAAAATTTCTCAAAATACCCCAATTTTAAAAAAAGATTAAGTATTATTATGAGTTAAATTGTCGATAACTTAATAATTTTAAGTCGGGATATCTATTGGATTAGAGACGACATACAATTTTGTCAATCCAATATAAAAAATAAAAACAGGATAGTAATTATAAAATTAAAAGGCTTAATACTTTTTTGGTCTTATAATTATAAGAGTTTTAAATTGATTATTTACGTTATAACTCATGACAATAATAATAAATGGTGAATTACCAATAGGTTAAGCTACTTATCAACTATGCAATTATATCTAACATTTTATATATTACCAACCACTAGTAACAACTTACCGCACAGTGCTTAAACTCAAGATTATATTTTATTTTTTCCTCAATTTTTATTTCAACAACTTTTATATTTATACACCCCTCACAAGTGTCACTTATTTTGGTAGTTAAAATCTTCAAGCTTCCAAATCAATGGATTGACTGTCATGTTCATCGCTCACTATTGTCTCTCATAATTGTTCAAATTCTATCAAAGGGTTCAGACCTTAAACAAAGGATTGAGGTTGATTTGAATAGCTTTAGAAAATTTCATTCTTAGTTTTTCCACATTAGAATTGTATCCTTCCTTTAGAACAACAAATATAACCAGTTGTTTGAAGTCTAATAAATATGTAGTCAAAATTACATATTTAGTTTAATGTAATTTACAAAGAGGATTATTCTTTGAGGTCCTTAATGTTATAAATAATTTGTATAAACCCAAAATGGTCGGTGTCCATTGTAGATTATGATCGCAGATACGATCAAAGGGTATAAAAGATAAAAAAATGAAATGAGAAAAAATATAAAATAAAAACATACTCAATTTGAGAGAAGAATTAGATGGTGAGTGGAAAGACCGGGGAGTGGGTGGGGGGAAATGAAAGTTGAAAAATTGTCGAATAGCAAATTGACATGTGGTAGCTTTTGGTTGAAGAATCATAAATTAATTGAAAGATGAGTTTTTTACTATTCTAACCTTTCGTAAGTGAAAATAATTTTAAAATGAAGGACAATATTTATAATTTTCATGTATCTTTTACTAATAGATATACTATTTCGAAAGCTCACGAAGGCGTGGAATTCATGATTTGTGATACATATTCCAAAAAAACATATACATTCATGTTGGGGAGCAATGATTCATGTGCTTCAAAAACAATTTCCTCAATTATTGGTTTCTTGCTCAAAATGTCCCTACATGTGATGTTTCCAATCGCATAGAGTGTGAGACATCCCCCAATCCCTTTATTCAATAACATTGTGGAGAGGCGGGGTGCTCTTGCACACTCGACTGGAACATCCCAGTTGTCGCTCCCACCAAATGACACCTGGTCAAATAGGGTACAGACGCGAACGGTCGGCGAAAGAGAGGAAATGAATAGAGTCGCCAGCCAGGCATTTTTATCCCAAAAAAAGAAAGGGAATGGTAATGCTGCACAAACCTAAGAAAAGATGGATAAGACGGTCGCGAACTAGAGAAACTGAGAAAGGGGGTTGGTTACAACCTAGGAAGGTATTAGCACCCAGATTGTCCGCCGTACTCGACGGGATCCACGCTTGAAAGATTTGTGTTTAAAGGGGTAGTGTCAGTGCTATTTTGTGTGCAAAAGCTGGAAAAGAAAGCAAGTGTCAGTGTAAAAGAAATGTGAGGTGAAATAAAAGAGTGTCAGTGTAAGAAAAGAGTATGAAGCTCAAGACTATGAGGCTTAAAGAATAATGCTGGAAGAGGGGGGAATATACAGAGACTTTTGTTCGATAACTGTTAAGTTATGCCTACGTATCCTCTCGTGCAATGAGGAAGTCAGAACACCGTAGTTCGACTCAAAGAGACTGAAAGATAAATTGACTTGTGAACTGCTCACTTGTCTATGCTCAAGTGTATGACATGTCTGGCTCAGGTGAAAACTGTCTTGCATTAGACGGAAGAAGCGAATTCTCGTTTATGAGTGAATGAGATGAGAAAAGAATCCCGGAGGAGACGATTATTGTTTGTTTTTTGTGTTTTCAGGTTTATTATTGCTTTTGGTGTTTGTCATAAGTTAATGAGCTTAAGCCTAAACCAAGGGTTAGTAAACTCATCACATCCACCCTCTGATTAGGGGTAATGAGAATACATTAAGTATGAAGTAAACACCTCACACTTATTCACCATGATGTAGGATTAAGATCATTAACCTACTTGCATTTATTTAGATGTTTTTTTTGGAGTTTTTGTTTAGTGTTAAGTAATGAGTTTAAGCCATAATCAAGGATTTAATGGACTCATTACACCATCCTAATAGAAGGATAATAGATGAGAACACTTAAGCAGAGGAAGGCTCCTCAACTTAACCCATGATTAGGGATTAACCTCATGATAAAACAAAGCCTTTATTAAAATGGATTTTAGTTAATGATAAGATTAAGAAGTGGATTTTATGGTTTGTAAGACAACTTGAGGGGGACTTGTCCATTAACACCAGGGTTAGTCCTTCTTAACCAATTAAGGAAGAATTAGAACCCTAATGCAAGGTCCAAGTTACAAGTTTGATGCCTTAGTGATTATTAAATGGATTGATTAAAGGGTTTAAACACATTAAGGGTTTAACACTTAGGATTAGAGTTATACACTCCATCCTAATAGAAGGATACAGGCATAACCCTAATCACAAAGCCTTAAAACCTTAAAGGTTTAGTCCTTGATTAAGAGATGAGAAGAGAAGACACAAAGATGACACAAAGGAAAAAACTAATGGTGGACTAATCAAACCCTAATTGTGATCATGCTTGGGTGTTCCTAGGGTTTATGAGGCTTGCAAGAAGATCTTCAGAGAAACCACCAAGGAAGAAGTAGATGAAATGAAAAGAAGCAGCAAGAAGCAAGACACCTTGCTTCACTTAAGAAGACAAGTTGCTTGAAGAAAGAAAGAGAGAGAGGAGCATGAATGAGCAAGCTCACTCTAATAAAAATACAAAATACAGAAATGATGCATAAAAGAGATGAGAAGAGATTATGAGAAGTGAAGGCAAATTCACTTCTCAAACATTTACCACCTGAAAAGTTAGCAACAAGGAATGAAATGAGAATGAGAATGAGATAAGATGCAAAGATGAACACCAAAGTTAGAAGCAAATTAAGATGTAAATGATGCTAAGAGATTATGCAAATGGTAGACATGAGATGTGGATGATCATACAAGAGATGAGAATGCAAATGAGACAAGTAAGAAGCATGAAAGTTCATGAAAACTTATGAAATGCAATGGATGCATAACATGGCAAATGGATGATGCAATGATCAAACATGATTCTTATGTGTCTTAAGATGTCTTATATGTCTTGTGGGTGCACAAAATGTCATGGCAAGTTCATGTATGCAAGCATATGAAAGATGAATGCAAATGAAGGCAAAAATTAGGGTTTATGAACAAGATGCAATGCAAAATTCAAAATCAGAAGCAAATGACAAGATAAAAAATTGAAAATAGGATCAAAGGAACCCTAAACCTATACAAGTTCACTTCCCAAAGGAGGAGACCTAAATCTTAACCTAATGGAAGTTATGATTTTCTCAAGTTTGCTAGGGTTTTAAGGTACCTCTCAATGATAAATGCAAAACAAATTGAAAATGAAGAATAAATTCAAACCAATTTTATCCTAGAAACTACATGACATGAGGAATGCAATGCAAAAAGAAACATTATCAAACTCTTCATGGTTAGGCAGAAAGGATTTTTCCTAGTTAGGGTAAAAATATTGACTTTCAAGAACCCTAAATCCAAAGAAAAATGTCAAAATAGGTCAAGGACCAAAAAGAAATTTGTGTGAAGGGTTTGATAATGTCTCTAAATGTATCAAGATGCAATATGATTTTTTTGGTGATTTTTAGAAACTTAAATGGTATTTTAATTAATTAATTCTCATTAATTAATTAAAATAAACATTTAAATATTTTAAACATACGAAATTTATGCAAAAAATAAAATAAAAATTATTTTCAGAATGAGAAAAATATTTGAAAGGGAAATGCAAAAGATAAATTTTTTTGAAAGTGTTTTGTTATTTTTAATAAAATGTACAAAGAAATGCAATTAAAATGAAATTAAAATGTGAATTAATGGAAGTATGTTGATCCAGTGGCCCAGATTCAAATGGAAAAGGGAGGGAATTGACTTCGCGCGCTACCCAAGGGCCAGAATTCAAACTACGCTAATTACACAATTAAGCCCTAATCTGAACCCTAATCACTTTCAGGTGACCGAAACAGTGTTCCGGTCATCTTCTCCGGCTATCCCCTCATGCTATCTCACTCTATACGCAACCCCAAGCCCTAAAACTCTCCAGAAATGATCCTCACACCAACCCCAACAAGAATCACACAACAAAAATCATTTATTCAACATCAAGAACATGAATCGAAGCAAAACGGAAAATATAACAGAAATTTCAGAAGCTTATGAAATGCTTATTTCTCAATCATTTTCAAAAGTAAAGACATCATGATCATCAGGAGAGCACATAGAATCAATTGAGAACTAAAAATGAAGGTTCTGCAAAAAAAGTTCTTAAGCTCACCTGAACTGAAGCTTTCGAAAATGGCACTGGATGGCTGCTTCTTTGCCTCTAATCAGCTCCAATGATCCCCCTGAAGAGTTTGTGATGCTTGGTTGGAGTTTAAATGGTCTCTAAATGAAGTTGGCAGAAATTCAGTTCAAGCAATGTCAAAATCGTGTTTTTGATTCAGGGTGTTTTAGGGGAAAATGAAGGGTGGGAAATGATCAGCAATGGATATGGAGTTGAATGATGGAATTTGTTTTGAGGTTTGATGGCTGAGTTGTGAATTTCGAAGGCTTTTGCATAAGAGGGAGTTTTTGTGATTGTTGAGTTCTTGGAGGTATCAGCTTGTGTTATGTTATGGAATGGCTTGCTTTTGGTACACATATCATGCTGGGATAGGTCAGATGGTGGGTGATGGCCAATGTTGATTGGTATGGGGCTAAATGCATAAAGTCAAGAGTTGGTGTACTTGAGGTATGGGCACATGGCAGGACAAGGACAATGGGGTGTCCTGCGCAGCTGGCTTTAGGGAGGTCCATGGGATCAGTTTTGAGGCAAGGCAGCAAGAGAGAAGAAAGTTATGGGGTGTTTTGCAAATTATGAAGGTTTTGGCCCCTTTGAGAAATCTTAATGATCAAGGCATGAAACTTGGAATTTCTTTGGGCAATTCTGAATTTTATGTCATGTATGATGTTTGTGCAATGCTTAGAAGTCAATTTGAGGTCATAAAATGCTTTGGCAAGTGTTTTTGCAAACTTCCCTCTTTGGTGCATAAGTGAAATTTTGTGATTTTTCCCAACTTTGCAAAGCCATAACTTGAGTTCTATGATGAATTAGATCAAGTTCTTGTACTTTTTGAAAAGGGAATGATCCAATCTACAACTTTCATGACCAAGAATTTTTCATTTGAAGCATTTTTGAATCAAAAAGAGGAGGTTGAAAAACTTTCCCAAAATGGCAATTTTGCATTACAAGTCACTTTCCCAAAATGGCAACTTTGCAAATGGCTTGAAATTCTCCAATATTGTGAACTTATAACTTCTTTTAAGATAAAATAAAGATCACATACACCCAAAATGATGGAGAAGATCCTTTGGTTGGGTGATTGGGGCCTCAGATGCCCTGATTTTGCACTGACTTGCTTAAGAAGTCATCTTTTGATCAGATGCCTTCCCCATTGAATTTCTTCATGAAAATTGGTATGCATGATCCTTACACCATATAGAGACCCATAGAAACAAGAATGACTAAAAAATTTGGAGTTATGGCCTCTGAAACCAAAACCCTAATTTTAGGTCATCTGTGCAGTTAAGCTTGGCTCTGCTTCCATGCATTTCTCAGTTCTTGTAATTTTTTGACTTCCTTGATCTTGGGAAGATATAATATGATGCTTGAACATACATGGACCCTCTTGAGATGATTGAAGACCTTTGGAGTGGCTCAGATAGCTCAGGGATTGCTCAAATCACAAACCCTAGATGCAGATGACTTAGAACCAATGCAGTGAAGCAAAAATGCAATATGAGATGATTTGATTGAACTTATGCAAATGAAAAGAATCACAAGCCATGGTGAAATGAGTGAGGGCAAATTTGGGGTGTTTACACCAGTCATAGTAGTTTGATGTCCTTTTCAACATCCAGAGTGTTTATATGATCAACTATATCATAAGAGTATGACCAATATTTTCAGCAACTTCGTTGTAATTATAGAGAATTTTTGTTTCTAGGCTCGGTAATCTCTAACAACTTCAACCCATTTTTCAAGCTGCAACAAGATTATACATATTAGAAATTGACGATGAAACATCATCTTTAGAGATTAAAAAACTATACAGAGAACTCACTAATAAGATTATTTCAAGTAGGTTTGGTTCACCTTTACATTGGATGTGGCCTTGCACAAATGGGAATTTGTGTAATTTTGACATATATTAAGTGCTTAGTTGCGGTCTTGAACTGAAATTTCCCATTTCCCAAGTTTATACTAACAAATAGCTCTATTGTAATATAGAGCATAACTGGAATTATCATAAAATATTCCTCCTCCATAAGCTTTACATGCTTCAAAAAATTCGCTAGAGTGAAATGATCATTGCCTTTTGAACGCGCCTTTGCCAATATTCTCACGACATTTACAATCCTAGTAACCTTGACATTACTATAACCTGATACCCACGCCTTTTCAGCTACAGAAACACCATTCTCAAACCTGAAACAATTCATCATTTACTTCCTATTTATTCACTCAAAAGTCAAGAGTTCAAAGTAGTTTAAGTTTGGTTTTAATTTTTTTTTTACCTTCCCAAGGCCATCTCAACATGTGTCGCGACAAAATTCACAAAGGTTTCACCAACCATACCGAAGAACTTGGATTGAGAACACACTGGAGAAAAACCTTCCAAATGGGGAATCTTTGAAAAACATGACTTGCCATTTTTCTGCATGTCCGCACATTGCTTTAGATGATGTTCCAACAATAACAAATTATTATCTTCCGATTGATTATCATGCATGCCTGCAACATGCAGGTAGCGCTGCAAATTCTCAACTTGTCTAAAGCTACAAAAAGTTGTAAAACCTAATAAGCTAACAAAAAACTGAATCCCTATAATATTTAATGTCAAATGAAATTTTGGCGCACAAATACCAGATATCGAGTAAGATGTCACGACATTGGGATTAAAACAGCATGACACACACACTTATGCAGTTAAGTTAAATGATAGAATGTAAATAACACAATCAATTCTTAACTCAGTTCAGTGCAACATCACCTACATCTGGGGGCATCCAAGCCAGAAAGGAAATTCATTATAATAGTATTAGTTTGAAGTCATATCAAACAACCTCAGGTTTACAAGCTTCTCACTTAATCACATACATGTGCTACTTATACCTAGGAACTCCTAGATATGAGACCCCTTTCACTTCTCACCAATCACACAACATTGAAAAACTCAACAATAAAGAACATTGGAAGTCTCACATTCAAAGACAAAAAAACCCAGTATTTTCTTATAAGCTTAGGAGTGATTACAACTCAAAACTCAGTTCAATTCAAGTACCTAAGGGGTACATGAATGGCTCACAAGTTCACAAACACCAAAATCCAAATCAGATGTCAAAATACATATGAGAGGATCACAAAGAACAGAGACACATTAAATCTTAATACCCTTTCTTTCAATACACGTTTTCTCTTATGCATTAGGTTTAGAACTCCTCTTTAAATGGCTTTCATATCAGCATGGGTTGGACTCTTCAATTAAATAAAATGCAAATCACAAATCACCAGTTTCATATCTTCTACACACAAATAAGAGCTGAATATAAAGTTTCCTAAAAAGGCTCCAAGATCTTTTTTATGAAATATATGCACTCCTGGCATAGATAGATGTTCATAAATTACTCTCCTTGGATTGCGATAGTGTGTGAACTAAAATAAGAGAGAATTTCACACTTTAAATACTGAATCTCCCAAACCCTAATCTTCTGGTATAACATTGTCGCTCCCGGGATTTTCATCCTAGTACAAACGCGAAAGTGGCGCGGAAAAGGTAGAGTCGCCAGCCATGCATTGTTATCCCGAAGGAATGGGAAAGGTAATGTTGCACAAACCTGAGGAAGAAGGAAAGGACAAGGTCCTGCGAACCAAAGATCTGGGTTCGGGAGTCGGTTACGACCTGGGAAGGTATTAGCACCCAGATCGTTCGCCGTACCCGACGGGATCCACGCTTGCTTGTTTTGTTTCAAAGGGTGTGAAAATAAAGTTGTTGCTGAACAAAGAACTGCTAACTGGAATTGGAATGAGAAGGGAATTGGAAAAAGAGATGGAAAGAAAGGGGAAAATGTAGGGAAAATAAAGAATGTGCTCGAACGGGCCCTACCCCGCTGCCTACGTACCTCATCGGGATAATGAGGATCATAGTCGACGTAGTTCGCCTAACCAAGGCGGGAACTTTGTTTGTGTTTTTTATAGCTTGAACTGCGTATGTCTATGCTCAGGTGTTGCAGGCTCGTCTGGTAAGAGTGCGTTTACCGTCTTGCATGCGAGACAAGTCGTCGCGAGTTCCCGTGGTGAGAGAATGAGATGAGAAAAGAATTTCCCGCAGGATAGTCGCTTATTGTTTGTTTTTGTCTTTTATGAGAAGTATTTTGTTTGTGAACGGTCTCGTACTAAGACCTATCCATCGCGGGAAGTATTTACACCTTGCCCCGAAACAGGACGCGTATAAACACTCCGCAACAAAGTCTCGTGTCATACAAGAATGTTCGGTTTTTCATTAAATGTTTTATTGCTTTTCTTCATGAGGTGAGAAAGAATGACTCAAATTGCAAAAGGGAAAATCTAATGGGGACTAAGACACAACCCTAATTTTGTTGATTTATTCACAAGGGAAGTCCTATGGTTTGTGAAGTTTCTAAACCTAATGGAAAAAGGCACTTAGAACTAATAGAATGCAACTTACTTCCTAAGGAAGTTAAGTTGATTCTAAAGCCAAGGGGGAACCTATTCAAGTGAAATATCAATCAATATACAAAGCATTAAAAATTTGAAGGTAAGAATAAAATTCAAATCAACACAATTAAAGGCATAAACCTAAAATAGTCCTAATTTATTCTAAGTCTAATTAACATGAATCCTAAGCCTAAGTTCTAAACTAAGGGTATTACCTAATATTTTCATTCTAAAAATCAGATTCTAAACTAGTCTAAATCCATATTAAATCCTAGGATTAAATCTAGTTAAACTATTATTTTGTGAAAATTAATATCCTAACCTAAACTAATGGAAATTATATGCATAAAGGCCTAAAGATTAATATCCTAAAAAATAGTAAAACTTCTGAAAAAATTATGAGATTCATTCTATGGGGCCCTAAAATTACCTATAACATTGTGTTAAAAGGAATCCTAAAAAGTCAGAATTTTGCTATGCCTAAAAATCAATTATTTCCACCTAAGAATTAGCTACAATTTCCTAAGGATTAAGCCACTAAAACCTAAGATAAAATGCCTTAAAAAATCCACTAAAATTACACTAAGTACTATTATGAGTCCTCTAATTATGGTAAAAAGAATGGGCTAAAAAAGTTAATGGAAGGTTAAAAAATAAAATCTACAAATTTATGTACATTTGAAGGAAATCTATTAAAAACCACTTACATGAAAAAATCACAATTAATTCAAAAATAAGGCAAATTCAGAAAAATAAAATTCTAAACATTTCTAAATTGGATTAACAATCTACTTAATTTTTTGGGGAATTTTTCTAGGCTTTTCCCTATTTTTATGGAATTATTTTCTAGCTAAGTAAAACTAAAAAATTAAAATCTAAAGAAAATGAAGGGGGTGGTTTTAGAAATTTATTTAGTTATTTTTCATATTGGGCTCAGAAAATGGGGGTACGGATAGCAGAAGGTTAGGCCCAAACGCAGGATAGCTGGGGAGGTGCAGAAGTGATTTTTTTAGTTATAAAATGCTAAATGGGCCTAAGGAAGAGGTGCAAATAGCAACGGAGAAGGCCCATTGCGCATGCCCTTGAGGGAGTATAGGATGGATGCTCAGTCAACATAATTGACTTCCACAAGAGCCGTTGATCCGGTCCTCTCTACTAGTCTTCACATCACGCCACTCACAGACACATGCCAATAGAGTTATGGTGTACCTCCACACACAGGAATAGCCTCAAGAAGAGCCTACCGGACGGTGACACGTGTCACCGCCGGTGTGGCAGGAATTCCAAAAATCTTATCCTCGTCTCATAACATCTCCCAACGGCTTTTTTTATGGGAATTATGAGGATTATTGCTTTAATGGTGGATTATATTCTCTTAACCACCCAAGAATCTCTTAATTACTCTTGATTAACTTAAATGCCCTTTTTAATATTTACAAACACACAAATAAATCGAAACAAAAAAGGGGCTGGACGATGAAACCAAAACCCTAATCCTCATTCTCCATTTCTTCTCCTGCCGCCGGTTCTCCCTCTTCTTCTTCTCCACCATCACCTTCACCTTCCTCCATAAACAACCTTTTCTTCTCTCCGAAACGAAACCACAACATAACAAACCTAACCTAACTCTCTTCCAATCTTGAATCGGAACAGAGTATTGACTTAATCCTAACTTCTTCTCCAATCCGAACCTAATCTCTACCACTTAACCAAATATGAACCAAACAAATACGCAAGGACCTATTCAAATCTAACTCGACAGCAATTTCACATACGATACGAATTCGTACCTTGAATCGAGGTTACGTTGGTGTTCTTAACAAACGGAAGGAAGTTGCTGCCACTTGTTGTGAGATTGATGAAAACCCAGGTCTTTTACACAATGAATATTCAGTGACGACTATGTCAATAGCACAAAGAGGCACGTCGTGAAATTCCGCTCAGGTATGCGTACCAATTTCACCTCTTCTTGGTCATGTTTCGATCTGTCCTGAGTCCGCATCTTTCTTCAATTTCTTCGTGATTCTGATAGTGTGATATGTATTGTTTGTTGATTTCATGTTTGCAAGTTGCCGATTGATAAATTGACGAAGGTTTTTATTGCTTGCAGATGTATGCGTTGAAGATTCAGAGTTATGGTGGTGAAGCCATTTAAAAGTGATGATGAAGTGTTATTGAAGATTGAATGTGAGGGAGATTAGAGAGATTGTGAGAGGAAGAAGAAGATTCGAGATGGATGATTGAGGGAAGCAGAAGAAGAAGAATCAGAGGAAAAGCCGTGAAGAAGGACTGAAGAACAATGTCGAAAGCCGAAAAAGATTGAGAAGAAGAGATTGGGGAAGAAGAAGGATTTCGAAACTGTGGAAGAAGAAGTGAAGAAGAGGAAAATGGTTGAAGAATTGGAGAGGTTGAGAGATGAAAATGAAGGTTTTTATTGGAAGGGTGGAGAGTGAAGTAGAAAAATGACTGAAGGATGGAATTCTGGTTTTATAAGGGATGCATCAGGTGAACTTTATAGATTCATTCTATTGAGAATTTGTTGATTTCTGTTGGTTAGTTAGTAACTGAATTCGAGTTGTGATCCTCTGCTTTTTCTCTCTTGTAGTGTTCTCTGAACTTCTTTTGTTTTGCCATTCTTTTTGTTGTTGTGATTTCTTTATTTTCAGTATCATTGCTACAAATCTTTTGTTTGCCAGGAAATTGATGAATGTTGATATGGAGATAATGATTGAAGGTGGTCGAAAAGAATAATCGAATTCAGCGGGAGATTGGATGTGAGAGTTTCTGTCATCTTTCTGTTAAATTATCTGATGCCGAATTTCTGATGTGAGCTCTTGCAGGTAATTCCAGGTGCTGATGAAATGCAAAGTCGACGATGCCGAAAGTGGTGATTCGGAATCAGTGCTGACTGTTGGCGTAGGAAGGTTGATGGATTACGGAATCTCGAAGACGAAACTGATGAAGACTTGAAGTTTGAAAATAGAATGGAGAATTCTTAAGAGAGAGTTTTGTAACCGTTTTGTTATTTTTTTTAGAATTTGTTGGAGGTTCTCTTAGCTTATCTTGAATTTTTCTGGTGTGATCTTGTAATTCAAAACTGGATTCTGTTATTGTAACTGATTTTTCTTGGAGTTAGTTTCTCTTTTTACTGTATATGAATTTTGATAAGGAAAACAAAAAACATCTCAATCTCCTCCAACTTCTGTATCATTGATTGTAATTAATTTCAATCCAATTCTCTAACCAATTTTTTCCTGTTATTTATGTTTTATGTTATCCAAGATTCTAAAAGCAACATCCCCTGTGCCACCAGCCACATTAAGATGCCTCATCTTGTGATCAACTATGATTGTAAAAGCTGGTTTCAAAATTCCGGCTTTCGCTTCCCGAAGAAGAACATTCTCATCAGTGTAGCCAGTTTCTTCTAGAAATGAGGGAAATGGTTTCTTTGAAAAATGCCAACACATAGTCAGCAAGTTTAAGAGATGCTTAAGTTCAGCAGTAATCTCGGGTCCTTTCAGCTGTACACTGTCCGTACCACCAAATACACTGTCAATAAGATAGTTCCCCTGTCTCTTTAGAAGAAAGCTGATACCAAATGCTAAATCCCCAATAGGCCATTTTCCAAGTGTCTCCGAATACGTAAACCTAAGAGTTTCAGACAACGTTGAAATTGTTTCCAACCATGTAGCAGGGGCTTCAATTAACCTATGAGTAACATGGAACCATCCATCCGTCGGTGCATCACTACCACTATCTTCATCATCATCAATTGTATTTTGAGACTGCAATTTCTTATTCATCGTATAGTACAAAAGAACAGTTGCACCTGCTGCAGTAGCCATGGTTGTAGTTGCCATGAATACCCTCTCCCTGATTGATGAATAAACGTGATGTTGGAGAAAGTTGAAAATGGCAAAAATTAGCTTTAATTTTGAATGATGACTTCAAAGACAATGTAACTAAACCGCAGACTTTTGAATTCTTCATTTGAAATGAATGAGACCTTGGACTAATTCTTGATAAAGCAAAACACGAATCATTCTCGAAAATTCAATTTGAGTGAATAATGACCTGTTTGACCTCCTGAACCAATGACAAGAACCTAAGCCACATATTCACAATGTGAAAATGACTTGAGAATTTGAAATAAATGATCAACTTTTGAATACCCTGCAACTTGACCTCATTAAATGGATTTGATATTGCACGAGACCCTGATCTTAATATCCTGTGTCCAAAGCAACAAACATCACCTTAAACCTTGATTATGAATCATCATTGAGGAGAATAAATCCAAGACTTTGAATTCCTATGATAATTTGAGTTCGAACTTAAATGATGCCTTCCAACTAAACCAATAATTGTGCATTCTCCTTACCTAAATCGAATCCATCAACATAGTCCACTCTTAAGAACTTTGATGCCATACTAAACTCTGCACAATCTCAAATTATTATTCCATAAACAAATGGATCCGAACCAATCTTTAATACGTTGGACCTCAATTGGTGACGTGCTCTCAAATCAAATCATGAATAAGAACTCCAAATTCTCATTGATATTCAATGACGAAGAATACAACTTGAGACGTTAAGAAGATCCAAAACTCTTATTCAAAGAAAATCTAATCAAACACCTTAATAATGGGTTAGATACACCAGTGAATATTCTCCACATGTTAAATCCCTGATAGATACGGATAAGGTATGAAACCCTAATTTCATATGGCCTTGATCACATGCCTTAGAAGTTCGACGCAAATGCATGATTATGAATGTTAATGACCTGGTGAGGAATGCAGATGAATGTGAAACGATAAGCCAGTAAAGGGGAATAAATATGAGGGCAAATTTTGAGGTATTACAACTGTCCCTATTCAATCATCTGCAGACTTGAATGAATAAATGCAACGGCTTTTAGACGTTCAAGGTATGGAGTGATTGAATACTCGAATAAACTTGGAAATTTGAACTCAGGATAATAGAAATGCCATCTGCCCTTTTATTTATTTTGTTTTGACCTCTGAATAGGTAACAGAGATAGAACCAGGTGGAATAGAATCAATGCAATCACTGCGACTACTGAGCGAATCAAAAGTCACAACGACAGTGCCTGTTGGCGAAACGGAGCTTAACGAAACCATCAATAAAACGGAAACTCATCAATGTGACTGCTGGGCAGGACCAAGTCACAAAGAAACACACGTGACTGCTGGGCAGGACCAAGTCACAAAGAAACACATGTGACTGCTAGGAAGGACCAAGCCACGGAGGATGCCTGTTGGCGGAACAGGGCTTTAATCAATATGACTGTTGGGCAGGACCAAGCCATAAAGAAATAAAATGCGACTGCTGGGAAGGACCAAGTCTCGGAGGATGCCTGTTGGTGGAACAAGGCTTTAATCAATATGACTGCTGGGCAGGACCAAGCCATAAAGAAACAAAACGCGACTGCTGGGCAGGACCAAGTCACGGAAAATGCCTGTTGGCGAAACAAGGCTTTAACGAGATCAATATGACTGCTGGGCAGGACCAAGCCATAAAGAAACAATACGCGACTGCTGGGAAGGACCAAGCCACGGAAGATGTCTGTTGGCGGAACAGGGCTTTAATCAAAATGACTGTTGGGCAGGACCAAGCCATAAAGAAACACACGCGACTGTTGGGCAAGACCAAGTCACGGAAGATGCCTGTTGGCGGAAAAGGGCTTAAATCAATATGACTGCTGGGCAGGACCAAGCCATAAAGAAATACACGCGACCGCTTGTCGCTCCCGGGATTTTCATTATAGTACAAACGCGAAAGTGGCACGGAAAAGGTAGAGTCGCCAGCCCGCCATTTTTATCCCGAATGAATGGGAAAGGTAATGTTGCACAAACCTGAGGAAGAAGGAAAGGAAAAGGTCCTGCGAACCAAAGATCTGGGTTCAGGAGTCGGTTACGACCTGGGAAGGTATTAGCACCCCAGATCGTTCGTCGTACCCGACGGGATCCACGCTTGCTTGTTTCGTTTCAAAGGGTGAGAAGTAAAGTGCTGCTGAATGGGAAATGCTAACTGGAACTGGAATGGAAATGAGAAAGGAATAATAAAAGAGAATGGAAAGAAAGAATGGGGAAAATGTAGGGAAAATAAAGAATATGCTCGAACGGGCCCTACCCCGCTGCCTACGTACCTCATCGGGATAATGAGGATCAGAGTCGACGTAGTTCGCCTAACTAAGGCGGGAACTATTTGTTTGTGTTTTTTATAGTTGGAACTGCGTATGTCTATGCTCAGGTGTTGCAGGCTCGTCTGGTACGAGTGCATTTACCGTCTTGCGAATGAGACAAGTCGTCGCGAGTTCGCGTTATGAGTGAATGAGATGAGAAGAGAAGTTCCCGCAGGATAGTCACTTATTGTTTGTTTTTTGTCTTTTATGAGAAATATTTTGAGTTTATTTGTTTTGTGAAACAATCCCTTGATGAGACTTGTACATCATGATAGACGATCTTACACCACTCCAAGATGGAATGAATGCAAATGCTTCATGGAATAAGGCTATACACAAAGGATCCTTTCATTTATTTGTTAATTGTTTTTTTGGATTTTGTTTGAAGATGAGAAAGAATGACTCAAATTGGAAAAAGGGAAAATCTAATGGGGAACTAAGACACAACCCTAAGTTATTTATCATATACAAAAGGGAGATCCTATGGTTAATGAGGTATTCTAATCCTAAGAAAGAGAAGGAAAAGAAGAAAAAAGAGTTAGAAACTAACTTACTTCCTAAGGAAGTTAAGTTGTCTCTAAAGAAAGGGAAAGCCTAAAAGCAAAGCACAAAATGCTAAGGCAAACACAATTAAAATGCATAAGAGATAGGAATGAAGTAATGCTTACCTTAATCTTCCCCCTACAAAACAAAAGTTAGTATGGCAATGCATATTGAAAATAAAATCAAAGCATAAAAGTGATTAAGTACCATAAACGTCCTAGAAGGGAACTAGGGTTCAAAATAAGACCTAAGTCTAAAGGTGAAGGTACCTAAAGGTTATATGACTTCTAAAGTCAGTAGCTACATGCTATAGGTTCCTAGGTATGCTACGATACCTCACAAGTTCAAACTATATCAAACTATGTATAAAAAGTCCACCTAAGTTCACATGAATGCAAGTTAAGGCTCATGGATGAAGTATGAATGCATATGGCTTACAAACATGAATTAATACATGAAATGAACATCAAAGTCAGTAGTGAATGCTTATGAATATGGATGAATGAATATACAATCATGTATGCAATGGATTAGGCATATGGAGCAATGAGAAGAAGATATGAGAAGAAACGAACAAAAATCGCATAAGATCGCACATGATGAAAGTTAAGGAAGAATGGCATGTGAATATGCATGAAATGATTATGGGTCAGTAGCATACAAGGTATGAGATTCAATTAGAATGCATGGATAGTCATCAATGATTTACACATAATTCAAGTTATTATTTAGAGGAGAAGAGAATCTATTTTAGGTTAAAGTTAATTCACATAAGTATGCACTTTAAAGCACCAAAACAAACCAAATGAGTATGGTTCAAAAAATGACCTATGACTGGAATTAAAGACATACAAATGACCTATAATTAACTCCTAGAAGTTACCAAAATGTCTCTCAAGTCAATGGCATGAATGCCTTGCTAATATCTAGGTTATACGACACATAAACACATGAATCAACCTAGGATCTAGGTGACATGGAAAAATAGCAAAAAACCTTTAAAAAATATGAAATTAAATCCCTAGAATAATATAGTCATTATCTGACATGGTCCAAAAGGATTCCACAAAATTATGCACCAAAGTTCCAAAACAATTCCTTGATTAGCAAGGTAACAAAGCATGGTTATCGAAAAACAACTCCACAAAGTGGATCAAAAAGGGCACTAAAAATTATGAAAAAAATGCCTAATGAGCATCAAAATGTCAAAAATTACAGTGATTAATCACACACAAAAAATAGGTTTCACACCTATGGGGAAAAATCGATTTCGGTCCCTTATGCCAAAACACTCCCTTTTGGGACAGCTCACGATCTAAAATCCAAATTAATTATTAAAACCACCCAAATATGGAAACAAAAAAAAATGAAAAATTAATTAAGAGGATGAGGATCACTCATGAATTTTACCAGAATTTTATCCCACCTAAAACTATTTTTAAAAAATGCGACGAAACAAGCAAAAAAGTGGATTTTAAGGGGAAGTGAAAGGAATCGATCCTAATGGTTCGTAACCTAATCCCTAAGTTCCGAAATCGACGCATATCATCATAAATCACAAATATATCCAATGCCTCAGGTGGGAGGGCTCAATATGCACCTTAAGTTACATGGTCCTAAGCCGCATACGACTAAAATGATGCGTAATCGCCGAAAAAACTTGAAATCGATCCGAGATCGATCAAAAACAAGCTCACAAACGAACTATAATCCATAATTAGGACTAAACTATAATTAAAATTACCAACAAAAAATCCTAATTATAGATTACAAAAAAAAGTGGATTAAGTATAATCCACAAAAAAAATATTAGCAAGAAAATTAATTAATAATTTTCTTTAACAAGAACAATTAACAAATTCTAAATAAAATAAACAAAACAGAGGAGGGTGCACTAGAAATATGGGAAGCAGCAAATAGCAAAATTTGCCCAAAAAAGCCCATTTCAAAGGAAAACCCGCAAGGAGGGTGGTGTGAGTGAACTTGGAGGGTCCGAATAGAATTTTCATGGGCTTTGGGCCCAATTCCATATGTTGATGATGCAGAGGGGGTATGAATGAAATTTTTGGTGTGGTGATAGCATTCTCATGGGTCCAAACCTGCTTAAGCCCAAATCTAAACTGAAACCCTAAATTATTAGGTTAAAACAAAGAATGAAAATCCCTCTTCTTCTTCACAGGTGCGCCGTTGATAACCCTTCTTCTTCATATGTTCGTCACCGAATCTCTATATTCTCACTGTCCCCTTCTAAAATTTCCGCCGGTAACAGAACCTCCCGTCGGGGAACGAATCAATATTGTCATCATAGAATCAACCAAACTCACCGCCTTCCCCTCTCGAACGCGTCGTCGACCACTCTTCCTCCATCGACACGGCAACTCAATCGTTCCTTATCAATCCCTATGGAAATCGGATCGCAACATCGAAGGATGTGCGGCTTACGCGGTGGAGGAAACAGTAACTTGATGCTCAGGTGTCTTCGCTTCGGGTTCTTCTTCTTCGGCGTTTGACATCCTCCGTTTCACGCGGCTTGATCCACGTCGTCTCGCCTTCGCTCTCTCTCCACCCTCGAGTCTCCTTGCTCCTTTCACATCACCGCCGGTGCCAAGGCCGTGGATCCATTAGACGATTGACGGAAATATTCAGGTATAGACGATTACGTCCTTTGCATCACCACCTCCTTGCTCTTCTTCTGTTTCTTATTTCACTTTCTTCATCTTGAAACTTTATGTGAATTTGTGCGAATCTTGTTGAAGATTGTTGCAGGTTAATGGTGATGAAGGTTGTTGATGACGCAATGATGTTGAAGAAGCTGGTTGAAGGCTATCCCTGTTCTGATGAGATTGATGAGGTTGAATAATGGAGAAAATCGAAGACAAATCGCACTTCCCTGCTAGATGCGGCGGAGACTAAAACGCAGTTTACCTTAATCCAATGGACATGTTCAGGTATGAGTCCTTACCATGGCCTCATTGACATACTCTGAATCACAACCCTATACTTCATCTTCTGAACTTTTTGTTGCGATTTTCTGCTCGACTCTCTTGCTGCAATATGTTGCTGTAATGTCTGAATTCTTATGATTTTGTGTCGCAGTTTAAATTGATGAAGATCTCAGATTGAGGATGATCGAAGAATTGGTGAAGGTTTGTTCTGACTGAATGGAGAGTTCTGGTTGTTGTGACTTTGAAACCGCGAGATCGAAAACTGCGAGAAAATTACTTACCGATCTTCATCTTGATCTTGCTTCTTTCGAACCGTTACACTGCATGAATTGCTATTGTGGCAAAGCTTTCCTATGCGAATCGTTAGATAGGTTGAAGATTGTTGAAACTGTTCTTGATGTTACTTGTGGTTTTGCAGGTGCGCGTGATCGATTTTTATCGATGAAGATTGGTAAAGGTGAAACTTGATTCATGACGAACAGAGGAAGCTTTTTTTCTGAACTTTCAGGATCATTCGAGATGATGAATATCCGTGAAGTTGATTGCTATTGATGATTAAAGAAAAGAGATCCGGATTGAAGATTGGAGAGATTGAAGAGTGAATCTCGATTTTCTGTTACATGTGATTGAATTTGCAGAGATTTTTGGGAGAGTTTTTTCGGTTATTCTGTTCCAATTGTTGGATACTTGCAGGTTTGATAGAGAAGGAGGTTTGGTGAATGATGATGGAAGATTTGCTATGAGATTGTGATGGGGGTCGGAGAAGAGAATGGTAGGTGCTGAAGTCTGTTATTTCTGTTGATTTTTTGAGATTGGAGCTAGTTGCTGATAATTATAGAAGAAGAGATTATTGATGAAGGAGATTGAAATGGATGAAGCTTTTTTGAAGGTGAATCCTGTTTTTTTCAACTCCAGATGCTGAAGTCCCTTTTTATATTTTGGTATATCAGTTATATATTATATAACTATTTTTGTAATATATTATATAACTCTTCTTTTTGTAACTGTTTCTGTTATTTTTCACTGATATCTCAGTCATGGAACTGATTTTTTCTTTGGTTTGTAACTCATAGAAAAACTTTCTTGTAACTGAATTTTGTAGTTCAATAACTAACTTTTCCCTCCTTTTTTCAATTTCCACTAAATGATGTCTTTTAACCAAGGAAATTTTTATTTATTTATTATTCTTAATACTAAGAATAAAAAAATAACATAAAAAAAACTGATGGGCCTAGCAAGTAGGTGAATTGAGCCCAAATGAGAATTTGATAATAACCGGAAAAATAGTCAATGAGATAATATGCGTTTTGGAATACGATTATTAATTGACTATAAAATTGGGCAAATGAAATCAATATAGAACCGAGTATAAAGCCGGACACCTAGTGGAGCTAGACTCTTGGATATTAGATTAAACAAATGGGCCTTGAAAAGGATTCAAAGTGGAGGTTAGAATGGAATTGCTTAATGTGGATAATGAACTAAAACAAAGTTTATGGGCTTAATTTGGATAATGGGCAAAAAGTGAATGTTAGCATGGAAACAGATTATTGAAACCCAAGTAATCCTTGCGACCAATCTCAACATGTTTAATCCAACTTAAACCTCCAATCTAATTCAAACTCGAGTCTTTAACGAATCATCGATCTTCAGTCAACCCTCAAATCCAAACCCCATTGATCTGTATTGCCAACAACGAACCATAAGGAGGGCCACAATGTCCTGATTATCATAAGAATTCGCCACTTGATCCCTCGTACCATAAACCAACATTCATTTGTCATGAAAACCCTAATAAGCCCCGCATGCACTATGATCTTCAATAAATTGCGTCTTGAGTGATAATGGAATCCCTTGAACGACAAGACCACTTATGAACACATTTCGCAAGGAAACTTTGTCGGGTATCACTTAATTAGGGAAATAAACCCTAACTCATGATTTAAATGTCAAACACAAGTCATCTACGAACCACCGGTTATAGCGAAACTCACTTATGATTTTAATGAAACCCTAACACCTGCGATGCACAATACTAAGGAGCATTCTTGAGTGTAGTAGTCAAATAAATCACCTCCGAATAGGAAGAGTTATATCACCAGAAGAGGATTTTGATTCCATGCCTTATGAGCCCATGAAATGAACGATTATGATGTTATGACCTAATGGGAAGATGCAGATGAAATGCGAAGCTACAAGCCAGTTAAGGAAACAAATATGAGGGCAAATTTTGAGGTATTACAGCTGACACTATTCAATCATCTGCAGACCTGAACGGATAATTGCAACAGCTTTTAGACGTTCAAGGTATGGAGTGATTGGATACTCGAATAAAACCTGAAAATTTGCACACTGAGTGCAACAGAAATGCCATCTACCCATTTATTTATTTATATATTTTTTGATTTTGACCTCTGAATAGGTAGCGAAAATAGAACCAGGTGGAAATATGCTGGGAAGAATGCCATCCTCGAATGACCACTCACACGGGATCCTCGGATCCAGTACTGAAACCCTCCTCGAATAGAAACACAATGGTATACCGGCCGCAAGCGATAACCATCAACAACAAAGACTGACCTCGGACAGACTTTGCAAAAGAGACAAACTGACCTCAATCAATAAGCTCAAAAATGGACTACCATCCTCGAATAATAGCCACAAGAAACAAGACCAACTGCAGAAGGACTTGAAGAAAAGAAATGTCATCCTCGAATGACAATTCAAAAGATCCTCGGATCTAACACGAAACCATCCTCGAATGGAGACGCAAAGGTATACCAGCCGCGACTGATAACCAAACACAAAGCTGACCTCAGACAGACTTTGCAAAAGAGACAAACTGACCTCAATCAATAAGCTCGAAAAGTGGACTACCATCCTCGAATAATAGCCACAACAACAAGACCAACCGCAGAAGTACTTGAAGAATAGAATGCCATCCTCGAATGACAATTCTCAAAAGATCCTCGGATCTAACACGAAACCATCCTCGAATGGAGACGCAAAGGTATACCGGCCTCGACTGATAACCAAACACAAAGCTGACCTCAGACAGACTTTGCAAAAGAGACAAACTGACCTCGATCAATAAGCTCAAAAAGTGAACTACTATCCTCGAATAATAGCCATACAAAACAAAAACAAAGACCAACCGCAGAGGGACTTGAAGAAAAGAAATGCCATCCTCGAATGACAATCCAAAAGATCCTCGGATCTAACACGAAACCATCCTCGAATGGAGACGCAAAGGTATACCAGCCTCGACTGATAACCAAACACAAAGCTGACCTTGGACAGACTTTGCAAAAGAGACAAACTGACCTCGATCAATAAGCTCAAAAAGTGAACTACTATCCTCGAATAATAGCCACACAAAACAAAAACAAGACCAACCGCAGAAGGACTTGAAGAAAAGAAATGCCATCCTCGAATGACAATCCAAAAGATCCTCGAATCTAACACGAAACCATCCTCGAATGGAGACGCAAAGGTATACCAGCCTCGACTGATAACCAAACACAAAGCTGACCTCGGACAGACTTTGCAAAAGAGACAAACTGACCTCTATCAATAAGCTCAAAAAGCAAACTACTATCCTCGAATAATAGCCACAAACAAACAAAAACAAAGACCAACCGCAAAGGGACTTGAAGAAAAGAAATGCCATCCTCGAATGAAAATCCAAAAGATCCTCAGATCTAACACGAAACCATCCTCGAATGGAGACGCAAAGGTATACCAGCCTCGACTGATAACCAAACACAAAGCTGACCTCAGACAGACTTTGCAAAAGAGACAAACTGACCTCAATCAATAAGCTCAAAAAGTGAACTACTATCCTCGAATAATAGCCACAACAACAAGACCAACCTCGGAAGGACTTGAAGAAAAGAATTCCATCCTAGAATGACAATCCAAAAGATCCTCGGATCTAACACGAAACCATCCTCGAATGGAGACGCAAAGGTATACCGGCCGCAGGTGGTAACTAGAACACAAAGCTGACCTCAGACAGACTTTGCAAAAGAGACAACCTGACCTCGATCAATAAGCTCAAAAAGCGAACTACTATCCTCGAATAATAGCCACAAACAAACAAAAACAAAGACCAACCGCAGAGGGACTTGAAGAAAAGAAACGCCATCCTCGAATGACAATCCAAAAGATCCTCGGATCTAACACGAAACCATCCTCGAATGGAGACGCAAAGGTATACCAGCCTCGACTGATAACCAAACACAAAGCTGACCTCGGACAGACTTTGCAAAAGAGACAAACTGACCTCGATCAATAAGCTCAAAAAGTGAACTACTATCCTCGAATAATAGCCACACAAAACAAAAACAAGACCAACCGCAGAAGGACTTGAAGAAAAGAAATGCCATCCTCGAATGACAATCCAAAAGATCCTCGGATCTAACACGAAACCATCCTCGAATGGAGACGCAAAGTTATACCAGCCTCGACTGATAACCAAACACAAAGCTGACCTCGGACAGACTTTGCAAAAGAGACAAACTGACCTCGATTAATAAGCTCATAAAGTGAACTACTATCCTCGAATAATAGCCACACAAAACAAAAACAAGACCAACCACAGAAGGACTTGAAGAAAAGAAATGCCATCCTCGAATGTCAATCCAAAAGATCCTCGGATCTAACACGAAACCATCCTCGAATGGAGACGCAAAGGTATACCAGCCTCGACTGATAACCAAACACAAAGCTGACCTCAGACAGACTTTGCAAAAGAGACAAACTGACCTCAATCAATAAGCTCGAAAAGTGAACTACTATCCTCGAATAATAGCCACAACAACAAGACCAACCTCGGAAGGACTTGAAGAAAAGAAATGCCATCCTCGAATGACAAATCAAAAGATCCTCGGATCTAACACGAAACCAACCTTGAATGGAGACGCAAAGGTATACCAGCCTCGAATGATAACCAAACACAAAGCTGACCTCAGACAGACTTTGCAAAAGAGACAAACTGACCTCAATCAATAAGCTCGAAAAGTGGACTACCATCATCGAATAATAGCCACAACAACAAGACCAACCGTAGAAGGACTTGAAGAAAAGAATGCCATCCTCGAATGACAATTCTCAAAAGATCCTCGGATCTAACACGAAACCATCCTCGAATGGAGACGCAAAGGTATACCAGCCTCGATTGATAACCAAACACAAAGCTGACCTCAGACAGACTTTGCAAAAGAGACAAACTGACCTCAATCAATAAGCTCGAAAAGTGAACTACTATCCTCGAATATTAGCCACAACAACAAGACCAGCCTCGGAAGGACTTGAAGAAAAGAAATGCCATCCTCGAATGACAAATCAAAAGATCCTCGGATCTAACACGAAACCATCCTCGAATGGAGACGCAAAGGTATACCAGCCTCGACTGATAACCAAACACAAAGCTGACCTCAGACAGACTTTGCAAAAGAGACAAACTGACCTCAATCAATAAGCTTGAAAAGTGGACTACCATCCTCGAATAATAGCCACAACAACAAGACCAACCGCATAAGGACTTGAAGAAAAGAATTCCATCCTCGAATGACAAATCAAAAGATCCTCGGATCTAACACGAAACCATCCTCGAACGGAGACGCAAAGGTATACCGGTCGCAGGCGGTAACCAGAAACAAAGAAAATAGGACAAGATGGAACGGGATCGTTGTACATAAATGAAAGTCCAAGCAAATAGGACCGTTGTATAAAACGGGAACCTGCGACGCGACTGTTGTACCAAACAAGACGCGGAATAAGATGACAAACATCGATTTGGAAAGACAAGGATGTCTGAAAAATGACATTGGTAACCTCTGTGCGGAGTACTTCAGGTTGAGAAGATATTCGTAATATACCTCAAAACTGGCCCATGCTGGCATGCATATGTTTGAATTTATGGCGTAATACTCCATGACGATGGAAATTATATGCTTTGGAGGATGCAAATGTAATGATGATTATGCGTATGCAAATGCAAAGAAATCTCCTGATAAGGAGACTGCAGGCATCCCAGATAGCTCGACTGGGGAGGAATAGTGATCACTGCATTGATCTGGTTCATTTTGATGAGGAGGAAACAACTCTGCGGGGAAGACTGTCAATGATACATCGGCTCTGAACAGCCGCCATTGCCAAAAATAAATTGGACTTCTAAGATTGGAGTGCCAAGACCCTGCTGGAGATGGACTCTTCTTGAACTCTGGTGGGGATGACAGATAATGTCAATGATAAAGCTTCCCGCTGAAAGTAAGTGCTCAAGTTGCCACTTGCTGGGGATAAGAAATAAATCCTCTCATGTTGGGAATGAGAGATGATGATACCCTTCTTCTCAAGAAGCAACCTTCCATTTTCCGCACTACTGGAGAAGGGATTGTCTATTAAGACTTGCTAATGAATTCTGATCGATGAAGTTCGCCGATGAAACAACTATTGAAGTAAGATGCTGACAATGGCTTTTCCCCTAGCCCTGGGTTGATAGGTTGCCAACTAATCATGAGTGAACAATGGTTCTTTGCAATTTTCAACTCGCCTCAGATTAAGGTCCGTCAGAAGTAAATGTCTCAAGAGGATTTTACAGAAAACTGGCATACGAGATGCCTCAGTGTCTTCAAACTCTTGGAGAGATTCGTCGGATCTCGAAATAACTGCCCCAGACTGCATGGTCTATGAAATAAATTTGTCTCACGAGGATTCATGAAAAACCTCATATCACCGTGAAATATTCTGCCCCAGTATTTTGGACTTTGGATAGGTGCTTTGGATTTACTGTCTTCGAGAAAAAGTGACTTCTCATGCTCTTGTGGTGGCCTGCTCCAGTACAAGTCTTGAAGTGATCACCCTTGAATGACTGTGCTTTGAAGAAAACACCCAGATCAACTGTTCTTTGAGAGATTGGATCTCGAAGTAATTGCCCCAGTTTGGCTAAAATTTGAATGCATGCATCAGACTAACGGCTCTTTGAGAGATTTGGATCTCGAAGTGATTGCCCCAGATTAGTTGGCTCTTACCACGACTGTTGGGAAATTCCTTACTCAATAGAGTTTTCTTGAAAAGTGCACCTCGATAGATTGTCCTTCGGAAGTTTCATACTTCTCAACTTGGCAAGATTAAGCTTCTGGACTGAAGTTTCGTATGTGAATTTTTATGATGCCAAACAAATGTATGTAAGCAGAAAATGTTTATTTTAAGAATACAAATTCTAATGCAACACACATGTTAATCTTGAAGTTTTACTGTAAAAAGATGTCGCCAACCTTTGTGAGTGAATCACTGGTTAAAATACGACATTGATTTTTGATAAAAGAAAACATGCATATGCAACACCAACCCAGATCTTTTAGCACAACTCATAGGAGTCAGGAACGTGATCTTGTGGTAGTACGCTCTTGAAATAACCTTGTTTCAGTTAGGACTTTTGAGGGTTGTATCGTGGCCTGGTTCACGGTTATAGAAACAAAAGATATAGGCTCGAAGTTTATTTGTATCCACCCGTCTTCGTGATGTTCTCCATTCCTATGTTCAGCTAGCTTTCACAAGCGCTCATGATGCGTGTTTTTCGCAAGTGTACGAACACGTCAGAGTAATATAAAAGATTGTCGAATCCACAGAGACCAAGTGTCAATCTATCGTACCTGTTGTTATGGTGTGTATCTAAGGCAACTAAATATAAGGGTTTTAAGAAGAAATGGTAAATAAAATAATAATTTTAAACAATTAATAAAGACAGTCTTGAATGTAATTCACGTAATCAATAGATAATCTAGTACTTGTTAATAGAACTACTTACGGGCAATGTTTTCTACTTTGAAAAGAACTAATTTAATAGGAACTGTCGCTTTCGCGTATTCAGAACCGAGTTGTACTCTCTAATCAACTCCTCCTATTGTCACGGATAAAAAGGTGCGTACTGCGTTAGAGTAGTAAACCTATTTTTAAGAAATATAGTATCTTAACTAAGTTGAAAAGTACTTTAACTTAGATTTCTTAGTAAAAAGAGGTTCTCACGAACCAGACTCTAAACTTCTTTAACGCGTCCAAAAATCGTTTTAAAATCTGCTTTCTTTTTAATCTAAAAACTCCTAATGAACTAGACAAAGCGCTTTTGGCTGTTTTTGAAATAGTTAAAAACAATTAAACTTAAATTGAAAGATAAAATAGCCCTAAAGTGTTTCCACGAACAATTGTACGGATTACTGGTTTAATTACGATCCTTACATTCTAACCTTTATAGATTTAGTTAGACATGGTAAAGTAAAAGTTCTTTTTATAATTTTTCATAAAAGTAATTTAGTGCGAGTGCGGAAAGTAAATAAAAGTAGTGCGAGTGCAGAAAGTAAATAAAAGTAGTGCGAGTGCGGGAAATAAAGGTATTTAAAGCGAGTGCAGAAAATAAACGAAAGTAGTGCGAGTGCGAGAAATAAATAAAGTAAAGCGAGTGCAGGAAATAAATAAAGTAAAGTGCGAGTGCGGAAAATAAATGAAAGTAAAGCAATGCGGAAAAGTAAAATACGAACTGGAATTAAAATGGAGGCAGGATTAACTTCCTCCCAGAGTGCTCCAAAACTCGATCACACAGACGTATACAGACTCGATCACTCGATTGCAGTAACACCCCGATGTGGAATGATAACTGCTTTAAAACTGATATATGCCTAAGAGATTCTAAGTTTGGATGATTAAAAACGAAATTCTGAAGTCCTATTTATAGGCAAACATTAAATGGGAAAAGACAAGGATGCCCCCTCCACTAAAAAGTGGAGGGAAAATTTTTAGCCTTGTGGCGCCCGCCACAGGCTCATGGCGCCCGCCATGAGTGTAAAAGAGTGGAGAAAGTGGGGATCGTGGGTGGTTTTCTCTAACCGTTTTTTATCGAAACCATTTTTGTGAATGTGGCGCTCGCCATGTGCCCATGGCGCCCGCCATGAGTGTTAGGTCCATTTCCCATGGTGTAGCTCTCTGCGTTAGCTTTCCAGTGCTTCGAACGGGGCGTCATTCTGATTTACAGATCAAAAGTTATGGTCAAAATCGTCGGACAACGTATTGTGTGCAAATTGCTCTATTTCTCTCGTTTTTTTCATCCTAATTGCTTCGTTTCTTCGCATGTGACTCTTAAATGGATAAATACCTGAAAACAAATGAAAACATAGTAATAACACAACAAAATAACAATAAAAGCTAAGAATGCATGCGAAATCGGAGTCAGAAATACGGTGAATTTTAGTGTGATCAAATTCTCCCACACTTAGACCTTTGCTTGTCCTCAAGCAAACATTAAAGCTCAAGAAAAAATGGTGTCAACACGTGTTTTTGGGCTAAAGGGCTTCTAAGTTCAAGTTTGGATGCAGTGACAGGTACTAACTAAGTGAACTAAGGGTACCATAATAACACAGGCACAAACTTCAATCCTATATTAACCACTCCATGTCATCCCACAATACCTAGGCATATCTTCTCATCTTTTTGGGTCCTTTTCATTCAGGCACAATCACATTAAGCCCGTTATCCGTACATGCTTCATAGTAGAGTGACCGGTTAGTGATTCTGATCCATAACATAAGGTTTCTGGCACATAAGCATGTGTAAACCTGTTTTTATTTCGCCTAAATGTAGCTGCGGGGGATCGGATCGTAATCCGCCCTACCAAGTTCAGTTCCAGATACCTCTGAACCAACTAACAATAGGTGACTGCAATTTTTTTCTTTTTGTGGCAAAAAAATTTTTCTTCTCTTTTTCGGTTTAAATGACTTTGTGAGGGTCATCTATCCCAGAGTTTTGCCTTTTTTTCTTTTTATTAGCACTGGATCATTCACTTATGTTCATCGACCCCCTACGTAGAGCATGCTTAGGCCGGAGCTGACTGCTAGAATAAACTACTTGGGACAATTTTTTGAATGATAATAAAGGCCATGGTGTGGGGTTTAAGAGTGATTCCTATATTCAAGAGGTCTATGGTGCTAAAATGGTGCTGATGTTTCAAAAAGTTGTCCTAAGTCACCACATCCTAATCCAAACCTGTCTCAAAGCCCAAAAAACATGTGAAACAACATTGTTTTCTTTTTAAAATTTTTCTGGTAAGGCTAAGGAAATGGGAAAAATGAGGATGTACTAAAAATACACTATACTGGTGACTCGTCAGACTTATGCATTATCTAAGAAAATTAAACTAAATAACTTACTAAAAAGGGAAATAACTGAAAGGAAATAAATAACTAGAAAGGGAAATGACAGAAAGCAATAAATTCCCCTCCCACACTTAAATCGAACATTGTCCCCAATGTTTCGAAATAAGATAAGGAGAGTTACCTGAAAAACTACTGCGGAGGAGCACTGGTGCCTCGCCGTCCTGCTGTGATGGTCTGGAACGACGGGATCTACTGCGATGTTGGTCCCTCCGGTCAAGTCGTGCCGATAAGGCAGCCTGGGCACCCCGGACTTCTCGAAGGTCACCTAAGATGGAACCCTGAGTGGCCTCCACAAGCTGGTAGTGCCGGAGGTTGACTTCTCTCTGACGGTCCTGCTCTAATGTGATATCGTGCAAGGTACGACAAACGTTGCTGTAAGCACGATCCGAAACCAATCGCGATTGTTGCATGAAGCTCATGTTGTCCGTCAGTTGTTGTGAAATAGTAGAGAGAAGGCCGTCTCGCCTTTCCACTCTAGTTGTCATATCACGCCACATCTCCTCAGTGACATAGAATCCAAGAGCAGCACCTGCAACAGGGTTAGAGGAAGATGGTGCGGCGTGTGACTGTAAAAATATTTTTGTTCCTTTTTTTGTTTTTTTTTTGTTTTTTCATAATTGGGTATAAAATAAAATAAAATGAAAGAAAAAGAAAAAATGAGATTAGTGCATGAAATAATATATATGGTAAAATCAAAGTACATGAAAAAGAAAATGTAATAGATGCAATAATGTAAGATATGTCTGGAGATGCGAAAAATAAAATAAAGCATGAAAAATAGAAATTAAATACTAGGGTAATATCGTCAGTGTAGAACGAATCATGTGGTAGGATTCTCCTCCTGGTTTGATCCACGAATCTCAACTATCTCCCTCAGAAGCTCTTCAATCTCCCGATATAGAGCATCGGCCTCTGAGGCATGAGTGAGATCAGAAACCTGAATCTGTAATTCCAAGTCCGCTACTTCCTGCTTGAGCAGGGCGGTCTCCTTACGGAGCTCATAAATATGAGTTTGTAGATCAGGCGGCTGCAGAGACATATTGTTAGACATAACAGTGATTCAGGGAGAAAGAGGTGTAGGAGTGTACTCAGCGGCGGGAGGTGATTTCGACTCTTCGACAGTCTCTCCATAACCCTCTAGAGCATAACTCCAATTAGCAGGATCATGGACACTGATCATCAGCGGGTCTGGTAATGTAAAGTAATGTATCACTTCTCCGTTGATCAGTAATCTAAAAGTGTTGGGCTCGAAAGAAGCCCTCCTCATCAGTCCTCTGTCAAGACAAAAGTCAACATCCAGGGTGGTGTAGTAGCAGAAGGTCCTGAGGTGCAATAATTTGCGAGACAAACCCAATGAAGTAGCTATCTGTGTAACAATCCCACCGACATGTATGATGCCTATAGATGATCTGGCAACACTAGCAAGGCCCTTCAATAGAAAGTTGCCACAAGCAACTGGGCGAGACTGAGTCGCACAAAACAGTAGGAAAATCTCCTCTTCACTCAGCAGAGACTCTGTATCTAGCAAACCTAGGAAAGAATGCGCCATAATCATCTAGAAGTACCTTAACGCAGGGTTGTGGATTACCTGAGAAAACTGGGTAGAAGGATCTTGACTCCCTCCACCTGATATTTTAGTCCAAAACTTTTCCACTTCTCTGCTCATAAAATACCCCATCGGTGTCTCTGGAATAGCATCAGGAGTAGTCTGAAAACCTAGTAAATCACCAAACTCTTTGTGAGAGAAGGAGTAGTCAATCCCGAATAACCTGAAAACAACATGTCCATCGGGTCCAGCCCAAGGGTCATAATGAAACGAGCTGAGGAACTCTAGAGTCAAGTTCCTGTAAGTGTTATTCCTGTTGTCAAACTGGTCCCACTGGAGTTGATGGCATAAGAATCTGACGCTTGGCTCTATCCCCAAGGCATCCATGCAGTCATGGTCAGGGTACCTGGTAGGAGCCATAGGGCGTCTCATGTGGACATAGTAACACTCTCTCTGTGCGTCGTCTCTAAAGGCCACGTGCATGTCATCGGGGTTCTGCATTCTGCACAAGGTTAGCAAACAAGTCCTGAAAGCACATAAAACATTCAATCGTTAGTCCTGACATAATAATAAAATAAACAAAGTAAAAATACATAAATAAAAAGTACGTAAATAAGAAAACCATGGGTTGCCTCCCATGCAGCGCTTGTTTAACGTCATTAGCTCGACGACCGATTTTTATACATCACTTGAAGGATATGGTAGATCACTCAGAGTATGGAAGGTGTATGTTGTTGGGATGTCACCTCCTTCGTAGGGCTTCAACCTCTGTCCATTGACGATGAATGGTTTACATGTTTGGTTCTTGATTTCAATAGCACCGGATCTTAGGATCTTAAATACTTAGAAAGGGCCAGTCCATCTCGAACGAAGCTTCCCTGGAAAAAGTCGTAACCTAGAATCGAACAAGAGAACATGATCGCCTATTTTGAAGTCTTTTCTTATGATTTTTTTGTCATGCCAAGCTTTGGTTCTTTCTTTGTATATGATGGCATTTTCGTAGGCAGATTGTCCGAGCTCTTCTAATTTGTGGATATCAAGGATACGTTTTTCACCAGCAGTTAAGTAATCCAAATTCAAAGTTTTGATGGCCCAATAGGCTTTATGCTCTAACTCAAAAGGTAAATGACATGATTTCCCATAAACTAGTTGGTAGGGGGTTGTTCCTATAGGGGTTTTGAAAACGGTTATGTAGGCCCATTTATCAAGCCATCTCACATATCCTTCACCTTTTCTTTTCTTCCTTCTGTAGGTTGGCTCATTCTTTTGAACTTGTGGTGGTGGTTCTGGATCTATGTTAAGTATTAGCTTTTCAAATTTGAGCTTAGTCATTTCATTCACCATCTCAAAGGTTAGCCTTACCCTCTTAGCACTAATGATTCCCCTAGTTTTATGGTCCTCAATTTTTCTCTTTTTATGTTGGAGCTCGAATAAGGGTACATTGGTGCGGGTATATTTCAATACTTCCACGTAAGTTTTGGATTGGGATTCTACCTTATCTTCCACAAAACTTTGCGGGAAAGGAAATGGTGGGATATATGGAGGGGTAACACCAATAGTTGCTTCATCCTCTACCTTTATGGCAACCTTCCTTTCGGATGGTTTCAGTGGATTTTTCTCTACTCTATTCTCACCACAACTCTCGTTATGCTCATTATCCCTCTCCTTAGGATTTTCGATATGTTCTTCACTACTAGTTGTTATAACATATGCATTCTCCTCAGGAAGTGGTCCTATAGGTGTTTGTGCAAGTAGGAAGATTTGAGTCCCCAATGCCTTAGTGTGATTCACGAGGGAATCGACCTTAGTGTTTATTTGCCTAAAGGTTTCATAAGTATCGAGATGTTGTCTTCTAAACTCTTCATTCTTGAGGGTTTGTGTTTCCACAAAGCGCTTCATCATAGATTCTATCCTAGAATTAGTTTTTGTTTCAATGAAATCCTCCAATAACCTTTCGAGGTTTGAATTAACAGATTCTAGCGGTTCCTCAAAATTTTGTGAGTGGTGATTTGGGTGAGAATAAGTTAGTGATGCATAGAAATTCTCCATTTGTATTTCGAGGTTGGACATATGTGATTCTCGTGATCCCCCGAAATACTGGGAGTGATGATTGTAGAATTTTTTTGAGTGAAACATAGTGATTTTTTTTTAATTTGTTGTAAAAGCCTTAGTCTATACGGTATAACTACAGGGTACGAAATTTGACGAAATTGGTCCCCGGCAACGGCGCCAAAAACCTGATGCGTGTTTTTCGCAAGTGTACGAACACGTCAGAGTAATATAAAAGATTGTCGAATCCACGGAGACCAAGTGTCAATCTATCGTACCTGTTGTTATGGTGTGTATCTAAGGCAACTAAATATAAGGGTTTTAAGAAGGGTGCAATGGTAAATAAAATAATAATTTTAAACAATTAATAAAGACAAGCTTGAATGTAATTCACGTAATCAATAGATAATCTAGTACTTGTTAATAGAACTACTTACGGGCAATGTTTTCTACTTTGAAAAGAACTAATTTAACAGGAACTGTCGCTTTCGCGTATTCAAAACCGAGTTGTACTCTCTAATCAACCCCTCCTATTGTCACGGATAAAAAGGTGCGTAATGCGTTAGAGTAGTAAACCTATTTTTAAGAAATATAGTATCTTAACTAAGTTGAAAAGTACTTTAACTTAGATTTCTTAGTAAAAAGAGGTTCTCACGAACCAGACTCTAAACTTCTTTAACGCTTCCAAAAGTCGTTTTAAAATCTCCTTTCTTTTTAATCTAAAAACTCCTAATGAACTAGACAAAGCGCTTTTGGCTGTTTTTGAAATAGTTAAAAACAATTAAACTTAAATTGAAAGATAAAATAGCCCTTAAGTGTTTCCACGAACAATTGTACGAATTACTGGTTTAATTACGATCCTTACATTCTAACCTTTATAGATTTAGTTAGACATGGTAAAGTAAAAGTTCTTTTTATAATTTTTCATAAAAGTAATTTAGTGCGAGTGCGGAAAGTAAATAAAAGTAGTGCGAGTGCAGAAAGTAAATAAAAGTAGTGCGAGTGCGGGAAATAAAGGTATTTAAAGCGAGTGCAGAAAATAAACGAAAGTAGTGCGAGTGCGAGAAATAAATAAAGTAAAGCGAGTGCGGGAAATAAATAAAGTAAAGTGCGAGTGCGGATAATAAATGAAAGTAAAGCAATGCGGAAAAGTAAAATACGAACTGGAATTAAAATGGCGGCAGGATTAACTTCCTCCCAGAGTGCTCCAAAACTCGATCACACAGACGTATATAGACTCGATCACTCGATTGCTGTAACACCCCGATGTGGAATGATAACTGCTTTAAAACTGAATATGCCTAAGAGATTCTAAGTTTGGATGATTAAAAACGAAATTCTGAAGTCCTATTTATCGGCAAACATTAAATGGGAAAAGACAAGGATGCCCCCTCCACTAAAAAGTGGAGGGAAAATTTTTAGCCTTGTGGCGCCCGCCACAGGCTCATGGCGCCCGCCATGAGTGTAAAAGAGTGGAGAAAGTGGGGATCGTGGGTGGTTTTCTCTAACCGTTTTTTATCGAAACCATTTTTGTGAATGTGGCGCCCGCCATGTTCCCATGGCGCCCGCCATGAGTGTTAGGTCCATTTCCCATGGTGTAGCTCTCTGCGTTAGCTTTCCAGTGCTTCGAACGGGGCGTCATTCTGATTTACGGATCAAAAGTTATGGTCAAAATCGTCAGACAACGTATTGTGTGCAAATTGCTCTATTTCTCTCGTTTTTTTCATCCTAATTGCTTCGTTTCTTCGCATGTGACTCTTAAATGGATAAATACCTGAAAAAAAATGAAAACATAGTAATAACACAACAAAATAACAATAAAAGCTAAAAATGCATGCGAAATCGGAGTCAGAAATACGGTGAATTTTAGTGTGATCAGCTCACCTCTCAAAAAGGGTTTTGTGATGGTTGAGGAACCAATTATGCTAACGGTTTAAGCACCAATTAGGTTGTCATTTGGAGTCAGTCACCCCTCTTATCTTTGGTGTATGTGCCACACGACTTTGTTCTTGTTTTAAGGATCTTTCTTGTGAAATCCTTTTCGTCTTTCGCTTTTGCATTATTTTTCTTATCCCTAACTTTTGCCTGGACTGATTCTTGTGAATCTTTGATTGTGAAGTCTAGCGAGATGCCCTAATTTTTGCCTAAGTCGCTTGTTTTCAAGTTTTGACTTAGCGGGCTTTCTCATCATTTTTTTAATTCTTTTTTTTGAACAAATCGTGTGACACTGTTTGTCTTGATTGCTTTGAAAGGGTCGTGACTGTCTCACTTCTTGGTTGTTGAGGGATAACCATTGTGGCCTCCGGTCTTTGGACCTCTTTTCCGGGATAACCATTGTGGTTTCTAGTCATGGGACCTCTTGATTTGGTACAGCGAAAGGTAATGGATCCTCAAATTTGCACTCCTTTTTGAAATTTGAACGCCCGGTCAAACTAACTGACGCCTACCCTGCCCCTGGGTTACATGCAAGGGTTTTTTCATGAGAAAATAAACTCCTACTTCAAGGCTCAAATGGGTTGGCGAGGGTCTATCTCCCTTATATCTCCGGTGTTTAGGATTTGAAACAATGCATGTACATCGTCAACAGGGTCTTTCTCAAAAGCGCACAACTAGAGTGTTTTTGCGTTTTCATTTCGTCATCCTCCTTCATAAAGTTTAAGCACGATAGTTGGTATTGCAATGCACATACACAAAATCATGAGTGAATATGAATGGATTACTTCAATAAAAACATGTGCATTTTATTATGGTTAACATTCAAAAACAAATAAGTTTCATGCATGCATACAAATGTTTAAACAAATAAAGGAAACTACAAATGAAAATGCAGTAAAGAAGCTGAACATTGCCGTCATTGGGGAGACTTGACTCCGTCTGGACTTATCGCTTCTGAAAATGCCCTTACAAACTGGGAGGTCAATTTGATGAGGAGATTTCAACATATGGACAGACTTCCTGGCATGATGACCTTTGAGTCGATAAAAATTTGAACCTTGTGCCTTAACACATCACAGTTGTCAAATGGTATGCCTAAATGCCCCTGAGTGGTACTTGCATCTAGCATTTCCATCGTGGTTGCCATTATTGAGGAGGTCTGACTCTGTCTAGATTTGTTGCTCTCGGAGACTTTCAGCAGTCAGCAGTCTGGATATTCATTCCATTACTGTTTTGGTGCCATATTCTCACTTATACCTGGCATGAACATAATGGTCTTGGAGTCAATCAAATTCGGGACCTTGTCTTCACCTTTGCTTCTAAAAGACTTGCAATCTTCAATTAAACGACCAGGTGCCCCAGAACGGTAATCATACTTGGCATTGAAATCCCAAAGGAAGCTTTGTCGGAGATGATCCTGATGCAACTAGCTCAACCAGTTCGAATTTGAGTAAATGAGGAAACTTGTTACATGTACGACATCATAATATGATCAAACTTCTTCTCGAGTTGTTCTGGCCTTTACCCTTATGCTCTGCCCCTATGACACTCTTGGGAAGCTCAGGTTGGATGCTGACAAATGACATCTGGAGGAAAGAGGTTGATAAAGTTAATAGATAAGGTTGCTCGGAAAGATCTTGCACGATCTCATGCCTACGTATCTGCATTGACCAATGGAGAATCAGAGCAGCGTAGTTCCCCTCAATAGGGATGAAAATAGCTTCGTTCAAAATTTCCATAACCAAGCTAATCTGAGTCTTCATCTGGTTGACTTCCTGTTTCAGCAGTTTCTGGTTCTGAAATAAAGCTTATACCTCGGCCCTGAATTGCCCCAGTTGGGTCTTCCTTTCTTTTACCTCCGCCCGGAGTTGCTTCAAATATATACCTTGATGATTGTGATTCAAGTTGTCCATTCTGATGAGAAACCAAATCAGGATAATAATCTGTCTCTGAACACCTGTCAAGAATGCAAGGATGTATGCAAACGCCATGTTCAGTTATTTCTGAGGAATCTATCTGCTTTGATTCAAGTTTTGATACAGAAAAATCCAACAGCATGATTCAGATATGTGATCCTCGGAAATAACTGAACATGTGTGCAGAAATGCTATGATGTCATGTATGCAACAGGCGTGCGATCAATGGTCTGATATTGGTGCCAATGTTGAGCAACGAGTCAAGTGTCTGAATAGAACGATAATAGCAGCACCATCTCTGTACAGAACCCCATAACTGAGAACCTAATAATTGTAGAACTGGATCACATAATTGAACAGTCACTGATGGTGTTGAAGTTGAACAACGAGCCAAGTGTCTGTAGAGAGTCATAATAACAGTCACAATATCAAGGTCACAATGGTAATTACAGTAACAATTTCTCCGAATAGAAATCCCGAATCTCAGAATCAGAGAACCATAGAACACTGAACAATACTGACAAAGTGGGTATGTTGAAGTTTAGGGTTCCTGCAAACCTGTAAACCCCTCCCAATCTCACGGGTGTGCTACTCGGGTCAACATCATGGACTCTCAAAGCCGAATAGCAATAATACGTATGACCAAATCAGGGAATCGGTTTGGCATTATGTACTACTCAGGGAGGTCTCAACTGAGTCCAGAAAAACAAGCATCCCTCATAAGTCCTCAGCTTCATGCACTGAATCGAGAAATAATAGTACATTCATCCCGAAGGGTACAATACTACCGTCATACGAATAGTTTGCTTTGACTGGATTCCTATGAGAGAACCAGGCCATCCTATGCGAGTTCCCAGTGGGCCCTCGGATGCGAGTGGCTTTGCCAAAAAATGTGGTCTGCCACTGTCATCACTGGAGAGGGATGTTTCCACAAAGGTTCTCAATGATCGGTCCCCTAACTGCACATAACTATCAAGGTAGCGTATTAACCCAGAAAGATTCTGGTATCAATACATTCCCGAGAAGGTCGCAAGTCAAGGTGTGGAACTCACTCCTACCAACATATCAAGATGACATGAAGCCAAAGTGGAACCACTCTAAGTCCTAGGGTGCACTCGAGCCCCGGTTACGAGCTCATCTCACAGTTACCCCATCCCACAGAAAAAATGAAAACCAATACAGTCCAGCATATGATGCATGTGAAAATACATACTGAAAGCGGTAAATAAATGCGGTAAAGTAAAGCTGTAAAGTAAAAACTGTAAATGAAAACAGTAAAGCTAAACTAAAGCACACAACAACAAACATATAAAAACCCAAAGAAACAAAACCAAAGAGGCACTAGGATTGACTCTACAAGGGAAACCAGAGATTCTGGGTTCGTTCCCCAGCAGAATCGCCAGTTGTCGCTCCCGGGATTTTCATCCTAGTACAAACGTGAAAGTGGCACGGAAAAGGTAGAGTTGCCAGCCAGACATTTTTATCCCGAATGAATGGGAAAGGTAATGTTGCACAAACCTGAGGAAGAAGGAAATGACAAGGTCCTGCGAACCAAAGATCTGAGTTCGGGAGTCGGTTACGACCTGGGAAGGTATTAGCACCCCAGATCGTCCGTCGTACCCGACGGGATCCACGCTTGCTTGTTTCGTTTCAAAGGGTGAGAAGTAAAGTGCTGCTTAATGAGAACTGCTAACTGGAACTGGAATGGAAATGAGAAAGGAATAAGAAAAGAGAATGGAAAGAAAGAATGGGGAAAATGTAGGGAAAATAAAGAATGTGCTCGAACGGGCCCTACCCCGCTGCCTACGTACCTCATCGGGATAATGAGGATCAGAGTCGACGTAGTTCGCCTAACTAAGGCAGAAACTATTTGTTTGTGTTTTTTATAGTTGGAACTGCGTATGTCTATGCTCAGGTGTTGCAGGCTCGTCTGGTACGAGTGCATTTACCGTCTTGCAAATGAGACAATTCATCGCGAGTTCGCGTTATGAGTGAATGAGATGAGAAGAGAAGTTCCCGCAGGATAGTCACTTATTGTTTGTTTTTTGTCTTTTATGAGAAATATTTTGAGTTTATTTGTTTTGTGAAACAATCCCTTGATGAGACTTGTACATCATGATAGACGAGCTTACACCACTCCAAGATGGAATGAATGCAAGTGCTTCATGGAATAAGGCTATACACAAAGGATCCTTTCATTTATTTGTTAATTGTTTTTTTTGGATTTTGTTTGAAGATGAGAAAGAATGACTCAAATTGGAAAAAGGGAAAATATAATGGGGAACTAAGACACAACCCTAAGTTATTTATCATATACAAAAGGGAGATCCTATGGTTAATGAGGTATTCTAATCCTAAGAAAGAGAAGGAAAAGAAGAAAAAAGAGTTAGAAACTAACTTACTTCCTAAGGAAGTTAAGTTGTCTCTAAAGAAAGGGAAAGGCTAAAAGCAAAGCACAAAGTGCTAAGGCAAACACAATTAAAATGCATAAGAGATAGGAATGAAGTAATGCTTACCTCAATCTTTCCCCCTACAAAACAAAAGTTAGTATGGCAATGCATATTGAAAATAAAATCAAAGCATAAAAATGATTAAGTACCATAAACGTCCTAGAAGGGAACTAGGGTTCAAAATAAGACCTAAGTCTAAAGGTGAAGGTACCTAAAGGTTATATGACTTATAAAGTCAGTAGCTACATGCTATAGGTCCCTAGGTATGCTACGATACCTCACAAGTTCAAACTATATCAAACTATGTATAAAAAGTCCACCTAAGTTCACATGAATGCAAGTTAAGGCTCATGGATGAAGTATGAATGCATATGGCTTACAAACATGAATTAATACATGAAATGAACATTAAAGTCAGTAGTGAATGCTTATGAAGATGTATGAATGAATATACAATCATGGATGAAATGGATTAGGCATATGGAGCAATGAGAAGAAGATATGAGAAGAAACGAACAAAAATCGCATAAGATCGCACATGATGAAAGTTAAGGAAGAATGACATGTGAATATGCATGAAATGATTATGGGTCATTAGCATGCAAGGTATGATATGAAATTAGAATGCATGGATAGGCATCAATGATTTCCACATAATTCAAGTTATTATTTAGAGGAGAAGAGAATCTATTTTAGGTTAAAGTTAATTCACATAAGTATGCACTTTAAAGCACCAAAACAAACCAAATGAGTATGGTTCAAAAAATGACCTATGACTGGAATTAAAGACATACAAATGACCTATAATTAACTCCTAGAAGTTACCAAAATGTCTCTCAAGTCAATGGCATGAATGCCTTGCTAATATCTAGGTTATGCGACAAATAAACACATGAATCAACCTAGGATCTAGGTGACATGGAAAAATAGCAAAAAGCCTTTAAAAAATATGAAATTAAATAAATGGAATGATATAGTCATTATCTCACATGGTCCAAGAGGATTCCACAAAATTATGCACCAAAGTGCCAAAACAATTCCTTGATTAGCAAGGTAACAAAACATGGTTATCGAAAAACAACTCCACAAAGTGGATCAAAAAGGGCACTAAAAATTATGAAAAAAAATGCCTAATGAGCATCAAAATGTCAAAAATTACAGTGATTAATCACACACAAAAAATAGGTTTCACACCTATGGGGAAAAATCGATTTCGGTCCCTTATGCCAAAACACTCCCTTTTGGGACAACTCACGATCTAAAATCCAAATTAATTATTAAAACCACCCAAATCTGGAAACAAAAAATATGAAAAATTAATTAAGAGGATGAGGATCACTCATAAATTTTACCAGAATTTTATCCCACCTAAAACTATTTTTAAAAAATGCGACGAAACGGGCAAAAAGTGGATTTTAAGGGGAAGTGAAAGGAATCGATCCTAATGGTTCGTAACCTAATCCCTAAGTTCCGAAATCGACGCATATCATCATAAATTACAAATATATCCAATGCCTCAGGTGGGAGGGCTCAATATGCACCTTAAGTTACATGGTCCTAAGCCGCATACGACTAAAATGATGCGTAATCGCCGAAAAAACTTGAAATCGATCCGAGATCAATCAAAAACAAGCTCAAAAACGAACTATAATCCATAATTAGGACTAAACCATAATTAAAATTACCAACAAAAAATCCTAATTAAAGATTACAAAAAAAAGTGGATTAAGTATAATCCACAAAAAAAAAATATTAGCAAGAAAATTAATTAATAATTTTCTTTAACAAGAACAATTAACAAATTCTAAATAAAATAAACAAAATAGAGGAGGGTGCACTAGAAATATGGGAAGCAGCAAATAGCAAAATTTGCTCAAAAAAGCCCATTTCAAAGGTAAACCCGCAAGGAGGGTGGTGTGAGTGAACTTGGAGGGTCCGAATAGAATTTTCATGGGCTTTGGGCCCAATTCCATATGTTGATGATGCAGAGGGGGTATGAACGAAATTTCTGGTGTGGTGATAGCATTCTCATGGGTCCAAACCTGCTTAAGCCCAAATCTAAACTGAAACCCTAAATTATTAGGTTAAAACAAAGAATGAAAATCCCTCTTCTTCTTCACAAGTGCGTCGTTGATAACCCTTCCTCTTCATATGTTCGTCACCGAATCTCTATATTCTCACCGTCCCCTTCTAAAATTTCCGCCGGTAACAGAACCTCCCGTCGGGGAACGAATCAATATCGTCATCATAGAATCAACCAAACTCACCGTCTTCCCCTCTCGAACGCGTCGTCAACCACTCTTCCTCCATCGACACGGCAACTCAATCGTTCCTTATCAATCCCTATGGAAATCGGATCGCAACGTCGAAGGATGTGCGACTTACGCGGTGGAGGAAACAGTAACTTGATGCTCAGGTGTCTTCGTTTCGGGTTCTTCTTCTTCGACGTTTGACATCCTCCGTTTCACGCGGCTTGATCCATGTCGTCTCGCCTTCGCTCTCTCTCCACCCTCGAGTCTCCTTGCTCCTTTCACATCACCGCCGGTGCCAAGGCCGTGGATCCATTAGACGATTGACGGAAATATTCAGGTATAGATGATTATGTCCTTTGCATCACCACCTCCTTGCTCTTCTTCTGTTTCTTATTTCACTTTCTTCATCTTGAAACTTTATGTGAATTTGTGCGAATCTTGTTGAAGATTGTTGCAGGTTAATGGTGATGAAGGTTATTGATGACGCAATGATGTTGAAGAAGATGGTTGAAGGCTATCCCTGTTCTGATGAGATTGATGAGGTTGAATAATGGAGAAAATCGAAGACAAATCGCACTTCCCTGCTAGATGCGGCGGAGACTAAAATGCAGTTTACCTTAATCCAATGGACATGTTCAGGTATGAGTCCTTACCATGGCCTCATTGACATACTCTGAATCACAACCCTATACTTCATCTTCTGAACTTTTTGTTGCAATTTTCTGCTCGACTCTCTTGCTGCAATATGTTGCTGTAATGTCTGAATTCTTATGATTTTGTGTCGCAGTTTAAATTGATGAAGATCTCAGATTGAGGATGATCGAAGAATTGGTGAAGGTTTGTTCTGACTGAATGGAGAGTTCTGGTTGTTGTGACTTTGAAACCGCGAGATCGAAAACTGCGAGAAAATTACTTACCGATCTTCATCTTGATCTTGCTTCTTTCGAACCGTTACACTGCATGAATTGCTATTGTGGCAAAGCTTTCCTATGCGAATCGTTAGATAGGTTGAAGATTGTTGAAACTGTTCTTGATGTTACTTGTGGTTTTGCAGGTGCGCGTGATCGATTTTTATCGATGAAGATTGGTAAAGGTGAAACTTGATTCATGACGAACAGAGGAAGCTTTTTTTCTGAACTTTCAGGATCATTCGAGATGATGAATATCCGTGAAGTTGATTGCTATTGATGATTAAAGAAAAGAGATCCGGATTGAAGATTGGAGAGATTGAAGAGTGAATCTCGATTTTCTGTTACATGTGATTGAATTTGCAGAGATTTTTGGGAGAGTTTTTTCGGTTATTCTGTTCCAATTGTTGGATACTTGCAGGTTTGATAGAGAAGGAGGTTTGGTGAATGATGATGGAAGATTTGCTATGAGATTGTGATGGGGGTCGGAGAAGAGAATGGTAGGTGCTGAAGTCTGTTATTTCTGTTGATTTTTTGAGATTGGAGCTAGTTGCTGATAATTATAGAAGAAGAGATTATTGATGAAGGAGATTGAAATGGATGAAGCTTTTTTGAAGGTGAATCCTGTTTTTTTCAACTCCAGATGCTGAAGTCCCTTTTTATATTTTGGTATATCAGTTATATATTATATAACTATTTTTGTAATATATTATATAACTCTTCTTTTTGTAACTGTTTCTGTTATTTTTCACTGATATCTCAGTCATGGAACTGATTTTTTCTTTGGTTTGTAACTCATAGAAAAACTTTCTTGTAACTGAATTTTGTAGTTCAATAACTAACTTTTCCCTCCTTTTTTCAATTTCCACTAAATGATGTCTTTTAACCAAGGAAATTTTTATTTATTTATTATTCTTAATACTAAGAATAAAAAAATAACATAAAAAAAACTGATGGGCCTAGCAAGTAGGTGAATTGAGCCCAAATGAGAATTTGATAATAACCGGAAAAATAGTCAATGAGATAATATGCGTTTTGGAATACGATTATTAATTGACTATAAAATTGGGCAAATGAAATCAATATAGAACCGAGTATAAAGCCGGACACCTAGTGGAGCTAGACTCTTGGATATTAGATTAAACAAATGGGCCTTGAAAAGGATTCAAAGTGGAGGTTAGAATGGAATTGCTTAATGTGGATAATGAACTAAAACAAAGTTTATGGGCTTAATTTGGATAATGGGCAAAAAGTGAATGTTAGCATGGAAACAGATTATTGAAACCCAAGTAATCCTTGCGACCAATCTCAACATGTTTAATCCAACTTAAACCTCCAATCTAATTCAAACTCGAGTCTTTAACGAATCATCGATCTTCAGTCAACCCTCAAATCCAAACCCCATTGATCTATATTGCCAACAACGAACCATAAGGAGGGCCACAATGCCCTTATTATCATAAGAATTCGCCACTTAATCCCTCGTACCATAAACCAACATTCATTTGTCATGAAAACCCTAATAAGCCCCGCATGCACTATGATCTTCAATAAATTGCGTCTTGAGTGATAATGGAATCCCTTGAACGACAAGACCACTTATGAACACATTTCGCAAGGAAACTTTGTCGGGTATCACTTAATTAGGGAAATAAACCCTAACTCATGATTTAAATGTCAAACACAAGTCATCTGCGAACCACCGGTTATAGCGAAACTCACTTATGATTTTAATGAAACCCTAACACCTGCGATGCACAATATAAGGAGCATTCTTGAGTGTAGTAGTAGATAAATCACCTCCGAATAGGAAGAGTTATATCACCAGAAGAGGCTTTTGATTCCATGCCTTATGAGCCCATGAAATGAACGATTATGATGTTATGACCTAATGGGAAGATGCAGATGAAATGCGAAGCTACAAGCCAGTTAAGGAAACAAATATGAGGGCAAATTTTGAGGTATTACACCGCTGGGCAGGACCAAGCCACGGAAGATGCCTGTTGGCGAAACAGGGCTTAAATCAATATGACTGCTGGGCAGGACAAAGCCATAAAGAAACAATACGCGACTGCTGGGCAGGACCAAGCCACGGAAGATGCCTGTTGGCGGAACAGGGCTTAAATCAATATGACTGCTGGGCATGACTAAGCCATAAAGAAACAATACGCGACTGCTAGGCAAGACCAAGCCACGGAAGATGCCTGTTGGTGGAACAGGGCTTAAATCAATATGACTGCTGGGCAGAACTAAGCCATAAAGAAACAATACGCGATTGCTGGGAAGGACCAAGCCACGGAAGAAGTCTGTTGGCGAAACAGGGCTTAAATCAATATGACTGCTGGGCAGGACCAAGCCATAAAGAAACAATACGCGACTGCTGGGCAGGACCAATCCACGGAAGATGCCTGTTGGCGGAACAAGGCTTAAATCAATATGACTGCTGGGCAGGACCAAGTCATAAAGAAACAATACGCGACTGCTGGGCAGGACCAAGCCACGGAAGAGAAGTAACATTGATTTTGAAGGACCTAGATATCTGGCAAAGGGCATAAGTATCTTCTGTGGGGAATACTTCAGGTTGAGATTGATGTTATAGGTTGACTGTAACACCTCAAAACTGGCCCGTGCTAGCATGCACATGTTTGAATCTATGGCGTAATGCTCCATGACGATGGAAATGTTACGCTTTGGAGGATGAAAATGTAATGATTATGCATATGCAAATGCAAAGATGAAATTCTGTGATCAGGTACGTGATGTCGAATGAGATGTTTAAACACTTGAAGACTTGACCAAAACTTAAAGTGCAGGAAAATTAAACAACACATGAATTTGTTAACCCAGTTCAGTGTATAACCACACTTACATCTGGGGGCTACCAAGCCAGGAAGGAAATCCAATATAAGTAATATTAATTCTAGACTTAAACCACTCAGTTTAATCTTTCAATTAATATCTACCCAATGCAATTTCTACCTAAGACACACCTTAGATATGAGTACCAACTCACTCCCCCTCAATCACACAGTGATATGTTTACAAATTTAATAAAATTGAAGTCATACTTCAAACAAAACAGCTTGATCTTACTTCACAGTTTCAATCAAGACACAAATACACTTTTGCTTAAAAGCTCATAAAGTGGTACACATAGAACAACCTGCTATTAAAACATAAAACACCCTATTTGGTCTTCTTAATTTCGTACTCTATTCTGAGAGTTTCTGTTGCTTAAATAGGTGTTTGGATTTTGGGCTTTCTGTAGGTTTATCCAATCCTGATACGCATGCAGCCATCACCTTGAATTATGGTTTGTTACTTCCTAGATTCTAGGTGATTTAGTTCTTCTGAATATACTGAAGTCATATAACAAAACTCCCTACAGATGCGCCTTCTTCTGTTTTATCCATTCATAATTAATTCCAGATATCTTCCCTGAATTCACTCAGTTTTGTTAATCATTAATTAATTCTGGTAGCAGGTTTGAGATGTCACAACATTTGGTGTGACATCCTGAAAACTGAACTTACTTCATTTACTGATACAATGTCACAACATCTGGTGTGACATCCTTTAAACTGAACTTACTTCATTAACTGATACAATGTCACAACATCTGGTGTGACATCCTGAATTAAGTTCATTTACTTATATTCTGTTTGATAATGTCACAACATCTGATGTGACATCCTGAACTAAATTCAACACTTCTTGTTGGTCAAAAATTCTGCCATTTCAAAACATCTACAAACTCCCCCTTTGGCTAATTTTTGGCTAACATATTTTTCTGGTTTATCAGAGTGCAGCATAATTTCTTTTATCAGAGTACATCAGTTCTTTTCTGTTGAGTCATGTGTGAGTTTACTCCCCCTCAAACCTACATGTGTTCAGACTTATTGCAACAGAAATTTTTCATTAAAAACACAACTTTAGTTCAGAAGCAAACAGAAGTTTTTCATTAATCAGTAAGCTGCATCATACATTGTTGTTGTTGTTCAGTTCTCTTCTCCCCCTTGTTAGACATAAATTGGGGCCAAAGTTTACAGAGAGAATTACAAAGTTCAAAATACAATGCTGAAGCAGACATTACATATTCCTCACATACATTTTTCACTCAGAATCTTCATATTCAGTGTCTTCCTCTTCTTCAGTTTCCTCATCAGAAGCAGCAGCCTTTTGAGCACTCTCTTCAATTTCCAGCCTTTGGATAATCTCCTCAAGCTTCTGCTTCCTGGCATCCAGTTCTTTGCATGTGTTCTTCAGCTCAGCAATTAAAGCAGCTTTGGATATTGGAGACTTTGCCTTTGAAGGTCCAACAGATGTCCCAGAGGGAGCTTCAACATCAGCTGCATGATGACTTAAGAACAGCTTGTAGTGGAAGGCCAGAGAACTCTCTCTTTTGCAGATTGAATCCTTCTCAGTGAGGATACCTGGATACTGGCTAAGAATTATTCCACACAGCAGAGAAGGGAAGGCAATTGGCAGCTTTGTTGCAGATGTTCCAGCATGTTTCAATGTCTGATCAAAAATATAAGCCCCAAAATCCAGCTTTGTTTGGGTGCCTACAGCATATATAAACCTGCCCAATCCAGTTGCTATTGAGGAGGTATGGTTGGTAGGGACCCAGTTTGCAGTGCCAATCCTATGCAACATTGCATACTTCCTTGTCAGTAAGCTAACAGAAAGCTTCCCCTTGACTGGCCAAGTCTTGACCTGATTAGCAGTGATGACCTTGCAAACCTGGTTATCAGTCTTCCCTAACTCATTAGGTCCATCAGATTCTCTTCCTAGATAATGGTTGATAACCCTAGGAGAGAATTCCACACATCTCCCTCTTACATATACCTTTCTGAAGTCAGCTGACTTACCATCAACACAGTCTTCTTGAAGGTTGACAATAAATTCCTTGACTAGCAACTCATAGCAAGGAGAGAAATTTGACACTGTTTTGAATAAGTCAGCAAAAGAGATGAGATCAATTACCTCAGTGCACTCAAGTGCATTGCTGCTCAGCTCTCTTTCAAGTGCTACCCTTCTTTGGTAGACAAATTTCCATCTGCTCACACTTGACACATGATGGAATGAAATGTTGTCCAGAGGAGCTTCTGGAACAGCAGAGGAGGACCTTGAAGGTGCTGGTTTCTTCTTTGGTGGGGATGTTGGGACATCCTCTTCAACATCTGAATCTGGAGGAGTGACAGCTTTCCTCTTTAGTGTATTCACTTTGCTCCATTGTTTGGTAGGACCAAAAGCAACTTTAGCTTTGTCCTTCTTTGGTGTAGGTTGCTTCTTCTCAGGAGTTGCATGTCCTGCAGTCTTCTTTTCCTTCCTAGTTCTGAGCCTTTTGGCTATGTTAGGGGTCACAGAGGCAATGATTTCTGTGTCAGAATCCTGCTCTATGTCAACAACAGGAGGATGTTGAGTAATCTCCTCTTCAGCAGGTGGATCAACAGAGGCTTGATCATCAGTGTAGGCCTTATGCTGGTCCTCAGATGTTTCATCATCAACATCAGTGTCTGCTTTGTGCTGTTCCTCAAATGTTTCAACATCTATTGGAACATCCTGTTGGACAGGGGTGTCTTCTTCAGTCTGTTTTGGTTGTTCTTCTTGTGGGGCTGGCATGGTGTTCAGAGGGATAGATATGCCACTCACAACTCTTTGCTCAGACAAAATCCTGTTCACAAGTTCCTTTATAGAATCATCCACATATTCAGAGGCTTTTGGAGTGGTGTTTGAGGATGAAGGCATTCCTTTGGCTTTGCTGAATACAGGTTCCTTTGCTCTTCTCACTGTTGGAGTTCTAGGCTTTTGAGCAAGAGGAACACTTCCTCTGATTTCGTCCATAGGAGTTGAATCCATAGGTACTACTGAAATGGGGGTTGCATGCACCACATCCTCTTGGTTGAGGATTTCATCAGAGAGATTAGGGTTTTGGTGTTGAGACATTTTCGAAAGTGGTGGATGAAGAGTTTAAGTTTGAATGATTTTTATGAGCTCTGAAAATCAGTTAGAGAATGCAATTCGTTTTGAGAGGATGATGAGAAGATGAATAGCTGAGAGCAAACTGGTATTTTTATAAGAGCCGTTACTTGGAGAATTTTAAGGAGTGGAATACACAGAGTTCTTGACCAGAATGGTGTTGCCATCTGGTGATCATGCCACACGATGTCATAGGACATGTTGGCACATCTCCATAACTGCTATATTTCACATAAGCAAATTCCCAATTTGCCCCTTAGGTTTTCAAATTGGGTAGAATCCAAAGCTTTAGTGAATATATCAGCCAATTGCAAATTTGTAGCTACATGTTCCAATGAGATCACTTTCTCTTCCACAAGATCTCTGATGTAATGATGCCTGATATCAATATGCTTGGTCCTGCTATGTTGAATTGGATTCTTTGATATGTTAATAACACTTAAGTTGTCACAGTACAATGTCATGACATCTTGTGGGACATTGTACTCTGTGAGCATTTGCTTCATCCAAACCAACTGTGAACAACTGCTTCCAGCTGCAATATATTCAACTTCAGCAGTAGATAAGGATACACAATTTTGTTTCTTACTGAACCAAGAAATCAAATTGTTTCCTAGAAAGAAGCATCCTCCTGATGTGCTCTTTCTATCATCAGTACTTCCAGCCCAATCAGCATCACAGAAGCCAGTCAGAATTGGTTTGCATCCATTAAAGTACATTATGCTATAGTCACAAGTACCATTGACATATTTCAGAATTCTCTTGACTTGGTTTAGATGGCTAACTTTTGGATCAGCTTGATATCTTGCACATACACCTACTGCAAAGGCTATGTCTGGTCTGTTAGCAGTCAGATATAATAAGCTTCCAATCATACTTCTGTATAGGCTTTGGTCTACATTCTCACCCTTGTCATCTTTAGTCAGCTTTAAGTGTGTGGGGGCAGGAGTTCTTTTATGAGTAGCATTGTCCATCCCAAATTTCTTGACAATGTTCTTAGCATACTTGCTTTGGGAAATGAACATGGAGTTCTCCATTTTCTTTATTTACAATCCAAGAAAGTAGGTTAGTTCTCCTACTAGGCTCATCTCAAATTCAGATTCCATTTGAGTGACAAAATGTTTAACCATCCTGTCTGACATCCCACCAAAAACAATGTCATCTACATATATTTGAGCAATCATGACATTTCCTTCTTCATCTTTAACAAACAAGGTTTTGTCTATTCCACCTTTCTTGTACCCTTGCTTGATAAGAAAAGTAGTCAACCTTTCATACCATGCTCTTGGAGCTTGCTTCAGTCCATAAAGAGCCTTCCTTAGTTTGTACACATGGTTTGGACAACTTGGATCAACAAATCCCTTAGGCTGTTCTACATATACCTCTTCATTAAGATATCCATTTAGAAAGGCACTTTTCACATCCATTTGAAATAGCTTGAACTTCAGAATACAAGCTATTCCTAAAAGTAGTCTAATTGATTCAAGCCTTGCTACTGGTGCAAAGGTTTTATCAAAGTCTACTCCCTCAATTTGTGTGTATCCTTGAGCTACAAGTCTAGCTTTGTTCTTTGTAACAACTCCCTGCTCATTTGACTTGTTCTTATACACCCATTTAGTGCCAATCACATTTATGTTATCAGGTCTAGAAACAAGATCCCACACTTCATTCCTTGTGAACTGACCTAATTCTTCTTGCATAGCACAGATCCAGTATTCATCAGTAAGAGCTTCCTTGATGTTTTTAGGTTCTATTTTTGAGACAAAACAAGAACTTGAAATCACCTCTCTTGATCTAGTGCTTACTCCTCTGTTGGGATCACCAATTATCAAATCCTTGGGATGATCCTTTTGGATTCTTATGGAGGGAGGTTTGCTGGATTGTTCTGTCCTTGCATCAGTTTAAGTGAAGTCAGGATGATCACTCTTTTCTTCAGCTTCAGTTTGGCTGTCAGCAGATGTTCCAACATCTTCTGTAACATCTGCAGGAGCATCATCAATTATCACATTTATGGACTCCATGATAACCTTAGTTCTAGAGTTAAATACTTTATAGGCTCTGCTGTTTATAGAGTATCCAAGGAAAATCCCTTCATCACTTTTAGGATCCATTTTTCTTCTTTGCTCCCTATCAGCCAGAATATAACAATTACTTCCAAACACATGGAAGTACTTAACTGTGGGTTTTCTGCCCTTCCAGACTTCATATATTGTGGACAAGGTTCCTTTCCTTAGAGTGACTCTATTATGAATGTAACAAGTTGTGTTCATAGCTTCAGCCCAAAAGTACAATGGTAACTTTTTAGCATGGATCATAGCTCTTGCTGATTCTCGGATAGTTATATTCTTCCTCTCAACAATCCCATTCTGTTGAGGAGTGATTGGTGAAGAGTATTCATGATTGATTCCTTCTGAAGAACAGAAATCTAAGAATTTTTGATTCTCAAACTCCTTTCCATGGTCACTTCTTATTCTGACCACACAGCTGGATTTTTCTCTTTGTATTCTTTGGCATAAATCTTTGAATACATCAAATACATCAGACTTTTCTTTGATAAAATTTATCCATGTATACCTTGAAAAGTCATCAACCACCACATAGGCATACCTCTTACCACCAAGGCTCTCAACCTGCATAGGTCCCATATGATCCATATGCAATAATTCCAAAACTTTGGAAGTTGTCAGATGTTGGAGCTTTGGATGGGACATCTTGGTTTGCTTGCCTATTTGACATTCACCACATATTTTTCCATCATCAATCTTCAGTTTAGGAATACCTCTCACAGCTTCCATAGATATGATTTTCTTTATGCCTCTGAAATGAAGATGACCCAGTCTTTGGTGCCATAGTTTCACTTCTTCTTCTTTGGCTAAAGAGTAAGTTGAAGTGAGACTGAAGTCTTGAGGTTCCCACATATAACAGTTGTCTTTAGATCTGGCTCATCTCATGACAACCTTCTGTTCTTTATTAGACACTATGCATTCAGTTTTGGTAAAGTTTACACTGTAACCTTGATCACATAATTGACTTATGCTGATCAAGTTAGCAGTCAATCCTTTTACCAGCAGCACATCATCTAGTCTTGGTACATCTGGACAGTCCAAGGTCCCAACTCCCTTGATTTCTCCTTTAGCTCCATCTCCAAAGGTTACATATCTGGATGAATATGACTTTAAGTCTACTAGCAGATTCTTCAATCCAGTCATGTGTCTTGAACATCCACTGTCAAAGTACCAGTCTTCTTTAGCTGATACTCTTAGAGATGTATGAGCTATATATGCAACACCCTTCTTTGACCATTTGTATTGAGGTTTCTTTTGATGCCTCTGCCCTGTGTAGTGTCCATTAGTAGAGCTCCAAGGTTGTTTGTTGAACTTGTTCTTGGGCATGTAGCTTTGATCAGCATGAAGACTAGCTTTAGGTACCCATACTCTCTTGATGACCTCTGTCTTCTGCTTAGGGGGTTGCTGATATCTTTGATGTTGATGTCTATGCAGCACTTTCTTGGTAACCTCTATCTTCTGCTTAGGAGGTTGTTGATACATCTGATTTGGATATCCATGCAACTTGTAGCAATGAGGTTTGATATGTCCAAACCTTCCACAATGATGACATCTCCATCTTTGATACTTCTTCTTCATTATGTTCTTTTCATGATGTTGAGACATCTGTTGGAACATTATGTTTGACTTTGTGTTCTTTTCATGATGTTGAAGCATCTGTTGGGACATCTTGTTTGACTGTATGGAATTTGAAGTAGTTTTGTTGGTGCTAGCTTCAACCTTATGAACTTTGTTAAATCCCAGTTGTAGACACCCCAAATTTGCCCTCTGATTTTCTTTCTTCGCCTGTCTTTCATTTGCATCTCATTTGCATTTCCATTTGGTCATTAACATTTAGAATTCATACCATTTGCATAGTTTCCTGAGACATGGGATCGCATTTTCTGAAGAATTTGGGTTTCACGTTTTTATCAGTGGATTATCATAGAACTCAAGTTTTCGGTTATGCAGCCATCAAGGGTATCATCCTCATATTGCTCTTGTCACTGAATTAAGGTTTATTTCTCTTATTAAGTGGTACTCGAGGGTTTCACGTTTGAAGATTATTTATTGACTTAATTGGCAATGAAGTGTGAATTATGGGTCTCTTCTTCGCCAAGTTACAAGGCTTTTCTTCTTTCTCAATATCTCAGGAGATTTCTTCAAATTCAAGTTATTCGTTTCAGTGTTTATTTCTCAGATAGGGTGTATCCAAGGTTCAGTCGTATTCATCTATGGATTTATTTTCGCAGAGTTTGATTCAAACAGATTCAGAGTGATTCAGGATTTGATCATAGATTCAGTGGAGGATTAATTCGAAGAGTTGTTTGTTGTAGTTGCGAGTTATCTGGTGATAGCTATGTTCATTTAATCAGTTTTGTTTTGTGTGTAAAAGTTTGAGTTTGGTTTTGGATTCATCTATTCCTTAAATCGAGTTTTCATCATCCTTTTATTCACAATTTAATAACCGTTTCTCATATCCAATCAACCATTTTTCATTTTTTTATTATTCAATCTCAAGTTCATATTTTATTTAATTCCATTTATCCTTATATTTTTTTTCATAATTTCCACCAATTTATTTTTCATTTTTTATCCACAAATTCACATCCATCACTAGTCATTTTTAAGTTAATTACCAAAATTATATTTTTCTAATCCATTTTTTATATCCATGTTGAATCCATATACACTTCCTATTTTTTTCAAATCCAATTCCTTTTTTACATAGCAATATTTTTCTACTACATTTCATACACAATTCAAAAATACAAAAAATTCAGCAAAACCAAGATTTCATTCTTTTTCCAATATTTTTCATTCATAGTACAACACAACTGACCCCACCCTGATCACACAATACAGTCCAACGGATATATTTTTTTTCACAAATCACCTTCACCTTCACTTCAAAAAGACAACCTCACCTCAATAGCATAACAAAAAAAGTTTTCACATGCAAAACAAAACAGCTCACAAACCTCATTCACTTTTTTTTCTGCATTTTTCACAACTCGTCACTCCTTCAACTCTCAACCTTCACGCCACCCTTCACCATTCTACACACAAACCACCTTCAAATCATTCTCGGCCTTCATCAATCTTCAGCACACACCATCATCAATCTTCAGCACACACCATCATCCTTAAGCCGTCGGTGACCATACAAACCTCAAGAACACACAACCTCAACAACACAGCACCGACATTCACCTTCATACACCTTCATCAGCTGTGTAAACTAAACCAACAACCTTCAAACCTTCAACAAATCCACACACCTAACAACACTGAACACACCGCCAAACCACCATCAACAAATCCAATTACAACCACTGAAATAAACCTTCAAGCCAAAACCTCACAAACCCTTCAATCTGTTTTTCATTGAACCAGCTCAAACCATCATCACTTTGAAACCACACAGAAAGAAGAAGAAATAGATTTCACAAAACTCAAAAACAAACCATATCCGCAGTGAATAACTTTTCCGACACCATACCCTTCATCACCTTTGTTTCACAAACCTCCTGCGACTTGCAGCAACAAACAACATCAACAAAAACATTTCAACTCATACTCTTCGACCCCCACCACCACCTCCGTATCATCTTCAACAACAACAACATTCAACCTTCATAACTCATACAACCTTCAACAACCAAGGCAACAGAAACCAAATCAAAAAGCAGAACACAGAACAGAAGAAGATGAATTTGTGAGAATGAAGATCCAAAATCGGAACTCACCAAGTCGACTTGAGAGCCTGAAACGAGATCGCCGGCGGAGCGGCCATTTTCTTATGATGGAAGAACCGCGATGAGAGGGAGAGAGGTTCCGTTGGCGGAAACCCTTCTCCGATGACGATTTCGCTTGAGGCGCGGTTGTGGCTTTGAGGAAGATTGTTTTCGGCGTCTTGGTTTTGTTTGTTTCCGTCTGCGGTTTCGTGAAAAGGGAGAGAATGTGTTGTTCTGTTTAGGGATTTGGGATTTAATTTCATTTTATAAAAAAAAAGCTTGTTCTTCTTTTCTTTGGTCAACCTTCATTTATTATTATTCTATTTTAATTAACCTTTGTTTAATTTTCTTTTAACACCTTGCTTTATTCTTTTTTGTGTGGCTGATGTTTGTTGTAGGGTGGATAAGGGCTTGGAAGTCCAAGGTCATTTTTCTTCTTACATTTTTGCCCAGCGGATCACCATTCGGTTGCTGTTGTTGCTTGTTGCTGGGACTATGAAGCCCATCTCCTCTCAGCACTGCCGCAACCCTTGCTCTGCTATTGTTGTTGATGTTGGACTCGAGGCCCATATGTTTGTTAATCACACATTGTCACCAGCGCCATCTCCCTCTCTTCTTTTGTTATTTATTTTTTCTAGCATTTTTATTAATTTTGTTTATTAGTACAATTTTGTTTATCTAATTTGATTTCAATTAATATTTTTGTGTTCTTATTATTATTTGTTTTTATATAAAGTTTTTTTTGGTTATTTGGTTTTGAATTAAGGTATGGTGAATTAGTTAGAATTTTATTTAGAATTCTATTATTTGTTATTTACATTTTAATATTAGGATAGTTTAGAATTTTGTTATTTGCTTATTTCATTTTTGAGTTAGGATTTTATTAATAATTATTTTGTTAGAATTTTAATGTTTAATTGATCATTAATTAATATTAAGTTTGTAGTTCAGAATTTGATTAGAATCGGATCATTCAAGTTAATTTTGTTCAGTTTGACTTTGTTTGATCTTGGTTGTAGTTTTTGTTTCATAGGCTCACTGCTCGATTCTGATGAGGGTGGGTGCTTGCACCTGACTTTTGTCTGATGCCCTGATATTGGACATTTGCGCTTGACTTATAAATATGTTCTGGACTCGGTTTTATTTCCCGAGTTTCTTGTGCGAATTGAAGAGGCAACGGACCTTCTCCGTTAGGTACTGCTGAGGCCCGATTTCGCTTATTGCATGCTGTTGCATCTGGAAGTCCTACTGGTGTAGGCTCTGTTTGTGCGTTGTTCGTTTACTCCATTATGCATTCCTTATTTTCATTCTTATTCATCTTCATATTGCATTCTCATCTCTTTATCTTGTTTTTTCTTCATCTTATCTTATTCCTCATTTTCTCTATCTCTTTCTCAACTTGAGGTGTGCTTAGGCCACCATGGAGCTTCTCCTTTCTCTTCTTTTTTCTTCTCCTTCATTAGGATAGTGAGCCTCACTAACCTAGGACCATCCGAGCATGTGAATATTAGGATTAGACTTTTCCCACTTAGCTTTTACCTTTGTGTCTCTTTGAGTCTTCTCTTCTCATCTCATAATCAGGGACTAAACCCTAAAGGCTTTAAGGCTTTGTGATTAAGCTCATGCCTGCATCCTTCTATTAGGATGGAGTGTATAACTTTAATCCTAAGTGTTAAACCCTTAATGTGTTTAACTCCTTTAATCAATCCACATAATAATCATCAAGACATCAAGCTTGTAACTTGGTCCTTGCATTAGGGTTCTAATTCTTCCTTAATTGGTTAAGAAGGACTAACCCTAGTGTTAATGGACAAGTCCCCCTCAAGTTGTCTTACAAACCCTAAAAATCACTTCATCATCATATCATTAAATAAAATACATTTAATCAAAGGCTTGTTTTGTCATGAGTTTAATCCCTAATCATGGATTAAGTTGAGGAGCTTTCCTCAGCTTAAACATTCTCATCTGTTATCCTTCTATTAGGATGGTGTAATGAGTCTGTTTAATCCTTGATTATGGCTTAACCTCATTACTTAACACTAAACAAAAACACCAAAAACACCTAAATAATCACAAGTAGGTTAATGATCTTAATCCTGCATCAAAGGTGATTAATTGTGAGATGCTGACTTCACACTTAAGGTATTCTCATTACCCCTAATCAGAGGGAAGATGTGATGAGTTTACTAACCCATTGGTTTAGGCTTAAGCTCATTAACTTATGACAAACTTTCAAAAGCGATAAAAGACTGAAAACACAAAAATAAACAATAATCGTCTCCTCCGGGATTCTTTTCTCATCTCATTCACTCACAAACGAGAACTTGCTTCTTCCGTCTAATGCAAGACAGTTCGCACCTGAGCCATACATGTCATACACTTGAGCATAGACAAGCAAGCAGTTCACAAGTCAATTCATCTTTCAGTCTCTTTGGGTCGAACTACGGTGTTCTGACTTCCTCATTGCACGAGAGGATACGTAGGCATAACTTAACAGTTATCGAACAAAAGTCTCTGTATATTCCCCCTCTTTCCAGCATCTATCTCTTAGCCTCATTATCATGAGCAATCCATTCTCATTCTTACACTGACACTGTATATATCACATTTCACCTCTTTTACACTGACACCTGTACATCCTCTTCCAGCTCTTTTATGCACCAATTGCACTGACACTACCCCTTTAAAACACAAATCTTTTAAGCGTGGATCCCGTCGAGTACGACGGACAATCTGGGTGCTAATACCTTCCCAGGTTGTAACCAACCCCCTTTCTCAGTCTCTCTGGTTCGCAACCGTCTTATCCATCTTTTTTCTAGGTCTATGCAGCATTACCTTTCCTCCGGGATAAAAATGCCTAGCTGGCGACTCTTTTCATTCCCAGTGAGTTCACTCCTGTGTGTTCTCACATACCTCTTTCGCCGACCGTTCGCGTCTGTACCCTATTTGACCCGGCTTCATTTAGTGGGAGCGATAGCTTGGCGACTCTGCTGGGGAGCCTTATACTGCAACCAGGGCTTCTGGTTCTTTTTGTGGGTTCCTCCTAGCGCTTGTTTGATTTGTGTTTACTGGGGTGTTATGTGCTATTTGTGTTTGTATATGTATTTTATTGCTTTATGTACAGTTTTGTTTATTGCTTTATTCACAGCTTTACATATACATCATACTATCATACTTTTCTGGCTGAATTTGTTGTTTCTGTTTTGGTGGGTGGGGGTTCTACTGAGAGTTAAGGTCCTATACCTGGGACCTGAGTGACACCTAGGCTAGAGTGGTTCATGTTCTTTCCCATTCCATTTCGGTCTGGTGCGGGAATATGAAACACGGTTCAGATATGGGTTTCTTCTTGAGAACTCTGTGCTACAGATTTACTGTAGTGCTAGGGCTATCTGGGAAGCCTGCTAAGTCTGGATGACCTTTATTATGACCTTCAGAAACTGAGGAGAATTAGAGGAGGATTTTTATGGTTATTGTAAACAATGTACCACCGGGTTAGAAGTGTTTACACTTCTCATAACTGATCCAAGTCTGAGGATCCTTGTTTTAGAACACTACCTGTGAGGGGGTTGGGCTGTTTACAGGTTTGCAGGAACCCTTGACCTCAACATACCCTCATTACCAGTACAATTGTTTGATCCGGTCACTATGATCCTGAAGTTATTGACCTCTGGTTTTCAGTTACTATTTCGGGTTACTATACAGAGATCTTGTGGTTACAGACACTCGATTCTTGGTCCGGCATTCCAGATTCCAGGCAGTTTCTAGCTGTGATCCCATGTCTTTGCATCTTTTGCATCATCATATTGCATTTTGCATTTGCATCAGCATTGCATTTCCTTCTTCCAGAGAGCTCATCCTTCCTCTTTTGTCCATGACCAGCCAGCTGATTTCCCGGTGCTCAGTTTGAACAAGTGTTAACTATTGGAAGACGACAGTGTTTGAAGGAAGATTGAGCAGTGTCAAGAGGTAAAGGGTCAGTTTGAAAGTCGTCAGTAGCTATGTCAGAGAGCAACTGTCAGAATGTTGAGTTTCCACCTGGTTTCACTTCAATGACCAATCCGTTGTATGGTCTTTCCCTGATGAGGATCTTCCACAAGTGAACAATCTTGCTCAAGCTCAGCCTGTACAGACCCCGATCGTGAATCAGAATGTACCTGAACCATCTGTTGCTCGAGGTGGACCTTCATTTTCTTCTGATTCTACGAATTATCAGAGTTTTGCCTTCCCTATGCCAGGCTTCCAAGGGGCAATCCCTCTTGTGAAAACCAAGGATCCACAAGTTATTGATCTTGCTGAAAGATTTCGTGTGTTGGACGAGCAACTCAAAGCCTTAGCGGATCCTGATGCCTCCGGTTTTGATGCTCTAACTCTGTGTTTGGTGCCTGGTCTTGTCATTCCTCCAGATTTCAAAACTCCGAAGTTTGAGAAATACACTGGTGTCAGTTGCCCGAAGCGTCATTTGGTGATGTTCTGTAGAAAAATGACTTCTTATGCCTGCAATGATAAGTTGATGATTCACTGTTTTCAGGACAGTTTAAGTGGGGCATCTTTAAGTTGGTACATGGATTTGGAAAGCAGTCATATCCGATCTTGGAATGATTTATTCAGAGCTTTCGTAAAGCAATACCAGTACAATATGGACGTGGCGCCCAATCGCACGCACTTGCAGAGCCTATCCCAGAGGAGTGGTGAATCTTTCAGAGAATATGCACAGCGGTGGAGAGAATTGGTAGCCCAAGTGCAACCACCACTTTCAGACAGAGAATTAATTGGCCTGTTCGTGGGCGCCTTGCAGGGTCCATACTTGGAAAGAATGAGTAGCATTGGGATGACAAGCTTCTCTGATTTGATGATAGTTGGAGTACGCATTGAGAGCCTGCTCAAAAGTGGAAAGATCCAGGACTTTTCGAATATCCCAGCTAGTGAAGGTGAGTCTGTTGTTAGCTCCCAAGAGGAAGAATGGAATGACGTCAGTGCAGTCACGGCAAATATCAAATATTCTAGACCAACATCTTCTCAGAGATCATCTATTCCTGAATCTGATTACTCTTACGGGCATTCGGCAATGCTCAGAACACCATATCAGAAGCCTTGGACTCCTCCTCGTCCAAATCTGCAAGCTCATGGTCGAAGACCTCAGAATACACTTCAGAGCCAGCCTAGGCCTCGTAACAATCTGGAAAGAAGGATTGCTCCTCTTCATCCAGTCCCCATGGCATACAGTGAACTCTTGCCGCATCTAATTCAGAGCTCTTTGGTGGTTCCTAAGCTTCTCAAGTCGTTACCAGGGCCGTACCCTCCAGGGTACAATCCTCATGAGCAGTGCGGGTATCATGGAGGATCAATGGGGCATTCAACTGAAGATTGCAAAGCTTTTCAAGCCAAAGTACAACAATTGATCGACAAGGGCTACATTTCCTTTCCAGAAGGAAGCTTGGTTGTGCACGTCAACCTTTTCACCTGATTGAGTTCAAAGACTTCAGAAGAAGCGCATCTTGATTTCAGTGGCTCAGACAACAGTATGTCATCAGAGTTGGTGATCGCTGTATCCTTTTATCATTTGCATTGTAGTTTCTTTCCTGTTAGCAGCTACTTGTCTTTTAAGCAATGTTATTTTTGAATGGTAATGTTAATGTAGTGATCTTGCATTTTTGAATCAATTATGTCGCATTCGCTCATTTTTTCTTTCCTTGCATCAAAAACGAAAAATATAAAACGAAAAATAAAAAAATTGCATCCATATACCTCCCATTTATTTCACTGTTGTTTAGCAGGTTTGAGGGAGGATGATGACAACTGAATACTCATAATTGTTGAAGGTATGCTTTCAGGGTAGAACCTGCTGACGATACACAGGCATTGCTTCAATTCCCAAACACCGGAGATATAAGGGAGATAGACCCTCGTCAACCCCTTTGAGCCTTGAAGTAGGAGTTTCTTTTCTGAACGAAAAAACCCTCACATTTAACCCGGGGCAGGGTAGTTATCAGTTAATTTGACCGAGCGTTCAAATTTCCAAAGGAGTGTGCATCCGAGGATCCATTACCTTTATTCATTACACCTCAAGAGGTCAAGGGACGTGAAACCACAATGATTATCCCTCACCGACAAAGGAATGAGGCAGTCAACCCTTTCAGCAAGTCATGACAAGCCAGTGTCACACGATTTGTTCAACAAAAATATAAAAAAAAAGAAATAAAGCCCGCTAAGTCGAAAAAATGTGTGAAAACATATGACTTAGGCAAAAGTTAGGGCATCCCGCTGGATTTCGAAATCGAAAAAAAAGAGAACCAGTCCAGGCAAAAGTTAGGGAGTAAAAAAAATATGAAAGAGAATCTTCCATGAGAACAAAGTCGTGTGACCAGACACAAAGTCAGAAGGGGTGATCGTTACTCCAAGAAACCTCATTGGTGCGTAAACCCTCAACGTCATTGGTTTCTCAACCATCACAAAACCCTTGTGAGAAGCGAGCGCTTAAGTCGAATTAGCTGAACATAGGACTGGAGAACATCAAGGAGAATGGGTGGGCACAAATAAACTTTGAGCCATAAATCTTTCTTTCTAAAACCGTGAACCAGACTACGTCATAACCCTTGAAAGTCCTAATTGAATCAGGTTCAATTCTGAAAGCATACTACGACAAGGTTGCGTAAACTGACTCCTAAAGGTTTGCTAATTCAGCACTACGTTTGGACTAATCGTCCATTCGTCACACACTATCACAACATCAAAATAAATAAATTTTCAAAAAATTGCATGTGTACTGCATTAAAATTACCATTTGCAAATGAACAGTTTTAATTGCAAGTTAGTTTGTGACACCCGGGAAGTTCCTACAAAAGGCAATCAGAGGAAAACTTGATTATTCAACAATGATGACCAGAATCAAGCGCATCGTGTAGGCCTATGAATCAGGGGCATGTTATCCAGTGGTTTTGTTGACCAAGGAATCTGTCAGGGTAAAGAGAGTTCCCAAGCATCAGTTGATCGAGGAACTTCATTCAAAGTCAGTTGATCAGAGCTGAATCTGCCAAACAGGGGCAGGCCACCCGGAATTTTTGTTGTCCAAGGATGAAATCTTCCAATGCTCAGTCAGAATGAATCAAGTCGCTCCCACGCTCGTACCGGGGAAGGACACTTCCAGAGATCACTAAGTGCAACTCTCCTCGAGAGAACATCCAAGTTTGCTATGCCAAGAATTGGATAATTAGTGACAGTCTGTTCAGAGACTCGCCCAACAGGGGCAAATTTTAGCTACACAAAGCAATTTGTATCAGTAATCTCAGAGTTCAAGACGAGTGTCGGGAAATCATGCTACCCACCGTCGCCTTTGTCACCCTTCTCATTATAAGCCTTGTCACATAAGACCTTTCTTCCCATCCTTGGGAACATTTCTAGCTTTTCATAAGCATTGCATAAGTCATTTGCATACGTTACTCGTGTCGCTCGAGCATAGAGCATATGCATCATAATTGCATTGAGCATCCCCTCTCAAACTTCTAATCTCACACCCAGGGCCCCATAACCCTAACTTATCAACGTTTCAAAGTCCAGTTCTCGTCTGGCAAACCTTTTCAAAGCCCAGTTCTCGTCTGGCAAACCAATCCAAAGTCTAGTCCTCGTCTGGCAGACAAACCCAAAGTCCAGTTCTCGTCTGGCGAACCAATTTCAAATACCAGTTCTCGTCTGGTAGGTGAATCTTTTAACCAGCTCTCGTCTGGTCACCTTTTTTATTTAACCTGTTGAACGCCAGTTCTCGTCTGGTAGTCATTCTTTTTCGGAGTCAATTCTCGTTTGACGATGAACCCCAAGGAGTCAGTTCTCGTCTGACGACTTATTCTTTGCCCATCAGTTCTCGTCTGTTGGCCTACCTTTTATAAACCAGTTCTCGTCTGGTAATTCACCTTCAAAAGTCCAATTGCTTGGCAACCAAAAAAAAGATATATCTATCAACCTGGCCCTAGCGCCCAACCATCCTTGTTTCATATCTTTGGTTATGAGCATACGTCTGCATTGTACATCATTTGCATTGCATCTTCATACCGCATGGTTTCTGTTTTAGCTCTGATGTGGGGCAAGAATTGTTTCAAAACGTAATCTGGGGCAGTTATCTCAAGACTTGTTGAATTTCTGCGAGAGTTTGAAGACACTGGGGCAATTATGGATGCCAAGTCTTCTGTAAAATCCTCTGAAGACAATATTTTTATGGATGATGCAGTATGGTATAATTAAGGAGTTAAGGGAATGATAGTTCACTCAGGATGATCAGTAATGCAACTTTTGAACTCCAGAAGTTTGAAGCACTGTGTTAATTCTCAGGGAATGTCTGGTATTTATTTTACCAGCAGGGCATTGGAAGTTTATTTCTTCCCCGAGCATAAAGATCTTCTTTCAGCCGACAAGATTCCCTCATGAGGAGTTGGTTATTCGCATTCAGTCAAAGCCAATTTTCATTGGCATATCTTCCCAGCACAGTCGTCATACTATACTTGGGGGCATATTTTGACTTACTTGATTCTCCAGCAAAGTCTCTCCTCAGCAGAGCATTGCCAAATCTTTTCTCAACCATGAAGGTTGACATCCACAGCTGAGTTGGAACAGATGATAACCCCAACAGAACTTCAAGGCTAATTGAATCGTTCTCGTCCCCAAGCGGACTTATCTTTCCACAACGAAGTTTTCCCAACAGGAAGCTGAAGGCCTTGCTTCCCCACAAAGTTAGAATTATCAGAATTCCCTCTTCAGCAGGATTGTGTGATCAAGCATCTTCCCTAGCCAAGTCTAAAGATGATCTTTCCCCATAGAGTCATCGGGATTCTCAGTTCCAAGGGATTTCCCCAGCAGAGCAAGAAGAAATTCTCCCCAGTGGAGTCAGAGTAGGATGATCAGATCCTCAGCAGATGTTCAAAGCAGTTAAACGAAGTATACCTCACGCAGAGTCGTCTTTCCTCCAGTGAAAACCTCTCCAACAGGCCTCAGGTTGCCAACACTTCGTTCCCATCAGAGTTAAAAGCTTTCAACCCGTCAGCAGTATACAGAATGCTCCCCGGATTCCCCAGCGGAGAGTTAAAGCTAAAGCAGTTGCCTCACACTCCCAAACATCAGTATATACTCCTTGTGGCACCCGTCCGTGTCATATCCCCAGCAGAAAGCCAAAGACATCCCCTTTGCACTCACAGATATATATACATACAATTCCTTGACATCCGTCCATGTCACTTTCCCCAACACAGTAACATAAACACTTTGTATATCAGATACTTGTTTATACTACACTTTTCTCCTTTCGACACTCGTCCGTGTCACTCTCCCCAGCAGTTAAACACTCGTCTATACACCACTCATACTTATTTTACTTATACAGATACTCGTCCGTATCTTGTATACACCACTTATATCCCCGCAGATTCAACACTCGTCCTTGTTCTTTGTTAACCAGTTGGTACTCGTCCATACCAACATCTCAGAACATGCGTCAAGCGTTTGTTTCTACCTGATACTCGTCTGTATCATAGTCTTAAGGATGCTCGTCCGTATCTTTAATCCATACACGTGTCAAACACTTATGTCTTCCTGAATTGAGACACTCGTCTGTGTCTGCTGTTCCCCAGAAGAGTCCCCTCAGAGTCAACACTCGTCCGTGTTCCTTGTTAACCAGTTGATACTCGTCCGTATCATCATCTCTGAACACGTGTCAGTATTTGTTTCTACCCGATACTCGTCCGTATCATAGTCTTAAAGACGCTCGTTCGCATCTTTAATCTATACACAACGTCAAAACACTTATACCTTTTATTTCTTGGATGTAAACACTCGTCCGTGTTTACTATTCCCCAGTAGGTCGCCAGCAAAGCAAAATTTCTTTTCTATCTGACATTCGTCCTATGTCATGATAAACCCTGAGAGAAGCCGTACCCTGCTAGGTGATCGTCCTTCACCTCTTGATGATCGTCCTTCATCATGCTCATCCAATGGTCGTCCCCATCGTTGATCTTTTCTATCTGACATTCGTCCTATGTCGTGATATTGAGCAGCCGTCCCCTGCTAGGTGATCGTCCTTCACCTTTGATGACCGTACCTCATCATCTGTTTATTTCATTTATTCTTTAAACCCGATGGCCGTCCCCGTCGTGGTCCCTTTTCTTTTTAACCCTATGGCCGTCCCCGTCGTGGTCCCTTTTCTTTTTAGCCCGATTGCCGTCCCCATCGTTGGTTTACATTACTTTATGAACTTGATGGCCGTCCCCGTCATGTTTCATCAATCCCCAGAGAATCTTACAACTTTATCTTGATGGCCGTCCCCATCATAATCCCTTTTATCCCCAGCATGTCGGCCGTCCCCGTCATCGCTTTATTTTTAGCACTTTGCCCAGCATGTCGGCCGTCCCCGTCATTGCTCTGTACCCAGCAGTCGTCCTCTGCTCGGCGGTCATCCTCCGTCGCCCACACTTTACAATATACTTTATTTTCTTTTACAATCTATATCCCTTTTCTTCTTCATTCTGTGAGTGCAAATTTTGGACTGTCTTTGGTATTCAACCACAAGTTATCTTGTTTGCCTGTTAAGCCATTGCTTACATCCTGCACAGCTAACTCATGTTTGAATAGGGGCAGCTGTAGACACCCCAAATTTGCCCTCTGATTTTCTTTCTTCGCCTGTCTTTCATTTGCATCTCATTTGCATTTCCATTTGGTCATTAACATTTAGAATTCATACCATTTGCATAGTTTCCTGAGACATGGGATCGCATTTTCTGAAGAATTTGGGTTTCACGTTTTTATCAGTGGATTATCATAGAACTCAAGTTTTCGGTTATGCAGCCATCAAGGGTATCATCCTCATATTGCTCTTGTCACTGAATTAAGGTTTATTTCTCTTATTAAGTGGTACTCGTGGGTTTCACGTTTGAAGATTATTTATTGACTTAATTGGCAATGAAGTGTGAATTATGGGTCTCTTCTTCGCCAAGTTACAAGGCTTTTCTTCTTTCTCAATATCTCAGGAGATTTCTTCAAATTCAAGTTATTCGTTTCAGTGTTTATTTCTCAGATAGGGTGTATCCAAGGTTCAGTCGTATTCATCTATGGATTTATTTTCGCAGAGTTTGATTCAAACAGATTCAGAGTGATTTAGGATTTGATCATAGATTCAATGGAGGATTAATTCGAAGAGTTGTTTGTTGTAGTTGCAAGTTATCTGGTGATAGCTATGTTCATTTAATCAGTTTTGTTTTGTGTGTAAAAGTTTGAGTTTGGTTTTGGATTCATCTATTCCTTAAATCGAGTTTTCATCATCCTTTTATTCACAATTTAATAACTGTTTCTCATATCCAATCAACCATTTTTCATTTTTTTATTATTCAATCTCAAGTTCATATTTTATTTAATTCCATTTATCCTTATATTTTTTTCATAATTTCCACCAATTTATTTTTCATTTTTTATCCACAAATTCACATCCATCACTAGTCATTTTTAAGTTAATTACCAAAATTATATTTTTCTAATCCATTTTTTATATCCATGTTGAATCCATATACACTTCCTATTTTTTTCAAATCCAATTCCTTTTTTACATAGCAATATTTTTCTACTACATTTCATACACAATTCAAAAATACAAAAAATTCAGCAAAACCAAGATTTCATTCTTTTTCCAATATTTTTCATTCATAGTACAACACAACTGACCCCACCCTGATCACACAATACAGTCCAACGGATATATTTTTTTTCACAAATCACCTTCACCTTCACTTCAAAAAGACAACCTCACCTCAACAGCATAACAAAAAAAGTTTTCACCTGCAAAACAAAACAGCTCACAAACCTCATTCACTTTTTTTTCTGCATTTTTCACAACTCGTCACTCCTTCAACTCTCAACCTTCACGCCACCCTTCACCATTCTACACACAAACCACCTTCAAATCATTCTCGGCCTTCATCAATCTTCAGCACACACCATCATCAATCTTCAGCACACACCATCATCCTTAAGCCGTCGGTGACCATACAAACCTCAAGAACACACAACCTCAACAACACAGCACCGACATTCACCTTCATACACCTTCATCATCTGTGTAAACTAAACCAACAACCTTCAAACCTTCAACAAATCCACACACCTAACAACACTGAACACACCGCCAAACCACCATCAACAAATCCAATTACAACCACTGAAATAAACCTTCAAGCCAAAACCTCACAAACCCTTCAATCTGTTTTTCATTGAACCAGCTCAAACCATCATCACTTTGAAACCACACAGAAAGAAGAAGAAATAGATTTCACAAAACTCAAAAACAAACCATATCCGCAGTGAATAACTTTTCCGACACCATACCCTTCATCACCTTTGTTTCACAAACCTCCTGCGACTTGCAGCAACAAACAACATCAACAAAAACATTTCAACTCATACTCTTCGACCCCCACCTTTTAAAAAAAAGATCGTCTGGTCCACGACCATGATCTTTTTAAGAATTAAATCATAAAGTTTTGTGCATATTCAAAGAATTCCTCAAAGTTTTCCTTTTGTGGAAAGTTCATTAGATCCATACGCCGAAGATTTGTGATTTGTTTGGTTTAAAGCATGGACCTTGTTGTAGCATGGGACTTGAGATTTCATTAGGGTCAAAACCTTTTGCTCTTTGTTGCTTAACGAACGAGGTTGTGTCAGATTGAAGATGTTAATCAACATTAAATTTTAAGGGTGTTGGATTGAAGATTTGAATCAAAATTAGATTATTTCAAAGGGGTCATCACTGTCTTTAGCAATTTGGAATTTGAAGTGAAAGGGGTCTATCCATTCAATTGACTTTATTTTTTTTTAATTCAAGATGATAAACTTCAAGGTGCATTCAAGGTCAAGGCAACAATGTTTTTGTTATGGAGGAAATATAACTCAAATTAACCACAAATTCAAATTACTTTTGCAAGGTTCGGGTTCCAAGTTCAATTTATTTCTTTTAAATTGAATTCAAAAAGATTTACAAAACACAAGGTTGCATTGGGTTCAAGTTGTGAAAGATTGAGAATAATTCAAAGTGTCTTAATTATGAAGCTGCATTTAATCAAAGTTGTTTCAAGGAGTGATCCAAATCTTTTCCAAAGGGACTGTGTGTGCAGTTACAGGATCAACAGTAAAAGGCTCTCATATCCAATACTTTAATTCAATTATTCAAAGATGTCCTCAAGTTATGTCAAGTTCACGATTAAACGCTTAGGCTAATATAACCATGGTTGTTCTAATTCAAATCCATGATCGAGTACCAATGCAAAACATCCCTAGAGTTTTGGTTTCCAAGTTGTGATCATATAAAAAGACTTGCTTCAAGTGTGTCTGACTCGTTTCAAACATTGTTCCAAGAGCGGTTTAAGGCAAAGTCAAAGCTTCAAATCCATTTGCCAAGAATAATAAATTAATAATCATCGCAAGTGTGTTTTTCTTCTTGAGTTTTGCACCAATATGGAATCAAACATTACATGAAAATGACAAGTTACAGTGTAGAAGTCATTCACGATGCGGCTTATACAAATTCCGATACTTAAAGACCTAGGTTCTATGATGAAATATTTCAGCCTAAGCCTAAAAGTATGCCACGAACACACTTGTTTCCAATTCAAAATCACGACTCCGTTGTTTTCCAACAAAAGGACTGCCAATTGACCTGCTAAATGCTTCAGTAGTAAGCCATTTACGCGACGCGTCCCGTAAGAAGCAGTAGCATCTTCAATCAAGGTCCAGCTCTTGATAATGACTCCGACTAGTCAATTCGGGTCTCCACCCAGAATCTGTCTCTTCCAACTGCAATAAAAGGACAGAAAATGTGAGATTCAATTCCACGACAGGCATAACATCATGGTGTTGATACGATTATCTGTCAAGACATCACTTTAGAGTTCATGAGTTCAAACAACACCAAGAGTCATTTGCAGCTAAAGGAAGGTCTCAAGTTAAAATTTGCGGAATAGTAAAAAGAAAGACTTATCATTCGTAATCTGTCGGTCCATGTATTGTTGTCATCCGCCATATGCATAAGTCTCGCTTTTGGTATGATCAATCTTAACTTGAAACAAAGATGAAGTGATAAAGATCCATGCTGATTAAACGGACACAAGGATTCGTTCGACAATCTAGTTGAAACAAAGCTTGGATAAGTAAGGACTCATACCAAGAATTTGCTGCAATGAGAATCAATGCTAGGACCAATCTCTTCAAAACCGTCTCATCTTCTTCACCCACAATCACAAGAATGTATTAGTTCATAATGGTGAGTAACAAGGGAAACTTGAAGATTCAGCAGATTTTAAAAGACAAGAATGTTTGTTTCCGAGCATGTTTCATACCAGGAGTATTGCACCAGTCACAGGATCAATTATAACACACATATTACAACAAGGTACAAGCTGACACCAATAAACAAAATAATGGTTCTAAGCAGTACAATACTAGTTCATACACCAATAAACATGAAGAAAACATCGAAAATAAATTTTAATTTGAGTTTGTAATTATGTCCAAATCATGATTATTCAAGAAAGAAGGTTGTCTTACAAGTTGTTGGACGAAGAGGCAGTGTCAGAATTATCTTGACGACGGTTTCTCTCGAGTATTCGCCGTTCACTCTAGCTGATACAAGATCCTTATCCCAACCATACTCTTCAGACAAGATTTTAGAACGAATCTTGGGATCATCCCTTGGTCCAATCTTCCCATCATCAATGGCCTCCGCAAGCCCATCCTCCAGTGGTCTTGTTTCCATGTACAATCGGTTGTGCTTGTTGGGATACTTACTCATCATTGTGCGGCACGACCTCTCAAGAACAATCTCTCTGAATGACACAACAGGGTTGGATTTGATAATTGCAGCCCCACCCATGAAATCATCCTGCAAGTCCTTCAAACAGATTTCTAGATGAAGCTCTTTTGCACCAGCAAAAATGTGTTCTCCAGACTCCTCAATGGTGCAAACAACCATAGGATCTGACTTGGCAAGATGCTTGAGACCTTCAACAAGCTTAGGAAGATCTGAAGCAACCTTGCACTGAACAATAACACACACAACCGATTGATTTAAACCAACCAATGCAACTGTGTTACCACAAGGCACATCTTCAATAGTCTCCTGCCTCTTTCCCATCCAAATGACAGTTCTCTGAACACTTTCACATACAAATCTCTCTTCTCCCCAGGTACAAAATTTGGTCCCATAATTCTGACCTTCAAACCTGTAGAAACCTTACCAGCAAAGACACAACCAAAAGCAAAAAACTTTCTTTATCAGATGCTGGAATCATCTTTGACACATAAAGCATGAGAGGACCATCAGGATCACAATTTATGATAGCAGTAGCATATTGATCATCAAGGGGACCCTCGTACAAATTCTCAACACGATACCTTTGAGCCGTATGTGGAGAGGGAAGATGAAAGATCATCATTTCAAGTTACCATCATGCCCTGCAAAACCAGTAGAACATAAATAAAAATCTAAACAACAATCCACAAGGCAATGTTTAAAGAGCAAGTTGTTGTAGAAAATTCTGAGATTAGACCAAGTATGAACAAGCCATGAGATGCCTCCAAGTCAAGTTATGGAAATCTTCATTCAACCATTGTCCTCAAGGTTCAAGCCCTTCACCATATCATTTTCTCCCTCATACTTCACATGACTTGATGAGCCAAACAAGTTATGCCCTCACAACTAGCTTGCTGAAGCATTGGCTACGCGACTACACCTGCAAGAATAAGAATCGTGAATTCATCGAAAGAACCAATGAATTCGTGAACAAGAGAAGTCATACTGACTTATGCTACCACAAAGGCACAAGAGACTACAACAGGACAATTACACATGTTATGCATCACAACATGTCAAGATGTGTGAACCAGAATGAGAGAAGAAGTTTTGTGAGAAGTTGACATTCCTCTGAGATTTATTTCTTCTACAGGCACCAGATATTGATAGGTTTCGTTGATAGCCAATATTACCCAGAGTTTCACAATACATTTACTTTTGTCTGCTAAAGTGAAGTGTCCTGATGTTGGACAAATAAGGTTTTTTCAAAAAAATCTTCTCGCGAGCTTGATCTGAAAAATCCAAAATACATGTCAGTAGAAGTCTCTTTAGCAGAAAAATGGATAGTAGTAATTGTAAAATCTCATAAGACCAAAACAGTCCTGCATCAAACAAAAAACAAGCCCAAAACTTCCATGCCTTATCAGACGTAAGAATATTCCAGGGGCTTCAAATAATCCTCAAATAATATCCTCGCCATGAGCGTACATGAAAACAAAGGAAACCAAAGCATTAGTTACATGTTTTCACAGCAGTAAAAATGAAAATATCAGATTTTGTGGGACCACAACAGTTTTCTATTTCACTACAGACAAAAAGGAAGAATTTCGCAAATTCACAAAGGGTCCCCACAAGCCTCACCACAAATTATCCCAACTGATTGCAATATACAGCTCATAATGACTCTCACGTACGAAATGGTAACCTCACACAAATTCCATTTTGAAATTCTGGGATCAGGTATGTGATGTCGAATCAGATGTTTAAACACTTGAAGACTTAAACAAAACTTAAAGTGCAGATAAATTAAATAACACATGAAATTGTTAACCCAATTCAGTGTATCTCCACACTTACATCTGGGGGCTACCAAGCCAGGAAGGAAATCCAATATAAGTAATATTAATTCTGGAATTAAACCAACCAGTTTAATCCTTCACTTAATATCTACCCAAGGCAATTTCTACCTAAGACACAACTTAGATATGAGTACCTACTCACTCCCCCTCAATCACACAGTGATATTTTACAATGTTTAATAAAATTGAAGTCACACTTCAAACACAACAGCTTGATCTTAATTAAAAGTTTCAATCAAGACACAATTCACTTTTTTCTTAAAAGCTCATAAAGTGACAAACAATTAACACCTGCTATTAAACACAAACACCCTTTACAGTCTTCTTAATTTCGTGCTCTATTCTGAGAGTTTCTGTTCCTTAAATAGATGCTTGGTTTTTGGACTTTTTGAAAATTATCCAGTCCTGATAAATCCCACTGTCATCACCTTGAATTAGGGTTAGTTAGTTTGTTACTTCCTTGATTCAAGGTGAGTTAGTTATTCTGTTACACTGAATTTAGATAACTAAGCTCCCTAATGATGCGCCTTGTAGTGCTTATCTATTCACAATTAATTCCAGATAAATTCTCCTGAATTTACTCACTTCTGTTATGCATCATTTAAGTTTGGTAGCAGGTTTACGATGTCACAACATCTGGTGTGACATCCTGATGTCTTGACTTAATTCATTAACTTATACTCTGTTTGACAATGTCACAACATCTGGTGTGACATCCTGAACTAAGTTCAACACTTCTTGTTGGTAAAAAATTATGCCAATTCTTAACATCTACAAACTCCCCCTTTGGCTAATTTTTGGCTAACATAATTTTCTGGTTTTAGCAGCAGAGTTCTTTTATCAGAGTGCAGCAAAGTTCTTTTCTGTTGAATCATATGAGAGATAATACTTTGCTCCCCCTCAAACCTGTATGTATACTGCTATGACTTGTTCAACAAAATTTGATATACCAATGAGCGTTCAGAAAAAAAAACTTAGTTCAGAAGACAGAATTTAACTTCAGCATTGTTCATTAATTTGGCAAACAACAAACAGCAGCAGACAGTTGTTCAGAACTCTTACTCCCCCTTGTTAGACAGAAATTGGGGCCAAACATTACATAAGCAGAGAGAAAAACAAAACATTCAAAATTACAAAGCAAAAATACAATTCAGTTTCCATCACACCCAGCTTCACTCAGACTCATCATACTCAGTATCTTCTTCTTCCTCAGTCTCAACATCTGATCCATCAACATTCTGAGCGCCCTCTTCCAGCTCCAGCCTTTGAATTATTTCCTCAAGCTTTTTCTTCCTAGCATCCAGCTCTTTGCTAGTGGTCTTGAGTTCTGCAATCAAGGCTGCTTTGGATATAGGAGTCTTCACATTTGATGGTCCAGCAGATGTCCCACTAGGAGCTTCAACATCTGCAGCATGATGGCTCAGGAACAGTTTGTAGTGGAAGGCCAGTGGACTCTCCCTCTTGCAGACAGAATCCTTATCAGTAAGGATGCCTGGATATTGATTGAGGATTATTCCACAAAGAAGAGAGGGAAAAGCTATGGGAAGCTTGGTTGCTGATGTTCCTGCATGCTTTAGGGTTTGATCAAAGATGTAAGCCCCATAGTCCAAATTTGTTTGGGTGCCTACATCACAGATGAATCTTCCCAGCCCAGTAGCTATTGATGAAGTGTGGTTGGTGGGGACCCAGTTGACAGTACCAATTCTATGCAGCATAACATACTTTCTTGTTAGCAAGCTGATAGAAAGTTTGCCTTTGACTGACCAAGTTTTGACCTGGTTGGCAGTGATGATCTTGCAGACTTGGTTGTCAGTTTTTCCCAGTTCATTTGGCCCATCAGATTCTCTCCCCAGGTAGTGATTTATAACCCTAGGAGAGAAATCAACACATCTCCACCTTACATAAACCTTCCTGAAATCTTCTGATTTTCCATCAGCACACCCTTCTTGAAGATTGACAATAAACTCCTTGACCAGCAACTCATAACATGGAGAAAAATTGGAAACAGTCTTGAATAAACCAGCACTGGAGATTAAGTCTATTACCTTAGTGCACTCCAAAGCATTGCTGCCCAACTCTCTTTCTAGAGCCACCCTTCTTTGGTAGACATACTTCCATTTGCTCACACTAGAGACATGATGGAAGGATACATTGTCCAGAGGAGCTTTAGGAACAGCAGAGGCAGACCTGGGAGGTGCTGGCTTCTTCCTTGGTTGGGATGTTGGGACATCCTCCTCAACATCTGAGTCAGGTGCAGTTGCAGATTTCCTCTTCTGGGTGCTTACCTTGCTCCATTGCTTAGTAGGTCCAAATGCAACTTTGACCTTGTCTTTCTTTGGAGTTGATTGTTTCTTTTCAGGTGTTGCATGTGCAGCAGGCTTCTTCTCCTTCCTAGCCCTAAGCCTTTTGGCTATGCTAGGGTTAACAGATGCAATGATCTCTGTGTCAGAGTCATCATCTAGGGTTTCAACAGGAGGAGGTTGGGAGGCCTCTTTTTCAGCAGATTGATCAACATGAGCTTGATCATCAGTGGCTTCATCATTATCAGTTGAGGCCTTGTTCTGGTCCTCAGATGCTTCAACATTTATTGGGACATCCTGTTGAGCAGGAATGTGCTCTTCAGCATGGTTGCTTTGTTCTTGTTGTGGAGCAGGCATGCTGTTCAGGGGAACAGATACCCCACGCACCACTCTTTGTTCAGATAGAATTCTGTTCACAAGATGCTTGATGGATGCATCCATATAGTCAGAAGCTTTGGGGGTGCTTGTAGATGAAGGAGTCCCCTTGCTTTTGCTGAACACAGGTTCCTTTGCTCTTCTTACATTGGGAGTTCTAGGTTTTTGAGCAATAGGGACACTTCGTCTGATTTCGTCTATAGGAGTAGTATCCATTGGTACTACAGAGATTGGAGTTTCATGCACTACATCTTCTTGATTGAGACCCTCATCAATGAAGTTAGGGTTTTGATGTTGAGACATTTTTCGAATGTAGTGGAAGATGAGTTAGGTTTGATTGATTTTGATGAGCTTAGAAAATCAGCTTTAGCATGCAAATCGTTTAGTGGAGATAGTGAGGAGGTGAAGAGCTGAGAGCACGTTTGTGCATTTATAGAAACAGTTGCTATTGGAATTTTTAAGAGTGGAATACACAGAGTTATTGACCAGACTGATGCTTCCATCTGGTGATCATGCCACACGATGTCATGAGACATGCTAGCACTTCTCCATAACTGCTATATTTCACATAAGCAGATTCCCAATTTACCCCTTAGGTTTTCAAATTGGGTAGCATCCAAAGCTTTAGTAAATATGTCAGCCAATTGCAGATCTGTGACTACATGTTCTAATGTGATCACCTTCTCTTCCACAAGATCTCTAATGAAATGATGTCTGATGTCTATGTGCTTAGTTCTGCTGTGTTGGATAGGATTTTTGGAGATGTTAATTGCACTTAAATTGTCATAGTACAATTTCATGACATCTTGTGGGACATTGTATTCTGTGAGCATTTGCTTCATCCAAACCAACTGTGAACAACTGCTACCAGCTGCAATATATTCAGCTTCAGCAGTGGATAAGGATACACAATTTTGTTTCTTACTGAACCAAGAAATCAAATTGTTTCCTAGAAAGAAGCATCCTTCTGATGTACTCTTTCTATCATCAGCACTTCCAGCCCAGTCAACATCACAAAATCCAGTGAGGATTGGTTCACAACCATGAGAATACATTATGCCATAGTCACAAGTACCATTGACATATTTCAAAATCCTCTTAACCTGGTTTAGATGACTTACTTTTGGCTCAGCTTGATACCTTGCACACACACCTACTGCAAAGGCTATATCTGGTTTGCTAGCTGTCAGATATAGTAGGCTCCAATCATGCTTCTGTATAAGCTTTGGTCTACATTCTCACCCTTGTCATCCTTTGTCAGCTTTAAATGAGTGGGGGCAGGTGTTCTCTTGTGACTTGCATTGTCCATCCCAAACTTCTTGACAGTGTTCTTTGCATACTTGCTTTGGGATATGAACATGGAGTCCTCCGTCTGCTTGATTTGCAGTCCAAGGAAGTAGGTTAGTTCTCCTACTAGGCTCATCTCAAACTCAGATTCCATTTGATTAACAAAATGTTTAACCATCATGTCTGACATCCCACCAAACACTATGTCATCCACATATATCTGAGCAATCATGACCTTTCCCTCTTCATCTTTTACAAACAAGGTTTTGTCTATTCCACCTTTCCTGTACCCATGTTTAATGAGAAAAGTAGTTAGTCTTTCATACCATGCTCTTGGGGCTTGCTTTAGACCATACAGAGCCTTCCTTAGCTTATAAACATGATCTGGACAGGTTGGATCAACAAATCCCTTAGGCTGCTCCACATATACCTCCTCATTAAGGTACCCATTTAGAAAGGCACTTTTAATATCCATTTGAAATAGCTTTAACTTTAGGATACAAGCAATTCCTAGAAGTAGTCTGATTGATTCAAGCCTTGCTACTGGTGCAAAGGTTTCATCAAAGTCTACTCCCTCAATTTGTGTGTATCCTTAAGCTATAAGTCTAGCCTTGTTTTTTGTAACAACTCCCTACTCATTTGACTTGTTCTTGTACACCCACTTAGTGCCAATCACATTTATGTCATCAGGCCTAGGAACAAGATCCCATACTTCATTCCTTGTAAACTGGCCTAATTCTTCTTGCATAGCAGAGATCCAATACTCATCATTCAGAGCTTCCTTGATGTTTTTAGGTTCTATCTTTGAAACAAAGCAGGAGCCTGAAATCATCTCTCTTGATCTAGTGATGACACCACTGTTAGGATCACCAATTATCAGATCTTTAGGATGATCTTTCTGGATTCTGATGGAGGGAGGTTTGTTGGATTGCTCTGACCTTGCCTCAGTTAAAGTGAAATCAAGTTTATCACTTTCTGTTTTAACTTTAGTTTGATTGTCATCAGATGTTCCAACATCATCAGCAACATCTGTAGAGGCATCATCAATAATCACATTTATTGACTCCATTATAACCTTGGTTCTGGAGTTAAATACTCTATAAGCTCTGCTATTCATGGAGTATCCAATAAAAATCCCTTCATCACTTTTAGGGTCCATCTTCCTTCTTTGATCCCTATCAGCCAAAATGTAACACTTACTTCCAAACACATGAAAGTACTTGACTGTAGGTTTTCTGCCCTTCCAGACTTCATAGATGGTGGACAAAGTTCCCTTTCTTAGTGTGACTCTATTGTGGATATATCATGCTGTGTTCATAGCTTCAGCCCAAAAGTACAGGGGTAACTTCTTGGCATGAATCATGACTCTTGATGACTCCTGAATAGTTCTGTTTTTCCTCTCAACAATCCCATTCTGTTGAGGGGTGATAGGAGAATAATACTCATGATTGATCCCTTCTGAAGAGCAGAAGTCTGAGAATTTTTGATTCTCAAACTCTTTTCCATGATCACTTCTTATTCTGACCACACAACTTGCTTTTCCTCTTTGAATTCTATAGAACAGATCTTTGAATTCATCAAACACATCAAACTTCTCTTTGATGAAACTTATCCATGTATATCTTGAGAAGTCATCAACAACCACATATGCATATCTTTTTCCACCAAGACTCTCAACCTGCATTGGTCGCATAAGATCCATATGTAATAATTCCAAAACTTTGGAAGTTGTCAGATGTTGGAGCTTTGGGTGTGACATCTTGGTTTGCTTGCCTATTTGACATTCACCACACACTTTACCTTCATCAATCTTCAGTCTTGGGATTCCTCTTACAGCCTCCATAGATATGATCTTCTTTATTCCTCTGAGATGGAGATGACCCAGTCTTTGGTGCCACAACTTCACTTCTTCTTCTTTGGCTAATGAACAAGTTGATGTGAGGCTGGAATCTTGAGGTTCCCACATATAGCAGTTGTCTTTTGATCTGGCTCCTCTCATGACAACCTTCTGTTCTTTATCAGAAACTATGCATTCAATTTTGGTAAAGTTTACACTGTAACCTTGGTCACATAATTGACTTATGCTGATCAAGTTAGCAGTTAATCCTTTTACCAGCAGCACATCATCTAGACTTGGTACACCTGAGCAGTCCAGGTTCCTAACTCCCTTGATTTCCCCCTTTGCTCCATCTCCAAAGGTCACATATCTGGATGAGTGTGGCTTTAAGTCTACCAGCAGATTCTTCAGTCCAGTCATGTGCCTTGAGCAGCCACTGTCAAAGTACCAGTCTTTCTTAGCAGATACTATGAGAGATGTATGAGCTATAAAGGCAACAACCTTCTTGGACCATTTGTTCCTGTTGTGAGGTTTCCTTTGATGCATCTGCCCTATGTATTGTCCATCTTTAGAGTTCCAAGGTTGTCTGTTGAACTTGTTCTTGGGCATGAATTTGTAGCTTTGATCAGCATGAAGACTAGCTTTAGGTATCCAAACTTTCTTTATGACCTCTGTCTTCTGCTTAGGGGGTTGCTGAGACCTCTGATTTGAATGTCCTTGCAGCACTTTCTTGGTGACCTCTGTCTTCTGCTTAGGGGGTTGCTGAGACCTCTGATTTGGATGTCCATGCAGCTTGTAGCAAAAAGGTTTGATGTGACCAAACCTTCCACAATGATGGCATCTCCATCTTTGATATTTCTTTTTCATCATGTTCTTGTCATGATATTGAGACATCTGCTTGGACATCTTGTTTGACTTCATGGGATTTGGAGTTGTTTGGCTGGTGCTAGCCTCAAACTTTTGAGCTTTATTAAATCCCAGCCCAGTCCTATCCCCTGAGTACTTGTTATTGTTGAGAATGACATCCAATGTGTTTGAGCTACTGTTCAGCATTCTGACAGATTTGGACATATGCTCAATTTTGGAGTTGAGTAGGCTGACTTCACTTTTCAAAGTGTCAATGATCTCTAAATCACTTGCCTTTTCAGCCTTTAATTCCTCAATCTGCTTCTTTTGCTGTATATTCTCCATGCATACTTCAGTGCTCCTTTTACACAGCATCCTGTAGGATGCTTCAAGCTCTTCAAATGTCAGCTCCTCATCACTGGATCCCCCTTCAGTTTCACATACTCCAGCTAGAGCAGTGATGTGCTTTGCAGATTCTTCTTCTGACTCACATCCTGAGTCTTCATCTGACCAGGTCACAGAGAGACCTTTCTTTTGCTTCTTTAGATAGGTAGGGCATTCACTTCTGATGTGTCCATATCCTTCACATCCATGACATTGAATCCCTTTTCCTTGGTTAGTCTTCTCATCATAATTTGACATTCTATTAGAATCATAAGGTCTTTTATTCTCAGAGGTTGAGTTTCTTCCACTTGGTCTGGACTTGTTTTCCATTCTTTTGAGAATTTTGTTGAATTATCTTCCAAGCATAGCAATTGTTTCTGATACGTTGTCCTTAGAGTCTGCTTCATGACTTTCTTCTTCTTTATCAGTGTTTGAGACCAGGGCTATGCTTTTGTTTTTCTTCACAATTGTATCATTCATTCCCATCTCAAAGGTTTGAAGGGAACCAATGAGCTCTTCAACCTTCATTGTGCAGATGTCCTGAGCTTCTTCTATTGCAGTAACCTTCATGTAAAATCTTTTTGGCAGTGATCTGAGAATCTTCCTTACCAACTTTTCATCACTCATTTTCTCTCCCAAGGCACTAGAAGTATTAGCAATTTCCAGGATGTTCATGTAAAACTCATGAATGGTCTCATCTTCCTTCATCCTCAAGTTTTCAAACTTGGTGGTGAGAAGTTGAAGTCTTGACATCTTCACCTTTGATGTGCCTTCATGAGTGGTTTTGAGAGTGTCCCAAACATCCTTGGCCAGCTCACAGTGATGCACAAGTCTAAATATGTTCCTGTCAATGCCATTGAATAAGGCATTTAAGGCTTTGGAGTTTCCAAGTGCTGAATCTTCTTCCTCCTTGCTCCACTCTTCTTCAGGCTTCAACACTTTTGCCCCATCCTTATTGTCTTAGACAGGGTGCTCCCATCCTTTGTTGACTGCTTTCCAAGCCCTGCTATCAAGAGATTTTAAGAATGCTACCATTCTTGTCTTCCAGTAGTCATAGTTGGATCCATCCAATATGGGTGGTCTATTCACAGATCCTACATCTCTGTCCATGTTCTCAAAATTTGCAGTCCCTAGATCTCACCCAGTTAAACAGGCAGGGTGCCTGCTCTGATGCCAATTGAAATTCTGGGATCAGGTACGTGATGTCGAATCAGATGTTTAAACACTTGAAGACTTAAACAAAACTTAAAGTGCAGATAAATTAAATAACACAGGAAATTGTTAACCCAGTTCAGTGTATCTCCACACTTACATCTGGGGGCTACCAAGCCAGGAAGGAAATCCAATATAAGTAATATTAATTCTGGAATTAAACCAACCAGTTTAATCCTTCACTTAATATCTACCCAAGGCAATTTCTACCTAAGACACAACTTAGATATGAGTACCTACTCACTCCCCCTCAATCACACTATGATATTTTACAATGTTTAATAAAATTGAAGTCACACTTCAAACACAACAGCTTGATCTTACTTAAAAGTTTCAATCAAGACACAATTCACTTTTTGCTTAAAAGCTCATAAAGTGACAAACAATTAACACCTGCTATTAAACACAAACACCCTTTACAGTCTTCTTAATTTCGTGCTCTATTCTGAGAGTTTCTGTTCCTTAAATAGATGCTTGGTTTTTGGGCTTTTTGCAAATTATCCAGTCCTGATAAATCCCACTGTCATCACATTGAATTAGGGTTAGTTAGTTTGTTACTTCCTTGATTCAAGGTGAGTTAGTTATTCTGTTACACTGAATTCAGATAACTAAGCTCCCTAATGATGCGCCTTGTAGTGCTTATCTATTCACAATTAATTCCAGATAAATTCTCCTGAATTTACTCACTTCTGTTATGCATCATTTAAGTCTGGTAGCAGGTTTACGATGTCACAACATCTGGTGTGACATCCTGATGTCTTGACTTAATTCATTAACTTATACTCTGTTTGACAATGTCACAACATCTGGTGTGACATCCTGAACTAAGTTCAACACTTCTTGTTGGTCAAAAATTATGCCAATTCTTAACATCTACACATTTTGCTCACACGTATCAGATTCTCAACATTCCTCTATAAAAGAGCCAATCATTGACACACAAAAGGGACCTACACCTGAGAAACCCTAAAAAAGAAACGGCAGAACAATCAAAGAAACCTACCTCACTAAAGCTTTGATCCTATAATCTCGACGCAATTTCACATTGAAATTTTGTCAGAGATGGGCTAAACCTCATCCACCACATTCATACACCACGAATAGCGAACAACACAGCAAGCGAAGAAGAAGGTAGAAGAGGAAGATTTAAAGCGAACGGAAAGATCAAACATCATACCTTAGAGTAACCTTGAATCGTCGTTTTTCGTTGGAGGTAGTTTCTCTTCTCACCCTCGATTGTTTATCGCTGTTGGTTTTGCATCTTGCTTTGCGTCGTCGTTACGGTTGATTCCGTGTGAATCTCGTTGATTGTTTGTTTATTTCATGGTGATGATGATGCTATACAGTGAGGTTTCATCTCCTTTGAGAGGATGATGAAATTGAGTATTGGAACTGAACGAAAAACGAGTGAGCATCCGAGGAGAGTTAATGGATAGAGATAGATTTCTGTTTTCTTTTTTCGAATTTTAAAAGTAGATGTTTGTTCCTTTTCAGCTTTATTTGTGATTTGACACGCCACTGACTTATCTCCCTTCAATGAGTTATTTAATGAGAAAGAGAGGTCACATGTGTGCTTATCTGTTGGGTTTGTGAAAAATCATTTGTCTTCAATCCTTTGGTCTTTTGAAGAGGCATTCAAATGGGCATTTCGTTTTCAAGAAATTCTTTCTGTGCACACATGTCAATTTCATGTTTAATCTTAGCAACGTTTTTTATTCCTTTTCTTTGCTAAATTTTTTTATAAAAATAAAAAACTCAATAAGAAAGAAACACTTTCTTAATTAATTGGTGTTTAAACTTTTATATATATATATATATTTATCATTCATTCCTTTTTAAAAAAAAAATATTTATTAGTTAATAAAAGTCTATAAAAAAAACATTTTCATAGATTAATTTAATTAAATGTTTTATTTAATTGGATTAATTAATTTGATAATTAATCTAATTAAATATGTCTATTTAATTTGATTAATTATTTTTTCACCTTTGCTCGATTGTGTGTGATATGAGTTTTGCGTATGCTCGATTCCTATTTGCTTGTGACTTGATGTAATGCTTACTTGTGTGATTTACTTTTTGCGTTTTGACGATAAATTGCTAAGTAAAAAAACGGACGCACACTAAGATTGATCGTTTTAAAAGATAAGCGAAATCTTTGGTCCAACGCCAAATGGATAATCCGTACGTACTTCACTTCATACACACACGTAAGTCGATCATTCCTCGATCGCCATCTGCACGAACTTTGCACCTTACACCTTTAGCAACATTTTCCAACTTGACGAATCAACGCATTGCGCTTGTTTTCCATAGCTAGTCTTTAGCTTAGTTCCTCAACTTTGCGAGCCGAGCACATTGTGCCTCGCTAACAAAACCAACAAATAAACTTCCATTTGCATTCACCTTAAACTTCAAAAAACCGAAATATTACTTCTTAGATCCAAACCCTTGATCCAACGTCAAGCGGTCTTAAGAAACAAAACACTTCAATAAATACGAGGAAAATTGCACGCCACGAGCCTTAAGCGGTAGAAAGGAGGATAACGAGCTCTCGTTACTCGCTCCGATTATTTCGGCGCAAGACATTAGTCTTGTTGGACGAAATAAACTATCCATAGTCTTTAGTGCAAATGGACTCCTAAATCCTTTTATCAAAGAAAGGTAACAAAACAAACACCAATACCCATATTTGGCCGAACTACGAAGCTCTGACTTTCCCATTGCATAAGGGAATACGTAGGCACGAGGATCTCAATCCTTGCCGAGCCCCTAGGATAAATAAACCCTTTAGTTCAACAAGTAATCATAAGTATAGACATCCCTTCGCGCATGACAATCTAGATGGTTCCCATCGAGTACGATGGATGTAGGAGGTGCTAATACCTTCCTCCTACATAACCGACATCCGAACCTCGACAATGGTTTGCGATGACCTTGTTTTATCCCTTCTTGGTGGTTTTATCTATATTTACCATTTCCCTCTTCGGGAATAAATAAAATTAGGTGGCGACTCTCAAGTCAGCCCAGCCGCGACCGCGTTCGCGAGGGATCGTATTTTTCGAGGTACGACAGCTGGCGACTCTGCTGGGGAATGGTTCACCCCTATGCAAGTCGAACCTAGTCTAGGTCTTCACGTTTGTTTGGATGTTTGCTTATGTGTTACTTGTTTATCGTTTTCTTTATCGCTTTACATCTTATGTCATTATTGTGGATCTTTTGTACCGGATTGATACTTTGATCGAAACAACTTGAGGGAAAGGCTCTATACCCGGGTCTATGAGTGTAAACATAAGTTAGCGAGGTTGTGTAGTATGGGCTCCCGAGGGAACCTCTCTCGTGGGTTGTCGATACGAAAAACTCACCCGGAGTAGATTTTAATGGAAATACTAACAGCCGTCAAGCTCTTGGCGTGTGTGCTCAGTTGTTTTCATTAAAGTCGTTGACTCTGAGGACCTTTAGAACCTTTTGGTTAAAACATCGGTTGATGGTCGCGTAGTATTAGGGCACCAGGGTTCGCCCTCGCGTGGCTCGATACGAAAACCTCACTTGGAATAGACTTACTCAATGGAGTTGATTGACTGTCAAGAATATATAAAATTGACACGTGCATCAAACATTTGAGAAAGTTCCATAACTCCAGGACATTGTTTTAAACCTCGTGTCGACGATCACGTAGTATGGGGTACCAGGAGATTTCTCTCTTGTGTGGCTCGATACGAAGATCTCACCCAAACGAAATTCATATGGGGGAGTCAATTAACCGTCATGTTAATGGCGCGTGTAATGAACATCCATATGAGTTATTAACTTTGGGATCCCTAAAACTGTAGAGGTCCCCAGTGAGGTCCTTGTAAGGAGAGTGATCAAAGTATCTTCCATCCGTGCTAGTTGTTTCAGGAACCTTGCCTTTTGGGTTTACTCGTTCATTGTTGCATACATTCATTCATAATAATGATACATAGCTCTCAGTTTCTTATATTTATTGCAGATTTGAAGTATTTGTCAAAGCAATCAAGATGAATCAAATTTCCAAGAAAAGCACGTACAGTTTCAAGTTCTTGGAACCAAAGGTTGACTCGCTACTGGCCTTGAGAGCTAAGATCACTCCTATCAAACACAATAACTTTCAGGCTCGCTTCGGAAAAATCCTGAGTATACTGGATGAGACAGCTAATATTGATGCTCTTAGTGCTCTTGCTCAATATTACGACATTTAGCTGCGGTGCTTCACTTTCCCAGACTTCCAGATTGCTCCTACTTTGGAAGAATTCGAGTTGCTTTTGGGCCTTCGTATTAGAGACCGCAATCCATTCCCAAAGCTAGAAGAAGAAGTCACTATGACTAAGTTGGCTACTGTGTTGGGACTTCCTGCAAGTTTGTTAGTGGACAACAAGTCAGACAAGGAAGGATTCACGAGACTGTTCTTGGAAAAACAAGCTTGGCAATGTGCTGAAAAAGGAAACTGGTCCTCCTGCGGAGCCATCCTAGCTCTTCTTGTGTATGGGATCGTGTTGTTCCCAAAGTCAGATAAGTTTGTTGACCGTGCTGCTATAGATATTTTCATGACAGGAAACCCAGTTCCGTTCTTATTGGCAGATTTTTATCATACTTTCCATACCCGGCATACAAAGAGAAGAGGTGTATTCCTTTGCTGCGCTCCGTTGCTACACATGTGGATCAAAATGCACATGCCTAAGGAGGGTTACTTTGTGTCTAGGCATTTTTCGTGGCCTCACAAATTTGCTTCGCTCAGGGCTAATGACATCACATGGTACTCAAGAGATTGGAAGATTGGGGGTATTGTGCTTAGATGTGGAAGTTTCCTTAATGTCCCTCTGATAGGAAATCATGGTTGCATAAATTACAACCTGGTGCTGCTTAATGTCCCTATGGAAGCTCCTCCCGAAGAAAGGCATTTGATACCTTTTGTTGTTGATAACCCATCTAAAGAAGAGTTGAAGAAATTCAAGGCGACTTGGAAGAAGATCGTTACAAGTGATCCCAGTGTCCGCAAGAATATCGCTGTGAAGGAACATTATGTCTTGTGGGTAAAATAAAGAGCTCATATCATAAAGATTCCATTCTTCCTCGATCCAATAGCTTTCCCACCCCTTCCTGAGAAAGCACCATTACTACCAGAAGACGTAGATGAGCTCAACGAAAGGATCAAAGGTTTAGAATTGGAGAACGAACGTATGCGGATCGAACTCCTTCGAACCAAAGGAAAACAAGAAGTATGGGAGGAGAAAAGTAACAAGATGATGGAAAGAGTAGAAAGCAGTAACAAAAGATGCAGAATAGAAGAAAATAAGAGAGAGCATTGCCTGGGTGCTCTTTATGGAGCCAGCATGGATCTGGATCATCGTAACGACCAATTAAGAAGGGTTGAAGTTCAAATTATCAATTTACATAAGGACATGGAGGTGTGTCTTAAGAACAAGAAGGATGATAGAATCACTTTAGAAGCAAAGATCAAGAGCTTAGAGGATTCTCTCAAGAGAGAAGAGGACAAGCTAGCAGCAGAAAAGTTGGAAAAGGAAAGTTGTCAGCGAAAGTATGACCGTGAGAAATTTCAACATGAGCAAGCTGTGGAACAAATTGATTACCTGAGATCTCAGAAAGCTTATCAAGACCTGGAGGATACTTGCATCCAATGGATGAACAAGTGTCAAGATGCTGAAGAAGCCATAGGCGGAAGAGATGTTGCAATTGCAAATCTCCAAGATTTGTATGAAGAGTGGAAGCAGAAGTTTGTAAACCTGGCTAGCATGTTGAACCTGGCAAGTCAAGACCTCCCTGAGAAGCTTGAAGATGCAGATCGTGTCATGTGCCCAGAAAACACGCCTGAATAAGTCTACAGGTGTATGAAAGTTTGCAAGAGAACCATCAAGGAGCTTACCACAAATCTAGTAGCAGTCCGCAAAGCTCAAGGGATCGTTTTCACGGTTGCACCATAGTTTATGTTCAAGAAAGTTGTTGTTATCTTTTGCGTTGTAATATGAAAACTCGTGGAATCTCTAATGTACTTGTTTGAATTAGATGAATGGAAATTGTTGCTTTTGGATTTTAAATCTTGTCTTATTTGCAATGATAAATACGTTAAATATCTCTGGTAATAAATCGATAAGACGACTGAGAGCTTTGTAATCAAACATATGCATTCATACGCTCATTTTCACAACCAAACAAAAACACAAACTCATACACTTTACCTTCCCTCTCCATAAAAGCTGACTTTCCGGATTTTTCGACGAAGGTACGAGACCAGAAAGATTTACAAAATGACGTTGGATCAAATCCAAGAGGAGTAGAACGCCATGAGAGCTGATATTGATTCACTCAAGGGAAAGCTAGACCAAATCCTCGAGGTCATCACTATGGCTAAGAGAGAAGAGGAAGCTGAGAAACTCGCCAGGCAAGCCGGCGCTTCGAGGACTGCCAAAGATAACTTCATTCTTGCTGGGGTGAATCCACCCAATGTACCATCTTTAGCAGTTCACCATGGGTCGTTTAAGGACATGGATGAATAGTCTGATGTATTTTATGCGGATCCATCGGTTCACCGCACCGAAACTCTTCTGGAGCCAGTAGCAGAAAGGTTGCGCTCAATGGAGGAAAAGCTTAAGGCAATGGATATTGTAACACGGTGGGAGAACTGACATTAGTTAAATGTTGCGGATAGCAAGAGTCACCACCGACTTTTATTTTATCCAAAGGAAAGGCATAAAAGAACAGAAAGACCTTAAAAGATTTTTGGGTTCGGGGAGTAGGTTATGTAAAGGGAAGGTGTTAGCACCCTTTACATCCATGGTTATCCATGGGCTCTTAGTTACTTAGCTCACTTTAAAATGTTTTGAGAAGTGTAGTGTGTGATTGAAAATTTTCTTAAGTACTTTATAATGATCCTTGTACGGATATATATAAAGACTTTGTTTTGAAAATTGTTTAAAATGTAAAGTGTAATGAAGTAATTTGATGAAAAAGTGAGCAAGTACTTAAAAGGAACCTACCCTAAGTTAAATCTTTACTGTTCTTAAATGTCCTTTCAATGGTAAGACTATCCCTATTATTAAGGAATAGGTAGTCATTACCTTGGATGTTATAAGGGACATGTGAAGGGTCATCTGTGATTAGGCAACTGTAAGGTGTTTTAGCAATTCGAAGGGACTTATCATCTTTTATTCGAAAGGGACAAGATCATTCACGAAGGCAACATTCGAAGGGACTTGATCTTATAATCGTAAAGGGACAAGATGATATTAATGGAGAAGGGACTTTGCTTTTAGACACCTTACTTGACCATTTTATTTAGGCAACATGAGGGATATCCTTAAGAAGTGAGATGGCGATCAAAGATCGACTTACGTGTGTGCGTGTACAAGTTCATATATTTATCTTAAAATTAGTGATCTAAATTGATTTTTAAACACAAGCATGTTTTCACTCCCTAATTTACTAACCATAGCAATTTATAAATAAATAAGCAATTAAAATACTACAACTATTACATGGCTTATACAGTTACATTAGAATAAAAGCAAATTAAATAATAATTATATAATAAACAATTAAAATAAAATGGTTAGTGATAAAACAATAATAATAAGAAGGAAAGGTTAGTACAAAAATATAAAATATATACATGATAATTAAAATTAAACAAACATTTTTTTTATAATTTTTTTTGATATGAAAATAAAATAATAAAGATAAATTTATTTACAAAATAAATATGATTAATGATTTAATTTAGAATTTTTTATTAAGTATAATTAAACAAGAATAATTAAAATGAGAAATTAAAGTTTTAAAAGAAAATTAGGGTTTTGAGTAGTTAGAAAATAAATTAGGGTTTAAAAATAATTAGGGTTTTATATATAAAAATATTAGGGTTTTTAATTTAATATACAATATTAATTTAATAATTAACTAAATATATACATGTTTTAATTTAAATACATAATAAATAAAAACTAGTTTTAGAATTTAGAAAATAATTTTAGAATTTTTTTAGAAAATATAAAATATTAAGTTCCTAGAATTATTTAAATTATATATATTAACATAATTGTAATAAAATAATTAACAAAACAAATGAATAAAACAAAACAAAAGAAATAAAAACAGAAACTTACCTGGGGCAGGGATTGAACCCACACCCTAGGCCTCATTCTCCTTGGACCAACAAGCCATCCACTGGACCAGCTGCGTGCTGGTGATAGTAAAATAGGTAGCATTCCTTTTATTTTTAGCCTGCGAAAATCAATGAAAATAACAAAAACAAAATGGCCTAGGGAAGGTTTGAACCCAGGACCATTCCTATCTCACACATGCGCGCTAACCAACTGAACCAGCTTGCTTTTCTAAAATAAATATAACAATAATAACATAAAATATAATACTAAAATTTGAAATATGAATTTGGCGCGCAGGACTTCATCTTCTTCCTCTGACCCTTCGCATTTACCTGCGAAAATTGTTACCATATTTCCTGCGAATTTATCCACGTATGAAACCTGCAAATCTCCAATCATCATGAATATGCAATCATTTGTCAATTCGTCATCCCTAGGTTGCTAAATGTTCTATATATATGAGTGAATGAATTAGGTCAAAAACTTTAACAATTTGATGGATATTTGATCTCTTGGAGATTGAAAAAGATAAGCTTTTAAATTTTGAATATTCTTGATCTCACATTGCTATTTTAGGATGATCTTCATAATTCTTATATCAATCAAGTCTAAATATATCTTATGACCTTCTAGAAACCAAATCAATTTAAATTTTCATTATTTTATATTTTATTTGAATTTAAAATGATTTTTAATATAAAAAATTATAATAAATAAAAAGAAAATGAATAAAATTATGAATAAATCAATTTAATTTCGTGCATGATGTCATGGAACCAATTGGATCACAAAAAAGTCAGCCCATTTGATGAATTATGGTTTTAAGACCCCATTTACTTCATAAACCTCTCAAAAATTTCCCAACTTTGCAAGGGCACAAATCCTTCAATTTTAATCCTATGAAGTTGTTCTTGGACATTTTAGAAATCTTAAAGAGTCCTCTAACCAACCTATATGGTCTCATGTCCATATCTTTTACCATTCTCAAGTTATGCTCTTTGGAAGTTGTTGACTTTTTGTTGACTTTTAAAAGGACCTATAATGTCTTAGCTCATACCTTCCAAATGAAGCATTTTTGGACTTGGCTTGTGAGACACAAAGTTGTAGAGAATTCAATTTCCTTCAAAATGAGCTTTGGATGGAAAATTTTTGATGAAGCATGTGAAAGTTATGGCTGGTCAAAGTTCAGTTGACTTTTACTGTGAAAACCCTAATTTAGAAACTCCTGATTCTTGATGATCTGAAATCTCCTTGATGAATCATGATCAACCCTTAATCAAATGATGAATTTTACTTCATATACTTGATGTTGGCAAAAAATCATGAAGTTTGACTTTGGTTTGACCACAGTTGACCTCAGTTTGACTTTTTAACTGCTTTGCCTGATTTTAACCTATCTGATTATCTGACTGAGCAAATCCTTTGGGAAAGTCTTGAAACTTGACATGGGGATTCTTGAACACATATAAGATTCTATGAAGCTCACTTGAAGTCTTGGAAGTCCATTTAGCTTGATAAAAGTCAAAACCCTAGTTTAAGATGCATTGCTTAGGAGGATGCATTGTCTGAGGGAATTGTCAAATTTGTCAACCAATTGTGAACATTGTGAACCTTGTGAACCTCATGAGATGTCTTTTGAACCTTGTGAGCCTCTTAGTACACAATGACTTGACTTGTGGAGGGCAAATTTTGGGGTGCAACAGATATCAACACCGTCCCGGGTCTAGATGCTTAGGAGATGTGTCTTGTGCCAGGATTAGTAATCCCGCATAAATTCAAGGCTCCGGACTTTCCCGATAAATATAAAGGGAACAGTTGGCCTCACACTTATCTTAGGGCTTACTGCAGAAAGATGGCTCTATATGCTAGGAACGACCAGCTCCTGATTCATTGTTTCCAGGACAGCCTGTTTGGGGCATCATTGGAGTGGTACGTCCAGTTGGAAAGAGGCCGAATCAAAACGTGGAATGACCTCTCCCGTGCATTTCTTGAACATTATCAGTACAATGTTGATCTTGCACCAAATCGTACTCAACTGCAAGACATGACGCAACGTAGCAATGAATCGTTCAAAGAATACGCACAACGGTGGAGAGAACTCACTGCACGGGTTCAACCGCCATTGCTTCCTAAAGAGTTAACAGATATATGGACAAAATGATGGGAGCTAGTTTTCCTAGCTTCTCTGAAATCGTGTCCGTCGGAGAAAGAATTGAGAGCCAGTTGAAAAAGGGCAAAGGAGCAGCCACTTCTGCAAATACTGGCAAGAAACCTTTTTCTAATTTCCAAAAGAAAAGGGAAGGAGAGGCCAATTCTATTATGAGAGGAAGAGTTAGTTTACCGTATAACATGTCTTATGGACATGTAGCTAATGTTGCGCCAGCTCCGTATCAACCACAGGCTCCACAACACCAACAATATCAGCAGGCTCCTGCACAGCAGCCCAATCAACAATACAGACGAAATGGTCCGGTGCAAAGGCAGCCTAGACCAAGAAGGCACATTGATCCAGTCCCCATGCCTTACAGGGATATCTTTAATTAGCTGAACCAACGCGGGCAACTGATTCTGAGGGATCTAAGGCCAGCCACTTTCCCGTATCCCCCAAATTACGATGCCAATGCCACTTGTGAATTCCACAAAGGTGCGCCGGGACACACTATAGACAAATGTTATGCATTTCAAAATCACGTACAGGATTTGGTGGAGTCGAAGGATCTAACATTTACTCCAAGAGGTCCGAATGTCAAAAATAACCCACTGCCACCTCATGGGGGAGCGAATGTTAATACCATAGAGGAGGAGGACGGTTGTGAATTAATTCTAAAGGCAAAAGACGTTCAGACTCCATTGGCTTTGATTGGGGAACAGTTGGAGAAATCAGGTTTGATGCTGGCAAAGGATGAAGGGGTTGATCATTCCAAGGAAAATATCAGGGAGTGCTTGCAAAGACTCCTCAATCAAGGTTTGATACAGATCGAGAGACGTGGAAAGAAGAAAATGGTGGCTGCAATAGAGATGTATTATGATGCGCCTCAGACTCCAAACAATGGTACTCCTATGGTTATAGAGTACCCAGCTCCCTACACTAGGGAAAATAACCAAGCTGTACCGTGGAGTTATGAACCAGTGAATGCTAGACAAGGCCGGAGAAGGCAGCCTATTAATATTGAATTTCCCGTTGTCACATCCATCGTCGGACCAAGTGGTATGACTCGCAGTGGAAGATTGTTTACACCAAGACTAGTGGAGTCGTCATCCCATCAAAAGCAAAAGACGACTGCTGCACCGGTTGTCACTCCTATTCCTCAGGGGTCACCAGAAGAACCGTCATCGTCCAAAGCTGCATTCACTCAGAAAGAAGCGGAAGAGTTCTTGAGGATTATCAAGAAAAGCGACTACAAGGTGGTCGATCAGCTGAACCAAACTCCCGCCAAAATATCTATGTTAGCTTTACTACTTAGTTCTGAAGCACATAGATCTTCTTTGCTAAAAGTGCTAAGTGCGGCCACATTACCAAAGATATCACTGTGGCCCAATTCGATGACGTCATAGCTAGCGTTACCACTGTAAACTTCCTCGGTTTTAATGATGAAGAGCTCACTGCTGATAAGAAGAATCATAATAAGGCTTTGCACATCTCCATAAGATGTGAAGATACGTTGCTGTCGAGGGTGTTGGTGGATACTGGTTCCTCCTTAAATGTGATGCCGAAAACGACATTGGAAAGAATGCCAGTACAAGGAGTGGTGATGAAGCCAAGTGCATTGATACTAAAAGCTTTCGATGGTTCCAGGCGTGCGGTCATAGGAGAGGTGGATCTCCCGATTAAGATAGGACCTGCTTTGTTCACCATTACCTTCCAAGTAATGGATATCCATCCAGGGTACAGCTATCTCCTGGGAAGACCATGGATTCATAACACAGGGGCTGTTACATCCACTCTCCATCAGAAATTAAAGTTCCCTATGCAGACCCGAATAGTGGTAATTGGAGGTGAAGAAGATATCCTGGTGAGTCATTTGACCTCTTTCCGATATATTGATGTGGATGGCAAGACTGTCGAGACACCGTTTCAATCTTTTGAAATAGTGAGTATGCTAGCAGTACAACGAGAATCTGAGCGTCCACAGCCATCAATGTCAATGACATCACTGAAGGAAGCTTTGGCTGTCTTGGAGACTGGGAACACACAGGGCTGGGGCAAAGTTGTCGAGATGCAAGACAAAAGAGACATGTATGGCATTGGCTACCAGCCATCTTCCAGTACAACAACGTTCTCGGCATATGAAGAACATGGTCAATTTCCTCAGGTGAGTGATACATTTATAAGCGCTGGATACATCTTTGAGGATCACGCTGCAATGATCTCAGACGAAGACTACCATGAAGTGACTTGTAATTGGGTTCGTCAAGCCAGTCCAGGGGAGGAATTAGAGAATTGGAGAACTGTCGAGATTCCTCAGTTTATTTACCCTAAAAAGTAATTCTACTTCTTTTTTCAAAACCATATGCTCTGCCCAAGGCATATTGGGATGTTGTCGGGCCACCGATGTCTTAAAACTTTGATTATCAATATAATAAATCAGCAGTTTGCATTCAATATTTGTTCTCTTTCTTTCATTTTTCTTTTCTTTTATAATAAAATGGCAATGTTTTAATGCACATCACTTTCTAAAATAAATGCATAAATCATAAACATGCAGAGACACCACCGAAGTCCTTGATGACGACGCTGCTATGGTCCCGTATATCTTCGATTGTCCGATCAACCAAGCAGAGGAAGAAGGCGAGGAAGACTGTGAACTTCCTGAAGAGTTAGCCCGACTACTCAAGCAAGAAGAGAAGGTCATCCAGCCTCACCAAGAGGACATTGAAGTCATTAACCTGGGATCAGAGGAGGATAAACATGAAGTGAAGATAGGTGCTTCTTTGCAAACCGAAGTGAAGGCAAAATTGATAGAGCTCCTCCACGAGTACGCCGACGTGTTCGCATGGTCATATCAGGATATGCCTGGGCTAAATACTGTCGTGCACAAGTTGCCACTCAAAGAAGAATGTCCAGCAGTCAAGCAGAAGTTGAGAAGGACTCGCCCAGACATGGCCCTCAAGATTCGGGAGGAAGTAAGAAAGCAATTTGACGCCGGATTTCTAGCAGTAGCTAAATACCCACAGTGGATCGCTAACATCGTGCCCGTTCCAAAGAAAGATGGAAAGGTCCGCATGTGTGTCGATTACCGAGACTTGAACAGAGCTAGTCCCAAAGACGATTTCCCACTACCTCATATCGATGTATTGGTGGATAATACAACTCAATTTTCAGTGTTCTCCTTTATGGACGGCTTCTCCGGGTATAACTGTAACACCCTAATTTTTGCCCTAAGTTTCTTCGCATTTCATCTGCATTTTGCATACAAACAAGATCGCACTGGTTTCGAGTTTCTTCTCAGATGTGGGTCTATGCTTCGCAGTTGAATTTGATTGAAGAAAAGAGAATTACAGCTTTGTGTCATGGTCGGTTGTACCAACAAAGAATGAAGAAAGCTTTTGATAAGAAGGTCAAACCTCGTGTATTCAGAGAAGGCGACCTCGTGCTCAAAAAGATTCAGTCTTTCCTTAAAGATTCTCGGGGCAAGTGGACTCCGAACTATGATGGCCCATATGTTGTTAAGAAAGCCTTCTCTGGCGGTTCATTAATTCTTGCAACTATGGATGGTGAGGAGATCACTCGCCCTGTGAATGTGGATGCAGTCAAGAAATACTTCGCCTAAAAAATAAAAGAACATCTCGCTAAGTTGAAAACCTGAAAGGGCGGCTTAGGCAAAAATGAGCGTCTCGGTGGATTGAAAACCCGAAAGGGCGGTCCAGGCAAAAATTAGAGACAAAAACAGAAATAATTATCCCGGTAGATTGAAAACCCGAAAGGGCAATCTAGGCAAAAGTTAGGGATCATGGCAAGTAACTGCGTCGACAGACTGAATCACTTGTAGCAACCGAGGATTTCAGATTCTATCATTCAGAAGAATTATTCATCAAAGATTCTTATTCACCCATCCTTGACTGAAGTTTCGGACACAGTGGAGTTCAAAGTTGATAGGGAGAATAGTGATCATTGTATCTCAATGTAGCCCTTTTCCATGTATTTACCATTTTTCAAACTTGTAATGATCCATGGAGTCATGCCATTTGCTGATTACCATTCTATAAATGAATTTGAGCTTTTATCCAATTGTTTGCAATTCTTTATATTGTTTCTGTTTACAAAATTTCAATTTATTGTTGATGATGATTTTTGAAACAAATTTAATAAATTTAATCTTTGAAGATTTTAAAAACATTTTCTTTTGATATATGAACAAAAAAAGGATGTTGATAGTGATTCCAAGAATGGTAAAGTCTGGATATGTGTAACTTGTCTCTCCCAAAGCAGGGTTTGATTCGGTGGTGTCCATGCGAAGTTCCTGATTAGTCTTGACCGATGGATGTTAATGATGTTTTGTTCCCCAACCATGATGTTGAACGGAGATTGTATGTATTCCCCAGAAGAGTTTTTGGAAGGGATGTTCTTGAGAATCCCTAGCTGAGTTTTGATCTCTTCCTCAGCAAGTTATCTTTAAATTGAGAAACATTGGGAATCCCCAGTTGAGCTCTTGTTCCTCAGTTTGATTTGTTTGCATCCTTGAATATAGAAATATTGATATAGCAGTCAGTTTAGAGGTTTTCTTTTACCCTATGTTGGGTACTGATTTAAAATCCCTCGTAACTGTATTTTGGCTATGATGTTAACTTCTGATATCCCCATATGGATCCCCAGTAGGACTGCATGTGTTGATTTCCAGCAGGTTCCTATGTGATTTTTAGCAGGTCTCGCACTCTATCCCCAAGTGGAGCAGGAGTTGTATGACAGTTATTCCTCGTGAGGATTGATTTTTATCAAGAAAATTTCCATCCTCAGCAGATTATTACCTTTTCCTCAGCAGGATGATATTCCTAGCAGATGCTGTTTCTTCATAATTTGAGCCTTGTAGTAGGATTTTATTCCTTTGATGGCTTGTGATTTTCCCTTGCAGATTTCAAGTTGAATCTCCATCATGTTTCCCTGCATTGTTGCCTTGGGATTAGCCGAGTATCCGGTTGTTGTGGTGTTTATGTCACCCGTTTCTTATCTTTATGTCTGTTTTGTCAGCATATTCATAAGCATATTCATACGCATAAGCATAGCATGGTTTGCTTGCATTCTTGCGTTTATCATTGTTATCTGCTCTTTGGTGTGAATTTTCCCCACAGAGTGTGTGTGTCATATTCCTCTCAAGTTTAGAGTGTCGACCCTTTAAGCAGAAAGAGTTAATCCTTTCTAATTCCCCACTGAGTTCGTTTGTCATGGATGATGTTGATTCAGTTTCCTCCCCAATTTATTATCTGAATGGAATTTTCCCCAGTTGAGATATTTCCTCCTCGGGATGAGTTTTGTTTGACCATTTCTTTCCAATTTATTCTTGGATTGAACTTTGGTCCCCTTTTGTGGGTATTATTACTTTGGAACTAAGCTATCAGTAATCGATAGTGGATAATATTACCAGATTTGATCAAGTTCTTTTACTTGTGCTCCTACCCAGTAAATCCGGTAGTCGAGATTTATTCCTCTTACCCAGTAAAAAGGTAATAGAGTTTGTTTTCATTTGCTTAAACTCCTACCCAGTAAATCAGGTAGTCGAGAATTGTTCTACCCAGTAAATCCGGTAGTCAAGTTATTTTCCTCTTACCTAGTAAAAAGGTGATATAATCAGATATTTTCATATTACCCAGTAAAAAGGTAATTTGATTGAGTTTCTACCCAGTAAATCCGGTAGCCGATATTTCTTTTTCTTACCCAGTAAAAAGGTAATTTGATTGAGTTTCTACCCAGTAAATTCGGTAGCCGATATTTCTTTTTCTTACCCAGTAAAAAGGTAATTTGATTGAGTTTCTACCCAGTAAATCCGGTAGCCGATATTTTTTCTTCTTACCCAGTAAAAAGGTAATGGAAGCTGTTTCCCTTCGATTGAGCTCCTACCCAGTAAATCAGGTAGTTGAGAATTTTGTTCTACCCAGTAAAAAGGTAGTTGAGGTTATCCCTCCGTATTTCGCTCCTATCCAGTAAATCGATAGTCGAGTTTCTTTATACCCAGTAAAAAGGTGGTGAAGGTTATTCCTTTTATTTCACTCCTATCCAGTAAATCGATAGTCGAGTCTTTTATTATTTTCTACCCAGTAAATCAGGTAGTTGAGAGTTTCTTGCCCAGTAAAAAGGTAGTTGAGGTTATCCCTCCGAATTTTGCTCCTATCCAGTAAATCGATAGTCGAGTCTGTTATTTCCTACCCAGTAAACAGGTAGTTGATGATTTCTTTTCCAACTCAGTATTTCTCCATTCTTGGATTCAAATACTTTGTTTGATTGTTAGTTCCTGGAAGGGTGTGTTTCTTTCCCTGGTTGAATCTGATACCTTGATTATATCATATCTTTTCCCAAGTGGAGTCTGTTATCCAGTGATTTATTTTCCTGGTAACTCTTTGGTTGTCTGTTGTTTCCCCAGCGGGATTTTCTTCTGTGTCCCAAGTTTTGCTTTTCTCTGGTGGTCATATTTTCCCCACAGAGATCTTGGGTTTGCATATCATATTCATATCATATCATTTGTTCTCTTAGGACAAAAATTGGGTTTTCTGTATTTAAGTCTCTCCCATCTTGTAGAGACGAAGATGTCAATCTTCATATCTCCGGATTGAAGAAACTTAAATAGGGGCAGCTGTAACACCCTAATTTTTGCCCTAAGTTTCTTCGCATTTGTAACACGGTGGGAGAACTGACTTTAGTTATGTTGCGGATAGCAAGAGTCGCCACCGACTTTTATTTTATCCAAAAGGAAAGGGTATAAAAGAACAGGAAAGACCTTAAGAGATATTTTTGGGTCCGGGGGGTAGGTTATGTAAAGGGAAGGTGTTAGCACCCTTTACATCCATGGTTATCCATGGGCTCTTAGTTACTTAGCTCACTTTTGAATTGTTTTTGAAAGTGTAGTGTGTGAATAGAAAATTTTTCAGAATAGTTGATAATAATCCATGTACGGATGTGTAGAAACTTGTTTTTGAAAATTTGTTTGAAATTGTGAAAAGTTTTTGAAGTGAGCAAGTACATAAGAGGAACCTACCCTAAAGTTTAAGTCTTTCTTGTTCTTTATCCTTTAATTGGTAAGACTATCCCTACTATTAAGGAGTAGGTAGTCATTACCTTGGATGTAAGGGACATATGAGGGACATCTGTTTTTATGAAGGCAACTGTGGGGTGTATTAAGCATTCTGGAGGGACTATCATCATTATTCGAAAAGGGACTTGATCTTTAAAGGCAACCATGAGGGACTTGATGATTTTTCTTTTAAGGGACTTGCTTTATACACCCCACTTGACCTTATGATTTAGGCAACTTGAGGGATAGCCTTAGAAAGTGAGACGGCGATTAAAAATCGACTTACGTGTGTGAGTGTTCAATATTATTTATCTTATGATTAAAATGATCTAAAATTTATTTTAAAAGAGAATACATATTTGCACTCCCTAAATTACTAACCATAGCAAAAATTAAATAATTAAACATTACAAAATTTACATCCGGGAAGCATTTACAAAATTATAATAATAAGCAAATTAAAATAAATAGCAAAAATAAATAATAAGCAAAATATAAATAAATAAGCTAAAATAATAAATAAACAATAAATAAATAGGGGTTAGTAATAATAATAATTAAAAAATAAGGTTAGTAAAAATATTAAGAATAAATAAAGTTAGTGAAAATAATTAAATTTAGTGAAATAATAATAGTTAGAAAAATAGACAAGGTTAGAAAAATAATAATAAAAATATAAGATAAACAAAAATAATAATAATATAGTTAGCAACAATAATTAAAATAAATAGAAATAAATAGAAAAAAAAAAGATTATAATGACATGATTAGAATAAATAAACACAAAATTGGATTTTAATATATAAGCATTTATTTAGAAACATGAATAATTAAATAATTACTATAATATAAAATTCTTAAATATAATATAATTATAAATTTTAATCATTTACAAAATTTAATTATTTCTAAATATATATCAACAATTATTAAAAAAAATATTTACACATTATGAAGAAAATAAATTTTAAATATCATGTTCATAAAAAATAATCATATTTATAAAATTTACATGAATCATATTAAATAAATAAATAAATATACATAATAATTACATTAAGAATTAGAAAATAAAATTATTTAGAAAAAATAGAATTAGGTTTTATTTTAGAAAATATTTTTAGGGTTTGTTTAGAAAAATAATCTTAGGGTTTAATTTATAATACAAAATTACATACATATATTTATAATTTAATCACAAGATAAAGAAAATAATTTGAGAACATTTGTATATTTTAACCATGCTTTATTATTATTATCAATTATTTAGAAAACATATATTTAATTTAATAATATAATGCTTAAAACAAATAAAAGAAGAAAAAAATGTGAAAACTTACCTGACTGGGGTTTGAACCCAGGTCAGCTTGGTTTCCAGCAAGAAGGAACACCACCAGGCCACCACACGCACAGGCAACAATGGAGGAGGCTCAATTTGTTTTGTGCTTTGCCTGAAAAAACCTGGAAAATAAAAGAAATAAAAAGGCCTGGGGTGGGAATCGAACCCAGGACCTTTTGGTTACAAGCATGCATACGTTACCGCCTGGCTGGGAGAGCCTAACTGATAATGGAATGGTAACAATGCATAATATATTATGCACACTTGCCCTGAAAAAATAAGAGAAAAAAATGTGCCCAGCCAAGTATCGAACCAGTGACCTCACATAATACGCGTATCAGCCTTACCACCAGGACAAACGTGCGTTTGTGAAATATATCCAGAACTAATTCATAATATTTTTAAACAAGAATTTGAATTTTGAAAACAGGCGCGAATGGACTTCATCTTCTTCCTTATACCTGCGAATTTTGTTTCCTTTTTTCCTGCGAAATCTGTTGCAAGTTCTTCATGGTTTAAACCCTGCGAAATTCAAATACTCACAAAACATCATCGATTCATTAAATTGGTTAATGTTTTATGATCCTTGTGATCCATAGAACATTCCTATGTTCTTAGAATTTGTTTAAATTCATTGAATCATCAAACCCTAATTTCAAGAGTTAAACCCTAACAATGGCCGAATCTGTTTTAGGCAAGGAAGCTTTAATTTTTTTGTCCAGAATTGATCCTTGGAACCTCACAAACACAAAAACTCAAACAAAATTCATTAACAATGCACAAATAAACAGAATCGAAAAATTGAAATTCAAGACAAAGTTTGATTCGGGTAGAGCAATATGGTGCACATGGGATGCATATGAGTGATGCTCTAGCTTCAGTGATGTCTAAAGAACATCCCCATGTTCTTAGTTTACCTTCTAGTGCACTGGATTGAAGAATCCGAATTGGTGTTTTGTCTTGAATTTTTGAGCTATGAAACTTACCTTTGGCTGCTGGAAAATCGTGAATGAGGGTTTGCATTATGTTTGATACTTATATGTGAATGATTCTAGGTCAAAAACTTCATTGGTTGTGTGCAAGAATTGATTTAAAAATATTGAGATTGATCATGCTTTGAAATTTCAATATTTGCTCATGAAAGCTTACTATTTTTGGATAAATCACATGATTTCTTTCTCTTTCAACTTCAATCAATATTGATGAGATTCTAGAAGCTCAATCTTCATCCAAAAATATATTTTCATATTTTATATTTATTTAAAATGATTTTTTGTGAATTAAATCAAAATAAATAAAAATAAAATAATAAAAATTATGATTTTTAATTAATTGGGTCGTGCATGATGATATGATATGGATTGGATCACAATTTAGCAAGCCCATTTGGAAGGAATTGGTTCTAGACCCCCATTTTCAATATAAACCATCACCAAATTTCCCAACTTTGCAAGGGCATATCTCCCTCAATTTTAAAGGTATGAGGGTGTTCTTGGACATTTTGGAAAGCTTGAAGAGTCCTCTAAACAACCTCATTGGTTTCAGGTCCATATCATTTACCAATCTCAAGTTATGCCCTTTTGAAGTTGTTGACTTTTTGTTGACTTTTGAGATGACCTATAATGTCTTAGCTCATATCTTCCAAATGAAGCATTTTTGGGCTTAACTTGAAACATCAAAGTTGTAGAGAATTCAATTTCCTTAAAAATGAGCTTTGGATGGAGACTTGGTGATGAAGTATGTGAAAGTTATGGCTGGTCAAAGTTCAGTTGACTTTTACTGAGGAAACCCTAATTTAGAAACTCCTGATTATTGATGATCTGGAATCTCATTGATGAATCATGATCAACCCTTGATCAAATGATGAATATTACTTCATATACTTGATGTTGGCAAAAAATCATGAAGTTTGACTTTGGTTTGACCACAGTTGACCTTAGTTTGACTTTCTGACTGCATTGACTGGTTTTGACTTATCTGATCATCTGACTGAGCAAACTTTTGAGAAAAGTCTTGAAACTTGTCATGGGGGTTCTTACACACATATAAGATGTTATGAAACTCACTTGAAGTCTTGGAAGTCCATTTAGCCTGATTAAAGTCAAAACCCTAGTTTTGGATGCACTGCTTAGGAGGTGCATTGTCTGAGGGAATTGTCAACTCTTTTGACCAATTGTGAACTTTGTGAACCTTGTGAACCATCATAAAATGTCTTGTGAACCTCATGGGAGGTATTGTGAAGCTTGTGAACCTTGTGAACCTTCAAGAAGTAACTTGTTGACTTCATGAACCTCATGAAAGGTTATGGAAATGTTGAGAAACTTGTGAACCTTGTGAACCTTCTTAGAACACAAAGTCTTGTATTGTGAGGGCAAATTTTGGGGTGCAACAGCTGCCCCTGTTCAATTTTCTGAAACCTGAGGGGTTAGATTGGTACATTTGCCAGTCGTGACCTGGAAGGTTGAAGGGGATTGAACACAAAAGCCCAAAAATTTGCACTCACCAGTGCATAGAGTGATATTGATGGTTGGTTGTATATGCTTGAGTGGGCTTAAAGATGCCACTTGGAGGAACTGGTGATGGGCTTAAAGATGCCATCTAAAGTATCAGAATATGATGATGTCTTTATGTTGATACTGGATATCAGTACTAGGTCTTTGTATAGGCCGTCTCTGAATCATTTATGCAACATGATTTGAGTTGGAAATATTTTGGATTAGGGAATGGATCTTTGTACAGACCATTTGCCTATTCTCCAAGGGCCAAAAGAACATCAGGATTTGTTCTTAAGGATCAAAAGAACGTCAGGATTAGTTCCTCTGAAAAGTATCTTGAACAAGGGACCAAAAGAGCGTCAGGATTTGCTCTTAAGGATCAAAAGAACGTCAGGATTAGCTCTTCTGAAAGATGTCTTGAACAATGGGTTAAAAGAGCGTCAGGATTTGCTCTTAATGATCAAAAGAACGTCAGGATTTGTTCTTCTGAAATACGTCTTGGAGGATGAAACAGTCCAGAAGCAATGATGATAGCTATCAAGAGGATGGAGCAATCTTGAGGTAATGATATGATTTCAGGAGGGTGAAGCAATCCTGATGTAATAAAAGCTGTCAGGAGACTGGAGTAATCCTGAGGTAATAATATGATATGCTTTCAGGAGACTGGAGTAATCCTGATGTAACAGCATGTCTTCAGGAGGATTGAGCAGTCCTGATGTTCATAAGTTTGTTTGTTGGATAATTAACCTGAAAACAAGGTAGCATTTGTATAATAATATTAGTTTGTGCATTATGTATGCATGTATGATATGATGCACTTAAGTAATGTATTATGTATTTATGGATATGTATGTTATGGTATGATATAAATGATGTATGTATGAAATGATACTGCCGGAAGCGTCTGGATATCTTCATATAACAACTGCTGGCCAGGGAAAATAAATCCCGATTCGTTGCTGAAGAATATGAGGAACTCATCCCTGTCTTGTTTGATAATATATTATACATAACCTTCCGTATGCTGGGGATAGTAAAAATGGATATAACCTCCCGTCTGCTGGGGATAGTAAGGTATATATAACCTCCCGTCTGCTGGGGATAGTAAGGTATATATAACCTCCCGTCTGCTGTTTGATGGTAGGGTAGATATAACATCCCGTCTTCGTTCGTCGTACCCTTATGGGAAAGTAATTTCCCGAATACCCGTATGAGGATAAAAGAGATGGATATAAATTCCAGGGGAGATGAGACTTTATGAAGATGAACTTGCCCTACTGAGGGTTTGTAACTGTCTTGTAAAGATGAACCGGCGAAGCTTCGTTGAAATCCTTCCCTCGTTCGTCCTTAGTAAATACTATTACTGCATTTTCATGCATTTCTGGTAAACATTAATCATATTAAGAGCATACATGCATTTCTGGTAAACATTAATCATATTCAAAAGCATACATACATTCAAACACAACCAATGGACGTTTCGCTTATGTAAATAGGGTAAAAGTAAATCTGGATTCAAAAGATGGAATTTATTTATATCAAAAAGTGTCCCATACACGGGTAAGTTTGTACAAGGAGACATAAACCCTAGTAAGAGGATTTTGTCATAAAGTTTTACAAAAGAGAATCAGCTATGTGGGAAACAATCCTATTGAGTTTCAATTCTACTATTGCCATTATCTTCAAGTATCTCATCTTCTGCTGTTGAGACTGTAACACGGTGGGAGAACTGACTTTAAGTAATGTTGCGGATAGCAAGAGTCGCCACCGACTTTTATTTTATCCAAAAGGAAAGGGTATAAAAGAACAGGAAAGACCTTAAGAGATATTTTTGGGTCCGGGGGGTAGGTTATGTAAAGGGAAGGTGTTAGCACCCTTTACATCCATGGTTATCCATGGGCTCTTAGTTACTTAGCTCACTTTTGAATTGTTTTTGAAAGTGTAGTGTGTGAATAGAAAAATTTTCAGAATAGTTGATAATAATCCATGTACGGATGTGTAAAAACTTGTTTTTGAAAATTTGTTTGAAATTGTGAAGAGTTTGAAAAGTTTTTGAAGTGAGCAAGTACATAAGAGGAACCTACCCTAAAGTTTAAAGTCTTTCTTGTTCTTTATCCTTTCCTTGGTAAGACTATCCCTACTATTAAGGAGTAGGTAGTCATTACCTTGGATGTAAGGGACATGAGAGGGACATCTGTTTTTATGAAGGCAACTGTGGGGTGTAATAAGCATACTGGAGGGACTATCATCATTATTCGAAAAGGGACTTGATTCGTAAAGGCAACCATGAGGGACTTGATGATTTTTTACTTTAGGGACTTGCTTTATACACCCCACTTGACCTTATTATTTAGGCAACTTGAGGGATAACCTTAGAAAGTGAGATGGCGATTAAAATCGACTTACGTGTGTGAGTGTTTAATTTAATTATCTTATGACTAAAATGATCTAATTTATTTTTAAATAACATACATGTTTTTCACTCCCTAATTACTAACCATAGCAAAAATAATTACAAAATTTACATCCAGAAGCATTTACATAATAATTATAATAATGAACAAATTAAAATAAATAGCAAAAATAAATAATAAGCAAATTAAAAAAATATATAAGCAAAATAATAAGCAATAAATAAATAAATATTGGGTTAGTGATAAATAATAATATTTAAATAATAAGCAAAAAGTTAGTAATAATAAAATAAGAGAGATTAGTAAAATATAATTATAAGAACAAAATTAGAATAATAAAAAAAAAGTTAGATTATAAACAATTATTTAATAATATGAAAGAATATAGACAATTAAATGATTATGATAATATACAAATTATTAATTTATTTTTAGATATATTTTAATTACAAGATTTAATTTTTAATAGCATGAAATATATTTATATCTTATATGAGAAAAATAATTTATAATTAGATTTACAACATTTACATGAATCATACTAAATAAATAAATAAATATACATTATAATTATATTAATAATTAGAAAATAAAATTATTTAGAAAAAATAGAATTAGGTTTTATTTTAGAAAATATTTTAGGGTTTTGTTTTTAAAAAAAATTAGGGTTTATTTAGATACAAAGTTATTTTAACTAATATACACCTATATATTATAATTACATAAAATAATAAAATAAATATTTGAATTAATTAAAAAAAATAGAAAGTTTAGAATTTTTAGAGAACAAGATATTATTTTGAATTTTGAATATATATATGATTTTTATTAATAATATAAAACAAATAAGCTAATTAATTAAAGAAAATAAAAAAAATGATAAAAATTAAGAACCTACCTTGGCTGGGTTTGAACCCAGGTCTTCAAGCCTGCCAGTACAAAAACTTTCCACTAGACCAACCATGCGTTGGTGACAATGAATGAGCTTCAATTGGTTTTATTTCATGCCTTAAAAAATCCAGAAAAATGATGAAAACAAAAAGGCCTGGGGTAGGAATCGTACCCAGGACCTCATGTATACAAGCATGCGCGCATTACCACCTGGCTGGAAGAGCCCATCTGATTATATAATGGCAAGAACCCATAATATATTATGTTTGCTTTTAACCTGAAAAATAACAAAAAAACAAATGCACCAGCCCAGTATCGAACCAGGGTCTTTACAACATACACATATCAAGCTTACCACTAGGGCACACACGCGCGTGTGATAACAAAATAACAAAACAACAATAAAATAAGTTAACATAATTTGAATTTTTGAGTGCGCGGGAACTGATCTTCTTCTTCATTGAGACCTACGATTTTTCCTGCGAAATCTCCCATCAAGATACCTGCGAAAATCAATTTTGCAGCAATACCTATGGATCTCATTCATGGTCAAAACTGTAAAATTTCAATAAATTGATCAGTCAAACATGATCACAAGACCATTTGGAATCGAACCACGTTTCTAGAATTGATTTATATGGCCTAGAACACAAAGCCCTAATGGAGGACATAAACCCTAGCAATGGCCGAATCTGTATAGGGTCACGAAAATCCAATTAATTTGTCCAAAATTATTCCAAAGCTTCAACTAACTTCAAATCAACACACAAATTTCATTAATAATGATCAAATAATGGAAATCGAAAAATAAACTTGCAAGAACAACAAAGCTTCGGGTTGTTCATATATGCATGCTATAGATGCGTATGGGCATTGGTTTTGCTTCATGGAAGATCAAGGAACATCTCTATGTTCTTAGTTTACCTTCTAATGTCATGTAACTGCAAAACCGAATGTGAGTTCTTGAAGGAATTTTTGATCAATGGAATTTACCTTTTGGCTGCTGGAATTCGTGTATGAGGCTAGGGTTGTGTTTAGTATATATATGAGAATGATTCTAGGTCAAAATATGGACTAGTTGTGTGGAGATTTGGATCCAAAAAGATTGAAAAAGATCATAGTTTAAAGTTCAAATATTTGATCATGAAGGCTTACTATCTTTGGATAAATCACATGATTTCTTTCTCTTTCAACTTCAATCACCAATTAAAACTTTCTAGAAGCATTATCTTTCTCCAAAAATAGATTTTCATATTTTATATTTATTTAAAATGATTTTTATGAATTAAATCAATAATAAATAAAAATAAAATAATAAAAATGCTGAATTTTGGTCAATTGGGTCGTGCATAATGATATGATGTGGATTGGATCACAACTTAGCAAGCCCATTTGGAAAGAATTACTTTTAGGCCTCCATTTTCAACATAAACCATCTCAAAATTTCCCAACTTTGCAAAGGCACATCTCCCTCAATTTTAAAGTTATGAGGGTGTTCTTAGACTTTTTGGAAATCTTGAAGAGTCCTATAAACAACCCCATTGGTTTCAGGTCCATATCATTTACCAATCTCAAGTTATGCCCTTTTGAAGTTGTTGACTTTTTGTTGACTTTTGAAATGACCTATAATGTCTTAGATCATATCTTCCAAATGAAGCATTTTTGTGCTTAACTTGCAACATCAAAGTTGTAGAGAATTCAATTTCCTTCAAAATGAGCTTTGGATGGAGACTTGGTGATGAAGTATGTGAAAGTTATGGCTGGTCAAAGTTCAGTTGACTTTTACTGAGGAAACCCTAATTTAGAAACTCCTGATTATTGATGATCTGGAATCTCCTTGATGAATCATGATCAACCCTTGATCAAATGATGAATTTTCTTCATATACTTGATGTTGGCAAAAAATCATGAAGTTTGACTCTGGTTTGACCACAGTTGACCTCAGTTTGACTTTTTAACTGTATTGACTGATTTTGACTTATCTGATCATTTGACTGAGCAAACTTTTGAGAAAAGTCTTGAAACTTGTCATGGGGGTTCTTATACACATATAAGATGTTATGAAACTCACTTGAGGTATTGGAAGTCCATTTAGCCTGATTAAAGTCAAAACCCTAGTTTTGGATGCACTGCTTAGGAGGTGCATTGTCTGAGGGAATTGTCAACTCTTCTGACCAATTGTGAACTTTGTGAACCTTGTGGACCATCATAAACTGTCTTGTGATACTCATGGGAGGTATTGTGAAGCTTGTGAAGCTTGTGAACCTCATGAAGTGGCTTTGTAGACCTCATGAACCTCAGGAAAGCTTTGTAATCATTGTGAATCTTGTGAACCTTGTGAACCTTCAAGAAGTGACTTGTAGACTTCATGAACCTCATGAAAGGCCTTGTAAGTGTTGGGAAACTTGTGAACCTTGTGAACCTTCTTAGAACACAAAGTCTTGTATTGTGAGGGCAAATTTTGGGGTGCAACAGCTGCCCCTGTTCAATTTTCTGAAACCTGAGGGGTTAGATTGGTATATTTGCCAGTCGTGACCTGGAAGGTTGAAGGGGATTGAACACAAAAGCCCAAAAATTTGCACTCACCAGTGCATAGAGTGATACAGATGGCTAGTTGAATATGATTGAGTGGGCTTAAAGATGCCACTAGGGGAAAGTTCTTCAGATATATTTCTTGGAAGATAAAGCAGTCCAAAATATGGAGGTATAATGAAAGCTGTCAGGAGTCTGGAACAGTCCTGAGGTATTGATGATATGCTTTCAGGATACTGGAGTAATCCTGACGTAACAACATGTCTTCATGAGGATAGAGCAATCAATAATGATAACCCTAAAGCAGTCTTGAAGTAATAATATGATTTCAGGAGGATAGAGCAATCAATAATGATAACTCTAAAGCAGTCTTGAAGTGATGATTTCAGGAGGATAGAGCCATCAATAATGATAACTCTAAAGCAGTCTTGAAGTAATGATTTCAGGAGGATAGAGCCATCAATAATGATAACTCTAAAGCAGTCTTGAAGTAATGATTTCAGGAGGATAGAGCCATCAATAATGATAACTCTAAAGCAGTCTTGAAATAATAATATGATTTCAGGAGGATAGAGCAATCAATAATGATAACTCTAAAGCAGTCTTGAAGTCATGAGAAGTTATCAGGAGGATAAAGTAACCCTGAGGTGACAATAAAGCAGTCCCAAAGTAATAAGAAGCTTATCAGGAGGATAAAGTAACCCTGAGGTGACGATAAAGCAGTCCCAAAGTAATAAGAAGTTTATCAGGAGGATAAAGTAACCCTGAGGTGACAATAAAGCAGTCCTGAAGAAATAAGTAGCTTATCAGGAGGATAAAGTAACCCTGAGGTGACAATAAAGCAGTCCTGAAGAAATAAGTTTGTTTGTTGGATAATTAACCTGAAACAAGGTAGTTTTCTGTATAATAACATTAGTTTATGCTTTATGTATGCATGTATGATATGATGCACTTAGGTAATGTACTATGTGTCTATGGATATGTATGCTATGGTATGATGTAAATGATGTATGTATGATATGATACTGCCGGAAGCGTCTGGATATCTTCGTATAACAACTGCTGGCTAGGGAAAATAAATCCCGATTCATTGTTGAAGAATATATAACCTTCTGTCTGCTGGGGATAACAGGGTATAGATAACCTCCCGTCTGCTGGGGATAATAAGGTATGTATAACCTCCCGTATGCTGGAGATAATAAGGTATGTATAACCTCCCGTCTGCTGGGGATAATAAGGTATGTATAACCTCCCGTATGCTGGGGATGGTAAGGTATATATAACCTTCGTCTTAGTATAACATCCCGTCTTCGTTCGTCGTACCCTTATTGGAAAGTAATTTCCCGCATATCCGTATGAGGATAAAAGAGATGGATATAAATTCCAGGGGAGATGAGACTTTATGAAGATGGATTTGCCCTACTGAGGGTTTTGTGACTGTCTTGTTAAGATGAACCGGCGAAGCTTCGTTGAGATCCTTCCCTCGTTCGTCCTTAGTAAATATTATTACTGCATTTTCATGCATTTCTGGTAAACATCAATCATATTCAAAAGCATACATACATTCAAACACAATCAATGGACGTTTCGCTTATGTAAATAGGGTAAAAGTAAATCTGGATTCAAAAGATGGAATTTATTTATATCAAGAAGTGACCCATACACGGGTAAGTTTGTACAAGGAGACATAAACCCTAGTAAGAGGATTTTGTCATGAAGTTTTACAAAAGAAAATCAGCTATGTGGGAAACAATCCTATTGAGTTTCAATTCTACTATTGCCATTCAAGTATCTCATCTTCTTGCTGTTGAGACGGAAACGATTGGATTGAGCTTTATCTGTTCGAGCTTGAGTAAGTGGTACAACTGGTTGCAGTTTCATGAGTGATCCAAACGAGACATAGTCATACGCTTTAATCCCTAACTTTTGCCTGGATTGCCCTTTCAGGTTTTCAATCCACCGGGATACCCTTTTTTGCCCAAGCCGCCTTTTCAGGTTTTCGACTTGCCGGGTGTACATCTTTTTATATATATCCCTAATTTTTACCCAAACCTTTTTGGTTTGCCGGGATGCCCTTATTTTTGCCTAGGCCTGTCAACCTAGCGGGTCTCTTTTTATGCGTAGTATTTTTTAACTATGTCTGCGTTCACGGGTTGTGGGAAGTCTTCACCATCCATTGTAGTCAGTATCATGGCACCTCCTGAGAATACAGTCTTGACTACAAATGGACCTTCATATGTTGGAGTCCACTTGCCCCTAGGATCACCCTGTGGTAATATGATACGCTTGATTACCAAGTCACCAGCCTGATATACCTTTGGCTTAACCTTCTTGTTAAAAGCTTTGATCATCCGTTTCTGGTACATCTGGCCATGACAAACTGCTGCTAACCTCTTCTCATCAATCAAATTTATCTGGTCCAGTCGAGTCTGAATCCACTCATCTTCACCCAAGCCTGCATCCTTCATAATTCTCAAGGAGGGGATCTGAACTTCAATGGGCAGAACTGCTTCCATACCATAGACTAAAGAGAATGGGGTTGCCCCTGTTGAAGTACGTATTGTAGTACGATAATCATGAAGAGCAAATGGTAACATCTCATGCCAATCCTTGTAAGTAACAGTCATCTTCTGTACAATTTTCTTGATGTTCTTATTAGCAGCTTCAACTGCCCCATTCATCTTTGGACGATACGGAGAAGAGTTGTGATGCTTAATCTTGAACTGCGTGCAGAGATCAGTAATCATAGTGTTGTTCAGATTAGAGCCATTGTCAGTGATAATCCTTTCAGGGATGCCATACCTACATATGAGATTATTCTTAATGAACCGAGCCACAACATTCTTGGTAACAGATGCAAATGAAGCTGCCTCCACCCACTTCGTGAAATAATCAATAGCAACCAGGATGAAACGATGCCCATTAGAAGCAGTAGGCTTGATCTCACCAATCATATCAATGCCCCACATGGCAAAGGGCCAAGGAGCAGTCAACACATTCAATGGTGATGGAGGTATATGAACTTTATCAGCATAGATTTGACATTTGTGACAAGTTCTGGAGTGTTGATAGCAATCAGCTTCCATGGTAGACCAATAGTAACATGCTCTCAATATCTTCTTTGCCATAGTATGACCACTAGAATGAGTGCCAAATGTCCCATCATGCATCTCTTCCATAATTTCTGTTGCTTCCTTCTTATCCACACAACGAAGCATAGTTAAATCATGATTGCGCTTGTACAGAATCCCATTACTCAAAAAGAACTTAGCAGAGAACCTCCTCAGAAACTTCCTATCTTTGACAGATGCCCCTTCAGGAAACTCCTGAGCTTCAAGATATCTTTTCACTTCATAGAACCAAGGCTTCTCCTCTGCCCCTTCTGTATCAATCTCATTGCAGTATGCAGGCTTTTCAAATCTATCAATAGTAATCTTGGGAGCTTCATCATCCCAACTGATCTCAAACATAGATGCCATGGTGGCCAAAGCATCTGCCAACTGATTCTCTCTTCGTGGAATATGTCCAAAGGTAATCTCTTTGAAATGTGGGACCAAAGACAACACATGTTCTCTGTAAGGAATGAGATTATCATGCTTGGTATCCCAATCTCCTTTAATCTGACTCACTACCAGGGCTGAATCTCCATACACATCAAGTAACTGAATCTTCATATCAACGGCAACTTTAATACCCATGATACATGCCTCATACTCAGCCATGTTATTGGTACAATAGAAACAAAGTCTGGCAGTAATCGGGGTATGACAACCTTCAGGGGAACTAATTACAACACCAACACCATTACCATGTGCATTAGAGGCACCATCAAAAATCATAGTCCATCGGGATCCTTGTTCAGGTCCGTCATATTGTCCAGGTTCTTTAGTAACAGTCATAATGTCTTCATCAGGGAACTCAAAATTCATTGACTGGTAATCATCTACTGCTTGATGAGCCAAATGATCAGCAACAACACTTCCCTTAATGGCCTTCTGAGTAGTATACTGTATATCATATTCTGTCAAGATCATTTGCCATCTTGCAATTCTTCCGGAGAGAGCAGGTTTCTCAAATATGTACTTGATTGGATCCATCTTAGAAATCAATAAGGTAGTATGGGTCAACATATACTGTCTTAGTCGGCGAGCAGCCCATGCCAAAGCGCAGCAAGTTTTCTCGAGCAGTGAGTATCTTGTTTCACAGTCGGTAAACTTTTTGCTAAGGTAGTATATTGCCTGCTCTTTTCGACCAGACTCGTCATGTTGCTCCAATACACACCCCATTGAGTTGTCTAACACTGTTAAGTACATAATCAAGGGTCTTCCATCAACTGGTGGCATCAAAATTGGTGGTTCCAGCAGATATCTCTTGATTTCATCAAAGGCAGTCTGGCACTCATCATTCCATTCCATCACCTGATCTTTCTTCAACAAATTGAAGATTGGCTCACAGATGGTAGTTAACTGGGAAATAAATCTTGCAATGTAGTTCAATCTTCCCAAGAAACCTCTAACCTCCTTCTCAGTACGGGGAGCTGGCATCTCTCGTATAGCTTTCACTTTTGCAGGATCCACTTCAATACCTTTTCCACTGACAATGAAACCCAGGAGCTTTCCAGATCTAACTCCAAAAGTACACTTGTTTGGGTTCAATCTCAACTTGTATTTCTTCAACCTCTCAAACAACTTGTGCAGATGATCAAGATGTTGTTCTTCATTCTGGGATCTGGCTATCATATCATCCACATATACCTCTATCTCATGATGAATCATATCATGAAACAAAGCCACCATAGCACGCTGATATGTTGCCCCTGCATTCTTCAAACCAAATGGCATCACCTTATAGCAAAAAGTGCCCCACTGTGTCACAAATGTTGTCTTCTCCATATCTTCAGGTGCCATCTTGATTTGATTGTAACCAGAGAAACCATCCATAAAAGAGAATACCTTATGCTGAGCAGTGTTGTCTACCAGAATATCAATATGAGGAAGTGGAAAGTCATCCTTGGGGCTAGCTTTGTTCAAATCTCTGTAGTCCACACACATACGTACCTTACCATCTTTCTTAGGAACTGGTACCACATTTGCAACCCACTGAGGATAAGAAGTCACTGCTAAGAACCCTGCATTGAATTGTTTCATTACCTCTGCCTTGATCTTTTCTGACATTTCAGGACGCATACGACGAACCTTCTGCTTCTTTGGACGACAATCTTCTTTCACTGGCAAACGGTGAACCACAATGTCTGTATCCAACCCTGGCATATCTTCATAAGACCAAGCAAAGATCTCCACATAGTCACGTAACATCTGAATCAACCTGTTCTTGACACTGTCCTCTAAATCAGCTCCTACCTTGACCTCTTTTCTGTTTTCTTCAGTTCCCAGATTCACAACTTCGACTGGCTCTTCATGTGGCTGTATAGCTTTCTCTTCTTGTTGTAACAACCTAGCAAGCTCTACAGGTATTTCACAATCGTCCTCATTTCCGTCTTCAGTTTGATAGATCGGATTCTCGAAATCATAATTGGCAATAGTAGAACTGTTATCAACAGGATCCAGAGTGGATGAGGATCTGCATTTTAGTGATGTGGGTGTGTGTAAGAACACATAGCTGATAAAGCAAAAATAAAGAAAAGAAAGACAAGGAACACAATATTTACGAAAGCAAAACGTCCACTGATTTTATTGAATGAAGTATGCAAATGAAATGACAGCCCGTAACAAGCACACCATTGTGCCCCGGGTAAGCCACATGGCTTGAAAGTTTTATTGTTCAAGAAATTACAAACTTAAAAAACATAACACAGTAATAGTATTTACTCCTGACTAAAGGAGATAGGGATAACATCTTTAGCTTTCCAATTATTGAGTCCAGCACCCACAGTAGGAAAAATCCATGCATCCAAGTTGTAGTCTTCATCATAGTCTCCCACAGCATTAATCACCCCTTGATTGGTGATACGAGCAGCACGAGCACGACGAACAGCCTTCTGGGACTCTGCAGTGAAACCCAAACCAAACTTGTCAGACTTGTATGGAATATCAGGAAGCTGACCCCAAATAGTACAACCACCTTCATCCACCACAGCTCTAGCATCATTGAGGGAGGCCATTGCCATTGTTGGAGGTTTTCTGGTGACCACAGGAATTTTCTTCACAACAGGAGAAGCTACACAATCATTAACAACCCAGGGAACCACTTCAAATGACTGACACGGAGTCTCAATGTATTCACCTTCCACTTCCAGATACTTGAAAGTGTTTACATGGCTGACAAAGTATTCTTCCTCTCCAAAGACAGTAACAACTTTTCCATTCATCGGATATCTCAACTTTTGGTGCAATGTAGAGGTCACAACACCTGCCCCATGGATCCAGGGACGACCAAGCAGACAAGAGTATGAAGGACGAATATCCATCACATAAAATGTAGCAGTAAATACCTGAGAACCAACTTTGATTGGAAGATCAATTTCCCCATGTACTATTCTTCTAGAACCATCAAAAGCCTTTACCACAATATTACTGGGCTTCAGCACAGCATCTTCAGGACTCAACTTATTCAGGACTTCCTTGGGTAACACATTCAGAGAGGAACCATTGTCTATCAGCACATGTGACAGGGTAGTGCCCCTGCATTCAATTGAAATATGCAAGGCCCTGTTATGATCCCTCTTGGCAGGGGTCAAATCAGTATCAGAAAATCCTAACCCATTATCATAGGTCAGGTGGGCAACACAGTTCTCAAATTGGTCAACAGAAATGGCATTGGGCACATGAGCAGACTTCAGAAACTTGATCAAGGACTTGGCATGAGCCTCTGAACACAGCAACAAGGACAACATAGAGATCTTTGAGGGAGTATGCCCCAATTGGTCAACAATGTCATAATCACTCTTGCGAATGATTTTCAATACTTCTTCCATCTGCTTAGAGAGTTCATCAGCAGCTGGCATATCAGTAGATACAGGCTCAATAACAGGACCTTTGCCCCGAGCATCAGTGGTGGAAGTAGCAGCAGGAATAACTGCATTCTTAGAAGCAACTGGAGGAGAGAAGACTCTTCCACTACGAGTGATCTTGCTAGATCCAGCAATATTATCAATATCAGCAGGCACGTCAGGTAAAGGCTCCTGCTTAACACCATGGATGTAAACATCAGACCCATAGTGCCAAGGCACAGCTTTATCAGATGTATAAGGAATAGGACCAGGAGTGGTAATGATCAGAGGAGCCACTCTGGCTTCAGCAACAACTTTCACAGGACCTTCAGCAGTAATCTTGATTGGGCCCTGATGAGTGATTTTAATGGGACCCTTTGGAGTGATTCTTACCGGTACTTTGTCAACCATGTCAACCTCTTCAATCTTCTTACCCCGAGTCAGATGATCCACCATACTTTCTACAGATGTTGGTCTTCTTTCAAACACTATAGTATACTTATCCATGAGACGTTGAATGCCATCTCTCAAAATGAAGCAACTATCCGGCTTATAGGTACAATACAGACAATCTTCACGACAACCTGGAAAAATCCCAGCTTGTACTAACCTCTTTTTGATAACAGACAATGGTGTGGTCAACTCCATAACTGAATAGACATGCAGGTCTTCATCAATGGCATTGACAGTCTTCTCGTGATTTGGCATTGGAGTTGTAATCACATTTGGAGTACCTGGTGGATCAAACTCAATTTCTCCAGCATCAATCATATCTTGAATTTTGTTCTTCAAGACCCAGCAGTTATTAGTATCATGTCCTGGACAGTTTGAATGATATGCACATCGTGCATTGGGATTGTACTTGGGAGAGGTAACATTGGGATTCTGAGGAGCCTCCCTCAGGGTAATAAGTTCAGCCTTCAACAAGTGTTGCAATGCCTGAGCCATTGACATGTTGATCTTCGTGAACTGTCTTCTAGCCCTTTGTTGGTTGCCTTGAGGCTGCTCTGTTGTTGCAGGAGTTGGATTTGAAATATGAACTGCACTAACAGACTGATGCCTTCTGTTACGATCAGGTTGACCATAAACAGCATTGGATTCTTTCTTCCCAGTGGGAGGCTTCTTTGCAGCACCTGATGAAGAAGTGCCCACTTGGATCTTACCACTCTTGATACCATTTTCTACCCGCTCTCCTGTCATGATCAACTCAGTGAAGCCAGATGATGAGCTTCCAATGAGATGACTGTAAAACGGACCATTCAGTGTACACATGAACATATCAACCAATTCCCTGTCAGTTAAAGGGGGTTGAACTCTTCCAGCTAAATCTCTCCATTTCTGAGCATACTCCTTAAAACTTTCTTTGGCACCCATAGACATGCTCTGAAGTTGCATGCGAGTGGGGGCTAAGTCAGCATTGTATTGATACTGCTTGTAGAAAGCTTCAGCAAGATCATTCCAATCTCTGATGTTGACACTCTCCAACTGATAATACCACTCCAGCTGAGCTCCAGATAAGCTCTCTTGAAAGAAATGGATCCACAACTTTTTATCAGCAGTGTGAGGTTGAATCCTTCTGACATAAGACCTCAAATGCAGCTTGGGACAAGAGACCCCATCATAAACAACAAAGGTAGGAACCTTGAAACCAATGGGTATCACAACCCCAGATATCAAACTCAAATCCTCAAAATCCAGCCCAGAAGATTTCTGCAACTCCATAGCATCCATCCTATCCACCAGCATCTTGAATTTGTCTTCATTAGGCTCATGATAGTAATTAGCCTCAGAATCAGAGTCCCCCATAGTGTTGTGGAGACTGCCTCCCTCTTTCTCAGATTCCTCAGATTCATAGTCTTCAATCTGTTCTTTGGTCTTGACAGGACCTTTGAACCTTCTTCCCATGTTGAGCAACCCAGCAGACCTTCTAGTCTTCTTAGTCTTCTTGGCCAGCAGTGTCTTCAATTCATCCTGCCCCTTGGATAGGTTCAGGATCAGCTCTTGGAACTGTGCATTTTGTGCCTGAAGATCCTTAACTGATTGTTCAAGAGCCATTGCTGAAATAAACAGCGAGAAGATGAGAAACCTGTGCACAATTATAAACCTGTGATGCAATGAAATGATATGGGAATGCATATGCAATGTTTTCAAGGACCGCAGGATTTAAATTTGTTTAAACAAACAAGAAAGTAACTTTTTATTAGTAATAACTTGTTTTGCCTTTTAGGCTTACAAAAAATGAAATGAAATAAGTACAAAAGGCGGGGTTTTAAGTCTCCCATGGACGTTTCCTCTTTGTGTTGAGGTATGAGTTTAGATTCCGCTCCTCGTGAAGTTGCTTTGTTAGCTCTAGGATTCTTGCTTGGCTTGCTTTGTAATGAGCCTCGAAAGTATCCCTTTGCTCCTTCAGTTGGATCCATGATCTCTGCAAGTCTTCCTTATCAGTAGGCATATCTGGGTGAAGGATGGTATAAGCTGTGTCTCCTTCAGCAACAGGTTCCATGGTAACTGGTAGGACGGCAGGATATGGCATCATGAGTGTCTGAGCACGAGATCGTACCCATCTGAGGTAAGCCTCCATAGGAATAGTGTATTTAGGCTCCAGAGTCTTGCTGTCAACCTTGTTTACTTTTCCCCATGCTCGTATGAATCTCTGACGGTAACCCTGAAGATCGTTGTCGTAGTCAAACACAATGCCCTGAATCAACATGTCATGTGGACCATCACTTCGAGCGTAACCAAACTGTCGTAAAGCTAGTGAAGGGTTGTAGGTGATGCCTCCTCTTATGCCTAGAAGTGGCACATTAGGAAACTCCCCACAACGGTCAATGATGGTGACATTCTCCATAGACCTGGAGCACCAATGGATATCTGAGTGAGAAAGTGACATGATCCTCTTGGACCATCTTAACCCTTGCTCATTCTTCATTACTGAGCGAGGAAGGTGAGAAATAAACCACCTAGAAAGCAAAGGTATGCAGCACATCAAAGTTCCTCTTGCCCTTGTAGTACGGGCATGAAGAGAATGCAGGATGTCTCCAAGCAATGTAGGCACTGGATTGTGACTCAGGAATATGTTGATGGCATGAACGTCTATGAACTGATCTGAATTAGGGAACAACACTAAGCCATATATCAGCAAGGCTAAGATCTCCTCAAAAGCATCATAGCTCATGGCCTTCAAGAACATTTGAGCTTTATCCACTAATACCTTGGCAAGAATACCCTTGACTCCACTTCTCGTCTCCAGGATAATGTCAGACTTCTTCAGATGTAGAGCTGCAGCAATAACCTCTGGTTTAAGTTCCTTCTCCAAGCCTGTGAAGGGTCTTTGATCAAGAACAGGTATACCCAGAAGTTTAGAGAACTCCTCCATGGTTGGAACCAGCTGGTAGTCGGGGAATGTAAAGCAGTGGTGCTTAGGATCAAAGAACTGAAACAGGACACTCATCATGTCTTCACTGAACCCTGAAGTGACTAGATCCAATAGGTGACCATGTCTCTTGTTGAACCGGGAGTGATCAGACACCTGAGAAACCAACTCTTTAAGCTTGGGAGGTATCCCCACAAAGTTGATCCTGATGGTGTTTCTACGAGCTGAAGCCATGACCTGCAACAAAGAACAAAGATAAATCCCTTGGTCCTTGAAATGGTTAGGGAAAATGATATGCTTATGATGCATGATGATGTCATGATGTTATGCTCAATCACAAACATGTGGCACACACAAACAAGTCACACCATAGCCCTAGGTTTAAAGGCTTGCATGAGGTTTAAAGGTAAGTACCCTCCCCTAAAGTTAGTTGGTTCATCCTGTCCTACAAAAGTAACCAGGTTCTAAGGGATCTCAATATCATTGATCCTTCACAAGGGTGGTTGATCAGAAGGCAACTTACTTGCCAACCAAAACCCTCCAAGTTTAAGATCTCAATGAGTGTAGTATCGAGTGTCAACCAACTTCAGTCTGCACCAAAGCCGGTTACCTCACTACTTTCTAAAGGCCAAGATGAGTTAACTAGGGTTCTAAAAGTTAGTTAATGCATTGACAACATATGGCAGCCTCATATTATCCTCAACTTGACTTAAGGAACATAAGCACCAACCAAGAAGTCGCACTAACTATGGCCACCAGATCAACCGTATCGATATACGTCGTACAGTTTCCTTGGTCTATTGCCATTTACCTAAGGTACACTAGATCCGGGTTAGGACCTTTCACACATAAGAACACCCCAACAAGTAATATAAAACAAACAAGGCAAACAATTTAAAGTGATCTTAATTCCTAAGGGTACCCCTCTTTAATTTAGATCCCCAGCAGAGTCGCCAGTTCTGTAACACGGTGGGAGAACTGACTTTAAGTAATGTTGCGGATAGCAAGAGTCGCCACCGACTTTTATTTTATCCAAAAGGAAAGGGTATAAAAGAACAGGAAAGACCTTAAGAGATATTTTTGGGTCCGGGGGGTAGGTTATGTAAAGGGAAGGTGTTAGCACCCTTTACATCCATGGTTATCCATGGGCTCTTAGTTACTTAGCTCACTTTTGAATTGTTTTTGAAAGTGTAGTGTGTGAATAGAAAAATTTTCAGAATAGTTGATAATAATCCATGTACGGATGTGTAAAAACTTGTTTTTGAAAATTTGTTTGAAATTGTGAAGAGTTTGAAAAGTTTTTGAAGTGAGCAAGTACATAAGAGGAACCTACCCTAAAGTTTAAAGTCTTTCTTGTTCTTTATCCTTTCCTTGGTAAGACTATCCCTACTATTAAGGAGTAGGTAGTCATTACCTTGGATGTAAGGGACATGAGAGGGACATCTGTTTTTATGAAGGCAACTGTGGGGTGTAATAAGCATACTGGAGGGACTATCATCATTATTCGAAAAGGGACTTGATTCGTAAAGGCAACCATGAGGGACTTGATGATTTTTTACTATAGGGACTTGCTTTATACACCCCACTTGACCTTATTATTTAGGCAACTTGAGGGATAACCTTAGAAAGTGAGACGGCGATTAAAATCGACTTACGTGTGTGAGTGTTTAATTTAATTATCTTATGATTAAAATGATCTAATTTATTTTTAAATAACATACATGTTTTTCACTCCCTAATTACTAACCATAGCAAAAATAATTACAAAATTTACATCCAGAAGCATTTACATAATAATTATAATAATGAACAAATTAAAATAAATAGCAAAAATAAATAATAAGCAAATTAAAAAAATATATAAGCAAAATAATAAGCAATAAATAAATAAATATTGGGTTAGTGATAAATAATAATATTTAAATAATAAGCAAAAAGTTAGTAATAATAAAATAAGAGAGATTAGTAAAATATAATTATAAGAACAAAATTAGAATAATAAAAAAAAAGTTAGATTATAAACAATTATTTAATAATATGAAAGAATATAGACAATTAAATGATTATGATAATATACAAATTATTAATTTATTTTTAGATATATTTTAATTACAAGATTTAATTTTTAATAGCATGAAATATATTTATATCTTATATGAGAAAAATAATTTATAATTAGATTTACAACATTTACATGAATCATACTAAATAAATAAATAAATATAAATTATAATTATATTAATAATTAGAAAATAAAATTATTTAGAAAAAATAGAATTAGGTTTTATTTTAGAAAATATTTTAGGGTTTTGTTTTTAAAAAAAATTAGGGTTTATTTAGATACAAAGTTATTTTAACTAATATACACCTATATATTATAATTACATAAAATAATAAAATAAATATTTGAATTAATTAAAAAAAATAGAAAGTTTAGAATTTTTAGAGAACAAGATATTATTTTGAATTTTGAATATATATATGATTTTTATTAATAATATAAAACAAATAAGCTAATTAATTAAAGAAAATAAAAAAAATGATAAAAATTAAGAACTTACCTTGGCTGGGTTTGAACCCAGGTCTTCAAGCCTGCCAGTACAAAAACTTTCCACTAGACCAACCATGCGTTGGTGACAATGAATGAGCTTCAATTGGTTTTATTTCATGCCTTAAAAAATCCAGAAAAATGATGAAAACAAAAAGGCCTGGGGTAGGAATCGTACCCAGGACCTCATGTATACAAGCATGCGCGCATTACCACCTGGCTGGAAGAGCCCATCTGATTATATAATGGCAAGAACCCATAATATATTATGTTTGCTTTTAACCTGAAAAATAACAAAAAAACAAATGCACCAGCCCAGTATCGAACCAGGGTCTTTACAACATACACATATCAAGCTTACCACTAGGGCACACACGCGCGTGTGATAACAAAATAACAAAACAACAATAAAATAAGTTAACATAATTTGAATTTTTGAGTGCGCGGGAACTGATCTTCTTCTTCATTGAGACCTACGATTTTTCCTGCGAAATCTCCCATCAAGATACCTGCGAAAATCAATTTTGCAGCAATACCTATGGATCTCATTCATGGTCAAAACTGTAAAATTTCAATAAATTGATCAGTCAAACATGATCACAAGACCATTTGGAATCGAACCACGTTTCTAGAATTGATTTATATGGCCTAGAACACAAAGCCCTAATGGAGGACATAAACCCTAGCAATGGCCGAATCTGTATAGGGTCACGAAAATCCAATTAATTTGTCCAGAATTATTCCAAAGCTTCAACTAACTTCAAATCAACACACAAATTTCATTAATAATGATCAAATAATGGAAATCGAAAAATAAACTTGCAAGAACAACAAAGCTTCGGGTTGTTCATATATGCATGCTATAGATGCGTATGGGCATTGGTTTTGCTTCATGGAAGATCAAGGAACATCTCTATGTTCTTAGTTTACCTTCTAATGTCCTGTAACTGCAAAACCGAATGTGAGTTCTTGAAGGAATTTTTGATCAATGGAATTTACCTTTTGGCTGCTGGAATTCGTGTATGAGGCTAGGGTTGTGTTTAGTATATATATGAGAATGATTCTAGGTCAAAATATGGACTAGTTGTGTGGAGATTTGGATCCAAAAAGATTGAAAAAGATCATAGTTTAAAGTTCAAATATTTGATCATGAAGGCTTACTATCTTTGGATAAATCACATGATTTCTTTCTCTTTCAACTTCAATCACCAATTAAAACTTTCTAGAAGCATTATCTTTCTCCAAAAATAGATTTTCATATTTTATATTTATTTAAAATGATTTTTATGAATTAAATCAATAATAAATAAAAATAAAATAATAAAAATGCTGAATTTTGGTCAATTGGGTCGTGCATAATGATATGATGTGGATTGGATCACAACTTAGCAAGCCCATTTGGAAAGAATTACTTTTAGGCCTCCATTTTCAACATAAACCATCTCAAAATTTCCCAACTTTGCAAAGGCACATCTCCCTCAATTTTAAAGGTATGAGGGTGTTCTTAGACTTTTTGGAAATCTTGAAGAGTCCTATAAACAACCCCATTGGTTTCAGGTCCATATCATTTACCAATCTCAAGTTATGCCCTTTTGAAGTTGTTGACTTTTTGTTGACTTTTGAAATGACCTATAATGTCTTAGATCATATCTTCCAAATGAAGAATTTTTGTGCTTAACTTGCAACATCAAAGTTATAGAGAATTCAATTTCCTTCAAAATGAGCTTTGGATGGAGACTTGGTGATGAATTATGTGAAAGTTATGGCTGGTCAAAGTTCAGTTGACTTTTACTGAGGAAACCCTAATTTAGAAACTCCTGATTATTGATGATCTGGAATCTCCTTGATGAATCATGATCAACCCTTGATCAAATGATGAATTTTCTTCATATACTTGATGTTGGCAAAAAATCATGAAGTTTGACTCTGGTTTGACCACAATTGACCTCAGTTTGACTTTTTAACTGTATTGACTGATTTTGACTTATCTGATCATTTGACTGAGCAAACTTTTGAGAAAAGTCTTGAAACTTGTCATGGGGGTTCTTATACACATATAAGATGTTATGAAACTCACTTGAGGTATTGGAAGTCCATTTAGCCTGATTAAAGTCAAAACCCTAGTTTTGGATGCACTGCTTAGGAGGTGCATTGTCTGAGGGAATTGTCAACTCTTCTGACCAATTGTGAACTTTGTGAACCTTGTGGACCATCATAAACTGTCTTGTGATACTCATGGGAGGTATTGTGAAGCTTGTGAACCTTGTGAACCTCATGAAGTGGCTTTGTAGACCTCATGAACCTCAGGAAAGCTTTGTAATCATTGTGAATCTTGTGAACCTTGTGAACCTTCAAGAAGTGACTTGTAGACTTCATGAACCTCATGAAAGGCCTTGTAAGTGTTGGGAAACTTGTGAACCTTGTGAACCTTCTTAGAACACAAAGTCTTGTATTGTGAGGGCAAATTTTGGGGTGCAACAGAGACGGAAACGATTGGATTGAGCTTTATCTGTTTGAGCTTGAGTAAGTAGTGCAACTGGTTGCAGTTTCATGAGTGATCCAAACGAGACATAGTCATACGCTTTAATCCCTAACTTTTTCCTGGATTGCCCTTTCAGGTTTTCAATCCACCGGGATACCCTTTTTTGCCCAAGCTGCCTTTTCAGGTTTTCGACTTGCCGGGTGTACATCTTTTTATATATATCCCTAATTTTTGCCCAAACCCTTTTGGTTTGCCGGGATGCCCTTATTTTTGCCTAGGCCTGTCAACCTAGCGGGTCTCTTTTTATGCATAGTATTTTTTAACTATGTCTGCGTTTACAGGCTGTGGGAAATCCTCACCATCCATTGTAGTCAGTATCATGGCACCTCCTGAGAACACTGTCTTGACTACAAATGGACCTTCATATGTTGGAGTCCACTTGCCCCTAGGATCACCCTGTGGTAATATGATACGCTTGATTACCAAGTCACCAGCCTGATATACCTTTGGCTTAACCTTCTTGTTAAAAGCTTTGATCATTCGCTTCTGGTACATCTGGCCATGACAAACTGCTGCTAACCTCTTCTCATCAATCAAATTTATCTGGTCCAGTCGAGTCTGAATCCACTCATCTTCGTCCAAGCCTGCATCCTTCATAATTCTCAAGGAGGGAATCTGAACTTCAATGCGCAGAACTGCTTCCATACCATAGACTAAGGAGAATGGGGTTGCCCCTGTTGAAGTACGTATTGTAGTACGATAACCATGAAGAGCAAATGGTAACATCTCATGCCAATCCTTGTAAGTAACAGTCATCTTCTGTACAATCTTCTTGATGTTCTTATTAGCAGCTTCAACTGCCCCATTCATCTTTGGACGATACGGAGAAGAGTTATGATGCTTAATCTTGAACTGCGTGCAGAGATCAGTAATCATAGTGTTGTTTAGATTAGAGCCATTGTCAGTGATAATCCTTTCAGGGATGCCATACCTACATATGAGATTATTCTTAATGAATCGAGCCACCACATTCTTAGTAACAGATGCAAATGAAGCTGCCTCCACCCACTTCGTGAAATAATCAATAGCAACCAGGATGAAACGATGCCCATTAGAAGCAGTAGGCTTGATCTCACCAATCATATCAATGCCCCACATGGCTAAGGGCCAAGGAGTAGTCAACACATTCAATGGTGATGGAGGTACATGTACTTTATCAGCATAAATTTGACATTTGTGACACGTTCTGGAGTGTTGATAGCAATCAGCTTCCATGGTAGACCAATAGTAACCTGCTCTCAAAATCTTCTTTGCCATGGTATGACCACTAGAATGAGTGCCAAAGGTCCCATCATGCATCTCTTCCATAATTTCAGTTGCTTCCTTCTTATCCACACAACGAAGCATAGTTGAATCATGATTGCGCTTATACAGAATGCCATTACTCAGAAAGAACTTAGCAGAGAACCTCCTCAGAAACTTCCTATCTTTGACAGATGCCCCTTCAGGGAACTCCTGAGCTTCAAGATATCTTTTCACTTCATAGAACCAAGGCTTCTCCTCTGCCCCTTCAGTGTCAATCTCATTGCAGTATGCAGGCTTTTCAAATCTATCAATGGTAATCTTGGGAGCTTCATCATCCCAACTGATCTCAAACATAGATGCCATGGTGGCCAATGCATCTGCCAACTGATTCTCTCTTCGTGGAATATGTCCAAAGGTAATCTCTTTGAAATGTGGGATCAAAGACAACACATGCTCTCTGTAGGGAATGAGATTGTCATGCTTGGTATCCCAATCTCCTTTAATCTGACTTACTACCAGGGCTGAATCTCCATACACATCAAGGAACTGAATCTTCATATCAATAGCAACTTTAATACCCAGGATACATGCCTCATACTCAGCCATGTTATTGGTACAATAGAAACAAAGTCTGGCAGTAATCGGGGTATGACAACCTTCAAGGGAACTAATCACAACACCAACACCATTACCAAGTGCATTGGAAGCACCATCAAAAACCATAGTCCATCGGGATCCTTGTTCAGGTCCGTCATATTGTCCAGGTTCTTTGGTAATAATCATAATGTCTTCATCAGGGAACTCAAAACTCATTGACTGGTAATCATCCACTGCTTGATGAGCCAAATGATCAGCAACAACACTTCCTTTAATGGCCTTCTGAGTAGTATACTGTATATCATATTCTGTCAAGATCATTTGCCATCTTGCAATTCTTCCGGAGAGAGCAGGTTTCTCAAATATGTACTTGATTGGATCCATCTTCGAAATCAACAAGGTAGTATGGGTCAACATATATTGTCTTAGTCGGCGAGCAGCCCATGCCAAAGCGCAGCAAGTTTTCTCGAGCAGTGAGTATCTTGTTTCACAGTCGGTAAACTTTTTGCTAAGGTAGTATATTGCCTGCTCTTTTCGACCAGACTCGTCATGTTGCCCCAACACACACCCCATTGAGTTGTCTAACACTGTTAAGTACATAATCAAGGGTCTTCCATCAACTGGTGGCATCAAAATTGGTGGTTCTAGCAAATATCTCTTGATTTCATCAAAGGCAGTTTGGCACTCATCATTCCATTCCATCACCTGATCTTTCTTCAACAACTTGAAGATTGGCTCACAGATGGCAGTTAATTGGGAAATAAATCTTGCAATGTAGTTCAATCGTCCCAAGAAACCTCTAACCTCCTTCTCAGTACGGGGAGCTGGCATCTCTCGTATAGCTTTCACTTTTGCAGGATCCACTTCAATACCTTTTCCACTGACAATGAAACCCAGGAGCTTTCCAGATCTAACTCCAAAAGTACACTTGTTTGGATTCAATCTCAACTTGTATTTCTTCAACCTCTCAAACAACTTGTGCAGATGATCAAGATGTTGCTCTTCATTCTGAGATCTGGCTATCATATCATCCACATATACCTCTATCTCATGATGAATCATATCATGAAACAAAGTCACCATAGCACGCTGATATGTTGCCCCTGCATTCTTCAAACCAAATGGCATCACCTTATAGCAAAAAGTGCCCCACTGTGTCACAAATGTTGTCTTCTCCATATCTTCAGGTGCCATCTTGATTTGATTGTAACCAGAGAATCCATCCATAAAAGAGAATACCTTATGCTGAGCAGTGTTGTCTACCAGAATATCAATATGAGGAAGTGGAAAGTCATCTTTGGGGCTAGCTTTGTTCAAATCTCTGTAGTCTACACACATACGTACCTTACCATCTTTCTTAGGAACCGGTACCACATTTGCAACCCACTGAGGATAAGAAGTCACTGCTAAGAACCCCGCATTGAACTGTTTTATTACCTCTGCTTTGATCTTTTCTGACATTTCAGGACGCATACGACGAACCTTCTGCTTCTTTGGACGACAATCTTCTTTTACTGGTAAACGGTGAACCACAATGTCTGTATCCAACCCTGGCATATCTTCATAAGACCAAGCAAAGATCTCCACATAGTCACGTAACATCTGAATCAATCTGCTCTTGACACTGTCCTCTAAATCAGCCCCTATCTTGACCTCTTTTCTGTTTTCTTCAGTTCCCAAATTCACAACTTCGACTCGCTCTTCATGTGGCTGTATAGCTTTCTCTTCTTGTTGTAACAACCTAGCAAGCTCTACAGGTATTTCACAATCGTCCTCATTTCCGTCTTCAGTTTGATAGATCGGATTCTCGAAATTATAATTGGCAATAGTAGAACTGTTATCAACAGGATCCAGAGTGGATGAGGATCTGCATTTTAGTGATGTGGGTGCGTGTAAGAACACATAGCTGATAAAACAAAAATAAAAGAAAAGAAAGACAAGGAACACAATATTTACGAAAACGAAACGTCCACTGATTTTATTGAATGAAATATGCAAATGAAATGACAGCCCGTAACAAGCACACCATTGTGCCCCGGGTAAGGCACATGGCTTAAGAGTTCAATTGTTCAAGAAATTACAAACTTAAAAGCAACAACACAGTAATAGTATTTACTCCTGACTAAAGGAGATAGGGATAACATCTTCAGCTTTCCAATTATTGAGCCCAGCACCCACAGTAGGAAAAATCCAAGCATCCAGATTGTAGTCTTCATTATAGTCTCCCACAACATTGATCTGATCTTTCATAACCCCTTGATTGGTGATACGAACAGCACGAGCACGACGAACAACCTTCTGGGACTCTGCAGTGAAACCCAAACCAAACTTGTCAGACTTGTATGGAATATCAGGAAGCTGACCCCAAATATTACAACCACCTTCATCCACCACAGCTCTAGCATCATTGAGGGAGGCCATTGCCATTGTTGGAGGTTTTCTGGTGACCACAGGAACTTTCTTCACAACAGGAGGAGCTACATAATCATTAACAACCCAGGGAACCACTTCAAATGTCTGACACGGAGTTTCAATGTATTCACCTTCCATTTCCAGATACTTGAAAGTGTTTACATGGCTGACAAAGTATTCTTCTTCTCCATAGACAGTAACAACCTTTCCATTCACCGGATATCTCAACTTTTGGTGCAATGTAGAGGTTACCGCACCTGCCCCATGGATCCAGGGACGACCCAGCAGACAAGAGTACGAAGGACGAATATCCATCACAAAAAATGTAGCAGTAAAAACCTGGGAGCCAACTTTGATTGGAAGATCAATTTCTCCATGCACTACTCTTCTAGAACCATCAAAAGCCTTTACCACAATATTACTGGGCTTTAGCACAGCATCTTCGGGAATCAGCTTGTTCAGGACTTCCTTGGGCAATACATTCAGAGAGGAACCATTGTCTATCAGTACATGTGACAGGGTAGTGCCCCTGCATTCAATTGAAATATGCAGGGCCCTGTTATGATCCCTTTTGGCAGGGGTCAAATCAGCATCAGAAAATCCTAACCCATTATCATAGGTCAGGTGGGCAACACAATTCTCAAACTGGTCAACAGAAATGGCATTGGGCACATGAGCAGTCTTCAGAAACTTGATCAAAGACTTGGCATGAGCCTCAGAACATAACAACAAGGACAACATAGAAATCTTTGAGGGAGTATGCCCCAATTGATCAACAATGTCATAATCACTCTTGCGAATGATTTTCAATACTTCTTCCATCTGCTTAGAGAGATCATCAGCAGCTGGCACATCAGTAGATACAGGCTCAATAACAGGACCTTTGCCCCGAGCATCAGTGGTGGAAGTAGCAGCAGGAGTAACTGCATTCTTAGAAGCAACTGGAGGAGAGAAAACCCTTCCACTACGAGTGATCTTGCTAGATCCAGCAATATTATCAATGTCAGCAGGCACATCAGGTAAAGGCTCCTGCTTAACACCATGGATGTAAACATCAGACCCATAGTGCCAAGGCACAGCTTTATCAGATGTATAAGGAATAGGACCAGGAGTAGTAATGACCACGGGAGCTACTCTGGCTTCAGCAACAACTTTCACGGGACCTTCAGCAGTAATTTTGATTGGGCCCTGATGAGTGATTTTAATGGGACCCTTTGAAGTGATTCTTATTGGTACTTTGTCAACCATGTCAACCTCTTCAATCTTCTTACCCCGAGTCAGATGATCCACCATACTTTCTACAGACGACGGCCTTCTTTCAAACACTATAGTATACTTATCCATGAGACGTTGAATTCCATCTCTCAAAATGAAGCAACTATCCGGCTTATAGGTACAATACAGACAATCTTCACAACAACCTGGAAAGATCCCAGCTTGTACTAACCTCTTTTTGATAATAGACAATGGTGTGTTCAACTCCATTATTGAATAGACATGTAGGTCTTCATCAATGGCATTGACAGTCTTCTCGTGATTTGGCATTGGAGCTGTAATCACATTTGGAGTACTCGGAGGATCAAACTCAATTTCTCCAGCATCAATCATATCTTGAATTTTGTTCTTCAAGATCCAGCAATTATTAGTATCATGTCCTAGACAGTTTGAATGATATGCACATCGTGCATTGGGATTGTACCTGGGAGAAGTAACATTGGGATTCTGAGGAGCCTCTTTCAAAGTAATAAGTTCAGCCTTCAACAAATGTTGCAATGCCTGAGCCATTGACATGTTGATCTTCGTGAACTGCCTTCTAGCCCTCTGTTGGTTGCCCTGAGGCTGCTCTGTTGTTGCAGGAGTTGGATTTGAAATATGGACTGCACTAACAGACTGATGCCTTTTGTTACGATCAGGTTGACCATAAACAGCATTAGATTCTTTCTTCCCTGTGGGAGGCTTCTTTGCAGCACCTGATGAGGAAGTACCCACTTGGATCTTGCCATTCTTTATACCATTCTCTACTCGCTCTCCTGTCATGATCAACTCAGTGAAGCCAGATGATGAGCTTCCAATGAGATGACTGTAAAACGGACCATTCAGCGTACACATGAACATATCAACCAATTCCCTATCAGTCAAAGGGGGTTGAACTCTTCCAGCTAAGTCTCTCCACTTCTGAGCATACTCCTTAAAACTTTCTTTGGCACCCATAGACATGCTCTGAAGCTGCATGCGAGTGGGGGCTAAGTCAGCATTGTATTGATACTACTTATAGAAAGCTTCAGCAAGATCATTCCAATCCCTGATGTTGACACTCTCCAACTGATAATACCACTCCAGTTGAGCTCCAGATAAGCTCTCTTGAAAGAAATGGATCCACAACTTTTTATCAGCAGTGTGGGGTTGAATTCTTCTGACATAAGACCTCAGATGCAGCTTGGGACAAGAGACCCCATCATAGACAACAAAAGTAGGAACCTTGAAACCCACAGGTATGACCACCCCAGATATCAAACTCAAATCCTCAAAATCCAGCCCAGATGATTTCTGCAACTCCATAGCATCCATTCTATCCACCAACATCTTGAATTTGTCTTCATTAGGCTCATGGTAGTAATTAGCCTCAGAATCAGAGTCCCCCATTGTATGGTGGAGACTGCCTACCTCTTGCTCAGATTCCTCAGATTCATAGTCTTCAGCTGGTTCTTTGGTCTTGGCAAGACCTTTGAACCTTCTTCCCATGTTGATCAAACCAGCAGACCTTCTAGTCTTCTTAGTCTTCTTGGCCAGCAGTTCCTTCAATTCATCTTGCCCCTTGGACAGGTTCAAGATCAGCTCTTGGAACTGTGCATTTTGTGCCTGGAGATCCTTAACTGATTGTTCAAGAGCCATTGCTGAAATAAACAGCGAGAAGATGAGAAACCTGTGCACAATTGTAAACCTGTGATGCAATGAAATGGAATGTAAATGTATATGCAATGTTTTCAAGGACCGCAGGATTTAAATTTGCTTAAACAAACAAGAAAGTAACTTTTTATTAGTAATAACTTTGTTTTGCCTTTTAGGCTTACAAAAATGAAATAAAATAAGTACAAAAGATGGGGTTTTAAGTCTCCCATGGACGTTTCCTCTTTGTGTTGAGGTATGAATTGAGGTTTCGTTCCTCGTGAAGTTGCTTTGTTAGTTCCAGGATTCTTTCTTGGCTTGCTTTGTAATGAGCCTCGAAAGTATCCCTTTGCTCCTTCAGTTGGATCCATGATCTCTGCAAGTCTTCCATATCAGTAGGCATGTCTGGGTGAAGGATGGTATAAGCAGTGTCTCCTTCAGCAACAGGTTCCATGGTAACTGGTAGGACGGCAGGATATGGCATCATGAGAGTCTGAGCACGAGATCGTACCCATCTGAGATAAGCCTCCATAGGAATAGTGTACTTAGGCTCCAGTGTCTTGCTGTCAACCCTGTTTACCTTTCCCCAAGCTCGTATGAATCTCTGACGGTAACCCTGAAGATCGTTGTCGTAGTCAAACATAATGCCCTGAATCAACATGTCATGTGGACCATCACTCCGAGCGTAACCAAACTGTCGTAAAGCTAGAGAGGGGTTATAGGTGATGCCTCCTCTTATGCCTAGTAGTGGCACATTAGGAAACTCCCCACAACGGTCAATGATGGTGACATTCTCCATAGATCTGGAGCACCAATGGATATCTGAGTGAGAAAGTGACATGATCCTTTTGGACCATCTGAACCCTTGCTCATTCTTCATTACTGAGCGAGGAAGGTGAGAAATAAACCACCTAGAAAGCAAAGGTATGCAGCACATCAAAGTTCCTCTTGCCCTTGTAGTACGGGTGTGAAGAGAATGTAGGATGTCTCCAAGCAATGTAGGCACTGGATTGTGACTCAGGAAAATGTTGATGGCATGAACATCTATGAACTGATCTGGATTGGGGAACAATACTAAGCCATAAATCAGCAAGGCTAAGATCTCCTCAAAAGCATCATAGCTCATGTCCTTCAAGAACATTTGAGCCTTCTCTATCAACACCTTGGCTAGAACACCCTTGACCCAACTTCTCGTTTCTAGAACAATATCAGACTTCTTCAGATGTAGAGCTGCAGCAATAACCTCAGGTTTAGGTTCTTTTTCCAAGCCTGTGAAGGGTCTTTGATCAAGAACAGGTATACCCAGAAGTTTAGAGAACTCCTCCATGGTTGGAACCAGCTGGTAGTCAGGGAATGTAAAGCAGTGGTGTTTAGGGTCAAAGAACTGAAACAGGACACTCATCATGTCTTCATTGAACCCTGAAGTAACTAGGTCCAATAGTTGACCATGTCTCTTTATGAACTGGGAGTGATCAGACACTTGAGAAACCAACTCTTTAAGCTTAGCAGGTATGCCCACAAAGTTGATCCTGATGGTGTTTCTACGAGCAGAAGCCATGACCTGCAACAAAGAACAAAGATAAATCCTTTGGTCCTTGAAATGGTTAGGGAAAATGCTATGCTTATGATGCATGATGATGTCATGATGTTATGCTCAATCACAAACATGTGGCACACACAAACAAGTCACACAATTGCCCTAGGTTTAAAGGCTTGCATGAGGTTCAAAGGTAAGTACCCTCCCCTGAAGTTAGATGGTTCATCCTGTCCTATAAAGTAACCAGGTTCTAAGGGATCTCAATATCATTGATCCTTCACAAGGGTGGTTGATCAGAAGGCAACTTACTTGCCAACCAAAACCCTCCAAGTTTAAGATCTCAATGAGCGTAGTATCGAGTGTCAACCAACTTCAGTCTGCACCAAAGCCGGTTACCTCACTACTTTCTAAAGGCCAAGATGAGTTAAATAGGGTTCTAAAAGTTAGTTAGTGCATTGACAACATATGGCAGCCTCATATTATCCTCAACTTGACTTAAGGAACATAAGCACCAACCAAGAAGTCGCACTAATTATGGCCACCAGATCAACCGTATCGATATACGTCGTACAGTTTCCTTGGTCTATTGCCATTTACCTAAGGTACACTAGATCCGGGTTAGGACCTTTCACACATAAGAGCACCCCAACAAGTAATATAAAGCAAACAAGGCAAACAATTTAAAGTGATCTTAATTCCTAAGGGTACCCCTCTTTAATTAAATCCCCAGCAGAGTCGCCAGTTCTGTAACACGGTGGGAGAACTGACTTTAGTTATGTTGCGGATAGCAAGAGTCGCCACCGACTTTTATTTTATCCAAAAGGAAAGGGTATAAAAGAACAGGAAAGACCTTAAGAGATATTTTTGGGTCCGGGGGGTAGGTTATGTAAAGGGAAGGTGTTAACACCCTTTACATCCATGGTTATCCATGGGCTCTTAGTTACTTAGCTCACTTTTGAATTGTTTTTGAAAGTGTAGTGTGTGAATAGAAAAATTTTCATAGTAGTTAATAATGATCCATGTACGGATGCGTAAACTTGTTTTTGAAAATTTGTTTGAAATTGTGAAAAGTTTTTGAAGTGAGCAAGTACATAAGAGGAACCTACCCTAAAGTTTAAGTCTTTCTTGTTCTTTATCCTTTAATTGGTAAGACTATCCCTACTATTAAGGAGTAGGTAGTCATTACCTTGGATGTAAGGGACATATGAGGGACATCTGTTTTTATGAAGGCAACTGTGGGGTGTATTAAGCATTCTGGAGGGACTATCATCATTATTCGAAAAGGGACTTGATCTTTAAAGGCAACCATGAGGGACTTGATGATTTTTCTTTTAAGGGACTTGCTTTATACACCCCACTTGACCTTATGATTTAGGCAACTTGAGGGATAGCCTTAGAAAGTGAGACGGCGATTAAAAATCGACTTACGTGTGTGAGTGTTCAATATTATTTATCTTATGATTAAAATGATCTAAAATTTATTTTAAAAGAGAATACATATTTGCACTCCCTAAATTACTAACCATAGCAAAAATTAAATAATTAAACATTACAAAATTTACATCCGGGAAGCATTTACAAAATTATAATAATAAGCAAATTAAAATAAATAGCAAAAATAAATAATAAGCAAAATATAAATAAATAAGCTAAAATAATAAATAAACAATAAATAAATAGGGGTTAGTAATAATAATAATTAAAAAATAAGGTTAGTAAAAATATTAAGAATAAATAAAGTTAGTGAAAATAATTAAATTTAGTGAAATAATAATAGTTAGAAAAATAGACAAGGTTAGAAAAATAATAATAAAAATATAAGATAAATAAAAATAATAATAATATAGTTAGCAACAATAATTAAAATAAATAGAAATAAATAGAAAAAAAAAAGAAGATTATAATGACATGATTAGAATAAATAAACACAAAATTGGATTTTAATATATAAGCATTTATTTAGAAACATGAATAATTAAATAATTACTATAATATAAAATTCTTAAATATAATATAATTATAAATTTTAATCATTTACAAAATTTAATTATTTCTAAATATATATCAACAATTATTAAAAAAAATATTTACACATTATGAAGAAAATAAATTTTAAATATCATGTTCATAAAAAATAATCATATTTATAAAATTTACATGAATCATATTAAATAAATAAATAAATATACATAATAATTACATTAAGAATTAGAAAATAAAATTATTTAGAAAAAATAGAATTAGGTTTTATTTTAGAAAATATTTTTAGGGTTTGTTTAGAAAAATAATCTTAGGGTTTAATTTATAATACAAAATTACATACATATATTTATAATTTAATCACAAGATAAAGAAAATAATTTGAGAACATTTGTATATTTTAACCATGCTTTATTATTATTATCAATTATTTAGAAAACATATATTTAATTTAATAATATAATGCTTAAAACAAATAAAAGAAGAAAAAAATGTGAAAACTTACCTGACTGGGGTTTGAACCCAGGTCAGCTTGGTTTCCAGCAAGAAGGAACACCACCAGGCCACCACACGCACAGGCAACAATGGAGGAGGCTCAATTTGTTTTGTGCTTTGCCTGAAAAAACCTGGAAAATAAAAGAAATAAAAAGGCCTGGGGTGGGAATCGAACCCAGGACCTTTTGGTTACAAGCATGCATACGTTACCGCCTGGCTGGGAGAGCCTAACTGATAATGGAATGGTAACAATGCATAATATATTATGCACGCTTGCCCTGAAAAAATAAGAGAAAAAAATGTGCCCAGCCAAGTATCGAACCAGTGACCTCACATAATACGCGTATCAGCCTTACCACCAGGACAAACGTGCGTTTGTGAAATATATCCAGAACTAATTCATAATATTTTTAAACAAGAATTTGAATTTTGAAAACAGGCGCGAATGGACTTCATCTTCTTCCTTATACCTGCGAATTTTGTTTCCTTTTTTCCTGCGAAATCTGTTGCAAGTTCTTCATGGTTTAAACCCTGCGAAATTCAAATACTCACAAAATAGCATCGATTCATTAAATTGGTTAATGTTTTATGATCCTTGTGATCCATAGAACATTCCTATGTTCTTAGAATTTGTTTAAATTCATTGAATCATCAAACCCTAATTTCAAGAGTTAAACCCTAACAATGGCCGAATCTGTTTTAGGCAAGGAAGCTTTAATTTTTTTGTCCAGAATTGATCCTTGGAACCTCACAAACACAAAAACTCAAACAAAATTCATTAACAATGCACAAATAAACAGAATCGAAAAATTGAAATTCAAGACAAAGTTTGATTCGGGTAGAGCAATATGGTGCACATGGGATGCATATGAGTGATGCTCTAGCTTCAGTGATGTCTAAAGAACATCCCCATGTTCTTAGTTTACCTTCTAGTGCACTGGATTGAAGAATCCGAATTGGTGTTTTGTCTTGAATTTTTGAGCTATGAAACTTACCTTTGGCTGCTGGAAAATCGTGAATGAGGGTTTGCATTATGTTTGATACTTATATGTGAATGATTCTAGGTCAAAAACTTCATTGGTTGTGTGCAAGAATTGATTTAAAAAGATTGAGATTGATCATGCTTTGAAATTTCAATATTTGCTCATGAAAGCTTACTATTTTTGGATAAATCACATGATTTATTTCTCTTTCAACTTCAATCAATATTGATGAGATTCTAGAAGCTCAATCTTCATCCAAAAATATATTTTCATATTTTATATTTATTTAAAATGATTTTTTGTGAATTAAATCAAAATAAATAAAAATAAAATAATAAAAATTATGATTTTTAATTAATTGGGTCGTGAATGATGATATGATATGGATTGGATCACAATTTAGCAAGCCCATTTGGAAGGAATTGGTTCTAGACCCCCATTTTCAATATAAACCATCACCAAATTTCCCAACTTTGCAAGGGCATATCTCCATCAATTTTAAAGGTATGAGGGTGTTCTTGGACATTTTGGAAAGCTTGAAGAGTCCTCTAAACAACCTCATTGGTTTCAGGTCCATATCATTTACCAATCTCAAGTTATGCCCTTTTGAAGTTGTTGACTTTTTGTTGACTTTTGAGATGACCTATAATGTCTTAGCTCATATCTTCCAAATGAAGCATTTTTGGGCTTAACTTGCAACATCAAAGTTGTAGAGAATTCAATTTCCTTCAAAATGAGCTTTGGATGGAGACTTGTTGATGAAGTATGTGAAAGGTATGGCTGGTCAAAGTTCAGTTGACTTTTACTGAGGAAACCCTAATTTAGAAACTCCTGATTATTGATGATCTAGAATCTCATTGATGAATCATGATCAACCCTTGATCAAATGATGAATATTACTTCATATACTTGATGTTGGCAAAAAATCATGAAGTTTGACTTTGGTTTGACCACAGTTGACCTTAGTTTGACTTTCTGACTGCATTGACTGGTTTTGACTTATCTGATCATCTGACTGAGCAAACTTTTGAGAAAAGTCTTGAAACTTGTCATGGGGGTTCTTACACACATATAAGATGTTATGAAACTCACTTGAAGTCTTGGAAGTCCATTTAGCCTGATTAAAGTCAAAACCCTAGTTTTGGATGCACTGCTTAGGAGGTGCATTGTCTGAGGGAATTGTCAACTCTTTTGACCAATTGTGAACTTTGTGAACCTTGTGAACCATCATAAAATGTCTTGTGAACCTCATGGGAGGTATTGTGAAGCTTGTGAACCTTGTGAACCTTCAAGAAGTAACTTGTTGACTTCATGAACCTCATGAAAGGTTATGGAAATGTTGAGAAACTTGTGAACCTTGTGAACCTTCTTAGAACACAAAGTCTTGTATTGTGAGGGCAAATTTTGGGGTGCAACAGCATTTCATCTGCATTTTGCATACAAACAAGATCGCACTGGTTTCGAGTTTCTTCTCAGATGTGGGTCTATGCTTCGCAGGGGATCACCATTATTTTTATTTCTTTATATTTGTTTATGTTTACTGATCACTAACCAAAATACCAAAAAATATATTGCAATGTTCTTCTTCTTCTCTGTATTGCAGGTTTTCAAAGATAAAACAGTAATTTCATTCAGATGCGTTTGTTCAGTCACAATTCGATTTCAAGTGGATGTTTGACCTAATATTGGTCAAACTATCAGATAAATTGTGTTGACTGCAAGTTGTGTGTGCCAAGGGTTCATTCCTCAGACGATGCGCTTTCAAAGAGCAAGTTGGTTTGTGTGACTGTGTTTTTTGTGCGAAGTGTTGGTTTGTTCATCAGTTTATCAGCAGTTCATTTGAGGATTTATTTTCCTCAGTGATGGATTCAAATAATCAGGCAATTTTCGGATGACAGTTGGCTTAAGTTGCGAAATATTCAGTTGGCTCTGTGATTGGCTGTATTCATTCCATCAGAGGCTTGTGAAAGAAAAAAATCAGGATTTGTTGTGGGCTTGAAAACCAAATTCTATCCATTACCCATTTCTCGATTAAACCATTTTTTTTTATCCAACATTTTCAATAAACCATTTTTTCTTCTAATTCGATTATCCGATTACCCATTTCTAGTTTTTTTTAACCATTACCCATTATTATTCAACAACCACTTTTTCCATTTTTTTCAATTATCCGTTCTTTTAGTTTAATCATCCAAATCATTATTCCAACAATTGCCCATTTTTTTATTTTTATATCCCATTTCTAGATCCATTATTTTTCTTCTATTTTTATCAAAACATTTTTAATAGGCTCATTATCTTGTTACAACTTATCAAAAAAATCATTATCAAAAAAGAAAGCCAAGTTAGAAAAAATGCAAGAAAGCCCATTTTATATTTTAAGTTTTTTTTACAACAAAAAATAAATAACAAAAGTCAAGCCTCATATTACAAGCCCAAATGCAGCTGTACCAAACACAATTCACTCCAGCTATCAAAACAAAAGCAACAACAAGCCAATTTTCCAAACCATCAATTCCCACAAGATGGCCCACTTGCCATCACAAGCCTCAACATGACTTCACGCATCCCTCAAGCACTCCCAGCTGCAGCTAGCGCAATCCAGCCAGCTCCTCACAGCAAAACACAAACAACATCCCGCGCCTAGCCAAAACACACCATCAGCCGCCCAAAGTACAAGCAAAACAACCTTCACACTTCCTCACAAAATCCCACGTGACATACGCCAGCATTTACACATGAAGCCAAACAACAAGCCATCCTGCATCACACTTCGCCCAGCTCACAGCAAAAACAATAACAAGCGTATCCCGCAGGCCCACACAACCAGCTCAAGCCAAGACCTCTTCACGCATTTCACACCTGAAAAAGCAAAAATCAAAACGCACAGCAGCTAGCCATAAAACGCAAGAACACGCAAACATCATCAACCAAAACGCACGTCACAAACTCAGCATCGAAACGCAAATTATCCCAACCTGAAACGCAAGCTGACACGCAGAATTCGTGACTTCCGAAACGCGGCAAATATCTCCCAAAACGGCATCCGAATTTCATCACCTTCCATCTATAAATAAGAACCTCACTTCTCATCAAATCGAAGCTTAGAAAGCCTCTCAAATCCCTCTCAAAATTTCTCTCCAATTTTTCAATCCATCCCTTCAATCAAACTTCAAAATCCCTAAATACATCTCTGTTCCCAAATCTCTTTAAAACCTAAGCCAAGTTGAAAGAGAGGAAGGAAAGAAACCGAAGTGAAGAGGAAGACGCGTGCGAGAGGAGAAGAGAGAAGAGAAATCGCGTGAAAGCAAAGAGGAAGTGTTCGGTGGATTCGTGTTGTGAAATTTCTTGAAGGTGAGCTTGGAGTGCCGTTGTTTTGTGTCGATTTGCCGCCGCTGAGTTATTGCTTCTGCCCTGTTTCTCTGTTGATTTTCGCATTGAGGAAGAAGAGTCTTTGGCTCTGTTTTAACTTTTTTTTTATTTTTTATTTATTTGTTTATTCTGATTTTGTTGAAGAGTGTTGGTGAGTTGGTTTCTGGGCTTGGATCCTGGATGATCCATTGTAATATCCACCACCCACCCGCGGTTTACTCACTCCCTCACCTTTCTTCTTTTATTTTTTACTTAATTTATTTCTTTTTTTTCTTCAATTGATTTTATATTAGTTTTTTTTATAGATTTCTTATAAAACTATATTTTAGAAAGAGTTTTTAAATAATGTTTTTAGAAAGATTTTAAGAAATGTTTAGAAACAATTTAAAAAAATCATTTTAGACATTATCTTTTAGAAAAGAATTTTTAGTGAGATATTTAGAAAATGATTAAAAAAATATTTTGAATTCTTTTATGGATCTAATTTTGGATCCATTTTCTTCATTTTTTTTATTTTTATTTTCTTTTGGTCGATGACAATCTCCGATTCGAGATTGTTGATTTCCGATTAAGTTTAACCTTCATTATTCCAAATCTATGGATGAATGATCATTTGGATCATTCTCCATACTTTGAGATCGTGATAGGTTGCTTTTCGATGAAATTCAACGAAAACCTCGATTAAGATTAGACCTTCCTTTTTCTTTTAGTGTGGCATGTTTTCGGAGAACGATTCATTATATCGTTTCTCTAACATGTATTAACACGAATATTTTCCACTTTAATTAGTGGTGGCCGGCCTCATTTGTAGGGTAATTACTTCGTAAATTACTCGGCGATTGCTTAACCTAGACCTAAAGTTGTCCCGATTCGAATTAAGATCCACTTGGATCCGGTTGCCTCGATTTTATTATTCCTTGTTGTGGTTGTGCTTGATTAAGTTCATCATACCACTTATATTGTAAATATTATAATAATGTGAATATAATTGTTTAAATTTAATCTCTCGCACCTTATCCTTTTATTTTAATCTCTTGCTCCCTTATCTCCTTATTATATTTTGTCATATTATATCATATATCGTTTGTTTATATTCATATTGTGCTTGTTTTTATTTTGTCCATTTGGATATTAAAACACTTAATAAAGGATTAAACTCTTAAAAAACTTGTGACCTCTAATTGTGGACTATGGTTACTATCCCTTTGCTTTTGGAGAATGGACTTAGACCTTAAGATCTTCCCCCTTGCTCAAGTTGGAGTGGATTAGAAACCTCGACCTCAAGTTACTTCATTAACCTTTGAAGAGGAAATTCCGATCTTTGAAGAATTGTACATATTAGTTTGGTAAATTCTTTCCTTAGCTTTTAATTCAAGCATTATGACTAGTCTCTTCATCTCCTCCCCATTCTTTAATTTTCAAAACTTCTCCCTATTTCAAAAACCTTCTTGTTTTTTAAACTTCAAACACTTTCATAAATAAACCTTGACTTCGGTCAAGCGATTTTTAAACTTTTCACTTTATTTTCTTAATCAATGTTAATTCATGTAAATATATCAAAACCATTTTCTTACATACTTTAAAAAATGCAAACCCACTCAATTGTTTTTGTGCTTTGTGCACCTTTTCTTTTTCACATGTTTGGATATGATTCATCTTTTCTAGCGGAATTATTCGCTAAAGGATGACGACTTATCTCTACATTCTAAAATCAATTCAACCCATTTATTCTTTTTTCAAACTTTGTACCACGAACTACGAGGTTTTGATCTCGCATTGCACTTTGTGGGTACGTAGGCATAAGGCGTTAAAACCTTATCAAACACAAAATCCTTAAAAAAATATTCTTCCCCTCATCTCTTCCATCATTTTAAACAAACCAATTTCAGACCAAAAAGCAATAAGTATTTCAAAGGGCTCCCGTGGAGTACCACGGATGAGTCGGGTGCCTAAAACCTTCCCGGTTCATAACCAATCCCCTTACCCAATCTCTGTTTATTTCTTTTAGCTTTTGCTTTTAGAATCCTAGGTTTTTATTCGTTCTTTTACCTTTTTCCATTCGGAAATAAAGAAAAGCGCGGTGGCGACTCTGTGTTAATCGAATTAAGTTAATCAATAGCTTACACTCACGATTTTACCGCTACAGAAAAGTGGCGACTCTGCTGGGGAGTAATCTCTAAGCGGATTTAGCCTACTTTGATTTATTTATTGCTTTGGTTTGACTTGTTTGTTATTTGTTTGTTCCGTTTTGGTTTTGGTGATCCTCTGTGTGAGATAGATTCTAACCCGGATCTGAGTTGAAACTTATGATAGGACGGCGATATTCAAAGCGATATGTGATGGAGTAGTCCAAAGCAATATCAATTTGATAATCTCCACTCGGTTAGGCTCTCTTGGACTATCAATGTCATGACGAGTAATCGTACGTGGAATTATTTTCCGACCTTGAGCTGATCATACTGAGGACCTTAGAACCCTTAACCCATCTAAGCCAATTTAGGAACGTAGTGCGGAAACTGTCTGGGTGTAAATCTAAGGCGGTTGTCACGCGATACTACACTCGGACGAGGTCTATTTTAAGAATGTTATCGGTTGGGGAGTAATCCAACGTACCGATGATATTCTAAAGATGGCTGTTAACTCCGGGCACCTCTGTTAGCACCCTTTTGGTTTCTTGCAGGTACAATGAAGACAAAACCTTAGTACTTACCTGTGTGGGTTGGTGTTCTGTTACCTTGACTTCATGCTCGTGACTCGGAACCTAAGCCTGTGTGCCTTGTGTGATCTTGTTTGTGTTTGTTGCATACATGCCATCATAACATTCATGAGCATTGTTCGTAATATTTCAAAGGACTTATAAGGAACTTTTGCAAAATTTCAGATGTCTATGGCTATGAATTTTGAAAGGAGGAACACAAAGAAGTACACTTTCAAGAATCCTAATGTTGTAGAGTTGAGAAAGCTAGGAGCTTTGGTTGTTGATACCCAAGAGTTCCGAAGATGTCATGGGAAGCTTTTGTATATGTTGGATATTGATGTACCTGAGGGGATTCTCCCTACTTTGGCTCAGTTTTATGACCCGTTGCACCATTGTTTCACTTTTCCGGATTATCAGCTTGTGCCGACTTTGGAGGAGTATTCTCATTGGTTAGGTTTGCCTATTCTGGATAAGGAGTTTCTTTTCACTGGTTTAGAGAAGGAGCTTACTATCAAGGTCATCGCCAAAGCACTTTTTCTTAAGGAATCCGATCTTAATGGGAAGTTTCTTCCGAAGGGGAGTGTTCATGGAATTAATGCTAAGTTCTTGATGGGAAAGGCTTCTACTTCACTTACTTTGGGTCATAAGGATGCATTTGAGGCTATTCTTGCTTTGCTTATCTACGGGATTGTCCTGTTTCCGAATTTGGATGGTATTGTGGATGAGAATGCTATTCAGATCTTCTTGAAGAAGAACCTGATTCCTACTTTGCTTGGAGATATGTATCATGCTTTTCACTATAGGACCTCCAAAGGTGACAGAGAGATTGTATGTTGTGCGCCTCTTCTTTATAGGTGGTTTATTTTGCACCTACCGAAGTTGGATGTTTTCAAGGACAATAGAGAAAATCGAAGATGGTCTCAAAGGTTGATGTCGCTTTCTCATAAGGACATGACATGGTATAGTTCTCATTATGACACTGGAGTTCTTATTGATAGTTGTGGAGAATTTCCTAATGTACCTCTTCTTGGTACACGTGGGGGAATTAGCTACAATCCCATTTTGGCTAGACGACAGTTCGGTTATTGTTTGAAGGATGTTCCAAACAATCTTGCCTTATCCCGTTTCTTCTTTCTTAATGGTGATGATCATATAGAGATGAAGAAAAGGATTGCTCATTCTTGGCATGCTGTTCATAGGAAAGAGAAAGGTCAATTGGGTAGACAACACCTTCCTACTTCCGATTGTTATATTCATAGGGTTCGATCTAGAGCTTCCAAGCTCAAGATGCCTTATCCACCTGAGGAGCCTATGTTTCCCATATTGCCTTTGTCTGCTTTTCTTCCTCCCGTTGATGAGAAGTTGGTTCTTCAAGAAGAGTTAGAGAAGATGAAGAAAGAAAAAGAAGAATGGCTACTTGAGAGGACTACTATGCAAGAACAGCTGAAAGAGAAGGATGATCTTATTGAGCTACTTGAGCGGCGCGTCACGAAGAGGCCTAGAGAGGATTTATTTTCCTCTAGTACTCCATCTATTATTCCTCCTACTTCCGGTGCTTGGAAGGCCATTGTCGACAAGTTGGTGAAGGATAAGGAAGATATGGAAGATCGGTACAAGAGTGAGATCAAGAAGATTCGTATGAAATATCAGCCAGGATTCGGGACTTCTTCGGATATGATTCCTTAGGCCTAGTTTACTCTTCCTCTTATGTATTAGGATTATTGATGTTTTGTACTTCATTTGTAATCCTCACTTTGATATTAATGAGAATGAGTTTTTAATTATTTCAAAAAATGTCACTTTATGAATATTGCAAGTTAACTTATAATCCTTTGAAGTCTTTGCATTTGCATATACATAGCATGCATCATATTCGCATTTGTCTTGCTTTTTGAGTGTTCTCCAAGGATCTTATTGTTGTTTCTTGGTCTTCATTCAGTGTTCCTGTCAAGCTGACTCATCGCTTTGATACTCGAGTTAATCGGAAAAGAGTGATGGAAACTTTGCAACAAGAGAATCGCGAGCTGCGCGGAGAGGTTACTTATCTGAGGGAAAGCTTGGAAAGGGTGACTGCCATGATGGAAAATTTGGTGGTTGCTCAGAATCAGCCACCTCCTAGTCCTCCTGTTCAGAATACTGTCATCTCAGAGGTTGTTACCGCATCAGTTCCTGTTGTTGAGACTGTTATTTCTCCTCGCTACCGTGTACCTGCTAGCACGCCTTGGGGCATGCCCGTTGACTTTTTTCCTGCTGGATATCGTCCTCCTCATCGTCCGGAGATTGCTGCATTTAATAATCTCCCACCACCAGTTTGGACTACTCTTCCTCCAATTGTGACTACTGTACCGCCTGTTGTGCACAATATTCCACACCATGATGAAATGATTTACCATGCTGAGCCTAGTGAAGGTGCTGGAGTTGCTGAAAGACTTGATGACTTCCAGGGACGCTTTGTTGAAATCCAGAGGGAGATGAGAGCTTTGAAGCATAAGGATTTGTTCGGAAAAGATGCTTATGACCTTTGTCTGGTCCCGAATGTTAAAGTTCCTTACAAATTCAAGTTGCCTGAGTTTGAGAAGTACAAAGGCAACACTTGTCCGTTGAGCCATGTGACGATGTATGCAAGGAAGATGTCTGCTCAGACTGATAATGATAAGCTGCTAATTCACTATTTCCAGGACAGTTTGACCGGTGCACCCATGAGGTGGTATATGAGTCTAGATAATAGCCAAATCAAGACCTTAAATGATTTGGGAGAAGCTTTTGTGAGGCAGTACAAGTACAATGTTGATATGGCGCCTGATAGAGATCAACTTCGTGCTATGTCCCAAAAGGACAAAGAGACCTTTAAAGAATATGCGCAGAGATGGAGAGAGCTGGCAGCCCAGATTGTTCCTCCGTTGGAAGAAAAAGAAATGACGAAGTTCTTCTTAAAGACGTTGGGTTCTTTTTATTATGAGAGGATGATAGCAAGCGCTCCTTCCGATTTCACTGAAATGGTGAGTATGGGGATGCGTTTGGAAGAAGGTGTCCGTGAGGGACGTTTGACTCAAGAGAATGGCAATGGCTCAAGTTCTAGAAGGTTCAATTTCGGGAAAAAGAAAGAAAATGAGACTAATGCAGTATCCCGTGAAAGTTATAGAAGACCTCACAGTCGTGGGAATCACCATTCACAGCATGTGGCTTCTGTAACACCGATGATTAACGTGGCTCCAACTGTGCCAGCAATTCCAAAGTATCAACCTCGTTATCAGCAACCTTCTGTGCAACAAGGTGGTAATCAACAAGCTCGGGCTAAGCCCAGTTTTGATCATATTCCTGTGCCGTATGCGGACTTGCTTCCATCTTTGATTGCAAAGAATCTTGTGCAGACTCGTCCTCCACCTCCAGTTCCAGAGACTATTCCATGGTGGTATAAGCCAGAAGCTCGTTGTGCTTTCCATCAAGGTGCCCCGGGGCATGATGTTGAGAACTGTTATCCATTGAAGTTTGAAGTACAGAAATTGATGAGGAACAATGTTCTGTATTTCAATGATGTTAATCCAAATGTGCAGAAGAATCCGTTGCCGAAGCATGGTAATGCGTCTGTGAATATGGTTGCTGGTTGTCCTGGCTTGTTCAAGATCTATGAGGTCCGTCATATTCGAAGGTCTTTAGTTGAGATGCATGCTTTCTTGAGTGAATATCACGATATTGATCACGACTATGCTGGATGTTGTATCTGCTCGGTGAATCCTCGTGGTTGCGTGATTGTTAAAAGAGATATCCAAAAGATGATGGACGAATATGAAGTAACAGCGAAAAGAGATGAATATGAGAATGAAGTGAATGTCATTATGCCTCAGTTCAATCTTCCTGAGAGAGTTGCTCCTGAGAGGGTGGTGATTTATTTTGATAGTCGCAAGACTGCTGTTACTCCATTGGTGATCAATGTACCTGGTCCAATGCCATATGAGTCTGATAAAGCTGTTCCGTACCGGTATAATGCTACGATGATAGAAAATGGTAGGGAAGTTCCTCTCCCTACTCCAAAATCTGTGGTTAGCATTGCTGATGTAACGAAAGTTACCCGAAGTGGTAGAGTGTATGCTACAGACCCTCCGAAGAGAGTTGAAGATACCAGTGCGAGCAAGCAGATTATGACTGTTGACCAATTTGATAGTATTGTAGCGAATATCACGTCATGCAACAATTTGAGCTTCTGTGATGACGATCTGCCTGAAGAAGGAAGAAATCATAACTTGGCTTTGCACATCTCGGTGAATTATCAAGAGGACGCTATGTCCAAGGTGCTAGTGGATACCGGCTCGTCTCTGAATGTTATGCCAAAATCGACTTTTTCAAAACTTGCGTTTCAAGATGCTCCCATGAGGCACAGTGGGATAATAGTGAAAGCGTTTGATGGGTCAAAGAAGACAGTGATTGGAGAGGTGGATCTCCCTATTCTTATTGGACCGTTTATATTCAAGATTACTTTTCAAGTAATGGATATACGTCCCACATATAGTTGTCTCCTCGGAAGACCATGGATCCACGAGGCAGGAGCTGTAACCTCCACTCTTCATCAGAAGTTGAAGTTTGTGAGAGAAGGTAAATTGGTGACCATTGAAGGTGAGAGGGCGATGCTTGTGAGCAATTTGTCTTCTTTCTCTTATATTGATGCCGAGGAAGAGGTAGGAACTTCGTTTCAAGCTCTTTCTGTTGTGGATGATGTCGTTAAGAAGAATGTTATGCCCATGTCCTCTTTCAAAGATGCTCTGCGAGTGATTGAAGCTGGTCAGTCGGAAGGTTGGGGACAAATCATTGATGTTGTCGACAACAAGGAAGGTTTTGGTATCGGCTTTGCACCTGGTGCAGTTATCAAAGATCCAAAGACTATTCAAGAAGGCTTCCGAAGCGCTGGATTTATCAACGATCATTCCGCTGCTGCTGTCGCTCCCGATAAATGGGAAATGGCCCAGATAAAGGTACAGACGCGAACGGTCAGCGAAGGGAGGACGTGAGAACACACAGGAGTGAACTCACAGGGAATGGATAGAGTCGCCAGCTAGGCATTTTTATCCCGGAGGAAAGGTAATGCTGCATAAACCTAGAAAGATATGGATAAGACGGTTGCGAACCAGAGAGACTGAGAAAGGGGGTTGGTTACAACCTGGGAAGGTATTAGCACCCAGATTGTCCGTCGTACTCGACGGGATCCACGCTTAAAAGACTTGTGTTTTAAAGGGGTAGTGTCAGTGCAATTTGTGCATAAAGAGCTGGAAAGAATGTACAGGTGTCAGTGTAAAAGAAAGTGAAGTGTATAAGTGAGGTGTCAGTGTAAGAACAAAGATGAAATGCTCAAGACAATGAGGCTAAAGAATAAAGCTGGAAAGAGGGGGAATATACAGAGACTTTTGTTCGATAACTGTTAAGTTATGCCTACGTATCCTCTCGTGCAATGAGGAAGTCAGAACACCGTAGTTCGACCCAAAGAGACTGAAAGATAAATTGACTTGTGAACTGCTTACTTGTCTATGCTCAAGTGTATGATCTGTCTGGCACAGATGCTAACTGTCTCGCATTAGACGGAAGAAGCAAGTTCTCGTTTGTGAGTGAATGAGATGAGAAAAGAATCCCGGAGGAGACGATTATTGTTTGTTTTTGAGTTTTTAGTCTTTTATTGCTTTTGAAAGTTTGTCGTAAGTTAATGAGCTTAAGCCTAAACCAATGGATTTAGTAAACTCATCACATCTTCCCTCTGATCAGGGGTAATGAGAATGCCTTACGTGTGAAGTCATCTTCTCACACTTAATCACCACGGTGTAGGATTAAGATCATTAGCCTACTTGTGATTATTTAAGTGTTTTTGTTGTTTTTTGTTTAGTGTTAAGTAATGAGGTTAAGCCATAATCAAGGATTAAACAAACTCATTACACCATCCTAATAGAAGGATAATAGATGAGAGTGTTTAAGCTGAGGAAGGCTCCTCAACTTAATCCATGATTAGGGATTAAACTCATGACAAAACAAGCCTTTGGTTAAGTGGATTTTATTTAATGATTAGATGATGAAGTGAGTTTTAAGGTTTGTAAGACAACTTGAGGGGGACTTGTCCATTAACACTAGGGTTAGTCCTTCTTAACCAATTAAGGAAGAATTAGAACCCTAATGCAAGGCCCAAGTTACAAGCTTGATGTCTTGATGATTAATAAGTGAATTGATTAAAGGATTTAAACACATTAAGGGTTTAACACATAGGATTAAAGTTATACACTCCATCCTAATAGAAGGATGCAGGCATAAGCTTAATCACAAAGCCTTAAAACCTTTAGGGTTTAGTCCCTGATTATGAGGTGAGAAGAGAAGACTCAATGATACACAAAGGCAAAAACTAAATGGGGGGACTAATCAAAACCCTAATCATTGTCATGCTTGGTTGTTCCTAAAGTTTGTGAAGTTTACAAGAGAAATCTTCAATGGAACCACCAGGAAGCAGATGAAAGGAGCAAAGAGAAGCAAAGTAACTTGCTTCATTGTAGAAGACAAGTCACTTGAGGGAAGAAAGTAAGAAGAAAAAGAATGAGCAAGCTCAATCTCAAACTCATAACAAAATGCAGCATGGATGCATAAGAGAGATGAAAAGAAGTTGTGAGAAGTGAAGGCAAATTCACTTCCCAAGATAACTTACCACCTGAAAAGTTAGTGAAAGAAATGCAATGCAAAGCAAAATGAGATGAAATGGCATGATGAAAATCAAAACCAGAAGCATATTCATGATGTTAATGATGCTAAGAGATGATGTGAACATGAAACAAGGCATGGGGATGTTCATACAAACTTAAGGATGCAAATGAAACAAGTTAAGAACCATGATCATACATGAAAAGTTATGAAATGCATATGGCAAACAACATGGCAAGTATAAGATGCAATGATCAAACATGCTTACAAGATGTCTTAAGATGCCAAATGAATCAAATGGATGCACAAAATGCTATGGCAAGTCAAGGTATGCAAGGAAATGCAAGATGGATGCACATGGAAGCCCAAACTAGGGTTTATGATCAAAGCATCAAACAAAAACCAAAACCAGAAGCAAACATCAAGATAAAAAATTGAAAATGCATTCAAAGGATCCCTAAACCTATACTAACTCACTGCCCAAAGGAGAGGTTCCAACTCTTAACCTAATTGGAGTTATGAATTTCATAAGTTCTCTAGGGTTTTTGGGTACCTTAACAAGAAAAATGCCAAACAAATGGAAAATGAAAGATCAATTCATGCCAATTTAATCTCACAAACTACATGATATCCTAAACACAATGCAAAAAGAATCAAAGTCCAACTCTCAATGGTTAGGCAGAAATGATTTTTGGAAGTTTGGATCAAAATAATGCTTTGAAAATGAATTAATTCCATGGAAAATTATCAAAATGCATCAAGATCAAAAACTAAATTTGGTTTGAGGGTTGGACAATGTTTCTAAATGTTTTTAAAGGTTTCATGAATTTTTTGGTGATTTTTAAATACCTAAAAGTATTTTTAATTAATTAATTCTCATTAATTAATTAAAAATAAACTTTTAAATGATTAAAAATATTTTTCAAATGCAAAAAATAAAAATAAAAATATTTTTGTGTCTTAAAAATTAATATAAGTTTATACAAAAAATCTCAGAATTTTTAAATTGATTTTGCTATTTTTAATAAAATGGAGAAAGAAATACAAAATGAATGAAATAAAAATTAAAGAAAAGGAAAAGTAATCACATCCAACGCATCAGATTCAAAGTTGGGAGGAAGCTATTGACTTGGCGCGTGAATCAAGGGTCAGGATCATCTCTGGCTTAAATCAGGTTTTATGAATTAATTAAATGGGATTAATTAAGTTAATGGAGATTAGGGCAAAATGGATGCATCTGGGCCGTTCACAAGCGCGCGGGAAGCAGCATCTAAGGGACAGGATTTAAAGTTACGTAATTAATCAGGCTTAACCCTAATCACCCTCAGGCGACCGGAGATGAGCTTCGGTCGTCTTCTCCGGCAGGGTCAAAACCCTAGCTTCTTCTACAGACTACCCCCAGTCAAATTAAATGCCCAGAAACCTTCCCCTCCTCAAACTAAACCTAAAACCATCCCTAAAAACCATTTATCCACCATGAACAAAGAAGAACAAGCTCAAACTCAAACACGGGCAATATTTCAGAGAAGCATAAAATGATCATTCCTTCACTATTTTCAATTCTAAGGACATCATCATGATCAGCACAACACACACTTCCATTTTATAGCAAGAAAAGCAAGCTCTGTGAAAAAGAGTTCTTGGCCATACCTGAGCTGGAAAGCTTCAATGGTGAGCTTCCAGAGTCTCCCACTAGTGCAAATGAACTTCTTTGACCCTCTTGAACTCAATGAGATGCTTCAGAGTTCTTGTGGATGGCTGATTTGAGAAGAAGTGTTCTGGTGCAGCAGATTCCACAGTCAGGATTTGTGAGGTTTCAAGCTACTTCAATGGTGGATTTTGGTCCTCTTGAGTGTGTATGATTGATTGGTGAAGAGAAATTGGATGTTTGATGGCTGGAAAATGAGATTCGAAGAAGAGGAGTTCTTGACAGATTTTTGTGAAGGCTGTGTTCTCTCTTGTTTCAATGACCAATGCTTTGCTATAACACTCCCAAGATGTATGAGTAGCCTGTGGAGCAGGTCAGTAGAGGTGGCTGCTTACTGTTCCAAGAGTATGGGGGTTTTGGCCAAAAAGTCAAGGTGATTGGTACTTGCAGCATGGGCTATGGCAGCAGCTGTCTAAGGGCTTGTCTTGCTTCAGCTTGAGTCAAGGATGACCCTTAGATTGCTTGTGAATGTCTGCAGCATGTGGATCATGAGCTATGCTAGATCTTGCAACTTGCCCACTTGTGTTTTCTTGTGATTTTGTGCTATGTACATGAGATGATTCTTGCTGAATTTTGATGTATGGAACTTCATTTAGTCATGGCAATGCATAGAAACCAAATGGTGATCACACAATTCATGGGAGGATGATTTTGCCAAGAATCCCTCTTTGTACCTTTATGAAAAATGACTTAAGGATCTTTGAAAATCAAAGCACAAAAATGAAAAATCCCTTGGGCCAATTCTGATTTTAGGTCATGTGTGATGTTTGTGATGAAGTTTAGAAGTCATTTTGAGGTCAATAGAATGCTTGGCATGAGAAAAATGCAAGTTTTCCATTTGGTGCATAACTTGAAATTTAGTGATTTTTGCCAACTTTGATGAGCCATAACTTTTGATCCAAAATGAATTAGGTCATGTTCTTGTACTTTTTGAAAAGGGAAAGATCTATTCTACAACTTTCATGACCAAAGTTTTTCCATTTGAAGCTTTCTTGAATAAAAAAGTAAGGGTTGAAAAAGTTGCATAAAATGACATTTTCATTAAAAGTCAAACTTGCCCAAAAGTCATCTTTGCAAAAGACTTGAAATCCTTCAATTTTGTGAACTTCCAACCTCTTATATGATCAAATAAAGATCATACACAATCAAAATGATGAAGAACACCCTTTGGTTGGGTCATTGGGGGTCTCAGATGCCCTGATTTTACACTGACTTGCTTGAAAAGTCAACTCTTGATCAGATGACTTTCCCATTGAATTTCTTCATGAAAATTGATATGCATACTCCCTATACCATATAGAGACCAATAGAAACAAGAATGACCAAAAAATTTGGAGTTATGGCCTTTGAAACCAAAACCCTAATTCTAGGTCATCTGTGCAGTCAAGCCTGGCTCTGCTTCCATACCATCCTCAGTTCTGGTGATTCTTTGGCATTCTTGACTTTGAGAGGACATAATATGATACTTGAACACACATGGACCCCTTTGAAGTGATTGATGACCTCTGGAGTGGCTCAAGAAGCTCTTGGATTGCTCAGATCACAAACCCTAGATGCAGATGACTTGGAATCCATGCAGTGAATCAAAAATGTAATGTGAGATGGTATGATTGAGTTTATGCATATGAAATGATCACAAGCCATGGTGTGAATGGGTGAGGGAAAATTTGGGGTGCTTACAGCTGCCATCATTGATGATGATGAAGATGAAGAAGTTGATGACTTCGTTACACATGGAAAAATTTGCCAGAATTGGATTGCTGTTGATGTTCCTTTTATCGTTCATTCTTCAAAGTAATTGTTTTTATTTTCTTTCAAAAATCCTTTCACTCTGCCCAAGGTGAAAGTGATGTTTGTCGGGCTTTGTTTCAAATTTTATCATCATCAATAAAATGTCATTTTGTTATTTCCATATGTGTTTTTCATTTTTGCTTTATTCTGAAAAATGGTAACATAAAAAACCAAAAAATATAATAATTGTGTATCTGCATATTGTTTGCACTTTTGTTCATATTCTAAAATAAAAATAAAATCATTGTGCAGATTGATTGATAAACCCATTGAAAACAATGATCCTATGCCATCTCCCAACTTTGAATTCCCTGTGTTTGAAGCTGAGGAAGAGGATGATGAAGAGATTCCAGATGAAATTTCTCGGTTGCTTGAGCACGAGGAGAAGATTATTCAGCCTCATGGAGAGTCTATAGAGATGGTCAACTTGGGTTCTGAAGATGAAAAAAAAGAAGTCAAAGTTGGAGCATTGCTTGATCCTGATGTTAAGAAGAGGATTATAGAGCTTCTCAGAGAATATGTTGATGTATTTGCTTGGTCTTATCAAGACATGCCAGGTCTCGATACTGATATTGTGGAGCATAGATTGCCGCTGAAGCCTGAATGTCCACCTGTAAAGCAGAAGCTTAGAAGAACTCATCCAGACATGGAGTAAAAATCAAAGAGGAGGTTCAAAAGCAGATTGATGCAGGTTTTCTTGTGACGTCAACTTATCCTGAATGGGTGGCCAATATTGTTCCTGTTCCGAAGAAAGACGGAAAAGTCCGAATGTGCGTAGATTACAGAGATCTGAACAAAGCCAGTCCGAAAGATGATTTTCCATTGCCACACATTGATATGTTAGTAGATAATACGGCTAAGTTTGATGTGTTCTCTTTTATGGACGGATTTTCCGGTTATAATCAAATAAAGATGGCACCCGAAGACATGGAAAAGACCACACTTATTACACCATGGGGAACATTCTGTTACAGAGTGATGCCCTTTGGATTGAAGAATGCTAGTGCGACGTATCAAAGAGCTATGACAACACTTTTCCATGATATGATGCATAAAGAAATAGAAGTATATGTTGATGACATGATCGCAAAATCGAAGACTGAAGAGGATCATGTTGAACATTTGCTGAAGTTGTTTCAGAGGTTAAGGAAGTATAAGCTTCGTTTGAATCCGAACAAGTGCACATTTGGTGTACGTTCTGGAAAGTTGCTAGGTTTCATTGTCAGCAAAAGAGGTATTAAAGTTGATCCCGATAAAGTGAAAGCCATTCAGGAAATGCCTGCTCCAAGAACTGAAAAGCAAGTCAGAGGATTCTTGGGCCGATTGAATTATATTTCGAGGTTTATTTCTCACATGACTGCCACATGTGCTCCGATCTTCAAGCTACTTCGAAAAGATAAAGGTTGTGTCTGGACAGATGATTGTCAAAAGGCGTTTGAAAGTATTAAAGAATATCTGCTTGAACCTCCTATCTTGTCTCCTCCGGTGGAAGGTAGACCGATGATCATGTACTTGACTGTGTTGGAAGATTCCATGGGTTGTGTGCTTGGTCAGCAAGATGAAAATGGAAGAAAAGAACATGCAATTTACTACTTGAGTAAGAAATTCACTGATTATGAGTCTCGGTATTCCATGCTTGAAAAAACGTGTTGTGCCTTAGCTTGGGCTGCAAAGCGTCTTCGCCAGTATATGCTGAATCATACAACTTAGTTGATCTCTAAAATGGATCCAATCAAGTATATCTTTGAAAAGCCTGCTTTGACTGGGAGGATTGCTCGTTGGCAAATGTTATTATCTGAATATGATATCGAGTACTGAACTCAAAAAGCTATAAAAAGTAGTATCTTGGCTGACTATTTGGCACATCAACCGATTGATGCTTACCAACCTATCAAGTTTGACTTTTCAGATGAAGATGTGATGTTCTTGAAACTAAAAGATTGTGATGAACCTTTGATTGAGGAAGGGCCGGAGCCTGGATCTCGATGGGGTTTAGTTTTTGATGGTGCCGTGAATGCACGCGGAAGAGGAATTGGGGCAATGATTATTACTCCCCATGGTTCACATATTCCTTTTGCCGCAAGATTGACTTTTCCTTGTACCAACAATGAAGCTGAGTATGAAGCCTGCATTATGGGTCTTGAAGAAGCTATTGATCTAAGGATTAAACATCTTGATGTGTATGGAGATTCTGCCTTGGTAATTAATCAGATTCAGGGCACGTGGGTAACTCATCAACCCCACTTAATCCCCTACAGAGATTATGCCAGGAAGATATCAACTTTCTTTACCAAAGTTGAGTTTCATTATATTCCTCGTGATGAGAATCAGATGGCAGATGCTTTAGCAACCATAGCTTCTATGATAAAAGTGCACCAGTGGAATGATGTTCCCATGATCAGTGTGAATCGACTTGAAAGACCAGCTCATGTGTTTGCAGTTGAAGAGGTCCATGACGACAAGCCTTGGTATCACGATATTAAATGTTTTCTCCAGAGTCAAGAATACCCGCTTGGGGCATCTGATAAAGATAAGAGGACGTTGAGGAGATTGGCAGGCAATTTCTTCTTGAATGGAAATTTGCTTTACAAAAGAAATTTTGACATGGTCTTGCTCAGATGCGTGGATAGACACGAAGCAGACATGTTGATGAAAGAAATTCATGAAGGATCCTTTGGCACTCATGCCAATGGACATGCAATGGCTAAAAAGATGTTGAGAGCAGGTTACTATTGGTTGACAATGGAATCTGATTGTTGCAGATATGTGAAAAAATGCCATAAGTGTCAGGTGTACGCTGATAAGATTCACGTGCCACCAGCTTATCTCAATGTGATTTCTTCCCCATGGCCTTTCTCCATGTGGGGAATTGATATGATTGGTATGATTGAACCCAAGGCTTCGAATGGACATCGTTTTATTCTTGTGGCAATTGATTACTTCACCAAGTGGGTGGAAGCGGCATCGTATGTTAATGTGACCAGGCAAGTTGTGGTTCGGTTTATCAAGAATAATCTTATCTGCAGATATGGTGTTCCGAATAGAATCATTACTGATAATGGTTCGAACTTGAATAATAAGATGATGAAAGAGCTTTGTGAAGATTTCAAGATTCAACACCATAATTCTTCTCCTTATAGACCGAAGATGAATGGGGCTGTTGAAGCTGCGAATAAGAATATTAAGAAGATCATTCAGAAGATGGTTGTGACGTACAAGGACTGGCATGAGATGCTCCCTTTTGCTTTGCATGGGTATCGTACATCTGTCCGCACTTCAATAGGGGCAACCCCTTTCTCACTTGTTTATGGTATGGAAGCAGTGCTCCCCGTCGAAGTCGAGATCCCATCAATGAGAGTTCTGATGGAAGCCAAGTTGACTGAGGCTGAATGGTGTCAAAGTAGATTTGATCAGTTGAATTTGATTGAAGAAAAGAGAATTACAGCTTTGTGTCATGGTCGGTTGTACCAACAAAGAATGAAGAAAGCTTTTGATAAGAAGGTCAAACCTCGTGTATTCAGAGAAGGCGACCTCGTGCTCAAAAAGATTCAGTCTTTCCTTAAAGATTCTCGGGGCAAGTGGACTCCGAACTATGATGGCCCATATGTTGTTAAGAAAGTCTTCTCTGGCGGTTCATTAATTCTTGCAACTATGGATGGTGAGGAGATCACTCGCCCTGTGAATGCGGATGCAGTCAAGAAATACTTCGCCTAAAAAATAAAAGAACATCTCGCTAAGTTGAAAACCCGAAAGGGCGGCTTAGGCAAAAATGAGCGTCTCGGTGGATTGAAAACCCGAAAGGGCGGTCCAGGCAAAAATTAGAGACAAAAACAGAAATAATTATCCCGGTAGATTGAAAACCCGAAAGGGCAATCTAGGCAAAAGTTAGGGATCATGGCAAGTAACTGCGTCGACAGACTGAATCACTTGTAGCAACCGAGGATTTCAGATTCTATCATTCAGAAGAATTATTCATCAAAGATTCTTATTCACCCATCCTTGACTGAAGTTTCGGACACAGTGGAGTTCAAAGTTGATAGGGAGAATAGTGATCATTGTATCTCAATGTAGCCCTTTTCCATGTATTTACCATTTTTCAAACTTGTAATGATCCATGGAGTCATGCCATTTGCTGATTACCATTCTATAAATGAATTTGAGCTTTTATCCAATTGTTTGCAATTCTTTATATTGTTTCTGTTTACAAAATTTCAATTTATTGTTGATGATGATTTTTGAAACAAATTTAATAAATTTAATCTTTGAAGATTTTAAAAACATTTTCTTTTGATATATGAACAAAAAAAGGATGTTGATAGTGATTCCAAGAATGGTAAAGTCTGGATATGTGTAACTTGTCTCTCCCAAAGCAGGGTTTGATTCGGTGGTGTCCATGTGAAGTTCCTGATTAGTCTTGACCGATGGATGTTAATGATGTTTTGTTCCCCAACCATGATGTTGAACAGAGATTGTATGTATTCCCCAGAAGAGTTGTTGGAAGGGATGTTCTTGAGAATCCCTAGCTGAGTTTTGATCTCTTCCTCAGCAAGTTATCTTTAAATTGAGAAACATTGGGAATCCCCAGTTGAGCTCTTGTTCCTCAGTTTGATTTGTTTGCATCCTTGAATATAGAAATATTGATATACCAGTCAGTTTAGAGGTTTTCTTTTACCCTATGTTGGGTACTGATTTAAAATCCCTCGTAACTGTATTTTGGCTATGATGTTAACTTCTGATATCCCCATATGGATCCCCAGTAGGACTGCATGTGTTGATTTCCAGCAGGTTCCTATGTGATTTTTAGCAGGTCTCGCACTCTATCCCCAAGTGGAGCAGGAGTTGTATGACAGTTATTCCTCGTGAGGATTGATTTTTATCAAGAAAATTTCCATCCTCAGCAGATTATTACCTTTTCCTCAGCAGGATGATATTCCTAGCAGATGCTGTTTCTTCATAATTTGAGCCTTGTAGTAGGATTTTATTCCTTTGATGGCTTGTGATTTTCCCCTGCAGATTTCAAGTTGAATCTCCATCATGTTTCCCTGCATTGTTGCCTTGGGATTAGCCGAGTATCTGGTTGTTGTGGTGTTTATGTCACCCGTTTCTTATCTTTATGTCTGTTTTGTCAGCATATTCATAAGCATATTCATACGCATAAGCATAGCATGGTTTGCTTGCATTCTTGCGTTTATCATTGTTATCTGCTCTTTGGTGTGAATTTTCCCCACAGAGTGTGTGTGTCGTATTCCTCTCAAGTTTAGAGTGTCGACCCTTTAAGCAGAAAGAGTTAATCCTTTCTAATTCCCCACTGAGTTCGTTTCTCATGGATGATGTTGATTCAGTTTCCTCCCCAATTTATTATCAGGATGGAATTTTCCCCAGTTGAGATATTTCCTCCTCGGGATCAGTTTTGTTTGACCATTTCTTTCCAATTTATTCTTGGATTGAACTTTGGTCCCCTTTTGTGGGTATTATTACTTTGGAACTAAGCTATCAGTAATCGATAGTGGGTAATATTACCAGATTTGATCAAGTTCTTTTACTTGTGCTCCTACCCAGTAAATCCGGTAGTCGAGATTTATTCCTCTTACCCAGTAAAAAGGTAATAGAGTTTGTTTTCATTTGCTTAAACTCCTACCCAGTAAATCAGGTAGTCGAGAATTGTTCTACCCAGTAAATCCGGTAGTCAAGTTATTTTCCTCTTACCTAGTAAAAAGGTGATATAATCAGATATTTTCATATTACCCAGTAAAAAGGTAATTTGATTGAGTTTCTACCCAGTAAATCCGGTAGCCGATATTTCTTTTTCTTACCCAGTAAAAAGGTAATTTGATTGAGTTTCTACCCAGTAAATTCGGTAGCCGATATTTCTTTTTCTTACCCAGTAAAAAGGTAATTTGATTGAGTTTCTACCCAGTAAATCCGGTAGCCGATATTTTTTCTTCTTACCCAGTAAAAAGGTAATGGAAGCTGTTTCCCTTCGATTGAGCTCCTACCCAGTAAATCAGGTAGTTGAGAATTTTGTTCTACCCAGTAAAAAGGTAGTTGAGGTTATCCCTCCGTATTTCGCTCCTATCCAGTAAATCGATAGTCGAGTTTCTTTATACCCAGTAAAAAGGTGGTGAAGGTTATTCCTTTTATTTCACTCCTATCCAGTAAATCGATAGTCGAGTCTTTTATTATTTTCTACCCAGTAAATCAGGTAGTTGAGAGTTTCTTGCCCAGTAAAAAGGTAGTTGAGGTTATCCCTCCGAATTTTGCTCCTATCCAGTAAATCGATAGTCGAGTCTGTTATTTCCTACCCAGTAAACAGGTAGTTGATGATTTCTTTTCCAACTCAGTATTTCTCCATTCTTGGATTCAAATACTTTGTTTGATTGTTAGTTCCTGGCAGGGTGTGTTTCTTTCCCTGGTTGAATCTGATACCTTGATTATATCATATCTTTTCCCAAGTGGAGTCTGTTATCCAGTGATTTATTTTCCTGGTAACTCTTTGGTTGTCTGTTGTTTCCCCAGCGGGATTTTCTTCTGTGTCCCAAGTTTTGCTTTTCTCTGGTGGTCATATTTTCCCCACAGAGATCTTGGGTTTGCATATCATATTCATATCATATCATTTGTTCTCTTAGGACAAAAATTGGGTTTTCTGTATTTAAGTCTCTCCCATCTTGTAGAGACGAAGATGTCAATCTTCATATCTCCGGATTGAAGAAACTTAAATAGGGGCAGCTGTAACACCCTAATTTTTGCCCTAAGTTTCTTCGCATTTCATCTGCATTTTGCATACAAACAAGATCGCACTGGTTTCGAGTTTCTTCTCAGATGTGGGTCTATGCTTCGCAGGGGATCACCATTATTTTTATTTCTTTATATTTGTTTATATTTACTGATCACTAACCAAAATACCAAAAAATATATTGCAATGTTCTTCTTCTTCTCTGTATTGCAGGTTTTCAAAGATAAAACAGTAATTTCATTCAGATGCGTTTGTTCAGTCACAATTCGATTTCAAGTGGATGTTTGACCTAATATTGGTCAAACTATCAGATAAATTGTGTTGACTGCAAGTTGTGTGTGCCAAGGGTTCATTCCTCAGACGATGCACTTTCAAAGAGCAAGTTGGTTTGTGTGACTGTGTTTTTTGTGCGAAGTGTTGGTTTGTTCATCAGTTTATCAGCAGTTCATTTGAGGATTTATTTTCCTCAGTGATGGATTCAAATAATCAGGCAATTTTCGGATGACAGTTGGCTTAAGTTGCGAAATATTCAGTTGGCTCTGTGATTGGCTGTATTCATTCCATCAGAGGCTTGTGAAAGAAAAAAATCAGGATTTGTTGTGGGCTTGAAAACCAAATTCTATCCATTACCCATTTCTCGATTAAACCATTTTTTTTATCCAACATTTTCAATAAACCATTTTTTCTTCTAATTCGATTATCCGATTACCCATTTCTAGTTTTTTTTAACCATTACCCATTATTATTCAACAACCACTTTTTCCATTTTTTTCAATTATCCGTTCTTTTAGTTTAATCATCCAAATCATTATTCCAACAATTGCCCATTTTTTTATTTTTATATCCCATTTCTAGATCCATTATTTTTTTTCTATTTTTATCAAAACATTTTTAATAGGCTCATTATCTTGTTACAACTTATCAAAAAAATCATTATCAAAAAAGAAAGCCAAGTTAGAAAAAATGCAAGAAAGCCCATTTTATATTTTAAGTTTTTTTTACAACAAAAAATAAATAACAAAAGTCAAGCCTCATATTACAAGCCCAAATGCAGCTGTACCAAACACAATTCACGCCAGCTATCAAAACAAAAGCAACAACAAGCCAATTTTCCAAACCATCATTTCCCACAAGATGGCCCACTTGCCATCACAAGCCTCAACATGACTTCACGCATCCCTCAAGCACTCTCAGCTGCAGCTAGCGCAATCCAGCCAGCTCCTCACAGCAAAACACAAACAACATCCCGCGCCTAGCCAAAACACACCATCAGCCGCCCAAAGTACAAGCAAAACAACCTTCACACTTCCTCACAAAATCCCACGTGACATACGCCAGCATTTACACATGAAGCCAAACAACAAGCCATCCTGCATCACACTTCGCCCAGCTCACAGCAAAAACAATAACAAGCGTATCCCGCAGGCCCACACAACCAGCTCAAGCCAAGACCTCTTCACGCATTTCACACCTGAAAAAGCAAAAATCAAAACGCACAACAGCTAGCCATAAAACGCAAGAACACGCAAACATCATCAACCAAAACGCACGTCACAAACTCAGCATCGAAACGCAAATTATCCCAACCTGAAACGCAAGCTGACACGCAGAATTCGTGACTTCCGAAACGAGGCAAATATCTCCCAAAACGGCATCCGAATTTCATCACCTTCCATCTATAAATAAGAACCTCACTTCTCATCAAATCGAAGCTTAGAAAGCCTCTCAAATCCCTCTCAAAATTTCTCTCCAATTTTTCAATCCATCCCTTCAATCAAACTTCAAAATCCCTAAATACATCTCTGTTCCCAAATCTCTTTAAAACCTAAGCCAAGTTGAAAGAGTGGAAGGAAAGAAACCGAAGTGAAGAGGAAGACGCGTGCGAGAGGAGAAGAGAGAAGAGAAATCGCGTGAAAGCAAAGAGGAAGTGTTCGGTGGATTCGTGTTGTGAAATTTCTTGAAGGTGAGCTTGGAGTGCCGTTGTTTTGTGTCGATTTGCCGCCGCTGAGTTATTGCTTCTGCCCTGTTTCTCTGTTGATTTTCGCATTGAGGAAGAAGAGTCTTTGGCTCTGTTTTAACTTTTTTTTATTTTTTATTTATTTGTTTATTCTGATTTTGTTGAAGAGTGTTGGTGAGTTGGTTTCTGGGCTTGGATCCTGGATGATCCATTGTAATATCCACCACCCACCCGCGGTTTACTCACTCCCTCACCTTTCTTCTTTTATTTTTTACTTAATTTATTTCTTTTTTTTCTTCAATTGATTTTATATTAGTTTTTTTTATAGATTTCTTATAAAACTATATTTTAGAAAGAGTTTTTAAATAATGTTTTTAGAAAGATTTTAAGAAATGTTTAGAAACAATTTAAAAAAATCATTTTAGACATTATCTTTTAGAAAAGAATTTTTAGTGAGATATTTAGAAAATGATTAAAAAAATATTTTGAATTCTTTTATGGATCTAATTTTGGATCCATTTTCTTCATTTTTTTTTTATTTTTTTTTCTTTTGGTCGATGACAATCTCCGATTCGAGATTGTTGATTTCCGATTAAGTTTAACCTTCATTATTCCAAATCTATGGATGAATGATCATTTGGATCATTCTCCATACTTTGAGATCGTGATAGGTTGCTTTTCGATGAAATTCAACGAAAACCTCGATTAAGATTAGACTTTCCTTTTTCTTTTAGTGTGGCATGTTTTCGGAGAACGATTCATTATATCGTTTCTCTAACATGTATTAACACGAATATTTTCCACTTTAATTAGTGGTGGCCGGCCTCATTTGTAGGGTAATTACTTCGTAAATTACTCGGCGATTGCTTAACATAGACCTAAAGTTGTCCCGATTCGAATTAAGATCCACTTGGATCCGGTTGCCTCGATTTTATTATTCCTTGTTGTGGTTGTGCTTGATTAAGTTCATCATACCACTTATATTGTAAATATTATAATAATGTGAATATAATTGTTTAAATTTAATCTCTCGCACCTTATCCTTTTATTTTAATCTCTTGCTCCCTTATCTCCTTATTATATTTTGTCATATTATATCATATATCGTTTGTTTATATTCATATTGTGCTTGTTTTTATTTTGTCCATTTGGATATTAAAACACTTAATAAAGGATTAAACTCTTAAAAAACTTGTGACCTCTAATTGTGGACTATGGTTACTATCCCTTTGCTTTTGGAGAATGGACTTAGACCTTAAGATCTTCCCCCTTGCTCAAGTTGGAGTGGATTAGAAACCTCGACCTCAAGTTACTTCATTAACCTTTGAAGAGGAAATTCCGATCTTTGAAGAATTGTACATATTGGTTTGGTAAATTCTTTCCTTAGCTTTTAATTCAAGCATTAGGACTAGTCTCTTCATCTCTTCCCCATTCTTTAATTTTCAAAACATCTCCCTATTTCAAAAACCTTCTTGTTTTTTAAACTTCAAACACTTTCATAAATAAACCTTGACTTCGGTCAAGCGATTTTTAAACTTTTCACTTTATTTTCTTAATCAATGTTAATTCATGTAAATATATCAAAACCATTTTCTTACATACTTTAAAAAATGCAAACCCACTCAATTGTTTTTGTGCTTTGTGCACCTTTTCTTTTTCACATGTTTAGATATGATTCATCTTTTCTAGCGGAATTATTCGCTAAAGGATGACGACTTATCTCTACATTCTAAAATCAATTCAACCCATTTATTCTTTTTTCAAACTTTGTACCACGAACTACGAGGTTTTGATCTCGCATTTCACTTTGTGGGTACGTAGGCATAAGGCGTTAAAACCTTATCAAACACAAAATCCTTAAAAACATATTCTTCCCCTCATCTCTTCCATCATTTTAAACAAACCAATTTCAGACCAAAAAGCAATAAGTATTTCAAAGGGCTCCCGTGGAGTACCACGGATGAGTCGGGTGCCTAAAACCTTCCCGGTTCATAACCAATCCCCTTACCCAATCTCTGTTTATTTCTTTTAGCTTTTGCTTTTAGAATCCTAGGTTTTTATTCGTTCTTTTACCTTTTTCCATTCGGAAATAAAGAAAGGCACGGTGGCGACTCTGTGTTAATCGAGTTAAGTTAATCAATAGCTTACACTCACGATTTTACCGCTACAATAACCAAATCAAAATGGATCCAGAGGACATGGAGAAGACCATTTTCATTATGCCGTGGGGAACTTTTTGCTACAAAGTAATGCCATTCGGACTCAAAAATGCCGGAGCAACATATCAACGTGCGATGGTAACTCTCTTTCATGATATGATTCATAAAGAGATTGAAGTGTACGTCGATGATATGATTGCAAAATCCCAAACAGAGGAAGAACACATTGTTAATCTGCAAAAATTGTTTGTACGATTAAGAGATTTCAAGCTCAGACTTAACTCGAATAAGTGCACCTTTGGGGTTCGATCCAGAAAGTTGCTAGGATTCATTGTGAGCCAGAAGGGGATTGAGGTTGATCCTGACAAAGTCAGGGCCATTCAGAGCATGCATGCGCCAAGAACTGAAAAAGGAAGTCAGAGGTTTCCTTGGAAGGTTGAACTACATTGCCAGATTTATTTCGCATCTCACTGCTACCTGCAAACCGATCTTCAAGATCTTAAGAAAGGATCAAGCAATTGAATGGGATAATGAGTGCCAAACAACTTTCGATAGAGTTAAAGAATATTTGCAAAAGCCACCAATCTTGGTGCCTCCCGTTCCGGGAAGACCTCTCATCATGTATATGACAGTTCTTGACGAATCCATGGGCTGTGTGATGGGGCAGCAAGATGAGACTGGCAAGAAGGAGCATGCCATTTACTACTTGAGCAAGAAGTTCAACGATTGTGAAACAACGTATTCAGCACTTAAGAAGACTTGTTGTGCTCTTGCATGGGCTGCCAAGCGTCTCCGACAATATATGTTGACCCATACAACATACTTGATTTCCAAGATGGATCCTCTTAAATATATATTTGAGAAACCAGCTCTCACTGGTAGGATTGCCCGATGGCAAATGCTTTTTTCCGAGTACGATGTTCAATATGTCACTCAAAAGGCTATCAAAGGCAGCATACTAGCAGATCATCTTGCTCACCAGCCTGTGGAAGATTACCAACCTTTGAAGTTTGACTTTCCAGACGAGGATATCATGTTAATTAAAGACTATGAAGAGCCTGGACCTGACGAAGGGCCTGAACCAGGAGAGCGATGGACTCTCATGTTCGATGGTGCGGCCAATGATCGAGGTTGTGGAATTGGGGCAGTACTGACATCTCCTAAGGACTTCCATGTACCTTTTACGGCTAAGCTTTGTTTTCCGTGTACAAACAATGTGGCTGAATATGAAATATGCATTATGGGACTAGAGGAAGCCATTAATCTGAGGATTAAAACACTCGATGTATATGGTGACTGTTGCACCTCAAAATTTGCCCTCACAATACAAGACTTTGTGTTCTAAGAAGGTTCACAAGGTTCACAAGTTTCCCAACACTTACAAGGCCTTTCATGAGGTTCATGAAGTCTACAAGTTACTTTATGAAGGTTCACAAGGTTCACAAGTCCCACAATGCTTTCAATACCTTTCATGAGGTTCATGAAGTCTACAAGTCACTTCTTGAAGGTTCACAAGGTTCACAAGTTTCTCAACATGTACAAGACCTTTCATGAGGTTCATGAAATCTACAAAGCCACTTCATGAGGTTCACAAGGTTCACAAGCTTCACAATACCTCCCATGAGATTCACAAGACATTTTATGATGGTTCACAAGGTTCACAAAGTTCACAATTGGTCAGAAGAGTTGACAATTCCCTCAGACAATGCACCTCCTAAGCAGTGCATCCAAAACTAGGGTGTTGACTTTAACCAGGCTAAATGGACTTCCAAGACTTCAAGTGAGCTTCATAACATCTTATATGTGTTCAATAATCCCCATGACAAGTTTCAAGACTTTTCTCAAAAGTTTGCTCAGTCAGATGATCAGATAAGTCAAAATCAGTCAATGCAGTTAAAAAGTCAAACTGAGGTCAACTGTGGTCAAATCAAAGTCAAACTTCATGATTTTTTGCCAACATCAAGTATATGAAGTAAAATTCATCATTTGATCAAGGGTTGATCATGATTCATCAAGGAGATTCCAGATCATCAATAATCAGGAGTTTCTAAATTAGGGTTTCCTTAGTAAAAGTCAACTGAACTTTGACCAGCCATAACTTTCACATACTTCATCACCAAGTCTCCATCCAAATCTCATTTTAAAGGAAATTGAATTCTCTACAACTTTGATGTTGCAAGTTAAGCCCAAAAATGCTTCATTTGAAAGATATGAGCTAAGACATTATAGGTCATTTCAAAAGTCAACAAAAAGTCAACAACTTCAAAAGGGCATAACTTGAGATTGGTAAATGATATGGACCTGAAACCAATGGGGTTGTTTAGAGGACTCTTCAAGCTTTCCAAAATGTCCAAGAACACCCTCATACCTTTAAAATTGAGGGAGATGTGCCCTTGCAAAGTTGGGGAATTTTGTGATGGTTTATGTTGAAAATGGAGGCCTAAAAGTAATTCTTTCCAAATGGGCTGCCCAAATTGTGATCCAATCCATACACTAGTACTATGCACGACCCAAACCATTGAAAATCTGATTTTTATTATTTTTATTTCTATTTAATTTGATTTAAATCATTAAAAATCATTTTAAATAAAAATAAAATATGAAAATTAAAGATTTTATTTGGATAATGCTTCTAGAAAGTCTTAATTGGTGATTGGAGTTAAGGAGGAAAGAAATCATAAGATTGATACAAGAATAGCAAGTCTTCATGAACAAATATTTGACTTTTACACCATGATCTTTTTCAATCTTTTTTTGGATCAAATCTCCACACAACCAATGAGTTTTTCTGACCTAATTCACTCACATATAAGTATCAAGCATAAGCATAACCCTAGGACACGAATTCCAGCAGCCAAAGGTAAGTTTCAAAACTCAAAAAATCCTCCACAAACTCATATTCGGATTTGGAGATTCAAGGCTTTAGAAGGTAAACTAAGGACATACACATGTTCTCTGATCATCCATGAAGCGAAATCCTCAATCATATGCATCCCATGTGTACCATATTGGCCAACCCGAGCTTGCTTTAACCTTGAATAATTTTTTTTCGATTCCAATGATTCACTGCATATTATTGAAATTTGTTTATATAACTTTGTTTGTTGATGATCATAGATGGAATCTGGATAATTTGGTGAAGCTCCATGGCCTAAAACGAAATTCACCATAGTTAGGGTATTAACCAAGAATTGGGGTTTCGTGATTTACAAAATATAAATGACTTCTAAGATCATGGCTTGACTTGAATGGACCTCTGGAATATGTTTATGCTTTCAATTTTGTGAAATTGTACATTTTTGTTGCCCATTGTGTTTCGTAGGTTTTGCTGGGGTTCGTTTTTCGCAGGTAATCTCCCAGCAATTATCGCAGGAAAATTCGCATGTCTCAAGGAAGAAGAAGATCAATTCCCGCGCGTTGTAAAATTCAAATATTATGGAAAATATTTTGTGTATTATTGTTGGTATGTTTATCACACGCGCGTGTGTGCCCTAGTGGTAAGCTTGATATGCGTATGTTGTAAAGACCTTGGTTCGATACTGGGCTGGTGCATTGTTTTTTTTGTTATTTTTCAGGTTAAAAGCAAACATAATATATTATGGTTTCTTGCCATTATATAATCAGATGGGCTCTTCCAGCCAGGCGGTAACGTATGCATGCTTGTCACTAAAAGGTCCTGGGTACGATTCCCACCCCAGGCCTTTTTATTTCTTTTATTTTTCCAGAATTTTCAAGTTTAAGGCACAAAACCAAGGGAGACTCATTGTTATTGCATTGATGGTGCGCAGCTCAGTTGGTCACTCTCTTCACTATCCAGGTTAGGGACCTGGGTTCAAATCCCAGGTCCAGTTTTTTTTGATTTTTTCTTATTTTCTTTTATACTTATTATTTCCTATATTATATTATGAACTATCTTTTAAATTAAAAAAAAATGCAAATATTATTTTCTTTTAAATTATGAGGTATATATGTTTTGTTTTAAAATTCTAAAAAAAAATGATTGTTATTATTATATATTTATAAAATGTATATAAGTACCATTTAATTAGTTTTTTTGTATATTATAAATTAGAAAAACCCTAAATATTTTTCTAATAAAACCCTAATCTTGTAAAAAATCATAAAATATTTTCTAATTTTAATTTTGTAAAACCTAATTTTATTTTCTTATCATGTATATAATACTTAATATAAATTTTGTAAATGTAATAATTAGTAGAAATTAAATTTTTTAATATGATTATTTTTTGTAAATATAATTATAATTTATTTTCTCCATATAATATGTAAACTTTTTTTTTATTATTTGTTATATATGTATAATTTTTAATATATGCCTAGAAATAATTTAGTAATTTGTACATAAATTAAAATATTACCATAATTCCTTAATTGTTCAATAGTTTTAAATAAAAATCTCTATTAAAAATTTATCATGTTATTATAATTTTGATTATTTATTATTACTAACTTTTTGCTTATTATAATTTTTGCTAACCTTATTTTTTTTAATTACATTCTTACTAACCATATTATTATTATTTATATCTTATATTTTTTTTATTATTTCTCTAACCATGCTTCTTTTTTTTTTCTAATTATTATTATTTCACTAAATTTAATTATTTATTTCCACTAACCTTGTTTTTTAATTATTATTATCACTAACCCCTATTTATTTATTTATTGTTTATTCATTATTTTTTGCTTATTTATATTTTGCTAATTATTTTTGCTATTTATTTTATTTTGCTTATAATTATGTAATTGCTTCCTTGGTGTAACTTTGTAATTATTTAATTATTTTTGCTATGGCTAGTAATTAGGGAGTGCAAAACATGTATTTTATTTAAAATAAATTAGATCACTTTAATCATAAGATAATTAAATTAAACACTCACACACGTAAGTCGATTTTAATCGCCATCCTAAACTTTCTAAGGTTATCCCTCAAGTTGCCTAAATCATAAGGTCAAGTGGGGTGTATAAAGCAAGTCCCTTTAAAAAGAAAAATCATCAAGTCCCTCATGGTTGCCTTTACGAATCGAGTCCCTTCGGATAATGATGATAGTCCCTTCTATATGCTTATTACACCCCACAGTTGCCTTCATAAAAACGAATGTCCCTCACATGTCCCTAACATCCAAGGTAATGACTACCTACTCCTTAATAGTAGGGATAGTCTTATCAATGAAAGGATAAAGAATAAGAAAGACTTAAAACTTTAGGGTAGGTTCCTCTTATGTACTTGCTCACTTCAAAAACTTTTCAAACTCTACACAATTTCAAACAAATTTTCAAAAAACAAGTTTTTACGCATCCGTACATGGATCATTATTAACTATTCTGAAAATTTTTCTATTCACACACTACACTTTCAAAAACAATGCAAAAGTGAGCTAAGTAACTAAGAGCCCATGGATAACCATGGATGTAAAGGGTGCTAACACCTTCCCTTTACATAACCTACCCCCCGGACCCAAAATATTCTCTTAAGGTCTTTCCTGTTCTTTTATACCCTTTCCTTTTGGATAAAATAAAAGTCGGTGGCGACTCTTGCTATCCGCAACATAACTAAAAGTCAGTTCTCCCACCGTGTTACAGAACTGGCGACTCTGCTGGGGATATAAATTTAAGAGGGGTACCCTTAGGAATTAAGGTCACTTTAAATTGTTTGCCTTGTTTGTTTTATATTACTTGTTGGGATGCTCTTATGTGTGAAAGGTCCTAACCCGGATCTAGTGTACCTTAGGTAAATGGCAATAGACCAAGGAAACTGTACGACGTATATCGATACGGTTGATCTGGTGGCCATAGTTAGTGCGACTTCTTGGTTGGTGCTTATGTTCCTTAAGTCAAGTTGAGGATAATATGAGACTGCCATATGTTGTCAATGCATTAACTAACTTTTAGAACCCTAGTTAACTCATCTTGGCCTTTAGAAAGTAGTGAGGTAACCGGCTTTGGTGCAGACTGAAGTTGGTTGACACTCGATACTACACTCATTGAGATCTTAAACTTGGAGGGTTTTGGTTGGCAAGTAAGTTGCCTACTGAACAACCACCCTTGTGAAGGATCAATGATATTGAGATCCCTTAGAACCTGGTTACTTTTGTAGGACAGGATGAACCATCTAACTTCAGGGGAGGGTACTTACCTTTAAACCTCATGCAAGCCTTTAAACCTAGGGCTATGGTGTGACTTGTTTGTGTGTGCCACATGTTTGTGATTGAGCATAACATCATGACATCATCATGCATCATAAGCATACCATTTTCCCTAACCATTTCAAGGACCAAGGGATTTATCTTTGTTCTTTGTTGCAGGTCATGGCTTCAGCTCGTAGAAACACCATCAGGATCAACTTTGTGGGGATACCTCCCAAGCTTAAAGAGTTGGTTTCTCAGGTGTCTGATCACTCCCGGTTCATCAAGAGACATGGTCACCTATTGGATCTATTCACTTCAGGGTTCAATGAAGACATGATGAGTGTCCTGTTTCAGTTCTTTGATCCTAAGCACCATTGCTTTACATTCCCTGACTATCAGTTGGTTCCTACAATGGAGGAGTTCTCTAAACTTCTGGGTATACCTGTTCTTGATCAGAAACCATTCACAGGCTTGGAAAAAGAGCCTAAACCTGAGGTTATTGCTGCAGCTCTACATCTGAAGAAGTCTGACATTGTTCTAGAAACGAGAAGTGGTGTCAAGGGTGTTCTAGCCAAGGTGTTGATAGAGAAGGCTCAAATGTTCTTGAAGGCCATGAGTCATGATGCTTTTGAGGAGATCTTAGCCTTGCTGATATACGGCTTAGTATTGTTCCCCAATCCAGATCAGTTCATAGATGTTCATGCCATCAACATTTTCCTGAGTCACAATCCAGTGCCTACATTGCTTGGAGATATTCTACACTCTCTTCATACCCGTACTACAAGGGCAAGAGGAACCTTGATGTGTTGCATACCTTTTTTATCTAGGTGGTTTATTTCTCACCTTCCTCGCTCAGTAATGAAGAATGAGCAAGGGTTCAGATGGTCTAAGAGGATTATGTCACTCTCGCATTCAGACATTCATTGGTGCTCCAGATCTATGGAGAATGTCACTATCATTGACCGTTGTGGGGAGTTTCCTAATGTGCCACTTCTAGGCATAAGAGGAGGCATCACCTACAACCCCTCTCTAGCTTTACGACAGTTTGGTTACGCTCGAAGCGATGGTCCACATGACATGTTGATTCAGGGTATTGTGTTTGATTACGACAACGATCTTCAGGGTTACCGTCAGAGATTCATACGAGCTTGGGGAAAGGTAAACAGGGTTGACAGCAAGACACTGGAGCCTAAGTACACTATTCCTATGGAGGCTTATCTCAGATGGGTGCGATCTCGTGCTCAGACACTCATGATGCCATATCCTGCCGTCCTACCAGTTACCATGGAACCTGTTGCTGAAGGAGACACAGCTTACACCATCCTTCACCCAGACATGCCTACTGACATGGAAGACTTACAGAGATCTTGGATCCAACTGAAGGAGCAAAGGGATACTTTCGAGGCTCATTACAAAGCAAGCCAAGCAAGAATCCTAGAGCTAACAAAGCAGCTTCATGAGGAACGAAACCTCAACTCATACCTCAATACAAAGAGGAAACATCCATGGGAGACTTAAAACCCCATCTTTTGTACTTATTTCACTTTCATTTTTGTAAGCCTAAAAGGCAAAACAAAGTTATTACTAATAAAAAGTTACTTTCTTGTTTGTTTAAGCAAATTTAAATCCTGCGGCCCTTGAAAACATTGCATATGCATTCCCATATCATTTCATTGCATCACAGGTTTATAATTGTGCACAGGTTTCTCATCTTCTCGCTGTTTATTTCAGCAATGGCTCTTGAACAATCAGTTAAGGATCTTCAGGCACAGAATGCACAGTTCCAAGAGCTGATCCTGAACCTATCCAAGGGGCAGGATGAATTGAAGACACTGCTGGCCAAGAAGACTAAGAAGACTAGAAGGTCTGCTGGGTTGCTCAACATGGGAAGAAGGTTCAAGGGTCCTGTCAAGACCAAAGAACAGGTTGATGACTATGAATCTGAGGAGTCTGAGAAAGAGGTAGCCAGTCTCCACAACACTATGGGGGATTCTGATTCTGAGGCTAATTACTACCATGAGCCTAATGAAGACAAATTCAAGATGCTGGTGGATAGGATGGATGCTATGGAGTTGCAGAAATCATCTGGGTTGGATTTCGAGGATTTGAGTCTGATATCTGGGGTTGTGATACCCATTGGTTTCAAGGTTCCTACTTTTGTTGTCTATGATGGGGTCTCTTGTCCCAAGCTGCATCTGAGGTCTTATGTCAGAAGGATTCAACCTCACACTGTTGACAAGAAGTTGTGGATCCACTTTTTTCAAGAGAGCTTATCTGGAGCTCAGTTGGAGTGGTATTATCAGTTGGAGAGTGTCAACATCAGAGACTGGAATGATCTTGCTGAAGCTTTCTATAAGCAGTACCAATACAATGCTGACTTAGCCCCCACTCGCATGCAGCTTCAGAGTATGTCTATGGGTGCCAAAGAAAGTTTTAAAGAGTATGCTCAGAAATGGAGAGACTTAGCTGGAAGAGTTCAACCCCCTTTGACTGACAGGGAATTGGTTGATATGTTCATGTGTACGCTGAATGGTCCGTTTTACAGTCATCTCATTGGAAGCTCATCATCTGGCTTCACTGAGTTGATCATGACAGGAGAGCGAGTAGAGAATGGTATAAAGAATGGCAAGATCCAAGTGGGTGCTTCCTCAACAGGTGCTGCAAAGAAGCCTCCCACTGGGAAGAAGGAATCCAATGCTGTTTATGGTCAACCTGATCGTAACAGAAGGCATCAGTCTGTTAGTGCAGTTCATATTTCAAATCCAACTCCTGCAACAACAGAGCAACCTCAAGGCAACCAACAGAGAGCTAGAAGACAGTTCACGAAGATCAATATGTCAATGGCTCGGGCATTGCAACATTTGTTGAAGGCTGAACTTATTACCCTGAGGGAGGCTCCTCAGAATCCCAATGTTACCTCTCCCAAGTACAATCCCAATGCACGATGTGCATATCATTCAAATTGTCCAGGACATGATACTAATAACTGCTGGGTCTTGAAGAACAAATTCAAGACATGATTGATGCTGGAGAAATTGAGTTTGATCCACCAGGTACCCCAAATGTGATTACAGCTCCGATGCCAAATCACGAGAAGACTGTCAATGCCATTGATGAAGACCTACACGTCTATTCAGTTATGGAGTTGACCACACCATTGTCTGTTATCAAAAAGAGGTTAGTACAAGCTGGGATCTTTCTAGGTTGTCGTGAAGATTGTCTGTATTGTACCTATAAGCCGGATAGTTGCTTCATTTTGAGAGATGGCATTCAACGTCTCATGGATAAGTATACTATAGTGTTTGAAAGAAGACCAGCATCTGTAGAAAGTATGGTGGATCATCTGACTCGGGGTAAGAAGATTGAAGAGGTTGACATGGTTGACAAAGTACCGGTAAGAATCACTTCAAAGGGTCCCATTAAAATCACTCATCAGGGCCCAATCAAAATTACTGCTGAAGGTCCCGTGAAAGTTGTTGTTGAAGCCAGAGTAGCTCCTGTGGTCATTACTACTCCTGGTCCTATTCCCTATACATATGATAAAGCTGTGCCTTGGCACTATGGGTCTGATGTTTACATCCATGGTGTTAAGCAGAAGCCTTTACCTGATATGCCTGTTGACATTGATAATATTGCTGGATCTAGTAAGATCACTCGTAGTGGAAGAGTCTTTTCTCCTCCAGTTGCTTCTAAGAGTGCAGTTACTCCTGCTACTACTTCCATCACTGATGCTCGGGGCAAAGGTCCTGTTATTGAGCCTGTATCTACTGATGTGCCAGCTGCTGATGATCTCTCTAAGCAGATGGAAGAAGTGTTGAAAATCATTCGCAAGAGTGATTATGACATTGTTGATCAATTGGGGCATACTCCCTCAAAGATTTCTATGTTGTCCTTGTTGCTGTGTTCTGAGGCTCATGCCAAGTCCTTGATCAAATTTCTGAAGTCTGCTCATGTGCCCAATGCCATTTCTGTTGACCAGTTTGAGAATTGTGTTGCCCACCTGACCTATGATAATGGGTTAGGATTTTCTGATGCCGATTTAACCCCTGCCAAGAGGGATCATAACAGGGCCTTGCATATTTCAATTGAATGCAGGGGCACTACCCTGTCACATGTGCTGATAGACAATGGTTCCTCTCTGAATGTGTTTCCCAAGGAAGTCCTGAATAAGCTGAGTCCTGAAGATGCTGTGTTGAAGCCCAGTAATATTGTGGTAAAGGCTTTTGATGGTTCTAGAAGAGTAGTGCATGGGGAAATTGATCTTCCAATCAAAGTTGGCTCTCAGGTTTTTACTGCTACATTCTATGTGATGGATATTCGTCCTTCGTACTCTTGTCTGCTTGGTCGTCCCTGGATCCATGGGGCAGGTGCCGTGACCTCTACATTACACCAAAAGTTGAGATATCCGGTGAATGGAAAGGTTGTTACTGTCTTTGGAAAGGAAGAATACTTTGTCAGCCATGTAAATACCTTCAAATATCTGAAAGTGGAAGGTGAATACATTGAGACTCCGTGTCAGACATTTGAAGTGGTTCCCTGGGTTGTTAATGATTATGTAGCTCCTCCTGTTGTGAAGAAAGTTCCTGTGGTCACCAGAAAACCGCCAACAATGGCAATGGCCTCCCTCAATGATGCTAGAGCTGTGGTGGATGAAGGTGGTTGTACTATTTGGGGTCAGCTTCCTGATATTCCATACAAGTCTGACAAGTTTGGTTTGGGTTTCACTGCAGAGTCCCAGAAGGCTGTTCGTCGTGCTCGTGCTGCTCGTATCACCAATCAAGGGGTTATCAATGCTGTGGGAGACTTTGATGAAGACTACAACTTGGATGCATGGATTTTTCCTACTGTGGGTGCTGGACTCAATAATTGGAAAGCTGAAGATGTTATCCCTATCTCCTTTAGTCAGGAGTAAATACTATTACTGTGTTGTTGCTTTTAAGTTTGTAATTTCTTGAACAATAAAACTTTCAAGCCATGTGCCTTACCCGGGGCACAATGGTGTGCTTGTTACGGGCTGTCATTTCATTTGCATACTTCATTCAATAAAATCAGTGGACGTTTCGTTTTAGTAAATATTGTGTTCCTTGTCTTTCTTTTCTTTTATTTTTTGCTTTATCAGCTATGTGTTCTTACACACACCCACATCACTAAATGCAGATCCCCATCCACTCTGGATCCTGTTGATAACAGTTCTACTATTGCCAATTACAATTTCGAGAATCCGATCTATCAAACTGAAGACGGAAATGAGGACGATTGTGAAATACCTGTAGAGCTTGCTAGGTTGTTACAACAAGAAGAGAAAGCTATACAGCCACATGAAGAGTCAGTCGAAGTTGTGAATCTGGGAACTGAAGAAAACAGAAAAGAGGTCAAGATAGGGACTGATTTAGAGGACAGTGTCAAGAGCAGGTTGATTCAGATGTTACGTGACTATGTGGAGATCTTTGCTTGGTCTTATGAAGATATGCCAGGGTTGGATACAGACATTGTGGTTCACCGTTTGCCAGTGAAAGAAGATTGTCGTCCAAAGAAGCAGAAGGTTCGTCGTATGCGTCCTGAAATGTCAGAAAAGATCAAGGCAGAGGTAATGAAACAGTTCAACGCAGGGTTCTTAGCAGTGACTTCTTATCCTCAGTGGGTTGCAAATGTGGTACTAGTTCCTAAGAAAGATGGTAAGGTGCGTATGTGTGTGGACTACAGAGATTTGAACAAGGCTAGCCCCAAAGATGACTTTCCACTTCCTCATATTGATATTCTGGTAGACAACACCGCTCAGCATAAGGTATTCTCTTTTATGGATGGTTTCTCTGGTTACAATCAAATCAAGATGGCACCTGAAGATATGGAGAAGACAACATTTGTGACACAGTGGGGCACCTTTTGCTATAAGGTGATGCCATTTGGTTTGAAGAATGCAGGGGCAACATATCAGCGTGCTATGGTGGCTTTGTTTCATGATATAATTCATCATGAGATAGAGGTATATGTGGATGATATGATAGCCAGATCTCAGAATGAAGAGCAACATCTTGATCATCTGCACAAGTTGTTTGAAAGGTTGAAGAAATACAAGTTGAGGTTGAATCCAAACAAGTGTACTTTTGGAGTTAGATCTGGAAAGCTCCTGGGTTTTATTGTCAGTGGAAAAGGTATTGAAGTGGATCCTGCAAAAGTGAAAGCTATACGAGAGATGCCAGCTCCCCGTACTGAGAAGGAGGTTAGAGGTTTCTTGGGACGATTGAACTACATTGCAAGATTTATCTCCCAATTAACTGCCATCTGTGAGCCAATCTTCAAGTTGTTGAAGAAAGATCAGGTGATGGAATGGAATGATGAGTGTCAGACTGCCTTTGATGAAATCAAGAGATATCTGTTAGAACCTCCAATTTTGATGCCACCAGTTGATGGAAGACCCTTGATTATGTACTTAACAGTGTTAGATAATTCAATGGGGTGTGTGTTGGGGCAACATGACGAGTCTGGTCGAAAAGAGCAGGCAATATACTACCTTAGCAAAAAGTTTACCGACTGTGAAACAAGATACTCACTGCTCGAGAAAACTTGCTGCGCTTTGGCATGGGCTGCTCGCCGACTAAGACAGTATATGTTGACCCATACTACCTTGTTGATTTCGAAGATGGATCCAATCAAGTACATATTCGAGAAACCTGCTCTCTCCGGAAGAATTGCAAGATGGCAAATGATCTTGACAGAATATGACATACAGTATACTACTCAGAAAGCCATCAAGGGAAGTGTTGTTGCTGATCATTTGGCTCATCAAGCAGTGGATGATTATCAGTCAATGAGTTTTGAGTTCCCTGATGAAGACATTATGACTGTTACCAAAGAACCTGGACAATATGACGGACCTGAACAAGGATCCCGATGGACTATGGTTTTTGATGGTGCCTCTAATGCACATGGTAATGGTGTGGGTGTTGTAATTAGTTCCCCTGAAGGTTGTCATACCCCGATTACTGCCAGACTTTGTTTCTATTGTACCAATAACATGGCTGAGTATGAGTCCTGTATCATGGGTATTAAAGTTGCTATTGAGATGAAGATTCAGTCCCTTGATGTGTATGGAGATTCAGCCCTGGTAGTGAGTCAGATTAAAGGAGATTGGGATACCAAGCATGATAATCTCATTCCTTACAGAGAGCATGTGTTGTCTTTGATCCCACATTTCAAAGAGATTACCTTTGGACATATTCCACGAAGAGAGAATCAGTTGGCAGATGCTTTGGCCACCATGGCATCTATGTTTGAGATCAGTTGGGATGATGAAGCTCCCAAGATTACTATTGATAGATTTGAAAAGCCTGCATACTGCAATGAGATTGACACTGAAGGGGCAGAGGAGAAGCCTTGGTTCTATGAAGTGAGAAGATATCTTGAAGCTCAGGAATTTCCTGAAGGGGCATCTGTCAAAGATAGGAAGTTTCTGAGGAGGTTCTCTGCTAAGTTCTTTTTGAGTAATGGGATTTTGTACAAGCGCAATCATGATTCAACTTTGCTTCGTTGTGTGGATAAGAAGGAAGCAACAGAGATTATGGAAGATATGCATGATGGGATCTTTGGCACTCATTCTAGTGGTCATACCATGGCAAAGAAGATTTTGAGAGCAGGTTACTATTGGTCTACCATGGAAGCTGATTGCTATCAACACTCCAGAACTTGTCACAAGTGTCAAATTTATGCTGATAAAGTACATGTACCTCCATCACCATTGAATGTGTTGACTGCCCCTTGGCCCTTTGCCATGTGGGGCATTGATATGATTGGTGAGATCAAGCCTACTGCTTCTAATGGGCATCGTTTCATCCTGGTTGCTATTGATTACTTTACGAAGTGGGTAGAGGCAGCTTCATTTGCATCTGTTACCAAGAATGTTGTGGCTCGGTTCATTAAGAATAATCTCATATGTAGGTATGGCATCCCTGAAAGGATTATCACTGACAATGGCTCTAATCTGAACAACACTATGATTACTGATCTCTGCACGCAGTTCAAGATTAAGCATCACAACTCTTCTCCTTATCGTCCAAAGATGAATGGGGCAGTTGAAGCTGCTAATAAGAACATTAAGAAGATTGTACAGAAGATGACTATTACCTACAAGGATTGGCATGAGATGTTACCATTTGCTCTCCATGGTTATCGTACTACAATATGTACTTCAACAGGGGAAACCCCATTCTCCTTAGTCTATGGTATGGAAGCAGTTCTGCCCATTGAAGTTCAGATCCCCTCCTTGAGAATTATGAAGGAGGCAGGCTTGGATGAAGATGAGTGGATTCAGACTCGACTTGACCAGATAAATTTGATTGATGAGAAGAGGTTAGCAGCAGTTTGTCATGGCCAGATGTACCAGAAGCGAATGATCAAAGCTTTTAACAAGAAAGTTAAGCCAAAGGTATATCAGGCTGGTGACTTGGTAATCAAGCGTATCATATTACCACAGGGTGATCCTAGGGGCAAGTGGACTCCAACATATGAAGGACCATTTGTAGTCAAGACAGTGTTCTCAGGAGGTGCCATGATACTGACTACAATGGATGGTGAGGACTTCCCACAGCCTGTAAACGCAGACATAGTTAAAAAATACTACGCATAAAAAGAGACCCGCTAGGTTGACAGGCCTAGGCAAAAATAAGGGCATCCCGGCAAACCAAAAGGGTTTGGGCAAAAATTAGGGATATATATAAAAAGATGTACACCCGGCAAGTCGAAAACCTGAAAAGGCGGCTTGGGCAAAAAAGGGTATCCCGGTGGATTGAAAACCTGAAAGGGCAATCCAGGCAAAAGTTAGGGATTAAAAGCGTATGACTATGTCTCGTTTGGATCACCAATGAAACTGCAACCAGTTGTACTACTTATTCAAGCTCAAACAGATAAAGCTCAATTCAATCGTTTCCGTCTCAACAGCAAGAAGATGAGATACTTGAGTGGCAATAGTAGAATTGAAACTCAATAGGATTGTTTCCCACATAGCTGATCCTCTTTTGTAAAACTTTATGGCAAAATCCTCTTACTAGGGTTTATGTCTCCTTGTACAAACTTACCCGTGTATGAGCCACTTTTTGATATAAATAAATTCCATCTTTTGAATCCAGATTTACTTTTACCCTATTTACATAAGCGAAACGTCCATTGATTGTGTTTGAATGTATGTATGCTTTTGAATATGATTGATGTTTACCAAAAATGCATGTATGCTCTTAATATGATTAATGTTTACCAGAAATGCATGAAAATGCAGTAATAGTATTTACTAAGGACGAACGAGGGAAGGATTTCAACGAAGCTTCGCTGGTTCATCTCTAACAAGACAGTCACAAAACCCTCAGTAGGACTAATCCATCTTCATAAAGTCTGATCTCCCCTGGAATTTATATCCATCTCTTTTATCCTCATACGGATATACGGGAATTTACTCTCCAATAAGGGTACGACGAACGAAGACGGGATGTGGTATCTACTCTACTATCAAACGAAGACGAAGGTTATCTATACCCTGCTATCCCCAGCATACGGGAGGTTATCTATACCCTGTTATCCCCAGCAGACGGAGGGTTATATATTCTTCAACAACAAATCGGGATTTATTTTCCCTGGCCAGCAGTTGTTATACGAAGATATCCAGACGCTTCCGGCAGTATCATATCATACATACATCATTTACATCATACCATAACATACATATCCATAAATACATAATACATTTACCTAAGTGCATCATATCATACATGCATACATAATGCATAAACTAATATTATTATACAAAAGTTACCTTGTTTCAGGTTAATTATCCAACAAACAAACTTATGATCATCAGGACTGCTTTATCCTCCTGATAAGCTCCTTATTACTTCGGGACTGCTTTATCGTAACCTCAGGGTCACTTTATCCTCCTAATAAGCTTCTTATTACTTCGGGACTGCTTTATCGTCACCTCAGGGTTACTTTATCCTCCTGATAACTTCTCATGACTTCAAGACTGCTTTAGAGTTATCATTAGTGATTGCTCTATCCTCCTGAAATCATATTATTACTTCAAGACTGCTTTAGAGTTATCATTATTGATTGCTCTATCCTCCTGAAATCATATTATTATTTCAAGACTGCTTTAGAGTTATCATTATTGATTGCTCTATCCTCCTGAAATCATTACTTCAAGACTGCTTTAGAGTTATCATTATTGATTGCTCTATCCTCCTGAAATCATTACTTCAAGACTGCTTTAGAGTTATCATTATTGATTTCTCTATCCTCCTGAAATCATATTATTACTTCAAGACTGCTTTAGAGTTATCATTATTGATTGCTCTATCCTCCTGAAATCATATTATTACTTCAAGACTGCTTTAGAGTTATCATTATTGATTGCTCTATCCTCCTGAAATCATTACTTCAAGACTGCTTTAGAGCTATCATTATTGATTGCTCTATCCTCCTGAAATCATATTATTACTTCAAGACTGCTTTAGGGTTATCATTATTGATTGCTCTATCCTCATGAAGACATGCTGTTACATCAGGATTACTCCAGTATCCTGAAAGCATATCATCAATACCTCAGGACTGCTCCAGGCTCCTGACAGCTTTCATTATACCTCCATATTTTGGACTGCTTTATCTTCCAAGAAATATATCTGAAGAACTTTCCCCTAGTGGCATCTTTAAGCCCACTCAATCATATTCAACCAACCATCAATATCACTCTATGCACTGGTGAGTGCAAATTTTTGGGCTTTTGTGTTCAATCCCCTTCAACCTTCCAGGTCACGACTGGCACATATACCAATCTAACCCCTCAGGTTTCAGAAAATTGAACAGGGGCAGCTGTTGCACCCCAAAATTTGCCCTCACAATACAAGACTTTGTGTTCTAAGAAGGTTCACAAGGTTCACAAGTTTCCCAACACTTACAAGGCCTTTCATGAGGTTCATGAAGTATACAAGTTACTTTATGAAGGTTCACAAGGTTCACAAGTCCCACAATGCTTTCAATACCTTTCATGAGGTTCATGAAGTCTACAAGTCACTTCTTGAAGGTTCACAAGGTTCACAAGTTTCTCAACATGTACAAGACCTTTCATGAGGTTCATGAAATCTACAAATCCACTTCATGAGGTTCACAAGGTTCACAAGCTTCACAATACCTCCCATGAGATTCACAAGACATTTTATGATGGTTCACAAGGTTCACAAAGTTCACAATTGGTCAGAAGAGTTGACAATTCCCTCAGACAATGCACCTCCTAAGCAGTGCATCCAAAACTAGGGTGTTGACTTTAATCAGGCTAAATGGACTTCCAAGACTTCAAGTGAGCTTCATAACATCTTATATGTGTTCAATAATCCCCATGACAAGTTTCAAGACTTTTCTCAAAAGTTTGCTCAGTCAGATGATCAGATAAGTCAAAATCAGTCAATGCAGTTAAAAAGTCAAACTGAGGTCAACTGTGGTCAAATCAAAGTCAAACTTCATGATTTTTTGCCAACATCAAGTATATGAAGTAAAATTCATCATTTGATCAAGGGTTGATCATGATTCATCAAGGAGATTCCAGATCATCAATAATCAGGAGTTTCTAAATTAGGGTTTCCTCAGTAAAAGTCAACTGAACTTTGACCAGCCATAACTTTCACATACTTCATCACCAAGTCTCCATCCAAAGCTCATTTTAAAGGAAATTGAATTCTCTACAACTTTGATGTTGCAAGTTAAGCCCAAAAATGCTTCATTTGAAAGATATGAGCTAAGACATTATAGGTCATTTCAAAAGTCAACAAAAAGTCAACAACTTCAAAAGGGCATAACTTGAGATTGGTAAATGATATGGACCTGAAAACAATGGGGTTGTTTAGAGGACTCTTCAAGCTTTCCAAAATGTCCAAGAACACCCTCATACCTTTAAAATTGAGGGAGATGTGCCCTTGCAAAGTTGGGAAATTTTGTGATGGTTTATGTTGAAAATGGAGGCCTAAAAGTAATTCTTTCCAAATGGGCTGCCCAAATTGTGATCCAATCCATACACTAGTACTATGCACGACCCAAACCATTGAAAATCTGATTTTTATTATTTTTATTTCTATTTAATTTGATTTAAATCATTAAAAATCATTTTAAATAAAAATAAAATATGAAAATTAAAGATTTTATTTGGATAATGCTTCTAGAAAGTCTTAATTGGTGATTGGAGTTAAGGAGGAAAGAAATCATAAGATTGATACAAGAATAGCAAGTCTTCATGAACAAATATTTGACTTTTACACCATGATCTTTTTCAATCTTTTTTTGGATCAAATCTCTACACAACCAATGAGTTTTTCTGACCTAATTCACTCACATATAAGTATCAAGCATAAGCATAACCCTAGGACACGAATTCCAGCAGCCAAAGGTAAGTTTCAAAACTCAAAAAATCCTCCACAAACTCATATTCGGATTTGGAGATTCAAGGCTTTAGAAGGTAAACTAAGGACATAGACATGTTCTCTGATCATCCATGAAGCGAAATCCTCAATCATATGCATCCCATGTGTACCATATTGGCCAACCCGAGCTTGCTTTAACCTTGAATAATTTTTTTTCGATTCCAATGATTCACTGCATATTATTGAAATTTGTTTATATAACTTTGTTTGTTGATGATCATAGATGGAATCTGGATAATTTGGTGAAGCTCCATGGCCTAAAACAAAATTCACCATAGTTAGGGTTTTAACCAAGAATTGGGGTTTCGTGATTTACAAAATATAAATGACTTCTAAGATCATGGCTTGACTTGAATGGACCTCTGGAATATGTTTATGCTTTCAATTTTGTGAAATTGTACATTTTTGTTGCCCATTGTGTTTCGTAGGTTTTGCTGGGGTTCGTTTTTCGCAGGTAATCTCCCAGCAATTATCGCAGGAAAATTCGCATGTCTCAAGGAAGAAGAAGATCAATTCCCGCGCGTTGTAAAATTCAAATATTATGGAAAATATTTTGTGTATTATTGTTGGTATGTTTATCACACGCGCGTGTGTGCCCTAGTGGTAAGCTTGATATGCGTATGTTGTAAAGACCTTGGTTCGATACTGGGCTGGTGCATTGTTTTTTTTGTTATTTTTCAGGTTAAAAGCAAACATAATATATTATGGTTTCTTGCCATTATATAATCAGATGGGCTCTTCCAGCCAGGCGGTAACGTATGCATGCTTGTCACTAAAAGGTCCTGGGTACGATTCCCACCCCAGGCCTTTTTATTTCTTTTATTTTTCCAGAATTTTCAAGTTTAAGGCACAAAACCAAGGGAGACTCATTGTTATTGCATTGATGGTGCGCAGCTCAGTTGGTCACTCTCTTCACTATCCAGGTTAGGGACCTGGGTTCAAATCCCAGGTCCAGTTTTTTTTTATTTTTTCTTATTTTCTTTTATACTTATTATTTCCTATATTATATTATGAACTATCTTTTAAATTAAAAAAAAATGCAAATATTATTTTCTTTTAAATTATGAGGTATATATGTTTTGTTTTAAAATTCTAAAAAAAAAATGATTGTTATTATTATATATTTATAAAATGTATATAAGTACCATTTAATTAGTTTTTTTGTATATTATAAATTAGAAAAACCCTAAATATTTTTCTAATAAAACCCTAATCTTGTAAAAAATCATAAAATATTTTCTAATTTTAATTTTGTAAAACCTAATTTTATTTTCTTATCATGTATATAATACTTAATATAAATTTTGTAAATGTAATAATTAGTAGAAATTAAATTTTTTAATATGATTATTTTTTGTAAATATAATTATAATTTATTTTCTCCATATAATATGTAAACATTTTTTTTATTATTTGTTATATATGTATAATTTTTAATATATGCCTAGAAATAATTTAGTAATTTGTACATAAATTAAAATATTACCATAATTCCTTAATTGTTCAATAGTTTTAAATAAAAATCTCTATTAAAAATTTATCATGTTATTATAATTTTGATTATTTATTATTACTAACTTTTTGCTTATTATAATTTTTGCTAACCTTATTTTTTTTAATTACATTCTTACTAACCATATTATTATTATTTATATCTTATATTTTTTTTATTATTTCTCTAACCATGCTTCTTTTTTTTTCTAATTATTATTATTTCACTAAATTTAATTATTTATTTCCACTAACCTTGTTTTTTAATTATTATTATCACTAACCCCTATTTATTTATTTATTGTTTATTCATTATTTTTTGCTTATTTATATTTTGCTAATTATTTTTGCTATTTATTTTATTTTGCTTATAATTATGTAATTGCTTCCTTGGTGTAACTTTGTAATTATTTAATTACTTTTGCTATGGCTAGTAATTAGGGAGTGCAAAACATGTATTTTATTTAAAATAAATTAGATCACTTTAATCATAAGATAATTAAATTAAACACTCACACACGTAAGTCGATTTTAATCGCCATCCTAAACTTTCTAAGGTTATCCCTCAAGTTGCCTAAATCATAAGGTCAAGTGGGGTGTATAAAGCAAGTCCCTTTAAAAAGAAAAATCATCAAGTCCCTCATGGTTGCCTTTACGAATCGAGTCCCTTCGGATAATGATGATAGTCCCTTCTATATGCTTATTACACCCCACAGTTGCCTTCATAAAAACGAATGTCCCTCACATGTCCCTAACATCCAAGGTAATGACTACCTACTCCTTAATAGTAGGGATAGTCTTATCAATGAAAGGATAAAGAATAAGAAAGACTTAAAACTTTAGGGTAGGTTCCTCTTATGTACTTGCTCACTTCAAAAACTTTTCAAACTCTTCACAATTTCAAACAATTTTTCAAAAAACAAGTTTTTACGCATCCGTACATGGATCATTATTAACTATTCTGAAAATTTTTCTATTCACACACTACACTTTCAAAAACAATGCAAAAGTGAGCTAAGTAACTAAGAGCCCATGGATAACCATGGATGTAAAGGGTGCTAACACCTTCCCTTTACATAACCTACCCCCCGGACCCAAAATATTCTCTTAAGGTCTTTCCTGTTCTTTTATACCCTTTCCTTTTGGATAAAATAAATGTCGGTGGCGACTCTTGCTATCCGCAACATAACTAAAAGTCAGTTCTCCCATCGTGTTACAGTGACTCAGCTCTAGTGATATATCAAACTACAGGAGATTGGGAAGTAAGATGTGATCATCTGATTCCATATCGGGATTATGTGTTGAAGCTACTCCCCAGGTTTGATGACATTACTTTCACTCATGTGCCTCGTAGTGCAAACCAAATGGCTGACGCTCTGGCAACTCTGGCATCTATGTACCAGCTGATTTGGCCCAATCATCGGCCTTCCATTGATCTCAAGCGTTTTGAAGAACTTGCTCATTGTCTGACTGCCGAAGAAGAATCAAGTGCCAAGCCTTGGTTCTACGATATCAAGCGCTACTTGGAAAAGAAAGAATACCCAGAAGGTGCTTTGAGTATGGATAAAAGAACACTAAGGAGATTGGCCTCAAATTTCTTTCTGAATGGGGAGCTGTTGTACAAGAGAAATCATGACATGATCCTACTCCGATGTGTAGATGAATAGGAGGCCGAGCGAATTACAAAAGAGATACATGAAGGACTGTTTGGTACCCATATGAGTGGGCATACAATGGCAAAGAAAATCCTTAGAGCAGGATACTACTGGCTAACAATGGAGGCTGATTGTTATTCTCATGTTCGAACATGCCACAAATGCCAAATTTATGCTGACAGGGTACACGTACCTCCCACTCCGTTGAACGTCTTGACTTCACCATGGCCTTTCTCCATGTGGGGAATAGACATGATCGGGATGATTGAACCAAAGGCTTCAAATGGGTACAGGTTTATACTTGTTGCCATAGATTACTTCACGAAATGGGTCGAGGCTGCCTCTTACGCTAATGTTACCAAGCAAGTGGTTGCTCGCTTCCTGAAGAATAACATCATATGTAGGTATGGGGTTCCTCACCGGATCATTACCGACAACGGGTCAAATCTCAACAACAAGACAATTGAAGAGTTATGTACCAGTTTCAAGATTGAGCATCATAATTCAACACCATACAAACCCAAGATGAATGGAGCTGTCGAAGCTGCAAACAAGAATATCAAGAAGATCATTCAGAAAATGGTGATCACGTATAAAGATTGGCATGAGATGTTGCCCTTCGCATTGCACGGTTACCGTACTTCAGTACGTACTTCGACAGGGGAAACCCATTTTTCTTTGGTATATGGCATGGAAGTTGTCCTCCCGATAGAGGTTGAAATTCCTTCGATGAGAGTTCTGATGGAAGCCAAATTAGATGAAGCTGAATGGGTCCGAACGAGGTTTGATGAGCTTAATCTTGTTGAAGAAAAGCGTATGACGGCACTATGTCATGGACAACTTTACCAGAGACGTATGAAGAAAGCTTTTGACAAGAAAGTACGTCCTCAGACTTACCAGGAAGGTGATTTGGTGCTCAAACGAATCACTACCATGCACAGAGAGCCCAGGGGCAAGTGGGTGCCTAATTATGAAGGACCGTTTGTGGTCGTGAGAGCTTTCTTCGGAGGTGCTTTGATTCTTGCGAGAATGGACGGTGAAGAACTTTCTACTCCCGTAAATGCGGATGCAGTTAAAAGATATTATGCCTAAAAGATTGGAATAAAAGCCGCTAAGTCGAAAACCTGAAAAGGCGACTTAGGCAAAAATAGGCTATCCCGGTGAACTGAAAACCCGAAAGGGCGGTCCAGGCAAAAATTAGGGATAAAAATAAAATTTAGCCCGCTGAGTTGAAAACCCGAAAGGGCGGCTCAGGCAAAAAAGGGCGTCCTGGTGGATTGAAAACCCGAAAGGGTGATCCAGGCAAAAGTTAGGGACTAATTCCAAGGCAAAATATTATATTCTGCATGTTCATTTGATCCTGGGGAACTATGAAAGAAAAGGATTCATCTGATCGTCTTCCTACAAAGTTTAACTGATGAGATTTTTAGAGATATAGAGACCATAGCAATGTCGAAATTCAATGGGACTTCATTTATTATCATTGTCATTGTACTTTTCTTGCACAGCAATTACCTCCTTAAGGAATTGCATCTGTATGTACAGTTATACCCTTTTGCGGGTTTTGGCAATAAAAAGATAAATTTCTCATCAAAATTGTGCTCAATCGTTTTTACTTTATCTGTTTGTTTGCAAAATATTTTATTAATGATAAACTCTGTTTTGAAATTTTGGTAAAAATAATAAACAATGTTTGAAAAGTAGTACGATTATCTTTTTGGATGATAAAAGGAACATGACAGTTCTCCCTTTAACTAATATCGTTGCCAGTCATTGTGATTGTTTCCACATAAATGATATATCCCATTGACGAATGTTAAATTTCAGTTGAAACTTTGCCAGGGGCACTCATGTCTTTCTCCTTGTTGCTCACAACTTTATCAAGGTCTCATGTACCAAGCGTTGGAAAGTCTAATATCCTCCACCACATCTCAAAGTCCAATATTCATTGGCAACCACCGAAAAGCTTGAAGTCCACCACGTCCGCATCTCTCATATAACCTAAAGTCCAATTTTATTGGCAACTACTAAAAAGCAAAGGTCCAATTTCATGGGCGCCCTCATGATTCCCAAAAGTCCACTATGGTGGCAACTACCAGAAAGCCAAAAGCCCAACCATGTTTGGCACACCTCCCAAAGCCCAAATACTCTTGGCAATTATCAAAACTTATCTCCAGCATATACAACCATTTGCATTGTCACAAGCATGGCATGCATAGCATTTTTGTCCAAAAACAAGAATGTCATCAAACACAATCATATTAATCATTAGTATATGACAGAGCATTTGCATTAGAGTCATTTAACATTGCATTCTCATAAGAATCATTGTGCATCATGCAATGCGCGAAGTCATATCAGGATAGCATAGCAGGATCCAGGACATGCATCCAGGATCTTCCTATCTCAAAGTTGGTGGTATTCCTCTGAAAGGAGCTGATATCCCGCATACGCTTGCGGATTTTATTCCCCAGCAAATCTTTCTTCAACTTTATAGTTGACAGTGATGTTGTCCACCATTTTCATTGCTCTCCAAGCAGAGAGTGTCCTGAAAGGTTGAACGAGATACTGCTTTGGAATCCTCCAAAGAACCTTGATCAGAAGGTACTGCTTCGCAAGATCTGAAGAATCTCATGTTATGGTAGAGATACTGTTCTAAGTATCACTGAAGATCCTTGAACATAAGGAACTGCTTCACATGTCTAGAAAGTCCTATGCCATGGGAGAGAAATATTTCTCTAAATATCCCCAAAGAGCCTTTATTTTTAAGGTACTGCTTTGCCTGGATTAGAGAATTTGATTGGATCAAAATACTGCTTTAGAATCCTCCGAAGAACCTTGATCAGAAGGTACTGCTTCGCAAGATCTAAAGAGTCTCATGTTTGGTAAAGATAATGTTCTAGTATCATTGAAGATCCATGAATATAAGGAACTGTTTCACATGATCTGGAAAATCTTATGCCATTTTATTCGGGATACTGCCCTAAATATTCCCAAAGAGCCTTTATGTTAAGGTACTGCTTTGATGAGCTAGGGAATCTCATTGTTCGAAATACTACTTTGGCCATTCTCCGAAGAACCTTAATCAAAAAGGTACTACTTCGCAAGACCCGAAGAATCTCATATTCGGTAAAGATGTTGTCCTGGTGACACTGAAGATTCTTGAATATAAAGAAACTGCTTCACATGATCTAGAAAATCTTGCATTATTTATTCGAGATTTTGTTCTAACATCCACAAAGAGCCTTCATTGGTAAGGTACTGCTTTGATGGACTAAAGAAGCTCATGCCTGTTAAGACATCTTGTTATAGAGTCATTGAAGAGCTCTGACCAAAGGAAACTGCTTCGTATGACTTAGAAAATATCATGCCTTTGTTGAGAGGTTTCTCTAAGTATCAATGGAGAGCCTTGAGTGTGAGTAACTGCTTTGTTGGATCAGAGAATATCATTGATTAAGATGTTGATTTGGGTATTTTCCGAAGAGCCTTTATGGTTAAGGAACTGCTTCACACGACCTAAAGAATCGCATATTTTGCTAGGTTCTTGTCCCCGAAGAGCCTTAATTCATAAGGGACTTCTTTGTACGACTTAGAGAAATTTGTTCATCAAATTGGGATACTGCTTTGTTAGTACGAAGAATCTCATACATTTTATACAATTTCCCAATCTTATCCTCATTTCCATTTCAGTGGTGCCGCATTTTCTCTCTTGTCGGACAAATTTCGGGGTCTTTTTGTATCTAATCGACTTTGACCTTAAAAAGATTGAACTCCATGCAGCAGTTCACTCCTTCAGGCTCAAAGCAATTAGATAGGGGCATCTGTCATACCCCAAATTTTTCCTACCTTTTAAAAAAAAAGATCATCTGGTCCACGACCATGATCTTTTTAAGAATTAAATCATAAAGTTTTGTGCATATTCAAAGAATTCCTCAAAGTTTTCCTTTTGTGGAAAGTTCATTAGATCCATACGCCGAAGATTTGTGATTTGTTTGGTTTAAAGCATGGACCTTGTTGTAGCATGGGACTTGAGATTTCATTAGGGTCAAAACCTTTTGCTCTTTGTTGCTTAACGAACGAGGTTGTGTCAGATTGAAGATGTTAATCAACTTTAAATTTTAAGGGTGTTGGATTGAAGATTTGAATCAAAATTAGATTATTTCAAAGGGGTCATCATTGTCTTTAGCAATTTGGAATTTGAAGTGAAAGGGGTCTATCCATTCAATTGACTTTATTTTTTTTAATTCAAGATGATAAACTTCAAGGTGCATTCAAGGTCAAGGCAACAATGTTTTTGTTATGGAGGAAATATAACTCAAATTAACCACAAATTCAAATTACCTTTGCAAGGTTCGGGTTCCAAGTTCAATTTATTTCTTTTAAATTGAATTCAAAAAGATTTACAAAACACAAGGTTGCATTGGGTTCAAGTTGTGAAAGATTGAGAATAATTCAAAGTGTCTTGATTATGAAGCTGCATTTAATCAAAGTTGTTTCAAAGAGTGATCCAAATCTTTTCCAAAGGGACTGTGTGTGCAGTTACAGGATCAACAGTAAAAGGCTCTCATATCCAATACTTTAATTCAATTATTCAAAGATGTCCTCAAGTTATGTCAAGTTCACGATTAAACGCTTAGGCTAATATAACCATGGTTGTTCTAATTCAAATCCATGATCGAGTACCAATGCAAAACATCCCTTGAGTTTTGGTTTCCAAGCTGTGATCATATAAAAAGACTTGCTTCAAGTGTGTCTGACTCGTTTCAAACATTGTTCCAAGAGCGGTTTAAGGCAAAGTCAAAGCTTCAAATCCATTTGCCAAGAATAATAAATTAATAATCATCGCAAGTGTGTTTTTCTTCTTGAGTTTGGCACCAATATGGAATCAAACATTACATGAAAATGACAAGTTACAATGTAGAAGTCATTCACGATGCGGCTTATACAAATTCCGATACTTAAAGACCTAGGTTCTATGATGAAATATTTCAGCCTAAGCCTAAAAGTATGCCACGAACACACTTGTTTCCAATTCAAAATCACGACTCCGTTGTTTTCCAACAAAAGGACTGCCAATTGACCTGCTAAATGCTTCAGCAGTGAGCCATTTACGCGACGCGTCCCGTAAGAAGCAGTAGCGTCTTCAATCAAGGTCCAGCTCTTGATAATGACTCTGACTAGTCAATTCGAGTCTCCACCCAGAATCTGTCTCTTCCAACTGCAATAAAAGGACAGAAAATGTGAGATTCAATTCCACGACAGGCATAACATCATGGTGTTAATACGATTATCTGTCAAGACATCACTTTAGAGTTCATGAGTTCAAACAACACCAAGAGTCATTTGCAGCTAAAGGAAGGTCTCAAGTTAAAATTTGCGGAATAGTAAAAAGAAAGACTTATCATTCGTAATCTGTCGGTCCATGTATTGTTGTCATCCGCCATATGCATAAGTCTCGCTTTTGGTATGATCAATCTTCACTTGAAACAAATATGAAGTGACAAAGATCCATGCTGATTAAACGGACACAAGGATTCGTTCGACAATCTAGTCAAAACAGAGCTTGGATAAGTAAGGACTCATACCAAGAATTTGTTGCAATGAGAATCAATGCCAGGACCAATCTCTTCAAAACCGTCTCATCTTCTTCACCCACAATCACAGGAATGTATTAGTTCATAATGGTGAGTAACAAGGGAAACTTGAAGATTCAGCAGATTTTAAAAGACAAAAATGTTTGTTTCCGAGCATGTTTCATACCAGGAGTATTGCACCAGTCACAGGATCATTTATAACACACATATTACAACAAGGTACAAGCTGACACCAATAAACAAAAGAATGGTTCTAAGCAGTACAATACTAGTTCATACACCAATAAACATGAAGAAAACATCGAAAATAAATTTTAATTTGAGTTTGTAATTATGTCCAAATCATGATTATTCAAGAAAGAAGGTTGTCTTACAAGTTGTTGGACGAAGAGGCAGTGTCAAAATTATCTTGACGACGGTTTCTCTCGAGTATTCGCCGTTCACTCTAGCTGATACAAGATCCTTATCCCAACCATACTCTTCAGACAAGATTTTAGAACGAATCTTGGGATCATCCCTTGGTCCAATCTTCCCATCATCAATGGCCTCCGCAAGCCCATCCTCCAGTGGTCTTGTTTCCATGTACAATCGGTTGTGCTTGTTGGGATACTTACTCATCATTGTGCGGCACGACCTCTCAAGAACAGTCTCTCTGAATGACACGACAGGGTTGGATTTGATAATTGCAGCCCCACCCATGAAATCATCCTACAAGTCCTTCAAATAGATTTCTAGATGAAGCTCTTCTGCACCAGCAACAATGTGTTCTCCAAACTCCTCAATGGTGCAAACAACCATAGGATCTGACTTGGCAAGATGCTTGAGACCTTCAACAAGCTTAGGAAGATCTGAAGCAACCTTGCACTAAACAGCAACACACACAACCGATTGATTTAAACCAACCAATGCAACTGTGTTACCACAAGGCACATCTTCAATAGTCTCCTGCCTCTTTCCCATCCAAATGACAGTTCTCTGAACACTTTCACATACAAATCTCTCTTCTCCCCAGGTACAAAATTTGGTCCCATAATTCTGACCTTCAAACCTGTAGAAACCTTACCAGCAAAGATACAACCAAAAGCAAAAAACTTTCTTTATCAGATGCTGGAATCATCTTTGACACATAAAGCATGAGAGGACCATCAGGATCACAATTTCCGATAGCAGTAGCATATTGATCATCAAGGGGACCCTCGTACAAATTCTCAACACGATACCTTTGAGCCGTATGTGTAGAGGGAAGATGAAAGATCATCATTTCAAGTTACCATCATGCCCTGCAAAACTAGTAGAACATAAATAAAAATCTAAACAACAATCCACAAGGCAATGTTTAAAGAGCAAGTTGTTGTAGAAAATTCTGAGATTAGACCAAGTATGAACAAGCCATGAGATGCCTCCAAGTCAAGTTATGGAAATCTTCATTCAACCATTGTCCTCAAGGTTCAAGCCCTTCACCATATCATTTTCTCCCTCATACTTCACATGACTTGATGAGCCAAACAAGTTATGCCCTCACAACTAGCTTGCTGAAGCATTGGCTACGCGACTACACCTGCAAGAATAACAATCGTGAATTCAGCGAAAGAACCAATGAATTTGTGAACAAGAGAAGTCATGCTGACTTATGCTACCACAAAGGCACAAGAGACTACAATAGGACAATTACACATGTTATGCATCACAACATGTCAAGATGTGTGAACCAGAATAAGAGAAGAAGTTTTGTGAGAAGTTGACATTCCTCTGAGATTTATTTCTTCTACAGGCACCAGATATTGATAGGTTTCGTTGATAGCCCATATTACCCAGAGTTTCACAATACACTTACTTTTGTCTGCTAAAGTGAAGTGTCCTGATGTTGGACAAAGAAGGTTTTTTCAAAAAAATCTTCTCGCGAGCTTGATCTGAAAAATCCAAAACACATGTCAGTAGAAGTCTCTTTAGCAGAAAAATGGATAGTAGTAATTGTAAAATCTCATAAGACCAAAACAGTCCTGCATCAAACAAAAAACAAGCCCAAACCTTCCATGCCTTATCAGACGTAAGAATATTCCAGGGGCTTCAAATAATCCTCAAATAATATCCTCGCCATGAGCGTACATGAAAACAAAGGAAACCAAAGCATTAGTTACATGTTTTCACAGCAGTAAAAATGAAAATATCAGATTTTGTGGGACCACAACAGTTTTCTATTTCACTACAGACAAAAAGGAAGAATTTCGCAAATTCACAAAGGGTCCCCACAAGCCTCACCACAAATTATCCCAACTGATTGCAATATACAGCTCACAATGACTCTCACGTACGAAATGGCAACCTCACACAAATTCCATTTTGCTCACACGTATCAGATTCTCAACATTCCTCTATAAAAGAGCCAATCATTGACACACAAAAGGGACCTACACCTGAGAAACCCTAAAAAATAAACGGCGGAACAATCAAAGAAACCTACCTCACTAAAGCTCTGATCCTATAATCTCGACGCAATTTCACACTGAAATTTTGTCAGAGATGAGCTAAACCTCATCCACCACATTCATATACCACGAATAGAAAACAACACAGCAAGCAAAGAAGAAGGTAGAAGAGGACGATTTAAAGCGAACGGAAAGATCAAACAACATACCTTAGAGTAACCTTGAATCGTCGTTTTTCGTTGGAGGTAGTTTCTCTTCTCACCCTCGATTGTTTATCGCTGTTGGTTTTGCATCTCGCTTTGCATCGTCGTTACGATTGATTCCGTGTGAATCTCGTTGATTGTTTGTTTATTTCATGGTGATGATGATGCTATACAGTGAGGTTTCATCTCCTTTGTGAGGATGATGAAACTGAGTATTGGAACTGAACAAAAAACGAGTGAGCATCCGAGGAGAGTTAATGGATAGAGATAGATTTCTGTTTTCTTTTTTCGAATTTTAAAAGTAGATGTTTGTTCCTTTTCAGCTTTATTTGTGATTTGACACGCCACTGACTTATCTCCCTTCAATGAGTTATTTAATGAGAAAGAGAGGTCACGTGTGTGCTTGTCTGTTGGGTTTGTGAAAAATCATTTGTCTTCAATCCTTTGGTCTTTTGAAGAGGCACTCAAATGGGCATTTCGTTTTCAAGAAATCCTTTCTGTGCATCTCGCTTTTGCATCTCGCTTTGCATCGTCGTTACGATTGATTCCGTGTGAATCTCGTTGATTGTTTGTTTATTTCATGGTGATGATGATGCTATACAGTGAGGTTTCATCTCCTTTGTGAGGATGATGAAACTGAGTATTGGAACTGAACAAAAAACGAGTGAGCATCCGAGGAGAGTTAATGGATAGAGATAGATTTCTGTTTTCTTTTTTCGAATTTTAAAAGTAGATGTTTGTTCCTTTTCAGCTTTATTTGTGATTTGACACGCCACTGACTTATCTCCCTTCAATGAGTTATTTAATGAGAAAGAGAGGTCACGTGTGTGCTTGTCTGTTGGGTTTGTGAAAAATCATTTGTCTTCAATCCTTTGGTCTTTTGAAGAGGCACTCAAATGGGCATTTCGTTTTCAAGAAATCCTTTCTGTGCACACATGTCAATTTCATGTTTAATCTTAGCAACGTTTTTTATTCCTTTTCTTTGCTAACTTTTTTTATAAAAATAAAAAACTCAATAAGAAAGAAACACTTTCTTAATTAATTGGTGTTTAAACTTTTTTATATATATATATTTATCATTCATTCCTTTTTAAAAATATATATATATATATATATATATATATATATATATATATATATATATATATATTAGTTAATAAAATCTAAAAAAAAACATTTTCATAGATTAATTTAATTAAATGTTTTATTTAATTGGATTAATTAATTTGATAATCAATCTAATTAAATATTTCTATTTAATTTGATTAATTATTTTTTCACCTTTGCTCGATTGTGTGTGATATGAGTTTTGCGTATGCTCGATTCCTATTTGCTTGTGACTTGATGTATTGCTTACTTGTGTGATTTACTTTTTGCGTTTTGACGATAAATTGCTAAGTAAAAAAACGGACGCACACTAAGATTGATCGTTTTAAAAGATAAGCGAAATCTTTGGTCCAACGCCAAATAGATAATCCGTACGTACTTCACTTCATACACACACGTAAGTCGATCATTCCTTGATCGCCATCTGCACGAACTTTGCACCTTACACCTTTAGCAACATTTTCCAACTTGACGAATCAACGCATTGCGCTTGTTTTCCATAGCTAGTCTTTAGCTTAGTTCCTCAACTTTGTGAGCCGAGCACATTGTGCCTCGCTAACAAAACCAACAAATAAACTTCCATTTTCATTCACCTTAAACTTCAAAAAACCGAAATGTTACTTCTTAGATCCAAACCCTTGATCCAACGTCAAGCGGTCTTAAGAAACAAAACACTTCAATAAATACGAGGAAAACTGCACGCCACGAGCCTTAAGCGGTAGAAAGGAGGATAACGAGCTCTCGTTACTCGCTACGATTATTTCGGCGCAAGACATTAGTCTTGTTGGACGAAATAAACTATCCATAGTCTTTAGTGCAAATGGACTCCTAAATCCTTTTATCAAAGAAAGGTAACAAAACGAACACCAACACCCATATTTGGCCGAACTACGAAGCTCTGACTTTCCCATTGCACAAGGGAATACGTAGGCACGAGGATCTCAATCCTTGCCGAGCCCCTAGGATCAATAAACCCTTTAGTTCAACAAGTAATCATGAGTATAGACATCCCTTCACGCATGACAATCTAGATGGTTCCCATCGAGTACGATGGATGTAGGAGGTGCTAATACCTTCCTCCTACATAACCGACTTCCGAACCCCGACAATGGTTTGCGATGACCTTGTTTTATCCCTTCTTGGTGGTTTTATCTATATTTACCATTTCCCTCTTCGGGAATAAATAAAATTAGGTGGCGACTCTCAAGTCAGCCCAGCCGCGACCGCGTTCGCGAGGGATCGTATTTTTCGAGGTACGACATATGCAGGCTGTATATCCATTATGTAGAACGTGGTATTGAAGACCTGTGGACCTACCTTAATGGGTAACTCCACCTCTCCGAACATCGATCTCCTTGACCCATCAAATGCTCGAACTACTAGGTCGCTGGGATTTAGAACCACTCCATCGTAATCCAACTTCATCAGTGCTTTCAAAAGAGATATGCAGTGCCCGATTATGAGCACGCCCTTCAGAAGTTAGATCCAAGTCTGAGAAACCCAATCCGTGACTGGCACTGACACTGGATACCACTGCTTCCAACTAGTTTACCGAAATTTCCTGAGGCACGTATGCCTTGTTCAGAATATTCAAGAGAGCCTTCCTGTGAGAATCAGAACACATGAGCAAGGACAAGATGGAAATCTTCGACGGAGTCTGCTGCAGATGGTCCAAAATCTTGTAGTCGCTCTTTTTGATAATCCTCAGAAATTTTTCAGCTTCTTTATCGAAGGTAAGGTCTGGATCAGTTGTCGATGCAGGATCATTGACAACTGCTGGCTGCTTCCCTCTTGCTCTAGCCTGGGCTTCTGTAGTGTCTCTGGGTGGTATCACATTATTTCTTAGTGTTTCCGGCGCAAACAACCTTCCACTTTTAGTAAATCCCCCTAATCCAACATTTTCTACTTGAGCTGGGGTTGTACTAGATGTAGATGTTTAAGAATTGGCAGAATTTTTGACCAAACAAGAAATGTTAAATTCAGTTCAGAATGTCCTATCAGATGTTGGGACATTATCAAACAGAGTATGTGAATTTATTTCAGGATGTCTCATCAGATGTTGGGACATTGTGTGAATAAATTAAGTTCAGTTTTTCAGGATGTCCCAACAGATGTTGAGACATCTCAGACCTGCTACCAGAATTAATTAATGATTAACTGATCAGAGATATTTAAGGAGAAGTATCTGGAATTAATTAATGATGGATAAAAACAGAACAAGGCGCATCTGTAGGGTGTTTTATATTGAAGATTCAGATTAAAACAGAAGACCTAATGCACCTAGAATATAGGAGGTAACAAACCCTAAATTCAAGGTGACAGCTGCTGCACATTAGGGCTGGATCATTCTACAGAAAGCCCAAAATTCAGATACCTATTTAAACAACAGAAACTCATAGAATTGAGTACGAATTTCAGAAGACCAAATAGGGTGTCTAGTGTTTTAATAGCAGGTTGTTTTTATGTACCACTTTATGAGCTTTTAAGCAAAAGTGCATTTGTGACTTGATTGAAACTGTTAAGTAAGATCAAGCTGTTTTGTTTGAAGGATGTCTTCAATTTCAGTAAACTTGTAAACTTGATCACTGGGTGATTGAGGGGGAGTGAGTAGGGTACTCTTATCTAAGTGAGTCTTAGGTAGAAATTGCATTGGGTAAGTATTAAGTGATAGATTAAACAGGGTGGTTTAAGTCTAGAATTAATATTACTAATAGTGGATTTCCTCCTGGCTTGGTAGCCTCCAGATGTAGGTGTGGTTATACACTGAACTGGGTTAACAAACTTCTGTGTTGTTTACTTTTCTTGCTGTTTAAAGTTTTGGTTAAATTTGTCAAATGTCCTATTAAGTGTTGGGACATCTCTTAGGACATCTCATACCTGATCACAGAATTTCAATTGGCATCAGAGCAGGCACCCTGCCTGTTTATACTGGGTGAGATCTAGGGAAAACAAATTCTGTAACATGGACAGAGATATAGGGTCAGTAAATAGACCACCTATACTGGATGGTTCTAATTATGACTACTGGAAGCCAAGAATGATTGCATTCTTAAAGTCACTTGACAACAGGGCATGGAGAGCAGTAAATGTTGGATGGAAACATCCTGTTCAAGACACCAAAGATGGATCAATAGTTCTGAAACCTGAAGAAGAATGGAGTAAAGAGGAAGAAGATTCAGAACTAGGCAACTCAAAAGCCCTAAATGCTTTATTCAATGGCATTGATAGAAATATTTTCAGACTAGTGCATCATTGTGAGCTGGCCAAAGATGTGTGGGATACCCTCAAGACAACTCATGAAGGAACTTCAAAAGTAAAAATGTCAAGACTTCAACTTCTCACCACCAAGTTTGAGAACTTGAGAATGAAGGAAGATGAATCAATTCATGAGTTCTACTTGAACATCTTGGATATAGCCAATACTTCTGGAGCCTTGGGAGAAAAGATGACTGATGAAAAGCTTGTAAGGAAGATTCTCAGATCTTTGCCAAAAAGATTTGACATGAAAGTCACAGCAATAGAAGAAGCACAAGACATATGCTCCATGAAAGCTGAAGAACTAATTGGTTCCCTTCAAACTTTTGAGATGGGAATGAATGACACACATGCTAAAAAGAACAAAAGCATTGCCTTGGTTTCAAATACAGATGAAGAAGAAGATGATGAACTAGCAAATGATAAAAGCTTATCAGAAAACCTTGCATTGATTACAAGACAGTTCAAACAGATTCTCAGAGGTATGGAAGGTAAATCAAATTCCAGTGGAAGATTCACAAACTCTTCTGAAAACAAGAGAACCTATGATGCTAACAGAAGATCAAATCTTGCTGAAAAGACCAGTCAAGAAAAAGGAATCAAGTGCCATGAATGTGAAGGATATGGACACATCAAGAAGGAATGTCCTAACTTCTTAAAAAGACAAAAGAAGGGACTATCTGTAACCTGGTCTGATGAAGACTCAGGAGGAGATTCAGAAGAAGAATCAGCTAAGCATATTACTGCTTTAGCTGGACTGTGTGAATATGATAGTGATTCCAGTTGTGGAGAGCTTACTTATGAACAACTTGAGCAAGCATTCAAAGATCTATACAAAAGAAGCTCTGAAATATGCAGTGAGGTTATAAAGCTAAAGAAGCAGAATGAAGTACTAGAAGAGGAAAAAGCAAGTGATCAAGTAATCATTGATACCTTGAAAAGTGAAGTAACTCTTCTCAATTCTAAGATGGAACATATGTCCAAATCTGTTAGAATGATGAACAGCAGCTCAAATACACTGGATGTTATTCTCTGCAATAATAAACATTCAGGGGACAAAAGTGGACTGGGATATAACAGAGATGAAGCCAGCTCTAGCAAAGCTACTTCAAAAATTACACAGTCAAACAAGATGTCCCAACAAATGCTTCAACATCAGAACACAAAGACTAACATAATGTTCCAACAGATGTCTCAACATTCTGGAAAGAACAAAATGAAGAAGAAGTATCAAAGATGGAGATGCCATCACTGTGGAAGATTTGGGCATATCAAACCTCACTGTTATAAGTTACATGGATATCCAAATCAGATGTGTCAGCAACCTTCCAAGCAGAAAGTAGAAGGTACCAAGAAAGTGCTGCTTAGAAATCAGCAACCTCCTAAGCAAAAGACAGAAGTAATCAAGAAAGTTTGGAGACCAAAAGCTGACATTCAGACTGATCAAAGCCACATACCCAAGAACAAGATCAACAATCAAGCTTGGAGATCAGCTGAACAACACTCAGAGCAGAGGCATCAAAAGAAATCTCAACTCATCTGGTCAAATAAAAGTACTGCATACATAGCACATACATCATTGAAAGTATCAGCTAAAGAAGACTGGTACTTTGACAGTGGATGCTCAAGACACATGACTGGATTGAAGAATTTGCTAGTAAACTTAAAGCCACATTCATCCAGGTATGTTACCTTTGGAGATGGAGCTAAAGGAGAGATCAAGGGAGTTGGAACCTTGGATTGTCAAGATGTTCCAAGATTAGATGATGTGCTGCTTGTTAAAGGTTTAACTGCTAATCTGATCAGCATAAGTCAACTATGTGATCAAGGATACAGTGTAAACTTTACCAAATCTGAATGCATAGTGACTAACAAAGAACAAGAGGTTGTCATGAAAGGAGCCAGATCTAAAGACAACTGTTACATGTGGGAATCCCAAAATCTCAGTCTCACTTCAACCTGCTCTCTAGCTAAGGAAGAAGAAGTGAAACTGTGGCATCAAAGACTAGGTCATCTTCATTTCAGAGGCATAAAGAAGATCATATCTATGGATGCTGTAAGAGGTATTCCTAAACTGAAGATTGATGATGGCAAGATATGTGGTGAATGTCAAATAGGCAAACAAACCAAGATGTCCCATCCAAAGCTCCAACATCTGACAACTTCCAAAGTTTTGGAACTTCTACATATGGATCTTATGGGACCTATGCAAGTTGAAAGTCTTGGTGGTAAAAGGTATGCCTATGTTGTAGTTGATGATTTTTCAAGATATACATGGATAAACTTCATCAAAGAAAAGTCAGATGTATTTGATGTATTCAAAGAATTATGTCAAAGATTGCAAAGGGAAAAATCCAGCTGTGTGATCAGAATAAGAAGTGATCATGGAAAAGAATTTGAGAATCAAAAGTTCTTAGATTTCTGTTCTTCAGAAGGAATCAACCATGAGTATTCTTCTCCTATCACTCCTCAACAGAATGGGATTGTTGAAAGGAAGAATAGAACCATTCAAGAATCAGCAAGAGCTATGATCCATGCTAAAAAATTACCTCTGTATTTCTGGGCTGAAGCTATGAACACTGCCTGCTACATCCATAACAGAGTTACTTTGAGGAAAGGAACTTTGTCCACAATATATGAAGTATGGAAGGGCAGAAAACCCACAGTGAAGTATTTTCATGTATTTGGAAGTAAATGCTATATTCTGGCAGATAGGGAGCAAAGGAGAAAAATGGATCCTAAAAGTGATGAGGGAATTTTCCTTGGATACTCTATAAACAGCAGAGCATATAGAGTATTTAACTACAGAACAAATGTTATCATGGAGTCCATAAATGTGATAATTGATGATGCTCCTACAGATGTCCCAGAAGATGTTGGAACATCTGCTGATATCAAGATTGAAGCTGAAGAAAAGAATGATCAATATAACTTCACTCAAAATGATACAAGGTCAGAAGATTCAAGCAAACCTCCCTCCATCAGAATACAGAAGGATCATCCCAAAGATTTAATAATTGGTGATCCCAACAGAGGTGTGAGCACTAGATCAAGAGAAGTGATTTCAGGTTCTTGTTTTGTGTCCAAAATAGAACCTAAAAACATCAAGGAGGCTCTCACTGATGAATACTGGATTTGTGCTATGCAAGAGGAATTAGGTCAATTCACAAGGAATGAAGTGTGGAATCTTGTTCCTAGACCAAATGACATAAATGTGATTGGTACAAAATGGGTGTACAAGAACAAGTCAAATGAACAAGGAATTGTTACAAAGAACAAAGCTAGACTTGTGGCTCAAGGATACACTCAAATTGAAGGAGTAGACTTTGATGAAACCTTTGCACCAGTAGCAAGGCTTGAATCAATAAGACTACTGTTGGGAATTGCTTGTATCTTAAAGTTCAAGCTATTTCAAATGGATGTGAAAAGTGCCTTTCTTAATGGTTATCTTAATGAAGAGGTATATGTAGAACAGCCTAAAGGATGTGTTGATCCAAGCTGTCCAAATCATGTATACAAACTCAAGAAAGCACTTTATGGTCTGAAGCAAGCTCCAAGGGCATGGTATGAAAGACTTACCACATTTCTTATCAAGCAAGGATACAGAAAAGGTGGGATTGATAAAACCCTGTTTGTTAAAGATGAAGAAGGAAATGTCATGATTGCACAAATATATGTTGATGACATTGTGTTTGGTGGGATGTCTGATAAGATGGTCAAACATTTTGTCAAGCAGATGGAATCTGAATTTGAAATGAGTCTAGTAGGTGAATTAACCTATTTTCTTGGTCTGCAAGTTAAGCAAATGGAAGACTCAATGTTCATCTCACAAAGCAAGTACTCCAAGAACATAGTGAAGAAATTTGGAATGGAAAATGCTTCTCATAAAAGAACTCCTGCTCCTACACATTTAAAGCTGACTAAAGATGAGAAGGGTGAGAATGTAGATCAAAGTTTATATAGAAGCATGATTGGAAGCTTGTTATACTTGACTGCTAGCAGACCAGACATTGCATTTGCAGTAGGAGTTTGTGCAAGATATCAAGCTGATCCAAAAGTCAGTCATCTCAATCAAGTCAAGAGAATTCTTAAATATGTTAATGGAAGTGCTGATGACAGAAAAAGCACTTCAGGAGGATGCTTCTTTCTAGGAAACAATCTGATTTCTTGGTTCAGTAAGAAGCAGAATTGTGTATCTTTATCTACAGCTGAAGCTGAGTACATAGCAGCAGGTAACAGTTGTTCTCAGTTGGTTTGGATGAAGCAGATGCTCACTGAGTACAATGTCCCACAGGATGTCATGACATTGTACTGTGACAACTTAAGTGCAATCAACATATCAAAGAATCCTATCCAACATAGCAGGACAAAGCATATTGATATCAGACATCATTTCATCAGAGATCTTGTAGAAGAAAAGGTGATTTCATTGGAGCATGTAGCTACAAATCTGCAGTTAGCTGATATCTTTACCAAAGCATTGGATGCTACACAATTTGAGAACTTAAGGGGCAAACTTGGAATCTGCTTATGTGATATCTAGCAGTTAATGAGATGTGCCAACATGTCATATGACATTGGTTGGCATAAGGTCCAGATGGCAAAACTAATCTGGACAAGATCCTTGGGAATTCCAGCTCTAATCATTTGCACTGTAACGGTTACTTATTTAGTAACTGCTTATAATCAGCTATCAAGATTCCCATCCTACTATCACAAGCGATTCACATTAACCAGCTATTCTCCAGAAATTAAAAACCCTAAAGCTTTCTATCCATCTTCCTCAACAATGTCTCAAAACCCTAACTCAACTGAAGAAGTTCTCAATCAAGAAGACGTAGTTCATGCCACTCCCATTTCTGTAGTACCAATGCAATCAACCCCATTGGACGATCTCAGGGGAAGCGTTTCTCACACTAAAAAGGCAAGAACTCCAAAGAGAGGTAAAGATCAAGTCAGAAGCAAAGCTAAAGGCACTCCCTCTCCAGCTAACATGCCTCCTAAATCTTCACAATATGTGGATGATTCAATCAAGGAGATTGTCACTCAAATTCTGTTTGAACAAAGAAAGGTGAGTGGGATCTCTGTTCCTCTGAAAACCATGCCTGCATCTCAAGAAGAACAAGCTCAAGCTGCAGAAGAACAAGATGTCCCAACAGATGTTGGAACATCTGAAGATAAGAGAAAGAACTCATCTGATGTTGAGTTGGAACAAACTGAGGACCAGAATAAGACCTCAAATGAAAATGATGAAGAAATCTCTGAGGATCAGACCAAAGTCTCAAATGAAGGTCAAATCCCTGCTGATCAACAAGCTGAAGAAGAGACTGCTCAATCTCATCCAGTGGTGAACCTAGAGCAGGACTCTGATGCAGAGATCATAGCCTCTGTTAAACCCAGCATAGCCAAAAGGCTAAGGTCCAGGAAAGGCAAGATGCAAGCTGAAGCAGCAATCCCTGAGAAGAAGAAGGCTAGTCCAAAGAAAGGCAAGGCTAAAGCCACTTTTGGACCATCAAAACAATGGAGTAAAGTCCAAACTCAGAAAAGGAAAGCTGTCACCCCATCTGACTCAGATGTTGAATCAGATGTCCCAACATCTCCTCCCAAGAAGAGACCAGCCCCATCTAGGGCTTCAACAGCTGTTCCAGAAGCTCCATTAGACAACATATCTTTCCACCATGTCTCTAGTGTGAACAAGTGGAAGTTTGTGTACCAAAGAAGAGTTGCCCTAGAAAGAGAACTGAGCAGCAATGCACTTGAGTGCACTGAACTGATTGACCTCATCTCTGCTGCAGGACTTTTCAAAACAGTCTCAGACCTCTCTCCCTGCTATGAACTTCTTGTCAAAGAGTTCATTGTGAATCTTCAGGAGGATTGCTCAAATGGTAAGTCCTCTGAGTTTAGAAAAGTTTTTGTTAGAGGCAAATGTGTCCAGTTTTCTCCTCAAATCATCAATGAGTATCTAGGAAGAGAAACAGATGGACCCAATGAGCTAGGTAAGACAGATAATCAAGTCTGTAAAGTGATCACTGCAGACCAGGTCAAGGCATGGCCTGTGAAGGGTAAGCTCTCAGTGAGCATGCTTACCAGAAAGTATGCCATGCTGAACAGGATTGGAACTGCTAACTGGGTGCCTACCAACCACACTTCTTCAATCTCAACTAGTTTGGCCAGATTCATCTATGCTGTGGGAACTCAAACCAAGATGGACTATGGAGCTTTTATCTTTGATCAAACCATGAAGCATGCCAACTCCTCAGCAACAAAGCTTCCAATAGCCTTTCCATCATTGTTGTGTGGTATAGTGCTCAATCAATATCCTGGCATTCTCACTGACAAGGATACAGCATGCAAAAGAGAAAGCCCCCTGGCTTTTCACTACAAGTTATTCCTCAGTCATCATGCAGCAGATGTTGAAGCACCTTCTGGGACATCTGCTGGTCCCTCCACTGCTAAGAATCCAATCTCCAGGAAGACTTTAATTGCTGAACTCAAAAGCACCTGCAAAGAGCTTGAAGCTAGAAAGCAGAAGCTTGAGGAAATCATCAAAAGGTTGGAAAGTGAAGAAGCTCAGAATGCTGCATCTGGTGAAGACAGTGGGGCTGATGAAGAAAGTGAAGCTGATAAAGATGAAGACACTGAAGTGGAGGAAGCAACTGAGAGTGATGAATCTGAGTGATCAATGTATGTGAGGCAAATGTAATGACAGCAATGTAATGACAGTAATAGTGTCTTTGGCCCCTAATTTTGTGTCTACCAAGGGGGAGAACAACAACAAATTTGTACTGCTGTTTAATTTTTGAATGAAATCTGTTTGTTTCTGTCTGAACTGAATCAGTGTGTATTTCTGTTGCAACAAGACTGGACACATATTTGTTTGAGGGGGAGTAATCTCAAATAAGAATCAACAGAAAAGTAATGCTATACTCTGATAAAAAGAACTTCTGCTGCACTCTGAAATCCAGAAAAGATGTTAGCCAAAAATTAGCCAAAGGGGGAGTTTGTAGATGTTTAAGAATTGGCAGAATTTTTGACCAAACAAGAAATGTTAAATTCAGTTCAGAATGTCCTATCAGATGTTGGGACATTATCAAACAGAGTATGTGAATTTATTTCAGGATGTCTCATCAGATGTTGGGACATTGTGTGAATAAATTAAGTTCAGTTTTTCAGGATGTCCCAACAGATGTTGAGACATCTCAGACCTGCTACCAGAATTAATTAATGATTAACTGATCAGAGATATTTAAGGAGAAGTATCTGGAATTAATTAATGATGGATAAAAACAGAACAAGGCGCATCTGTAGGGTGTTTTATATTGAAGATTCAGATTAAAACAGAAGACCTAATGCACCTAGAATATAGGAGGTAACAAACCCTAAATTCAAGGTGACAGCTGCTGCACATTAGGGCTGGATCATTCTACAGAAAGCCCAAAATTCAGATACCTATTTAAACAACAGAAACTCATAGAATTGAGTACGAATTTCAGAAGACCAAATAGGGTGTCTAGTGTTTTAATAGCAGGTTGTTTTTATGTACCACTTTATGAGCTTTTAAGCAAAAGTGCATTTGTGACTTGATTGAAACTGTTAAGTAAGATCAAGCTGTTTTGTTTGAAGGATGTCTTCAATTTCAGTAAACTTGTAAACTTGATCACTGGGTGATTGAGGGGGAGTGAGTAGGGTACTCTTATCTAAGTGAGTCTTAGGTAGAAATTGCATTGGGTAAGTATTAAGTGATAGATTAAACAAGGTGGTTTAAGTCTAGAATTAATATTACTAATAGTGGATTTCCTCCTGGCTTGGTAGCCTCCAGATGTAGGTGTGGTTATACACTGAACTGGGTTAACAAACTTCTGTGTTGTTTACTTTTCTTGCTGTTTAAAGTTTTGGTTAAATTTGTCAAATGTCCTATTAAGTGTTGGGACATCTCTTAGGACATCTCATACCTGATCACAGAATTTCACTAGACGTGGCCAACTCTTGCTTCTGGCTGTTACAGTATATTTCACCACCATAATTCCAAGGAATAGCTCTGTCACTCTGATACATTACGGGTCTTGCTATGGTGATGGTTATCGATGCCGCTCTGGCCCGTGAAGGAACTTGAGATGGATCGTAGAAGATAGTTATTGTGGAGACATCACTTTCTTTTACAACCTTGTTAAACTACAACATTCCCTCATCAATGATACTTTGGATTCCTACTTTCAACTGCTCACAACCATTTATAGCTTCAGCATATTCCGGACAATCTTCTTCACATCCAGGGAAGATACCTTTCTTTGACAAGCAAACTTTAACAACATTCAACAGAGTCTGCAGGTCGTTGACATCACATATCAAGTTCAGATTCTCCCCTTCATTAATGGCCCCAACCGTACCTCCGTGAGGAGGCATGGGGTTCTGAATTACATTAGGAGTAGGAGCGAAGTTAATCGCTTTGGAATCTACTAGGTCTTGGACTACATACTTCAAGGCCTTGCAGTTTTCCGTAGTATGTCCGGGAGCTCCGGAGTGAAATTCACATCTAGCATTTGTATCATACCCTTCAGGAAGTTGCCCCGGCCTCGGGGGTTGCAAAGTTCTGAGCTGAACCAACTGGAGTTGGAGGAGATTCTTCAGAAGTTGTGAATAGGACATAGGCGGAGTGTCGAGCTGCCTTTCTCTGGTCCTCTGAGAATAGTATGGACGGGGAGTTCTTTGTTGATACCCTTGCGAGCGTTGCGGCTACGGTGGTTGGACTTGCTGTTGAACAGGTTGAGCTGAGATAGTGACAGGGGCCACTTGCTGATAAAATCCTATGTTGATTCCTCCCCTCTGCGTGTACACTGCACCAGTCTCTCCTTTTCTTCTTTTCATGAAGGGTTTCTTAATACCTGAACTTGAAGCGCCTCCGTTCTAAATCTTCCCTTGCTTGAGCCAATTTTCTATCCTCTCGCCAGTCAAGATGATATCCGAAAATCCATTTGAAGAACATCCAGCTAGCCTTTCCATGAAATGCCCAGGGAGGGTATCCAGGAACAGTTCAACCATTTCTCTCTCCAACAAAGGCGGTTGCACTCGAGCGGCTACTTCACGCCACCTTTGTGCGTAATCCTTGAAACTTTTCGAGCTCCTCTGAGTCAAACTCTGAAGTTGGGTGCGATTGAGCGCCATGTCGATATTATACTGATACTGCTTGAGGAATGCTTCTCCCAATTCCTTCCAGTTTATTACCGAACTTCTCTCTAACTTCATATACCATTCCAAGGACCCTCCAGAGAGACTATCCTGGAAGTAGTACATCCAGAGTTTTTCATCCCGAGTATGGGCAGCAATCTTCCGATAGAATGCCTGCAAGTGAGTCTTTGGGCAAGAACTACCATTGTACTTGTCAAAAGCGGGCGGCCTGAATTTGTGAGGAATAACCACCCCGGGGACTAGGCCCATGTCTGACACATCTATCCCCAAAGTATCTCTACACTAGAGGGCTTTGACTTTCTCAGCGAGCACCAAAAAATCATTAAGATTTCCTTCTCCAGCAAACCCCGTGTCATTGTTGAAATAATGGAATTAATCCTCCTGTCTATCTTGTACTGGAATGAAAGTTGGCGTGCCTGGTTCTGGAATATGAGGTCCACCTGGGCCATTGCTGGTGTTGGGAGGAGCCCCTTGCCCGTCAGAAGTGGCCACAGGAGTATTAATATGAGGAGGGTTGAGCCCTTGAATTGCATTCCTTAACTCTTGTTGTCCCTGAGCCATCCCTTGCATCATGGTCATGAACTCTCCCATTCTGGTGCGAAACTCATTAAGCTCTGTTTGCATAGCATCCATGATTGTCCTCTGGTTGCTGTGAGTTGCGTAGCGATGCGGGATATCTTGTCGGAGATGTCAGGTCTTAGCAGCTCTCGCAATCTTTGCCTGAAACACAGATAAATTAAGCATCTTGTAGGAAAACCAGCAAAAACAAAGAAGGAATGCAAATGATGCGTATGCAATGCAATGTGTTCCTTTTATTCCAAAGTATTTCCTTGTTTCCGGCCCTGGCATTAAGAGAATAATAATTTGGAAGAAGACCCAAGCAATATTCAAATACAATGATGGCCGTGGAGAATTGGTGCTCATTACCTCGTGTCAGTGCAACGGATAACGAACAAGAGATTCAAAACAAGTCAATCACATAAACTGAAGTTTGAAATAACAAAGTCCCCGAAGGGTGCCAATCAAAAGAACAACAAAGTACATCAAATAAAAGGAATTCCACAACAAGCCTGTGGGTAATCCAAGTACAATAACATGAAACTAAACTCTAGGGAACTCTAAGTCCTGCAGCCTCCAGCTAAGACGCTTGACATTCTGGAACAACTGAACGATATCCGGATGATCAGGCTCTTGGATGAGTCTCTGGATGAGGAGGTCCCTCGTATCAAAGGAAGCATGTAACTTTTCTATCTGCTGCAGGAAAGTTGTCTCATTCTCTTTGCTTGGACCCGGCTTGGCCTTTGACCTCTTCACACCAGCTTTCAATTTCAAGTCTTCTATTTCTTTTTGAGCTTCTTTTACTGCTTGTTGACTTTCTACTAAACGTTGGAGACGACCCTTCTCTTAACGATAAGCCTTCTGAAGGAGCTCTCTCTGTCCGTCCAAGGAATCCTGAAGACTCTTGATTTCCAGCTTATGCTTGACGTCCAACTCCTTTTGCTTCTTCAAATTGTCTTCCCATTTTTCTTGCCATAAGGTAACAGCTTCATTGGCTTCATTCAGGTCTTTCCTCTCTTTCCGGCGCTGGGTCTCCTTGTGAGTCTCAGCTAATCCCTTTTTCTTGAAGTAAAGCTCTCTCTCTCTCTTCGAAGTCCTTCTGCTTGAGACGAACTATTTCTTCAGCTTGTATAGCTCTATCTTCTAACTGACGGTTCTGAATCATCAATTTCTGACAAGAATTATAAGCCTCTTGATTCTCAAACCTAAGCTACTTGACCAAAGCTTCCAACTTCTGATAATCTTCTAAAGGCACCGTTGTTGGAGGCGGAGTTGGTACAGAAAAAGGGACTAGAGCCGTTTGAACCTCCTCCTTTATCCAAGCTTCAAATTCAGGGAACATCCGATTATTGCTCTTGCCTAGACATGTCGTGTCCTTTCTTTTGATCACCTTCCAAGAACCTGCAACTTTTCTGACCAACGGAAGATTGTCTTTCACCGGGAAGTAAAAAGCTTGGAATAACTCAGATTCATCAGGAATCTCCTTGAGCGCATACCCTAATTGTCTTCTTAAGATAATGGGATTGTAGTTGATACCTCCTGATAATCCCAACAAAGGCACATTAAGGTAACTTCCACAACTGGTAATGAAACTCTTTCCTTTCAACCTCAAAGTAAACCACTTGATATCTCTAGCAGACAAAGTACTCAGCTTCTGGGCCCAACTAGTATTAGGATCAGTAAAACTCTCAGTAGTAGGCAAGTGTCTCATAACCCACTTGTAGAATAAGGGAGCACAACATCTAACCAAACCTCCTCGCTTCTTCTCATTCTTATAATGCACTGAATAATACAAATCACCTAGGAGAGTGGGCACCGGATTCTTCAACACAAACAAATGAATAGCATTTATGTCAACAAATTTGTCCATATCAGCAAATAAAACTATCCCATACACAGATAATGCCAAGATAGCGCAAACTGAATCCCACTGCTTTTCCACGGCACATTCTTCAGCTCTTCTGACCAGAAACTCTAAGGGAAAACCAAGTACTCCTGCCTTGGTGGCAACCAGATTAGCAGATACCTCTTATGGGCTCAAATAAAGAGCAATATGTAACACGGTGGGAGAACTGACTTTAGTTAAATGTTGCGGATAGCAAGAGTCGCCACCGACTTTTAATTTATCCAATGGAAAGGGCATAAAAGAACAGGAAAGACCTTAAAAGATTTTTGGGTTCGGGGGATAGGTTATGTAAAGGGAAGGTGTTAGCACCCTTTACATCCATGGTTATCCATGGGCTCTTAGTTACTTAGCTCACTTTAAATTGTTTTGAGAAGTGTAGTGTGTGATTAAAAAATTTCTTAAGTACTTTATAATGATCCTTGTAAGGATATATATATAAAGACTTTGTTTTGAAAATTGTTTAAAATGTAAAGTGTAATGAAGTAATTTGATGAAAAAGTGAGCAAGTACTTAAAAGGAACCTACCCTAAGTTAAATCTTTACTGTTCTTAAATGTCCTTTCAATGGTAAGACTATCCCTATTATTAAGGAATAGGTAGTCATTACCTTGGATGTTATAAGGGACGTGTGAAGGGTCATCTGTGATTAGGCAACTGTAAGGTGTTTTAGCAATTCGAAGGGACTTATCATCTTTTATTCGAAAGGGACAAGATCATTCACGAAGGCAACATTCGAAGGGACTTGATCTTATAATCGTAAAGGGACAAGATGATATTAATGGAGAAGGGACTTTGCTTTTAGACACCTTACTTGACCATTTTATTTAGGCAACATGAGGGATATCCTTAAGAAGTGAGATGGCGATCAAAGATCGACTTACGTGTGTGCGTGTACAAGTTCATATATTTATCTTAAAATTAGTGATCTAAATTGATTTTTAAACACAAGCATGTTTTCACTCCCTAATTTACTAACCATAGCAATTTATAAATAAATAAGCAATTAAAATACTACAACTATTACATGGCTTATACAGTTACATTAGAATAAAAGCAAATTAAATAATAATTATATAATAAACAATTAAAATAAAATGGTTAGTGATAAAACAATAATAATAAGAAGGAAAGGTTAGTACAAAAATATAAAATATATACATGATTATTAAAATTAAACAAACATTTTTTTGATAATTTTTTTGATATGAAAATAAAATAATAAAGATAAATTTATTTACAAAATAAATATGATTAATGATTTAATTTAGAATTTTTTATTAAGTATAATTAAACAAGAATAATTAAAATGAGAAATTAAAGTTTTAAAAGAAAATTGGGGTTTTGAGTAGTTAGAAAATAAATTAGGGTTTAAAAATAATTAGGGTTTTATATATAAAAATATTAGGGTTTTAATTTAATATACAATATTAATTTAATAATTAACTAAATATATACATGTTTTAATTCAAATACATAATAAATAAAAACTAGTTTTAGAATTTAGAAAATAATTTTAGAATTTTTTTAGAAAATATAAAATATTAAGTTCCTAGAATTATTTAAATTATATATATTAACATAATTGTAATAAAATAATTAACAAAACAAATGAATAAAACAAAACAAAAGAAATAAAAACAGAAACTTACCTGGGGCAGGGATTGAACCCACACCCTAGGCCTCATTCTCCTTGGACCAACAAGCCATCCACTGGACCAGCTGCGTGCTGGTGATAGTAAAATAGGTAGCATTCCTTTTATTTTTAGCCTGCGAAAATCAATGAAAATAACAAAAACAAAATGGCCTGGGGAAGGTTTGAACCCAGGACCATTCCTATCTCACACATGCGCGCTAACCAACTGAACCAGCTTGCTTTCCTGAAATAAATATAACAATAATAACATAAAATATAATACTAAAATTTGAAATATGAATTTGGCGCGCAGGACTTCATCTTCTTCCTCTGACCCTTCGCATTTACCTGCGAAAATTGTTACCATATTTCCTGCGAATTTATCCATATATGAAACCTGCAAATCTCCAATCATCATGAATATGCAATCATTTGTTAAATTAAGCACATGGTTATGATCACCACATCTCACACAATTCATTTATGGTCTTAAAATTAATTTATACATCCTAAATCGAAGAACCCTAAATGTGGCTCAAGAACCCTAAAAATGGCCGCTTCATGTTCCTGTGTCGAAACTCAAATTGGATTTCCCAGAAACGTTCCTAAGCTTGTCACAAACACAAAACAATCATCAAACATAATTTATAATGCATAAACAATGGAGAACGAAAAAATCATAAAGGTGTGATAATGTTGATTCGGTTTATGCATATGGAGGTGTTCTAGATGTTGTTTATGATCCAAATATGTTCAATGAACATCATAGAACATATTGCAATGCTCAAAAATCATTGAAACCCTCTCTACCTTGGAATCCGAATATGAGTTTTTGATGTGATTTTGTGAAGTTTAAAGGTGATTTTGGAGGCTGCCAATTCGTCATCCCTAGGTTGCTAAATGTTCTATATATATATGAGTGAATGAATTAGGTCAAAAACTTTAACAATTTGATGGATATTTGATCTTTTGAAGATTGAAAAAGATAAGCTTTTAAATTTTGAATATTCTTGATCTCACATTGCTATTTTAGGATGATCTTCATAATTATTATATCAATCAAGTCTAAATATATCTTATGACCTTCTAGAAACCAAATCAATTTAAATTTTCATTATTTTATATTTTATTTGAATCTAAAATGATTTTTAATATAAAAAATCATAATAAATAAATAAAAATGAATAAAATTATGAATAAATCAATTTAATTTCGTGCATGATGTCATGGAACCAATTGGATCACAAAAAAGTCAGCCCATTTGATGAATTATGGTTTTAAGACCCCATTTACTTCATAAACCTCTAAAAACTTTCCCAACTTTTCAAGGGCACAAATACTTCAATTTTAATGCTATGAAGGTGTTCTTGGACATTTTGGAAAGCTTAAATAGTCCTCTAACCAACCTCTTTGGTCTCATGTCTGTATCTTTTACCATTCTCAAGTTATGCTCTTTGGAAGTTGTTGACTTTTTGTTGACTTTTAAAAGGACCTATAATGTCTTAGCTCATACCTTCCAAATGAAGCATTTTTGGGCTTGGCTTGTGAGACACAAAGTTGTAGAGAATTCAATTTCCTTCAAAATGAGCTTTGGATGTAAAAAATTTGATGAAGCATGTGAAAGTTATGGCTGGTCAAAGTTCAGTTGACTTTTCCTATGAAAACCCTAATTTAGAAACTCCTGATTCTTGATGATCTGAAATCTCCTTGATGAATCATGATCAACCCTTGATCAAATGATGAATTTTACTTCATATACTTGATGTTGGAAAAAAATCATGAAGTTTGACTTTGGTTTGACCACAGTTTACCTCAGTTTGACTTTTTAACTACTTTGACTGATTTTAACCTATCTGATTATCTGACTGAGCAAATCCTTTGGGAAAGTCTTGAAACTTGACATGGGGATTCTTGAACACATATAATATGCTATGAATCTCACTTGAAGTCTTGGAAGTCCATTTAGCTTGATAAAAGTCAAAACCCTAGTTTAAGATGCATTGCTTAGGAGGATGCATTGTCTGGGGGAATTGTCAAATTTGTCAACCAATTGTGAACATTGTGAACCTTGTGAACCTCATGAGATGTCTTGTGAACCTTGTGAACCTTGTGAGCCTCTTAGTACACAATGACTTGTCTTGTGGAGGGAAAATTTTAGGGTGCAGCAGTTGCCCCTGTTCAATTTTCTAAAACATGAGGGGTTAGATTGGTATATGTGCCAGTCGTGACCTGGAAGGTTGAAGGGGATTGAACACAAAAGCCCAAAAATTTGTACTCACTGGTGCGTAAAATAACACTGATGATTGGTTGTATATGCTTGAGTGGGCTTGAAGATGCCACTTGAAAGAATTAGTGATGGGCTTAGAGATGCCATCTGGAGATGGGCTTGGAGATGCCATCTAAAGTATCAGGATGCGATGATGTCTTTATGTTGATACTGGATATCAGTACTAGGTCTTCGAATAGGCCGTCTCTGAATAGTTTGTGCAACAGAGTTTGAATTGTTGAATAGACCAGTAGAAATAAATCTTCGTGACGATTATCTCTTCTGGGAATATCTTGGATTAGGGAATGGATCTTCTTACAGACTGTTTGCTTATTCTCCAAAGTCAAAAGAACGTCAGGATTAGTTCTTCTGAAAATTATCTTGAACCAGGGAATGGATCTTTGTACAGATCGTTTGCCTGCTATTCAAGGGCCAAAAGAACGTCAGGATTAGTTCTTCTGAAAAATATCTTGAACCAGGGAATGGATCTTCGTACAGATCGTTTGCCTGCTATTCAAGGGCCAAAAGAACGTCAGGATTAGTTCTTCTGAAAAATATCTTGAACCAGGGAATGGATCTTTGTACAGATCGTTTGCCTGCTATTCAAGGGCCAAAAGAACGTCAGGATTAGTTCTTTTGAAAAATATCTTGAACCAGGGAATGGATCTTTGTACAGATCGTTTGCCTGCTATTCAAGACTAGATAGATGAAATATTATGGAAATATCCTGGATTAGGGAATGGATCTTCTTACAGACCGTTTGCCTACTCTCCGAGGATATCTTGAGTAATGTATGGATCATTTCTAATCTGTTGTGAATTGTTGATATTGTTTTATCTGCATATAACCTTCCTGCAAGGAGAATGTTAGTTTATGCAATATGTATGCATGCATAGTATGGTGCACCTAAGTAAATGTATTATGCATTTATGGATATGTTATGGTATGATGTAAATGATGTACGTATGAATCATGCAGCCTGAAGCGTCTGGATATCTTTGTATAACAACTGCTGGCTAGGGAAAATAAATCCCGATTCGTTGCTAAAGAATATGAGGAATTTGTTCCCGTTTCGTTTGATAGTATAGTATTTATATCCTCCCGTCTTCATTCGTCGTACTTCTATTGAAGGAATAAGTTCCCGAGTATCCCGACTGAGGATAAAAGAGATGGACATAAATTCAAGGGGAGATGTAACCTGAAGATTTGCTATACTGGGGATTTGTAGTTATCTCGTGGGGATGAACCGGCGAAGCTTCGTTGAATTCCTTCCCTCGTTCGTCCTTAGTAAATACTATTACTGCATTTGTATGCCTTTCTGGTAAACATCAATCATATTAAGCATTTTATGCATTTCTGGTAAACATCAATCATATTCAAAAGCATACATACATTCAAACATAACCAATGGACGTTTCGCTTATGTAAATAGGGTAAAAGTAAATCTGGATTCAAAATGAAATTTTATTTATATCACAAAGTGACCTTTACATAGGCAAGTTTGTACAAGGAGACAGAAATCCTAGTAAGAGGAATTCGTCGTAAAAAGTTTTACAAAACAAAGAAAATCAGCTATGTGGGAAATAATCCTATTGAGTTTCAATTCTACTATTGCCATTATCTTCAAGTATCTCATCTTCTGCTGTCGAGACAGAAACGATTGGATTGATCTTTATCTGTTAGAGCCTGAACTAAGTAGCACAACTGGTTGGGGTTTACATGGGTGATTCAAACGAGACATAGTCATACGCTTTAATCCCTAACTTTTGCCTGGATTGCCTTTTCAGGTTTTCAATCCACCGGGATACCCTTTTTTGCCCAAGCCGCCTTTTCAGGTTTTCGACTTGTCGGGTGTACATTTTTTTTATATATATATCCCTAATTTTTGCCCGAATCCTTTTGGTTCGCCGGGATGCCCTTATTTTTGCCTAGGCCAGTCAACCTAGCGGGTCTCTTTTATGCGTAGTATTTTTTAACTATGTCTGCGTTTACAGACTGTGGGAAGTCTTCATCATCCATGGTAGTAAGCATCATGGCACCTCCTGAGAATACTGTTTTGACTACAAATGTCCTTCATATGTAGGAGTCCACTTGCCCCTAGGATCACCCTGTGGTAATATGATACGCTTGATTACCAAGTCACCAGCCTGATATACCTTTGGCTTAACCTTCTTATTAAAAGCTTTGATCATCCGTTTCTGGTACATCTGGCCATGACAAACTGCTGCTAACCTCTTCTCATCAATCAAATTTATCTGGTCAAGTCGAGTCTGAATCCACTCATCTTCATCCAAGCCTGCATCCTTCATGATTCTTAAGGAGGGTATTTGAACTTCAATGGGCAGAACTGCTTCCATACCATAGACTAAAGAGAATGGGGTTGCCCCTGTTGAAGTACGTATTGTAGTACGATAACCATGAAGAGCAAATGGTAACATCTCATTCCAATCCTTATAAGTAACAGTCATCTTCTGTATAATCTTCTTGATGTTCTTATTAGCAGCTTCTACTGCCCCATTCATCTTTGGACGATACGGAGAAGAGTTATGATGCTTAATCTTGAACTGCGTGCAGAGATCAGTAATCATAGTGTTGTTCAGATTAGAGCCATTATCTGTGATAATCCTTTCAGGGATGCCATACCTACATATGAGATTATTCTTAATGAACTGAGCCACCACATTTTTAGTAACAGATGCAAATGAAGCTGCCTCTACCCACTTTGTAAAGTAATCAATATCAACCAGGATGAAACGATGCCCATTAGAAGCAGTAGGCTTGATCTCACCAATCATATCAATGCCCCACATGGCAAAAGGCCAAGGAGCAGTCAACACATTCAATGGTGATGGAGGTATATGTACTTTGTCAGCATAGAATTGACACTTGTGACACGTTCTGGAATGTTGATAGCAGTCAGCTTCCATGGTAGACCAATAGTAACCTGCTCTCGATATCTTCTTTACCATGGTATGACCACTAGAATGGGTGCCAAAGATCCCATCATGCATGTCTTCCATAATCTCAGTTGCTTCCTTCTTATCCACACAACGAAGCAAAGTTGAATCATGATTGCGCTTGTACAAAATTCCATTACTCAAGAAGAACTTAACAGAAAACCTCTTCAAAAACTTCTTATCTTTGACAGATGCCCCTTTAGGGAACTCCTGAGCTTCAAGATATCTTTTCACTTCATAGAACCAAGGCTTCTCTTCTAATTCTTCAGTGTCAATCTCATTGCAGTATACAGGCTTCTCAAATCTATCAATAGTAATCTTGGGAGCTTCATCATCCCAGCTAATCTCAAACATAGATGCCATGGTGGCTAATGCATCTGCCAACTGATTTTCTCTTTGTGGAATATGTCCAAAGGTAATCTCTTCAAAATATGAGATCAAAGACAAAACATACTCTCTGTAAGGAATGCAATTATCATGCTTGGTATCCCAATCTCCTTTGATCTGACTTACTACCAAGGCTGAATCTCCATATACATCTAGGAACTGAATCTTCATATCAATGGCAGCTTTGATACCCAGGATACATGCCTCATACTCAGCCATGTTATTGGTACAATAGAAACAAAGTCTTGCAGTAATCGGGGTATGACAACCTTCAGGGGAACTGATCACAACACCAACACCATTACCAAGTGCATTAGAAGCTCCATCAAAAACCATAGTCCATCGGGATCCTTGTTCAGGTCCGTCATATTGTCCAGGTTCTTTGGTAATAATCATAATGTCTTCATCAGGGAACTCAAAACTCATTGACTGATAATCATCCACTGCTTGATGAGCCAAATGATCAGCCATAACACTTCCTTTAATGGCCTTCTGAGTAGTGTACTGTATATCATATTCTGTTAAGATCATTTGTCATCTCGCTATTCTTCTGGAGAGAGCAGGTTTCTCGAATATGTACTTGATTGGATCCATCTTCGAAATCAATAAGGTAGTATGAGTCAACATATATTGTCTTAGTCGACGAGCAGCCCATGCCAAAGCGCATCAAGTTTTCTCGAGCAGTGAGTATCTTGTTTCACAGTCGGTAAACTTTTTGCTAAGGTAGTATATTGCCTGCTCTTTTTGACCAGACTCATCATGTTTCCCCAACACACACCCCATTGAGTTGTCTAACACTGTTAAGTACATAATCAAGGGTCTTCCATCAACTGGTGGCATCAAAATTGGTGGTTCTAGCAGGTATCTCTTGATTTCATCAAAGGCAGTTTGGCACTCATCATTCCACTCCATTACCTGATCTTTCTTCAACAACTTGAAGATTGGCTCACAGGTAGCAGTTAATTGGGAAATAAATCTTGCAATGTAATTCAATCGTCCCAAGAAACCTCTAACTTCCTTCTCAGTACGGGGAGCTGGCATTTCTTGTATAGCTTTCACTTTAGCAGGATCCACTTCAATACCTTTTCCACTGACAATGAAACCCAGGAGTTTACCAGATCTAACTCCAAAAGTACATTTGTTTGGGTTCAATCTCAACTTGTATTTCTTCAACCTTTCAAACAACTTATGCAGATGATCAAGATGTTGCTCTTCATTTTGGGACCTGGTTATCATATCATCCACATATACCTCTATCTCATGATGAATCATATCATGAAACAAAGCCACCATAGCACGCTGATATGTTGCCCCGACATTCTTTAAACCAAATGGCATCACTTTATAGCAAAAGGTGCCCCACTGTGTAACAAATGTAGTCTTCTCCATATCTTCAGGTGCCATCTTGATTTGATTGTAACCAGAGAAACCATCCATGAAAGAGAATACTTTATGTTGAGCAGTGTTGTCTACTAGAACATCAATATAAGGAAGTGGAAAGTCATCTTTGGGGCTGGCCTTGTTCAAATCCCTGTAATCTACACACATACGTACCTTACCATCTTTCTTAGGCACTGGTACCACATTTGCAACCCACTGAGGATAAGAAGTCATAGCTAAGAACCCTGCATCAAATTGTTTCATCACCTTTGCTTTAATCTTCTCTGACATCTCAGGACGCATGCGACAAACCTTCTGCTTCTTTCGACGACAATCTTCTTTTACCGGTAAACGGTGAACCACAATGTCCGTATCCAATCCTAGCATATCTTCATAGGACCAAGCAAAGATCTCCACATAATCATGTAACATCTGAATCAATCTGCTCTTAACACCATCCTCTAGTTCAACCCCTATCTTGACTTCTTTCCTGTTTTCTTCGGTTCCCAGATTCACAACTTCGATTGGCTCTTCATGTGGCTGTATAGCTTTCTCTTCTTGTTGCAACAACCTAGCAAGCTCTACATGTACTTCACAATCGCCCTCATTTCCATCTTCAGCTTGATAGATCGGATTCTCGAATTTATAATTGGCAATAGTAGAACTGCTATCAACAGGATCCAGAGTGGATGAGGGTCTACATTTTAGTGATGTGGGTGTGTGTAAGAACACATAGCTGATAAAAGAAGAATAAAATAAAAGAAAGACAGGGAACACAATATTTACGAAAACGAAACGTCCACTGATTTTTATTGAATGAAGTATGCAAATGAAATAACATCCCGAAACAAGCATACCATTGTGCCCCGGGTAAGGCACAAGGCTTAAGAGTTCAATTGTTCAAAAATTACAAACTTAAAAGTAACAACACAGTAATAGTATTTACTCCTGACAAAAGGAGATAGGAACAACATCTTCAGCCTTCCAATTATTGAGCCCATCACCCACAGTAGGAAAAATCCAAGCGTCCAGGTTGTAGTCTTCATCATAGTCACCTACAACATTGATCTGATCTTTCATAATCCCTTGATTGGTGATACGAACAGCACGAGCACGACGAACAACCTTCTGGGACTCTGCAGTGAAACCCAAACCAAACTTGTCAGACTTGTAAGGAATGTCAGGAAGCTGACCCCAAATAGTACAACCATCGTCATCCACCACAGCTCTAGCATCCTTGAGGGAGGCCATTGTAGGAGGTACTCTGGTGACCACAGGAACTCTCTTGTCAACAGGAGGAGCTTTAACATTAGGAACAACCCAAGGAACTACTTCAAACGTCTGGCACGGAGTCTCAACATATTCACCTTTCACTTCAAGATATTTAAATGTGTTCACATGGCTAATCATATATCTTTCCTCTCCGTAAACAGTGACAACCTTTCCCTTTACTGGATATCTCAGCTTCTGATGTAAAATGGAGGTTACAGCACCTGCCCCATGGATCCAGGGGCGCCCAAGTAAACAAGAGTATGAAGGACGAATATCCATTACATAAAAGGTAGCATTGAAGACCTGAGAACCTACTTTGATTGGGAGATCTATTTCTCCGTGCACCACTCTTCTCGAACCATCGAAAGCCTTCACCACTATATTACTTGGTCTCAACACAGCATCTTCAGGACTAAGCTTGTTCAGCACCTCTTTGGGAAGTACATTCAGTGAAGAACCATTGTCTATCAACACATGAGACAGGGTAGTGCCCCTACACTCAATAGAGATATGTAAAGCCCTGTTATGATCCCTCTTGGCAGGAGTCAAATCAGCATCGGAGAAACCTAACCCATTATCATAGGTCAAGTGTGCAACACAATTTTCAAACTGATCTACAGAAATCTCATTTGGCACGTGAGCAGTCTTCAAAAATTTAATCAAGGCTTTAGCATGAGCCTCAGAACACAACAATAAAGACAACATGGAAATCTCGGAGGGAGTATGCTCCAATTGATCAACAACATCATAATCACTCTTGTGAATGATCTTTAGTACTTCTTCCATCTGCTTAGAAAGATCATCAGCAGTTGGTGCATCAGTTTGCACAGGTTCAATAACAGGACCTTTGCCCCGAGCATCAACAGTGGAGGTAGTAGTTGGAGTAACCGTATTCTTGGAGGTGGCCGGAGGAGAGAAAATTCTTCCATTTCGTGTGATCTTATTGGATCCAGCAATATTGTCAACATCAAGGTTTTCCTCAGCAACAGATGTATCAGCTAAGGGTTCCTACTTAACACCATGAATATAAACATCGGAACCATAATGCCAAGGCACGACTTTATCAGAAGTATACGGAATAGGACCAGGAGTGGTAATAATCATAGGAGTCACTCTAGCTTCAGCAACAGTTCTCACAGGGCCTTCAGCAGTAATCTTAATTGGACCCTTATGAGTGATTTTGACAGGGCCCTTGGAAGTAATCCTCACAGACACTTTATCAACCATATCTACCTCTTCAACCTTCGCACCTTGAGTTATATGTTCAACCATACTCTCTACATAAGGTGTCCTCTCAAACAATATGGTATAATTGTCCATGAGGCGTTGAATATCGTCCTTCAACTTCCAGCAGCTATCAGGTTTATAAACACAATAGAAACAATCTTCATTACAACCTGTAAAGAACCCAGCTTGTACCAACTTCTTCTTGATAACAGACAATGGAGTAGTCACATCTGCAACTGAGGAAATATATGAAACTTCATCAATGGCATTAACATTCTTCTCATGATTTGGCATGGGAGCAGTAATCACATTTGGAGTACTAGGAGGGTCAAACTCAATCTCTCCAGCATCAATCATATCCTGAATCTTGTTCTTCAATATCCAGCAATTATTGGTATCATGTCCCTGACAATTAGAATGATATGCAATCGTGCATTAGGATTGTATCTGGGAGAGGTAACATTAGGATTCTGAGGAGGGTCCTTCAAAGTAATGAGCTCACCCTTCAACAAGTGTTGCAAGGCTTGGGCCAGTGACATGTTGATCTTGGTGAACTGTCTTCTAGGCCTCTGCTGATTGCCCTGTGGTGGCTCTGGTGCTGCAGGAGTAGGATTGGAGATGTGAATTGTACTCACAGATTGGTGACTCCTATTACGACCAGGTTGGCCATAAACAGCATTTGACTCTTTCTTCCCACTAAGGGGCTTCTTTGCAGTACTTGATGAAGAAGCACCCACTTGTATCTTGCCACTCCTTATACCACTTTCTACACGCTCTCCCGTCATTATCAACTCAGTGAAGCCAGATGATGAGCTTCCAATGAGATGACTATAAAAAGGACCATTCAATGTACACATGAACATATCCACTAACTCCCTGTCAGTTAGAGGAGGTTGTACTCTACCAGCCAAGTCTCTCCACTTCTGGGCATACTCCTTGAAATTCTCGTTAGCACCCATAGACATGCTTTGGAATTGCATGCGAGTAGGTGCCAGATCAGCATTGTATTGTTATTGCCTATAGAAGGCCTCAGCAAGATCATTCCAATCACATATGTTGAAACTCTCCAACTGATAGTACCATTCCAATTGAGCTCCAGACAAACTCTCTTGGATGAAATGGATCCATAACCTTTTATCAGCAGTATGGGGTTGGATCCTCCGGACACAGGACCTCAGATGCAGCTTGGGACACGAAACACCATCATATACTACAAAAGCAGGAACCTTGAAACCAATGGGTATAACCACTTCAGATATCAAACTCAGGTCTTCAAAATCCAGCCCAGAAGACTTTTGCAATTCCATAGCATCCATTCTATCCACCATCATCTTGAACTTATCTTCATTAGGATCATGATAATAATTTGCTTCAGAATCAGAGTCCCTCATTGTATTATGGAGACTTCCTCCCTCTTTCTCAGACTCTTCAGACTCATAACCTTCAACCTGTTCCTTGGTCTTGATAGGATGTCTGAACCTTCTTCCCATGTTGATAAGGCCTCCTGACCTTCTAGTCTTCTTAGTCTTCTTAGCCAGTAGTGTCTTCAATTCATCCTGCCCTTTGGACAAGTTCAGGATCAGCTCTTGAAATTGTGCATTCTGTGCCTGGAGATCTTTGACTGTTTGTTCAAGAGCCATTATTGCTGAAATAAACAGCGAGAAGATAAGATACTTGTACATAAGAAACTTGTGATGCAATGATATGGTGTATAAATGTGTATGCAATGTTTTCAAGGACCGCATGATTTAAATTTGTTTAAACAGCCAAAAAGTAAACTTTTATTAGTAATAAATTTGTTTTCCCTTTGGGCTTACAATAAAAAAATGAAATGAATACAAAAGATGGGGTTTTAAGTCTCCCATGGACGTTTCCTCTTTGTGTTGAGGTATGAGTTGAGATTCCGCTCCTCGTGAAGTTGCTTTGTTAGCTCCAGGATTCTTTCTTGACTTGCTTTGTAATAAGTCTCAAAAGTATCCCTTTGCTCCTTCAACTGGATCCAGGACCTCTGTAGCTCTTCCATGTCAGTGGGCATGTCTGGATGAAGGATGGTATAAGAAGTATCTCCTTCAGCAACAGGCTCCATAGTAACTGGCAGGATGGCAGGATATGGCATCATAAGAGTCTGAGCACGAGATCGCACCCATCTGAGATAAGCTTCCATGGGAATAGTGTACTTGGGCTCCATAGTCTTGCTGTCAACCTTGTTTACTTTACCCCATGCTCGTATGAACCTTTGACGATAACCTTGCAGATCGTTGTCGTAGTCAAACACAATACCCTGAATCAACATGTCATGAGGACCATCACTCCGGGCGTAACCAAACTGACGTAAAGCTAAGGAAGGGTTGTAAGTAATGCCCCCTCTTATGCCAAGGAGTGGCACATTAGGGAACTCCCCACAACGGTCAATGATAGTAACATTCTCCATAGATCGAGAGCACCAATGAATATCTGAATGAGAGAGTGACATAATCCTTTTGGACCACTTGAACCCTTGTTCATTCTTCATCACTGATCGAGGAAGGTGAGAAATAAACCACCTAGATAACAAAGGTATGCAGCACATCAGAGTTCCTCGTGCCTTCGTAGTACGAGTATGGAGAGAATGCAGAATGTCTCCAAGTAATGTAGGCACTGGATTGTGACTCAGAAATATGTTGATGGCGTGAACGTCTATGAATTGATCTGGATTGGGGAACAACACTAAGCCATAAATAAACAAGGCTAAGATCTCCTCAAAAGCATCATAACTCATAGCCTTCAAGAACAATTGAGCCTTCTCTATCAACACCTTAGCAAGAATACCCTTAACTCCACTTCTCGTTTCTAGAACAATGTCTGACTTTTTCAGATGTAGAGCTGCAGCAATGACTTCAGGTTTAGGCTCATTCTCTAAGCCTGTGAAGGGTCTCTGATCAAGGACATGTATACCCAGAAGTTTGGAGAACTCTTCCATTGTATGAACCAGCTGATAGTCGGGGAATGTGAAGCAATGATGTTTAGGGTCAAAGAATTGAAACAGAACACTCATCATGTCTTCATTGAACCCTGAAGTGACTAGATCCAATAGGTGACCACGCCTTTTGATAAACTGGGAGTTTTCAGAAACTTGAGAGACCAACTCTTTGAGCTTAGGAGGTATTCCTACAAAGTTGATCTGGGTAGTATTCCTACGAGCAGAAGCCATGACCTGCAACAAAGAACAAAGATAAATCCTTTGGTCCTTGAAATGGTTAGTGAAAATGTTATGCTTATGATGCATGATGATGTTATGATGTTATGTTCAATCACAAACATGTGGCACACACAAACTTCAGTTTAGTTGGTTCATCCTGTCCTACAAAAGTAACCAGGTTCTAAGGGATCTCAATATCATTGATCCTTCACAAGGGTGGTTGTTCAGTAGGCAACTTACTTGCCAACCAAAACCCTCCAAGTTTAAGATCTCAATGAGTGTAGTATCGAGTATCAACCAACTTCAGTCTTCACCAAAGCCGGTTATCTCACTACTTTCTAAAGGCCAAGATGGGATGACTAAGGTTCTAAAAGTCAGTTAGTGTATTGACAACATATGGCAACCTCATATTATCCTCAACTTTACTTAAGGAACATAAGCACCAACCAAGAAGTCACACTAACTATGGCCACCAGATCAACCATATCGGTATACGCCGTACAGTTTCCTTGGTCTATTGCCATTTACCTAAGGTACACTAGATCCGGGTTAGGATCTTTCACACATAAGAGCACCCAACAAGTAAAGAAAATAAAACAAAGCAAACAAGTTTAAAGTGATCTAATTCCTAAGGGTACCCCTCTTTTATTAAATCCCCAGCAGAGTCGCCAGTTCTGTAACACGGTGGGAGAACTGACTTTAGTTAAATGTTGCAGATAGCAAGAGTCGCCACCGACTTTTATTTTATCCAAAGGAAAGGGCATAAAAGAACAGGAAAGACCTTAAAAGATTTTTGGGTTCGGGGGGTAGGTTATGTAAAGGGAAGGTGTTAGCACCCTTTACATCCATGGTTATCCATGGGCTCTTAGTTACTTAGCTCACTTTAAATTGTTTTGAGAAGTGTAGTGTGTGATTAAAAATTTTCTTAAGTACTTTATAATGATCCTTGTAAGGATATATATAAAGACTTTGTTTTGAAAATTGTTTAAAATGTAAAGTGTAATGAAGTAATTTGATGAAAAAGTGAGCAAGTACTTAAAAGGAACCTACCCTAAGTTAAATCTTTACTGTTCTTAAATGTCCTTTCAATGGTAAGACTATCCCTATTATTAAGGAATAGGTAGTCATTACCTTGGATGTTATAAGGGACATGTAAAGGGTCATCTGTGATTAGGCAACTGTAAGGTGTTTTAGCAATTCGAAGGGACTTATCATCTTTTATTCGAAAGGGACAAGATCATTCACAAAGGCAACATTCGAAGGGACTTGATCTTATAATCGTAAAGGGACAAGATGATATTAATGGAGAAGGGACTTTGCTTTTAGACACCTTACTTGACCATTTTATTTAGGCAACATGAGGGATATCCTTAAGAAGTGAGATGGCGATCAAAGATCGACTTACGTGTGTGCGTGTACAAGTTCATATATTTATCTTAAAATTAGTGATCTAAATTGATTTTTAAACACAAGCATGTTTTCACTCCCTAATTTACTAACCATAGCAATTTATAAATAAATAAGCAATTAAAATACTACAACTATTACATGGCTTATACAGTTACATTAGAATAAAAGCAAATTAAATAATAATTATATAATAAACAATTAAAATAAAATGGTTAGTGATAAAACAATAATAATAAGAAGGAAAGGTTGGTACAAAAATATAAAATATATACATGATAATTAAAATTAAACAAACATTTTTTTGATAATTTTTTTGATATGAAAATAAAATAATAAAGATAAATTTATTTACAAAATAAATATGATTAATGATTTAATTTAGAATTTTTTATTAAGTATAATTAAACAAGAATAATTAAAATGAGAAATTAAAGTTTTAAAAGAAAATTGGGGTTTTGAGTAGTTAGAAAATAAATTAGGGTTTAAAAATAATTAGGGTTTTATATATAAAAATATTAGGGTTTTTAATTTAATATACAATATTAATTTAATAATTAACTAAATATATACATGTTTTAATTCAAATACATAATAAATAAAAACTAGTTTTAGAACTTAGAAAATAATTTTAGAATTTTTTTAGAAAATATAAAATATTAAGTTCCTAGAATTATTTAAATTATATATATTAACATAATTGTAATAAAATAATTAACAAAACAAATGAATAAAACAAAACAAAAGAAATAAAAACAGAAACTTACCTGGGGCAGGGATTGAACCCACACCCTAGGCCTCATTCTCCTTGGACCAACAAGCCATCCACTGGACCAGCTGCGTGCTGGTGATAGTAAAATAGGTAGCATTCCTTTTACTTTTAGCCTGCGAAAATCAATGAAAATAACACAAACAAAATGGCCTGGGGAAGGTTTGAACCCAGGACCATTCCTATCTCACACATGCGCGCTAACCAACTGAACCAGCTTGCTTTTATGAAATAAATATAACAATAATAACATAAAATATAATACTAAAATTTGAAATATGAATTTGGCGCGCAGGACTTCATCTTCTTCCTCTGACCCTTCGCATTTACCTGCGAAAATTGTTACCATATTTCCTGCGAATTTATCCGCGTATGAAACCTGCAAATCTCCAATCATCGTGAATATGCAATCATTTGTCAAATTAAGCACATGGTTATGATCACCACATCTCACACAATTCATTTATGGTCTTAAAATTAATTTATACATCCTAAATCGAAGAACCCTAAATGTGGCTCAAGAACCCTAAAAATGGCCGCTTCATGTTCCTGTGTCGAAACTCAAATTGGATTGCCCAGAAACGTTCCTAAGCTTGTCACAAACACAAAACAATCATCAAACATAATTTATAATGCATAAACAATGGAGAACGAAAAAATCATAAATGTGTGATAATGTTGATTCGGTTTATGCATATGGAGGCGTTCTAGATGTTGTTTATGATCCAAATATGTTCAATGAACATCATAGAACATATTGCAATGCTCAAAAATCATTGAAACCCTCTCTACCTTGGAATCCGAATATGAGTTTTTGATGTGATTTTGTGAAGTTTAAAGGTGATTTTGGAGGCTGACAATTCGTCATCCCTAGGTTGCTAAATGTTCTATATATATGAGTGAATGAATTAGGTCAAAAACTTTAACAATTTGATGGATATTTGATCTTTTGAAGATTGAAAAAGATAAGCTTTTAAATTTTGAATATTCTTGATCTCACATTGCTATTTTAGGATGATCTTCATAATTATTATATCAATCAAGTCTAAATATATCTTATGACCTTCTAGAAACCAAATCAATTTAAATTTTCATTATTTTATATTTTATTTGAATTTAAAATGATTTTTAATATAAAAAATCATAATAAATAAATAAAAAATGAATAAAATTATGAATAAATCAATTTAATTTCGTGCATGATGTCATGGAACCAATTGGATCACAAAAAAGTCAGCCCATTTGATGAATTATGGTTTTAAGACCCCATTTACTTCATGAACCTCTCAAAACTTTCCCAAGTTTGCAAGGGCACAAATACTTCAATTTTAATGCTATTAAGGTGTTCTTGGACATTTTGGAAAGCTTAAAGAGTCCTCTAACCAACCTCTTTGGTTTCATTTCCATATCTTTTACCATTCTCAAGTTATGCTCTTTGGAAGCTGTTGACTTTTTGTTGACTTTTAAAAGGACCTATAATGTCTTAGCTCATACCTTCCAAATGAAGCATTTTTGGGCTTGGCTTGTGAGACACAAAGTTGTAGAGAATTCAATTTCCTTAAAAATGAGCTTTGGGTGTAAAAAATTTGATGAAGCATGTGAAAGTTATGGCTGGTCAAAGTTCAGTTGACTTTTCCTATGAAAACCCTAATTTAGAAACTCCTGATTCTTGATGATCTGAAATCTCCTTGATGAATCATGATCAACCCTTGATCAAATGATGAATTTTACTTCATATACTTGATGTTGGAAAAAAATCATGAAGTTTGACTTTGGTTTGACCACAGTTTACCTCAGTTTGACTTTTTAACTACTTTGATTGATTTTAACATATCTGATTATCTGACTGAGCAAATCCTTTGGGAAAGTCTTGAAAATTGACATGGGGATTCTTGAACACATATAAGATGCTATGAAGATCACTTGAAGTCTTGGAAGTCCATTTAGCTTGATAAAAGTCAAAACCCTAGTTTAAGATGCATTGCTTAGGAGGATGCATTGTCTAAGGGAATTGTCAAATTTGTCAACCAATTGTGAACATTGTGAACCTTGTGAACCTCATGAGATGTCTTGTGAACCTTGTGAACCTTGTGATCCTCTTAGTACACAATGACTTGTCTTGTGGAGGGCAAATTTTGGGGTGCAACAGTTTCCCCTGTTCAATTTTCTAAAACCTGAGGGGTTAGATTGGTATATGTGCCAGTCGTGACCTGGAAGGTTGAAGGGGATTGAACATAAAAGCCCAAAAATTTATACTCACCGGTGCGTAAAATAACACTGATGATTGGTTGTGTATGCTTGAGTGTGCTTGAAGATGCCACTTGAAAGAATTGGTGATGGGCTTAGAGATGCCATCTGGAGATGGGCTTGGAGATGCCATCTAAAGTATCAGGATGCGATGATGTCTTTATGTTGATACTGGATATCAGTACTAGGTCTTTGTATAGGCCGTCTCTGAATAGTTTGTGCAACATAGTTTGAATTGTTGAATAGACCAGTAGAAATAAATCTTTGTGACGATTATCTCTTCTGGGAATATCTTGGATTAGGGAATGGATCTTCTTACAGACCGTTTGCCTATTCTCCAAAGTCAAAAGAACGTCAGGATTAGTTCTTCTGAAAATTATCTTGAACCAGGGAATGGATCATTGTACAGATCGTTTGCCTGCTATTCAAGGGCCAAAAGAACGTTAGGATTAGTTCTTCTGAAAAATATCTTGAACCAGGGAATGGATCTTTGTACAGATCGTTTGCCTGCTATTCAAGGGCCAAAAGAACGTCAGGATTAGTTCTTCTGAAAAATATCTTGAACCAGGGAATGGATCTTTGTACAGATCGTTTGCCTACTATTCAAGACTAGATAGATGAAATCTTCTGGAAATATCATGGATTAGGGAATGGATCTTCTTACAGACCGTTTGCCTACTCTCCGAGGACATCTTGAGTAATGTATGGATCATTTCTGATCTGTTGTGAATTGTTGATATTGTTTTATCTGCATATAACCTTCCTGCAAGGAGAATGTTAGTTTATGCAATATGTATGCATGCATAGTATGGTTCACCTAAGTAAATGTATTATGCATTTATGGATATGTTATGGTATGATGTAAATGATGTACGTATGAATCATGCAGCCTGAAGCGTCTGGATATCTTTGTATAACAACTGCTGGCTAGAGAAAATAAATCCCGATTCGTTGCTGAAGAATATGAGGTACTTGTTCCCGTTTCGTTTGATAGTATAGTATTTATATCCTCCCGTCTTCATTCGTCGTACTTCTATTGAAGGAATAAGTTCCCGAGTATCCCGACTGAGGATAAAAGAGATGGACATAAATTCAAGGGGAGATGTAACCTGAGGATTTGCTATACTGGGGATTTGTAGTTATCTCGTGGGGATGAACCGGCGAAGCTTCGTTGAATTCCTTCCCTCATTCGTCCTTAGTAAATACTATTACTACATTTGTATGCCTTTCTGGTAAACATCAATCATATTAAGCATTTTATGCATTTCTGGTAAACATCAATCATATTCAAAAGCATACATACATTCAAACATAACCAATGGACGTTTCGCTTATGTAAATAGGGTAAAAGTAAATCTGGATTCAAAGATGAAATTTTATTTATATCACAAAGTGAACTTTACATAGGCAAGTTTGTACAAGGAGACAGAAATCCTAGTAAGAGGAATTCGTCGTAAAAAGTTTTACAAAACAAAGAAAATCAGCTATGTGGGAAATAATCCTATTGAGTTTCAATTCTACTATTGCCATTATCTTCAAGTATCTCATCTTCTGCTGTCGAGACGGAAACGATTGGATTGATCTTTATCTGTTAGAGCCTGAACTAAGTAGCACAACTGGTTGGGGTTTACATGGGTGATTCAAACGAGGCATAGTCATACGCTTTAATCCCTAACTTTTGCCTGGATTGCCTCTTCAGGTTTTCAATCCACCGGAATACCCTTTTTTGCCCAAGCCGCCTTTTCAGGTTTTCGACTTGCCGGGTGTACATTTTTTTTTATATATATATATATCCCTAATTTTTGCCCGAATCCTTTTGGTTCGCCGGGATGCCCTTATTTTTGCCTAGGCCAGTCAACCTAGCGGGTCTCTTTTATGCGTAGTATTTTTTAACTATGTCTGCGTTTACAGGTTGTGGTATCAAAGACACTAATTGGTTGATCAGGTCCATCTTGGTATCAAAGAATTTGTAGTGCACAGTTCTCTTTCTGACGTCTTCTATTCTGAAACAATGATATGACCAGGAACCAGGAGTAATGCAGACCCTGAGAATAAAAGAAACACAAATGATTAATGATGATATGATGCTTATGCAAGGCAAGACATGTGATCAGTGAAGTGTCTGTGATGTGCCAATCATATAATCAGGTGTCGTTGCGAGGCCACAATATCCACATATCACAATAACAATCCCTCTGATTCGGGATCCATATCTTAGAACCAGAAATCCAGATCACAAAACTGAACCAAAGGTAAAATGGGTATGCTGAAGGCATTAGGGTTCCTGCAAACCTGTAAACCCCTCCCAATCTCGCGGGTGTGCTACTCGGGTCAACATCACGGACTCTCAAAGCCGAATAGCAATAATACTTTCACCATTTCCGAGAAATGGCTCATGACCAAATCAGGGAATCGGTTTGGCATTATGTACTACTCAGGGAGGCCTCAGTTGAGTCCGGAAAAACAAGCATCCCTCACAAGTCTCCAGCTTCAAGCACTGAATCGAGAAACGATAGTACATTCCTCCAGAAGGGTACAATACTACCGTCATACGAACAGTTTGCTTTAACTGAATTCCTATGAGAGAACCAGGCCATCCTATGCGAGTTCCCAATGGACCCTCGGATGCGAGTGGGTTTGCCAACAAATGTGGTTTGCCACTGTCATCACTGGAGATGGGTGTTCCCATTAAGGTCCTCGAAGATCGGTCACCAGATGCACATAACTATCAAGGTTGTACCCTGAAGTGGAGAAGAACCCCCACACAGAATAGTCCCGAGACGGTCGCAATCTGGGTGTGGAAAACATTGCCACTCATCATGTAACCATGCGAGCACAACGTGTCCACGCTAATCCTATAGTGCACTCAAGCCGGGTAGTTGGCTTATCTCACAGTAACTCCCATCCCACAGAAAAAATGAAAACCAGCACAGCCAGACAGTCCAGTATATATGATGCATGGAAAATAAATACTGAAAGTGGTAAATAAATGCGGTAACGTAAAGTTGTAAAGTAAAAACTGTAAATAAAAACAACAAAGCTAAACTAAAGCACACAACAACAAACATATAAACACCCACAAAAATGAAACCAAACAAGCGCTAGGATTGACTCTACAAGGGAAACCAGAGATTCTGGGTTCGATCCCCAGCAGAGTCGCCAGCTGTCGCTCCCGGGATTTTCATCCTAGTACAAACGCGAAAGTGGCGCGGAAAAGGTAGAGTCGCCAGCCATGCATTTTTATCCCGAAGAAATGGGAAAGGTAATGCTACACAAACCTGAGGAAGAAGGAAAGGACAAGGTCCTGCGAACCAAAGATCTGGGTTCGGGAGTCAGTTACGACCTGGGAAGGTATTAGCACCCAGATCGTCCACCGTACCCGACGAGATCTACGCTTGCTTGTTTTGTTTCAAAGGGTGTGAAAATAAAGTTGTTGCTGAACAAAGAACTGCTAACTGGAATTGGAATGAAAAGGGAATTGGAAAAAGAGATGGAAAGAAAGGGGGAAATGTAGGGAAAATAAAGAATGTGCTAGAACGGGCCCTACCCCGCTGCCTACGTACCTCATCGGGATAATGAGGATCAGAGTCGACATAGTTCGCCTAACCAAGGCGGGAACTTTGTTTGTGTTTTTTATAGCTTGAACTGCGTATGTCTATGCTCAGGTGTTGCAGGCTCGTCTGGTACGAGTGCGTTTACCGTCTTGCATGCGAGACAAGTCGTCGCGAGTTCGCGTGGTGAGTGAATGAGATGAGAAAAGAAGTTCCCGCAGGATAGTCGCTTATTGTTTGTTTTTGTCTTTTATGAGAAGTATTTTGTTTGTGAACGGTCTCGTACTAAGACCTATCCATCGCGGGAAGTATTTACACCTTGCCCCGAAACAGGACGCGTATAAACACTCCGCAACAAAGTCTCGTGTCATACAAGAATGTTCGGTTTTTAATTAAATGTTTTATTGCTTTTCTTCATGAGGTGAGAAAGAATGACTCAAATTGCAAAAGGGAAAATCTAATGGGGACTAAGACACAGCCCTAATTTTGTTGATTTATTCACAAGGGAAGTCCTATGGTTTGTGAAGTTTCTAAACCTAATGGAAAAAGGCACTTAGAACTAATAGAATGCAACTTACTTCCTAAGGAAGTTAAGTTGATTCTAAAGCCAAGGGGGAACCTATTCAAGTAAAATATCAATCAATATACAAAGCATTAAAAATTTGAAGGTAAGAATAAAATTCAAATCAACACAATTAAAGGCATAAACCTAAAATAGTCCTAATTTATTCTAAGTCTAATTAACATGAATCCTAAGCCTAAGTTCTAAACTAAGGGTATTACCTAATATTTTCATTCTAAAAATCAGAATCTAAACTAGTCTAAATCCATATTAAATCATAGGATTAAATCTAGTTAAACTATTTTTTTTGTGAAAATTAATATCCTAGCCTAAACTAATGGAAATTATATGCATAAAGGCCTAAAGATTAATATCCTAAAAAATAGTAAAACTTCTGAAAAAATTATGAGATTCATTCTATGGGGCCCTAAAATTACCTATAACATTGTGTTAAAAGGAATCCTAAAAAGTCAGAATTTTGCTATGCCTAAAAATCAATTATTTCCACCTAAGAATTAGCTACTATTTCCTAAGGATTAATCCACTAAAACCTAAGATAAAATGCCTTAAAAAATCCACTAAAATTACACTAAGTACTATTATGAGTCCTTTAATTATGGTAAAAATAATGAGCTAAAAAAGTTAATGGAAGGTTAAAAAATAAAATCTACAAATTTATGTACATTTGAAGGAAATCTATTAAAAACCACTTACATGAAAAAATCACAATTAATTCAAAAATAAGGCAAATTCAGAAAAATAAAATTCTAAACATTTCTAAATTGGATTAACAATCTACTTAATTTTTTGGGGAATTTTTCTAGGCTTTTCCCTATTTTTATGGAATTATTTTCTAACTAAGTAAAACTAAAAAATTAAAATCTAAAGAAAATGAAGGGGGGTGGATTTAGAAATGTATTTAGTTATTTTTCATATTGGGCTCAGAAAATGGGGGTACGGATAGCAGAAGGTTAGGCCCAAATGCAGGATAGCTGGGGAGGTGCAGAAGTGATTTTTTTAGTTATAAAATGCTAAATGGGCCTAAGGAAGAGGTGCAGATAGCAACGGAGAAGGCCCACTGCGCAGGCCCTTGAGGGAGTATAGGATGGATGCTTAGTCAACATAATTGACTTCCACAAGAGCCGTTGATCCGGTCCTCTCTACTAGTCTTCACATCACGCCACTCACAGACACATGCCCATGGAGTTATGGTGTACCGCCACGCACAGGAATAACCTCAAGAAGAGCCTACCGGACAGTGACACGTGTCACCGCCGGTGTGGCCGGAATTCCAAAAATCTTATCCTCATCTCATAGCATCTCCCAACGGCTTTTTTTATGGGAATTATGAGGATTATTGCTTTAATGGTGGATTAAATTCTCATAACCACCCAAGAATCTCTTAATTACTCTTGATTAACTTAAATGCCCTTTTTAATATTTACAAACACACAAATAAATCGAAACAAAAAAGGGGCTGGACGATGAAACCAAAACCCTAATCCTCATTCTCCATTTCTTCTCCTGCCGCCGGTTCTCCCTCTTCTTCTTCTCCACCATCACCTTCACCTTCCTCCATAAACAACCTTTTCTTCTCTCCGAAACGAAACCACAACATAACAAACCTAACCTAACTCTCTTCCAATCTTGAATCGGAATAGAGTATTGACCTAATCCTAACTTCTTCTCCAATCTGAACCTAATCTCTACCACTTAACCAAATATGAACCAAACAAATACGCAAGGACCTATTCAAATCTAACTCGACATCAATTTCACATACGATACGAATTCGTACCTTGAATCGAGGTTACGTTGGTGTTCTTAACGAACAGAAGGAAGTTGGTGCCACTTGTTGTGAGATTGATGAAAACCCAGGTCTTTTACACAATGAATATTCAACGACGACTGTGTCAATAGCACAAAGAGGCACGTCGTGAAATTTCGCTCAGGTATGCGTACCAATTTCACCTCTTCTTGGTCATGTTTCGATCTGTCCTGAGTCCGCGTCTTTCTGCAATTTCTTCGTGATTCTGATAGTGTGATATGTATTGTTTGTTGATTTCATGTTTGCAAGTTGCCGATTGATAAATTGATGAAGGTTTTTATTGCTTGCAGGTGTATGCGTTGAAGATTCAGAGTTATGGTGGTGAAGCCATTTGAAAGTGATGATGAAATGTTATTGAAGATTGAATGTGAGGGAGATTAGAGAGATTGTGAGAGGAAGAAGAAGATTCGAGATGGATGATTGAGGGAAGCAGAAGAAGAAGAATCAGAGGAAAAGCCGGGAAGAAGGACTGAAGAACAATGTCGAAAGCCGAAAAAGATTGAGAAGAAGAGATTGGGGAAGAAGAAGGATTTCGAAACTGTGGAAGAAGAAGAGGAAAATGGTTGAAGAACTGGAGAGGTTGAGAGATGAAAATGAAGGTTTTTATTGGAAGGGTGGAGAGTGAAGTAGAAAAATGACTGAAGGATGGAATTCTGGTTTTATAAGGGATGCATCTGGTGAACTTTCTAGATTCATTCTGTTGAGAATTTGTTGATTTCTGTTGGTTAGTTAGTAACTGAATTCGAGTTGTGATCCTCTGCTTTTTCTCTCTTGTAGTGTTCTCTGAACTTATTTTGTTTTGCCATTCTTTTTGTTGTTGTGATTTCTTTATTTTCAGTATCATTGCTACAAATCTTTTGTTTGCCAGGAAATTGATGAATGTTGATATGGAGATAATGATTGAAGGTGGTCGAAAAGAATAATCGAATTCAGTGGGAGATTGGATGTGAGAGTTTCTGTCATCTTTCTGTTAAATTATCTGATGCCGAATTTCTGATGTGAGCTCTTGCATGTAATTCCAGGTGCTGATGAAATATAAAGTCGACGATGCTCAAAGTGGTGATTCGGAATCAGTGCTGACTGTTGGCGCAGGAAGGTTGATGGATTACGGAATCTCGAAGACGAAAATGATGAAAACTTGAAGTTTGAAAATAGAATGGAGAATTCTTGAGAGAGAGTTTTGTAACCGTTTTGTTATTTTTTTTAGAATTTGTTGGAGGTTCTCTTAGCTTATCTTGAATTTTTCTGGTGTGATCTTGTAATTCAAAACTGGATTCTGTTATTGTAACTGATTTTTCTTGGAGTTAGTTTCTCTTTTTTCTTTATATGAATTCTGATAAGGAAAACAAAAAACATCTCAATCTCCTCCAACTTCTGTATCATTGATTGTAATTGATTTCAATCCAATTCTCTAACCAATTTTTTCCTGTTATTTATGTTTTATGTTATCCAAGATTCTAAAAGCAACATCCCCTATGCCACCAGCCACATTAAGATGCCTCATCTTGTGATCAACTATGATTGTAAAAGCTGGTTTCAAAATTCCGACTTTCGCTTCCCGAAGAAGAACATTCTCATCAGTGTAGCCAGTTTCTTCTAGAAATGAGGGAAATGGTTTCTTTGAAAAATGCCAACACAGAGTCAGTAAGTTTAAGAGATGCTTAAGTTCAGCAGTAATCTCGGGTCCTTTCAGCTATACACTGTCCGTACCACCAAATACACTATCAACAAGATAGTTCCCCTGTCTCTTTAGAAGAAAGCTGATACCAAATGCTAAATCCCCAATAGGCCATTTTCCAAGTGTCTCCGAATACGTAAACCTAAGAGTTTCAGACAACGTTGAAATTGTTCCCAACCATGTAGCAGGGGCTTCAATTAACCTATGAGTAACACGGAACCGTCCATCCGTCGGTGCATCACTACCACTATCTTCATCATCATCAATTGTATTTTGAGACTGCAATTTCTTATTCAACGTATAGTACAAAAGAACAGTTGCACCTGCTGCAGTAGCCATGGTTGCAGTTGCCATGAATACCCTCTCCCTGATTGATAAATAAACGTGATGTTGGAGAAAGTTGAAAATGGAAAAAATTAGTTTTAATTTTGAATGATGACTTTAAAGACAATGTAACTAAACCGCAGACTTTTGAATTCTTCATTTGAAATGAATGAGACCTTGGACTAATTCTTGATAAAGCAAAACACGAATCATTCTTGAAAATTCAATTTGAGTGAATAATGATATGTTTGACCTCCTGAACCAATGACAAGAACCTGAGCCACATATTCACAATGTGAAAATGACTTGAGAATTTGAAATAAATGATCAACTTTTGAATACCCTGCAACTTGACCTCATTAAATGGATTTGATATTGCACGAGACCCTGATCTTAATATCCTGTGTCCAAAGCAACAAACATCACCTTAAACCTTGATTATGAATCATCATTGAGGAGAATAAATCCAAGACTTTGAATTCCTCTGATAATTTGAGTTTGAACTTGAATGATGCCTTCCAACTAAACCAATAATTATGCATTCTCCTTACCTGAATCGAATTCATCAACATAGTCCACTCTTAAGAACTTTGATGCCATACTAAACTCTGCACAATCTCAAATTATTATTCCATAAACAAATGGATCCGAACCAATCTTTAATACGCTGGACCTCAATTGGTGACGTGCTCTCAAATCAAATCATGAATAAGAACTCCAAATTCTCATTGAGATATTCAATGACGAAGAATACAACTTGAGACGTTAAGAAGATCCAAAACTCTTATTCAAAGCAAATCTAATCAAACACCTCAATAATGGGTTAGATGCACCAGTGAATATTCTCCACATGTTAAATCCCTGATAGATACGATTAAGGTATGAAACCCTAATTTCATATGGCCTTGATCACATGCCTTAGAAGTTCGACACAAATACATGATTATGAATATTAATGACCTGGTGAGGAATGCAGATGAATGCGAAACGATAAGCCAGTAAAGGGGAATAAATATGATGGCAAATTTTGAGGTATTACAAACATGTCCTGACCACATGTCACGATATCATGTTGATCATGATGTCTGACCAACATGTCAAGACATCTGGCTTCACATCTTGTTGTGAACTTGTTTTAACAAAATTGTTGTCAATCCAAAACGATAGAACTTACAACTCTATCTTTGGAAAAGTTTGGCTAAAATAACCTTTTCATGTAATATTGGAGAATCACAATCAAACACAACATCAATCAAATAAAACAGACCACAGGGTACAAAAAAACTAGAGCAAATCAAAGGCACACACAGTGGAACTAAGAGAAAACTTGCTAAAAAACTCTTACACAACAATAAAAAAAGATCTTCTATAAAAACACAATGTTAATACATCTTGTCTGACATCACAGTACCAATAACAAACGTTATGCAAACAAAACACCAAGCTACCAAACAAGCTCCCTGAATAGAATGACCAACCCTGAATAGAATGGCCAACCATCCAGGTACAGAGAACACTCCCCCTGTGTCGCTCCCACCAAATGACACCAGGTCAGAAAGGGTACAAGCGCGAACGGTCGGTGAAAGAGAGATAACACAAGGGTGAACTGAAAAGAGTCGCCAGCTAGGCATTTTTATCCCGAAGGAAAGGTAATGCTGCATAGACCTAAGAAAAGATGGATAAGACGGTTGCGAACCAGAGAAACTGAGAAAGGGGGTTGGTTACAACCTGGGAAGGTATTAGCACCCAGATTGTCCGTCGTACTCGACGGGATCCACGCTTGAAAGTTTGTGTTTAAAGGGGTAGTGTCAGTGCTATTTTGTGTGCAAAAGCTGGAAAAGAATGCAAGTGTCAGTGCAAAAGAAATGTGAAGTGAAATGAAAGAGTGTTAGTGCAAAGAGAGAATGCAAAGCTCAAGACTATGAGGCTCAAAGAATAGTGCTAGAAGAGGGGGGGATGGACAGAGACTTTTGTTCGATAACAATTAAGTTATGCCTACGTATCCTCTCGTGCAATGAGGAAGTCAGAACATCGTAGTTCGACTCAAAGAGACTGAAAGATTAATTGACTTGTGAACTTCCTGCTTGCCTATGCTCAAGTGTATGACCTGTCTGGCTCAGGTGCAAACTGTCTTGCATTAGACGGAAGAAGCAAGTTCTCGTTTGTGAGTGAAGATGATGAGAAAAGAATCCCGAAGGAGACGATTATTGTTTGTTTTTGATGTTTTCAGTTTTGTTATTGCTTTTGTGTTTGTCATAAGAAAATGAGCTTAAGCCTAAACCAAGGGTTAGTAAACTCATCACATCCTCCCTCTGATTAGGGGTAATGAGAATACCTTAAGTATGAAGTAAACACCTCACACTTAGTCACCATGATGTAGGATTAAGATCATTAACCTATTTGCAATTATTTAGATGTTTTTGGAGTTTTTTGTTTAGTGTTAAGTAATGAGTTTAAGCCATAATCAAAGATTTAATGGACTCATTACACTATCCTAATAGAAGGATAATAGATGAGAACATTTAAGCTGAGAAAGGCTCCTCAACTTAATCCATGATTAGGGATTAACCTCATGACAAAACAAAGCCTTTCTTAAATGGATTTTAGTTAATGATAAGATTAAGAAGTGTATTTTATGGTTTGTAAGACAACTTGAGGGGGACTTGTCCATTTACACTAGGGTTAGTCCTTCTTAACCAATTAAGGAAGAATTAGAACCCTAATGCAAGGCCCAAGTTACAAGCTTGATGTCTTAGTGATTATTAGATGAATTGACTAAAGGATTTAAACACATTAAGGGTTTAACACTTAGGATTAAAGTTATACACTCCATCCTAAGAGAAGGATGCAGGCATAACCCTAATCACTAAGCCTTAAAACCTTCAAGGTTTAGTCCTTGATTAAGAGATGAGAAGAGAAGACTCAAAGAGGACACAAAAGGTAAAACTAATGGGGTGACTAATCAAACCCTAATTGTGATCATGCTTAGGTGTTCCTAGGATTTATGAAGCTTGCAAGAGATCTTCAAGAGAGCCACCAAGGAAGAAGCAGATGAAAGGAGGAGAAGCAGAAGGAAGCAAGACAACTTGCTTCACTTAAGAAGACAAGTTGCTTGAAGAAGGAAAGTGAGGAGGGAACATGAATGAGAAATCTCACTCTAATACAAAAGTAAAATGCAGCAATGAATGCATAAAAGAGATGAGAAGAGATTATGAGAAGTGAAGGCAAATTCACTTCCCAAACACTTACCACCTGAAAAGTTAGCAAAGGAAATGAAATGAAATGAAAATGAAATGGATGCAAGGATGAAAACCAAAATCAGAAGCATGTCCATGATGTAAATGATGCTATGGGATGATGCAAAAGCATACCAAGAGATGTGGATGATCGTACAAGTAATGAAGATGCAAATGCGACATGAAAGGAAGCAAGAAAGTTCATGAAAACTTATGAAATGCAATGGATGCATAACATGGAAAATGGATGATGCAATGTTCAAACATGATTTCAAAATGTCCTAAGATGTCTTGTATGTCATGTGGATGCACAAAATGTCATGGCAAGTTCATGTATGCAAGCATATGAAGAATGAATGCAAATGAAGGCAAAGATTAGGGTTTATGTACAAGATGCAATACAAAAATCAAAATCAGAAGCAAATGACAAGATAAAAAATTGAAAATGGGATCAAAGGTACCCTAAACCTATACAAGTTCACTGCCCAAAGGGGAAGGTCAGAAGCTAAACCCTAAAGGACTTATGATTTTTCTAAGTTTGCTAGGGTTTTAAGGTACCTCACAAGGAAAAATGCAAAACAAATCAAAAATGAAAGATAAATTCATGCCAATTTTATACTAGAAACTACATGATATGTGGAATGCAATGCAAAAAGAACCATTATCAAACTCTTCATGGTTAGGCAGAAAAGATTTTTCTAAGTTAAGGTAAAAAATATTTATTTTTAAGAACCCTAAATCCAAAGAAAATGTCAAAATGGATCAAGAACCAAAAAGAAATTTGTATGAATGGTTTGATAATGTCTCTAAATGTGTCAAGATGAAATGTGATTTTTTTTGGCGATTTTTAGAAACTTAAATGGTATTTTAATTAATTAATTTCCATTAATTAATTAAAATAAACATTTAAATACTTTAAAACATGATTTTTTAATGCAAAAAATAAAAATAAAAATATTTTTGGTTGAAGAAAATTATTTGAATTAAAAATGCAAAAGGAAAATATTTTTAGGATTTTCTAGGTATTTTTAATAAATGATGCAAGAAAAATGATAAAAAATGAATTAAAAATTGAAATAAGGAAAAGTAGGATGATCTGATGGTTCACATTGATTCTGGGGATTTTTTGTTTGACTACGCGCGTAATCTGATGGCTACAATTCAAACTTAACTAATCTCAATTAATTAATTAATTAATCCCTAATTAAAACTAATGAAATGATCCTGACTACACAACACACGCGGGAAACCTAAATCAAACGGCCTACATTCAAAAGATGCCCTAACCCTAATTAAGCACAGTAATCACTTTCAGGTGGCCGGAGAAGACCTCCGGTCATCTTCTCCGGCCAGACCCTCCCTGAGCAAACCCCAAACTCCAATCCTAGGTTATTTTTGGAGCTCTAAAGCTCCAGATCAACTCACCTCACTCTCCTGAACTCAAATCCACTCTCAAAACAAATTTATTATGGCTCAATCTCATGATTCGAAGAGAAATTCAAAAACGGCAAAAGTTTCAGAAGCTCAGTAAATGCTCAATATGCAACCATTTTTAAAACTAAAGGTATCAACATGATCAGCACACCATAATGAACATTCTAAGAACTTAAAATAACGTTTCTGGAAAAAAAAAGTTTGAAGAAGCTACCTGAGCTTGAGCTTCCTCAGTTTGGAGCTTTCTGGCCACCTCTCTTGTGCAAGATGACTCCCTTTGACCTCCTGATGAAGCTTTGATGCTTGGAAGGCTTTGAGAGTGGCTGGTTTGAGAGCTTGCAACCTTGCTGCACCAGAATCGTGTTTTTGGCTATGGGTGCTTTTAGGCTTGTTTGAAGGGTGGGAAAGGGTCCTTTGGTGATGCTGAGTTGATTGGTGAAGGTAGTTTTGAGTTTGAGTCAATGAGCTATGAGTTTCGAAAGCTTTTGCAAGTTGGAGTGGTTTTGTGTATGCTGAGTTCTTGGAGGTTTTCAGCTTGTGTGTGTTATGAAAATGGACCTTGAGGCATGCTTGTAGTGTTCTGGTTGGGCAGAGAGTGGGTGGTGGACTGTTGTGATTAGTATGGGTGAATTTGCACAAAGTCAACATTTCTTGTACTTGAGGTATGGGCAAGAATACAGCTGGTCTTTGGGCATGTCCATGCGCAGCTGACTTTATGGATGTCCACAAATCCAATCTTGAGGCAATTCAGCATGTGGGAATAAAGTTATGGGGTGTTTTGCAATTATGTGAAGTTTTGGCCCCTTTGAGAAATCTTGATGATCAAGGCATGAAACTTGAGAATTCTTTGGGCAATTCTGAATTATAGGTCATGTATGATGTTTGTGTAATGGTTAGAAGTCACTTTGAGGTCACAAATTGCCTTGGTATGAGTTTTTTCAAGTTTCCCTCTTTGGTATATAAGTGTCATTTTGTGATTTTTCCCAACTTTGCAAGGCCATAACTTGAGTTCTATGATGAATTAGATCAAGTTCTTGTACTTTTTGAAAAGGGAATGATCCAATCTACAACTTTCATGACCAAGAATTTTTCATTTGAAGCATTTTTGGATCAAAAAGAGGAGGTTGAAAAACTTTCCCAAAATGGCAAGTTTGCATTACAAGTCACTTTCCCAAAATGGCAACTTTGCAAATGGCTTGAAATTATTCAATTTTGTGAACTTCTAACTTCTTATAAGATCAAATAAAGATAATATACACCCAAAATGATGGAGAAGACCCTTTGGATGGATGATTGGGGGGCTCAGATGCCCTGATTTTGCACTGACTTGCTCAAGAAGTCATCTATTGATCAGATGCCTTCCCTATTGAATTTCTTCATGAAAATTGGTATGTATGATCCTTATATCATATAGAGACCAATAGTAACAAGAATGACCAAAATATTTGGAGTTATGGCCTCTGAAACCAAAACCCTAATTTTAGGTCATCTGTGCAGTTAAATTTGGCTCTGCTTCCATGCCTTTCTCGGTTCTTGTGACTTACTGACTTTCTTGATCTTTGGAGGATATAATATGATGATTGAACATACATGGACCCTCTTGAGATGATTGAAGACCTTTGGAGTGGCTCAGATAGCTCATGGATGACTCAGATCACAAACCCTAGATGCAGATGACTTTGAACCAAAGCAATGAGACAAAAATGCAATATGAGATGATATGATTGAACTTATGCAAATGAAAAGAATCACAAGCCATGGTGAAATGAGTGAGGGAAAATTTGGGGTGTTTACAGCTGCCCCTATTCAAACATGAGTTAGCTGTGAAGGATGTAAGCGACGGGCTTAACAGGCAAACAAGATAACTTGTGGTTGAATACCAAAGACAGTCCAAAATTTGCACTCACTGAATGAAGAAGAAAAGGGATATAGATTGTAAAAGGAAGAAAAGTATGATTATAAAGTGCGGGCGACTGAGAACGACCGTCGAGCAAAGGACGACTGCTGGGGATAAAGCAATGACGGGGACGGCCGACATGCTGGGGAAATAGAGGGATCATGATGGGGACGGCCATCAAGCAAAGATATAAGACTCTCTGGGGATTGAAGATAAAGTCAATGATGGGGACGACCATCAGGTTCAAAGCATAAATTAAATGAATGATGAAGGACGGTCATCAAAGGTGAAGGATGATCACCTAGCAGGGGACAGCTGCTCTGTTGGGGATAAGATGAGGGACGGTCATTTAAGGTGAAGGACGATCACCTGGCAAGGCATGGCTGCCGAAAGTACCACGACATAGGACGAATGCCAGGTAGAAAAGGTCAATGATGGGGACGACCATCGGATAAGCATGATGAAGGACGATCATTAAGAGGTGAGGGACGATCACCTAACAGGGTACGGCTGCTCTCAGGGTATATCATGACATAGAACGAATGTCAGATAACAAGATCAACGATGGGGACGGCCATCAGATAAAAATGATGAAGGACGATCATCAAGAGGTGAAGGGAGATCACCTAGCATGGGACGGCTGCTAAAATATCACGACATGGGACGAATGTCGGATAGAAAAGGGTTCCAATAATGGAGACTCCGCTGGGGATGATGAAGGACGATCATCAAAAAAGGTGAAGGACGATCACCTAGCAGGGTACGGCTGCCGGAAGTATCATGACATAGGACGAATGTCAGATAGAAAATAAATAATTTTGCTGGAGAATCTTCTGGGGAATGGTAGACACAGACAAATGTCTAAATTCAAGAAAAGGTATAAGTGTTTGACATTGTGTATGGATTAAATATGCGGACAAGTATCCTTAAAACTACGATACGGACGAGTATCGGTAGAAACAAATGCTGACGCATGTTTAGAGATGATGGTACGGACGAGCACCAACTGGTTAACAAAGAACACGGACGAGTGTTGAATCTGAGAAAGATAAGCGGTGTATACAAGATACAGACGAGTATCTGTATGATTAAAAAGTATGAGTGAGACACAGACGAGTATTCAACTTGCTGGGGAGAGTATGATACGGACGAGTATCATGAGAGAAAATGTATAAGTTATGAACTTATGAGTGTAAAAGATATCTGGTGATCTGTGGGGATAAGATAACACAGACGGGTGTCGGAAGAAGTGTATTATAAACAAGTGTTTGGTTTACAATAAGTGTTTAGGCAACCATGCTGGGGGATGGTGACACGGACGAATGTCCAAAGAGTGTATATAGATGTATCTGTCTGTAGATAACGTTCGGGCGACTTTACTGGGGAATGATGACACGGACGAGTGCCAAAGGATTATATATCTGTATTTTGAGAGTGCAAAGGGGACGCTTTGGCTTTTTGCTGGGACTGTGGGTCTTTGTATATACATATATTGCTGATGGAATGTTGGTGCACGGGTATTTGATTCAAAGCATGGCTTATGATTATGCAATATGTTTGAATTTTGCCGTAATGCTCCGTATTGTAAACACCCCAAATTTGCCCTCACCCATTCACACCATGGCTTGTGATCATCTCATATGCATAAACACAATCATATCATCTCACATCTTATTTTTGATTCACTGCATAGTTTCAAAGTCATCTGCACCTAGGGTTTGTGATCTGAGCAATCCAAAAGCCTCTTGAGCCACTCCAAAGGCAACCAATCACTTCAAAGGGATCCATATGTGTTATTATATCATATTACATCCTCTCAAAGTCAAGAATTCCAAAGAATCACAAGAACTGAGGTTTGCATGGAAGCAGAGCCAGGCTAGACTGCACAGTTGACCTAAAATTAGGGTTTTGGTTTCAGAGGCCATAACCCCAAATTTTTTGGTCATTATTGTTTCCATTGATCTCTATATGGTATAGGGAGTATGCATATCAATTTTCATGAAGAAATTCCATGGGGAAGTCATCTGATCAAGGGTTGACTTTTCAGACAAGTCAGTGAAAAATCAGGGCATCTGAGGCCCCCAATGACCCAACCAATGGGTGATCTTCATCATTTTGAGTGTATATGATCTTTATTTGATCATGGAAGAAGGTTGAAGTTCATAGAAATCAAGAATTTAGGGTTTTTGCAAATGTTGACTTTTTGGGCATAGTTGACTTTTCAAGAATGCATCATTTTAGGTCACTTTTCAAGCCTTGATTCTTGATCCAAAAAGGCTTCAAATGGAAAAACTTTGGTCATGAAAGTTGTAGATCTCATCTTTCCCTTTTCAAAAAGTACAAGAACATGATCAAACTCTTCTTGGATCAAAAGTTATAGCAAGACAAAGTTGGCCAAAATCATTGATTTTCAAGGCATGCCTCAAATGTGAATTTTGCAAAACCATGAACCAATGCCTTTTGTAACCTCTAATTCATTTCAAACCATGACATAAACATTCTACATGTCCTAAAAAGTCAGAATTGGACCAAAGATCACATGTGTTTAGTTCATGTAACAAGGCATTTTTCATGAAATTTCAAAAGGGTGACAACTTGCAAAAGCACTCATCACACTTCCTACAACTTGCAACCTTGGATGCTGACCTTGCTAGCTCTCTCACCACACCATGCTGCGCAGCCCCTAGCCCTTGTACCAAGCTAGCACCTCACCATACTTCTCTTACACAAAAGGTGGACTTTGAGCAAAAGCAAACTTACCTATCACAGCAGGCCATGTCACATCATCCAGCCAATTGGATTAGTTTATACTTTTCATTTGCAAGCCATTCCATATACCAAGCAAGGCTGAAACTCATTGATTCATCACATACACCAAAACACACCAAATTGCATTTGTCTTCGAATCTCTCTGCCCAGCCAAGAAACACTCAAACCATTTTCACCATTCAACTCACCATGCATCATTGAGTAGAAACCAGCAAGAACACAAGCCTGAATCAACCAAAACACCCCATAGCCATTTCTCACCTCAAGCTGCAGTTCCATTCGAATCTCCCTCCCTAGCTCACAAACATCCAAACAAACCTTGCAAAGCTTCTCCATACATCATCTGGACCATAAACCACCATTCACAATGGCCTGAAACTACCAGAATCATCATAGCCATTTCTGACTGAGGTGAAGCAGAAATTGTCGAAGCTCATCAACCAGCCTACATAAATTGTTCTAAGGCATTCAAACATCATCAAGAGGTCCTAAGGAGTGGATTGCACAAGGAGAGGTGGCCAGAAAGTCCTCAGGTTGAAAGCTCCAAATCTCAGGTAGCTTGAAATTTATTTTTCCAGAAATCGTTTCTTTTGTTTCAAACTTGTTCCTTATGTTGCACTGAGCATCCTGGGGCTTTTGGTTTTTAAAATGGCTTTGAATTGAGTATTTAATTTGCTTCTGAAGCTTGCGTGCCCTAGTTCTTATCCTCTTCGATTCAGCTTATTTAGGAAATATAAATTTGTTTTGAGAGAGGGGTTTGATTCGTGGGTGCGTAAGGAACATTTCCCAGTTCTTAGTTTTCATTTTTGATACGATTTGAGTGAGTTGGGAAGTTTTTAGGGGAGTTGCTCGCCGGAGAAGACGACCGGAAGTCTTCTCCGGCGGCCTGAAGGTGATTAGGGCTAAGCATCATTAATTAGTGAACTTTAAACTTGGACCCTTGGATGCTGCTTCCCGCGCGCTAGTGAATGGTCCAGATCATGTCATTTTGCCCTAATCCACGTATTTAGTTCTAATTAATTCGTAATTAATTTAATTTGGCCAGAGTGAATCTCATCCCTCCATTCACGCGCCAGTCAACGCATTCAAATCCTGGATCCATCTCAGCCTTCCATTTGGTTTACTTTCATTTTTATTAAATTTTAATTCATTTCTTTTTCAATTAACTTGCATAATTTATTAAAAATAGTTAAAAATTCCTAAAAATTATGAAACTTTTTCCTAAGGGTTTTAATAATTTTTGTGACACAAAAATATTTTTATTTTATTTTTCATCATTAAAAAAGTATTTTTAAATATTTAAAAGATTATTTTTAATTGATTAATGAAAATTAATTTATTAAAAATACTTTTAGGTATTTAAAAATTACAAAAAAATTCATGAAATGTTCTAAGACATTTAGAAACATTGTCCAACCTTCAAACCAAATTTCTTTTTTGATCTTGATGCATTTTAAGAATTTTTCATTGAATTAAATCATATTTTGTGCATTATTTTGATCATAAGTCCAAAAAATCATTTCTGCCTATTTGAGAAGGTTTGGACATTGTTTCTTTTTGCTTTGTCTTGTGTTTGGCATGTAGTTTCTAGGGTAAAATGGCCATGATTTGATCTTGCATTTCCCAATTGTTTGGCATTTCTTTTGTTAAGAACCCTAAAAAACCCTAATAACTTAGAAAAATCATATCTTGAGATTGGTTAAGAGTTAAGACCTCCCCTTTGGACCTTGGTTTAGCATAGGTTTAGGGTTTCTTTGGGTAGCATTTTCCATTTTTTATCTTAAGGTTTACTTCTGTTTTTGGTTTTTGTTTGATGTTTGATCCATAAACCCTAATTTGGGCTTTCTCTTGCATCCCTCTTGCATTCTCTTGCATAACATGACTTGTCTTAGCATTTCAAGCATCCTTGTGATTCATTTGACATCTTAAGACATATAGGAAGCATCTTTGATCATTGCATTGCATATTTGCCATGTCATTTGCCTTGTATGCTTCATAACTTTTCATGCGTGTTCATGCTCCTTCACTTGCATCATTTGCATCCATGATCTTGTATGAACATCTCCATGTCTTGCCTCATGTCCATAGCACCTCATAACATCATTATAATCATCAACATGCTTCTGGTTTTGTTTAGCATCATACCATTTCATCCCATCTAGCATTGCATTGCATTTCTTTCTAACATTTCAGGTGGTAAGTAAACTTGAGAAGTGAATTTGCCTTCACTTCTCATAACTTTTCTTTTCATCTCTCTTGCATCCATTGCTGCATTTCTACTTGTGTTTGAGTTTGAGCTTGCTCATTCTTCTTCCTCCCACTTTCTTTCTTCAAGTGACTTGACTTCTTGAATGAAGCAAGTCACTTTGCTTCTCTTGATCTTATTCATCTGCTTCCTGGTGACTCCTTTGAAGATTGTTCTAGTAAACCTCACAAACCTTAGGAACAACCAAGCATGATAATGAATTAGGATTTTGATTAGTTTCCCCTCATAGTTTTTACCTTTGTGTCTCTCTTTGAGTCTTCTCTTCTCACCTCATAACCAGGGACTAAACCCTAAAGGCTTTAGGACTTTGTGATTAAGCTTATGCCTGCATCCTTCTTTTAGGATGGAGTGTATAACTTTAATCCTAAGTGTTAAACCCTTAATGTGTTTAAATCTCTTAATTAATCCACCTAATAATCATCAAGACATCACACTTGTAACTTGGGCCTTGCATTAGGGTTCTAATTCTTCCTTAATTGGTTAAGAAGGACTAACCCTAGTGTTAATGGACAAGTCCCCCTCAAGTTGTCTTACAAATCATAAAATTCACTTCTTCATCATACCATTAATTAAAATCCACTTAATCAAAGGCTTGTTTTGTCATGAGTTTAATCCCTAATCATGGATTAAGTTGAGGAGTTTTCCTCAGCTTAAACATTCTCATCTATTATCCTTCTATTAGGATGGTGTAATGAGTCTGTTTAATCTTCGATTATGGCTTAACCTCATTACTCAACACTAAACAAAAACAACAAAAACATCTAAATAATCACAAGTAGGTTAATGATCTTAATCCTGCACCAAAGGTGATTAAGTGTGAGAATCTGACTTCACACTTAAGGTATTCTCATTACCCCTAATCAGAGGGAAGATGCGATGAGTTTACTAACCCATTGGTTTAGGCTTAAGCTCATTAACTTATGACAAACTTTCAAAATCAATAAAAGACTGAAAGCACAAAAACAAACAATAATCGTCTCCTTCGGGATTCTTTTCTCATCACCTTCACTCACAAACGAGAACTTGCTTCTTCCGTCTGATGCAGGACAGTTTGCACCTGAGCCAGACGGGTCATACACTTGAGCATAGACAAGTAAGCAGTTCACAAGTCAATTCACCTTTCAGTCTCTTTGGGTCGAACTACGGTGTTCTGACTTCCTCATTGCACGAGAGGATACGTAGGCATAACTTAACAGTTATCGAACAAAAGTCTCTGCACATTCCCCCTCTTTCCAGCTTCATTCCTTAGCCTCATTATCATGAGCATTTCATTCTGTTCCTACACTGACACTTTCATGCTTCATATCACTTATACACTATACACTGACACCTGTACATCCTTTTCCAGCCCTTTTTACACACAAATTGCACTGACACTACCCCTTTAAAACACAAATCTTTTAAGCGTGGATCCCGTCGAGTACGACGGACAATCTGGGTGCTAATACCTTCCCAGGTTGTAACCAACCCCCTTTCTCAGTCTCTCTGGTTCGCAAACCGTCTTATCCGTATCTTTCTAGGTCTATGCAGCATTACCTTTCCTCCGGGATAAAAATGCCTAGCTGGCGACTCTTTTCATCTCCAGTGAGTTCACGGCTGTGTGTTCTCATTGTCCCTCTCGCCGACCGTTCGCGTCTGTACCTTTATCTGGGCCCATGTCCCACTTATCGGGAGCGACAGCTTGGCGACTCTGCTGGGGATGCTTATACTGCAACCAGGGCTTCTGGTTCTTTTTGTGGGTTCCTCCTAGCGCTTGTTTGATTTGTGTTTACTGGGGTGTTATGTGCTTGTTTGTGCTTGTATTTATTATTGTTTATGTATGTACAGTTACTTTACTGCTTTCTTTATTGCATTTATATATATCATACTGTCATTGTTGCTGGCTGGATCTGTTGTTTGCTTTGGTGGGTGGGTGATTCATTGAGGGTTAAGATCCTATACCTGGGATCTGAGTGACACCTAGGCTAGAATGAATCATATTCTTTCCCATTCCATTTCGGTCTGGTGCGGGAATATGAAACACGGTTCAGATATGGGTTTCTTCTTGAGAACTCTGTGTTGCAGATTTCCTGCAATGCTAGGGCTATCTGGGAAGCCTGCTAAGTCTGGATGACCTTTTAGTATTGACCTTCAGAAACTGAGGTGAATTAGAGGAGGAACTTTTATGGTTATTGTAAACACTGTACCTCCGGGTTAGAAGTGTTTACACTTCTCATAACTGATCCAAGTCTGAGGATCCTTGTTTTAGAACACCACCTGTGAGGGGGTTGGGGCTGTTTACAGGTTTGCAGGTACCTTGACCTCAGAATACCCTGTTACTTTGATTTTATTAAGAATACTCCATGTTGGACAGTTCTTGTGATTCTAAAACCCTGGACATGTGACTCTTTATTTGAGTCCCCCTACCTTGGTTACTGGATTTATAGACCTCCATCTGGAATTCTTGAACACACATGGACTTGTATCAGGGCATTTTAATCAGATCCAGCTCAGTCACAAACCCTTTGCATATCATTTGCATACATACCCATTGCATCATATTAACATTTGCTTATTTGTGTTTCAGGGTATCCATTTTCATCTGGTTTTGGTTTTGACCCCATCTGCAGTATTGACCTGTCTCCACCAGCATTTGCTTCAGTTTGTCAGCCATATACTTCAGTTACTTGCACTAGCCAGCCAGTGGCCCACTCCTCAACATCTTCATCAGCACTTATTCTACTCAGTCTCAGCACTTATGGCTCCAAAGAAAAGCAACATCACCTATCATTTCTTCCAACCAGACTTATCAGACATCAGGAGGATCCAAACCCTGATCACTCCAGAGCACATACTTTTGTTCAGGGAGCATTATGGGGATATACTTGACATGGTTATGGATCTGGACCCTTCACAGAGAAGCCTGATCCATACCTGTATTCAGTTTTATGACCCCCCATTGAGATGTTTCACCTTTCAAGACTTTCAGTTGGGCCCTCTTTTGGAAGAATACTCATCATTGATTGGTTTGCCTATCAAGAGGGAAATCCCTTTCAATCCTGAGATGGCTTTCCCAAGCAATGGAGAGGTAGCAAAGGCTTTACATCTGGAGCCTGTCCTGATTGAGCAACATATGACCTCTAAAGCTGGGATCCCTGGTTTTCATCTGGACTTCTTAATTTCTCAAGCTAGTCTGAAGGCTTCCCTAGGGGAGTGGAAAGCTGTTTGTGCTTTGTTGGCCTTAAGTGTATATGGAATTGTGTTGTTTGCAGATGAGCCTCGATTCATTAGCAAGAATGCAATTTACTTGTTCATCCTGAAGAACCCAGTGCCAACTTTGTTAGGAGATCTCTATTACTCAGTACATCAGAGGAATGAGAAGCAGAGGGGGAGGTTAGTGAGGTGTTGTGCTCCATTATTCCATGCTTGGCTTCTCAAGCATCTACCCAGGACAGATGCATTTCTAAATCCTCATCAGCAAAGCAACTGGGCTAAGAGACTCACTGTTCTAACTTCAGCAGATATCAGATGGTGTACTCAAAGCACCAAGGGCAGAGATATCATTACAAGCTGTGGGCATTTTCCCAATGTGCCCTTAATAGGAGTTAAGGGAAGTATCAATTACAACCCTCTGCTGTTCAGGAGGCAATTGGGCTATGCACTGGTCCACACTCCCAAGGTACAGGACTTGGTTGAGACCCTCTATTGTGAGAATAAGATTAATTTGGCTGTTGTTAGGCAGGCTGCTTGGGCCTGGGATCATGTTCAGACCAAGGGAGTCACCATTCTGGGGAAATGCAATAATGTGGCATCAGCACAATATTATGAGTGGTCCCATGCCAGGGCCCAATTCTTCGGAATGCCCTTCACCATAGAAGACATGCCTGAGTCATCTTCAGCACCACCCCCTGCCACCATCAGTTTGGAGGAGTTTGAGAGCTTGAAAGAAAGAAATGAGAAGTTAACCCAGGCTTTGCAGAAGACCCTCCGGGAGAGGAGTGAAGGTGTGAGGGAGATTGAAAGATTGGAGAAGTTGAGAGTGGAACACTTGGCTAAAATTGAGAAGTCTGGAGATTATATCAACAAGTCTAAAGCTGGTGAACAAATTCTGAAGAATGCTTGCAAAGAAGCCCAGTTCCAGAGAGCAAGGACAGACTTGTATCTAAAGGAGAGTCAAGCCCGGTGGGTCCGGATCACCGAGGCCCGTACTCTAGAAGACAAGAGAGTTCAAGACAAGATGGAGCAGGTAGAAGAAGCCCTGGCAGCAGCCCAAAGGGAGATATCAGAGCTAAAAATCAGAACTAGAGTGAAGAGGTCTAAAGACCAAAGTCAAAACAAGAAGTTGACTGCAGCTGTTGCAACAAGAAACCTTCTCATCAGAAATCTCACGGAGCGTCCGGCTGATCCTGTGACCGAAGCACTTCTCAAGGAAGTTCGTGAGGATGAGTTTGGCCTTGGAGTTTGATCATTTATTTGTTGTTGTTTCCATTCCGTGTACTTTTACTTTTTTGTGGTGTATTTTGACCCCTTAGAGGGCTTGTGTTGTAAAATGAACAAGTTGTATTATTTCACTTTTTGTAATATATTTCGTTCCGTCCGAGTTCACTTCAAAAGCAACTTCAACTGCATCTTCAAGGGTCTGGAAGGGTCAAAACTGAAGGCCAAACCGGATACCTTGAGAACAAATAAGCATAACTGCATTGCATACTAACCCTTTTGTTTGTTTTGTAGGTTTTTGTTTTATTGTTACTAACCTCTGTTGTGAATCTCAGGAATTATTGCTCGTCGCCGGGTATTTCCCCTCAACAGGCCACACAGGTACCCAACTAGAAACAACCTTCCGGGCATCCAAATGGACCAGATGCAGCAAGACCTTACGGAGGTCAGAAACCAGATGGCCAACGAAAGGTTGGAGATGAGAACCCAGATAACACAGTTCATGGAAGTGATGAACAACTTAGCTCAAAGCCAGGAGAGGCTCAGGGCTTTGGTAGAAGGGAGGAATCAAGAGGAGCCCCATGTGGGGACTGCTGGCACAAGTAACAACGAACGGGTACAACCTCATGTTAACCCTCCTGTGTTTGGTCCCCATCTCCATCCTGAAGTTAATATTCCTGCAAACATTCAAGGGACCGCCACTGCAGCCAGGGTACTTCAAGAAGATCCTCAGGAGGACCAATTTACAGTCATGGGTGCTGGAGAAGAGACTTATGATAGGAGATTGGATGAAATGGCTGAGAAGTTGAGGTCTTTAGAATCTCAAAATTCTTTGGGTTTCGACGTCATGGACATGGGTCTGGTAGAAGGGGTCAGGATCCCCCATAAGTTCAAGCCTCCTTGTTTCGAAAAGTATAATGGGACTTCATGCCCCCGGACTCATCTACAATCATTTCTGGGAAGGCTGAAGGCCTATACAATGGATGAGAAGCTCTGGATGTTCTACTTTGAAGACAGCTTGACTGGAGCATCTAGGGAATGGTATTCCCATTTGACAAGGGAAACTGTGAGATGCTGGAAGGACCTGGCAGAGGCCTTCATCAGACAGTATCAATACAACTTAGATATGGCACCCAATAGGACTCTCCTAATGGGCATGTCACAGTCGTCAAGGGAAAGTTTCCGAGAATATGCCCAGAGATGGAGGCAATTGGCTGCTGCCGTTCAACCACCTATGTCTGAGAGAGAAATGGCAGACATGTTTATGAACACTCTTCAGGGAACGTATATTGACAGGTTGGCTGCTTTCTCTTCCACCAGCTTCGCAGATGTTGTCATAGCTGGGGAGAGAATTGAAAGCCTGTTAAAAATGGGTAAGATCTCTGATAATGGTGCCAGTACGTCCAGTAGTACAAGAAAGCCTTTTGCAGGCCCGAGAAGAACTGGCGAGACCAATGCCATTCACACCAACAGGGGTAGGCCCCAATATGTTCAAAGGTCAATAGCAGCAGTCACCATCCCTGCTCCAGCTCATCCTCAGCCAGTCTATCAACCTCCGCAACAAAACTTCCAACAACAACCTCAGTATCATCAGAATCAGTATCCTCCAAGGAACTACAACAACAACAACACCAACAACAATCAACCGAGGCCATTCCAACAAAGGCCATCCCAAGCTAACAGAGTGATCGACCCGATCCCAATGCCGTACGCTGCCTTGCTGCCACAACTTCTGAAACTCAACCTAGTTGAGCTAAGAACGTTGGCACCTCCGGATCCCAACAGTCTACCAAGGAACTATGACTCCAATGCTAGGTGTGCTTTTCATTCAAACGCACCTGGTCACAGTACAGAAAAATGCAGGGCTCTGCATATGAAGGTACAAGACTTGGTAGACTCCAAGGCTCTGAATTTTGCACCGCCGCCCAATGTCAATAAAAATCCTATGCCAAATCACGGTGGTCCCCGAATTAACGCTATTGAAGAAGACAGACCGTCTTATTTAATAACCAGTGTGGATCAGATCAGGACACCATTGGTGGAAATCAAAGCTCAACTCCGTGAAAGCCAAATATTTCCGGGGTGTGAACTAGGGTGTCCCTATTGCAATATTTCATGGAATGGGTGTGAGGACCTGAGGAATGGCATTGACAGCCTTATTCAGAGTGGCCTGCTACAGATCACTACATCATTTCCGACGAATCCGACAACTTCATCAGCAACGGTTTCAGAACCTCCTACAACTGCAGCAACTATTGTTCCCGACAACTCATCAGCAACATCAACAAATACTTCACCTGTCCTCTCAAATGATCAGTTTTCAACAGTTTCTCCTGCTACAACTTCAGCTTCATTCCATTTCGAATCTCCAGCAACAACAACATCAGTCCTTCCAACAATACCTCCTACAACGCCAGCAATCAATCATGAAGATGTCTCTACTGTCACCATATTCTACGATCCTGAAAATAATTCCGCCTACCATTCAGAAGGTGCTGCTCCCGCCAGAGCACCAATTACAATCTTTTATGATCCACAAACAATTACAATCCCTTCAGCAGCAGCAATCAGTCCAGTCACTGTCACGGTGCCTGGACCAGTACCATATGAAAGCAATAGGGCCATCCCTTGGCACTATGGCTCTGACGTGTACTGTGAAGGGAAAAGAATCACTCTTGAAACACCAACACCTGCACCACAAGTAGATAATGTGGGGGGAGGCGGAGGCTTCACTCGAAGCGGACGTCTCTTCGCTCCACCAATTCAAAGACCTACTGCCGAAGCAGAAGCTGCTACCAAGGCAAAGGGAAAGAGTCCGGTGTAGGAGGATCAACCTGCCAAAGAAACCCTGAAGACTCCATTCGATCAGGAAGTTGATGAGTTTATGCGAATCATCAAAAAGAGTGATTATAAAATTGTGGATCAGCTTCACCAGACGCCATCCAAAATCTCTATCCTCTCACTACTTATGTGCTCCGAAGCCCATCGGAATGCACTACTTAAAGTCTTGCACGCGGCTTACGTGCCTGAGGAGATTACTGTCAACCAATTGGAAACCGTGGTTGGAAATGTTACTGCTAGCAATGGGCTAGGGTTTACCAACACTGACTTGACAGCGGATGGCCGCAACCACAACAAAGCCTTGCACATAACCATGGAGTGCAAAGGAGCTGTCCTTTCTCATGTGCTGGTAGACACAGGTTCATCCCTGAATGTCTTACCGAAGAAGGCTCTGGTGAAGTTAGAATATGATGGATTGGCATTGAGACCCAGCAACCTGGTGGTAAGAGCCTTTGATGGTTCGAAGAGATCGGTTCTGGGAGAGATTGAGCTGCCTGTGACAATTGGCCCACAGACTTTTAAAACTATCTTTTATGTGATGGACATTCAGCCCGCCTACAGCTGTTTGTTGGGTAGACCCTGGATTCACGCCGCCGGCGCAATAACGTCTACCCTTCACCAAAAGTTAAAATTTGAGTGGGAAGGCCAAGTTGTCACAATCTGCGGGGAGGAGGACATATTCGTTAGCCATCTGGCTACTTATAAATACATTGAGATGGATGGAGAGATCCATGAAACAATGATCCAAGGTTTTGAAGCCTTGAATGTCAATGAAGCATCTGCTGTATCAGGGATCTCCATGTCGTCTTATCAACAAGCCCGGAAGGTTGTTGAGGAAGGAACTGCCCTAGGCTGGGGCAAGGTTTTAGCTGTGGAGGAGAAGAAGGACAAATTTGGGTTGGGTTACAGACCAACTCAACATCAAGCAAAGGCTGCTGAGAAGCCTGGATTTGTCAGTGGGGGGATGCTCACCCCCGATGCTATCAACTGTCTGGAAGACGAGCTAGAAGAGGAGCGCAATCTGGAGAATTGGATTCGTCCAAAGATCCCGGGGAGCAGTGTCTCGAACTGGTCTTCCCAGGAAATTATAAGGGTTACTCATACAGAGTAATTATTATTTCCTGTATTTTTATAGCATGCATCAAAGTCTTGCATCTTGCCCAAGATGACAAGACTCATTTTGTAATCAGGGCCATCTGTACTTTTGTGCAAACAAGATTAAATTAATGAAATATCAGACATCTTTTTGCAAACGAGTCTTTTTCTTTTCTGCTCACTGTTTTTTCCATTTTTCTTTTTGTACAAAAATAAATGGCGGTGTTTTCAAAATGATAACTTCATTTCACTTTTTTCTAAAGCAAGATTAAAATCAATCACTAAAATGAACAAACTTAACCCTTGCAGAGAGTGCCCTCCAGACAGCACCGACAACAGCACGGCTATGACATCGTATGACTTTGACAATCCGATCAATCAAGCTGATGAAGGGGTTGAAGAAGAATATGAGCTTCCTGAAGAGCTAGCCAGGTTGTTGAGACAAGAGGAGAAGGTCATTACTCCTCACCAGGAGGAGATTGAAGTGATTAATCTTGGTACGGATGAAGACGTGAAAGAAGTTAAAATCGGGGCCTGCCTGCAAGACTCAGTGAAGAGACAACTGATAGATCTGCTTCAAGAGTATGCTGATGTGTTTGCTTGGTCGTATCAAGACATGCCAGGGTTGGATACCGATATTGTTGTGCACAAGCTGCCTCTAAGGGAAGAATGCCCACCGGTCAAACAGAAGCTGCGCCGAACTCGCCCAGACATGGCTATGAAAATCAAGGAAGAGGTACAAAAACAGTGGGACGCCGGGTTCCTCGCTGTAACTAGCTATCCGCCGTGGGTTGCTAATATAGTACCTGTGCCTAAGAAAGATGGCAAAGTAAGAATGTGTGTTGATTACCGGGATCTGAACAGAGCCAGCCCGAAGGATGATTTCCCATTACCTCACATTGATGTATTGGTGGATAACACGGCTCAGTTCTCGGTATTCTCCTTCATGGATGGATTTTCAGGATACAATCAGATCAAGATGTCACCTGAAGACATGGAGAAGACAACATTCATCACACCTTGGGGCACATTCTGTTACAAAGTGATGCCATTCGGATTGAAGAATGCTGGTGCCACATATCAACGGGCTATGGTGACATTATTCCACGATATGATCCATAAGGAAATCGAGTGTTATGTGGATGATATGATCGCCAAGTCCCTTACAGAGGAAGATCACCTGGTGAATCTGCTGAAGTTGTTCAAGCGTCTGAGGAAGTATCAATTGAAACTGAACCCCAACAAATGCACATTCGGGGTGCGATCCGGTAAGCTGCTGGGCTTTATTGTAAGCGAGAAAGGGATTGAAGTTGACCCTGATAAAGTCAAAGCCATTCAAGAGATGCCTGCACCGAAAACTGAGAAAGAAGTTCGAGGTTTCTTAGGTCGATTGAACTACATTTCAAGGTTCATATCTCACCTTACAGCAACCTGTGAACCCTTGTTCAAGCTGTTAAGAAAAGAACAAACGGTCAGGTGGAACGAAGATTGCCAGAAAGCTTTTGACAAGATCAAGGAGTATTTACAAGAACCTCCAATCCTTATGCCTCCAGTTGAAGGAAGACCTCTGATTATGTACTTGACAGTATTAGAAGAGTCAATGGGGTGTGTGCTGGGCCAGCATGACGAGTCTGGTCGAAAAGAGTATGCAATATACTACCTAAGCAAAAAGTTTACCGACTGTGAACAGCGTTATTCACTGCTCGAGAAAACTTGCTGTGCTTTAGCGTGGGCTGCTCGCCGACTGAGACAGTATATGTTGACCCAAACTACCTTACTAATCTCAAAAATGGATCCAGTCAAGTATATTTTCGAGAAGCCAGCTCTTACCGGACGGGTTGCAAGATGGCAGATGATTCTCACCGAATACGACATACAGTACACGTCTCAGAAAGCCATCAAGGGCAGTGTACTATCTGAATATCTTGCTGAGCAACCCATTGATGACTACCAGCCTATGAGGTTTGACTTCCCTGATGAAGACATCATGTTCATTAAAGCAAAAGATCACGAAGAGCCTATTCACACTGAAGGGCCCGCGCCAGAAGAAGAATGGACCATGATGTTTGATGGGGCTGTTAACATGAATGGCCGGGGTGTTGGTGCAGTACTCATTTCACCAAAAGGAGTTCACATGCCTTTCTCGGCAAAACTCACTTTCAACTGCACTAACAACGAAGCTGAATACGAAGCTTGCATTATGGGTCTTGAGGAAGCCATTGACCTCAGGATCAAAACTTTGACTGTATTCGGAGATTCAGCTTTGGTAGTCAATCAAACCAATGGAAAATGGTACACTCACCAGGATCATCTGATACCTTACAGGGATTATACAAGGAGGTTATTGACTTTCTTCACAACAGTCAAGCTTGAGTATATCCCTCGGGACGAGAATCAGTTTGCAGATGCTCTTGCTACCATTTCATCCATGATCAAAGTTCAAGCTGCTAACTTTGTACCCCAGATTCTAGTGTCTAGACTTGATAGACCAGCATATGTATTTGCAGCGGATGTCATAAAAGATGATAAGCCTTGGTTCCATGACATTAAGTGCTTCTTGGAGGATCAGACATACCCACCTGGGGCATCTTCCAATGATAAGAAGACTTTAAGAAGGCTTGCTGGTAGTTTCTTTCTGAACACTGATGGGTCCTTATACAAAAGGAACTTTGACATGGTACTCCTCAGATGTGTTGATAAGACAGAAGCAGATTTGTTGATGCATGAAGTGCACGAAGGATCCTTTGGTACCCATGCAGGAGGGCATGCCATGGCTAAAAAGCTGTTAAGATCAGGCTATTACTGGATCACAATGGATGCAGACTGTTGTGCTTACGCCAGGAAATGCCACAAATGCCAGATCTACGCAGATAAGGTGCATGTGCCTCCCAACCCTTTGAACATCATGTCTTCACCATGGCCCTTCGCTATGTGGGGCATTGATATGATCGGCAAGATTGAGCCAACTGCTTCGAACGGCCACAGATTCATCCTGGTCGCCATCGACTATTTCACCAAGTGGGTCGAAGCAGCCTCATATGCAAATGTTACAAGACAAGTGGTAGCCAGATTTCTGAAGAGAGATATCATCTGTCGATACGGAGTGCCCGAGCGAATCATTACTGATAATGGTTCCAACTTAAACAACAAAATGATGGCAGAGCTGTGCCGGGACTTCAAGATCCAACATCACAATTCATCTCCTTACAGGCCAAAGATGAACGGCGCTGTTGAGGCAGCAAATAAGAATATTAAGAAGATTGTGCAGAAGATGGTAGTCACTTACAAAGACTGGCATGAAATGCTACCGTTTGCTTTGCATGGGTACCGCACATCAATCAGAACGTCCACTGGGGAAACACCGTATCAACTTGTGTATGGTATGGAAGCAGTCCTACCTGTTGAAGTTGAATTACCCTCCTTACGGGTACTAATGGATGTTAAACTGAGTGAAGCAGAATGGGTTCGGTCCCGATACGAACAACTGAGTCTGATCGAAGAGAAAAGATTGGCCGCAATCTGTCATGGGCAGTTATATCAGAAGAGAATGAAGAAAGCCTTTGATCAGAAAGTCAGGCACCGAGAGTACCAAGTAGGGGATCTTGTGTTGAAAAGAATCCTCCCTCCTCATACAGACCACAGGGGCAAATGGACTCCAAATTACGAAGGACCATTCGTTGTAAAGAAAGTTTTCTCTGGTGGAGCACTGATGCTCAGCACCATGGATGGTGAAGATTTCCCATCCCCTGTGAATTCAGATGCAGTTAAAAAATACTTCGCATAAAATGACCCGCTGGACATAAAAACAGAATGTAAGTCCAGGCAAAAATAGGGCATCCCGGCGAGTCAAAAACAGAATAAAAGACTCGGGCAAAAATAAGGGAAATAAACAAAAAATGTACACCCGCTGAGTTGAAAAGCCGCATTGGACAACTCAGGCAAAAATGGGTATCCCGATGGATTGAAAACCCGAAAGGGCGATCCATGCAAAATAAGGGAATAAGCGAACAACTGTATTCTGAATTCGTCTGTATTATCTATAACTTGGTAAGTTCCAAAGGATCAAGCTTCAATCAGAATCAACTCTCTCCAGAAAGCAAGACAAGAAGAACGTCATTGTCATACGAGTCATAGCAGAAGAGGAAGCTCCTTGGAAGCATCGCCAGCATTTTGTTTCTCAATTTGTAACAGTCTCTTCATTTCAGGAGATTTGTTTTCTTTGACTGTATCTTGCCAATTCAGGGCACTTGAATTAATAAAATCAGATTTTCAGTCATGTTTCGTTTTCACATTTATATTTTGCAAAGAATGTCTGATGTCTCTAAAAAATACAATTGCATAAGTACAGATGCCTTTCTCTAAAAATAAAACACATGCTTGCAGGGGATATGCTTACTCTCAAGAGTGTTTAACTCATATGATGGAATCCAGTAAAAGGTACCCCGGGACCTTTTTGTGCGTTTCCTTATCTTTGTAGGATTGCAGGTATCCAGAACGCAACTTGGGGCATGCAAGTTACATCCCAGCATCCGCAATGCTCTATCCCCAGCTGAGTGCCTCCCATTGCTCTCCCCAGCTGAGTTACCAACAGCATTCCCCAGCTGTAGTACCAACCATTCTTCCTCAGCAGAATGCAAAGATCAGGGAATCATCTCCCCACAGAATCCTCAGCCTCTATTCAGAAGAGCAGCGCACGAAGAAATCACAACAGAGTACAGAAGCTTCTACAAACCCCAGCTGGGTCCCATATTATAAGGATATGTCAATCGGTGACCTATATCCCCAAGCAGATACATCATTAGATCTACTAATGATCTCATCCCCAGCTGGGAGGACCATTCCAAACAGATCATCCAGAGATCTTTGCAGCAACGGGATCCGAATCCCGGATCTGTGCCTCTTCGCATAATCATAGCATTCGCATCATACTGTCCCCCAGAGCGTAGCATTCCGTCTAATACGGAGCATTACGGCAAAAATCAAACGCATAGCATAATCATAAGCCATGATTCTGAAGTAACACTTGTGAATAATAACCGTTCATCATCATCGTACAGAAATCTCCCACCAGAGTCCTAGCAAAAGCAGTTGCCTCTCAAATCACAAACACCAGTATATATTCCTTTTTGACACCCGTCCGTGTCATTATTCCCCAGTAAAGCCGCCTGAACACTCTTTACAAACAAGACCCCCGTATTAAAGATACTTCCTGACACCCGTCCGTGTCATGCCACCAGCGGAAAGCCAAAGACACCATCTTTGCACTCACCTACTTATATATACACTTTCCTGACACCCGTCCGTGTCATATCCCCAGCGCAGTCGCTTACACTTTATCACCCATACACTTGTTAATATTACACTCTTCTCCTTTTGACACTCGTCTGTGTCACTCTCCCCAGCAGATAAACACTCATCTATACAATACAATACTCACTACTCATGGTACACTTATACAGATACTCGTCCGTATCTTGTATACATCATCACTTATATCCCCACAGATTCGACAGTAGTCCTTGTTCTTTGTTAACCAGTTGGTACTCGTCCGTGCCATCATCTCAGAACATTGCGTCTAATGTTAGTTTCTACATGATACTCGTCCGTATCATAGTCTTAAGGATGCTCGTCCGCATCTTTAATCCATACACCGTGTCAAACACTTATGTCTTCTTGAATATAGATACTCGTCTGTGTCAACTATTCCCCAGAAGAATTCTTTCAGATTCAACACTCGTCCGTGTTCTCTGTTAACCAGTTGATACTCGTCCGTATCATCATCTCGGAACACGTGTCAGTTTGTTTCTACATGATACTCGTCCGTATCATAGTCTTAAGGATGCTCGTCCGCATCTTTAATCTATACACAATACCAAACACTTATACCTTTTGTTTCTTGGATGTAAACGCTCGTCCGTGTTTACTATTCCCCAGTAGATCGCCAACAATTTCCTTCTTATCTAACACTCGTCCTGTGTTATGATAACCCTGAGAGCAGCCGTACCCTGCTAAGTGGTCGTCCTCCACTTCTTGATGGTCGTCCTCCATCATGCTCATCCGATGGCCGTCCCCATCGTTGATTTTAGCAGCCGTCCCCTGCTAGGTGGTCGTCCTCCACCCTTTGATGATCATCCTTCATCATCTTTATCCAATGGCCGTCCCCATTGTTGATTTTTGGTTATCTGACACTCGTCCTGTGTCATGAGAAACCTTGAGAGCAGCCGTACCCTGCTGAGTGGTCGTCCTCCACTTCTTGATGGTCGTCCTCCATCATGCTCGTCCGATGGCCGTCCCCATCGTTGACCTTTTCTATCCGGCATTCGTCCTATGTTGCGATATTTTCGGCAGCCGTACCCTGCCAGGTGGTCGTCCTCCACCTTTGATGGCCGTCCCCATCATGTTTCTTTTATTCCCAACAGAGCAGCCGTCCCCTGCTAGGTGATCGTCCTTCACCTTTGATGGCCGTACCCCATCATCTGTTTATCTCATTTATTCTTTAACCCGATGGCCGTCCCCGTCGTGGTCCCTTTTCCTTTTCAGCCCGATGGCCGTCCCCATCGTTGGTTGCCTTACTTTCGTGAACTTGATGGCCGTCCCCGTCATGATTCATCATTTTCCAGAGAATTTTACAGCCTTATCTTGATGGCCGTCCCCATCATATATCACTTTCCCAGCTAGTCGGCCGTCCCCGTCTTGGCTTTACCTTGTATCCCCGTCAGTGCTTTATTTTCTGCGCTTTCCCCAGCATGTCGGCCGTCCCCGTCATTGCTTTATTTCCTGCACTTTACCAGCATGTCAGCCGTCCCCGTCATTGCTATTTACCCAGCAGTCGTCCTCTGCTCGACGGTCGTCATCCATCGCCCACACTTTACAATATACTTTATTTGTTTTTACAATCTATATCCCTTTTCTTCTTCATTTCTGTGAGTGCAAATTTCGGACTGTCTTTGATATTCAACCACAAGTTATCTCGTTTGCCTGTTAAGCCGCTGCTTACATCCTGCACAGCTAACTCATGTTTGAATAGGGGCAGCTGTAAACACCCCAAATTTGCCCTCACCCATTCACACCATGGCTTGTGATCATCTCATATGCATAAACACAATCATATCATCTCACATCTTATTTTTGATTCACTGCATAGTTTCAAAGTCATCTGCACCTAGGGTTTGTGATCTGAGCAATCCAAAAGCCTCTTGAGCCACTCCAAAGGCAACCAATCACTTCAAAGGGATCCATATGTGTTCTTATATCATATTACATCCTCTCAAAGTCAATAATGCCAAAGAATCACAAGAACTGAGGTTTGCATGGAAGCAGAGCCAGGCTAGACTGCACAGTTGACCTAAAATTAGGGTTTTGGTTTCAGAGGCCATAACCCCGAATTTTTTGGTCATTCTTGTTTCCATTGATCTCTATATGGTATAGGGAGTATGCATATCAATTTTCATGAAGAAATTCCATGGGGAAGTCATCTGATCAAGGGTTGACTTTTCAGACAAGTCAGTGAAAAATCAGGGCATCTGAGGCCCCCAATGACCCAACCAATGGGTGATCTTCATCATTTTGAGTGTATATGATCTTTATTTGATCATGGAAGAAGGTTGAAGTTCATAGAAATCAAGAATTTAGGGTTTTTGCAAATGTTGACTTTTTGGGCATAGTTGACTTTTCAAGAATGCATCATTTTAGGTCACTTTTCAAGCCTTGATTCTTGATCCAAAAAGGCTTCAAATGGAAAAACTTTGGTCATGAAAGTTGTAGATCTCATCTTTCCCTTTTCAAAAAGTACAAGAACATGATCAAACTCTTCTTGGATCAAAAGTTATAGCAAGACAAAGTTGGCCAAAATCATTGATTTTCAAGGCATGCCTCAAATGTGAATTTTGCAAAACCATGAACCAATGCCTTTTGTAACCTCTAATTCATTTCAAACCATGACATAAACATTCTACATGTCCTAAAAAGTCAGAATTGGACCAAAGATCACATGTGTTTAGTTCATGTAACAAGGCATTTTTCATGAAATTTCAAAAGGGTGACAACTTGCAAAAGCACTCATCACACTTCCTACAACTTGCAACCTTGGATGCTGACCTTGCTAGCTCTCTCACCACACCATGCTGCGCAGCCCCTAGCCCTTGTACCAAGCTAGCACCTCACCATACTTCTCTTACACAAAAGGTGGACTTTGAGCAAAAGCAAACTTACCTATCACAGCAGGCCATGTCACATCATCCAGCCAATTGGATTAGTTTATACTTTTCATTTGCAAGCCATTCCATATACCAAGCAAGGCTGAAACTCATTGATTCATCACATACACCAAAACACACCAAATTGCATTTGTCTTCGAATCTCTCTGCCCAGCCAAGAAACACTCAAACCATTTTCACCATTCAACTCACCATGCATCATTGAGTAGAAACCAGCAAGAACACAAGCCTGAATCAACCAAAACACCCCATAGCCATTTCTCACCTCAAGCTGCAGTTCCATTCGAATCTCCCTCCCTAGCTCACAAACATCCAAACAAACCTTGCAAATCTTCTCCATACATCATCTGGACCATAAACCACCATTCACAATGGCCTGAAACTACTAGAATCATCATAGCCATTTCTGACTGAGGTGAAGCAGAAACTGTCGAAGCTCATCAACCAGCCTACATAAATTGTTCTAAGGCATTCAAACATCATCAAGAGGTCCTAAGGAGTGGATTGCACAAGGAGAGGTGGCCAGAAAGTCCTCAGGTTGAAAGCTCCAAATCTCAGGTAGCTTGAAATTTATTTTTCCAGAAATCGTTTCTTTTGTTTCAAACTTGTTCCTTATGTTGCACTGAGCATCCTGGGGCTTTTGGTTTTTAAAATGGCTTTGAATTGAGTATTTAATTTGCTTTTGAAGCTTGCGTGCCCTAGTTCTTATCCTCTTCGATTCAGCTTATTTAGGAAATATAAATTTGTTTTGAGAGAGGGGTTTGATTCGTGGGTGCGTAAGGAACATTTCCCAGTTCTTAGTTTTCATTTTTGATACGATTTGAGTGAGTTGGGAAGTTTTTAGGGGAGTTGCTCGCCGGAGAAGACGATCGGAAGTCTTCTCCGGCAGCCTGAAGGTGATTAGGGCTAAGCATCATTAATTAGTGAACTTTAAACTTGGACCCTTGGATGCTGCTTCCCGCGCGCTAGTGAATGGTCCAGATCATGTCATTTTGCCCTAATCCACGTATTTAGTTCTAATTAATTCGTAATTAATTTAATTTGGCCAGAGTGAATCTCATCCCTCCATTCACGCGCCAGTCAACGCATTCAAATCCTGGATCCATCTCAGCCTTCCATTTGGTTTACTTTCATTTTTATTAAATTTTAATTCATTTCTTTTTCAATTAACTTGCATAATTTATTAAAAATAGTTAAAAATTCCTAAAAATTATGAAACTTTTTCCTAAGGGTTTTAATAATTTTTGTGACACAAAAATATTTTTATTTTATTTTTCATCATTAAAAAAGTATTTTTAAATATTTAAAAGATTATTTTTAATTGATTAATGAAAATTAATTTATTAAAAATACTTTTAGGTATTTAAAAATTACAAAAAAATTCATGAAATGTTCTAAGACATTTAGAAACATTGTCCAACCTTCAAACCAAATTTCTTTTTTGATCTTGATGCATTTTAAGAATTTTTCATTGAATTAAATCATATTTTGTGCATTATTTTGATCATAAGTCCAAAAAATCATTTCTGCCTATTTGAGAAGGTTTGGACATTGTTTATTTTTGCTTTGTCATGTGTTTGGCGTGTAGTTTCTAGGGTAAAATGGCCATGATTTGATCTTGCATTTCCCAATTGTTTGGCATTTCTTTTGTTAAGAACCCTAAAAAACCCTAATAACTTAGAAAAATCATATCTTGAGATTGGTTAAGAGTTAAGACCTCCCCTTTGGACCTTGGTTTAGCATAGGTTTAGGGTTTCTTTGGGTAGCATTTTCCATTTTTTATCTTAAGGTTTACTTCTGTTTTTGGTTTTTGTTTGATGTTTGATCCATAAACCCTAATTTGGGCTTTCTCTTGCATCCCTCTTGCATTCTCTTGCATAACATGACTTTTCTTAGCATTTCAAGCATCCTTGTGATTCATTTGACATCTTAAGACATATAGGAAGCATCTTTGATCATTGCATTGCATATTTGCCATGTCATTTGCCTTGTATGCTTCATAACTTTTCATGCTTGTTCATGCTCCTTCACTTGCATCATTTGCATCCATGATCTTGTATGAACATCTCCATGTCTTGCCTCATGTCCATAGCACCTCATAACATCATTATAATCATCAACATGCTTCTGGTTTTGTTTAGCATCATACCATTTCATCCCATCTAGCATTGCATTGCATTTCTTTCTAACATTTCAGGTGGTAAGTAAACTTGAGAAGTGAATTTGCCTTCACTTCTCATAACTTTTCTTTTCATCTCTCTTGCATCCATTGCTGCATTTCTACTTGTGTTTGAGTTTGAGCTTGCTCATTCTTCTTCCTCCCACTTTCTTTCTTCAAGTGACTTGACTTCTTGAATGAAGCAAGTCACTTTGCTTCTCTTGATCTTATTCATCTGCTTCCTGGTGACTCCTTTGAAGATTGTTCTAGTAAACCTCACAAACCTTAGGAACAACCAAGCATGATAATGAATTAGGATTTTGATTAGTTTCCCCTCATAGTTTTTACCTTTGTGTCTCTCTTTGAGTCTTCTCTTCTCACCTCATAACCAGGGACTAAACCCTAAAGGCTTTAGGACTTTGTGATTAAGCTTATGCCTGCATCCTTCTTTTAGGATGGAGTGTATAACTTTAATCCTAAGTGTTAAACCCTTAATGTGTTTAAATCTCTTAATTAATCCACCTAATAATCATCAAGACATCACACTTGTAACTTGGGCCTTGCATTAGGGTTCTAATTCTTCCTTAATTGGTTAAGAAGGACTAACCCTAGTGTTAATGGACAAGTCCCCCTCAAGTTGTCTTACAAATCATAAAATTCACTTCTTCATCATACCATTAATTAAAATACACTTAATCAAAGGCTTGTTTTGTCATGAGTTTAATCCCTAATCATGGATTAAGTTGAGGAGTTTTCCTCAGCTTAAACATTCTCATCTATTATCCTTCTATTAGGATGGTGTAATGAGTCTGTTTAATCTTCGATTATGGCTTAACCTCATTACTCAACACTAAACAAAAACAACAAAAACATCTAAATAATCACAAGTAGGTTAATGATCTTAATCCTGCACCAAAGGTGATTAAGTGTGAGAATCTGACTTCACACTTAAGGTATTCTCATTACCCCTAATCAGAGGGAAGATGCGATGAGTTTACTAACCCATTGGTTTAGGCTTAAGCTCATTAACTTATGACAAACTTTCAAAATCAATAAAAGACTGAAAGCACAAAAACAAACAATAATCGTCTCCTTCGGGATTCTTTTCTCATCACCTTCACTCACAAACGAGAACTTGCTTCTTCCGTCTGATGCAGGACAGTTTGCACCTGAGCCAGACGGGTCATACACTTGAGCATAGACAAGTAAGCAGTTCACAAGTCAATTCACCTTTCAGTCTCTTTGGGTCGAACTACGGTGTTCTGACTTCCTCATTGCACGAGAGGATACGTAGGCATAACTTAACAGTTATCGAACAAAAGTCTCTGCACATTCCCCCTCTTTCCAGCTTCATTCCTTAGCCTCATTATCATGAGCATTTCATTCTGTTCCTACACTGACACTTTCATGCTTCATATCACTTATACACTATACACTGACACCTGTACATCCTTTTCCAGCCCTTTTTACACACAAATTGCACTGACACTACCCCTTTAAAACACAAATCTTTTAAGCGTGGATCCCGTCGAGTACGACGGACAATCTGGGTGCTAATACCTTCCCAGGTTGTAACCAACCCCCTTTCTCAGTCTCTCTGGTTCGCAAACCGTCTTATCCGTATCTTTCTAGGTCTATGCAGCATTACCTTTCCTCCGGGATAAAAATGCCTAGCTGGCGACTCTTTTCATCTCCAGTGAGTTCACGGCTGTGTGTTCTCATTGTCCCTCTCGCCGACCGTTCGTGTCTGTACCTTTATCTGGGCCCATGTCCCACTTATCGGGAGCGACACGTATTAGACGGAATGCTACGCTCTGAGGGGAAACATGATGTGAATGCTATGATTGTGAAAAGATATCGATCCGGGATTCGGATCCCGTTGCGGTGAAGATCTCTGGCTGATCTGCTTTGAAAGAATATCCCAGCTGGGGGAAAAGATCATTGGTAGATCTGATAAGATGTATGACTACTTGGGGAAACAGGTCATTGATAGACCTATCTTAATGATGAGGACCCCAACTGGGGTCTGTGGAAGCTTTCGTCACTTTGTTGTGAAATCTTCAAACATTGCTCTTCTAGATAGAGGCTGGAGCTTCTGCGGGGAGATGGTCCCCTGTCTTTGCACTTGGCTGGGGAGGAATGATCACTGAACGACCTTCCTAGTGATATCTGTGGGGATCCTGCTGAGGATGATGATTTCTGACAATTCAGCTGGGGAGGATGAGCACCTGCAATCCTATTATAACAAAGAAACGCACAAGTACCCCGAGGTATCCCTTACTGGATTCCATCATAGGAGTTTGCACACTCCCGGGAGTAAGTAATATATATTTCCTGTAAGCATGTATTTAGAAAAGGCGCATCTGTATTTATGCAATCAATATTATAAGGACATCGGACATTTTTGCAAATGAAAATAAAATGTACGAGACGAAATGTGACTGAAACTCTGATTTTATTAATTTGTGTGCCCTGAATTGGCAAGTACAGTCAAAGAAACAGATCCCCTGAAATGAGGAGATTGTTACAAAATTGAGAAACAAAAAGGTGCTGGCAATGTTGATGACGCTCCAGTGTGCTTCCCTTTGTTATGACTCGTATGACATTTGACGTTCTTCTTATCTTGCTTTCTGAAGAAGGTTGATTCTAACCGATGTTTTAACCCTTCGAAACTTGCCATGTTGTAAGTGATACAGACGAATTCAGAATGCAGTTGTTCGCTTATTCCCTTATTTTGCGTGGATCACCCTTTCGGGTTTTCAATCCACCGGGATACCCATTTTTGCCTGAGCTGTCCAATGCGACTTTTCAACTCAGCGAGTGTACATTTTTTATTTATTTTCCCTTATTTTTGCCCGAGTCTTTTATTCTGTTTTTGACTCGCCGGGATGCCCTATTTTTTCCTGGACTTACATTTTGTTTTTATGTCCAGCGGGTCATTTTATGCGAAGTATTTTTTAACTGCATCTGAATTCACAGGGGACAGGAAGTCTTCACCATCCATAGTACTGAGCATCAGTGCTCCACCAGAGAAAACTTTCTTTACTATGAACGGACCATCGTAATTTGGAGTCCACTTGCCCATGTGGTCTGTATGAGGAGGAAGGAGTCTTTTCAGCACCAGATCTCCTACTTGGTATTCCCGAAGTCGTACTTTCTGATCAAAGGCTTTCTTCATTCTCTTCTGATATAACTACCAATGAAAGATTGCAGCTAATCTCTTTTCTTCGATCAGACTCATTTGTTCGTATCGGGATTGGACCCATTTTGCTTCATTCAGTTTAACATCCATTAGTACCCGCAAGGAGGGTAATTCAACTTCAACAGGTAGGACTGCCTCCATATCATAAACAAGCTGATACGGTGTTGCCCCAGTGGATGTTCTGATTGACGTACGGTACCTATGCAAGGCAAATGGTAGCATTTCATGCCAGTCTTTATAGGTGACCACCATCTTCTGCACAATCTTCTTGATATTCTTGTTAGCTGCCTCCACATCACCATTCATCTTTGGCCTGTAGGGAGAAGAATTGTGGTGTTGGATCTTGAAGTCCCGGAATAGTTCGGCCATCATTTTGTTGTTCAAGTTGGAACCATTGTTAGTAATGATTCGCTCGGGCACTCCATACCGACAGATGATGTCTCTTTTCAAGAATCGGGCTACCACTTGCCTGGTGACGTTTGCATACGAAGCTGCCTCAACCCACTTGGTAAAATAGTCAATGGCTACCAGGATGAATCTATGGCCATTTGAAGCAGTCGGTTCAATCTTGCCAATCATATCAATGCCCCACATGGGAAAGGGCCAGGGTGAAGACATCACATTCAGAGGATTCGGAGGCACATGCACTTTATCCGCATAAATCTGGCATTTCCTGGCATACGCACAACAGTCTGCATCCATTGTGATCCAGTAGTAGCCTGATCTTAACAACTTTTTAGCCATAGCATGCCCTCCCGCATGGGTACCAAAAGATCCTTCATGCACCTCTTGCATCAGCAAGTCTACTTCTGCCTTATCCACACATCTGAGAAGTACCATATCAAAGTTTCTCTTGTACAAGGAACCATCAGCATTCAGGAAGAAACTACCAGCTAGCCTTCTTAATGTTTTCTTGTCATTGGATGATGCCCCAGATGGGTATGTTTGATCCTCCAAGAAGCATTTGATGTCATGGAACCAAGGCTTATCATCTTTAACAGCATCTGCTGAAAATACGTATGCTGGTCTGTCAAGTCTGGATACTGAAATCCGAGGCACAAAGTTGGCGGCTTGAACTTTGATCATGGATGAAATGGTAGCCAGAGCATCTGCAAACTGATTTTCATCTTGAGGGATATACTCAAGCTTGACCGTTGTGAAGAATGTAAGTAACCTCCTTGTATAATCCCGGTATGGAATCAGATGCTCCTGGTGAGTATACCATTTGCCGTTGGTTTGATTAATTACCAGAGTTGAATCTCCGAACACAGTTAAAGTCTTGATCCTGAGGTCAATGGCTTCCTCAAGACCCATGATACAAGCTTCGTATTCAGCTTCGTTGTTAGTGCAATTAAAGGTGAGTTTTGTCGAGAAAGGCATGTGAACTCCCTTAGGTGTAATGAGTACTGCACCAACACCACGACCATTCATATTAACAGCCCCATCAAACATCATAGTCCATTCTTCTTCTGGGTCGGGCCCTTTAGTGTGAATAGGCTCCTCATGATCTTTTGCTTTTATGAACATGATGTCTTCATCGGGGAAGTCAAATCTCATAGGCTGGTAATCGTCAATGGATTGCTCAGCAAGGTAATCAGACAATACACTGCCTTTGATGGCCTTTTGAGATGTGTACTGAATGTCATATTCTGTGAGAATCATTTGCCATCTTGCAATCCGTCCGGTAAGTGTTGGCTTCTCGAATATGTACTTAATTGGGTCCATCTTGGAGATCAATAAGGTAGTGTGGGTCAACATATACTTTCTCAGTCGGCGAGCAGCCCACGCTAAAGCACAACAAGTTTTCTCGAGCAGTGAATAACGTTGTTCACATTCGGTAAACTTTTTTCTTAGGTAGTATATTGCATACTCTTTTCGACCAGACTCGTCATGCTGGCCCAACACACATCCCATTGACTCTTCTAATACTGTCAAGTACATTATTAGAGGTCTTCCTTCAACTGGAGGCATACGGATCGGAGGCTCTTGTAAGTATTCCTTGATTTTTTCAAAAGCCTTCTGGCAGTCTTCATTCCACCTGACCGTTTGTTCTTTTCTTAACAACTTGAACAAGGGCTCACAGGTTGCTGTAAGGTGAGATATGAACCTTGATATGTAGTTCAATCTACCTAAGAACCCCCGAACTTCTTTCTCAGTCTTCGGTGCAGGCATTTCTTGAATGGCTTTAACTTTATCAGGGTCAACTTCAATCCCTTTCTCACTTACAATAAATCCCAGCAACTTACCGGATCGCACTCCGAATGTGCATTTGTTGGGGTTTAACTTCAATTGGTACTTCCTCAGACGCTTGAACAGCTTCAACAGATTTACCTGGTGGTCTTCTTCTGTGAGGGACTTGGCAATCATTTCATCCACATAACATTCAATTTCTTTATGGATCATGTCGTGGAATAATGTTACCATAGCCCGTTGATAAGTGGCACTAGCATTCTTCAGTCCGAATGGCATTACCTTATAACAGAACGTGCCCCAGGGTGTGATGAAAGTTGTCTTCTCCATGTCTTCAGGTGACATTTTGATCTAATTATATCCTGAAAATCCATCCATGAAGGAGAATACCGAGAACTGAGCCGTATTGTCGACCAATACATCAATGTGAGGTAATGGGAAGTCATCTTTCGGGCTGGCTCTGTTCAGATCCCGGTAATCCACGCACATCCTCACTTTGCCATCTTTCTTAGGCACAGGTACTATGTTAGCAACACACGGCGGGTAACTGGTTACAGCAAGGAAACCGGCGTCCCACTGTTTCTGTACCTCTTCTTTTATCTTCATGGCCATATCCGGACGAGTACGGCGCAGCTTCTGTTTCACTGGAGGACAATCTTCTTTTAGAGGCAGCTTGTGCATAACAATGTCGGTGTCCAACCCTGGCATATCCTGATAAGACCAAGAAAAAACATCCACATACTCCCGAAGCATGTCAATAAGTTGCTCTTTCACTGAATCTTGCAGGCAGGCCCCGATTTTCACTTCTTTCAAGTCTTCTTCTGTACCAAGATTAACCGTCTCAACTTCCTCCTGGTGAGGAGTGATAACCTTCTCCTCTTGTCTCAACAACCTGGCTAGCTCTTCAGGTAGCTCATAATCTTCTTCAACCCCTTCATCAACTTGATTAATCAGATTGTCAAAGTCATACGAAGTCATAGCGGTGTTGTTGTCGGTGCAGTTTGGAGGGCACTCTCTGCAAGGGTTTAGATTTGTTCATTTTAGTGACCAATTTTATCTTGTTTAGAAAAAGTGAAAATGAAGTTATTATTTTGAAAAACATTGCCATTTTATTTTTGTACAAAAAATGAAAAATGAAAAACAGTGAGCGGAAAAGAAAAAGACTCATTTGCAAATGATGTCCTGATATTCATTAATTGATCGTTTGCACAAAATACAAGATGGCCCTATTACAAAATGAGCCCTGACATCTTGGGCAAGATGCAGGACTTGATGCATGCTTTAAAGACAGGAAATAATAATTACTCTGCAGGAGTAACTCTTATAATTTCCTGGGAAGACCAGTTTGAGACATGGTTCCCCGGGATCCTTGGACGTATCCAGCTTTCCAGGTTGCGCTCGTCTTCTGACTCATCTTCCAAACTGTTCACAACATTCGGGGTGAGCATCCCCCCGCTGACAAACTTGGGCTCCGTTGCAGCCTCTGGTTGATCTTGTCGAGTTGGTCTGTAACCCAACCCGAATCGGTCTTCTTTCTTTTCTACTGGCAGCAGCTTTCCCCAGCCTTGAGCGGTACCTTCCTCAACAACCTTTCGGGCTTGTTGATATGATGTGATGGAGATCCCAGATACAGTAGATGCTTCATTGATATTAAGGGCCTCAAACCCTTGACTCATGGTCTCATGGATCTCCCCATCCATTTCAATGTATTTGAAAGTAGCCAGCTGGCTAACGAAGATATCCTCTTCCCGACAAATGGTAATGACTTGGCCCTCCCACTCAAATTTTAACTTCTGGTGACGGGTTGACGTCACGGCGCCAGCGGCATGTATCCATGGTCTACCCAATAGACAGCTATAGGCAGGCTGTATATCCATCACAAAGAAGGTCGTTTTGAAAACCTGTGGGCCAATCATTATTGGCAACTCTATCTCTCCCATAACTGATCTTTTAGAACCGTCAAAGGCTCTCACTACCAAGTTGCTTGGGCGTAGTGCCAATCCATCATACTCCAGCTTCACAAGGGCTTTCTTGGGTAGGACATTGAGTGATGACCCTGTGTCCACCAATACGTGAGAAAGAACTGCACCCCTACACTCCAAGGTAATGTGCAAAGCCTTGTTGTGATTATGACCTTCCGTTGTCATATCAGCGTTGGTAAATCCTAGTCCATGACTAGCGTTGACATTTCCAACCACAACCTTTAACTGATTGACAGTAATCTCCTCTGGCACATAAGCTGCGTGCATGACTTTTAAAAGTGCGTTCCGATGAGCCTCGGAGCACATTAGCAATGATAGTATGGAGATTTTGGAAGGTGTTTGGTGAAGCTGGTCCACCACCTTATAATCATTCTTCTTGATTATCCACATGAATTCATCAACCTCTTGATCAAAATGAGTCTTCAAAGTTTCTTTAGCAACTGGTTCTTCTTGCACCATGCTCTTCCCTTTCGCCTTAGCAGCAGATTTTGCTTCAGCAATGGGTCTTGGTATTTGTGAGGCAAAGAGACGTCCGCTTCTAGTGAAGCCTCCGCCTCCCCCCACATTGTCTATCTGAGGTGAAGAAGTTGATGACTCTAAAGTTATTTTCTGCCCCTCGCAGTATAGATCTGAGCCATAATGCCAAGGGATGGCATTATTGCTTTCGTAAGGAACTGGCCCAGGCACTGTGATAGTGATCGGACTGATAGCAGCTGCAGAGGGGACCACAATGGTGTGTGGATCATAGTATATGGTAACTGGAGCTCTGACAGGAGTAGCATTCTGTCGTGAGTTGTTGGAAGGAAAATTTGCGGGATCGTAGTATATCGTAACCGTTGAGACGCTTTCATTAACTGTTGCTGATGTTGTAGACGGTACAGGTGTTGAAGTTGTAGCAGGAACTGATGGAGTAATGGGTGTTGTCGTTGTAGAAGGAATTGTGACTGAACTTGTATCCGTTGAAATGATTGATTGAGTATTTGTTGGAGTTGTAGCAGAATCTGTTGGAACGATGGTTGCTGATGTTGTAGGAGTATTTGTGATTGTTGATGAAGGAATTGTTGGAGTTGTAGTCGCTGTTGTCGTAATCTGAAGAATGCCATCTCTAATGAGGCCATCTATGTTGTTTCTCAGTCTCTCACATCCATTAACAACAATGTTGCAATATCCACAGTCGACCTCACACCCAGGGAACACTTGGCATTCTAACAGCTGAGCTTTGATTTCAACCAAGGGTGTTCGGATTTGTGCAACACTGTTAATTAGTGTGGATGGTTTGCCCTCCTCAATAGCATTGATCCTAGGCCCGTTATGACTAGGCATTGGATTTCTCGTAACGTTTGGAGGAGTTGCAAAATTGAGAGCTTTTGAGTCCACCAGATCCTGGACTTTCATCTGTAGGGCCCTGCATTTTTCAGTATTATGCCCCGGTGCGTTTGAGTGGAATGCACACCTGGCATTTGCATCATAGTTCTTTGGCATATTGAGAGGATCTGGAGGGGCCAACGTCCTTAACTCAACTAGGTTGAGCTTTAGGAGTTGTGGCAAGAGTGCAGCATATGACATTGGGATTGGGTCAATTACCCTGTTTTCTTGTGATGGCCTTTGTTGGAAGGGACGCTGTTGTTGGTTGCTATTGCTGTTGTTGTACGACCTTTGTTGCAGATAATGAGCTTGTTGTTGATACTGTGGTTATTGTTGTTGAGGATATTATGATTGTTGTGGAATTGGAGCTGGGATGGTAACAGCTACTACTGATCGGTGAGCATATTGAGGCCTGCCCCTGCTTGTATGAATGGAATTTGTTTCACCTGCCCTTCGGGGTCCCGCAAAAGGTTTTCTGGGATTGCTGGAGGAACTTGCACCACTGTCGGAGATTTTGCCCATCTTCAAGAGACTTTCAATCCTCTCACCTGCTATGACCACATCAGCAAAACTGGTAGAGGAGAAAGAAGCCAGTCTATCAATATAAGTCCCTTGCAATGTGTTCATGAACATGTCAGCCATTTCCCTTTCTGACATGGGTGGTTGGACAACAGCAGCAAGCTGTCTCCACCTTTGAGCATAATCCCGGAAGCTCTTTCTGGAAGACTGAGACATGCCCATTAGAAGAGTTCTATTGGGAGCCATGTCCAGGTTGTATTGATATTGACGGATGAAAGCTTCAGCCAAATCCTTCCAACATCTTATGGTGGCCCTAGACAAATGCGAATACCATTCTCTCGAGGCTCCAGTCAGACTGTCCTCAAAATAGAACATCCATAGCTTTTCATCCATGGTATAAGCTTTGAGCCTTCCCAAGAAAGACTGCAGATGAGTGCGAGGACAGGAGGTACCATTGTACTTTTCAAAGCATGGGGGTTTGAATTTGTGGGGAATTCTCACCCCATCCACTAGTCCCATATCCATCACATCGAAGCCCAAAGAATTCTGAGATTCCAAAGATCTTAACTTTTCAGCAATCTCGTCCAATCTTCTGTCATATACCTCATCTCCTGCCCCTATAACAGTAAATTGTTCTCCCTGGGGATCCTCCTGCAGGATTTGGCCCCCAGTAGCATTACCTTGACCATTCCTCGGTATGTTAACTTCTGGATTCAGATGAGGTCCGTACTCCTGAGGGTCAATACGAGGTTGGGCCCGTTCATTGTTGCTAGTTCCTCCTGTTCCAAGATGAGGCTCTTCAGGAGTTTGTCTTTCCACTAGCTCTCTTAACCTTTCTTGACTCTGGGCTAAGCCAGTCATCACTGCCATGAACTGAGACATCTGATTTCTCATCTCTACTCTCTCATTGGCCATCTGAATGCCGGGAAGGTTGTTACGAGTCGGGTACCGGTACGTGCGGTTGACAGGGAACACTCGGCGACGAGCTATGTTTCCTGAGATCACAACAAAGTTAGAAACAATAATAATAGCAAAACCTACAAAACAAAAACAAAGTTAGTATGCAATGCAGTATGCTTATTTGTTTTCCAAGGTATCCGGTTTGGTTCTTGGTTTTGACCTTTCCAGACCTCGAGGAAGATGCTTGATGTTGTTGAGAGAAAACCCAAATGAAAACAAACTAAAATATATTACACATGATGAACAATACATAGTTTGTTTTACAATACATACCCATGGAGGGTCAAAATACAACAAAAGGAAAAGTACATCAAATGGAAACAAACAACAAGCAAAGAAATCAGACATCTAGTCCAAACTCATCCTCTCTGACCTCCTTCAGGAGTGCCTCAGTCACTGGACCAGCTGGGTGCTCTGTAATGGTCCTAATGAGGAGGTTCCTGGTAGCAATGGCAGTAGTCAGCTTCTTATGCCTGTCCTGATCTTTTGATCTCTTCAAACCTGCTCTGAGCTTCAATTCTGAAATCTCCCTCTGAGCTGCCAACAAAGCTTCCTGTTGCTTCTTCTCATTGGCCTCTAGCTGTTCAATCTTGGCTTGAGTCTTCTGGTCTTCTCGTGTACGGGCTTCGGTGATCCTGACCCACCTAGCCTGACTCTCTTGCAGATAGTGCTCAGCCCTAGCTTTCTGAATCTTGGCCTCTTTACAGGCATTCTTCAATATCTGTTCCCCAGCCCTTGCTTTCCTTATGTAGTCTTCTGTCCTTTCAATTTTGGCAAGGTGCTCAACCTTGAGCTTTTCCAATCTCTCAATGTCCAGACGACCATCACTCCTTTCCTAAAGAGTCTTCTTCAAGGCTTGGGATAGCTGCTCATTCCTTTCTTTCAACTTTTCAAATTCCTCCAGGCTAATTGTTGCTGCAGGCTGTATTGTGGATGGTCCTGGTATGTCTTCCAAGGTGAAAGGCATTCTGGTAATCTGAGCTCTAGTACGGGACCAATCTATATACTGAGCTGAAGCAACATTATTACATCTTCCAAGAATAGCTACCCCTTTTGTCTGGATGTTGTCCCAAGCCCAGGATGCTTGTCTGACAACAGCTGAATTAGGTTGCACTTCCCAGTATAGGGTCTCAGCTAAATCCTGTCCTCTGGGAGGATGAACCAAGGCATATCCCAATTGTCTCTTAAACAGTAAAGGATTGTAGTTGATGCAACCCTTCACTCCTATCAGAGGCACATTTGGGTATAGTCCACAGCTGGTGATAATGTCATTGCCTTTGGTACTCTGGGTGCACCATATGATATCATCTGAAGTCAAGGCAATGAACCTCTTGGCCCAATTCTTCTGCTGGTGGGGATTCAAGAAAGCATCTGATTTAGGTAGGTGCTTGGGCAGCCAGGTGTAAAACAAAGGGGCACAACATCTCACCAACTTTCCCCTCTGTTTCTCATTCCTCTGATGAATGGAGTAGTAAAAATCTCCTAGCAGTGTGGGTACTGGGTTCTTCAGAAGGAACAGATGGATGGAATTTTTGCTGACAAATTTGGGCTCATCTGCAAACAGTATAGCCCCATATATACTAAGGGCTAACAGTGCACAGACTGCCCTCCACTCTCCCAATGAAGCCTTCAGGATGGCCTGAGAGATCAAGAAGTCCAAATGCAAACCAGGAATCCCAGCTTTTGTTGTCATACTTTGCTCAATAAGGGCAGGCTCCAGGTACAGTGCCCTTGCTATCTCTTCATTTCTAGGAGCATTCATCTCTGGGTTGAAGGGGATTCCACCTCTGATAGGTACTCCAATCAATAAAGAAAACTCTTCCAGCAGAGGCCCTAGCTGGAAGTCTGGAAAGGTGAAACATCTCAAAGGACGGTCATAAAACTGCAAGCATGTGTGGATCATGCTCCTCTGAGAAGGGTCAAGGTCCATAACCATGTCCAGGATACCTCCATAGTGCTCTCTAAACAGTGGGATGTGGTCAGGTGTGATAAGTGACTGGACCTGCCTGATACCAGTCAACACAGGCTCAAAAAAGTGGTATGATATGTTGCTTTTCCTGGGAGTAGTCATGAGTGCTGCTGAAGAAGCTGAAGGTAAGTGTTGATGAAGATCACAGACTGATGTTGAAGGTAAGTCTCTGACAGACTGTTGCTGGTGAGGATGGAGATAACTGGTGAAGACAGCTGAAGCAGAGGTCTATGCAGGAGAAGGGGTCAAAACCAAAACCAATATATAATGAAATGGATACCCTGAAAAGCAAATAAACAAATGTTAAATGATGCAATGATGATATATGCAAATGATATGCAAGGGTTTATGATCAAGCTGGATCTGATTATTTGTCTTGATATAAGGCCCATGTATGCTCAAAAGTCCAGATGAAGGCTCAGAAATCCAGTAACCCGGGTGAGGGACTCAAATAAAGAGTCACATGTCCAGGGTTAATAACAAGAACTGTCCAAAGTGGAGTATTCTTAAACAAAATAGTAACAGGGTATGATGTGGCCAAGGGTTCCTGCAAACCTGTAAACAGCCCAACCCCCTCACATGTAGTGTTCTAAAACAAGGATCCTCAGACTTGGATCAGTTATGAGAAGTGTAAACACTTCTAACCCGGAGGTACAGTGTTTACAATAACCATAAAAGATCCTCCTCTAATTCACCTCAGCTTCTGAAGGTCATAATAAAGGTCATCCAGACATAGCAGGCTTCCCAGGTAGCCCTAGTACTACAGGAAATCTGTAGCACAGAGTTCTCAAGAAGAAACCCACATCTGAACCGTGTTTCATATTCCTGCACCAGACCGAAATGGAATGGGAAAGAACATGAGCCACTCTAGCCTAGGTGTCACTCAGGTCCCAGATATAGGACCTTAAACTCTCAATAAGACCCCACCCACCAAAACAGCAAACCAGATCCAGCAAATGACAGTATGAAATATGCAAAATTGTAAAGAAAGCAATAAATAAAGTTGTACATGAAGCAATAAATAAAGCAAAATAAACAAACAAACATAGCACATAACACCCCAGTAAACACAAATCAAACAAGCGCTAGGAGGAACCTACAAAAAGAACCAGAAGCCCTGGTTGCAATATAAGGGTCCCCAGCAGAGTCGCCAAGCTGTCGCTCCCACCAAATGACACCAGGTCAGAAGGTGTACAAGCGCGAACGGTCGGCGAAAGAGACAGAACACAAGGGTGAACTGAAAAGAGTCGCCAGCTAGGCATTTTTATCCCGGAGGAAAGGTAATGCTGCATAGACCTAAGAAAAGATGGATAAGATGGTTGCGAACCAGAGAAACTTAGAAAGGGGGTTGGTTACAACCTGGGAAGGTATTAGCACCCAGATTGTCCGTCGTACTCGACGAGATCCACGCTTGAAAGTTTGTATTTAATGGGGTAGTGTCAGTGCTATTTTGTGTGCAAAAGCTGGAAAAGAATGCAAGTGTCAGTGCAAAAGAAATGTGAAGTGAAATGAAAGAGTGTCAGTGCAAAGAGAGAATGCAAAGCTCAAGACTATGAGGCTCAAAGAATAGTGCTAGAAGAGGGGGGGATGGACAGAGACTTTTGTTCGATAACAGTTAAGTTATGCCTACGTATCCTCTCGTGCAATGAGGAAGTCAGAACACCGTAGTTCGACTCAAAGAGACTGAAAGATAAATTGACTTGTGAACTGCATGCTTGCCTATGCTCAAGTGTATGACCTGTCTGGCTCAGGTGCAAATTGTCTTGCATTAGACGGAAGAAGCAAGTTCTCGTTTGTGAGTGAAGATGATGAGAAAAGAATCCCGAAGGAGACGGTTATTGTTTGTTTTTGATGTTTTCAGTTTTGTTATTGCTTTTGTGTTTGTCATAAGAAAATGAGCTTAAGCCTAAACCAAGGGTTAGTAAACTCATCACATCCTCCCTCTGATTAGGGGTAATGTGAATACCTTAAGTATGAAGTAAACACCTCACACTTAGTCACCATGATGTAGGATTAAGATCATTAACCTATTTGCAATTATTTAGATGTTTTTGGAGTTTTTTGTTTAGTGTTAAGTAATGAGTTTAAGCCATAATCAAAGATTTAATGGACTCATTACACTATCCAAATAGAAGGATAATAGATGAGAACATTTAAGCTGAGAAAGGCTCCTCAACTTAATCCATGATTAGGGATTAACCTCATGACAAAACAAAGCCTTTATTAAATGGATTTTAGTTAATGATAAGATTAAGAAGTGGATTTTATGGTTTGTAAGACAACTTGAGGGGGACTTGTCCATTAACACTAGGGTTAGTCCTTCTTAACCAATTAAGGAAGAATTAGAACCCTAATGCAAGGCCCAAGTTACAAGCTTGATGTCTTAGTGATTATTAGATGAATTGATTAAAGGATTTAAACACATTAAGGGTTTAACACTTAGGATTAAAGTTATACACTCCATCCTAAGAGAAGTATGCAGGCATAACCCTAATCACTTAGCCTTAAAACCTTCAAGGTTTAGTCCTTGATTAAGAGATGAGAAGAGAAGACTCAAAGAGGACACAAAAGGTAAAACTAATGGGGTGACTAATCAAACCCTAATTGTGATCATGCTTAGGTGTTCCTAGGATTTATGAAGCTTGCAAGAGATCTTCAAGAGAGCCACCAAGGAAGAAGCAGATGAAAGGAGGAGAAGCAGAAGGAAGCAAGACAACTTGCTTCACTTAAGAAGACAAGTTGCTTGAAGAAGGAAAGTAAGGAGGGAACATGAATGAGAAAGCTCACTCTAATACAAAAGTAAAATGCAGCAATGAATGCATAAAAGAGATGAGAAGAGATTATGAGAAGTGAAGGCAAATTCACTTCCCAAACACTTACCACCTGAAAAGTTAGCAAAGGAAATGAAATGAAATGAAAATGAAATGGATGCAAGGATGCAAACCAAAATCAGAAGCATGTCCATGATGCAAATGATGCTATGGGATGATGCAAAAGCATACCAAGAGATGTGGATGATCATACAAGTAATGAAGATGCAAATGAGACATGAAAGGAAGCAAGAAAGTTCATGAAAACTTATGAAATGCAATGGGTGCATAACATGGCAAATGGATGATGCAATGTTCAAACATGATTTCAAAATGTCCTAAGATGTCTTGTATGTCATGTGGATGCACAAAATGTCATGGCAAGTTCATGTATGCAAGCATATGAAGAATGAATGCAAATGAAGGCAGAGATTAGGGTTTATGTACAAGATGTAATACAAAATTCAAAATCAGAAGCAAATGACAAGATAAAAAATTGAAAATGGGATCAAAGGTACCCTAAACCTATACAAGTTCACTGCCCAAAGGGGAAGGTCAGAAGCTAAACCCTAAAGGACTTATGATTTTTCTAAGTTTGCTAGGGTTTTAAGGTACCTCACAAGGAAAAATGCAAAACAAATCAAAAATGAAATATAAATTCATGCCAATTTTATCCTAGAAACTAGATGATATGTGGAATTCAATGCAAAAAGAACCATTATCAAACTCTTCATGGTTAGGCAGAAAAGATTTTTCTAAGTTAGGGTCAAAAATATTGATTTTTAAGAACCCTAAATCCAAAGAAAATGTCAAAATGGATCAAGAACCAAAAATAAATTTGTATGAAAGGTTTGATAATGTCTCTAAATGTGTCAAGATGCAATGTGATTTTTTTGGTGATTTTTAGAAACATGGTATTTTAATTAATTAATTTCCATTAATTAATTAAAATAAACATTTAAATACTTTAAAAATGATTTTTTAATGCAAAAAATAAAAATAAAAATATTTTTGGGTGAAGAAAATTATTTGAATTAAAAATGCAAAAGGAAAATATTTTTAGGATTTTCTAGGTATTTTTAATAAATGATGCAAGAAAAATGATAAAAAATGAATTAAAAATTGAAATAAGGAAAAGTAGGATGATCTGATGGTTCACATTGATTCTTGGGATTTTTTGTTTAACTACGCGCGCAATCTGATGGCTTCAATTCAAACTTAACTAATCTCAATTAATTAATTAATTAATCCCTAATTAAAACTAATGAAATGATCCTGACCACACAACACACGCGGGAAACCTAAATCAAACGGCCTACATTCAAAAGATGCCCTAACCCTAATTAAGCACAGTAATCACTTTCAGGTGGCCGGAAAAGACCTCCGGTCATCTTCTCCGGCCAGACCCTCCCTGAGCAAACCCCAAACTCCAACCCTAGGTTATTTCTGGAGCTCTAAAGCTCCAGATCAACTCACCTCACTCTCCTGAACTCAAATCCACTCTCAAAACAAAATTATTATGGCTCAATCTCATGATTCGAAGAGAAATTCAAAAACGGCAAAAGTTTCAGAAGCTCAGTAAATGCTCAATATGCAACCATTTTCAAAACTAAAGGTATCAACATGATCAGCACACCATAATGAACATTCTAAGAACATAAAATAACGTTTCTGGAAAAAAAAATTGAAGAAGCTACCTGAGCTTGAGCTTCCTCAGTTTGGAGCTTTCTAGCCACCTCTCTTGTGCAAGATGACTCCCTTTGACCTCCTGATGAAGCTTTGATGCTTGGAAGGCTTTGAGAGTGGCTGGTTTGAGAGCTTGCAACCTTGCTGCACCAGAATCGTGTTTTTGGCTATGGGTAATTTTAGGCTTGTTTGAAGGGTGGGAAAGGGTCCTTTGGTGATGCTGAGTTGATTGGTGAAGGTAGTTTTGAATTTGAGTCAGTGAGCTATGAGTTTCGAAAGCTTTTGCAAGTTGGAGTGGTTTTGTGTATGCTGAGTTCTTGGAGGTTTTCAGCTTGCGTGTGTTATGAAAATCGACCTTGAGGCATGCTTGTAGTGTTCTGGTTGGGCAGAGAGTGGGTGGTGGACTGTTGTGATTGGTATGGGTGAATTTGCACAAAGTCAACATTTCTTGTACTTGAGGTATGGGCAAGAATACAGTTGGTCTTTGGGCATGTCCATGCGCAGTTGACTTCATGGATGTCCACAAATCCAATCTTGAGGCAATTCATCATATGGGAATAAAGTTATGGGGTGTTTTGCAATTATGTGAAGTTTTGGCCCCTTTGAGAAATCTTGATGATCAAGGCATGAAACTTGAGAATTATTTGGGCAATTTTGAATTATATGTCATGTATGATGTTTGTGTAATGGTTAGAAGTCACTTTGAGGTCACAAATTGCCTTGGTATGAGTTTTTGCAAGTTTCCCTCTTTGGTACATAAGTGAAATTTTGTGATTTTTCCCAACTTTGCAAGGCCATAACTTGAGTTCTATGATGAATTAGATCAAGTTCTTATACTTTTTGAAAAGGGAATGATCCAATCTACAACTTTCATGACCAAGAATTTTTCATTTGAAGCATTTTTGAATCAAAAAGAGGAGGTTGAAAAACTTTCCCAAAATGGAAAATTTGCAAATGGCTTGAAATTCTTCAATTTTGTGAACTTCTAACTTCTTCTAAGATCAAATAAAGATCATATACACCCAAAATGATGGAGAAGACCCTTTGGTTGGATGATTGGGGGCCTCAGATGCCCTGATTTTGCACTGACTTGCTCAAGAAATCATTTATTGATCAGATGCCTTCCCCATTGAATTTCTTCATGAAAATTGGTATGTATGATCCTTATATCATATATAGACCAATAGAAACAAGAATGACCAAAAAATTTGGAGTTATGGCCTCTGAAACCAAAACCCTAATTTTAGGTCATCTGTGCAGTTAAACTTGGCTCTACTTCCATGCCTTTCTCGGTTCTTGTGACTTTCTGACTTTCTTGATCTTGGGAGGATATAATATGATGATTGAACATACATGGACCCTCTTGAGATGATTGAAGACCTTTGGAGTGGCTCAGATAGCTCATGGATGGCTCAGATCACAAACCCTAGATGTAGATGACTTTGAACCAAAGCAGTGAGACAAAAATGCAATATGAGATGATATGATTGAACTTATGCAAATGAAAAGAATCACAAGCCATGGTGAAATGAGTGAGGGCAAATTTGGAGTGTTTACACCCTGTCACAAAGCTCCCCCTTAAGAACACAACCATACAACTCCCACTCAGTATCATTACTCCCCCTCATTCAAACAAAATATGCAGAGAAAAATAAATTCTCCTAGACTAAACAGATGTCAGAACATCTAGCATGACATCGTAACAAATGTCGAAGCATTTAACATGTCAGAAATATATATATATATATATATATATATATATATATATATATATATATATATATATATATATATATATATATATATATATATATATATATATATTACGAGTATGGAGCGATTTGGGTACTAAAATATACATACTTGCACCCATACTCGCATATTTTTTAGTGGGTAATTACCTGAGCATTAAACCGTATTCATTTCTGTGAATTTTCACTCTATTCGTTCTGAATATTTGTGTGGGTGTCCATTAGGGATGAGTCAAATTGTCATTCATATCTATAAACCTATATTAAGTCAACAACCTAATATAAAAAGTATATCAATTCAAAAATTGACAAATTATGAGAAACTTAAGGCTAAATTCATGAAACTAAATGATTATATTAATTAAGTTTTCTCTCTACTCTTTTGGGAGAAATAATTTAGAAAATGGATTATAAATAAAAATAAGTTTAATAGTTTATTTTTAAAATAAAATAAAAACGAACGGGTCAACTCGTCATAACCCTATTTATTTAATGGGTTAGTTGCGATAGGGAAAACTAGTAATTGCATGTTAAAAATCTCATCTTATCCCGTAAAAACCATCAAGTAATTGGGTCCAACACATTTTTATCACCCTTTATAACATCCCAATTCTCGATTACATGATCCACATGTATTTTTCCTCTGCGATCATGTTCTCTAAATAACATATGTTTTTGTTCGTAGAGCTAAAAATATGAAACACGAGTCTTTCAAGTTGAATTTTCATTTTAACTTGCTTTTGACTATTTCAAACATAGCCACGACCTTCATGAAAATTTTTAGACATGAGAAAAAATCACATCACTTATGTTAGGCTATCCTTAGTTTGAATATGTTTGGTTGCTTGCCTATTTTGGGTAATGACTTAGATTATTTTAAGAGTTTTTTTTTTAAGTAAGGATTATATTAAGAGAATACTAGGGGTACTCTAACCCGATTATAAAAAAATGGACAACAGTCTGAGTACAAAGAGAAATTAAAGACCAATTGAAACTTAGGCTAGATGATGTAAAGGATTTTTTTTAAATAAAACATAGTAGTTACAATTGGAATGAGTAATATCTCCTATTAGGGACCACCTCCAACACAAAAGTTTGATATTCCAAACTAGATAAAAAATAATGCATTTATCATCTTTAAATAATATATCATTCCTCAAAATCCATATATTCCAATATGTGACTATCCAAACAATGTCTTCCCTTATTGCAGCTACTTTCTTCCTTTTAAAATAATTCAGCCAAAAATAAAATCACTATGAACATCAACAACATGTTGCCTGCCTTCAATACCAATCCATCTCACAACCTCAAGCCACGCTTTATTGGATATTTCACAATTGAAAAAAGGATGCAATTGGTTTTCCAAATCTCTCTCACAGAATGTACAACAAGAAAGGCTGAAATGAATAATACCTCTTAACAGGAGTAAATTCTTCAAAGACAACCTATTGAATAAAAGCCTCCAACCAAAAACCTTAACCCGAAATAGAATATAACAATGCCAAAGCTTCTCGAAAGATCGATTTCATGCGTCAAAATTAGAGTGTTACAATCCTTTACATGACAAATTGTAACCTGATTTCGCTGTGTATGTAGAGCCATCATCAGAAATCCAAATAGCATTGTCATCGGTGTTGCAGACCGCGGGATCAATACAATTGTTAATACAAACCGCAGGATCAATACAATTGTTAATTATGATATCACCCCACTTCCAACCATCCAGCGTCTACTCTCCCATTTCGCACACCTTCATGTTTTTCGAATTGCAAATGCAAAAAAGATCATGAAAAGATTCGCCTAGCCTTTCCCCGCCTGTCCAAAGACCATCCCAAAACGAGAATGATTTATCGTTCCCTAAATAAAACTTGCAATTTTCTTTGAAAATGCAACGATCATGACTTTTTACAAAGTGGAAATGTATTTCCACCTAAATGAACCCTTATGTCTATTACTATTATTGATAACCGCACAATCAGAAAAAGCAGTGAAAGCAGATTCATTGGACCTTGCTCGAAGAACTTCGATCCACAAAGATTTTAAATTCTCTAAAAGACGCCATATCCATTTGAAAAGCAGAGCTATGTTAAACTCTTCAACCCTTTTGAAATCGAGACCTCCTAACGAAATTGGAAAGCAAAGGTTTTCCCATCCCACCCAATGAGTTCTCATTTTTCCATCTCCCTCTCCCCACAAGAAGTTGTTTTGAAGCTTAGTTAAAATTTTGCATATCTTAATCGAGACCCTGTAGAAAGACAGCAGAAACACCGACAAACTGCTCCAAATAGATCTTAATAACGTAATCCTTCCTTCGAGGCTTAGTACCCTACCTTACCAACTAGCAAGACGAGATTCCATCTTGAGCAGCAAGAATTTCAAAGAAGAGATGCGTCTTGGATTCATGCTTATAGGGATACCGTAAAAGTTGAACTTCTTGTCTTCCAACCTTCATGAAAGAAAATTTGAAGTCGCATCCAAGAAGTGAGAGTTTAAGTTAACTCTTATGAGTTTGCTTTTCAAAAAATTAACACCAAGACCTAAAACCGCTTCGAATCCTTTGATCAGAGACTTAAAAGCCCACAAATGTTTCTAACTAACGTCTTCTATTAACAATGTATCATCCACAATTGAAGGATATCAACTACACATTTCTCCTTTATATGAAATCCAAAAAAAATCACCATTAGAAAAAGATCTTCTAACCAAGCTGGTTAATCCTTCCGCAACAATTACAAACAAGAACGGAGAAAGATGATCTCCCTGCCTAAGCCCCTATCCCACCTTAAACTCCTTTGTCGGACTGCTATTAACTAAAACCGACATGTAACTAGCAAAAATCGTAGCTTCTATCTATGTTAACCAAATATCACCAAAGCTCATTCTACACAACATTTATTTAAGAAAACTCTAACTCACCTTGTCATACGTTTTTTTTAAACCAGCCTAGAAAAGTATGCACCTTTTCTTCTCCTTCACAACAATGTCCATTGTTTCGTTAGCCACCATCACACCTTCAAGCAAATGTCTCTCAGGAACAAAGGTTGATCGACATTTGGAAATAATGGAACCAAGAACTTTTTTTAGTCTAGCTGTAAGAAGTTTCGAAAGAGCTTTGTAAATGCATCCTACAAGACAAATAGGACGGTAATCTTCTAAACTCAATGGGTTCTCCTTTTTCGGAATCAAGGTAAGAAAAGATGAGTTGAACGCTTTAGAAAGAGTTGCTTTGGCTAAAATCCATAAAGCAACGGATAACATCAAATTTTATAAAATACCAATATTTTCTAAGTAGAAATTGTACCCGTCATGCCTCGGGCTCTTCGAGCCTTCGCAACTCCAAAACGCCTCATTGATTTCCTGCTCCGAGAAATCCACTTCAAACAATGAACTTTCAACAACAGATAAACAGTTAAAGTCAATACCATCGGAAGAAGGACAATTGTATTCAGTTTTAAGGGATCCAAGATGTATGTCGCATCTCAACTTGAATTGGTCACTTATTTGTTATAAAATTCCCATTTAAATAACTAATACAACATATATAAAAAAAGAAATATTAGTTGTTGCACAAAAATAATGTTATCAACTCTACCATTTTAATCTGCCACAAGCATTCTAATTGACACATTTAATAAATATTAGTAGCTCATACTTTTGTATATTCAAGAATTTTAAAACGATAATTTTCAGTATCTTACATCAAATGAATAATTTATCTTTAACCAAGTGGCATGACTCATTCTAATCGATATTTTTATGTTATGACTCCTCTTTCTTGCCGGCTGATAAGAGTAATGTAATGTTGACTTTATGAACTTTTAACTTTTTTCTATAAAAGACCGACCAAAATTAAGGTTTAGTATATACCAAATATGCTCACAAGTTGTGTCCAAAACTATGTTTCTCTTTGTAATCTTCAACTCATTGCCTCTTAATTCTATAAATATTGTCTCTCATTCACTTTTACACAAAACAAAGACATGACTTCCCTCAAACAACTTCTCACACAAGAAGGCTTCAACAAAACAGACAAACTTTCAATACAAACATCAACATCACTCCCTTTGTCATTTCAACCAAACTCCGAACCAGTTTGTTCCCCATCGGAAACATCGAATTCGAAGTCATCGGATTCAACAAGAGAAGGACCGCCTATGGACGAAGTTGCAATCCGAGCTGTGATTAGTATCCTCAGTGATTACATTGGAAGATATATAAAAGATAGTTTTTTCAGAAAAACAATCTTTGAAAAGTGCAATTCTTATTTGGTCAGAAGAAAAAACAGTTCAGAATCAGAATCCGATCACGAGAATGAGATTCTTGTAAACATGAAACTTTGCTTGAAGAATATTGACAAGTTAGTACAAGATCAAGGGTCAACAAAGAAAGAGCTAAAGATGAGTTTTTTAAGGTATTCAATTGAGCTTTTAACAATAATTGCTTCATTGAATTCCAATAGTTTACAAGGTGGAACAGCAACATGTGGAATACCAAATTCTCATCTCTCAGCTTGTGGTCAACTCTACATGGCAATACTTTACAAGCTTCAGAAAAGCAATAGGGTTTGTGCTAGACATTTATTGCAAGTGTTTTGCGATGCTCCATTTTTGGCTAGGACCTACTTGGTTCCTGAATTTTGGCAGCATTTGTTTCTTCCTCATCTTGTACATGTTAAGATTTGGTATATAGAGGAGGTTGAAACAATTTCTGATTCACATGAAGGTGATGGTGAAAAGGAAAAGAAAATGGAGGGTTTGAGGAGAGTGTACAATGATAAGGTGGACATAGGAACTATCATGTTTGCTTTGTATTATAAGCAGTGGCTTCAAGTTGGGACCAGTGAACCTTCTTTTCCTGTTGTCTCATTACCAACAAGACCTTAAATATCTAATGTTTTGATATATATAAAAACAAATCTTCTTTAGGTTTTGCATTCATTGTTAGGGGTGAACCAGCAACTTTTTAACTAGGGGCTCAAAATGGCTTGGGGATTTAAGCCTTAAACAATGAACTTGAAGCACTTCACCAAATAAACACATTGTGTATTAGTGATCTTCAACTAGGTAAGAATGCATATGATTTAATGGTTTTACAAAATTAAATATTAAATTAATAATAAAGTAGAAAGGTACAAGTACAAGATAAGATTTAACTAAAAGATATCCTCAGGTTGAAGGTGCTAAGAATGGTAAACATATATAGAGACAGAGGGGAAGAACACATTTTGACTTAAACTTTTAATAGAATGAACAAAAGCTTGAAGAATAAGGATTAAATACTCTATATTAGAAAAGATAAATTACTAAGATATAATAAAAATATAGAATAATATTATATAATGTATATATGATGCATTGATATAGAAGGTAAAAAAATTTCAATAAAGAAACAAAAAATGTTTAATAAAAATAAATCATCAAATCATCACTATGCAAGGAAGGAAGATAGACAAACAGTTTCATTATAAAGAAGATAACAAGTGAGGCGATAATTAATCTCAATGTATTTGGTGTTTTATGAAAATCGAATTATAAAAAATTTGAATGACACTTTTATTATCAAAATACATTAAAGTTGATTCAGAAAGAGAAACATTCATATTAGAAAGTTACCAACACAACAAAAGTATATTAGTAATGGTGGATGTCATGGATGGGAATAGGCTACGCCAACTAATAGGGACATAAGACATAGTCTACATAGGTCAAGGTCAGGCCAGGATTTTGTTTTCAAATAGAAAAGACCTATATTTTTTTATAAGCCTACTTAGTTAAATAGGTTAGGCCGCAGGCCATAGAAAAAGTCTTATAAGTCTATCAGACCGGCCTATTTATTAAATATGAATGAATTTATTGTTTTTATATTATACTTTATTCTTTATATTAAACTTCATGAGTAAAACTTAGTTATATTTAAGAACTTAGGAAAATAAATTGAAATAAATCATATGAATAAAGTTATAAGGTGTTTTCATAAATTCTCTCAAACAAATCATCTCACAAAATTTATGTTACTTAGTAAGCTCAGATAAGTCAATGGAAACAAACATTTAGTCTCATTATACTTTTGATTCTCTAGCCTATTTAAATATTTTTTGAATTTCTTATTTACACATATTTAAATGATATAGGCTTTTTAAGTAGGCTAATAGGCCAATCAGACCTTCGAAAAGGCCAGACTCAGGCCAAAACATAAGCCTTTGATAGGATATAGGTCAGGCTTAGACTTGAAATTTTTTAGCAAGCCAAGCTCAGACTTGACAAAGCCTAGCTTGACTCAGTCTATTCTCACTCCTACATGATGTCTAACTTATACAAAAGAGCGAGAGACAATATATTATTTCTTACTCTTTAAAGAAATATGATAGACTTTAAGAAAGAAGCAAAATTTTGTAGTAAACTTATAATTTATGGGGTCACCAACCCTGTTTGCGCTAGAATATACATGTAATTCCAATGAGGACGGTGAGGGAAAGAAAATGCTTTCAAAATTGGTTCCTCAAAGATAATGAATAATCAAAGAACAATTGCCTTATGTATTATAGTTGGAGAGACAACAAGTTGACTAACAACATGTATACCATAAACAAAATCAAGTCAAAATATCTTAAACACTTAAAAAGTCATAAGAATGTTGATTCTAAACTATTTTGAATTTTGTTTGTTGTTGTGGATCACTCAACTCAAAGAACATACCATTAGTTATGTTTCAGGTTAATATGAATCTTCACTTATTTTTTTTAAATACAAAATAATATCAATAATATAGGATGAAATGCCCAAACCAAGGGCAAAAGAGTGGATGATTGACACAAGATGTACTAGAAGTGACAATAAAGAAGTCAAACAATACAAATAAAGCAAAGCCCCATCTAAGAGCAACACCCAAAAAAGATGATAAAGTTAGAGCTCAAGTCAGCTGAAACTCTAACATCGGATTAAGACCACCAAGAAAAGAAGAAATGAGGCACACATGTTCCCAACCTAGTTGAAATATCGATCCATTATTGGTTAATTGAAAGAATTGGGTTCTGAAGCCATTTTGTGAAGGTGCAAGAGTTCTCCACCAATCTACCTAAAAACTATTTCCAAGCCAAATTCTTTTCCTCTAATACTTTCAGGTTTATTGAAGAATAAAAAAAACACAATCTCATTTCAGATCCTCCAAATGGTCTAGACCACAACATGCTAGATCATATAGAAAACCCCTAGATTTCTCCCAACCACATAAAGAAAGAAAATTCTCAAAGAGATGGATAAGATCCCTGAGAAGAACTATCTGCCACCCTAACCAATTGAAAAAACTTATAGCATACTCTACTAGCTATAAGTTGCAAGGGACAAACAAGTGAGAAGTCGAATCGACAAAATCATCGCAAATAGGACACGAGGTAAAACCACAGTACATGATCACCTTTATCTTGAATAAATTCTCTCTAGATGAGAACCTATAAAGAAGAAGTTTCCAAGAGAAAAAAATCACCTTAGAAGGTGTCTAACTACCCCAAATAAAGGGAATAAGAAATTTCCCACAGAGGAATGATGACTTGAAAAAATAGAAGAAACCAGAAGAGGATGAGAAGCAGATGACACCGAGAAAGCACCATCCCTAGAGAGCTTATGAATCCATTTATCTATGTCCAAGAAAATACATGTCATTGAAGGACTAAGAGAAAGTCATCAAGGAATGGTTCCTCACAAACAAAGAAAAACATTCTACATCTAAAGCCCTATATGAAGGTATCTTATACCCAACTCCTTACCTCTCTCATACTCTCCTCAAAATAATCAATGACCACAAATAACCTAGGGAACCTATCTTTAAGGGGTATACTCCCAATCTAAGGGTCAAACCAAAAACGTCCAAAATCATGATCCAACCTTCCTAGTGATTCGATCCATAAACTCGTCAGAAGGGTATTCATGTTTAGAGCCAGAAAGAGAAACATTTCCATCAGGCGAAGGAGATTCGAAAGTCCGAGCCTTTATCATTCCTTAATATAGAGAATATCAACATTATAATGGGTAACAAGGATATATCTCCAAAAACTAAAGGTACCCGAGATAAGACGTCACCTCTACTTAGCCAAAAAAAACTAAGTTGACTAGAAAAAAGTCTATAACCCCTAAGTCACGTTTACTCTCAGGCTTACATACATCGAACCAATTGAACCATGAAATTCTAGGTTCACCCTTAAAGCCTCCCCGCATAAGCCTTCTTTTAATCTAAACTATTTTCCTCCAAACCTTTACAATAATTCTTAGAAAAGACAAGAAAAAATAGGGATATTAGTAAGCACATAATTAAGCAAAATCTCCCTCAAGCTAACATACATGTGTTTCCAAGAATTGAGATTCTTAAGTAACATGTTAATAAGGGATCCCAAGTAACTTCTCAGTTCCAAGTATTTAAAAGGCATGGTCTCAATTCTACAATGAAGAAAATCACCACTAGAATAAAAATAAACAGAATCCACATGGACCCCTATCAGACTACCCTTAAAAAAGTTACCATGAAGCGAAAAGTAGCTCAAAACATTTAAAAATAGCCATTATAGTTCAATGTTTATCAATTAATAAATTCAATAAGATAAGGGTATCACCGTCTTCATAATGGAGATGAGAGACCAACGAATTTGAGGCTTTTATCCTAAAACCATTGAGAAGAATCAACTCAATGACCCTACTAGTCAAACCACTTAACCCTCCAGCCACAAGTAGGAAAACAAAGAGAGCTATGGGATCTTCTTACTTTTGAATCATGTGAATGATAATCTATTGAGTTGGGAAAGCGTTGACAAACATCACAAGATTCCAAGAAAAAAACACAAGCTCTAATATAAGACCTCCACTTATGATTAAAACCAAATATAACCAACATGTACTCTAGAAACTCCCAACTTACAGAGTCATATGCTTTCTCAAAATACACTTTAAAAATGAGACAAGGCTTCATAGCTTTATTAGCCATTCCAATCACTTCATTCACAACCACCACACCATTCACCAACATTCTACCTTTAAGAAAGATAGATTGTATGAAGAACCATCAAAGATTTTCTAATCATTCCAAAGTATATGGGGTGATTTAGCATAATAAATTTGAGTGCTAGTTTTTTTTTTTTTACCTTTATAGATACGTATCACTTAACTCAGTCTCGATGAGTTTTACACTGTCAACATTAAAACCAAACATATCGATGCATACATGATACATCCAAGAACATATATCCATATTAGTCGCTCCTCATTCAAAATAAACACTAAGAAAACCATGACCAGAGAAAATAAGGGATCTACCCTTAGAGTTACACAAAATAGAAAGAAGACCTCCAATACTATCAAAAGACGGGATGAAACTCTAATCATATAAAGTATTACCCCACAAAGAGGCCATAATAGCTTCATAAGTCTTTATCAACTTGGTCTTTTGAATAGCCACATTTAAACAATTAGCCGATATAAGATCCCTCACATTATTTTTCTTAATCCTCTCATCCAAGCCTCTAATATTAAAGGAACAAATCAACATTGATTGCGACCCGCTATGCGATGATTGGACATACTTTAGCTTCTTATCTCTGGGCTATAATGACATTTCTCAACCTATGTTGCATCTCTCAACTGATAAGTAAAACCCAACTACTTTGTTACCTTATGGGTCCTAGTTACTATTCTACTCTAAAAACTACCGGAGGTACCAAATAGGGACTACAAACATGCGAAAAATGGAGTAGAAAAACTATCCAGAGATCTGATCTTTGAAGACCAAGGACCTAGATAACCGTCACCCCAAGACTCTAAGGTATAAAAGACCATATGAACTCCCAGTTTCTAAGAAAGCATAGGAAAAACCATGACTTACTATAAAAAGGAAAATGAGATCCACTTGGGCTCTAGGACCATTTTCACAAGCGGGTGAATTAACATGATATTTAATGTTGGTTAATGATGCTTAAACTACAGTGTTAGACGTTTAATGACTTTTTATTTTATCACTTTGATGTTAATGTGTTCATACATGTCACTTTTTTTTTTGTTGATTAAGTTATTCTATTATAACATGTAAAATTTGTAGAATGAGATATGTATAGTTTAATAATATTTGTGGATGAGTTGATCTATTTTAAATTAATGCAAGTTACTGGGTGGCGCTTAAGATGGGAAAATATAATATTTTTCTATCGTGAGAAAGTTTGACTTTTACTGTCACGTGTCTATTTTAATCTGCTGACTTTTTAGTTAAAAATCAAATGAAAAAAGTTCTTTTAACATAAAAGAGATTTCACTATTGTTAGGACAAAACAAAATTCTTTATAATTTTTCTATAGACACTAACAATGAACCACCAAGAACAATCTCTTGGATTTGTCCAACTAAGTCCAATTATGAACAATCTTCTCACAACGGACCTATTACTTCCACAAATAGGACAATAAGGAATACAACTCCACAGTCTTATTTTTAACAATCCTAAAAATAAGATGTGACAAAGAAATGTAATTTTGAATTTAGTAAGTATATGAAATATGGGTTTTTAATGTACTAATCCTTAGATTGATCTTCTCTTTCAAGTAATCAATTCATAATGATATACAAGTGCTCAAATTGATGTTATGATGACACTTTCTGAAATGAAATGAATGCAGAAAGTTTTTCTTAAAGTTTGAGAATTTTTTCACTTGAATTTGTACAAATGAGATAATAATGTGTATAAATTGTTTTTTAAAGAGGTGAAGTTTTAAATCTAAAGAATGCAGAATTTATATGAGCATTACACCACTTGGAAAGAGTATAAAAACTTTAAACAATGCAATGATTCATAGTGTAAAGGTATAATATGTTCAAAACAACATTTTCATGAAAAATGACACTGATTCATTCAGTGGTAATTGGTTACCTCAAGGATGTAAGTGGTTAACTGGTTACCTCAAAAGTACTCAAAAGTAATGTACCAATTTTTCAACAAAAAAATGACCATGTAACCAGTTACCTCACCATGTAACCATTACCTCACTGAAAAAATTCTCAGATACAAAAATGAGAAGGTTCTGCTAAAACTCGTGTAACTAGTTACCACACCATGTAATTGGTTACATCAATGTATGTTATGATTTATTTTTTTTGAAATTTAGTGAAAACCTATGGCCAATGCAATAACATGAGTGTATGCATATGAGTATATATTAAGGAAATTTTTGAGACACTTGAAATATCAAAGTTTTGAATATAAAACTTATACCAATAATTGAAGATCATTTCCAACAATGAAATTTAGTCTTCATGAAAGTTGTAATATTAATCCATGGCCTTTTTTGATCTTTTGCTCATCCTTTCTTGATCCATATGCACACATGTTGACTTCATCAAAACAAAGTATAGAGTTCTAAATAGAAAGTTATCGGGTAGTGTTAGGAAGAGACATAGAACAACATAGGGTTTGTTGTTGCTTGTAAGACTAATTGCACTAAGCTACTAATAATGAATTTTCTTTTATGGATTGGAAGCCAACCTTTCAAACATAGGTGTTGTTTGCATCGAATTGGGTTACCAATTGTTGTGTTATTTATTTTTTTTGCTTCATCATCTTGTACCATTGAATCTGAGTTGTTTGTGTTCATTCTAGTTATATTTTCCGAACCAGTAATCTAGGACACCGTGTTTGACATCTTTTCCCTGAGAAACATAATTTTAGTGTGCCTTTTTGGATGGAGTCCTCGAGGAAGAAACATTCATCGAACAACTATTGAGAAACAAGATGAAATGACACAAAGACAAAAACAAAATCAAGATGAGAAAGATATTTTATAGGCAAATCAAATTTAAGAGGGAGTGTTGGATTATAAACTTGTTTACTTGGTTCTATTTGTTTTACAAATTTAAGAGGGGGTGTTTGATTATTAACTTGCTTCTATTTGTTTTTAAAAACAAGTTAACAAGTTTATAATCAAACACCAAACAAATAGAAACGAGCAGTGTTTTAAAATCAGATCGGTCATCAAAACGATGAGGGTACTGAGTCATTAGTTTATTGGTCGAATTATTGGATCACTGGTCGAACCGCATGATCAAATTGGATAATTCAGTTGAATAGATCGATCTTTATAACAAAACTATATAGATATAAAACTGGTCGAACCAGATGATTTAGTCTCTACAAAATATAACTAACTCTTAGATTTTTTTTAAAATATCATATCATAAATTCAGAAGATCATAATCTAAATTCAAATTTTAAACAAATGTATCACACATAACAAAACAGTATAAAATTACAAAGTCTAATTGCAACATAATTTAATTAAATAGTTTATAACAAAATAACTTCAATCTGTATCCAATTTAGTTTAAAGGAGTAAAAAATATTTCACTGTTTGGATCTCCTACTTTAATATTAAAATCATCTGCAGTGAAATCAATCGCATCTGCAAGAGTTTCCCCGTAAATGATATCATCACTTTGTTTTATTTTTAAGTTTTATTTAATTTTTTATTTTAAATTTTTAATTAAAATAATAATAATTTTAAAAAAAAATACAATTAAACCGTCGGTTTTTCCGATTTACATCGATTTTACCGGTTCGCACTGATTCAATGATATAAGTGATTCAATATTTGAATCAGATTGATTACCTAAACGATTCCCAATTCGACCAATCCGACCGACCGACTTATCCAATTCGGTTTTTAAAAGATTGAAACAAGTAAACAAACTTGCAAAACATCTTCTCAATAGAAATTATTATTCGCTCAAATAGTCTCTCATTCTAATTCCTTAAAAAAAAAATCTCAATATAGCCTTTAAACAAAGTTTTCATACATACTTAAAAAAAATATAAAAAAAAAAGTAGTCACATAAGACTTATTGAGTACATACCGTTACAATTTAAAAGGAAAAGGTACTCACCAACAATAGTTAAATAATTATAAAAACTTATTCGTATTATTTCGAGACTTCATTTATTCTCTCTTTGGATTTCTCTTCTAAAAATTCATTAAGAAAGAATTATACATATAATTTCCAATCAACATATTTCAAATTTCAAATGCGGCACCATTAAACTTGACTTTGTCAACATATAAATATAAAAGGTTAAACTTAGTTTTTTTTCAAAGAGTAAGTTCATCGATGCCTAAGAAAATGACCTTTCTTCTTGGCCAAGAAAGTACTAGTATTTCTTTAATTCAGGTTAACAATTACAATTATTTTTTTTTCTCTCTCACAGTTTAGTGACATGAACGATAACGACAGAAGGCAACATTTATATTTTATAAAATAAAAAATAAAAAGAACGAGCAGCCACACCGCAGGAAATTTGTCCATGAAGTTCCGAACCGCAAATTTTGAAAACATTATGATAGTAAATTGACAGGAGACAAAATAAAAAGTATAGAGAAGTCAGTCAATGGAAGATTAGTTAGAGAGAGGCCCCTCCCTCGTATTTTCCGTTATATTTCGTCCCAATTTTCTCTCTTTTCTTTCTTGTTTACACCGAACATTATTCCCATCTCTTTTGCAATATCATCTTCTCATTATAATAATTTAATAAATATGATAAAAAAGACACGTTTTATCATATGTATTTGTTTCTTTTCATTCTTTTTTAATTCACTTTACTTTTTTTTAAATAACTTTACGTGATAGTGTTAGAATGTGATCACTTCGTCTTCTTCTATTATTATACTTAGATATTTATTTAGTTGATTTTATTATTTTTTATATTTCAATGTCTTTTCGTATTTTAGTTTTTTTTATTTTAATTTATATTTTAGGGTTTAGGGTTTGCTGCTGGAAATTCTAAATTTGCAGCCGTTAACCGGTTAACCAATCCGTTAACCGGTTAATGCCAGTAAATTTTGAATTTTCTCTCCTTTTGGTGGGAAACTTCAGGAATCACTCGGCGCCAACCGTTTTGACCTGATTTTGATCCTCAATTCCTTCTTTAGGCTTTGACCCTGATGTCAACCTTGTAACCTGCCTTATGAGCTTTAAATTTCCCTGATAATTGATCATATGCCTTATGCTGGAACATGTAAGTGCTATGCTTCATTTTTCTATGCAATATGCTAAGGATATGACATGCTGGTGACGATTATGATATGATGATGATGCTAAACAGGAGAGGGCAAATTTGGGGTATTACACTTTGCAGAGATTGACAGAGATATATGTTGGTGTAATTGTGAACTTACATGGAATACCTTTGAATATTGTATCAGATAGAGATATGCGGTTTACTTAGAGGTTTGGGAGAGTTTGCAAGAGGCATTGGGTTTGAAGTTGAAGTTGAGTTCAGCTTATCATCCTCAGACTGATGGACAGGCAGAGAGGACGATACAATCTTTGAAGGATCTATTGAGGGTTTGTGTGCTTGAAAAAAGAGGTGCTTGGAATAGTCACTTGTTGTTGATTGAGTTTACATATAACAATAGTTATCATTCCAATATCGGAATGACTCTGTTTGAAGCTTTGTATGGTCAAAGATGTAGGACGCCTTTGTATTGGCATGAGTCAGGTGAAAGTGTTGTACTTGGACCTGATATTGTGCAACTGACTACTGAGATGGTGAAGTTGATTTGAGATAAGATGAAGACTTCACAGAGTAGGCAGAAGAGTTACCATGACAAGAGAAGAAAGGATCTTGAATTTCAAGAAGGAGATCACGTGTTTTTGAGGGTTACTCCGGTGACCGGTGTAGGAAGAGCTTTGAAGTCGAGAAAGCTTACTCCTAAGTTTATTGGGCCGTATCATATTTCGGCGAGAGCTGGACTTGTTGCTTATAGAGTGGCGTTGCCACCGAGATTGTCCAACTTGCATGACGTGTTTCATGTGTCGCAGCTTCGGAAGTATGTTCTGGATCTGTCACATGTGATACCGATGGATGAAGTTGAGGTAAGAGATAATCTTACAGTTGAAGTGTTACCAGAACGAATTGATGATCGGGAGGTAAAGCAGTTGAGAGGCAAGAAGATTGTCCTTGTGAGAGTGGTTTGGGGAGGAGCTGCCGGTGGGCATATGACTTGGGAATTGGAGAGCAAGATGCGAGAGTCGTATCCAAATATTTTTTCTTGAGGTAAATTTTCAAGGACGAAAACCTTTTAAGTGGGGGAGAGTTGTAACGCCCCGAATTCTATTTAATTATTGTATTCGGTATATTGTGTGTTGGTGTGTGTAGAATAATAGATTATCGAATATAATTTTAAATTGAGAATTATATTGTGGTGGATAATTGTATTATTAAGTAATAAAATAAATGGAATAAAATATGAGGTAGAGGCCAAGGTGGTCATTTGGTGGGTTTAGTGAGGGTAAGAGTGGAAGTCCCTAAGTTGGTCTAAGGGATTAAGTTGTAAAAAGAGGAAAGGATCGTATTTTGAGAAAAGGGAAGAACGACCGTGAAAGTTGTGAAGAGGAGAAGAATAGGAAAGGGCTTGATCATGAAGAAGAATCCGTGAGGAAGAGAAATTCTTGTCAAAACCAAGGTAAGGGTGAAATTCTTCCATCTCTAAAGGATTGTATGATGGGAATTGGGTAGGTTGAGGGTTAAGGATTGATGTTTTGGTAGATTGAAGAAAAATTGTGTTGATTAGTTAGTAGTTGTTGTTGTTGTTAGTTGCTATTTGTATAAATTAGATGGTAAAATTGGTGATTGCTATAAATTCTAGCTGATATTGGTGGGTTGGTGAGATGATTTTCGTAGCAGGATGAACATAGAGTGCAGAAGAGCGATTTGCAAAATCGCAGAGCTCGTTTAGAGAGCAAGTTAGTTTGTGGAAAAGTTAAGAATCAGTAAGTTACTTGCTTAGCGAGCAAGGACCCTCTCTGAGCGAGACCTGGAGCATGAAATGATGATTTTTAATTCCGAAAATTTCCTTAAAATTACTTAAATGAGTTAATAATGCTTAAGAATCAATGTGGTGTAGCTGAAGGTAGTGAAAGACGAGTTATACACTTAATTATAGGGATAATTAGTATAACTTGATTATAAACATAATGGTATATTTGTTGACTTTGTTGTTGTTGTGTTAAGTTACATATGTTTGTTAGTGGTACATGTATATGTAATTGTTGTGGTATTTGGTGTTGTGGCGTTTGTGATAGTTGAAGTTGATTTATGTGGTTATATGTTAAAAATGCATGATAATCGTAGTGGTAATGAATTGTTGTAGATTGATCCGTGTTGTGATAAATCATTGTTGATGTTGTATGTTTAAATCTTTGCATATATGCATGTATGTCATTGGTGTTGTATGACATGTTGCATAGTTGGTTAATATACCAAGGTGGGGTATGTTATTTGTTGAGATGTTGGTGCGATCATGAAATAGGGATCATATGTGGCCATGAAATAAGGGTCGAGGGTGTGATCATGAAATAGGGATCATACTGGACCATGAAAGAGGGGTCGAGAGTTCCAACGGAAACTGGATCTTGAAATAGAGATCAGATATGGTACCGAATGCATAGAGTCAGGTAATGGTCTCATTGCATGGTTATTGTTGTTGTTGTATATGATGTTGTTGACGTGTATGATGTTGTTGTGTATGTAATGTAGTCGAATAGTTGTTGTTGAGAAGTGGTGTCTTATTTTTTATACTTGCTTGATTCTTATTATATTGCTCTTGGTGATGTAAGTATCTCACCCATTTTGTTTGAATATTGCCCTTATGTTGGTAATGTGCAGGTGAACATGATAAGTCGAGTGGTGGTCAGTGAAGTCGGTGTACTTCATGTCATTAGGATGTCGGCTCTGATATGTGGCTTTAGGTGTCGGGACGATGTTGCATTTATTTGTTTATTTCTTTCAAAAAACATTTTTTTTTGTAATTGAAGTATGATTGATGTTGTTTTAAAAATATTTTTGTTGCTTGTTGAATACTTATTTGAAAATGTATCATCTTAGTTGTTTTTAAGTTGAATTGTGACACTCGAATATTTTTGGTGAAATTATTAACTCTGATTTTCAATATAAACTCGTGGGGTTATTTGAGTGTTACAAAGTGTCTGCAAAAGCTAAACAGTTTATAACCATGATCCAAAACCAATTCCACATTACACCTAAAACCATAAGAAATGATAATGGCACTTTGTTTTTACTACAATCCTTTTATGATTCCATGGGAATCAACAATCAAAGGTCTTGTGTTGAAACCCCTTAGCATAATGGGAGGGTAGAGAGAAAGCACCAACATTTGCTTAATGCTGGAATAGGATTACTGTACCAAGCTAACTTACCAAAACAATATTGGTCATATGCACTTCTATATGCTACCTATATAACTAATAGGGTCCTAACTACTACTTTAAACAAACAGTCCCCATATCAGGTTATTTATGCTAAAATTCCTGAGATTGATTCATTCAAGGTTTTTGGATCACTATGTTATGTTTTTACACTAAGTGTTCATAGAACAAAACTTGACCATAAATCAAGAAAATATATTTTTTGGTTATACTCATGGAATGAAGGGTTACACCATACTAGGTATTAACACCAAACAAACTTTTATCTCAAGAAATTTATCATTTCATGAGCACCTTTTACCATACACCACATAAACACCTTATCCATCTCAATCATGGACATATTATCTTAGTTCATCACTTGACCACTCCACAACCACTACACTATCTCATACTAACCATGTACCAATCATTGATCCAAATATCAGTTCTACACAACAAAATTCTCCAATTTTCCAAACACATCTTTCCATATATGATATTTATGAGGTTAATCAAACTTCACCCACACCTATTCAGACCATACCTAACAACACTAAGCAATTTATTCCACCAATTCTTGCCTCTTCAAGGGTTACACATAAGCCATCTTATTTGTAACACTATGTATGCTCCACATCTCATAATTACAACCAATCATCTAAAGGTGTGTTCTATCCAATTTCTCTTTATATTTTTTATACTAATCTTTATACATCACATTGCCACTGTTCCTTGTATCTTTCATCTCATATTGAGCCTAAATCTTATGTTGAGGCTTGCAAGTTTGAATGTAGGAATCAAGTTATGCAAGTTGAACTTAATGTTGTTGAAAAGACATGTACTTGGAAAATAGTTGACTTGCCTCCAAATCCTAAGCCTATTAGATGCATATGGGCATATAAGATCAAACACCATGCTGATGATACAATTGAGAGGTTCAAAGCTAGGTTAGTTGCCAAAGGCTATAACCAAATTGAAGGGCTCGATTATTTTGAAACATGCTCTCCAGTTTCCAAGTTAAAAATAGTCATAGCAGTTGTAGCTCTTGCCTCCATCAATAACTAGCATATTCACCAATTAGATATGAACAATTCCTTTTTACATGTAGAACTTCAAGAGTATGCGTATATGAAAATTCCACCATGAGTTAAATATGATAAACCCAATCAGGAGTGCAAACTTTTTAAGTCCTTATATGGAATAAAACAAGCTAGAAACAAATGGCATGAAAAGTTTACTACTTTCCTTATTAAACACTAGCACAAACAAACTACTGCAGATGTATCATTGTTTACAAAATATGACCAAACATCATTTACCATAATGCTAGTTTATGTAGATGATGTTATTCTGGCAGGTAACTCATTACAAGAAATGAAACAGATCAAAGAAAATCAACACAAGGAATTCAAAATAAAGACTTAGGTCAGATGAAATACTTCCTTGGAATATTAGTTACTCATTCCAAACTTGGAATTTCACCATGTCAAAGGAACAATTTAGAAATGCTATGTGCAAATATAGCTTCCACATCACTAGATCCATAAAAAAAATTATAAAAATCTCTCTCACCATATCACAATGTTCCGGCATAGAGAAGACTGGTTGAAAGGTTACTTTATCTGAATGCTACAAGACCTGACATAACTTTATGCACTCAACAACTGAGTCAATTCCTATCTACTCAAACACTGAATAATTTTAATGCAACCAGTCGTGTTTTGAGTTACTTGAATTCATGTCTTAGAAGAGGAATATTCTTACTAAGAGACTCACATATCAAGTTACAAGGATACATGGATACTGATTAGGTTGGATGCTCAAATACTAGAAGATCCATTTTAGGACAATATTTATTTCTTGGAAGATCCCTCATTTCACGGAGGACCAAGAAGTAGTTAATTGTATATAGATCATCGAGCGAAATAAATAAACTAGTAACTTCAATATCAATAATAGCAACCAAATCAACATTGTTAATAAAACAAGTACCTCGAATCAAGTTATCCTTCTTGGGGACTTCTGAACCACTCAAAGCAAACACTCTGCCATTAGTTTGAGTAATAGTAGCAGTCTTTTTCGGTTTCTGGCATTGAGTGCTGATATGACCATGTTCACCACAATTGAAACAAGTTGGACCTTCATTCGGGTAATCAACAACTATATGGCCTTTCTTACCACATATGTAACATCTCAACACCTTATTATTGCATACATAAGCACTATGACCTGGCTCGCCACACTTATAACACTTGACACGAGCGTGATTCGCTCCCCTACTTGTTTTATTCTCATCTGAAACCTTCTGTTTCCCTTTGTCAGTTGGAGTCACATAAGGCTTTCCTCTAAAATGGCCTTCCTCTTTCTTCTCACTCAGATGTTTGTAGTGAGCAGATCGAGCTTTGTTGTCCTCATCATATATTCTAATCGTGTTCACTAGTTTTGCATACCTACGAATCTGTTGGCGTCCAATCCCCTATTTGTCTTTGGTCTTAGCCTATTCTCAAACTTGAAATATTTAGAAAGTTCAGCATCAACATAGTTGTAGTGAGGACAAAACTTCGCTAGTTTTTCAAATTTTGCAGCATACTCTGCCACAGTCATGCTTTCTTGATTCAATTCAAGGAACTATACTTCCTTCTTTCCATAAGCATCTTTAGGAAAATACTTTCCCATGAACTCCATTTTGAACACAACCCAAGTTTCTTAAGTACTGACATCATCTAATCGCTGACGGATATTATTTCACCAATCTTCAGCTTCCTCTGACAACATGTAAGTACCAAATTGCACTTTCTGAGCATCAGCGCACGCCATCACTCTTAAAATTTTCTCAATTGCCTTGAGCCACTTTTATGCTCTATCTGGATCATGAGTGCCGACAAAAGTTAGGGGATTGTTCCTCTGGAACTTCTCCAAAGTACGAAACTCATCAGGAACATCATTTTGAGTTGTAGCTTGAGCAAGCGCTTCCAATGCATCAGTGAGAGCAAAATCGTTTCTTCCATCCATTCTGCATACTATTAACAACATTATAAGAAATAATCATCGACAATGTACACACACGAGTCGACAGACAGATGACTAACAACAACAAGACCTGGACAAACAGACCGACCTGCTCTGATACCACTAATGTAACACCCTTCTAACCCCACATAATATACACAATAAAATAATTATTCATATCGGAGTGCAACTTAGAAAGGTGTCACATATACTTCTTTAAAACATCATAATAATAATACTGCTCCGTAACCCGAGTTCTTTCAACATTTTAAATCAAAACATCGCAGCGGTAAAAATTTATTTCAATAAAATCAAAACTCTAACACATCTTAAATAAAATCATAACCATTATCAACTTAACAAAAGAAATCAAACTTGAAGGTTCACAACATTCCCGACCCGATCTTACATTATCAGAGCAAGACACCCTCTAAATAACAAAAATGAAAAACTACCTCCAAAGCTAAATCTTCATGCACCAAGAGCTATTCTTGATTATCTGCACGTTACCCACGTGGAGGCAACATTCAAACAGGTAGGGTGAGTATTCATAATTTATTATAAAAGATATAAATAAAATGATATAAATATGACAACATCAACATCACCATAACATCATCAATAAAGCACATACATTCAATCAAAAGTTAAGTCATTCACATGCAATGCCATTTAGTATGAAATGCAGCAACATCATAACATGAATGTGGTACCAATCAACATAAAATGGATATTGGGCCATTAACCCTCCACAAGGGACCACAACATAAACACTTCAATCCACACAATGAGATTGAATCTAACATCATAGAGAAGTCTCAACATAGTATGCCATGAATGTATGATGCATCAACATCGTCATAATTATCAACATAAGTCATCAAACTTGCATCATCATTCATGTATTAATCCATATTAATCACCCTATAACATATATATATATATATATATATATATATATATATATATATAGACTAAACACATCATAACAACACCATACTACTGTGACAACAATATATACAACATATTTGCACCGAAACAATCACCACAACATCAAAATATCAACATATAAGCAACCCTGTAATTATCCCAAAAATTAATTTGACGTTTTCTTAATTTCGACACTGGAAAAATACTTCCTACTGCGCATTTTATTTCACCAAAATAAAGTTCATAATATCAACTTCCCGACACTTCGAACGACACTAAAATAAGACTTACAAATTAAAAGTTACGAATTTTCAAAGTTTTCCAAAACGCCCAAAAACGTGAAATTTTAATGTGTTAACCGGTTAACTATTTGCTGTTAACCGGTTAACAGCGAGACAGAAGCAATTTTTCTTTTGTTTACGAATTCTGCATCAAAACCCCAAATTTCCACACGAGTTCATCATTGTATAACCCCAAAACACACATAGATCAACACAAAAACATAGTACAACATTAAAACATCAGTTTAGACAACACATATACCATTTATTATATATCAATTAACACATTCAAATTCATCAATTTCATTCTAATTCAACATATCTCATCATCAACCCCTAAAACCTCTTAAACCCCCAAACTATTCCTTATACATCCTAACTATATTACAATTATAATAAAGACTATACTCTTCATACCTTAGACATAAAAATATTTATCCTCCTCCTTGAGTTCTTCAAGAATTCTCTGAGCCCTAGCCTCTTCCTCTTCTTCCTCAGAGCACTTCTCACAAATATACGACCGACAAAGTGATTCTCCCAAACTCCAATTTTATGTTTTGTCACTCTTACCCCTTAGACCTCTATTATGTTATTCCTTCTTTGATCTCACTTATTTCATCCAAATTTACCACTTTAACCTCAAAATCTCTAATATTTTTATTTAATCTAACTATTTAGATTAGTCCTCTATTAAATTTAAATATCTCAATTAAATAATAAATTAGAATTAATCCTCATAATTTACTCTTACTCCAACAATATCTCATAACACATCACTATATCATCATCATCATCATAACCATCGAACATCACATATAATCATGATCATCACATAAACTCACAAAACCACACTAAATCAATTAAATAACTAATTAAATAGTTAATTTAGATTTTCGGGGTGTTACACTGCTCAACCATGGTAATAGGCCATAAATAAAATTAAAAATTAAAAAAAATCCTAAAATTCAATTTTTGGTATTCGAATGGGGGTTGATTAACAATACTTTCCACTGGTTGCCATCTCAACCGAGACAATAGGTTATAAAAAAGTTTTAAATAAACTAAAAGATGCTAAAATGAAATTTCTGAGATTCGAATGTGTATCCCCTCAATACTTTTCCCTTCAGTTGTTAGCTCGGTTGAGGTAATAGTTCATAAGCAAAAAATAAATAAAAACAAGAGGGGCTAAAATGAATTTGTGCGATTCAAAGGGATGTCCCATGAATACTTTTTCCCTCAGTTGCCAGCTCAATCGAGGTATTAGATTATAAACAAAAATATATTTAATAAATTAAAAGTTGCTAAAATGCAGTTGCTAAGATTCGAAAGTGTGTCATCTGAATACTTTTCCCCTCAATTTCCAGCTCAACCAAGGGAATAAGTAGTATTTAAAAAAACTAAAATGTGGCGTACCTATGGTTTACACCTCGGTTGTTCATTGGTCAAGAAAACTTTGTTATAAAATGTATTATTTGAAGTTCTATGCACAACATACTCAACCATACATTTGTTATTAATCAATTTGCATTCTCTTAGCCAATTCATTTTCATAAATCAATTTACATTCTTGTATCCTTCTTGGAATGTTTCATTTTCTTTGTGGTATCCCATTCAACTTAACATTTGGCGCTTCCATGTCTTTATCTGATTACTCGTCATTATCATCATTTTTCTCTGAATAATGAATCGATCTGAGACTTGCTCTAGTTTCTCCTTGGTTGCTAATCCCATGAACTTCCCTCATTTATCGCCAAATTTCTACTAATGAACATCTTTTGAGTGGTAGGATCATACATTTTATAGGTACTAGTAGCATAATAGCCAACTGAAATTCTTAGTGTACTTTTATCATCCAACTTCCTTGTCTTGGCATCAGGGACATGTTTGTGATATAGTGCACCAAATAATCCAAAATGATGAACACTTGACTGATTACTACTCCAAACTTCCTCAAGTACCTTTTTTATTTAATCTTCTAGTTGGACATTTGTTAACATATGTTGTTGTGTTAACTGCTTCTCCCCAAAATGATTTTAGCATACCTCTTTACTTTACCATGCATCTAGCCATATCCAAGATAAGTATATTTATCATTTTATATAAGTTATTATGCTATGGTGTATTAGAAGTTCTGATTTCATGTTATATCCCTTGATCATCACAAAATGAATCAAAGGCCTTGATGTGTATTTAACACCATCATTAATTCTCAAAACTTTAGTTCTTTAATTGCTTTGGTTTAAACATGAGCCTTAAACTTCTTGAGTATATCAAACACTTCAGCCTTAGACTAAATCAAATATATCCACATATTTGTCGCTCCCACCAAATGAAGCCGGGTCAAATGGGGTACAGACGCGAACGGTCAGCGAATGGATGAAATGAAAAGAGTCGCCAGCTAGGCATTTTTATCCCGAAGGAAAGGCAATGCTGCATAAACCTAGAAAGATATGGATAAGACGGTTGCGAACCAGAGAGACTGAGAAAGGGGGTTGGTTACAACCTGGGAAGGTATTAGCACCCAGATTGTCCGTCATACTCGAAGGGATCCACGCTTAAAAGATTTGTGTTTTAAAGGGGTAGTGTCAGTGCAATTTGTGTATAAAGAGAGCTGGAACAGGATGTACAGGTGTCTGTGTGAAAGAAAAGTGAAGTGCTCATGATTATGAGGCTTAAAGAATAATTGCTGGAAGGAGGGGGAATATACAGAGACTTTAGTTCGATAACTGTTAAGTTATGCCTACGTATCCTCTCGTGCAATGAGGAAGTCAGAACACCGTAGTTCGACCCAAAGAGACTGAAAGGTAAATTGACTTGTGAACTGCTTGCTTGTCTATGCTCAAGTGTATGACCTGTCTGGCTCAGGTGCTAACTGTCTTGCATTAGACGGAAGAAGCAAGTTCTCGCTTATGAGTGAATGAGATGAGAAAAGAATCCCGGAGGAGACGATTATTGTTTGTTTTTGAGTTTTCAGTTTTGTTATTGCTTTTGAAAGTTTGTGATAAGTTAATGAGCTTAAGCCTAAACCAATGGGTTAGTAAACTCATCACATCTTCCCTCTGATTAGGGGTAATGAGAATACCTCAAGTGTGAAGTCAGCTTCTCACACTTAATCACCTTTGATGTAGGATTAAGATCATTAACCTACTTGTGATTAATTAGATGTTTTTGGTGTTTTTGTCTAGTGTTAAGTAATGAGACTAAGCCATAATCAGGGATTAAACAGACTCATTACACCATCCTAATAGAAGGATAATAGATGAGAATGTTTAAGCTGAGGAAAGCTCCTCAACTTAATCCATGATTAGGGATTAAACTCATGACAAAAAAAAGCCTTTATTAAGTGGATTTTAGTTAATGATATGATGAAGAAGTGATTTTTATGATTTGTAAGACAACTTGAGGGGGACTTGTCCATTAACACTAGGGTTAGTCCTTCTTAACCAATTAAGGAAGAATTAGAACCCTAATGCAAGGCCCAAGTTACAAGCTTGATGTCTTGATGATTATTAGATGAATTGATTAAAGGATTTAAACACATTAAGGGTTTAACACTTAGGATTAAAGTTATACACTCCATCCTAATAGAAGGATGCAGGCATAAGCTTAATCACAAAGCCTTAAAGCCTTTAGGGTTTAGTCCCTGATTATGAGGTGAGAAGAGAAGACTCAATGAGACACAAAGGTAAACTAAGTGGGGGACTAATCAAAACCCTAATTATTATCATGCTTGGTTGTTGCTAAGGTATGTGAGGTTTACAAGAAAGATCTTCAAAGGAACCACCAGGAAGCAGGTGAAAGGAGCAAAGGAAGCAAAGCAACTTGCTTCATTTAAGAAGACAAGTCACTTGAAGAAAGAAATTAAGATGAAGAAGAAAGAGCAAGCTCAATCTCAAACACAAAACAAAATGCAGCAAGGATGCATAAGAGGAGATGAAAAGAAGTTGTGAGAAGTGAAGGCAAATTCACTTCTCAAAGTGACTTACCACCTGAAAAGTTAATGAAGGAAATGCAATGCAATGCAAAATGAAATGAAATGGCATGTTGTGAACCAAAATCAGAAGCATGTGTGTGATGATAATGATGCTATGAGATGATGCAAACATGAAACAAGGCATGGGGATGATCATTCAAACATATGGATGCAAGAGAAACATGCTTAGAACCATGAACATACATGAAAAGTTATGAAATGCAAATGACATACAACATGGCAAATGGAAGATGCAATGTGTCAAACATGCTTCTAATATGTCTTAGGATGTTTAATGAATCAAATGGATGCTTAAAATGTCATGGCAAGTCATGGTATGCATGCAAATGCAAGATGTATGCAAAAGGAAGCCCAAATTAGGGTTTATGATCAATGCATCAAACAAAAAACCCAAAATCAGAAGCAAACATCAAGATAAAAAATTGAAAATGCATTCAAAAGAACCCTAATCCTATACAAACTCACTGCCCAAATGAGGGGTTCTAACTCTTAACCTAATGAAAGTTATGAATTTCCCAAGATTTCTAGGGTTTTAGGGTACCTTAACAAGAAAAATGTCAAACAAATGGAAAATGCAAGATCAATTCATGCCAATTTAATCCTACAAACTACATGATATGCAAGACACAATGCAAAAAGAATCAAAGTCCAACTCTCAATGGTTAGGCAGAAATGAATTTTTGAACATTAGATCAAAATAATGCTTTGAAATGAAATTAATTCCATGGAAAATTATCAAAATGCATTAAGATCAAAAACGAAATTTGGTTTGAGGGTTGGACAATGTTTCTAAATGATTTTAAATGTTTCATGAATTTTTTGGTGATTTTTAAATACCTAAAAGTATTTTTAATTAATTAATTCTCATTAATTAATTAAAAATAAACTTTTAAATGATTTAAAAATAATTTTTACTGCAAAAAATAAAAATAAAAATGTTTTTGGTTTCTGAAAATTAATAAAAGTTTGTACAAAAATTTTCAGAATTTTTAAAATTGTTTTACTATTTTAAAATAAATGGACAAATTAAATGAAATAAAAAGAAAATAAAATTGGATTTAATGAGAAGTCAACATAATCTAAGGCCAGTATTCAAACTCAGAGAGGAGGGAAAGACTGCGCGCGCTTATGGACGGCTGGGATTGCTTCTGGGAAATTCAAACTTAAACCTAATTAATTAAACTAATTAATCTGAATTAGGGTTAAGTGGTAGATCTGGTGCGTTCATTCACGCGGGAGTCAATGTCAGTCAACTCATCCTACGCTCAGAATTCAAACCTAGCCCTAATCCTCATTAATGCCCTAATCACTTTCAGGTCACCGGAGACGAGCTCCGGTCGTCTTCTCCGGTGACCTTCCTCCCTGAAAATCTCTAAAATCGTCAAATCATCATAAAAAATGAAAACTAAAAGCCCAGAAATCATCCCCACGCATCACTGAATCAAAACCCCTAACCAAAACTCATTTTTCATTCATTAATCATGCGAATCGAAGCTAAACATTTTTAGGTCAGAAAAGTTTCAGAACAAGATTAAATGCTTATTTCTCAACCATTTTCAAAACTAAGAACATCAAAGTGATCAGCAAAGCATGAGGAACAAATTAGAAACTTAAAAACTCATTTCTGGAAAAAAAGTTCTTGGTATACCTGAGCTTTGAGCTTTCTCAGTTTGCAACTTTCTGACCCTCTCTCTTCGTGCAAACCACTCCTTTTAGGCCCCTGATGAAGTCCTGATGCTTGGAGAAAGTTTATGATGGCTGGTTTTTGAGATGGCAGAAGTTCTGCTCAAGGTGGGGGGAGAATCGTATTTGTGATTCTGGGAGTTTAAGGCAATGGTGATGGGTGCTTTGTGACTAGGAAAGTATGTTGAGTTGATTTGTTGAGTTTGTTTGTGTGTTTGTGGCTTGTGCAAGCAGTTTCGAATGCTCTTGCAAGATGAGGTGAAAATGAGAATGCTGTGATATGGATGGTTTCAAGCTTGTGTTGTAGCTTTTTTGGCTTGCTTTTTGCTTGTATAAACAATTGGGATTGGTCAGAAGAAGTGATGTGTGCTTTTGTGATAGGTATGACTCAAGTTGCCAAAATGTCAAAGTTGTGTAAGAGAAGCATGGGCTACTTTCTAGCCAAGTACAAAAGGTATGTCCTGCGTAGCATGATGTGGGGAGAACCCTAGGATTGATCAGCAAGTCAGCAAGCAAGTGGGTTGTAACTTATGATGAGTTTTGCAAGTTGGTTCACTTTTGATTCTTATGAGATATCTTGCTCCATAAGCCATAAAAATGAGAGATTTCTTGGCCCATTCTGACTTTTAGGTCTTTTATGATCATGTTGTGAAGTTTAGAAGTCCATTTGACACCTTAATTTGTCTTGAGAAGTGAATTTGCAACTTTGCCTTTTTGGTGGAAAACTTCAAATTTTGTGATTTTTGCCAACTTTGACAAGCCATAACTTTTGATCCAAAATGAATTAGGTCATGTTCTTGTACTTTTTGAAAAGGGAATGATCCATTCTACAACTTTCATGACCAAAGTTTTTCCATTTGAAGCATTTTTGAATCAAAAAGTAAGGGTTGAAAAAGTTTCCCAAAATGGCAATTTCATTAAAAGTCAAACTTTCCCAAAAAGTCAACTTTGCAAAAGACTTGAAATTCTTCAATTTTGTGAACTTCCAACTTCTTCTATGATCAAATAAAGATCATATACAATCAAAATGATGAAGAACACCCTTTGGTTGGGTCATTGGGGGCCTCAGATGCCCTGATTTTGCACTGACTTGCCCAGAAAGTCAACTCTTGATCAGATGACTTCCCCATGGAATTTCTTCATGAAAATTGATATGCATACTCCCTATACCATATAGATACCAATAGAAACAAGAATGACCAAAAAATTTGGAGTTATGGCCTCTGAAACCCAAACCCTAATTTTAGGTCATCTGTGCAGTCAAGCCTGGCTCTGCTTCCATGCCATTCTCAGTTCTTGTGATTCTTTGACATTCTTGACTTTGAGGGGATATAATATTATGCTTGAACTTACATGGACCCCTTTGAAGTGATTGATGACCTTTGGAGTGGCTCAAGAAGCTCTTGGATTGCTCAGATTACAAACCCTAGATGCAGATGACTTTGAACCAATGCAATGAATCAAAAATGTGATATGAGATGCTATGATTGAGTTTATGCATATGAGGAGATCACAAGCCATGGTGTGAATGGGTGAGGGAAAATTTGGGGTGTTTACAATATTCATGATATGCTTATCAACAGATGAGATTAAATATCTATTTCCTCCTAGTGATTTCTCCTTAAAATTTCCACACACATCTAAGTGAACAACTTCTAACATTTGATGACTGCAATGAAAAATTGTCCTTAAATGAGTTTCTAGATTACTTTAATATCCAAGAAACAATCACACATCTTATTAGGCATTATGAATTCGATCATACATAACATGATACCTTGATTGAATAATTTATTCAGAGATCTAAATTTAAGGTGATCAAATCTTAGATGCCATAACTAACTCTTCTTGTGATTCATCGATGCTTTCAAACACTCTAGCTTTATGGTATTAATTATTATCTTGAAGGTCGTGTTCCTTGCAAGAGGGGACGTTGAGACAAGCATGTTGGCAAGATCATATAATTCAAAAATATCATTCTTCATGTTTACTGAGCACCCCTTATTTATAAGTTGGCAAACACTTAGTACATTGCATTTCATTCCTAGTCCAAACAACACATCAACAATTATTGAAGATCTTCCATAATTCTTGTTAATCACCATATTCCCAACAACTTTAGCTTTTAAGTTTCTATTATTAGTTAGTCTCGCCTTACTATTTCATGTGCTTTCAAACTTGACTAACCAGTTGTCGTAACTTGTTATATGGTTTGAGAAGACTGTATCTAGAAAACATAAGCTAGCTTATGTTGATCTTCAGACACCATAACCATGAAAAATATAACTCTATCATCAGAGTCATCTTGACCAACTAGTTCTTGTGACATGTTATATAGTTAAGAAGCTTGTATCTAGAAGCCATTGTCTTGAGCCTTATCCTTTCCTTTATTGTATCATCAATTTAAGGCATAATAACTCCATTTTTTCAAAGTTATAACAATACATATGCTTATTGTTCTTGATTTAATTCTTTTGTTGATTTAAGTTTAATATCCCTCCTCCATTCTTGAAGGATCCAGACTTACCATCAAGCTTAGTCTTTTGTGAGCTTGATCCTGAATAGTGCTTGAAGTTCTCTCGAGTCTTCTTGCCTTTTTTTGTGAATCAGAAACCTTAGAAACAAAGTATAATTGGTTCCTTGACCAGTTAGGAAACCCACAGGGGTTAGGGTTTAGGGTAACCAAAGATAATAACAAGGATTGGTTATAAACTACTATTCTTTCCTTTCTCTTGAAACAAGATTACAAGTATACAAGAACAACAAATAACCTCTCTCACTTTTGAATTAAAGTTTTATCTTCCTATTTTCCCTTATGCAAAATATGAGAGACTAGTATACTATTTATAATAAAACTAACACACTAACCTAATGTTTTTTTTTAACAATTACCCATTACAAGCAAACTTAGGGTACAAGCTAACTTAACAATTGAATCCATAACACGAGGCCCAATTAAACAACAACATGTGAGAAGACTTCGACGACATGTTATTCTTACTAGGGTTTGTTCCAATATTCCATAAATCTCCACCTTGGAACACACTCTATACCAACAAGAAAAAAACTAGATTTCTTCATGCAGCTTTATTAACTGCATATAGTGGAAACACTTGCAACTGGGCAGCGTCTTGGTGATCATATCAGCAACATTATGATATGTCGAAACCTTCAGCACTTGGACTTCTCCATGCTCGATTACCCCTCTGACAAAATGCAGCCTCACATCAATGTGCTTGGTTTTCTCATGGTAGGTTGAGTTCTTAGACAGGTGTATTACACTTTGACTATCACTTTTAACAGTGATACTTCGACCTTGAAATTTCAGCTCCTTTACAAAATCTTCAAGCCACAATTCTTCCTTTACAACTTCAGTTAGGGCGATATATTCCGCTTCAGTGGTTGATAAGGCAACAACCTTCTGAAGTGTTGCTTTCCAACTAATTGTTGTGCCAAACATAATGAAAACATATCAAGAAATAGGTTTTATGGAATCCATATAACCTGCATAATCAGATTCGACATATCCTTTGATTGTTGCTTTACTATCTTCACTCAAGGCTCCACCATAAATTAGGACTCTATTCTGAGACCCATTTATGTACCTTAGAATATACTTTAATGTTTTCCAGTGAGCCTTTCCAGGATTCACCATGTACCTGCTTACAAGACTTACTGCATATGCTATATCGGGTCTAGCACAAACCATATCATACATCAAAGAACCTACTATATTAGCATATGGAATCCTATACATGTAAGTTCTTTCGACATCAGTATTGGGACACTGATCTATAGTCATCTTGAATTGAGGGTTTGTCGGAGTCACAAAAGGCTTTGAATTCGACATACCAAACTTATCGAAAATCTTCTTTAGGTATGCTTTTTAAGATAAGCATAATCTTGAATTATTTGTATCTCTCCGGATGTTAATCCCAAGAATCCTAGACACAACTCCCAAATCCTTCATATCAAACTCCTTATTGAGTTCAACCTTCACCCTTCTTACATCTTCGACATTGTTGTTTGCTATTAGAATATCATCCACATAAAGCAAAAAAATAACAAATGAATAACTAGGTCGAAATCTAAAGTAAACACAGTGGTCAAACTGACTTCTGATGAAACTTATGCATACCATGAACTTGTTGAATCTCCTATTCCACTGTCGAGGAGATTGTTTCAGCCTATATAAAGATCTCTTCAGTTTGCACACATACTCTTCTTTCCCCTCTTCGACATACCCTTCAAGTCGCCTCATTAGGATTGTTTCATCAAAGATCACTATACAAGAATGCAGTCTTTACATCCATCTGTTCAAGTTCAAGGTCGAACCATGCCACCATGGAAAGCAACATTCGCATGGACTTATGCTTCACAACAGGAGATAACACATCATTGAAGTCGAAATCCTCATTCTGAGTGAACCCCTTGCAACCAACCTTGCCTTGTATCTCTTCGATGCCACTCATTTGATTCCTTCCTTAACTTTGAAAATCCATTTACAACTGAATAACCTGGCTCCGGGAAGGTTTCTCGATCAATTCCCATGTGTTGTTATCATGAAGAGACTTCATCTCATCATCCATGTCCTTCATCCATTTAGTCTTATTTCAACTCCTCATAACTTCCTTATAGTCTATAGATTCTTCTTCCAGAACCTCACTTGCAGAGATTAAGGCATAAGCTATAAGATCTGCATACCCAAGTCTTTGAGGTGGCTTGATGACTTTTCTCGACCTTTTTCTTGCCAACAAGTAGTCATTATCAGTCTCCTCATCTTCGACAACAACTTCTACTTCTTCTTCGACTCCATCTGGGTCATGAAATTCAGCATCACTATGTTCCATCTCAACATAAATTTCTCCATGTTCCAACTCTTCGACAACACCATCAATTTTCTTGAAAGCCATCTCAACTTCATTGAAAACTACATTTCGACTGGTGATACACTTCCTATGACCTAGATCTAGGAACCATAGCCTATAAGCTTTGACTTCTTTAGGGTATCCCATGAAAATGAATTTCAGAGCTCTAGATTCGAGTTTGTCTTGCCTAATGTGAGCATAGGCTACACAGCCAAATACTCTTAGTTTGTCGAGATCTAGTGGATGTCCCGACCAAACTTCTTCAGGTGTCTTTATATCTAACGCAGTCGAAGGACGTCTGTTTATCAGATATTTTACTGTCAAAACAACCTCATCCCAAAATACCTTCTTCAATCCAACACTAACTAACATGCATCTAACCCTTTCGAGGATTGTTCAATTGAATCTCTCAACTAGACCATTTTGCTGAAGAGTACCTACTACAGTCTTATGCCTTGCAATCTCAGACTCGACATAGTAATTGTCGAAAGCTTCATTGTAGAATTCAAGGTCATTATCAGTTTTCAACCTCTTGACTTTTCTTCCAGTTTGAGTTTCGACCGTAACCTTACAACTCTTAAAATTCTCAAAAGTTTCATCCTCCGTCTTCTGAAGGAATACCCATAACTTTCTAGAATAATCATTAACTATGGATAGAAAATACCTTGCACCTGAATGTGAAGGATTCCTTGCAGACCCCCAAAGATCAGCATGGATGTAATCAATGGATCCATGTGTTCTTTGTTTACCTTTGTTAAACTTCACCCTACAGGATTTACCGAATACACAAGGTTCACAAAACTCCAACTTCTCGACTTTGTCACCACCTAGCAGATTTTGTTTCCCTAATTCGACCAGACCTCTCTCTCTTACATGGCCCAATCTCATGTGCCATAATTTTGTCTTCAACAACAGTTTCATGGATGCAACATTTTTCGAACCACTTACAACTTCATCCTCAAGGGTATATAAGCCTTGTTTCTTCACGCCTCTCAAGACTTCCTTTGAACCCTTCATGGCTCTTAGAATACTTTTCTCTTCTTGAAAAACATATCCCTTCTTGTCGAATTCACCAAGATAAATCAAATTTCTATTCAAGTCAGGTACATACCTAACTTCAGTCAATAACCTTATTAACTCATCATGGAGCTTGAATTTTATAGATCCAATACATGCAATTTTGCAAGCTTTGTTATTTCCCAGCAGCACCGATCCACCATCTTGATAACATAGCTCCTCGAACAAATCTTTGTTTGGAGTCATGTGCCAAGTGCAACATGAATCTATAATCCACTTTTTTCTCGAGTCGCCATTTGAAACCACAAGAACATCAGATGATTCAAAATCATCTTGAACAATGGTCACGTTGCCATTATCCTTACCTCAATGATCTTTCAGGCGTTCAGGGCACATCTTTCGAATGTTACCCTTCTTCTTACAATAATAACATCGAACACCAGATGATTCACCACTATAAGACTTATACTGACTTTTGCCTTTCTTCTTGTCAAACTTACCATCCTTTCGCAAGAATTTCGCCTTAACGATCAAACCTTCACCAACCGTCGAAGGCGTATGCTCCTTTCGTTCGTTCAAGTCCTTAGAGTACAAGGAAGATTGAAGTCCTTCAAAGATCATGGACTCCCATCCATACAAGAGGATTTCTTTGAAGTGAGCATGTGTTCTAGGCAAAACTCATAACAACAACACCGCTTGATCTTCATCATCGATATTTACATCAATATTTTCAAGATCAAGAATCATCTTGTTGAATATATCCAACTGCTCAGCCAACACTTTGTCTTCACTCATTCTTGAATGAATACAAGGCTTGCTTCAGGTAGAGTCGATTCACCAACGATTTGGTCATGTATAAACCTTCAAGTTTCAACCATAACCCTGACTCGTCGTCTCTTTTGATACCTGTCGAAGAACCTTATTACCAAGGCTCAACAATATTGCATCGCGTGCTTTCTCAATCATGGCCGTCTTTTTAGTTGTCATCAACGCAACATTCATGGTCGTATTTCCCTTTAACGCTCCCAAACAATCATGTTGAACAAGTAAGACTTTCATCTTCAAGCGCCACAGACCGAAATCGTTCACTCCGGTGAAATTTTCAATCTCATACTTTGTTGAAGGTATCTTTTACACGCTCACTGCACCAATTTGTTGTGAATCAGATACCTTAGAAACAAAGTATAATTGGTTCCTTGATCCGTTAGGAAACCCACAAGGATTAGGGTTTAGGGTAACCAAATATAACAACAAGGATTGGTTATAAAATGCTATTATTTCCTTTCTCTTGAAACAAGATTACAAGTATATAAGAATAACAAATAACCTCTCTCACTTTTGAATTAGGGTTTTATCTTCCTATTTTCCTATACAAAATATGAGAGACTAGTATGCTATTTATAATAAAACTAACACACTAACCTAATAGACTTTTTAACAATTACTCATTACAAGCTAACGTAGGGTACAAGCTAGCTTAAACAATTGGATCTATAACACAAGATCCAATTAAACAACAACATGTGAGCAGACTTCGACGACATGTTATTCTTACTAAGGTTTGTTCCAATATTCCACACCTTTAGACATCTTAAAACCACCATTAAAAAAAAACCTTAACTCATGTGCTTCTAGTGACCCTATGAGATCCTACGTTAGTTGTTAAGATGTCATATTCTTATATAACAATTATTACATGATCAAAACGAGAAGTGGGCGTTCTCATGATCCTTTCATTAACATTTTCTCAATCATCACTTCACCAAACTTTTCATCATGTGTACAAAGCCTTGAATCTTTGATTCTTAGGTTGCAAGTGTTTTATTCTTCTCCATTTGTAGTAATTCATATTGCTTTTAGAGATTACAACCTCAAACTCTTCACTTTGTCACCTCTTTCATAATATTTAATCAAAATGTATCATGCCTCCATTGCATTCTTTGCATTGAGAAATTTTGTAAAAATTTATAGCATGTACTAATGGTTGTATTCGAGTACATTGCCTTGTAATTCTTATTTTCTTTTTTCTAGAAGAATCTTCTGTGTTTCTATTGCATTTGTAGGGAGTTCTTGAACTCCATTAACAACCACTTTAAGTATGTCTTGATAGCCAAACAAAGTCTTCATATATTTGTGTCATATGTCCTAATATTTGCAATAAAGATTTGGTTGTGTGTTTGGAAGTGTAGATGTTAAGAATTGGCAGAATTTTTGACAAACAAGAAGTGTTGAACTTAGTTCAGGATGTCACACCAGATGTTGTGACATTGACAAACAGAGTAACTGTTAATGAATTTAGTTCAGACATCAGGATGTCACACCAGATGTTGTGACATCGTAAACCTGCTACCAGACTTAAATGATGCATAACAGAAGTGAGTAAATTCAGGAGAATTTATCTGGAATTAATTGTGAATAGATAAGCACTACAAGGCGCATCATTAGGAGCTTAGTTATCTGATTTCAGTGTAACAGAATAACTAACTCACCTTGAATCAAGGAAGTAACAAACTAGCTAACCCTAATTCAAGGTGATGACAGTGGGATTTATCAGGACTGGATAATTTACAGAAAGCCCAAAAACCAAGCATCTATTTAAGGAACAGAAACTCTCAGAATAGAGTACGAAATTAAGAAGACTGTAAAGGGTGTTTGTGTTTAATAGCAGGTTTTAATTGTTTGTCACTTTATGAGCTTTTAAGCAAAAAGTGAATTGTGTCTTGATTGAAACTTTTAAGTAAGATCAAGCTGTTGTGTTTGAAGTGTGACTTCAATTTTATTAAACATTGTAAAATATCACTGTGTGATTGAGGGGGAGTGAGTAGGTACTCATATCTAAGTTGTATCTTAGGTAGAAATTTCCTTAGGTAGATATTAAGTGAAGGATTAAACTGGTTGGTTTAATTCCAGAATTAATATTACTTATATTGGATTTCCTTCCTGGCTTGGTAGCCCCCAGATGTAAGTGTGGAGATACACTGAACTGGGTTAACAATTTCCTGTGTTATTTAATTTACCTGCACTTTAAGTTTTGTTTAAGTCTTCAAGTGTTTAAACATCTGATTCGACATCACGTACCTGATCCCAGAATTTCAATTGGCATCAGAGCAGGCACCCTGCCTGTTTAACTGGGTGAGATCTAGGGACTGCAAGTTTTGGGAACATGGACAGAGATGTAGGATCTGTGAATAGACCACCTATATTGGATGGATCCAACTATGACTACTGGAAGCCAAGAATGGTAGCATTCTTAAAATCTCTTGATAGCAGGGCTTGGAAAGCAGTCAACAAATGATGGGAGCACCCTGTCCAAGACAATAAGGATGGGGCAAAAGTGTTGAAGCCTGAAGAAGAGTGGAGCAAAGAGGAAGAAGATTCAGCACTTGGAAATTCCAAAGCCTTAAATGCCTTATTCAATGGCATTGACAGGAACATATTTAGACTTGTACATCACTGTGAGCTGGCCAAGGATGTTTGGGACACTCTCAAAACCACTCATGAAGGAACATCAAAGGTGAAGATGTCAAGACTTCAACTTCTCACCACCAAGTTTGAAAACTTGAGGATGAAGGAAGATGAGACCATTCATGAGTTTTACATGAACATCCTTGAAATTGCTAATACTTCTGGTGCCTTGGGAGAGAAGATGAGTGATGAAAAGTTGGTAAGGAAGATTCTCAGATCATTGCCAAAAAGATTTGACATGAAGGTTACTGCAATAGAAGAAGCTCAGGACATCTGCACAATGAAGGTTGAAGAGCTCATTGGTTCCCTTCAAACCTTTGAGATGGGAATGAATGATACAATTGTGAAGAAAAACAAAAGCATAGCCCTGGTCTCAAATACTGATAAAGAAGAAGAAAATCATGAAGCAAACTCTGAGGACAACTTATCAGAAACAATTGCTATGCTTGGAAGACAATTCAACAAAATTCTCAAAAGAATGGAAAACAGACCCAGACCAAGTGGAAGAAACTCAACCTCTGAGAATAAAAGACCTTATGACATTAATAGAAGGTCAAATTATGATGAGAAGACTAACCAAGGAAAAGGGATCCAATGTCATGGATGTGAAGGGTATGGACACATCAGAAATGAATGCCCAACCTACCTAAAGAAGCAAAAGAAAGGTCTCTCTGTGTCCTGGTCAGATGAAAACTCAGGCTGTGAGTCAGAAGAAGAATCTGCAAAGCACATCACTGCTCTAGCTGGAGTATGTGAAACTGAAGGAGGATCCAGTGATGAGGAGCTGACATTTAAAGAGCTTGAAGCATCTTACAGGATGCTGTGTAAAAGGAGCACTGAAGTATGCATGGAGAATATACAGCAGAAGAAGCAGATTGAGGAATTAAAGGCTGAAAAGGCAAGTAATCTAGAGATCATTGACACTTTGAAAAGTGAAGTCAGCCTACTCAACTCCAAAATGGAACATATGTCCAAATCTGTCAGAATGCTGAATAATAGCTCAAACACACTGGATGTCATTCTCAACAACAACAAGCACTCAGGGGATAAGACTGGGCTGGGATTTAATAAAGCTCAAAAGTTTGAGGCTAGCACCAGCCAAACAACTCCAAATCCCATGAAGTCAAACAAGATGTCAAAGCAGATGTCTCAACATCATGACAAGAACATGATGAAAAAGAAATATCAAAGATGGAGATGCCATCGTTGTGGAAGGTTTGGTCACATCAAACCTTTTTGCTACAAGTTGCATGGGCATCCAAATCAGAGGTCTCAGCAACCCCCTAAGCAGAAGACAGAGGTCACCAAGAAAGTGCTGCATGGATATCCAAATCAGAGGTCTCAGCAACCCACTAAGCAGAAGACAGAGGTCATCAAGAAAGTGTGGGTACCTAAAGTTAGTCTTCATGCTGATCAAAGCCACAAATACATGCCTAAGAATAAGTTCAACAGACAACCTTGGAACTCTAAAGATGGACACTACACAGGGCAGATGCATCAAAAGAAACCTCACAACAGGAAAAAATGGTCAAAGAAGGTTGTTGCATATATAACTCATACATCTCTCAGAGTATCTGCTAAGGAAGACTGGTACTTTGACAATGGATGCTCAAGGCATATGACTGGACTGAAGAATTTGCTGGTAGACTTAAAGTCACACTCATACAGATATGTAACCTTTGGAGATGGAGCAAAGGGAGAAATCAAGGGAGTTGGGACCTTGGACTGCCCAGGAGTACCAAGTCTAGATGATGTGCTGCTGGTAAAAGGATTAACTGCTAACTTGATTAGCATAAGTCAATTATGTGACCAAGGTTACAGTGTAAACTTTACCAAAACTGAATGCATAGTTTCTGATAAAGAACAGAAGGTTGTCATGAGAGGAGCCAGATCAAAAGACAACTGCTATATGTGGGAACCTCAAGATTTCAGCCTCACATCAACTTGTTCCTTAGCCAAAGAAGAAGAAGTGAAGCTGTGGCACCAAAGACTGGGTCATCTCCATCTAAGAGGAATAAAGAAGATCATATCTATGGAGGCTGTAAGAGGAATTCCAAGACTGAAGATTGATGAAAGTAAAGTGTGTGGTGAATGTCAAATAGGCAAGCAAACCATGATGTCACACCCAAAGCTCCAACATCTGACAACTTCCAAAGTTTTGGAATTACTGCATATGGATCTTATGGGACCAATGCAGGTTGAGAGTCTTGGTGGAAAAAGATATGCCTATGTGGTTGTTGATGACTTCTCAAGATATACATGGATAAGCTTCATCAAAGAGAAGTCTAATGTGTTTGATGTATTCAAAGATCTGTGTCAAAGAATTCAAAGAGAAAAAGCAAGTTGTGTGGTCAGAATAAGAAGTGATCATGGAAAGGAGTTTGAGAACCAAAAATTCTCAGACTTCTTCTCTTCAGAAGGGATAAATCATGAGTATTCTTCTCCTATCACCCCTCAACAGAATGGGATTGTTGAGAGGAAAAACAGAACTATTCAGGAGTCAGCAAGAGCCATGATTCATGCTAAAAAGTTACCCCTGTACTTTTGGGCTGAAGCTATGAACACAACATGCTACATCCACAATAGAGTCACACTAAGAAAGGGAACTTTATCCACCATCTATGAAGTCTGGAAGGGAAGAAAACCTACAGTCAAGTACTTTCATGTGTTTGGAAGTAAGTGTTACATTATGGCTGATAGGGATCAAAGAAGAAAGATGGGCCCTAAAAGTGATGAAGAGATTTTTCTTGGATACTCCATAAATAGCAGAGCTTACAGAGTATTTAACTCCAGAACCAAGGTTATAATGGAGTCAATAAATGTGATTATTGATGATGCCTTTGAAGATGTCTCTGATGATGTTGGAACATCTGCTGACAATCAAACTGAAGTTAAAACAGAAAGTGATAATCTTGATTTCACTTTAACTGAGGCAAGGTCAGAGTAATCCAACAAACCTCCCTCCATCAGAATCCAAAAAGATCATCCTAAAGATCTGATAATTGGTGATCCCAACAGTGGTGTCATCACTAGATAAAGAGAGATGATTTCAGGCTCCTGCTTTGTTTCAAATATAGAACCTAAAAACATCAAGGAAGCTCTGAATGATGAGTACTGGATCTCTGCTATGCAAGAAGAATTAGGCCAGTTTACAAGGAATGAAGTATGGGATCTTGTTCCTAGTCCTAATGACATTAATGTGATTGGTACTAAGTGGGTGTACAAGAACAAGTCAAATGAGCAGGGAGTTGTTACAAAAAACAAGGCTAGACTTGTAGCTCAAGGATACACACAAATTGAGGGAGTAGAATTTGATGAAACCTTTGCACCAGTAGCAAGGCTTGAATCAATCAGACTACTTCTAGGAATTGCTTGCATCCTAAAGTTCAAGCTATTTCATATGGATGTTAAAAGTGCCTTTCTAAATGGGTACCTTAATGAGGAAGTATATGTGGAGCAGCCCAAGGGATTTGTTGATCCAAGCTGTCCAGATCATGTATACAAGCTAAGAAAAGCTCTGTATGGTCTAAAGCAAGCCCCAAGAGCATGGTATGAAAGACTAACTACTTTTCTCATTAAACATGGGTACAGGAAAGGTGGAATAGAAAAAACCTTGTTTGTGAAAGATGAAGAGGGAAAGGTCATGATTGCTCAGATATATGTGGATGACATAGTGTTTGGTGGGATGTCAGACAGGATGGTTAAACATTTTGTTAACCAAATGGAATCTGAGTTTGAGATGAGCCTAGTAGGAGAACTAACCTACTTCCTTGGACTGCAAATCAAGCAGATGGAGGACTCCATGTTCATATCCCAAAGCAAGTATGCAAAGAACACTGTCAAGAAGTTTGGGATGGACAATGCAAGTCACAAGAGAACACCTGCCCCACTCATTTAAAGCTGACAAAGGATGACAAGGGTGAGAATGTGGACCAAAGCTTATACAGAAGCATGATTGGAAGCCTACTATATCTGACAGCTAGCAGACCAGATATAGCCTTTGCAGTAGGTGTGTGTGCAAGGTATCAAGCTGAGCCAAAAGTAAGTCATCTAAACCAGGTTAAGAGGATTTTGAAATATGTCAATGGTACTTGTGACTATGGCATAATGTATTCTCATGGTTGTGAACCAATCCTCACTGGATTTTGTGATGCTGACTGGGCTGGAAGTGCTGATGATAGAAAGAGTACATCAGGAGGATGCTTATTTCTAGGAAACAATTTGATTTCTTGGTTCAGTAAGAAACAAAATTATGTATCCTTATCCACTGCTGAAGCTGAATATATTGCAGCTGGTAGCAGTTATTCATAGTTGGTTTGGATGAAACAAATGCTCACAGAATACAATGTCCCACAAGATGTCATGACATTGTACTGTGACAATTTAAGTGCAATTAACATCTCCAAAAATCCTATCCAACACAGCAAAACTAAGCACATAGACATCAGACATCATTTCATTAGAGATCTTGTGGAAGAGAAGGTGATCACATTAGAACATGTAGCCACAGATCTGCAATTGGCTGACATATTTACTAAAGCTTTGGATGCTACCTAATTTGAAAACCTAAGGGGTAAATTGGGAATCTGCTTATGTGAAATATAGCAGTTATGGAGAAGTGCCAGCATGTCTCATGACATCGTGTGGCATGATCACCAGATGGCAACATTAGTCTGGTCAATAACTTTGTGTATTCCACTCTTAAAAATTCCAATAGCAACTGTTTCTATAAATGCACAAACGTGCTCTCAGCTCTTCACCTCCTCACTATCTCCACTAAACGATTTGCACGCTAAAGCTGATTTTCTAAGCTCATCATAATCAATCAAACCTAACTCCTCTTCCACTACATTCGAAAAATGTCTCAACATCAAAACCCTAACTTCATTGATGAAAGTCTCAATCAAGAAGTTGTAGTGCATGCAACTCCAATCTCGGTAGTACCAATGGATACTACTCCTATAGACGAAATCAGAGGAAGTGTCCCTATTGCTCAAAAACCTAGAACTCCCAATGTAAGAAGAGAAAAGGAGCCTGTGTTCAGCAAAAGCAAGGGGACTCCTTCATCCACAAGCACCCCCAAAGCTTCTGACTATGTGGATGCATCCATCAAGCATCTTGTGAACAGGATTCTTTCTGAACAAAGAGTGGTGCGTGGGGTATCTGTTCCCCTGAACAGCATGCCTGCTCCATAAGAAGAACCAAACAACCAGGCTGAAGAGGACATTCCTGCTCAACAGGATGTCCCAATAAATGTTGAAGCATCTGAGGACCAGAACAAGGCCTCAACTGATAATGATGAAGGCACTGATGATCAAGCTCATATTAATCAATATGCTGAAAAAAAGGCCTCTCAACCTCCTCCCGTTGAAACCCTAGATGATGACTCTGACACAGAGATCATTGCATCTGTTAACCCTAGCATAGCCAAGAGGCTTAGGGCTAGGAAGGAGAAGAAGCCTGCTGGACATGCAACACCTGAAAAGAAACAATCAACTCCAAAGAAAGACAAGGTCAAAGTTGCATTTGGACCTACTAAGCAATAGAGCAAGGTAAGCACCCAGAAGAGGAAAGCTGCAACTCCACCTGACTCAGATGTTGAGGAGGATGTCCCAACATCCCAACCAAGGAAGAAACCATCACCTCCCAGGTCTGCCTCTGCTGTTCCTGAAGCTCCTCTGGACAATGTATCCTTCCATCATGTCTCTAGTGTGAGCAAATGGAAGTATGTCTACCAAAGAAGGGTGGCTCTTGAAAGAGAGCTGGGCAGCAATGCTTTGGAGTGCACTGAGGTAATAGACTTAATCTCCAGTGCTGGTTTATTCAAGATTGTTTCAAATTTTTCTCCCTGTTATGAACTGCTGGTCAAAGAGTTCATAGTAAATCTGCAAGAGGGGTGTGCTGATGGAAAGTCAAAAGATTTTAGGAAGGTTTATGTGAGGGGGAGATGTGTTGATTTTTCTCCTAGGGTTATAAATCATTACCTGGGGAGAGAATCTGATGGGCCAAATGAACTGGGCAAAACTGACAACCAAGTCTGCAAGATCCTCACAGCCAACCAGGTCAAAACTTGGCCAGTCAAAGGCAAACTTTCTGTCAGCTTGCTAACAAGAAAGTATGCTATGCTGCATAGAATTGGTACTGTCAACTGGGTTCCCACCAACCACACCTCTTCTATAGCTACTGGACTAGGAAGATTCATTTGTGCTGTAGGCACCCAAACAAATTTGGACTATGGGGCTTACATCTTTGATCAAACCCTAAAGCATGCAGGAACATCAGCAACCAAGCTTCCCATAGCTTTTCCCTCTCTGCTTTGTGGGATAATCCTCAAACAATATCCAGGCATCCTTACTGATAAGGATTTTGTCTGCAAGAGGGAGAGTCCACTGGCCTTCCACTACAAACTATTCCTGAGCCATCATGCTGCAGATGTTGAAGCTCCCAGTGGGACATCTGCTTGACCATCAAATGTCAAGACTCCTATATCCAAAGTAGCCTTGATTGCAGAACTCAAGACCACTTGCAAAGAGCTGCATGCTAGGAAGAAAAAGCTTGAGGAAATAATTCAAAGGCTGGAGCTGGAAGAGGGTGCTCAGAATGTTGATGGATCAGATGCTGGGACTGAGGAAGAAGAAGACACTGAGTATGATGAGTCTGAATGAAGCTGGGTGTGATGGAAACTGAATTGTATTTTTGCTTTGTAATTTTGAATGCTTTGTTTTTATCTCTGCTTATGTAATGTTTGGCCCCAATTTCTGTCTAACAAGGGGGAGTAAGAGTACTGAACAACTGTCTGCTGCTGTTTGCCTATTTAATGAACAATGCTGAAGTTAAATTTTGTCTTCTGAACTAAGTTTTTTTTTAATGCTCATTGGTATATCAAATTCTGTTGAACAAGTCATAGCAATATACATACAGGTTTGAGGGGGAGCAAATTATTATCTCTCATATGATTCAACAGAAAAGAACTTTGCTGCACTCTGATAAAAGAACTCTGCTGCACTCTAATAAAAGAACTCTGCTGCTAAAACCAGAAGATTATGTTAGCCAAAAATTAGCCAAAGGGGGAGTTTGTAGATGTTAAGAATTGGCAGAATTTTTGACAAACAAGAAGTGTTGAACTTAGTTCAGGATGTCACACCAGATGTTGTGACATTGACAAACAGAGTAACTGTTAATGAATTTAGTTCAGACATCGGGATGTCACACCAGATGTTGTGACATCGTAAACCTGCTACTAGACTTAAATGATGCATAATAGAAGTGGGTAAATTCAGGAGAATTTATCTGGAATTAATTGTGAATAGATAAGCACTACAAGGCGCATCATTATGGAGCTTAGTTATCTGATTTCAGTGTAACAGAATAACTAACTCACCTTGAATCAAGGAAGTAACAAACTAGCTAACCCTAATTCAAGGTGATGACAGTGGGATTTATCAGGACTGGATAATTTAAAGAAAGCCCAAAAACCAAGCATCTATTTAAGGAACAGAAACCCTCATAATAGAGTACGAAATTAAGAAGACTGTAAAGGGTGTTTGTGTTTAATAGCAGGTTTTAATTGTTTGTCACTTTATGAGCTTTTAAGCAAAAAGTGAATTGTGTCTTGATTGAAACTTTTAAGTGAGATCAAGCTGTTGTGTTTGAAGTGTGACTTCAATTTTATTAAACATTGTAAAATATCATTGTGTGATTGAGGGGGAGTGAGTAGGTACTCATATCTAAGTTGTGTCTTAGGTAGAAATTGCCTTGGGTATATATTAAGTGAAGGATTAAACTGGTTGGTTTAATTCCAGAATTAATATTACTTATATTGGATTTCCTTCCTGGCTTGGTAGCCCCCAGATGTAAGTGTGGAGATACACTGAACTGGGTTAACAATTTCCTGTGTTATTTAATTTACCTGCACTTTAAGTTTTGTTTAAGTCTTCAAGTGTTTAAACATTTGATTCGACATCACGTACCTGATCCCAGAATTTCAGGAAGACCATTAACCCCGATCATCTTTGGTTGATAATGATTAAAAAATCTGAAATATGTATGTTCTACACAAATTTAACATTGTGCTTAAGATACCAAATCCGTTAGAGTAAGATATTATTTGTTTTGAAAAAAATAGAAGAAAAATAATAAAGATGAAAATTGAATCGATAAAATTAAAATATAATATGTACTGCATTGATCATGGTAATGAAAATTGAACTGGACTGAACAGTTCAATCGATCGGACCGAGAATCGAAATCCTAACCGAATTTATGGACTTGTATGCAAAAGAATCAGGTTTTAAGCCAAAAAATTAGTAAAAAATTTGAAAACCGGAGGTTTTAACGAATTTTAAGGTTGGATCAGATTTTACTTTTAATTTATAAAACCATAGTAAAGAGTTTAGTTTTGAGTTAAAAATAAAATTGTTTCATTTAATTTACTTCTTCCTTCTTCAATCACTCTATACATTAGCATGAAGAAAACAAATAAAAAATCAAAGTAAAAATTATTCTTAGTTTTTTTTATTGTTCTTTATTTATTCATAAATGAAAGTGTATTTTGTATAACAATACAAAATATACAATATATTATTAATTTATTATTATTATTATATTAAAATGAAAGTTTTGTACCTATGTAGCATATGTTTCATTACTTTTAGTTTTGAGACTTACCATAACATTAATTTCTTTATTATAGAGTAATCTGCATTTTAGATATTTTGTGTTATTTTGATTATTGATAATTTGTAAACATTTTTAAATAATTAACAATAGAATTTTAGAAATACACAATGTGATAAAAAAAATTAAATAAACTATTTTGTATTAATTATTATCAAATTATCAATACAATTCTAAAATATAATTATTCTAAAGCATTATTATTTATATATGTAAAAATAAAATTTATTTATTTATTAAATTACCATGGATGATATATATATATATATATATATATATATATATATATATATATATATATATATATATATATATATATATATATATATATATATATATATATAAATATCAAAAGTTGATTTGAAAATTTTATATTATTTTTCATTAAGATGATTTATAAATTTGTATGATTAAAAATAAAAATATATTCACACAAAATATACAATAAATATCAAAACATTTGTTGTTCTTCGGTCCTTCCTCTGGACTGGTAAGGTCGATATTAGTAGGAAAAGTCCTACTTCGTGGAAAATCGTTTGTAGCCCTAAGAAGCTTGGTGGCTTCTGTAACGCCCGTATTTAATTAATTAATTTAATTAAATATTATTGCGTATTTTCCCGATTTATTGGTTGTTGAGTGTTGTTTTGCCGTTCATGTCGTTAAGTTGTTTAAGTTGTTAAGTTGATTTGTATGTTGCTGGTTAAGTTGCGTTTGGATGGTTTAATTAATTAAATTAAGTTGATTGAATAAAATAAGTGTTATTGAGATAGTATTAAGTGGATTTAGTTTTGTGGTGTAAGAGTAGTAAGTTGGGGGTGCTAAGTTGGACCCATTAGTAATTAGGTTAATTAGTGGGAGTTTAGTAAAAACAAGCTGAAAACCTAATTAGACAAAAATAATCAGAATTTGGTGAGAGGAAGAAGAACAAGTCTTAGAGGGAGATCAAGAAGAGGCTAGGTTGAAGATTTTCACGGGAATTTTTGCGGTGAATTCGAGCTGCCTTCAATCCAAGGTAAGGGTGAGGTTCGAATTCCATAACCGGGACTAGATGATCGTATGTAGGTTGGTATTTTCGTGTAACTTCATTGTTGTGTTTTGTGATATGATTGTTCTTGTCGATTTCATGTTAATAATTGATGAAGAAGCATGTCGTTCTTGTTGTATTGTTGATATGAATGTTGTTGTATTGTGTTGTTTGTGTTGTTATTGGACTATTGTTGCAGAATTCTTGTATAAGGAGTTAGGGTTCGTAAAATCGATCATAGAATTTGATAGATGAATAGATACATGATTTTTTGAGAGTAAAGTCAATATAGAAACCTAACTAGGATTGAACAGAATGAAGAAAGTGTGAGAAATCGTAGCACAGTTGGATTTTGAGGCATTCTAGTCATTTGCGTAACATATTTGGTGTTACGCGTAACATACAAGGCTATATGCGTAACAATCCCTATTACGCAGGCCATACGCGTATCACTTAAGGCCAATACGCGTAACAAGTAGGCTATACGCGTATGGGCAGGGCAAGTGCGGAAAAAAGCGGTTTTTGGCGATTCGACCTGTTTTTGCATTCGTTTCAAGTTGCATTGATCTTAGACTTAAAGTAAAGATAAAATAAGTTGTTTTGAGAGTTCAAAATAATTAAATTAGTAATCTAGTTGATTTAACCATAATTTTTTCATTTTCGTGTTGAAGTTGTTATAAGTTGTGTTGTCCCGAGTTTTGGGAAGATTAATATGTTGTAGGTCCTATGACCAATGTTGATTCATGTTGCCAAGTTGTTCAAGTTGTTATGTTGTTAAGTTGATGATTATGTCGTTGTTGTTGCATGCCATTCATAGTTGCATACAAGTGCATATTTCAAGTTGAAGCGTATGCTCGATTCAAGTTGGCCTGGATTGACAAATAAGTTGATAATGCCTCGATAACCCGACAGTGTTTTAAGTTGGGAGTTTACTCCAAATGGTACCACATGCATATGAGTTGAGTCGCATCGAGTTGCATATTATTTTATGTTGGTTGTGGGATGTAAGTTGTACGTGATGTTGTTGTTGTGTGAAATAGTGTGATTATATGATTATCTTGTTTACATATTGATTATCGTATCCTGTTTATGTTATTCGATATCTCACTCCTTCTGTTTGAATGTTGTCATTTATTGGTAACGTGCAGGTAAAGAAGAGTCCAGTATTTAGTAGCTTCGAGTTGGTGTTTGTCGCTCTTATATGTAGCACTTCGGGGGGGATGAACGCATGTTTTCTCTTTGTGATTTTGTTTAAGTTTATGAACTAGTTTTAAGTTGTTTTATGTTGAAGAACCAAGTTGAGATTATTTTGATGTTTATTTATTTGAAGTTGAATTAAAAGTTGAACATGTTGATCCACTGCGTTGATTTACAAAATAATTATGTTAATGAAGCTGTTATTTGGTTTTAAAGTTGGAAAAATGTGATATCCCATGTTTGTTGATGAAATTTTATAACTCTGATTTAATAATTAAAGTTGGGTAGAAATTGGGTGTTACATTAGTGGTATCAGAGCAGGTTGGTCTATCTGACCAAGTCGTTGTGTCGTAGTTGTCTAACAATCGAGTATTGTTATGTGGTTCTAACTTTTGTTGTGTTGTAGTGTTAAGTTGAGATGGTTGGAAGAAACAATGTTGTGATGACTGCTGCAATACAAGCAATGGCTCAGGCTGTGCAAAACTTTCTGAATGCTGGCGGGAATGATGCGTCTCGTACCTTTGCGACTTTTCAGAGGAAGAAGTCACCTACCTTCAAGGGAAAGTATGACCCTGATGCTGCATTGGTTTGGTTGAAAGAAATTGAGGGGATTTTCTGTGTGATGGATTGTACTCCAGCACAGAAGGTTTGTTATGGAACTCATATGTTGGCAGTTGAAGCTGATGACTGGTGGTTGGAAACCAGAGAAAGGTTGGCAGCCATAGGTGAAGAGATCACTTAGGTTGTTTTCTGTAGGGAGTTTATGAGGAAGTATTACCCTGAAGATATGTGTGGTAAGAAAGAGATTGAATTTCTTGCGCTAAAGCAGGGAAATATGTCGGTGACGGATTATGCTGCGAAGTTCATGGAGTTATGAAAGTTTTATACTCACCATGATGCAGCGATTGCTGAGTTTTCAAAGTGCATCAAGTTTGAGAACGGGTTGCGCTCTGAGATTAAGAAGGCGGTGGGGTATCAGAAGATCCGTGTTTTTGCTGATCTGGTGGACAGTTGCAGAATCTTCGAGGAAGATAACAATGCTCATTACAAGATTGTTACTGATTAGAGAGGTAAGAATCAGTAGAACCGCGTCAAATCTTATGATGCTCCAGTTGGTAAGGGTAAGCAGAAAGTTGCTCCGGGTCAGAGAACTAATGGGGAAGATTTTCCTGCTAGTATTTTTTGTTTCAAGTGTGGACAAGCTGGACACAAGAGTAATGTGTGCACTGCTAAGGTGAAGCGTTGTTTCCATTGTGGAAAAGTTGGGCATGCGATATCTGATTGCCCGCATAAAGAGATGATATGTTTTAACTGTGGAGAAGAAGGGCATATTGGTAGGCAGTGCCAGAAGCCGAAGAAAGAAAAGTATGGAGGGAAAATGTTCGCTTTAGTTAGGACTTAGACAACTAATGAGGACAAGTTCGTCAGAGGTACATGTTTCATTAATAGTATTCCTTTAATTAATATTATTGACACAAGTGATATCCATTATTTTATTGTTGTTGATTGTGTTAAGAAGTTGGGTCTTAAGTTATTTGAGATGAAAGGAGAAATGGTCGTAGAGATTTCAGCTAAGGGATTGGTGACTACTTCTTTAGCGTGTTTGAGTTGTCTGTTGTCTATCTTTGATAAAGACTTTTATGTTGGTTTGGTGTGTTTACCGTTGACTGGGATGGATGTAATCCTAGGTATGAACTGGTTAGAGTATAACTATATTCATATTACTTGTTTTCGTAAGTCAGTGAGGTTTTCTACTCCAGAAGAGGAAGGAGTTGGATTGTTGTCGTTTAGAGAGTTGCAGAAGTTAATGAAAGAAGAAACTCATATGTTTATGTTGATGGCATCATTTTCAGTAGAGAGTAAATCTAAGATTGAAGAATTGCAAGTAGTGAAGGAATTTCCTGAAGTTTTCCCTGATGAAATTCCTGATGTGCCTCCTGAAAGAGAAGTTGAGTTTGTGATTGATCTTATATTTGGTACTAGACCTGTGTCTATGGCACCGTACAAGATGTCTGCATCTGAGTTGGCTGAGTTAAAGAAGCAGTTGGAAGAGTTGTTTGAGAAAAAGTTTGTGAGACCAAGTGTATCGTCGTGGGGAGCTCCAGTGTTGCTAGTTAAGAAGAAATATGTAAGTATAAGGCTTTGTGTCGATTATAAATAGTTGAATAAAATGACAATTAAGAGCAAGTATCCGTTACCCATAATAGATGATTTGATGGATCAATTGGTAGGTGCTTGTGTGTTTAGAAAGATCGATTTGAGATCGGGCTATCATCAGATTAAGGTGAAAAATGAGGATATTCAAAAGACGACATTCAGAGCATGGTATGGACATTACGAGTATTCGGTGATGCCTTTCGGTGTGACTAATACGCCGGGAGTATTCATGGAGTACATGAATAGTATTTTTCATTCTTATCTAGATTGTTTTATGGTTGTGTTTATAGATGATATTTTGGTTTATTCTAAGACAGAAGAAGAACATGCAGAACATTTGAGAATAGTGTTGGAAGTTTTAAAGGAGAAAAAGTTGTATGCGAAGTTATCTAAGTGTGAATTTTGGTTGAAGGAAGTCAGTTTTCTTGGTCATGTGATTTTAGGAAGTGGTATTGTTGTAGATCCTTCTAAGATAGATGTTGTGTTGCAGTGGGAAACTCTGAAGTCGGCTACTGAGATTAGAAGTTTCTTAGGATTGGTCGGTTATTATCGAAGGTTTACTGAAGGATTTTCTAAGTTGACACTTCCGTTGACTCGGTTGACATGTAAGATTAAAACATTTGTGTGGGATGTCCAGTGTGAAGAAAGTTTTGCAGATTTGAAGAAGAGATTGACGTCGGCTCCGGTGTTGACTTTACCGAATTCAGAAGAATCGTTTGTTGTGTATTGTGATGCTTCGTTGATGGGTTTATGAGGTGTTCTTATGCATAATGGTAAAGTAATTGCTTATGCGTCGATACAGTTGAGGGTTCATGAGAAGAACTATCCTACACATGATTTGGAACTTGCTGCAGTTGTGTTTGTATTAAAGATCTTGAGGCATTATCTTTATGGTTCTAGATTTGAAATGTTTAGAGACCATAAGAGTTTAAAGTATCTGTTTGATCAAAAAGAGTTGAATATGAGGCAACGAAGATGGTTGGAATTGTTGAAGGACTATGATTTTGGTTTGAATTACCATCTGGGTAAAAAGAATGTTGTAGCTGATGCTTTAAGTCGGAAGACGTTGCATATGTCAACAATGATGGTTAAGGAGTTAGAGTTGATTGAGCAGTTTCGAGATATGTGTTTAGTTTGTGAAGTGATGCCAAAAAGTGTTATGCTGGGTATGTTGAAGATTAATAATGATTTTCTGGACAATATCAGAGAAGCTCAGAAGATGGATGTGATACTAGTGTATATCGTAGTTGATTGTGGTGAATTGGAAAAGGATAATTTTAAGTTGGATGCACACGGTGTTTTGAGATTTCAGGATAGGACTTGTATACCTGATGACGCTGATATGAAAAAGATGATTCTCGAGGAAAGTCATAGAAGTAATTTGAGTATTCATCCAGGAGCGACTAAGATGTATCAGGATTTGAAGAAGTTGTTTTGGTGGCCTAGGATGAAGAACAATGTGGCACGTTTTGTGTATGTTTGTTTGGTTTGTCAGAAGTCGAAAGTTGAACATCAGAAGCTTGCTGGTCTGATGCAACCTTTGGAAATTCCAGAATGGAAATGGTATAGCATTTCTATGGATTTTGTAACGGGGTTGCCTAATACTCCAAGAGGATATGATTCGATTTGGGTGATTGTTAATAGGCTTACTAAGTCGGCTCATTTTATTCCGATTAACATCAGTTTTCCAGTATCGAAGTTGGCTGAGATTTATGTTAGGGTGATTGTAAAGTTGCATGGTGTTCCTTTGAGTATTGTGTCGGATAGAGACCCGAGATTTACGTCGGAATTCTGGAAGAATTTGCAAGAAGTGTTGGGTTCTAAGTTGAGACTAAGTTCAGCGTATCATCCTCAGACAGATGGTCAAACACAGAGGACGATTCAGTCGTCAGGGGATTTGTTAAGAGCTTGTGTACTTGAGCAAAAAGGTTCGTGGGATACTTATCTTCCATTGATCGAGTTCATGTATAATAACAGTTATCATTCTAGTATCGGAATGACACCTTTTGAGGCATTGTATGGTCGGAGATGTAGAACTCCGATGTGTTGGTATGAATCTGGAGAGAGTGTAGTGCTTGGACCAGAGATAGTTCGAGAGACTATCGAGAAGGTGAAATTAATTCGAGAGAAGAGGAAGGCTTCTCAAAGTCGGCAAAAAAGTTATCATGATAAGCGAAGGAAAAGTTTAGAATTTCAAGTTGGTGATCATGTATTTTTTAGAGTTACGCTTGTGACAGGTGTTGGGCGAGCGTTGAAATCTAAGAAGCTTACTCCTCGTTTTATTGGTTTGTATCAGATTTCAGATAGAGTTGGAAATGTTGCTTATAGAGTGGCCTTACCGCCAAACTTGTCGAATTTACATGATGCGTTCCATGTGTCGCAACTCCGGAAGTATATTTCAGATCCCTCTCATGTGATTAGTATGGATGATGTGCAAGTATAGGATAATCTCACGGTGGAAACTATGCCGGTACGAGTTGAGGGTCATGAAATGAAAACTTTAAGAGGCAAATAGATTGCTTTAGTGAAAGTTGTTTGGTTGGGAGCTGCTGGAGAAAGTATAACCTGTGAGTTGGAAAGCAAGATGCAAGAATCATACTCTGAGTTGTTTGAGCGATGTAAGATTTCGAGGACGAAAATATTCTAAGTGGGGGAGATTTGTAACGCCCATATTTAATTAATTAATTTAATTAAATATTATTGCGTATTTTCCCGATTTATTGGTTGTTGAGTGTTGTTTTGTCGTTCGTGTCGTTAAGTTGTTTAAGCTGATTTGTACGTTGCTAGTTAAGTTGCATTTGGGTGGTTTAATTAATTAAATTAAGTCAATTGAATAAAATAAATGTTATTGAGATAGTATTAAGTGGGTTTAGTTTTGTAGTGTAAGAGTAGTAAGTTGGGGGTGCTAAGTTGGACCCATTAGTAATTAGGTTAATTAGTGGAGTTTAGTAAAAATAAGCAGAAAACCTAATTAGACAAAAATAATCAAAATTTGGTGAGAGAAAGAAGAACAAGTCTTAGAGGGAGATCAAGAAGAGGCTAGGTTGAAGATTTTCGCGGGAATTTTTGCGGTGAATTCGAGCTGCCTTCAATCCAAGGTAAGAGTGGGGATCGAATTCCATAACCGGGACTATATGATCGTATGTAGGTTGGGATTTTCGTGTAACTTCATTGTTGTGTTTTGTGATATGATTGTTGTTGTCGATTTCGTGTTGATAATTGATGAAGAAGCATGTCGTTCTTGTTGTATTGCTGATATGAATGTTGTTGTGTTATGGATGTGCCTTCTAAAGCTGATTTCACTCCCTTGTTCAAATATGTTCTCCAGCAGCAGGATAACCTGGTTTTGCTGCAGAACCTGGGACAAAACCTTTCTAACTTTTGTAAGTTCATCTCAACGCATGTTTATTTGAAGTTGACATGTGGGATTGAAGATAAAGTGGTTTGGAGCAGAATTGTTTATGGTAATATTGCTAGACTGCGTGCGATGATGACGCTTTGGCAGGTTTGCCATGGGAGACTCCCCACCAAGACTAGGCTCCATAATTTTGGCTTACTTGATGCTAAAACTTGTTGTTTCTGTGAGTGTGATGAAACCATGGACCATTTATGTTTTGACTGCAGTGAGACTAGGAGTATCTGGATGCAGGTTTTGGCTTGGCTTCAAATTACTTGTATTCCTAATCAGTTGGCTAATGAACTTCTTTGGATTCAAAATCATTACAATCTGAAGGGGTGGAAGGCATCCATCCTCCGACTTGTCGTTACGAAAACCATTTATGGTGTGTGGCGATTCTGTAATGACGCTTGTTTTAGTACTCGTGTAGATAAATCTAAAATAGTGGATAACATTATTGATACTATTGTTTATAGGGGGTGGTATAGTGAGAGACTTAGACCTCATATCGCTAATCTTATAATTTAGACCTAGTCTTCTTTTGATTTTTTGTTTGGCTGGATCCCTTGTGATCGCCTTGCTCTTCTACCTGGATTTTGAATAAATACTTAATTTCTTTTGATTCAAAAAAAATAAAATATCAAAACCTTAAAATATAAACTAATGTTTAGTTAATAATCATTAAATATTATAATTTAATAGAAAAATGAAAATTAATTCTTTTAAATTAGACATAATTCTTCTCATATATTTATATTTTATTTTTTGAAAAAAAAATTAGAACATTATTTTACTTATCTTAGAACAAAAAAGATAATAACGCTCTTTCATTATTGTTTCGTTATAATATTATTATTTTTTTTACAAAAAATGTTATTGATCTTTTTAATTTTCTTTTGAAAAATCAATATTAAACCAAATATATGCATAATAAATTATGACTGATTATAATTATAATTCTTAATTATTTTACTAACTATTCATTTTATAGAAGTTAAATTCATACACGAAAATAGAAAATAAGATATTAATATAGGTTACTATAAATAAACAACATAATAATAACTGATCTTATATACACTACACTTACGTCTGTTTTTATGCACACACAGGTAAAAATATATAAATGGTGATTTTTTAATTTTAATTTGAATTAAAATTACTTTTGTATTTGAATATAATTTATAATCGAAGATAAATTCAATTTTTTTTCTCTTCCAAATAATCATTTATTTTCCATTGTGTATAATATTCAAATAAAATGCGGGAGTAGTTAATGTCTAATTATTTAACTTCTAGACAGTTTTGAAGGATAACAACAATTTTGGTTATAGATACATAAGAATTCTAACACTGTATCTATAAATAAACTAGTTCAGAGATTGTTGCAGTTACGAAGTAGTTACATTCATTTATTTTTGGTTCATTTTGCTCCGATTTTCTCCAATTTCTAATTTCATCCCAATGGAAAGAGACGGTTATAGAAACACCCCCGGTAACCGTGGCAGTGGCGGTAATGGTCGTGGCAGAGGAAGAGAGTTTCATCAGCAACAACAATCAAGTGCCGGTCGTGGTGGCAGAGGAAGAGGAAGGGAGTTTTACCAGCATCAAGAAGCCAGTTTCGGTAATGGTGGTGGCAGAGGCAGAGACAGAGGAAGAGCAAGAGAATTTTTCCTGCATGAAGAAACAAGTTTCGGTAATGGTGGTGGCAGAGGAAGAGGAAGGGAGTTTTACCAGTATCAAGAAGCCAATTCCGGTAATGGTGGTGGCAGAGGCAGAGGAAGAGCAAGAGAATTTTTCCAGCATGAAGAAACCAGTTTCGGTAATGGTGGTGGCAGAGGAAGAGCAAGAGATTTTTATCAGTATCAAGAAACCAGTAACGGAGATGGTGGTGGCAGAGGAAGAGCAAGGGAGTTTTATCGGAATCAAGAACCCAGTAACGGAGATGGTGGTGGCAGAGGAAGAGCAAGGGAGTTTTATCGGAATCAAGAACCCAGTTCCGATGGTGGCGGTGGCAGAGGAAGGGGAAAAGAGTTTCATCAGCGTCAAGAAACCAATGCCGGTGGTGACGGCAGAGGAGGAGAGTTTCATCAGCAAGAACAAACTGGTGCAGGTAGCGGCGGCGGTGGAGGGTTACAACCCCAACCACAAACCTGGTGGTCGCGAAGGCCTAATATATCTCCCTCCTTCACCAACACAGACTCATCTTCAACTCCTCCTCTTCCTATCACTAAGCACACCAATCTTCAACCCCAAGTCCAAACTCATCCACTTCCAGGTGTTTGATCTTTTTTCTCAGAGGAAATATTTGTTTTCTTTTTTCATTTCAGTACCCTAATCTATGTCAAAGATTTTGATACAAATTGATATCTATAAAATTGCACTACAAAATTCATTTTTGATGAGGCAAATAGTGCATACAAATTGTTTAAATATCAACTTATATGATTACGTCGAATGAGGGAAGATGATTTTCTGTGCAGATGTTGGAGTTCTGAATTTAAAAGAGCAGCCAGGGGAAAGTCCAACTACTAGACCCATACAACGGCCTGATAAGGGAGGGACAGCGTATATTCGAAGATGCAACCTTCACGTGAATCATTTTCAGGTTACCTACAAACCAGAAAGAACTATCATGCACTACGACGTGGATGTGAAGGCAACTTTACCGCTCAGAAATGCTTCTTCCCCACCAAAGAAGATTTCCAAGTTCGAATTATCTTTGATCAGAGACAAATTGCTTACCGAGAGACCGACTTTGTTGATGACTGCTTATGATGGAGGAACAAACATCTATAGTGCTGGTGAATTGCCTGAAGAAACTTTTACTGTGGAGGTCTCAAGAGCAGAAGATGAAAGACCTGTTTCATATACGGTTACTATAAAGCTGGTGAACAAACTCGAGCTTCGCAAGTTGGGAGATTATATTAACGGCAGAGTGTATTCGATTCCGAGGGATATTTTACAGGGAATGGACTTGGTGGTAAAAGAGAATCCAACAAGGTGCACAGTTGCTTTAGGACGACATTTCTTTCCCACCAATCCTACCATGAAACAGATGGATCTTACACGCGGTATAATTGCAGTTGGAGGGTTTCATCATAGTCTCAAGACCACAGCTCAGGGTTTATCTTTGTGTCTTGACTATTCTGTTTTGCCTTTTCCAAAGAAAATGGAAGTCCTGGATTTTCTCCGCGAGCGGATCAATAATTTCAATTTGAATCAGTTTGAGAAATTCAGGAAAATGGTCGAGAAGGAACTCATTGGATTGAAAGTAAATGTGACTCACAGGTTAACCAAACAAAAATACACCATTGTTGGGTTAACACGCGAAAAAACACGCGATATCACTTTCACTTATGTGGATCAAGAGGGCCAAAACCCCCCTAGCAGCAAATATCTTACTGATTACTTTGAAGAAAAACACTCCTGTAATATTAAACACAGAGATATTCCTTGTTTGATTTTTCGTGGAAGCAAGACTAATTACATGCCTATGGAGCTCTGCGTCTTGGTTGAGGGTCAGAGATATCCCACAGACAGTCTGGATCTCTCTGCTTCCACGAAGTTGAAAAATATGTCCGTGGCTAGTCCAAAGGATAGAAAATCTTCAATAGAATTGATGGTGACGTCCCCTGTTGGACCGCACGGGTAAGATGAATATGGTTATATTACAATGCATTTTCGAACTTATACTTTGTGATCTTTATAATCAGATGCCTAACCGAATTTTTTTTGACAGCGGTGATATTCTTCAGAATTTTGGAATGGATGTCAACCCTTCCATGACAAATGTGACCGGACGTGTAATTGAGCCTCCAATATTGAAGTTAGGTGATCCAAATGGAAGGAGTGGTACTATGAATCTGAGGGTGGAGAAATGTTATTGGAATTTAGTTGGAAAGTCAATGGTAGATGGAAAACCTGTTGAGCATTGGGGCATCCTTGATTTTACCAGCAAGGGATCTCGCCACAAATTTAATCCGCATCAGTTTGTATCAGATCTTAAGGCAAAGTACAAGATGCTGGCCATTGACATGAAGGATCCTATTTTGTACGAGGAATCTGAAATGAAGAAACTTGGGGATTACAATTCACTATCAAAATTACTTGAACAAATAAATCGTCAACAGCGCCTGCAATTTCTTCTTTGTGTGATGGACAGAAGGGATGAAGGTTACAAACGCCTCAAGTGGATTGCTGAGACCAAGGTTGGTATAGTGACACAATGCTGCTTATCTAATAAAAGTATTGCTAATAAAGGGAAAGACCAATATTTAACCAATCTTGCTCTAAAAATCAATGCGAAAATCGGAGGCAGTAATGTCGAGCTCCTGAATAGGATCCCACACTTTGAGAATGACAGACATGTTATGTTCATAGGGGCTGATGTCAACCATCCAGGTTCTCAGGATAAAGAAAGTCCATCCATTGTTGCGGTGGTTGCCACAGTTAACTGGCCTGCTGCAAATCGCTATGCAGCACGAGTTATTGCTCAAGAGCATCGAATGGAAAAGATTTTGAATTTCGGAGACGTTTGCCTTGACCTTGTCACACATTATGCAAAGTTGAATCAAGCCAGGCCCGAAAAAATTGTTATCTTTCGTGATGGTGTTGGCGAAAGCCAGTTTCACATGGTTCTTACAGAGGAGTTGAAAGATTTGAAAACAGCATTTGAGCGTATAAATTACTCTCCAAGTATCACTCTTATTGTAGCTCAAAAGCGACATCAAACTCGATTGTTTCCTGTAGATGCGAAAGGGGTTTGTACTGGCAACGTGTTCCCCGGAACAGTTGTAGACACAGATGTGGTACATCCTTTTGAGTTTGATTTTTACCTCTGTAGTCATAATGGAAGCCTAGGTACAAGCAAACCCACTCATTATCATGTGTTGTGGGATGAGCACAAATTTAGTTCAGATGATTTGCAGAAACTGATATATAATCTATGCTTTACCTTTGCAAGATGCACTAAATCTGTATCTTTAGTTCCTCCAGTGTACTATGCTGATCTTGCTGCATATAGAGGAAGATTATACTATGAAGCAAGGAAGTCTGCGAAGAGAAATGATGAGGCGTTTGCCAAGTTGCATCCTGATACGGAAAACATAATGTTCTTCGTCTGAAAACCTCTTTCTTTTTCTTGTGTTTCAAGTAATTAGGTAGTTTGTGAGTGAATCTAATGGATTGTGTCTTGTACTTTCTTTATACTTTTGAACTCTATTAGTTAATACTATTGAAGATGCTATAGATATTATAGAAGTTTTCCTTCTCATTAGAAAAAGAAAACTACATAACATGTATCTATCTGCCTATATATGCAAATAATAATTATCGTTAATACTAACGAAATGGTTCGTTACTGTATATCAGAAATAATCTTTGCCGGTTAGAATTTGACTTTACAAATAGAATTCTGAATTCTAAAAATTTACATTCTCCAAAAATCAAAGAATTAAGACAAATAATATTAATTATTACTAGTAATTTTTTTACTAAGATTATAAACAAATATCTTAAAATAGAAGTAATCTTTCATGATTTTTTATTTAATACAATTTTTTATTTAATGCACAAATATCTTTCTTCGCTACAATAAAATTGACATATATATTAGTTCGTTAAGACAACTTAATTAATAATTATATAGGAATATCGAGTATATAAATACGAGTTCAAATTTATGATATTTCATTTGTTTATTTTTAATAAGGTGAATTCCAACTATTTAACTACTTAAAATTATATATATAAATAACAATTTAATTGTAGTATCTTGTTAATAAAGAATAAAGGTGTTTGTTAATTTGATGAGAATTTTTTTTTGAAAACAATGATGGCCGAAGCTTAAAAAAAAAAACTAAATTGAGATTAATCTTGGGTTGGAAATCTCCGATAAATCAATCATAAAAAAAAAAAAAAACTAATGTGACAAGAATATATCCATAATGAATCAAAATGGGATTATGATCATTAGTGGTGGAAATAAATTGAACTGAATTAGGCTTTGTCAAAAAAACTAAAACTTAAGTTTGTTATAGGTTTACTTTTTTAGGTCTGAGCATGATCTTTTCTAAAATGTCTATTATTTTAGACATATATAAATAAGCAATTAAAGTATTATTTAAATAAACTAACAAACTAAAAAACCAATAAAACTAAAAATTTGTTTGCATTGATTTGTTTTAACTTATTTATTAACATAAGTTTTGTGAGATTATTTATTTAAAATTACTTGTGAAAATAACTTATAACATTGTTATGAAGTGTTTTCATCTTATTTTCATAAATTCTCCAAGATAACCAATTTTTATGTATATAATAAAAAAAATTATTCATATTTATTTAGATTTATAAAAAACCTAAACTTTTTCTATTTAAAAGAAAATTTGACATAACATGAACCTACATAAGACTAGATTGTAGACTTGTTATCGGCCTTACCTATTTTCATCCTTAATAATTATAATTAATGTTTGCGAGAGCAACCACACAAGCATTTGCTTTCCGACACAAATGATAAATTTCGATTTCTCACTCAATAGTAAGAAATTGTCTGATCTACTGAATTAGCCTTCATCCTGCAACACCACCCATATACTTCATTTCCTTAATATATCAATGATAGTGTTTGAGTCAACGTCAACATGAAGCTCAATTTTTGAAAATCCACGAGCTGGGGCAAGACGTAAACTTTCCAAGAGACCCAAAACTCATCAACATGAGCTTTACATCTTTCAAGAATTTTGGAAAAGTCATATAACCATATATTTTGGTCTCTTCTAAGTAACTCACTACATTGCTTGATTATATCCTCTAGTGACACCATTATATGATCATAGCTTGCACATCACACATACTTTAATGAACTGAACTACTGTTTTGAGCTAAATGATAATCTTTCATCCACCTTAAAATTGTATGACAAGGTTGTTTTGCTCTATTCAAAGTATCATTATGTAGAATCATATCCATCAATCTCCAAAGAAAGTGGCAGCTAGAATGCCACAAGCTCATCCAAATTTATGTATTATCTATCGGATAAATTTCTAAAATATTAAATTAATAAATATTAATGATTTAATTAAATAAGAGATCTTATAGTGATTAGAATTAAAAGTTAATAAATTTATGACCAAAAGTTACCACTACTTGAAATCAAATAAGAGTTCTTATAGTGATTAGGAGTGTAGTTAAAAGGTTCACCACTACACTAATACAATTTTTCATGAAATTTTTTTCTCTTCACCAATCGGTACAAGTTTTTTTTCTATAAATAGAGATATTTATTAGGAATAAAATATATACAAAAAAACACTTGTTTCAAGTGCCAAAAATTATATCTAAGTTATTTTTTTTTTATTTTTCTAATGCACAATAATAAATGAGAGAACGTTATTATGTAAAATATCGTTGATCAATATGGTTATTGTGAATGTGCAATTCATGTTATGGTTTCCAAAGTATCTTGAAGGGGATTCGTCGATTAACTCATTTGCATCCAATTTGTCTGAATTGGTGGGGGCGAATCGAACCTAAAGCTTAGTGTGAACACACGCTTTGAAATTCATTTTATGCATCTTCTATCCTAACATCTTCATCTTCTTCATATTCAAGTTTTGCAGCATACCCCTAACAAAAGATCTAACAATCTTTAGGTTCGATTTATGATTTTTTGTGATTAATTTATGATTGCAACTTTGATGGAGAAATGAATTCATGCTTTCTTATTTATAACCATGGTCAAAGGTACATAATAATTCTATTAAATTAATACATATTCATATAAGGTTTTAAATTCATGTATAATATTATATGATGAGAATAATGTGTATTAATGTTAAGTTTAACATGTATAAAATATTCAAATATGCGAAATGAAAAAAAAATTATGAATGTTTATTTTATGGTATAAACTTGAATGTAAAATGTATTTTAAATATTTTTCTTTAGTGCAAGTAACTTTTTTTAATTAATAATACATTAATTTTGGATAAAATGATTTGGTGAGAAAAGAAAAAAAAGTCATGACTTTGAATGTATGGTGCATGTATTGGTAACATAAAATGATGTAAATAAAATTTTGAAAATATCAAGCACATAGTTAAATTGTATAATTTTATGCAAGAATTTATTATATTTAAAATGATTTATCTCATATTATATGTGTATCATAATATGAAAATATTATTTCTTGTTCATCTTGATATTAAAAGTAATTTTGGTCATTTTAGATGATAGTAAATTGACAACTATTTATGGAGAAAGATTATAGAAAATATTAATGAAGTGAATCAATTGTTCTATGGTGTTGTATTTATATGGAGTTTATGAATTGCATGTTCACTTCATGAAATAAAAGGTAGTCATGACAAGTTTGAATGACCATGATTGTCAATGGTTATAAAATACATTAAATATATTTTTGAATATATTTAAGTGGAAGTAAAACTTCAAATTAAAAAGGTTAGCAAATAAATAATGACATAAAATAAGTGTATATGACAAAATGAATGACAAAAGTGTCATGATGATAATTTATCGAAACTATCAAGAATATATAATATATCATGTATACAATAATTGTATTAATATGATAAAAGTGTCATGATTTGATGATAGATGATAAATACTATCAAGAGTACATAAAGTAATCATATACATGATTAGTTGGAAAATTGAATATTCGAAATTTATTAAAGTTTGGAAAAATATTGCAATTCTTTAACGAACGGATTGACAAAGATATGATGTCTTTGAATATAATTGAATACAATGAAGACATCATTAGGGATGTGAAACAAGCTCATATCTAATTAATCATCGATAGTGGAAACTCAACTCACACGTGATTAACATTGAGTCTTGAGTTCAATGAAGAAAGTACATTATTAGAGTGATTGAAGTACTTAATGATAGATACATCCCAAGGGTTAAAAGTACTTGGACCATAAGAAAAACGTGGTAGGGTGAAGTTTTCCTCTTAATAGACATATAACATATGTTTGTTGGAATGCATAATTATGGGTGTCTTTCTGATATAGTCTACCTATATGAGAATGAAGTGGTGACGCTTCATAGAGTTCAAGGGTTTGACTCTTAAATTCTCATGAAAAGGATATGAGACACAAGGCCTTATTAAATGTGTCATATTAATAATCTGATCAATGGTATCGAGATTTCATGTGTGAGTTATGTACGCTTATTCTAATGAATAATTGGTTCAAAACTGTGAGATATTGGAACGAACTCTAGGTTTAGCATGCCATCGAAGTCCGCTCACACGCTGTTGTTTAATTGGACCTTGTGTTATGAATCCAATTGTTTAAGTTAGCGTGTACCCTAAGTTAGCTTGTAATTAGTTATTGTTAAAAAGCCTATTAGGTTAGTATGTTAGTTTTCTTATAAATAACATATTAGTCTCTCATATTTTGAATAAGGAAAAATAGGAAGAATAACGAATAACCTCTCTCGCTTTTGAATTAGGGTTTTATCTTCCTATTTTCCCTTATGCAAAATATGAGAGACTAGTATGATATTTATAATAAAACTAACACACTAACCTAATGGGCTTTTTAACAATTACCCATTACAAGCTAACTTAGGGTACAAACTAACTTAAACAATTAGATCCATAACACAAGGCCCAATTAAACAATAACATATTAGTAGACTTCGACGACATGCTATTTGTACTAGAATTTATTCAAATATTCCACAAATCTCCACCTTGGAACACACCATATACCACCAAGAAACAAACTAGCTTTCTTCATGCAGCATTATCAACTGCATACAGTGGAAAAACTTACAACTGGGCAACGTATTTGCAGCTACCATTAACACAACATTCATGGCCGCCTCTCCCTTCAGCGCTTCCAAAAAACCTTGTTGAGTGTGTGATTAAAAGTTGCAACTACTTGGAATCAAATAAGAGACTTTATAGTGATTGGGTGTGTGATCAAAAGGTGTCATTACTACACTAACATAACTTTTCATGAAAAGTTTTTCTCCTCACCAATTGGTACAAGTTTTTTCTATAAATAGAGATACTTGTTAGAAATAAAATATACAAAAAAAATCACTTGTTTCAAGTGCCAAAAATTATATCTAAGTCATTTTTTTATTTTTCTAGTGCACAAGAATAAATGAGAGAAATTTATTATGTAAAATATCGTTGATCGATATGCTTAATGTGAATGTGTAATTCATATTATGGTTTCCAAAGTATCCTGAAGGGGATTCGCCGGTTAACTCATTTGCATCCAATTTCTATGAAATGGTGGGGACGAATCGAACCTAAAGCTTAGTGTGAATACACGCTTTGAAATTTATTTTATGCATCTTCTATCCTAACATTTTCATCTTCTTCATATTCAAGTTTTGCAGTATACTCCCAAAGATCTAACATTATCTTCGGATCACTAAGGTGCCATATTCGATTCTACATAATATCCACTTATCTCTATCAAAATTACACAACAATTTATAAGAAAATGAGATAATAAATGTACTTGTATTTGTTTCACCCTAAAATCTCATGTTAATGCCTTGATATATACAAGGCAGAAGGATAACATGCAACTTATTAGTGAGATTAGCAAGTAACCAATTTGATTAGAATTTAAGGGATGTTAGTATATGTTAATTAAAATGATACTATATTATATCATCATGTCAATAGTTTGGTTTGTTTTGTTATCAGTTATCTTAACACCTCGGTGGATAGTTCTCTTTTTATGTTTCTATTTTCGAAATTGCTCTCTTATCTCATGATGTAACATTCAACACTCTTCTTGAGTTTCTACATGTTGATGAATTGTTTTACTCTAAAGATTCGTTAAAGTGTACGACCTTTAATTTATTCTAGAATGCGCGTACGAACATATCCTAGTTCTGGTTGACCATCTTTATATTGGTTTTGGTGAAATGATCAAGGTAGTATTTGATGGTCTTGGAGTGACATTGACAAACGTTGAATTGGCTTGTTGCGGCCAAATTTAGGAGCTTATTTCTTGAAATTTGACTAACCAGTTTTTAAGAAAAGTCATTGTATCTTATAATGGAGTTATGAGGTAAATTCATATACCGAAGTTTATCATCCTTCAATACTTTTGAAAGGAGCCTACCCTTAAATGATTATGTTGCTCCAATTATGACCATTTAAGTGTTGATCGCGATCAAATTCTCATGGTGTCCCTTTTTTCAACAAAGGTTTCTAAGCGAGGATGCTTGAAGTTCTCTAGAGCATATGCATCATAAATTTCTTGACATAAAGACTAAGGACCATCTTATTCTTCATTATGATCCTCCTGTATGATTTTATCTTATTAAATATCTTGAACTTGGATTTTCCAAGCCTAATATTAACATCGTAATTTGCCACGGGGGCACGATTTTCAATTAAGACACCACTCTCTTTAGGAAGGGGTACAAATCACAACATCTTCTTAGTTGTTATGCTGAGTGAGGAACTATTTTTACTCGGATCCATTGTGGGCCCTAAATGTTCTTGTTGTATGAATGATAAGTTTTATTAATAGTATGCAATGAACAAGACTCTAAGGTATTTAAGTATATGATTGGTCGAGTCTTTTCAATAATCTGCATCCATAAAAGAAGGAAGGATAATACGATCTTAGAGCTGGAAGAGAATGGAAGGAAATTAAGTGGTGTGAAGGAAATTAAAGAGGCCATAATTTCTCATTTTCAGAACCTATATATAGCTGGAACTTCGAGACCTGTTCTGGAATATATGAATTTTAAAAAAATAGCAAGCGAGTAGAAAGAAGACTTGGTTAAAGTATTTACGGAAGAAGAAACTCGGGCAGCAATGTGGGAATGCGACAATGACAGAAGCCTAGGTCCCGACGACATATCTTTTGGGTTTATTAAAGAGTTTTGGGAAGATATCAAATCTGACTTTCTTAGGGTGTTGGCTGAATTCCATGCTAACCGAAGAATGGTAAAAGGGGAAAATAATTCGTTTATCGTCTTGATTCCGAAAAGGAAAAATCCATCCAAGATAAAGGAATATTGTCCATTTTCACTGGTGGGATGCATATATAAGGTGATAGCAATTTTTTTGGCAAATAGGCTGAAAAATGTGGTTGCATCGGTAATTTCAGAAGCTCAATCAGCCTTCATTGTTGGGAGACAAATTCTGGATGAGATCATCGTTGCAAACGAATTAGTAGATGAGGCGAAAAGGAAAAGGGAAGAAGTGGTTCTGTTTAAAGTGGACTTTGAAAGGGCATACGATTCTGTAGATTGGAATTTTCTAAAGTTTGTGATGTGAAAGATGAGATTCCACGAAAGGTGGATAAGCTGGATATCAGAATGTCTTAAGTCTTCGAGGGTTTCGGTCCTCGTTAACGAAAGCCCTACGAAGGAGTTTCAGATGTTCCGTGGTTAAGGAAAGGTGATCCTCTATCACCATTTCTGTTCTTGATAGTGGCCGAAGGCTTTAATATGTTAATGAAAGATGCAGTTGAGGCGGGATTCTATCAGGGCTACAAGTTTGATAACGAAGATGATCGGTTCACTCATTTACAATATGCGAATGACACCTTGATAATAGGTGAAAAAAGTTGGTCAAATATCAGAATAATCAAAGCTAATCTGCTCCTGTTTGAAACTATGTCAGGATTGAAGGTGAACAATCATAAAAGCGTGCTAGCAGGGGTTAACGTTCCACAGTTTTGGTTGGAGGAAACAGTAAGCATCCTGCATTGTAAAGTTGGTAGATTTCCATTTATTTACTTGGGATTACCTATAGGTGGAAACCCAAACAGATTGGAAACTTGGCATCCAGTTGTTGAGGCAATGAGATCAAGGTTATCTAATTGGAAGAGAAAACATTTATTTATTGGTGTGCGAGTGGTAATTATCAAATCAGTCTTACAAGCTCTTCCTGTCTATTTTCTCTCCTTTTTCAAGGCTCCGACAGGTATAATTTCAAAGCTCGAATCTCTCTTTAAGCAGTTTCTTTGGGGTGGGTGAGGGTGAGAAGAAAATCAATTGGGTTCATTGGGACAAAGTTTGTAGGCTTATAGAAGAAGGGGGTTAGGCATTAGAAAATTAAGGGACTTTAACAGGGCTCTTCTTGGAAAATGGGAGTGGAAGATCAAATTTGAGAGGTCTGGCTTATGGTTCAAGGCATTAGCAAACAGGTACGAAATCGGAGCTGCATGAACTATGGGTAGAGTTGGGGATTGCTCAAGTTGGTGGAATTGCATTATGAACCTTAACCTTGGTGAGAGGTTCCAAGAAACGTTTTACTCGGTTAAGGAAATGTATAAAGGGCTGATATCTCTATACGATAATCCGGCAAACCCAGAGTGTGCCATAACATGGCATAACGTTGTCCCAACAAAAGTTCCATGCCTATTTTGGAGAGTGTTTTAGAATATAGTGGCTACCAGAGATAATTTAGTTAGGAGATGGGTGATTAGAAATGGTACTAGTGAATGCGTATGTGAATGTGGTAAAGAAGAGTCGGTACCGCATATATTCTTTGAATGTCTGATTTTGGAATGAGTGTGGTATGCTGTATGTCGGTGGTTAAACATAGCCACTGCATTTCATTTAAATAGCTTTTCGCATCTGAATCAATTTGAAGGACTGTTAAACGGAAACATGAAAATTGGCTAAAAACTTAAAGTGATTTGGTTTTCGTGTAGGATAATCTGGAAATCGCGAAATGAAAAGTTATTTCACAATAAGCAAATAGATCCTGAAATTCAGGTGGAAAAGGTAAAATTATATGCTTGGAACTGGTTGAAAGTAAAAGGAAAAGATTTGAATCCTAGTTTATCTTTGTGGTGTTCGAATCCAAGGGCAACTTTAGGCATTATAGACGAGTAATAGTCAGATCTGCAGAGGAGTTATTGAGGAAGTAGTCAGATTTCAGGTGTGTGGCCAGTGCTTAGGAGGGAATATTAGATCGATCATGGCAGTTGGTTTCATCCAGGTGGCCTTATCAACTTTATAGAGAATCAATCTTGTGTCAGTTTGATTTTCTATTTGTTGCCTTTTTGCTTACAGTGTAGGATCGTCGGCGGCGACGTTCTTTCTGGGATTGATAGGCTGAGATTAATGTGACAGGTTGTCTTGGTCTTGAAGCCACCTTAGAGGATCCATTTTCGTGTGCATATAGATCACTGGTGTCGGTTCGGAGGGGACTGACTAAAGTTCAGGTTGATTTTTCAATAATCATTTCTCGTGGAATTCAGATTGCTGCATTTTCAGTATTTGCAGTAGTTCTGGCGGACAATGTCATCTTTCCCTATACTATTGAAGTGGGGAGTTTTAGCTGGCCCTCTCTCATTGTGCTCAAGTTTTTTGTGAGTTTGTTTTTCTTCAATTTTGGCCACCGGCAACAGCTGGTGTGTGGTAGCAGCAAAAGTTTATTTCATTTTAATTCCACACTTATGGGAGAATGGTTAAAGGAGTGAACAACTCATTTATTGTCCTGATACCAGACTAAGATAACAGAGTTTAGCGGCGGATCAGTGAACCTGCTTACTGTGTCGTTTAGCGGCGGATCAGATCATCCGTGATCCAGTCAGATATTGTTTGATCTTTTATGTGGCATTAGGAGTTTTACAACAAATGCTTGGGTTATGTTACCAGCAAATGCTTTGGTGATTGTCAGTGCTTTGCTTGATCGAGTGCTAGCAGTATGCTCTGGTGTTTTTAATATTTCATAAGTTAATAACTGAGTTTTTTTTTTGTATTTGAGAATTTGGAAGTTCTGATTGAGGTAATCTATATTTTAGGGTGGAGGTTAGTTTGAGTTTTGGAGATGTTAGGTGTGTCCCACGCAGTGGGCTATTTGTATTTGTATCGGTTTTTATTCTGGTGGCACATCTTGTGCTAAGTAATAAATTTTGGCTTTTTAAAATAAAAATAAAAATTCAAGGTGTTTAGTGTTTTGATTCATTAGTGGATGAGTATGGTTTGTATTGAATTTTCTATTTATAGTGAGGGTACCAACTTTTTGACAATTGTGGCCTCCAAAACAAATGTCCTAGTCAGATAGTAGGTAACATCTCTTTCTAGAATGGGCGTATACGTTGGATATTGATTTATATTACGGGTGGCAAAACGGGCCGCCCGCTCCTCCCCGTGCCCGCCCCACTAAAGCCCGCCAAAAAAATAGCGGGACAAGCATGTCCGCCAAGTTGAAATGGGCATAAAGTCTATAGCCCGCCCCGCCAAGGTGACGGGTTGACGGGCGGCGGGCTTGACCGTTTTTTTAAAAGAAATTATTTTTTCTATTTTTTTTAAATAAATTAAAAGGTTCTTCTATCTACATTTCAATAAAAAAACATCAAACCAATATTTAAAAAACATAATATTTATTAGCCTAAAACATCAACATTTAGTGAAATAGTATCCATTTATTCGTAATCATATGCTTGAATCCAAGCTATAAGTTATATGATCAAATTTATAATAATATATGTTTCATTTGTGTCCAATATTATATATATATATATATATATATATATATATATATATATATATATATATATATATATATATATATATATATATATATATATTATTTTTAAGAGTTTAATTGCTATGCACTGACAATGTAAAAAGTTTTACACTGTCAATTCATTGACATCATCCATTTGCATTACTTTATTTGTTTTTAAGATAAAAGTCAAAGTTGTTCTAACATCCAACAACGGCTATGACTCACTGACAGTGTAAAATTGTTTTACACTATCAATGCATTCCAATTAAATTCATTATTTTATCCCTCTCATGTAATAAGGGTGAACAAATTAAAAATTTAAATTTTCTCTCCTATATTTTTATAGTTCAGAGATAAATATTTGGACACATCTAAAAATAAAAATAAAAATAAAAAATACATCTTAAGAATCACCACTGATGTTTTTAATATACTCATCACTGGTGTGACAAGTGAGCCGCCTTTAATTAAATTAGTGATAATTTTGGAGATACACCAAAATTGTATTTCTATTTTTAAATATTATTTTCACTTTATATTTATGTTAATGAAAAATACATAAATAATTAATATAAATAATTTAATAAAATATGATTTCCCTATACAAGTACTTTATTTTTATTTTGCATTCTGGTAGTATAATATTTACCGTATTTTTTAATATAAAAACCCTAAAAGGAATCTGTTTTTAAGAATGAGCTGTACTTAACGAGGAGATGTTCTGTTTGCCAATTGGGTCACCAAATCATCTCTGTACTTTGTACTCTCACTCTGATCTAAACAGAACAAACCCTTCTCACTTCTGACACATTTCTTCCTTCAATACCCTTTTGTCTTCTTCTTCTTTCATCACTTTTTTTTATTCCCATCTATCTCAATTTTTCTCTTTTTGTCTATACACATCACTTTTTTGCTTTTACAGCAGAAAGCCACCTACATATCGAGTTTTTCTTCATTTTCTGCGACTTGGGTTTCAAGCTACGTCTCTCTTTTACAATCAAAATTGAATCTTTTTCTCATCCTCTGTAAGTAATTTATTCTAACTTTTGTTTTTGTTTATTCATGGATCGTTTCTGTTGATAATTGAATATTCCATCTTCTCAGATTGTTGAATTTTGATTAACTTTATACCCATTTGTATATGGAGTTTCTGTTTCATTCCAAGCTTATCAAGTTAATGGGTGGTGGCAATCTAAATTCTCTAGTTTGCAAGATTGTGTTTTTGTTTATTGCTGTTTTGATCCTAAGGTCCTTATTGTTTCCTTCCAACAACCTTGTTGTTTATATGTCCAATAAGAATGTTGCTTTTGTTGTTGAACAAGATAAGTTTTTGGAGGTTCCACAGATTGTGTGGGGATTAAACAACCAAAAGATTGCATTTGCAAGGGCTTGTCTCACTGCTAGAATGTTGAACAGAACTCTATTGATGCCTAGTCTTAGTGCTTCCTTGTTTTACAAGGAACTTGATCTTTTGAAACCCATTTCATTCGACAAGGTTTTCCAATTTGACAAGTTTAATGAACTATGCAGCGGATTTGTCCGATTGGGTCGTTACTCGGATCTCACAAACGCAACGGAAGTGATCGAAATCCAGAAAGGGAGTGGTAGAAAGTGGACTCTAGAGAGGGATTTGGATCACTTGAGAGAGGTTAAAAATGGTTCATTTGATGAGTATGAGGTGGTTAAGATTGTTGGGAAAAACCCTTTTTTGTGGCATGATCATTGGCCTGTTAAGGATTACGCTAAAGTTTTCGAGTGCTTAGTTTTGGTTGATGAGATTTCTCGAGAAGCTGATAGAGTTGTGTCTAGGATTAGAGAAGTTGGAAAGAATAATCGATATGTTGCGGTTCACATGAGGGTAGAAATTGATTGGATGATTCATTGCAAAAAATTGGAGCAAAGATTGAACACGAATCAAATATGTAGTAGCAAGAATGAGATAATCGAAAGAGTCGGGAACATTGAAGGTCTTAATAAGAGTCCTCCAATTGTTCTTTATCTTGCAGTGGCTGATAAACTTCTTCAAAATTCTTCAATACTTGAAGGTTGGAAACATGGTTTTTTACCTTATGAGAAGAAGAAGCTTGGTGTTGATAAAATGTATAAAAAATATTCTTATTTAGTTCAGTCTGCAATTGATTATGAAGTGTGTTTGAGAGCTGATGTGTTTGTTGGGAACAGTTTTTCTACTTTTTCAAGCCTTGTAGTTCTTGAAAGAACACAAAAAATGATGAAATTGGGTGTGAGTTCCATGTGTGGAAGTGATGTAAAATGGCCTTCTTTTGCATATAATATACAAGGAGAATTGAATGGTCCTATGAGATGGGTTACAAATATGTCTGATTCAAGTCTTCAAGCTATCAGCTATGGCACTAATCACATTTCGTGTTAAAATTATTGAACACCGATACTTCACATTGAAGGTATACTCAGCGTCCAACATATTGTTATGATATAAATCTACACATACACATGTAATTACATTCAAATATTATAATATTTTTTAAATTATTAATAGTGTCGAGATGTCTGATGTATGATTTACAGATAAAAATATATATGTGTGAAAGATACGAAGGTATTTGTTTCTTTTTCATATTCTTCATGTGATTGTTGGTGGGACTATTATGGTTCTAATGTAAAGATACTTACCTTTAAGGGTAAGGAAGAAGAATCCTAATTGAGTTATGTATGTTTGCACTTTACTTGTGCTTTCCTTCTCTTTGTTTGTTATTTTCTTGGTGAGGATAAGATATGGTTTAGAGATAAGAGAGTTAATAGGGACACAACAAAAACACTTGTCTTTAACATGTGTGTTTGGTTTTACTTTGTCCCACCATAAAAAGGTGAAGAGTCACATATGTGTTTGTTGATAATGGGGGCTTTATGGAAATATTTGGAACCACAGCATTATTGTGAGGTTAGGGACTACACTGCTGTTGTGTGTAGGTCCAGAGTAATGGTAATGTTGTTGGAGTCGAGGTTGAAATTTATGAGTAACATAGTACATATATTCCTTTATTAAATAAACTAGTGATGGGTTCAATTTTAATATTAATGCATGTATACAAAATATTACAGTATTGTAGCTGCAAATTATATTGGAAATGTGGACATTAAAATTATCCATATGAAGCTTTGTGTTTAGTTTGTTTAGAATGAGTATTAGATAGTAAGCAACTCAATATGATTGAAGGATATGATTAAAGAGTTGAGAATTATTCAAGGATGTGTGTGAAGGTGCATATTGTGATTATAAAAGGGAAATTCATTTGTAAAATTAAAAGGTGTATCATGAGAGGACAAAGTACACTAATATATGCCTTTACTTCATTATATACATGATATAATCTAGAAATCTTTGTTGAGAAAGTTGCTTCCTAAGACAACATGTTAAACGTGTTCACCAAGTTATTATTTAGATCAAAGTTCATTTGAATTTTTATCAATTTTGTTGATGAGGAATTCCAAGTTAGAGAGAGAAACAAGACGTTGAAGGGTAAATATTAAACATCTCAACTAATTTAAAGTGGATATTTATATTTATGGTAAATATGCCTTTGAATATGAGTTTTTAGATATTTTGGTGTGAATGATTCGAATCATATTATAGTGATTTAAATCATAATATAAAAAAAAATTCATATTTTTTATTTCTTTTATAGGATAATTCGAATCGAACCTTTTCAATATGATTCAAATCTTGTTATATTTTATATTTTTATTTAAACATAGTTTTGCAAGATCATTTTGTACGAATATGAGAAAACTTCATTGAGATGAATTACAAATTGTGCACAATTCTAAGCTTGAAAGCACATTATAAACACTTGGGATATATAAGAATTAGGGAGAGGATTCAATATTTCTCTTTTGAATTTTGTGATTCTATGTACAAATTTATTTTGATAATTGATTCAACAAGATCAAACATTATGAACATCATTAAAGAATTGATTTGAATAAGAATAATGAAATAAAGATTTTGATTAATGTCTCAACAAAGCTTAAATACTATAAACGTTATCATGTAAAACCTCAAACATCTTTTTAACCGAACTTCGTCAATAAATAATCCTGTTATTCATTTACTTTTTTTTTTTTAAGTTTACTTGTTTGGATTGAATTTTTGTCTTGGATGAACTTTTTATCTATTGAATTATTTAGTTTGATTCTCATTGTTAAATCTTTCAATTTTTATTTGTTTTAGAAATATACTCAACAATTAAGAAAACTAGTATATGATAAACTAGTTGATCACATGTAAACTAACTGATTTAATTATAATAATATGATAAAATGTACGGTTGAACTAACTTGAAAATATAAAATATTTATTTAATATTTAATTTATATATACCAAAGTCACCGCCATAAAGATAAAACTCTAGGGTAATAATAATCCGACAGTGAGGTCACAATAAAACATTACTTAATAGTATATCTTATACTATAAATTTTAAATTACAAGTTGTGTTTTGGTCCTTTCAAGTTAAAAATATAACTAATTTATAGGAAAAATAATTATGAATAACTGTACAAAATACCGTTTATTAATATGAGAAATAGAGATCGAAGGAATTAGAGAAAGAAAGTAATGAATAATAAAAAGTATATATAATAAAGAAGATAAAATAAAATTTTATTGATATTGGAAAATGATTTACAATTTATAGCAAATTGTTTGAGCAACTGATATTTAATTTACTAAGAAATAGTATTTTTCTATGTTTTTCTTTACTCTTCAATCAAATTAATCCACTTGCATAGGAAATATATTAAATGTAAAACTAAGTTGATGTTCAAAAAGGCCGATCATTGCATCCTAACCATACTTAATGTTAAAAAGAACCAAATTTATTCTTACAAAACTGGTTTGTAAGATAAGGATTACCTTTATAAACACATGTTCATATCATATATTGTCTGATGCACGACTTTTAACACACTACAAATCAGTATTCTAATTTGAGACTCCTAACACTTAATATTCATCTTAGATCATGATTATCAGTTAGAAAGTGGTATCTCCAGACAGTCCCCAAAGTTACTAAATTGTGTAAACCAGTAGTATGGAAGAATAACAGAGATTGGTTTTGGCCATTTTGATTCTGTCAGTGTTGAGTCACTTCTTCATATGGCACCTTCCAGTCAATGGTCAAATTATCCACATCTTTTATAACCATGACCTGAGAAATCGAAACTATGCCTTTGTACAGTAGAGAAGACTAAGGTTGAATACACTTATAGTAACAAACAAGAACTATAACCCTGTCAAAGCACTTGAAACACATGACAGAATACAATTTTTGGTGTTTCCCAGTGTCCAATTTTCTTGTTGTAATCAGGAATTAGTTAATAAAAAGCTTATTACTTCTATCATTTCAATAAGTGTACACCACTAACTGTCCGTTTTTGTCTTAAAAGAGCATAAATGAACATAGCTACATAAAGATATACCACTCTGGATTTGGCTATATTTGCCAAATAATTCATGCAATTTGCAGATTGAAAATGAAGGTAATTGAGGCAGTTGATATGATTACACACCATTTTATAACAGAAATCAGCACAACACCTAATAAGCTTAACTAACAGGGTAATACAAAGGTTAAGCTTATGACATTTTAAATTACTTAGTATTTCGGCGTTTACCGTACTCTTCAGCTCTTGCAACACCATCCATAAAAACATCAATTGTCCAATCCTTTAAGTCCTCCTGTATACAGGAAACAAAGAGACTTCAGCCACAAAATGAAATGCTTTCCTTGTGATTAAATTTCATAGAAAAACTCTTATGAGCTGAGCAAGTCTCACTCGTGTGTATATAAAGTGAAAGGATCTGATTTTCTGTAATGTAAACATGTAAGATTAACATATATTTCAACCTAAACCTAATATGAATAAATCATGTACAGTTACTACATGCTTCAGATTAAACTTGTCTCAAACTTTATTAACTCTATAGATAATGACACTCAATGGCATTAAGTCAGTCTAGTGAAAATGTTAGATATGTTAGATCTGCTAGTGGAAGAATATCTAGTTTCTAGGATGTCATCAACTATGAAAAACCGACACAAACATTGTATACGACACTAACAGCAACATATAATCACCGATAAATTATAATTTAAAAAAATAGAAGTGACTGTGTTTAATTACAACTCCCTACACAATCCATCAGCATTGTCTCCGGTGTGAATTTAGCAATAAAAATAAAAACAGTGAGAGAAAGATTGATACCAGGCGCAATGGTTCTCCGGTTCTGATTCTAGAATTAGGACGGGAAAACTTGGATTCAAATGGAGTTCTTGGCGGGAGTTCCCGAATCTTCTTCCATTCCTCACGGCTGAGCATTCTCACAGAGCCTTGACCCTCTGGAGAATTCTTTATCTTGCGTTCCAACAACTCTTGAGATCTAGAATCATCATACTGACATACCATTAAGCACTAGATTCAGTTAGTAATATGATCGAACAGGTGATGTGCAAAAATGAAGTTGAGAGAACAAAAGGATTACCATCATGAGGAGTTTGGCGAATATTGCAACGCCAACGGCAACGACGATCATGGGCATGGTGGCGGTATCGAGGTAGGATAAGGATTCGGGGACCGGAACGATGAACTGGTCCTTGGTTTTGGAACTCCTCATCTTCCTTTTCTTCTCCAATTCCAATGCCTTTCTCTTCAGTGATTCGGTTGGGACATTGACACGCAGCGTGTGTAGCAATCTTTGTCTTACTCCGTTCATCGATCAAACTATTTGTGAAACTGTTGTTTTCTTTCCAAAATTCATGTTCATCTTACATTTACAGTGGAGGACAGAATATATATGTTGCATAAGTCTGTGTAAAAGGACAATATCACCCTTCAACCTTCGTCTTCTTGATGTAAGCACCAGATTGCATAAGAAAATATCAAATGTTGCAAGATGGGAAGATGAATTCCAGTTTTAAGTAAAGGAGACTCCCACCAATGATAAATTACATGTATAAATTCCAATTGCAAGATGGATTTTTATGTTTATTAGCTGAACACTAAGCGGTTTATTAGCTGAACTTATTTACCTTTTGCAATGGCATATCCTGGGCAAGAAGAGATTAACTTATTTATCAGGCTTCCAAGAGAGCTTCTCCTTGGTCAGAGTGAGAGGCAAGTTGAATATGATCGAGCTGGTAGAATTATTAAAGGACATGTAAGACATGTTCTTTATTCTCTTCCAATTTTAAGTTACATATCAATCTTACATAAAGTGCTCTGTGATTTTATACACGATATGTTTATTTCTTCAGGGTTTAACTGTTGTTTTTTGTTCAACTCTAAGCATTATGCTTTTATGTTAGTTCGTTTGTTAGGCTGATAATAATTGTTATTTATCTGTTGCCTAATATGAAGCTGCAATCCCTGAAATCAAGTACGAAGAAGATGTTTACGTTAACAACCATACAACTATTTAGGGCTCATGGTGGAAGGATCACCAATGGGGCTTTAATTGCTGCAAGCAGACAATACATAACAATTATTGTATTGGTATTGCTGGTATTGAAGCTGCTGAAGCTGAATTCAAAACATGCAGGACAATTAGTTTACAGGAACTGTTCAAAATACAACATGAATAACAGTTCTTCCTCGAAACGACACAGGCCTCCGACCGAGCCAAGGCAACTCATGTCTTTGCAGACCTTGACTAATTGATTATATGAACAATAAATTCATAAGAGAATTAAGCAAGTCTATACCTTATAATCATACTGTTACAACGGTATCTTTTGTTGTAGATAATGAAGTTATTACAACTAATGATTGTTATTTTGTGGCTACATGTTACTTGAGATCATTCACTAAGGAACTGAAAGAGGATGCAACACTGAAGTCATTTGAACTATTAAAAATGAGGAACACAAAATTCATTGTTGCATTGAATAAGGTTGATAAGCTTCATGGCTGGAAAACAGGTCGCGATGCTCCAATTCATAAAGTAATGTTGCAGCAGCTATCTTCACACTATCAACTCTTGATTCCAATAAGATCACCTCGTGAATACACTTGCCATGACCTGGAACCAAAAATTAGAAGTTTTTGAAGCACTAAAAAAGCGTGAAAACATGGGCTTAGTGGATTGATTCAACTGTTGTGTTTCCTATGGACAGTCGAGATCACATCAAGCAATTTGAATCCATTTACGGTTTCGAAAAAAAGACGATCATCAAGGTCAGAATGGTGTGGTTTGCGTGCATCTGGAGTATATTCATAGATGGTTCATTTCTTTGATCTGTAAATAGAAAAACAATGATTTGAACCAAAAGATAGTCTGGTTTAGTTTGATGGTCCATTTACAGTTTGATTTGTAAATAGGAGAGCCATATTGTTTGGCTAGCTGTTCTTTGTTGATGCAGGGGAGTTATTGGTTTTGCTCTTTAATTGGTAACTTGTGTTAATTGCTTCATATAGGTAGAGTTTGGATATTTTTAGTTGATTCTGCTATTATTAATTGCTACCTATGTCTGATTCTGCAATCTATGTACAATTTTGGGTATTTTGACACTTCCTGAATTCCTAAAATCTACTAGCACACTACACTATGGAGGAATACAATAATTTACACATAAATCAATTTTACATTAAACTTTAAGTTGATTTAGATAAAAGTTCATGGAATAAATTATTTAATGTAAAAATTAAAACCAAGCATATTGATTTTTAAAATACAATATATTGTTTAATTTTCATTTTAAACGAAATTGATTTCATTTTAATGTCCACACTATGATCATATTTTTATATGCTCTTTTTATTTATAATTACAAGATTTTATATTTAAAACTATTTTCCCTTTAATATTAGATTTTTTTTTTTCATTTAAAATACTCTTTATCAATATTGACGGATCAAAAGACTCAATTAATTAAAAAAATATCCTGATTTTAATTGATTTAAAAAAATCTAAGAGAATTAAATGTTATTATTTTAGTTTGCATATTTATTTTAATTCATTTATGGTTATTATAACATTATTTTTTCATATAATCCTATATTTTGGAAATTACATTAATCTTTCTTAATCAATTTTTTTTTTAAATTTTTTTTTTAATATTTAAATTTAATTAATTATAATAAATGTACTATTAATGTATTTTATTTTTATATAATTTTAGATTTTTAATAAATTTTAATAATTTTGTATTATTTTTAGTAATAAATTGGAACAACTTTTAATATTAAAGAATACTATCTCGATATTATATTTGTTATGAATAAATAATATTAAAAATATATTTATCATTTAAAAATATTTTTATAAATGGACACACAGACACAGGTACAAGAAACTTATAAACAGGAAAAAGTTTACATGTCGATACAATTATTTTTTATAAACAGAAATAAGTTAGAATCAAGTCGATATAATTTTCAATTTTGGTTTTTCATTTTGATTAAATTTTCAATCTTGAAGATTCAGTTTCAAAAGATCTAAGTAAGATGAAGAAAGACCCGATGAAGAAAGAGCATAATTTCTTTGTAGTGAGATGAAGATCATGAAGCAAATTTAAAGATGAAGATCTGAAAAGAAATTATGGATATGAAAAGTTGTTTTTGTTTGTTTAAATCCTTACATCCTTTTAACATTTTTATATTTGTTAGTTTGTTTCTTCAAAATAAGAAGTTTGTTCATATTATTTGTTATTTATATCAAAACTGTAATAAATAATAATATCAGAGATTTAGAGATTTAAGTTTGTTTATAGCATTGTTTTATTTGTCAAAATTGTTATAATAATATCAGAGATTTAAGTTTGTTCAAACCATTGTTTTTCCATTAAATTCGAAAATAAACTGATTCATATAATTAAACCAATTCAATCCGAACCCAAAAAAATCAAAACCTAAATCGGTCGGAAATTGGGCCTATAATCATCACCCGTGGGTTAGGCCGGTTTGGGGGTTTGGGTCCGAACCGATATTGAACCCTATTGTAGAAATTTTTTACCTTGTACTCCTACATTTAACCTCATATCCATACATATTTTTAAAATTCTAATTTTATCCTTTTTATTTTTTATTTATTTATTTTTAATTTTACTTTTAAAAATAATTTTTTGACAATTTAAGGTAAGATTTTTCTGGAATACAAAATATTTCAAACCGGAACATTATTTCAGAGTGTATTTTTTTCTCAACTAAAAGTAACACCCTTGTTACTTTCGGAGTTTTTTTTTTCTCAACTGGAAGTAACAAGGGTGTTACTTTCGGGGTGTATTTTTTATCTTTTTCTCAAACTTCCGGAGTGTATTTTTTTAATAGTTTTTTCGTTATTATTTTTTTATCACTAGTTAAGAAACGTGAATGTTCCTTTGTTGATATGCGGCAAAGACCAGACAAATGCAGATACAACAAAGATATTATTGAGGTTGGACTCAAAAATAGAGTCACTGTTATAATAATTTGTTTCTTCCTCTCTTACTAGTCTTTATGTCCGAACGAGTTATTATAACATTGACTCTATTTCTGAGTCCAACCTCCCTAATCCACATAGTCGACATCTTTTCTTGTAGTAAATTTTTTATATGTTAAAATATATCTGTTGTATCTACATTTGTCTGGTCTTTACCGCATATCATCAAATGAATATTCATGTTTCTTAACTAGAGTGAAAAATAAAAAATAAAATAGAAAAAAAAAAAACATTTCGGAAGTAAGAAGAGTGTTACTCCCGGTTGAGAAAAAAATAAATAAAATACACTTCGGAAGTAACAAGAGTGTTACTTCCGGTTGAGAAAAAAATACACTCCGGAAGTAACAAGGGTGTTACTTCCGATTGAGAAAAAAAATGCACTCTGAAAGTAGCAAGGGTGTTACTTCCGGTTTGAAATATTTTGTATTCCAGAAAATTCTTACCTGCTACTTTCGGTTCTCAACGTGAACTGTCAGAAAATTATTTTTAAAAGTAAAAAAATAAATAAATAAATAAATAAGATAAAATTGGAATTCTTAAAAATATGTAGGGGTATAAGGTTAAATGTAGGGGTACAAGGTAATATTTTTCTATTATATTCTTGCATTGGAGTACACCTATATCCCTATAATTATAAAGAATCAATAAAAGGGTCACAAACTCAGTTCAGTTGATATTTGTGAATGAACATTAAATATAAGAGTGTGAGTTCGAACTTGTGACTGAGACTGGATAGATGAGTCCGACCCGACCGAAACCCGACAAACCCGAATGTAAAAAATCCAATGGGTGAAAATGAGTCGGGTTATGGTTTATACGGGTTAATCATATGGGTTCAAATGGGTAAAATCATATTTGAATTTCTAACCATCGAAGCCCATAACCGACCGAGCCCAATTACATTTTTTAAACATGTTTTTATATATATGCAGTAAAAATGAGTATCACTTATTGGGCTTCAGTTGGACCTGGCTCAATCCAATCCACTGAATTAACAATAGGCAAGGCATGTGCATTCATTCTTAAAACAATCAGAATTCATAACATGTTTGAAGTTGAGAGAATGGACAAACCCTAGTTTATGCGTCGTATCACTCCCACCTTCTCTTTCGATCAACTCTTTTCTTCACTTACAAAAGATGTTTAAATCATCAATCTTTTGTAAGTATTTTTATTCTCTTTTGTTTCGTTCATTCTTGCATAGTTTATTTATCATCTAAGTCCAATATATTTCTACTTTCTTAATTTTAATTGAATACAATGTTTATTTGCACAGAATACCAACTATTACATATTTTGTTTCGGTAAAAGATAAATTTATCTTATTTCTTTGCATTTTTTTGTGTGATTTAGGGTTTTGTTTTTATGTATTAGGGTTTTTCTAATCTCTGCTTTTGCTTCTTTTCATATTCTAATGGATGACTTTGGTCTGATGATGAAATGATTAGTATTTTATTTTACTCCTTTGTATTTTGTATTTTCTTCACTTGTACTAGTGTTTTGACTAACATTTGTATTTGTGTTTTTGTTTGGTTTCATGTTCTATGTTCTAATGGCTTTGATTTTGATGAACAAATATTGAAACAAAACATAAAAATGGTTAGTGTTTCAATTTTAGACTAGCTCTTCTCTCTCTCTCTCTCTCTCTCTCTCTCTCTCTCTCTCTCTATATATATATATATATATATATATATATATATATATATATATATATATATATATATATATATATATATATATATATATATATATATATATATATATATATATATATATATATATATATATATATATATATATATATATATATATATATATATATATGTCTCTCTATCTCTATCTCTATCTATCTCTCTATATCTATCTATCTATTTATCTCTCTTTCTCTCTCTGCATATTTGGTTCGGTTGAAGCTTTAAAACATGTTTTATTTATCATTATAGTTATAACTCAATACACATGTGTATTTTTATTTTTCTTTCTTTGTGACTTGTTTGAAGGTTTCAACATTTTTCATTTACTAAGGTAATTGCATGATTTAATTTGCTTTCCATGTTAACTTATGCTTATTCTTAGCTCTTTTTTATTCTTTGTGGTTATTATCTCTTTTCTGATTTTTTTCAAGACTATTAGATTGGAGTTACAACCACTTAAGTTGAGTTTAATTTGGAAGCTTGCAAACTGCAAAGGTATTAATCAGAATTTTATAAGTTGAAATTCCTTACTGCACATATTCACGGCCTCTCAAAAATTCTGTTACTGTTTACATGACTCGGTATGTATTCCTATTTCTATTTTCAGTTTCTACCTCTAAAATGAATTATGAAAATAAAGAATAACTTAGTTTGAATAAATATTAGTTTTTAAAAATTAATCTACAATTTAAAATCAATTGAATCTTAGCATAACCAAACACATATTGTATCAGGTATACAATTTTTTTTATCTAGTAGGACAAGAGCAATAACAACAAAAATAGTAACAGTTCAATAATAAAGAACACGTAGAAAATGTTTACCCAGTTCGGTTTTAACAACCTAGTCTGGGGGATACTAACCCAGGATCTTCTCTATGCAGTATTAGATTAGTCAAGCTCCACCGTTTGTAACTTCACCTAAAACTACCCAATCTTAGTCTTCTACCTAAGAATTTTCCTAGGTATGAGACCCTTCTCAAATTCCTTTCTATCATAGTAGTGACAGGACAAAGTTACAACTCAAAATAACATAGTCCTCAACAAGTATTCAACACAATACAAGAGAGGCTCACAACGACTAAAACCTTAGCACTACGAAAATAAAAATCCTTATTTTTTTATACAAAAACTAGGTCAAATACATCCTATTTAAAACCCTAATAAGACTAGACTTGGGCTTTTAATTTGTAGTTAAGCACAACCACAATTCTTGCAAAATATTCTTCCAATACCGATTTCTTCAATCACAAGTTTCCTAAAATATCTCCATATCTTTAGGGACCTTTATGCAACCTTTTGTATTGCTGAGAATCCTCCTGATTCTTTATTCTAAGTGCCACATAGGATAAACATCCAATAACCTGAAATACTAAAACAATCATAACAGAAAATAACGCATTAGCATACTTTGAATGATCATAACTTTCTCAATTTTGATCCCATGAACATGATCCAACTACGGATTTGAAGCTTAAGATGTCCTCTTTCAAACAGTCTAAGTGGATTTTTTGTTTGAATTTTATATTGTGAGAAGGCCTCTCTTGAACATGGGTGAAAAATGGACCAAAACATACTATTTTTGGAAACCCTAGTTTTCCAAAAAGGGCAACTTTTGATTTTCTTGATTCTTGATGATTCCTCCATCATTTCTTGATAATTGTTTTTTCAATGACCACTTGTAACATTAATTTCATGATTTTGATCTCAAAACGTCAGGAGTTGACTTTTTCCTCTGCACAGTTAACTTTTCCCTAATTTCTTGATTTTCAAGTAACTGACCAATTGAAGACCTTCTGAAATGATTCAATGGATGATATTTCAACCCTAGGTACTTGACATCATGTGGAAAAAATGAAATCAAGTTTGAACCAAAATTTCATTGAGAAGCCCCATTAATCAGAAATCCTAATTTTAGCCTTTTTTGCTAGGAGCTGTTGCACTGCTTGAATTCTTTGATCAATTCCCCTCTTTCAAAGCCTTGAGGAATCATTTGAGATCAAGTGGGATGTTGGGAACCCTTTGAGCTTTGTTGAGAAGCCATGTGACCCTTCCATTTCTTTTGGATGATCACCAATTTCATCAGTCATTGATCACATGCACTATACCTCTAACTATGAGTGTTATGCTTCAATTTTCTATGCAAAGATGTGAGAACATGTATGCAATATGATATGTTAAATTCCATGAAATGAGAGGGCAAATTTTGGGATGTTACAGCTGCCAAACAAGCTTATCATCATGCAACCTTAACGACAAGGGAATGTTGCAAATATGGGCTGCAACTTGGTCATCAACAATTCCCTTTATAGCCTTCATATTCTTGCAAGCCAAATCTGAATCAATAAGGCCACTGACAGTAGTAGACTGATCAAAAACACCACTCGGGGTTAGTAGTTTGAAGCGCGACAAAGTGGGAATCCAGTTATCCCCAAATATACAAATCTTCTCACCATTATCTACCCTCCATCTTGCTCCCTTTAAAACCAGATCTTTGGAGCTCAAAATGCTCCTCCACGTGTAACTAGGTTTGAAACCAATTGGAGCATCCGCGATAGAACACCTCGAATAATAACGACCCTTGAAAAATCTTTCTAACAAGGAGCCATCAGCTTGCAACAGACGCCAAAAAGGAATATTTGCTTTTTCCAATATTTGCAATAATCAGAATTGTTTTCTTTGAAAAATGGTTGTGAATATGATCATGATGAATATGCTGATGCAACAACCACAAACAAGATCACGCAAAGCACACAGGTTCAAAGGTTCGAATCACGAGCATGGAGTCAAGGGATAAGAACCAATAACCCACAAAGGCATGTACTAAGGTTTGTCTTCATTGTACCTGCAGAAAACCAAAAGGGTGCTAACAGAGGTTCCCGGAGTTAACAACCATCTTTAGAATATCATCGGTACGTTGGATTACTCCCCAACCGATAACATTCTTAAAATAGACCTCGTCCGAGTGTAGTATCGCGTGACAACCACCTTAGGTTTACACCCAGATAGTTTCCACACTACGTTCTTAAATTGGCTTGGATTGGTTAAGGGTTCTACTGTCCTCAGTATGATCAACTCAAGGTCGGAAAATAATGCCACGTACGATTACTCGTCATGACATTGATAATCCAAGAGAGCCTAACCGAGTGGAGATTATCAAATTGATATCGCTTTGGACTACTCCATCACGTATCGCTTCGAATATCGCCTTCCTATCATAAGTTCAACTCAGATCCGGGTTAGAATCTATCTCGCTCACAGAGGATCACCAAAACCGAAACAGAACAACCAAGTAACAAACAAATCAAACTAAAGCAGTAAATAAATCAAAGTAGGCTGAATCCACTTAGAGATTGACTCCCCAGCAGAGTCGCCACTTTTCTGTAGCGGTAAAATCATGAGTATAAGCTATTGATTAACTTAACTCAAGGTAAACAGAGTCGCCACCGCGCTTTTATTTTATTCCAAATGGAAAAGGGAAAAAGAGCGAATAAAACCTAATGAATCTAAAAGCAAAAAGATAAAAGAATCGAACAGAGAACGGGTAAGGGGATAGGTTACAAATTGGGAAGGTTTTACGCACCCAAAATGTCCGTGTTACTCCACGGGAGCACTTTGAAATATTTATTGCTTTTTTGGTTTGAAAATGGTTTGTTTGAAAGAGATTGAAGAGATGAGAAGAGAAACGTTTTTTTTAATATTTTTGTGTTTGAAGAGACGATTGTCTCATGCCTACGTACCCACAAAGTGCAATGCGAGATCAAAACCTCGTAGTTCGTGGTACAAAATGTGAAAAGAAGAATGAGTTGAATTGATTTTAGAATGTGAAGATAAGTTGTCATTCTTTAGCGAATAATCCCGCTAGAAAGAATGAATCATATCTAAACATGAAAATGGTTAAAAAGAAACGTGCACGAGGGCACAAAAACAATTGAATGAGTTTTGAATGTTTTTAAAGTTTTTGAGAAGAAAGTTTCGATATGCTTATGTGGTTTAGCATTTATTAAGAAATGAAATGAAAAGGTAAAACCATATGACCTAAGTCAAGGTTTGATTGTGAAAACGTTTGAAGTTTGAAAACAAAGAAAGTTTTTGAAAATAAGAAGGAGATTTGAAAATTTAAGAAGTGGGAGGAGATGAAGTGACTATCCTAAAACTTGAATGTAGAAGTTAAAGGAAGAACGATCAAACAGTATGGCAAGCATTCTTCGAAACAATAGGATTTCCATCTTCATAAACAAGTGAACTCAATCGGAGCCAAGGTCTTCAATCCATAATGGCTCAAGCAAAGGAATGATCCTAGAATCTAAGTCCAAACTCCAAGTCCAATGCTAAGGATAGTAACCATAGTCCGAAAATTAAAGTCACAAGTCTTTTTAGATGTTTAATCCGTTATTAATGTTTTTGTGTCCAAATAGACAAAAGAAAAATCACAAGCATAACAATATAAACATAAACAATATGATGAATGATATAGTATAATAAAAGCATAATAAAAGAGATAAGGAGCGAGAGATTGAAATAAAGAGGATAAGGTGCGAGAGATTGAATTAAAATGTTAGTATATTAATAGTATAATAATATTTACATAGAAATGGTATGATGAACTTAATCAAACACAACCACAAAAAAGGATAACCAAAATCGAGAGGCAACCGGATCCAATTGGATCTTATTCCGAATTCGGGACAAGTTTAGGTCTATGTTAAGCAATCGTCGAGTAATTTACGAAGTAATTACCCTACAAATGAGGCCGGCCACCACCGATTAAGGTGAAAAATATTTGTGCTAATACATGTTAGAGAAATGATATTATGGATCATTCTCCGAAAACATGTCGCACGAAAAGAAAAGGTAGCGGTCTAATCTTAATCGAGATTTCACATTGAATTATCGAAGGCAACCTATCGCGATCCCAAAGTATGGAGAATGATCCAAATGATCATTCATCCATAGATTTGAAATATTGAAGATTAAACATCTTCGAAAACCAATAATCTTCGAATCGGAGATCTCATCGACCAAAATAGAAATAAGATGAAAGAAGAAAAATGGATCTAACATAGAATCCACTCAAAAATCAACCAAAACAAAATAAATGAAGTAAAAAAAAATATTCATAAAGAAAATTCAAAGGAAAATTATTAAAGTATTCTATTTAAGGTTTTCTTTTTTAAAAAGATTTGCTTAAAAATATTTCCTATAGGCTTTCACATTTTTTTAAAAATCAGAATTTATCTAAAAAAGGACAACAAAAATTTATTAAAAAAACCATAAAACAAAATAATAAAAAAAAGAAAAAAATGTAGACATGGGTGTGTTGCGTTGGATCTGGGAGTGATGATAGCAAGGAATTTGGCCCAAGGCCCAAACATATCTAATCAATTTTCTTGTAAAAAAAATTAACAATAAGAACTAACGTTATATAAAAAATGAGAAAAAAAAACAAAACAGAAGCCACTTCTTCTTCACGGTAACGAAACAGGGTAGCAGCTTCATCTTCTTCTTCACTAAAATCAACGCGGTTATGTTCTTCTTCTTCTTCTTCTCATTCCAAGGTGTTGCACAAAAACCATGAATCCGCCACGAGAAATCCAGATCTAAGCCATCGGATATCCTCCTTTTCCGCCGTGATTTGTTCTCTTCTCTCGCGAAATCCAACTTCCTTTTCTTCTACAGTTTATTCTTCGCGGATTTGAAAGGATTAGTTATGGAGGTTTGTTGAATCCAAGGATGAAGATGATAAATGGTGAGTTTGAAGCGAATTGAAGGTGGTGTGAATTAGTTCGAAGGATTATGAAGGTGAGATTGAGTTTGTGAAAATTGACTTGAATCTTGGGGTTTGATTTCAATTTGGCAGAGCTTTTGGAGGGCTTTCCAAGCTTCGGATTGAGAGAGGGAAACAATCTGATTTATAGAAGAAGGTGAGGACTTGAAGCTGCCGTTTTGGATTGAAAATTTGCGTTTTGGTCATGAGATTTGCGTGTGACTAGCTACGTTTGAAATTCTTCGTTTTGTGTATTTTACACCTGCGTTTTAATTCAGTTTCTCATTGCTTCAGCTGCTGCATTTTGGTTATTACGTGATGCCCGTGCGTGTGATTTCTCGTGTTCAGGTGCTGGCTTGCGTTTGATTTGTTGTAAGTCTGCATTTTGGAGTTGTTTTGTTTGTTGTGGCTGGGCTTGCTCTGTTCCGTATTGCAGGTGCAGTCCGCGTGTGAACTTGTGGCTGAGTTTCGTGCGTTTCACTTATATATGTGTTGCGTTTCGCGTGTCGTTGCTGGAATTGAAGTTGGCGTGTGTGTTGCTTTAGGATCGTACGGCTTGGCTTGTAGAAATCACGTGTTTGTAGTGTTAGCTGGCTGAGAAATGTGTAGCTGTGCGTGTATGCTTGTTGTAGCTGTGAGTGTGATTGGCTTGTCATGTGAAAGCTGATGTAAAGTGGCTAGAAAAAATATCTGGAAAAAAAAGAAACTAATAATTGGAAATGGCTTAGCAAAAAAATTCATGGGCTTTTTTATATGTATTTTTTTATGATATTAAATGGGCTTAATTGTTAAAAAAAAGAAAAAAATGGATATTGATAAAAATGTAAAATTAAAATGGTAATGGATATAGCAATTAAAAATCGGTTAAAAGGATAATTTGAAAAAAAAATGTATGGATTGGATAATCGAGAGAAAAAAATGGAAGAAAACGAGCATTGAATATAAATAGCTAAAATAGAGATGGTTTAATAAAAAATGGATAATGAATAAAATTTGGATGGAAACAGATATAGACCGGAAATGAAAATAATGTGTGAATTAGGAAGATGGAATTTTGACAAATGGTTTAGAACGGATAAATGGATATGAAGCGGTGATTTTAAGCCCACAACCAACTCCTGATTTTTCTCACAAGCCACTGATAATGATGAACGAAGCCAACACGGAACCACTGAATATTTGCAAATATTTCTGAATCGATCTGAGGAAAATAAATCCACAGATGAACTGATGACCACTCAATCAAGACAATCTGGCCGAAAACTTCTTATGAACCACAACTTGAGAATCTGATGAACTTCAACACACGACACAACTTGAACACGCCATGCCTGAGAAATAAACCTCTGGCACAAATAACTTGCAGTTGAAACAATCTTCTGATAGTTTGACCAAGATTAGGTCAAACGTCCATCTGAATCGAATCATAACTGAACAACCACATCTGACTTAAAATCACTGCCATGTCTTTGAAACCCTGCGACACAGAGAAGAAGAAGAAAAAGCATACTGCAACATATTTTTTTGTTATTTTGGTTAGAAGTTAGTAAATATAAACAGATAAAAACAAGTAAACATGGTGATCCCCTGCGAAGCAACCTGCAACTGAGAAGGATACACGAACCAAATACGTGATCTTGTTTGTATGCAAGATGCGGAAAATCTTAGGGTCAAAAATTAGGGTATGACAGATGCCCCTATTTAAGTTTCTTCAATCCAGAGATAATGAAGATTGAAAATCTTCGTTTCGTCGAGATGGAAGATACTTAAATATCAAAAACCCAAATTTTTGATCCTAAGATGCCAAAAAATGGAATGGAATGAAATAAAATGAAACGAATGATACGAAATGATATGGAAACATATGAAATATTATGAAAATGATATAAAAATGATTATGAGAATGATATGAAATGTATATGAAATGCAAAGAAAACTGTGAGGAACAAAACGACACAAGAAATAGAATAAACGCTGAGGATAAGGAGCATGAAACTTCGACAGGGAAAAACAGCACGCTAGAGACCAACACATGGCTCAGTTGAGACGAAAATGTCCAAGAATGGCAATTGGACAAAAAGAATCACAACATCCATGAATGGCACTGAATGAAGTGAGAAACAATTACGAAAAAGTTGCAGACAGTTCATCAGAAGCATCCAAGGATGACATTACTGACTATACTAGGGATGTCCGAGAATGGCAATCGGAAAAAGGTAATCACAACATCTGAGAATAGCAATCAGATAAAAAGTGAATCACAACATTCAGGAACAAAACTGAATGAAATGGGAAAAATTCAGGAAAGTACATCAACTCAATGATGACTCCAACATGGAAATCCGAGAATGGCAACCGGAAGGAAAGTGATCACAACATCCAAGAATAGCAATCAGATAAAATGTGAATCACAACATTCAGGAACAGAACTGAATGAGATGGGAAAAAGTCTGGGATAGTACATCAAATTAATGATGACTTCACTATGGACATCCGAAAATAGCAATCGGATAAAAGAGGTGCAAAAATCTGAGAAGAACAACAAGTAGGTGAAGAAAAGGTTCTGGAGAGGCAAAGATAAATGCCAAGTAAGTTGGACTTTGATCACAAGGTAGGATGTTGAAAACAACAGGACCTCGAGAAATGCATATAAGGACTAAAACACTCAGTATGCAGACATTTACGAAAATGGGGACTAAACCACCCAAGGAAATAATACAAGGGAAAAATGCTTGACAACCAGTTTAGACTCTTAGAGGAGTGGAAAAGATGGAAGACTGATTCCTAAACACGGAGATCACTGCCATTCTGCTCAGAAATTAGAGATGCTAATGTTGAACAAATCTCTATCACACCAGTGAACTGTATCAAGTTAAAAATCTTTTGAGAAAATTCATGAAAAGCTGCTTGGAGATTCTTGAAGAAGGTTGCCTTAAATTCAATGACTGATGAAGCTAAACTAATAATGGATTCAGTTCCTGATTACTGCCGAAGAAAATCAGTCAAATCTTTGTAATAACTGTCGAGAGAATAAACTGATCATGGCTTCAGTTCTTGAAATGAATGTTGAGAAGATAAACCCAGTATGAAACTTGCGGAGAATCTTCTGACTAACCAAATCTGAGAATAACTCGCACTGAGCAACAACTCTTGAACCATAGGACCTGGGAAGAATTTGCCCCTGATAAGATTACTGACCAAGTTTCTTAGCTGTTTGAAAATTCCTTGATGATGAAAGCTTATTTGCAAATAAAAAGTGTTTGTACAAACCTGGTAATTTTAATGCAAAGTTCAATGCAAAGTTTGAAATCAAGAATCATCTTTGGAATGAAATTTATTGATGTAAAGTAAATGAAAACATTGTCAAAACACGGCGGTTGAGACAAAATTAAAGATAAAGCAAAGGTAAGAAACAAATGATTGGTAACGAACTTGGGAGTCAGTTTACGCAACCTCTTTGTAGTATGCTTTTCAAAAGAAACCTGGATTCAATTAGGACTTTTGAAGGTTGTAACGTGGCATGGTTCACAGTTTATGAAATAAAGGATATAGGCTCAATGTTATTTGTACCCAACCCAACTTCGTGATGAACTCCAGTCCTACATTCAATTAATTCACCCTATGCATTCAAGCTCCCCGGAATTTCAGGTATGCATAGATGAAGATGGTTCGTAAGCCAAAGGATTTTGAGATAGCAGTCACATCTTTCCTTTTGTTATTTCTAATGAGGACTTTAGTCAACTCAACTTATTTTTGCTGAGGATTTTGATGACTCTTGACAATCCCTTTTTTTTAGTATCCCTAACTTTTTCCTGAACTGTGTCATTTGATTTTTTCAATAATTTTTTTTAATATCATTTTTTTTAAAGATAATGACTGCATGGCTTAATGATTACAATGAACCATCATTGGCTTTTGAATTGAGAAACATCTTCACCACTTCTTGATGTGTGTGAAGGAAAGCTTGAGATTGCAACCTTTATTGAAAGTTGTCTTGAATGATTCTCTTGTACTTGAATGCACATTCGAATTAATTGAGAACTACCCGTCCCCGGGTTAAAAATGAGGGTTTTTTCGAATAGAAAGAAACTCCAACTTCAAGGCTCAAAGGGGTTGACAAGGGATTAACTCCCTTATTTCTCCAGTGTTTGGGATTTGAAACAATGCTTGTATATCATCAGCCAAGTCTCAATTGAAAGCATACCAACAACAGTTATGGGTATCTCGTTTTCATCATCCTCCCTCCAATCATTGTAAAAGCTTGAGAAAAAATAAATGAAATTGAAATGTAAAGCATAAAGATGCAAATAGCGAATGAAATTGAATCAAAACAAAACAATGCTCATTTCATTAAAATCAACATGAAAGTACAAACAAAGTTTAAAAGCAAAAAAGTCAATACAATTGAAGAAAATTGCAAACATAAAGAAACAATGGCCTAATGATCCATCAGCAACAAGGATGAGCTGTCCCGTCTGAGATTCTGGCCTCGAAGATAATCTGACAATTGAAGTCTTTTGAAGATTTATTTCTCATGATTCGACAAAGGATTGCTGACAACATTAGGATTTGTGTCATTAAAGGAAAGGATGTTGTTCCTGATAAGTTATTGCACTTTAGCTTTCAGTGCAAAGCAATGTTCCAAGTCATGACCAGTTCCACCTTGATGAAACTCGCATCGAAGATCCGATCTATAACCAACTGGAAGAGGATTTGGAACATGAGGCGGAGGTCTAGTAGTAATTATACCACTCTTAACCAAGGAAGGAAACAAATCAGTGTAAGGAATTGGGATAGGATCAAAGTTTGGCCTATTGCGATACTGATTTTGTCCAGCAGCAGGATGAGGAGCCTGAGCTTGAGCTCGAACTTGAACTTGAGCTTGAACTGGTTGAGCTCGAACTTGAACTTGAGTTTGAACTGGTTGAGTTTTGACAACAGGAGCAACTGCAGCTACGTATGGTTGAACATATCGTTGTTGCGGGAGATAATGCCTCCTCTCAGTTGAAACAGCATAAGCATCACCATCTCTTCTCTTTTGAAAATTCCCAAGAGACTTTCTTGCAACATTAGAAGATTCAGAATTCGTAATCTTACCCTTCTTGATACCTTCCTCTAGTCTTTCTCCAATAGTGACTAGATCAGAAAAACCAGATGAAACACTTCCTAACATTTTCTCCCAAAAGAACGGTTGAAGAGTGTCCATGAACAAACCAGTTAATTCCTTTTCGGCCAAAGGTGGCTCCACTTAAGCAGCTAGCTCTCTCTCTCCAACGCTGAGCGTACTCTTTGAACGATTCTTTCTCTTTCTGTGACATGTTTTGAAGTTGACGACGGTCAGGCGCCATGTCTAGATTGTACTTATACTGTCTTACAAAAGCATCAGACAAATCCTTCCAGCTTCGGATGTGACTCTTCCCGAGTCCCACGTACCACTTCATAGAAACACCACTCAGACTATCTTGAAAACAGTGAATAAGAAGCTTGTCATCTTTGGCATGTGCAGCCATTTTGCGACAATACATCAGCAGATGAATCTTTGGACAAGTATGAACATTGTATTTCTCAAATACAGGAACTTTGAACTTATCAGGAAGAACCAAGTCGGAAACCAAACACATGTCTATTGCAGCAGAACCAAAGACATATTTTCCTTCTAGACCTCTTACCATCTTCTCAAGAGTAAAACATTGCTCTCTAACTTCATCCATATATCCAGGTTCACCCTGACTTTCAGCCTATGGACCATCAGCTTGGTACAAAAAAGGAGAATTCTGATAAGTAGTCTGAGCAGTAGTGTGCACAACAGGTTGAGGTTCGACAAAAGTCGGAGCTGAAAAGACTGGCATAACAGATGGGCCACCCATTTGAGCAGTAGCAGAAACTGGTACATAATCCGGAGGTAACCCAAATTCTGGCCAAGTAGAAGCTGGTTGCTGAATCACAGGAGGGTCAATAACAACAGTAAAAACTTCAGAGATAACATTCATTTGAGGTGGTTCACCTCGAGCAATCATAACTTGCATCATTTCAGTGAGCCTGGTCATACTAACTTTCAACTCATCAATCTCCATCCGGACTTCCAGGTTATGATGTTCTTGGTTTTCCATTCTCAATCTGATAGCTCTTAATCTGTTAGCAGCTCTAGTACCGTATCTGTGTTGAGGAAACAGCTTGACGGATCACCAGAAAACTGAAGAAGGAAACAACCGGGATGAGTTCCCACACAACTCGGATGAACGCAAGAATATGCGAGGATGCAATGATATGCAATGTTCACTTCCATTTTTAAGAAAAACAGCTCGATTATTGCAAACATGTCAACATCGAGAATAAGGTCATGAAGAATCTTGACAAAAAGGAATATTTGCTTTTTTCCAATATTTGCAATAATCAGAATTGTTTTCTTTGAAAAATGGTTGTGTAGATGATCATGATGAATATGCTGATGCAACAACCATAAACAAGATCAAGCAAAGCACACAGGTTCAAAGGTTCGAATCACGAGCATGGAGTCAAGGGATAAGAACCAACAACCCACAAAGGCATGTACTAAGGTTTGTCTTCATTGTACCTGCAGAAAACCAAAAGGGTTGATAACGAGAAAAAGTATCGGTTTATTACTATGTTTCAATGTCGTTTTATCGCACATTTATCGTATTAACACCCGATTCTTCGAGTTTTCTTTGTCATTTTGCAGGTATAACAATTATAGAGCTAAATCATAAGCCAAAAGTGAAACAAGAAAAAACAAGCATGAAAAGAAGAAGAAGAGAGGAATTCTGCATAATCTGCATAATTTGCAATAGTCACGACTGTCACCATGCAGTCACGACCGTGACACGCTAATTGTAGCAGTCACGATCGTCACCAATCCCTCACGACCGTGACACGCTGAATATGAGGATAACGCCCGTGACACCCTTGTCACGAACGTGACAAAGGGAAATTAGGTTTACTTGAAATGAATTGGTCATGAACGTGCTACGTGAAGTCAATAACTTTCCTATTCTTCCGCAGACCCAGTAACACAAGTTTTCCCTGGATTCTCTCAGCAACAATGAAGCCCACGCATTATTTCAACTGCCAAGCCCAAATTATGTTTCCTATAAATAGCTTTATTTCAAATTAGAAGACACAGAGTTTTATTTTAATTTTTCTTGCGGAAGCTCTGCCGTATTTCCATTGCACCCTATTTCATTAATTTTTCCAGTAATTGTTTCTGTTCTTGTTTTAATTTCCATATCCCAACCAAATCAAATAAAAATTTCTAACATTAGGAAATTGTTATTATTTAATTTCTTTCAAGCCTTCAGCATTTCGTTTTGTAATTTTATTTTCGATTCCGGTCCGCACTCCGAGCTTGCCAGATTGTGGAAGAAGGAGTTTGACATTATTTTTATTATTCAGGTTTTTAATTAATTCGCATTTATATTAATGTTAAGAATTTGTTTTTATTATTATTGTATAATGCATATTTTAATTTGTGTTCCTCTGTTTCTGCATCTGTCTGGTACAACAAATATGAGTAGCTAAACACTTTAGGCGGTATGTAATTAAAATACACTAAATCGGTAAAATCAATTCTAGGCTTAAAATAATTAAGAACTTAAAATTCTGGCTGTGACTTTTTATTATAAAATTAATCTTTTTGTTACGAGAGTAAGGAAAGTGTAATAGGTTAGGTCGAGACCACGAGAGTGTGAGATTTTAACCAGATAGCTAAAGTTAGGCATTTAATTTAAACACAGCGAGAGTGCTTTAAAATGGATTAGACTTATTAAGTTTCCAAAAATTATTTCTAAACACTTATGGGCTAGCGAGAGCAGGCATAGGGCTTTAGGAGTAAGATCTGAGATAAGACCACAAGAGTGTGAGTTAAAGATAGTTAAACTGATAACCTCTACAGAATAAATTAAGTGAACCATCCTTATAAGCCTAGGTTAGATTGACCCGCCTAAGTTAACATAATTACATACCGACCGCCTTATTATTATTTCATTAAACTAAAATTTAATTCCCATCTTTAATTCTTAAAAACAACCAAAAAATCGTGACAACCATTCACCTTAGCTAAACTAGTAAACCCTCTAGCACTAAGTAATCATAAAGTCCCTGTGGGATCGATAATCTTTTATATTACTTCGATAGGTTGTGCGCTTGCAGTTAAGATACCGCTAGACACATATTAGATTACGTCTTTAGCCCATCAAGTTTTTGGCGCCGTTGTCGGGGGCCTTAATTTAGTTACTAGTGCACTTTAGAGTAGCATTGTCTAGACTAAGGTAACAACTATTTATTTTCTTAATCTAATCTCCCGAGTGTATGCCAAGTACTCGCTCTCAAGGCGAAGACTTGCAACCTCTAATCCCAGAATCAGAACGCTTCTTACTGTTGCACCCCAAAATTTGCCCTCACAAAACAAGACTTTGTGTACTATGAGGTTCACAAGATTCACAAGACACCTTATGAGGTTCACAAGGTTCACAAGACACCTTATGAGGTTCACAAGGTTCACAAGACATCTTATGAGGTTCACAAAGTTCACAAGACACCTTATGAGGTTCACAAGACACCTTATGAGGTTCACAAGACACCTTATGAGGTTCACAAGGTTCACAAGACATCTTATGAGGTTCACAAAGTTCACAAGACGCCTTATGAGGTTCACAAGTTTCACAAGACCTCTCATGAGGTTCATGAAGTTCACAAGCACCTTATGAGGTTCACAAGGTTCACAAGACCTCTCATCAGGTTCACAAGGTTCACAAGACCTCTCATGAGGTTCACAAGGTTCACAAGACATCTTATGAGGTTCACAAGGTTCACAAAGTTCACAATTAGTCAGAAGATTTGACAATTCCCTCAGACAATGCATCCTCATAAGCAGTGCATCCAAAACTAGGGTTTTGACTTTAATCAGGCTAAATGGACTTCCAAGACTTCAAGTGAGCTTCATAACATCTTATATATGTTTAAGAACCCCCATGACAAGTTTCAAGACTTTTCTCAAAGGTTTGCTCAGTCAGATGATCAGATAAGTCAAAATCAGTCAAAGTAGTTAAAAAGTCAAACTGAGGTCAACTGTGGTCAAACCAAAGTCAAATTTCATGATTTTTTTCCAACATCAAGTATATGAAGTAAAAGTCATCATTTGATCAAGGGTTGATCATGATTCATCAAGGATATTTCAGATCATCAAGAATCAGAGGTTTCTAAATTAGGGTTTCCTCAGGAAAAGTCAACTGAACTTTGACCAGTCATAACTTTCACATGCTTCATCAAATTTTTCCCATCCAAAGCTCATTTTGAAGGAAATTGAATTCTTTACAACTTTGTGTCTCACAAGCCAAGCCCAAAAATGCTTCAGTTGGAAGGTATGAGCTAAGACATTATAGGTCCTTTTAAAAGTCAACAAAAAGTCAACAACTTCAAAAGGGCATAACTTGAGAATGGTAAATGATATGGACATGAAACCAATGGGGTTGGTTAGAGGACTCTCTAATATTTCCAAAATGTCCAATAACACCCTCATAACATTAAAATTGAAGGATATGTGCCCTTGCAAAGTTGGGAAATTTTTGGGTGGTTTATGAAGAAAATAGGGTCTTAAAACCAAATTCTTCCAAATGGGCTAAACTTTTTGTGACCCAAGGTGTTCCATGACATCATGCACGAAATTTATTTAATATTTTCATAATTTTATTTTATTTATTTTATTTATTATGATTTTTTATATTAAAAATCATTTTAAATTCAAATAAAATATAAAATATGAAGATTTAAAATATATTTTGATTCTAGAAAGTCATAAACCTTGATTGAATTAGATTGATATGAAAATTATGGTGATTGTCTTAAAATAGCAATGTTATATCAAAAAATATTTGAATTTTAAGACATTATCTTTTTCAATCTTCAAAAATCAAAAAGTCCAAACAATGATCCAATTTTTTGACCTAGCTTCATTCAACTATAAGTATACAAACCTAACACAATGCCAAGGGACGAATTTTCTGCCTCAAGGATAAGTTTCATAAGTTCAAAGTTCATCAAAATTTGAAATTCGGTTTCTGACTTTTTGTGGTTTTTCAGGTGAAATAAAGACATCAATCCCTTCCTTGAACATCCCTGATCATGTAGCAATAGCCATACGCATCTCAAACCTCAAGAATTGATGAACCCGAATCCAACTTTTCATGTTTTTTGTGATTTTTTCGTTCATAATTGTCGCTCCCGGGATTTTCATCCTTTAATCTGAAAAGGACGATAGTACGGGCTATCGACCATTCAAGATAAATTGTGATTGAATACCAAGAAGACCAGAAATTTGCACTCTGACGAAGAATGCAAAACTGGGAAATAAACCCAAACAAATGACGCTTTGGTGACTGAAGGGGAGAAAAAGCAGACGAGCTTCTTCCAAGTTGAAGCTGATATCTGGAATAAGAAAAAGTTGACAGACGAATCTTCAAACCATCCTGTGACGCCAGGAGCTGGACATACGAGTTCTCAAACACTACAAGAGCACAAATTTGAGACAGACGAGTCTTCAAACAATCCTGTGACGCCAGGAACTGGACATACGAGTCCTCAAAACACTGCCATACAAAAATCTGAGACAGACGAGTCTTCAAACAATCCTGTGACGCCAAGAGTCAGACATACGAGTCCTCAAAACTGCATATAACATGAGACAGACGAGTCTCCTTCGGATTTACCTATTACGCCAGGACCGGTAACCATTTCGACATTTAATTCCCACTGTCAGGATTCGAAACCTCTTCAATACAGACGAGTATTGGATGATCATCTAGTAAACACAGACGAGTGTTATAGGCAATGATACAGATGAGTACCACAAATATCAGGCCTACCAAACACAGACGAGTGCTGGAAAGTTGCAGACGAGCAACAACATATGAGATTCCACAACACAGACGAGCGTTGAGAAGTTGCAGACGAGCAACAGCAAATGATTATAACCAAACACAGACGAGTGTTGGGAAGTTGCAGACGAGCAACAGCAAATGATATCACAACACAGACGAGTGTTGAGGAGTTTGCAGACGAGCAATCATCAAAGATAACCACAACACATACGAGTGTTGGGAATTTGCAAATGAGCAAAATCAAAGTAATCATAACCACTGCTGGGGAGAGCAAATGATCAACCAAAGGGTCAACACAAACGAGTGTCGAGGATTGCAGACGAGCAACAGACAAACGCCTGATTGGCCTCAAAAGTTACAACTCTGCAGGGGAAGACAAGTCAAGAGGTCTGAATACCCATCTGACCGAGGTGATGAATACCTGGCTGTATCATCAAAATACCCAAAAGTATGGCAACTTCGCTGGGGAATATCTTGCATTTTCCGGATTAGTTGACTGCTTGAAAATCAATCCAAGAGGATTTTACTGAAGACCTGACACCCAAAATGTCCAAGTCTTCAAACTCTTTAGAGATTCGTCGAATCTTGACATAACTGCCCCAGAATGCACAGACTATGGAAGAATTTGTCTCGCAAGGATTCATGAAAAACCTCGCATCACTGCGAAATACCGTGCCCTGTAAGCACAAAGATATGCACACTTGCCCCTGGCATAAATGAATCCAGGTATGTCTGAACTAGGATGATATGATTTTTGAATTTTCTTTTATGACAGGCTCACTGAGTATCAACTCAAGGGTTGAAGATGTGAAGACTACGATATCGACTCAAGGGTCGTAAGAAACGGAAATATCGACTCAAGGGTCGAGGAGAACACAACAACATCAACTCGAGGGTTGAGGAATAAGGCGACAACAACATCGACTCGAGGGTCGAGGAAACGAAAGCAACAATATCGACTCAAGGGTCGAGGATAACAAATCAACATCAACTCGAGGGTTGAGGGAATAAAATAGCAACATCGACTCGAGGGTCGAGGAAAACGAAACAACATCAACTCGAGGGTTGAGGAAACACGATGACAATACCGGCTCGAGGTTCGTGGAACAAGATAAAGCATCATCAACTCGAGGGTTGAGGGAATAAAATAGCAACATCGACTCGAGGGTCGAGGATAACAAAACAACATCAACTCGAGGGTTGAGAAAACAGAAGCGATGACATCGACTCGAGGGTCGAGGGAAACAAAACAACATCAACTCGAGGGTTGAGAAAACAGAAGCGATGATATCGACTCGAGGGTCGAAGAAAACCAGAGTGAAAATTTTCATACTCAACTGAAGTGAGAGGCTGAATGCATATATATGCCAACATATCATAGCTGAAGAGATGCCAACAAAGATCGGACTTTAACCTTGAAGATGCCAATGACTATTGGACTTTAACCGTATATGATGATCAGATGAAGTAACCATAACGACTGAGGAGAAATTCTCTGACTAGGGAAGCACCCTACTGGGATAAAACATCAGACATTCATTCTGGGAACGACCTTGCATACCATAATATCGTCTCAAGAGGATTTTATAGAAAACTTAGCATCTGAAATGCTTCAGTGTTTTCAAACTCTTATAGACCTCGACGTAACCACTTCAAACTGTATGGTCCACGAAAGAATTTGCCCCAAGATCTCGCATCATCATGAGGTGTTCTGCCCCAGTATTCTGGACCTTGGGTAGGTGCATCTGATTAGCCGTCTTCTGGAGCTAATAACTTCTAGTGTTTCTTGGGTGACATGCCCTAGTACGAACCTTGCTTCGGAGAAAATGCCCAGGCTAACTGCTCTGTGAGAGATTTAAATCTCGAAGTGATTGCCCCAGATTGGCTGGAATTTGAAGAAATTGATCGACGTGATCGCCACTGATTGGCTGCATTTAACCCAACTGGTTGGAAAAGGTCCTATTCAACGAAGTTTCTTGGAAAAGTGCCCCTTGGCATGAATATCCCTCAGAAGTTTCCGCCTTCTCCACTTGGCAAGATTAAACTTCTCGACCGAGGTTCCATATGTGAACTTCTTTGATGCCAAACAAATGTATGCAACCAGAAAATGTCTTATTCTGAGAATGAAAATTCTAATGTAACACATGTTAATCTTTGAAGCTTTTATCGAAAAGACGTCGTTTATGAACGAATCACTGGTTAAGACAGTACAATATTTTTTTTTTATGAAATAAACATGCATATGCAATACCAACGAGGGTCTGTTAGCACAACTCGTAGGAGTCAGGAACGCTATCTCCTGGTGGCACGCTCTCGAATTAACCCTGCTTCAATTAGGACTTTTAAGGGTTGTATCGTGGCCTGGCTCACGGTTACTGAAACAAAGGATATAGGCTCAACATTAATATGTGCCCACCCATCTTCGTGATGTCCTTCCATTCCTATGTTCAGCTAGTTTTCACAAGCGCACACCTCTCAAAAGGGTTTCGTATTGGTTGAGGAACCATTACTCTAATAGTTTAAGCACCATTGAGGTTATTGTTGGGATAACAGTCACCCTTATTGTCTTTTGTGTCTGCATCACACGACTTGTTCTTGCTTAAGGATTTTTCTTATGTAATCCTTTTCGTCTTTTCGCTTTTTCATTCTCTTTGTTTATCCCTAACTTTTGCCTGGACTGATTCTTTTGAATATTTTGCAATTTGAGTCCAGCGGGATGCCCTAATTTTTGCCTAAGTCGCTCATTTTCAAGCTTTGACTTAGCGGGCTACTTATTTCTTTTTTTTCTTTTTCTTTTCGAACAAATCGTGTGACACTGTTTGGTCTTGATTGCTTTGTAAGGGTTGTGACTGTCTCACTTTCTGGTTGTTGAGGAATAACCATGGTGGTTTTCGGTCTTTGGACCTCTTGATTTGGTACAATGAAATGTTAGGGATCCTCAGAAAAACTTCTTTATGGAAGCATGAACGCCTGGTCCAACTAGCTGACACCTACCCTGCCCCGGGTTAAATGTGAGGTTTTTTTTCCGTGAAAAGACACTCCTACTTCAAGGCTCAAAGGGGTTAACGAAGGTTTATCTCCCTTATATCTCCGGTGTTTGGGAATTTGAAACAAAGCCTGTACATCATCAACAAGGTCTTATTCAAGAGCACACAAATGAAGATTTTTGCGTTTTCATTTCGTCATCCTCCATCACAGAGTTTAAGAACAACAGTTGGTATTGCAATGCACACACAAAATTAAAATTAAAAATATGAATTAATTACTTCAAGAAAAACATGTGCATTTCATTAGTTAACATTCAAAAAGCAAACAAGTTTCATGCAAGCATACAAATGTTCAAACAAACATATAAAAGCGACACATGAAAATGCAGTAAAGAAGCTGAGCAATGCCATTGTTGAGGAGACTTGACTCCGTCTGGACTTGTTGATCTTGAATACTTTCAGTATTCAACGGCCTTTTCCCGATGAAATTTGCAATCTTCAATCAAATGACCACGTGTCAGCACCATACTTCATTCTCAATTATTCTGACCTGAAGCTTCCGACATTCAAACATTCACACGAGACGTTTGAAGAGAAGAGTGACACTGAGATGAAATTGCCACATAAGTTTGACACCTAAGGTTGCTCAGAAAGACCTGACGATCTTCTGCCTACTTATCTCCATTGACCAAAGACCAATGAAGAATCAGAGCGACGTAGTTCCCCTCAAAAGGGATCAAAATGATGTACATAGTCGCTCTTCAGAATCAAACTGAGAATCACCTTCACATATATCTTCAATAAATTCCTCCATAATATGAGCTGACGAACCCACATGACCAAACGGAGACTTGTTAAGTTGAATGCCTTGAGGCGTCACTGAAATCAACCCAGACTCAATCAAATCTTGAACCTTATCCCTGAGAGGCTTGCATTCTTCCGCTGAATGCCCTGGCGCATTGCCATGGAATCCACATTGAACATTGGGATCAAAACTTGGTGGATATGGAGAAGGCACTGGACCCGGCTTCTTCGACACTATCAATCCACTATCGATCAGGTACGGAAGTATCTGACTGTATAGTACTGGCAATGGATCAAAGTACCTTTTGGATCTCTTAGTGTAGTAACGACGCCTTTGCGGAGTATGCTGCGGTTGGCATGGTCGTTGTTGATACTGAGGAGGTTCACTGTTCACTGAAATCTGACATACGGATTCAGAAGGTTGCTGACTCTGAGCAGTTGAAATGCATGGGTAATGTGGATAAGTCAATGGAGTTGGAGGATCTTCCCAGATTGCATCAATCACATCCTTATCTTGGGAACTGACAGAAGATTCATTCTCTTCAGCTGAGCCATCTGAAATGCCTTGGATCTTTCCCATCTTGATAAAACTCTCAATGTTATCTCCAACTATCACCAAGTCCGAGAAACTTGAAGTTCCACTGCCACTCAACCTCTCCAAGTACGGCCCCTGTAAGGTCTCTATGAAAAGATCAACCAACTCTCTATCTGACAACGGGGGTTGCACCCGAGCAGATACTTCTCTCCACCTCTGGGCATACTCTCTGAAAGATTCACCATCTCTTTGGGATAACACTTGCAAATCCATGCGCCTAAGAGCTCTGTCAAGATTGTAGTCATACTGCTTCACAAATGCATTGGCTAGGTCTGACCATGATTGAATACGACTGCTCTCTAACTGCATATACCAATTCGACGATGCCTCACTCAGACTGTATTGGAAACAATGAATCATCAATTTGTCATTATGCTCATGTGAGGTCATCCTTCTGCAAAATTTTACCAAATGCTGTCTTGGACAACTATCCCCTTTGTACTTTTCAAACTTCGGTACTTTGAACTTTGGAGGTATTACAAGGTCGTGCACCAAACACATGCTTGCAGCACTTAGATAAATGATGTTACGACTTTGAAGGGCTTTAATCTCTTCCTCCAACACACGAAATCTCTCTTCCCTCTCCACAATTCGTGGATCTTGGATTCTCACTACAGGGATTGCCTCTTGGGGATCTGGCATAGTGAAAGCGAAACTGTGATAATCTGCAGCATCAACTGAAGAAGAATGTCCACTTCGGGCGACCTGACGTTCTTGAACATCTGGATGCTCAACAGGAATATGTGCAGGCTGAGCTTGAGCGAAATTACGGTCATCCTGCCTTGCCAAAGTCATCATAACTTCCAAAAGTTGGTCCCACTGATCTTTTGTCAACCCCACACTTACAGACTGGCTTTGCTCCCCAGGATCCATGATCTTCACAAAAGTTGCCTCAAGTCTGATACGAGAACTGGAGTCTCAACTGTAGATGGTGAACAAAGAACGGATGAGCCCTGCTTGCTGAACAGAAATGCAATGCAAATGCTATGAGATGCCATGTTCGGTTATTTCCAAAGAATCTATCTGCTTCGATCCATATTTAGTACAAAAAATCCAACAACATAATTCATATATGACGTCCTCGGAAATAATTGAACATGTATGCTAAAATGCTATGATGGCATGTATGCAGCTGGCGAGTGATCAAGAACTGGTGTCTGTCGGGATACGGAACACTGAGCTGAGAACCAAGTATCTGATGATATATATCCTCTGAATAATAACCATCTGATAAGAACTCAAAACCAAGGATAAAGAACTCCAGAACCATTGTAACCGAATCAAAACATAAGATCGCACTGATGATGAAGGGTATGTTGAGGTCAAGGGTTCCTGCAAACCTGTAAACCCCTCCCAATCTCACGGGTGTGCTCCGGGTCAAACATCACGGACTCTCAAAGCCGAATAGCAATAATACTTTCACCATTTCCGAGAAATGGCTCATGACCAAATCAGGGAATCGGTTAGGCATTATGTACTACGCAGGGAGACCTCAGCTGAGTCCGGGAAACAAGGTCATCCTATGCGATCCCCAGGTGGGCCCTCGGATGCGAATGGGTTTGCCACGAAACGTGGGCTGCCATTGTCATCACTAAAGAGGGATGTTTCCACAAGGTTCTCAATGATCGGTCCCCAGCTGCACATAACTGTCAGGGTTATGTAATGAGAGAGAAAGATCCCCAAATCAAGACATTTCCAAGACAATCGCAACCTGGGTGTGGAACTCACTACTACCCCCATGACAAGATCTCATGAGGCCAAAGTGGAACCACTCTAAGTCCTATGGTGCACTCGAGCCGGGTACTTGGCTCATATCTCTCAAGAACCAGTAACACCCATCCCACCAAAGAAAACCAGTCCAGGCAGTCCAGTATATATACATGATGCAGAAAATAAATACTGAAAACTGTAAATAAAGCTGTAAATAAAGCAGTAAATAAACAACAATAACATACAACAAGCCACAACAAACAAACATCACCTAATGAAACAGCAACACTCAAGCGCTAGGAGAGACTCACAGGGGAACCAGAGATTGTCTGGTGTGCAGTCCCCAGCAGAGTCGCCAGCTGTCGCTCCCGGGATTTTCATCCTAGTACAAACGCGAAAGTGGCGCGGAAAGGTTAGAGTCGCCAGCCAGACATTTTTATCCCAAAGGAATGGGAAAGGTAATGTTGCACAAACCTGAGGAAGAAGGAAAGGACAAGGTCCTGCGAACCAAATATCTGAGTTCAGGAGTCGGTTACGACCTGGGAAGGTATTAGCACCCCAGATCGTCCGTCGTACCCGACGGGATCCACGCTTGCTTGCTTGTTTCAAAGGGTGAGAGATAAAACTGCTGCTGAATAAAACCGCTAACTGGAATGGAAATGAGAAATGAGAAAGGGAACTGAAAATGAAAACTAAACTAAAGAATGGGGAAAATGTAGGGAAAATAAAGAATGTGCTCGAACGGGCCCTACCCCGCTGCCTACGTACCTCATCAGGGTAATGAGGATCAGAGACGCCGTAGTTCCCCTAACTAGGGGTAGCAAAGGAAAAGTGCTTGTGAATTAAGGCTTGAACTGCCTATGCCATTGCTCAGGTGTTGCAGGCTCGGACGACGAGTGCGTTACCGTCTTGCAAAGTGACAAGTAGGAGCAAGCTCGCGGACGGAGCGAAGGAGATGAGAAAAGAATTCCCGAAGGAAAGACGCTTATTGTTTGTTTGTGTTTTTTAGAAGCTTTTATGAGTGTGTCACAAGGAAGTGAACTCAAGCTCTCATCAATGGAATGTGCACTTGTCACTACATTCCAAGATGGAATAATAGAACAAGCACACTCAAGTAAGGAGAAGATCCCCAAAACTTGAACCCAGAGATTAGGGCTTAGGCTCACTAACTTGTTTACTTATTAGATGTTTTGATTATTTACAAATGAAGAAGTGTTTTTTTAATGCTTTTCTTTATGAAAAAGATATCTTGATCAGACTTGTGCATCACAAGGTAAACATGTACTATCCCAAGATGGGAAGACTACAAGCATACCTCATGGAATAAGGCTATGGATCAATGTATCACTTCAAATTTATTAAAGTGTTTTTTAGAATTATGAGATGAGAAGAGAAGAAGAACCAAAAGGATCTCAAAGGAAAAATTCTAAAGGGGGACTAAAATAATCCTAAGTATTCACATGCATGGATGTCCTAAGGGTTAGTGAGGTTTCTATCCTAATGAAGAAGGAAGAAGAAGGGATGAGAAAGGCCTAGGCCCAACAAAAGATAGTTAGCTCACATAAACATAAAAGGAAGAGATGAGAATTGGAGATGTGGAACTCAATTCCCACATCTCACACTTACCATAGCCCCTGCAAGGTTAGCATGCACAAGTGAACAAAAATGAACAAATTAACATAACATCATCCAACAATCAGAAGTGAAATGAAATGAACAAATGCTTAATACCAATTCAACTCAAAGAAATGAAAATAAGAGACTTATGAATTAAAATGGGGCAACATGAATACATATGGAAACAAATGCGCACTTATGAAAAATGTAATACAAAACCCACAAAATACAAGCACAAAGTTCAAAACCAGAATCAAAATGATATGAAGAATGGCTTAGGAGGCCAGCAAGATGAATAGAGAAGTCACACAATACCAAACAATGTCAAAATAGAAGCAACGGAATCAAAATATGGAATTTAAACGCTTAAATAACCAAATAACTTGAATGAGAAGAAAACCTAAAAATTCAGAAGAACCAAGACCTATCCTAGGACCAGGAAGGTACCCACACCACAAAGGAACCCCAAATGAGAAGAAGAAGTTGGCACAAGTGCCCTTCTAAGCCTATAAGAGATCTAATAAACCAAAAGAAGCAAAATGAGACAAGGTGCGAACAAAAATCCACAAATAATCAACCAGCCATCTAAAAATTCTACAACTGAAACCAAATGATCTTAAAACACATTATATCAACTTTCCAAAAGGATTTGCAAAAATTCAGAAGGGAACTAAGCCAAATGAAGGCAAGAACACAAGTTGGGACAGAAAACTTACATCACAAGATACCAGACCAAAACTCAAGAAATAAGTTTCTAAAAATTCTGAGAAAAATCACATGAAAACTAGAAGATCTTAGGAACACAATGCAAAAAGAATGGGATCAAAACTCCACATATTGAAATCTATAGAAAATAAACAAGACAGACTGGTCAAGAAATGAAGCAAATGAAGCTATGCACATTGGAGAATTATTTCTGGCACGTGGATCAATGAAAAAAATGAAATAAAAATATGATAAAAAACTAGAGACATAAAGGAGTATCCATGATTTATTTGAGAATTTTTAGGTGAATGGAAGTATTTTAATTGAATTAAAAGCTAATTGAATATAAAAGAAATTAAATGAAGAAAAAGAAATTAAATGACATTGAAGGGAGGTGTAAAGGGTAAGTGTTTATATTGAATTTGAATTGGGCTTGGAGTGGTGGGGTGCGAAAAGCACGCGGGAGAGGGCCCAATGCAGAAAGGTCCTGAGGGTCTATGATTGGTCACGCGGTCAAAGTTTGTTGACTGAGTAAGGCGCGTCCGATTCAAGTCTGGCAACAGTAAGATCATCAAGTGGCTGCAGAAACGCGGATGCATGGTAGTTATGGTGGAAACACACGCGCATGATTGAAAACGGAGGGTCCTACCGGACGGTGACAAGTGTCACCTCTGGTATGGACAAAAATCCAAAAAGAAACCATGGATCTTATCTTATCTTCTCGGAATTGACACCTTTCATCAAATCTCTTTACTAACAATTCTTAAAATCTCTTTACAAAAATTCTATCTCTTAATAATAAACAAATAAAAAACAGTAAGCAAAAAGAAGAACAAAAATGAAATCGCTCTTCTCTCCCTCGGCGTCCTGTTCATCATCTTCCCACGCCGTCACCTGCCGGAGCTTCTTCTCCAGAGATCTCGCCCACAACGTCAAACCTCAAATGTAACCCTCACTAAAACGTCCACCTCAACACGAATTCGCAAACAGAAAACACAAATTCCACACCAAACCACCGGATCGGCGAAACAGAAACGAGACCGAATCAACAACGAACTACACACGATAATAATCAAGGCTAACAAAACTCAAATATGCTCACCTGCTGACTGCGGTAAGATTCCATCCTCTTGTCTCGACGTCTTCTTCTTTCTTCTTCGTGAATCGAATCCGTGACGATGAAGAAGATGATGTTGATGATTCTGAAGATAGAGAGAAATTCGGCTGATGAATAATGATGGAGAGGAAATGGATTCGGCTTTGTTGTTTGCTTGATGAAGAGGAATCAGTTTCGACTTTTTTTTGATGATGGTGATAGGTACGGATTCAGTTTGTTGGTGATGATTAATGACGTTGATGATGGTGAGTGATGAATTCACTTTCGTTTCGATCCCGGATGATGTCTGAATCTGATTGAATGAAGGCGAGTGACGTAACTTCAATCGTTGAAGAAGGTTAACCGGATCGAAAGAGGTGAGAATTTTTGAAGATTAATATTCGGTTCTGTTATGATGTTTATGAACTCTATCTCTCTTTTTTGTTATTGGTGATGAAGAAGAATCTGTTATCGGTTGTTGTTGATGAAGATCGCCGCTGAATCGGTTGAAGTTTGTGAAGAAAAGTGAATTCTGTTATTGAATTGAACTCATGAGGATCCTGAAGAAGTTGGGAATCGGTTATGGATGAGAAGGAATTCTGTTATATCTGAGAGAGGTGATTCAGTTTTGATTTCTGATTGTTGTGTGATGGAAAGGATGGAATCCATGTTTGGCTTCGTGATGAATGAAATTGAATAATTGTGTGTTTTTTTTTTTGTTAATTCTGATGCAGGAAAATGGAACTCAAATCTTATTATTGATGAGTGAATGCTGAAAATGATTTTGTGTGAGGGTCGTGAAATCTTGATGCGAAGAGTGTGATCTCCAATTGCTATTGATTTTTCTTCTAACAGAACTGTGTTGTTATTATTTTTCCGCTTCCTCTCCAATTTTTTTTTGTTATTTTTTGTTATAGTATTCTTCTCTTCTTTTTTTTTGAATCGTTTCTTTCCACCACCCTTTTGGGCGCTTTTTCCATGTGGAATCAAGTGGGGGGCATAAAAATGACGCCATCTGGTATTGTGAGCGTGCGGTCCTTATGTGCGCACTTCATATTGTGAAGAAAAATGTTGCAATGTCAAGGCTGGGAACATGTTTGGCTTTCTCTGTGTAGTGCAGGTTGTTAGTGAGTGGTAGGGTCATGAAAACAACTTAATACAAGGCCTTGGATGTGGATTTAGAATATGGTAAATGATTATTAAAAATATTATAATGACAAGGAAAACAAATTGTCTTAAAAGAAATATAAAATGGATTAGTAGTATTTGGTTTTAAAAAAAATGAATTCAGTGGATAAGAAGAGATGATAAGAAAAATGGATAAAAAGAAAAATGGATAAAAAGAAATGATAAGAAAAATGGATAAAAAGAAAAATGGATCAAGGGCTATAAGAAAATGAATTAAGAAACTGGATTAAGAATTACGGTTAAAAATGAAAGTGAATATGGTTTAGAAATAACTGTAAAAATGGGAATGAAAAGAATCGGTTTAATTGGACAAAAATGGTTTAGAAATGGATATGGAACTTGATATTTTGTGAAACGGATCAATTGCTATCAATACGCACATAGCCACGAAATACCGATTCACTCACTTCACTCAACTCAAAATCAATCTCGCATTGCCTCCACAGAAACCACCAACCTTCTGGATAAATCACACTCTGAGTGTCATCATGATAAACCTGAATCTTTGGATTTGAAACCCTCTCACCAACCCCTGCTTGGTAACTGATGATTCTCGCACATAACACAACCCGACTTTGAGATACATTGCCTGAGAAATAACCCCCAATACAGATAACCTGCAATTCTACCGATCTATTGATAGTTTGACCAAGATTGGGTCAAACGTCCATCTGAATGAAATCACGAACTGAACGACCACGCTCAACTGAAATCACCGCCAGCCCTATGCTATGCTTCAACAATGAATGTTATGCTCCATTTTTCTATGCAGATGCAATGCGAAATATGAAAATGATATGCTAAATGCTACGAAAATGAGAGGGCAAATTTGGGGTGTTACAATAATCATTTACCTGTTATTAATGGATTTTGTTTGTTTATTAGTGTTCAATGAAAGTTTGTGATGAATTCTGGACGGTTTAATTGAAGAAACCATGGCCGAATCTTGTGATGCCATTTTAGGGTTCTTGACCTTCAAATTAGGGTTTTGCGTTTAAATGAATATAAAGGAATTCTAAAACCGTGGATCAATTCTAAACAACCTCTGGACCTTGTTTGCACTCTTAATTTAATGAAATTGTACTGTTTTGATGGTGTTTCAATTTCGTAGGTTTCCTGTATTAAGAAATTCGCAGGTAAATGTGTATGTAAAAACACAGGAGAATTCGTAGGTACCAAGGTTGAAGACGAAGACCTTTGGCGCGCGTTCTGGAATTCAAATATTATTCTTAGTATTTTATGAAATCGTTTGCGTTTTATTTCACAGATGGCTTGGTAGCTCAATTAGTTGAGGCGCATGTGTGATGGATGAGGAGTCCTGGGTTCGAATCGTCCTCATCCCCTTTTGTTTTCTTTTAATTTTTAACATATTTGCAAGATAAGACACAAAACGAATGCGACCTGTATTCCCTACACAAGCGCAGGCTTGTCCCAGCGGTTGGCTTGGTTGGCTTGAGGTTGTGAAAGCTCAGGGGCTGGGTTCGAATCCCAACCCAGGTAAGTTTTTTCCACTTTTTTTTTCTGGTTTTCTTATTTTATTTGTTTATATTATAATTAAATAAATTTAAAATAATAAAAAAAAATGTTTATGCTATTTTCTTTTTTCTATAATATTGTGTAATTTTGTATAATTAATTTATATTAGATAATTAATCCTAATTTATTTTTCTAAACATATAAACCCTAATATTTTCTAAAACCCTAAAAATATTTTTCTAAAACCTAATTATTTTTATAAACCCTAATTGTAAATATTAATTTATTTGTTTATTTAAATTTCATAATTTATGTTTATATTTTAATTAAGTGATAAATCCTAATGTTTTTCTTTAAATAATCAAACCCTAATTTTTTCTTTTACAAAAATCTAATTATATTATAACTTTTAATTTATTTATTTATAAACCTTAATTATGTACATATTTTTATAATTTGTTTATAATTATTATTTAATATAATTCTTGCATGTAAATAATTTTAGATTATGCTTAAAATAATTAAAAACTCTTAATTTAATCTTGTAAATATAATTTCTTTTTATAATATGTTTATTTAATTATAATTAACCATTATTTTTCATAATATGTATATATAATTTAAATCTTTATAATAATTAGTATATAATATGAATTGTTTAAAAATAATTATCCATTAAAAATTGCACTTTTAAATTTATTATTCATTATTATGTTAATTTCTTGATTTTATTCTTATTAATTTTTATTATTACTAACCCCATTTATTTATATATTATTTTTATTATTGTTACTAACCCAATTATTTATTATTATTATTTGCTTATTTAATTTATTTTAATTATTATTATTATGTAATTGTATCCCTTATGTAATATTTGTAGTAGTAATTTTTAATATTTAATTTTAAATGCTATGGTTAGTAAAATAGGGAGTGAAATATGTTTGTATTTAAAAATTGAAATTAGATCATTAACTTAAAGATAAATATCTGAATTGGTACACTCACACACGTAAGTCAATCCTGGATCGCCATCTCACTTCTTAAGGGTTACCTCTCAAGTTGCCTAAACAAAAGGTCAAGTAGGGTGTTGATGGGCTAAAGACGTGTCTAATTATGTGTCTAGCGGTATCTTAACTGCAAGTGCACAGCCTATCGAAGTAATATTTAAGATTATCGATCCACAGGGACTCTATGGTTACTTAGTGCTAGATAAACTTCTAGTTTAGCTAAGGTGAAGGGTTGTCACGATTTTTTGTTGTTTTTAAAATATTAAAGGCTGGAATTAAATTTAAGTTTTAATAAAATAATACTAAGGCGGTCGGTATGTAATTATACTAACTTAGGCGGGTCAATCTAACCTAGGCTTATAAAGGTGTTTACTTAATCTATTCGGTAGAGGTTACCAGTTTAAATACCCTCAACTCACACTCTCGTGGTCTTATCTCAGATCTTACCCCTAAAGCCCTATGCCTGCTCTCGCTAGCCCATAAGTGTTTAGAGATAATTTTTGGAAACTTAGTAATTCTAATTTATTTTAAAGCGCTCTCGCTGTGTTTAATTTAAATGCCTAACTTTAGCTATCTGGTTAAAATCTCACACTCTCGTGGTCTTGACCTAACCTAATACTCTTTCCTTACTCTCGTAATGAAAAGGTCGATTTTAATTAAAAAGTATCAGCCAGAATGTTAAGTTATTAATTATTTTTAGCCTATGGTTAATTTTTACCGATTAAGTTTGTTTTAACTACATACCGCCCTAAGGTAATTAGCTACTCATTTTTGTTGAACCAGACAGAGACAGAAAAACATTAAACAAAATATTCATGGCAGAAAAATAAATAAACAACATAAATATTAAAATTGCAATATAATAAAAAACCTGGTTAACAATACTATAGCAGACTCCTTCTTCCACAGACCGGAAAGCTTGGAGTAATTGGCGGAAATTGAAAATAAAGCAAATTCTGAAGGTTTAGAAACAAGTAAATGTATAACAATTTCCTGATGTTGGAAATTGTTATATGTTGGGTTTGGATACAATAAGGATGAAAAACTGAAAATAATGCTGAAATAAAAACAGGGTCGTAAAATAAATCGGCAGAGCTTCCGCAGGAAATTGATAGAAAAAATGCTCTGTCGTTTCTTCATAAAACTTGAACTATTTATAGAACAATTAATGGGCTTTGAAATTTGGACTTGTTGTATTGGGCCATGCTGAAGCAGTGGAGGAAATATAGGAACGTGGCTAAAAAATAGGCAAAATCTTCTTCACGTAACGTTTTGACGTGGTCTCAGTCAATAACCTACTTTTTACCTTGTCACGGTCGTGACAAGATCTTCACGCTCGTGTTCCTTGCATTTTGAGTGTCACGGTCGTGACAATGTGCTCACGGTCGTGATGGCTTCTTTTGGGGTGTCACGGTCGTGACAATGTGGTGACGACCGTGAGTGCAACAAATTATGCAGTTCTGCAGGCTTCTTCATTTCTTCATCTTTTTATGGTTGTTTTTGTTCCTTTTGCTCTTAATTCATGATTTAGCTCCATATATGATGTACCTGCAAAATGGTAAGAAAAACTCGAGGAATCGAGTGTTAAAACGATGATTATGCGATAAAACGTTAATGAAACTTAGCAATATAATCGATATGTTTTCTCGTTATCAAACTTCCCCAAACTTAAACCTTTGCTTGTCCTCAAGCAAATAGTCGGTTGAAAATCGGCGGACAAGTTTTTATCGACGCATACACATAACAAACCATACGAGGGATCGTTTTGTCGGATAATCCGGTACTTTGATAGAACACTACCGATACACTTATGACACAAGCAACAAGCTATGTCGTCGAATTCCCGTTAAACGAAACAATCGGTAATTTCTTTACGATTTCACCTAGAGTTTTTCGATCTTATTTCGCCCGGTTTCATTCTAGCGCAATCACATTAAGCCCTTTGCCTTAGCACGCACGTAGTGGAGTAGCCGGTTAGCGACTTTGATCCTTTTTAAGCACGGGGTCTGGTACACGAGTGCGGTAACCCTACATATATTATCCGATTTGGAGGTTGTGGGGGATCGAGCCGTAGCACGCCCTACCAAGTTCAGAACCAGTACCTCTGAACCAACCCGCAATGGACTCCTTCTCATATTTATCGTTTCTTATATGCGACCGTGTACTTTGGTGCAATTTCTTTTCATTTTGCATCGAGATATGAAGGATCATTATTGATTAGGCATCAAACGCTTATATTCATCGGCTCCCCACGTGGTTTGTGTTCAGACGGTGCTGACTGCTAGTATAAACTACTAGGGGTTACTTTTGAACTGAAACTAAAAGTGTACTCGTAATGATAATCGGAATGGAATCGCTTAAGTGGGAAGTCAAAGGTGTCAAGATTGTATTGGTCTTGTTTAATCGTTCTCAGCTTCCTAATTACGATTCCGTAGGTAGGTCGGGTAATGCGAATAATTAAAGATTTTTTTCTGGTATGGCTAAATAAACGGGGAAAGTTCGAAACTAAAGAAAATAGCACAAAAATTGCTCGTTTCATTAACTTGCGAAAAGAAATACAACAGAATGGGAAAATGCGAAAAGGGAAAAATGCGGAAATGAAAGGTACCTCTCCGACACTATATCAGACATTGTCCTCAATGTTGTGATATAATAGCGGTAAAAGTACAGTACAAACTATGAAAATGAAAAACAAACATAAGCAAAACTAAAACTAAGGCTGCTGAGGACCGCGGGCTCGGCTTCTGGTGCGGGAGCGTCTGGAAGGGGTCGCTTCAGGATCAGAACCGGTACCGGTGGCAGCAGTGATGTCAATGCGTAAGGCTTCTAGCTCGCTGAAAATTTCGTCGAGCTTCTCATTAGTAGATGTCTGGTTGCTTGCAATAGTGCTGAGTAAAGCATCATACTGCTCCTTCTGCCTTCGCTCTAGTGCGGCGTTCATCTGGTTCTGCTGATGAATCGCACGGAGGACATCCTCAAGAGTGAATTCTTGTGCAGGAGGTTGTCGGGTAGATGACTCTGGAATATCCTGGACAGGCTCATTTGCATCCATAGCGTCCTGCATCTCATCCGCTGGAGGATCTGCCTGATCATCATGAATAGGGGCGTGGTCGGCAGCATCTGGTAAAATAAAGAGCCAGTTGGCTCGGCTGGATGGGTCGATGCGGTCACGGGACGGCAGAATGATATGATGATAAATAGTGCCATGGACAACAGGGCTATACCTGCCATCCTCTCGCTGCGCAATCAGGTGAGCGGACCTGCAATAGCTCTTGGTGAGGAATTCTGCGGCTATGCCAGGCAAATCGTCGAGCAAGTCATTGAGCCCTAACTGAAAGGCGAGAGAGGAGACAATGCCGCCAATGAAAAATGGGGTGGAGCCTCTTTGCGCAATAGCCTGGATGTGAGAAAGCATGAACGGGGCAGCGTTGATCGGCTCGTCATTTAGAGCGCAGTGCAAGAACAGAAGCTCCTTGGAGTTGAGCTTATGGTTACTTTCTCGAGCAAATATGGTGTTGCAAATGACTCGGTGGAAATATCGGATTGCCGGGTTGTGGATGTGTGTAGCATTGAGGCTTTGGAAGGCTGAGGCACGGGTATTGGTTATGTCGTGCCATAAAGTGAAAGCGGTTTCACTAAAATTATCTGGCACACGGAGGTGAACTTCGTTCCCGTGAGCGAAGCCTAGCAACTCGGCTATCCTTGTTTGTGAAAGTTCAAACTCCCGGCCAAACAATCTGAATTTAGCAATGCCGGTAAGCTGACTCTGAGAACCGGAACCGGTGATGTAACAGAACGAGCTTAGGAACTCTAGTGTCAGCAACTCGAATGTGGGCTGAGGCTGACTGCATAGAACCCACAGATTAACCTTCTTAAGCAGGTTCTTGACACTGTTGAGCATTCCGAGCTCTCTCAAACATTCAGTGTCGATATAACGCGTAGGTTGCACACCGCGGTTCTGGAATCGGATAAATCTTTCTCTCTGGGTTTCTCCAGCATCACCTTCTCTAAATTGAATGGCATCCATTGCATGCAAGAGCTAGAGTGAGAGATGAAGAATTTTGTGATTTTTGTGAAAAAGTGATAAAATGAGAGAAATAATGATTCGGGTAAATATTGGAAGGTGAGAATGTGATAGGTGTGGTGATAATGGGGGGTTAATGAGTCTTAAGTTGGTAATGGGAGGTTACGGAAGTTATGGATAAAATGGGTGGTTTTTGGAAGTTATGGAGGAAGAAGAAGAAGAGGTTTCGAAAAGAAACAGTTCTGTTTCTCACGAATCCTATATTTAGGGTTGTCACGGTCGTGACAAGGAGGTGACGGTCGTGACACGCTAAATTAGCACGTCACGATCGTTAGGGGGGTGTGACGACCGTGAGAGCTTGTTTCGTTGAATAATTTCCAGAAAACACTATCTCTTATGCTTCACATACTTTATAATAATTTATTTTCTTCACTTCTCACTCAATATTACATTTAAACACCATATAATAATTTATTTCAACATATTACTTTGCTAACTTGCATGGCATGAGAGATTTTTTATATAATAGGAATAAATGCAAGCATAACAGTACATAGAATAAAATATATAAATTGATTAAAATGGAACAATTTTGGGAACTAGAAGTGCATTGCATATAGTAATTGAAAATGAAATTACATAAATGAAAATACAGTACGAAATTGTTTGCGAAAAATAAATCTAACTAGAAACGAAAACAATGATAGAAATAAACTAAATCACTTATAGCATTTTCAAAAGCGTTTCTTCAAATCTTCGATTGCGGAGTTCAAGTGATAGAATTGTTCGCAGGTTATGTTAGTCAAACCTATAATGTCCAATCGCATGCTCTTAATGTCTTCCTTAAATGAATTTATATCAGTTTGGTAAGCTTCAAGAGTGTTCATGATGTTCTGTAAGTTGTTAGCATAATCTCCTTGATTCACTTCAGGGGTTTCAATAACTTCGTCAGTGTGGTCGATGTCATGGTAACCAGGAGGTGTCTCAGGGTCAGTTTCGACATCGGTCATTATATCATCTTTTATCTTGTAAGACTGAGGTGTTTCAGGAGTGGATGGATAATCAGGTGGGGTTAACTCATAAAGCCAGTTATCCTTATTGTGAACACTTACTCTAGCATGGTTTGGCAATGTGAACAGGGTTACTACCTCATTCCGGATTAGGTACTCGAAAGGTGGATGTCCTAAATTCCTTATGATATGGCGATTAAAGCAGAAGTTAAGATTAATAGGACGGATGGTACCTAAACGGTTGCACCTGTGCAATTGGTACCTAAGTCCTAAGGCATCAGCAATCATGGTTACAAGACCTCCTACTAATATAGGTAATTCAGGTTCTTCTTGGATACGGGTGAAGGTTTGCATCATGAAAGGTACACCATTAACAAGCTGTCCATTAGTGAAACATGACATAATGAATATCTCATCTTTATAGACTCCAGTAATATTTTCTTCTTTTCCAAAGAAGGTGTGGGCAAGGATTTTATGGAAGTAACGGAGAGCAGGGTTATGGATCTCATCATTGTTCATGCTATTTGGTTCAGGGTGGTAGTTTCCGGTTAAAGTTCCCCAAAAGAAATCTAGCTCAATATCCATCAATTCTACCTGTGTGGTAGTAAAAGCAAAGGGTCCACTAGGGAATCCTAATAAGTCAGCTAGTTCTTTATGGTTAAAGTTATATTCTATTCCAAATAGGAGGAAACTGATAAATCCTTTCCTGAACCCAAAACCGCGCTCAGGTAGGTAAACTAAGGAGCTAAGGAACTCAAGGGTGAGCTCGCAGTAAGTCACAAACTTATGTTGGATCAATGCATTCTCCCATCCAAGTCGGTTAAACAAGTACAGGATGCTATCATGTATACCTAGGGTTTCCATAGTCTGATCATCCGGGTACAGGGTCAAATCCATTTGCCTCTGTGATAACTCTTCAAACTTCATTCTTTGGTTCCTACCTCTAAATTTGGTTTCCATATGGTTTATTGGTTGGTTAGCCATGGTTAGTGCAAATATGGAGGAAACAAATCAGGGGGAGAAGGAAAGTGGAAAAAGACTTTTAGAAATCTGTAAAAAGTGATTTAATATTAAAATAAGGAATTGAAATGCATAATTTAAAGGCAATACTAGTAATATGCAATAAAACTATAAAATGACAAAACAAATAAATAAATAGTAAGACGATAAATAACAAAAATAATAGAATGATAAAGAGAATAATTTAAATAATTAAATGAGTAAATGGGTTGCCTCCCACTAAGCGCTGTTTTTATCGTCAAAAGCCTGACGTAATGCTTAGGTTTAGATTAATCAGGGGAATTAGTGGACAACTCTAAAAGCCTTAGATTATTTGCATAATCTCTATTTTCAACTTTATGATAATGTTTTAAACGTTGTCCATTTACTATGAATGGTTCACTATTCCTACCCTTAATTTCTATTGCTCCACTCGGGAACACTTTAGTTATTTCAAAGGGTCCTGACCATCTAGATTTTAATTTTCCAGGAAAGAGCCTAAGTCTTGAATTAAAGAGGAGTACAACGTCTCCCACACTAAATTCTTTCCTAGATAGGCGTTTATCATGCCATCGCTTAGTTCTTTCTTTATATATCTTAGCGTTCTCATAAGCATCTAGCCTTAATTCTTCTAATTCGTTAAAGTCTAGTGTCGCTCCCGATAAATGGGACATGGTCCCAGATAAAGGTACAGACGCGAACGGTCGGCGAGAGGGGCAGTGAGAACACACAGCCGTGAACTCACTGGAGAATGAATAGAGTCGCCAGCTAGGCATTTTTATCCCGGAGGAAAGGCAATGCTGCATAAACCTAAAAAGAGATGGATAAGACGGTTGCGAACCAGAGAGACTGAGAAAGGGGATTGGTTACAACCTGGGAAGGTATTAGCACCCAGATTGTCCGCCGTACTCGACGGGATCCACGCTTAAAAGATTTGTGTTTTAAAGGGGTAGTGTCAGTGCAATTTGTGTATAAATGAGCTGGAAAGATGTACAGGTGTCAGTGTATAGTGTACAGGTGGTATGAAGTATGAAAGTGTCAGTGTAAGAACAGGAGTGAAATGCTCAAGATCATGAGGCTAAAAGAATGAGGATAGAAAGAGGGGGAATATACAGAGACTTTTGTTCGATAACTGTTAAGTTATGCCTACGTATCCTCTCGTGCAATGAGGAAGTCAGAACACCGTAGTTCGACCCAAAGAGACTGAAAGATGAATTGACTTGTGAACTGCTTACTTGCCCATGCTCAAGTGTATGACCTGTCTGGCTCAGGTGCAAACTGTCTTGCATTAGACGGAAGAAGCAAGTTCTCGTTTGTGAGTGAATGAGATGAGAAAAGAATCCCGAAGGAGACGATTATTGTTTGTTTTTTGAGTTTTCAGTCTTTTATTGCTTTTGAAAATTTGTCATAAGTTGATGAGCTTAAGTCTAAACCAATGGATTTAGTAAACTCATCACATCTTCCCTCTGATTAGGGGTAATGAGGATACCTTAAGTGTGAAGTCAGATTCTCACACTTAATCACCTTTAGTGTAGGGTTAAGATCATTAACCTACTTGTGATTATTTAGATGTTTTTGTTGTTTTTGTTTAGTGTTAAGTAATGAGGTTAAGCCATAATCAGGGATTTAACAGACTCATTACACCATCCTAATAGAAGGATAATAGATGAGAATGTTTAAGCTGAGGAAAGCTCCTCAGCTTAATCCATGATTAGGGATTAAACTCATGACAAAACAAGCCTTTGATTAAGTGGATTTTATTTAATGATATGATGATGAAGTGAGTTTTAGGGTTTGTAAGAAAACTTGAGGGGGACTTGTCCATTAACACTAGGGTTAGTCCTTCTTAACCAATTAAGGAAGAATTAGAACCCTAATGCAAGGCCCAAGTTACAAGCTTGATGTCTTGATACTTATTAAGTGAATTGATTAAAGGAGTTAAACACATTAAGGATTTAACACTTAGGATTAAAGTTATACACTCCATCCTAAGAGAAGGATGCATGCATAAGCTTAATCACAAAGCCTTGAGGCCTTTAGGGTTTAGTCCCCGATTATGAGATGAGAAGAGAAGACTCAAAAGAGACACAAAGGTAAAACTAAGAGGGGAGACTAATCAAAACCCTAATCATTGTCATACATGGTTGTTCCTAAGGTTTGTGAGGTTTTCAAGAGAAGCCTTCAATGGAACCACCATGAAGCAGATGAAAGGATCAGGAGAAGCAAAGCAACTTGCTTCATTCAAGAAGTCAAGTCACTTGAAGAAAGAAAGTGGGAGGAAGAAGAATGAGCAAGCTCAATCCCAAACACATATAAAAATGCAGCAATGGATGCAAGAGAGATGAAAAGAAAAGTTATGAGAAGTGAAGGCAAATTCACTTCTCAAAGTCACTTACCACCTGAAAGGTTAGAAAAGAAAATGCAATGCAATGCAAATGAGATGAAATGGCATGATAAAAAAAACCAAACCAGAAGCACATGCATGATGTTAATGATGTTATGGGATGCTACAAACCAGAAACAACACATGTGGATGATCATACAAGCTTATGGATGCAAGTGAAGCAAGCTAGGGACCATGAACATACATGAAAAGTTATGAAGTGCACATGGCATACAACATGGCAAATACATGATGCAATGATCAAACATGCTTTCAATATGTCTTATGATGTCAAATGAATCAAATGGATGCTTGAAATGTCATGTCAAGTCATGCTATGCAAGGAAATGCAAGATGGATGCATATGAGAGCCCAAATTAGGGTTTATGATCAATGCAACAAACAAAAATCAAAATCAGAAGCAAACAACATTATAAAAAAATTGAAAATACAACACAAAGGACCCCTAATCCTATACTAAACCAATACCCAAAGGAGAGGTCTCAACTCTTAACCAATTGCAAGTTATGATTTTTACAAGTTTTCTAGGGTTTTAGGGTTTCCAAACAAAAGAAATGTCAAACAAATTGAAAATGAAAGATCAAATCATGGCCATTTAATCTCACAAACTTCATGCTAAACACAATGCAATGCAAAAAGAATCAAAGTCCAACTCTTCATGGATAGGCAGAAGTGATTTTTTGAACTTTGGATCAAAATAATGCACAAAAATGATTTTAATTCAATGAGAAATTCTTAAAATGCATCAAGATCAAAAAATAAATTTGGTTTGAAGGTTGGACAATCTTTCTAAATGTCTTAGAACATTTCATGAATTTTTTGGTGATTTTTAAATACCTAAAAGTATTTTTAATAAATTAATTTTCATTAATCAATTAAAAATAAACTTTTAAATATTTTAAAATACTTTTTAAATGCTAAAAATGAAAATAAAAATATTTTTGTGTCATAAAAATTAATGAAACTCTTGAGAAAAAGTTTCATAATTTTTAAACAATTTTTACTATTTTAAATAAATTATGTAAAACAAATGAAATAAATGAAAATAAAAATGAATTTAAACTGAATTAATGAGAAGTCAGCAGATCCTAGGGACCAGATTCAAACTAAAACGCGCGCGTGTTGACTTGGCGCCAGATCTCACGGCCCTCATTCAAACTCAGCTAATCAATGCTTATGCCCTAATTACGCCGTTAAACACTTTCAGATGACCGGAACAGTGTTCCGGTCATCTTCTCCGTTCACCCCAAACCTCAAACTCACTCCATACGTTACGAAAATGAAATCTAATTGAACAGAAACGTTTCCCACTCACTCACGAATCATAACCCTCAATCAAAACAAATTTATTTTTCCTGGAATGGCTGAATCGAAGCAAACAAGAACTAGGGCAAAAAAGTTTCAGAGACTAATTAAACTCTCATCTCTCCACCATTTTTAAAACTAAAGATATCAGAGCAATCAGTGAAGCATATAGAACAACTTTAGAACTTAAAAAATGATTTCTGGGAAAAAAGTTCTTGAGCTACCTGAGTTTCGAAGCTTTCACTCTGGTAACTTTCAGACCTCCCCTCCTTGTGAAATCCACTCCTTATGACCCCTTGATGATGCTTGAATGCTTGGAAGAAATTTATGCTGGCTAGTTGAAGAGTTTGAACAGCTTCTGCTCAAGCTCAGTTGAAAATGGTGATGGTGATTCAAGCTGTTTCAGGCCAGTGTGAGTGGTTCTTTGTGATCAGGGTGATGTTTTGAGAAGGTTTGTGGAGTTTGTTTGAGTGTGTATGGCCTGTGGAAGATGTTTCGAAGGGAACTGCAGGTTGGGGTGAAAATGGAGAAACAATGTTCTTGCTGGATTCAGGCTTGGTTCTTTGTTGGTTTGGGCTCAATGAAGTATGGTGAGATGATTAGTGAAACTTGTTTGAATGTTTGTGAGCTGGGCAGAGAGATTCGAAGAGAAATGCAAATGGGGTGAGTTTTATGTATGCTGTCCTAGGGCTTGCTTCAGGCTGGCTTGATGATATGTTTTTCTTGCAAATGGGAAGTATAAACAATTCCAATAGGTCAGATGATGTGACCTGGCCTGCTGTGATTGGGATGTTCACTTTTGCAAAAAGTCCACTTTGTTGTAAGAGAGGCATGGGCTAAGCTCTAGCTTGGTACAAGAGCATGGGCTGGCGCAGCATGGTGTGGTGAGAAGCTATGGCTGGTTCAAAGGCCAATGCAGCAAGTTGGTGAAGTGTGATAATGAGTTTTGCAAGTTGGTTCCTTTTGGTTCACATGAAATTTTCTCATTCCACAAGCCATGAAACATGAGAAAATCTTGGTTCAATATGAACTTTGTGACTTACATGATGCTTGCATATTAGTTTGATGTCAATTAGAAGTCACAAGAATGCTTGACACATGAAATTGCAAGTTTTCCAATTGGTGCATGACTTGAAAATTAGTGATTTTTGCCAACTTTGTCACACCATAACTTTTGATCCAAAATGAATTAGATCATGTTCTTGTACTTTTTGAAAAGGGAAAAATGTATTCTACAACTTTCATGACCAAAGTTTTTCCATTTGAATCATTTTTGGATCAAAAAGCAAGGCTTGAAAAATGACCTAACTTGACAAATTCCTTAAAAGTCAACTATGCCCTAAAAAGTCAACTTTGCAAAAACTTCAAATTCTTGATTTTTGTGAACTTCAACCCTCTTCCATGATCAAATAAAGATCATATACACTCAAAATGATGAAGATCACCCCTTGGTTGGGTCATTGGGGGCCTCAGATGCCCTGATTTTGCACTGACTTGTCTGAAAAGTCAACTCTTAATCAGATGACTTCCCCATGGAATTTCTTCATGAAAATTGATATGCATACTCCCTATACCATATAGAGACCAATAGAAACAAGAATGACCAAAAAAATTGGAGTTATGGCCTCTGAAACCAAAACCCTAATTTTAGGTCAACTGTGCAGTCAAACCTGGCTCTGCATCCATACCAATCCCAGTTCTTGTGATCCTTTTGCATTTTTGACTTTGAAAGGATGTAATATGATGCTTGAACACACATGGACCCCCTTGAAGTGATTGATGGCCTTTGGAGTGGCTCAGGAGGCTCTTGGATTGCTCAGATCACAAACCCTAGGTGCAGATGGCTTAGAACCAATGCAGTGGATCAAAAATATGATATGAGGTGATATGATTGTGTTTATGCATATGAAATGATCACAAGCCATGGTGTGAGTGGGTGAGGGCAAATTTGGGGTGTTTACAGCTGCCCCTATTCAAACATGAGTTAGCTGTGCAGGTTGTAAGTGACGACTTATCGGGCAAACAAGATAACTTGTGGTTGAATACCAAAGACAGTCCAAAATTTGCACTCACAGAATGAAGAAGAAAAGGGATATAGATTGTAAAAGGAAAATAAAGTATATTGTAAAGTGTGGGCGACGGAGGACGACCGTCGAGCAGAGGACGACTGCTGGGTGAAGAGCGATGACGGGGACGGCCGACATGCTGGGAAAAGTGTGTGAAGTAAGGCAATGACGGGGACGGCCGACATGCTGGGGATAAAAGGTAAAGCCAAGACGGGGATGGCCGACTAGCTGGAAAAATAAGAAATCATGATGGGGACGGCCATCAAGATAAAGCTGTAAAATTCTCTGGGGATTAATGAAACATGACGGGGACGGCCATCAAGTTCATAAAGCAAAGTAACCGACGATGGGGACGGCCATCGGGCTGAAAGAAAAGGAAAAGGGACCACGACGGGGACGGCCATCGGGTTAAAGAATAAATGAAATAAACAGATGATGGGGTACGGCCATCAAAGATGAAGGACGATCATCTAGCAGGGGACGGCTGCTCTGTTGGGAAATAAAAGAATTATGATGGGGACGACCATCGAAGGTGGAGGACGACCACCTGGCAGGGTACGGCTGCCGAAAATATCAACGATGGGGACGGCCATCGGATGAGCATGATGGAGGACGACCATCAAGAGGTGGAGGACGACCACCTAGCAGGGGACGGCTGCTCTCGGGGTTTATCATGACATAGGACGAATGCCAGATAACCAAAATCAACAATGGGGACGGCCATTGGATACAATTGATGAAGGACGATCATCAAAGGGGTGGAGGACGACCACCTAGCAGGGGACGGCTGCTGAAAATACCAACGATGGGGACGGCCATCGGATGAGCATGATGGAGGACGACCATCAAGAGGTGGAGGACGACCACCTAGCAGGGTACGGCTGCTCTCAAGGTTTATCATAACACAGGACGAGTGCCAGATAAAAAGGAAAATTTGTTTACTTGGCGATCTACTAGGGATATAGTAAACACGGTCGAGCGTTTACATCCAAGAAACAAAAGGTATAAGTGTTTGGTACTTGTGTATAGATTAAAGATGCGGACGAGCATCCTTAAGACTATGATACGGACGAGTATCGGATAGAAACAAATACTGACGCGTGTTCAAAGATGATGATACGGACGAGCATCAACTGGTTAACAGAGAACACGGAAGAGTGTTGAATCTGAGAGGATTCTTCTGGGGAATGATAGACACAGGCGAGTATCTATATTCAAGAAGACAGAAGTGTTTGACACAGTGTATGGATTAAAGATGCGGACGAGCATCCTTAAGACTATGATACGGACGGGTATCATGTAAAAACAAACGCTGGACGCATGTTCAGAGATGATGGTACGGACGAGTACCAACGAGTTAACAAAGAACAAGGACTAGTGCCGAATCTGAGGGGATATATAAGTGGTATATACAGGATACGAACGAGTATCTGTATAAGAGTGATTGGTATATAGATGAGTATTTAACTGCTGGGGAGAGTGACACGGACGAATGTCAAAAGGAAAAGAGTGTAATATGAACAAGTATATGGGTTGTAAAAGTGTAGGCGACTGCGCTGGGGATACGACACGGACGGGTGCCAAGAAAGTGTATATAGGTATATGTGAGTGCAAAGAGGATGTCTTTGGATTTCTGCTGGGGATATGACATGGACGGGTGTCAAGGAGTATCTGTAGTGCGGGTGATCTTGTTTGTAAAGAGCGTTCAGGTGACTTTACTGGGGAAAGATGGCACGGACGGGTGTCAAAATGAGTATATACTGGGGTTTGAGGCAGTTGCTTTTGCTAGGGACTCTGGTGGGGATTTTCCTGTACGTTGATGAACTGTCATTATTCGCAAGTGTTGGCTCAAAACATGGCTTATGATTATGCTATGTGTTTGATTTTTGCCGTAATGCTCCGCGTTAAAGCGGAATGCTACGCTTTATGGGTGAACATGATGCGAATGCCATGATTATTCAAAGCTACTAAACCGGGATTCAAATCCCGTTGCTGCGAAGATCTCTGGCCGATCTGCTTGAAATGGACATCCCAGCTGGGGATGAGGTCATTAGTAGGTCTGATGATATGACATCTGCTTGGGGATTCGGGCCATTGATAGGCCTATCCTTTATAAATGAGAGACCCAGCTGGGGTTTGTAGAAGCTTTCTTCACTCTGTTGTGATCTTCTATGCGCTGCTTTTCTGGATAAAGGCTGAAGCTCTGTGGGGATGTGGTTCCCTGACTTTTGTGCTCGGCTGAGGGCGAGATGGCAACTCGGCTGGGGAGGAAGAGAGATTATTGAGAGACCTCCCTAGGGATTCTGCTGAAGAGGATCCTTGACTCAGCCGGGGATATAGGTGCCTTTTGTGATGCCTGGCAACTCTGATGGGGATAAGCAACAAGTGGCAACTCAGCTGGGGGAAGTCACGGGAGACAACTCAGCTGGGGAGAGAGCACTTTGGGTGCTAGAATTGAGTGTGGATTTGCCAGCTTGCTGGGATAGAGTTTTCATGCCCCGAGTTGCGTTCTGGATACCTGCAATCCTGAAAAAGATAGAGAAACGCACAAGATAATCCCGAGGTATCCTTTACTGGATTCCGTCATAGGAGTTTAGATACTTCTGAGAGTAAGTATATTTCCTGCAGACATGTTTTTATTTGAAGATAAGCATCTGTATTCTTATGCAATCAGTTTTTTTCTTTTAAGACATCAGACATTTTTTGCAAATAAAATGTACAAAACGAGACATGACTGAAAATCTGATTTTATTAATTCATATGCCCTGAATTGGCGAGATACAGTCAACGGAACATATCCCCTGAAATGAGGAGATTGTTACAAATTGAGAAACAAAATGTTGGCAGTGTTGATGACGCTTTGAGGAGCTTCCTCTTCACTATGACCCGTATGACTTTTGACGTCCTTCTCATCTTGCTTTTTGAAGAATGTTGATTCTGATTGAAGCTTGATCTTTTTCGAATCTTACCAAGTTGTAGATGATACAGACGAATTCAGTGCAGTTGTTCGCTTATTCCCTTATTTTGCATGGATCGCCCTTTCGGGTTTTCAATCCATCGGGATACCCATTTTTGCCTGAGCTGTCCAATGCGGCTTTTCAACTCAGCGGGTGTACATTTTTATTTATTTTCCCTTATTTTTGCCCGAGTCTTTTGTTCTGTTTTTGACTCGCCGGGATGCCCTATTTTGCCTGGACTTACATTCTGTTTTCATGTCCAGCGGGTCATTTTATACGAAGTATTTTTTAACTGCATCTGAATTCACAGGGGACGGGAAGTCCTCACCATCCATGGTGCTGAGCATCAGTGCTCCACCAGAAAAAACTTTCTTTACCACGAATGGTCCTTCATAGTTTGGAGTCCATTTGCCCCTGTGGTCTGTATGAGGAGGGAGGATTCTCTTCAACACAAGATCCCCTACTTGGTACTCTCGGTGCCTGACTTTCTGATCGAAGGCTTTCTTCATTCTTTTCTGATACAACTGCCCATGACAGATTGCAGCCAATCTTTTCTCTTCAATCAAACTCAGTTGTTCGTATCGGGACCGAACCCATTCTGCTTCACCTAGTTTAACATCCATCAGTACTCGCAAGGAGGGTAATTCCACTTCAACAGGTAAGACTGCCTCCATACCATACACAAGTTGATACGGTGTTGCCCCAGTGGATGTCCTGATTGACGTGCGGTACCCATGCAAGGCAAACGGTAGCATTTCATGCCAGTCTTTGTAAGTGACTACCATCTTCTGCACAATCTTCTTGATATTCTTGTTTGCTGCCTCAACAGCGCCATTCATCTTTGGCCTGTAAGGAGAAGAATTGTGATGTTGAATCTTGAAGTCCCGGCACAGCTCTGCCATCATTTGGTTGTTTAAGTTGGAACCATTATCAGTAATGATTCGCTCAGGAACTCCGTATCGACAGATGATGTCTCTCTTCAGAAATCTGGCTACCACTTGTCTTGTAACATTTGCATATGAGGCTGCTTCAACCCACTTGGTGAAATAGTCAATGGCGACCAGGATGAATCTATGGCCATTTGAAGCAGTCGGTTCAATCTTGCCGATCATGTCAATGCCCCACATAGCAAAGGGCCAGGGTGAAGACATGATGTTCAAAGGATTGGGCGGCACATGCACCTTATCTGCATAAATTTGGCATTTGTGGCACTTCCTGGCATAGGCACAACAGTCTGCATCCATCGTGATCCAGTAATAACCTGATCTTAACAATTTCTTAGCCATGGCATGCCCTCCCGCATGGGTACCAAAGGATCCTTCGTGCACTTCATGCATCAACAAGTCTGCTTCTGTCTTATCAACACATCCGAGGAGTACCATATCAAAGTTCCTTTTGTATAGAGAACCATCAGTGTTCAGAAAGAAACTACCAGCAAGCCTTCTCAAAGTCTTCTTATCATTGGAAGATGCCCCAGGTGGGTATGTTTGATCTTCCAAGAAGCATTTAATGTCGTGGAACCAAGGCTTATCATCTTTAACAACATCTGCTGCGAACACGTATGCTGGTCTGTCAAGTCTGGACACTGAAATCTGAGGTACAAAGTTGGCAGCTTGAACTTTGATCATGGATGAAATGGTAGCAAGAGCATCTGCAAACTGATTCTCATCCCGAGGGATATACTCAAGTTTGACTGTTGTAAAGAAAGTCAATAACCTCCTTGTATAATCCCTGTAAGGTATCAGATGGTCCTGGTGGGTGTACCATTTTCCGTTGGTTTGATTGATTACCAGAGCTGAATCTCCGAATACGGTCAATGTCTTGATCCTGAGGTCAATGGCTTCCTCAAGACCCATAATACAAGCTTCGTATTCAGCTTCGTTGTTAGTGCAGTTAAAGGTGAGTTTTGCCGAGAAAGGCATGTGAACTCCTTTGGGTGTAATGAGTACTGCACCAACACCACGACCATTCATATTAACAGCCCCATCAAACATCATAGTCCATTCTTCTTCCGGGTCAGGCCCTTCAGTGTGAACAGGCTCTTCATGATCTTTTGATTTTATGAACATGATGTCTTCATCGGGGAAGTCAAATCTCATAGGCTGGTAATCATCGATAGGTTGCTCAGCAAGGTATTCAGACAATACACTGCCCTTGATGGCTTTCTGAGATGTGTACTGGATGTCATATTCAGTAAGGATCATTTGCCATCTTGCAACCCGTCCGGTAAGAGCTGGCTTCTCGAAAATGTACTTGTCTGGGTCCATTTTTGAGATCAATAAGGTAGTGTGGGTTAACATATACTGTCTCAGTCGGCGAGCAGCCCACGCTAAAGCACAACAAGTTTTCTCGAGCAGTGAATAACGTTGTTCACAGTCGGTAAACTTTTTGCTTAGGTAGTATATTGCATACTCTTTTCGACCAGACTCGTCATGTTGGCCCAACACACACCCCATTGACTCTTCTAATACTGTCAAGTACATTATCAGCGGTCTTCCTTCAACTGGAGGCATAAGGATTGGAGGTTCTTGTAAGTACTCCTTGATCTTGTCAAAAGCCCTTTGACAGTCTCCATTCCACCTGACCGTCTGTTCTTTTCTTAACAGCTTGAACAAGGGTTCACAGGTTGCTGTAAGGTGAGATATGAACCATGAAATGTAGTTCAATCGACCTAAGAACCCTCGAACTTCTTTCTCAGTTTTCGGTGCAGGCATCTCTTGGATGGCTTTGACTTTGTCAGGGTCAACTTCAATCCCTTTCTCACTTACAATAAATCCCAGCAGCTTACCAGATCTCACCCCGAATGTGCATTTGTTGGGGTTCAATTTCAGTTGGTACTTCCTCAGACGCTTGAATAACTTCAGTAGATTCACCAGGTGATCTTCCTCTGTAAGGGACTTGGCAATCATGTCATCCACATAACACTCTATTTCTTTATGGATCATATCGTGGAATAATGTTACCATATCCCGTTGATATGTTGCACCGGCATTCTTGAGCCCAAATGGCATTACCTTGTAGCAGAACGTGCCCCAGGGTGTGATGAAGGTTGTCTTCTCCATGTCTTCAGGTGACATCTTAATCTGGTTGTATCCTGAAAACCCGTCCATGAAGGAGAATACCGAGAACTGAGCCGTGTTATCCACCAATACATCAATGTGAGGTAATGGGAAATCGTCTTTCGGGCTGGCTCTGTTCAGATCCCGGTAGTCAACACACATTCTTACTTTGCCGTCTTTCTTAGGTACAGGTACTATGTTAGCAACCCACGGTGGGTAACTAGTTACAGCAAGGAACCCGGCGTCCCATTGCTTTTGTACCTCTTCCTTGATCTTCATTGCCATGTCTGGACGAGTACGGCGCATCTTTTGTTTGACCGGCGGGCATTCTTCTCTCAAAGGCAGCTTGTGCACAACAATATCGGTATCCAACCCTGGCATATCTTGATAAGACCAAGCAAACACGTCCACATACTCTTGAAGCAGGTCAATCAGTTGTTTCTTCACTGAGTCTTGCAGGCAGGCCCCGATTTTAACTTCTTTCACGTCTTCATCTGTACCAAGATTAATCACTTCAACCTCCTCCTGGTGAGGAGTAATAACCTTTTCCTCTTGTCTTAACAACCTGGCTAGCTCTTCAGGAAGCTCATATTCTTCATCAACCCCTTCATCAGCTTGATTGATTGGATTGTCAAAGTCATACGAAGTCACAGCCGTGTTGTTGTCGGTGCTGTCTGGAAGGCACACTCTGCAAGGGTTCAGTTTGTTCATTTTAGTGATTTGATTTTAATCTTGTTTTAGAAAAGTGAAATAAAGTTGTCATTTTGAAAACGCTGCCATTTATTTTTTTGTACAAAAAGAAAAATGGAACAACAGCGAGCGGAAAAGAAAAGACTCATTTGCAAAAAGATGTCTGATATTTCATTGATTAATCTTGTTTGCACAAAAAGTACAAATGGCCCGATTACAAAATGAGTCTTGTCATCTTGGGCAAGATGCAAGACTTTGATGCATGCTATAAAAATACAGGAAATAATAATTACTCTGCATGAGTAACTCTTATAATTTCCTGGGAAGACCAGTTTGAGATACTGCTCCCCGGGATCTTTGGACGAATCCAACTTTCCAGGTTGCGTTCTTCTTCCAGCTCGTCTTCCAAACAGTTGACAGCATCAGGGGTGAGCATCCCCCCACTCACAAAGTTGGGCTCCTTTGCAGCCTCTACTTGATCTTGTTGAGTTGGTTTGTAACCCAACCCAAATCTGTCCTCTTTCTTCTCCACCGATAACAGTTTGCCCCAGCCTTGGGCGTTTCCCCCCTCAACAACCTTCCGGGCTTATTGGTATGATGATATTGAAGTACCAGGCACAGCAGATGTTTCATTGACATTCAAAGCTTCAAAACCCTGGCTCATTGTTTCATGGATCTCCCCATCCATCTCAATATACTTATAGGTAGCCAGGTGGCTGGCAAAAATATCCTCTTCTCCACAGATTGTAACGATTTGACCCTCCCACTCATATTTTAACTTCTGGTGAAGGGTAGAGGTCACAGCGCCAGCGGCGTGAATCCATGGCCTACCCAATAGACAGCTGTAGGCAGGCTGTATATCCATCACGTAGAAGGTCGTTTTGAAGGTCTGCGGGCCAATCGTTATGGGCAACTCGATCTCTCCCAGAACCGATCTCTTTGAGCCATCAAAGGCTCTTACCACCAGGTTGCTGGGTCTCAACGCCAATCCGTCATATTCTAGCTTCACCAGGGCCTTTTTAGGTAAGACATTGAGGGATGACCCCGTGTCTACCAGCACATGGGAAAGGACAGCACCTTTACATTCCATGGTTATGTGCAAGGCCTTGTTATGGTTGCGACCTTCCGTGGTCAAATCAGTGTTGGTGAACCCTAGTCCGTGACTAGCATTAACATTTCCAACTACGGCTTCCAGCTGATTGACAGTGATCTCTTCAGGCACGTAAGCTGCGTGCAAGACTTTGAGTAGTGCGTTCCGATGGGCCTCGGAACACATAAGCAATGATAGGATTGAGATCTTGGAAGGCGTCTGATGAAGCTGATCCACTATTTTATAATCACTCTTCTTGATGATTCGCATGAACTCATCAACCTCTTGATCGAAGGGTGTTTTCAAAGCTTCTTTGACAGTCTGTTCTTCCTGCACCAAGCTTTTTCCTTTTGCTTTAGCAGCAACTTCTGCTTCGGCAGTGGGTCTCTGAATTTGTGGAGCGAAAAGACGTCCGCTTCGAGTGAAGCCTCCGCCTCCTCCCACATTGTCAATTTGTGGTGCAGGGGTTGATGATTCAAAAGTGATTCTTTGTCCTTCACAGTACAGGTCAGAGCCGTAATGCCAGGGGATGGCATTACTGCTTTCATAAGGCACTGGTCCAGGCACCGTGATAGTGACTGGACTGACTGCAGCTGCGGAAGGAATTGTGATAGTCTGTGGATCGTAATAAATCGTGACTGGTGCTCTGATGGGAGCAGTACCTTTTGAGTTGTAGGCAGAGTTGTTTTCAGGATCATAAAATATTGTAACGGTTGAGACATCTTCAGAGTTTGTTGCTGGTGTTGTAGGAGAATTTGGTGGAAGGATGGGTGTTGTTGTTGTAGGAGTTTCAAAATGAAGTGGTGCTGGAGTTGTAGAAGAAAAATTTGTTGATACCTGATCAGTTGAGATAATAGACGAAGTACTTGTTGATGAAGCCGAAGAATTGTCAGGAACAATGGTTGTTGCAGTTGTAGGAGGTTCTGGAGTTGTTGCTGATGAGATTGCTGGATTTGTTGGAAATGATGTGGTGATCTGAAGTTGGCCACTCTGAATGAGACCATCTATGCCATTCCTCAGGTTATCGCACCCATTTACTGAGATATTGCAGTAAGCACACCCCAACTCACACCCTGGGAACATTTGACATTCGAGGAGCTGAGCCTTAATTTCCACCAACGGTGTCCGGATTTGACCCACACTGGTTATTAAATAAGACGGCTTGTCTTCTTCAATAGCGTTAATTCTGGGACCCCCGTGGTTTGGCATAGGATTTTTGTTGACATTAGGTGGTGGTGCGAAATTCAGAGCTTTCGAGTCTACCAGGTCTTGTACCTTCATGTGCAAGGCTCTGCACTTTTCTGTACTGTGGCCAGGTGCATTTGAATGAAAAGCACATCTGGCGTTGGAGTCATAATTCCTGGGTAGACTGTTGGGATCTGGAGGTGCCAATGTCCTTAGCTCAACCAGGTTGAGTTTCAGGAGTTGTGGCAGCAATGTAGCATATGGCATGGGGATCGGATCGATCACCCTATTAGCTTGAGATGGCCTCTGTTGGAATGGCCTTTGCTGATTATTGTTGTTGGTGTTGTTGTTGTTGTAGTTTCTCGGAGGATACTGAGCTTGTTGATGGTACTGAGGTTGCTGCTGATAGTTTTGTTGCGGAGGTTGATAAGCTGGTTGAGGATGAGCTAGAGCGGGAATGGTGACTGCTGCCACTGATCTGTGAACATATTGGGGCCTGCCCCTGTTGGTGTGGATGGCATTGGTCTCACCAGTTCTTCTTGGGCCTGCAAAAGGCTTTCTTGTACTACTGGACGAGCTTGCACCGTTGTCTGAGATCTTGCCCATTTTTAACAAGCTTTCAATTCTCTCCCCGGCTATGACAACATCTGCAAAGCTAGTGGAAGAGAAAGCAGCCAGCCTGTCAATATATGTTCCCTGGAGGGTGTTCATAAACATGTCTGCCATCTCCCTCCCAGACATAGGTGGCTGAACAGCAGCAGCCAGTTGCCTCCATCTCTGGGCATATTCTCGGAAACTTTCCCTTGACGACTGTGACATTCCCATTAGGAGGGTCCTGTTGGGTGCCATATCTAAGTTGTACTGATACTGTCTGATGAAGGCCTCTGCCAGGTCCTTCCAGCATCTGATAGTTGCCCTTGTCAAGTGAGAGTACCATTCTCTTGACGCTCCAGTCAAGCTGTCTTCGAAATAGAACATCCAGAGCTTCTCATCCATAGTATAGGCCTTCAGCCTTCCCAGAAATGATTGTAAATGAGTCTGGGGGCATGAAGTCCCGTTGTATTTTTCAAAACAAGGAGGCTTAAACTTATGGGGGATCCTGACCCCGTCTACCAAGCCCATGTCCATGACATCGAAACCCAAAGAGTTTTGAGACTCTAAGGACCTCAATTTCTCAGCTATCTCATCCAGCCTTCTATCATAAGATTCTTCCCCAGCACCCATTACTGTGAACTGGTCCTCTTGGGGGTCTTCTTGAAGTACCCTGGCTGCAGTGGCAGTCCCTTGAACATTTGCAGGGATGTTGACTTCAGGATGGAGGTGGGGTCCAAATACAGGGGGATTGACATGAGGTTGGACCCTTTCGTTATTGCTTGTGCCAGCAGTTCCTATATGTGGATCTTCTTGATTTTGCCTTTCCACCATGGCCCTCAATCTTTCTTGGCTCTGAGCCATGTTGTTCATTACTTCCATAAACTGCGTCATTTGATTCCTCATTTCTAGCCTTTCATTGGCCATTTGATTTCTGACCTCAGTAAGGTCCTGCTGCATCTGATCCATCTGAATGCCCGGAAGGTTGTTACGGGTCGGATAACGGTGCGGACGGTTGAGGGGAAATACCCGGCGCCGAGCAATAGTTCCTGAACATCACAACAGAGTTAGTGGCAGTAAAACAAAAACCTACAAAACAAACAAAAGGGTTAGCATGCAATGCAGTATGCCTATTTGTTTTCAAGGTATCCGGTTTGGCATTCAGTTTTGACCCTTCCAGACCCTTGAAGATGCTGTTGATGTTGCTTTTGAAGTGAAACTTGGATGGAACAAACTAATACATATATTATAGAAAGCAACATGGTACATAGTCTGTTTACAAATATAAGCCCTCGGAGGGGTCAAAATACATTACAAGAAAAATGAAAAATACACGGAATGAAAGCAACAACAAGCAAATGGTCAAACACCAAGCCCAAACTCATCCTCACGAACTTCCTTGAGAAGTGCTTCGGTCACAGGATCAGCCGGACGCTCCGTGAGATTCCTGATGAGGAGATTCCGGGTCGTAACAGCTGCTGTTAGTTTCTTGTGCTGGCTTTGGTCCTTTGACCTCTTCACTCCAGCCTTGATCTTCAGCTCTGATATCTCCCTCTGGGCTGCTGCTAGGGCTTCCTGCTGCACTTTGGCACTAGCTTCCAGTTGCTCCATCTTGTCTTGAACTCTCTTGTCCTCTAGAGTACGAGCCTCGGTGATCCTGACCCACCGGGCCTGACTCTCCTTTAGATACAAGTCTGTCCTTGCTCTCTGGAACTGGGCTTCTTTGCAAGCATTCTTCAGAATTTGTTCTCCAGCTTTAGACTTTTTGATATAATCCCCAGACTTCTCAATCTTAGTCAGATGCTCCACTCTCAACTTCTCCAACCTCTCAATCTCCATCCTACCATCACTCCTCTCCCGGAGGGTCTTCTGCAAAGCCTGAGTTAACTTCTCATTTCTTTCCTTCAAGCTCTCAAACTCCTCCAGACTGATAGTGGCAGGGGGTGGTGCTGAAGATGATTCAGGCATATCTTCTATGGTAAAGGGCATCCCAGAGAATTGAGCCCTGGCACGAGACCATTCATAATATTGTGCTGATGCCACATTGCTGCACTTCCCCAGAATGGTTATTCCCTTGGTTTGAACATTATCCCAGGCCCAAGCAGCCTGCCTAACAATAGCCAGATTAGTCTTGTTCTCACAATAAAGAGTCTCAACCAAGTCCTGTGCCTTAGGAGTGTGGACCAACGCATAGCCCAGTTGCCTTTTGAACAACAGAGGATTGTAATTGATACTACCCTTAACTCCTATTAGGGGCACATTGGGAAAATGCCCACAGCTGGTGATGATATCCCTGCCTTTGGTGCTTTGGGTGCACCATCTGATATCGGCCGAAGTTAGAGCAGTGAGTCTCTTAGCCCAGTTTCTCTGCTGATGAGGGTTCAAAAATGCATCTGTCCTGGGTAGATGCCTGAGAAGCCAAGTGTGGAACAATGGAGCACAACACCTCACTAATCTTCCCCTCTGCTTTTCATTCCTCTGATGCACTGAGTAATAGAGATCTCCCAATAAAGTGGGCACTGGGTTCTTCAAGATGAAAAGATGGATTGCATTCTTGCTAATGAATCGAGGCTCATCTGCAAACAACACAATTCCATATATACTCAAGGCCAACAAAGCACAAGAAATCCAGATGGAAGCCAGGGATTCCAGCTTTAGAAGTCATATGCTGTTCAATCAGGACAGGTTCCAGATGCAAAGCCTTTGCTACTTCTCCATTACCAGGAAAAACCATCTCAGGGTTGAAAGGGATTCCACCCCTGATAGGCATACCAACTAATGATGAGTATTCTTCTAATAGAGGGCCTAGCTGAAAGTCTTGGAAAGTAAAACACCTCAATGGGGGATCATAAAACTGAATGCAGGTGTGAATCAGGCTTCTCTGTGAAGGGTCCAGATCCATAACCATATCAAGTATATCTCCGTAGTGTTCCCTGAACAATGGTATGTGATCTGGAGTGATCAGGGTCTGAATCCTCCTGATGTCAGATAGCTCTGGCTGGAAGAAGTGATAGGTGATGTTGCTCTTTTTAGGAGCCATGATGCTGAAGATGAGTGGAGACAGGTGCTGATGATAACACTGAAGAATGGGCCACTGATTGGCTGGTGCAGGTGATAGCTGAAGCAGGTGATGATGAAGATGGGTCAATGCTGAAGATGGGGTCAAAACCAAAACCAAAGATGAAAGTGGATACCCTGAAACACAAATAAGCAAATGTCAATATGATGCAATGAGTATGTATGCAAATGATATGCAAGGGTCTGTGACTGAGCTGGATCTGATCAAGAGCTCTGATATAAGTCCAAGACATATTCAGGAAAACCAGATGGAGGTCTATAAATCCAGTAACCAAGGTGGGGGGCTCAAATAAAGAGCCACATGTCCAGGGTTTTAGAATCACAAGAACTGTTCCAACATGAAGTATTCTTAATCAAGTCAAAGTAACAGGGTATTCTGAGGTCAAGGTACCTGCAAACCTGTAAATAGCCCAACCCCCTCACAGGTGGTGTTCTAGAACAAGGATCCTCAGACTTGGATCAGTTATGAGAAGTGTAAACACTTCCAACCCGGAGGTACAGTGTTTACAATAACCATAAAAGTTCCTCCTCTAATTCACCTCAGTTTCTGAAGGTCAATACTAAAAGGTCATCCAGACTTAGCAGGCTTCCCAGATAGCCCTAGTATTGCAGGAAATCTGCAACACAGAGTTCTCAAGAAGAAACCCATATCTGAACCGTGTTTCATATTCCCGCACCAGACCGAGATGGAATGGGAAAGAATATGATTCACTCTAGCCTAGGTGTCACTCAGGTCCCAGGTATAGGACCTTAACTCTCAATAGAACACCCACCCACCAAAGCAAACAACAGATCCAGCCGGCAGCACAGTATGACAATATGATAATATATGCATAAAGCTATAAGAAAGCAATAAGCAAAACTGTACCAAATAAATACAAATACACAAACACAAATAAGCACATAACACCCCAGTAAACACAAATCAAACAAGCGCTAGGAGGAACCCACAAAAAAGAACCAGAAGCCCTGGTTGCAGTATAAGGCTCCCCAGCAGAGTCGCCAAGCTGTCGCTCCCGATAAATGGGACATGGTCCCAGATAAAGGTACAGACGCGAACGGTCGGCGAGAGGGGAAGTGAGAACACACAGCCGTGAACTCACTGGAGAATGAATAGAGTCGCCAGCTAGGCATTTTTATCCCGGAGGAAAGGCAATGCTGCATAGACCTAAAAAGAGATGGATAAGACGGTTGCGAACCAGAGAGACTGAGAAAGGGGGTTGGTTACAACCTGGGAAGGTATTAGCACCCAGATTGTCCGCCGTACTCGACGGGATCCACGCTTAAAAGATTTGTGTTTTAAAGGGGTAGTGTCAGTGAAATTTGTGTATAAATGAGCTGGAAAGATGTACAGGTGTCAGTGTATAGTGTACAGGTGGTATGAAGTATGAAAGTGTCAGTGTAAGAACAAGAGTGAAATGCTCAAGATCATGAGGCTAAAAGAATGAGGCTAGAAAGAGGGGGAATATACAGAGACTTTTGTTCGATAACTGTTAAGTTATGCCTACGTATCCTCTCGTGCAATGAGGAAGTCAGAACACCGTAGTTCGATCCAAAGAGACTGAAAGATGAATTGACTTGTGAACTGATTACTTGCCCATGCTCAAGTGTATGACCTGTCTGGCTCAGGTGCAAACTGTCTTGCATTAGACGGAAGAAGCAAGTTCTCGTTTGTGAGTGAATGAGATGAGAAAAGAATCCCGAAGGAGACGATTATTGTTTGTTTTTTGAGTTTTCAGTCTTTTATTGCTTTTGAAAATTTGTCATAAGTTGATGAGCTTAAGTCTAAACCAATGGATTTAGTAAACTCATCACATCTTCCCTCTGATTAGGGGTAATGAGGATACCTTAAGTGTGAAGTCAGATTCTCACACTTAATCACCTTTAGTGTAGGGTTAAGATCATTAACCTACTTGTGATTATTTAGATGTTTTTGTTGTTTTTGTTTAGTGTTAAGTAATGAGGTTAAGCCATAATCAGGGATTTAACAGACTCATTACACCATCCTAATAGAAGGATAATAGATGAGAATGTTTAAGCTGAGGAAAGCTCCTCAGCTTAATCCATGATTAGGGATTAAACTCATGACAAAACAAGCCTTTGATTAAGTGGATTTTATTTAATTATATGATGATGAAGTGAGTTTTAGGGTTTGTAAGACAACTTGAGGGGGACTTGTCCATTAACACTAGGGTTAGTCCTTCTTAACCAATTAAGGAAGAATTAGAACTCTAATGCAAGGCCCAAGTTACAAGCTTGATGTCTTGATACTTATTAAGTGAATTGATTAAAGGAGTTAAACACATTAAGGATTTAACACTTAGGATTAAAGTTATACGCTCCATCCTAAGAGAAGGATGCAGGCATAAGCTTAATCACAAAGCCTTGAGGCCTTTAGGGTTTAGTCCCCGATTATGAGATGAGAAGAGAAGACTCAAAAGAGACACAAAGGTAAAACTAAGAGGGGAGACTAATAAAAACCCTAATCATTGTCATACATGGTTGTTCCTAAGGTTTGTGAGGTTTTCAAGAGAAGCCTTCAATGGAACCACCAGGAAGCAGATGAAAGGATCAGGAGAAGCAAAGCAACTTGCTTCATTCAAGAAGTGAAGTCACTTGAAGAAAGAAAGTGGGAGGAAGAAGAATGAGCAAGCTCAATCCCAAACACATATAAAAATGCAGCAATGGATGCAAGAGAGATGAAAAGAAAAGTTATGAGAAGTGAAGGCAAATTCACTTCTCAAAGTCACTTACCACCTGAAAGGTTAGAAAAGAAAATGCAATGCAATGCAAATGAGATGAAATGGCATGATAAAAAAAACCAAACCAGAAGCACATGCATGATGTTAATGATGTTATGGGATGCTACAAACCAGAAACAACACATGTGGATGATCATACAAGCTTATGGATGCAAGTGAAGCAAGCTAGGGACCATGAACATACATGAAAAGTTATGAAGTGCACATGGAATACAACATGGCAAATACATGATGCAATGATCAAACATGCTTTCAATATGTCTTATGATGTCAAATGAATCAAATGGATGCTTGAAATGTCATGGCAAGTCATGCTATGCAAGGAAATGCAAGATGGATGCATATGAGAGCCCAAATTAGGGTTTATGATCAATGCAACAAACAAAAATCAAAATCAGAAGCAAACAACATTATAAAAAAATTGAAAATGCAACACAAAGGACCCCTAATCCTATACTAAACCAATACCCAAAGGAGAGGTCTCAACTCTTAACCAATTGCAAGTTATGATTTTTACAAGTTTTCTAGGGTTTTAGGGTTTCCAAACAAAAGAAATGTCAAACAAATTGAAAATGAAAGATCAAATCATGGCCATTTAATCTCACAAACTTCATGCTAAACACAATGCAATGCAAAAAGAATCAAAGTCCAACTCTTCATGGATAGGCAGAAGTGATTTTTTGAACTTTGGATCAAAATAATGCACAAAAATGATTTTAATTCAATGAGAAATTCTTAAAATGCATCAAGATCAAAAAATAAATTTGGTTTGAAGGTTGGACAATGTTTCTAAATGTCTTATAACATTTCATGAATTTTTTGGTGATTTTTAAATACCTAAAAGCATTTTTAATAAATTAATTTTCATTAATCAATTAAAAATAAACTTTTAAATATTTTAAAATACTTTTTAAATGCTAAAAATGAAAATAAAAATATTTTTGTGTCATAAAAATTAATGAAACTCTTGAGAAAAAGTTTCATAATTTTTAAACAATTTTTACTATTTTAAATAAATTATGTAAAACAAATGAAATAAATGAAAATAAAAATGAATTTAAACTGAATTAATGAGAAGTCAGCAGATCCTAGGGACCAGATTCAAACTAAAACGCGCGCGTGTTGACTTGGCGCCAGATCTCACGGCCCTCATTCAAACTCAGCTAATCAATGCTTATGCCCTAATTACGCCGTTAAACACTTTCAGATGACCGGAACAGTGTTCCGGTCATCTTCTCCGTTCACCCCAAACCTCAAACTCACTCCATACGTTACGAAAATGAAATCTAATTGAACAGAAACGTTTCCCACTCACTCACGAATCATAACCCTCAATCAAAACAAATTTATTTTTCCTGGAATGGCTGAATCGAAGCAAACAAGAACTAGGGCAAAAAAGTTTCAGAGACTAATTAAACTCTCATCTCTCCACCATTTTTAAAACTAAAGATATCAGAGCAATCAGTGAAGCATATAGAACAACTTTAGAACTTAAAAAATGATTTCTGGGAAAAAAGTTCTTGAGCTACCTGAGTTTCGAAGCTTTCACTCTGGTAACTTTCAGACCTCCCCTCCTTGTGAAATCCACTCCTTATGACCCCTTGATGATGCTTGAATGCTTGGAAGAAATTTATGCTGGCTAGTTGAAGAGTTTGAACAGCTTCTGCTCAAGCTCAGTTGAAAATGGTGATGGTGATTCAAGCTGTTTCAGGCCAGTGTGAGTGGTTCTTTGTGATCAGGGTGATGTTTTGAGAAGGTTTGTGGAGTTTGTTTGAGTGTGTATGGCCTGTGGAAGATGTTTCGAAGGGAACTGCAGGTTGGGGTGAAAATGGAGAAACAATGTTCTTGCTGGATTCAGGCTTGGTTCTTTGTTGGTTTGGGCTCAATGAAGTATGGTGAGATGATTAGTGAAACTTGTTTGAATGTTTGTGAGCTGGGCAGAGAGATTCGAAGAGAAATGCAAATGGGGTGAGTTTTGTGTATGCTGTCCTAGGGCTTGCTTCAGGCTGGCTTGATGATATGTTTTGCTTGCAAATGGGAAGTATAAACAATTCCAATAGGTCAGATGATGTGACCTGGCCTGCTGTGATTGGGATGTTCACTTTTGCAAAAAGTCCACTTTGTTGTAAGAGAGGCATGGGCTAAGCTCTAGCTTGGTACAAGAGCATGGGCTGGCGCAGCATGGTGTGGTGAGAAGCTATGGCTGGTTCAAAGGCCAATGCAGCAAGTTGGTGAAGTGTGATCATGAGTTTTGCAAGTTGGTTCCTTTTGGTTCACATGAAATTTTCTCATTCCACAAGCCATGAAACATGAGAAAATCTTGGTTCAATCTGAACTTTGTGACTTACATGATGCTTGCATATTAGTTTGATGTCAATTAGAAGTCACAAGAATGCTTGACACATGAAATTGCAAGTTTTCCAATTGGTGCATGACTTGAAAATTAGTGATTTTTGCCAACTTTGTCACACCATAACTTTTGATCCAAAATGAATTAGATCATGTTCTTGTACTTTTTGAAAAGGGAAAAATGTATTCTACAACTTTCATGACCAAAGTTTTTCCATTTGAAGCATTTTTGGATCAAAAAGCAAGGCTTGAAAAATGACCTAACTTGACAAATTCCTTAAAAGTCAACTATGCCCTAAAAAGTCAACTTTGCAAAAACTTCAAATTCTTGATTTTTGTGAACTTCAACCCTCTTCCATGATCAAATAAAGATCATATACACTCAAAATGATGAAGATCACCCCTTGGTTGGGTCATTGGGGGCCTCAGATGCCCTGATTTTGCACTGACTTGTCTGAAAAGTCAACTCTTGATCAGATGACTTCCCCATGGAATTTCTTCATGAAAATTGATATGCATACTCCCTATACCATATAGAGACCAATGGAAACAAGAATGACCAAAAAAATTGGAGTTATGGCCTCTGAAACCAAAACCCTAATTTTAGGTCAACTGTGCAGTCAAACCTGGCTCTGCATCCATACCAATCCCAGTTCTTGTGATCCTTTTGCATTTTTGACTTTGAAAGGATGTAATATGATGCTTGAACACACATGGACCCCCTTGAAGTGATTGATGGCCTTTGGAGTGGCTCAGGAGGCTTTTGGATTGCTCAGATCACAAACCCTAGGTGCAGATGGCTTAGAACCAATGCAGTGGATCAAAAATGTGATATGAGGTGATATGATTGTGTTTATGCATATGAAATGATCACAAGCCATGGTGTGAGTGGGTGAGGGCAAATTTGGGGTGTTTACATCTAGGATTCGCTTTTCTCCTGCAGCATTATAGTTTATATTGAGAGTTCTAATCGCCCAATAAGCTTTGTGTTCTAGTTCTACCGGGAGGTGACAAGATTTTCCATAGACTAGTTTGAAAGGTGTAGTACCTATGGGTGTCTTGTAAGCGGTCCTATAAGCCCATAAAGCTTCATTAAGTTTAGATGACCAATCTTTCCGAGATATGGCGACAGTCTTTTCTAAGATTTGTTTAATTTCTCTGTTTGAGACTTCGACTTGTCCACTTGTTTGTGGGTGATATGGTGTTGCCACACGGTGTCTTACTCTATACTTAGATAGTAATTTGTCAAAGATTTTTGAAATGAAGTGCGAGCCACCGTCACTTATGACGAGTCTAGGCACACCAAATCTGGGAAAGATTATATTTTTGAAAAGCTTTATTACTACTCGTGTATCGTTTGTAGGAGAAGCTATAGCTTTAATCCATTTTGAAACATAATCAACAGCTACGAGTATGTAATTATTACCGAAAGATGATGGGAATGGTCCCATGAAATCTATTCCCCAGACGTCAAATATTTCTACTTCTAATATTCCTTTTTGAGGCATTTCATCTCTTCTTGAAATATTGCCGGTGCGTTGACACTGATCGCAATTTATGACAGCAATGTGGACATCCTTCCATAGATTAGGCCAGAATAAGCCGGCTTGCAAGATTTTTGCACAAGTCTTGGAAGTGCTTGCATGTCCACCATAAGGAGATGAATGGCATTGAGCAATGACATCTTCTATTTCTTCTTCGGGAATACATCGACGAAAGATTCCATCGGGTCCTCTTTTGAACAATAATGGTTCATCCCAATAATAATGTTTTAGATTGTGAAAGAATTTCTTTTTCTGCTGATAGGTTAAATCGGGTGGAAGAGCTCCTGCGGCTAGGTAGTTGACAATGTCAGCGTACCATGGCAGTCCTACAGTTGTCTGGATTGTTTCCACGGGTTCTGGTTCATTTAAGTCTAACTGAGCTAGGTCGCTTCCTATTTGTGCTATCAGCTGTTCATACGGAAAATCATCGTTAATCGGCACTTGTTCGGGTTTAATACCTTCTATTCTAGATAAATGGTCCGCTACGACGTTTTCAGTACCTTTCTTATCTTTTATTTCGAGATCAAACTCTTGTAAGAGTAAAATCCATCTCAAGAGTCTTGGTTTAGCATCTTTCTTAGTCAATAGATATCGGATAGCAGCATGGTCTGTGTAAATGATTATTTTCGCTCCTACTAGGTAAGAACGGAATTTGTCAAGCGCAAAGACAACTGCTAACAATTCTTTTTCAGTAGTGGCATAGTTCATCTGAGCAGAATCTAAGGTTCTACTGGCATAGTAAATCGCATGAAGTTTCTTTTCCTTCCTTTGGCCTAGAACTGCGCCTACAACATAGTCACTCGCATCGCACATGATTTCGAAAGGTAATCTCCAGTCAGGGGGTTGCATGATTGGTGCGGTGATGAGGGCTGTTTTTAGATTTTCGAATGCTTTAAGACAATCTTCATTGAATATGAACTCAGCGTCTTTCATTAATAAACCAGTAAGAGGTTTAGTGATTTTCGAGAAATCTTTGATGAATCATCGGTAGAAACCGGCGTGTCCTAAAAAGCTTCGTATTTCTCGAACGGTTTTAGGGGGTTGAAGATCTTTTATGACTTCTATCTTGGCTTTATCAACTTCAATTCCCTTGTCGGATATTACGTGACCTAATACGATTCCTTCTCTGACCATAAAATGACATTTCTCCCAGTTAAGCACGAGGTTTACTTTTACACATCTTTCTAACACCATTTCTAAGTTTGATAGGCATCCTTCAAAACTTTGCCCGCATACAGAGAAGTCGTCCATGAACACTTCCATGATGTTGTCTATAAAATCTGCGAAGATTGACATCATACATCTTTGAAAGGTTGCAGGAGCGTTACATAATCCAAAGGGCATTCGTCTATAAGCGAACATTCCATACGGGCATGTGAATGTAGTCTTCTCTTGATCATCTGGATGGATAGGGATTTGGAAAAATCCTGAGTAACCGTCAAGATAACAGAAATATGAATGCTTGGTTAATCGTTCTAACATTTGATCTATAAAGGGTAGTGGGAAATGATCTTTTCGAGTGGCTTTGTATAGTTTACGATAGTCTATGCACACTCTATGTCCCGTCACTACTCTTTGCGATATCGATTCGCCTTGAGCGTTTTTCACAACAGTGATACCTCCTTTCTTTGGCACTACATGTATTGGACTAACCCATTCACTATCAGATATTGGATATATTATTCCGGCATCTAGTAGTTTCTTAACTTCTTCTTTCACTACAGTGCTAAGGATTGGGTTAATTCTTCTTTGAGATTCTCTGGAGGTCCTGCAATCTTCTTCTAGCAGAATACGATGCATACAGACTGAAGGGCATATTCCTTTGAGATCAGATATGTTATATCCTAATGTAGTTGGATATTTCTTCAAGACATCTAAAAGTTTCTTTGTTTCTAAAGTTCCTAAACTGGAATTAATTATAACTGGTCTTTTACATTCAACGTCTAAGAATTCGTATCTTAGGTTATGAGGTAAAGTTTTTAATCCTAATGTAGGTTTATCTTTACTTGGCATGGGATCCGGTGTAAGTGCTAAACTTTCGCTTAGACTATCGTCTTGATACGGTGTACGCCAATTATCATCTTCGAAAATCGGAGGGATTTGAATTTTCATTATTTCAGAATAGGTAGTCTCTTTCAGTTCCATTTCTCTTACACATTCGTCAATTACGTCCAATAGATAGCATGTATCCTCTATAGCTGGTGATTGTAAGAATTGTGTTAAAATAAATTCAACTTTCTCTTCACCTACTTCAAAGATTAGCTTTCCTCTTTTTACGTCTATTATAGCTCCGGCGGTAGCTAAGAATGGTCTTCCTAGTATGATAGTGTAACACGGTGGGAGAACTGACTTTAGTTATGTTGCGGATAGCAAGAGTCGCCACCGACTTTTATTTTATCCAAAGGAAAGGCATAAAAGAACAGGAAAGACCTTTTAAAAGATTTTTTTGGGTCCGGGGGGTAGGTTATGTAAAGGGAAGGTGTTAGCACCCTTTACATCCATGGTTATCCATGGGCTCTTAGTTACTTAACTCACTTTAAAATGTTTTTGAAATGTGAAGTGTGTGAATAAAAATTTTCTTAAGTGTTTTATAATGATCCATGTACGGATGCGTATAAAACCTTTATTTTGAAAATTTGTTTGAAATTGTGAAGTGTTTGAAATGTTTTGAAGAGTGAGCAAGTATCTAAGAGGAACCTACTCTAAGTTTAAGTCTTTTCTGTTCTTGAATCCTTTAAATGGTAAGACTATCCCTATTATTAAGGAATAGGTAGTCATTACCTTGGATGTAATGAGGGACAAGTGAAGGGACAACTGTTATTTAGGCAACTGTAAGGTGTATTTAGCAATTCGAAGGGACTTATCATCTTTATTCGAAAGGGACAAGATCATTCACGAAGGCAACCATGAAGGGTCTTGATCTTATTATCTTTTAAGGGACTAGATGATATTAATGAGATAAGGGACTTTGCTTTATACACCTTACTTGACCTTTTATTTAGGCAACTTGAGAGGTATCCTTAAGAATGTGAGATGGCGATCAAAGATCGACTTACGTGTGTGAGTGTACCAATTCAAATATTTATCTTGAGATTTAATGATCTAAATTCAATTTTAAATACAAACATGTTTTACACTCCCTATTTTACTAACCATAGCAATTTAAATAAATGATAATATTACAACTATTACATAATAGGTACAATTACATTATAATAATAATTAAAATAATTAAAATAAATAAGCAAATAAATAAAGAATTAAATGGGTTAGTAATAATAATAATAATGAAATAAATTAGATAAATAATCACATGATAAATAAACAAAGAGGTTAGTAATAATAAACAAAATAAATATAGGAAGAAGAAATTAACATAATAATATAGTAATGAATTAAAAGTTCAATTTTAAATAAATAATTATTTTTTTAAGATTTTTTAATAAAAAGAGAAATAAATAATAAGTATTATATACTAATAAAATGAAATTAATAGTCTAATTATTTAATTTTATTTACATATATTTGTTAATTATAATTAAGCAAGCATATAAAAATAATAATTTAAATTCATAAAATAAAGTTAGGGTTTTTAATAAATTAGGGTTTATAAAAAATTAGGTTTTATGTATATGATTTACAAAATAAAACAATTTATTTACAAAAATATGATAATTATACATATATACATATTATATAAACAATTTAAATTTTTTAAGAAAATAAATTATAATATTTTAAGAATATAAAGAAAAGTATTTTGATGGTATTAGAAAATATTTTTTTATAATTTATATTTACTAATTTAAATAGAATAGGATTAATATAATAAAATAAATTAAAATAAGAAAAACATAGGAAATTTGACCAAAAAGAAAGGACCTGGGATTTGAACCCAGGTCCCCTACCTCACATGCGTAGCACAAAACCAACCAGGCCAGCGCGCGCTGATGACATTTACGTGACTTCCAATCATTAAATAATAAACCTGCAAAATAAATGGATTAAAAAACAAAAACTGCTTCAAGCCAGATTCGAACCATTGACATTAGCTTCATATGCGCGTATGCTTTACCAACTGAACCACTGCAACGTTTGTGAAACATAATGCAAACAATACATAATAAGAATAACTCAATTTTCAAATTATATTTTCGCGCCATGAGCCTTCTTCAACCTCCAGCCGTCTGTTTAGGCTATAGTGACAGTTTTCCGTCGCTATAGCCTATAGTGACAGATTATGTTCGTCACTAAAAACCTGCATAAATCAAACTTCCAATATACAATGAATCAAACAGTTTTAATGGTCCAAATTGACTAACATGAGGCCTATGAACACAAATATCACATTGATTTTAACAAAAATTAACTCAATCATGTGTTCCCAAAAAAAATTCTCAAGAACCCTAGCTTTCGGTTTCTACACATATGGCCATGATTTCTTCAATTGATTGCCCAGAAACGATCCTTGCAAAGTCACAAACACAAATCAGTATTCAAAAACAATTTAATATTGGTTAATCTATGAAAACGCAAAATTGAAAAACCATGAAAGAGTGAGAATTCGGATTATGCTTTTAGATATGTTTTTGATGATGTAAAGCATTCAAATTGCATCAATGACGATCAAGAAACATGTTTAGACCTTCAGCTTGCTTTAAGATGGCCTCTAAATGAAAATTCGATGCTCACTTTTCTTTGAGATTTTGTGACTTTGTTTCTATGCTTGGAGGCAGAATTTTTTCGTCCTTGTGATTGGGATATCTTCAAGTATATATAGAGATGAAAATTAGGTCAAAAAGTCATGGATTTATGGGCTTTGTAATGATGACAATTGATTGCTTGATTATGAAGAAATCTCTCATCCAAAAATATCAAAAAATCCAATATATCCTTACTATCTTGGTCTAGCACGAATTTGGATATGAATAATTGGTCTTGAATGGTGTTTATGACCTTCTAGAATCACAATCTCTTCCAAATATATGATTTTCATATTTTATTTTAATTTAATTTGTATTTTAATGAATAAAATTCAAATAAATATCAAATAAAATATAAAAAATCAGAAAATGTATGGGCTAGGTCGTGCTTGATGATATTGTAAAGTTTGGATGGCAATTTGGTGGGCTCATTTAGCAAAAATTGGTTTTAAGGCCTTATTTGCTTCATAAGTTTCCCTAAAATTTCCCAACTTTGCAAGGGCACAAATCCTTCAAATTTAATGCTATGAGGGTGTTCTTGGAAATTTTTGGAAAGCTTGAAGAGTCCTCTAACCAACCCCATTGGTTTCTTGTCCATATCATTTACCATTCTCAAGTTATGCCCTTTTGAAGTTGTTGACTTTTTGTTGACTTTCAAAAGGACCTATAATGTCTTAGCTCATACCTTCCAAATGAAGCATTTTTGGGCTTGGCTTGTGAGACACAAAGTTGTAGAGAATTCAATTTCCTTCAAAATGAGCTTTGGATGGAAAAAATGTGATGAAGCATGTGAAAGTTATGGCTGGTCAAAGTTCAGTTGACTTTTCCTGAGAAAACCCTAATTTAGAAACCCTTGATTCTTGATGATTTGAAATTTCCTTGATGAATCATGATCAACCCTTGATCAAATGATTAATTTTACTTCATATACTTGATGTTGGCAAAAAATAATGAAGTTTGACTTTGGTTTGACCACAATTGACCTCTGTTTGACTTTTTAACTGCTTTGACTGATTTTGACTTATCTGCTCATTTGACTGAGCAAACCTTTGAGAAAAGTCTTGAAACTTGTCATGGGGGTTCTTAAACACATATAAGATGTTATAAAGCTCACTTGAAGTCTTGTAAGTCCATTTAGCCTGATTAAAGTCAAAACCCTAGTTTTGGATGCACTGCTTAGGAGGATGCATTGTCTGAGGGAATTGTCAAATCTTCTGACTATTTGTGAACTTTGTGAACCTTGTGAACCTCATAAGATGTCTTGTGAACCTTGTGAACTTCATGGGAGGTCTTGTGAACCTTGTGAACCTCATGAAGTGTCTTGTAGACTTCATGAACATCATGAAAGGTCTTGTAAGTATTGTGAACCTCATAAAGTGTCTTGTAAACTTCATGAACCTCATGAAAGGTCTTGTGAAATTTGTGAACCTCTTAGCACACAAAGCCTTGAATTGTGAGGGCAAATTTTTGGGTGCAACAGCTGCCCCTGTTCAATTTTCTGAAACCTGAGGGGTTAGATTGGTATATGTGTCAGTCGTAACTTGGAAGGTTGAAGGGGATTGAACACAAAAGCCCAAAAATTTGCATTCACCGGTGCGTAGAGTGATACTGATGACTAGTTGAATATGCTTGAGTGGGCTTAAAGATGCCACTTGGAGAAAAATTCTTCAGGTATATTTCTTGGAGGTTAAAGCAGTCCAAAATAGGAAGATATAATGATAGCTTTCAGGAGGATGTACAACGTCCTGAGGTAATGGTGATAGCTTTCAGGAAGATAAACAACGTCCCGAGGAAATGATAAGCTTTCAGAAGGATAAACAACATTCTGAGGAGATGATATGCTTTCAGGAGGATGAACAACGTCCTGTGGTAATAATATGCTTTCAGGAGGATAAACAACGTCCTGAGGGATTGATAGCTTTCAGGAGGATAACAACGTCCTGAGGAAATGGTAACCTTTGGGAAGATAAACAACGGCCCAAAGTAATAATATGCTTTCAGGAGGATAACAACGTCCTGAGGTAATAATATGCTTTCAGGAGGATAAACAACGTCCTGAGGGATTGATAGCTTTCAGGAGGATAACAACGTCCTGAGGAAATGGTAACCTTTGGGAAGATAAACAACGGCCCAAAGTAATAATATGCTTTCAGGAGGATAACAACGTCCTGTGGTAATAATATGCTTTCAGGAGGATAAACAACGTCCTGAGGGATTGATAGCTTTCAGGAGGATAACAACGTCCTGAGGAAATGGTAACCTTTGGGAAGATAAACAACGGCCCAAAGTAATAATATGCTTTCAGGAGGATAACAACGTCCTGAGGTAATAATATGCTTTCAGGAGGATAAACAACGTCCTGAGGGATTGATAGCTTTCAGGAGGATAACAACGTCCTGAGGAAATGGTAACCTTTGGGAAGATAAACAACGGCCCAAAGTAATAATATGCTTTCAGGAGGATAACAACGTCCTGAGGTGATGATATGCTTTCAGAAGGATGAACAACGTTCTGAGGAAATAATGTAACCTTTGGGAAGATAAACAACGGCCCAAGGTCAAGATATGCTTTCAGGAGGATAAACAACGTCCTGAGGTAGTGGTATGCTTTCAGAAGGATAAACAACATTCTGAGGTATAAGTATAACTTTTGGGAGGATAAACAACGGCCCAATAGTCATGATATGCTTTCAGGAGGATAAACAACGTCCTGAGGTAATGATATGCTTTCAGGAGGATAAACAACGTCCTGAGGGAGTGATATGCTTTCAGGAAGATAAACAACGTCCTGAGGTCATGATAATTTGTTGATGAAGTTTGTCTGCTGGAGAATTAATCCTGAAAGACAAGATTATAATATTCTGCAAGATAATATTAGTTCATGTATTATGTATGCATGTATAATATGATGCACTTAGGTAATGTATTATGTATTTATGATATGATGTAAATGATGTATGTATGAATCATGCAGCCTGAAGCGTCTGGATATCTTCGTATAACAACTGCTGGTCAGGGAAAATAAATCCTGATTCGTTGCAGGAGATTATGAGGAACTCGTTCCCGTCTTGTCAGATAATATAGTATATATAACCTCCCGTCTTCGTTTGATAGTAGGGTATACATAACCTCCCGTCTTCGTTCGTCGTACTCCTATTGGAAGAATAAATTCCCGACTATCCGTATGAGGATAAAAGAGATGGATATAAATTCCAGGGGAGATGTGACTTGAAGTATTTATGGAGATGGATTTGCCCTACTGGGGGACTTGTAGCTGTCTTGTGGGGATAAACCAGCGAAGCTTCATTGAAATCCTTTCCTCGTTCATCCTTAGTAAATACTATTACTGCATTTCATACATTTCTGGTAAACATTAATCATATTCAAAAGCATATATACATTCAAACACAACCAATGGACATTTCGCTTATGTGAATAGGGTAAAAGTAAATCTGGATTCAGAGAGAAAAGTAAAGCTGAACTTGAAAACGGAATCGTTTCAACTTCGAGAGTGTATAACCAATTGGATTTAAAGCTCCTGAAATCCTTAACATTCCTGAGTACCTTCCCAGAAATCCTCATAGCTGGATCTGAAGACATGATATTGACACCATCTGATATTACTGGCGTAGACAATCAATTTCCACCATGGCTTCTGCTGAGAATCCAATATCAAGGTAACACAATGAGAGGCATGTGTCTTCAAATTGTGATGGACCATATACGCTCCGGATTCTAGATTTGAAAAGAAAGCATTGCCCCTTGGTTGAGGATGAATTGTCCCAAAAGGGAAGTATCTTAATGTAGTTACCTCAGGAGAACTAAGTAGAATGCCCCATGATAATATGCCCTTGACATCATGAACTTTGCAGTGTTACCCTTGGTAATTAAAATATATGAGAAGAGCTGCCCCTGGCTATTAAGCACTGTTGAATCTGGAACTGATTGCCCCGAATTATTTGAACAGTAACTTGGTATGCCCCCTTGATTAGGAAACAATGACCATGCCCCTGGCATTATGAATTCTGTAATGTTTATCCTTGGCACTTCAGATAGATGAGGAGATCTGCCTCTGGCTGCTTAAACATAGTTGAATCTTGTCCTGATTGCCCTAAATGAGTTAGGCAGTATCATGGCCTGCCCCCTTGATTGGGAGATAATGATTATGCCCCTTTGTATACATGGACTTTGATCCAGGAAGCAACTTTGTTTATCGGAAGGACTTTGAACATTCATCCTGTAAGTTTCTCGGTTTATCAAACACTCAAGTATATGTAAACAAATATATTCAAAAATGCAATGCTTATGTCTGTCTTGAAATTTTGAAAAAGAGTTATTTTAGAAAAACATTTTTTTGTGAAAACTGTGATATTAACTCCAGTTTTATAATAAGCCCTAAAGGAGTCAGGATACCTTTTTGTAACAGTACGCTTTCAAACTAACCATGCTTCAGTTAGGAATTTTAAAGGGTTGTAACGTGGCCTGGTTCATGGTTTAAGAAACAAAAGATAAAGGCTCAAATTTATTTGTACCCAACCCATTCTCCATGATGTTCTTCAGTCCTATACTCAGTTAACTTATGCATTGAGGCTCAAATGAGTTTGGAATTGTAACACTGACATTTGTGATGGTTCAGAAACCCAAAATTTATTTGAACATTCAGTCATCTTTCTTTGTTGAGGATTCATAGTGACCCCTTTTTTTTCTCTTTTGACTTTACTATCCCTTCTTTTTGCCTGAACTGCTTATTTCAAGGTTACAGTCAGCAGGATGTCTTAATGTTTTACTAAGTCTCCTTCATAGGTTTTGACTTAGCAAGACTGTTCTTTTGCTGGATATTGACTGTCAGGTTTCATGATTACAGAGAACCATCATTAGTTGTGTACAACACATATAATTGGCATACTTGAGTTAACCGAATAACTACCCTGCCCCGGGTTATGAATAAGGGTTTTAATTTGTGCGAGAATAAAAACTCCTACTTCATAGGCTCAAAAGGGTTGACTACGGATTAACTTCCTTATATCTCCACTGTTTAGGAATTGAAACAATGCCTGTACATCGTCAGCATAGTCTGTTCAAAAGCATATTGCCTAATATTATGGTATTGTTTTCATCATCCTCCCTCTACAGGCTTATAGCTTTATCAGGAGTTAAATATCACAAGATAGAAATAAGAAGCATAATTCAAAATATAGTGGAACGAATGGATTAATTCAAGACAAACATATGCAATGCATTAATGAAAACAAAAGTTTAACATAATAGTAAGTGTTCAAACAAATAAAAGAAATTACAAATGAAAATTCAAATGTTGTCCCATCCAGTTGGCTGAATGTCCTCAATTGCAATCTGTGAACTTTGAGGAGCAGTATACTTCACCATGAAATCAAATTTATCACTTGGATGTCCCAAGGTGCCCCATGTCTCAACAGGAATAGGTAGGCTTCCTTTCTTGCTACACTGGGCCACTTGTCTTGCAGCTTCGGTGTTTGATGGGTGATAGTAGAATTCAACTTGACCTTCTGGAGTAACCTCTAGGATTCCTTCGTCAATAAGGTCTTGGATCTTTTTCTTCAATGTCCAACAACTATTAGTATCATGTCCAGGACAGTTGGAGTGATACCCACACCTTGCTTTGGGATTATAGCAAGGAGAGGAAATTTTAGGATTTTGAGGAGAATTTTTCAAGGAAATTAGTTTCATCTCCAACAAGCATTGCAGAACTTGTGACATTGGAGTGCTGAATTTGATAAACTGTCTTCTACATCCCTTGTGTTGAGGTGGATTAACCTTACCATGCCTTTTTTCTTTAACTGAAGAACAATCAGTGGTAACCGGTTTCTTACCTTCTTTTATCCTCATCTTCCTTTCAACCAAATCAGCTTGTTTCAACGGAGGTTGATTGACAATTAGATTCCTGACTCCATTACTTTGAAGTTTTTGGACAAAGGTTCTCAGCTCTTCTTGCCCCTGAGCTAAACTTTGGATAAGAGCCACCTGGCCATTCATCTGGATCCTCATTTCTGTTATCTCAGCTTGCAATTGTTTCAACTGACCATCCTTGTTGTCCTCAGGACTCTTTTTCTTAGCCAGCAGTGTCTTCAAATCATCTTGTCCCTTGGACAAGTTCAGAATCAACTCTTGGAATCATGCATTTTGTGCTTGGAGATCTTTAACTGTTTGTTCAAGAGCCATTGCTGAAATAAACAGCGAGAAGATAAGAAACCTGTAACTGAGAAACCTGTGATGCAATGATATGGAATGCAAATGCGTATGCAATGTTTTCAAGGACCGCAGGATTTAAATTTTCTTAAACAAACAAGAAAGTAAACTTTTATTAGAAATAAATTTGTTTGCCCCTTGGGCTTACAATAAATGAAATAAATACAAGAGATGGGGTTTTAAGTCTCCCATGGACGTTTCCTCTTTGTGTTGAGGTATGAGTTTAGATTCCGCTCCTCGTGAAGTTGCTTTGTTAGTTCCAGGATTCTTTCTTGGCTTGCTTTGTAATGAGCCTCGAAAGTATCCCTTTGCTCCTTCAACTGGATCTAGGATCTCTGTAAATCTTCCATGTCAGTAGGCATATCTGGGTGAAGGATGGTATAAGCAGTATCTCCTTCAGCAACAGGTTCCATGGTGTAAACACCCCAAATTTGCCCTCACCCATTCACACCATGGCTTGTGATCATCTCATGTGCATAAACACAATCATATCACCTCATATTACATTTTTGGCTCACTACATAGATTCTAAGTCATCTGCATCTAGGGTTTGTGATCTGAGCAATCCAAGAGCTTCTTGAGCCACTCCAAAGGCCACCAATCATTTCAAAGGGATCCATGTGTGTTCAAGTATCATATTACATCCTCTCAAAGTCAAGAATTCCAAAGAATCACAAGAACTGGGATTGGTGTGGATGTAGAGCCAAGTTTGACTGCACAGTTGACCTAAAATTAGGGTTTTGGTTTCAATGGCCATAACTCCAAATTTTTTGGTCATTCTTATTTCCATTGGTCTTTATATGATATATGGAGTATGCATATCAAGTTTCATGAAGAAATTCCATGGGGAAGTCATCTGATCAAGGGTTGACTTTCTGAACAAGTCAGTGTAAAATCAGGGCATCTGAGGCCCCCAATGACCCAACCAATGGGCATTCTTCATCATTTTGAGTGTATATGATCTTTATTTGATCATGGAAGAATGTTGAAGTCCACCAAAATCAAGAATTTGGAGTTTTTGCAAATGTTGACTTTTTGGGCATAGTTGACTTTTCAAGAATGCTTCATTTTAGGTCATTTTTCAAGCCTTGATTCTTGATCCAAAAATGCTTCAAATGAAAAAACTTTGGTCATGAAAGTTGTAGATTACATCTTTCCCTTTTCAAAAAGTACAAGAACATGATCCAATTCTTCTTGGATCAAAAGTTATGGTGTGACAAAGTTGACAAAAATCATTGATTTTTAAGATATGCACCAAAAGGCAAAATTGCAAATTCTCCTTTCAAGGCCAATTCAGTCACCATATGGGCTTCTAATGCACTTAACATGATCATGCAACTTCTAAAAGTCAGATTTGAACCAAGGTGCCTCATTGTTTCATGGCTTATGTAACAAGATTTTTCCATATGAACCAAAAGTTAACCAAGTTGCAAAACCATCATGATGTTTCCTACAACTTGCTGCCTTGGCCTTTGAACCAGCCATAGTCTCTCACCACACCATGCTGCGCCAGCCCTAGCCCTTGTACCAAGCTAGCACCAAGCCCATGCCTCTCTTACAACCAAGTTGACATTTTGCAAAAGTAAACATCCCAATCACCACAGGCCATGTCACATCCTCTGGCCACTTGGATTAAAATATACTATCCAAGAGCAAGACATTTCATACATCAAGCAAGGCTGAAACACTCTCAAGGATCACACACACAAAAACTCACCATTTTGCAAAACTCTTCGAATTTCTCTGCCCAGCTCACAAACATCTAAACCATTTTCACCAATCATCTCACCTTGCCTTATTGAGTAGAAACCACCAAGAGTCAGGCCTGGTTTGAGCAAGAACACCCCATTGCCATTTCTCACCTCAAGCTGCAGTTCCATTCGAATCTCTTTCCACAGCTCACAAACATCCAAACAAACTTCACAAACCTTCTCCACTCATCATCTGGACCACAAACAACCTTTCACCCTTGCCAGAAATAGCCAGAATCATCATTGCCATGTTCAACTGAGTTTGAGCAGAAGTTACTCAAACTCTTCATCCAGCCAATATAAATTTCTCCTGAGCACTCAAGCATCATCAAGAGGTCATAAGGAGTAGATTTCACCAAGAGAGGAAGTCAGAAAGTAGCTGGAGTGAAAGCTTCGAATCTCAGGTAGCTCAAGAACTTTTTTTCCAGAAATGGATTTTTAAGTTCTAAACTTGTTCTACATGTCTTCCTGATCATGAATGTGCTTTTAGTTTTTGAAATGGTGATGAAATGAGGATTTAATTGCTTCCTGAAACTGTTTTGCCCTAGTTTGTGTTTGCTTCGATTCAGCTCTTCCATGAATGATAAATTGGTTTTGAGTGGGGGTTTTGGTTCGTGAGTGAGTGGGGATCATTTCCCAATTTTCAGATTTCGTTTTAGTTAGGTTTTTAGAGTTTTGGGGATTCTCAGGGAGGATGCTGGCCGGAGAAGACGACCGGAGGTCCTCTCCGGCCACCTGAAAGTCATTTGTGCCCTAATCTCGTAATTAATTTCCATTTGAATTCTGGGCGTTGGATTGGTTGACCTAGTTGACTCCCCGCGCGAATGGAAGGCCCAGATGCATTCAATTAGCCCTAATTCATTTTATTAGTTTAATTAATTAGTAATTAAATTAATTAACTCAGAAACAACCTGGACCCTTGGATAGCGCGCGCGGTCAAGCCTTTCAAACCCAGACTTCATCCTGGCCCTTCCTTCTGTTGACTTCCATTTAAATTCATTTATTTTTATTTCTTTTTCATTTTACTTGCATAATTTATTTAAAATAGTAAAAAATGTGTAAAAATTATGAAACTTTTTCTCATAAGTTTTATTAATTTTTATGACACAAAAAATATATTTGTTTTTATTTTTATCATTAAAAAAGTATTTTTAAATATTTAAAAGATTATTTTTAATTAATTAATGGAAATTAATTTATTAAAAATACTTTTAGGTATCTAAAAATCACCAAAAAATTCATGAAATGTTCTAAGACATTTAGAAACATTGTCCAACCTTCAAACCAAATTTCTTTTTGGATCTTGATGCATTTTGAGAATTTTTCATTGAATTAAATCATTTTTTGTGCATTATTTTGATCCTAAGTTCAAAAAATCATTTCTGCCTATCTATGAAGAGTTGGACATTGATTCTTCTTGCATTGCATCCTATTTGGCATGTAGTTTTTGAGATAAAATGGCCTTGATTTGATTCCTCATTTTCAATTTGTTTGGTATTTCTTTTGTTTAGGAACCCTAAAAACCCTAATAACTTGTAAAAATCATAACTTGAAATTGGTGAAGAGTTGAATCCTCTCCTTTGGGCATTGGTTTAGTATGGGATTAGGGGTCCTTTGTGTGGCATTTTCAATTTTTCATCTTAGGGTTTGCTTCTGATTTTGGTTTTTTGTTTGATGTATGGTTCATAAACCCTAATTTGGGCTTCCATTTGCATCCATCTTGCATTCTCTTGCATAGCATGACTTGCCATGATATTTTATGCATCCATGTGATTCATTTGACATCATAAGACATATAGAAAGCATGTTTGATCATTGCATCATGTGTTTGCCATGTTGTTTGCATTGTGCACTTCATAACTTTTCATGTATGTTCATGGTTCCTAGCTTGCTTCATATGCATCCATAAGCTTGTATGAACATTTCCATGTGCTGCCTCATGTTTGTATCACTTCATAGCATCATTATCATCATCAACATGCTTCTGGTTTTGTTTTGCATCATGTCATCTCATCCCATTTTGCATTGCATTGCATTTCTTTCTCTAACATTTCAGGTGGTAAGTGATTTGAGAAGTGAATTTGCCTTCACTTCTCATAACTTTTCTTTTTATCTCTCTTGCATCCATTGCTGCATTTTTGTTTGTGTTTGAGTTTGAGCTTGCTCATTCTTGTTCTTCTTACTTTCTTTCTTCAAGTGACTTGACTTCTTGAATGAAGCAAGTTACTTTGCTTCTCCTGATCCTTTCATCTGCTTCCTGGTGGTTCTCTTTGAAGATTGCTCTTGAAAACCTCACAAACCTTAGGAACAACCAAGCATGACAATGATTAGGGTTTTGATTAGTCTCCCCTCTTAGTTTTACCTTTGTGTCTCTTTTGAGTCTTCTCTTCTCATCTCATAATCAGGGACTAAACCCTAAAGGCTTTAAGGCTTTGTGATTAAGCTTATGCCTGCATCCTTCTCTTAGGATGGAGTGTATAACTTTAATCCTAAGTGTTAAACCCTTAATGTGTTTAAATCTCTTAATCAATCCATTTAATAATCATCAAGACATCACACTTGTAACTTGGGCCTTGCATTAGGGTTCTAATTCTTCCTTAACTGGTTAAGAAGGACTAACCCTAGTGTTAATGGACAAGTCCCCCTCAAGTTGTCTTACAAACCATGAAACTCACTTCTTCATCATACCATTAAATAAAATCCACTTAATCAAAGGCTTGTTTTGTCATGAGTTTAATCCCTAATCATGGATTAAGTTGAGGAGCATTCCTCAGCTTAAACATTCTCATCTATTATCCTTCTATTAGGATGGTGTAATGAGTCTGTTTAATCCCTGATTATGGCTTAACCTCATTACTCAACACTAAACAAAAACAACAAAAACATCTAAATAATCACAAGTAGGTTAATGGTCTTAATCCTGCATCAAAGGTGATTAAGTGTGAGAAACTGACTTCACACTTAAGGTAACTCTCATTACCCCTAATCAGAGGGAAGATGTGGTGAGTTTACTAACCCATTGGTTTAGGCTTAAGCTCATTAACTTATGACAAAATCCAAAAACAATAAAAGACTGAAAGCACAAAAACAAAAAATAATCGTCTCCTTCGGGATTCTTTTCTCATCATCTTCACTCACAAACGAGAACTTGCTTCTTCCGTCTAATGCAAGACAGTTTGCATCTGTGCCAGACAGATCATACACTTGAGCATAGGCAAGCAAGCAGTTCATCAAGTCAATTCATCTTTCAGTCTCTTTGGGTCGAACTACGGTGTTCTGACTTCCTCATTGCACGAGAGGATACGTAGGCATAACTTAACAGTTATCGAACAAAAGTCTTTGTACATTCCCCCTCTTTCCAGCTTTATTCTCTTAGCCTCATTATCATGAGCATTTCACCTTTTGTCCTTACACTGACACTTTCATACTTCATATCACTTATACACTTTACACTGACACCTGTACATCCTTTTCCAGCTCTTCTATACACAGATTGCACTGACACTACCCCTTTAAAACACAAATCTTTTAAGCGTGGATCCCGTCGAGTACGGCGGACAATCTGGATGCTAATACCTTCCCAGGTTGTAACCAACCCCCTTTCTCAGTCTCTCTGGTTCGCAACCGTCTTATCCATTCCTTTTTCTAGGCCTATGCAGCATTGCCTTTCCTCCGGGATAAAAATGCCTAGCTGGCGACTCTATTCATCTCCAGTGAGTTCACTGCTGTGTGTTCTCATTGTCCCTCTCGCCGACCGTTCGCGTCTGTACCCTATTTGACCCGGTTTCATTTAGTGGGAGCGACAGCTTGGCGACTCTGCTGGGGACCCTTATATTGCAACCAGGGCTTCTGGTTCTTTTTGTGGGTTCCTCCTAGCGCTTGTTTGATTTGTGTTTACTGGGGTGTTATGTGCTTATTTGTGTTTGTATTTCTGTATTTATTTTTGCTTTATGTACAGTTGCTTTACTGCTTTCTTTATTGCTTTTGTATATATCATACTGTCATGCTGCTGGCTGGATCTGGTCTTTGTTTTGGTGGGTGGATGATTCATTGAGAGTTAAGGTCCTATACCTGGGACCTGAGTGACACCTAGGCTAGAGTGAATCATATTCTTTCCCATTCCATTTCGGTCTGGTGCGGGAATATGAAACACGGTTCAGATATGGGTTTCTTCTTGAGAACCCTGTGTTGCAGATTTCCTGCAATGTTAGGGCTATCTGGGAAGCCTGCTAAGTCTGGATGACCTTTTAGTATTGACCTTCAGAAACTGAGGTGAATTAGAGGAGGAACTTTTATGGTTATTGTAAACACTGTACCTCCGGGTTAGAAGTGTTTACACTTCTCATAACTGATCCGAGTCTGAGGATCCTTGTTCTAGAACACCACCTGTGAGGGGGTTGGGCTGTTTACAGGTTTGCAGGTACCTTGACCTCAGAATACCCTGTTACTTTGTTTAAGAGTACTTCATTTTGGACAGTTCTTGTGATTCTAAAACCCTGGACATGTGACTCTTTATTTGAGTCCCCCCACCTTGGTTACTGGATTTATAGACCTCCAACTGGAATTCTTGAACATACATGGACTTATATCAGAGCATTTTGATCAGATCCAGCTCAGTCACAGACCCTTGCATTTCATTTGCATACATAATCATTGCATCATATTGACATTTTCTTATTTGTTTCAGGGTATCCATCTTCATTTGGTTTTGGTTTTGACCCCATCTTCAGTATAGACCCATCTTCACCAGCATCTGCTTCAGTTATCACCAGCACCAGCTAATCAGTGGCTCATTACTTCAGCATTATCATCAGCACCTGTCTCTACTCAGTCTTCAGCATCATGGCTCCTAAAAAGAGCAACATCACCTATCACTTCTTCCAGCCAGAGCTATCAGATATCAGGAGGATTCAGACCCTGATCACTCCAGATCACATACCTTTGTTCAGGGAGCATTATGGAGATATACTTGACATGGTTATGGATCTGGATCCATCACAGAGGAGCCTCATTCACACTTGCATTCAGTTCTATGATCCCCCACTGAGATGTTTCACCTTTCAAGACTTTCAGTTGGGCCCCTTATTGGAAGAGTACTCTCCATTAGTTGGTATGCCTATCAGGGGTGGAATCCCTTTCAACCCTGAGATGGTCTTTCCTGCTAATGGAGAGGTAGCAAAAGCTTTGCATCTGGAACCTGTTTTGGTTGAGCAGCATATGACCTCTAAAGCTGGAATCCTTGGTTTTCATCTGGATTTCTTGATCTCTCAAGCTACCCTGAAAGCTTCTTTAGGAGAGTGGAAGGCTGTCTGTGCCTTGTTGGCTTTGAGCATATATGGAATTGTATTGTTTGCAGACGAGCCTCGATTCATTAGCAAGAATGCAATCCATCTGTTCATCCTGAAGAACCCAGTGCCCACTTTATTGGGGGATCTCTACTATTCAGTGCATCAGAGGAATGAAAAGCAGAGGGGGAGATTAGTGAGGTGTTGTGCTCCATTGTTCCACACTTGGCTTCTCAGGCATTTGCCCAGGACAGATGCATTTCTGAACCCTCATCAGCAGAGCAACTGGGCTAAGAGACTCACTGCTCTAACTTCAGCAGATATCAGATGGTGCACTCAAAGCACCAAGGGCAGGGATATCATCACCAGCTGTGGGCATTTTCCCAATGTGCCTTTGATAGGAGTCAAGGGTAGTATCAATTACAACCCTCTGCTGTTTAGACGACAACTGGGCTATGCACTGGTCCATACTCCTAAGGCACAGGACTTGATTGAGACTCTCTATTGTGAGAACAAGGTTAATTTGACTGTTGTTAGGCAGGCTGCTTGGGCCTGGGATAATGTTCAAACCAAGGGAATAACCATTTTGGGGAAGTGCAACAATGTGGCATCAGCACAATATTATGAATGGTCCCGTGCCAGGGCTCAATTCTCTGGAATGCCCTTTACTATAGAAGATATGCCTGAGTCATCTTCAACACCACCCCCTGCCACTATCAGTTTGGAGGAGTATGAGAGTCTGAAGGAAAGAAATGAGAAGTTAACTCAAGCTTTGCAAAAGACCCTCCGGGAGAGGAGTGAGGGTATGAGGGAGGTTGAGAGATTGGAGAAGTTGAGAGTAGAGCATCTGACTAAGATTGAGAAGTCTGGGGACTATATCAAAAAGTCTAAAGCTGGAGAACAAATTCTGAAGAATGCTTGCAAAGAAGCCCAGTTCCAGAGAGCAAGGACAGACTTGTATCTGAAGGAGAGTCAGGCTCGGTGGGTCAGGATCACCGAGGCTCGTACTTTGGAAGACAAGAGAGTTCAAGACAAGATGGAGCAACTGGAAGCTAGTGCAAAAGAACAGCAAGAAGCCCTGGCAGCAGCCCAGAGGGAGATATCAGAGCTGAAGATCAAAGCAGGGGTGAAGTGGTCCAAAGAACAAACTCAGCACAAGAAGCTAACAGCAGCTGTTACAACCCGGAATCTCCTCATCAGGAATCTCACGGAACGTCCGGCTGATCCTGTGACCGAAGCACTTCTCAAGGAAGTTCGTGAGGATGAGTTTGGTCTTGGTGTTTGGCCATTTGTTTGTTGTTGCTTTCTTTGTACTTTTATTTTCCTGTAATGTGTTTTGACCCCTCAGAGGGCTTGTGCTTGTAAACAAACTATGTACCATTTTATTTTTGTAATATATGTGTTAGTTTGTTCCATCCGAGTTCACTTCGAAAGCAACAACAACAGCATCTTCAAGGGTCTGGAAGGGTCAAAACTGAATGCCAAGCCGGATACCTTGAGAGCAAATAAGCATACTGCATTGCATGCTAACCCTTTGTTTGTTTTGTAGGTTTTTGTTTTATTGTTTCTAACTCTGTTGTGATGTTCAGGAACTATTGCTAGGCGCCGGGTATTTCCCCTCAACCGTCCGCACCGTTATCCAACCCGAAACAACCTTCCGGGAATTCAAATGGATCAGGTACAGCAGGACCTGGCAGAGGTTAGAAATCAAATGGCAAACGAAAGATTGGAAATGAGAACGCAGATGACGCAGTTCATGGAAGCGATGAACAACATGGCTCAGAGCCAGGAAAGATTGAGGGCCATGGTGGAAAGGCAGAATCAAGAAGATCCACATATAGGGACTGTCGGCACCAGCAACAACGAAAGGGTTCAACCTCATGTTAACCCCCCTGTATTTGGCCCCCATCTTCATCCGGAGGTCAATATTCCTGCAAATGTTCAAGGAACTGCCACTGCAGCCAGGGTACTTCAAGAAGATCCTCAGGAGGACCAGTTCACAGTAATGGGTGCTGGGGAGGAAGCTTATGATAGAAGATTGGATGAGATAGCTGAGAAATTGAGGTCCTTAGAATCTCAAAACTCTTTGGGCTTCGATGTCATGGACATGGGCTTGGTAGACGGGGTCAGGATCCCCCATAAGTTCAAGCCTCCTTGCTTTGAAAAATACAACGGGACTTCATGCCCCCGGACTCATTTACAGTCATTTCTGGGAAGGCTGAAGGCCTATACGATGGATGAGAAGCTCTGGATGTTCTATTTCGAAGACAGCTTAACTGGAGCGTCAAGAGAATGGTATTCTCACTTGACAAGGGCAACTATTAGGTGCTGGAAGGACCTGGCAGAGGCCTTCATCAGACAGTATCAGTATAACTTAGACATGGCACCCAACAGGACTCTCCTAATGGGAATGTCACAGTCGTCAAGGGAAAGTTTCCGAGAATATGCCCAGAGATGGAGGCAACTGGCTGCTGCTGTTCAGCCACCTATGTCTGAAAGGGAAATGGCAGATATGTTTATGAACACCCTTCAGGGAACCTATATTGATAGGCTGGCTGCTTTCTCTTCCACTAGCTTTGCAGATGTTGTCATAGCCGGAGAGAGAATTGAAAGCCTATTGAAGATGGGTAAGATATCCGACAACGGTGCAAGCTCGTCCAGTAGTACAAGAAAGCCTTTTGCAGGCCCAAGAAGAACTGGCGAGACCAATGCCATCCACACCAATAGGGGCAGGCCCCAATATGTTCACCGGTCTGTAGCAGCAGTCACCATTCCTGCTCCAACTCATCCTCGACCAGTCTATCAACCTCCGCAGCAAAACTATCAGCAACAACCTCAGTACCATCAGCAAAATCAGTATCCTCCAAGAAATTACAACAACAGCAACACCAACAACAACAGTCAACAAAGGCCATTTCAACAGAGGCCATTTCAAGCTAACAGGGTGATCGATCCGATCCCTATGCCATATGCTACCCTGCTGCCACAACTCCTGAAACTCAACCTAGTTGAGCTAAGGACGTTGGCACCTCCAGATCCCAACAGTCTACCCAGGAATTATGATTCCAACGCCAGATGTGCTTTTCATTCAAACGCACCTGGCCACAGTACAGAAAAGTGCAGAGCCCTGCATATGAAGGTACAAGACCTGGTAGACTCAAAAGATCTGAATTTCGCACCACCACCCAATGTCAATAAGAACCCGATGCCAAACCACGGTGGTCCCAGGATTAACGCTATTGAAGAAGACAAGCCGTCTTATTTAATAACCAGTGTGGGCCAGATCCGGACACCGTTGGTGGAAATCAAAGCTCAGCTCTTGGAATGTCAAATGTTCCCGGGGTGTGAGTTAGGCTGTGCTTACTGCAATATCTCGGTAAATGGGTGCGACAATTTGAGGAATGGCATAGATGGCCTAATTCAGAGTGGCCAGCTTCAGATCACCACATCATTTCCAACAAATCCAGCAATCTCATCAGCAACGGTTTCAGAACCTCCTACAACTGCAACAACCATTGTTCCTGACAATTCTTCGGCTTCATCAACAAGTACTTCATCCATTATCTCAACTGATCAGATATCAATGAATGTTCCTCCTACAACTCCAGCACCACTCCATTATGAAGCTCCTACAACAACAACATCCACACTCCCGACAATGTCTCCTACAACACCAGCAACAAATCATGAAGATGTCTCAACTGTCACCATATTCTATGATCCTGAAAGCAACTCTGCCTACAACTCAGAAGGTGCTGCTCCCATTGGAGCACCAGTTACAATATATTATGATCCTTAAACTATCTCAATTCCTTCAACAGCTGCAATCAGTCCAGTCACCATCACGGTGCCTGGACCCGTACCTTATGAAAGCAGCAATGCCATCCCCTGGCATTACGGCTCTGACCTGTACTGCGAAGGACAAAGAATCACTTTTGAATCATCAACCCCTGCACTACAAGTGGACAATGTGGGCGGAGGCGGAGGCTTCACTCGAAGCGGACGTCTTTTCGCTCCACAAATTCCGAGACCCACTGCCGAAGCAGAAGCTGCTGCCAAGGCAAAAGGGAAGAGCCCTGTGCAGGAAGATCAAGCTGTTAAAGAAGCTTTGAAGACACCCTTCGATCAAGAGGTTGATGAGTTCATGCGAATCATCAAAAAAAGTGATTATAAAGTAGTGGATCAGCTTCACCAAACGCCCTCCAAGATCTCAATCCTATCATTGCTTATGTGCTCCGAAGCCCATCGGAATGCACTACTCAAAGTCCTGCACGCAGCTTACGTGCCTGAAGAGATCACTGTCAATCAGCTGGAAGCAGTAGTGGGAAATGTTAATGCTAGTCATGGACTAGGGTTCACCAATACTGATTTGACAACGGAAGGCCGCAACCACAACAAAGCCTTGCACATAACAATGGAATGCAAAGGTGCTGTCCTTTCCCATGTGCTGGTAGACACGGGGTCATCCCTCAATGTCTTACCTAAGAAGGCCCTGGTGAAGCTAGAATATGATGGATTGGCATTGAAACCCAGCAACCTGGTGGTGAGGGCCTTTGATGGTTCAAAGAGATCGGTTCTGGGAGAGATTGAGTTACCCATGACGATTGGCCCACAGACCTTTAAAACTATCTTCTATGTGATGGACATTCAGCCCGCCTATAGCTGTTTGTTGGGTAGGCCATGGATTCACGCTGCTGGCGCCGTGACTTCTACCCTTCACCAGAAGTTAAAATATGAGTGGGAGGGTCAAATCGTTACAATCTGCGGAGAGGAGGACATTTTTGTCAGCCACCTGGCAACCTATAAGTACATTGAGATGGATGGGGAGATCCATGAAACAATGAGCCAGGGGTTTGAAGCCTTGAATGTGAATGAAACAACTGCTGTATCTGGTACTCCAATGTCATCATACCAACAAGCCCGGAAGGTTGTTGAGGAAGGAACTGCCCAAGGTTGGGGCAAATTGCTGTCGGTAGAGAAGAAAGAGGACAGATTTGGGTTGGGTTACAAACCAACTCAACAAGATCAAGCAGAGGCTGCGAAAGAGCCCAACTTTGTGAGCGGGGGGATGCTCACCCCTGATGCTATCAATTGTCTGGAAGACGAGCTGGAAGAGGAACGCAACCTGGAAAGCTGGATTCGTCCAAAGATCCCGGGGAGCAGTATCTCGAACTGGTCTTCCCAGGAAATTATAAGAGTTACTCATGCAGAGTAATTATTATTTCCTGTATTTTATAGCATGCATCAAAGTCTTGCATCTTGCCCAAGATGACAAGACTCATTTTGTAATCGGGCCATCTGTACTTTTTGTGCAAACAAGATCAATTAATGAAATATCAGACATCTTTTTGCAAACAAGTCTTTTTCTTTTCCGTTCGCTGTTTTCCTATTTTTTCTTTTTTGTACAAAAAAATAAATGGCAGTGTTTTCAAAATGACAACTTTTATTTCACTTTTCTAAAGCAAGATTAAAATCAAATCACTAAAATGAACAAACTTAACCCTTGCAGAGGATGCCTTCCAGACAGCACCGACAACAGCACGGCTATGACTTCGTATGACTTTGACAATCCAATCAATCAAGCTGATGAAGGGGTTGAAGAAGAGTATGAGCTTCCTGAAGAGCTAGCCAGGTTGTTAAGGCAAGAGGAAAAGGTTATTACTCCTCACCAGGAGGAGGTTGAAGTGATCAATCTTGGTACAGATGAAGATGTGAAAGAGGTTAAAATCGGGGCCTGCCTGCAAGACTCAGTGAAGAGACAACTGATTGACCTGCTTCAAGAGTATGTGGACGTGTTTGCTTGGTCTTACCAAGATATGCCAGGGTTGGATACCGATATTGTCGTGCACAAGCTGCCTTTGAGGGAAGAATGCCCACCGGTTAAACAGAAACAGCGCCGTACTCGTCCAGACATGGCTATGAAAATCAAAGAAGAGGTACAAAAGCAATGGGACGCCGGGTTCCTTGCCGTGACTAGCTATCCGCCGTGGGTGGCTAATATAGTACCTGTGCCTAAAAAGGACGGCAAAGTAAGAATGTGTATTGATTACCGGGATCTGAACAGAGCCAGCCCGAAAGATGATTTCCCTTTACCTCACATTGATGTATTGGTTGATAATACGGCTCAGTTCTCGGTATTCTCCTTCATGGACGGATTTTCAGGATACAATCAGATTAAGATGTCACCTGAAGACATGGAGAAGACAACATTCATCACACCCTGGGGCACGTTCTGTTACAAGGTAATGCCATTTGGGCTCAAGAATGCTGGTGCAACATATCAACGGGCTATGGTAACATTATTCCACGATATGATTCATAAAGAAATAGAATGCTATGTGGATGATATGATTGCCAAGTCCCTCACTGAAGAAGACCACCTGGTAAATCTGCTCAAATTGTTCAAGCGTTTGAGGAAGTACCAACTGAAGTTGAACCCCAACAAGTGCACATTCGGGGTGCGATCTGGTAAGCTGCTGGGTTTTATTGTAAGCGAGAAAGGGATTGAAGTTGACCCTGATAAAGTCAAAGCTATTCAAGAGATGCCTGCACCGAAAACTGAAAAGGAAGTTCGAGGTTTCTTAGGTCGATTGAACTACATCTCACGGTTCATATCTCACCTTACAGCAACCTGTGAGCCCTTGTTCAAGCTGTTGAGAAAAGAACAAACGGTCAGGTGGAATGAAGATTGTCAGAAGGCATTTGACAAGATCAAAGAGTACTTACAAGAACCTCCAATCCTTATGCCTCCAGTTGAAGGAAGACCTCTAATCATGTACTTGACAGTATTAGAAGAGTCAATGGGGTGTGTGCTGGGCCAGCATGACGAGTCTGGTCGAAAAGAGTATGCAATATACTACCTAAGCAAAAAGTTTACCGACTGTGAACAGCGTTATTCACTGCTCGAGAAAACTTGCTGTGCTTTAGCGTGGGCTGCTCGCCGACTAAGGCAGTATATGTTGACCCACACTACTTTATTGATCTCAAAAATGGACCCGGTTAAGTACATTTTCGAGAAGCCAGCCCTTACCGGACGGGTTGCAAGATGGCAAATGATTCTCACGGAATATGACATCCAGTACACCTCTCAGAAAGCCATCAAGGGCAGTGTACTATCTGAATATCTTGCTGAGCAACCTATTGATGACTACCAGCCTATGAGATTTGACTTCCCTGATGAAGACATCATGTTCATTAAAGCAAGAGATCATGAAGAGCCTATTCACACTGAAGGGCCTGACCCAGAAGAAGAATGGACTATGATGTTCGATGGGGCTGTTAACATGAATGGTCGTGGTGTTGGTGCAGTACTCATTACACCTAAAGGAGTTCACATGCCTTTCTCGGCAAAACTCACTTTCAACTGCACTAACAACGAAGCTGAATACGAAGCTTGCATTATGGGTCTTGAAGAAGCCATTGACCTCAGGATCAAGACTTTGACCGTATTCGGAGATTCAGCTTTGGTAGTCAATCAAACCAACGGAAAATGGTACACCCACCAGGATCATCTGATACCTTATAGGGATTATACAAGGAGGTTATTGACTTTCTTCACAACAGTCAAGCTCGAGTATATCCCTCGGGACGAGAATCAGTTCGCAGATGCTCTGGCTACCATTTCATCCATGATCAAAGTTCAGACTGCCAACTTTGTACCTCAGATTTCGGTGTCCAGACTTGATAGACCAGCATATGTATTTGCAGCAGATGTTGTTAAAGATGATAAGCCTTGGTTCCACGACATTAAGTGCTTCTTGGAGGATCAAACATACCCACCTGGGGCAACTTCCAATGATAAGAAGACATTAAGAAGGCTAGCTGGTAGTTTCTTCCTGAATGCTGATGGGTCTTTATACAAGAGGAACTTTGATATGGTACTCCTCAGATGTGTTGACAAGACAGAAGCAGATTTATTGATGCATGAAGTGCACGAAGGCTCCTTTGGTACCCATGCTGGAGGACATGCAATGGCTAAGAAGTTGTTAAGATCAGGCTATTATTGGATCACAATGGATGCAGACTGTTGTGCCTACGCCAAGAAATGCCACAAATGCCAGATCTATGCGGATAAAGTGCATGTGCCTCCCAATCCTTTGAACATCATGTCTTCACCCTGGCCCTTTGCTATGTGGGGCATTGACATGATTGGTAAGATTGAGCCAACTGCTTCAAATGGCCACAGATTCATCCTGGTCGCCATCGATTATTTCACCAAGTGGGTTGAAGCAGCCTCATATGCAAGTGTCACAAGGCAAGTGGTAGCCAGATTTCTGAAAAGAGATATCATCTGTCTATATGGAGTTCCCGAGCGAATCATTACTGATAATGGTTCCAATCTAAACAATAAAATGATGGCAGAACTGTGCCGGGACTTCAAGATCCAACATCACAATTCTTCTCCTTACAGGCCAAAGATGAATGGCGCTGTTGAGGCAGCAAATAAAAATATCAAGAAGATTGTGCAGAAGATGGTAGTCACCTACAAAGACTGGCATGAAATGCTACCGTTTGCCTTGCATGGGTACCGCACGTCAATCAGGACGTCCACTGGGGCAACACCGTATCAGCTTGTGTATGGAATGGAAGCAGTCCTACCAGTTGAAGTTGAATTACCCTCCTTGCGAGTGTTGATGGATGTCAAACTGAGTGAAGCAGAATGGGTTAGGTCCCGATACGAGCAGCTGAGTTTGATCGAAGAGAAGAGATTGGCTGCAATCTGTCATGGACAGTTGTATCAGAAGAGAATGAAGAGAGCCTTCGATCAGAAAGTCAGACACCGAGAGTACCAGGTGGGGGATCTTGTGCTGAAAAGAATCCTCCCCCCTCATACAGACCACAGGGGCAAGTGGACACCTAACTATGAAGGACCATTTGTGGTAAAGAAAGTTTTCTCTGGTGGAGCACTGATGCTCAGCACCATGGATGGCGAAGATTTCCCATCCCCTGTGAATTCAGATGCAGTTAAAAAATACTTCGCATAAAATGACCCGCTGGACACAAAAACAGAATGTAAGTCCAGGCAAAAATAGGGCATCCCGGCGAGTCAAAAACAGAATAAAAGACTCGGGCAAAAATAAGGGAAAATAAGTAAAAAAAAATGTACACCCGCTGAGTTGAAAAGCCGCATTGGACAGCTCAGGCAGAAATGGGTATCCCGATGGATTGAAAACTCGAAAGGGCGATCCATGCAAAATAAGGGAATAAGCGAACAACTGCATTCTGAATTCGTCTGTATTGTTCACAACTTGGTAAGCTTCGAAAGGATTAAGCTTCGGTTAGAATCAGCCTTCTTCAGTAAGCAAGACGAGAAGAACGTCATTGTCATAACAAGTCATAGCAGGAGAGGAAGCTCCTCAAAGCGTCATCAACACTGCCAGCATTTTGTTTCTCAATTTGTAACAATCTCCTCATTTCAGGAGATTTGTTTCTTTGACTGTATCTTGCCAATTCAGGGCATATGAATTAATAAAATCAGATTTTCAGTCATGTCTCGTTTTGTACATTTTATTTGCAAAAAAATGTCTGATGTCTTAAGAAAAACTGATTGCATAAGAATACAGATGCTTATCTTCAAAAGTAAAAACATGCTTGCAGGAAATATGCTTACTCTCAGAAGTATCCTAACTCCTATGACGGAATCCAGTAAGGGATACCTCGGGATTATCTTGTGCGTTTCTCTATCTTTTTCAGGATTGCAGGTATCCAGAACGCAACTTGGGGCGTGTAAGCTCCATCCCAGCAAACTGGCAAATCAACACTCAATTTTAGCACCCGAAGTGCTCTCTCCCCAGCTGAGTTGCCTTTCATGACTCCTCCCAGCTGAGTTGGCCACTTATTACTTATCCCCATCAGAATGGGCAGGTATCACAGAAGATGCCCATATCCCCGGCTGAGTCAAGAAGTCACCGTAACAGAATTTCTAGGGAGGTCTTTCAGTGATGCCTCTCTCTCTCCCCAGCTGAGTGGCCAACAACATTCCCCAGCTATAGTACCATTTATTTCTTCCTCAGCAGAAGGCAGAAGTCAGGGAATCATCTCCCCACAGAATCCTCAGCCTCTATTCAGAAGAGCAGCGCGTGAAGGAGTCACAACAGAGTACAGAAGACTTCTACAGACCCCAGCTGGGTCCCACATTACAAGGATATGTCAATCAGTGACTTGTATCCCCAAACAGATACATCCCTCCAGGTCTGTCAATGATCTCATCCCCAGTTGGGATGTCCTCTTCATACGGATCGATCGAAGATCTTCGCAGCAATGGGATCCGAATCCCGGTTTTGATATTTTTGCACAATCATAGCATTCACATCATATTCACCCACAAAGCGTAGCATTCCGTTTTAACATGGAGCATTACGGCAAAAATCCAACTCATAGCATAATCATAAGCCATGTTGTAAATCAACACTTGTGAATGATTACAGTTCATCAACATACAGAAGAAAAATCCCCACCAGAGTTCCCAGCAAAAGCAGTTGCCTCACAAATCACAAACACCAGTATATACTCCTTTTGACACCCGTCCGTGTTATATCCCAGCAGAAAGCCAAAGACATCCTCTTTGTACTCACATATACTTATATACACTTTCTCGACACCCGCCCGTGTCATATCCCCAGCGCAGTCACTTACACTTTAACAACCTGTGTACTTGTTAATATTATTATACTTTTCTTGACACCCGTCCGTGTCACTCTCCCCAGCAGATGAATTTTTCTTACTTATACAGATACTCGTCCATATCCTGTATATACCATTTATATCCCCACAGATTCGACACTCGTCCGTGTTCTTTGTTAACCCGTTGGTACTCGTCCGTACCAACATCTCTGAACATGCGTCCAGCGTTTGTTTCTACCTGATACTCGTCCATATCATAGTCTTAAGGATGCTCGTCCGCATCTTTAATCCATACACTGTGTCAAACACTTTTGTCTTCTTGAATATAGATACTCGCCTGTATCTACTATTCCCCAGAAGAATCCTCTCAGATTCAACGCTCGTCCGTGTTCCTTGTTAACCAGTTGATACTCGTCCGTATCATCATCTCTGAACGCGTATTAGTATTTGTTTCTACATGATACTCGTCCGTATCGTAGGGATGCTCGTCCGCATCTTTAATATATACACAATATCTAAACACTTATACCTTTTGTTTCTTGGATGTAAATACTCGTCCGTGTTTACTACTCCCCAGTAGATCACCAACAAACAATTTTCCTTCTTATCTGACACTCGTCCTGTGTTATGATAAACCCTGAGAGCAGCCGTACCCTGCTGAGTGGTCGTCCTCCACTTCTTGATGGTCGTCCTCCATCATGCTCATCCGATGGCCGTCCCCATCGTTGATTTTAGCAGCCGTCCCCTGCTAGGTGGTCGTCCTCCACCCTTTGATGATCGTCCTTCATCATCTTTTCCAATGGCCGTCCCCATTGTTGATTTTTGGTTATCTGACATTCGTCCTATGTCGTGATAAGCCCTGAGAGCAGCCGTACCCTGCTAGGTGGTCGTCCTCCACCTCTTGATGGTCGTCCTCCATCATGCTCGTCCGATGGCCGTCCCCATCGTTGACCTTTTATCCGATGGCCGTCCCCATCGTTGATATTTTCGGCAGCCGTCCCCTGCCAGGTGGTCGTCCTCCACCTTTGATGGCCGTCCCCATCATAATTCCTTTATTCCCCAACAGAGCAGCCATCCCCTGCTAGGTGATCGTCCTTCACCTTTGATGGCCGTACCCCATCATCTGTTTATTTCACTTATTCTTTAACCCGATGGCCGTCCCCGTCGTGGTCCCTTTTCCTTTTCTTTTAGCCCGATGGCCGTCCCCATCGTCGGTTACCTTGCTTTATGAACTTGATGGCCGTCCCCGTCATGTTTCATTAACTCCCAGAAAATTTTACAACTTTATCTTGATGGCCGTCCCCATCATGATATCTTATTTTCCCCAGCCAGTCAGCCGTCCCCGTCTTGGCTTTACCTTTTATCCCCAGCATGTCGGCCGTCCCCGTTATTGCTTTATTTTCAGCACTTTCCCAGCATGTCGGCCGTCCCCGTCATTGCTCTTTACCCAGCAGTCGTCCTCTGCTCGACGGTCGTCCTCCGTCGCCCACACTTTACAATATACTTTATTTTCCTTTACAATCTATATCCCTTTTCTTCTTCATTCTGTGAGTGCAAATTTTGGACTGTCTTTGGTATTCAACCACAAGTTATCTTGTTTGCCTATTAAGCCGTCGCTTACAACCTGCACAGTTAACTCATGTTTGAATAGGGGCAGCTGTAAACACCCCAAATTTGCCCTCACCCATTCACACCATGGCTTGTGATCATCTCATGTGCATAAACACAATCATATCACCTCATATTACATTTTTGGTTCACTACATAGATTCTAAGTCATCTGCATCTAGGGTTTGTGATCTGAGCAATCCAAGAGATTCTTGAGCCACTCCAAAGGCCACCAATCATTTCAAAGGGATCCATGTGTGTTCAAGTATCATATTACATCCTCTCAAAGTCAAGAATTCCAAAGAATCACAAGAACTGGGATTGGTGTGGACGCAGAGCCAAGTTTGACTGCACAGTTGACCTAAAATTAGGGTTTTGGTTTCAATGGCCATAACTCCAAATTTTTTGGCCATTCTTATTTCCATTGGTCTTTATATGATATAGGGAGTATGCATATCAAGTTTCATGAAGAAATTCCATGGGGAAGTCATCTGATCAAGGGTTGACTTTCTGAACAAGTCAGTGTAAAATCAGGGCATCTGAGGCCCCCAATGACCCAACCAATGGGCATTCTTCATCATTTTGAGTGTATATGATCTTTATTTGATCATGGAAGAAGGTTGAAGTCCACAAAAATCAAGAATTTGGAGTTTTTGCAAATGTTGACTTTTTGGGCATAGTTGACTTTTCAAGAATGCTTCATTTTAGGTCATTTTTCAAGCCTTGATTCTTGATCCAAAAATGCTTCAAATGAAAAAACTTTGGTCATGAAAGTTGTAGATTACATCTTTCCCTTTTCAAAAAGTACAAGAACATGATCCAATTCTTCTTGGATCAAAAGTTATGGTGTGACAAAGTTGACAAAAATCATTGATTTTTAAGATATGCACCAAAAGGCAAAATTGCAAATTCTCCTTTCAAGGCCAATTCAGTCACCATATGGGCTTCTAATGCACTTAACATGATCATGCAACTTCTAAAAGTCAGATTTTAACCAAGGTGCCTCATTGTTTCATGGCTTATGTAACAAGATTTTTCCATATGAACCAAAAGTTAACCAAGTTGCAAAACCATCATGATGTTTCCTACAACTTGCTGCCTTGGCCTTTGAACCAGCCATAGTCTCTCACCACACCATGCTGCGCCAGCCCTAGCCCTTGTACCAAGCTAGCACCAAGCCCATGCCTCTCTTACAACCAAGTTGACATTTTGCAAAAGTAAACATCCCAATCACCACAGGCCATGTCACATCCTCTGGCCACTTGGATTAAAATATACTATCCAAGAGCAAGACATTTCATACATCAAGCAAGGCTGAAACACTCTCAAGGATCACACACACAAAAACTCACCATTTTGCAAAACTCTTCGAATTTCTCTGCCCAGCTCACAAACATCTAAACCATTTTCACCAATCATCTCACCTTGCCTTATTGAGTAGAAACCACCAAGAGTCAGGCCTGGTTTGAGCAAGAACACCCCATTGCCATTTCTCACCTCAAGCTGCAGTTCCATTCGAATCTCTTTCCACAGCTCACAAACATCCAAACAAACTTCACAAACCTTCTCCACTCATCATCTGGACCACAAACAACCTTTCACCCTTGCCAGAAATAGCCAGAATCATCATTGCCATGTTCAACTGAGTTTGAGCAGAAGTTACTCAAACTCTTCATCCAGCCAATATAAATTTCTCCTGAGCACTCAAGCATCATCAAGAGGTCATAAGGAGTAGATTTCACCAAGAGAGGAAGTCAGAAAGTAGCTGGAGTGAAAGCTTCGAATCTCAGGTAGCTCAAGAACTTTTTTTCCAGAAATGGATTTTTAAGTTCTAAACTTGTTCTACATGTCTTCCTGATCATGAATGTGCTTTTAGTTTTTGAAATGGTGATGAAATGAGGATTTAATTGCTTCCTGAAACTGTTTTGCCCTAGTTTGTGTTTGCTTCGATTCAGCTCTTCCATGAATGATAAATTGGTTTTGAGTGGGGGTTTTGGTTCGTGAGTGAGTGGGGATCATTTCCCAATTTTTAGATTTCGTTTTAGTTAGGTTTTTAGAGTTTTGGGGATTCTCAGGGAGGATGTTGGCCGGAGAAGACGACCGGAGGTCCTCTCCGGCCACCTGAAAGTCATTTGTGCCCTAATCTCGTAATTAATTTCCATTTGAATTCTGGGCGTTGGATTGGTTGACCTAGTTGACTCCCCGCGCGAATGGAAGGCCCAGATGCATTCAATTAGCCCTAATTCATTTTATTAGTTTAATTAATTAGTAATTAAATTAATTAACTCAGAAACAACCTGGACCCTTGGATAGCGCGCGCGGTCAAGCATTTCAAACCCAGACTTCATCCTGGCCCTTCCTTCTGTTGACTTCCATTTAAATTCATTTATTTTTATTTCTTTTTCATTTTACTTGCATAATTTATTTAAAATAGTAAAAAATGTGTAAAAATTATGAAACTTTTTCTCATAAGTTTTATTAATTTTTATGACACAAAAAATATATTTGTTTTTATTTTTATCATTAAAAAAGTATTTTTAAATATTTAAAAGATTATTTTTAATTAATTAATGGAAATTAATTTATTAAAAATACTTTTAGGTATCTAAAAATCACCAAAAAATTCATGAAATGTTCTAAGACATTTAGAAACATTGTCCAACCTTCAAACCAAATTTCTTTTTGGATCTTGATGCATTTTGAGAATTTTTCATTGAATTAAATCATTTTTTGTGCATTATTTTGATCCTAAGTTCAAAAAATCATTTCTGCCTATCTATGAAGAGTTGGACATTGATTCTTCTTGCATTGCATCCTATTTGGCATGTAGTTTTTGAGATAAAATGGCCTTGATTTGATTCCTCATTTTCAATTTGTTTGGTATTTCTTTTGTTTAGGAACCCTAAAAACCCTAATAACTTGTAAAAATCATAACTTGAAATTGGTGAAGAGTTGAATCCTCTCCTTTAGGCATTGGTTTAGTATGGGATTAGGGGTCCTTTGTGTGGCATTTTCAATTTTTCATCTTAGGGTTTGCTTCTGATTTTGGTTTTTTGTTTGATGTATGGTTCATAAACCCTAATTTGGGCTTCCATTTGCATCCATCTTGCATTCTCTTGCATAGCATGACTTGCCATGATATTTTATGAATCCATGTGATTCATTTGACATCATAAGACATATAGAAAGCATGTTTGATCATTGCATCATGTGTTTGCCATGTTGTTTGCATTGTGCACTTCATAACTTTTCATGTATGTTCATGGTTCCTAGCTTGCTTCATATGCATCCATAAGCTTGTATGAACATTTCCATGTGCTGCCTCATGTTTGTATCACTTCATAGCATCATTATCATCATCAACATGCTTCTGGTTTTGTTTTGCATCATGTCATCTCATCCCATTTTGCATTGCATTGCATTTCTTTCTCTAACATTTCAGGTGGTAAGTGATTTGAGAAGTGAATTTGCCTTCACTTCTCATAACTTTTATTTTTATCTCTCTTGCATCCATTGCTGCATTTTTGTTTGTGTTTGAGTTTGAGCTTGCTCATTCTTGTTCTTCTTACTTTCTTTCTTCAAGTGACTTGACTTCTTGAATGAAGCAAGTTACTTTGCTTCTCCTGATCCTTTCATCTGCTTCCTGGTGGTTCTCTTTGAAGATTGCTCTTGAAAACCTCACAAACCTTAGGAACAACCAAGCATGACAATGATTAGGGTTTTGATTAGTCTCCCCTCTTAGTTTTACCTTTGTGTCTCTTTTGAGTCTTCTCTTCTCATCTCATAATCAGGGACTAAACCCTAAAGGCTTTAAGGCTTTGTGATTAAGCTTATGCCTGCATCCTTCTCTTAGGATGGAGTGTATAACTTTAATCCTAAGTGTTAAACCCTTAATGTGTTTAAATCTCTTAATCAATCCATTTAATAATCATCAAGACATCACACTTGTATCTTGGGCCTTGCATTAGGGTTCTAATTCTTCCTTAACTGGTTAAGAAGGACTAACCCTAGTGTTAATGGACAAGTCCCCCTCAAGTTGTCTTACAAACCATGAAACTCACTTCTTCATCATACTATTAAATAAAATCCACTTAATCAAAGGCTTGTTTTGTCATGAGTTTAATCCCTAATCATGGATTAAGTTGAGGAGCATTCCTCAGCTTAAACATTCTCATCTATTATCCTTCTATTAGGATGGTGTAATGAGTCTGTTTAATCCCTGATTATGGCTTAACCTCATTACTCAACACTAAACAAAAACAACAAAAACATCTAAATAATCACAAGTAGGTTAATGGTCTTAATCCTGCATCAAAGGTGATTAAGTGTGAGAAACTGACTTCACACTTAAGGTAACTCTCATTACCCCTAATCAGAGGGAAGATGTGGTGAGTTTACTAACCCATTGGTTTAGGCTTAAGCTCATTAACTTATGACAAAATCCAAAAACAATAAAAGACTGAAAGCACAAAAACAAACAATAATCGTCTCCTTCGGGATTCTTTTCTCATCATCTTCACTCACAAACGAGAACTTGCTTCTTCCGTCTAATGCAAGACAGTTTGCATCTGTGCCAGACAGATCATACACTTGAGCATAGGCAAGCAAGCAGTTCATCAAGTCAATTCATCTTTCAGTCTCTTTGGGTCGAACTACGGTGTTCTGACTTCCTCATTGCACGAGAGGATACGTAGGCATAACTTAACAGTTATCGAACAAAAGTCTCTGTACATTCCCCCTCTTTCCAGCTTTATTCTCTTAGCCTCATTATCATGAGCATTTCACCTTTTGTCCTTACACTGACACTTTCATACTTCATATCACTTATACACTTTACACTGACACCTGTACATCCTTTTCCAGCTCTTCTATACACAGATTGCACTGACACTACCCCTTTAAAACACAAATCTTTTAAGCGTGGATCCCGTCGAGTACGGCGGACAATCTGGGTGCTAATACCTTCCCAGGTTGTAACCAACCCCCTTTCTCAGTCTCTCTGGTTCGCAACCGTCTTATCCATTCCTTTTTCTAGGCCTATGCAGCATTGCCTTTCCTCCGGGATAAAAATGCCTAGCTGGCGACTCTATTCATCTCCAGTGAGTTCACTGCTGTGTGTTCTCATTGTCCCTCTCGCCGACCGTTCGCGTCTGTACCCTATTTGACCCGGTTTCATTTAGTGGGAGCGACACATGGTAACTGGCAAGATATCAGGATATGGCATCATGAGAGTCTGAGCACGAGATCGCACCCATCTGAGATAAGCTTCCATAGGAATAGTGTACTTAGGCTCCAGAGTCTTGCTTTCAACCTTGTTCACTTTTCCCCATGCTCGTATGAATCTCTGACGGTAACCTTGAAGATCGTTGTCGTAGTCAAACACAATGCCCTGAATCAACATGTCATGTGGGCCATCACTCCGAGCGTAACCAAACTGTCGTAAAGCTAGAGAGGGGTTGTAGGTGATGCCCCCTCTTATGCCTAGAAGTGGCACATTAGGAAACTCCCCACAATGGTCAATGATAGTGACATTCTCCATAGATCTGGAGCACCAATGGATATCTGAATGAGAGAGTGACATAATTCTTTTGGACCACCTGAACCCTTGTTCATTTTTCATTACTGAGCGAGGGAGGTGAGAAATAAACCACCTAGATAGCAAAGGTATGCAACACATCAAAGTTCCTCTTGCCCTTGTAGTACGAGTATGAAGAGAATGTAGGATGTCTCAAGCAATGTAGGCACTGGATTGTGACTCAGGAATATATTGATGGCATGAACGTCTATGAACTGATCAGGATTGGGAAACAACACTAAGCCATAGATAAGCAAGGCTAAGATCTCCTCAAAAGCATCGTAGCTCATAGCTTTCAAGAACACTTGAGCCTTTTCTATCAATACCTTAGCAAGAATACCCTTGACTCCGCTTCTCGTTTCTAGAACAATGTCAGACTTCTTCAGATGTAGAGCTGCAGCAATAACCTCTGGTTTAAGCTCTTTCTCCAAGCCTGTGAAGGGTCTTTGATCAAGAACAGGTATACCCAGAATTTTAGAGAACTCTTCCATTGTAGGGACCAGCTGATAGTCAGGGAATGTGAAGCAATGGTGCTTAGGATCAAAGAACTGAAATAGGACACTCATCATGTCTTCATTGAACCCTGAGGTGACTAGATCCAATAGGTGACCATGTCTCTTGATAAACTGGGAATGATCAGACACTTGAGAAACCAACTCTTTAAGCTTAGCAGGTATGCCTACAAAGTTGATCCTGATAGTGTTTCTACGAGCAGAAGCCATGACCTGCAACAAAGAACAAAGATAAATCCTTTGGTCCTTGAAATGGTTAGTGAAAATGATATGCTTATGATGCATGATGATGTCATGATGTTATGCTCAATCACAAACATGTGGCACACACAAACAAGTCACACAATAGCCCTAGGTTTAAAGGCTTGCATGAGGTTCAAAGGTAAGTACCCTCCCCTGAAGTTTAGTTGGTTCATCCTGTCCTATAAAGTAACCAGGTTCTTAGAGATCTCAATATCATTGATCCTTCACAAGGGTGGTTGTTCAGTAGGCAACTTACTTGCCAACCAAAACCCTCCAAGTTTAGAATCTCAATGAGCGTAGTATCGAGTATCAACCAACTTCAGTCTTCACCAAAGCCGGTTATCTCACTACTTTCTAAAGGTCAAGATGGGATAACTAGGGTTCTAAAAGTTAGTTAGTGTATTGACAACATATGGCAGCCTCATATTATCCTCAACTTGACTTAAGGAACATAAGCACCAACCAAGAAGTCACACTAACTATGGCCACCAGATCAACCATATCGGTATACACCGTACAGTTTCCTTGGTCTATTGCCATTTACCTAAGGTACACTAGATCCGGGTTAGGATCTTTCACACATAAGAGCACCCAACAAGATAAGTATAAAGCAAACAAAGCAAACAATTTTAAAGTGATCTAATTCCTAAGGGTACCCCTCTTTTATTAAATCCCCAGCAGAGTCGCCAGTTCTGTAACACGGTGGGAGAACTGACTTTAGTTATGTTGCGGATAGCAAGAGTCGCCATCGACTTTTATTTTATCCAAAGGAAAGGCATAAAAGAACAGGAAAGACCTTTTAAAAGATTTTTTTGGGTCCGGGGGGTAGGTTATGTAAAGGGAAGGTGTTAGCACCCTTTACATCCATGGTTATCCATGGGCTCTTAGTTACTTAGCTCACTTTAAAATGTTTTTGAAATGTGAAGTGTGTGAATAAAAATTTTCTTAAGTGTTTTATACTTATCCATGTACGGATGCGTATAAAACCTTTGTTTTGAAAATTTGTTTGAAATTGTGAAGTGTTTGAAATGTTTTGAAGAGTGAACAAGTATCTAAGAGGAACCTACTCTATGTTTAAGTCTTTTCTGTTCTTGAATCCTTTAAATGGTAAGACTATCCCTATTATTAAGGAATAGGTAGTCATTACCTTGGATGTAATGAGGGACAAGTGAAGAGACAACTGTTATTTAGGCAACTGTAAGGTGTATATAGCAATTCGAAGGGACTTATCATCTTTATTCGAAAGGGACAAGATCATTTACGAAGGCAACCATAAAGGGACTTGATCTTATTATCTTTTAAGGGACTAGATGATATTAATGAGATAAGGGACTTTGCTTTATACACCTTACTTGACCTTTTATTTAGGCAACTTGAGAGGTATCCTTAAGAATGTGAGATGGCGATCAAAGATCGACTTACGTGTGTGAGTGTACCAATTCAAATATTTATCTTGAGATTTAATGATCTAAATTCAATTTTAAATACAAACATGTTTTACACTCCCTATTTTACTAACCATAGCAATTTAAATAAATGATAATATTACAACTATTACATAATAGGTACAATTACATTATAATAATAATTAAAATAATTAAAATAAATAAGCAAATAAATAAAGAATTAAATGGGTTAGTAATAATAATAATAATGAAATAAATTAGATAAATAATCACATGATAAATAAACAAAGAGGTTAGTAATAATAAACAAAATAAATATAGGAAGAAGAAATTAACATAATAATATAGTAATGAATTAAAAGTTCAATTTTAAATAAATAATTATTTTTTTAAGATTTTTTAATAAAAAGAGAAATAAATAATAAGTATTATATACTAATAAAATGAAATTAATAGTCTAATTATTTAATTTTATTTACATATATTTGTTAATTATAATTAAGCAAGCATATAAAAATAATAATTTAAATTCATAAAATAAAGTTAGGGTTTTTAATAAATTAGGGTTTATAAAAAATTAGGTTTTATGTATATGATTTACAAAATAAAACAATTTATTTACAAAAATATGATAATTATACATATATACATATTATATAAACAATTTAAATTTTTTAAGAAAATAAATTATAATATTTTAAGAATATAAAGAAAAGTATTTTGATGGTATTAGAAAATATTTTTTTATAATTTATATTTACTAATTTAAATAGAATAGGATTAATATAATAAAATAAATTAAAATAAGAAAAACATAGGAAATTTGACCAAAAAGAAAGGACCTGGGATTTGAACCCAGGTCCCCTACCTCACATGCGTAGCACAAAACCAACCAGGCCAGCGCGCGCTGATGACATTTACGTGACTTCCAATCATTAAATAATAAACCTGCAAAATAAATGGATTAAAAAACAAAAACTACTTCAAGCCAGATTCGAACCATTGACATTAGCTTCATATGCGCGTATGCTTTACCAACTGAACCACTGCAATGTTTGTGAAACATAATGCAAACAATACATAATAAGAATAACTCAATTTTCAAATTATATTTTCGCGCCATGAGCCTTCTTCAACCTCCAGCCGTCTGTTTAGGCTATAGTGACAGTTTTCCGTCGCTATAGCCTATAGTGACAGATTATGTTCGTCACTAAAAACCTGCATAAATCAAACTTCCAATATACAATGAATCAAACAGTTTTAATGGTCCAAATTGACTAACATGAGGCCTATGAACACAAATATCACATTGATTTTAACAGAAATTAACTCAATCATGTGTTCCCAAAAAAAATTCTCAAGAACCCTAGCTTTCGGTTTCTACACATATGGCCATGATTCCTTCAATTGATTGCCCAGAAACGATCCTTGCAAAGTCACAAACACAAATCAGTATTCAAAAACAATTTAATATTGGTTAATCTATGAAAACGCAAAATTGAAAAACCATGAAAGAGTGAGAATTCGGATTATGCTTTTAGATATGTTTTTGATGATGTAAAGCATTCAAATTGCATCAATGACGATCAAGAAACATGTTTAGACCTTCAGCTTGCTTTAAGATGGCCTCTAAATGAAAATTCGATGCTCACTTTTTTTTGAGATTTTGTGACTTTGTTTCTATGCTTGGAGGCAGAATTTTTTCGTCCTTGTGATTGGGATATCTTCAAGTATATATAGAGATGAAAATTAGGTCAAAAAGTCATGGATTTATGGGCTTTGTAATGATGACAATTGATTGCTTGATTATGAAGAAATCTCTCATCCAAAAATATCAAAAAATCCAATATATCCTTACTATCTTGGTCTAGCACGAATTTGGATATGAATAATTGGTCTTGAATGGTGTTTATGACCTTCTAGAATCACAATCTCTTCCAAATATATGATTTTCATATTTTATTTTAATTTAATTTGTATTTTAATGAAAAAAATTCAAATAAATATCAAATAAAATATAAAAAAATCATAAAATGTATGGGCTAGGTCATGCTTGATGATATTGTAAAGTTTGGATGGCAATTTGGCGGGCTCATTTAGCAAAAATTGGTTTTAAGGCCTTATTTGCTTCATAAGTTTCCCTAAAATTTCCCAACTTTGCAAGGGCACAAATCCTTCAATTTTAATGCTATGAGGGTGTTCTTGGACATTTTGGAAAGTTTGAAGAGTCCTCTAACCAACCCCATTGGTTTCATGTCCATATCATTTACCATTCTCAAGTTATGCCCTTTTGAAGTTGTTGACTTTTTGTTGACTTTCAAAAGGACCTATAATGTCTTAGCTCATACCTTCCAAATGAAGCCTTTTTGGGCTTGGCTTGTGAGACACAAAGTTGTAGAGAATTCAATTTCCTTCAAAATGAGCTTTGGATGGAAAAAATGTGATGAAGCATGTGAAAGTTATGGCTGGTCAAAGTTCAGTTGACTTTTCCTGAGAAAACCCTAATTTAGAAACCCTTGATTCTTGATGATCTGAAATTTCCTTGATGAATCATGATCAAACCTTGATCAAATGATTAATTTTACTTCATATACTTGATGTTGGCAAAAAATCATGAAGTTTGACTTTGGTTTGACCACAATTGACCTCTGTTTGACTTTTTAACTGCTTTGACTGATTTTGACTTATCTGCTCATTTGACTGAGCAAACCTTTGAGAAAAGTCTTGAAACTTGTCATGGGGGTTCTTAAACACATATAAGATGTTATGAAGCTCACTTGAAGTCTTGTAAGTCCATTTAGCCTGATTAAAGTCAAAACCCTAGTTTTGGATGCACTACTTAGGAGGATGCATTGTCTGAGGGAATTGTCAAATCTTCTGACTATTTGTGAACTTTGTGAACCTTGTGAACCTCATAAGATGTCTTGTGAACCTTGTGAACTTCATGGGAGGTCTTGTGAACCTTGTGAACCTCATGAAGTGTCTTGTAGACTTCATGAACATCATGAAAGGTCTTGTAAGTATTGTGAACCTCATAAACTGTCTTGTAAACTTCATGAACCTCATGAAAGGTCTTGTGAACCTCTTAGCACACAAAGCCTTGAATTGTGAGGGCAAATTTTGGGGTGCAACAGATAGGTGTAGTGGAGTCTTCAGATATGTCCATGATTATAAAATCAGTAGGGATGTAGAATTGTCCTATACGTACTGGGACATTTTCTAGTATGCCTACAGGATATTTAACAGAGCGATCGGCTAGTTGAACAGACATTTTAGTTGGTCTAAGGTCTCCCATGTCTAGCCTTTTGCAAATCGTTAAGGGCATAACACTGATACTGGCTCCTAAATCGCATAGAGCTTTGTCAATGACGAATTTTCCTATTACACAGGGTATAGAGAAACTTCCTGGATCTTTTAGCTTAGGAGGCATATTATTCTGAATTATGGCGCTACACTCAGCAGTAAGTGTAACTGTTCCGTTATCCTCTATCTTTTTCTTATTGGATAAGATTTCTTTTAAAAACTTAGCATACGAGGGTATTTGGGTGATAGCTTCTGTAAACGGAATAGTAATATTCAACTGTTTCAGAAGTTCAACAAATTTCTTAAATTGACCCGTCGTCTTGGAATTGGTTAATCTCTGAGGGTACAGAATTGGTGGTTTATAGGGTGGTGGAGGCACATAAGGCTTTTCTTTCTCCATTACCTCTTGATTATCATCTTCCTTTTCTTCTGGATCATTCACCACTTTGGTCGGCTTATCCGGTTTTTGGTACATGGCTGGATTGTCAAGTCTTGGATCGGTAGGTCCGTCAAGTTCCTTGCCACTTCTTAATATTACGGCATTGGCATGTCCTTTCGGATTAGGTTGAGGTTGTCCAGGAAATACTCCAGCTGGTGCAGCGGTAGGTGCTTGTTGTTGAGCTACTTGTGAAATCTGAGTTTCAAGCATTTTATTATGTGTAGCTAATGCATCTACTTTGCTTACTAATTGCTTAATCTGCTCACTAGTGTGTATGTTTTGGTTTAAGAAGTCCTTATTCGTCTGAGATTGGTTAGCTATAAAGTTCTCCATCATCAACTCAAGGTTCGATTTTCTAGGGACATTAGGAGCAGTCTTTTGATATCCTGGTGGTGTAGCTGGTGCTTGACCTGGTGCGTATAAAGCATTGTTATTCTTATAGGAGAAGTTCAGATGATTCTTCCAACCTGGGTTGTATGTGTTTGAGTATGGGTTTCCTTGAGCATAATTCACTTGATCAGTGGGAGTTCCTGTCAATAGTTGACAATCAGAAACTTCGTGTCCTGAAACTCCATATAACTCACAGTTAGGTGTTACTGCAGCCACGGTGGCTGTTGGTGTTATGTCCAAGTTGTCGATCTTTTGGCTTAGTTGGTCAAACTTTGCATTGACTTGGTCCATACTACTTACTTCGTACATACCTCCTTTTGTTGGTTTCTCGGTTGCGACTCTCTCGTTTCCCCATTGGTAATGGTTTTGAGCCATACTTTCGATAAGTGCATAAGCATCATTATATTCTTTGTCCATCAATGCACCGCCTGCGGCAGCGTCAATCGTCATTCTTGTATTGTACAAGAGTCCATTATAGAAGGTATGGATGACCATCCATTCTACTAATCCGTGATGTGGACAAAGTCTCAGCAGATCCTTATAGCGTTCCCAAGCTTCGAATAATGATTCGCTTTCCCTTTGCTTAAATCCGTTGATCTGAGCTCTCAGCATAGCTGTCTTGCTAGGCGGGAAATATCTGTTCAAGAAAACTCTCTTTAGTTCCTCCCACGTGGTTACTGAGTTCGAAGGCAGAGATTGAAGCCAGGATCTTGCTCTGTCTCGAAGTGAAAAAGGAAACAAACGTAGTCTAATAGCTTCTTGGGTAACTCCATTGGCTTTTACGGTATCTGCTTATTGCACAAATATCGAAAGATGAAGGTTCGGATCCTCGGTAGGATTTCCGGCGAATTGATTTTGTTGCACGGCTGATATCAACGAAGGTTTTAGTTCGAAATCGTTTCGGTTGATAGCCGGCGCGGCAATGCTTGAATGTGGTTCAACTTGCGAAGGACTGGCGTAATACTTGAGTGGGTGATTCTGTTCTTGAGCCATCTCTGCGTCCTTTGGTGTTACGACTGGTTTAGGTGAATCTAATTGAAGATCTGGAATATTGTAATTTTTTTCGTAATCGAATATCCGTCTTCTTACGTGTAAGAAGCGTTCCGATTCAGGGATTGGAGGTTGCAAGTCTTCGCTTTTAGAGCGAGTACTTGGCATACACTCGAAAGTTAAATTAAATAAATTAAATAGTTGATACCTTAGTCTAGACAATGCTACCTAAAGTGCACTAGTAACTAAATTAAGGTCCCCGACAACGGCGCCAAAAACTTGATGGGCTAAAGACGTGTCTAATTATGTGTCTAGCGGTATCTTAACTGCAAGTGCACAGCCTATCGAAGTAATATTTAAGATTATCGATCCACAGGGACTCTATGGTTACTTAGTGCTAGATAAACTTCTAGTTTAGCTAAGGTGAAGGGTTTTCACGATTTTTTGTTGTTTTTAAAATATTAAAGGCTGAAATTAAATTTAAGTTTTAATAAAATAATACTAAGGCGGTCGGTATGTAATTATACTAACTTAGGCGGGTCAATCTAACCTAGGCTTATAAAGGTGTTTACTTAATCTATTCGGTAGAGGTTACCAGTTTAAATACCCTCAACTCACACTCTCGTGGTCTTATCTCAGATCTTACCCCTAAAGCCCTATGCCTGCTCTCGCTAGCCCATAAGTGTTTAGAGATAATTTTTGGAAACTTAGTAATTCTAATTTATTTTAAAGCGCTCTCGCTGTGTTTAATTTAAATGCCTAACTTTAGCTATCTGGTTAAAATCTCACACTCTCGTGGTCTTGACCTAACCTAATACTCTTTCCTTACTCTCGTAACGAAAAGGTCGATTTTAATTAAAAAGTATCAGCCAGAATGTTAAGTTATTAATTATTTTTAGCCTATGGTTAATTTTTACCGATTAAGTTTGTTTTAACTACATACCGCCCTAAGGTAATTAGCTACTCATTTTTGTTGAACCAGACAGAGACAGAAAAACATTAAACAAAATATTCATGGCAGAAAAATAAATAAACAACATAAATATTAAAATTGCAATATAATAAAAAACCTGGTTAACAATACTATAGCAGACTCCTTCTTCCACAGACCGGAAAGCTTGGAGTAATTGGCGGAAATTGAAAATAAAGCAAATTCTGAAGGTTTAGAAACAAGTAAATGTATAACAATTTCCTGATGTTGGAAATTGTTATATGTTGGGTTTGGATACAATAAGGATGAAAAACTGAAAATAATGCTGAAATAAAAACAGGGTCGTAAAATAAATCGGCAGAGCTTCCGCAGGAAATTGATAGAAAAAATGCTCTGTCGTTTCTTCATAAAACTTGAACTATTTATAGAACAATTAATGGGCTTTGAAATTTGGACTTGTTGTATTGGGCCATGCTGAAGCAGTGGAGGAAATATAGGAACGTGGCTAAAAAATAGGCAAAATCTTCTTCACGTAACGTTTTGACGTGGTCTCAGTCAATAACCTACTTTTTACCTTGTCACGGTCGTGACAAGGTCTTCACGCTCGTGTTCCTTGAATTTTGAGTGTCACGGTCGTGACAATGTGCTCACGGTCGTGATGGCTTCTTTTGGGGTGTCACGGTCGTGATAATGTGGTGACGACTGTGAGTGCAACAAATTATGCAGTTCTGCAGGCTTCTTCATTTATTCATCTTTTTATGGTTGTTTTTGTTCCTTTTGCTCTTAATTCATGATTTAGCTCCATATATGATGTACCTGCAAAATGGTAAGAAAAACTCGAGGAATCGAGTGTTAAAACGATGATTATGCGATAAAACGTTAATGAAACTTAGCAATATAATCGATACGTTTTCTCGTTATCAGGTGTATAAAGCAAAGTCCCTCATCTCACATCATCTGGTCCCTTAACAGATAAAAAGATCAAGTCCCTTCGGATGTTGCCTTCGTAATGATCTTGTCCCTTTCGAATAAAGATGATAAGTCCCTTCAAATTGCTTATACACCTCACAGTTGCCTAAATAACAGATGTCCTTTCACTTGTCCCACACATCCAAGGTAATGACTACCTATTCCTTAATAATGGGGATAGTCTTACCACTTAAAGGATATTTAAGAACAGAAAAGACTTAACTTAGGGTAGGTTCCTCTTAGATACTTGCTCACTTTCCAAAAACATTTCAAACACTTCACATTTTTAAAGAAATTTTCAAAACAAAGGTTTTATATATATCCGTACATGGATCATTATAAAACACTTAAGAAAATTTCTAAACACACACTACACTTCTCAAAAACATTTTAAAGTGAGCTAAGTAACTAAGAGCCCATGGATAACCATGGATGTAAAGGGTGCTAACACCTTCCCTTTACATAACCTACCCCTCGAACCCAAAAATCTTTTAAGGTCTTTCCTGTTCTTTTATGCCCTTACCTTTTGGATAAAATAAAAGTCGGTGGCGACTCTTACTATCCGCAACATTTAACTAAAGTCAGTTCTCCCACCGTGTTACAGAACTGGCGACTCTGCTGGGGATTTAATATTAAAGAGGGGTACCCTTAGGAATTATTTCACTTTAAAATTGTTTGCCTTGTTTGCTTTATACTTACTTGTTGGGCTCTTATGTGTGAAAGATCCTAACCCGGATCTAGTGTACCTTAGGTAAATGGAAATAGACCAAGGAAACTGTACGGCGTATACCGATATGGTTGATCTGGTGGCCATAGTTAGTGTGACTTCTTGGTTGGTGCTTATGTTCCTTAAGTCAAGTTGAGGATAATATGAGGCTGCCATATGTTGTCAATACACTAACTGACTTTTAGAACCCTAGTTATCCCATCTTGGCCTTTAGAAAGTAGTGAGATAGCCGGCTTTGGTGCAGACTGAAGTTGGTTGATACTCGATACTACGCTCATTGAGATTCTAAACTTGGAGGGTTTTGGTTGGCAAGTAAGTTGCCTACTGAACAACCACCCTTGTGAAGGATCAATGATATTGAGATCCCTTAGAACCTGGTTACTTTATAGGACAGGATGAACCATCTAAACTTCAAGGGAGGGTACTTACCTTTAAACCTCATGCAAGCCTTCAAACCTAGGGCTATGGTGTGACTTGTTTGTGTGTGCCACATGTTTGTGATTGAGCATAACATCATAGCATCATCATGCATCATAAGCATAACATTTTCACTAACCATTTCAAGGACCAAAGGATTTATCTTTGTTCTTTGTTGCAGGTCATGGCTTCTGCTCGTAGAAACACTATCAGGATCAACTTTGTAGGGATACCTGCTAAGCTTAAAGAGTTGATTTCTCAAGTGTCTGATAACTCCCGGTTCATCAAGAGACATGGTCACCTATTGGATCTGGTCACTTCAGGGTTCAATGAAGACATGATGAGTGTTCTGTTTCAGTTCTTTGATCCTAAGCACCATTGCTTCACATTCCCCGACTATCAGCTGGTTCCAACAATGGAAGAGTTCTCTAAACTTCTGGGTATACCTGTACTTGATCAGAAACCATTCACAGGCTTGGAAAAAGAACCCAAACCTGAAGTCATTGCTGCATCCCTACATCTAAAGAAGTCAGACATTGTTTTAGAAACAAGAAGCGGAGTTAAGGGTATTATTGCCAAGGTGTTGATAGAGAAGGCTCAAGTATTCTTGAAGGCTATGAGCTATGATGCTTTTGAGGAGATCTTAGCCTTGTTGATTTATGGCTTAGTGTTGTTCCCCAATCCAGATCAGTTCATAGACGTTCACGCCATCAACATATTTCTGAGTCACAATCCAGTGCCTACATTGCTTGGAGACATTATGCACTCTCTTCACACTCGTACTACAAAGGCACGAGGAACTCTGATGTGTTGCATACCTTTTCTATCTAGGTGGTTTATTTCTCACCTTCCTCGCTCAGTGATGAAGAATGAACAAGGGTTCAGGTGGTCTAAAAGGATCATGTCACTTTCTCATTCAGATATCCATTGGTGCTCCAGATCTATGGAGAATGTCACTATCATTGACCGTTGCGGGGAGTTTCCTAATGTGCCACTTCTAGTCATAAGAGGAGGCATTACTTACAACCCTTCCTTAGCTGTACGTCAGTTTGGTTACGTTCGGAGTGATGGTCATCATGACATGTTGATTCAGGGTATTGTGTTTGACTACGACAACAATCTTCAAGGTTACCGTCAAAGGTTCATACGAGCATGGGGAAAAGTGAACAAGGTTGACAGCAAGACTCTGGAGCCCAAGTACACTATTCCTATGGAAGCTTACCTCAGATGGGTGCGATCTCGTGCTCAGACTCTTATGATGCCATATCCTGCCATCCTGCCAGTTACTATGGAGCCTGTTGCTGAAGGGGATACTTCTTATACCATCCTTCACCCAGATATGCCCACTGACATGGAAGACTTACAGAGGTCCTGGATCCAGTTGAAGGAGCAAAGGGATACTTTCGAGACTCATTACAAAGCAAGTCAGGAAAGAATTCTGGAGCTAATAAAGCAACTTCACGGGGAGCGGAATCTCAACTCATACCTCAACACAAAGAGGAAACGTCCATGGGAGACTTAAAACCCCTTCTTTTGTATTTATTTTATTTCATTTCTATTGTAAGCCCAAGGGGCAAACAAATTTATTACTAATAAAAGTTTACTTTCTTGATTGTTTAAGCAAATTTAAATCCTGCGGTCCTTGAAAACATTGCATACGCATTTATACATCATATCATTACATCACAGGTTTATTGTGCACAGGTTTCTCATCTTCTCGCTGTTTACTTCAGCAATGGCTCTTGAACAAACAGTTAAGGATCTCCAGGCACAAAATGCACAGTTCCAAGAGCTAATCCTGAACTTGTCCAAGGGGCAGGATGAATTGAAGACACTGCTGGCCAAGAAGACTAAGAAGACTAGAAGGTCAGGTGGCCTGATCAACATGGGAAGAAGGTTCAGGGGTCCTGTCAAGACCAAAGAACAGGTTGAAGATTATGAGTCTGAAGAGTCTGATAAAGAGGGAGGCAGTCTCCATAATACAATGGGGGACTCTGATTCTGAAGCTAACTACTATCATGAGCCTAATGAAGATAAGTTCAAAATGCTGGTGGATAGAATGGATGCTATGGAATTGCAAAAGTCTTCTGGGCTAGATTTTGAAGACCTGAGTTTGATATCTGGGGTAGTCATACCCATTGGTTTCAAGGTTCCTACTTTCGTAGTTTATGATGGTGTCACTTGTCCCAAGCTGCATCTGAGATCTTATGTCCGGAGAATCCAACCCCATACTGCTGATAAGAAGTTGTGGATCCATTTCTTCCAAGAAAGCTTATCTGGAGCTCAATTGGAATGGTACTATCAGTTGGAAAGTGTCAACATCCGTGATTGGAATGATCTTGCTGAAGCCTTTTACAAGCAATATCAATACAATGTTGATTTAGCCCCTACTCGCATGCAACTACAAAGCATGTCTATGGGTGCTAAAGAAAATTTCAAGGAGTATGCTCAGAAATGGATAGATTTGGCTGGTAGAGTGCAACCCCCTCTAACTGACAGGGAGTTAGTTGATATGTTCATGTGCACGTTGAATGGTCCTTTTTACAGTCATCTCATTGGAAGCTCATCATCTGGCTTCACAGAGTTGATAATGACAGGAGAGCGCGTAGAAAGTGGTATAAGGAGTGGCAAGATCCAAGTGGGTGCTTCTTCTTCAAATACTGAAAAGAAGCAAAGTCCCTCATCTCACATCATCTAGTCCCTTAACAGATAAAAAGATCAAGTCCCTTCGGATGTTTCCTTCGTAATGATCTTGTCCCTTTCGAATAAAGATGATAAGTCCCTTCAAATTGCTTATACACCTCACAGTTGCCTAAATAACAGATGTCCCTTCACTTGTCCCACACATCCAAGGTAATGACTACCTATTCCTTAATAATGGGGATAGTCTTACCACTTAAAGGATATTTAAGAACATAAAAGACTTAACTTAGGGTAGGTTCCTCTTAGATACTTGCTCACTTTCCAAAAACATTTCAAACACTTAACATTTTTCAAGCAATTTTCAAAACAAAGGTTTTATATATATTCGTACATGGATCATTATAAAACACTTAAGAAAATTTCTAAACACACACTACACTTCTCAAAAACATTTTAAAGTGAGCTAAGTAACTAAGAGCCCATGGATAACCATGGATGTAAAGGGTGCTAACACCTTCCCTTTACATAACCTACCCCCCGAACCCAAAAATCTTTTAAGGTCTTTCCTGTTCTTTTATGCCCTTTCCTTTTGGATAAAATAAAAGTCGGTGGCGACTCTTGCTATCCGCAACATTTAACTAAAGTCAGTTCTCCCACCGTGTTACACTTACACGTAAGAAGACGAATATTCGATTACGAACGAAATTACAACATTCCAGATCTTCAAATAGATCCACCTAAACCAGTCGAAACATCAAAGGACGCAGAGATGGCTGAAGAACCGAATCATCCACTCAAATATTACGCTAGTCCTTCGCAAGCTGAACCGCATTCCAGCATTGCTGCACCGGCTATCAACAAAAACGATTTCGAACTGAAACCTTCGCTGATATCAGCCGTGCAACAAAATCAATTCGCCGGAAATCCTACCGAGGATCCGAACCTTCATCTTTCGATATTTGTGCAGTACGCAGATACCGTAAAAGCCAATGGAGTTACCCAAGAAGCTATTAGACTACGTCTTTTTCCTTTTTCACTTCGAGACAGAGCGAGAGCCTGGCTTCAATCTCTACCCTCGAATTCAGTAACTACGTGGGAGGAACTAAAGAGAGTCTTCTTGACCAGATATTTTCCACCTAGCAAGACAGCTATGCTAAGAGCTCAAATCAACGAATTTAAGCAAAAGGAAAACGAATCACTTTTCGAAGCTTGGGAACGCTATAAAGATATGCTGAGACTTTGTCCACATCAGAGATTAGTTGAATGGATGGTCATCCATACCTTCTACAATGGACTCTTGTACAATACAAGAATGACAATTGACGCTGCCGCAGGCGGTGCACTAATGGACAAAGAATATAACGATGCTTATGCACTTATCGAGAGTATGGCTCAAAACCATTACCAATGGGGAAGCGAGAGAGTCGCAACTGAGAAACCAACAAAAGGAGGTATGTACGAAGTGAGTAGTATGGACCAAGTCAATGCAAAGTTTGACCAACTAAACCAAAAGATCGACAACTTGGCCATAACACCAACAGCCACTGTGGTTGCGGTAACACCTAACTGTGAGTTATGTGGAGTTCCAGGACATGTTGTCCCTGATTGTCAACTATTAGCAGGAATTCCCACAGATCAAGTGAATTATGCTCAAGGAAACCCGTACTCAAACACATACAACCCAAGTTGGAAGAATCATTTGAACTTCTCCTATAAGAACAACAATGCTTTATACGCACCAGGTCAAGCACCAGCTACACCACCAGGATATCAAAAGACTGCTCCTAATGTCCCTAGAAAATCGAACGTTGAGTTGATGATGGAAAACTTCATAGCTACCCAATCTCAAACAAACTAGGATTTCTTAAACCAAAACATACACACTAGTGAGCAGATTAAGCAATTGGTGAGCAAGGTAGATGCATTAGCTACACATAACAAAATGCTTGAAACTCAGATTTCACAAGTAGCTCAACAACAAGCACCTACCGCTGCACCAGCTGGAGTATTTCCTGGACAACCTCAACCTAATCCGAAAGGACAGGCCAATGCTGTGATATTAAGAAGTGGCAAGGAACTTGACGGACCTACCGATCCATGACTTGACAATCCAGCCATGTACCAAAAACCGGATAAACCGATTGAAATGGTGAATGAACCAGAAGAAAAGGAAGATAATAATCAAGAGGCAGTGGAGAAAGAAAAGCCTTATGTGCCTCCACCACCCTATAAACCACCAATTTCGTACCCTCAGAGATTAACCAAATCTAAGACGATGGGCCAGTTTAAGAAATTTGTTGAACTTCTGAAACAGTTGAATATTACTATTCCATTTACAGAAGCTATCACTCAAATGCCCTCGTATGCTAAGTTTCTAAAAGAAATCTTATCCAATAAGAAAAAGATAGAGGATAACGGAACCGTTACAATTACTGCTGAGTGTAGCGCAATAATTTAGAATAATATGCCTCCTAAGCTAAAAGATCCAGGAAGTTTCTCTATACCCTGTGTAATAGGAAAATTCGTCATTGACAAAGCTCTATGCGATTTAGGAGCCAGTATCAGTGTTATGCCCTTAACGATTTGCAAAAGACTAGACATGGGAGACTTAAGACCAACTAAAATGTCTGTTCAACTAGCCGATCGCTCTATTAAATATCCTGTAGGCATACTAGAAAACGTCCCAGTACGTATAGGACAATTCTATATTCCTACTGATTTCATAATCATGGACATCTCTGAAGACTCCACTACACCTATCATACTAGGAAGACCATTCTTAGCTACCGCCAGAGCTATAATAGACGTAAAGAAAGGAAAGCTAACCTTTGAAGTAGGTGAAGAGAAAGTTGAATTTATTTTAACACAATTCTTAGAATCACCAGCTATAGAGGATACATGCTATCTATTGGACGTAATTGACGAATGTGTAAGAGAAATGGAAATGAAAGAAACTACCTATTCTGAAATTATGAAAATTCAAATCCCTCCGATTTTCGAAGATGACAATTGGCGTAAACCATATCAGGATGACAGTCTAAGCGAAAGTTTAACACTTACACCGGATCCCATGCCAAGTAAGAATAAACCTACATTAGAGTTAAAAACTTTACCTAAGAACCTAAGATACGAATTCCTAGACGCCGAATGTACAAGACCAGTTATAATCAATTCCAGTTTAGGAACAATTGAAACAAAGAAACTTTTAGATGTCTTAAAGAAATATCCAACTGCATTAGGATATAACATATCTGATCTCAAAGGAATATGCCCTTCAATCTGTATGCATCATATTCTGCTAGAAGAAGATTGCAAAACCTCCAGAGAATCTCAAAGAAGAATTAACCCAATCCTTAGCACTGTAGTAAAGGAAGAAGTAAAGAAACTACTAGATGCTGGAATAATATATCCAATCTCTGATAGTAAATGGGTTAGTCCAGTACATGTAGTACCAAAGAAAGGAGGTATCACTGTTGTGAAAAACGCTAAAGGCGAATCGATATCACAAAGAGTAGTGACAGGACATAGAGTGTGCATCGATTATCGTAAATTAAACAAAGCCACTCGAAAAGATCATTTCCCACTACCTTTTATAGATCAAATGTTAGAACGATTAGCCAAGCATTCATATTTCTGTTATCTTGATGGTTACTCAGGATTTTTCCAAATCCCTATCCACCCAGATGATCAAGAAAAGACTACATTCACATGCCCTTATGGAACGTTCGCTTATAGACGAATGCCTTTTGGATTATGCAACGCTCCTGCAACCTTTCAAAGATGTATGATGTCAATCTTCGCAGATTTCATAGACAACATCATGGAAGTGTTCATGGACGACTTCTCTGTATGCGGACAAAGTTTTGAAGGATGTCTATCAAATTTAGAAATGGTGTTAGAAAGATGTGTAAAAGTAAATCCCGTGCTTATCTTGGAGAAATGTCCTTTTATGGTCAGAGAAGGAATCGTATTAGGACACGTTATATCTGGCAAGGGAATTGAAGTTGATAAAGCTAAATAGAAGTCATAAAAGATCTTCAACCCCCTAAGACCGTTCGAGAAATACGAAGCTTTTTAGGACACGCCGGTTTCTACCCACGATTCATCAAAGATTTCTCGAAAATCACTAAACCTCTTACCGGTTTATTAATGAAAGATGCTGATTTCATATTCAATGAAGATTGTCTTAAAGCATTCGAAACTCTAAAAACAGCCCTCATCACCGCACCAATCATGCAACCCCCTGACTGGAGATTACCTTTCGAAATCATGTGCGATGCGAGTGACTATGCTGTAGGCGCAGTTCTAGGACAGAGGAAGGACAAGAAACTTCACGCAATTTACTATGCCAGTAGAACCTTAGATTCTGCTCAGATGAACTACGCCACTACTGAAAAAGAATTGTTAGCAGTTGTCTTTGCGCTTGACAAATTCCGTTCCTACCTAGTGGGAGCAAAAATAATCGTTTACACAGACCACACTGCTATCAGATATTTATTAACTAAGAAAGATGCTAAACCAAGACTCTTGAGATGGATTTTACTCTTACAAGAGTTTGATCTTGAAATAAAAGATAAGAAAGGTACTGAAAACGTTGTAGCGGACCATTTATCTAGAATAGAAGGTATTAAACCCGAACAAGTGCCGATTAACGATGATTTTCCGTATGAACAGCTGATAGCACAAATAGGAAGCGACCCAGTTCAGTTAGACATAGATGAACCAGAACCCGTGGAAACAATCCAAAGAACCGTAGGACTGCCATGGTACGCTGACATTGTCAACTACCTAGCTGCAGGAGCTCTTCCACCTGACTTAACCTATCAGCAGAAAAAGAAATTCTTTCACAATCTAAAACATTACTATTGGGATGAACCATTATTGTTCAAAAGAGGACCCGACGGAATCTTTCGTCGATGTATTCCCGAAGAAGAAATAGAAGATGTCATTGCTCATTGCCATTCATCTCCTTATGGTGGACATGCAAGCACTTCCAAGACTTGTGCAAAAATCTTACAAGCCGGCCTATTCTGGCCTAATTTATGGAAAGATGTCCACATCGCTGTTATAAATTGCGATCGGTGTCAACGCACCGGTAATATTTCAAGAAGAGATGAAATGCCTCAAAAAGGAATATTAGAAGTAGAAGTCTTTGACGTCTGGGGAATAGATTTCATGGGACCATTCCCATCATCTTTCGGTAATTATTACATACTTGTAGCTGTCGACTACGTTTCAAAATGGATTGAGGCTATAGCTTCTCCTACAAATGACACACGAGTAGTAATTAAGCTTTTCAAAAATATAATCTTTCCCAAATTTGGTGTGCCTAGACTCGTCATAAGTGACGGTGGCTCGCACTTCATTTCGAAAATCTTTGACAAATTACTATCTAAGTATGGAGTCAGACACCGTGTAGCAACACCATATCATCCACAAACAAGTGGACAGGTCGAAGTCTCAAATAGAGAAATTAAACAAATCTTAGAAAAGACTGTCGCCATATCTCGGAAGGATTGGTCATCTAAACTTAATGAAGCTTTATGGGCTTATAGGACAACTTACAAGACACCCATAGGAACTACACCTTTCAAATTAGTATATGGAAAGTCTTGTCATCTCCCAGTAGAACTAGAACACAAAGCATATTGGGCGATCAAAACTCTCAATATAAACTATAATGCCGCAGGAGAAAAGCGAATCCTCGATATTAACGAATTAGAAGAGTTAAGGTTAGATGCTTATGAGAATGCTAAGATATATAAAGAAAGAACTAAGCGATGGCACGATAAACGCCTATCTAGGGAAGAATTTAGTGTGGGAGACGTTGTACTCCTCTTTAATTCAAGACTTAGGCTCTTTCCTGGAAAACTAAAATCTAGATGGTCAGGACCCTTTGAAATAACTAGAGTGTTCCCGAGCGGAGCAATAGAAATTAAGGGTAGGAATAGTGAACCGTTCACAGTAAACGGACAACGTTTAAAACATTACCATAAAGTTGAAAATAGAGATTATGCAAATAGTCTAAGGCTTTTAGAGTTGTCCACTAATTTCCCTGATTAATCTACCCCTAAGCATTACGTCAGGCTTATGACTATAAAAACAACGCTTAGTGGGAGGCAACCCATTTTATCATTTTATCATTTATCATTTATCATTATATTGTTTTTTCATTTTATTGTTTTATTGTTTTATTTCATTATTATCATTACTGCTTTTATTTATGCATTTATTTTCTTATTTTCCTTATTTTAATTTTGAAATCACTTTTACAGATTTTCTAAAGTCTTTTCCACTTTCCTTCTCCCCCTGATTTGTTTCCTCCATATTTACACTAACTATGGCTAACCAACCGAGAAACATTATGGAAACCAAATTTAGAGGTAGGAACCAAAGAATGAAATTTGAAGAGTTATCACAGAGACCAATGGATTTGACTCTGTACCCGGATGATCTGACTATGGAAACCTTAGGTATACATGATAGCATCCTATACTTGTTTAACCAACTTGGATAGGAGAATGCACTAATAAAACAAAAGTTTGTGACTTACCGCGAGCTCACCCTTGAGTTCTTAAGCTCCTTAGTTTACTTACCCGAGCGCGGTTTTGGATTCAGGAAAGGATTTATAAGTTTCCGACTATTCGGAATAGAATATGACTTTAACCATAAAGAACTAGCTGACTTATTAGGATTCCCTAGTGGACCCTTTGCTTTTACTACCACACAGGTAGAATTGATGGACATTGAGCTGGACTTCTTTTGGGGAACCTTAACCGGAAATTACCATCCTGAGCCAAATAACATGAACAATGATGAGATACATAACCCTGCTATCCGCTATTTCCATAAGATCCTTAACCACACCTTCTTTGGAAAAGAAGAAAACCTTACTAGAGTATCTAAAGATGAGATATTCATTATGTCATGTCTGACTAATGGACAGCCAATTAATGGTGTACCTTTCATGATGCAAACCTTCACCCGAATCCAAGAAGAACCTGATCTACCCATATTGGTAGGAGGTCTTGTCACCATGATTGCTGATGCCTTAGGACTTAGATACCAATTACACAGGTGTAACCGTTTAGGTACCATCCGTCCTATGAATCTGAACTTTTGCTTTAACCGCCATATCATAAGAAATTTAGGACAACCACCTTACGAGTACCTAATCAGGAATGAAGTAGTAACCCTGTTCACATTACCAAACCATGCTAGAGTCAGTGTTCACAATAAAGAAAATTGGCTTTATGAGCTTACCCCTCCTGACTATCCATCCACTCCCGAAACACCACAATCCTACAAGATAAGGGATGATATAATGACCGATGTAGAAAGTGACCCTGAGACACCTCCTGGTTACCATGACATTGAACACACTGATGAAGTGATTGAAACCCCTGAAGTAAATCAAGTAGAATATGCTGACAACTTGAAGAAAATTATGAATACTCTTGAAGTTTACCAAGCCGATATTAATGATGTTAAGGATGAGATTAAAAGCATGCGATTGGATGTTATAGGTTTAACTGACATAACATGTGAGTAATTCTACCACCTAAACTCCGCAAATGAAGATTTGAAGAAGCAACTTTGAAAAATGCTGTAGTGATTTAACTTATTTTACTTCTTGTTTTTGTTTCTAGTTAGTTTTAACGTTTTGCAAACATTTTCGTACCTTATTTTTATTAATGTAATTTTCCTTCAATTATATCAAAAGCAAAGTACTTCTAGTTTTACCATTTTCCAATTTAATCAATTTCTATGATTTCCATTAGTTACTGTTATATTTAAATTGATTAATATTTTATGATCTCTCGTGTGATGAAATTTGCTGCTAATATATGTTGATCCAATATTATATATAGTGTTTGTGTTGGAATTAAATAAGAAGTGATAATAAAGAAAACAAATTGCATTGAACGAGTGAGATAATGCATTCGGTGAAGAAAATATTATAAGTTTTTAATCCCTCACGGTCGTCATCAATCTATCACGATCGTGACAAGCTAATTAGCGCGTCACGACCGTCACTCATCCCATCACGATCGTGACGACCCCTGTTATACGAATTCTGAGAAACAGAACCGTTCTTCTTCGCAGAAACCACTTTTCCACTTCCACAAAAATTAGAAACCCCCCATTATCTCCTCACAATCCCGTAACCTCCCATTACCCTAAATCAATTCCATTAACCTCTCCATTTATTCCAAACCTCTCACATTCACTTCTTTCACTATAATCAGAACCAACTTCTTCACATTTTTCATTTTCTCACAAAACTCAAAAACCTCTCATCTCTCATTCCCGTACTTGCATGCAATGGAAGAAATCTAATTTAGAGATGGTGAACATGGAGAAACTCAAAGACAAAAGTTTATCAGGTTTCAGAACCGTGGCGTCCAACCCACTCGGTATGTCGACATTGAATGCTTGAGGGAGTTGGGACTGCTCAACGGCGTGAAGCTCCTGCTTAGGCATGTTGGTTTGTGGCACTTGTGCAGTCAACCACAGCCGACATTCGAACCTCTCACATTGGAATTTCTGAGTTCGTTTCAATATGTTACACCTCCCGGTTCATCAAGTCAACTCACCGGCATTGCAAAGTTCAGAATGCTCGGCCGAGAGTTCGAAATTACACAAACAAGGATCGCCGAACTGTTAGGTTTCGATCACGGCGACGATGCTCATCTCCGCGTGCCGGACAACTTCAGCGAAACCGCTTTCACCTTATGGCACGACATCACCAACACCCGTGCTACTGCCTTTCAGAGTCTGAATGCTACCCACATCTATAACCCGGCGATCCGATATTTCCATCGCATCATCTGCAATACTATTTTCGCAAGAGAGAGCAATCACAAGCTGAACTCCAAGGAGCTCTTGTTCTTGCACTGTGCCTTAAATGATGAGCGCATCAATGCTGCCCCATTCCTTTTATCCCATATCCAGTCTGTAGCGCAACGAGGCGCAACCCCCTTCTACATAGGCGGGATTGTCACCACCCTCGCCATTCATCTGGAGCTTGGTGACTTGATTATCCATTTGCCTCGCAGAGCCGCAGAGTTGCTTACAAAGAACTATTGCAGGTCCGCCCACTTGATTTCTCAGAGAGAGGATGGCAGGTTCAACCCTGTTATCCAAGGCACCGTTTATCACCACATCACCTTGTCGTGTCGTGACCGTATCGATCCGTCCAACCGAGCCAACTGGCTATTTGCTTTACCGGATGCTGCCGGCCACGCCCCCATTATTGATGAGCAGGCCGATCCACCAGTGGACGAGATGCAGGATACCATGGATGTTGCTGACCCTGTACAGGACATTCCTGAGTCCTCCACCCGACAGCCACCTGCGCAAGAATTCACACTTGAAGACGTCCTCCGTGCGATTCATCAGCAGAACCAGATGAATGCCGCACTGGAGCGAAGGCAAAAAGAGCAACATGATGCACTACTTTCAGTTGTTGCCACCAACCAGAGGACGACGGATGAGAAGCTTGGAGATATTTTTAGCGAGCTAGAGGCTTTGCGTATTGATATCACTGCTCTCACCGGCACCGGTTCTGATCCTGAAGCGACTCCGACCAGACGCTCCCGCACCAGAAGCCGAGTCCGTGGTCGTCAGCAGCCTTAGTTTTTGTTTATGTTTTTGTTTTTCCATTTCCGTTGTTTGTATTGTATTTTACCCGCTATTATATCACAACATTGAGGACAATGTCTGATATAGTGTGGGAAAGATACCTTTCCTTTTTCCGCATTTCCCTTTCCGCATTTTCCATTCCGTTGTATTTCCCTTTCGTATTTTAATGAAACAAAGTAATATTTGTGCTATTTCTTTAGTTTCGAATTTTCCCCGTTTATTTAGCCATACCGAAAATTTTTATCTTCGCATTACCCGACTTACCTATGAAATCATAGTTAGGAAGTTGAGAACGATTCAACAAGATCAATACAGTCTTGACACCTTAGACTTCCTACTTAAGCATTCCGTTCCGATAATTGTTACGACTACACCTTAAGTTTCAGTTCTAAAAGTAACCCCTAGTAGTTTATACTAGCGGTCAGCACCGTCTAAGCACAAACCACGTGGGGAGCCGATGAACATAAGTGTTTGATGCCTAATCTATAATGATCCTTCATATCTCGATGCCAATAAAAAGAAATTGCACCAAAGTACACGGTCGCATATAAGAAACGAGAAGTATGAGAAGGAATCCATTGCGGGTTGGTTCAGAGGTACCTGGTTCTGAACTTGGTAGGGCGTGTGTTGCATCCCAAAATTTTCCCTCACAAATACAAGACTTTGTGTGCTATGATGGTTCACAAGGTTCACAAGATTCACAATGCTTACAAGACCTTTCATGAGGTTCATGAAGTCTACAAGTCACTTTATGAGGTTCACAAGGTTCACAAGGTTCACAAGACCTCCCATGAGGTTCACAAGGTTCACAAGACATCTTATGATGGTTCACAAGGTTCACAAAGTTCACAATTGGTCAGAAGAGTTGACAATTCCCTCAAACAATGCACCTCTTAAGCAGTGTATCCAAAACTAGGGTTTTGACTTTAATCAGGCTAAATGAACTTCCAAGACTTCAAGTGAGCTTCATAACATCTTATATGTGTTTAAGAACCCCCATGACAAGTTTCAAGACTTTTCTCAAAAGTTTGCTCAGTCAGATGATCAGATAAGTCAAAATCAGTCAAAGCAGTTAAAAAGTCAAACTGAGGTTAACTGTGGTCAAACCAAAGTCAAACTTCTTGATTTTTTTGCCAACATCAATTATATGAAGTAAAATTCATCATTTGATCAAGGGTTGATCATTATTCATCAAGGAGATTTCAGATCATCAAGAATCAGGAGTTTCTAAATTAGGGTTTCCTCAGTAAAAGTCAACTGAACTTTGACCAGCCATAACTTTCACATGCTTCATCACCAAGTCTCCATCCAAAGCTCATTTTGAAGGAAATTGAATTCTCTACAACTTTGTGTCTCACAAGCCAATCCCAAAAATGCTTCATTTGGAAGGTATGAGCTAAGACATTATAGGTCCTTTTGAAAGTCAACAAAAAGTCAACAACTTCAAAAGGGCATAACTTGAGATTGGTAAATGATATGGACATGAAACCAGTGGGGTTGGTTAGAGGACTCTTCAAGCTTTCCAAAATGTCCAAGAACACACTCATAGCATTAAAATTGAAGGATGTGTGCCCTTGCAAAGTTGGGAAATTTTTGGTTGGTTTATGAAGAAAATGGAGGTCTAAAATCAATTTCTTCCAAATGGGCTTGCCAAATAATGACCCAATCCATACAATAACTTCATGCACAACCCAATGACAAGAAATTCTGATTTTTTAGATTTTATTTGATATTTATTTGAATTTTATTCATTTTAAATCAAATTAAATTAAAATAAAATCTAAAAAATCAAAGTTTGGACATGATTCTTCTTCTAGAAATTAATCAATGCTATTTAACATGATTGGATCTTGTACAAATTCGTGCTAGACCAAATTGGAATGCAAATATTTGATTTTTTTCACATTTTTGGATCATGACATTCCTTCATAATCAAGGCATCCAAAAAGCCCATAAAACCATCATCTCTTGACCTAAATTAGATCCCTTATAAGTATACAATAGAAATCAATGCAAAAAGGACGATTTTGGCAGCCTCTCACCTTGTCTCAAAACTTCAAAAAACCATACAAAAACTTGATTTCGGTTTATAAGGTAAAGGGACTTTCAGGACAATTTAAGGATTGCAATAGCTTCCTGGTGATTCATTGATCATGTAACAACCATTATCATCATTCATAGTGTCTTAAAATGCACAAACCGAATCGGTTTTATGTCATATATAACTTGTTTTCGATTCCATTAATTTGTGTGTTGTTTGTTGATTTTGACCTTCTAATGTGATTTGTTTTGATGTGGTGAAGCTTTCTGGACAATTGAATTTGAGTTTCGTGGCCAGAATCAAAAGAAGCCATTGTTAGGGTTTCGGTTGAGTTTTTAGGGTTTCATGCTAAACTAAAAATAAATAAATTTTAAGAACATAGGGAGATTGTGTGAACCATGAGGATCATAATACACTGATCAATTGAAAGAAATTGTACTGTTTCGTTGGTGTTTGATTTTCGCAGGTTCTGAGTATGGAAGAACACGCAGGAAAAGTCGTAGGTAAAATTGTATGAATTTTCGCAGGTAAAAGGTAGAAGAAGAAGAAGCTGCGCGCGTTTTCCGGAATTTAAATTTTTGTTTTAATATTTTATGAATTAATTTCTGTTTATTTCACAAGCCTGTTGCTTGTCCCAGTGGAAGGATGTGCGCATGTTTTGTTTGAGGACCTGCGTTCGAGTCCTGGCTTCACCATCTTTTTCTTGTTTTTTCACATAATTAACAATTTTAATATATTATGATTTAAAGTGATTACATCAACAGATTCGCTCACCCAGCAGGAATGGTAACGCGTTTGTGTGTTTGTTGGTAAGGTCCTGGGTTCGATTCCCCCCAGGCCTTTTGCTTTTCATTCTTTTTTCTGATTTTTAGGTTTAAAGAACAAAACCAAATTGGACTCACTCTTCTTGCACCAAGTGCAGCGCGGCCTAGTGGTTATGCCTCTAGTTATCCAGGTAAAGGACCTGGGTTCAAATCCCAGGTCCTGTTTTTTTTTTTGGTTTTGTTTTCTTTTAATTTTGTTTATTTTATTATTTCTTATATTATTTTCCTAAATTAATCTCAATAAATTTCAAAACAATATATATAAATCATTTTTTTAAAAACTTATATTATTTTCTCAAAACCAAAATTAATATATTTATTTCTTTATATTTTTTTTTTATTATTTAATATGTATATGTATGTTTATTTAGTTAATAAGTTATTATGGTAAATTAAACCCTAATTATTTTCAAAACCCTAATTTTTTATTTACCCTAATTTTTATTAACTTTAACATTAAATTTAATCAATTTTTGTTCTAATACTTAATTAAATAATTAATCATGTTTTGTAAATAATTATTATATTGTTCATTATCATAATTCTTTTATTATTTATTAAAAATTCTTAAAAATTGTTTATTTACTTTAAAAATGTTATTTTAAATTCTACATATTTTGGTATATTTGTACTAACCTCTTATTTCTTATAATTATTTTGTCACTAACCCCTTTTATTTTTAAATTGTGATTATTATTATTATTTTCACTAACCCCTATTATAATTATTTATTTATTCTTGCTTATTTATTATTTTGCTTATTATATTTAAATTGCTTTATTATTATTATTGTAATTGCTCCTGGATGTAATTTTTTGTAATATTTAAATTATTTATTTTTATGTCATGGTTAGTAAATAGGGAGTGAAAACTATTTGTATTTAAAATTGATTTAGATCACTTAATTCAAAAGATAAATATTAAATTGAACACTCACACACGTAAGTCGATCTTTGATCGCCATCTCACTTTCTAGGGTTACCTCTCTCATTGTTGCCTAATCAAAAGGTCAAGTAGGGTGTATAAAGCAAAGTCCCTAAAAAATAAAGTCATCTAGTCCCTTAAACAATAAAAGATCAAGTCCCTCAAATGGTTGCCTTCATAATGATCTTGTCCCTTTCGAATAATGATGACAGTCCCTTAAAAATTGCTTAATACACCCTACAGTTGCCTACATAAACAGATGTCCCTTCATATGTCCCTCACATCCAAGGTAATGACTACCTATTCCTTAATAATAGGGATAGTCTTACCATTTAAAGGATTCAAGAACAGAAAGACTTAAACTTTAGGGTAGGTTCCTCATAGTTACTTGCTCACTATTTCAAAACAAATTTCAAATACTTCACAAATTTCAAACAAATTTCAAACACAAGTTTTTTACGCATCCGTACATGGATCATTATCAAACTCTTATGAAAATTTCTATTCACACACTTCATATTTTCAAAAACAATTCAAAGTGAGCTAAGTAACTAAGAGCCCATGGATAACCATGGATGTAAAGGGTGCTAACACCTTCCCTTTACATAACCTACCCCCCGGACCCAAAAATCTTTTAAAAGGTCTTTCCTGTTCTTTTATGCCTTTCCTTTGGATAAAATAAAAGTCGGTGGCGACTCTTGCTATCCGCAACATAACTAAAGTCAGTTCTCCCACCGTGTTACAGAACTGGCGACTCTGCTGGGGATTTAATATTAAAGAGGGGTACCCTTAGGAATTAGATCACTTTAAATTGTTTGCCTTGTTTGCTTTATATTATTTTGTTAGGGTGCTCTTATGTGTGAAAGATCCTAACCCGGATCTAGTGTACCTTAGGTAAATGGCAATAGACCAAGGAAACTGTACGGCGTATACCGATATGGTTGATCTGGTGGCCATAGTTAGTGTGACTTCTTGGTTGGTGCTTATGTTCCTTAAGTCAAGTTGAGGATAATATGAGGCTGCCATATGTTGTCAATGCACTAACTAACTTTTAGAACCCTAGTTATCCCATCTTGACCTTTAGAAAGTAGTGAGGTAACCGGCTTTGGTGCAGACTGAAGTTGGTTGATACTCGATGCTACGCTCATTGAGATTCTAAACTTGGAGGGTTTTGGTTGGCAAGTAAGTTGCCTACTGAACAACCACCCTTGTGAAGGATCAATGATATTGAGATCCCTTAGAACCTGGTTACTTTGTAGGACAGGATGAACCATCTAACTTCAGGGGAGGGTACTTACCTTTGAACCTCATGCAAGCCTTTAAACCTAGGGCTATGGTGTGACTTGTTTGTGTGTGCCACATGTTTGTGATTGATCATAACATCATGACATCATCATGCATCATAAGCATATCATTTTCACTAACCATTTCAAGGACCAAAGGATTTATCTTTGTTCTTTGTTGCAGGTCATGGCTTCTGCTCGTAGAAACACCATCAGGATCAACTTTGTGGGCATACCTGCTAAGCTTAAAGAGTTGGTTTCTCAAGTGTCTGATCATTCCCAGTTCATCAAGAGACATGGTCACCTATTGGATCTAGTCACTTCAGGGTTCAATGAAGACATGATGAGTGTCCTATTTCAGTTCTTTGACCCTAAGCACCATTGCTTTACATTCCCTGACTATCAGCTGGTTCCAACCATAGAGGAATTCTCTAAACTTCTGGGCATACCTGTTCTTGATCAAAGACCCTTCACAGGCTTGGAGAAGGAACTTAAACCAGAGGTTATTGCTGCAGCTCTACATCTGAAGAAATCTGACATTGTTCTGGAAACGAGAAGCGGAGTCAAGGGTATTCTTGCTAAGGTATTAATGGATAAGGCTCAAGTGTTCTTGAAGGCCATGAGCTATGATGCTTTTGAGGAGATCTTAGCCTTGCTGATTTATGGATTAGTATTGTTCCCCAATCCAGATCAGTTCATAGACGTTCATGCCATCAACATATTCCTGAGTCACAATCCAGTGCCTACATTGCTTGGAGACATCCTACATTCTCTTCACACCCGTACTACAAGGGCAAGAGGAACTTTGATGTGCTGCATACCTTTGCTATCTAGGTGGTTTATTTCTCACCTTCCTCGCTCAGTAATGAAGAATGAGCAAGGGTTCAGGTGGTCCAAGAGGATCATGTCACTTTCTCACTCAGATATCCATTGGTGCTCCAGATCTATGGAGAATGTCACCATTATTGACCGTTGTGGGGAGTTTCCTAATGTGCCACTTCTAGGCATAAGAGGAGGCATCACCTACAACCCCTCTCTAGCTTTACGACAGTTTGGTTACGCTCGGAGTGATGGTCCACATGACATGTTGATTCAGGGCATTGTGTTTGATTACGACAACGATCTTCAAGATTACCGTCAGAGATTTATACGAGCAAGGGGAAAAGTAAACAGGGTTGACAGCAAGACACTGGAGCCTAAATACACTATTCCTATGGAAGCTTATCTCAGATGGGTGCGATCTCGTGCTCAGATTCTCATGATGCCATATCCTGCTATCCTGCCAGTTACCATGGAACCTGTTGCTGAAGGAGATACTGCTTATACCATCCTTCACCCAGACATGCCTACTGACATGGAAGACTTGCAGAGATCCTGGATCCAATTGAAGGAGCAAAGGGATACTTTCGAGGCTCATTACAAAGCAAGCCAAGAAAGAATCCTAGAACTAACAAAGCAACTTCACGAGGAACGGAATCTCAACTCGTACCTCAACACAAAGAGGAAACGTCCATGGGAGACTTAAAACCCCATCTTTTGTACTTATTTCATTTCATTTTTGTAAGCCCAAGAGGCAAAACAAATTTATTACTAATAAAAAGTTACCTTCTTGTTTGTTTAAGCAAATTTAAATCCTGCGGTCCTTGAAAACATCGCATATGCATTCACATACCATATCATTGCATCACAGGTTTCTTATGTGCAGGTATCTTATCTTCTCGCTGTTTATTTCAGCAGAAATGGCTCTGGAACAGACTATCAAAGATCTCCAGGCGCAGAATGCGCAATTCCAAGAGTTAATTCTGAACTTGTCCAAGGGACAGGATGAATTGAAGACACTGCTGGCTAAGAAGAGGAGTCCTGAGGACAACAAGGATGGCCGGTTGGAACAATTGCAAACTGAGATAACAGAAATGAGGATCCAGATGAATGGCCAGGTGGCTCTTCTCCAATGTTTAGCTCAGGGGCAAGAAGAGCTGAGAACCTTTGTCCAAAAGCTTCAAAATAATGGAGTCAGGAATCTAATTATCAATCAACCTCCGTTAAAACAAGCTGATTTGGTTGAAAGGAAGATGAGGATAAAAGAAGGTAAGAAACCGGTTACCACTGATTGTTCTTCAGTTGAAGAAAAAAGACATGGTAAAGTTAATACACCTCAACACAAGGGATGTAGAAGACAGTTTATCAAATTCAACACTCCAATGTCACAAGTTCTGCAATGCTTGTTGGAGATGAAACTAATTTCCTTGAAAAATTCTCCTCAAAATCCTAAAACTTCCTCTCCTCGCTATAATCCCAAGGCAAGGTGTGGGTATCACTCCAACTGTCCTGGACATGATACTAATAGTTGTTGGATATTGAAGAAAAAGATCCAAGACCTGATTGACGAAGGAATCCTAGAGGTTACTCCAGAAGGTCAAGTTGAATTCTACTATCACCCATCAAACACCGAAGTTGCAAGACAAGTTGCCCAGTGTAGCAAGGAAGGCAGCCTACCTATTCCTGTTGAGATATGGGGCACCTTGGGACATCCAAGTGGTAAATTTGATTTCATGGTAAAGTATACTGCTCCTCAAAGTTCACAGATTGCAATTGAGGACATTCAGCCAACTGGATGGGACAACATTTGAACTTTCATTTGTAATTTCTTTTATTTGTTTGAACACTTACTATTATGTTAAACTTTTGTTTCCATTAATGCATTGCATATGTTTGTCTTGAATTAATCCATTCGTTCCACTATATTTTGAGTTATGCTTCTTATTTCTATCTTGTGATTTTAACTCCTGATAAAGCTATAAGCCTGTAGAGGGAGGATGACGAAAACAATACCATAATCTTATGCAGTATGCTTTTGAACAGACTATGCTGACGATGTACATGCATTGTTTCAATTCCTAAACAGTGGAGATATAAGGAAGTTAATCCCTAGTCAACCCTTTTGAGCCTATGAAGTAGGAGTTTTTATTCTCGCACAAATTAAAACCCTTATTCATAATCTGGGGCAGGGTAGTTACTCAGTTAACTCAAATATGCCAATTATCTGTGTTGTACACAACTAATGATGGTTCTCTGTAATCACTAAACCTAACAGTCAATATCCAGCAAAAGAACAATTCACTAAGTCAAAACCCATGAAGGAGACTTAATAAAAAATTGAGAAATCCCGCTGACTGTAATCTTAAAACAAACAGTTCAGGCAAAAGGAAGGGATAATAAAGTCAAAAGAAAAAAAAAAGAGGTCACTATGAATCCTCAACAAAGAAAGATGACTGAATGTTCAAATAAATTTTGGGTTTCTGAACCATCACAATTGTCAGGGTTACAATTCCAAATTCCTTTGAGCCTCAATGCATAAGTTAACTGAGTATAGGACTGAAGAACATCATGGAGAATGGGTTGGGTACAAATGAATTTGAGCCTTTATCCTTTGTTTCTTAAACCATGAACCAGGCCACGTTACAACCCTTTAAAAGTCCTAACTGAAGCATGGTTAGTTCGAAAGCGTACTGCTACAGAAAGGTATCCTGACTCCTTTAGGGCTTATTATAAAACTTGAGTTAATATCACAGTTTTCTTAAAAAAATAAAATTTTTTTTTAATAATTATTTTTCAAAATTTCAAGACAGACATAAGCATTGCATTTTTGAATATATTTGTTTGCATATACCTGAGTGTTTGATAAATGGAGAAACTTACAGGATGAATGTTCAATGTTCAAAGTCCTTCCGATAAACAAAGTTGCTTCCTGGATCAAAGCCCATGTGTACAAAGGGGCATAATCATTATCTCCCAATCAAGGGGGCAAACCATGATACTTCCTAACTCATTTAGGGCAATCAGGACAGGATTCAGTTATGTTTAAGTATCCAGGGGCAGATCTCCACATCTGTCTAAATTACCGAGGGTAACATTACAAAGTTCATAATGCCAGGGGCATAGTCACTGTTTCCCAGTCAAGGGGCATACCAACTTACTATTCAATTCATTTGGGGCAATCAGGTCCATATTCAACAATGCTTAATAGCCAGAGGCAGCTCTCCTCATATATGTGAATTTCATGATGTCAGGGGCATATTATTGTCAGGCACTCTGTTTATTTCTCTTACAATTCAGATACTTCCATTATGGTATAATTCATCCTCAACCAAGGGGCAATGCTTTCTTTTCAAATCTAATACCCGAAGCGTACATGGTCCATCACAATTTGGAGACACATTCCTCTCATTGTATTACCTTGATTTTGGATTCTCAGCAGAAGTCATTGTGGGAATTAATGGTCTACGCCAGTAGTATCGGATGGTGTCAGTATCATGTCTTCAGATCCAGCTATGAGGATTTCTGGGAGGGTATTCAGGAAAGTTAAAAATTTCAGGAGCTCCAAATCCAACTGGTTATACACTCTCGAAGTTGAAACGATTCTATTTTCAAGTTCAGCTTTACTTTTCCCTCTGAATCCAGATTTACTTTTACCCTATTTACATAAGCGAAACGTCCATTAGTTGTGTTTGAATGTATGTATGCTTTTGAATATGATTGATGTTTACCAGAAATGCATGAAAATGCAGTAATAGTATTTACTAAGGACGAACGAGGGAAGGATTTCAACGAAGCTTCGCCGGTTCATCTCTACAAGACAGTTACAAATCCTCAGTAGGACAAATCCATCTTCATAAAGTCACATCTCCCATGGAATTTATGTCCATCTCTTTTATCCTCATACGGATATTCGGGAATTTACTTTCCAATAAGAGTACGACGAACGAAGACGGGAGGTTATATCTACCCTACTATCAAACGAAGACGAAGGTTATGTACCATACTATCCCCAGCAAACGGGAGGTTATATATACTTTGTTATCCCCAGCAACGGGAGGTTATATATACTTTGCTACCCCCAGCAGACGGGAGGTTATATATGCCTTATTATCAAACAATACGGGAACGAGTCCCTCATATTCTTCAGCAACAAACTGGGATTTATTTTCCCTGGCCAGCAGTTATTATACGAAGACATCCAGACGCTTCCGGCAACATCATATCATACATACATCATTTACATCATATCATACATATACATAGATACATAATACATTACTTAAGTGCATTATATTATACATGCATACATAATGCATAAACTAATGCTACCATATAGAATGCTACCTTGTTTTCAGGGTAATTCTCCAGCAAACAAACTTCATCAACAACTTGTGACTATCAGGACTGCTTTATCCTCCTGAAAAGTTATCATTCCTCAGGATTGCTTTATCCTCCTGAAAGCATACTATTACCTCAGGATGGCTTTATCCTCCTGATAGCTCACCACTACCTCAGGATTGCTTTATCCTCCTGACAGCTTCTTATACCTCAGGACTGCTTTATCCTCCTGAAAGCATATCATCCCTCAGGATTGCTTTATCCTCCTGCAAGCTTATTATTACCTCAGGATTGCTTTATCCTCCTGAAAGTTATCATCACTACATCAGGACTGCTTTATCCTCCTGAAAGCATATCATACATCAGGATTGCTTTATCCTCCTGAAAGCTTATTATCTCGTCAGGATTGCTCCATCCTCCTGAAAGCCTATCATACCTCAGGAATGCTTTATCCTCCTGAAATTATATTATTACCTCAGGACTGCTTTATCCTCCTGAAAGCTTATTATTCCTTCAGGATTTCTTTATCCTCCTGAAAGCTTATCACTGTATCAGGATTGCTTTATCCTCCTGAAAGCTATTATTATTACCTCAGGACTGCTTTATCCTCCTGAAAGCATATTACTACCTCAGGACTGCTTTATCCTCCTGAAAGCTATCATTATACCTCCATATTTTGGACTGCTTTATCCCCCAAGAAAGGTGTCTGAAGAATTCTTCTCCAAGTGGCATCTTTAAGCCCACTCAAGCATATTCAACTAAGTCACTTCTATCACTCTATGCACTGGTGAGTGCAAATTTTTGGGCTTTTGTGTTCAATCCCCTTCAACCTTCCAGGTCACGACTGGAAAATATACCAATCTAACCCCTCAGGTTTCATAAAATTGAACAGGGGCAGCTGTTGCACCCCAAAATTTGCCCTCACAAATACAAGACTTTGTGTGCTATGATGGTTCACAAGGTTCACAAGATTCACAATGCTTACAAGACCTTTCATGAGGTTCATGAAGTCTACAAGTCACTTTATGAGGTTCACAAGGTTCACAAGACCTCCCATAAGGTTCACAAGGTTCACAAGACATCTTATGATGGTTCACAAGGTTCACAAAGTTCACAATTGGTCAGAAGAGTTGACAATTCCCTCAAACAATGCACCTCTTAAGCAGTGTATCCAAAACTAGGGTTTTGACTTTAATCAGGATAAATGAACTTCCAAGACTTCAAGTGAGCTTCATAACATCTTATATGTGTTTAAGAACCCCCATGACAAGTTTCAAGACTTTTCTCAAAAGTTTGCTCAGTCAGATGATCAGATAAGTCAAAATCAGTCAAAGTAGTTAAAAAGTCAAACTGAGGTTAACTGTGGTCAAACCAAAGTCAAACTTCTTGATTTTTTTGCCAACATCAAGTATATGAATTAAAATTCATCATTTGATCAAGGGTTGATCATGATTCATCAAGGAGATTTCAGATCATCAAGAATCAGGAGTTTCTAAATTAGGGTTTCCTTAGTAAAAGTCAACTGAACTTTGACCAGCCATAACTTTCACATGCTTCATCACCAAGTCTCCATCCAAAGCTAATTTTGAAGGAAATTGAATTCTCTACAACTTTGTGTCTCACAAGCCAAGCCCAAAAATGCTTCATTTGGAAGGTATGAGCTAAGACATTATAGGTCCTTTTGAAAGTCAACAAAAAGTCAACAACTTCAAAAGGGCATAACTTGAGATTGGTAAATGATATGGACATGAAACCAGTGGGGTTGGTTAGAGGACTCTTCAAGATTTCCAAAATGTCCAAGAACACCCTCATAGCATTAAAATTGAAGGATGTGTGCCCTTGCAAAGTTGGGAAATTTTTGGTTGGTTTATGAAGAAAATGGAGGTCTAAAATCAATTTCTTCCAAATGGGCTTGCCAAATAATGACCCAATCCATACAATAACTTCATGCACGACCCAATGACAAGAAATTCTGATTTTTCATATTTTATTTGATATTTATTTGAATTTTATTCATTTTAAATCAAATTAAATTAAAATAAAATCTAAAAAATCAAAGTTTGGACATGATTCTTCTTCTAGAAATTAATCAATGCTGTTTAACATGATTGGATCTTATACAAATTCGTGCTAGACCAAATTGGAATGCAAATATTTGATTTTTTTCACATTTTTGGATCATGACATTCCTTCATAATCAAGGCATCCAAAAAGCCCATAAAACCATCATCTCTTGACCTAAATTAGATCCCTTATAAGTATACAATAGAAATCAATGCAAAAAGGACGATTTTGGCAGCCTCTCACCTTGTCTCAAAACTTCAAAAAACCATACAAAAACTTGATTTCGGTTTATAAGGTAAAGGGACTTTCAGGACAATTTAAGGATTGCAATAGCTTCCTGGTGATTCATTGATCATGTAACAACCATTATCATCATTCATAGTGTCTTAAAATGCACAAACCGAATCGGTTTTATGTCATATATAACTTGTTTTCGATTCCATTAATTTGTGTGTTGTTTGTTAATTTTGACCTTCTAATGTGATTTGTTTTGATGTGGTGAAGCTTTCTGGACAATTGAATTTGAGTTTCGTGGCCAGAATCAAAAGAAGCCATTGTTAGGGTTTCGGTTGAGTTTTTAGGGTTTCATGCTAAACCAAAAATAAATAAATTTTAAGAACATAGGGATATTGTGTGAACCATGAGGATCATAATACACTGATCAATTGAAAGAAATTGTACTGTTTCGTTGGTGTTTGATTTTCGCAGGTTCTGAGTATGGAAGAACACGCAGGAAAAGTCGTAGGTAAAATTGTATGAATTTTCGATGGTAAAAGGTAGAAGAAGAAGAAGCTGCGCGCGTTTTCCAGAATTTAAATTTTTGTTTTAATATTTTATGAATTAATTTCTGTTTATTTCACAAGCCTGTTGCTTGTCCCAGTGGAAGGATGTGCGCATGTTTTGTTTGAGGACCTGCGTTCGAGTCCTGGCTTCACCATCTTTTTCTTGTTTTTTCACATAATTAACAATTTTAATATATTATGATTTAAAGTGATTACATCAACAGATTCGCTCACCCAGCAGGAATGGTAACGCGTTTGTGTGTTTGTTGGTAAGGTCCTGGGTTCGATTCCCCCCAGGCCTTTTGCTTTTCATTCTTTTTTCTGATTTTTAGGTTTAAAGAACAAAACCAAATTGGACTCACTCTTCTTGCACCAAGTGCAGCGCAGCCTAGTGGTTATGCCTCTAGTTATCCAGGTAAAGGACCTGGGTTCAAATCCCAGGTCCTGTTTTTTTTTTGGTTTTGTTTTCTTTTAATTTTGTTTATTTTATTATTTCTTATATTATTTTCCTAAATTAATCTCAATAAATTTCAAAACAATATATATAAATCATTTTTTTAAAAACTTATATTATTTTCTCAAAACCAAAATTAATATATTTATTTCTTTATATTTTTTATTTATTTAATATGTATATGTATGTTTATTTAGTTAATAAGTTATTATGGTAAATTAAACCCTAATTATTTTCAAAACCCTAATTTTTTATTTACCCTAATTTTTATTAACTTTAACATTAAATTTAATCAATTTTTGTTCTAATACTTAATTAAATAATTAATCATGTTTTGTAAATAATTATTATATTGTTCATTATCATAATTCTTTTATTATTTATTAAAAATTCTTAAAAATTGTTTATTTAATTTAAAAATGTTATTTTAAATTCTACATATTTTGGTATATTTGTACTAACCTCTTATTTCTTATAATTATTTTGTCACTAACCCCTTTTATTTTTAAATTGTGATTATTATTATTATTTTCACTAACCCCTATTATAATTATTTATTTATTCTTGCTTATTTATTATTTTGCTTATTATATTTAAATTGCTTTATTATTATTATTGTAATTGCTCCTGGATGTAATTTTTTGTAATATTTAAATTATTTATTTTTATGTCATGGTTAGTAAATAGGGAGTGAAAACTATTTGTATTTAAAATTGATTTAGATCACTTAATTCAAAAGATAAATATTAAATTGAACACTCACACACGTAAGTCGATCTTTGATCGCCATCTCACTTTCTAGGGTTACCTCTCTCATTGTTGCCTAATCAAAAGGTCAAGTAGGGTGTATAAAGCAAAGTCCCTAAAAAATAAAGTCATCTAGTCCCTTAAACAATAAAAGATCAAGTCCATCAAATGGTTGCCTTCATAATGATCTTGTCCCTTTCGAATAATGATGACAGTCCCTTAAAAATTGCTTAATACACCCTACAGTTGCCTACATAAACAGATGTCCCTTCATATGTCCCTCACATCCAAGGTAATGACTACCTATTCCTTAATAATAGGGATAGTCTTACCATTTAAAGGATTCAAGAACAGAAAGACTTAAACTTTAGGGTAGGTTCCTCATAGTTACTTGCTCACTATTTCAAAACAAATTTCAAATACTTCACAAATTTCAAACAATTTTCAAACACAAGTTTTTAACGCATCCGTACATGGATCATTATCAAACTCTTATGAAAATTTCTATTCACACACTTCATATTTTCAAAAACAATTCAAAGTGAGCTAAGTAACTAAGAGCCCATGGATAACCATGGATGTAAAGGGTGCTAACACCTTCCCTTTACATAACCTACCCCCCGGACCCAAAAATCTTTTAAAAGGTCTTTCCTGTTCTTTTATGCCTTTCCTTTGGATAAAATAAAAGTCGGTGGCGACTCTTGCTATCCGCAACATAACTAAAGTCAGTTCTCCCACCGTGTTACAGCGTGCTACGGCTCGATCCCTCACAACCTCCAAATTGGATAATATATATAGGGTTGCCACATTCGTGTACCAGACCCCGTGCTTATAAAGGATCAAAGTCACTAACCGGCTACTCCACTACGTGCGTGCTAAGGCAAAGGGCTTAATGTGATTGCGCTAGAATGAAACCGGGTGAAATAAGATCGAAAGACTCTAGGTAGAATCGTAACGCAATTACTGAATGTTTCGTTTAACGGGAAGTCAACGACTTAGCTTGTTGCTCGTGTCATTAGTGTATCGTTAGTGTTTTATTCTAGTACCGGTTTATCTGGAAAAACGATTCCTCGTATGGTTTGTTATGTGTGTGCGTCGATGGAAACCTGTCCGATCATTTTTCAACCGACTATTCGCTTGAGGACAAGCAAAGGTTTAAGTTTGGGGAAGTTTGATAACGAGAAAATGTATCATTTTATTACTATGTTTCAATGCCGTTTTATCGCACATTTATCGTATTAACACCTGATTCTTCGAGTTTTCTTTGTCATTTTGCAGGTATAACAATTATAGAGCTAAATCATAAGCCAAAAGTGAAATGAGCAAAAACAAGCATGAAAAGAAGAAGAAGAGAGGAATTCTGCATAATCTGCATAATTTGCAATAGTCACGACCGTCACCATGCAGTCACGACCGTGACACGCTAATTGTAGCAGTCACGACCGTGACACGCTGAATATGAGGATAACGCTCGTGACACCCTTGTCACGAATGTGACAAAGGGAAATTAGGTTTACTTGAAATGAATTGGTCATGAACGTGCTACGTGAAGTCAATAACTTTCCTATTCTTCCGCAGACCCAGTAACACAAGTTTTCCCTGGATTCTCTCAGCAACAACGAAGCCCACGCATTATTTCAACTGCTAAGCCCAAATTATGTTTCCTATAAATAGCTTTATTTCAAAGTAGAAGACACAGAGTTTTATTTTAATTTTTCTTGCGGAAGCTCTGCCGTATTTCCATTGCACCCTATTTCATTAATTTTTCCAGCAATTGTTTCTGTTCTTGTTTTAATTTCCATATCCCAACCAAATCAAATAACAATTTCCAACATTAGGAAACTGTTATTATTTAATTTCTTTCAAGCCTTCAGCATTTCGTTTTGTAATTTTATTTTCGATTACGGTCCGCACTCCGAGCTTGCCAGATTGTGGAAGAAGGAGTTTGACATTATTTTTATTATTCAGGTTTTTAATTAATTTGCATTTATATTAATGTTAAGAATTTATTTTTATTATTATTGTATAATGCATATTTTAATTTGTGTTCCTCTGTTTCTGCATCTGTCTGGTACAACAAATATGAGTAGCTAAACACTTTAGGCGGTATGTAATTAAAATACACTAAATCGGTAAAATCAATTCTAGGCTTAAAATAATTAAGAACTTAAAATTCTGGCTGTGACTTTTTATTATAAAATTAATCTTTTTGTTACGAGAGTAAGGAAAGTGTAATAGGTTAGGTCGAGACCACGAGAGTGTGAGATTTTAACCAGATAGCTAAAGTTAGGCATTTAATTTAAACACAGCGAGAGCGCTTTAAAATGGATTAGACTTATTAAGTTTCCAAAAATTATTTCTAAACACTTATGGGCTAGCGAGAGCAGGCATATGGCTTTAGGAGTAAGATCTGAGATAAGACCACGAGAGTGTGAGTTAAAGATATTTAAACTGATAACCTCTACAGAATAAATTAAGTGAACCATCCTTATAAGCCTAGGTTAGATTGACCCGCCTAAGTTAACATAATTACATACCGACCGCCTTATTATTATTTCATTAAACTAAAATTTAATTACCGTCTTTAATTCTTAAAAACAACCAAAAAATCGTGACAACCATTCACCTTAGCTAAACTAGTAAACCCTCTAGCACTAAGTAATCATAAAGTCCCTGTGGGATCGATAATCTTTTATATTACTTCGATAGGCTGTGCGCTTACAGTTAAGATACCGCTAGACACATATTAGATTACGTCTTTAGCCCATCAAGGGTGCTAACAGAGGTTCCCGGAGTTAACAACCATCTTTAGAATATCATCGGTACGTTGGATTACTCCCCAACCGATAACATTCTTAAAATAGACCTCGTCCGAGTGTAGTATCGCGTGACAACCACCTTAGGTTTACACCCAGATAGTTTCCACACTACGTTCTTAAATTGGCTTGGATTGGTTAAGGGTTCTACGGTCCTCAGTATGATCAGCTCAAGGTCGGAAAATAATGCCACGTGCGATTACTCGTCATGACATTGATAATCCAAGAGAGCCTAACCGAGTGGAGATTATCAAATTGATATCGCTTTGGACTACTCCATCGCGTATCGCTTCGAATATCGTCGTCCTATCATAAGTTCAACTCAGATCCGGGTTAGAATCTATCTCGCTCACAGAGGATCACCAAAACCGAAACAGAACAACCAAGTAATAAACAAATCAAACTAAAGCAGTAATTAAATCAAAGTAGGCCGAATCCACTTAGAGATTGACTCCCCAGCAGAGTCGCCACTTTTCTGTAACGGTAAAATCATGAGTATAAGCTATTGATTAACTTAACTCAAGGTAAACTGAGTCGCCACCGCGCTTTTATTTTATTCCAAATGGAAAAGGGAAAAGGAGCGAATAAAACCTAATGAATCTAAAAGAAAAAAGCTAAAAGAATCGAACAGAGAACGGGTAAGGGGATAAGTTACAAATTGGGAAGGTTTTACGCACCCAAAATGTCCGTGGTACTCCACGGGAGCCCTTTGAAATATTTATTGCTTTTTTGGTTTGAAAATGGTTTGTTTGAAAGAGATTGAAGAGATGAGAAGAGAAACGTTTTTTTTTAATATTTTTGTGTTTGAAGAGACGATTGTCTCATGCCTACGTACCCACAAAGTGCAATGCGAGATCAAAACCTCGTAGTTCGTGGTACAAAATGTGAAAAGAAGAATGAGTTGAATTGATTTTAGAATGTAAATATAAGTTGTCATTCTTTAGCGAATAATTCCGCTAGAAAGAATGAATCATATCTAAACATGAAAATGGTTAAAAAGAAACGTGCACGAGGGCACAAAAATAATTGAATGAGTTTTGAATGTTTTTAGAGTTTTTGAGAAGAAAGTTTCGATATGGTTATGTGGTTTAGCATTTATTAAGAAATGAAATGAAAAGGTAAAACCGCATGACCTAAGTCAAGGTTTGATTGTGAAAACGTTTGAAGTTTGAAAACAAAGAAAGTTTTTGAAAATAAGGAGATTTGAAAATTTAAGAAGTGGGAGGAGATGAAGTGACTATCCTAAAACTTGAATGTAGAAGTTAAAGGAAGAACGATCAAACCGTATGGCAAGCATTCTTCGAAACAATAGGATTTCCATCTTCATAAACAAGTGAACTCAATCGGAGCCAAGGTCTTCAATCCATAATGGCTCAAGCAAAGGAATGATCCTAGAATCTAAGTCCAAACTCCAAGTCCAATGCTAAGGATAGTAACCATAGTCCGAAAATTAAAGTCACAAGTCTTTTTAGATGTTGAATCCATTATTAATGTTTTTGTGTCCAAATGGACAAAAGAAAAATCACAAGCATTACAATATAAACATAAACAATATGATGAATGATATAGTATAATAAAAGCATAATAAAAGAGATAAGGAGCGAGAGATTGAATTAAAATGTTAGTATATTAATAGTATAATAATATTTACATAGAAATGGTATGATGAACTTAATCAAACACAACCACAAAAAAGATAACCAAAATCGAGAGGCAACCGGATTCAATTGGATCTTATTCCGAATTCGGGACAAGTTTAGGTCTATGTTAAGCAATCGCCGAGTAATTTACGAAGTAATTACCCTACAAATGAGGCCGGCCACCACCGATTAAGGTGGAAAATATTTGTGCTAATACATGTTAGAGAAATGATATTATGGATCATTCTCCGAAAACATGTCGCACGAAAATAAAAGGTAACGGTCTAATCTTAATCAAGATTTCACATTGAATTATCGAAGGCAACCTATCACGATCCTAAAGTATGGAGAATGATCCAAATGATCATTCATCCATAGATTTGAAATAATGAAGATTAAACATCTTCGAAAACCAATAATCTTCGAATCGGAGATCTCATCGACCAAAATAGAAATAAGATGAAAGAAGAAAAGTGGATCTAACATAGAATCCACTCAAAAATCAACCAAAACAAAATAAATGAAGTAAAAAAAAATATTCATAAAGAAAATTCAAAGGAAAATTATTAAAGTATTTTATTTAAGGTTTTCTTTTTTTAAAAGATTTGCTTAAAAATATTTCCTATAGGCTTTCACATTTTTAAAAAAAAAATCAGAATTTATCTAAAAAAGGACAACAAAAATTTATTAAAAAAACCATAAAAAAAAATAATAAAAAAAATAAAAAAAAATAGAGACAGGGGTGTGTTGCGCTGGATCTGGGAGTGATGATAGCAAGGAATTTGGTCCAAGGCCCAAACATATCTAATCAATTTTCTTGTAAAAAAAATTAACAATAAGAACAAAAGTTATATAAAAAATGAGAAAAAAAACAAAACAGAAGCCACTACTTCTTCACGGTAACGAAACAGGGTAGCGGCTTCACCTTTTTCTTCACTAAAATCAACGCGATTATGTTGTTCTTCTTCTTCTCATTCCAAGGTGTTGCACAAAAACCATGAATCCGCCACGAGAAAGCCAGATCTAAGCCATCAGATCTCCTCCTTTTCCGCCGTGATTTGTTCTCTTCTCTCGTGAAATCCAACTTCCTTTTCTTCTACAGTTTATTCTTCGCAGATTTGAAAGGATTAGTTATGGAGGTTTGTTGAATCCAAGGATGAAGATGATAAATGGTGAGTTTGAAGCGAATTGAAGGTGGTGTGAATTAGTTCGAAGGATTATGAAGGTGAGATTGAGTTTGTGAAAATTGACTTGAAGCTTGGGGTTTGATTTCAATTTGGCAGAGCTTTCCAAGCTTCGGATTGAGAGAGGGAAACAGTCTGATTTATAGAAGAAGGTGGGGACTTGAAGTTTCCGTTTTGGATTGAAAATTTGCGTTTTGGTCATGAGATTTGCGTGTGACTAGCTGTGTTTGAAATTCTTCGTTTTGTGTATTTTCCACCTGCGTTTTAATTCAGTTTCTCATTGCTTCAGCTGCTGCGTTTTGGTTATTACGTGATGCCCGTGCGTGTGATTTCTCGTGTTCAGGTGTTGGCTTGCGTTTGATTTGTTGTAAGTCTGCGTTTTGGAGTTGTTTTGTTTGCTGTGGTTGGGCTTGATTTGTTTCGTATTGCAGGTGCAGTCCGCGTGTGAACTTGTGGCTGAGTTTCGAGCGTTTCACTTATATATGTGTTGCGTTTCGCGTGTAGTTGCTGGAATTGAAGCTGGCGTGTGGGTTGCTTTAGGATCGTACGGTTTGGCTTGTAGAAATCACGTGTGTGTAGCGTTAGCTGGCTGAGAAATGTGTAGCTATGCGTGTATGCTTGTTGTAGTTGTGAGTGTGATTGGCTTGTCATGTGAAAGCTGATGTAAAGTGGCTAGAAAAAATATTTGGAAAAAAAAAGAAACTAATAATTGGAAATGGCTTAGCAAAAAAATTCATGGGCTTTTTTATATGTATTTTTTTAATGATATTAAATGGGCTTAATTGTTAAAAAAAAAGAAAAAAAAATGGATATTGATAAAAATGTAAAAATAAAATGGTAATGGATATAGCAATTAAAAATCGGTTAAAAGGATAATTTGAAGGAAAAAAATGTATGGATCGGATAATCGAGAGAAAAAAATGGAAGAAAACGAGCATTGAATAAAAATAGCTAAAATAGAGATGGTTTAATAAAAAATGGATAATGAATAAAATTTGGATGGAAACGGATATAGATCGGAAATGAAAATAATGTGTGAATTAGGAAGATGGAATTTTGACAAATGGTTTAGAACGGATAAATGGATATGAAGCGGTGATTTTAAGCCCACAACCAACTTCTGATTTTTCTCACAAGCCACTGATAATGATGAACGAAGCCAACACGGAACCACTGAATATTTGCAAATATTTCTGAATCGATCTGAGGAAAATAAATCCACAGATGAACTGATGACCACTCAATCAAGACAATCTGGCCGAAAACTTCTTATGAACCACAGCTTGAGAATCTGATGAACTTCAACACACGACACAACTTGAACACGCCATGCCTGAGAAATAAACTGCTGGCACAAATAACTTGCAGTTGAAACAATCTTCTGATAGTTTGACCAAGATTAGGTCAAACGTCCATCTGAATCGAATCATAACTGAACAACCACATCTGACTTAAAATCACTGCCATGTCTTTGAAATCCTGCAACACAGAGAAGAAGAAGAAAAAGCATACTGCAACATATTTTTTTGTTATTTTGGTTAGAAGTTAGTAAATATAAACATATAAAAGCAAGTAAACATGGTGATCCCCTGCGAAGCAACCTGCAACTGAGAAGGATACACGAACCAAATACGTGATCTTGTTTGTATGCAAGATGCGGAAAATCTTAGGGTCAAAAATTAGGGTATGACAGTTGGGTGATTAGTTTTTTCATTTTTCTTTCTTTCAGTGCCTCAATTACCACAATTTATGACCTTTTGAATCGAAATGTAGTTTTTTTTTTTTTTTTGTGAAATTAGTGTTTTTTTTCCATACATTTGTTAAAAAAATATGTCCAAATTATTCAATAAATGGTGTTTTGTGAAATTAGTGTTTTTTTCATCATGTTGTTACTAATGGTGTTTGGTTTCAGCAAGAGACTAGTAGTGATTGTTGGTGTGTATAAAGAGAAATAAAAGAATTATTCTCTAAATTTTTTTGTTAATTTAGTTTTTAATAATGTAACACTTTTGTATTGGTTATTCCTAAGAAAAGAATTTTCACACTTAAAAGACATATCAAAGCAAACAAATTATTCTCAAATTCTTTCTTATTATCAAAATTAATTAAGAGTAGTAGTTTTACAAATTCTTCAACAACAATCATTTTCCTTTTAAAAATTGTACTAAGTGGGCCTGCAAAAACTGAAGAAAGAGATTATCCTTCTATAAACACATTCTTTGTTAGTAAAAAAATGATGCACAATATTTATATACGTCTAAGTATGACTTTAATCTTCATTCATTTATTCAAATATGAACACACCATACTTAATCTTCATTCATTTATTCAAATATGAACACACCAAAGTGGTAAAACAAAGTATGACAACACTATGAAACTTCCCATTGTAATATAAAAGTAATACATGAAAATTTAAACAATGCAAACTGTGAAGAGATTCTTAACTTAACTTTACATGAATAATTTCAAGCCCATTTAGCCATGAGAGACATGCCACCAGCACCAAGAAACACAGCAACATAAGATTTTAATTGAAGCTTAATACTACCCTGCATCCTCTTACTCATGAAATCAGCAGCAAGAAGATCAACCAAAGCCATGTAGATCAAAAGACCAGCTGATGATCCATTAAGCAATCCAACAGTGATTAATGCTTTCGGACTGTTCTCTTTGTAATTACTAGACATTGCAATTCCTATTGCAATTCCAAGTGGTGTTGTAATCGAGAAGAAGAATACCATTATAGCCTTCTTTACAAACTTGTATTCCGCCTGTATTTCAAGAGAATCAGACGATTGTTACAAATAATCGATAGTATAAAATATTTTTACACTGCCATCGTTCTACCTGGAGGATGCAACCACCAAGACCCATGCCTTCAAACATTTGATGGAAGCAAAGTGCCGCAACTAGACCTTTTATCGAGCATGTGTTATTGGAAGATCCCATGGCAAGTCCTATCACGATCGAATGAACTACTATTCCGAGTTCTAATACCTGCGTTAAAATTAATTGTTATACCTAAAATATTAGGAGCTTGTATATTTTTCCTTGTCTAAAGTCAAAAATATTACCATGGCGACAACACGATAACGGAGAAGTTGTGACTCCTCGGCTTCCGCCGTCACCTGGAAATGGTGATGGTGACCAGCATGGACAGCACCCATCTCTTGATCTCCACCTTCACCTTCACCTTCAGCTGGAATTATAACACCTTTCTTACCCTTCTGACTATAATAACTAGTAGCCAAAGAATCCACCATCATTGTAACCACCGCAGAGATCATAGCGGCAAATCCCGAAAACGGAAACGCATGCCATGGTTTCTCCTCCAAGCAATCAGACCACAACATGTCAAAAGAATCAGGAAGTACATGCATGAACCCAGTTCCAAGAATAATACCGGCCGCGAAACACTTCACAATTACGAACAGATTTCCGTCCGGGCTTAAAGCCGGGACGGAACCTGACACCAAGGGTAAGCACACACCAATCATGCTAGTTACTAATATTGAGAATATTGCTATGATTTTAAGAGATAGAGCTTTTTCTTTGTTGTTGCAACTGTTTGTGCTTTCGCTTTCACAATCAGCTAGGGCTTGTGATGTGAAAAGAGTGATTAAGATAAAAACAATGCTCATTAATTTTTGTGTAGTTGCTGAATTAGCCATAATTCAAGTTTTCTACTGTGTAATACTCACTCACCTATCTTGTGTTGGTTTTGATTGAGTAATAGTGTAGAGAATGAAGGCTCTATATTTAGTAAATTAACTTGTTCTTTATTGAAAATACTAAGGCGCATATATAGCCTTTACTCATAACAGAAAGACCTATTCTATCTCCTACAACATTATAACTGATATATATATATATATATATATATATATATATATATATATATATATATATATATATATATATATATATATATATATTACTAAAGACATTAATATATAATTAAATTATCCATATGATGTTAGAAAATACCAACTTGAGTGACTATACCGTACAACATTTTTTTATTATCATAACAATAATGGATTATAATACAATGTTAGTTGTGTACGAATTAGTACTACGGCAAGGATATTGACACCAAAACCGTAACACCGTATCATTTATACCTTAATTAATAAAATTCATTGCAAGCGTGGCACAAATTCAATGCACCTCTCACTCTCTCTCTATATATATTTTTTGTATGTGTGAAACTTGGATAATATATAGTTTAGAGCAAATTAAATGGTCTTCGGTTTCATTTTGATTCTTCTGTAAATAGAAAATTTGGTTGGAATGAGAGAATTGTTTGTCCGACGTATTATCTGACAAACATTAATCATATTTAAACATTAAGAATATGATATAACAATGGATGGAAAAATTAGTCAATGCATATCGCAAAACATAGCCGAATGGAAATATTTACATTTACACAAAGGTGGAAAAAAAATATAGTATTAAAGAATAGACAATATTTGGTGTACATTTTATAGATATGTAGGTTAGAAATATCGTTAAAGTTGAATGGATTTAGGTCTCAATTGTGAATGATGTTAGTTTCTTTAAAAATATTTTAAGTATTTACATTATAGTTTTAGAGTTGGAACGTAAGAATATCCAAGATAATTTAATTTTTTAGTCGAATTTGCACAAGATTGATGAAGATTTAAATTCAGAAAAGAGTGTCTGAAATTATATGAAAAGGATACACAGTTTTTTTGTTATGCCTTCTGTATACTGAATAATTTATTTATAGGTCATGCATGTGTTATTTCACAAGGTTACAACTCTTGATGAAATAACACATAAGTTTGCAATGGTTTATCTATGGTTACATTATGCACTGCTTCATGAAGTGTTTCAATTTTCAAATTCAAAATTCAAACTTTAAGCAATGACCAAAACCATGAGCAAAGTTCCAGTCGGAGCGCCACTGGCGCCCCCGTATAATGTTGTGAGTAATCTGATTGCTTCGATGTGTCGTGCTTAAGTGCTCTAGTTCCCTTTACAAGCCGTCATTAGCGCCTCTATGCCCATGCTCGGAGCTGGAGACGATGTCGCCGGTGGAAACATCGGCGATGAGTTGTTTGGATGAGACATGTGGCATAATATTTGAGACCACCACATTTGTCCATGTGTCATTTTATCCTCTTTAACTCCTTTGTTGAGTTTAATGTAGATTCAGAGTACGCCTAAGAGGGGGGTGAATTAGGTGTTATAAAATTTTCTCGATTATTTTCTTGATGGATGAATTTTTCTCTTTTACTTGTGTATGATAAGAAAGCGATAAAGCAGGAAATAAAAGAGACACAACAATTATTCTGGTTCCCTTCACAATCCGAAGGTACATCCAGTCCCATTTCCAAACCGAAAGAGATTTCCACTATTGTTAGATCTTTGTACAAGCCTAATCCCAAGACTTATCCTACAATCTTCTAACAACAACCTCTTGGATTTTACAAATTTAAAGTCTTATTGAGAACAAATCTCACAATGGACCTCTTGTATCCACAATCCGGATAACAAGGAAAACCACCCAAGTAGAACAAGAAAACAATCCTTTCATTTCTACTCTCTTGTTTCCAACAATCCTGGAAAAAAAAAGAATAATAATAATTCTGAATTTTGTAAGTGTATGGAAGATGACGCTTTAAATATTTTATCAATATAAATATTTATCTTCTCCTTGGAACAAGTATCACTCAACAATAAAGATACAAGTGTTCTTGAATAAATGAGATAAAACTAGAATGATGTTCTTGAAAATTTATGAAAAGTTTCTCTCAAAAAGTTTGAATCTGAACACTTAAAAATATTTGAAACATGAAGAATATGAGTGATTTTTGATTATGAAAATTATTGGAGAGGAGTGTAAAAACTGTAAATAATTTGTTTATATAATGCACAAAACACCCTTTCATAAAGGTATGATCAAATGAAAAGATGTAATGGTTTGCAAAATAGAAACAATGAAGTTTTTCATGAAAAAATGCATATTTTCGTTCACTCTTACAATGTTAACCGGTTAACCATATGGGTTAATCGGTTAACACCCCTTCAACGTTAGAAAATATTCAAATTAAAATCTGTGAAAATTACGGCGGTTTTTTTGTGCTTTTACGTCAGTTGAAACTGCCATATTTTACCAAATACTGCATATTTAAATAAATTAAAAAATTTGTCTAAATATTTATTTTTTAATGCATGAAATTTATGGAATGTGTTTTTTATTATTCCTAAACATGTATTTTATGCATGAGATATTTTTGAACACTTGCATATATATTTTTAAGCAATAATTGTTATACCTTTAATTTATTCCATATTATTCTTCAATTCTTGAAAAAATGCAAGAAGCTTGAGACTAATGATTCACTTCCTTTTTGCACACACAATCTTGAACATAATTTGTTGTCTTCATCAAAACATGATATTTGAAGGAAGCTTGTCTTCACATTTAATGTTTTAAAGTCTTTATAAATGTTTTAAAAATGAGTACCACTATCCATATGGGACCATTGACAATGCATTTATCGTCATTAACTCAATTGCACATTTCTTATCATATTGGAATACTCTCATGGGCATTTATTGTCCATAATTTTGAATAGTATACACTTATATATATATATATATATATATATATATATATATATATATATATATATATATAGAGAGAGAGAGAGAGAGAGAGATTTTTATGTGATACATAATGTAACACCCAAAATACCCCACAGATTTTTATGTGATACATAATGTAACACCCAAAATACCCCAAAGTAAATAAAACACACTATTAATTTTGAGTGTCACATTCAACTAGAACCACACGACTCAAATGATACGTTTTACAAAATAGTTTAAGTTGCACCGGAAATTTCAAAAGAACCATAAAGTAGTATTCAAATACAAAATATTTTCTTAAAAATAAATGAACAAGAACAAACGTCGTTCCGACACCCAAAGCACGTATCAGAGTCGACTCCTAAAAATGTGAAGTACACCGACTTCACCGACCACTAATCTACTTATCCTGATCACCTACACGTTACCAACATATGGTAACATTCAAACAGAAGGGGTGAGATACTTACATCAACAAAAGAGAAAAATAATAAGAATAAAAGCAAGTATCGTTAATTAGACCACCACTTCTCAACAACAATAATCAAACCAAACACATATCAACGTCATACACATCAATAACAACTTACGTAATGAGACTCTATTAACTCTATGCATGAGGTACCATAATTCGATCTCTATTTCAAGATACAGTTACTGTCGGAACTCTCGACCCCTCTTTCATGGTCCACTATGATCCCTATTTCATGATCACTCTCTCGACCCCTATTTCATGGTCACGTACGATCCTTATTTCATGACCGCACCAACATCACAACGATCCTCTATGGGATTAATTCCAATGGACATATCCTACCTTGGTATACCATGCACATGTCATGTAACATCAATGACAATCATGCATGTCTACAATAATTACTTCATGCAATCACCATCAACAACTAACATACAACAACTTACCACAATACCGAACATCATCAATATCATGCATCATTGCATACAATAACATTTATCATTATCAACAGGAGTATACACAACATCCCAGCATACATCCACATGTTACATTCACATATATCAACAACAATGTCATGTAACCATAACAACAACAATCATACATGGCAACAACAACAACTAATAAACATATCAACTCATGTTCATTTCAAGTTATGCTAATTATCCCTCTAATCAAGTCTATAACTCATCTCTAACTACTTCTAACATCACTACTTCAATTCCCACCCATTACTCTATTAATTAAGTAATTTTAGAGAATTTTTCAAAATTAAAATATTTTATTTTTTACTCCAGGTCTCGCTAAGCGAGGAGCTTGCTCGCTGAGCGAGCAACTCACGGTATTTGAAGCTCCAAAATTCTCACTCGCTCGCTAAGCGAGCTCTGCAATTTCTGCAACTCTCCTCCTGCGAACAATCAACAACCTGCTACGATATTTTCACCTAAAACCAGTCCAATCATCATAAAAATGCAAAATTTTCATAATACTATACCTAATTCATACACTTATCATACAACATCAACAAACACTGACAATTAAACATAATTTCATCGAAAACCACCCAAACCCCAATTCTCTAATCAACAACACCATTGATGCGTGCTTTTCGCAAGTGTACGAACACGTCAGAGTAATATAAAAGATTGTCGAATCCACAGAGACCAAGTGTCAATCTATCGTACATGTTGTTATGGTGTGTATCTAAGGAAACTAAATATAGGGGTTTTAAGAAGGGTGCAATGGTAAATAAAATGATAATTTTAAATAATAAATAAAAGACAGGCTCGAATGTAATTCACGTAATCAATGGATAATCATGTACTTGTTAATGGAACTACTTATGGGCAATGTTTTCTACTTTGAAAAGAACTAATTTAACAGGAACTGTCGCTTTCGCGTATTCAGAACCGAGTTGTACTCTCTAATCAACCCCTCCTATTGTCACGGATAAAAAGGTGCGTACTGCGTTAGAGTAGTAAACCTATTTTTAAGAAATGTAGTATCTTGACTAAGTTGAAAAGTATTTTAACCTGGACTTCTTAGCAAAAAGAGGTTCTTATGAACCAGACTCTAAACTTCATAACGCGTCCGAAAATCGTTTTAAAATCTCTTTTCTTTTTAATCTAAAAACTCCTAATAAACTAGACAAAGCGCTTTTGCCTGTTTTTGAAATAGTTAAGAACAATTACTTGAATTGAAAGATAAAATAGCCCTTAAGTGTTTCCACAAACAATTATACGGATTACCGGTTTAATTACGATCCTTACATCCTAACCTTTATGGAATTAGTTAGACATGATAAAGTAAAGGTTCTTTTTTATAATTTTTCATAAAAGTAATTTAGTGCGAGTGCGGAAAATAAAGGAATTTAGTGCGAGTGCGGAAAGTAAACGAATTTAGTGCGAGTGCGGATAATAAACGAAAGTAAAGCGAGTGCGGGAAATAAATAAAATAAAGTGCGAGTGCGGATAATAAAGAAAGTAAAGCAGTGCGAGAAATAAATAAAAGTAAAGCAATGCAGAAAAGTAAAATACGAACTGGAATTAAAATGGCGGCAGGATTAACTTCCTCCAGAGTGCTCCAAAACTCGATCACACAGACAGATTACAGACTCGATCACTCGATTGCAGAAACACCCCGATGTGGAATGGTAACTGCTTTGAAACTGATATATGCCTAGAGAAATCTAAGTTTGGATGAAGAAAAACGAAAAACTAAAGTCCTATTTATAGGAAAACTAAATGCGAGAAATGACCAGGATGCCCCTCCACTAAAAAGTGGAGGGAACTGCATTTTTGCCTTGTGACGCCCGCCACAGGCCTATGGCGCCCGCCATAGTACTAATAGGGAATGGAAGAGTGGGGATCATGGGTCTTGGCAGTTGTGGAGTGGTCTTGAGACGTGGCCACGTCATGGCTAACCCCATGGCGCCCGCCACGGTGGGTGTCGTAAGTGCAAAACGCTGAATTTCTAGGTTTTCGTCCGTTTCCACTCCTTTTTCGCTCCTTTTCTCGATTCAAGCCCCGATTACATAAAAAGCCTGAAAACAAAAGAAAACAAAGTAATAACATAACAAAATAACAATAAAAGCTAAGAATGCATGCGAAATCGGAGTCAGAAATACGGTGAAATTTAGTGTGATCAAATTCTCCCACACTTAAACCTTTGCTTGTCCTCAAGCAAACATTAAAGCTCAAGAAAATATGGTGTCAACACGTGTCTTTGGGCTAAAGGGCTTCTAAGTTCAAGTCAGGATGCAGTGACAGGTACTAACTAAGTGAACCAAGGGTACCATAGTAACACAAACACAAACTTCAATCCTATATTAACCACTCCATGTCATCCCACAATACCTAGGCCTATCTTCTCATCTTTTTGTGTCCTTTTCATTCAGGCGCAATCACATTAAGCCCGTTATCCGTACATGCTTCATAGTAGAGTGACCGGTTAGTGATTCTGATCCATAACATAAGGTTTCTGGCACATAAGCATGTGTAAACCTGTTTTATTTGACCTAATTGTAGTTGCGGGGGATCGGATCGTAATCCGCCCTATCAAGTTCAGTGCCAGATACCTCTGAACCAACTAACAATAGGTGACTTGCAATTTTTTTCTTTTTGTGGCAAACAATTTTTTTCTTCTCTTTTTTCGGTTTAAATGACTTTGTGAGGGTCACCTATACCAGAGTTTGCCTTTTTTTTTTCTTTTTTATTAGCATTGGATCATTCACTTATGTTCATCGACCCCCTACGTAAAGCATGCTTAGGCCGGAGCTGACTGCTAGAATAAACTACTTAGGACAATTTTTTTAAATGATAATAAAAGCCATGGTGGTGGGGTTTAGGAGTGATTCCTATATTCAAGAGGTCAATGGTGCTAAAATGGTGCTGATGTTTCAAAAAGTTGACCTAAGTCACCACATCCTAATCTAAAACCTGTCTCAAAGCCCAAAAACCATGTGAAACAACATTATTTTCTTTTTGAATTTTTTCTGGTAAGGCTAAGGAAATGGGAAAAAAATGAAGATGAACTAAAAATACACTATACTGGTGACTCGTCAGACTCATGCATTATCTAAGAAAATTAAACTAAATAAATTACTGAAAAAAGGGAAATAACTGAAAGGAAATAATTAACTAAAAAGGGAAATGACAGAAAGCAATAAAATCCCCTCCCACACTTAAATCGAACATTGTCCCCAATGTTTCGAAATAAGATAAGGGGGGTAACCTGAAAAAAAACTACTGAGGAGGAGCACTGGTGCCCTCGCCGTCCTGCTGTGATGGTCTGGAACGACAGGATCTACTACAATGCTGGTCCCTCCGGTCGAGTCGTGCCGATAAGGCAGCCTGAGCACTCCGGACCTCTTGAAGGTTACCTAAGATGGAACCCTGAGTAGCCTCTACAAGCTGGTAGTGCCGGCTATTGAACTCTCTCTGACGGTTCTGCTCTAATGAGATATCGTTCAAGGTACGACAAACGTTGCTATAAGCACGATCCGAAACCAATCACGATTGTTGCATGAAGCTCATGTTGTTCGTCAGTTGTTGTGAAATAGTAGAGAGAAGGCCGTCTCGCCTTTCCTCTCTAGCTGTCATATCACGCCACATCTCCTCGGTGACATAGAATCCAGGAGCAGTACCTGCAACAGGGTTAGAGGAAGATGGTGCGGTGTGTGACTGTGAAGGACGATGGGGGGACATGTGAGGTATGGGAGACTGCTCTCTCCGATCATACTCTTCATCAGTGTCATGTGCCTCCCCATCAGGAATATTAGGAGGAAGTGGACCCAAAACAAGTGGAGCATTCAGATCATAGGTCCAGTTCCTTTCATCACGTACATCAGTACGTCTACTGCATGGTAAAGCAACAGATGGGATAGCTACCCCATGAACCATCAACTCATAACCACCTTATCTCCTCGTTCGACACAATTTCATGTCTTTCAGAAATTTTAAATTAATTGTGCGAGGAGGTAGTGGTTCAAGTGTAGCTATCTCATCGTTCAGGCCAAGAGCCCGAGCAATAGACGTAACAAGCCCTCCAAAAACAATCGGTCCTGTTTTATTAGTAAGTAAAGCCATGTGTGCAAGCATAAACGGGACCGGATTGATATGGGTTCTAGTGAGGCAACCTTGCAAAAATAGGAGTTCTCTAGCATTTACCTTGTTTGGACTCTCCCGACAAAAAATAGTACATACCAAAAGATATCTGAAAACTCTTATGGCCGGGTTGTGAATGGTCGACACAAGTATCCCTTCAAAAGAATTAATTGAAGTACTTGAAAGCCTTTGCCAGAAGGAAAATACCCCGGCCGACCATTCCGCACCCAAAGGTGCCTCACAAATCGCACCTTCCCTATGAGGGATTCCTAACAAGCCTGCTAGCTCGTTGGTACTGAATTCATATTCAATTGCAAACAGTCTAAAAATAATAGTACCGACAGTGCTAGCAGTGTTAGGACTGACAGTGTATATCAAAGAACTCAAAAACTCAATTGTCAGTCTCTCATAGGTAGGTTCCTGATTAACGAAAATATTATGCAAGCCTAAAAAATCTAATAAATTAAAAACACTATGATAAATACCCAAAGCATACAGACAGTTATCGTCGACGTACCTAGTCGAGAGAATTTCTCGACTCTGAAGCCTCTGAATAATTTTCCGTTGCCTATCACCCGGTCTTCCATCACGAAGAAGAAATCTATTGAACTCCATTGTTGATTGCTCCTTAGGAAGTGAAAATGGTAGAAAAAATGGTTTATGAGAGAAATGATAAAGTTTTGATTTTTATGGTTTGTGGTGGATGAAAATGAAAATGGATTTTGGATAGGTTTTATGGATGGTGGGTATTTTGGAAATGGGGGAGCTTTAATGGGGTTTAAGGAGGTTTTTGAAAGTTGCAAAAATGGGTTTTTGGAGAAGGAAGGTATGAAAATGGTGGAAAATGAAGTTCAGCCCCGAAATAGGGGAGAACGCCATGGCGCCCGCCATGGGCTTGTGGCGCCCGCCACAAGGCTATTTCCTGGGCCTTGGATTTTTTTAAATCCTCCTTTGGGCCTTCTTTGCACCTCCGGTCTTCGGGGGGGTCTGGATAGCGTTTTCTTCTTCTTTTCAAGGCATGAGGCTTGCATATTTTTTTTGTGAAGACAAAAATGAAAATATTTTTGTCTTATATTTTTTTTCTTTGCACGACAAAAATAAAATAATTAAAAAAATCAAAAAGAAAAGAGAAAAATTAACATTAGTGCATAATATGTATATATAGGAGGAATTCAAAGTACATGAAAAAAAAAGGAAATATAATAGATGCAATAATGTGAGATATGTCTGGAGATGCGAGAAATAAAATAAAGCATAAAAAAGGAAATTAAATACTAGGGTAGCATCGTCAGTGTAGAATGAATCATGTGGTAGGCTTCTTCTCCTGGCTTGATCCACGAATCTCAGCTATCTCCCTCCGAAGCTCTTCAATCTCCTGATATAGAGCATCGGCCTCTGAGGCATGAGTGAGATCAGAGACCTGAATCTGTAATTCCAAGTCCGCTACTTCCTGCTTGAGCAGGGCAGTCTCCTTACGGAGCTCATAAATCTGTGTTTGTAGATCAGGCGGCTGCAGAGACATATTGTTAGACATAACAGTGATTCAGAGAGTAAGAGGTGTAGGAGTGTACTCAGCGGCGGGAGGCGATTTCGGCTCTTCGATAGTCTCTCCATAACCCTCTAGAGCATAACTCCAATTTGCAGGATCATGGACACTGGTCATCAGCGGATCTGGTAATGTAAAGTAGTGTATCGCTTCGCCGTTGATCAGTAATCTAAACATGTTGGGCTCAAAAGAAGCCCTCCTCATCAGTTCTCTGTCAAGACAAAAATCAACGTCCAGGGTGGTGTAGCAGCAGAAGGTCCTGAGGTGCAATAATTTGCGAGACAAGCCCAATGCAGTAGCTATCTGTGTAACAATCCCACCGACATGTATGATGCCTACGGATGATCTGGCAACACTAGCAAGGCCCTTCAACAGAAAGTTGCCACAAGCAACTGAGCGAGACTGAGTCGCACAAAACAGTAGGAAAATCTCCTCTTCACTTAGCAGAGTCTCTGTATCTGGAAAACCTAGGAAAGAATGCGCTAGAATCATCTGGAAGCACCTTAACGCAGGGTTGTGGATTACCTGAGAAAACTGGGTGGAAGGATCTTGACTCCCTCCACCTGAGATGTTAGACCAAAACTTTTCCACTTCTCTGCTCATAAAATACCCCATCGGTGTCTCTGGAATAGCATCAGGAGTAGTCTGAAAACCTAGTAAATCACCAAACTCTTTGTGAGAGAAGGAGTAGTCAATCCCGAACAACCTGAAAATAGCGAGTCCATCGGGTCCAGCCCAAGGGTCATGATGAAACGAGCTGAGGAACTCAAGAGTCAAGTTCCTATAAGTGTTGTTCCTGTAGTCAAACTGGTCCCACTGGAGTTGATGGCATAAGAATCTAACGCTTGGCTCTATCCCCAAGGCATCCATGCAGTCATGGTCAGGGTACCTGGTAGGAGCCATAGGGCGTCTCATGTGGACATAGTAACGCTCTCTCTGTGCGTCGTCTCTAAAGGCCACGTGCATGTCATCGGGGTTCTGCATTCTGTACAAGGTTAGCAAACAAGTCCTGGAAGCACATAAAACATTCAATCGTTAGTCCTGACATAATAATAAAATAAACAAATTAAAATAAAGTAAAAATAAATAAAAAGTACGTAAATAAGAAAACCATGGGTTGCCTCCCATGCAGCGCTTGTTTAACGTCATTAGCTCGACGACCGATTTTTATACATCATTGGAAGGATATTGTGGATCACTCAGAGTATGGCAGGTGTATGTTATTGGGATGTCACCTCCTTCGTAGGGCTTCAACCTCTATCCATTGACGATGAACGGTTTACATGTTTGGTTCTTGATTTCAATAGCACCGGATCTTAGGATCTTAGATACTTCGAAAGGGCCAGTCCATCTCGAACGGAGTTTTCTTGGAAAAAGTCGTAACCTAGAATTGAACAAGAGAACAGGATCGCCTATTTTGAAGTCTCTTCTTATGATTCTTTTGTCATGCCAAGATTTTGTTCTTTCTTTGTATATGATGGCATTTTCGTAGGCGGATTGTCTGAGCTCTTCTAATTTGTGGATATCAAGGATACGTTTCTCACCAGCAGTCAAGTAATCCAAATTCAAAGTTTTGATGGCCCAATAGGCCTTATGCTCCAATTCAAAAGGTAAGTGACATGATTTTCCATAGACCAATTGATAAGGGGTTGTTCCTATAGGGGTTTTGAAAGCGGTTCTATAGGCCCATAATGCTTCTTAAAGTTTATGTGACCAATCCTTTCTAGATATAGAGACAGTCTTCTCAAGGATTTGTTTGATCTCCCTATTAGATACTTCCACTTGTCCATTGGTCTGTGGGTGGTATGGTATTGCTACTCTATGCTTAACTCCATACTTGCTTAAAAGTTTATCAAATATTCTCGATATGAAGTGTGATCCTCCATCACTTATGACTAAACGGGGGGGTTCCAAACCTGGGAAATATATAGTTTTTGAATAATTTGATGACTACTCTGGTGTCGTTCGTGGGTGCGGCGATAGCTTCAATCCATTTAGACACGTAGTCAACTGCTACTAAGATGTACTGATTTCCAAAAGATGGTGGGAACGGTCCCATAAAGTCTATACCCCATACGTCGAAGAGTTCTACTTCTTGGATATTTCTTAACGGCATTTCATTACGTCTTGAAATATTTCCTGTGCGTTGGCATCTATCACACTTGACAATGAAAGCATGGACATCACGCCACATAGTAGGCCAGAATAGGCCAGCTTGAAGAATCTTGGCGTAGGTCTTAGATGTGCTCGCATGTCCACCATAAGGTGCAGAGTGACAATGCTCAATTATATTATTTACCTCTTCTTCTGGAACACAACGGCGGAAAATGCCATCTTTACCTCTCTTGAAAAGAAATGGTTCGTCCCAATAGAAGTTTCTCACATCACTGTAAAACTTCTTCTTCCGGTGGTTGTTTAGATCAGGGGGTATGATGTCAGCGGCTAGGTAATTAACAAAGTCTGCATACCAAGGTACATTACTTATAGCTAAGGATTTATGAGAATGCTCATGTAGGTCTGGGTTATCATCTTCAATAGTTTCTAGTTGGGCTATCAGTCTATCATAGGCAAAATCGTCATTTATGGGTACTGAGTCAGGTTTCAGGTATTCTAGCCTAGAAAGGTGATCAGCTACTACATTATCAGTGCCTTTCTTATCACGGATATCCAAATCAAACTCTTGCAATAATAGAATCCATCAAAGTAACCTAGGTTTGGCATCCTTTTTACTTAGTAAGTAACGAATGGCAGCATGGTCGGTGTAAACTATAATATTGGCTCCTACTAGATAAGATCTAAATTTGTCTATGGCAAAAACTACAGCTAGGAGCTCCTTTTCTGTTGTTGCGTAGTTGAGCTGTGCAGCGTCTAGGGTTCTACTGGCATAATAAATTACGTGTAACTTTTTGTCTTTTCTCTGACCTAGAACGACTCCAACAGTATAATCACTGGCGTCACACATTATCTCAAACGGTTCTGACCAATCAGGGGGTTTCATTATAGGTGCTGAAATCAGAGCTTGCTTCAGAAGATTCAATGCTTCAGTACATTTTTCATCGAAGATGAATTCAGCATCTTTCATTAAAAGACCAATTAAGGGCTTTGTTATTTTGGAGAAATCCTTGATAAAACGTCGGTAAAATCCGGCATGTCCAAGAAAACTTCTTATCTCCCTGATAGTCTTCGGCGGTTTTAGATTCTCTATGACTTATATTTTTGCTTTATCTACCTCTATACATTTTTCGGAAGCTATATGTCCTAAAACAATCCCTTCGGTGACCTGTAAACACCCCAAATTTGCCCTCACCCATTCACACCATGGCTTGTGATCATTTTCATATACATAAACACAATCATATCATCTCATATCCCATTTTTGATTCACTGCATAGATTCTAACTCATCTGCACCTAGGGTTTGTGATCTGAGCTATCCCAAAGCATCCTGAGCCATTCCAAAGGCTACCAATCAACTCAAAGGGGTCCATGTGTGTTCTTATGTCATATTCCATCTCCCCAAAGTCAAAATTGCAGAGGAATCACAAGAACTAGGGTTTGAGTGGATGCAGAGCCAGGATGAACTGCACAGTTGACTGAAAATTAGGGTTTTGGTTTCAGAGGCCATAACTCCAAATTTTTTAGTCATTTTTGTTTCCATTGATCTCTATATGGTATAGGGAGTATACATATCAATTTTCATGAAGAAATTCCATGGGGAAGTCATCTGATCAAGAGTTGACTTTCTGGACAAGTCAGTGCAAAATCAGGGCATCTGAGGCCCCCAATGACCCAACCAATGGGTAATCTTCATCATTTTGAGTGTATATGATCTTTATTTGATCATGGGAGAAGGTTGAAGTTCATAGAAATCAAGAATTTAGGGTTTTTGCAAATGTTGACTTTTTGGGCATAGTTGACTTTTCAAGAATGCATCATTTTAGGTCATTTTTCAAGCCTTGATTCTTGATCCAAAAAGGCTTCAAATGGAAAAACTTTGGTCATGAAAGTTGTAGATCTCATCTTTCCATTTTCAAAAAGTACAAGAACATGATCAAACTCTTCTTGGATCAAAAGTTATGGCAAGGCAAAGTTGGCAAAAATCATTGTTTTTCAAGGCATGCTTCAAATGGAAATTTTGCAAAGTCATGAACCAATGCATTATGTGACCTCTAATCCATTTCAAACCATTACATAAACATTCTATGAGCCTAAAAAATCAGAATTGGATCAAGTTTGCCTATGGTTTGGTTTGTGTAACAAGGTTTTCTTCACATGTGAACCATAAAGCAACAAGTTGCAAAACTCATGATCATGCTCCCTCAACTTGCTGCCTTGGCCTTTGGACCTTGCTGGCTCTCTCACCACACCATGATGCGCCAGACCTAGCCTTGTACCAAGCTAGTAGCAAGCCCATGCTTCTCTTACAAGATTTTTGACTTTTGGCAAAAGCAAACTTACCAATCACAAAAGCACAAGTCACATCATCCAGCCAATCAGATTTGTTTATGTTATCAATTTGCAAGCTAGCCATAACAAGAAGCAAGGCTGAAACCATCACACTACACACATTCACAAAAACCTTCCACATTGCAACTTGCTTCGAATCTCTTAACACAGCCACCAAACACAAAAACTTTCTTCATCATCCAACTCAACACACTTCATAGGCCACCCAGCACCAAGAACACAAGCCTGAAACAGCCTGAACACTCCATAACCATTCTTCACCTCAGCCTGCATTTTCTATCGAATCTCTCTCCACAAGCCACAAACAGCCAAACAAACCTTGCAAAGCTTCTCCATACATCATTTGGACCTCAAACAATCACTCACCATGACCTGAAACCTCCAGAAACACCATTGCCATTTTTGACCAAGCTGAAGCAGTTCCTTTCGAATCTCATTATCCAGCCAACTTAAACTCCATTTGAGCATTCAAACATCATCTGGGGATCAAGGAGAGGGGTTTGCACTGAAAGAAGAGGTCAGAAAGTTCTCAAACTGAAAGCTTCAAATCTCAGGTAGCTTGAAATTTATTTTTCCAGAAATCATTTTTATTGTTACAAACTTGTTCTATTTGTTTCACTGATCATTCTGGTACCATCGGTTTTGAAAATGGTTGTGATTTGAGCATTTAATTTGTTTCTGAAGCTTGCGTGCCCTAGAACTTTCTTTCTTCGATTCAGCTTGTTTAGGAAATATAAATTTGTTTTAGGTTAGGGGTTTGATTCGTGAGGATGTGGGGAACATTTCCCAGGTTTTAGATTTCATTTTTGTTACGTTTTTAGGAAGTTTGAAGTTTTCAGGGGAGGAGGTCACCGGAGAAGACGACCGGAGCTCGTCTCCGGTGACCTGAAAGTGATTAATTATTAATTAGGGTTAGGGCACTGAGTTTGAATCTGGGCCTTTAGATCCTGGTTCCCGCGCGTGAATGAAAGGCCTGGATCATTTCATTAAGTCTTAATCTTGGATTATTATTTAATTAATCAGGTTTAAGTTAGTTTGAATTATGACCCTTAGATGACGCGCCAAGTCAATGCTATCCTGCCCAGATCAAATCCTGGCCCTCCCTTTTGCATACTTTCATTTTATTTTATATTTTATTTCATTTAAATTGATTTATCTTTTACATTTTATTTAAAATAGCAAAAACCATTTAAAAATTATGAAATTTTTTTGTCAAATATTTCACTAATTTTTAAAACCCAAAAATATTTTTATTTTTATTTTTATCATTTAAAAAGTATTTTTAAATATTTAAAAGATTATTTTTAATTGATTAATGGAAATTAATTTATTAAAAATACTTTTAGGTATTTAAAAATCACCAAAAAATTCATGAAATGTTCTAAGACATTTAGAAACATTGTCCAACCTTCAAACCAAATTTCTTTTTTGATCTTGATGCATTTTAAGAATTTTTCATTGGATTAAATCAATTTTTATGCATTATTTTGATCATAAGTTCAAAAAATCATTTCTGCCTATTGGAGAAGGTTGAGACATTGATTCTTCTTGCATTGTTTTGTGTTTAGCATGTAGTTTCTAGGATAAAATGGCCATGATTTGATCTTGCATTTTCTAATTGTTTGGCATTTCTTTTGTTAAGAACCCTAAAAAACCCTAATAGCTTAGAAAAATCATAACTTGAGTTTGGTTGAGAGTTGAGAGTTCCCCTTTGGGCAGTGGTTCATTATAGGTTTAGGGTTTCTTTAGGTAGCATTTTCCATTTTTTATCTTAGGGTTTGTTTCTGTCTTGGTTTTTTGTTTTTTGTTTGATCCATGAACCCTAATTTGGGATTTCTCTTGCATCCCTCTTGCATTTCCTTGCATAACATGACTTGTCATTGCATTTTGTGCATTCTTGTGATCCATTTGACATCTTAAGACATGTATAAAGCATCTTTGATCATTGCATCTTATGTTTGCCATGTCATTTGTCTTGTATGCTTCATAACATTTCATGCTTGTTCATGCTCCTTAACTTGCATCATTTGCATTCATAATCTTGTATGAACATCTTCATGCCTTGCCTCATGTTTGCAGCATCTCATAGCATCATTATCATCATCAACATGCTTCTGGTTTGGTCTAGCATCATGCCATTTCATTTCATCTTGCATTGCATTGCATTTCTTTCTAACTTTTCAGGTGGTAAGTAAACTTGAGAAGTGAATTTGCCTTCACTTCTCATAACTTTTCTTTTCATCTCTCTTGCATCCATTGCTGCATTTTTATGTGTGTTTGAGTTTGAGCTTGCTCATTCTTCTTCTTCCCACCTTCTTTCTTCAAGTGACTTGACTTCTTGAATGAAGCAAGTCACTTTGCTTCTCTTGATCTTGTTCATCTGCTTCCTGGTGGTTCTTCTGAAGATTGTCCTTGAAAACCTCACAAACCTTAGGATCATCCAAGCATGATAATGAATTAGGGTTTTGATTAGTCCCCCCCATAGTTTTACCTTTGTGTCTCTTTTGAGTCTTCTCTTCTCACCTCATAATCAGGGACTAAACCCTAAAGGCTTTAAGACTTTGTGATTAAGCTTATGCCTGCATCCTTCTCTTAGGATGGAGTGTATAACTTTAATCCTAAGTGTTAAACCCTTAATGTGTTTAAATCCTTTAATCAATTCACATAATAATCATCAAGACATCAAGCTTGTAACTTGGGCCTTGCATTTGGGTTCCAATTCTTCCTTAGGTGGTTAAGAAGGACTAACCCTAGTGTTAATGGACAAGTCCCCCTCAAGTTGTCTTACAAATCATAAAATTCACTTCATCATCATACCATTAAATAAAATCCACTTAATCAAAGGTTTGTTTTGTCATGGGTTTAATCCCTAATCATGGATTAAGTTGAGAAGTTTTTCTCAACTTAAACATTCTCATCTATCATCCTTCTTTTAGGATGGTGTAATGGGTCTGTTTAATCCATGATTATGGCTTAACCTCATTACTCAACACTAAACAAAATCACAAAAACATCTAAATAATCACAAGTAGGTTAATGATCTTAATCCTACACCAAAGGTGATTAAGTGTGAGAATCTGACTTCACACTTAAGGTACTCTCATTACCCCTAATCAGAGGGAAGATGTGATGAGTTTACTAACCCATTGGTTTAGGCTTAAGCTCATTAACTTATGACAAACTTCAAAAGCAATTAAAATACTGAAAACTCAAAAACAAACAATAATCGTCTCCTCCGGGATTCTTTTCTCATCATCTTCACTCACAATCGAGAACTTGCTTCTTCCGTCTAATGCAAGACAGTTAGCACCTGAGCCAGACAGGTCATACACTTGAGCATAGGCAAGCAGGCAGTTCACAAGTCAATTCATCTTTCAGTCTCTTTGGGTCGAACTACGGTGTTCTGACTTCCTCATTGCACGAGAGGATACGTAGGCATAACTTAACAGTTATCGAACAAAAGTCTCTGTACATTCCCCCTCCTTCTAGCCTCATTCTTTTAGCCTCATGATCTTGAGCATTTCACTCCTTTCTCACACTGACACTTTCACACTTCACATCACTTATATACTTTGCACTGACACCTGTACATCCCTTTTTCAGCTATTTTACACACAGATTGCACTGACACTACCCCTTTAAAACACAAATCTTTTAAGCGTGGATCCCGTCGAGTACGGCGGACAATCTGGGTGCTAATACCTTCCCAGGTTGTAACCAACCCCCTTTCTCAGTCTCTCTGGTTCGCAACCGTCTTATCCATCTCTTTCCAGGTCTATGCAGCATTGCCTTTCCTCCGGGATAAAAATGCCTAGCTGGCGACTCTATTCATTCTCCAGTGAGTTCACGGCTGTGTGTTCTCATTGTTCCCTTCGCCGACCGTTCGCGTCTGTACCTTCATCTGGACCCTGTTTCATTTGTCGGGAGCGACAGCTTGGCGACTCTGCTGGGGAGCCTTATGCAGCAATCAGGGCTTCTAGTTCTTTTTGTGGGTTCCTCCTAGCGCTTGATTGATTTGTGTTTACTGGGGTGTTATGAGCCTGTTTGTGCTTGTATTTATTTTTGTTTATTGCTTTATGTACAGTTACTTTACTGCTTTCTTTATTGCATTTATATATCATACTGTCATTGTTGCTGGCTGGATCTGGTTTCTTGTCTTGGTGGGTGGGTGTTTCATTGAGAGTTAAGGTCCTATACCTGGGACCTGAGTGACACCTAGGCTAGAGTGAATCATATTCTTTCCCATTCCATTTCGGTCTGGTGCGGGAATATGAAACACGGTTCAGATATGGGTTTCTTCTTGAGAACTCTGTGTTGCAGATTTCCTGCAATGCTAGGGCTATCTGGGAAGCCTGCTAAGTCTGGATGACCTTTTAGTACTGACCTTCAGAAACTGAGGTGAATTAGAGGAGGAATTGTTATGGTTATTGTAAACACTGTACCTCCGGGTTAGAAGTGTTTACACTTCTCATAACTGATCCAAGTCTGAGGATCCTTGTTCTAGATCATCACCTGTGAGGGGGTTGGGCTGTTTACAGGTTTGCAGGTACCTTGACCTCAGAATACCCTGTTACTTTGACTTTGTTAAGAATGCTCCATGTTGGATAGTTCTTGTGATTCTAAAACCCTGGACATGTGGCTCTTTATTTGAGTCCCCCACCCTGATTACCAGATTTATAGACCTCCACCTGGATTTCTTGAACACACATGGATCTATACCAAGGCAGTTAATCAGATCCAGCTCAGTCACAAACCCTTGCATTTCATTTTGCATACATACTCATTGCATCATATTAACATTTGCTTATTTGTGTTTCAGGGTATCCACCTTCATCTGGTTTTGGTTTTGACCCCATCTGCATCATTGACCTATCTCCACCAGCACTTGCTTCAGTTTGTCAGCCATATACTTCAGTTACTAGCACTAGCCAGCCAGTGGCCCACTCCTCAGCATCTTCATCAGCACTTATCCTACTCAGTCCTCAGCATCATGGCTCCAAAGAAAATCAACATCACTTATCATTTCTTCCAACCAGACTTATCAGACATCAGGAGGATCCAAACCCTGATCACTCCAGATCACATACCCTTGTTCAGGGAGAGTTATGGAGATATACTGGACATGGTTATGGATCTGGACCCTTCACAGAGGAGCCTCATCCACACCTGTATTCAGTTTTATGACCCCCCATTGAGATGTTTCACCTTTCAAGACTTTCAGTTGGGGCCTCTTCTGGAAGAATACTCATCATTGACTGGTCTGCCCATCAAAAGAGAAATCCCATTCAACCCTGAAATGGTCTTTCCTAGCAATGGAGAGGTAGCAAAAGCTTTGTATCTGGAGCCTGTTTTGATTGAACAGCATATGACCTCTAAAGCTGGAATCCCTGGTTTTCATCTTGACTTCCTGATTTCTCAAGCTAGTCTGAAGGCCTCCTCGGGGGAGTGGAAAGCTGTTTGTGCTCTGTTGGCCTTAAGTGTATATGGAATTGTGTTGTTTGCAGATGAGCCTCGATTCATTAGCAAGAATGCAATCCATTTGTTCATCCTGAAGAACCCAGTGCCAACTTTACTGGGTGATCTCTATTACTCAGTCCATCAGAGAAATGAGAAGCAGAGGGGAAGATTAGTGAGGATTTGTGCTCCATTATTCCATGCTTGGCTTCTCAGGCATCTACCCAGGACAGATGCATTTCTAAATCCTCATCAGCAAAGCAACTGGGCTAAGAGGCTCACTACTCTCACTTCAGCAGACATCAGATGGTGTACTCGAAGCACCAAGGGCAGAGATATAATCACCAGCTGTGGGCACTTTCCCAATGTGCCCTTAATAGGAGTTAAGGGAAGTATCAATTACAACCCTTTGCTGTTCAGGAGGCAATTAGGCTATGCACTGGTTCATACTCCTAGGGAACAAGACTTGGTGGAGACCCTCTACTGTGAGAACAAGGTTAGTCTGGCAACTGTTAGGCAGGCTGCTTGGGCCTGGGATCATGTTCAAACCAAGGGAATCACCATTCTGGGGAAGTGCAATAATGTGGCATCAGTCCAATATTATGAGTGGTCCCATGCTAGGGCCCAATTCTCTGGAATGCCCTTTACCATAGAAGACATGCCTGAGTCATCTTCAGCACCACCCCCTGCCACTATCAGTTTGGGAGAGTTTGAGAGTTTGAAGGAAAGAAATGAGAAGTTAACCCAAGCCTTGCAGAAGACCCTCCGGGAGAGGAGTGAAGGTGTGAGGGAGATTGAGAGATTGGAGAAATTGAAAGTGGAACACTTGACTAAAATTGAGAAGTCTGGAGATTATATCAACAAGTCTAAAGCTGGTGAACAGATTCTGAAGAATGCTTGTAAAGAAGCCCAGTTCCAGAGAGCAAGGACAGACTTGTATTTGAAAGAGAGTCAGGCCAGGTGGGTCCGGATCACTGAGGCCCGTACTCTAGAAGACAAGAGAGTTCAAGACAAGATGGAACAGATGGAAAAAGCCCTGGCAGCAGCCCAGAAGGAAATATCAGAGCTAGAAATCAGAGCTGGAGTGAAGAAGTCTAAGGACCAAAGTCAGAACAAGAAGTTGACTGCAGCTGTTGCAACAAGAAACCTTCTCATCAGAAATCTTACGGAGCATCCGGCTGATCCTGTGACCGAAGCACTTCTCAAGGAAGTTCGTGAGGATGAGTTTGGCCTTGGAGTTTGATCATTTGCTTGTTGTTGTTCCTTTTCCATGTACTTTTGTTTTTTTGTGATGTATTTTGACCCCTTAGGGGGCCGGTGTTGTAAAATGAACAAATTGTATTATTTCACCTTTGTAATATATTTGTGTTGGTTTCTATCTGGGTTCACATCAAAAGCAACTTCAACAGCAGCATCTTCAAGGGTCTGGAAGGGTCAAAACTGAAGGCCAAACCGGATACCTTGAGAACAAATAAGCATAACTGCATTGCATGCTAACCCTTTTGTTTGTTTTGTAGGTTTTTGTTTTGTTGTTGCTAACCTCTGTTGTGATATTCAGGAATTATTGCTCGCCGCCGGGTATTTCCCCTCAACAGGCCACACAGGTACCCAACTAGAAACAACCTTCCGGGAATCCAGATGGATCAGATGCAGCAGGACCTTACGGAGGTCAGAAACCAGATGGCCAACGAAAGGTTGGAGATGAGAACCCAGATAACACAGTTCATGGAAGTGATGAACAACTTAGCTCAAAGCCAGGAGAGGCTCAGAACTTTGGTAGAAGGGAGGAATCAAGAGGAGCCCCATGTGGGGACTGCAGGCACAAGTAACAATGAACGGGTGCAACCCCATGTTAACCCCCCTGTGTTTGGCCCACATCTACATCCTGAGATTAACATTCCTGCAAACATTCAAGGGACAGCCACTGCGGCCAGAGTACTTCAAGAAGATCCTCAGGAGGACCAATTTACAGTAATGGGTGCTGGAGAGGAAACTTATGATAGACGATTGGAGGAAATAGCTGAGAAGTTGAGATCACTGGAGTCTCAAAATTCTTTGGGCTTCGACGTCATGGACATGGGTTTGGTAGATGGGGTCAGGATCCCCCATAAGTTCAAGCCTCCTTGTTTCGAAAAGTATAATGGGACTTCATGCCCCCGGACTCATTTGCAATCATTTCTGGGAAGGCTGAAGGCCTATACAATGGATGAGAAACTTTGGATGTTCTACTTCGAAGACAGCTTGACTGGAGCATCAAGGGAATGGTATTCCCATTTGACAAGGGCAACTGTGAGATGCTGGAAGGACCTGGCAGAGGCCTTCATCCGACAGTATCAATACAACTTAGACATGGCACCCAACAGGACTCTCCTAATGGGAATGTCACAGTCGTCAAGGGAAAGTTTCCGAGAGTATGCCCAAAGGTGGAGGCAACTGGCTGCTGCCGTTCAACCACCAATGTCTGAGAGAGAAATGGCAGACATGTTTATGAACACTCTTCAAGGAACGTATATTGACAGGTTGGCTGCTTTCTCCTCCACTAGCTTCGCAGATGTTGTCATAGCTGGGGAGAGAATTGAAAGCCTGTTAAAAATGGGTAAGATCTCCGATAATGGTGCCAGCTCGTCCAGTGGTACAAGAAAGCCTTTTACAGGCCCGAGAAGAACTGGCGAGACCAATGCCATCCACACCAACAGGGGTAGGCCCCAATATGCTCAGAGGTCAATAGCAGCAGTCACTATCCCTGCTCCAGCTCATCCTCAGCCAGTCTATCAACCTCCGCAACAAAATTTCCAACAACAACCTCAGTATCATCAGAATCAGTACCCTCTAAGAAACTTCAACAACAACAACTCCAACAACAACAATCAACAAAGGCCATTCCAACAAAGACCATCCCAAGCTAACCGAGTGATCGACCCGATCCCAATGTCGTATGCTGCCTTGCTGCCACAACTTCTGAAACTCAACCTGGTTGAGCTAAGAACGTTGGCACCTCCGGATCCCAACAGTCTACCAAGAAACTATGACTCCAATGCTAGGTGTGCTTTTCATTCAAACGCACCTGGTCACAGTACAGAAAGATGCAGGGCTCTGCATATGAAGGTACAAGACTTGGTAGACTCCAAGGCTCTGAATTTTGCACCTCCGCCCAATGTCAATAAAAACCCAATGCCAAACCATGGTGGTCCCCGAATTAATGCTATTGAAGAAGACCAACCGTCTTATTTAATAACTAGTGTGGATCAGATCCGGACACCATTGGTGGAAATCAAAGCTCAACTCCGCGAAAACCAAATATTTCCGGGGTGTGAACTAGGGTGTCCCTACTGCAATATTTCATGGAATGGGTGTGAAGACCTGAGGAATGGCATTGACAGCCTTATTCAGAGTGGCTTGCTACAGATCACTACATCATTTCCGACAAATCCGACAACTTCATCAACAACGGTTTCAGACCCTCCTACAACTGCAGCAGCTATTGTTCCCGACAATTCATCAGCACCATCAACAAATACTTCACCTATCCTTCCAAATGATCAGTTTTCAACAGTTCCTCCTGCTACAACTTCAGCTTCATTCCATTTCGAATCTCCATCAACAACAACAACAGTCCTTCCAACAGTACCTCCTACAACACCAGCAATCAATCATGAAGATGTCTCTACTGTTACCATATTCTACGATCCTGAGAATAATTCCGCCTACCATTCAGAAGGTGCTGCTCCCACCAGAGCACCAGTTACAATCTTTTATGATCCACAAACAATTACAGTCCCTTCAGCAGCAGCAATCAGTCCAGTCACTGTCACGGTGCCTGGACCAGTACCATATGAAAGCAATAGGGCCATCCCTTGGCACTATGGCTCTGACGTGTACTGTGAAGGGAAAAGAATCACTCTTGAAACATCAGCACCTGCACCGCAAGTAGATAATGTGGGGGGAGGCGGAGGCTTCACTCGAAGCGGACGTCTCTTTGCCTCACAAGTTCAAAGACCTACTGCCGAAGCAGAAGCTGCTGCTAAGGCAAAGGGAAAAGGCCCGGTGCAAGAAGACCCAGTTGCCAAAGAAGCCCCGAAAACTCCATTTGATCAGGAAGTTGATGAGTTTATGCGAATCATCAAAAAGAGTGATTATAAAATTGTGGATCAGCTTCACCAGACGCCATCCAAAATCTCTATCCTCTCACTGCTTATGTGCTCCGAAGCCCATCGGAATGCACTACTTAAAGTCTTGCACGCAGCTTACGTGCCTGAGGAGATTACTGTCAACCAATTGGAAGCCGTGGTTGGAAATGTTACTGCTAGCAATGGGCTAGGGTTTACCAATTCTGACTTGACAGCGGATGGCCGCAACCACAACAAAGCCTTGCACATAACCCTGGAATGCAAAGGAGCTGTCCTTTCTCATGTGCTGGTGGACACAGGTTCTTCCCTGAATGTCTTACCAAAGAAGGCTCTGGTGAAGTTAGAATATGATGGATTGGCATTGAGACCCAGCAACCTGGTGGTACGAGCCTTTGATGGTTCGAAGAGGTCGGTTCTGGGAGAGATCGAGCTGCCAGTGACAATTGGCCCACAGACTTTTAAAACTACCTTTTATGTGATGGACATTCAGCCCGCCTACAGCTGTTTGTTGGGTAGGCCCTGGATTCACGCCGCCGGCGCAATAACGTCTACCCTTCACCAAAAGTTAAAATTTGAGTGGGAAGGTCAAGTTGTCACAATCTGTGGGGAAGAGGATATTTTCGTTAGCCATCTGGCTACTTACAAATACATTGAGATGGATGGGGAGATCCATGAAACAATGAGCCAAGGTTTTGAAGCCTTGAACGTCAATGAAGCATCTGCTGTGTCAGGGATCTCCATGTCATCATACCAACAAGCCCGGAAGGTTGTTGAAGAAGGAACTGCCCTTGGCTGGGGCAAGGTCTTAGCTGTGGAGGAGAAGAAGGACAAATTTGGGTTGGGTTACAAACCAACTCAACATCAAGCGAAGGCTGCTGCAAAGCCTGGTTTTGTCAGTGGGGGAATGCTTACCCCCGATGCTATCAACTGTCTGGAAGACGAGCTGGAAGAGGAGCGCAATCTGGAGGATTGGATTCGTCCGAAGATCCCGGGGAGCAGTGTCTCGAACTGGTCTTCCCAGGAAATTATAAGAGTTACTCATGCAGAGTAATTATTATTTCCTGCATTTTTATAGCATGCATCAAAGTCTTGCATCTTGCCCAAGATGACAAGACTCATTTTGTAATCAGGGCCATCTGTACTTTTGTGCAAACAAGATTAAATTAATGAAATATCAGACATCTTTTTGCAAACAAGTCTTTTTCTTTTCTGCTCACTGTTTTTCCATTTTTCTTTTTGTACAAAAATAAATGGCGGTGTTTTCAAAATGATAACTTCATTTCACTTTTTTCTAAAGCAAGATTAAAATCAATCACTAAAATGAACAAACTTAACCCTTGCAGAGAGTGCCTTCCTGACAGCACCGACAACAGCACGGCTATGACATCGTATGACTTTGACAATCCAATCAATCAAGCTGATGAAGGGGTTGATGAAGAATATGAGCTTCCTGAAGAGCTAGCCAGGTTGTTAAGGCAAGAGGAAAAGGTTATTACCCCTCACCAGGAGGAGGTTGAAGTGATCAATCTTGGTACAGATGAAGACGTGAAAGAAGTTAGAATCGGGGCCTGCCTGCAAGACTCAGTGAAGAGACAACTGATAGATCTGCTTCAAGAGTATGTTGATGTGTTTGCTTGGTCGTATCAAGATATGCCAGGGTTGGATACCGATATAGTTGTGCACAAGCTGCCTTTGAGAGAAGAGTGCCCGCCGGTCAAACAGAAGTTGCGCCGAACTCGCCCAGACATGGCTATGAAAATCAAGGAAGAGGTACAAAAGCAATGGGACGCCGGGTTCCTTGCTGTGACTAGCTATCCGCCGTGGGTTGCTAACATAGTACCTGTGCCTAAGAAAGACGGCAAAGTAAGAATGTGTGTTGACTACCGGGATCTGAACAGAGCCAGCCCGAAAGACGACTTCCCATTACCTCACATTGATGTATTGGTGGATAACACGGCTCAGTTCTCGGTATTCTCCTTCATGGACGGATTTTCGGGATATAATCAGATCAAGATGTCACCTGAAGACATGGAGAAGACAACATTCATTACACCTTGGGGCACATTCTGTTACAAAGTGATGCCATTCGGACTGAAGAATGCTGGTGCAACATATCAACGAGCTATGGTGACATTATTCCACGATATGATCCATAAGGAAATCGAGTGTTATGTGGATGACATGATTGCCAAGTCCCTTACAGAGGAAGATCACCTGGTAAATCTGCTGAAGTTGTTCAGGCGCCTGAGGAAGTACCAATTGAAGCTGAACCCCAACAAATGCACATTCGGGGTGCGATCCGGTAAATTGCTGGGCTTTATTGTAAGCGAGAAAGGGATTGAGGTTGACCCTGATAAAGTCAAGGCTATACAAGAGATGCCTGCACCGAAAACTGAGAAAGAAGTTCGAGGGTTCTTAGGTCGATTGAACTACATTTCACGGTTCATATCTCACCTCACAGCAACCTGTGAACCTTTGTTCAAGTTGTTAAGAAAAGAACAGACGGTCAGGTGGAACGAAGATTGCCAGAAGGCTTTTGACAAGATCAAAGAGTACTTACAAGAACCTCCAATCCTCATGCCTCCAGTAGAAGGAAGACCTCTGATTATGTACTTAACAGTGTTAGAAGAGTCAATGGGGTGTGTGCTGGGCCAGCATGACGAGTCTGGTCGAAAAGAGTATGCAATATACTACCTAAGCAAAAAGTTTACCGACTGTGAACAGCATTATTCACTGCTCGAGAAAACTTGTTGTGCCTTAGCGTGGGCTGCTCGCCGACTGAGGCAGTATATGTTGACCCACACTACCTTATTAATCTCAAAGATGGATCCAGTTAAGTACATTTTCGAGAAGCCAGCTCTTACCGGACGGGTTGCAAGATGGCAGATGATTCTCACAGAATACGACATACAGTACACATCTCAGAAGGCCATCAAGGGCAGTGTACTATCTGAATATCTTGCTGAGCAACCCATTGATGACTACCAGCCTATGAGATTTGACTTCCCTGATGAAGACATCATGTTCATTAAATCAAAAGATCATGAGGAGCCTATTCACACTGAAGGGCATGACCCGGAAGAAGAATGGACTATGATGTTTGACGGGGCTGTTAACATGAATGGTCGTGGTGTTGGTGCAGTACTCATTACACCTAAAGGAGTTCACATGCCTTTCTCGGCAAAACTCACTTTCAACTGCACTAACAACGAAGCTGAATACGAAGCTTGCATTATGGGTCTTGAGGAAGCCATTGACCTCAGGATCAAGACATTGACTGTATTCGGAGATTCAGCTTTGGTAGTCAATCAAACCAACGGGAAATGGTACACCCACCAGGATCATCTGATACCTTACAGGGATTATACAAGGAGGTTATTGACTTTCTTCACAACGGTCAAGCTTGAGTATATCCCTCGGGACGAGAATCAGTTTGCAGATGCTCTTGCTACCATTTCATCCATGATCAAAGTTCAAACGGCTAACTTTGTACCCCAGATTTCAGTGTCTAGACTTGATAGACCAGCATATGTATTTGCAGCGGATGTTGTAAAAGATGATAAGCCTTGGTTCCATGATATTAAGTGCTTCTTGGAGGATCAAACATACCCACCTGGGGCATCTTCCAATGATAAGAAGACCTTGAGAAGGCTTGCTGGAAGTTTCTTTCTGAACACTGATGGGTCTTTATACAAGAGGAACTTTGATATGGTACTCCTCAGATGTGTTGATAAGACAGAAGCAGATTTGTTGATGCATGAAGTGCACGAAGGATCTTTTGGTACTCATGCAGGAGGGCATGCCATGGCCAAGAAATTGCTAAGATCAGGCTATTACTGGATCACAATGGATGCAGACTGTTGTGCCTATGCCAGAAAGTGTCACAAATGCCAGATTTACGCAGATAAGGTGCATGTGCCTCCTAACCCTTTGAACATCATGTCTTCACCATGGCCCTTTGCCATGTGGGGCATTGATATGATTGGCAAGATTGAGCCAACTGCTTCAAATGGCCACAGATTCATCCTGGTTGCCATTGACTATTTCACCAAGTGGGTTGAAGCAGCCTCATATGCAAATGTTACAAGACAAGTGGTAGCCCGATTTCTGAAGAGAGATATCATCTGTCGGTATGGAGTGCCCGAGCGAATCATTACTGATAATGGTTCCAACTTAAACAACAAGATGATGGCAGAGCTGTGCCGGGACTTCAAAATCCAGCATCACAATTCTTCTCCTTACAGGCCAAAGATGAACGGCGCTGTTGAGGCAGCAAATAAGAATATCAAGAAGATTGTGCAGAAGATGGTAATCACATACAAGGACTGGCATGAAATGCTACCATTTGCCTTGCATGGGTACCGCACGTCAATCAGAACGTCCACTGGGGCAACACCGTATCAACTTGTGTATGGTATGGAAGCAGTCCTACCGGTTGAAGTTGAACTACCCTCCCTACGGGTATTAATGGATGTTAAACTAAGTGAAGCAGAATGGGTTCGGTCCCGATTCGAACAACTGAGTCTGATCGAAGAGAAAAGATTGGCTGCAATCTGCCATGGGCAGTTATATCAGAAGAGAATGAAGAAGGCCTTCGATCAGAAAGTCAGGCATCGAGAGTACCAAGTAGGGGATCTTGTGCTGAAAAGAATCCTCCCTCCTCATACAGACCACAGGGGCAAATGGACTCCAAATTATGAAGGACCATTCGTTGTAAAGAAAGTTTTCTCTGGTGGAGCGCTGATGCTCAGCACCATGGATGGTGAAGATTTCCCGTCCCCTGTGAATTCAGATGCAGTTAAAAAATACTTCGCATAAAATGACCCGTTGGACATAAAAACAGAATGTAAGTCCAGGCAAAAATAGGGCATCCCGGCGAGTCAAAAACATAATAAAAGACTCGGGCAAAAGTAAGGGAAAATGAATAAAAAATGTACACCCGCTGAGTTGAAAAGCCGCATTGGACAGCTCAGGCAAAAATGGGTATCCCGATGGATTGAAAACCCGAAAGGGCGATCCATGCAAAATAAGGGAATAAGTGAACAACTGCATTCTGAATTCGTCTGTATCACCTACAACTTGGTAAGCTTCAAAGGATCAAGCTTCAATCAGAATCAACTCTCTCCAGAAAGCAAGACGAGAAGAACGTCATTGTCATACGAGTCATAGCAGAAGAGGAAGCTCCTTGAAAACCTCGTCAACATCGCCAGCATTTTGTTTCTCAATTTGTAACAGTCTCCTCATTTCAGGAGATATGTTTCTGTGACTGTATCTTGCCAATTCAGGGCACATGAATTAATAAAAATCAGATTTTCAGTCATGTCTCGTTTTTACACTTATGTTTTGCAAAGAATTGTCTGATATATCTAAAAATACGATTGCATAAGTACAGATGCCTCTCTCTAAAAAAATCTAAAAAAAAAAAAAAAAAAAAAAAAAAAAAACACATGCTTACAGGGAATGTGATTATTCTCAAAAGTACTTAACTCCTATGACGGAATCCAGTAAGGGATACCTCGGGACCTTTTGTACGTTTCCTTACCACTGCAGGATTGTAGGTATCCAGAACGCAACCTGGGGCATGCAGGTTACGCCTCAGCAAGTTGGCGAATCATTATCAACTCGGTCTATCTTCCACGTGGCAATGGAGAGTGCCCACTTCCCCAGCAAAGTTGCCAAATCAACACACACTCAATCTCGGCATCCGAGATGCTCTATCCCCAGCCGAGTGGCCTCTTGTTGCTCTCCCCAGCTGAATTGCCTCTCACAACTCCCCAGCCGAGTTGCCATGTCATCCTCAGCTGAATACAGAAGTCAGGGAATCATCTCCCCACAGAATCTTCAGCCTCTATCCAGAAGAGCAACGCATGAGGAGATCACGACAGAGTGAAGAAAGCTTCTACAAACCCCAGCTGGGTCCCTTATTATGAGGATATGTCAATCGGTGACCTATATCCCCAAACAGATACATCATTAGATCTACCAGTGATCTCATCCCCAGCTGGGATGTCCGCCTCAGCAGATCGACCAGAGATCTTCGCGGCAACGGGATCCGAGTCCCGGATCAGTACCTTTGCATAATCATGGCATTTGCATCATACTATCCCCTCAGAGCGTAGCATTCCGTCTAATACGGAGCATTACGGCAAAAATCAAATGCATAGCATAATCATAAGTCATGTTGTGAATTGAACACTTGTGAATAATAAACCGTTCATCACCATCAATACACAAAAACCCCACCGGAGTCCCAGCAAAAGCAGTTGCCTCTCCAATCACCAAACGCCAGTATATATTTCTGACATCCGTCCGTGTCATCACTCCCCAGTAAAGTCGCCTAAACATCTTCACAAACAAAATCACCCGTACTACAGATACATCATGACACCCGTCCGTGTCATATCTCAGCAGAAAGCCAAGGACATCCTCTTTGCACTCACATATACTCGTATATACACTTTTCTTGACGCCCGTCCGTGTCATATCCCTAGCGCAGTCGCTTACACCTTCATCACCCATACACTTGTTAATATTATACTTTTCTCTCTTGACACTCGTCCGTGTCACTCTCCCCAGCAGATAAACACTCATTAATACAATGCTCACTACTCATGGTACACTTATACAAATGCTCGTCCGTATCTTGTATGCATCGCTCATATCCCCACAGATTCGACAGTAGTCCTTGTTCTTTGTTAACCAGTTGGTACTCGTCCGTACCATCATCTCAGAACATTGCGTCCAGTGTTTGTTTCTACATGATACTCGTCCGTATCATAGTCTTAAGGATGCTCGTCCGCATCTTTAATCCATACACCGTGTCAAACACTTGTGCCTTCTTGAATATAGATACTCGTCTGTGTCTATTATTCCCCAGAAGTATTCTTTCAGATGCAACACTCGTCCGTGTTCTTTGTTAACCAGTTGATACTCGTCCGTATCATCATCTCTGAACATGTGTCAGTTTGTTTCTACATGATACTCGTCCGTATCATAGTCCTAAGGATGCTCGTCCGCATCTTTAATCCATACACAATACCAGACACTTATACCTTTTGTTTCTTGGATGTAAACGCTCGTCCGTGTTTACTACCTCCCCAGTAGATCACCAACAAAGCATTTTCTTTTATCTGACACTCGTCCTGTGTTATGATAACTCTGAGAGCAGCCGTACCCTGCTGAGTGGTCGTCCTCCACTTCTTGATGGTCGTCCTCCATCATGCTCATCCGATGGTCGTCCCCATCGTTGTTTTTAGCAGCCGTCCCCTGCTAGGTGGTCGTCCTCCACCTCTTGATGATCGTCCTTCATCAACTTTATCCAATGGCCGTCCCCATTGTTGATTTTGGTTATCTGACATTCGTCCTATGTCATGACAAACCTCGAGAGCAGCCGTCCCCTGCTGAGTGGTCGTCCTCCACTTCTTGATGGTCGTCCTCCATCATGCTCGTCCGATGGCCGTCCCCATCGTTGACCTTTTCTATCCGATGGCCGTCCCCGTCGTTGATATTTTCAGAGCAGCCGTACCCTGCCAGGTGGTCGTCCTCCACCTTTGATGGCCGTCCCCATCATATTTCCTTTTATCCCCAACAGAGCAGCCGTCCCCTGCTAGGTGATCGTCCTTCACCTTTGATGGCCGTACCCCATCATCTGTTCATTTCATTTATTCTTTAACCCGATGGCCGTCCCCGTCGTGGTCCCTTTTCCTTTTTAACCCGATGGCCGTCCCCATCGTTGGTTACTTTACCTTTATGAACTTGATGGCCGTCCCCGTCATGTTTCATTAACCCCCAGAGAATTTTACAGCTTTATCTTGATGGCCGTCCCCATCACGATTTTATTTTCCCAGCTAGTCGGCCGTCCCCGTCTTGGCTTTACCTTTTTATCCCCAGCGTGTCGGTCGTACCCGTCATTGCTTTATTTTCAGCACTTTTCCCAGCATGTCGGCCGTCCCCGTCATCGCTCTTTACCCAGCAGTCGTCCTCTGCTCGACGGTCGTCCTCCGTCGCCCACTTTACAATATACTTTATTTTTCATTTACAATCTATATCCCTTTTCTTCTTCATTCTGTGAGTGCAAATTTTGGACTGCCTTTGGTATTCAACCACAAGTTATCTTGTTTGGCCTGTTAAGCCGTCGCTTACAACCTGCACAGCTAACTCATGTTTGAATAGGGGCAGCTGTAAACACCCCAAATTTGCCCTCACCCATTCACACCATGGCTTGTGATCATTTTCATATACATAAACACAATCATATCATCTCATATCCCATTTTTGATTCACTGCATAGATTCTAACTCATCTGCACCTAGGGTTTGTGATCTGAGCTATCCCAAAGCATCCTGAGCCATTCCAAAGGCTACCAATCAACTCAAAGGGGTCCATGTGTGTTCTTATGTCATATTCCATCTCCCCAAAGTCAAAATTGCAGAGGAATCACAAGAACTAGGGTTTGAGTGGATGCAGAGCCAGGATGAACTGCACAGTTGACTGAAAATTAGGGTTTTGGTTTCAGAGGCCATAACTCCAAATTTTTTAGTCATTTTTGTTTCCATTGATCTCTATATGGTATAGGGAGTATACATATCAATTTTCATGAAGAAATTCCATGGGGAAGTCATCTGATCAAGAGTTGACTTTCTGGACAAGTCAGTGCAAAATCAGGGCATCTGAGGCCCCCAATGACCCAACCAATGGGTAATCTTCATCATTTTGAGTGTATATGATCTTTATTTGATCATGGGAGAAGGTTGAAGTTCATAGAAATCAAGAATTTAGGGTTTTTGCAAATGTTGACTTTTTGGGCATAGTTGACTTTTCAAGAATGCATCATTTTAGGTCATTTTTCAAGCCTTGATTCTTGATCCAAAAAGGCTTCAAATGGAAAAACTTTGGTCATGAAAGTTGTAGATCTCATCTTTCCCTTTTCAAAAAGTACAAGAACATGATCAAACTCTTCTTGGATCAAAAGTTATGGCAAGGCAAAGTTGGCAAAAATCATTGTTTTTCAAGGCATGCTTCAAATGGAAATTTTGCAAAGTCATGAACCAATGCATTATGTGACCTCTAATCCATTTCAAACCATTACATAAACATTCTATGAGCCTAAAAAATCAGAATTGGATCAAGTTTGCCTATGGTTTGGTTTGTGTAACAAGGTTTTCTTCACATGTGAACCATAAAGCAACAAGTTGCAAAACTCATGATCATGCTCCCTCAACTTGCTGCCTTGGCCTTTGGACCTTGCTGGCTCTCTCACCACACCATGATGCGCCAGACCTAGCCTTGTACCAAGCTAGTAGCAAGCCCATGCTTATCTTACAAGATTTTTGACTTTTGGCAAAAGCAAACTTACCAATCACAAAAGCACAAGTCACATCATCCAGCCAATCAGATTTGTTTATGTTATCAATTTGCAAGCTAGCCATAACAAGAAGCAAGGCTGAAACCATCACACTACACACATTCACAAAAACCTTCCACATTGCAACTTGCTTCGAATCTCTTAACACAGCCACCAAACACAAAAACTTTCTTCATCATCCAACTCAACACACTTCATAGGCCACCCAGCACCAAGAACACAAGCCTGAAACAGCCTGAACACTCCATAACCATTCTTCACCTCAGCCTGCATTTTCTATCGAATCTCTCTCCACAAGCCACAAACAGCCAAACAAACCTTGCAAAGCTTCTCCATACATCATTTGGACCTCAAACAATCACTCACCATGACCTGAAACCTCCAGAAACACCATTGCCATTTTTGACCAAGCTGAAGCAGTTCCTTTCGAATCTCATTATCCAGCCAACTAAAACTCCATTTGAGCATTCAAACATCATCTGGGGATCAAGGAGAGGGGTTTGCACTGAAAGAAGAGGTCAGAAAGTTCTCAAACTGAAAGCTTCAAATCTCAGGTAGCTTGAAATTTATTTTTCCAGAAATCATTTTTATTGTTACAAACTTGTTCTATTTGTTTCACTGATCATTCTGGTACCATCGGTTTTGAAAATGGTTGTGATTTGAGCATTTAATTTGTTTCTGAAGCTTGCGTGCCCTAGAACTTTCTTTCTTCGATTCAGCTTGTTTAGGAAATATAAATTTGTTTTAGGTTAGGGGTTTGATTCGTGAGGACGTGGGGAACATTTCCCAGGTTTTAGATTTCATTTTTGTTACGTTTTTAGGAAGTTTGAAGTTTTCAGGGAAGGAGGTCACCGGAGAAGACGACCGGAGCTCGTCTCCGGTGACCTGAAAGTGATTAATTATTAATTAGGGTTAGGGCACTGAGTTTGAATCTGGGCCTTTAGATCCTGGTTCCCGCGCGTGAATGAAAGGCCTGGATCATTTCATTAAGTCTTAATCTTGGATTATTATTTAATTAATCAGGTTTAAGTTAGTTTGAATTATGACCCTTAGATGACGCGCCAAGTCAATGCTATCCTGCCCAGATCAAATCCTGGCCCTCCCTTTTGCATACTTTCATTTTATTTTATATTTTATTTCATTTAAATTGATTTATCTTTTACATTTTATTTAAAATAGCAAAAACCATTTAAAAATTATGAAATTTTTTTGTCAAATATTTCACTAATTTTTAAAACCCAAAAATATTTTTATTTTTATTTTTATCATTTAAAAAGTATTTTTAAATATTTAAAAGATTATTTTTAATTGATTAATGGAAATTAATTTATTAAAAATACTTTTAGGTATTTAAAAATCACCAAAAAATTCATGAAATGTTCTAAGACATTTAGAAACATTGTCCAACCTTCAAACCAAATTTCTTTTTTGATCTTGATGCATTTTAAGAATTTTTCATTGGATTAAATCAATTTTTATGCATTATTTTGATCATAAGTTCAAAAAATCATTTCTGCCTATTGGAGAAGGTTGAGACATTGATTCTTCTTGCATTGTTTTGTGTTTAGCATGTAGTTTCTAGGATAAAATGGCCATGATTTGATCTTGCATTTTCTAATTGTTTGGCATTTCTTTTGTTAAGAACCCTAAAAAACCCTAATAGCTTAGAAAAATCATAACTTGAGTTTGGTTGAGAGTTGAGAGTTCCCCTTTGGGCAGTGGTTCATTATAGGTTTAGGGTTTCTTTGGGTAGCATTTTCCATTTTTTATCTTAGGGTTTGTTTCTGTCTTGGTTTTTTGTTTGATGTTTGATCCATGAACCCTAATTTGGGATTTCTCTTGCATCCCTCTTGCATTTCCTTGCATAACATGACTTGTCATTGCATTTTGTGCATTCTTGTGATCCATTTGACATCTTAAGACATGTATAAAGCATCTTTGATCATTGCATCTTATGTTTGCCATGTCATTTGTCTTGTATGCTTCATAACATTTCATGCTTGTTCATGCTCCTTAACTTGCATCATTTGCATTCATAATCTTGTATGAACATCTTCATGCCTTGCCTCATGTTTGCAGCATCTCATAGCATCATTATCATCATCAACATGCTTCTGGTTTGGTCTAGCATCATGCCATTTCATTTCATCTTGCATTGCATTGCATTTCTTTCTAACTTTTCAGGTGGTAAGTAAACTTGAGAAGTGAATTTGCCTTCACTTCTCATAACTTTTCTTTTCATCTCTCTTGCATCCATTGCTGCATTTTTATGTGTGTTTGAGTTTGAGCTTGCTCATTCTTCTTCTTCCCACCTTCTTTCTTCAAGTGACTTGACTTCTTGAATGAAGCAAGTCACTTTGCTTCTCTTGATCTTGTTCATCTGCTTCCTGGTGGTTCTTCTGAAGATTGTCCTTGAAAACCTCACAAACCTTAGGATCATCCAAGCATGATAATGAATTAGGGTTTTGATTAGTCCCCCACATAGTTTTACCTTTGTGTCTCTTTTGAGTCTTCTCTTCTCACCTCATAATCAGGGACTAAACCCTAAAGACTTTAAGACTTTGTGATTAAGCTTATGCCTGCATCCTTCTCTTAGGATGGAGTGTATAACTTTAATCCTAAGTGTTAAACCCTTAATGTGTTTAAATCCTTTAATCAATTCACATAATAATCATCAAGACATCAAGCTTGTAACTTGGGCCTTGCATTTGGGTTCCAATTCTTCCTTAGGTGGTTAAGAAGGACTAACCCTAGTGTTAATGGACAAGTCCCCCTCAAGTTGTCTTACAAATCATAAAATTCACTTCATCATCATACCATTAAATAAAATCCACTTAATCAAAGGTTTGTATTGTCATGGGTTTAATCCCTAATCATGGATTAAGTTGAGAAGTTTTTCTCAACTTAAACATTCTCATCTATCATCCTTCTTTTAGGATGGTGTAATGGGTCTGTTTAATCCATGATTATGGCTTAACCTCATTACTCAACACTAAACAAAATCACAAAAACATCTAAATAATCACAAGTAGGTTAATGATCTTAATCCTACACCAAAGGTGATAAAGTGTGAGAATCTGACTTCACACTTAAGGTACTCTCATTACCCCTAATCAGAGGGAAGATGTGATGAGTTTACTAACCCATTGGTTTAGGCTTAAGCTAATTAACTTATGACAAACTTCAAAAGCAATAAAAGACTGAAAACTCAAAAACAAACAATAATCGTCTCCTCCGGGATTCTTTTCTCATCATCTTCACTCACAATCGAGAACTTGCTTCTTCCGTCTAATGCAAGACAGTTAGCACCTGAGCCAGACAGGTCATACACTTGAGCATAGGCAAGCAGGCAGTTCACAAGTCAATTCATCTTTCAGTCTCTTTGGGTCGAACTACGGTGTTCTGACTTCCTCATTGCACGAGAGGATACGTAGGCATAACTTAACAGTTATCGAACAAAAGTCTCTGTACATTCCCCCTCCTTCTAGCCTCATTCTTTTAGCCTCATGATCTTGAGCATTTCACTCCTTTCTCACACTGACACTTTCACACTTCACATCACTTATATACTTTGCACTGACACCTGTACATCCCTTTTTCAGCTATTTTACACACAGATTGCACTGACACTACCCCTTTAAAACACAAATCTTTTAAGCGTGGATCCCGTCGAGTACGGCGGACAATCTGGGTGCTAATACCTTCCCAGGTTGTAACCAACCCCCTTTCTCAGTCTCTCTGGTTCGCAACCGTCTTATCCATCTCTTTCCAGGTCTATGCAGCATTGCCTTTCCTCCGGGATAAAAATGCCTAGCTGGCGACTCTATTCATTCTCCAGTGAGTTCACGGCTGTGTGTTCTCATTGTTCCCTTCGCCGACCGTTCGCGTCTGTACCTTCATCTGGACCCTGTTTCATTTGTCGGGAGCGACATGACCATGAAATGACATTTTTCCCAATTTAGCACAAGGTTTACCTCCACACATCTCTACAGGATTTTCTCAAGGTTGATAAGACAATTTTTGAAATCTGATCCACAAACTGAGAAATCGTCCATAAATACTTCCATGATTCCATCTAAATAGTCTGCAAAGATAGACCTCATGCAGCGTTGGAAAGTGGCAGGAGCATTACAAAGTCCAAAAGGCATTCTTCTATAGGAAAAAGTTCCAACTGGGCATGTAAAGGTAGTTTTTTCTTGATCTTCGGGGTGAATAGGTATTTGGAAGAATCCGGAATATCCATCTAGGTAACAAAAGTAAGAGTGTCTGGCTAGGCGCTCCAACATTTGGTCTATGAATGGTAATGGGAAATGGTCCTTCCTAGTTTCTTTATTTAATTTTCTATAATCTATGCACATACGCCAACCTCCATCGGTTCTTTTTGCTACAGGTTCGCCCTTCTCGTTTTTCACGACTGTGATGCCTCCCTTTTTAGGTACTACATGCACAGGACTCACCCATTTACTGTCCGAGATCTGATATATTATACCTGCCTCTAGTAACTTAAGAACTTCAGTCTTAACTACAGTACTCATTATAGGATTTATTCTTCATTGGTGTTCTCTGGAAGGTTTTGAATCTTCTTCAAGCAAAATCCGATGCATGCATACGGATGGGCTTATTCCTTTTAGATCAGAGATCTTATATCCTAAGGCTGAGGGGTACCTTCGTAAAACATCTAACAATTGGTTTGTTTCTTCTTGGTTCAAGGTAGCACTGACTATAACTGGACGGTTCATCTCGTCATCAAGAAATTCATATCTCAGGTTTTTAGGCAGTTCCTTAAGTTTTACGGTTGGTTTCATAGGGCAAGGCATAGGATCTGGGGTAAGAGATAAACATTCGTGAAGGTTATCATCAATGTAGGGTCTTTTATAATTGTCATCTTCCAAAATAAGGGTTGATGGCAATTTTATAGATTCAGTTTCTTCTTCTTGTTCTAATTCCCTAATGCATTCTTCGATGATATCTAAGGCATAACAAGCATCTCCTATCACATGTGCCATAAGAAATTTTGAGAGTATAAATTATATCTTCTCGTCACCTACCTCAAAAGTTAGTTTCCCTTTTTTAACATCTATTACGGCTCCAGCAGTCGATAAGAACGGTCTACCTAGGAGGATTGGTATGTCGTCATCTTCTTTAATGTCCATGACAACAAAATCAGTAGGTATAAACAGTTGACCTATCCTAACAGGGATGTCTTCAAGTATGCCTATAGGGTATTTAACGGATCTATCGGCTAATTGAAGTGACATCTTAGTAGGTTGTAATTCTCCTAAGTTTAATCTCTCACAAACTGCTAAAGGCATTAAGCTCACACTAGCTCCTAAGTCTAGAAAAGCTTTTTCGATGACATGATTCCCCAAAACACAAGGAATGGAAAAATTTCCGGGATCTTTATCTTTCTTTGCTAGCCTATTTTCGGAAATAGAATTACATTCCACGGGTTTCGGATCTTCAAGTCTACGTTTATTCGTAAGTATGTCTTTGAGAAACTTAGCGTAAGAAGGTATTTGGGTGATGGCTTCTGTAAAGGGGATTTCTACGTGAAGTTTTTCTATAACCTTGACGAATTTTTGATATTGATTATCGATTTGGGTTTTCTTTAATCTTTGAGGGTAAGGTATTGGTGGTTTTTATGGCGGTGGTGGTACATTGGTTTTATTTTTAGGTTCTTCTCCTTTTTCTTGACTTTCCGGGGTTTCAGACTCCTCTGGTTCATTCTCCTCATTCCTCTCAGAAGTTTCAGGCTCACTTAATCTAGGGTTTGAAGGTTCTTTATAAGCGGTTCCACTTCGTAGAGTAATGGCATTAGCTTGCCCTTTCGGGTTTTGTTGAGTTTGTCCAGGGAACTGTCCTCCAGGTGTAGTCTGAGGGGCTTGGTTTAGAGCTACCTGAGAGATATGGGTTTCAAGCATCTTATTATGAGTAATGATTTGATCAACCTTGGTTCCTAACTGGGTAATTAGTTCGTTAACATGGACGTTTTGGTTCATGAACTCTTTGTTTTGTTGTGTTTGAGCAGCGATAAAGTTTTTTACAACTTCATCAAGGCTCGGACTTGGTGGTACAGGTTGCATAGGTTGATTTGTTCTTGGGGCTTGGTAACCTTGTTGTCTCGGAGGTGCGGTATTTTGAATAGGGTTATTATTTTTGTAGGAGAAGTTTGGGTGATTCCTCCATCCAGGGTTATATGTGTTTGAAAATGGGTTCCCTTGGGTGTAGTTCACTTGCTCAGTGTAGGTCTCATTCAACAGATTGCATTCGGCGGATTGGTGTCCTTGCGTCCCACATATCTCACAATTCGGTGAAACTGCAGCTACAGTATTCGGGGTTGTACACATATGTTCGACTCTAAGGGCCAACGCGTCCATTTTAGCTTGCATCATGTCTATAGAGCTTAGCTCATGTATTCCTCCTTGGGCTTCCTTCTTTTCCATTGTCGCTCGTTCTACTCCCCATGATTGATGGTTTTGGGCCATATCCTCGATAAGGGCACTAGCTTCAGGGTAAGTTTTGTTCATCAGTGCGCCACCAGCGGCAGCGTCGATGGTCATCTTAGTGTTATAATGAAGTCCATTATAGAAGGTTTGAATGATTAGCCAATTCTCTAAGCCCTGATGTGGGCATGCTCTTAATAGTTCTTTATATCTCTCCCAGGCTTCGAACAACGACTCTCCTTGGTTTTGGGTAAATCTAGTTATTAGGTTTCGAAGAAGAGCAGTCTTACTTGGGGGAAAATATCTAGCAAGGAAAACTTTTCTAAGGTCATCCCAAGTTGTTATTGAATTGGGTGGAAGGGAATCTAACCATGATAGAGCTTTATCTCTGAGGGAAAAGGGAAATAATCTTAAGCGTATCGCCTCAGGAGAAGCTCCATTGGTTTTAAAGGTGTCTGCTAACTGAAGAAAGTTTTTTAAATGTTGGTTTGGGTTATCAGTAGCGAGACCTGCGAATTGTCTCTGTTGCACTAATTGCAGCAGGGATGGTTTAAGTTCAAAATTATTGGCTGGGATAGCGGGGTTTACTATACTGGAACTAGGTTCCTCGTTTGATGGTTGGGCGAAGTCCTTAAGAGGTCTTCGGTTTTGATCTTCGGCCATAGCTCTCCTATTCCTATGGAAAAACAAACATGCGCGAGCGTAACGTTCAGGTTCAGCTAGAGGGTCTACTAAACTTCCGGCACTGCGAGTCTTTCGCATTGACCGGTGGGTAACAACCTTAGTCTAAACGGTATAACTACAGGGTAATGAAATTTGACGAAATTGGTCCCCGACAACGGCGCCAAAAACTTGATGCGTGTTTTTCGCAAGTGTACGAACACGTCAGAGTAATATAAAAGATTGTCGAATCCACAGAGACCAAGTGTCAATCTATCGTACCTGTTGTTATGGTGTGTATCTAAGGCAACTAAATATAGGGGTTTTAAGAAGGGTGCAATGGTAAATAAAATGATAATTTTAAATAATAAATAAAAGACAGGCTCGAATGTAATTCACGTAATCAATGGATAATCATGTACTTGTTAATGGAACTACTTATGGGCAATGTTTTCTACTTTGAAAACAACTAATTTAACAGGAACTGTCGCTTTTGCGTATTCAGAACCGAGTTGTACTCTCTAATCAACCCCTCCTATTGTCACGGATAAAAAGGTGCGTACTGCGTTAGAGTAGTAAACCTATTTTTAAGAAATGTAGTATCTTGACTAAGTTGAAAAGTATTTTAACCTGGACTTCTTAGCAAAAAGAGGTTCTTATGAACCAGACTCTAAACTTCATAACGCGTCCGAAAATCGTTTTAAAATCTCTTTTCTTTTTAATCTAAAAACTCCTAATAAACTAGACAAAGCGCTTTTGGCTGTTTTTGAAATAGTTAAGAACAATTACTTGAATTGAAAGATAAAATAGCCCTTAAGTGTTTCCACAAACAATTATACGGATTACCGGTTTAATTACGATCCTTACATCCTAACCTTTATGGAATTAGTTAGACATTATAAAGTAAAGGTTCTTTTTTTAATTTTTCATAAAAGTAATTTAGTGCGAGTGCGGAAAATAAAGGAATTTAGTGCGAGTGCGGAAAGTAAACGAATTTAGTGCGAGTGCGGATAATAAACGAAAGTAAAGCGAGTGCGGGAAATAAATAAAATAAAGTGCGAGTGCGGATAATAAAGAAAGTAAAGCAGTGCGAGAAATAAATAAAAGTAAAGCAATGCAGAAAAGTAAAATACGAACTGGAATTAAAATGGCGGCAGGATTAACTTCCTCCAGAGTGCTCCAAAACTCGATCACACAGACAGATTACAGACTCGATCACTCGATTGCAGAAACACCCCGATATGGAATGGTAACTGCTTTGAAACTGATATATGCCTAGAGAAATCTAAGTTTGGATGAAGAAAAACGAAAAACTAAAGTCCTATTTATAGGAAAACTAAATGCGAGAAATGACCAGGATGCCCCTCCACTAGAAAGTGAAGGGAACTGCATTTTTTCCTTGTGGCGCCCGCCACAGGCCTATGGCACCCGCCATAGTACTAATAGGGAATGGAAGAGTGGGGATCGTGGGTCTTGGCAGTTGTGGAGTGGTCTTGAGACGTGGCCACGTCATGGCTAACCCCGTGGCGCCCGCCACGGTGGGTGCCGTAAGTGCAAAACGCTGAATTTCTAGGTTTTCGTCCGTTTCCACTCCTTTTTCGCTCCTTTTCTCGATTAAAGCCCCGATTACATAAAAAACCTGAAAACAAAAGAAAACAAAGTAATAACATAACAAAATAACAATAAAAGCTAAGAATGCATGCGAAATCGGAGTCAGAAATACGGTGAAATTTAGTGTGATCAACCATACCTAATTCCTATTATTAGACCCTTAAGAGATGAAGAGATCCCACCCTTACCTTAGTTTTGATGAGAAATTACTTCCCCGGTCTCGAAATCCTCTTCACGCTCTAGCTCTTTCTCCTTCCCTCTTCTCAGTTTACGTTTCTTCTTTCGCGATCACAAAACACGACTGAACTTCCTCTTTTCCTAATTTCCCAACTTATCCCTTAGACCTCATCTATGGTTTTCCTCATTTGCCCTTACCATCTTCACCAATTAACCATTCTACCCTTTTCTCTTAATATTTTAATTTTATAATTATTTCAATATAATATAATTGATCTAAATTCATATCATATTGAATAATATTTTTCTTCCTTCCACATACCAAAATACAACAATCCAATTAAAATAATTAAATAAAAATCGGGGTGTTACACATAGTATAGATTTGTTACGAATACAATAGTGAACAATGATTTATAGATAAACGTTGTAACTGTTAGTACGTGAGACACTTTTAACGAGGAGAGAAAGAGAGAATAATAAAATAATAAAATAAGAATTGTATTATTCAAATATTATTCTACGATTTGAATTATAAAATATGTCTATTTATATACAATTAACTTGTATACTAAGTAACAAACCTTAATTAACTTTGGGCTTGAGCTACATAACTTGGATTATAACACAACATACCCCCACCCCCATTGGTCATGGTTATTTCATTCAAACCATTTTGAATAGCGTCCCAAATAATTTTTTCACAAAAGTTGACATGTATATATACATATAAGAGCTCTCCAATAGCCATATTTTTCGCTGGTGAAAATTGGTGCTCTATTGTACGCACCCTTAGGTTCAGTAGCCATTCTTCTAAGAAATATATCTCAAGCACGAAAATGAACCAACCCTCCTGATACCGCTTGTTAGACGACAGGCTTCGATCTAGAAGTGGGTAAATATATCACAAATTTCACAACCAAAAAACTTTGGCAAAAATCTGTTTTAAAAAATATGGTGCAGAGAAAAAATGACCTGAATAGAAATGTCTAATTGAACCTACTATCGAAAAGTTATATATGTATCGCAAACCAAAAATAATGATAATGAACGTAAATGTTCAACAACAATCAAGATATGAATCAATTAAATGCAAAGCTATTCGTAGCTCGTATATCCAATGAACCAAAAGACAATTAAAATACACACACATAATTTATCGAACACTTGGTGTGCAATCGATAACAATTGGAATTTCAAATTGTTTTGTTTATGTTAAAAGCCAATCACAATCAAAGTGATTATGAGTATATCAACAACAACACTTTTAAAAGATAATTGAAAGATATTTCCAATCGAATTGATCAAACAAAAATGCACTCAAAAAATTGTGAAATCAACAATTAAAGTGATAATGAAATAAAAGAGAGAGAGAGAGAGAGAGTAAGAGAGACCAAGATTTGTTTAGGCAGATTTCCAATCCGTATCTCTCTATGGGTACGTCTTCCCTCAATCCGAAATTGAATTGAGATACTTGCAATTATCATTTTCCTTGCAAAATCGTTTATATAAGAGATGAAGAATGCAAACCCCAAAAAACCTATTGTTTTGTGTTGATACTACAATCCTCCGATTATCCCGAGCACACAACTTGCTGAAACCCAAGATTCCTAAACACAATTCACCGTCTCGCACTACTCCCTTTCAGGGAAACCACCTTGTCCAAAAGCCTTCACTCGATCGAATATGTGTTAACATGATCTTTTCCAAAACCTTCAAATTACACCGATCTTGAAGGAAAACCCCACCTTGGTTTTTTTATTTGAAACACACAAGGTTCCCAACCCAATATTCTTGGTTACACCCAACCTAATTGGACGTTATCAACCCTAATCTATATGATAACCTAATCAAAAAATTATTATGTGTAGTTCAATTGTGTGTATGCATAGATGAACAATTGAAGATGATGAGCAACTTTGTAATCTGGTTTTGTTTAGTATTTAATCTCTAGAAAACCATTTACTAGAATGAGGTGCATGTATGAGTGTGTGTGTGTGTGTGTGTGTGTGGAAATAGGTAAATAGGATGCAAGAAAAATAATATGCGAAAAGAATTTTTCAAGTTTAAAGTTGCATAAGTTGGCCTATGAAAGCAATATGCCATCCTATAAAGGTGTTTAGTCCAGCCTATAAGGAAACTTATGGGCAGAGCCTATAGGCTTTGTTCTTGGAGCGTGGGAGGCGACCTGTAACTTGGATGTGCCGACCTATACTGAAATCAAGGTCGACTTGAACTCGTATAGGTCAGCTTGTGCAGTTATGTTGACACACAAAACTTAGTTTTTGATGTGTATGACATACCTAAGATCTATCAAATTTGTTCAAAGACTATTTTTATGCATCCTAAGGCTAAAATAACAAATGCACATCTAAATTTAGGTTGATATTGTCTAATATACAAAAACATTGCGATATATTTGTAAACACCCCAAATTTTCCCTCACTAAGTTCACACCATGGCTTGTGATCTTTTCATTTGCATAAGTTCAATCATATCATATCATGTTGCATTTTTGCTTCACTGCATTAGTTCAAAGTCATCTGCATCTAGGGTTTGTGACCTGAGCAATCCAGGATCCATCTGAGCCACTCCAAAGGTCTTCAATCATCTCAAGAGGGTCCATGTATGTTCAAACATCATATTCTATCCTCCCAAGATCAAGGAAGTCAGAAAATCACAAGAACTTGCAAGGCATGGGAGCAGAGCCAGGTTTAACTGCACATATGACCTAAAATTAGGGTTTTGGTTTCAGAGGCCATAACTCCAAATTTTTTGGTCATTCTTGTTTCTATTGGTCTCAATATGATATAGGGATCATGCATACCAAGTTTTATGGAAAAATTCATTGTGGAAGTCATCTGATCATTGGGTAACTTCTTGAGCAAGTCAGAGCCAAATCAGGGCATCTGAGGCCCCCCAACTTGGATCCAAAAGTGGATTTTTCATCTAAATGAAGTTATATGGTCTTTATTTGATCATTTAAGTACTTAGAAGTTCACAAATTTGAAGAAAAGTGGGCTAAACCAAAAGTTGCCAAAAATGGAAATGACTTGTAATGAAAACTTTCCATTTTGGGAAAGTTTTTCAACCTCCTCTTTCTCAACCAAAAATGCTTCAAATGAAAAATTCTTGGTCATGAAATTTGTAGATTGGATCTTTCCCTTTTCAAAAAGTACAATAACAAGATCTAATTCATTTTGGAACTCAAGTTATGGCTTTCCAAAGTTGGGAAAAATCACATAAAATTCACTTTTGCACCAAAAAGGCATTTTGCAAAAAGGCATGATAAGGCATTCTAAAGGCTTCAAATATACACAAATAATTCACAACATACTCATGTGACCTCTAAAGATCAGATTTGTGCTTTGAATCATTCCATTCCATGCCTTGAACTTCAAGTAATTCAAAAAGGGCCAAACTTCTTCAAAATTGCAAAATGGATCAAAACTCTTCATCCACTTGTGCCAGCTACAAAATATGACTTCCATGGACCTCCTTGAAGCTAGCTGAATCGAGCCATACCCTTGTACAATGCCTGAACCAGCTCATGCCTTCACTTACACAAAGATTGACTTTTTGCATTTTGAACCATACCAATCAACATAGGCCACCAACAACTCTCTGACCTATCAGGACTTGATATGTGTACCAAAGGCAAGCCATTTCACATAATCTTGGAGGCTGAAAGATTACACAAGCCAAGTTCATAAAAAATCCCTTTTGCCTTCATTCCTTCGAAACTCATCACACAAGCTACAAACATCCAAACAAACTTCATAGAACAACTCACCATCAACCACTGATCATTTCCCACCCTTCATTTTGCCCTAAAAGCCATCACACACAAAACACGATTTTGGCCCTCTTTGAACTGAACTTCATCAATCTTCAAGAGGAGTTCACAAACACTTCAGCCAAGCATTCCAAAAGCAAGAGGGAGTCAAAAGGAGTGGGAAAGCACCAAAGAAGAGCCCAAATAGTGCCATTTTCGAAAGCTCCATTTCAGGTAACTTCAAGAACAAATTTTCCAGAAATGATTTTTTAAGTTCTTAGATTGTTCTCCATGCTTCACTGATCACACTGCACATTTTGGTTTTGAAAATGATTGAATATTAAGCATGTATGAAGCTTCTGAAATTTCTGAATAATTTTCCGTTTTGCTTCGAATCTTGATGTTCATGTGAAATAAATGATTTTTGATGGCTGAATCTTGTTTAGAATGAGCTAGGGATCATTTCTGGAGAGTTTAGTGAGTTGATTTTACGAATTGAGTGAGTTTGCAAAAGTGGATGGCCGGAGAAGATGACCGGAACACTGTTCCGGTCACCTGAGAGCAATTAGGGCATAATCAGTGTAATTAGGGTTAGTTTGAATTGAGGCCGTAGGATTCAGTTTACCCGCGCGTGTGAATGGTCTGGATTGAATGATTAAAACCCTACTCTGAATTAATTAATAATTTAATTAGGTTTAGTAAGTTTGAACCTGGGCCATCCAGATGCGCGCCCAGTCAAACCTCCCAAAGCCCAGATTTCATCTCCACCACCCATTCAGCATACTTCCCATTTTATTATTTTTATTTCATTTTATTTCCATTTATTTTCTACGAATTTTTAAAAATAGAAAAAAGACTTCAAAAATTATGAAATTTTTTATCCAAACTCTAATTAATTTTCAGAACCCAAAAATATTTTTATTTTTATTTTTTGCATTAAAAAATATTTTTAAATCATTTAAATGATTATTTTTAATTAGTTAAAATACACTTAGGTATTTAAAAATCCCAAAAAAATTCAGAGAGCCTTTTCAAACATTTAGAAACATTTACAAACTCAGAACACAAATTTCTTTTTGCTTTTGATCACACTTTGACAATTTTCATTTGAATTAGGGTTCTTAAACTTGAATATTTTTAACCCTAACTTCAAAAATCCATAACTTTTTTGAACCAAAGTGATTTTGTGAATGATTCTTTTTGCATTGTGTTATGCATGACTTCAAGTTCCTAAAAACATTTTTGTTTCATTTTTATAATGCATTTTCAATTTATTTGGCATTTTACCTTTAGGGTCACCCTTAAAACCCTAGAAAATTAGGAAATCCATAAGTCCCTTAGGGTTTAGCTTCTGACCTTCCCCTTTGGACAGTGAACTTGTATAGGTTTAAGGTTCCTTTGAGTCTATTTTCAATTTTTTATCTTACCATTTGCTTCTGATTTTGAATTTTGCATCTCATGTTGTGCATAAACCCTAATTTGCATCTTCATTTGCATCCATCTTACATAAGCTTGCATACATGAACTTGCCATGACATTTTGTGCATCCATATGAGATATAAGACATCTTAGGACATATTAGAATCATGTTTGATCATTGCATCATCCATTTGCCATGTTTTTGCTTTCATTTCATTTCATATGCATTCATGAACTTTCATGCTTCTTACATGTCTCATTTGCATTCCCATCCTTTGTATGATCACCCCCATCTCATGACATACATTTATGTCTTATCTTAGCATCATTAGCATCATAAACATGCTTCTGACTTTGGCTTTCATCTTTACATTTCATCCCATTTTCTATTCATTTCATTTCCTTTTACTAACTTTTCAGGTGGTAAGTGTTTGAGAAGTGAATTTGCCATCACTTCTCATAATCTCTTCTCATCCCTCTTATGCATCCTTGCTGCATTTTACTTTTTTATTAGAGTGAGCTTGCTCATTCATGTTCCCTCCTCACTTTCTTTCTTCAAGCAACTTGTCTTCTTAAGTGAAGCAAGTTGTCTTGCTTCTTTCTGTTTCTCCTTCCTTTCATCCTGCTTCTGCCATGGTGGTTTTCCTTGAAGATCTCTTGCAAGCCTCATAAACCCTAGGAATACCAAGCATGATCACAATTAGGGTTTGCTTAGTCCCCCCATTAATTTTACCTTTGTGTCATCTTTGTGTCTTCTCTTCTCATCTCTTAAATCAAGGACTAAACCTTAAAGGTTTTAAGGCTTTGTGATTAAGCTTATGCCTGCATCCTTCTATTAGGATGGAGTGTATAACTTTAATCCTAAGTGTTAAACCCTTAATGTGTTTAAATCCTTTAATCAATACACTTTAATAATCACTAGGACATCAAGCTTGTAACTTGGGCCTTGCATTAGGGTTCTAATTCTTCCTTAATTGGTTAAGAAGGACTAACCCTAGTGTTAATGGACAAGTCCCCCTCAAGTTGTCTTACAAACTATAAAATTCACTTCTTAATATTACCATTAATTAAAATCCACTTTAATAAAGGCTTTGTTTTGTCATGAGGTTAATCCCTAATCATGGATTAAGTTAAGGAGCCTTCCTCAGCTTAAATGTTCTCATTTATTATCCTTATATTAGGATGGTGTAATGGGTCCATTAAATCCTTGGCTTAAACTCATTACTTAACACTAAAACAAAAAACTCCAAAAACATCTAAATAATCACAAGTAGGTTAATGATCTTAATCCTACATCATGGTGATTAAGTGGGAGGTGCTTACTTCATACTTAAGGTATTCTCATTACCCCTAATCAAAGGGAAGATGTGATGAGTTTACTAACCCTTGGTTTAGGCTTAAGCTCATTTTCTTATGAAAAACTCCAAAAAAGCAATAAAAGATTGAAAATACCAAAAACAAACAATAATCGTCTCCTTCAGGATTCTTTTCTCACCTCATTCACTCTTAAACGAGAACTCGCTATCGCTCCCACCAAATGACACCTAAGGTCAAGAGGGGTACAGACGCGAACGGTCGGCGAAAGAAGAATGAGAACACACAGGGGTGAACTCAGAAAAGACAAGAGTCGCCAGCTAGGAATTTTTATCCCGGAGGAAAGGTAATGTTGCATAAACCTAAGAAAAGATGTGGATAAGACGGTTGCGAACCAGAGAGACTGAGAAAGGGGGTTGGTTACAACCTGGGAAGGTATTAGCACCCAGATTGTCCGCCGTACTCGACGGGATCCACGCTTGAAAGATTTGTGTTTTAAAGGGGTAGTGTCGGTGCAATTTGTGTATCAAAGCTGGAAAGAATGCAAGTGTCAGTGTAAAAGAAAAGGTGAAGTGTATAAGAGAAGTGTCAGTGTAAGAACAAGAGTGAAATGCTCAAGACCACGAGGCTAAAAGAATGAGGCTGGAAAGAGGGGGAATATACAGAGACTTTTGTTCGATAACTGTGAAGTTATGCCTACGTATCCTCTCGTGCAATGAGGAAGTCAGAACACCGTAGTTCGAACCAAAGAGACTGAAAGATAAATTGACTGATGAACTGCTTACTTGTCTATGCTCAAGTGTATGACCTATCTGGCTCAGGTGCTAACTGTCTTGCATTAGACGGAAGAAGCAAGTTCTCGTTTGTGAGTGAATGAGATGAGAAAAGAATCCCGGAGGAGACGATTATTGTTTGTTTTTGTGTTTTTCAGTTTTTTATTGCCTTTGGAAATTTATCATAAGTTAATGAGCTTAAGCCTAAACCAATGGGTTAGTAAACTCATCATATCTTCCCTCTGATTAGGGGTAATGAGAATACCTTAAGTGTGAAGTCAGCATCTCACACTTAATTACCATGGTGTAGGATTAAGATCATTAACCTACTTGTGATTAGTTAGATGTTTTTGTTGTTTTTGTTTAGTGTTGAGTAATGAGATTAAGCCATAATCAGGGATTAAACAGACTCATTACACCATCCTAATAGAAGGATAATAGATGAGAATGTTTAAGCTGAGGAAGACTCCTCAACTTAATCCATGATTAGGGATTAACCTCATGACAGAACAAAGCCTTTATTAGATGGATTTTAATTAATGATAAGATGAAGAAGTGATTTTTATGATTGGTAAGACAACTTGAGGAGGACTTGTCCATTAACACTAGGGTTAGTCCTTCTTAACCAATTAAGGAAGAATTAGAACCCTAATGCAAGGCCCAAGTTACAAGCTTAATGTCTTAATGATTATTAGGTGGATTGATTAAAGGATTTAAACACATTAAGGGTTTAACACTTAGGATTAAAGTTATACACTCCATCCTAATAGAAGGATGCAGGCATAAGCTTAATCACAAAGCCTTAAAGCCTTTAGGGTTTAGTCCCTGATTGTGAGATGAGAAAAGAAGACTCAAAGAGACACAAAGGTAAAAGCTAAGTGGGGGACTAATCAAAACCCTAATTGTTATCATGCTTGGTCATTCCCAGGGTTTGTGAGGCTTAAGAGAGAAAGAAATCTTCAAAGGCCACCAAGGAGAGAAGCAGATGAAAGGAGCAAAGAGAAGCAAAACAACTTGCTTCACTTAAGAAGACAAGTTGCTTGAAGAAGGAAGGTGAGATGAACAAGAATGAGCAAGATCAATCCAAAGCACAAGATAAAAATGCAGCAATGATACATAAGAGAGATGAAAGGAAATTGTGAGAAGTGAAGGTAAATCCACTTCTCCAAGTAACTTACCACCTGAAAAGTTAGTAAAAGAAATGAAATGCAATGCAAAATGAGATGCAATGTCATGATGCAAACCAAAACCAGAAGCATGAGTATGATGTTAATGATGCTAAGGGATGATACAAACATGAGGCAAGGCATTAGAATGATCATACAAGCATATGGATGCAAGAGAAGCATGTTTAGAACCATGGATGTTCATGAGAAGTTATGGAATGTAAAAGACATATAACATGGCAAATGCAAGATGCAATGATCAAACATGATTCTAATATGTCCTAAGATGTATTATGAATCAAATGGATGCACAAAATGTCATGGCAAGTAATGGTATGCAAGCAAATGGAAGATGGATGCAAAGTAAGGCATGAATTAGGGTTATATGCAACATACAAAGCAAGAATCCAAAACCAGAAGCAAATGAGATGATAAAAATTTGAAAATGCAATCAAAGGAACCTTAGACCTATACAAACTCACTGCCCAAAGGAGGGGATCCAACTCTTAACCTAGTGAGACTTATGAATTTCCTAAGATTGCTAGGGTTTCAAGGTACCTCATCAAGAAAAATGCAAAACCAATTGAAAATGCAAGATCAATTCAAGCCAATTTTATCCTACAAACTACATGCCATACAAGATGCAGTGCAAAAAGAATCATTGTCCAACTCTCAATGGTTAGGCAGAAATGAATTTTTGAAGTTTGAAACAAAATAATGCCTTGAAATGAAATTAAATCCAAAGAAAATTGACAAAAGTCATCAAGAACAAAAAAGAAATTTGATTTGAGAGTTGGACAATGTTTCTAAATGTTTTTAAATGTTACATGAATTTTTTTGTGATTTTTAAATACCTAAAAGTATTTTTAATTAATTAATTTCCATTAACTAATTAAAAATAAACTTTTAAATGATTTAAAAATAATTTTAAATGCAAAAAATAAAAATAAAAATATTTTTGTGTTCTGAAAATTAATAAAAGATGTGATAAAAAATTTCAGAAATTTTTTTATGTATTTTGCTATTTTTAATAAAATGATAAAGAAAAGGCAATTAAAATGAAATTAAAATATCAATTAATGAAAGTAATCAGATCTGAGGGCCAGGATTCAAACAAGAAAGGGAGGGAATTGACTTCGCGCGTCATCCAAGGGCCAAAATTCAAACTACGCTAATTATGTCATTAACCCTAATCTGAACCCTAATCATTTTCAGGTGACCGGAACAGTGTTCCGGTCATCTTCTCCGACGAGTCACTTATGCTATCTCACTCTCTACGCATCCCCAAGCTCTCTAACTTTCCAGAAATGATCCCCACATCAACCCCAACAAGAATCACTCACCAAAAATCATTTATTCATCATCAAATTCGTGAATCAGAGCAAAACGGAAAACATGGCAGAAATTTCAGAAACTCAATACATGCTTAATACTCGATCATTTTCGAAAATAAACACATCAGGATCATCAGTGAATCATGAAGAATCAATTAGAAACTTAAAAACACGTTTCTGGAAAAAAAGTTCTTGATGATACCTGAACTGAAGCTTTCGAAAATGGTGCTTTCTGGCCAGTTCCTTGCTTCAAACAAGCTCCAATGTTCTCCCCCAAGTGTTTGTGATACTTAGCTGGAGTTTAAATGGCCTCTAGAGAGAGTTTGCAGAATCTCAGTTCATGAAATGTGAAAATCGTGTTTTTGATTGTGGAAGTTTTAGGGCAAGATGGAGGGTGGGGAATGATCAGTGAGGTTTATGGAGTTGAATGGTGGAAAAAGTTTGAAGGTTTGATGGCTGAATCAAGGGATTCGAAGGCTTTTGCAAATGTGAGAGTTTTTGAGTATGCTGTCCTCTTGGAGTTCTCTGGCTTGTGTGTTATGTGTTATGGCTAGCTTGAAGTCCACATAACATGTTCTGATTGGGCAGAGAGTTGTTGTGGAGCAGTGTGATTGGTATGGCTCAAGTTGCAAAAAGTCAAGAAAGTTGTACTTGGAGGTATGGGCAAGTGGCAGGCTGAGATAGGGGCATGGCTATGCGCAGCAAGGATCAAGGGGTGTCATGAAATCAGATTTTGTGAGCTGGCTCAAGTGGATGAAGAGTTATGGATCATTTTGCAAATTTGTGAACTTTTGGCCCTTTTGGAATTTCTTGATCCACAAGTCATGAAAATGGCCAAACCTTTGATGCAATCTGATCTTTAGACATTGGTTCATGTTTTTGTGAAGTTTAGAAGTCCATTTGAAAGCTCAATTTGCTTTGGCAAGGGATTTTATAACTTTGCCTCTTTGGTAGAAAACTTCAAATTATGTGATTTTTCCCAACTTTGACAAGCCATAACTTTTGATACAAAATGAATTAGAATGAGTTCTTGTACTTTTTGAAAAGGGAATGATCCATTCTACAACTTTCATGACCAAAGTTTTCCCATTTGAAGCATTTTTGAATCAAAAAGCAAGGGTTGAAAAAGTTTCCCAAAATGGCAAGTTTCCATTACAAGTCATTTTCCCAAAAAGTCAACTTTGCAAATGGCTTGAAATTCTCCAATTTTGTGAACTTCTAACATCTTCTATGATCAAATAAAGATCATACATAATCAAAATGATGATGAACACCCTTTGGTTGGGTCATTGGGGGCCTCAGATGCCCTGATTTTGCACTGACTTGCTCAAAAAGTCAACTATTGATCAGATGACTTCCCCATGGAATTTCTTCATGAAAATTGCTATGCATGATCCCTATACCATATAGAGACAAATAGAAACAAGAATGACCAAAAAATTTGGAGTTATGGCCTTTGAAACCAAAACCCTAATTCTAGGTCATCTGTGCAGTCAAACCTGGCTCTGCTTCCATGCCCATCTCAGTTCTTGTGATTTTTTGGCATTCTTGACTTTGTGAGGATATAATATGGTGCTTTAACACACATGGACCCCTTTGAAGTGATTGATGGCCTTTGGAGTAGCTCAAATGGCTCAGGGATTGCCCAGATCACAAACCCTAGATGCAGATGACTTAGAAGCAATGTAGTGAAGCAAATATGCAATATAAGATGCTATGATTGAACTTATGCATATGAAAAGATCACAAGCCATGGTGGGAATGGGTGAGGGCAAATTTAGGGTGTTTACACTCGCTTCTTCCGTCTAATGCAAGACAGTTTGCACTTGAGCCAGACAGGTCATACACTTGAGCATAGACAAGCAAGCAGTTCATCAGTCAATTTATCTTTCGGTCTCTTCGAGTCGAACTACGGTGTTCTGACTTCCTCATTGCACGAGAGGATATGTAGGCATAACCTAACAGTTATCGAACAAAAGTTTCTGTATATTCCCCCTCTTCCAGCATTATTCTTTTAAGCCTCATGGTCTTGAGCTTTGCACTCTTCCCTTGCACTGACACTCTTATATTTTCACTTCACATTTCTTTTGCACTGACACTTGCATTTTTTCCAGCTTTGATACACAGATAGCACAGACACTCCCCCTTTAAACACAAACTTTCAAGCGTGGATCCCGTCGAGTACGACGGACAATCTGGGTGCTAATACCTTCCCAGGTTGTAACCAACCCCCTTTCTCAGTTTCTCTGGTTCGCGACCGTCTTATCCATTTCTTCCCAGGTTTATGCAGCATTACCTTTCTTTCGGGATAAAAATGCCTAGCTGGCGACTCTTTTCAGTTCATCTTCATGTTCTCTCTTTCGTCGACCGTTCGCGTCTGTACCCATTCTGACCAGGTGTCATTTGGTGGGAGCGACAATATTACCTCAATTAACATCATTCAAAACAAAATTGAATTTGTAGAGAGCACTCACAAGCCTCATACGATGACAATGCCACCACTGGTTACTTTCTCGAGCACCATGAGATTGGGGCACCCAATATTTGAAAGAAATAACCAATTGTGCTTCTTCGGTCTTCCTTATCTGCACACAAATTAACATTTGAATAGCAAGTAACCATCGCTTATTTGCTTTTAGAGTCTTGTCGAAATAGAATTCTATAGTTTATTGATCCTTCTAAGTATCTTAGGTTTCTTCTTGCAGCCTTCATGTGTGACACTCTTGGTTCACTCATGTATCTGCTCACTAATGGAACTGAGAAATGTATATCAGGTCGACTGTTGAACACATATATCAAAGATATAAAAATATGTTTGAGCAAAGTTGCATCAACTTTGTCTTCCTCTTTATGCTTTTCTAACTTCAAATTTGGTTCGACGAGTAAAGATGAATGAGTTAAATCATCCATGTTGAATCTCTTGAGTATCTCTTTGACATGATTTCTTTGATGTAGCACCATACCTTTCTTTGACATTTGAAATATTCTAAGATTTAATAACTCATTCAGGAATATTAAAGTGCGACATAATAACATTCACATCATTCTCATATTCATCTTTCTTTGCAGTGACCTCTATAAACTTCTGATCCATCATCTCTTGAATATCCCTTTTCACTATCACATAACTACGAGGGTTTATAGAACATATACAACAAGCTGCATAATCATGACCAATATCATGGTATTCACTCAAAAGTGCATGCATTTCCACAAGCGACCTTCAAATCCAATAGATATTATAAATTTTGAATGAACCGAGACAACCATCCACCATATTAACGGACGTGTTACCATGATTAGGAAACATATTTGCTTTCACATTGGGGTTAATGTCTTCAAAAGACAATATGTTGCTCCTTACCAGTTTTTTCACTTCATACTTTAAGGGGTAACAATTCTCAATATCATGCCCAAGTGCTCCTGGATGAAAAGAACAATGAGTTTCATGTTTGTTCCACCACGGAATATCCTTTGGAATAGTTGGTGGAGAACATGTCAGAAAAAGATTTTTCTGAATCAGGAAGGGAAACAACTCAACATAAGTTAATGGAATCAGATCAAACTTAGCTTGTGTATGATTTTGTTGATTACCAGCTTATTGGACACGTGGTTGTTGAAATTGAGGCTGATAATTCATAGTCGCTTGAGAAACATGAGATGAGTTAATGACAGGAGTAACAGAAGCTACATGCTATTGATGATGAATTTCTCTACCACAAGGCCTTCTATATCTTTCACGGGAAATAACATTTATCCCACCCTCATTCTTTTTAGAAAATCCTCCCACATACTTTTTGGAATTTCTGAAGAACTAACTTCTTTGGTTAAATGTCCCTCACGGATACCCTTTTCCAATCCCATCCCCATATTTAGCATCTCGATAAAATCGCTCGAGACACTAGTAATCATTCTCTCATAATAAAACGAAATCAACGTCTTCAAAAATATTTTAGTCATCTTCTTTTCTTCTAAAGGAGGACTAATTTGGGACAGAATCTCGCGACACCTATGCGCGTACTCTTTAAACGTCTTTTTATCCTTTTGAGACATAGAATGAAGATGGTATCTATCAGACACCATATCAATGTTGTACTTATACTTCTTAAAAAATGATTCACCCAAGTCATTAAATGAACGAATCTAAATACTGGCAAGACCCATATACAATTTTAAAGCTTCACCGGTCAGACTGTCTTGAAAATAATGAATGAGTACTTGATGATTTTCCGTCTGAGTGGACTTCTTTATCGCATACACAACCAAGTGGCTTAAAGGATAAGAGTGTCCCTTTTATTTCAAAAAATCAAGAACCTTAAACTTGTGAGGAATTTTCACATTCGGAACCAAGCATAATTCATGTGCATTCTTCCCAAACAGTTCCTTACCCCTCAAAGCTTTCATTTCTTTCTGCATCTCAGCAAACTGATATTGAAAGTTATCTAACCTTTCATGCTTACCAATACCCTCACTAGGCTTAGAATGGTAGATACTTTCTTCCACGCGTGGAGTTGTATAGACCACAGGAGGTGCCATTGATATCACATGCTGAATAGATGGAACCACATGAATCTTTGGAGGAGGTGGTTGATAACCTTCGAGAAAAAAATTAATGCCCCATAGAAAACCAGAAGGCATATGATATCAAGGAACACCAGCAGGCACCACAGAAATAGAAGTATAGACGATCTCATAAATGATCGTCCTTTATGTAGGAGTTAAAGGAGAGGGATGGCCGATTCTGAGCAACCACCAAACTTTCCATCATGTAAGATAACCTCTCAAAATTGTCCTTCAAAGTTGATACCTCTTCACGAAGTTCACGGTTCTCTTATTGGAAATCATCTATCTTTCTTCTTTGATTAAATCAAGTACAATATTGGTGAGTCATCTTGTCAAACATACATTGGATGAAGAGCAAGAAAAACACATAAGAAACCTGTTGAACTCTAAAAAATCAAGACTAATGCAAGCATGATGCATGATATGCAAAAATGAAAATGAAAAGTTTTCAAGGAACTATAAGATATAAAGCATATTGTAAACATAATATTGAAATAACACATTACAAAGTACTAAAAATCTCATTTTATTGATAATGGAAAGGATTACAACTTTTAAAGTACAATTCCCAGAATCCTAATCAAAACTGAAAATAATATAAAACTAGAGTCTAAGGAAACTAATGATAAGAAGATACAATCCCTTCTAGCAACTTCTGATTGAGATCCCTAATTAAGTCTTCTATTTAAGTCTTCTCAATCCCAAGTTTGTCGACAACCAACTTCCAAGAAACTGAGGCAGGAGAAGAACTTGAAATCTTTGGAACATCAAGAACTTTCTGAATGCAAGAGGAAAATAAATACTCTCGCACCTTCCTTTTCTTACTAGCAAGTTCTTCTTCATTCTTATGCTTCAAATGCATCTGAAGTTCTGCATTTTCTATATCGACAACGTGATACTTGTTCTTCCAAGCACCTCTCTCTCGTCGAAGCTCGGTCAAAGAAATATGAAATTTCTCAACATCATTCATGAAGATAAGAGTGGGTTCTCTAGCATCTAGAGGCAAAGGTTATTGGCGAGGATAAGGCTTATTCAAGTTGATGGCCCTAGATTGTACCCATTAGAGATAAGGCTCCAAAGAAACAAAATTTGGCTTTCTTGGCCTTTCTCTTCCCTTTTTATGTTTATGATGCCAATCATGCACAATCTTCTCCTTAAGCTCTTTGGTTTCCTCACCTTCTTTGAAGAATAAACCTTACAAATGGATGTTACTTGGTTTATCTTTCATAGGATACCCAAGATGTCGATGAGCTAAAATCTATTTGTAGCTAATACCTCCATTTGTACCGACAAGAGGTACATTTGAAAAATTACCACAACTATCAATGATCCTCACTCCATTATAAATACGATTGTACCAATCAATATTAGAATGAGTCAGATACATAATCTTATGTGACCATAATAAGCCATCCTTGAGATCCCAAAAAGCAGTTGACTTGGGCAAGTGAGAAATAGACCACTCGTACGTAAAACAATGGCACACAACACATAATAATTCCTCCCTTATAAGAATTCCTCAAATGAACAGAATGATAGGCGTCAACAAGTAAAGTAGGAACTGGATTTCCTATTAAGAATATCTTGATAGCATTAACTTCAACAAAGTTGTCAACATTTGGGAAGATGAACAACCGATAGATGAAGAAAGAAAAGATAGCCTCAAAAGCGTCCATATTCTTCACACTTGCAAAGTAACAAGCCAAGAACTTAGTGGGTAACCCAAGAATTTTCCCTTTGTTAATCATATGAGCCTTTATTTCTGATATCTTCAAATGAGTAATTTCAATAATTTCTTTTTCCTTATGAGTTCTCTTCCAAACTAGAAAACAAATATCGATCAAGAATAGGTAAACCAATCAAATGAGAATACTCATCTAGTGTGGGCATAAGCTGATAGTCCGGAAAGGTGAAGCAATGGTACACCAGATCATAGAACTTAATCAATGTAACAAGAATACCATTTGTCATGTGTGTCTTCAAGAGGAACAAAAGTTTTCCATATCTATCTTTGAACTTCTCAGGATCAACAACCAAAGACCCTAGCTCTTTTAGATCTTCTAACCTAGGACTCTTGAAAGTGTACTTCTGAGTTTTCCTTCTTCCAAAATACTTGGTGAAAAATACCTGCAATGTTTGCAACAAGCATCTCTAAGTTCCTTGAAAACTTGATAAAAATAATGTTTATGAATGCAAGAATGCATGGGTGTAACATCCTCAAAAAATATCACACAAATTACACAAGTTTAAAGGTTCGAGTCACGAGTATGGAGTCATGGGTCTAACTATCCCAAAAATAGGTGTGTACTAAGGCTTTTTGTACCTGCAAGAAAACAGGGTTCTAACAAAAGTTCCTAGAGTCCATAATTTATCTTTCAAATATTACTAACACGCTGATTACTCAGGAATCAGTAATATTCTCAAGAGAATCTTGTCCGAGTGTAAAATTGTGTATCAACTATTCCAGGCTTACACCTTCATAGCCATCGCACTACGTTCTAAAAAGGCCAAGATATGTTAAATGTTCTACGGTCCTTAGCTTCTCGGGCTCCCAGGTTGAAAATAATAATGCATTCACGATTACTTGATCAACAAATACTATCCTCAAAGGGGCCTCCATTGAGCGGTGAATTCTCAAGTAAGCTTATTCGAGATTACTCCTTTAAGCCTTCTTGACTATATCACCACCTATCATAAGAGCTCTCAGATTCGGGTATATGATTTATCCCACCACTCACAATGAATCACCAAGCCAAAACAAAATAATAGATAACAAAAAAATCAAACCAAAGCAATAAATAAATCAAAGTAGGTGAACTCACATAGAGATTACTCCCCAGCAGAGTTGCCACTTATCTGTAGCGGTAAAAATTGTGTGTTTAATCTATAGATTAACTTAAATCATTGAACAATAGTCGTCACCGCACTTTTGTTTGTTTCCACAAAGCACTACTATGTAAAACCTCTTTCACAACGGTTGGGAAAGGGCTACCATCACGTCAGTTATACCGTTGTTAAGTAGAGTGTCGTTGTAACTTCGTTGTTTCTACAACAGTCTGGAAACCATTATTGAAATCCAGGGCATGCACCACATATCACAACGGTTATGCTTATAAACCATTATGATATATACACTTAGCTACTGGGTTCGAAACCCATAAGAATCAATTTAGCCAAAAACATAAATTACCTTTAACCTCAGTTACAATAGATAATCATCGTTGAAAATACCCTGAGTTTATTAAATTATATTTAGATTGCTTGTTTTCCATACACCTCACTAAAGAAATATAGGGATTAAAATTGATGAACAAGTATATAATCTGAAAATTAACCAATTCTTGAAAACCAATTTAATCACACCATTGTTGTTTTCTGATTATATTCGTCTCATCGTGCATCTTATATTGTTTTAGATATACTATGGTATATTGACCTGGCTCCTTAGATGCATCATTGTCTTTGATTATAGTTAAATTTCCATAACAACAATTTATTGGATAGTCTACCTTCTCCTCATCACTTATCATTGTAATTTTTATAATCATAATTTTTATGATTATCAGTGACGAGGAGGAGGTAGACTATCCAATAAATTGTTGTTAAATAAATTTAACTATATTTGAATTCAACATTGCATCTAATGAGCCAGATCACTATTCCATAACATATGTAAATAGCATGAGATAAACGATGAGATGCATGCAATTCAAAAACAACAATGGTATGTTTAACTTAGTTTTCAAATAGAACTTAATTTACAAATTATAAGTATCTATGTCAATTTAAATCAATGTATATCATAGCTACACAAGCATTATGTACGATAGCCAAAGTATGAGAAATATCTAACAATAGATGGAAGAAGAAGAAGAATACCTTAATGCATGAAACAAAGGATTCCCAGCTAATGGTGAAGAAGCGAAAAAGTGGGTTCTAGAGTTTTACTATGAAGGAAACAGAGCTACTGTTATGTGAAAGTTAATTCACTTATATATGGGTAAATAATTTGACAACGGTTGAAAATAAGGAGCGTAATGATAAGTATTAATTTATAATAAATGTATCATAACGGTAAACCAGAAGAATCATAATGATAAGTATTAATTTATAATCCATATATCACAACGGTTAACCACTAAAACCATAGTGGTATTCCCTCTTATTTGTGAATTTTAAAATAAATAAAAAAGAAAAGATACGCCTTAACGTTAAGAGAATAAAATATTTTTTGGCGTTGAGGTTCGAACCGATGAAAGTTTGATTATATCACAATAGTTGATTGTGTAACCGCTGTTATATACTAATAATTTTTAATCAAAAAACAAAATAAACATGGTAGTGTTTTAGTATAGATATGTCACAACGGTGTAGATGAATCTGTTGTAAACCTGACGTTGTTGTTTGCATGTTTTGTAGTAGTGAAGGAAAAGGAAAAAGAGCGAACAAAACCTAATAAAGTATAAAAGAAAAAAGTTAATAAAACCAGACAGAGACAAGGGTAATGGGTTTAGTTAAAAATAGGGAAGGTGCTAGCACCCAAAACGTTTGTGGTACTCCACGGAAACCTCTTTGATTTATTTAAATATTTTGGTTTGAAAAGGAGATGAGAAGATAATTCATTTTTAAGATTTTTTTGAAGAAACTTATCGCCTCATGCATACGTACCCACAAAGTGCAATATAGGATCAAAACATCGTATTTCATGGTACAAATACCAAAAATTGGTTGTTTTTGGTTGATTTTAAGAAGTAGAGAAAACTTGTCATTTTAAGTGGATAACTCAACTAATCAATCATGGGAATGAAACATGGACTCATACATCATTATGGAGATGAATCCAACTCGTATAATTCAACGAGTATGCCAAACTACCCCCACGAGCCACAAGGGATCCAATTACTTCAAACCACACCATGGTGAGTATGAGACTTACACCCGACTATGAAAATGGCTCATGTCTAAACTTGAAAAGACAACGTGCGACAAGGCACAAAAACAATTAAGTGAGGTTTATTTCTTTTAGATTTTGAATTGATGTCAACATAGTTAGAATTCATTAACACTTATTAAAAAATGACAAGAAAAGGTAAAATCACTTGAAAATGTCAAGGTTTTTATTTGTGAAAGACGTGAGTTTAAAACAAGATTTGTTTTTAAATAGGGAGAAGTTTTGAAAATTTAAGAAGGGTGTGCAGATGAAGAGACTATCCTAAAGCATAAAGTAAGATCTAGAGATAAGAAATATCTAACCACACAAGCAAGCTTCCTATCATAAACCAAGAAAAGTATTCCTTCTCTTAGATTAGGCCTTTATCAAGATAAGTCTTCAAAAGAGAGCTCAAAGTACCAAAATCCAAGGTTTAACATCACAATATTCCAAGCATAGGTCAAGATCCTAATTCTAAGTCCAAAACTCTTTGTCCAATGAAAATGATTGTAACCATAATGCACAATTAGGAGAACAAGTTTTTTTTAGAGATTTAAGACTTTATTAATGTTTTTGGTACAAATGGACAAAGAAGAAATAGATGAAGCATAAACAAATGGTCCAAGTGGACAAAGGAAAGATACAAGCAAAAACAATATAAAATGATATGGGATGCTATATGTAAAGCATAAAATAAAGGACATGAATTAAATTTCAAGAATTAAAAGGTCACAAAGTAAAAGTTCGCACAAAAATATGGTTAGTATAATAAGTATAATATATACACAATAGTAGTGATAGTCCCAAATGAGAACAAGTTTTTCTTGTTTTTAGGAAACACTCGGCTAGTCATCCATGAGAATGAAATCATGAATTCATACATCGATTCAAGAGAAAGAGCTCCAAATTAGGATGAAATCGACGAGTATGTTGCAAACTCCCTCAAAGACAAGGAGGGAATCTATTTCAAACTACACCATGGAAAGTAGGAGACTGACAATTCACTTACAAAAACAACAATTTTCTTGTTTCGGGACTCATGTAGCGCTATGTTAAGCAATCATAGACAAACTTATGTGGAAGTCGATACTATAGGAGGCCAATCAATATGATCTTTTTGCTAATGCATGTTAGAGAAATGATATGTAGATCATTCTCCGAAAGCAATACCACACGAAAAGAAAAGAGGTAGCGATCTCATCTTAATCAAGTACTCAACAAGAAGTTCAAGATGTATAAGATTTTCATTGATCAAAAGAAAAAGAGAAATATATAAAGAGAATGCCAAATTGAATTGCACTTCAAAATTCTTTCAACTTCAAGTTCAATCAATCTTAATTAATGGATTCAAATACTAATCATACCACGAAGGCAAAACACTTAAAATGAATGGATTAATTCACTTTAAGATAGGTTTGACTTAATGAATGTTTATCCAATTCTATCAACATCCAAAGTCCATTAAAATTGAAGAGAAATTAGCCTTAAAATAGTAATTCAATGCAAGAACAAGAAGAAGGGAAAAGAAAATGAACAAAAGACTAAATTAGTCCCAAAAAGAGCAAAAAAAAAACAAAATGCCTCTAGTTAATCGAATAACAGCAGCATGTTAATCGATTAACATTGTTAAATTTTCAAATTTGGGGGCAAAAGTAGAGTATTAATTGATTAACACCATTGTGTTAACCGATTAACACTGTTAAAAACAACAAAAAAAATAGTTTGAAAAGAGTGCAAATCCTTGACTAATCATTTCTTCAAATACCTCATGATCAATGATGCAATTGAGCACAAAAATTCCATCAAATCAACAATAAGTAACACCAATAAAAACACAATTGCAAGATCCAAAGATCAAACAACAAGAATCAACCAAGATATCACATTGTCAAAGATGAAAATGAGTTCAACAATGGTGGATCAAGAGTTTACCACTTCAAATCTAGAAAGTCTTCAAATCAACTTCAAGATCTACACTCCAAAGCCTTGATCAACAAGAATTGATGAAGAAAAAAAAGTGTTTGGATGAAGGTTTAACTAAAAGATTAGTGAACTTCAATGTGAAGCTTACTAACTTTCAAAAATGGAAGAAGAGCTTTAGAGTGGGTTGGGAGAGAATTAAGAGAAATTTTAGCAAGGTGAATTTGGCTATCAAAAGCTTGTGAAATGAATGAAATGAAGACTCTATTTATAGAATTTAGGGTTTGGGAATTTTGGTTGCTTGGAGCTTGGTTTGAGATTTTAATTAGGCTTAAAAATTTGATTAGAAGCAAAAAAAAATGATCAAGTGGTAATTAATGAGGGTGTATGGTCGGAATTAGTTATGATGAGGTAGGGGAATTAAAATGAAGTGATCTAGAATATTCTCATGATGTCATAAGTGAATTTGGTGCCAAAAATGCTGTAGAATTTGAATTTGGCTCATTTTTCACAAATTTGCACGATGTTAATCGATTAACCATATGGTGTTAATCGATTAACACAATATAAAAGTGTGAAAATGACTTTTTTGCGGCATTGTTGTGGCTCTGGCTCGATTCTTTTTCTCATCAAAGAAGGCATGAAAATAAATACATGAATCTTGGAATTCCTTGAATAATAATCAATCAAAACTTAGAAAACCCTCGATCATATGAATTTGAATTGTTTGCAAATCAACTTTGACTTTGTTCAGATGAAATACACTTGAGCTGAGGGACTGTTTTCTATACTATTGATGCAGACTTCTCCCTGAAAAGTTAGTAAAGGGTAGAACAAAATATTTTTGGATTTTAATTAGAGGTTAGTAAACATAAACAAAACGTAAAAGCAAATAAAAAACACAAAGATGCACGATAATCCCTATAAGACATAAACCCATGAATGAAAGAGATAGAAGAATCAATGTATGATTTTGTTTGTATACAATAATACAGATGAAATATAAAAAATCTTAAAAGAAAATTAGGATATTACACCAAGAAAAAAAATTATGATTCAACATGTGCCTGGTAATATTTAAGTTACAAACACCCTTACCAAACCCCTTAGCACAAATGCATTCCAATAACTGAACCAAACTAAAAGTTGTGACTCACATCCCCTATTTGATCTTGTGGAGGAGTACCAGGAAAGCTAATTTTGTATAGTAAAGCATAACATGTAGTACATCATGAAAGGATGTAGTTACCATGCACAACATGATCATCCCATACATTCATCCAATGGTCATTATATAAAAAAGTGGAATGTATTGTTGAAACTAACTCATTCAAGCACAATTAAATGAAGTTTACAAATTTTAATAAAATTTATCAAATTTATTTTATGTATTAGTTAGTTGGCTATGGATCAGAATTTGAATCCTCTTCATTTCTATTTACCACAATCTCTCTAAACTTCAAATCAAAATCATTTAATTAATTTAATGGTAAAATAATAAAAATGTACATGTAAATAAAAACAGATTAAAATTTAATAATATTAAAAAGGAAAAATATTTCTATACATAAAATTAACTAATGATTACTGAATCATTTTATTATAAATCCTCAAAGATCAATTATTTTTAAATTAACTAATGATTACTGAATCATTTTATTATAAATCCTCAAAGATCAATTATTTTTAAATTAATTAATGATTACTGAATCATTTTATTATGGATCTGTATGTTTTATTTATTTATTTATTATAAAATAATTTTTATAGTGTAACAAAATTTTATGAAATTTTTTTTATAAAGAAATATTTTATAAAAGTTTCAAATAAAAATTTGGTTTGTATAATTATTCCTAAAATGTTATTTTAGATATTTCATCATTTTATTGAAAAAAAAATTGGATATCAAAATTTCAAAAAATCAATTAATTTTGAAACTATTTTTTGTGATACAATTTTTTTCAAAAATTGCAATTTCGACTATCTTTTGATAATCAATAATGTATGTTTATGTTGTACGATGTCAAAATTAGTTTTGCAATTTAGAAAAATTGAATATAGAAAAACTTATAATATTTTGAAAAACGGGTTTACAAAATTTATTTTTGAAAATACAAAAAAAAATTTCTTTTTTTTTTTTAAAGTTAAAACAAACAGACCCTATAACTCCTCAAAGATCAATTATTTTTCAGAAATACAATTATTTTTTGTTTTAGCTTTAAAAATTATTTTTTGTTTATAAAAATTAAATAATGATTTTTTGTTTTAGCTTTAGCTTTAAAATCAATTTATAAAAACTAAAAGATTAATTTTTAAATCAAACATAAATATAAATTATTGAATATTACAACATAGTCAAAATCATATATATTTTTAAATATACATTTAAAAAATATATTATTTGAAAAATTATTCAAAATAACTTCAAATTTAAATAATTGTATTTTAAAAAAAGTTTTCACAAAAATTATTTACACAAATACAAATAAAAATCACTTTTAAAAACTAAAATAAAAGGATCCTTAATTCACTGTATTTCAAAAAAAAAAAGTTTTTGATATTTTATGATTTATAATTAAATGATCCATCAATCATTGGTTAATTTTATGTATTGAAATATTTTATTTAAATATATGTTTCTTTACAAATACACCTCTATTATTTCCATGATACTTTCTATGTTTGTTGGTTGTTAATTTTAAAACAATTTAATCATAATTTCAAGTGAAATTACACTTAAATACCTCCCAAAAATCTTAAGGATCAGTGAGTGTTACTCTCTTAATCTACTTTTATTTTTATTTTTAATTAATTTCACATTTGAAGTTATCATATAGATAGTTCATCCCTAACTTCCTATGTTGTGAGTTTAATCATTATTGTATATCCAACACACCAATTGTACTTTCTTATGGAAGAAAAAATATGGTATCTTGACTTTTTTATACCTATCAATCAATACAATATTTACCTATTTGTTTGACTTCTTTATTTAAAAGCAAAGTAAACTTAATGAGGTAGCTATGTATGTGGCAGTTGACATAAACAATGTAAATTTGATGCATCATGCTTGTATGCGTGTCCATGTAAGGGTTTAAGGCATGATTAGAGCCTTATTAAATACGAGCTCGTGTTTAGTCTTGTTAGACACAATTATTAATCAAGAATTTAAGAAAAACACCACAGCGGCAAAACAGCCTTTGTTTTTTCTTCATGATTTATTATATTAGAGGTCATTTTTAAGAACTAAATCTACCATCCAACAAGTGAAACATTTGAGTCACCGTTCAATCGATTAATTAATTTAATTCTGGTTGATTGCATTGATAATAATATAGATCATGTTTGCGATGCAAACTTTTAGAGTTATTGGTGTGTCTCTCCGATCTAGGAATGACAATTGATAGAGTTTGAATAGTATTATAGTATATTTCTATATACAGTATTAGAAATATTCTGTTTTTCAGTGGATTTTAATAAAAAAGATTGCAGAAAACATGTTATCTGTGACTTTTCTCGCTATTTTTTGTTCCCAACTAAAATCTTTTTGGATAATTATTTTAATGGATACAATCGCAGGAAAGAATTGCAGGTAAAGTCGCATATAAATTTGGGATAATTATACAAACCCTCTGCCATTAGGGCGTGATTTGATATTCACCCCTTGAAGTTTTTTTTAATAGAGACCCCCTTTATAAAACCCAAAACCAGAATTTACTACCCCCTATTATCCTCAATGTTGATTGGACGATTGGTGAATGGGGAGGTGGATGCTGACTGGACTGTGTAATTGCCTTTTTATATATTTTGAATCCCCCCATGAAATTAGGGTTCCTATTTGCTCAGTGTTATTCTGGAGAAGACGATAGTTAGTCATGGGAGAATGCAAGGTTGAATTTAGTTAGCGAACTTCGATTTCTAGGTATTTTTAACATGTTGCTTAGTTTGCATTTAGTTAGCGGTTTCGTAATGTTGCTTATTTGATGTTTCTATTTTCAGAAAAATTCAATGTTTAACGTTGTTTTTAGACATGGAGGGGAGTTTGTGAAGCATAGTGATGGAGAATCGATATATAGGGGTGGTGTGTCTACTGTAATTTCTGGGGAACACTTAGATAGGTTTATCATGAATCACATTAACAACATAGTCAGTGGGTGGGGCTACTGTGAAGGGCCGTACAGATTGTGGGCTAGGATCCTCGAAATTGCTCCAAAGCATTTTCAGATTAAGAATGACGAGGATAAATCTGATTTCGCTTCTTACCATTGTGCGAATGAAGTGGATGGGGAACTTTTTGTTGAACATGATGCAAGTGGGAGTGGAAGAAACCCTAAGTGTGTCAATGATATGTCTGATTTAGAAGTTAGTGATAAAGATATTGTTGAATGTTTGGACGATAATGGGGATAGAGGACCACTGCTCTTGCAGATGGTTTTGAAGGTGTTTATGTCACTATACCAATTAGTCAGGGTCCAATAATAAGTGGTTTCTTAACTGGTTGTAGTAAGAAATGTGTGGATGATGAGGAGTATGTAAGTGAAGAGTTATTGAGTTCTAATGTTGATAACTCAGAAGATGAGAAAAAACCAAGGTTTAAGAAGTTTAAAAAAGAAGAACAGAATAAGAATTTCAAGTTTAAATGGGATATGGAGTTCAATTCCCTAGATGAATTTAGGGAAGCAATTCGTGAGTGGACTATTTTGAATGGGAGGGAAACCCGATTTGTGAAAAATTAGGGGTATAGAGTGAGAGTGGAATATAAGGTAAAATGTGGTTTTTTAATACTTTGTTCCAAAGTGGGCCACAAGCACACTTATGCAATAAAGACTATAAAGGACACCCACACATGTGCTAGGGTTTTAGATAACAAAATAGCAAGTTCAAAGTGGGTGACAAAGGTTGTGGTTAAGATGCTGCAAACTTCAGAAAAGGTAAGGATCATTGATATCATCCAACATACTATCAAATCCTGCAAGAGCAAGAAGGAGGCTACCTGGTGTATCTTATAGAAGCACTAGGTGTGACAAGATTGACCATAATGTCAAATCCTGCAAGAGCAAGATTCAGCATCCAAAGGCCATGAAAAGAAAGGTCACTTATTGATTGGTGACTACTTATTTTATGTTATGTTTGGTATAATGTCAAATCTTGCTGATGTTTGGTATGTTTTCTACATAAAATGAATAGATCATAATGTGGTATGCCATACATAACACCAACTGAGAAAACATCAGCAAGATCTAAGACAAAGGCAAGGCAAAGGTCAAAGAGGAGATTAAACTATGGAGAAAGGGACAAAGTGAGAGAATTAAGGATAATTGGTTTAAAAAAGCAAAACCCTTCAAAGGTCCTAGTTCAGACCCACAACAGCCACTGATTTTCCCTAAAGAAGAAGATGGACATGCCTAAAAAACTCCAACCAAGGCTACTAAGAAGGCTGCAAAATGTTCACCCAAAAAGGCAGCAAAAACTACACCTAAGAAGGCTCCAAAGGAGAAATTCATCAATGATCTTTAACTGATATTTGGTTTTCTGCTAATTTGAAATTTCACAATTGATGCTATTTTGTACTCTGCACAACTGATGCTAATTTGTAATTTCACAACTGATGTTATTTTGTTTTTAAGTTTTGGTGCTATTTTGTATTCTGCTGCATATTACCAGATGCTTTATATTATGTTTTCTGCTAAGTTATAAATTCATCACAATTGAAATGTACCAATATAACCAGATGTTATATATTATGTTTTGGTAATTGTCAGACCCTAATTTTTGACCCTAAGATTTTCGCATCTCATCTGCATTTGCATACAAACAAGATCACGCACTGGTTCATGTATCTTTTTCAGGTGCAGGTCTTTGTCTTGCAGAAGATCACCATGTTTAATTTCTGTTATCTGTTTATATTTACTAAACTCTAACCAAAATACAAAAAAATATGTTGCAGTTGCTTCTTCTTCTTCTGTGTTGCAGGATTTAAAAGACAGGGCTGTGATTTCAATTCAGATGCGTTTGTTCAGTCACAATTCGATTCAGATGGACGTTTGACCTAATCTTGGTCAAACTATCAAAAGATTGTTTCGACTGCAAGTTGTGTGTGCCAGTGATCTGTTTCTCAGATGATGTGTATTCAATGTCAAGTTGTGTTGTGTGCGAAAATTCTTTGGTTTATCGAACAATGGATTGTGAGAAGTTTGGTTCAGTTTGTCTTGATTGAGGGTTCATCAGTTCATCAATGGTTCATCTGAGGATTTATTTTCCTCAGTATGGATTTGAATTATCAGGACAATGTTCAGATGTTGGTTGCAGCTTGATTGGCAAATTATTCAGTGGATTTGTGATGATTGTGTTCATTTTATCAGTGGCTTGTGCGTGAAAAGTTCAAATTTGGTTCTGGGCTTAAAACCATCAATTCTATATCCATTTCACAAAAATATCCAATAACCGATTTATAATTCATTTTCGATTCTTCTCCACTTCACAAATATCCATTATTCCCTTTTAATTAAATCATTCTATTTTTGTTTACCATTTCCAATTTTTCAACTTTATTATCCATTTTTTTAATTTCATTTCCATAATCCAATTCTTTTATTTTTTATATATCCAATATTATCATATAAAAATTACATAAAAAATAATTTCATCCATTTATTAACATTTCCAAATTTTTTTATTAGACTTTTCTTAATTCCTTTTATATACAACTAAGCCAATTTGTTTTTATACCAAAAAATAATAGAATCTTGAAAAAAAGAAAAGAAAAGCTATGCCTTGCCCACACCTTCATATCACAAGCAAGTAAAGCCCAATACTCCCACGCCGCATACTTCCCACCGCCATCACCAAAATAGCCTCACATCAGCTAGCCAACTTCACTTCACATCAGCTTTAACAACACACAATCAGCTTACTTCACAAGCTCAATTTCCCCCAAACCGTAAGCCTCACACGCCGTACACAACATACACACTTTATTCATCACAAACCAAGCCAACGCGCACGCCCTTCACCACATATTCCAACATCATCCAGCTTGGGCCTTGCTACTCACTATCAACCAACAATTTCCCAGCTTTTCCAACTTGCAAAAAAACAATACCAGCCCAATTTCCACAAACCGAAACAAAGCCTCACAAGCCATTTCACAAGTTTCTTCACACCAAGCTATACACAAACCAAACGCCGACTGCCAAGCCACACACAAGTCGTCCGCAACATCTCAAACTACATCAGCCTTTTTCAAAACACAACAAAGCCACAGCTTCTTCGGTCTTCTTTCTAGCCCAAGCCATTCTTCAAAATCCAGCCTTCAAGTATCATCAGCTGCAACAAAAAAACAAAACAGCTCAAATAAACCAGCTCCAACTTCACGCCGTAAGCCACATGAACAACAAAAACAACACGCCGTAAGCGGATTTCACAAGCCACTTCAGCTCAAGTATCAGTCCAGCCACAACAGCTTACGCCTTAAAACAAACAGCCCAAACAATTTCCAGCACTCCACACGGCCTGCACATGCAATAACATTTGCAAAACTCCTTCAAAACGCACTAACAAACGAACAAAACGGCAGCTTCACACTATCACGCACACAGCAAGCTAACACGCTTTCTTCATGACCACAACGCAAAACCCGTAAATTTCAAAACGCACAAATTTACCACAAAACGCATCATTCAAATTCAGTTCTTCCCTTTATTAATAGAACATTCTCCTTCATCCTCCATTAAGCTTGAATGAGCCTACCCTTTCCCTGCCAAAATTGAAACCTAAACATTCAATAAACTCCATCTTCATCCTCCAAACAACGAAAACATTCATTCAATTTCCTCTTTTTCTATTTCGATTTAAACCTTCAATAAACAACAACAACTGGGATCCAGAAAGAAAATTCGGAAAAAGAAATTGGAAGAGAAGAGAGAGGTTCCGCGAGAGGAAAAGAGAAGAAGATCTTGCGATTTCGTTTGATCTTTAAAGGTGAGGGTGAGAAGATGCATCCCCTGGTTTTGTTCCGCCATTGCTCACCGCGAAGAAGAAGAGGATCTATTGTTTATTTCTTTTTCTTTTATGTTAATTTTGTTTTAAGTTGCTTTTTTCTATTTGGGCCTATGCTGGCTTGTGGATTTTTTTGTTATTATCCCCCTAAGTCTTGCGCCATACTCCCCTTTCCACTCTTCTTTCCTTTTTTTTATTTAATAGTCTTTAGTTTTTTTTCATTTAAAATGGATTTTGTTACCTCTTATTTTTGATTTAAAAATTTTCATAGAAAAAAGAATTTTAGAAATTCCTTTTTAGTTAAAAGTTTTAGGAATTATATTTTGGAAAAAGCATTTTAAAAAGATTTTTTAGAAAAGAAATTTTAGAAAAGAATTTAAAAATATTTCTATTTCTATTTCTTTTTTTTGGGATCTATTTTTTTTTGTAGATCCATTTTTCTTCATCTTCTTTTATTTTTGGTCGATGACAATCTCCGATTCGTGATTGTTGATTTTCGATCGGTTTAATCTTCATTATTTCAAATCTATGAATGAATGATCATTTGGATCATTCTCCATACTTTGAGATCGTGATAGAGTGCCTTTCGAGAAATTCAACGAAAATCTCGATTAAGATTATACCGTTCTTTCTTTTAGTGTGGCATGTTTTCGGAGAACGATCCATAATATCGTTTCTCTAACATGTATTAACACGAATATTTTCCACTTTAATTAGTGGTGGCCGGCCTCATTTGTAGGGTAATTACTCCATAAATTACTCGGCGATTGCTTAACATAGACCTAAAGTTGTCCCGTTTTGGATTAAAGATCCACTTGGATCTGGTTGCCTCGATTTTATTTTTCTTTTCGTGGTTGTGCTTGATTAAGTTCATCATACCACTTATTATTGTAAATATTAATAATGTGAATATACTAACATTTAATTTTAATCCCTCGCACCTTATCCTCTTTTATTTCAATTCATCGTTCCTTATCTCTTTTATTATGCTTGTTATACTATATTCATTCATCATATTGCTTATTGTTTATATTGTTATGCTTGTGATTTTTTCTTTTGTCCATTTGGACACAAAAATATTAATAAAGGTATTAAACATCTAAAAAATTGGTGACTTTAATTTCGGACTATGGTCACTATCCTTAGCATGGAACTTGGAGTTGGACTTAGATTCTAGGATCATTCCTTTGCTTGAATTGTTATGGATTGAAGACTTTGGATCCGATTAAGTTCACTTGTTCATGAAGATGGAAATCCAATTGTCTCAAATATTCTTGCCATATGGTTTGATCATTCTTCCTTTAGCTTTTATTTTCAAGTCTTAGGATAGCCCCTTCATCTCTTCCCATCTTCTTCAATTTTCAAATCTCCTTCCTATTTTCAAAACTTTCTTTGTTTTCGAACATCAAACATTTTCTCAATCAAACCTTGACTTCGTTCATGTGCTTTTACCTTTTCATTTCATTTCCTTTAATAAATGCTAAACCACATAAGCATATCGAAACTTTCTTTCTCAAAAACTTTAAAACATTCACAACTCATTCAATTGTTTTTGTGCCCTCGTGCACGTTTCCTTTTAACCATTTTTTATGTTTAGATATGATTCATTCTTTCTAGCGGAATTATTCGCTAAAGAATGACGACTTATCTTTACATTTTAAAATCAACTCAACTCATTTGCCTTTTTACAATTTGTACCACGAACTACGGGGTTTTGATCTCGCATTGCACTTTGTGGGTACGTAGGCATGAGACGTTCGTCTCTTCAAACACCAAAATCTTAAAAAACATTCTTCTTCTCATCTCTTCAATCTTTTTTCAAGCAAACCATTTCAAACCAAAAATGCAGTAAATATTTCAAAGGGTTCCCGTGGAGTACCACGGACAAGTCGGGTGCTTAAAACCTTCCCGATTTGTAACTAATCCCCGTACCCATTCTCTGTTTGATTCTTTTAGCTTTTTTAGCTTTTAAGATTCTTTAAGGTTTTGTTCGTTCTTTTACCTTTTTCCATTTGGAAATAAATAAAAGCGCGGTGGCGACTCTGTGTTCATTGAGTTAAGTTAATCAATAGCTTACACTCATGATTTTACCGCTACAGTAATGTTATATTATGTTTTGGTTATATTATGTTTTGGTATTATACTTATAACACTTATATTATACTGATAACACACTTATATTATATTGATAACACTTATATTTTACTGATAACACACTTATATTATACTGATAACATTTATATTATACTGATAACCAGAAACAATATACCAATAAAAAACAACTTATTTCCATTGACATTTCTCAAAAATACATAACACCAGAACCTACTTAACTTCAAAAATACATAACATTATTTCCATTGACATTTCTCAAAAATACATTACAACTGGTTATACAATAAGGCAATAATCATACAAAGCAACATAATTCCTATCTAGAGCTTCATATTAACCCTTCTTTGAACTTCAAGCTTCATCTTCACCTTCTCTAATTTGGTTGTTATTGCTTCAAAATTCACTTCTTCTATTACACACTTCTTACAAACAGATTTCATAACACCCATCCCTTTGATTGAGTCTTCCATTTCATCATCCCATAAAAATAACTCACAGCCATTCATGTTATTACGACATTTCCAGATCTTCCGATTGGGGTTTTTGCTTGTACTTGAATCCCACATCTTCATTGCTCTCCCACAACCACAAACAGGTAAACAAGGAATTGAAACTAATTCAACACTACTTTCATAAGATATATTGTATGCTTCTTGTCGTACCTCGAAAAATATGATCCTAAAACAAACAACAGAGTCGCCACCTAATTCTATTTATTCTATGAGAGAAAAGGGAGATATAGACACAACCTAAATGGGATAAGAAATGGTCAACGAAACCAATAATCTAAGTTCGGGAGTCAGTTACGCAAGGGGAAGGTATTAGGCACCCCTCACGTCCGTTGTACTCAACGGGAACCTCTTAGTCTAGTTTGCGCTTAAAATGTTAACTTGTATTATTGTCTTCTTTTTTATGATTAAAGTTACTAAGATTTCTTATTAAAAGGGAAAAGAAAGTTATTATTTATTATGGAGAAAGGTCAAGTTTTTTTATTATTGTGCTCGCGAAGGATAAAAATTCCCGTGCCTACGTATTCCCTTGTGCAATGGGAAAGTCAGAGCTTCGTAGTTCGTGCAACTACGGTTTGTGTTTTTTAATTGAACTGTTATTTGAAATGCTTTCTACTGCTAAGCGTTGGCTTATCTGCTCGCGATGGGAGGCTGAATCACTAGCTTGTTCACGAGATAGAAAGATTTAAACAATGTTCGTTTTTAGAGAAAAGATGTTTGATCTTTATGAAAGTGTTTTAAACGAGAGGGCGAATGAACCACAACGCGTGGGGCTAGCCCAGGAGTGATTGCATTCAAGAACATGCGGAGTGCTAGACTCTGGAGTTCAGTTCTTTCGCAAATTAATTAGTTCAAAAGTTTTTTAGGTGCTTTATGGTTTAGACACGATGGTGATGTACAATTAATCGAATAAACACAAATGTGGTATCAGGACTAAATTGAAACGCAAAAGAGATAAAGTTGAGTTTTAACGATACCTAACGGAGAATGTCCGTTGCCTCTTCAATACGAAAGAAATAAATCAAGAACAATACGTCAGAAACTCAAAGCAAGTTGCGGTATCAAAATTAAAGGCGTGATCAAGGTTACCAATCAATCAAAACATCCTTCAAGACAAGTCTTCAAGCCCAAGGAATAATCCAACGCTAGGTTACTGCCGAAGTCAAACAATAAGCCTACAAAACGTTGAGCACAAACTAGAACCAAAATTAAACACAATGTATTTAACTAAACAAAATTAATCGAAACTAACCAAAGTTATATTAAAAACCAAGTTTAACCAAAATTCTAATAATAATAATAAAATAGTAAAAAAAAACTCTACATTAAAAGTTCAATAAATTAGTTAACAATTAAAACAAGAAATAATAATAAAAGAAAAAGATAAACAAAAGAAAAGGTGGAGACAATGTCGGCTGTGAGGTGGGGTTGGCAAAAAAAACTAGCATAGGCTTCCAAGGCCCAAAAACAGAAAATCAGAGGAAGGTGGTCTGCAATAAACTAGGGTGGTGATAGAAACAGAATGTCCTTGGGCTCATAAGCCCAATCCACACTGCACTGCAAAAATATCTCAAAAAAACAAATTGAAAGAAAAATATATAAAAAAAATAAATAAAAGAAGTCAGCATAGTATCCCTCAAATGCAATACATCGTACAAACTCCTTTCTCAAATCCGCATGGCTCTCTCTTCTTCTTCTTCACATCAATCACGATCTTTAAAGAAGAACGAAGGAAAACGTTCACGGAAGAAAACCCTCCCCTGTTAATGCTTCGCAGCGAAAAACACAAAACCCGCCGCGGATTCCGATTCACCACTCTCGCAGGTTTTTCGCTTCCAAGAAAAAGTGACGGCAGAGCCCCTATCAATCGCCCGGTCTCTCCTTCAACGTTTGGTTTTCCGGCGGTGTATTTGTGATAGAGTTCGGTTTCAGATTCACGGCGGGATTTCGTGGCTATGGGCTGCGATTTCTTTCTTCACCCTCACGGTGGCGGTGACGCATGGTTTCTGCGTTGTGATTTGGGGGGTGGTTTGAAAAGGGCCACGATTGTTTGCGGCAAAAGAGGTTTGAAGGTGGTTTAGGGTTGAGGTGGTGTGTTTCTGTGTGGTTACTGGTGGTTCGTCTGTGTTCGCGTTTGGATTTTGGTGGTCGTTTTGTGGGCGATGGTGAATTCGGCGGAGAAGAGGTGTTTGGTTGATGGTGGAGTGGCTGAGACGGTGGTAACGGAAAATGGCACAATTTGTTTTAATGGAGGATGAAGTTTATATGAAGGAGAGGGTTTTTAATGTTGTGATGTTGTTGGAAGGTTGAAGAGGGTTTATGATTTCTGTGTTTCTTTTTTCGTTTAAAACGGCCGATGATGGAGGGAGGAGGTTGAGGGAAGACCAACGGTTTTGTGAAAGGTGTTGTCTTCGCGGTTCCTATTTGGGGGTTTATGAAGGAGGTTGTGCTTCGGGCGATTCGTAGAGGTGAAGGCGAGGTTTGTGTTCGTCGGCAAAGATTGTATTTGTACAGTTTGTGACGGTGGTTCACGGTGTTGTTGTTTTGTGAGGAAGGAAGATGATGATTAATGGATTGATGGAGAGCCAGGTCGTCCGTGGTTTCAGATTCGCTTCGTTTTCCGAGTGTTGATGGTTATTGCTCCATTTTCGGTTTCTCAAGTGAAAGATGGTGCAGTGTTCTGTTATGCTTTTGCTCTGTTTCGTGTTGGTTCCTCTCTTGTTTCTGAGTTTTTCGGTTGCTTTTAAAAGGGTCCCTTTTTGCTGGCCTTTGTTGTTTAAGCGCAGGTTCTTTGTTTTTGTGAAGGGTTCTGGGTTTAGTGGTATATCAAGAGGTGCCCCCCCGGCCTATGAAAGGGTCCTCCTTTCTTTAAGAATAATTTCGTCAACAACTTTTCTCTCTTTTTCTTTCATTGAAACCCTTTTCTTACTTTTCTTGGTGCAGGTATTGAAGTGCCTATTTTGGTGAAAAATCAATAGTTGGCATGGTCAATGGTTTTGGTGTAGCAGTGATAGCATGTCTGTGTGTAGCAGAAAAAAAATGGAGTATAGTGTTGATAGGTTCTTTTGTAAAGTCCTTTTCAAATGGTACAAAAGGTACCAAATAACAGTGATATTGAGAAAACTTAATCACTAATTAAAACAAATGACTAAAAATAAAAAACTGATTAATAATATAAATTATAAAAGAAACTTCGAATTTTAAAACAAATAGAGATTCTAGGTCTGACTATATTAAATTAAGAAATTAATTTAAATTAACTTTGAACTTAAATCACAAATAAAACTAAAATAAACATAAAAGAAACTAAAGTGATTGCTTAGTTAAAACGAAAATTAATTCTTTAACGAAATACACCAAATAAAATTAAGGTAAAAAATGAATTAATAAAATTGATTTAAATTTGAAATTAGAAGTGAACTAGTAAAATTTAAATAATATTAGACTAAATAAACTAAATTCTAAATAAATCTAAAATAATTACCTAAGAAATAAATCAGAGAAATGCATGATTGATGATAAATGAAATGTTTATGTAGAGATGATTAATTTTCGGTATATCGAGAAAAATGCGTCAGATGAATAAAAATCGAAAAATTCTGGTCAAAATCTAGGGTATGACAGCTGCCCTTATTTAATCATCTTGAACCTGAATGTACGAGTAACAAAGATTTTTTTTGGACATTCAGGGTGAAAGAGGATTAAATATCAGAGTACCTAAAATTTTGACCGAAAATACAGATGAAAATGATATGTTATGCAATGTAAAAATGCAAGAGAAAGGCTATAACGCCGTTGGGAAGAAAATTAACACTACTGGGGATTAGACGCACGTGACTGGAGTACAATCCACACGAGGAATTCATCTTGAGCGAAGCCAGACGACAATTATCTACAATTCCTAAGATGACTCGAAATCTTTTGAACAAAAAAAATCCACTTTGAGGAAATCTACTGCAGAGATTTGAAACCTCATTTGGAAATACCTTTTGTCAGTGTATCAAAACGAACCAGAAATCTACTGCCGAGATTCTGGAACGAAAACAAATTCTTCCGAAGTCTACTGGAGATCTACTGCCGAGATTACCAGTGAATCTAAGAATGGAATACCTTCTCCCGAGGTATCAAAATAAACCAAAAATCTACTGCCAAGATCTTGGAAAGAAAAAACAAACTTTGTTGATGTCTGCTGGAAATCTACTGCCGAGATTACCAGAGAATCTAAGAATGAGATACCTTCTGCCGAGGTATCAAAATGAAATTCCTACTGCCGAGGATTAACTGAGGATACAAGAAAGAAATACCTTCTGCCGAGGTAAACTAAATGAACCAAAAATCTACTGCCGAGATCTTGGAAGAAAAACAAATTCTGTTGAAGTCTGCTGGAGATCTACTGCCGAGATTACTAGAGAATCTAAGAATGTGATACCTTCTGCCGAGATTTAACTAAGGATGCCATTGGATATAATTTTCACCATACTTCCCTTCTTTTGAAAGAGACGCCATATGATGGAGAAACAAATTCACGCTCAAACTTCTCAACTTGTCTGGAAGAGATGCCATTTGACGGAAATTGGAAATTCACAACAAACTTCTCACCTTGTCTGGATGAGATGCCATTTGTTGGAAAAATAAAGAGATTCATATCAAACTTCTCAACGTGTATTGGAGAGATGCCATTTGATAGAACCCTCATCATACTTCCCTTATTCTGAAAGAGATGCCATATGATGGAAAACAACTTTATGCTCAAACTTCTCAACTTGTCTGGAAGAGATGCCATTTGATGGAAATCGGAAATTCACAACAAACTTCTCACCTTGTCTGGATGAGATGCCATTTGATAGAACTTTCACCATACTTCCCTTCTTCTGAAAGAGACAACCATATGATGGAGAACAACTTCACACTCAAACTTCTCAACTTGTATGGAAGAGATAGCCATTTGACGGAAATTGGAAAATTCACAACAAACTTCTCAACTTGTCTGGAAGAGATAGCCATTTGTTGGAAAAATAAAGAGATTCATACCAAAATTCTCAACGTATATTGAAGAGATGCCATTTGATAGAACTTTCATCATACTTCCCTTCTTCTGAAAGAGACAGACATATGATGGAGAACAACTTCACGCTCAAACTTCTCAACTTGTCTGGAAGAGATAGCCATTTGACGGAAATTGGAAAATTACAACAAACTTCTCACCTTGTCTGGATGAGATGCCATTTGTTGATTTACTGGGAAATTCATGGATAAGAAACAAGCTTCTCAAATAAGGAGACGGCCACTTGTTGATTCCGCTTAGAGGTCCAGGGATAAGAACAAGCTTCTCCAATAAAGAGACTGCCACTTGTTGATTCCACTTAGAAGTTCTAGGACGAAACAAGCTTCTCGAATAAAGAGACTGCCACTTGTTGTCAGGTGTAAGTATTCCAAGAGAATATTGTAACAACACTGCTGGAAAACAAAGTTTGTCTTCAATGGAAGCCTCCAATAAATTCCTTCTAGGAGACAAAGCATTCAAAGGTGAAAAATAAATGCACTTTCCATTTGGAAATCCAGTTATCAAAATTGTCAAAGACCAAATTCAATCCAGGAACGAGCTGGAAAGAAACTATCAAGCAAGACACTAACCCATGAGGAATAAACTCAACTGGGGATTTATCATATCCAAGTGTGGAAAGGAGAACTGAAACAAACATCTTCCACGAGGGTAAAAACTCAGTGGGGAATTAGAAAGATCGTATATTTTCTGCCTAAGGTTGACAACTTTATTTTGAGAGAGACACATCACTTGGGGATAAACACGACCAAGGTGGACGAAGTAGGCATTAATGAATGCAACATGAATATGAACATGAAATCATTTATGATGTACATGTATGTATATGCGTTATGTTTATGCTGATAAACAGACAAAACAGACACAAGAGATAAACTGGTGACGAAATAAAAATCACAATAAACGGATACTCGACCAATCTCGTCAAAGTGTAAGCAATCACTGAAGATAGGGTAGAGAATCATCCATGGAATAAATTTCTGGTACAAATCTCAAATCTCTTTGAGGGGAGAAAGACACTTCAATCGGGAAATAAACCCAAACAAGTCTTCTAACATCAATGTCCATCAGAAGGAAACAAACATACAAACTATGTCTGCTTAGGATGAAGTAAATTTGTACTCCGTTGGGGGAGAAAATCACATTCAGCTGGAGAATCTTGAATCAAGGCTCAGTTGGGGATACTGGACTTAGTATCTCACTGGAAGCACTAAGTAGTAAAAGGAATTCACTAGAAAATACCGAGTCATGCACCCAACATATCATAGCAACTTGGCGTAAGGACCCAGTCATCTGGAGATACTTGCAATGTAGATCACAAGAGCGTCTTGCTTAGGGAAACACGTGGTCATGCACCTACGAAATGGTTTGTGAGAAGAGATCATATCAAGAGGATTTTTTAGAAGACTTGGCATTCAAGATGCCCCAGTGTCTTCAAACTCTTGTAGAGATTCGTCAAATCTCGACGTAACTGCCTCATACTGACTGAATTCAGCACAAGTGAGTCTTCAATGTTTATCCTTTTAGGGATGATCAGAATGTGTAAGTAATAAATTGGGAAACAACTTGCCCCTGTTTAGAAAAGTCTTCAAGCAACCTGCCCCTGTCTGACAAAGTCTTCAAGCAAACTGCCCTTGTCTGGCAAAGTCTTCAAGCAATATGCTCCTTTCTGGCAAAGTCTTCAAGCAAACTGCCCTTATCTAGAAAAGTCTTCAAGAAGTATGCCCCTGGGGATGATCATTCTCTTAAATTATTGTTCAACTATTCATCAGAGTTTCAAATCTCATAAGATTAAGCTCATCACTGGTACTCATACATAGGCTTCTATGATATCAAGCAAATGCTTAACGAGCAAAATGTTAATGTTGAGACTGCTAATGCAACACACATGTTTGTCTCAAATTTTTTTTTAATGTTTTTGAAAAGATTTTCACAATAGCCTGTGACCGAATCACTAGCTAGGATGTGATATTCATTTTTTATAAAGCCAACACAAATTTTGAGCATAGCTCATAGGAGTCAAGAAACACTATCTCATCGAGTGCACTTTCAAAATAAACCCTACTTAAATTAGGACTTTTGAGGGTTGTAATGTGGTCTGATTCACGGTTTTAGAAACAAAGGATAAAGGCTCAAAGTTTATTTGGTGCCCACCCACTCTCCGTGATGTTCTCCAATCCTAGGTCCAGCTAAATTGACACATACATTTGTCTTTGATGGTTTTGTAGTGAAGATGAAGATCCAAGGTTTACTTGAAATGACATTCATCTTATTTGTCCCCAATGGATATCAGTGACCCATTTGACTTTGATATGGTGATCACTAAATCTTATGGATTTAAGGACTTCTTTTGACCGATTTATTCTATTTGGTCCCTAAGTCTCCTTTTGGGTGTTTGACTTAGAGGGATTTTTTTTTGGAAGGTTGAAAGTTGTGACTGTCAATTCATTGATTGTAGTGGATTTCTTAATGGGATGTTTCATCTTAAGATTTGAATGTGTAACCAAATTAACTGAAAACACTACCCTGCCCCAGGTTAGGCGTAAGGGTTTTGAAATATCTGAAAGAAACTCCTACTTCTAGGCTCGAAGTGGTTGACTAGGGATTAACTCCTTATTTCTCCAGTGTTTGGGGATTCGAAACAATGCATGTACATCGTCAGTAGGGTTTTAATCAAAATCATTCCACTAGAGAATATGTGTTCTAATTTCGTCATCCACCCTCCAATTCTATGCCTAAGCAGGAGACAGGATAATGTTGGCATTATAAAGTTGAAAAGGCATTATGAGTGAATACGAATGGATTACTTCAAGACAAACATATTCATTGCATTAATCATTCAAAACAAATAAGTTCTTACATGCCAAAAACAAATGCATTAACAAAGAAAAATACATATGAAAAGCAACGAATGAACTGAACATCTCAGAAGATAATTTTCAAAGCAGCAAATGATCATATGCGTAGAGGAACTTGTTCCATGCTCCATCAACAAAATGATTTGGAAAGGACTCTTTTGAGTTTTTATCAGCACAAAGGCACTCCGTCCACAAATGGGCTTCCTCCATTGAAGGTCAACACCCCATAGTTGATCATCTCTTGAACCTTTTCCCGGAAGACTTTGAACTCTTCAATCGGATGCCCCAGTACTCCACCATGAAATTCACAACTGGTATTTGGATTGATCCCACGGGGCCGATACCTCATGGCTCTGGTCTTTCTGGGTGTCATTATTGAGTTCCGGGAAAAATGAGACCACAATTGACTGTAAGTCATTGGGATTGGGTCAAACTTGTGGGTTGCTCCTCCAGGACCGTTTGGAGATCTCCACTGATTCTGACGTTGCTGACGAGTAGAATTTGGCTGACGCTGGGAAATGACCAGATCTTTGATCAAAGAAATCAGTTGTCCTCTATCAATCTTCAAGCTGTGAATCTTTTCTTGGAGTTCATTGTTCTCCTGCACAAGGTTGTCTACTAGAGTTTTCATCGTAGTCGAGAATATTCCCATACGGTTTCTCAAAGTAGTGACTTCATCTCTAAGCTCTCTATTTTCCTGCTCAAGTTGGTCCATCTTTCTCTTGCAACTAGTCGAGTACAGTTAACTGACGGAGAGTAAGACATGTGTGAGTTGGATTGTAGGAAGATGATTTGCAATGCAAATGCAAATGATATGCGAATGGATGCAATCCTCAGAATCACAAATACAATCAATTCCAGCATGAAGGCAAGATGTTGGATCCACGGTACAAGTAACTCGGAATCTCCTAACTGGTAAGCCTTAAATGGAGAGTTCTAAATTCTTTACCCATAAAGCCCACTCACAGGGTATCTTCTATGGTGATGGTATAAGGATACTTAAGGTCACGGACGTTTATCGTACTAACGCCCCGCCGCAGGCTGGCTGCATTGTGACGATAATGACGATAAGGTCTACCTTGAGTGGTGTTCTCATGCTAGGCCCTCAAGAGGCGAGCCCTTGGAGACTAACATTACACAACTGCCAATTTCGAAACTGGTTCTAAGGGGACCCAGAATCACAGCCCTTCCGTGAATCAGGTCACGCGACAGGCTAGCTGTGTTGTGACAAGATCTACGAAAAGTCTAACTATCTGGGGGAGCTTTCATGTTAGCCTGGCAAGGAGTGAGTCCTTTGAGACTAACACTAATAACTACCAATTCTAAACTTAGGTGTTCCCTCTTCTTTTTCAAAACTCAAGTACAAATTCATACCCGTGATGTCCCGAGATCCAACAGGCAAATATAATGAGCAAATAATAATGAAGAAGAAAGCAATAGATAAAATATCAACAGTAAATAAAGAAGACAATCATACAAGTCAGCAAAAAAATGCAAACTATCCTAAGCTAGGCTCAACTCTCTTATGCATAAAGCATTAATCCCCAGCAGAGTCGCCAGCTATCGTACCTTGAAAAATACGATCCTAAAACAAACCACATAGTCGCCACCTAATTCTATTTATTCTACGAGAGAAAAGGGAGATATAGACACAACCTAAATGGGATAAGAAATTGTCAACGAAACCACTAATCTAAGTTCGGGAGTCAGTTATGCAAGGGGAAGGTATTAGGCACCCCTCACGTCCGTTGTACTCAACGGGAACCTCTTAGTCTAGTTTGCGCTTAAAATGTTAACTTGTATTATTGTCTTCTTTTTTATGATTAAAGTTACTAAGATTTCTTATTAAAAGGGAAAAGAAAGTTATTATTTATTATGGAGAAAGGTCAAGTTTTTTTATTATTGTGCTCGCGAAGGATAAAAATTCCCGTGCCTACGTATTCCCTTGTGCAATGGGAAAGTCAGAGCTTCGTAGTTCGTGCAACTACGGTTTGTGTTTTTTAATTGAACTGTTATTTGAAATGCTTTCTACTGCTAAGCGTTGGCTTATCTGCTCGCGATGGGAGGCTGAATCACTAGCTTGTTCGCGAGATAGAAAGATTTAAACAATGTTCGTTTTTAGAGAAAAGATGTTTGATCTTTATGAAAGTGTTTTAAACGAGAGGGCGAATGAACCACAACGCGTGGGGCTAGACTCTGGAGTTCAGTTCTTTCGCAAATTAATTAGTTCAAAAGTTTTTTAGGTGCTTTATGGTTTAGACACGATGGTGATGTACAATTAATCGAATAAACACAAATGTGGTATCAGGACTAAATTGAAACGCAAAAGAGATAAAGTTGAGTTTTAACGATACCTAACGGAGAATGTTCGTTGCCTCTTCAATACGAAAGAAATAAATCAAGAACAATACGTCAGAAACTCAAAGCAAGTTGCGGTATCAAAATTAAAGGCGTGATCAAGGTTACCAATCAATCAAAACATCCTTCAAGACAAGTATTCAAGCCCAAGGAATAATCCAACGCTAGGTTACTGCCGAAGTCAAACAATAAGCCTACAAAACGTTGAGCACAAACTAGAACCAAAATTAAACACAATTGTATTTAACTAAACAAAATTAATCGAAACTAACCAAAGTTATATTAAAAACCAAGTTTAACCAAAATTCTAATAATAATAATAATAAAATAGTAAAAAAAATTAGTTAACAATTAAAACAAGAAATAATAATAAAAGAAAAAGATAAACAAAAGAAAAGGTGGAGACAATGTCGGCTGTGTGGTGGGGTTGGCAAAAAAAACTAGCATAGGCTTCCAAGGCCCAAAAAAAGAAAATCAGAGGAAGGTGGTCTGCAATAAACTGGGGTGGTGATAGAAACAGAATGTCCTTGGGCTCATAAGCCCAATCCACACTACACTGCAACAAACATCTCAAAAAAACGAATTGAAAGAAAAATATAAAAAAAAGAAATAAAAAAAGTCAGCATAGTATCCCTTAAATGCAATACATCGTACAAACTCCTTTCTCAAATCCGCACGGCTCCCTCTTCTTCTTCTTCTCATCAATCACGATGTTCAAAGAAGAACGAAGGAAAACGTTCACGGAAGCAAACCCTCCCTGTTAATTCTTCTCAGCGAAAAACACAAAACCCGCCGCGGATTCCGATTCACCACTCTCGTAGGTTTTTCGCTTCAAAGAAAAAGTGATGGTAGAGCCCCTATCAATCGCCCGGTCTCTCCTTCAACGTTTGGTTTTCTGGCGGTGTATTTGCGATGGAGTTCGGTTTCAGATTCACGGTAGGATTTCATGGCTATGGGTTGCGATTTCTTTCTTCACCCTCACGGTGGCGGTGACATGTGGTTTCTGCGTTGTGATTTGGGGGGTGGTTTAAAAAGGGTCGCGATTATTTGCGGCGAAAGAGGTTTGAAGGTGGTTTAGGGTTGAGGCGGTTTGTTTCTGTGTGGTTACTGGTGGTTCGTCTGTGTTCGCGTTTGGATTTTGGTGGTCGTTTTGTGGCTTGCGATGGTGGATTCGGCAGAGAAGAGGTGTTTGGTTGATGGTGGAGTGGCTGAGACGGTGGTAACGGAAAATGGAAAATTTTGTTTTAATGGAGGATAAAGTTTATATGAAGGAGAGGGTTTTTAATGTTGTGATGTTGTTGGAAGGTTGAAGAGGGTTTACGATTTCTGTGTTTCTTTTTTCGTTTAAAACGGCCGATGATGGAGGGAGGAGGTTGAGGGAAGACCGACGGTTTTGTGAAAGGTGTGGTCTTCGCGGTTCCGATTTGGGTGTTTATGAAGGAGGTTGTGCTTCGGGCGATTCGTAGAGGTGAAGGCGAGGTTTGTGTTTGTCGGCAAAGATTGTATTTGTACAGTTTGTGACGGTGGTTCACGGTGTTGTTATTTTGTGAGGAAGGAAGGTGATGATTAATGGATTGATGGAGAGCCAGGTCGTCCGTGGTTTCGGATTCACTTCGTTTTTCGAGTGTTGATGGTTCTTGCTCCATTTTCGGTTTCTCAGGTGAAAGATGGTGCAGTGTTCTGTTATGCTTTTGCTCTGTTTCATGTTGGTTCCTCTCTTGTTTCTGAGTTTTCAGTTGCTTTTAAATGGGTCCCTTTTTTGCTGGCCTTTGTTGTTTAAGCGCGGGTTCTTTGTTTTTGTGAAGGGTGCAAAATAAGGGCAACAATGAGCTACTGTCATGGAACAACTAACCTTAATAAGAACATGATAGACATGAAATATGTGAGGAAATGTGTTTGCAAAGCGATCAAGTTCTTCCTGCAGAATACAAGAAAATTGACTTTTCGTGACATTCATAGTTTGTCACTAAAAGTCAAATATCTATAGGTAAAACTCTGTAAACCTTTTAGTGACACCCCCATTTTGCCGCAACTATAATGGGTGTGGTGTGACACTAAATTGAATGTCACTATAACTTCTAACTACACATAAGATTTTACTTAGAGTTGCAATGGTTGCACTATATTAAGTACTAAAAATTATACCTACGATTTTGTAGGTGTCACTAAAACTTATATAAATATTATTTTCTTATTTTATAAATATAATTATTATTTCATATACAATAAATTTTAAATTTTAAATTTTAATATTATTAATATTAAAATAAAATTATTCATTACAAATAATTTACAATACATTTTCTACAATGATAAAACTAAATAACTAAAATTAAACATTTATACAAATTTTTATTAATTTAAAACATTATATTTCATTTCATATTATACAACTCCACAATCGACTATCAAAAACTCGTTTGGCCAAATGGCAAACCCTATAAGGAGGATCAATTACACATTATACAATAAAACATCAAAAAAATGTATTGATATGGATTCACCCTAAAAAGCTTAGCCAAAAAGGAACAAGAAAATGATAATAGCTGACAAGCTATCTTAGGTTATTTCGTTAAAAGTGTTCGGGTAATAATCATACTTCCGCGTTCGCCATGTATCAAGACTGCTGCTAATAAGTGAAAGTACTAAAGATACACATTGTTGCAAGGAGATAAAAAGATATTACAATCACAAGCAAAAAGATTACATATAAGAAAGAGAACTGAGATTTAAAATTAATTGAAACCTCTTCAGTTAACTCTTCTTTTTAGTCATATAAGGCCGAATCTGATAATGAATCACTTTAACACTATTGTCTTTTACTAAAGTTATTGGTTCAGATGGAAACACAATCATAACTTCAAATGATCTTTTTCAATATTTCTTACTTCAAAAAATTCTGATACACTAATATTTCCTGTCTCAACTATATTTTAGAATGTTGACATCAATACTAGTCATAGTTCATTGCAAAAGAACACATGAGTGGAAATATCCTAAAAAAAAAGAGGAAACCAAGTCTTATTTCATGTATGAGAAATATGTTAGCTACATAAAGCATATGGTATAAAGTTATGAGTAAAAACTTACATAAGTTATCATCACTGCATAATCCCACTAGATCAAATGGGAAATGAAGAGACAATGATTTCAAAATATTAAATCTGGACACAAAAAGAAAGATAAAATGCAAGACCTTGCAGCAAAGAGATCAACAACCAAAAGATGAATCCAAGCAAAAGCTAAAGTCAACTCACTCGAGAAAGTTATAAACAAGTGCTCTAAATTATATAATATATTGCAAAAATAAATAAATACTATACTAAAACTTTACCATGAACTCATCAAAGAATTATAAAACTGTTTCATCAGAAATATCTTCTGCTACAACATCCAATGGATCAAACAACCATTTGTGCTTCTGTTTGAAAATTATGCAAACAAAGATAACATCATACTAGAGGTGTTCAAAGCATATCATTTAAAGATTCTAAAACCACTTCTTACTCCAGAAAAATTTATATTTATTGCAAATCTTCTCTATGTCGAGTTCAAAATGGAAAAAATAATACAATTGAGAGTTAGTTGACAATTTATGTAATCTTAATTGTAATAGGTTGTTGTAACACAGTGGGAGAACTGACTTTCTATAAATGTTGCGGATAGCAAGAGTCGCCACCGACTTTTATTTTATCCATAAGGAAAGGACATAAAATTATAGGAAAGACCTATTTTAAAAGACTTGGGTTCGGGGGGTAGGTTATACAAAGGGAAGGTGTTAGCACCCTTTATATCCATGGTTATCCATGGGCTCTTAGTTACTTAGCTCACTTAAATTATTTTTGAAGAGTGTAGTGTGTGATTAGAAATTTTTCTAAGTACTTTGTAATGATCCTCGTATGGATGTATACAAAGCCTTGTTTTGAAAAATGTTTAAGAAAGTATTGTGAGGTGTGAAAAGTATTTTTGAAGAGTGAGCAAGCAACTAAGAGATACCTACCCTAGATTAAGTCTTTCATATTCTCGTATGTTCTTTTAATGGTAAGACCATCCCTATTATTAAGGAATAGGTAGTCATTACCTTGGATGTGAAGGAACAAGCGTAGGGTCATCGTATGGTCATAGAAGGCAACTTAAGGGGCGTCTTTAGCAATTCGTAGGGACTATCATCATTTATTCGAAGGGACAAGATCTTTATCGTAAGCAACCTCGAAGGGACTTGATCTTTTAAACTGTAGGGACTTGATGATTTTTATGAAGGGACTTTGCTTAAGACACCCCTATATTCGAGGGACTTGACCATATTTAAGGCAACTGAGGGAGGTAACCTAGGAAGTGCAAGATGGCGATCAAAGATCGACTTACGTGTGTGAGTGTTTATATTCAAGTATTTATCTTATTTAAATTAATTTTCTAGATTATTTTTAATCACATATAAGTTATACACACCCTAAGATTACTAACCATACATTAAAATATTTACGAAATGAAATAAAGACGGAGAATAAACCTACAAATATTACATGGCTTTAGCAGATACATAATAATCAAATAAAAATAATAATAATAAATATAATAATAATAATAAATAAACCACAAAATATTAGCAATAATAGTAATAATAATAATGATAATAATAATAAATAAAGAAATCAAAATTAAAATTTAAAAAGAGAAGTTATTTTTAGGTTAAATAATTATTAGAAATTTTTTTAGAGATTAATTAAGAAAATAAAACCAATTTAATAATAATAAGAAAAATATTAAGTTATTTACATAATAATAAAAATAAAGATTAATTTAGGGTTTAGAAAAAATAAGCTAAATTTTTAGGGTTAGCATTTTAATTAAGAAAATTAGGGTTAAGAATTTAGGTTTAAGGAATTAATTAAGATTTAAATAAATTATTTACAAAATTATATATAATCAAGATTAATATCATAATAAAAATTATTAGAAAGAATGATTAGTATTTATTTACAAAAAATATTATGTACTTAAGTTGAAATTAGGGTTAATTAATTAATTAATTAGACAATTAAATAATATATTAATAATTAAAGAAAATATAATAAAACAAGGTTTAAAAAAAATGGGGGAGGCCTGGATTTGAACCCAGGACCTCCCCATTACCAGTTTGATGAAGAACCACTGGGCTGCGTGCGCTAGCTGGTAGAGAATCAACAACAATGTATAATATATTCAACCTGCACAATATGATGAAAAAGGGAAAAAAATTGGTGGGAGGTGGGATCGAACCCCAGCCCTTTCAGGTTTCAAACAAAGCTCTTACCATTCAGCCACATGGGGCGCGTCTGCCTATGGAACAACAAACAATAATAATATATTATGTTAGTTAAATAAATGAAAAGATGAAAAAACTGGTTCCACCAAGAATCGAACCCACTTCCTCATTGTAACAAAACGCCTCTTTAACCATTAGGCCAACGCGTGCGTTGTGATGATAATTTGGATCAAATTAATAAAATATAAAAACAATTATTTGAATTCTTCAGAGCGCGCCAAATCCAGTCATCTTCAACCTTGGGCCCTGCAAGTTTACCTGCGAAAATTCCTATGAGTTTTCCTACGAATTTTCCTGCGCGTCACAACCTGCGAAACTCAAACTACATGAAATATGTGAAATTTCACCCAATTGGTTAGATCAACATGATCCTTACAGCACACACAATTCAATCATGTTTTCATTATTCATTTATATTAAGTGAATTAGGAAGCCCGAATTTGGAGGGATAAACCCTAACAATGGTCGATCGCATTATAGGTCATGAAACTTCACGAAAACTATCCAGAAAGAATCTATGGATCAAACCAAACACGAATCAACCATTAGAATCAATTAACAATGCTTAAAAATATGAAATCGAAAAAGACATAAAGCTTGAACAAGAACGATTCGGTTAAGGCATATGATAAGGTTTTGGACAATGTGAATAATGCAAATGCGTTCTATGATCCTCAAAGAAAGTGTTTCAACCTTGAGAAAGCTTGGAAATAGCCTCTAGGGTCAAAACCGAATCTCACCTTTTTCTTGAAAATTTTGAAATTGTTACTTTGTTCTTGGCTGCAAAAATTCGTCCCTAATGCAATGGTCTTGTTGTCCTTATATCATAGAGTGAATTAGGTCAAAAATCTTATGGATTTGTGGGCTTTTTGATGTAGCTTGATCATGAAGAAATCAAATATTTGAAAATCACCAAAAATCAAATCTAACAATGCCAAATTGATTATGCACGAATTTGGATGTGATCAATCAACTCTAAATGATGTTTATGACCTTCTAGAATCAAAATCATGTCAAAATATTCGATTTTTATATTTTATTTTGATTTAATTTGTATTTTAATGAATAAAATTCAAATAAATATTAAATAAAAAATAAAAAATCAGATAATTCTTGTATTGGGTCGGTGTTGAGGCTATCATGAAGATTGAGTGGCAATTTGGTAGGCCCATTTGGCAAAAATTGGATTTAAGGCTTCATTTGCTTCACATACCTCCCAAAAATTTCCCAACTTTGCAAAGGCACAAATCCCTCAATTTTAAGGCTATGAAGTTGTTCTTGGACATTTTGGAAAGCTTAGAGATTCCTCTAACCAACCTCTTTGGTCTCATGTCCATATCCTTTACCATTTTCAAATTATGCTCTTTGGAAGATGTTGACTCTTTGTTGACTTTTAAAATGACCTATAATGTTTTAGCTCATACCTTCCAAATGAAGCATTTTTGGGCTTGGCTTGTTAGACTCAAAGTTGTAGAGAATTCAATTTCCTTCAAAATGAGATTTGGATGGAAAAATTTTGATGAAGCATGTGAAAGTTATGGCTGGTCAAAGTTCAGTTGACTTTTCCTATGAAAACCCTAATTTAGAAACTCCTGATTCTTGATGATCCGAAATCTCCTTGATGAATCATGATCAACCCTTGATAAAATGATGAATTTTACTTCATAAACTTGATGTTGGAAAAAAATCATGAAGTTTGACTTTGGTTTGACCACAGTTGACCTCAGTTTGACTTTTTAACTACTTTGATTGATTTTTGCATATCTGATCATCTGACTGAGCAAACCTTTTGGGAAAGCCTTGAAACTTGACATAGGGATTCTTGAAGACATATAGGATGTTATGAAGCTCACTTGAAGCCTTAGAAGTCCATTTAGCCTGATGAAATCCAAAACCATAGTTTAGGGTGCATTGCTTAGGAGGAAACTTTGTTTGAGGGAATTGTCCAACTTTCTGACTAATTGTGAATCTTGTGAACCTTGTGAACCTCTTGAGATGCCTTGTGAACCTTGTGAACCTCTTGGTACACCTTGATACACAATGCCTTGACTAGGGGAGGGCAAATTTTGGGGTGCAACAGTTGTGCACATTCAACATGAAGTTCGATTATAATAAATTAAATCCATGGGTTCGAATGTGTGATGTGAAAAAAGAAAACCATAAGCTTCAAAATTTGAACAATCATATCAGAAAAAATAAAGAAGCAAGATAAGGTGACCTGCTAGTACTTATTTCTATTCCACATTTTCGAGAACGACGAAGCATTAATATCCACAATTGCAAGGTTGTTCTTGTACATGTTTTTAGGAATCCAATGACAATATGCAACCAAACATATAATACACTAAAAATACTAAAACCAACTTCGAGAACAAAGAAGAACTGTCTTGAAGCAATTGAGATGGTATATCATACTACACAAATGTCACTGTATACATCTGTGAGATATTGGAACGAATTCTAGGGTAAGCATGTCGTCAAAGTCCACTCACATGCTGCTGTTTAATTGGGCCTTGTGTTATGGATCCAATTGTTTAAGTTAGCTTGTACCCTAAGTTAGCTTGTAATGGGTAATTGTTAAAAATCTCATTAGGTTAGTGTGTTAGTTTTCTTAAAAATAGCATACTAGTCTCTCATATTATGAATAAGGGAAAATAGGAAGATAAAACCCTATATCAATAGTGAGAGAGGTTATTTGTTATTCTTGTATACTTGTTAACTTGTTGAAAGAGAAAGGAAGAATATAAGTTTATAACCAATCCTTGTTGTTATCTTTGGTTACCCTAAACCCTAACCCTTGTGGATTTCCTAACTGATCAAGGAACCAATTATACTTTGTTTCTAAGGTATGTGATTCACAACAAATTAGTGCGGTGAGCATGGAGAAGATGACTTCAACAAAATATGAGATTGAAAAGTTCACCAGAGTGAACTATTTTGGTTTGTGGAGCTTGAAAATGAAAGCCATACTTGTTCAGCAGGGCTGTTTGGAAGCGTTGAAGGGAGAGATGGCCACGAATGTTGTGTTGAAGGCAGATGAAAAGACAGCCATGATTGAGAAAGCATACAATGTAATATTGTTGAGCCTTGGTGATAAGTTTCTTCGACAAGTATTAAAGGAGACGACAACGTTAGGGTTATGGTTGAAACTTGAAGGTTTATACATGACCAAATTGTTGGTGAATCGACTCTACTTGAAGCAAGCCTTGTATTCATTCAAGATGAGTGAAGACAAGGTGTTGGTTAAGTAGTTGGATATGTTCGACAAGCTGATTCTTGATCTTGAAAATATTGATGTGAAAATCGATGATGAAGATAAAGCACTGTTGTTGTTATGCGTTTTGCCCAGAACACATGCTCATTTCAAAGAAACCCTGTTGTATGGAAGAGAGTCCCTGACCTTTGAAGATGTTCAATATGCCTTTTACTCTAAGGACTTGAACAAACGAAAGGAGCATAAACCTTCGACGATTGGTGAAGGTTTGGCTGTTAAGGCGAAATTCTTGCGAAAGGATGGTAAGTTCGACAAGAAGTAGGGCAAAAGTCAGCAGAAGTCTTATAGTGGTGAAACATCTGGTGTTCGATGCTATCATTGTAATGAAGAAGGGTCACATTTGAAAGGTGTGCCCTGAACGCCTGAAAGATCATGGAGGTAAGGATAATGGCAACGCGGCCATTGTTCAAGATGATTTCGAATCATCTGATGTTCTTGTGGTTTCAAGCGACGACTTAAGAAAAGAGTGGATTATGAATTCAGGTTGTACTTGGCACATGACTCCAAGCAAATATTTGATCGAGGAGCTATGTCATCAAGATTGTGTATCGGTGCTGCTGGCAAACAACAAAGCTTGCAAAATTAAAGGTATTGGATCTGTGAGATTAAAGCTCCATGATGAGTCAATAAGGTTATTGACTGAAGTTAGGTATGTACCTGACTTGAAGAGAAATTTTATTTCTCTTGGTGAATTCGACAAGAAGGGATATGTTTTTAAAGGAGAGAAAAGTATTCTAAGAGTCATCAAGGGGTCGAAGGAATTCTTGAGAGGTGTGAAGAAACAAGGCTTGTATACCTTTGAGGCAGAAGTTGTAAGTGGTTCGACAAATGTTGCATCCATGAAACTATTGTCGAAGACAAAATTATGGCAAAGGAGATTGGGCCATGTAAGCGAGAGAGGCTTGGTCGAACTGGGGAAACAGAACCTGCTAGGTGGTGACAAAGTCAAGAAGTTGGAGTTTTGTGAACCTTGTGTATTCGGTAAATCTTGTAGGGTTAAGTTTAACAAAGGTAAATAAAGAACACATGGATCCCTTGATTACACCCATGCTGATCTTTAGGAGTCTGCAAGGAATCCTTCACATTCAGGTGCATGGTATTTTCTTTCTATAATTGATGATTATTCCAGAAAGTTATGGGTATTCATTCAGAAGACAAAGGATGAAACTTTTGAGAATTTCAAGAGTTGAAAGGTTCTGGTCGAAACTCAAACTGGCAGAAAGGTCAAGAGGTTAAGAACTGATAATGGCCTTGAATTCTACAATGAAGCTTTCGACAGTTACTGTGTCGAGTCTGGGATTTCAAGGCATACGACTATAGCAGGTACTCCTCAGCAAAATTATCTAGCTGAGAGATTCAATCGAACAATCCTCGAAAGGGTTAGATGCATGTTGGTTAGTGATGGATTGAAGAATGTATTTTGGGTTGAGGCTATTTCAACAACAACAAATATGATAAATAGATGTCCTTCGATTGCATTAGATATGAAGACACCTGAAGAAGTTTGGTCAGGACATCCACCAGATCTCGACAAACTAAGAGTATTTGGTTGTGTAGCCTATGCTCACATTAGACAAGACAAAGTCGAACCTAGAGCTCTAAAATGCATGTTCATGGGATACCCTGAAGGAGTCAAAGCTTATAGGCTATGGTGCCTAGAGCCAGGTCACATGAAGTGTATCACCAGTCGAGATGTCGTTTTCAATGAAGCTAAGATGGCTTTCAAGAAAATTGATGATGTTGTCAAAAAGATGGAACATAGAGAAATTCCTGTTGAGGTGGAGCATAGTGATGTTGAATTGCATGACCCAGATGGAGTCGAAGAAGAAGCAGAAGCTGCTATCAAAGATGAGGAGACTGATAATGACTACCTTCTGGCAAGAGATAGGTCGAGAAGAGTCATTAAGCCACCTTAAAGACTTGGGTATGCATATCTTATAGCTTATGCCTTAATCTTTGCAAGTGAGGTTTTGGAAGAACAACCTAGAGACTATAAGGAAGTTATGAGGAGTCGAAATAAAACTGAATGGATGAAGGTCATGGATGATGAGATAAAGTCTCTTCATAATAACAACACATGGAAACTGATAAAGAAACCTGTTGGAGCCAGGTTAGTCAGTTGTAAATGGATTTTCAAATTTAAGGAAGGAATCGAAGGAGTGGCGTCGAAGAGATATAAGGCAAGGTTGGTTGCAAGGGGATCACTCAGAAAGAGGGTGTCGACTTCAATGATGTGTTATCTCCTATTGTGAAGCATAGGTACATTTGAATGTTGTTTTCCATGGTGGCATAGTTCGACCTTGAACTGGAACAAATGGATGCAAAGATTGCGTTCTTGTATGATGATCTTGATGAAACAATCCTGATGAGGCAACCTGAAGGGTATGTTGAAGAGGGGAAAGAAGAGTATGTGTACAAACTGAAGAGATATTTATATGGGCTGAAACAATCTCCTCGACAGTGGAATAGGAGATTGAAAAGTTCATGTCACACATAAGTTTCATCAGAAGTCAGTTCGACCACTGTGTTTACTTTAGATTTTGACCTGGTAATTCATTTGTTATTTTGTTGCTTTATGTGAATGATATTATAATAGAAAGCAACAATGTCAAAGATGTAATGAGGTTGAAGGCTGAACTCAATAAGGAGTTCAATATGAAGGATCTGGGAGTTGCGTCCAGGATTCTTATGATTTATATGTGGAGAGATGGAAAGAATTCGAGATTATGCTTATCTCAAGAGGCATACCTGAAGAAGATTCTCGATAAGTTTGGTATGTCAAATTCAAAGCCTGTTGTGACTCCGACAAACCCTCAATTCAAGCTAAGTATAGATCAGTATCCTAATATTGATGTCGGAAGAACTTATATGGATAGAATTCCATATGCTAATATAGTAGGTTCTTTGATGTGTGTTATGGTTTGTACTAGACCCGATATAGCATATGTAGTAAGTCTTGTAAGCAGGTACATGAAGAATCCTAGAAAGTATCACTGACAAGCATTGAAGTGGATTCTAAGGTACATAAATGGGTCTCTGAATAGAGTCCTAATTTATGGTGGAGCCTTGGGTGAAGATAGTAAAGCAAAAATCGAAGGATATGTCGATGCTGATTATGCAGGTTGTATGAATTCCAGAAAATCTATTTCTGGATATGTTTCCATTATGTTTGGCACATCAATTAGTTGGAAATAAATACTTCAGAAGGTTTTTCCCTTATCAACCACTGAAGCGGAATATATCTCCCTAATTGAAGTTGTAAAGGAAGCATTGTGGCTTGATGGTTTTACAGAAGAGTTGAAACTTCAAGGTCGAGGTATCACTGATAAATGTGATAGTCAAAGTGCAATACATTTGTCAAAGAACTTAGCCTATCATGAGCGAACCAAGAACATTGATATAAGGCTGCATTTGTCAGAGGCGTAATCGAGAATGGAGAAGTCCAAGTGCTGAAAGTTTCGACAGATCATAATGCTGCTGATATAATCACCAAGACATTGCCAAGTTGCAAGTTTTTCCACTGTATGCAGTTGATAAAGCTTCATGAAGAAAGCTAGTTTTTTTTTCTTGTTATTATAGAGTTTATTCCAAGGTGGATATTTATGAGATATTAGAATAAATTCTAGGGTTAGCATGTCGTCGAAGTCCGCTCACATGCTGATGTTTAATTGGGCCTTATGTTATGGATCCAATTGTTTAAGTTAGCTTGAACCCTAAGTTTGCTTGTAATGGATAATTGTTAAAAAGCCCATTAGTTTAGTGTGTTAGTTTTCTTATAAATAACATACTAGTCTCTCATATTTTGAATAAGGGAAAATAGGAAGATAAAACCCTAATTCAATAGTGAGAGAAGTTATTTATTATTCTTGTATACTTGTAATCTTGTTGAGAGAGAAAGGAAGAATAGCAGTTTATAACCAATCCTTGTTGTTATCTTTGGTTACCCTAAACTCTATACCTTGTGGGTTTCCTAACTGATCAAGGCACCAATTATACTTTGTTTCTAAAGTATCTGATTCACAACAACATCAAAAAAATTGTTATTATCAATTTATAATCATATATGTTTGGACGTCATGGGTATATAAGTATCCATACTCGTACTTGTTATCCACATTCCTATTAAAAATAAATAGATCAATTATAAAAATTTTAAAATTTTTAAGAATATTTAAATGTTTTTATGTCATTTATTTTTGAAATAAAAGAACATTTATATTAAATACGTAATGGTTTAACATTAATATACTTTTTAAAATTGATAGATATACATTTTTATATAATAATATAAAATTTAATATATAAATATAAATGAAAACACATAAATATATATTGTGTGAGTATGGGGCGGGATGGATAACAAGATGCTCATACTCACACCCATATCCGCTTATTTTGTGGAAAATTACCCGAGCTCGTGTATGTACTCATTTTTTCAGATTATTACCCTACTCGTATTGGGTAATTTTGCAAGTATCCATTGAGAATGAGTCAAATTTTCATCCCTACTCCGGTCTCTCTCATTGTATTTATATATATCTTGTCTTTAATTTAACATTTGGCATTCATACTTTTGGTTTTTATATACATCATTTTTATTTGTTATTTATTACTTTTTTTTTATTTTTTGTCTAAAGTTCAGATGTGTGGTTCCTAACAAAATATGATACGTGACTTGAAGTTGATTCAACTTCTTGATTTAAAGTTGATTCAATGTCATGATATGATTTTTAGACGATGTGATTTGATCTAGAGAGGGTAAATAGATCACAAATTTTAAAACAAAAAAGTTTGGCTAAAAAATTGTTTTCAAAAAAGTTGTGCAGAGGAAAACTACCTGAATCATGTCCTCTATTCGAACTTACTATCGAGAAGTAATATATGTATCGCAAATCAAACAGAATGATATGAACGTAAATGTTTAATAACAATTAAGCTACAAATCAATTAAATGCAATGTTATTCGTAATCCAATTAACCAAAACACAATTAAAACACACACAAACAATTTATCAAACACTTTGCGTGTAATCGATATCTATTGGATTTTTTTTATGTTAAAATCCAGTCACAATATAAAATACTATGATTATATCAACAACACTTTTGGAATATAATTGAAAAACAATTTCCAATCGAAATGATCAAACAATGATGAACATGATAAATTGCAAAAACAACAATAAAAGCAACAAATAAGTAAGAGAGAGAAAGAAAGAGAGAGAGAGAGAGAGAGAGAGAGAGAGAGAGAGAGAGAGAGAGACCAAGATGTGCTTAGACATTTCCCCAATCAGTTTCGATTGGGTATGTCTTCCCTAAATCCAAAATCAAATTGAGACACTTGCAATTAACCTTTTCTTTGCAAAAATGTTTATACAAGAAATGAAGAATGCTAACCCCAAAAACCCTATTGTTTTGTGTTGATTATTCCATCTCCAAACCCTTGATCAAAGCTTTATCAATTGACAAACAATACGTCTCCAATCCACCAATTGTACCAAGCTCAAAAATTGTTGAAAACCCAAGATTCCCAAACACAATTCATTGTCTCGCGCTAATCCCTTGCAAGGAACCACCTTGTCCCAAGGCCTTCACTCGGTAGAATTTGTGTTGACGTGATGTTGACCAAAACCTTCAAATCAAACCCGGCCTTGAAGGAAAAACCTACCTTGGTTTTCGTATTTGAAACACACAAAGTTCCTAACCCAATATTCTCGGTTACACCAAACCTAATTGGACATTTTCAACCCTAATCTAGATGGTCACCAAATCGAAAAATGATTATGTGTAGTTCAATTTTGTGTATGCATAAAAAAGAGGTTGAAGATGATGAGGAACTTTGTAATCCGATTTCATTAGTTTTTTTTACTCTAAGAAAAACCCTTGAAAATAATTGAGATGCATGTATGAGTATATATATATATATATATATATATATATATATATATATATATATATATATATATATATATATATATATATATATATATATATATATATATATATATGTGTGTGTGTGTGTGTGTGTGTGTGTGTGTGTGTGTGTGTTTGGACAAAGGTAAAGAGGATGCAAGAAAATAGAAAGCAAAAATAAATTTGGAAATTTAACAGTGATTATGACACATAAACATGATTTTTAAAGTGTATGACAAACTTAAGACCTTTCCAATATGTTTAATGACTCATTTTATGCATCATAAGACTAAGGGAGGAAAGTGAGCATCTAAATGTGGGGCGACACCGTCCCATATGCATAAACACAAACCTAACCACCTTGTTTGACATTTTGCAAAATCCCGTTTAACATCATTCAAAACACGGTTAGGATTATAGATAGCACTCACAAACTCCCTTTTTTATGATGGCAAATGTAAATGATGTAGTTGTAGCTTGTTGTGTTTTTCTTTGTTTTCTGTGGTACATAACACCCCCTCAATTCATGCATTGTTCTTGATAGCTTCCCATAAATTTATGCATTCTCCTCTTCACATTTTCCCCCTTTGAGAACATCAAAAAGAAACAAACAACTAGTTTGTTTGAAGCATCTTATAGATGCGCATTACATAAGTATAAAAATACCACACATAGGCAATTTGCAAAGAAAATAGATACACTCACATACTATTCATATGTAAATGACACAAGCATAATAATAATAATAAAATAGTAAAAAAAAACTCTACATTAAAACTTCAATAAATTAGTTAACAATTAAAACAAGAAATAATAATAAAAGAAAAAGATAAACAGAAGAAAAGGTGGAGACAATGTCGGCTGTGAGGTGGGGTTGGCAAAAAAAACTAGCATAGGCTTCCAATGCCCAAAAACAGAAAATCAGAGGAAGGTGGTCTGCAATAAACTGGGGTGGTGATAGAAACAGAATGTCCTTGGGCTCATAAGCTCAATCCACACTGCACTGCAACAAACATCTCAAAAAACGAATTGAAAGAAAAATATAAAAAAAAGAAATAAAAGAAGTCAGCATAGTATCCCTCAAATGCAATACATCGTACAAACTCCTTTCTCAAATCCGCACGGCTCCCTCTTCTTCTTCTCATCAATCACGATATTCAAAGAAGAACGAAGGAAAACGTTCACGGAAGCAAACCCTCCCCTGTTAATGCTTCTCAGCGAAAAACACAAAACCCGCTGCGGATTCCGATTCACCACTCTCGCATGTTTTTCGCTTCAAAGAAAAATTGACGGCAGAGCCCCTATCAATCTCCCGGTCTCTCCTTCAACGTTTGGTTTTCCAGAGGTGTATTTGCAATGGAGTTCGGTTTCAGATTCACGGCAGGATTTCGTGGCTATGGGTTGCGATTTCTTTCTTCACCCTCACGGTGGCGGTGACGCGTGGTTTCTGCGTTGTGATTTGGGGGGTGGTTTGAAAAGGGTCGCGAATGTTTGCGGCAAAAGAGGTTTGAAGGTGGTTTAGGGTTGAGGCGGTGTGTTTCTGTGTGGTTACTGGTGGTACGTCTGTGTTCGCGTTTGGATTTTGGTGGTCGTTTTGTGGCTTGCGATGGTGGATTTGGCGGAGAAGAGGTGTTTGGTTGATGGTGGAGTGGCTGAGACGGTGGTAACGGAAAATGGCAAAATTTGTTTTAATGGAGGATGAAGTTTATATGAAGGAGAGGGTTTTTAATGTTGTGATGTTGTTGGAAGGTTGAAGAGGGTTTACGATTTCTGTGTTTCTTTTTTCGTTTAAAACGGCCGATGATGGAGGGAGGAGGTTGAGGGAAGACTGACGGTTTTGAGAAAGGTGTGGTCTTCGCGGTTCCGATTTGGGGGTTTATGAAGGAGGTTGTGCTTCGGGCGATTCGTAGAGGTGAATGCGAGGTTTGTGTTCGTCGGCAAAGATTGTATTTGTACAGTTTGTGACGGTGGTTCACGGTGTTGTTGTTTTGTGAGGAAGGAAGGTGATGATTAATGGATTGATGGAGAGCCAGGTCATCCGTGGTTTCGGATTCGATTCATTTTCCGAGTGTTGATGGTTCTTGCTCCATTTTCGGTTTCTCAGGTGAAAGATGGTGCAGTGTTCTGTTATGCTTTTTCTCTGTTTCGTGTTGGTTCCTCTTTTGTTTCTGAGTTTTTCGGTTGCTTTTAAAAGGGTCCCTTTTTTGCTGGCCTTTGTTGTTTAAGCGCGGGTTCTTTGTTTTTGTGAAGGGTGCAGAATAAGGGCAACAATGAGCTACTGTCATGGAACAACTAACCTTATTAAGAACATGATAGACATGAAATCTGTGAGGAAATATTATTGCAAAGCGATCAAGTTCTTCCTGCAGAATACAAGAAAATTGACTTTTCGTGACATTCATAGTTTGTCACTAAAAGTCAAATATCTATAGGTAAAACTCTGTAAAACTTTTAGTGACACCCCCATTTTGCCACAACTATAATGGGTGTAGTGTGACACTAAATTGAATGTCACTATAACTTCTAACTACACATAAAATTTTACTTACAGTTACAATGGTTGCACTATATTAAGTACTAAAAATTATACCTACGATTTTGTAGGTGTCACTAAAACTTATATCAATATTATTTTCTTATTTTATAAATATAATTATTATTTCATATACAATAAATTTTAAATTTTAAATTTTAATATTATTAATATTAAAATAAAATTATTCATTACAAATATTTTACAATACATTTTCTACAATGATAAAACTAAATAACTAAAATTAAACATTTATACAAATTTTTATTAATTTAAAACATTATATTTCATTTCATATTATACAACTCCACAATCGACTATCAAAAACTCGTTTGGCCAAATGGCAAGCCCTATAAGGAGGATCAATTACACATTATACAATAAAACATAAAAAAAAAAGTATTGATATGGATTCACCCTACAAGCTTAGCCAAAAAGGAACAAGAAAATGATAATAGCTGACAAGCTATCTTAGGTTATTTCGTTAAAAATGTTCGGGTAATAATCATACTGCCGCGTTCGCCATGCATCAAGACTGCTGCTAATAAGTGAAAGTACTAAAGATACACATTGTTGCAAGGAGATAAAAAGATATTACAATCACAAGCAAAAAGATTACATATAAGAAAGAGAACTGAGATTTAAAATTAATTGAAACCTCTTCGGTTAACTCTTCTTTTTAGTCACATAAGGCCGAATTTGATAATGAATCACTTTAACACTATTGTCTTTTACTAAAGTTATTGGTTCAGATGGAAACATAATCATAACTTCAAATGATCTTTTTCAATATTTCTTACTTCAAAAAATTCTGATACACTAATATTTCATGTCACAACTATATTTCAGAATGTTGACATTAATACTAGTCATAGTTCATTGCAAAAGAACACATGAGTGGAAATATCCTAAAAAAAAAAGAGGAAACCAAGTCTTATTTCATGTATGAGAAATATGTTAGCTACATAAAGCATATGGTATAAAGTTATGAGTAAAAACTTGCATAAGTTATCATCACTGCATAATCCCACTAGATCAAATGGGAAATGAAGAGACAATGATTTCAAAATATTAAATCTGGACACAAAAAGAAAGATAAAATGCAAGACCTTGCAGCAAAGAGATCAACAACCAAAAGATGAATCCAAGCAAAAGCTAAAGTCAACTCACTCGAGAAAGTTATAAACAAGTGCTCCAAATTATATAATATATTGCAAAAATAAATAAATACTATACTAAAACTTTACCATGAACTCATCAAAGAATTATAAAACGTTTCATCAGAAATGTCTTCTGCTACAACATCCAGTGGATCAAACAACCATTTGTGCTTCTGTTTGAAAATTATGAAAACAAAGATAACATCATACTAGAGGTGTTCAAAGCATATCATTTAAAGATTCTAAAACAACTTCTTACTCCAGAAGAATATATATTTATTGCAAATCTTCTCTATGTCGAGTTCAAAATAGAAAAAATAATACAATTGAGAGTTAGTTAACAATTTATGTAATCTTAGTTGTAATAGGTTATTGTAACACGGTGGGAGAACTGACTTTCTATAAATGTTGCGGATAGCAAGAGTCGCCACCGACTTTTATTTTATCCATAAGGAAAGGACATAAAAGAACAGGAAAGACCTATTTTAAAAGACTTGGGTTCGGGGGGTAGGTTATACAAAGGGAAGGTGTTAGCACCCTTTATATCCATGGTTATCCATGGGCTCTTAGTTACTTAGCTCACTTAAATTATTTTTGAAGAGTGTAGTGTGTGATTAGAAATTTTTCTAAGTACTTTGTAATGATCCTCGTATGGATGTATACAAAGCCTTGTTTTGAAAAATGTTTAAGAAAGTATTGTGAGGTGTGAAAAGTATTTTTGAAGAGTGAGCAAGCAACTAAGAGATACCTACCCTAGATTAAGTCTTTCATATTCTCGTATGTTCTTTTAATGGTAAGACCATCCCTATTATTAAGGAATAGGTAGTCATTACCTTGGATGTGAAGGAACAAGCGTAGGGTCATCGTATGGTCATAGAAGGCAACTTAAGGGGCGTCTTTAGCAATTCGTAGGGACTATCATCATTTATTCGAAGGGACAAGATCTTTATCGTAAGCAACCTCGAAGGGACTTGATCTTTTAAACTGTAGGGACTTGATGATTTTTATGAAGGGACTTTGCTTAAGACACCCCTATATTCGAGGGACTTGACCATATTTAAGGCAACTGAGGGAGGTAACCTAGGAAGTGCAAGATGGCGATCAAAGATCGACTTACGTGTGTGAGTGTTTATATTCAAGTATTTATCTTATTTAAATTAATTTTCTAGATTATTTTTAATCACATATAAGTTATACACACCCTAAGATTACTAACCATACATTAAAATATTTACGAAATGAAATAAAGACGGAGAATAAACCTACAAATATTACATGGCTTTAGCAGATACATAATAATCAAATAAAAATAATAATAATAAATATAATAATAATAATAAATAAACCACAAAATTATGCAATAATAGTAATAATAATAATGATAATAATAATAAATAAAGAAATCAAAATTAAAATTTAAAAAGAGAAGTTATTTTTAGGTTAAATAATTATTAGAAATTTTTTTAGAGATTAATTAAGAAAATAAAACCAATTTAATAATAATAAGAAAAATATTAAGTTATTTACATAATAATAAAAATAAAGATTAATTTAGGGTTTAGAAAAAATAAGCTAAATTTTTAGGGTTAGCATTTTAATTAAGAAAATTAGGGTTAAGAATTTAGGTTTAAGGAATTAATTAAGATTTAAATAAATTATTTACAAAATTATATATAATCAAGATTAATATCATAATAAAAATTATTAGAAAGAATGATTAGTATTTATTTACAAAAAATATTATGTACTTAAGTTGAAATTAGGGTTAATTAATTAATTAATTAGACAATTAAATAATATATTAATAATTAAAGAAAATATAATAAAACAAGGTTTAAAAAAAATGGGGGAGGCCTGGATTTGAACCCAGGACCTCCCCATTACCAGTTTGATGAAGAACCACTGGGCTGCGTGCGCTAGCTGGTAGAGAATCAACAACAATGTATAATATATTCAACCTGCACAATATGATGAAAAAGGGAAAAAAATTGGTGGGAGGTGGGATCGAACCCCAACCCTTTCAGGTTTCAAACAAAGCTCTTACCATTCAGCCACATGGGGCGCGTCTGCCTATGGAACAACAAACAATAATAATATATTATGTTAGTTAAATAAATGAAAAGATGAAAAAACTGGTTCCACCAAGAATCGAACCCACTTCCTCATTGTAACAAAACGCCTCTTTAACCATTAGGCCAACGCGTGCGTTGTGATGATAATTTGGATCAAATTAATAAAATATAAAAACAATTATTTGAATTCTTCAGAGCGCGCCAAATCCAGTCATCTTCAACCTTGGGCCCTGCAAGTTTACCTGCGAAAATTCCTATGAGTTTTCCTACGAATTTTCCTGCGCGTCACAACCTGCGAAACTCAAACTACATGAAATATGTGAAATTTCACCCAATTGGTTAGATCAACATGATCCTTACAGCACACACAATTCAATCATGTTTTCATTATTCATTTATATTAAGTGAATTAGGAAGCCCGAATTTGGAGGGATAAACCCTAACAATGGTCGATCGCATTATAGGTCATGAAACTTCACGAAAACTATCCAGAAAGAATCTATGGATCAAACCAAACACGAATCAACCATTAGAATCAATTAACAATGCTTAAAAATATGAAATCGAAAAAGACACAAAGCTTGAACAAGAACGATTCGGTTAAGGCATATGAGAAGGTTTTGGACAATGTGAATAATGCAAATGCGTTCTATGATCCTCAAAGAAAGTGTTTCAACCTTGAGAAAGCTTGGAAATAGCCTCTAGGGTCAAAACCGAATCTCACCTTTTTCTTGAAAATTTTGAAATTGTTACTTTGTTCTTGGCTGCAAAAATTCGTCCCTAATGCAATGGTCTTGTTGTCCTTATATCATAGAGTGAATTAGGTCAAAAATATTATGGATTTGTGGGTTTTTTGATGTAGCTTGATCATGAAGAAATCAAATATTTGAAAATCAACAAAAATCAAATCTAACAATGCCAAATCTATTATGCACTAATTTGGATGTGATCAATCAACTCTAAATGATGTTTATGACCTTCTAGAATCAAAATCATGTCCAAATATTTGATTTTTTTATTTTATTTTGATTTAATTTGTATTTTAATTAATAAAATTCAAATAAAAAATAAAAAATCAGATAATGATTCGATTGGGTCGTGCTTGAGGCTATCATGAAGATTGGGTGGCAATTTGGTAGGCCCATTTGGCAAAAATTGGATTTAAGGCTTCATTTGCTTCACATACCTCCCAAAAATTTCCCAACTTTGCAAAGGCACAAATCCCTCAATTTTAAGGCTATGAAGGTTTTCTTGGACATTTTGGAAAGCTTAGAGAGTCCTCTTACCAACCTCTTTGGTCTCATGTCCATATCCTTTACCATTTTCAAATTATGCTCTTTGGAAGATGTTGACTTTTAAAATGACCTATAATGTTTTAGCTCATACCTTCCAAATAAAGCATTTTTGGGCTTGGCTTGTGAGAAACAAAGTTGTAGAGAATTAAATTTCCTTGAAAATGAGCTTTGGATGGAAAAAATTTTATGAAGCATGTGAAAGTTATGGCTTGTCAAACTTCAATTGACTTTTCCTGTGAAAACCCTAATTTAGAAACTCCTGATTCTTGATGATCTGAAATCTCCTTGATGAATCATGATCAACCCTTGATTAAATGATGAATTTTACTTCATAAACTTGATGTTGGCAAAAAATCATGAAGTTTGACTTTGGTTTGACCACAGTTGACCTCAATTTGACTTTTTAACTGCTTTGACTGATTTTTGCATATCTAATCATCTGACTGAGCAAACCTTTTGGGAAAGCCTTGAAACTTGACATAGGGATTCTTGAAGACATATAGGATGTTATGAAGCTCACTTGAAGCCTTGGAAGTCCATTTATCCTGATGAAATCCAAAACCCTAGTTTAGGGTGCATTGCTTAGGAGGAAACTTTGTTTGAGGGAATTGTCCAACTTTCTGACTAATTGTGAATCTTGTGAACATTGTGAACCTCTTGAGATGCCTTGTGAACCTTGTGAACCTTGTGAACCTTGTGAACCTCTTGGTACACCTTGATACACAATGCCTTGACTAGGGGAGGGCAAATTTTGTGGTGCAACAGCTGCCTCTTGTTCAATTTTCTGAAACCTGAGGAGTTAGATTGGCCTGTACGCCATTCATGACTTGGAAGGTTGAAGGGGATTGAACACAAAAGCCCAAAAATTTGCACTCGCCGATGCGTAAAGTAACACTGTTTATTGGTTGTATATGTTGGAGCAGGCTTAAAGATGCCACTCAGAGGAACTGGAGATGGGCTTATAGATGCCATCCATAATATCAGAAGGTGATAGTATCTTTATGTTGTCACTGGATATCAGCACTAGGTCTTTGTATAGGCCATCTCTGAATCATTCCCGTAACATGGTTTGAGTTGAATGTCAGCACTAGATCTTCGTATAGATCGTCTCTGCATTATCTCTAGGGGAAAATAATATCCTTCATTAGGTGTCAATACTTAGATCTTCGTATCGATCGGCTCTGAACCATCTTTAAGAACACACTTTAATTTAAGCATCAGAATCAAATCTTCGTATCGATCTTTTATGAATTGCTTTTGGTAATATCTTGGGCTAAGTACAAGATCTTCGTGTCGATCATTTATGTACCATCCCACAGATAAACTGTTGCATAGACCATTAGAAATAAATCTTCGTAGCAATTTTCTCTTCTGGAAATATCCTGGATTAGGTAATAGATCTTCGTATAGACCATTTACATACCATCCCAAGGACAAAAAGAATCTCAGGATTAAATCTTCGTGGCGATTGTCCCCTGAACTTCTTCTGAGAAATCTCTTGGATTAAGTGCTAGATCTTCGTATAGATCATTTACACACTATCCCAAAGATAGTTGACCATCAGAAATAAATTTTCGTAACGATTATCTCCTCTGGAAATATCCTGGATTAAGTACTAGATCTTCGTATAGACCATTTACGTACCCTTCCAAGGACAACTTGAGTATTGATCATCAGAAATGAATCTTCGTAGTGATTATCTCTGAATTAAGTATCAGCACTAAATCTTCGTATAGATCGTCTCTGAACTGTTTCTAGGAGTTGGTATCGTTTATCTGCCTGTAACTATCCTGAAAAGGAGAGGTTAGTTTATGCAAGATTATTTGATGTATGCATGTATGGTATGATGCTCTTAAGTAAGAATGTCATATGGATTATGGATGCGTATGCCATGATATAATGTAAATGATGTAAGTATGAATCCTGTAGCCTGAAGTGTCTGGGTATCTCTATATAACAACTGTTGGCCGGGGGAAATAAATCCCGGTTTGTTGCTGAGGAACATGAGGACTTCGTTCCCGTCTTGTTTAATAATATGGTACTCAGAACCTCCCGTCTTTGTTCGTCGTACTTTTTATTGAAGGAATAAGTTCCTGAATATCCTGACTGAGGATAAAAGAGATGGACATAGATCCGGGAGACTTAATTCTTCAAAGGATATGAAACTGCTTGAAGACTTCGTCGAGTGGGAAGTATAAGATATTACTGTATGGATATTCGTAAAGATTATCCTGTGGGGATGAACCGGCGAAGCTTCATTGAATTCCTTCTCTCGTTTGTCCTTAGTAAATACTATTACTGCATTTTATGCATTTCTGGTAAACATCAATCATATTCAAAAGCATACATACATTCAAACACAAACAATGGACGTTTTGCTTAAGTAAACAGGGGAAAAGTAAACTTGGATTAAACAAAAAAAATCCTAGTAAGAGGAATTCGTCATAAAGGTTTTACAAAAACAAAAAAAATCATCTATGTGAAAAATAATCCTATTGAGTTTCAATTCCACTATTGCCATTATCTTCAAGTATCTCATCCTTTGCTGTCGAGATAGAAATGATTAGATTGATCTTTATCTGTTTGAACTTGATTCAGGTAGCATAACTGGTTGAGGTTACATGGATCCAACGAGACATAGTCATATGCTTTAATCCCTAACTTTTGCCTGGATTGCCTTTTCAGGTTTTCAATCCACCGGGATACCCTTTTTTGCCCAAGCCTCCCTTTCGGGTTTTCAACTTGTCGGGTGTACAATTTTCTTTTTATATATATATCCCTAATTTTTGCCCGAACCCTTTTGGTTCGCCGGGATGCCCTTATTTTTTCCTAGGCCAGTCAACCTAGCGGGTCTCTTTTTATGCGTAGTATTTTTTAACTATGTATGCGTTTACGGGAAATCTTCACCATTCATTGTGGGAAATCTTCACCATCCATAGTGGTAAGCACCATGTCACCTCTTGAAAATACCCTTTTGACTACAAATGGTCCTTCATATGTAGGAGTCCACTTGCCCCTAGGATCACCATGTGGTAATATGATACGCTTGATTACCAAGTCTCCAGTCTGATATACCTTTTGCTTAACCTTCTTATTAAAAGCTTTGATCATCCGTTTCTGGTACATCTGACCGTGACAAACAACTGCCAACCTTTTCTCATCAATCAAATTTATCTGGTCAAGTCGAGTTTGAATCCACTCATCTTCATCCAAGCCTGCATCCTTCATGATTCTTAAGGAGGGGATCTAAACTTCAATGGTTAGAACTGCTTCCATACCATAGACTAAGGAGAATGGGGTTGCCCCTGTTGAAGTACGTATTGTAGTACGATAACCATGAAGAGAAAATGGTAACATCTCATGCCAATCCTTATACGTAACAGTCATCTTCTGTAGAATCTTCTTGATGTTCTTATTAGCAGCTTCTACTGCACCATTCATCTTTGGACAATATGGAGAAGAGTTATGATGCTTAATCTTGAACTGCGTACAGAGGTTAGTAATCATAGTGTTGTTCAGATTAGAGCCATTGTCTGTGATAATCCTTTCAGGGATGCCATACCTACATATGAGATTATTCTTAATGAATCGAGCCACAACATTCTTAGTAACAGATGCAAATGAGGCTGCCTCCACCCACTTTGTAAAGTAATCAATGGCAACAAGGATGAAACGATGCCCATTGGAAGCAGTAGGCTTGATCTCACCAATCATATCAATGCCCCACATGGCAAAAGGCCAAGGAGCAGTCAACACATTCAACGGAACTGGAGGTACATGCACCTTATCAGCATAAATCTGACACTTGTGACATGTTTTGGAATGTTAATAGCAGTCAGATTCCATGGTAGACCAATAGTAACATGCTCTCAATATCTTATTTGCCATGGTATGACCACTAGAATGAGTGCCAAAGATCCCATCATGCATGTCTTCCATAATCTTTGTTGCTTCCTTCTTATCCACACAACGAAGCAAAGTCGAATCATGATTGCGCTTGTACAAAATTCCATTACTCAAGAAGAACTTAGCAGAAAACCTCCTCAGAAACTTCTTATCATTGACAGATGCCCCTTCAGGGAACTCCTGAGCTTCAAGATACCTTTTCACTTCATAGAACCAAGGCTTTCCCTCTACTCCTTCAGTATCAATCTCATTACAATATGCAGGCTTCTCAAATCTATCAATAGTGATTCTGGGAGCTTCATCATCCCAACTAATCTCAAACATAGATGCCATGGTGGCTAAAGCGTTTGCCAACTGATTATCTCCTTGCGGAATATGTCCAAAGGTAATATCTTCGAAATATGGGATCAAAGACAACACATGCTCTTTGTAAGGAATGAGATTTGGGTGCTTGGTATCCCAATCTCCTTTAATTTGTCTAACTACCAGGGCTGAATCTCCATATACGTCGAGAAACTGAATCTTCATCTTAATGGCAGCTTTGATACCCATGATACATGCTTCATATTCAGCCATGTTGTTGGTACAATAGAAACAAAGTCTTGAAGTAATTGGAGTATGACAACCTTCAGGAGAAATGATCACAACACCAACACCATTACCAAGCACATTAGAAGCTACATCAAAAACCATAGTCCATCGGGATCCCTGTTCAGGTTCGTCATATTGTCCAGGTTCTTTAGTAACAATCATAATGTCTTCATCCGGGAACTCAAAATTCATAGACTAATAATCATCCACTGCCTGATGAGCCAAATGATCAGCTACTACACTGCCCTTAATTGCCTTCTGAGTGGTGTACTGTATATCATATTCTGTTAAAATCATTTGCCATCTCGCTATTCGTCCGGAGAGAGCAGGTTTCTCAAATATGTACTTGATTAGATCCATATTTGAAATCAACAAGGTAGTATGAGTCAACATATACTATCTTAGTCGGCGAGCAGCCCATGCCAAAGCGCAACAAGTTTTCTCGAGCAGTGAGTATCTTGTTTCACAGTCGATAAACTTTTTGCTAAGGTAGTATATTGCCTGCTCTTTTCGACTAGACTCGTCATGTTGCCCCAACACACACCCCATTGAGTTGTCTAATGTTATTAAGTACATAATCAAGGGTCTGCCATCAACTGGTGGCATCAAAATTGGAGGTTCTTGGAGGTATTTCTTGATCTCATCAAAGGCTACCTGGCACTCGTCATTCCATTCCATTACCTGATCTTTCTTTAACAACTTGAATATTGGCTCACAGGTAGCAGTTAGCTGGAAAATAAATCTTGCAATGTAATTCAGTCGTCCCAAGAAACCTCTGACTTCCTTCTCAGTACGGGGAACATGCATCTCTTGTATGGCTTTTACCTTTGCAGGATCCACTTCAATACCTTTTCCACTGACAATGAAACCTAGGAGTTTACCAGACCTAACTCCAAAAGTACACTTGTTTGGATTCAATCTCAACTTGTATTTCTTCAACTTCTCAAACAACTTGTGCAGGTGATCAAGGTGTTGTTCCTCATTCTGGGACCTGGCTATCATATCATCCACATATACCTCTATCTCATGATGAATCATATCATGAAACAAAGCAACCATAGCACACTGATATGTTGCCCCAGCGTTCTTCAAACCAAATGGCATCACCTTATAACAAAAAGTGCCCCATTGTGTAACAAATGTAGTCTTCTCCATATCTTCAGGCGCCATCTTAATCTGATTGTAACTAGAGAAACCATCCATGAAAGAGAATACCTTATGCTGATCAGTGTTTTCTACCAAAACATCAATATGTGGAAGTGGAAAGTCATCTTTAGGACTAGCTTTATTCAAATCCCTGTAATCCACACACATGCGTACCTTACCATCCTTCTTAGGTACCGGTACCACGTTTGCAACCCATTGAGGATAAGAAGTCACAGCTAAGAACCCTACATCAAATTGTTTCATCACCTCTGCTTTAATCTTTTCTGACATTTCAGGACGCATGCGACGAACCTTTTGCTTTTTTGGACGACAGTCTTCTTTTACCGGCAGACGGTGAACCATAATGTCAGTATCCAACCTTGGCATATCTTCATATGACTAAGCAAAGATCTCCACATAGTCACATAACATCTGGATTAGTCTGTTCTTAACACCATCTTCTAATTCAGACCCTATCTTGACCTCTTTCCTGTTTTCTTTAGTTCCCAGATTCACAACTCCAATTGGCTCTTCATGTGGCTGTATACCTTTCTCTTCTTGTTGTAACAACCTAGCAAGCTCTACAGGTACTTCACAATCTTCCTCATCCCCATCTTCAGCTTGATAGATCGGATTCTCGAAATTATAATTGGCAATAGTGGAACTGTTATCAACAGGATCTAGAGTGGATGAAGATCTGCATTTTAGTGATGTGGGTGTGTGTAAGAACACATAGCTGATAAAACAGAAATAATAATAAAAGAAAGACAAGGAGCACAATATTTACGAAAATGAAACGTCCATTGATTTTTATTGAATGAAGTATGCAAATGAAATGACATCCCGAAACAAGCATACCATTATGCCCCGGGTAAGACACAAGGCTTAAAAGATTTTATTGTTCAAAATTACAAACTTAAAACAAAACATAGTAATAGTATTTACTCCTGACTAAAGGAGATAGGAATAACGTCTTCAGCCTTCCAATTGTTGAACCCATCACCCATGGTAGGAAAGATCCAATCATCCAGGTTGTAGTCTTCATCATAGTCACCCACAACATTGATTTGATCTCTTATGACCCCTTGATTAGTGATATGAACAACACGAGCACGACGAACAGCCCTCTGAGATTCTGCAGTAAAACCCAAACCAAACTTGTCAGTCTTATAAGGGATGTTGGGAAGCTGACCCCAAATAGCACAACCACCTTTTTCAACCACAACCTTAGCATCTTTGAGGGAGGCCATTGCAGGAGGTATTCTAGTAACCACATGAGCTTTTTCAGAAACAGGGACATACTGAGGAACAGGAGCAGAGCAAGGAACAACTTCAAATGTTTGACACAGAGTTTCAACCATTTCACCCTCCATTTCTACATATTTGAAAGTATTCACATGGCTAACCATGTACTCTTCTTCAAAATAGACAGTGACAATTTTTTTTTCACCGGATATTTCAACTTCTGATGCAAGGTGGATGTCACAGCACCTGCCCCATGGATCCAGGGGCGCCCAAGCAAACAAGAATATGCAGGACGAATATCCATCACATAGAAAGTAGAGTTGAAGACTTGAGAGCCTACTTTGATTGGGAGGTCTACTTCTCCATGTACCACTCTTCTTGAACCATCAAAGGCCCTCACCACCATATTACTTGGTCATAACACAACATCTTCAGGACTGAGCTTGTCCAGAACCTCTTTAGGGAGCACATTTAATGAAGAACCATTGTCCACCAGTACATGAGACAAATTTGTGCCCCTACATTCAATGGAGATATGCAGAGCTCTGTTATGATTTCTCTTGGCAGGAGTCAGATCAGCATCAGAAAAACCCAGCCCATTATCACTAGTCAGATGTGCAACACAATTCTCAAATTGATCCACAGAAATTTCATTTGGCACATGAGCAGTCTTTAAGAACTTGATTAAGGCTTTAGCATGGGCCTCAGAACACAGCAGCAAAGATAACATGGAGATTTTGGAGGGAGTATGCCCCAACTGGTCAACAATATCATAATCACTTTTGTGAATGATCTTCAGTACTTCTTCCATCTGTTTAGAAAGATTTTCAGCAATAGATGACTCAGCTTGCACAGGTTCAACCACAAGACCTTTGCCCCAAGCATCAGTACTTGGCTCAAAATTAGAGGTATGAGTTGGAGTAACTGCACTTTGAGAGGAGAAGATTCTTCCACTTCTGGTGACCTTACTAGATCTAGCAATATTGTCCATATCAAGATTAACATCACTAACAGGTACATCAGTCAAAGGCCCTTGTTTGACACCATGGATATAAACATCAGAACCATAATTCCAGGGTATAGTTTTATCAGAAGTATAAGGAATAGGGCCAGGAGTGGTAATGATCATGGGAGCCACTCTAGCTTCAGCAACAGTCTTCACAGGGCCTTCAACAGTAATCTTCACAGGGCCTTCAACAGTAATCCTGACAGGACCTTTAGAGGTGATCCTGACAGGACCTTTGGAGGTAATCTTCACTGGTAATTTATCAACCATAGCTACATCTTCAAGCTTCGTGTTTCAAGTCAGATGTTCACATATACTTTCCACAGAAGGAGTCTTCTCAAACAATATAGTGTAATTGTCCATGAGGCATTGAATACCATCCTTCAACTTCCAGCAACTATCAGGTTTATAGGCACAGTAAAAACAGTCTTCATTGCAACCTGGAAAGAACCCAGCCTGCACCAGCTTCTTCTTGATAATGGATAGAGGAGTAGTCAAATTTGTTACTGAGGAAACACATGAAACCTCATCAACGGCATTAACCGTCTTCTCATGATTGGGAATAGGAGCAGTGATCACATTTGGGGTCCCAGGAGGGTCAAATTCAATTTCCCCAACTTCAATCATGTCTTGAATCTTGTTTTTCAACACCTAGCAGTTGTTGGTGTCATGTCCCGAACTATTAGAATGATATGCACATCTTGCATTAGGATTGTACCGAGGAGAGGATGTATTAGGATTCTGAGGAGGATCCCTTAAAGTAATTAGTTGCCCTTTCAACATGTGTTGCAAGACTTGGGCCAGTGACATGTTGATCTTGGTGAACTGTATTCTAGGCTTCTGTTGATTGTTCTGTTGTTGCTTTGGTGCTGTAGGCGCAGGATTGGAGATGTGAACTGCTCCCACAGATTGGTGACTCCTGTTACTACTATGTTGACCATACACAGCATTAGAGTCCTTATTTCCACTAGGGGGCTTCTTAGCAGTGCTTGATGAAGAGGCACCCACCTGTATCTTACCACTTCTTATCCCACTTTCCATACGTTCTCCAGTCATTATCAGCTCAGTGAAACCAGATGATGAGCTTCCAATGAGGTGACTATAAAAAGGACCATTCAGCATACTCATAAACATATCCATCAGCTCCCTGTCAGTCAAAGGAGGTTGAACTCTGCCAGCCAGGTCTCTCCATTTCTGGGGCATACTCTTTGAAACTCTCCTTAGCACCCATAGACATGCTTTGGAGCTGCATGCGAGTTGGTGCTAAATCAACATTATATTGGTATTGCCTATAGAAGGCCTCAACAAGATCATTTCAATCACGAATATTAACACTTTCAAGTTGATAATACCATTCCAATTGAGCTCCAGATAAACTCTCTTGGAAGAAATGAATCCACAGTTTCTTGTCAGCAGTATGTGGTTGAATCCTCCGGACATAGGACCTCAAGTGCAGTTTAGGACATGAAACACCATCATACACCACAAAAATGGGAACCTTGAAGCCAATAGGTATAACTACTCCAGAAACTAAACTCAAATCTTCAAAATCAAGCCCATAAGATTTTTGTAGTTCCATAGCGTTCATTTTGTCTACTAACATCTTATACTTCTCCTCACTAGCAGGATCATGATAATAGTTCTCCTCATAATCCGAATCTTCCACAGTACCATGGAGACTACCTCCTTCTTTCTCAGAACTTTCAGACTCAAAATCCTCAACCTCTTCTTTTGTCTTGATAGGACCTCTAAATCTTCTACCCAGGTTGATGAGGCCTCCTGATTTTCTAGTCTTCTTCTTCTTCTTAGCCAGAAGTGCCTTCAGCTCATCTTGTCCCTTGGACAAGTTCAGGATCAGTTCTTGAAATTGTGCGTTCTGAGCCTGGAGATCCTTAACAGTTTGTTCGAGAGCCATTTCTGCTGAAATAAACAGCGAGAAGATAAGATATCTGATCATAAGAAAACTGTGATGCAATGATATGGTATGTAGATGCATATGCAATGTTTTCAAGGACCGCAGGATTTAAATTTGTTTAAACAACCAGAAATGAAACTTTTATTAGTAAGCAATAAACTTGTTTGCCTCTTGGGCTTACAATAAAATGAAATAAATACAAATATGGGGTTTTAAGTCTCCCATGGACGTTTCCTCTTTGTATTGAGGTATGTGTTGAGATTCCGCTCCTCGTGAAGTTGTCTTGTCAGCTCCAGGATTCTTTCTTGACTAGCTTTGAAATGAGTCTCAAAAGTGTCCCTTTGTTCCTTCAACTAGACACAGGACCTCTGTAACTCTTCCATGTCAGTGGGCATGTCTGGATGAAGGATGATATAAGGAGTATCTTCTTCAGCTACAGGCTCCATGGTAACTGGCAGGATAACAGGATATGGCATCATAAGAGTCTGAGCACGTGCTCGTACCCATCTGAGATAAGATTCCATAGGAATGGAGTATTTTGGTTCCAGAGTCTTGCTGTCAACCTTGTTCACTTTACCCCAAGCTCGTATGAACCTTTGACGGTAACCTTGCAGATTGTTGTCGTAGTCGAACACAATACCCTGAATAAGCATGTGATGGGGACCATTACTCCGAGCATAACCAAACTGGCGTAGAGCTAAAGAAGGGTTGTAAGTAATGCCCCCTCTTATGCCAAGGAGTGGCACATTAGGGAATTCCCCACAACGGTCAATGATAGTAACATTCTCCATAGATCGAGAGCACCAACGAATGTCTGAATGAGAAAGTGACATAATCCTTTTAGACCACCTGAACCCTTGTTCATTCTTCATCACTGATCGAGGAAGGTGAGAAATAAACCACCTAGACAATAAAGGTATACAGCACATCAGAGTTCCTCTCGCCTTCGTAGTACGAGTATGAAGAGAATGTAAGATATCTCCAAGTAATGTAGGCAATGGATTATGAGTCAGAAATATGTTGATGGCGTGTACGTCTATGAACTGGTCTGGATTAGGGAATAGCATTAAGCCATAGATCAATAGGGCTAGGATCTCCTCAAAAGCATCATAACTCATAGCCTTCAGGAACACTTGAGCTTTCTCCATCAATACCTTAGCAAGAATACCCTTAACTCCGCTTCTCGTTTCTAGGACAATGTCTAATTTCTTCAGATGTAGGGCTGCAACAATGACTTCAGGTTTATGCTCTTTTTCTAAGCCTGTGAAGAGTCTTTGATCAAGGATAGGTATACCCAATAGTTTGGAGAACTCCTCCATTGTAGGAGCCAGCTGATAGTCGGGGAATGTGAAACAATGATGTTTAGGATCAAAGAACTGAAATAAGACACTCATCATGTCTTCATTTAACCCTGAAGTGACTAGATCCAGTAGGTAACCATGCTTCTTGATGAATTGGGAGTTTTCAGAAACTTGAGAGACCAATTCTTTAAGCTTAGGAGGTATTCCTACAAAGTTGATCCGGATAGTATTCCTACGAGCAGAAGCCATGACCTGCAACAAAGAACAAAGATAAATCCTTTGGTCCTTGAAATGGTTAGTGAAAATGCTATGCTTATGATGCATGATGTCATGATGTTATGCTCAATCACAAACATGTGGCACACACAAACAAGTCACACAATAGCCCTAGGTTTTAAGGCTTGCATGACGTTTAAAGGTAAGTACCTTCCCCTGAAGTTAGTTGGTTCATCCTGTCCTACAAAAGTAATCGGGTTCTAAGGGATCTCAATATCACTGATCCTTCCCAAGGGTGGTTCTTCAGTAGGCAACTTACTTGCCAACCAAAACCCTCCAATTTTAGGATCTCAATGAGTGTAGCATCGAGTATCAACCAACTTCAGTCTTCACCAAAGCCGGCTATCTCACTACTTTCTAAAGGCCAAGATGGGATAACTAGGGTTCTAAAAGTCAGTTAGTGTATTGACAACATATGGCAGCCCCATATTATCCTTAACTTACTTAAGGAACATAAGCACCAACCAAGAATTCACACTAACTATGGCCACCAGATCAACCATACCGGCATACATCGTACAGTTTCCTTGGTCTATTGCCATTTACCTAGGGTACACTAGATCCGGGTTAGGATCTTTCACACAAAAAGCCCAACAGAAAAGTAAATCAAGCAAAACAAACAATTTAAGTGATTTAATTCCTAAGGGTACCCCTCTTTTACTTAGTAAGTCCCCAGCAGAGTCGCCAGTTTTGTAACACGGTGGGAGAACTGACTTTCTATAAATGTTGCGGATAGCAACAGTCGCCACCGACTTTTATTTTATCCATAAGGAAAGGACATAAAAGAACAGGAAAGACCTATTTTAAAAGACTTGGGTTCGGGGGGTAGGTTATACAAAGGGAAGGTGTTAGCACCCTTTATATCCATGGTTATCCATGGGCTCTTAGTTACTTAGCTCATTTAAATTGTTTTTGAAGAGTGTAGTGTGTGATTAGAAATTTTTCTAAGTACTTTGTAATGATCCTTGTATGGATGTATACAAAGCCTTGTTTTGAAAAATGTTTAAGAAAGTATTGTGAGGTGTGAAAAGTATTTTTGAAGAGTGAGCAAGCAACTAAGAGATACCTACCCTAGATTAAGTCTTTCATTTTATCGTATGTTCTTTTAATGGTAAGACTATCCCTATTATTAAGGAATAGGTAGTCATTACCTTGGATGTGAAGGGACAAGCGTAGGGTCATCGTATGGTCATAGAAGGCAACTTAAGGGGCGTCTTTAGCAATTCGTAGGGACTATCATCATTTATTCGAAGGGACAAGATCTTTATCGTAAGCAACCTCGAAGGGACTTGATCTTTTAAACTGTAGGGACTTGATGATTTTTATGAAGGGACTTTGCTTAAGACACCCCTATATTCGAGGGACTTGACCATATTTAAGGCAACTGAGGGAGGTAACCTAGGAAGTGCAAGATGGCGATCAAAGATCGACTTACGTGTGTGAGTGTTTATATTCAAGTATTTATCTTATTTAAATTAATTTTCTAGATTATTTTTAATCACATATAAGTTATACACACCCTAAGATTACTAACCATACAATAAAATATTTACGAAATAAAATAAAGACGGAGAATAAACCTACAAATATTACATGGCTTTAGCAGATACATAATAATCAAATAAAAATAATAATAATAAATATAATAAGAATAATAAATAAACCACAAAATATTATCAATAATAGCAATAATAATAATGATAATAATAATAAATAAAGAAATCAAAATTAAAATTTAAAAAGAGAAGTTATTTTTAGGTTAAATAATTATTAGAAATTTTTTTAGAGATTAATTAAGAAAATAAAACTAATTTAACAATAATAAGAAAAATATTAAGTTATTTACATAATAATAAAAATAAAGATTAATTTAGGGTTTAGAAAAAATAAGCTAAAATTGTAGGGTTAATAGAAAAATTAGGGTTAGCATTTTAATTAAGAAAATTAGGGTTAAGAATTTAGGTTTAAGGAATTAATTAAGATTTAAATAAATTATTTACAAAATTATATATAATAAAGATTAATATCATAATAAAAATTATTAGAAAGAATGATTAGTATTTATTTACAAAAAATATTATGTACTTAAGTTGAAATTAGGGCTAATTAAATAATATATTAATAATTAAAGAAAATATAATAAAACAAGGTTTAAAAAAAATGGGGGAGGCCTGGATTTGAACCCAGGACCTCCCCATTACCAGTTTGATGAAGAACCACTGAGCTGCGTGCGCTAGCTGGTAGAGAATCAACAACAATGTATAATATATTCAAACTGCACAATATGATGAAAAAGGAAAAAAATTGGTGGGAGGTGGGATTCGAACCCCAGCCCTTTCAGGTTTCAAACAAAGCTCTTACCATTCAGCCACATGGGGCGCGTCTGCCTATGGAACAACAAACAATAATAATATATTATGTTAGTTAAATAAATGAAAAGATGAAAAAACTGGTTCCACCAAGAATCGAACCCACTTCCTCATTGTAACAAAACGCCTCTTTAACCACTAGGCCAACGTGTGCATTGTGATGATAATCTGGATCAAATTAATAAAATATAAAAACAATTATTTGAATTCTTCAGAGCGCGCCAAATCCAGTCATCTTCAACCTTGGGCCCTGCAAGTTTACCTGCGAAAATTCCTATGAGTTTTCCTACATGAAATATGTGAAATTTCACCCAATTGGTTAGATCAACATGATCCTTACAGCACACACAATTCAATCATGTTTTCATTATTCATTTATATTAAGTGAATTAGGAAGCCCTAATTCGGAGGGATAAACCCTAACAATGGCCGATCGCACTATAGGTCATGAAACTTCACGAAAACTATCCAGAAAGAATCTATGGATCAAACCAAACACGAATCAACCATTAGAATCAATTAACAATGCATAAAAATATGAAATCGAAAAAGAAATAAAGCTTGAACAAGAACGATTCGGTTAAGGCATATGAGAAGGTTTTGGACAATGTGAATAATGCAAATGTGTTCTATGATCCTCAAAGAAAGTGTTTCAACCTTGAGAAAGCTTGGAAATAGCCTCTAGGGTCAAAACCGAATCTCACACTTTTCTTGAAAATTTTGAAATTGTTACTTTGTTCTTGGCTGCAAAAATTCGTCCCTAATGCAATGGTCTTGTTGTCCTAATATCATAGAGTGAATTAGGTAAAAAAATCTTATGGATTTGTGGGCTTTTTGATGTAGCTTGATCATGAAGAAATCAAATATTTGAAAATCACCAAAAATCAAATCTAACAATTCCAAATTGATTATGCACGAATTTGGATGTGATCAATCAACTCTAAATGATGTTTATGACCTTCTAGAATCAAAATCATGTCCAAATATTCGTTTTTTATATTTTATTTTGATTTAATTTGTATTTTAATGAATAAAATTCAAATAAATATTAAATAAAAAATAAAAAATCAGATAATGCTTGGATTGGGTCGTGCTTGAGGCTATCATGAAGATTGGGTGGCAATTTGGTTGGCCCATTTGGCAAAAATTGGATTTAAGGCTTCATTTGCTTCACATACCTCCCAAAAATTTCCCAACTTTGCAAAGGAACAAATCCCTCAATTTTAAGGCTATGAAGGTGTTCTTGGACATTTTGGAAAGCTTAGAGAGTCCTCTAACCAACTTCTTTGGTATCATATCCATATCCTTTACCATTTTCAAATTATGCTCTTTGGAAGATGTTGACTTTTAAAATGACCTATAATGTTTTAGCTCATACCTTCCAAATGAAGCATTTTTGGGCTTGGCTTGTGAGACACAAAGTTGTAGAGAATTCAATTTCCTTAAAAATGAGCTTTGGATGGAAAATATTTGATGAAGCATGTGAAATTTATGGTTGGTCAAAATTCAGTTGACTTTTCCTATGAAAACCCTAATTTAGAAACTCCTGATTCTTGATGATCTGAAATCTCCTTGATGAATCATGATCAACCCTTGATAAAATGATGAATTTTACTTCATAAAATGGATGTTGGAAAAAAATCATGAAGTTTGACTTTGGTTTGACCACAGTTGACCTCCATTTGACTTTTTAACTGCTTTGATTGATTTTTGCATATCTGATCATCTGACTGAGCAAACCTTTTGGGAAAGCCTTGAAACTTGACATAGGGATTCTTGAAGACATATAGGATGTTATGAATCTCACTTGAAGCCTCGGAAGTCCATTTAGCCTGATGAAATCGAAAATCCTAGTTTAGGGTGCATTGCTTAGGAGGAAACTTTGTTTGAGGGAATTGTCCAACTTTCTGACTAATTGTGAATCTTGTGAACCTTGTGAACCTCTTGAGATGCCTTGTGAACCTTGTGAACCTCTTGGTACACCTTGAAACACAATGCCTTGACTAGGGGAGGGAAAATTTTAGGGTGCAACAGTTGTGCACATTCAACATGAAGTTCGATTATAATAAATTAAATCCATGGGTTCGAATGTGTGATGTGAAAAAAGAAAACCATAAGCTTCAAAATTTGAACAATCATATCAGCAAAAAGAAAGAAGCAAGATAAGGTGACCTTCTAGTACTTATTTCTATCCCACATTTTCGAGAACGACGAAGCATTAATATCCACAATTGCAAGGTTGTTCTTGTACATGTTTTTAGGAATCCAATGACAATATGCAACCAAACATATAATACACTAAAATTACTAAAACCAACTTCGAGAACAAAGAAGAACTGTCTTGAAGCAATTGAGATGGTATATCATACTACACAAATGTCACTGTATACATCTGTGAGATATTGGAACGAATTCTAGGGTAAGCATGTCGTCGAAGTCCACTCACATGCTGCTGTTTAATTGGGCCTTGTGTTATGGATCCAATTGTTTAAGTTAGCTTGTAATGGGTAATTGTTAAAAATATCATTAGGTTAATGTGTTAGTTTTCTTATAAATAGCATACTAGTCTCTCATATTTTGAATAAGGGAAGATAAGAAGATAAAACCCTATATCAATAGTGAGAGAGGTTATTTGTTATTCTTGTATACTTGTTATCTTGTTGAAAGAGAAAGGAAGAATATAAGTTTATAACCAATCCTTGATGTTATCTTTGGTTACCTTAAACCCTAACCCTTGTGGATTTCCTAACTAATCAAGGAACCAATTATACTTTGTTTCTAAGGTATGTGATTAACAACAAATTAGTGCGGTGAGCATGGAGAAGATGACTTCAACAAAATATGAGATTGAAAAGTTCACCAGAGTGAACTATTTTGGTTTGTGGCGCTTGAAAATGAAAGCCATACTTGTTCAGTAGGGTTGTTTGGAAGCGTTGAAGGGAGAGATGGCCACGAATGTTGCGTTGAAGGCAGCTGAAAAGACAACCATGATTGAGAAAGCATACAATGTAATATTGTTGAGCCTTGGTGATAAGTTTCTTCGACAGGTATTAAAGGAGACGACAACGTTAGGGTTATGGTTGAAACTTGAAGGTTTATACATGACCAAATCGTTGGTGAATCGACTCTACTTGAAGCAAGCCTTGTATTCATTCAAGATAAGTGAAGACAAGGTGTTGGTTAAGCAGTTGGATATGTTCGACAAGCTGATTCTTGATCTTGAAAATATTGATGTGAAAATCGATGATGAAGATCAAGCACTGTTGTTGTTATGCGTTTTGCCCATAACACATGCTCATTTCAAAGAAACCCTGTTGTATGGAAGAGAGTCCCTGACCTTTGAAGATGTTCAATATGCCTTTTACTCTAAGGACTTGAACGAACGAAAGGACCATAAACCTTCGATGATTGGTGAAGGTTTGGTTGTTAAGGCGAAATTCTTGCGAAAGGATGGTAAGTTCGACAAGAAGAAGGGAAAAAGTCAGCAGAAATCTTATAGTGGTGAAGCATCTGGTGTTCGATGTTATCATTGTAATGAAGAAGGGTCACATTTGAAAGGTGTTCCATGAACTCCTGAAATATCATGGAGGTAAGGATAATGGCAACGCGGCCATTGTTCAAGATGATTTCGAATCATCTGATGTTCTTGTGGTTTCAAGCGACGACTTAAGAAAAGAGTGGATTATGGATTCAGGATGCACTTTGTAACACCTCAAATTTGCACTCTTCATTTTAAGAATCATATTACATCATATTCATCACACTCATATCATTTTCTCAGCATCATATCATGGAAAGATGAAGCATAACATCCCTCATGTCCTAGCATCAAGCATATGGTCATCTGTGGAGTTCCTTGAAGCATTTCAAGCCATGACAAAGGTCCCAATGAGTTTGTACAAGTTATATGGTGAGTTTATACTCCATTTACAAAATCAAGTCCATTGGCAAAAGCTCAGAAGATTGCATGATCATCAGAGATCTCAGGACAAGGCAAAGCTCCTATGCAGTGCACCCAAATTAGGGTTTGAGATTCAAGCACCAAAATCTCACAACTTTGGCCATTTCTTTTGGTCCAAGTCTTATATATGTTAATAGGATCCTATTTGTCAAATTACATGAGAAAATTCCATGTGGAAGTCAGTCAGTGCCTCAGTTGCTTGCAGATGAAGCAAAAAGTCAACAGAGCCCATAAAAAGTCAATTGTGCATTTTCAAGGGGTCTAACCCAATTTTTTTTGTCCAAGAGGGGTCCTTACAATGTTATAAGATGTTTGGAATTCCTAAAGTTCAAGAATCATGGAGATTTGAGGGGTTTTGTAAAAATGGCACAAAGTTGGTTTTTGAAGTTTTCTAAATTTTGCAAGTTTTGCCCTAATTTTCAAGTGGCCTTAACATGATCAAAAATTCTTCAAATGGACCAAAGTCAAACATGAAAGTTGAAGAGTAAGGGCTCCCATTTTCAAAAAGTACAAGTACATTTTCACCGGATTCCTGGATCTCTCTAGAAGGCTTTCGAAAATTCTAGCTATTTTAGGGCAAATTTCACTTTTCCAAAATGCACCAAATGCAAAAGGCTTCCAATCTGAATTTTGTGACTTGGTACAGGCCCAATCTTGTTTCAAAATTAAAATGCATTGCATTAGGACCAATTTTCTCTAAATAAATGGTCATTTTCGTGCACTTTGGAAAAATCACTCCAAAACATGCAATTTTGCAAAAAATCATGAAACAAGTGTGACACTTGAATCTAAGGGCCAGGAATGAATGGATTTGGATCAAGGGTGGAAAATGAAACTTACACATGCTGAGAGGCCCAAGAGAGCATGAGCATAACATGCTTATTCCACCAAGTGCAAATTATGCAACTTCACAATTTTCTCATTTCATTTTCGTGCACTTTCTCTCACACTTTCAGCATTCATTTGTAAAGTCACAACAAAGAGAATTAGGGTTGCATCAAATCTGAAATCTCTCTCATTCTCTCATTCTCAACTTTCTTGCAAATTTGCATTTCCTCACATATCTCTCCATTCTTTCACATTCTCCACAAACTTCTTCCATATTCTTGATCAGTGAATCACATAGATCAAGAATCAACCACTCATTTGAGCTTAAAGCACAGAATTGGAAGCTTGCCATTTCAAAGCCACTTGTGTTGAAACCTCAGATCCAGTCCATTTCAAGGCCTTAGATGCATTTATTTTGCATCTAAGGAGTAAGAGGAGTGATTTGCACGCATTGGTTGGAATTCTAGCTCACTGAATCAAGATCTCCATCTCAGGTATGACTTGAAATATCATGTTCTGGAAATGGAATTAAATTGTTGCTTTGTGTTCCTTGATGTTTGCTGATGATTCTGCACTTTGTAGAATTGATTTTGGTGAATTATATCATGAGTTATCTTAATTTAAAGTTTCATGGTCAATCTTTATTTTGCTCGATCCGTCCAATCCTTTGATTTTTAGCTATTTTTGAGGTCATATTTGGATTCCTTGATGTTGAATTAGTCAATCTGGACTGTTTGGTTGTTTATTATGGTGGTTTATTGCTCTGTCATGGATTCCGGTGACGGAGCCCTAGCTCGGGTCATCGGAAAGTTGTTGGTGATCATCCTAGGGTTTCTAAGGAAGAAGACGCGTCACAGCCCTTGGATCTCCCATCCTAGGCCTCACAGCGCGCCACATGTCCCTCATAATCCTTCTATCTCATTGTTAATTCTGTTTTGTATTTTAATTCAACGTGCGATAAGTCCCACCGTAACTACGGTGCGTCCACCAACCACAGCTCAGCAAAATGCCACCTCAATTAATGAGGTGGTCTTCCACAGCCATATGATGCATCTAGCGCTCCTGCTTTTTTTCTGCATTTCCTTTTATTAATTCATTTAATTTCCACCATAACAGCATGTTCAGCGCCAGACTTGGGCCTTCAGCCAAGTGCTGTTCGCACCCCACCTTACCTAAGCCCAAACATTTCCACGTTAAATCCCTGCTTCCTACACCTCACTTCCTTCCTTTTAATTTCTTTTTCACAATTTTATTTTCTTGTTATTCAGTTCCATTTCCATTTTATTAAAATAGTTTTATTCATCCAAAAAATCCCAAAAAAATCATGAACCTTATTTTGTGTCTCTAATATTTTGTCATATTTTTATTTTATTTTTTTCCATTATCCACGTGTCTGAAATAATTCATCATCTCACCTAGCTTCTTTTATTTCCTTTCTTGACCAGTCTGCCTTGTCTAATTTCCATAGTCTTCAATATTTTGTGTTTGGATCCCATTCTTTTTGCTTTGCATTCTTAAGATCTTGTCTTTTCATGTGATTTTTCCCTGAATTTTTTGAAACTTATTTCTTGAGTCTTGGTCTGGTAACTTGTGATGTAAGTTTGTTATCCTAACTTGTGTTCTTGCCTTCATTAAGCCTAGTTTGCTTCTGAATCTTTTCAAATCCTTTTGACTAGTTGATATAACATGTTTGAGGATCATTTGGTTTTGATTGTGGAATTTTTAGATGTCTGGTTGATTTATTGTGGATTTTATCTTGAACCTTGTCCCATTTTGCTTCATTTGAACCTTTAAGTCCCTCATAAGCCTAGAAAGGTACTTGTTCCCACTTCTTCTTCTCATTTGGGGTTCCTTTGTGGTGTGGGTGCCTTCCTGGTCCTATGATAGGGTTTGAGTCTTCTGAATTTTTGTGTTTGCTTCTTCTTTAAGTCATTTGTTTCCTTAAGTGTTTTTACTTCATCTTATTGTCTCTTTTGCTTCCATTTTGGTATTGTTTGGTCTTGTACCATTCTTCTCTTCATCTTGTTGGCTTCTTAAGCCATTCTTCATCTTGTTTTGGTTCTGGTTGTGAGCTTTGTGTTCATATTTTGCATTTTGCATTGCATATTTCATAAGTGTGCATTTGTCTTCATATGTGTTCATGTTGCATCATTTTGAGTTGCATACTTCTTCTCCTCATTTCTTTGAGTTGCATTTGCATTGTGCATATGTTCATATCATTTCACTTCTGATTGTGTGATGCTAGCATGTTATCTTGCTCATTTTGTTCACTTGTATGCATACTAACCTTGCAGGGGCTATGGTAAGTGTGAGATGTGGGAATTGAGTTCCACATCTCCAAGTCTCATCTCTTCCTCTTATGTTTATGTGAACTAACTCTTTGTTGTTGGGCTTAGGTCTTTCTCATCCCTTCTTCAATCTTCTTCTTCTCTTCTTCATTAGGATAGAAACCTCACCAACCCTTAGGACATCCGTGCATGTTAACACTTAGAATTATTTTAGTCCCCCTTTAGAATTTTTCCTTTGTGATCCTTTGGTTCTTCTCTTCTCATCTCATAACTCTTAAAAAACACTTTAATAAGTTTGAAGTGATGCATTGATCCATAGCCTTATCCCATGAGGTATGCTTGTAGTCTTCTCATCTTGGGATAGTACAAGTTTACCTTGTGATGCACAAGTCTGATCAAGGTATCTTCTTCATAAAAGAAAAGCATAAAAAACACTTCTTCATCTGTAAATAACCAAAACACTTAATAAGTAAACAAGTTAGTGAGTCTAAGCCCTAATCTTTGGGTTCAAGTTTTGGGGATCTTCTCCTTACTTGAGTGTGCTTGTTCTATTATTCCATCTTGGAATGTAGTGACAAGTGCACATTCCATTGAAAAGAGCTCGAGTTCACTTTCTTGTGACACACTCATAAAAGCCTCTTAAAAAACACAAACAAATAATAAGCGTCTTTCCTTCGGGAATTCTTTTCTCACCTCATTCGCTCCGTACGCGAACTTGCTCCTACTTGTCACTTGCCAAGATGGTTACGCACTCGTCGTCCGAGTCTGCAACACCTGAGCAATGGCATAGGCAGTTCAAGCCTTAATTTACAAGCAATTTCCTTTTGGTACCCCTAGTTAGGGGAACTACGGCGTCTTTGATCCTCATTATCCTGATGAGGTACGTAGGCAGCGGGGTAGAGCCCGTTCGAGCACAATCTTTATTTTCCCTACATTTTTCCCTTTGTTTTCTTATTTCAGTTCTTTTCCAGTTCCAGTTTCTTTTCCTTTTCATTTCTTTTGCTGCAGTTTTCATACCCTCACCCTTTGAAATAGTTATCTTTGCAAGTGTGGATCCCGTCGGGTACGGCGGACAATCTGGATGCTAATACCTTCCCAGGTCGTAACCGACTCCCGAACTTAGTCTCTTTGGTTCGCAGGACCTGTGTCCTTCCTCTTATTTCTTCTGGTTTGTGCAACATTACCATTCCCTTTCTTCGGGATAAAAATGCATGGTTGGCGACTCTATTCTTTTTCTGCGCCACTTTCGCGTTTGTACCAGGATGGAAATCCGGGGAGCGACAGCTGGAGACTCTGCTAGGGAATTGCACACCAGAGATCTCTGGTTCCCCTGTGAGTCTCTCCTAGCGCTTGTGTGTTTCTGTTTCATTGGGTGATGTTTGTTTGCTGTGGCTTGTTGTATTTTATTGTTGTTTATTTACAGTTTTATTTACAGTTTTCAGTCTTTATTTACTGCATCATGTATATATACTGGACTGTCTGGACTGGTTTTCTTTGGTGGGATGGGTGTTACTTGTTCTTGAGAGATGAGCGAAGTACCCGGCTCGAGTGCACCATAGGACTTAGAGTGGTTCCACTTTGGCCTCATGAGATCTTGTCATGGGGGTAGTAGTGAGTTCCACACCCAGGTTGCGATTGTCTTGGAAATGTCTTGATTTGGGGATCTTCCTCTCACATTACATAACCTTGACAGTTATGTGCAGCTGGGGACCGATCATTGAGAACCTTGTGGAAACATCCCTCTTTAGTGATGACAGTGGCAGCCCACATTTTGTGGCAAACCCATTCGCATCCGAGGGCCCACCTGGGGATCACATAGGATGACCTTGTGTCCTGGACTCAGCTGAGGCCTCCCTACGTAGTATATAATGCCAAACCGATTCCCTGATTTGGTCATGAGCCATTTCTCGGAGATGGTGACAGTATTATTGCTATTCGGCTTTGAGAGTCCGTGATATCTGACCCGGAGCCTTTTACTAGTGAGATTGGGGGGTGTTTACAGGTGTGCAGGAACCCATGACCTCAACATACACTCATCTATTCAGTGGTCCTTGTTATGATCTGTGGTCCTGTGATTGTGATCTTTGGTTCTATGGTCCTATGGTTCTGGAGTTCTGGTTTTCTTGTTCTGGATTTCTTGATATTGTGGTCCTGAGATCTTCTTCAGAGGGTTGTGATTATCAGAGAGTGTGACTCAGAGGACCTTTTGGTTTGCCAGTTATTCAGAGGGGCCCTTGTCAGTGTCCAGTTCAGATGGTCCCAGTTGATCATATGCCTGCATTGCATTGCATTTGCATCATTATTTGCATTAATCGTTTATGTTTCCCATTTTTCAGGTCATTATTCTTAATCTGTTCCCAGTTCTGGTAATCTTATCTCCATGGCAGAAATTAGAAGAGTTCCAAGGAAGAAGAATGTGCATTATACCTTTCTTCAGCCTGAAGTTAGAAGTGTTCAGAGGTTAGCAGGTCTAATGAACGATCAAGTCTTGGGCAATTTCAAGAAAAGATATGGCCAGATACTGAAGTTTGTGGACAAGCCCACTGCAAACCAGAAAGACAGTTTGCATACCCTGTTGCAATTTTATGATCCTCTGCTGCGTTGCTTTGTTTTTCCAGGTTACATCTTAGCTCCGACATTGGAAGAGATCTCCAGCGTGATGAATATTCCGATCAGAGAGACACTGTCATTCTACGGGTCATAGGTTGTGCTTAAAGATGAAGACATAGCCAAGGTTTGTAGGTTGCCAGCTGCTTCAGTCAGGAAGGCTTTGCAAGAGAGTGAAGGCAAAGGTCTACCCTGGAGTGTGCTTATCCCAGAGGCAGAGAGATATGCTGCAGAGGCTAAGTGGAATGACTTTGGAGCTTTGCTTGCATTGATGGTGTATGGGTCCAGTTTGTTTCCTGGAGAGAAAGAGTTTGTCAGCTTAGAGGTGATCTCAATCTTTGCAAAAGGCAATCCAGTGCCTACTCTATTGTGTGACTTCTACTACAGTGTCCATTACAGAAATGAGAAGGGTAGGGGTGGTCCAGTAGTCTTATGTGCTTCTTTGTTCGCTGAGTGGTTTGCTAGACAGTTGCCTAAGTCGGGTGCCTTCAAGGAGATGAGGGACGAATGGAGATGGTCCAGAAGACTGATGGGGTTGACTGTTGAAGATATTTCCTGGGGATATGACAGGGATCTTCTAGGTAAAGAGTTGATGGTCAGTTGCGGAAGGTTTGTTGGAGTACCTTTGCTGGGAAGGAAAGGTGTCATCAGTTACTATCCAACATTAGCCAGAAAACAGTTTGGCTACCCTTTGAAAGATCCTCCTCAGATGGAAGAGTTTGCTGAATCTTTGTACTTTCCTGCTGAAGGGAACAAAGAGTTAGTTCAACAAGCAGTCCAAGCCTGGGCTCACAGGATAAGGAAGGGTAAGAAAGACTTCGGCCGAGTCGATCCCAAGACATATCCACCATATGCTGTATGGTTGCAAAGACATATAGAAGCAGTTCTCATGCCTTTTTCAGTTGAGGCTCCACTTTATCCCAGAGAGGTGCCTAGTCAGAGCAGTACTATTTCCCTTGAAGAGTACAAGAAGCTAGAAGCTCAGCTGCATGAGGTCAGAGTGGAGAATACTGAGATGGTAAGCCTGTACCACCAAGCCAACAGGGCTAAGAATGAAGCTGAAGACAAGCTGCAGAAGCTCCAAGCCTCTCTAGAAGCCCAAGAGAAGGACTTTGCTGGTAGGGAAGCTGATTTCCATAGGTTGGGTATGATGGAAGCCCAAAGAGAAGCTGAGCGCAAGAAGACTCTAAAGACTCTCAAGGATGCTCGACAATCCATTGCTTGGCTGCAAGGCCAAAGAGAGGAAGAGCAGAAGAAGTTCAGAGAGAAAGAAAAGTTCTTTGAAGTTCAGATGGCCTTCAAGAAGGAGGAGGTGGAACAAGCCTATACCATCCGGAGGGAGAAGACCCAACAGCTAGCACAAAGTCAGTTAGCTCTGGAGGAAGCAAGGAAAGAGATTGAGGAGCTCAAGCTGAGAGCGGGTGTCAAGAAGAGCAGGGCAGAGGTGGCAGATCCTGGGTCCTTAGCTTAGTTTATTTTTCAGACTACCTACAGGCTTGTTGTAGGAGTCTTGCTTTTATTTCTTTTGTCTTTATTTCATGTACTGGCTTGTAACCCTTCGGGGAATATTTCTGGTTGTATTCTGACTTTTAGTCTGCAGTGGTTTGTTCATATTCAGTATTAATGTGCAAGTTATCATTTTGAATGTGCAAGACTCGTTTGTCTGATACTACTAATGTTTGAACACTCATCAAAGAGAAAGTTTGAAAGCTAGTACTGAAAGTGACTGTCTGAGATTAGATGCCAAAACTGGGGCATTGCAAATGCTTTAAATTGGGAACATGGACAATTACATTGCATTGCATATAACCTGTTTGTTTGTTTTGCAGGTAGTGTCTCAGTTACTAACGTGTTTTGTGTTTCAGGCACTATAGCTCCCCGTAAAGCTCGACAACAACTAGTTGCTCACAGGTATCCAACCAAGATTAACAGAGAGCGAGCCATGGACCAGATGCAAGCTGACTTGGCAAATCTGAGACTGAGAATGGATAACTTTATGACATTGATGGCCGGCATGGGTTTTGCACCCCAAAATTTTCCCTCACAAGACAAGCCATTGTATACTAAGAGGTTCACAAGGTTCACAAAGTTCACAATCAGTCAGAAGATTTGACATTCCCCTCAGACAATGCATCCTCCTAAGCAATGCATCCTAAACCAGGGTTTTGACTTTAATCAGGCTAAATGGAATTACAAGACTTCAAGTGAGCTTCATAACATCTTATAAGTGTTTAAGAATCCCCATGACAAGTTTCAAGACTTTTCCCAAAGGTTTGCTCAGTTAGATGATCAGATAGGTCAAAATCAGTCAAAGTAGTTAAAAAGTCAAACTGAGGTCAACTGTGGTCAAACCAAAGTCAAACTTCATGATTTTTTGCCAACATCAAGTATATGAAGTAAAATTCATCATTTGATCAAGGGTTGATCATGATTCATCAAGGAGATTTCAGATCATCAAGAATCAAGAGTTTCTAAATTAGGGTTTTCACAGGAAAAGTCAACTGAACTTTGACCAACCATAACTTTCATATGCTTCATCAAAAATTTTCCATCCAAAGCTCATTTTGAAGGAAATTGAATTCTCTACAACTTCGTGGCTGACAAGCCAAGCCCAAAAATGCTTCATTTGGAAGGTATGAGCTAAGACATTATAGGTCCTTTTAAAAGTCAACAAAAAGTCAACAACTTCCAAAGAGCATAACTTGAGAATGGTAAAAGATATGGACATGAGACCAAAGAGGTTGGTTAGAGGACTCTTTAAGCTTTCCAAAATGTCTAAGAACAACTTCATAGCATTAAAATTGAGGGATTTGTGCCCTTGCAAAGTTGGGAAATTTTTGAGAGGTTTATGAAGCAAATGGGGTCTTAAAACCATAATTCACCAAATGAGCTTGCTTTTTTATGATCCAAACACTTCCATGACATCATGCACGAATTAAAAATTATTTATTCATATTTTTATTCATTTTATTTTATTTATTATGATTTTTTACATTAAAAATCATTTTAAATCAAAATAAAATATAAAAGTGTGAATATTTGATTTGATTTTGGTTCTAGAAGGTCTTAATGATCATTTAGAGATGATTGAAATCATATAAGATCATATCAATCAAAAATGGTAAGAAGATATCAATTTTTTTCTCAATATTTGATTTGATCTTTGTTCTAGAAATTCTTAAAGGCCATTTAGAGATGATTGAAATCATATAAGATCATATCAATTAAAAATGGTAAGAAGATATCAATTTTTTTTCTCAATATTTGATTTCATCTTTGTTCTAGAAATTCTTAAAGGCCATTTAGAGATGATTGAAATCATATAAGATCATATCGATCAAAAATGGTAAGAAGATATCAATTTTTTTTCTCAATATTTGATATGATTTTTGTTCTAGAAAGTCATAAAGGCCATTTAGAGATGATTGAAATCATATAAGATCATATCAACCAAAAATAGTAAGACGATATAAATTTTTTTTTCAATATTTGAAAGCATATCTTTTTCAATCTCAAGTGATCCAAAAGTCCAAAGTAGGATATGATTTTTTGATCTAATTTCACTCACTATATATACATGAAGAGATCACAACACAAAAGGAGGAATTTTGCTGCTTCCAAGAGTAAGAACAATACTTTAAATTTTCATAAAAAATTCATAATTCGGATTCTATTTTGCAGGCTATATCAAAGTGTTTTGAAGGTTGCAATCTCTTCCTTGATCATCCTTGATGCTATCCCAATGCATTACATCATCCAAAACTCATTAAAATGCATAAACCGATTTCATCTTTAGCTTGAAATTTGATTTTTCGATTTCAATGATACAAGCAATATAAATGAAATTTGATTGTATATTATTGTTCATGATGATGTTTGTAATGTTTCTGGATATTTTGATTTAATGTTTGATGCAGAAACAGTAAGTGTCATTGCTAGAGCTTGGGTTCGAATCCCAACCTCAGGTAAGTTTTGTTTTTTCATTCAATTTCTCATTATTTTCTTTATTGTTTTGTTTTATATTTAATATAAATTATATTTCTTATAAGAAAATATATTTAAATAATCATATGTAAATATATATATATATATATATATATATATATATATATATATATATATATATATATATATATTAACTTCATATTTTTCTAAAAGGGATCTCTAATTTATTTTCTAAAAATTTTAATCTTAGTTTTTTTATTAAAATATGTATATATTATTATTATATATTTAATTTTGTAAATAGTTAAATTAATATTGTAATTTAAATTATAAACCCTAATTCTATTTTCTTTAAAATTCCTAACCCTAATCTTTAAATATTAAAATTAATCAAACTTTTCTAATATCTAATTAAAATAATTAATAATATTTTCTTTGTAAATAATTATTATATGGCTTATTATTATGATTCATATCATCTTATTTTCATCTCAAAAATTATTTAAAGTTGTTTATTTAAATCTAAAAATACTTAATTAAATTATATATATATTTTGTATATTATTACTAACCTTTTCTTCTTATAATTATCACTAACCTTTTTTATTGTTTATACTTATCATTTTATTATATAATTATTATTTAAATTGTTTTTATTATAATGTAACTGTAAAAGCCATGTAATAGTTGTAGCTCTTATTGTTTATTTATAAATATATTGTTATGGTTAGTAAAATAGGGAGTGATAACATGTTTGCTTTAAAATTAACTTAAATCACTAATTATAAGATAAATATTTGAATTTGTACACGCACACACGTAAGTCGATCTTTGATCGCCATCTCACTTCTTAAGGGTTACCTCTCATGTTGCCTAAATAAAAGGTCAAGTAAGGTGTATAAAGCAAAGTCCCTTCTCTCATTAACATCATCTTGTCCCTTTAAAGAATTATAAGATCAAGTCCCGTCATGGTTGCCTTCGTAAATGATCTTGTCCCTTTTCGAATAAAAGATGATAAGTCCCTTCGAATTGCTAAGTACACCTTACAATTGCCTAATCACAGATGTCCCTTCACTTGTCCCTTCTTACATCCAAGGTAATGACTACCTATTCCTTAATAATAGGGATAGTCTTACCACTTAAAGGATATTTAAGAACAGAAAAGACTTAACTTAGGGTAGGTTCCTCTTATGTACTTGCTCACCTTTTCAAAACATTTCAAAAACACTTCACATTTTTCAAGCAATTTTCAAAACAAAGGCTTTATATATATCCGTACATGGATCATTATAAAGTACTTAAGAAAATTTCTAATCACACACTACACTTCTCAAAAACATTTTAAAATGAGCTAAGTAACTAAGAGCCCATGGATAACCATGGATGTAAAGGGTGCTAACACCTTCCCTTTACATAACCTACCCCCCGAACCCAAAAATCTTTTAAGGTCTTTCCTGTTATTTTATGCCCTTTCCTTTGGATAAAATAAAAGTCGGTGGCGACTCTTGCTATCCGCAACATTTAACTAAAGTCAGTTCTCCCACTGTGTTATAATGGGGCAGAACCAAGAGCGTCTGCGGGAGATGATTGAGAATCAGACCAGGAACATTGTTGCTGCTGCTGCTGATAATCGTACCGGTGCGGGCGCACTTCAGGTTGAAGCTCCTGTAACTCAGCCAGGGGTGACAATAGTCAATGATGGGTTGAATAATATTCAGATGGATAATCAAGACGAGCAGTTCACTCTACTTGACGAAGCTGAAGGTCAAGGAGATGAGATGAATAAGAGGTTTGAGGAAATGGCTGAGCAAATCAAAGCTATTCAATCCCAGAGCTCCTTGGGATTTGACATAACAGATTTGGGCTTGGTTCTTGGGGTCAGGATCCCATACAAGTTCAAAGTTCCAACCTTTGAGAAGTATAATGGCACTGCATGCCCGAAGACCCATCTCCAATCATTTGTTGGGAGAATTGCTGCTCACACGGATGATGAGAAACTCTGGATGTATTATTTTCAAGATAGCTTGGTTGGAGCTTCTCTGGAATGGTACATGAAGCTTAGCAGAGTCAATATCAAGAGTTGGAAAGATCTAGCTGAAGCATTTGTGAGACAATATCAATATAACTTGGACATGGCTCCGAACCGCATGCAATTGCAGCACATGGCTCAGACGGCTAAAGAAGGTTTCAAAGAATATGCTCAGAGGTGGAGCCAGCTCGCTGCCAGGGTGCAACCACCGTTGCTAGAGAACGAAATGGCTCACATGTTTATGGGTACTCTGCATGGTGTTTTTCTTGAAAGACTGGCGTCCAGTTCTGCCACCAAATTCAACGACATTGTTATTGCTGGTGAGAGGGTTGAGACCTGGCTGAAGATGGGGAAGATACAAGATCCTAGTGCTAGCAGCTCGAATGGTGCGAGGATAGCTTTTAGTGGACCTCCTAGAAGACGAGAGGGTGAGACAAATGTTGTATTTGGCCGAGGCCGGGGCCGTGGTTATAGAAGACCCTATGAGCATGTGGTAGCTGTCACAATTCCTTCAGTTCCCGTGCAACAGATGCAACCTCCTCCACAACATCAGCAACAACAACAACCTCGTACCAACTATCAGCAGAGACCGTATCAGCCAAGGCAAACTCTCCCGGCTAATAGGGTGATTGAGGCCATCCCTATGACTTATGCTGCCTTGCTTCCAAGACTGCTGGATTTGAACCTGATTCAACTAAGAACTTTGGCACCACCACCTCCTGGAGAGCTTCCAGTTGGTTATGATGTCAATGCACGATGCGCTTTCCACTCTGGAGCACCTGGGCACTCGACTGAGAAGTGCAGGGCTTTGCATCACAAGGTTCAAGATCTTGTAGATTCTAAAGCAATCAACTTTGCACCACCGCCGAATGTTAATTTGAACCCTATGCCGAATCATGGAGGGGCAAGAGTTAATGTTGTTGAGTGAGTTGACAAATTGAGCCTGGTGTTGAGTATTGATGAAGTGAAGACTCCTTTGAGGGTGGTGAAAGAGAGACTGCTGAAGGGTCAAGTGTTTCCTGGTTGCTGTCTTGATTGTGAAGACTGTCTGAATTCAGAGAACGACTGTGCGAAGTTGAAGATGGGTTTGCAAGGTTTGATTGATGATGGATCCTTGCAGTTCAACAAAGGTGGTAATGCAGAAGATGATGATGTGTCAACCATTACTATTTTCTATGATGAAGCTGACATGCCTGTCAGAAGAGAGCCGGTTACAATCTATGCTCCTCAGATTAGTCCCGTGACTATCACCGTACCTGGGCCTGTTCCCTACACAGACGATAAAGCCATCCCCTGGCATTATGGCTCAGATGTATATGTAGCTGGACAGAAGATTGAGAGCAAGGCTATTGCTGCTGACCCGACTGTAGAGAATGTTGGAGGAGTTGGGGGTTTCACCAGAAGTGGTCGTTTATTCGCTCCCCCTGTGCTGAGAGGGGATCCTGAGGCTGAAGCTTCATCCAAGGCCAAAGGAAAACAAGCTGTGAATGATGAATCAACTACTCCCGTGGTTGGGCAGGGTACATTTGAAAAAGAGGTCGAGGAATTCATGAGGATTATTAAAAAGAGTGACTATAAGATGGTTGATCAACTGAACCAGACGCCTTCCAAGATATCCATCTTGTCACTGCTGATGTGCTCTCCCGCACACAGAGAAGCCTTACTGAAAGTCCTGCAAATGGCCTATGTTCCTCAGGAAATCAATGTCAACCAGCTTGAAGCTGTTGTAGGAAGTGTCAATGCTAGCCACGACTTAGGATTTACTGACAGAGACCTCACGTCGGAGGGCAGAAACCACAACAAGGCACTACATATCACTATGGAGTGCAAGGGTGTTGTGTTGTCTCACGTTCTTGTAGACACAGGTTCTTCCCTGAATGTGCTTCCGAAGAAGGCACTGATGAAGCTTAATGTTGATGGGATTGTCCTGAGACCAAGTGATCTGGTTGTCAAGGCTTTTGATGGTTCGAGAAGATCGATTTTTGGAGAGGTTGAGTTGCCCGTCAAGATAGGCTCTCAAGTCTTCAAAAGTGTTTTCTACGTTATGGACTTCCAGCCTGCGTATAGCTGCCTGTTGGGACGCCCGTGGATACATGCTGCTAGAGCCGTTACTTCAACCCTGCATCAGAAACTTAAATATGTGGTTGACGGCCAGGTCATCACAGTGTGCGGAGAGGAGGACATATTCGTAAGTCACCTGTCGATGTTCAAGTATGTGGAGATGGATGGAGAAATCCATAAGACTTTATGCCAAGCCTTTGAAGCAGTCAACGTCAGCATCTTGACCCCTGTGGAGAAGAGCAATGAGAAGGAGGGTACATCCATCCATTCCTACAGGGAAGCAAAAGAGGTTGTTCAATCAGGCAGTGCCCAAGGCTGGGGCAAGCTGTTGGAGCTGGAAAAGAAAGATGATAAGTTTGGCTTAGGGTATCAGCCTAGTGGACCTACTCCAAGTGGTAAGGCTATCTCGTTTACAAGCACTGGGTTGCTCGACTGCAATCAGATCTGTACAGCAAGCCAAGATGGGGATAGTGACGGTGACTGGGACAACTGGATCCACCCGTGTGCGCCCGGCGAGGAGCTATCAAACTGGTCTGCTGAAGACATTGTTCAAGTCACCTGGCTCTTAGAGTAATTATTTTGTTTCCTTTTATTAGCATACTGCATTGTCAAATCCAGCATTCTGCCCAAGATGCTTGGATCCATTGTATTGGGCCACCATGTTTTGTATTGCATCTTATTTTGCTATGAAATAAAAGGACATTTTCAGACAAACTGTGTTCCCTGTCTTTGTTTTTAAACTTTTTCATAAAAAATATAAAAATGGCAATGTGTTTTTCCTTTTTGTTTTTGTGTTAGCGTCTCTTTTTCAAAATAAGCAGATTCTGAATAAGCACATCATCTGTGCAGTGTTGATCATCCGGATTCCACGGATAACGTTTCTGCTATGACTATGCATGACTTTGACAATCCAGTCTACCAAGTTGATGAAGGGGTTGAGGAAGACTGTGACCTCCCTGAAGAATTGGTCAGATTGTTGAAACAAGAGGAACGGGTTATTCAGCCTCATCAAGAAGAGATTGAGATCATCAACATTGGCAGTGAAGATGCAAAGAAGGAAATCAAAATTGGGGCCAGTCTGCAGGCCGATGTCAAGAAAGAGCTGATCAGTATGCTAAGAGAGTATGTGGATATCTTTGCTTGGTCATATCAACATATGCCAGGTTTAGATACCGACATCGTTGTACATAAGCTACCTCTGAGAGAGGATTGTCCTCCTGTGAAGCAGAAATTGAGAAGAACTCGTCCTGACATGGCGATGAAGATCAAAGAGGAGGTTCAGAAGCAATGGGATGCCGGTTTCCTTGCTGTGACTAGTTATCCACCTTGGGTAGCTAACATCGTACCTGTACCGAAGAAGGACGGCAAGGTCCGGATGTGCGTTGACTACCGGGATTTGAATAGAGCAAGCCCAAAAGATGATTTTCCGTTGCCACACATTGACGTGTTGGTAGACAATACTGCTCAATTCTCGGTGTTTTCCTTCATAGATGGATTCTCCGGATATAATCAGATTAAGATGGCGCCGGAAGACATGGAGAAGACAATGTTCATTACCCCGTGGGGTACATTCTGCTATAAGGTCATGCCCTTTGGTTTGAAGAACGCCGGGGCAACTTATCAACGGGCGATGGTCACATTGTTCCATGACATGATCCACAAGGAGATTGAGTGTTATGTGGACGATATGATTGCTAAGTCCCGAGACGAAGAAGAGCATCTGGTCAACCTGAAGAAGCTTTTTGATAGACTGATCAAGTACAAGCTGAGGTTGAAACCGAACAAGTGCACTTTCGGAGTGCGTTCCGGAAAACTGCTGGGTTTCATTGTTAGTCAAAGAGGAGTTGAGGTAGATCCTTCTAAAGTAAAAGCTATTCAAGATATGCCTGCACCGAAGACAGAAAAAGAAGTGCGCGGGTTTTTAGGGAGGTTGAACTACATTTCTCGGTTCATATCTCATCTAACTGCCACATGCGAACCAATATTCAAATTGCTAAGAAAAGAGCAAACGGTCAGGTGGAATGATGACTACCAAAGAGCTTTCGACAAAATAAAAGAATATTTGCAGGAGTGTAACACGGTGGGAGAACTGACTTTAAGTTATGTTGCGGATAGCAAGAGTCGCCACCGACTTTTATTTTATCCAAAAGGAAAGGGTATAAAAGAACAGGAAAGACCTTAAGAGATATTTTTGGGTCCGGGGGGTAGGTTATGTAAAGGGAAGGTGTTAGCACCCTTCACATCCATGGTTATCCATGGGCTCTTAGTTACTTAGCTCACTTTTGAATTGTTTTTGAAAGTGTAGTGTGTGAATAGAAAATTTTTTCATAATAGTTGATAATGATCCATGTACGGATGCGTAAAAACTTGTTCTTGAAAATTTGTTTGAAATTGTTAAGTGTTTGAAAAATTTGAATGAAGTGAGCAAGCAACTAGGAGGTACCTACCCTAAAATTTAAGTCTTTTCTGTTCTTTATCCTTTAAGTGGTAAGACTATCCTTATTATTAAGGAATAGGTAGTCATTACCTTGGATGTAAGGGACATATGAGGGACATCTGTTTTTATGAAGGCAACTGTGGGGTGTATTAAGCATATTGGAGGGACTATCATCATTATTCGAAGGGACTTGATTTTTAAAGGCAACCATTAGGGACTTGATGATTTTTCTTTTAAGGGACTTGCTTTATACACCCCACTTGACCTTATTAGTAGGCAACATTGAGGGATAGCCTTAGAAAGTGTAGGATGGCGATTAAAAATCGACTTACGTGTGTGAGTGTTCAATATTATTTATCTTTAATTAAAATGATCTAAATTTATTTTAAATAGAATACATGTTTGCACTCCCTAAATTACTAACCATGGCATAAAAATTAAATAAATTACATATTTTACAAAATTACACCAAGAAGCAATTACAAAATAATTATATGCAATAAAAATAAATAGCAAAAATAAATATATGAGCAAAATATAAATAAATAAGCAAAAATAATAAATAGGGGTTAGTAATAATAATAATAATAATAATAATTAAACAAGGTTAGTAAAATAATAATAAGCAAAAATAAATATTAGTAATAACATGGTTAATAATAACAAATAATTAAAATAAATAAAATTAGCCAAAATATTATAAGAAAAAGATTAACAATTTTTAATATAGACAATTATATTTAGAAATAAAAAGAAATATGAACAAATAATTATTTTAATTTATAAATTATTAAATTATTTTTAAATGTATTATAATTACAAAATTTAATTATTATAAGTTAGATTATTTCTAAACAAAAAGTTCTAAAAAAAAATATTTTACATATTATATAAAGAAAAATAGGCTATAAGCATAGTATATAAAATATATTTGCATATTGTAAAAAAAAAATAGGTCATAATTATATTTACAACAAATTAATTATATTAAAGATTAGATTAAATAAATATATACATGATAATTAAGGATTAGAAAATAACAATTAGGTTTTTAATAAGTATTGAGAAAAATGAACTAGGGTTTCTAAAATTAGGGTTTTGATGGTTTATTAGAAAATATTTTTAGGATTTAATTTATAACATACAAAATTATTTTAACTAATATATATATATATATTTAATTTAATTACACAAATAAAAATTTAAATTGAGAAAACAAGAGTTTAGAATTTTTAGAAAATAATATTAGGAATTAGAACACATAATATATACATATTTTATAATATAGAAAATAATAGAATAATATAATTTTAATTTATTTTATATATAATGGTAATTAAATTAAAGAAAAATAAAGCAAAAGAAAAAAAAATCAAAACCTGATGGGGCTGGGGTTTGAACCCAGTCCCCTATGCTTGCCAACAATAGTCTCTACCACTGGGCCATCAACGCGCGCATGTCATCATAGGGAGGGGAAGTGGTTTTGTGCATTGTCTGGAAAATCAGGAAAATAATAGAAATAAAAAGGCCTGGGATGGTGTTGAACCCAGGACCTTTACTCACACAAGCGCACACATCACCACCCGGCTGGAAGAGCCCATCTGTTAATCAAACAACTACAAACAATAATATATTAAGAATACGGTTTAAATGAAAAATGTCAAAAATTGGATGGAGGCAGGATTCGATCCCCTCCCCTTTTGTCAAACACACGCCTTGCCTTCCGCTGGGACAACGCAGCTGTTGTGATAACAAATTAACAAAATAACATAAAATATTTTAAACATAATTTGAATATTTCCTGGGCGCGCCATCAGCTTCATCTTCTTCCTTATACCTGCACTTTTTCCTGCGAAATCACTCACGACCTTTCCTGCGAATTCCTCAATGCTTCAAACCTACGAAAGTGAAACTTGTACAAAGCAGTAACGATTCAAGAAATTAAAGATATCAATGAGTTCCTTATGACTCATACAATCTTTCTACGTTGTTAAAATTCATATATTTGGCTTGAATCATGAAACCCTAAAATTGAGTTCTAAACCCTAACAATGGCCGCGGGTAGTATAGGTCATGAAGCTTCAATCCAATTGTCCAGAATCGTTCTAGGCATCAAGATAAACACATATCAGTCATCAAAACAATTCATAATGCATATATTAATGGATTCGAAAATTTGAATTTCAAGAGAAAGATGAGTTCAGACTAAGCAATATAGCAAGGCATTGATGCGTATGAGTGATGATAATGCTTCAGTGATGTCCAAAGAACATCTCTATGTTCTTATTTTACCTTCAAATGCCCTGGATTGAAGAATCCGAATGTGAGTTTTGGATGGTTTTTTTGAGCAATGAAACTTACACTTTGAGGCAGCAAATTCGTGAATGAATGATAGGGTTATGTTCAGCACTTATATGTGATTGAATCTAGGTCAAAAACTTGATTGGTTGTGTACAAGATTTGATCCAAAAAGATTCACAATGATAAGCTTTGAATTTTCAATATTTTTGCATCAATGCTTTCTATTTCAAGCCATTCCATATAATTCTTGTATCAACTTGTTCCATGCTGAATTTATGATCTTCTAGAATCAATAATAAAATTAAATCTTCATATTTAATATTTTATTTAAATTTAAAATGATTTTAAGTATAAAAAATCATAATAAATTAATTAAATAATATAAAAATTATGAAAATAACATGTAAATTTCGTGCATGATGTTGTTGTATGGGTTGGGTCATAATTTGGCAAGCCCATTTGGAAAGAATTGTTTTTAGACCTCCATTTTCATTATAAACCATCACAAAATTTCCCAACTTTGCAAGGGCACATCTCCCTCAATTTTAATGCTATGAGGGTGTTCTTGGACATTTTGAAAAGCTAGAAGAGTCCTCTAAACAACCCCATTGGTTTCATGTCCATATCATTTACCAATCTCAAGTTATGCCCTTTTGAAGTTGTTGACTTTTTGTTGACTTTTGAAATGACCTATAATGTCTTAACCCATACCTTCCAAATGAAGCATTTTTGGGCTTGGCTTGTAAGATCAAAGTTGTAGAGAATTAAATTTCCTTCAAAATGAGCTTTGAGTGGAGACTTGGTGATGAAGCATGTGAAAGTTATGGCTGGTCAAAGTTCAATTGACTTTTACTAAGGAAACCCTAATTTAGAAACTCCTGATTCTTGATGATCTGGAATCTCCTTGATGAATCATGATAAACCCTTGATCAAATGATGAATTTTACTTAATATACTTGATGTTGGCAGAAAATCATGAAGTTTGACCTTGGTTTGACCACAGTTGACCTCAGTTTGACTTTTTAACTACTTTGACTGATTTTGACTTATCTGATCATCTGACTGAGCAAACTTCTGAGAAAAGTCTTGAAACTTGTCATGGGGGTTCTTACACACATATAAGATGTTATGAATCTCACTTGAAGTCTTGGAAGTTCATTTAGCCTGATTAAAGTCAAAACCTTAGTTTTGGAGGCACTGCTTAGGAGATGCACTGTCTGAGGGAATTGTCAACTCTTTTGACCAATTGTGAACTTTGTGAACCTTGTGAACCATCATAAAATGTCTTGTGATACTCATGGGAGGTATTGTGAAGCTTGTGAACCTTGTGAACCTTCATGAAGTGACTTGTAGACTTCATGAGCCTTATGGAAGGTCTTGAAAGCATTGTGAATCTTGTGAACCTTGTGAACCTTCATGAAGTGACTTGTAGACCTCATGAACCTCATGAAAGGTATTGAGAGCATTAGGAAACTTGTGAACCTTGTGAACCTTCATAAAGTAGCTTGTAGACTTCATGAACCTCAGGGAAGGTCTTGAAAGTGTTGAGACACTTGTGAACCTTGTGAACCTTCATGAAGTGACTTGTAGACTTCATGAACCTCATGAAAGGTCTTGGAAGCATTGGGAAGCTTGTGAACCTTGTGAACCTTCATGAAGTGACTTGTAGACTTCATGAACCTCATGAAAGGTCTTGAAAGTATTGTGAAGCTTGTGAACCTTGTGAACCTTCTTAGCACACAAAGTCTTGTATTGTGAGGGCAAATTTTGGGGTGCAACAGCTGCCCCTGTTCAATTTTCTGAAACCTGAGGGGTTAGATTGGTATGTTTTCCAGTCGTGACCTGGAAGGTTGAAGGGGATTGAACATAAAAGCCCAAAAATTTGCACTCACCAGTACATAAAGTGGTACAGATGATTAGTTGAATATGTTTGAGTGGGCTTAAAGATGCCACTTGGAGGAAAATTCTTCAGATACATGTCTTGGAGGATGAAGCAGTCCAAAATATGGAGGTACAATGATAGCTGTCAGGAGGATGGAGCAATCCTGAGGTAATGATATGATTTCAGGAGGATGAAGCAATCCTGATGTAATAAAAAGCTGTCAGGAGGATAAAGCAATCCTGAGGTATGGATAATATGTTTTCAGGAGGATGAAGCAATCCTGATGTAATAAAAAGCTGTCAGGAGGATAAAGCAATCCTGAGGTAGTAATAAGCTGTCAGGAGGATAAAGCAGCCCTGAGACAATAATGTGATTTCAGGAGGATAAAGCAATCCTGAGGTATGAGAAGCTGTCAGGAGGATGGAGCAGTCCTGAGGTAATAATAAGCTGTCAGGAGGATAAAGTAATCCTGAAGTAGTAATAATCTTCCAGGAGGATGAAGCAGTCTTGAGAGATTTGATAATATGCTTTCAGGAGGATAAAGCAATCCTGATATAGTGATGATAGCTGTCAGGAGGATAAAGCAGCCCTGAGGTAATAATAAACAGTCAGGAGGATGGAGCAATCCTGAGGTAATAATAAGCTGTCAGGAGGATGGAGCAATCCTGAGGTAATGATATGATTTCAGGAGGATGAAGCAATCCTGATGTAATAAAAAGATGTCAGGAGGATGGAGCAATCCTGAGGTAATGATATGATTTCAGGAGGATGAAGCAATCCTGATGTAATAAAAAGCTGTCAGGAGGATGAAGCAGCCCTGAGGTAGTAATATATTCCCAAGAGGATGAAGCAGTCTTGAGAGATGATAAGTCTTCAGGAGGATAAAGCATTCCTGAATTTTCAGGAGGATAAAGCAGTTCCTGATGGATGATAAGTATTTTCAGGAGGATAAAGCAGTCCTGATGGATGATAAGTCTTCAGGAGGATAAAGCATTCCTGATGTAATAGGAATTTTCAGGAGGATAAAGCAGTCCTAATGGATGATATGCTTTCAGGAGGATAAATCAATCCTGATAATCATAAGTTTGTTTGCTGGATAATTAACCTGAAAACAAGGTAGCATTCTGTATAATAGCATTAGTTTATGCATTATGTATGCATGTATGATATGATGCACTTAGGTAATGTACTATGCATCTATGTATATGTATGTTATGGTATGATGTAAATGATGTATGTATGATATGATACTGCCGGAAGCGTCTGGATGTCTTCATATAACAACTGCTGGCCAGGGAAAATAAATCCCGATTCGTTGTTGAAGAATATATTGTACATAACCTTCCATATGCTGGGGATAGCCAGGTATAGATAACCTCCCGTCTGCTGGGGATAGTAAGGTATAGATAACCTTCATCTTCGTTTGATAGTAGGGCAGATATAACCTCCCGTCTTCGTTCGTCGTACCCTTATAGGAAAGTAAATTCCCGTATATCCGTATGAGGATAAAAGATATGGATATAAATTCCAGGGGAGATGGGACTTTATGAAGATGGATTCGTCCTACTGAGGGTTTGTAACTGTCTTGTAAAGATGAACCGGCGAAGCTTCGTTGAAATCCTTCCCTCGTTCGTCCTTAGTAAATACTATTACTACCTTTTCATGCATTTCTGGTAAACATCAATCATATTAAGCATCTATGCATTTCTAGTAAACATCAATCAGACACAACCAATTGACGTTTCGCCTATGTAAATAGGGTAAAAGTAAATCCGGATTCAGAGGGAAAAGTAAAGCTGAACTTGAAAACAGAATCATCTCAACTTCGAGGGTGTATAACCAATTGGATTTAGAGCTCTTGAGATTATTAACTCTCCTGAATACCTTCCCAGAAATCCTCATAGCTGGATCTGAAGACATGATACTGACACCATCTGATACTACTGGCGTAGACAATTAATTTCCACCGTGGCTTCTGCTGAGAATCCCCATATCAAGGTAACACAATGAGAGAAATGGCGTCTTTATATACTTTCTGGATACTAGATTTGAACAGAAAGCATTGCCCCTTGGTTGAGGATGAATCGTCCCATAATGGAAGTATCTGAATGTAGCTACCTCAAGAGAAACAAGCAGAATGCCCCATAAGCATATGCCCCTGGCATTGTGAATTCTGTAATGTCACCTTTGGTAATTCAACTGTATGAAGAAAACTGCCCCTGGCTATTAAGCATTGTTGAATCTGGACCTGATTGCCCCGAATGAATTGAACAGTAACTTAGTATCCCCCTTGATTGGGAAACAGTGACTATGCCCCTGGCATAATGAACTTTGTGATGTTACCCCCGGTAATTTAAACATAACTGAATCCTGTCCTGATTGCCCCACATGAGATAAGCAGTATCATGGCTTGCCCCCTTGATTGGGAGATAATGACGATGCCCCTTTGTATACACGGGCTTTGATCCAGGAAGCAACTTTGTTCATCGTAAGGACTTTGGTTCATTGAACATTCATCCTGTAATTTTCTCCATTTGTCAAACACTCAGGTATATGCAAACAAATATATTCAAAAATGCAATGCTTATGTCTGTCTTGAAGTTTTTTTTTTTTTTTTGAAAAAGAGTTATTAAAAAAATTTATTAAGAAAACTGTGATATTAACTCAAGTTTTATAATAAGCCCTAAAGGAGTCAGGATACCTTTTTTAGCAGTATGCTTTCGAACTAACCATGCTTCAGTTAGGACTTTTAAAGGGTTATAACGTGGCCTGGTTCACGGTTTAAGAAACAAAGGATAAAGGCTCAAATTTATTTGTACCCAACCCATTCTCCATGATGTTCTTCAGTCCTATACTCAGTTAACTTATGCATTGAGGCTCAAATGAGTTTGGAATTGTAACACTGACATTTGTGATGGTTCAGAAACTCTAAATTTATTTGAACATTCAGTCATCTTTCTTTGTTGAGGATTCATAGTGACCTCTTTTTTTCTTTTGACTTTGTTATCCCTTCTTTTTGCCTGAACTGCTTATTTCAAGGTTACAGTCAGCGGGATGTCTTAATGTTTTACTAAGTCTCCTTCATAGGTTTTGACTTAGCAAGACTGTTCTTTTGCTGGATATTGACTGTCATATTTAATGATTACAGAGAACCATCATTAGTTGTGTACAACATAGATAATTTGGCATATTTGAGTTAACCGAGTAACTACCCTGCCCCGGGTTATGAATAAGGGTTTTAATTTGTGCGTGAATAAAAACTCCTACTTCATAGGCTCAAAAGGGTTGACTAGGGATTAACTTCCTTATATCTCCACTGTTTAGGAATTGAAACAATGCCTGTACATCGTCAACATAGTCTGTTCAAAAGCATACTGCATAATATTATGGTATTGTTTTCGTCATCCTCCCTCTACAAGCTTATAGCTTTATCAGGAGTTAAATATCACAAAATAGAAATAAGAAGCATAATTCAAAATATAGTGGAACGAATGGATTAATTCAAGACAAACATATGCAATGCATTAATGAAAACAAAAGTTTAACATAATAGTAAGTGTTCAAACAAACAAAAGAAATTACAAATGAAAATTCAAATGTTCTCAAAGTCTCTTCCTCTAAACTTGCCACTCCAATTATCTGGAAACTTTGATGCTTGATGGACGATAGGAGAACTCAACCTGTCCTTCTAGAGTAACCTCGAGTATTCCTTCGTCAATTAGGTCTTGAATCTTATTCTTCAACATCCAGCAGTTATTAGTATCATGTCCAGGACTGTTGGAGTGATACTCACACCTTGCCTTGGAATTATAGTGAGGAGAGGCAGTTTTAGGATTTTGAGGAGGACTTTTCAAAGAAACTAGTTTCATCTCCAACAAGCATTGCAGAACTTGTGACATTGGAGTGCTGAACTTGATAAACTGCCTTCTACATTCCTTGTGTTGAGGTGGATTAACCTTATCAGGTCTTTTTTCTTCAACTAAAGAACAATCAGTGGCAACCTGTCTCTTACCTTCTTGTATCCTCATCTTCCTTTCAACCAAGTCAGCTTGTTTTAACGGAGGTTCGCTGACAATCAGATCCCTGACTCTATTACTTTGAAGTTTGTGGACAAAGGTTCTCAGCTCTTCTTGCCCCTTAGCTAAACTTTGAATAAGGACCATCTGGTCATTCATCTGGATCCTCATTTCTGTCATCTCAGCTTGTAGTTGTTTCAGCTAATCATCCTTGTTGTCCTCAGGATTCTTCTTCTTAGCCAGCAGTGTCTTCAATTCATCCTGCCCCTTGGACAGGTTCAAGATCAGCTCTTGGAACTGTGCATTTTGTGCCTGGAGATCCTTAACTGATTGTTTAAGAGCCATTGCTGAAATAAACAGCGAGAAGATGAGAAACCTGTGCACAATTATAAACCTATGATGCAATGAAATGATATGTGAATGCATATGCTATGTTTTCAAGGACCGCATGATTTAAATTTGCTTAAACAAACACGAAAGTAAACTCTTATTAGTAATAAATTTGTTTGCCCCTTGGGCTTACAAAATGAAATGAAATAAGTATAAAAGATGGGGTTTTAAGTCTCCCATGGACGTTTCCTCTTTGTGTTGAGGTATGAGTTGAGGTTCCGTTCTTCATGAAGTTGCTTTGTTAGTTCTAGGACTCTTTCTTGGCTTGCTTTGTAATGAGCCTCGAAAGTATCCCTTTGCTCCTTCAGTTGGATCCATGATCTCTGCAAGTCTTCCATATCAGTAGGCATGTCTGGGTGAAGGATGGTATAAGTTGTGTCTCCTTCAGCAACAGGTTCCATGGTAACTGGTAGGACGGCAGGATATGGCATCATGAGAGTCTGAGCACGAGATCGTACCCATCTGAGATAAGCCTCCATAGGAATAATGTACTTAGGCTCCAGTGTCTTGCTGTCAACCCTGTTTACTTTTCCCCATGCTCGTATAAATCTCTGACGGTAACCCTGATGATCGTTATCGTAATCAAACATAATGCCCTGAATCAACATGTCATGTGGACCATCACTCCGAGCGTAACCAAACTGTCGTAAAGCTAGAGAGGGGTTGTAGGTGATGCCTCCTCTTATGCCTAGAAGTGGCACATTAGGAAACTCCCCACAACGGTCAATGATGGTGACATTCTCCATAGATCTGGAGCACAAATGGATATCTGAGTGAGAAAGTGACATGATCCTCTTGGACCATCTGAACCCTTGTTCATTCTTCATTACTGAGCGAGGAAGGTGAGAAATAAACCACCTAGACAGCAACGGTATGCAACACATCAAAGTTCCTCTTGCCTTCGTAGTACGGGTATGAAGAGAGTGTAAGATGTCTCCAAGCAATGTAGGCACTGGATTATGAGTCAGAAATATGTTGATGGCGTGAACGTCTATGAACTGATCTGGATTGGGGAACAATACTAAGCCATAAATCAATAGGGCTAAGATCTCCTCAAAAGCATCATAGCTCATAGCCTTCAAGAACACTTGAGCCTTATCTATCAACACCTTAGCAAGAATACCCTTAACTCCACTCCTTGTTTCTAGGACAATGTCTGATTTCTTCAGATGTAGAGCTGCAACAATGACTTCAGTTTTAGGCTCTTTTTCCAAACCTGTGAAGGGTTTCTGATCAAGAATAGGTATACCCAGAAGCTTGGAGAACTCTTCCATTGTAGGAACCAGCTGGTAGTCGGGGAATGTGAAACAGTGATGCTTAGGATCAAAGAATTGAAACAGAATACTCATCATGTCTTCATTAAACCCTGAGGTGACTAGATCCAATAGGTGACCATGTCTCGATGAACTGGGAGTTTTCAGAAACTTGAGAAACCAATTCCTTAAGCTTAGAAGGTATTCCTACAAAGTTGATTCTGATAGTATTCCTACGAGCAGAAGCCATGACCTGCAACAAAGAACAAAGAGAAATCCTTTGGTCCTTGAAATGGTTAGTGAAAATGCTATGCTGATGATGCATGATGATGCTATGATGTTATGCTCAATCACAAACATGTGGCACACACAAACAAGTCACACCATAGCCTTAGGTTTAAAGGCTTGCATGAAGTTTAAGGTAAGTACCCTCCCCTGAAGTTAGTTGGTTCATCCTGTCCTATAAAAGTAACCAGGTTCTAAGGGATCTCAATATCACTGATCCTTCACAAGGGTGGTTGTTCAGTAGGCAACTTACTTGCCAACCAAAACCCTCCAAGTTTAGAATCTCAATGAGCGTAGTATCGAGTATCAACCAACTTCAGTCTTCACCAAAGCCGGTTATCTTACTACTTTCTAAGGGCCAAGATGGGATAACTAGGGCTCTAAAAGTTAGTTAGTGCATTGACAACATATGGCAGCCTCATATTATCCTCAACTTTACTTAAGGAACATAAGCACCAACCAAGAAGTCACACTAACTATGGCCACCATATCAACCATATCGGTATACGCCGTACAGTTTCCTTGGTCTATTGCCATTTACCTAAGGTACACTAGATCCGGGTTAGGATCTTTCACACATAAGAGCCCAACAAGTAAAGTAAAGCAAACAAAGCAAGCAATTTAAAGTGATCTAATTCCTAAGGGTACCCCTCTTAAATTTCAAATCTCCAGCAGAGTCGCCAGTTCTGTAACACGGTGGGAGAACTGACTTTAAGTTATGTTGCGGATAGCAAGAGTCGCCACCGACTTTTATTTTATCCAAAAGGAAAGGGTATAAAAGAACAGGAAAGACCTTAAGAGATATTTTTGGGTCCGGGGGGTAGGTTATGTAAAGGGAAGGTGTTAGCACCCTTCACATCCATGGTTATCCATGGGCTCTTAGTTACTTAGCTCACTTTTGAATTGTTTTTGAAAGTGTAGTGTGTGAATAGAAAATTTTTCATAATAGTTGATAATGATCCATGTACGGATGCGTAAAAACTTGTTCTTGAAAATTTGTTTGAAATTGTTAAGTGTTTGAAAAATTTGAATGAAGTGAGCAAGCAACTAGGAGGTACCTACCCTAAAATTTAAGTCTTTTCTGTTCTTTATCCTTTAAGTGGTAAGACTATCCTTATTATTAAGGAATAGGTAGTCATTACCTTGGATGTAAGGGACATATGAGGGACATCTGTTTTTATGAAGGCAACTGTGGGGTGTATTAAGCATATTGGAGGGACTATCATCATTATTCGAAGGGACTTGATTTTTAAAGGCAACCATTAGGGACTTGATGATTTTTCTTTTAAGGGACTTGCTTTATACACCCCACTTGACCTTATTAGTAGGCAACATTGAGGGATAGCCTTAGAAAGTGTAGGATGGCGATTAAAAATCGACTTACGTGTGTGAGTGTTCAATATTATTTATCTTTAATTAAAATGATCTAAATTTATTTTAAATAGAATACATGTTTGCACTCCTTAAATTACTAACCATGGCATAAAAATTAAATAAACTACATATTTTACAAAATTACACCAAGAAGCAATTACAAAATAATTATATGCAATAAAAATAAATAGCAAAAATAAATATATGAGCAAAATATAAATAAATAAGCAAAAATAATAAATAGGGGTTAGTAATAATAATAATAATAATTAAACAAGGTTAGTAAAATAATAATAAGCAAAAATAAATATTAGTAATAACATGGTTAATAATAACAAATAATTAAAATAAATAAAATTAGCCAAAATATTATAAGAAAAAGATTAACAATTTTTAATATAGACAATTATATTTAGAAATAAAAAGAAATATGAACAAATAATTATTTTAATTTACAAATTATTAAATTATTTTTAAATGTATTATAATTACAAAATTTAATTATTATAAGTTAGATTATTTCTAAACAAAAAGTTCTAAAAAAAAATATTTTACATATTATATAAAGAAAAATAGGCTATAAGCATAGTATATAAAATATATTTGCATATTGTAAAAAAAAAATAGGTCATAATTATATTTACAACAAATTAATTATATTAAAGATTAGATTAAATAAATATATACATGATAATTAAGGATTAGAAAATAACAATTAGGTTTTTAATAAGTATTGAGAGAAATGAACTAGGGTTTCTAAAATTAGGGTTTTGATGGTTTATTAGAAAATATTTTTAGGATTTAATTTATAACATACAAAATTATTTTAACTAATATATATATATATATATATATATATATATATATATATATATAATTTAATTACACAAATAAAAATTTAAATTGAGAAAACAAGAGTTTAGAATTTTTAGAAAATAATATTAGGAATTAGAACACATAATATATACATATTTTATAATATAGAAAATAATAGAATAATATAATTTTAATTTATTTTATATATAATGGTAATTAAATTAAAGAAAAATAAAGCAAAAGAAAAAAAAAAATCAAAACCTGATGGGGCTGGGGTTTGAACCCAGTCCCCTATGCTTGCCAACAATAGTCTCTACCACTGGGCCATCAACGTGCGCGTGTCATCATAGGGAGGGGAAGTGGTTTTGTGCATTGTCTGGAAAATCAGGAAAATAATAGAAATAAAAAGGCCTGGGATGGTGTTGAACCCAGGACCTTTACTCACACAAGCGCACACATCACCACCCGGCTGGAAGAGCCCATCTGTTAATCAAACAACTACAAACAATAATATATTAAGAATACGGTTTAAATGAAAAATGTCAAAAATTGGATGGAGGCAGGATTCGATCCCCTCCCCTTTTGTCAAACACACGCCTTGCCTTCCGCTGGGACAACGCAGCTGTTGTGATAACAAATTAACAAAATAACATAAAATATTTTAAACATAATTTGAATATTTCCTGGGCGCGCCATCAGCTTCATCTTCTTCCTTATACCTGCACTTTTTCCTGCAAAATCACTCACGACCTTTCCTGCGAATTCCTCAATGCTTCAAACCTACGAAAGTGAAACTTGTACAAAGCAGTAACGATTCAAGAAATTAAAGATATCAATGAGTTCCTTATGACTCATACAATCTTTCTACGTTGTGTACAAGATTTGATCCAAAAAGATTCACAATGATAAGCTTTGAATTTTCAATATTTTTGCATCAATGCTTTCTATTTCAAGCCATTCCATATAATTCTTGTATCAACTTGTTCCATGCTGAATTTATGATCTTCTAGAATCAATAATAAAATTAAATCTTCATATTTAATATTTTATTTAAATTTAAAATGATTTTAAGTATAAAAAATCATAATAAATTAATTAAATAATATAAAAATTATGAAAATAACATGTAAATTTCGTGCATGATGTTGTTGTATGGGTTGGGTCATAATTTGGCAAGCCCATTTGGAAAGAATTGTTTTTAGACCTCCATTTTCATTATAAACCATCACAAAATTTCCCAACTTTGCAAGGGCACATCTCCCTCAATTTTAATGCTATGAGGGTGTTCTTGGACATTTTGAAAAGCTAGAAGAGTCCTCTAAACAACCCCATTGGTTTCATGTCCATATCATTTACCAATCTCAAGTTATGCCCTTTTGAAGTTGTTGACTTTTTGTTGACTTTTGAAATGACCTATAATGTCTTAACCCATACCTTCCAAATGAAGCATTTTTGGGATTGGCTTGTAAAATCAAAGTTGTAGAGAATTCAAGTTCCTTCAAAATGAGCTTTGAGTGGAGACTTGGTGATGAAGAATGTGAAAGTTATGGCTGGTCAAAGTTCAGTTGACTTTTACTGAGGAAACCCTAATTTAGAAACTCCTGATTCTTGATGATCTGGAATCTCCTTGATGAATCATGATAAACCCTTGATCAAATGATGAATTTTACTTCATATACTTGATGTTGGCAGAAAATCATGAAGTTTGACCTTGGTTTGACCACAGTTGACCTCAGTTTGACTTTTTAACTGCTTTGACTGATTTTGACTTATCTGATCATCTGACTGAGCAAACTTCTGAGAAAAGTCTTGAAACTTGTCATGGGGGTTCTTACACACATATAAGATGTTATGAAGCTCACTTGAAGTCTTGGAAGTTCATTTAGCCTGATTAAAGTCAAAACCCTAGTTTTGGAGGCACTGCTTAGGAGATGCACTGTCTGAGGGAATTGTCAACTCTTTTGACCAATTGTGAACTTTGTGAACCATCATAAAATGTCTTGTGATACTCATGGGAGGTATTGTGAAGCTTGTGAACCTTGTGAACCTTCATGAAGTGACTTGTAGACTTCATGAGCCTTATGGAAGGTCTTGAAAGCATTGTGAATCTTGTGAACCTTGTGAACCTTCATGAAGTGACTTGTAGACCTCATGAACCTCATGAAAGGTATTGAGAGCATTAGGAAACTTGTGAACCTTGTGAACCTTCATAAAGTAGCTTGTAGACTTCATGAACCTCAAGGAAGGTCTTGAAAGTGTTGAGACACTTGTGAACCTTGTGAACCTTCATGAAGTGACTTGTAGACTTCATGAACCTCATGAAAGGTCTTGGAAGCATTGGGAAGCTTGTGAACCTTGTGAACCTTCATGAAGTGACTTGTAGACTTCATGAACCTCATGAAAGGTCTTGAAAGTATTGTGAAGCTTGTGAACCTTGTGAACCTTCTTAGAACACAAAGTCTTGTATTGTGAGGGCAAATTTTGGGGTGCAACAAGGAGCCTCCAGTTCTAATGCCTCCCGTGGAAGGAAGACCATTAATCATGTACTTGACCATGCTAGAAGGGTCAATGGGGTGTGTTCTAGGCCAACATGACGAGTCTGGTTGAAAAGAGTACGTTATTTATTACCTTAGCAAAAAGTTTACCGACTATGAATCCCGATATTCACTGCTCGAGAAAACTTGCTGCGCTTTGGTATGGGCTACTCGCCGACTGAGGCAGTACATGTTGACTCATACCACACTGCTCATTTCCAAAATGGATCCTGTCAAGTACATCTTTGAGAAACCAGCGTTGACCGGAAGGGTTGCTAGGTGGCAGATGATTTTAACTGAATACGACATCCAGTATACTTCTCAGAAAGCCATCAAGGGAAGTGTATTGTCGGACTACCTTGCACAGCAACCTCTTGAGGATGATTATCAGCCAATGAAGTTTGATTTCCCTGATGAAGACATCATGTACCTCAAAGCAAACGATTATGAGGAGCCACTTCCGGAGGAGGGGCCTGACCCTGAATCCAAATGGAAGCTGATGTTTGATGGGGCAGTCAATATCAATGGTCGTGGAGTTGGTGTCGTACTCATTACTCCTGAAGGTGTTCACTTACCCTTCGCTGTCAGAATTACATTTGGCTACACCAACAATGAAGCCGAATACGAGGCATGCATAATGGGAATAGAGGAGGCAATTAATCTTCGGATTAAGAACCTCGATATATTCGGAGATTCAGCCCTCGTCATTAACCAAGTTACCAGCAAGTGGTATACGCATCAAGAGCATCTAATTCCATACAGGGATTATGCTAGAAAACTGTTGATGTTCTTCACGACAGTTAAACTTCAATACATACCACGTGATGAAAATCAGTTTGCCGATGCATTGGCCACTCTCTCTTCGTCAATCAAAGTCTTGTGTTGGAATTACATGCCCAGAATTGATATATCCAGGCTTGACACTCCAGCTCATGCCTTCTCTGTAGACGCCGTGTCTGACGAGAAACCTTGGTATTTTGATATCAAGTTATTCCTGGAAAAGCAAGAATACCCAACTGGGGCATCTTCCAATGACAAGAAGACCTTGAGGCGACATGCTGCTAGCTTCTTCTTGAACACAGACGGGGTTTGTACAAGAGAAACTTCGACATGGTCTTGCTCAGATGCGTGGATAGACACGAAGCAAGCCTGTTGATGCAGGAAGTCCACGAAGGATCTTTTGGTACCCATGCAAGAGGGCATGTTATGGCTAAGAAATTGTTGAGATCAGGGTATTACTGGATGGCAATGGATGCAGACTGTTGTTCATTCGCTAGTAAGTGCCACAAGTGCCAGAATTATGCAGACAAAGTGCATGTTCCTCCAAGCCCGCTCAACGTCATGTCATCTCCTTGGCCCTTTTCTATGTGGGGCATTGACATGATCGGGAAGATAGAGCCTACTGCTTCAAATGGTCATCGCTTCATCTTGGTCGCGATTGATTACTTCACCAAATGGGTGGAAGCAGCATCTTATGCCAACGTCACTCGTCAAGTGGTGGCACGATTTCTGAAAAGGGATATCATATGCAGATACGGAGTGCCCGAAAGGATCATTACTGATAATGGTTCTAATCTCAACAACAAGATGATGGCAGAGTTGTGTCGAGACTTCAAGATACAACATCACAATTCTTCTCCTTACCGACCAAAGATGAATGGTGCGGTAGAAGCAGCTAACAAGAATATCAAGAAGATTGTGTAGAAAATGGTTGTCACCTACAAGGATTGGCATGAGATGTTACCGTTTGTGTTGCATGGGTACCGTACATCGGTCAGGACGTCAACATGGGTAACTCCCTTCTCTCTGGTGTATGGTATGGAAGCGGTCCTGCCTGTTGAAGTAGAGATCCCTTCATTGCGTGTGATGATGGATGTAAAACTGGATGAGGCTGAATGGGTGCGTGCTCGTTACAATCAGCTATGTCTTATTGAGGAAAATAGATTAGCGGCTATCTTTCATGGTCAGCTTTATCAGAGGAGAATGAAGCGTGCATTCGACCAACGAGTACGTACTCGGGTGTATCAAGTGGGAGAGCTTGTGTTGAAAAGGATCATTCCTCCAGGTTCAGATCACAGGGGCAAGTGGACCCCAAACTACGAAAGACCATTCATAGTGAAGAAAGTATTTTCAGGAGAAGCACTGATGCTCACCACTATGGATGGAGATGACTTCCAGTCCCCTGTTAACTCGGATGCAGTTAAAAAATACTTCGCATAAAAAGACCCGCTGGACACAAAAACAGAATTATAGTCCTGGAAAAAAAGGGGCATCTCGGCGAGCTAAAACCAGAATAAAAAGCTCGGGCAAAAGTTAGGGAAATAATAAAAAAATGTACACCCGCTGAGTTGAAAAGCCACATTGGACAACTCAGGCAAAAAAGGGTATCCCGGTGGATTGAAAACCCGAAAGGGCGATCCACGCAAAACAAGGGAATAAGCGAACAACTGCGATCCGAGTTATCTAAACCACGTCATCGTTTCGTACAACTTGACAATATCAGAAGGATAGGAAACAGTCCCCTCATCCTCTCAGAAAGCCAAAGCAGAATGGAGAGTCTTGAAGACATGCTGGTCATAGCAGAAATGGAACTCCTTGGAATGCCGTGTACATTGCCATTAGGATAGTTTCTTTTCTCAATTTTATGGTAGCTACCTCTTTCCAGGTGGTTACTTCCTGATGTAAATCTTTGCCTATTCAGAGGCCATTCAATAAAAAGAATATTCGGTCAAAAAGCTGTGTGTGTTTATTTTTGTTTGCAAAATGTCCTGAATTTTCAACAAAAATAGCATTGCATCAAAACATGGTGATAATTTTGAAAAAACTGACATGCAGGGAAATTGTAAGCCCTCTTTGAGTGTCGGTTGACGATGGATGAACAGATCATACCATGCAAATCCCCGGGGCACACTTGTGTTTTCTTTGGTTGCAGGTTGCAGGATGGCGTCACATTCTCCCAAGCAATTTACTCTTCCCCAGTAGGGTTCTCCCCAAGCAGAGATTCCTTCCACCAGCAGGTATCTGAAAGCCTGACATCTCCAGCGGAGAATTTCTCCAGCTAAGCCTTGGCAGCAGCCCAAGCATTTTCTTCTTCCCCAGTGAAGTAGTAGTCCATTCTCCCCCAGTGGAGTGTGCCCAGCAGGTATCTGAAAGCCTGACATCACTTGGAATTATCAGAATTCTATCCTCAGCAAGAGTTTTCCTCAACAGATTACTCTCCCCAACTAGATTTTTGTTCAAGCAGCCTCCCCAACTGAGTTTGAAGATGATTCTGTCCCCACAGAGTTCATATTGGATTTTCACCTCCGTTAGTGAAATATTCCCCAGCGAAGTTGCCATACTTTTGGGTAATTTGATGATACAGTCAGGTATTCATCACCTCAGTCAGAGTGAGGTATCCAGGCCTCTTGACTTGTTTCCCCTGCAGAGTTGTAACTCTTGTGGCCAATCAGAAATTTGTCTATCGCTCGTCTGCGTTTCCCAACACTCGTCTGTGTTATCCCTAAGCAGAGTTTTCCCCAGCAGTGATATATTGCTGCTTTATTGCCGCTCGTCTGCATCTCTCAACACTCTTCTGTGTTATCCCTTTGGTATTGCTCGTTTGCGTCCCCAACAGTGGTTTGTGATTACCTTGATGTTGTTCGTCTGCAACTTTCCAACACTCATCTGTGTTTGGTGTGTACTCTCTGTTGTGATTGCTCGTCTGCAATGTCCGACACTCGTCTGTGTTGTGATATCTCCTTTGCGGTTGCTCGTCTGCAACTTTTCAACACTCGTCTGTGTTTGGTATTGGATCCTTTGCTGCTCTTGTCTGTGCCTTGATATGTAATTTCAGCTGTTGCTCGTCTGCAACTTTCCAACACTCGTCTGTGTTTGGTATGCCTGATATTTGTGGATACTCGTCTGTATCATCCTCAACACTCGTCTGTGTTGTTTACCTGTTTGAAGCTCGTATGCTTTGCTTGGATACTCGTCTATACCATCCTCAACACTCGTCTGTGTTAGCTATATCCGTGTATGTAAGGATTTGCTATTTATCCTGGTATTCTCTTGTATGACTACTTCAAATGCTTTTCTGTGTTTGAATTTCTGGTATTTGTCTGTACCAGTGGCTGATACTCGTCTGTATCATTGCCTGGAGCGCTCGTCTGTGTTTCTCAGATCATCGTCTGATACTCGTCTGTAACATTGACTTATGGCACTCATCTGTGTTATCTTGATGATCATCCAATACTCGTCTGTATTGAAGAGGTTTCAAATCCTTGACAGTGGGAATTAATGTCAAAATGGTTACCAGTCCTGGCGTAACAGATAAATCCGAAGGAGGCTCGTCTGTCTCAGGCACCAATTAGTGTTGCTGCACCTGGCGTCACAGGTTTGCTCATAGAAGACTCGTCTGTCTTATACCATATATCCGCAGATAATATATGAAGAAGGTTCGTCTACCTTGATTGCATGTCTATCCCACAGACTTAAGTGCATTACCGGTCCTGGCGTAACAGGTAAATCCGAAGGAGACTCGTCTGTCTCATGTTATGTGTAGTGTTTGAGGACTCGTATGTCCAGCTCCTGGCGTCACAGGATTGTTTGAAGACTCGTCTGTCTCAGATTATGATCTCGAAGTGTTTGAAGGCTCGTATGTCCAGCTCCTGGCATCACAGGATTGTTTGAAGACTCGTCTGTCTCAGTTTATGTTTGAAGTGTTTGAGGACTCGTATGTCCAGCTCCTAGCGTCACATGATTGTTTGAAGACTCGTCTGTCAACTTGTTCTTATCTCCAGATATCAGTTTCAACTTGGAAGAAGCTCGTCTGCTTTTCCTCCTTCTTATCCCCAGAGCGTCGTCTGGTTGGGTTTATTTCCCGGTGTTGCATTCTTCGTCAGAGTGCGAATTTCTGGTCTTCTTGGTATTCAACCACAATTTATCTTGAATGGTCGATAGCCCGTACTATCGTCCTTTTCAGATTAACTGATGATTGAATAGGGGCAGCTGTAACACCTCAAATTTTCCCTCTTCATTTTAAGCATCATATTACATCATATTCATCACACTCATATCATTTTCTCAGCATCATATCATGGAAAGATGAAGCATAACATCCCTCATGTCCTAGCATCAAGCATATGGTCATCTGTGGAGTTCCTTGAAGCATTTCAAGCCATGACAAGGGTCCCAATTAGTTTGTACAAGTTATATGGTGATTTTATACTCCATTTACAAGATCAAGTCCATTGGCAAAATCTCAGAATATTGCATGATCATCAGAGATCTCAGGACAAGGCAAAGCTCCTATGTAGTGCACCCAAATTAGGGTTTGAGATTCAAGCACCAAGATCTCACAACTTTGGCCATTTCTTTTGGGCCAAGTCTTATATATGTTAAGAGGATCCTATGTGTCAAATTTCATGAGAAAATTCCATGTGGAAGTCAGTCAGTGCCTCAGTTGCTTGCAGATGAAACAAAAAGTCAACAGAGCCCATAAAAAGTCAACAGTGCATTTTCAAGGGGTCTAACCCAATTTTTTTGGCCAAGAGGGGTCCTTACAATGTTATAAGAGGTTTGGAATGCCTAAAGTTCAAGAATCATGGATATTTGAGGGGTTTTGCAAAAATGGCACAAAGTTGGTTTTTGAAGTTTTCCAAATTTTGCAAGTTTTGCCCTAATTTTCAAGTGGCCTTAACATGATCAAAAATTCTTCAAATGGACCAAAGTCAAACATGAAAGTTGAAGAGTAAGGGCTCCCATTTTCAAAAAGTATAAGTACATTTTCACCGGATTCCTGGATCTCTCTAGAAGGCTTTCGAAAATTCTAGCTATTTTAGGGCAAATTTCACTTTTCCAAAATGCACCAAATGCAAAAGGCTTCCAATATGAATTTTGTGACTTGGTACAGGCCCAATCTTGTTTCAAACTTAAAATGCATTGCATTAGGACCAATTTTCTCCAAAGAAATGGTCATTTTCGTGCACTTTGGAAAAATCACTCCAAAACATGCAATTTTGCAAAAAATCATGAAACAAGTGTGACACTTGAATCTAAGGGCCAGGAATGAATGGATTTGGATCAAGGGTGGAAAATGAAACTTACACATGCTGAGAGGCCCAAGAGAGCATGAGCATAGCATTCTTATTCCACCAAGTGCAAATTATGCAACTTCACACTTTTCTCATTTCATTTTCATGCACTTTCTCTCACACTTTCAGCATTCATTTGTAAAGTTACAACAAAGAGAATTAGGGTTGCATCAGATCTGAAATCTCTCTCATTCTCAACTTTCTTGCAAATTTGCATTTCCTCACATATCTCTCCATTCTTTCACATTATCACAAACTTCTTCCATATTCTTGATCAGTGAATCACATAGATCAAGAATCAACCACTCATTTGAGCTTAAAGCACAGAATTGGAAGCTTGCCATTTCAAAGCCACTTGTGTTGAAACCTCAGATCCAGTCCATTTCAAGGCCTTAGATGCATTTATTTTGCATCTAAGGAGTAAGAGGAGTGATTTGCACGCATTGGTTGGAATTCTAGCTCACTGAATCAAGATCTCCATCTCAGGTATGGCTTGAAATCTCATGTTCTGGAAATGGAATTAAATTGTTGCTTTGTGTTCCTTGATGTTTGCTGATGATTCTGCACTTTGTAGAATTGATTTTGGTGCATTATATCATGAGTTATCTTGATTTAAAGTTTCATGGTCAATCTTTATTTTGCTCGATCCGTCCAATCCTTTGATTTTTAGCTATTTTTGAGGTCATATTTGGATTCCTTGATGTTGAATTAGTCAATCTGGACTGTTTTGTTGTTTATTATGGTGGTTTATTGCTCTGTCATGGATTCCGGTGACGGAGCCCTAGCTCCGGTCACCGGAAAGTTGTTGGTGATCATCCTAGGGTTTCTAAGGAAGAAGACGCGTCACAGCCCTTGGATCTCCCATCCTAGGCCTCACAGCACGCCACATGTCCCTCATAATCCTTCTATCTCATTGTTAATTCTGTTTTGTATTTTAATTCAACGTGCGATAAGTCCCACCGTAACTACGGTGCGTCCACCAACCACAGCTCAGCAAAATGCCACCTCAATTAATGAGGTGGTCTTCCACAGCCATATGATGCATCTAGCGCTCCTGCTTTTTTTCTGCATTTCCTTTTATTAATTCATTTAATTTCCACCATAACAGCATGTTCAGCGCCAGACTTGGGCCTTCAGCCAAGTGCTGTTCGCACCCCACCTTACCTAAGCCCAAACATTTCCACGTTAAATCCCTGCTTCCTACACCTCACTTCCTTCCTTTTAATTTCTTTTTCACAATTTTATTTTCTTGTTATTCAGTTCCATTTCCATTTTATTAAAATAGTTTTATTCATCCAAAAAATCCCAAAAAAATCATGAACCTTATATTGTGTCTATAATATTTTGTCATATTTTTATTTTATTTTTTTCCATTATCCACGTGTCTGAAATAATTCATCATCTCACCTAGCTTCTTTTATTTCCTTTTTTGACCAGCCTGCCTTGTCTAATTTCCATAGTCTTCAATATTTTGAGTTTGGATCCCTTTATTTTTGCTTTGCATTCTTAAGATCTTGTAATTTTCATGTGATTTTTCCCTGGATTTTTAGAAACTTATTTCTTGAGTCTTGGTCTGGTAACTTGTGATGTAAGTTTGCTATCCTAACTTGTGTTCTTGCCTTCATTAAGCCTAGTTTGCTTCTGAATCTTTTCAAATTCTTTTGACTAGTTGATATAACATGTTTGAGGATCATTTGGTTTCGATTGTGGAATTTTTAGATGGCTGGTTGATTTATTGTGGATTTTATCTTGAACCTTGTCCCATTTTGCTTCCTTTGAACCTTTAAGTCCCTCATAAGCCTAGAAAGGTACTTGTTCCCACTTCTTCTTCTCATTTGGGGTTCCTTTATGGTGTGGGTGCCTTCCTGGTCCTAGGATAGGGTTTGAGTCTTCTGAATTTTTGTGTTTGCTTCTTCTTTAAGTCATTTGTTTCCTTAAGTGTTTTTACTTCATCTTATTGTCTCTTTTGCTTCCATTTTGGTATTGTTTGGTCTTGTACCATTCTTCTCTTCATCTTGTTGGCTTCTTAAGCCATTCTTCATCTTGTTTTGGTTATGGTTGTGAGCTTTGTGTTCATATTTTGCATTTTGCATTGCATATTTCATAAGTGTGCATTTGTCTTCATATGTGTTCATGTTGCATCATTTTGAGTTGCATACTTCTTCTCCTCATTTCTTTGAGTTGCATTTGCATTGTGCATATGTTCATATCATTTCACTTCTGATTGTGTGATGCTAGCATGTTATCTTGCTCATTTTGTTCACTTATATGCATACTAACCTTGCAGGGGCTATGGTAAGTGTGAGATGTGGGAATTGAGTTCCACATCTCCAAGTCTCATCTCTTCCTCTTATGTTTATGTGAACTAACTCTTTGTTGTTGGGCTTAGGCCTTTCTCATCCCTTCTTCTATCTTCTTCTTCTCTTCTTCATTAGGATAGAAACCTCACCAACCCTTAGGACATCCGTGCATGTTAACACTTAGGATTATTTTAGTCCCCCTTTAGAATTTTTCCTTTGTGATCCTTTGGTTCTTCTTATCTTCTCATCTCATAACTCTTAAAAAACACTTTAATAAGTTTGAAGTGATGCATTGATCCATAGCCTTATCCCATGAGGTATGCTTGTAGTCTTCCCATCTTGGGATAGTACAAGTTTACCTTGTGATGCACAAGTCTGATCAAGGTATCTTCTTCATAAAAGAAAAGCATAAAAAACACTTCTTCATCTGTAAATAACCAAAACACTTAATAAGTAAAAAAGTTAGTGATTCTAAGCCCTAATCTTTGGGTTCAAGTTTTGGGGATCTTCTCCTTACTTGAGTGTGCTTGTTCTATTATTCCATCTTGGAATGTAGTGACAAGTGCACATTCCATTGAAAAGAGATCGAGTTCACTTTCTTGTGACACACTCATAAAAGCCTCTTAAAAAACACAAACAAACAATAAGCGTCTTTCTTTCGGGAATTCTTTTCTCACCTCATTCGCTCTACAGCGAACTTGCTCCTACTTGTCACTTGCCAAGACGGTTACGCACTCGTCGTCCGAGTCTGCAACACCTGAGCAATGGCATAGGCAGTTCAAGCCTTAATTTACAAGAAATTTCCTTTTGGTACCCCTAGTTAGGGGAACTACGGCGTCTTTGATCCTCATTATCCTGATGAGGTACGTAGGCAGCGGGGTAGGGCCTGTTCGAGCACAATCTTTATTTTCCCTACATTTTGTCCTTTGTTTTCTTATTTCATTTCTTTTCCAGTTCCAGTTTCTTTTCCTTTTCATTTCTTTTGCTGCAGTTTTCATACCCTCACCCTTTGAAATAGTTATCTTTGCAAGCGTGGATCCCGTCGGGTACGGCGGACGATCTGGGTGCTAATACCTTCCCAGGTCGTAACCGACTCTCGAACTCAGTCTCTTTGGTTCGCAGGACCTGTGTCCTTCCTCTTCTTTATTCTGGTTTGTGCAACATTACCATTCCCTTTCTTCGGGATAAAAATGCATGGCTGGCGACTCTATTCTTTTTCCGCGCCACTTTCGCGTTTGTACCAGGATGGAAATCCGGGGAGCGACACACTTGGCACATGACGCCAAACAAATATTTGATCAAGGAGCTATGTTATCAAGATTGTGTATTGGTGCTACTGGCAAACAACAAAGCTTGCAAAATTGAATGTATTGGATCTGTGAGATTAAAGCTCCATGATTAGTCAATAAGGTTATTGATTGAAGTTAGGTATGTACCTGACTTGAAGAGAAATTTTATTTCTCTTGGTGAAATCGACAAGAAGGAATATGTTTTTAAAGGAGAGAAAAGTAATCTAAGAGTCATCAAGGGGTCGAAGGAATTCTTGAGAGGTGTGAAGAAACAAGGCTTGTATACCCTTGAGGCAGAAGTTGTAAGTGGTTCGACAAATGTTGCATCCATGAAACTATTGTCGAAGACAAAATTATGGCACATGAGATTGGGCAAGGTAAGCGAGAGAGGCTTGGTCGAACTGGGGAAACAGAACCTGCTAGGTGGTGACAAATTCAAGAAGTTGGAGTTTTGTGAACCTTGTGTATTCGGTAAATCTTGTAGGGTTAAGTTTAACAAAGGTAAGAAAAGAACACATGGATCCCTTGATTACACCCATGCTGATCTTTAGGAGTCTGCAAGGAATCCTTCACATTCAGGTGCATGGTATTTTCTTTCTATAATTGATGATTATTCTAGAAAGTTATGGGTATTCATTCAGAAGACAAAGGATGAAACTTTTGAGAATTTCAAGAGTTGAAAGGTTCTGGTCGAAACTCAAACTGGCAGAAAGGTCAAGAGGTTAAGAGCTGATAATGGCCTTGAATTCTACAATGAAGCTTTCGATAGTTACCGTGTCGAGTCTGGGATTTCAAGGCATAAGACTGTAGCAGGTACTTCTCAGCAAAATTATCTAGTTGAGAGATTCAATCGAACAATCCTCGAAAGGGTTAGATGCATGTTGGTTAGTGATGGATTGAAGAATGTATTTTGGGTTGAGGCTATTTAAACAACAACAAATATGATAAATAGATGTCCTTCGATTGCATTAGATATGAAGACACCTGAAGAAGTTTGGTCGGGACATCCACCAGATCTCGACAAACTAAGAGTATTTGGTTGTGTAGCCTATGCTCACACTAGACAAGACAAAGTCGAACCTAGAGCTCTAAAATGCATGTTCATGGGATACCCTGAAGGAGTCAAAGCTTATAGGCTATAGTGCCTAGAGCCAGGTCACATGAGGTGTATCACCAGTCGAGATGTAGTTTTCAATGAAGCTAAGATGTCTTTCAAGAAAATTGATGATGTTGTCAAAAAGATGGAACATGGAGAAATTCCTGTTGAGGAGGAGCATAGTGATGTTGAATTGCATGACCCAGATGGAGTCGAAGAAGAAGCAGAAGCTGCTATAAAAGATGAAGAGACTGATAATGACTACCTGCTGGCAAGAGATAGGTCGAGAAGAGTCATTAAGCCACCTTAAAGACTTGGGTATGCATATCTTATAGCTTATGCCTTAATCTTTGCAAGTGAGGTTTTGGAAGAACAACCTAGAGACTATAAGGAAGTTATGAGGAGTCGAAATAAAACTGAATGGATGAAGGTCATGGATGATGAGATAAATTCTCTTCATAATAACAACACATGGAAACTGATAAAGAAACCTGTTGGAGCCAGGTTAGTCAGTTGTAAATGGATTTTCAAATTTAAGGAAGGAATCGAATGAGTGGCATCGAAGAGATACAAGGCAAGGTTGGTTGCAAGGGGGTTCACTCATAAAGAGGGTGTCGACTTCAATGATGTGTTATCTCCTATTGTGAAGCATAGGTCCATTTGAATGTTGTTTTCCATGGTGGCATAGTTCGACCTTGAACTGGAACAAATGGATGTAAAGATTGCGTTCTTGTATGATGATCTTGATGAAACAATCCTGATGAGGCAACCTGAAGGGTATGTTGAAAAGGGGAAAGAAGAGTATGTGTACAAACTGAAGAGATATTTATATGGGCTGAAACAATCTCCTCGACAGTGGAATAGGAGATTGAAAAGTTCATGGCACACATAAGTTTCATCAGAAGTCAGTTCGACCACTGTGTTTACTTTAGATTTCGACTTGGTAATTCATGTGTTATTTTGTTGCTTTATGTGAATGATATTCTAATAGAAAGCAACAATGTCAAAGATGTAATGAGGTTGAAGGCTGAACTCAATAAGGAGTTCAATATGAAGGATCTGGGAGTTGCGTCCAGGATTCTTGTGATTTATATGTGGAGAGATGGAAAGAATTCAAGATTATGCTTATCTCAAGAGGCATACCTGAAGAAGATTCTCGATAAGTTTGGTATGTCAAATTCAAAGCCTGTTGTGACTCTGACAAACCCTCAATTCCAGCTAAGTAAAGATCAGTATCCTAATATTGATGTCGGAAGAACTTATATGGATAGAATTCCATATGCTAATATAGTAGGTTCTTTGATGTATGTTATGGTTTGTACTAGACCCGATATAGCATATGTAGTAAGTCTTGTAAGCAGGTACATGAAGAATCCTAGAAAGTATCACTGGCAAGCATTGAAGTGGATTCTAAGGTACATAAATGAGTCTCTGAATAGAGTCCTAATTTATGGTGGAGCCTTGGGTGAAGATAGTAAAGCAGAAATCGAAGGATATGTCGATGCTGATTATGCAGGTTGTATGAATTCCAGAAAATCTATTTCTGGATATGTTTTCATTATGTTTGGCACATCAATTAGTTGGAAATAAATACTTCAGAAGGTTTTTTCCTTATCAACCACTGAAGCGGAATATATCTCCCTAATTAAAGTTGTAAAGGAAGCATTGTGGCTTGATGGTTTTACAGAAGAGCTGAAACTTCAAGGTCGAGGTATCACTGATAAATGTGATAGTCAAAGTGCAATACATTTGTCAAAGAACTTAGCCTATCATGAGCGAACCAAGAACATTGATGTGAGGCTGCATTTGTCAGAGGCGTAATCGAGCATGGAGAAGTCCAAGTGCTGAAAGTTTCGATAGATCATAATGCTGCTGATATAATCACCAAGACATTGCCAAGTTGCAAGTTTTTCCACTGTATGCAGTTGATAAAGCTTCATGAAGAAAGCTAGTTTTGTTTTCTTGTTATTATAGAGTTTATTCCAAGGTGGATATTTATGAGATATTAGAATAAATTCTAGGGTTAGCATGTCGTCGAAGTCCGCTCACATGCTGCTGTTTAATTGGGCCTTGTGTTATGGATCCAATTGCTTAAGTTAGCTTGAACCCTAAGTTTGCTTGTAATGGGTAATTGTTAAAAAGCTCATTAGTTTAGTGTGTTAGTTTTCTTATAAATAACATACTAGTCTTTCATATTTTGAATAAGGGAAAATAGGAAGATAAAACCCTAATTCAATAGTGAGAGAAGTTATTTGTTATTCTTGTATACTTGTAATCTTGTTGAAAGAGAAAGGAAGAATAACAGTTTATAACCAATCCTTGTTGTTATCTTTGGTTTCCCTAAACTCTATCCTTTGTGGGTTTCCTAATTGATCAAGGCACCAATTATACTTTGTTTCTAAAGTATCTGATTCACAACAACATCACAAAAATTGTTATTATCAATTTATAATCATATCTGTTTGGACGTCATGGGTATATAAGTATCCATACTCGTACTTGTTATCCACATTCCTATTAAAAATAAATAGATCAATTATACATTTTTTAAAATTTTTAAGAATATTTAAATGTTTTTAAGTCATTTATTTTTGAAATAAAAGAACATTTATATTAAATACGTAATGGTTTAACATTAATATACTTTTTAAAATTGATAGATATACATTTTTATATAATAATATAAATTTTAATATATAAATATAAATGAAAACACATAAATATATATTGTGTGAGTATGGTGCGGGATGGATAACAAGATGCTCATACTCACACCCATATCTGCTTATTTTGTGGAAAATTACCCGAGCACGTGTATGTACTCATTTTTTCAGATTATTACCCTACTCGTATTGGGTAATTTTGCAAGTATCCATTGAGAATGACTCAAATTGTCATCCCTACTTCGGTCTCTCTCATTGTATTTATATATATATATCTTGTATTTAATTTAACATTTGGCATTCATACTTTTGGTTTTTATATACATCATTTTTATTTGTTATTTATTACTTTTTTTATTTTTTGTCTGAAGTTCAGATGTGTGGTTCCTAACAAAATATGATACGTGACTTGAAGTTGATTCAACTTCTTGATTTGAAGTTGATTCAATCTCATGATATGATTTTTAGACGATGTGCTTTGATCTAGAGAGGGTAAATAGATCACAAATTTTAAAACAAAAATGTTTGTCTAAAAAATTGTTTTCAAAAAAGTTGTGCAGAGGAAAACTACCTGAATCATGTCCTCTATTCGAACTTACTATCGAGAAGCAATATATGTATCGCAAATCAAACAAAATGATAATGAATGTAAATGTTTAATAACAATTAAGCTACAAATCAATTAAATGCAATGTTATTCGTAATCCAATTAACCAAAACACAATTAAAACACACACAAACAATTTATCAAACTCTTTGCGTGTAATCGATATCTATTGGATTTTTTTTATGTTAAAATCCAGTCACAATATAAAATACTATGATTATATCAACAACACTTTTGGAATATAATTGAAAAACAATTTCCAATCGAAATGATCAAACAATGATGAACATGATAAATTGAAAAAACAACAATAAAAGCAACAAATAAGTAAGACAGAGAGAGAGAGAGAGAGAGACCAAGATGTGCTTAGACATTTCCCCAATCAGTTTCGATATGGGTATGTCTTCCCTAAATCCAAAATCAAATTGAGACACTTGCAATTAACCTTTTCTTTGCAAAAATGTTTATACAAGAAATGAAGAATGCTAACCCCAAAAACCCTATTGTTTTGTGTTGATTATTCCATCTCCAAACCCTTGATCAAAGCTTTATCAAGTGACAAACAATGCGTCTCCAATCCACCAATTGTACTAAGCTCATAAATTGTTGAAAACCCAAGATTCCCAAACACAATTCATTGTCTCGTGCTAGTCCCTTGCAAGGAACCACCTTGTCCCAAGGCCTTCACTCGGTAGAATCTGTGTTGACGTGATATTGACCAAAACCTTCAAATCAAACCCGACCTTGAAGGAAAAACCTACCTTGGTTTTCTTATTTGAAACATACAAAGTTCCTAACCCAATAATCTCGGTTACACCAAACCTAATTGGACATTTTCAACCCTAATCTAGATGGTCACCCAATCGAAAAATGATTATGTGTAGTTCAATTTTGTGTATGCATAAAAAAGAGGTTGAAGATGTTGTGGAACTTTGTAATCCGATTTCATTAGTTTTTTTTACTCTAAGAAAAACCCTTGAAAATAATTGAGATGCATGTATGAGTATATATATATATATATATATATATATATATATATATATATATATATATATATATATATATATATATATATATATATATATATATATGTGTGTGTGTGTGTGTGTGTGTGTGTGTGTGTGTTTGGACAAAGGTAAAGAGGATGCAAGAAAAATAGAAAGCAAAAATAAATTTGGAAATTTAACAGTGATTATGACACATAAACATGATTTTTAAAGTGTATGGCAAACTTAAGACCTTTCCAATATGTTTAATGACTCATTTTATGCATCCTAAGACTAAGGGAGGAAAGTGAGCATCTAAATGTGGGGCGACACCGTCCCATATGCATAAACACAAACCTAACCACCTTGTTTGACATCTTGCAAAATCCCGTTTAACATCATTCAAAACACGGTTAGGATTATAGATAACACTCACAAACTCCCTTTTTTATGATGGCAAATGTAAATGATGTAGTTGTAGCTTGTTGTGTTTTTCTTCGTTTTCTGCGGTACATAACACCCCCTCAATTCATGCATTGTTCTTGATAGCTTCCCATAAATTTATGCATTCTCCTCTTCACATTCTCCCCCTTTGAGAACATTAAAAAGAAAGAAACAACTATTTTGTTTGAAGCATCTTATAGATGCGCATTACATAAGTATAAAAATACCACACATAGGCAATTTGCAAAGAAAATAGATACACTCACATACTATTCATATGTAAATGACACAAGCATAATAATTAACAAACCACAATACTTATATTAAATTGATATGATCAAAGTACAAGCATTTAACCATTACATAAAAAAAAAATTATACTCAAACCATAAAATAAAACACACAAGACAATGTTGAATACAAAGGAAAACAACTTGACCTGCTAAAGAAATACACTAAAAGGACACAATAAACACTGCTCATCATTGTATTTTGTAACGTACCGTTTTATTTTAATTATTCTTAGTAATTAAATTATGATTTGATGTGTGTAATTACGTGGTTATGTGCATTTGTTGTGTTTGGGATACCCTTGATGTGGGGTAGTGGCCTTAAGAATAGTATTTTAAGGTGTTATGGATGTGTGAGCAAAATTGTAGAACTTGCTGGTGCAAGGAGTGGATATAAATATATTATATTATTAATATTTGGTTAGTTGTAATATTATTTGGGTGATATAAAATTAATTAAATATTGATTATTATTATTATTTTAATAAATGGATATTAGTAATAATAATAATAATATAAAATAGAAAAGGAATAGAGGAGAGAAGTTGTCATTACGTGAAAACAAGAGAGAAAGAGAGAAGAAAGCTAGTGCAAGGAAAAAGAGTTGGGAAGAACCTTCATTGCTAAAGGTTAAAGCTTTTGCAAAACTCTAAGGTAAGTGTGGGGTTCTAACTATCTAAGGGTTTCCATGATGATTGGTAGGTAGTTTCTAACATGTAGAGTTTTTTATTTTTCTTCTCTTTATTCATGAATGTGATTATTTTATGAGTGATTGAATTCTTGATGATTCATGGATTGAATGTTTTTGTTGTTGTAATTGTCGTTGGAATTATTTTGTTGCAATTGTTGTTGCTGAAATTGCATGATTGAGAAATGTATGATGTGGATGTTGGTTGTTGTAAGTGTGGTTGCGAGTCAGCGTCAGAACTAAGTTATGGGTGTTTTCGGTGTAAAATAATTGGGGTTTGAAACTTTTAAAAAGTGATTATTTCGTGTTAAAACATAAGCTAAATAGGGTTTTAGGATGGCTTAAACTGATTTTTGTTATGGTTGTATTGACTATGTGAATGCATGTTGAGTAATGGGTGACTTATGCATGAAATAAATTGTGCTTACTAATTATCAAACTTTCCTTTATCTATTTATGATATATCATACCTTTTGTTTGAATTTTTCCTCTATGTAGGTAACATGTAGATAATTCAAAGTAGAAGCTCAGATGTGAGTGGAAGATGAAGTCTTCCATTTATTCTTTTATGACGGCGTCTACTCTGATATGTAACATTGGGGTGTTGGAACACTTTTATGTTTATTTGTTTTGTTGATGATTATTAGACCTTCTTTATGTTGATGTTGACTATGTTGCTTTAAAATTTGTTATACTTTGAATTATTAAAATTGTCAAGTATGATGAAGTTTCTGTTGCAATGTGAAATAACTTTCTGACATGTTTTGCTATAATGTTTATTTTAGTAACAATTTTTATATTGCATGTATTACATATTTGATTGCTTGAGTAGGTATTTGATGAAAGTAGCATCCTATATTCCTTATGTTTTATTTTACTCTGATATTTTATTATAAATCACGTGGGGTTTTTAAGGTGTTACATAGTGGTATCAGAGCAGGCCGGTATGTCGTTGTGTTTGACAGCTGACTATTGTCGATGTTGTCTTCTAACCATTACTGATGTTATTGATGTGAAGCTGAAGATGGATAGAAAAGATGATGTTACACTTGCTGCTATTTTGTATGTTATTGCTCAGGCTTTTCAGAATCAGCCTAATGCTGGAGGTAATGATGAATTTTGTCACTTGGGGAGTTATAGAGGAACAAACCTCATACTTCCAAGGAAAAGTATGATCCTGATGGATTGTAGGCTTGACATAAGGAGATTGATAGGATATTCTATGTGATGAATTATTCTGATGAGTAAAGGGTATGGTTTGGTACTCATATTCTGATTGAAGAGGTAGATGACTGGTGGCTCAAAACTCGTCAAGTTTTGGTGACATCAGGTGAGGTTGTTACCTGGGCTATATTCTGAAGGGAATTTCTGAGGAAGTACCTACCTGAAGATGTTTGAGGGAAGAAGGAAATTGAGTTTATGGAGCAGAATCAGGGTGATCTGACTATTGTCGAGTATACTTCCAGATTTGTGGTAATTGCCAAGTTTTATTCGTATTACAGCGGGGCGACCATTGAGTTCTCAAAGTTCATCAAGTTTGAGAATGGATTGTGACCCGATATTAAGCATGCGATTAGATACCAACAAATTCAAAGGTTTCCAGAGTTGGTGAACAGTTGTAGGATCTTTGAAGATGACAGTAAGGCTCGATCAGCTCTTTGAATGTGAACCGTGGGAAGCCATATGGTACTCCAGCTGATAAAGGTAAACAGAGAGTTGTTGATGGTAAGAGGTCTAATGGGGGGGGGTGCTCATACTCCTGTTAAGTGTTACAAGTATGGTGAGTTAGGTCATCGTGTCAATAAGTGCACTAGTGACGTGAAGAACTCTATTAATGCTTTACGTGTGTGAGTGTTTATATTCATATATTTTTATCTTTTTAATTAGTTATCTAAATTCAATTAATTATAATTAATTCTTTCCACTCCCTATTTACTAACCACGCAATTTATATTTACGAAAATAAAAATAAAGATAAAATCCTAACTATTACATGGCTTAGGGGCAGATACAAGATAATCAAATGACAAAAATAAATTACAATAAATAATACCTATACAATTTTTCTAATAAGATGAATAAAACAAAATATTAAATATAAATAAATAGAATAATAAAGCAAAAATAAAAAATAATGAAAATAATAATTAGGGTTAGCATTTAGGTTAAGGTTTTAATTAAGAAAATTAGGGTTTGCGAGGAATAATCAGGGTTAGAAAAGAAATTTAAATTAAAATCAAATAAATCCTAATTAATAATTTAATTATACATTTATTTACAAAATTAATAAAAACCTAAGAAACTAAACTTTTACTGAAAATTAATTGATTAAGAAAAAGAAAATTTTTGTTAGAAATTAATTAGGAATTATAATAGTTAGTTTTTTTTAATTGCTTAGTTAATCAAAATTTTAGAAAAAAATTAAAGCAAAATAAGAAAATTAAAGAAAAAGGAAGAAAAGAAACAGGGTCCAAAAATAATGGGGAGGCTTGGTTTTGATCCCAGGACCTCACCCTAACCAAATTAGAGCTTCTCCACTGGGCTGCGCGCGCAACTGTGATGTTTAGATGAACCAAGATAATTAAGTAGTAAACCTGCAAAATATGGTAAATTAAAAAAATAATGGAATTATTTCCACTAGCCAAAGCCTTAACCAACTGAGATAGCACGCGCGCGCTGCAATCTATTGGAACGAATGCATCATAAGCTATATTGAATTTTTGAAAATTTCGTCCGCGCCAAAACTTCATCTCCTTCATTGATCTGTCAAATGCCTATAGCTACGCTTGTCCATTGCTAAAGGCTTTAGTGACAGTTCTGTGTTCGTCACTAAAAGACCTGGAAATTTCAAAATTCAAAACTCATCAAATAAATTGGTTTCAATCACATATTTATAATATAAATCGTCCTAGGAATTCAATGAAACCGTCAATTGCCCCTGAAAACGTGTTTAATGGAGGTTCCCAAATTCGAAAACCTAAACCCTAATAATGGCAAATTCTTGTTCCTGCATCAAAACTAAAAATAAAATATCCAGAAACGATCAATGATGCATCATGAATAATAATCAATCATTAGAAACAAGAAAAAACACATGTGTATAAGAAATCGAAACTATGTTTTTCAAGAATGTTTAAAGATTTGGTTTCCATAATGTATGGGGTTTTGGATGCTTATGATGATATGGATAGTATCAAGAGTGTTCAAGGATCATGTATAGGCCATTAGAATACCTTAATTCAACCTGCAAATAAGAAAACGAAAATTGAAAATTCTTGGAAAATTTGAAAGTGAAAAGTGTTCTTTGGTCCTGAAAATCTCGCTCCCTTGTGTTGTTGTAGGCTTATGTATATGTAATGAAGAAGATTAGGTCAAAATATGGGCTTTTGATTCATGGATTGAGGTTACATGATGGTGAAGAAAAAATCAACCATAAATGTGCAAAAAAAAACAAATATACTCTTGCTATAATGATCTCCCATGAGTTTGGATCCTCTCAATCAACCTTAAATGTTTTATCAATCATTCTAGAACAAAAATCTGATTTTTTATTTGACTTTTTGTATTTTATTTTCATTAAAATTGAATTTTATTAAATAAAATACAAAATAATAAAATATACAATATAAAAATCTGAAAAAATGATCATTGGGTCGTGTATGACCTTATCTTTGAGATTGGGCTGGAATTTGGTGAGCCCATTTGGAAAATTTTGGATTGTAGACCTTATTTGCTTCATGCACCCCTTGAAAATTTCCCAACTTTGCCAAAGCATAACTCCCTTAATTTTAAGGCTATGAAGGTGTTCTTAGATTTTTTGGAAATCTTAGAGAGTCCTATAAAAAACCTCTTTGGTATCACGTCCATATCTTTTACCATTTTCAAATTATACTTTTTGGAAAAAGTTGACTTTTTATTGACTTTTGAAATGACCTATAATGTCTTAGCTCATACCTTCCAAATGAAGCATTTTTAGGCTTGGCTTGTGATACACAAAGTTGTAGAGAATTCAATTTCCTTCAAAATGAGCTTTGGATGGGAAATTTTTGATGAATTATGTGAAAGTTATGGCTGGTCAAAGTTCAGTTGACTTTTCCTATGAAAACCCTAATTTAGAAACTCCTGATTCTTGATGATCTGAAATTTACTTGATGAATCATGATCAACCCTTGATAAAATGATGAATTTTACTTCATAATCTTTATGTTGGCAAAAAATCTTGAAGTTTGACTTTAATTTGACCAGAGTTGACCTCATTTGACTTTTTAAATCAACTTGACTGATTTTTTGAATATCTGATCATCTAACTGGTCAAACTTATTGGGAAAGTCCTGAAATTTGACATGGGTATTCTTGAAGACATGTGGGATGTTATGAAGCTCACTTGAGGCCTTAGAAATCCATTTAGCTTAGAGAAACTCAAAACCCTAGTTTTGGATCCATTATTTAGGAAGAGGCTTTGTCTGATGAAACCTTCAATCCATCTGACCAATTGTGAACTTTGTGAACCTTGTGAACCTTGAGAGAACTCTTGGGACACATTGCTTTGATTGTGGGAGGGAAAATTTTGGGGTACAACAGACTCACTGACACAACACAATGCATGCGGTACTATCACAATCCATATGGTTAATTCATTGAACCTAATTCCCATTGGAATCAGGATACATTTTATGCGTTCCTCTAAACTCTGGATTATCTCCATCAAAACTCCCACTTGGAGTCCGGACAAGACTAGGCACCCATCATGGATTCCCACCTAGCTTATTTCCACCTAACACATCATGAATGCATGACATACAACTATGCACAATCATTTATAATTAATTATGCATACTACACGATCCTCATTGATCACACCTGAATCATACACTCACCATAATTCCCACTAGAACTATCCAAACCTGTCCAATACAGTCAACACATCAAACAACACACATTGCATGACATTAATCAATAAACATTGAATAATCCACCAAACCCCATTTTACCATTTTCCTACTATTACTAGGTTCAACTAGTCTTACAACCCCAAGGAAATTGCATCATATGCGAAATTGGGAAAAAAATCGCAAAAGCAACAAAATTATGCACTCATGTTGCTTATACGCGTATTGCCCTTGGCCATATGTGTACGGCCTACTCACTCACCCACTAGCTTGCGTATCAAATGTGTATTGTTTAAGGATGGCAATGGGCAGGGTACTATAGTACCCGTCCCCATACCCGCAGTTTAAAAAAAAATCCCCGTACCCTAGCCCATACCCGCATGGGCATCAATATTTTTGCCTATATCCATACCCTATGGGTACCTAAGTACTCGTAGTCATACTCGTTTACCCGTATTTCTAATAAAAATAATTGATCAACTAATATTTATATATAGTTTAATTTTTAATTATAACGAAAAAAATTCAATAATGTTATTGTTGAATTAAGAAATAAACAAGCATTTATATAAAAATGCATATAAGTTTAATAGTGATGTATTTAATAAAATTGATAAATTAACTTGTATAAATAATTATAAAAATAAAAAATACATAAATATATATTGTGTGGGTATGGGGCGGGGTTGGTACTAAGGTACCCGTACCCACGCCCATACCCGCTTATTTTAATGGGTAACTGCCCATGCCCGAGCCCATACCTATTTTGCGGGTTTTTACCCTACCCATTTTGTGAGCCCGTACCCATATTGCCCCAGTTTATCCCAAGTCCATATGCATAATTCCCAGACCCTTTATGCGTATGACCAAGGGTGTTTTCCTCCAAAATTCCCCCTTCAAATCCCCTTACGTGTAATACCTCTCTCATACACGTAATTCTTATCCTTCCTTACGTCTATGGGCAAATGGTCGTGTTGGCCTTGGGACAGAGTGCATATTAAACACATATTACTCTGGGAAAGTCCCTACCATATGCATAATGCTTCCTCTGTTACGCGTATGGGCAGGAAACATCCCCAAAAAATCCAGATTTTCATACCAGCACGAATCCTCACTCATTGATCTCTCTTCCCAGTCCCAAATCAGGTCCAAAAGAGTTTCTACACCAGTTTATGTCTCATGTTTCCATTCAATTAACCTATTATCTTTATTAAATTTATTCATCAACTAAGACTTAATTTTTGTCACTCCATAATCCTCTTAATTTCCCATATCTACAACATGGTAAAACACGGAGTTATTCACAAGTTTGTATCAGTATTATCATCACAGACACGAATTCACATTAGAATCAACACAAACAACACAATTTTTACAACACTCATACAGTTATCAATCAAAAACACATGGATAAGGATTAATACAAAAGTCCTATGAGGGAAAGGAACCCGCACTACCCTCTCATGTTAGAATCACCCTTATAGAATCCCTTCTCCTCCCCTTACCTTAGATCTGATCCGAATCTGCGAAAATTGGTGAAGAAAATCTTGCCCTAGCTCTCTTATTCTTCCTCTTGGTTCTCTTTTTACGTGACAACAAATAATCCTCAAAAACCCTACTAATCTCCCACTACTAGGTTTTATTCTCCCTTAATTTATTCCTATTAATAATAATAATAGTAATAATTATTATTATTATAAATTATAAAAATAATAATAACAATGTTAGTATTACCATTATATCCCTCTATTATTATTTACATTATATTATTATTAACCTAATGTTTAATTCTAATTACTTAATTAAGGTTAATACCCTACACTCACCCACGACCACATACCCTTAGTAAAGCCAAATAAATAGAAACCAACCTATAATGACTAGATAATTAAATGGGATGTTACAACTCTCCCCCGCTTAATATATTTTCGTCCTTGAAAATGTACCTGATGAGAATAATTTTGGATACGACTCTCGCATCCTGTTACCCAATTCCCAGGTCACACTTCCTACAACAGATCCTCCCTAAGCTACTATCACCAAAGGAATCTCTTTACCTCTTAGATGTTTTATCTTGCGATCCTCAGTTCTTATCCCGATCATGTCTATAGTAAGATTATCCTGAATCTGCATTTCATCCCTCTAGATAACACGAGATGGATAGGAAATGTACTTTTCAAGTTGCGACACGTGAAACACGTCATGCAAATTCGAAAGCTCAGGTGGCAATGCCACCCTATACGCAAATGTTCCTACTATCTACAAGATTTGTTACGGTCCAAAAAAAATAGGATCTAGCTTCTTTAATTTCAATGTACATCCAACACCTGTCGCAAGATTGACTCTCAGAAACACATGGTCACCACTAAATTCCAAGTCTTTCTTTCGATTATCATGATAGCTTTTCTGTCCACTCTAAGATCCTTTCATCTTTTCTCTGATCATCTTAATTACTTCCTTAGTTTGTTGCAAGATTTTGAGTCCAAGCACGACATTTTCACCCAACTCATGCCAACATAGAGGTGTCATACACCTTCTACCATACAATGTTTCGAAGGGTGCCATCCCAATACTAGAATGGTAATTGTTATTATATGTGAACTCAATCATTGAAATATGGGTATCCCAAACACCTCTTTTCTCGAGTATGTAAGCTCTCAAAAAATCTTCTAATGACTGAATAGTCCTCTCTGACTGACCATCTGTCTGCAAATGATAAGTGTAGCGGGGAAATCATGAGTGTAAGTTATCAATTAACTTAACTCAAAGTAAACTGAGTCCCACCACACTTTTAGTTTATTCCAAAAGGAAAAGGAAAAAAGAGCAAATAAATCCTAATGAATCTAAAAGCAAAAAGCTAAAGAAACAAGAAGAGAAAGGGTAAGGGGATAAGTTACAAAATGGGAAGGTTTGAAGCACCCATAATGTTTGTGGTACTCCATGGGAACCATTTAAAAATTTATTGCTTTTGGTTTGAAAATGGTTTGTTTAAATGAGAGCGGGGGATGAGAAAAGAATTAATTTTTAATGTTTTTGTGTTTGGACAGGTTTACCACCTCATGCATACGTACCCACAATGTGCAATGTAAGATCAAAACCCTGTAGTTCGTGGTACAAATAGTGAAAATTGGTTAGTTTTTATTGATTTTATTAAGTGAAGACAATTTGTCATTTTCAAGTGGATAGCCTCACAAATCTACCATGATAGTAAGGGCATGGACTCATACATCATTATGGGGAGGGCGCCAACTCGGATAAAATCAACGAGTATGCCACTAAACCCCCACGAATGACTCAATTATATCAAACTAAAACCATGGAGATTGAGAGTCTTGCACCCGACTAGAGAAGAATGACTCATAGTCTAAACTTGCAAAGAAAATAAAAAAAAGGTTCATAAAGGCACAAAACAACTTGAATGAGTTTAGTTCTTTTTATTTTTTGAATTGAAGTCAAAATGATTAAATTCATTGACATTTATTTTAAGAAAAGAAGATGTAAAATGTCACTTGATAAAAAGTCATGGTTTTGTTTATTAAAGAGGTGAAAGTTTTTTTTAAAACAAGAATCCTTTGAAAAAGAATGAAGTTTTGAAAATTGAAGAAGGGGAGTGTCGCTCCCGGGATTTTCATCCTAGTACAAACGCGAAAGTGGTGCGGAAAAGGGAGAGTCACCAGTCAGGCATTTTTATCCTGAATGAATGGGAAAGGTAATGTTGCACAAATCTAAGAGAAAAGGAAAGGACAAGGTCCTGCGAACCAAAGATCTGGGTTCGGGAGTCGGTTACGACCTGGGAAGGTATTAGTACCCCAGACCATCCGTCGTACCCGACATGATCCATGTTTGTTTGTCTGCTTTCAAAGGGTGAAAGAATAAAGTTGCTGCTGAATAAAAGAAACGTTGACTGGAATGGAAGTGAGAGAAAGAACTGGAAAAAGATATCGAAAAGAAAGGGGGAAAATGTAGGGAAAATAAAGAGTGTGCTCGAACGGGCCCTACCCCGCTGCTTACGTATCTCATGGGAAATGAGAATCAGAGTCGACGTAGTTCGCCTAACTAAGGTGAAAACTTGTCGTGTTTTTTAGGACGACGTTGCCATAGCTCTAACTCAGGTGATATCAGCTCGCTGAATCGAAGGCGTTACCGTATTGTTGTTGAACTGTTGAGACAAGTCATGATCGTCCACAAAGAGTGGGAGATGAGAATGGAAGACGCAATGTCTTTGTTTATTGTATTTTAAGAGAAATGTTTTTCTTATTTGTTTGTGAAACATTATCATACTAAGACTTTCTCATCGTGGTAGATGCCTTACACCTCACCCTGAAATGGGACGCATATAAGTAACCCACGACAAAGTCTCATGGCGTACGAGAAGCTCAACCTTTATTAGGTGCTTTTTATTGTTTTCTTTATGATATGAGAAAGAAAGCAAAGCGAACCAAAGGTAAAAGTCTAAAGGGGACTAGTAATCCTAAGTATTGTTATGCACGGATGAACCTGGGTTAGTGCGGCTTTCTAATCCTAATGAGGAAAAGGAAATGAGGAGAAGGGACTTAGAAATAAACTTACTTCCTAAGGAAGCTAAGTTATTTCTAAAGGGGATTTAGCATGAAGTTGCACAAACTAAACACAAAATGCTAAGGCAAACGCACTTAGAAAGCGTAAAGAATTTTAAAATGAAGAATTTGTGAATAAACTTACCTCCACCTCCCTACAAAACAAAGGTTAGTAGGATAAAGCAAAAAAGATAAAAGGAATGATAGTAAGCATGTACCAAACAATTCCTAATACATCTAGGACCTAATCTAGACTCAATCATAAGTCTAAGGGACCTAAAAACTAGGCAAAGCCAAAATCCAGCAGCTACTACAGCTCCTATAGCACAAACAGCTACTAAACGCAATGCAAAATACAAACATGCACAACTCACTTTAAGCATTATCTGACAATTAAGCACAAAATTGAAAAATTAGCAAACATGCGTGTCGAAAGATCTCAAGACTGCACAATCTTGCACCTAAATCAATCCTAATAATTCACTAAAATCATGTATCAATGATCCATAATGATTAAAAAAGGGTTGGCACACAAACATGCAAGCAAGCAATACAAAATGGCAAATCAACACAGCGTTAACCGGTTAACGCTGGGTGTTAACCGGTTAACGGATCCAAAATAGCAACAATCAGAGGCAGAAAACAACGTGTTAACCGGTTAAACCCTAGTGTTAACCGGTTAACCCCTGGTGTTAACCGGTTAACACTGAACCAAAATTGAAAAATAAGTGGAAAAAAGCACTTTTCAGCCATCAACTTATTTCCAGAAGCTCCTAATGCAACCCTATCAAATGAACATGAATTCTACACCTAAAGGACAAAATCTAACACCTATTAGAACTATAAGTACACCACAATTCTAGCCTCTAATGACTAATCAACCAAAGCATCAATAAGCACAAAAACGATAAAACGAAGAATGCATGAGGCGAGATGAAGAGAAATAAATCAAATCAAGAAACAGTTTCTGATCCACCAACCTACAAAGCGGAGGCTTGCTTTGGTGATTGTTGTGATTCGTTTGATGCACAAACAAAGAGAATACTGGAGGCATCAAGCTTTGATCCGTGAGAGTGCAAAATAAATGCAACTGATCCGAAATGCTTCTGAATGGTGAAATAAACACCGTTACAGTGCCGAATCTTCGATTATCCACTGAACTGGTGAAGAAGGTGAAGGCTAAGCTTCCGATCTTTCGAGTTTCGATGTGAAAACTTGAAAGATCTTGGTGATGAAGATTTGGTGAGTTTGGGAAAAATGGAAGAAAGTGAGAGAACTGAGAGGAAAATGAGAGAAAGATGAAGGGAAATTAAAAAATAAGGTTGAAGTCGTGAGGTTTGGAGTGAAGTGAGCTTATATAGAGGTTAGGCTTGGAATGAGGCTTGGGTTATGAGGTTAGGTTTGGCATTGGGTTTGGATAGTGAGGTTAGGAGCTAGCTTAGAAGTTAGTTAAAGTTGGTTACGGTTTCTAGAATATTCATTGGAATATTCCTTGGAATATGGTATAAGGGTCTAGAACTTGGTGGAAAACAACGTGTTAACCGGTTAATGGACCCAAAACAACAACAATCAGAGGCAGAAAACAACGTGTTAACCGGTTAACCCCTGTGGTTAACCGGTTAACACTGAACCAGAATTGAAAAATAAGTGGAAAAAAGCACTTTTCATCCATCAACTTATTTCCAGAAGCTCCTAATGCAACCCTATCGAATAAGCATGAATTCTACATTTAAAGGCCACAATCTAACACCTAGTAGAACTATAAGCACACCACAATTCTAGCCTCTAATGATTAATCAACCAAAGCATAAATAAGCATAAAAACGAAAAAACGAAGAATGCACGAGGTGAGATGAAGAGAAATAAATCAAATCGAGAAACGGTTTCGGATCCACCAACCTACAAAGCGGAGGCTTGCTTTGGTGATTGTTGCGAGTCGATCGATGCACAAACGAAGAGAATACCGGGGGCATCAAGCTTCGATCCGCGAGAGTGCAAAATAAATGCAATTGATCCGAAACGCTTCCGAACGGTGAAATAAACACCGTAACCGTGATGAATCTTCGATTATCCGCTGAATCGGTGAAGAAGATGAAGGCTAATCTTCCAATCTTTCGAGTTTCAACTTGAAAACTTGAAAGATCTTGGTGATGAACCTTTGGTGAGTTTGGGAAAAAATGGAAGAAAGTGAGAGAATTGAGAGGAAAATGAGAGAAAGATGAAGGGAAATTGAAAAATGAGGTTGAAGTCGTGAGGTTTGGAGTGAAGTGAGCTTATATAGAGGTTAGGCTTGGAATGAGGCTTGGGTTATGAGGTTAGGTTTGGCATTGGGTTTGGAAAGTGAGGTTAGGAGCTAGATTAGGAGTTAGTTAAAGTTGGTTAAGTTTCTAGAATATTCCTTGGAATATGGTAGAAGGGTCTAGAACTTGGTGGAAATCTCTAGAACTTTGTAGAAACACAAAACAAATGGAAAGTGGAAAGGAATAGGGAAACACCAACTAAATTTTGAAATATTTTTCAAAATTTCGCATGCGTCAACCGGTTAACCCCTGGCGTTAACCGGTTAACGGATGAAAATTTTGAATTTCCCCCCTTTTGGTGGGAAACCCTTATGATGCGTCTCCACCGTCCGTTTTGAGCCAGATTCAACCTTAGGTTCTGACATTTGATTTTACCACTGAGTAAACCCTGATCACATGCCCTGCATGCTAACTAATGCTGCATGAATTATTTTATTTTTTTATTATTTTATTTATGCAATGTATGGGCGGATATGCAATGAGACACACTAAATGCCATGAAAAGTGAGAGGGAAAATTTCGAGGTGTTAAAGTTGTCCCTATTCAATCACTATACACCTGAATGGATGACAACAATTGCTTTCAGACATTTGAGGTATGCAGAGATTGAATACCAAAAACAACCAAAAAATTTGCACTCTGTGGAAGAAGAACAGGGAAATAAACCCAACCAATGAACTCTGCTCGGGTATAATTCTGATAGGAAGATTTATACACGGGGAAGTGCCTTTCGAATGATGTTAGAAGACTACTGACTTGCCACACTGCAGGTGGACTTTAAAAGTTTGTCTTTTTGAATCACGCCAGACGACTACTGGTTTGCCACACTGCGGGTGGACTTTTAATGAGCTGCAACAGTGCCTTCGTGATGTGTTGTCTTTTGGATGGAGTCAAACAACTATTGACTTGCCACACTGCGGGTGGACTTTCAGATACTTTTCCACACTACGGGTGGACTTTCGTCAATCTTCGGTTGGACTTCAAAAATACTTTTACACGCGGCGGGTGGACTTCTGCTCGCAGCGGGAGACTTCAAAAATACTTTGCCACGTTGCGGGTGGATTTTCGCTAATCTACGGTTGAACTTCAAAAATACTTTCCCACACGATGGGTGGACTTCTGCACACTGAGAGAGACTTCAAAAATACTTTGCCACGCTGCGGCTGGACTACAAGAATACTTTGACACACTGCGGGTGGACTTCTGCTCACTGCGGGAGACTTATACCACACTATGGAGGACTTCTGCTCACTGCAGAAGACTTATGCCACACTACGAAGGACTTTTGCAACACTACGGGGGTGTTGTACCCCAAAATTTTCCCTCCCGTTTTCAAGAAAATGTAGCTCAATAGGTCTCCTAATAGTCACAAGATTCACAATTACTCAAAAGGATTCAAGGTTTCATCAGACAAAGCCCCCTCCTGAGCAATGGATCTTAAATTAGGGTTTTGAGTTTCACAAAGAAAATTGGACTTCTAAAAGTCTCAAGTGGAATTCATGACATCCCACATACCTCAAAGAATCCTCATTTCAAGTTTCAAGGCTTTCCCTACAAGTTTGGTCAGTCAGATGCTCAGATAATCAAAAATCAGTTAACTTGGTCGAATAGTCAAATGTGGTCAACATAAAGTCAAACTTCAAGATTTTTGGTCAACATCAAGATTATGAGGTGAAATTCATCATTTGATTAAGGGTTGATCATGATTCATCAAGGAAGCCTCAGAATCATCAAGAATCAGGAGTTACTAAAGTATGGTTTTGTGTAGGAAAAGTCAACTGAACTTTGACCAGCCATAACTTTCATATTTTTCATCAAACATTTGCCATCCAAAGCTCAATTTGAAGGAAATTCAATTCTCTACAACTTTGTGTCTCACAAGCCAAGGCCAAAAATGCTTCATTTGAGAGGTATGAGCCAAGACATTACAGGTCCTTCGAAAAGTCAACAAAAAGTCAACTTTTTCAAAAGCTCATAACTTGAAAACGGTGGATCAAATGGACATTGGACCAAAATGAGTAGTTAGAGGACACTCTAAGCTTTCTAAAAAGTCCTATAACACATACATGAGATAAAAATTGAGAGAGTCATGCATTGTTGAAGTTGGGCAATTTTGAGGAGGTGTATGAAGCAAAAAAAGGCCAAAACTCAAGTTTCTTCCAAATGGACCCATATTTTTCCAATCCAAACTCAATTATAAGATCATGCACGACCCATAGATCATAATATCTAATTTTTTATATTTATTTTATATTATATTGGATTTATTTCATTTAAATTCAAATTTAATTAAGATAAATAATGAAAAATCAAATATTTGATCCTAGGTCTATTTTGGGATCAAATATTTGATGTTTATGATGATTGAAAGTGTCAAAATTCGTACAAAACGAAAAGGGTATGCTTTCATCTAATTTTTGGACCAAAATAGAAATCTTTTCTTCACCTTCAACCAATCTCAAATCCATCCACAAAGGCCCAAATTTTTGACCTATTTCATCCCTCTATAAATACTTATCATCTCCACAAGTCAAGAGGAAAAAAAATTGATCAAAGAGAGCATACAAAATTTCAAAAAAAACTCCAATATTCCCTAGGGTTGCTGCCATTCTCAAGGAGGTTTGAAGGTCCAAGAACATTCCCTAGACTCTTCTGAAGGCGTACCCACCAACCATCACATTTCTCTAAAACCTCATAAAACACCATAACTAAATTTTCTTTTTTTTTCTTTTTTATTCAATTTTTTTATTTCATATTTATACGCATGATACATCTAATCTTTTTGTATATTTGTGTTTTGTATAATGTGGGCAAGTTATCTGGGCGATCGAATTGAAGTTTAGGGCACCATGGAGAACTAAATTATTGGTTAATCTGCTGTAATCTGTTTCTGCCGATACTTTGAAGGCTGCAGTAGTGATAAGAATTCCAGTCTGACAGGTAAGTAAGGTAAGTGCTACTGTTTCGATTTACTCCGAATTTTTTCCAGAAGTTCAAAAAAAAATCGAAGAACAATACTCTTTTAGGATACAATTCTAAAAGATTTCGACCCTTAAAATCACAAATTCCTTTTTTTTATTTGATTTATTTTCTATTTCCATATTTTCAAAAAAATCTGGAAAAAAATCGTGCGCTCTTTATTTGATTTTATTAGATTTTTAGCATCGTTTTAATATTTTTTAGATTTTATTTTAATCGCTTTTCTTATTTTCTGTTATTTTAAAATCTGTAGTGATTTTATCTGACTCTATTTTTTTATTCTTCTAATAGCATGATAAAGAAAAATATCCTCCTCTCATCTCAAAGACTCAATATTCTTTCGATATTTTCGTTTCGATTATTTTACGATTTTTAAATATAATGTAACTGCTAAAGCCTTGTAATAGCTTAGGTTTATTTTTCGCACTTTACATTTTTTGTCAGGATTTTTTATATTTATGTATCTCTCCCAAAGCCATGTAATAGTTTAAACTAGGGTTTTACTTTCCGCACCTATAAACTACTTAGATGTATGCTTAATAGGATTGTATGGCAAGACTAAAATCAACCGTTAGATAACCCTAAAATTCACAAGATAAAATATCTGAAATCAATATTCACACACATAAGTCGATCGTTTTACGATTGCCATCTGCACCTCCTTGGTTTTCCTCTCTTGGTTGCCTTACAATAAATATGGTCAAGTCCCTCGAACATGGGGGTATCTTAGTAAAGTTGCCAACGAACAATATCATCAAGTCCCTTCGATATAAAGATCATAGTCCCTCGTTGTCCCTTCAAGTTGCCTACGAATAAATGATCTCATCCCTCGATGACCCTACGAAAATGATGATCGTCCCTTTGAATTACTAAGATACCCCTACAGTGTATGACCATACGATGACCCTACGCCCGTCCCTTCAAACATCCAAGGTAAAGACTACTTACTCATTAATAGTAAGGACAATCCTACCCTTAAAGGAAATAAATAACAAGAAAGACCTTACAAACTTAGGGTAAGTAGTTCTTAAGTACTTTCTCACTTTTCAAAATACTCTTTACACCCCACTTTCCAAACATTTTCAAAACTAAATACTTTGTGTAACACGGTGGGAGAACTGACTTTCTATAAATGTTGCGGATAGCAAGAGTCGCCACCGACTTTTATTTTATCCAAGTGGAAAAGACATAAAAGAACGGGAAATACCTATTTTTAAAAGACTTGAGTTCGGGGGGTAGGTTATATAAAGGGAAGGTGTTAGCACCCTTTATATCCATGGTTATCCATGGGCTCTTAGTTACTTAGCTCACTTAATTATTTTGAAAGTGTGAAGTGTGTGATTAGAAAATTTTCTAAGTACTTTGTAATGATCCTCGTATGGGTGTATACAAAGCCTTTGTTTTGAAAATGTTTGAAAATTGTGAGGTGTGAAAAGTATTTTAAAGGGTGTGAGCCAGTAACTTTGAGTTCCTACCCTAGACTAAGTCATTCATGTTCTTTTATATTTTTTTAATGGTAAGACTGTCCCTATTATTAAGGAATAGGTAGTCATTACCTAGGATTTGTATTAAGGGACGAGCGTAGGGTCATCGTATGGTCAATGAAAGCAACTTAAGGGTGTCTTTAGCAATTGGGAGGGACTATCATGTTTTAAACCGAAGGGACAAGATCATTATTAAAGGGAACATCGTAGGCAACATCGTAGGGACTTGATTTTTTAAACCGGGGAGGGACTAGATGATTTATACTTGTATGGATTTTGCTTAAGACACCCCTTTTCGAGGGACTCGACCATATAAAGGTAACTTAAGAAGGGTAACCCTAGGAGGTGCAGACGACAATCATAGATCGACTTATGTGTGTGAGTGATTTTATTCAGATATTTAATCTTTTTAATTAAATTATCTAAATTCTTTTTTAATCAATTAGGTCTTTCACTCCCTATTTACTAACAAATATCAAATAAAAATAAATGGCAGAAAATTAAAGACAAAAATAAGAAGTTCCTAAACTATTACAATGCTTCGGGGCAGTTACATAATTATGAGGCAGAAAATAAAAATATAAAAAATTTACAAATGAGAAACAATTACATAATTATAATGGCTAAGGAAAAATTTCAGAGCAACAATAACAAGGCAGGTTATATGAATAACATAAAAAAGAGGAAAAGGTTTAAGGTTTGAAAAAAAATATTTAAGGGTTTGAAAAAAGAAAAAATTTAGGTTTAATAAGTAATTAGGGTTATAAAAAGATAAATTAGGGTTTAGAGAAAATTAATATTTTTGTAAGGGAAAATTAGGGTTAAATAAAAACCTAAACTTATTTATTTAATTAATTTATAGTTTTAATAGTAAAATAAAATAAAAGATAATTTGATAAAAAAAAGTTAATATGTATTATTTTAGAAATTGTTTTATTGTTAAGAAAATAATTAAAAGTAATTAACCTAAATACTAATTATTTAATTAATATAATATATAATATAATAAATTAAAAAAATAAAAGAAATAAAAGTATAAAATAAATAAATGGGGGAGGTCTAGATTTGAACCCAGGACCTCCCCATTACCAAGCTGAAGCAAGAACCATTAGGGCTGCGCGCGCACCTTGGTAATGGAATGACCAAAGCATATTATATAATAAACCTGCGGAAAAAAATTGAATTAACCAAATTTTTTGTCAACAGCCTGATTCGATCCCTCGCCCTCAATCTCATATGCTTCGCTCTTTACCACTGGACCACATGCGTTGTGGTGTTAATCAAACCAAACAATTAAATTCTAAAAAAATAATAAATTAAAAATGAGGAATTCGCGCCAAACCAGTCTTTTTCAACCTTGGGATTTCGTAGTTTTTCCTACGAAATTTCCTACCAAATCGGTTATGCCTTTAGAATCAATTTATATCCATTAAATCGTGAAACCTGCAATGTTTGTCAAAGCTCCTGCGAACTTATTTTCGTAGGAATTTCTGGATCCTTCCAACGGCCGTGAAACCTGCAATGTTTTTCAAAATTGAACCATCCATTGTGTGTCCCATAACAAATCCAGTCTTTTTATGCCTTTAGAATCAATTTATATCCATTAAATCGTAAAACTCTAAATTGAAGACATAAACCCTAATAATGGTGCACGACTGATTCTATACCAAAAGCCAAATCAAAGTATCCAGAATCCTTCTAAACCTTCAAACAAGCAAGAATACACAAACGAACTCGAATAATAATGCACAAATAGAGTGAATTGAAAAAAATAAAGAAACAATGAACATGAATTCGGTTATGGCATATGGATGCGAGTTGAGTGATGCAAATGATCAGGATAGCTTCAAGAGACATCAAGGATCATGTCTCAACCTTTAAAACACCTTGATACCACCTGCAATTAAGAAACCAAATGGGTGTTTTTTGGTGAAATTTTGGAAGTTTAAATGTTATGTCTTGGCTGCTGAATTTCGTCCTCATGCACTTGTTTATGTTTGTGTATATGTATGGAATGATATTAGGTCAAAATATAGGCCTCTTGTTCATGGATTTGAGTTACTTGATATTGAAGAAAGCAATCATCCATAAATTTCCAAAAATCACATACATCCTTGCCAATTTGGTCTAGCACGAATTTGGATGGTATCCAATCAGTTTAAATGTTGTGTGAATGCTTCTAGAACAAAAATTTGATCCAAATGTTGACTTTTTATATTTTATTTTTATTTAAATTTAATTTTAACAAATAAAATCCAAAATAATAGAAGATAAATTATAAAAATCATAATAAATGGTCATTGGGTCGTTCATGACTTTATCTTTGAGATTGGGTTGCAATTTTGTGGCCCCTTTTGGAAAAATTTGAAGTTTAGGCCTTTTTTGCTTCATACACCCCTTGAAAATTGCCCAACTTTGACAAGGCACAACTTCCTCAATTTTAACGCTATGAAAGTGATCTTGGACTTTTTAAAAAGCTTAGAGTGTCCTCTAAGCAAAAAGTTTAGTCCCATATCCATATCGTTTACCATTTTCAAATTATGAGCTTTGGAAAAGTTGACTTTCAAAAGGACCTATAATGTTTTAGCTCACACCTTCCAAATGAAGCATTTTCAGGCTTGGCTTGTGAGACATAAAGTTGTAGAGAATTCAATTTTCTACAAAATTAGCTTTGTATGGGAATTTTTTGATGAAGTATGTGAAAGTTATGGCTGGTCAAAGTTCAACTGACTTTAACTTTGAAAACCCTAATTTAGAAACTTCTTGATTCTTGATGATCTGGGATTTTCTTGATGAATCATGATCAACCCTTGATCAAATGATGAATTTTACCTCATAATCTTAATGTTGACAAAAAGTATTGAAGTTTCACTTTGATTTGACCATAGTTAACCTCAGTTTGACATTTTTACCAAGTTAATTGATTTTTGGATATCTGAACATTTGACTAGTCAAACTTATTGGGAAAGTTCTGAAACTTGACATGGGGATTCTTGAAGGAATGTGGGATATTATGAAGCTCATTTGAGGCCTTGTAAGTCCATTTATCTTGGTGAAATTCAAAACCCTAGTTCTGGATCCATTGTTCAGGAGGAGGCTTTGTCTTCAATCCTTTTGACCAATTGTGAACCTTGAGAACCTTGAGAGAACTCTTGAGACACATTGCTTTGATTGTGGATTTATATTGGCATGCACGCCATTCGTGACTTGAAGGTTGAAGGGGATTGAACACAAGAGTCCAAAAATTTTCACTCGCCGGTGCGTAGAGTAATATTATTGGTTGGTTGTATTGCTTGAATGGGCTTAAAGATGCCATTTAGAGAGAAAATTATTCAGATATACTTCTTGGAGGATATAGTTGTCCAAAGAGTAGATTAATGCAATCTTGGTGGATGTAACAGTCCAAGATTATCCTGGAGGTTTATAGAAGCCCAAGAAATTGCGATATAGCTTTTGGGAGGATAAAGCAGCCCAAGGTATTGTGATATAGCTTTTGGGAGGATAAAGTAGCCCAAGGTATTGTGATTTAGATTTTGGGAGGATAAAGCAGTCCAAGGTATTGTGATATAGCTTTTGGGAGGATAAAGCAGCCCGAGGTATTGTGATATAGCTTTTGGGAGGATAAAGCAGCCCGATGTATTGTGATATAGCTTTTGGGAGGATAAAGCAGCCCAAGGTATTGTGATATAGCTTTTGGGAGGATAAAGCAGCCCAAGGTATTGTGTTATAGCTTTTGGGAGGATAAAGCAGCCCAAGGTATTGTGATATAGCTTTTGGGGGAATGAAACAGCCCAAGGTATAAGTTGTTGATGATGTTCGTCTGCTGGGGAATTAACCTGAAAAACAAGATTAGTTCTATGCAAATATCATGATATATATAACACTTTGCAAGATGATATCTCATGAAAATGTTGTATGCGTGTGATATGATGTAAATGATGTATGTATGAATTATGTAGTTGAAGCGTATAGGTAGCTTCGTAGAACAACTGCTGGCTGGGGAAAATAAATCCCGATTCGTTGTTGAGGAATATGAAGACTTCGTTCCCGTCTTATTTTGGAATATCGTACTTAGAACCTCCTATTTTCGTTTGTCGAACTTCTTATTGAAGGATTAAGTTCCTGAATATCCTGACTGAGGATAAAAGAGATGGACATTCCTCCGGGAGACTTATCCTGTCAAGTATCAATTCTTCGGAGGACTTCGTAGAGTTGGAAGTACAAGATACTACATGAGGTATTCTGTAAGAATATCCGTAAAGATTACTCTTGTGGGGATGACACAACAAATTTTCGTCGGATTCCTACGTCTGATCTTCCTTAGTAAATACTATTACTGCATTTTATGTATTTTTGGTAAACATCAACCATATTCAAAAGCATATATACATTCAAACACAATTAACGAATGTTTTCGCTTAAGTAAACAGGGAAAAAGTAAACCTGAATTCGAAAATAGAATTTTTATTTATTTAGAAAGTGGCCTATAAACAGGCGGATTTTAACACGGAGACGGAAATCCTAGTAAGAGGAATTCGTCGAAGAAATTTTTAAAAGAGTATAAAAACAAAGAAAAAAAAAGCTATGTGTAAATAATCATATTGAGTTTCAACTCTGCTATTGCCATTATCTTCAAATATCTCATCCATTGTTGTCGAAATAAAAATGATTGGATTGATATGTATCTGTTTGAACTTTATATAGGTAGTACAACTAGTTGAGGTTACATTGGTGATCAAACGAGACATAGTCATACGCTTTTAATCCCTAACTTTTGCCTGGATTGCCTTTTCAGGTTTTCAATCCACTGGGATACCCTTTTTTGCCCAAGTCGCCTTTTCAGGTTTTCGACTTGCCGGGTGTACACATTATATATATATATATATATATATATATATATATATATATCCCTAATTTTTGCCCGAACCCTTTTGGTTCGCCGGGATGCCCATATTTTTTCCTAGGCCAATCAACCTAGCGGGTCTCTTTTTATGCTTAGTATTTTTTAACTATGTCTGTGTTCACAGGTTGTGGAAAATCTTTACCATCCATAGTAGTAAGCATCATGGCACCTCCAAAAAATACCCTTTTAACTACAAATGGCCCTTCATAGGTGGGAGTCCATTTTCCCCTGGGATCACCCTGTGGTAATATGATACGCTTGATCACCAAATCACCAGCCTGATATACTTGCTGTTTAACTTTCTTATTGAAGGCTTTGATCATACGTTTTTGATACATATGACCATGACAAACGACTGCCAACCTTTTCTCATCAATCAAGTTTATCTGGTCAAGTCGAGTCTGAATCCATTCATCTTCATCCAAGTCTGCATCCTTCATAATTCTCAGGGAAGGAATCTGGGCTTCAATAGGTAGAACATCTTCCATACCATAGACTAGAGAAAAGGGGGTTGCCCCCGTTGAAGTATGTATTGTGGTACGATAACCATGAAGAGGAAATGGTAACATCCCATGCCAATCTTTGTATGTTACTGTCATCTTTTGCAAGATCTTCTTAATATTCTTGTTGGTGGCCTCCACTGCGCCATTCATCTTTGGTCGATATGGAGAAGAATTGTGATGCTTAATCTTGAACTGCATGCAGAGGTTAGTAATCATAGTATTGTTCAGATTAGTACCATTATCTGTGATAATCCTTTTAGGGATGCCATACCTACATATAAGATTATACTTGTGGAATCGAGCCACAACATTCTTGGTAACAGAAGCAAACGAGGCTGCCTCTACCCACTTTGTAAAGTAACCGATAGCAACAAGGATGAAACGATATCCATTAGAAGCGGTAGGCTAGACCTCACCAATCATATCAATGCCCCACATGGCAAAAGTCCAAGGAGCAGTCAGAACATTCAACGGAACCGGAGGCACATGAACTTTATCAACATAAATCTGGCATTTGTAACAAGTTTTGGAGTGTTGATAGCAATCAGCTTCCATGGTAGACCAATAGTAACCTGCTCTCAATATCTTCTTAGTCATGTTATGCCCACTAGAATGAGTACCAAAGAACCCATCATGCATGTCCTCCATAATCTCTGTTTCTTCCTTCTTATCCATATAGCGAAGCAAAGTCGAATCATGATTGCGCTTGTACAAAATACCATTACTCAGGAAAAACTTAGCAGAAAATCTCCTCATAAACTTCTTATCATTGATAGATGCCCCTACAGGGAACTCTTGAGCTTCAAGATACATTTTCACTTCATAGAACCAAGGCTTTTCTTCTACTCCTTCAGTATCAACCTCATTATAATATGCAGGTTCATCAAATCAATCAATAGTAATTCTGGGACCTTTATCATCCCAACTGATTTCAAACATAGATGCCATGGTGGCTAATGCATCTGCCAACTGCTTCTCTTCTCGTGGAATATGTCCAAAAGTGATCTCTTCAAAGTATGGGATCAAAGACAACACATGCTCTCTGTAAGGAATGATATTTGGATGCTTGGTGTCCCAATCTCCTTTAACTTGACTAACTACCAGGGATGAATCTCCATACACATTCAAAAACTGAATCTTCATCTCAATGGAAGCTTTGATACCCATGATGCACGCTTCATATTCAGCCATATTATTAGTTCAATCAAAAAAATCTTGCAGTAATTGGTGTATAACAACCTTTAGGAGAGATAATTACAACACCAACACCATTACTAAGCACATTAGAAGCTCCATCAAAAACCATAGTCCATCGGGATCCTTGTTCAGGTCCTTCGTATTGTCTAGGTTCTTTAGTAACAATCATAATATCTTCATCTGGAAACTCAAAATTCATATATTGATAATCATCCACTGCCTGATGAGCCAAATGATCAGCTACTACACTGCCTTTAATTGCTTTATGAGTAGTGTATTGTATATCAAATTCTGTCAAGATCATTTGCCATCTCGCTATTCATCCGGAGAGAGCAGGTTTCTCAAATATGTACTTGATTGGATCCATTTTTGAAATCAATAAAGTCGTATGAGTCAACATATACTGTCTTAGTCGGCAAGCAGCCCATGCCAAAGCACAGCAAGTTTTCTCGAGTAGTGAGTATCTTGTTTCACAGTCGGTAAACTTTTTGCTAAGGTAGTATATTGCCTGCTATTTTCCACCACACTCGTCATGTTGCCCCAACACACACCCCATTGAGTTATCCAATACTGTGAGGTACATAATCAAAGGTCTACCTTCAACTGGTGGCATCAATATAGGAGGTTCTTGGAGGTACTTTTTGATCTCATCAAAAGATACCTGGCATTCGTCATTCCATTCCATTACTTGATCTTTCTTCAACAACTTGAAGATTGGCTCACAAGTAGTAGTTAACTGGAAAATAAATCTTGCAATATAATTCAGTCGTCCCAAGAAACCTCTAACTTCCTTCTCAGTACGAGGAGCATGCATCTCTTGTATAGGTTTTACCTTTGCAGGATCAACTTCAATACCTTTGCCACTGACAATAAAACCCAAATGTTTACTAGATCTAACTCCGAAGGTACATTTGTTTGGATTCAACCTCAGCTTGTATTTTTTCAATCTTTCAAACAACTTGTGCAGATGATCAAGATGTTCTTCTTAAGTATGAGATCTGGCTATCATATCATCCACATATACCTCTATCTCATGGTGAATCATATCATGGAACAAAGCTACCATAGCACGCTGATATGTTGCCCCAGCGTTCTTCAAACCAAATAGCATTACCTTATAACAAAAGGTGCCCCGCTGTGTAACAAATGTAGTCTTCTCCATGTCTTCAGGTGCCATCTTAATCTGATTGTAACCAGAGAAACCATCCATAAAAGAGAATACCTTATGTTGAGCAGTGTTGTATACCAGAACATCAATATGTGGAAGTGGAAAATCATCTTTGGAGTTGGCTTTATTCAAATCCCTGTAATATACACACATGCGTACTTTACCATCTTTCTTAGGCACCGGTACCACATTTGCAACCCACTGAGGATAAGAAGTAACATCTAGGAACCCTGCATTGAATTGTTTCATCACTTCTGCCTTAATATTTTCTGACATTTCAGGACACATACGACGAACTTTCTGTTTTATTGGGAGACAATCCTCTTTCACTGGTAGACGGTGAACCACGATACCCTTATCCAGCCTGACATATCTTCATAGGACCAAGCAAAATTTTCCACATAGTCACATAACATCTGAATTAACCTGTTCTTAACACCGTCTTCCAATTCAACACCTATCTTGACCTCTTTCCTGTTTTCCTCAGTTCCCAGATTCACAACTTTAATTGGTTCCTCATGTGGTTGTATAGCTTTCTCTTCTTGCTGTAGCAATCAAGCCAGCTCTACAGGTACTTCACAATCTTCCTCCTTTCCATCCTCGGCTTGATAGATCGGATTCTCGAAGTTATAATTGGCAATAGTAGAATTGTTATCAACAGGATCCAGAGTGGACGAGGATCTGCATTTAATGACGTGGGTGTGTGTAAGAACATATAGCTTTGATAAAGAAAAAGAAAGATAAAGAACGCAATATTTACGAAAGCAAAAACGTCCATTGATTTTATTGAATGAAAATATGCAAATGAAATGACATCCCTAACAAGCATACCATTATGTCCCGGGTAAGGCATAAGGCTTAAAGTTTTAATTGTTCGAAATTACAAATTTTAAAAATAAGAAACACAGTAATAGTATTTACTCCTAACTAAAGGAGATAGAAATAACGTCTTCAGCCTTCCAATTATTGAGCTCATCACCAATGGTAGGAAAGATCCAATTATCCAGGTTGTAATCTTCATCATAATCTCCTACAACATTGATTTGGTCTTTTATGATTCCTTGATTAGTGATACGAACAGCACGAGCACGATGAACAACCTTCTGAGATTCTGCAGTAAAACTCAAACCAAACTTGTCAGACTTGTAAGGAATGTCAAGAAGCTGACCCCAAATAGTACAACCACCTTCTTCAACCACAGCTTTAGTATCCTTGAGAGAGGCCAATCTAGAAGGTACTCTGGTAATCACATGAACTTTTTTAGCAGTAGGGACAAGATGAGGAGCAGGAACCACTTCAAATGTCTAGCAAGGAGTTTCAACAAATTCCCCATCCATCTCAACATATATAAAAGTATTTATATGAATGACCATGTATTCTTCTTGACCATAAACAGTGACGGTCTTGCCTTTCACTGGATACTTCAGCTTCTGATGTAAAGTGGAGGTTACAGCACCTGCCCCATGGATCCAGGGGCATCCAAGCAAACAGGAGTACGCATGACGAATATCCATCACATAGAAAGTAGAATCAAAGACTTGAGAGCCAACTTTGATTGGGAGATCCACTTCTCCATGCATCATTCTTCTTGAACCATCAAAGGCCCTTACTACCACATTACTTGGTCTTAACACAACATCTTGAAGGTTGAGTTTATCCAGAACCTCTTTGGGTAACACATTCAATGAAGAACCATTATCCACCAACACATGAGACAAAGTAGTGCCCCTACACTCAATAGAGACGTGCAGGGCTCTATTATGGTTCCTTTTAGCAAGAGTCAGATCAGCATAAAAAAAACCAAACCATTATCACTAGTCAGATGAACAACACAATTCTCAAACTGGTCCACAGAGATTTCATGTGGCTCATGAGCAGTCTTCAGGAACTTGATTAAATCCTTAGCATGGGCTTCAGAACATAATAGCAGAGACAACATAGAGATTTTAGAGGGAGTGTGCCCCAATTGGTCAACAATATTATAAACACTCTTGCGGATGTTCTTTAGTACTTCTTCCATTTGTTTAGAGAGATCTTCAGTAGCTGGTGTCTCAGCTTGAACAGGTTCAATCAATGGTCCTTTTGCCCGAGCCTCAGTACTTGGCCCAGAGTTAGAGATATGAACTGGAGCAGCAGCAGTCTTTGAGGTGTCTTCTGGAGAGAAAATTCTTCCACTCCTGGTAACCTTACTAGACCCAACAATATTGTCAACATCAGGATTAACATCAGTAGCAGGTGTATCAGTCAAAGGCTCTTGTTTGACACCATGGATATAAGCATCAGAACCATAATTCCAGGGTATATCCTTATCAAAAGTATATGGAATTGGACTAGGAGTAGTGATAATCATTGGAGCCACCTTTGGCTCAGCAGTACTCTTCACAGGACCTTCAGAAGTGATCCTTACTGGACCCTTGGAAGTGATTTTCACAGGACCTTTGGAAGTAATCTTCACAGGAGTCTTATCAACCATAGCCACATCTTCATGCTTTAGATCTTGGGCCAGACCTTCACATAAACTTTCTACATAAGGGGTCTTCTCAAATAATATAGTACGGTTGTCCATCAGACGCTGAATACCTTCCTTCAACTTCCAGCAACTATTAGGTTGATAGGCACACAAAAAACAATCTTCATTGCAACCTGGAAATAAACCAGCTTGCATCAGCTTCTTCTTGACAATGGATAGAGGAGTAGTTAATTCATCCACAATATAAACATAAGAAACTTCATCAACAATATTAACAGTCTTCTCATGCTTAGGCATAAGAGCAGTAATCACATTAGGAGTTTCAGGAGGATCAAACTTAATCTCTCCATTTTCAATCATATCCTGAATTTTATTCTTCAACGCCCAACAACTATTAGTATCATGTCCAGGACTGTTGGAATGATAAGCACATCTTGCATTGGGATTATAAAAAGGAGAGGAAATGTTGGGATTCTGAGGAGGATCCTTCAAAGTAATCAGCTCTCCTTTCAACATGTGTTGCAAAGCCTGAGCTAATGACATATTGATCTTTGTAAATTGCCTCATAGGATTGGGCTGACTATTCTGCTGCTGCTCTTGTGGTGTAGGTGCAGGATTAGAGATGAGGACTACTCCCACAGATTGGTTACGATTATTACGACCCTGTTGGCCATACACAGCATTGGATTCCTTCTTCCCATTGGAAGGCTTCTTGGTGGTACTTGAAGAGGCAGCCATCTGAATCTTTCCATTTCGTACTCCATTCTCCACACGTTCTCCATTCATTATCAGCTCATTGAAACCAGAGGATGAGCTTCCAATAAGATGACTGTAGTAAGGACCAGTCAATGTACTCATAAACATATCAAACAATTCCCTATAAGTCATAGGGGGTTGAACTCTACTTGCAAGATCTCTCCACTTCTGAGCATACTCCTTGAAGTTTTCTTTAGAACCCATGGACATGCTTTGGAGCTGCATGCGAGTTGGTGCTAAATCAGAGTTATATTGATACTGCTTATAGAAAGCCTCAACAAGATCATTCCAATAACGAATGTTGGTACTCTCCAGTTGATAGTACCATTCCAATTGAGCTCTAGGAATACTCTCTTGAAAGAAATTAATCCACAACTTCCTATCAGGAGTATGTGGTTGAATTCTCCTGACATAAGATCTTAGAAGCAACTTTGGACATGACACACCATCATACACCACAAAAGTAGGAACTTTGAAACCAATAGGGATGGAGTCCCCGGAAATCAAACTCAAATCTTCAAAGTCAAACCCAGAAGTCTTCTGTAGTTCTATAGCATTCACCCGGTTCTCCAACATCTTATATTTCTCCTCACCAGTCGAATCAAGGTAATAATTCTCCTCATAATTAGAATCTTCAACAATACCATGGAGACTGTCTTCTTCTTTTTCAGAATCTTCATCCCCAGGATTTTCAACTTCCTCATCTGTCTTGAATGGACCTCTGAACCTTCTACCCATGTTGATGAAGCCATCTGGTTTTCTGGTCTTCTTCTTTTTCTTTGTCAGAAATGCCTTCAACTCATCTTGTCCCCTAGACAAATTCAGAATCATCGCTTGAAATTGGGCATTATGAGTCTGAAGTTCCTTGACAGTTTGTTCGAGAGCCATTTCTGCTGAAATAAACAGCGAGAAGATAACATACTTGTTGTAAGAAACCTATTGATGCAATGATATGGTATGTAGATGTGTATGCAATATTTTCAAGGACCATATAGGATTTAAATTTGTTTAAATAAAAATAAAAAACAAAACTTTTATTAGTAAATGTTTAATATAAATTTCCCCTTGGGCTTACAATGAAAGGAAATAAGAATAAAATACAAAGAAATAAATATATGGGACTTAGGTCTCCCATGGACGCTTCCTCTTGGTGTTGAGATATGTGTTGAGATTCCGCTCCTCATGAAGTTGCTTTGTCAGCTCCAGCACTCTTTCTTGGCTAATCCCTAATTGAGCTTCAAAGGTATCTCTTTGCTCTTTCAATTGGACCCAGGACTTCTGCAGCTCTTCCAAATCAGTGGGCATATCTGGATGAAGGATGGTATAAGGAACATCTCCTTCAGCAACAGGCTCCATAGTAATCGGTAGAATAGCAGGATATGGCATCATAAGAGCCTGAGCACGAGATCGCACCCATATGAGGTAAGGTTCCATAGGAATGGAGTACTTTGGTTCCAGAGTCTTGCTATCAACCTTGTTCACTTTACTCCAAGCTCGTATAAACCTTTGACGGTAACCTTGAAGATTGTTGTCGTAGTCGAACACAATACCCTGAATAAACATGTCATGAGGACCATTACACCGAGCATAACCAAACTGACGTAGAGCTAAAGAAGGATTGTGAGTAATGCCCCCTCTTATGCCAAGTAGTGGCACATTAGGGAACTCCCCATAACGGTTAATGATAGTGACATTTTCCATAGATCGGGAACACCGGTGAATATCTGAATGAGAGAGTGACATCATTCTCTTAGACCACCTCAACCCTTGTTCATTCTTCATCGCTGATCGAGGAAGGTGAGAAATAAACCACCTGGACAGGAGAGGTATGCAACATATCAGAGTACCTCGTGCCTTCGTAGTACGAGTGTGAAGAGAGTGTAAGATATCTCCAAGTAAGGTAGGCACAGGATTGTGAGTCAGAAATATGTTGATGGCGTGTATGTCTATGAACTGGTATGGATTAGGGAACAACTCTAAGCCATATATTAATAAGGATAAGATCTCCTCAAAAGCATCATAGCTCATAGCATCCAAGAACACTTTAGCTTTCTCCATCAATACCTTAGCTAGAATACCTTTAACTCCGCTTCTCGTTTCTAGGACAATGTCTGATTTCTTCAAATGTAGGGATGCAACAATGACTTCAGGTTTAGGCTCCTTCTCTAAGCATGTGAAGGGTCTCTGATCAAGGATAGGCACACCCAGGATTTTGGAGAATTCCTCCATTGTAGGTACCAGCTGATAGTCGGGGAACGTGAAGCAATGATGTTTAGGATCAAAGAACTGGAATAGGACACTCATCATGTCTTCATTGAACCCTGAAGTAACTAGATCCAATAGGTGACCATGCTTCTTGATGAATTGGGAGTTTTCAGAAACCTTAGAAACCATCTCCTTAAGCTTAGAAGGTATCCCTACAAAGTTGATCCAGATAGTGTTGCTACGAGCAGAAGCCATGACCTGCAACAAAGAACAAAGATAAATCCTTTGGTCCTTGAAATAGTTAGTGAAAATTCTATGCTTATGATGTCATGATGTCATGATGTTATGCTCAATCACAAACATGTGGAACACACAAATAATTCACACAATAATCCTAGGTTTAGAGGCTTGCATGAGGTTTAAAGGTAAGTACCCCCCTGAAGTTTAGTGGGTTCATCCTGTCCTACAAAAGTAACCAGGTTCTAAGATATCTCAATATCACTGATCCTTCCCAAGGGTTGTTGTTCAGTAGGCAACTTACTTGCCAACCAAAACCCCCCAAGATTAGGATCTCAATGAGCGTAGCATCGAGTATCAACCAACTTTAGAATTCTCCAAATTCGGCTATCTCACTACCTTCTAAAGGCCAAGATGGGTCAATTAGGGTTCTAAAGGGTAGTTAGTATTAATGACAACGTATGGCAGCCTTATGTTATCCTCAACTTACTTAAGGAACATAAGCACCAACAAGGAAGTCACACTAACTATGGCCACCAGATCAACCATATCGGTATACACCGTACAGTTTCCTTGGTCTATTGACATTTACCTAGGGTACACTAGATCTGGGTTAGGATCTTTCACACAAAAGCCCAACAGATAATATAAAGCAAACAAAGCAAACAATTAATTGATCTAATTCGTAAGGGTACCCCTCTTTTACTTAGTAACTCCCCAGCAGAGTCGCCATTTCTGTAACACGGTGGGAGAACTGACTTTCGATAAATGTTGCGGATAGCAAGAGTCGCCACTGAATTTTATTTTATCCAAGTGGAAAGGACATAAACGAACAGGAAAGACCTATTTTTAAAAGACTTGAGTTCGGGGGGTAGGTTATATAAAGGGAAGGTGTTAACACCCTTTATATCCATGGTTATCCATGGGCTCATAGTTACTTAGTTCACTTAATTGTTTTGAAAGTTTGAAGTGTGTGATTAGAAAATTTTCTAAGTACTTTGTAATGATCCTCGTATGGATGTATACAAAGCCTTTGTTTTGAAAATGTTTGAAAATTGTGAGGTGTGAAAAGTATTTAAAAGGGTGTGAGCCAGTAACTTTGAGTTCCTACCCTAGACTAAGTCATCCAAGTTCTTTTATATTCTTTCAAGGGTAAGACTGTCCCTATTGTTAAGGAATAGGTAGTCATTACCTTGGATTTGTATTAAGGGACGGGTGTAGGGTCATCGTATGGTCAATGAAGGCAACTTAAGGGTTTCTTTAGCAATTGGGAGGGACAGTCATCTTTTAAACCGAAGGGACAAGATTATTATCGAAGGCAACATCGTAGGCAACATCGTAGGGACTTGATCTTTTAAACTGGGGAGGGACTGGATGATTTATACTTGTATGGATTTTGCTTAAAACACCCCTTTTCGAGGGACTCGACCATATAAAGGCAACTTAAGAAGGGTAACCCTAGGAGGTGCAGACGGTAATCATAGATTGACTTACATGTGTGAGTGATTTTATTCAGATATTTAATCTTTTTAATTAAATTATCTAAATTAATTTTTAATCAATTAGGTCTTGCACTCCCTATTTACTAACAAATATCAAATAAAAATAAATGGGCAGAAAATTAAAGGCAAAAGTAAGAAATTCCTAAACTATTACAATGCTTTGGGGTAGTTACATAATTATGAGGTGAAAAATAAAAATATAAAAAATTTACAAATGAGAAACAATTACATAATTATAATGGCGGAGGAAAAATTTCAAAGCAACAATAACAAGGCAGATTATATGAATAACATAAAAAAGAGGAAAAGGTTTAAGGTTTGAAAAAAATATTTAAGGGTTTGAAAAAAGAAAAAATTTAGGTTAATAAGTAATTAGGGTTATAAAAAGATAAATTAGGGTTTATAGAAAATTTAGATTTTTTTAAGGGAAAATTAGGGTTAAAAATAAAAAACCTAAACTTATTTATTTAATTAATTTATAGTTTTAATAGTAAAATAAAATAAAAGATAATTTGATAAAAAAAGATAAATATGTATTATTTTAGAAATTGTTTTATTGTAAGTAAATAATTAAAAGTAATTAACCTAAATACTAATTATTTAATTAATATAATATATAATATAATAAATGAAAAAATGAAAGAAATAAAAGCATAAAAAAATAAATAAATGGGGGAGGCATGGATTTGAACCCAGGACCTCCCCATTACCAAGATGAAGCAAGAACCATTGGGGCTGCGCGCGCGCCTTTTTAATGGAATGACCAAAGCATATTATATAAGAAACCTGCGGAAAAAATTGAATTAACCAAAAAATTTGTCAATAGCCTGATTCGATCCCTCGCCCTCAATCTCATATGCTTCGCTCTTTACCACTGGACCACATGCGATTTGGTGTTAATCAACCTCGGGAATTCGCGCCAAACTAGTCTTCTTCAAGCTTGGGATTTCGTAGGTTTTCCTGTGAAATTTCCTGCCAAAGCTCCAGCGAAATTACCTGCGAACTTATTTTCGTAGGAATTTCTGGATCCTTCCAACGACCATGAAACCTGCAATGTTTTTCAAAATTGAACCAACCATTGTGTGTCCCATAGCAAATCCAGTCTTTTTATGCCTTTAGAATCAATTTATATCCATTAAATCGTAAAACCCTAAATTGAAGACATAAACCCTAGTAATGGTGCACGACTGTTTCTATACCAAAAGCTAAATCAAAGTTTCCAGAATCCTTCTAAACCTTTAAACAAGCAAGAATACACAAACGGAATCGATTAACAATGCACAAATAGAGTGAATCGAAAAAAATAAAGAAATGATGAACACTAATTCAGTTATGGCATATGGATGTGAGTTAAGTGATGCAAATGATCAGGATAGCTTCAAGAGACATCAAGGATCGTGTCTCAACCTTTAAAACACCTTGATACTACCTACAAGTAAGAAACTGAATGGGTGTATTTTGGTGAAAGTTTTGAAGTTTTAATGTTATGTCTTGGCTGCTGAATTTCGTCCCCATGCACTTGTTTATGTTTGTGTATATGTATGGAATGATATTAGGTCAAAATATGGGCCTCTTGTTCATGGATTTGAGTTACTTGATATTGAAGAAAGCAATCATCCAAAAATGTCCAAAAATCACATATATCCTTTCCAATTTGGTCTAGCATGAATTTGGATGGTATCCAATCAGTTTAAATGTTGTGTGAATGCTTCTAGAACAAAGATTTGATCCAAATATTGACTTTTTATATTTTATTTTTATTTAAATTGAATTTTAACAAATAAAATCCAAAATAATAGAAGATAAATTATAAAAATCAGAATAAATGTTCATTGGGTCGTGCATGACTTTATCTTTGAGACTGGGTTGCAATTTTATGGGCCAATTTGGAAAAAATTAAAGTTTAGGCCTTTTTTGCTTCATACACCCCTTGAAAATTGCTCAACTTTGACAAGGCACAACTTCCTCAATATTAATGTTATGAAGGTGATATTGGACTTTTTAGAAAGCTTAGAGTGTCATATAACCAACATTTATGGTCCCATGCCCATATCTTTTACCATTTTCAAATTATGAGCTTTGGAAAAAGTTAACTTTGAAAAGGACCTATAATGTTTTAGCTCATACCTAACAAATGAAGCATTTTTAGGCTTGGCTTGTGAGACACAAAGTTGTAGAGAATTCAATTTCCTTCAAAATGAGATTTGTATGGGAAATTTTTGATGAAGTATGTGAAAGTTATGGCTGGTCAAAGTTCAATTGACTTTTACTATGAAAACCCTAATTTAGAAACTTCTTGATTCTTGATGATATGAGATTTTCTTGATGAATCATGATCAAACCTTGATAAAATGATGAATTTTACCTTATAATCTTGATTTTGACAAAAAAATATTGAAGTTTGACTTTGAGTTGACCACATTTGACCTCAGTTTGACTTTTTTTACCAAGTTAACTGACTTTTGGATATCTGAACATTTGACTAGTCAAACTTATTGGGAAAGTTCTGAAACTTGACATGGGGATTCTTGAAGGCATGTGGGATGTTATGAAGCTCATTTAAGGCCTTGGAAGTCCATTTAGCTTGGTGAAATTCAAAACCCTAGTTCTGGATCCATTGTTCAGGAGGAGGCTTTGTCTTCAATCCTTTTAACCAATTGTGAACCTTGTGAACCTTGAGAGAACTCTTGAGACACATTGCTTTGATTGTGGGAGGGAAAATTTTAGGGTACAACACTTTGTATACATCCATACGAGGATCATTGCAAAGTTAAAGACTTATGAAAATATTTTCTAATCACACACTACACAATTTTTCAAACAAAAGTGAGCTAAGTAATTAAGAGCCCATGGATAACCATGGATACAAAGGGTGCTAACACCTTCCCTTTGTATAACTTACCCCCTAACTCAAATATTTTTAAAAAAGGTCTTTCCTGTTCTTTTATTCCTTTTCTTTATTGGATAAAATAAAAGTCGGTGGCGACTCTTGCTATCCGCAACATAATTTTTTGAAACAAAAACGCCCAAGTCAATTCTCCCACTGTGTTACAAGGGGACTTTTGCCACACTACGGGGGATCTTTGCCACACTACAGGGGACTTTTACCACACTACATGGGACTTTTTCCACACTACGGGGATTTTCGCTCACTGCGGGAGACTTTTGCCACACTACGGGGAATTTTGCTCGCTATGGGAGACTTTTGCTTTGTACGAGATACTTATGCCATACTACGGGGGACTTTTGCTCGCTACGGGAGACTTCTGCCACACTACGGGGGACTTCAGAAATGTGTCACTCTGGGGATGGACTTTGGCCAGTCCACTGCTGGACTTTAAGAGATTTGCCACCCTAGGGATGGACTTTGGCCAATCTATGGTTGGACTTTGCAAGATATCAAACTTGGATTATGATGGGTATGCATATGTTGAACTGCATGGAACGATGCCCCGTGACACTAGGGATGCTATGTCTTGAGTATGTCAATGAATTGGTGCAAATGCAAAGGGAATTCCTGATGAGGAAGTAATAAGTCCCTGCTGACTCTGCTGAGAATGAAATGATCGCTGATTCAATCTCGAGAAGCCCTATATGGATAACTTCTCTGCTGGAGCAGAGTGTGAATAATCCATCTATCTCGAATTATCGCCTTTTCCAAAAATAAATTGGACTTTAGATTTGAGGACCCGCTATGGGATACCTCAACTACTGGGGATTGAATCTTACCCATAACTCTGCTGGGAGATCAACAATTCTCCGACTTAGTTGGGGAAAGGTCTTGTCAAGGCTATTCTGTGGAGAACTCTCTGTCTACCCAAACCTCTGTGGGGAAGGGAATCGTTCAGCTGGCTGCCGGGAATACGTGGATTCTTGTAAAAATACTTCACCGTGGGAAGACGAATCTTTATTTAAGTATTCTCAATCCTTATTGCTCTGCTAAGGAAAAGAAAGATTTGTCTGAGATCTCCTAGGGAATGGGAGCCTCTTTAGATCTGCTGAGGCACCAGGATCAAAGAAACCTACTGAAGAGAAAAAGCTTGGCGACTTTACTGGTAATAAGTTCCATCCGTCCATTAGGAATAACAAAACCGAAACACATCCTGTTGGGGAGGGAAGACTTCAAGTAGTCTCGTGTTGGGGATCATTTTCTTTTGTTCGGACTTTACCTTAAGAGGATTTTACAAAAGACATGGTGTCTTTAAAATCTTTGATATCATAGTGACTGCACGAATTGGCATAATAACCTTGTTGGGAAGGTAGCATCGTCAACACGAATGAGCCTGTAGATGTTGGAAGCACTTAATGAGATAATTGGCTTGACGAGCGGCTGCTGGACACAATCAGTAAGAGGGTGACATAGAAACACTTTAGGAGTATAGCTGTCCCAGGACTCTGAACTCTGGATAGGTGCTTCCGATTGTCTGTCTTCGGGAAACAATAAATTCTCGTGCTATTGAGGTGGCATGCCCCAATATGATTCTTTGAAATAGTTTTTCCCTTGACTGAATAATCTTTGAGGGAATACCCACGCTAATTGCTCTTGGAGAGATTTGAATCTTGAAGTGATTGCCCTAGATTGGCTGAAATTTGAAGAGATTGTTCGACATAATTGCCCCGGATTGGTTGGCTCTTACCACGACTGGTTGGGAAAGTCCTTACTCAATGGAGCTTCCTGGAAAAGTGCACCTCGACCTGATTGTCTTTCAGAAGTTTCAGACTTCTCAACTTTGCAAGATTAAGCTTCTGGACTGAATTTTTGTATGTGAACTTCTTATGATGTCAAACAAATGTAATCAAGCAGAAAATGTTTATTTTGAGAATGACAATTCTAATGCAACACACATGTTAACCTTGAAGTCTTTATCGAAAAGGCGTCACAAACCTTTATGAGCGGATCAGTGGTTAAGATACGACATTATTTTTGGATAAAAGAAAGCATGCACATGCAACATCAACAAGATCTTTCAGCACAACTCGTGGGAGTCAAGAACGCGGTTTCGTGGTAGTACACTCTCAAATTAACCTTGTCTCAGTTAGGACTTTTGAGGGTTGTATCATGGTCTGGTTCACGGTTATAGAAACAAAGGATATAGGCTCGAATAGTATAGGTACCCACCCCTCTTCGTGATGTCCTTCATTCCTATGTTCAACTAATCTTCACAAGCGCTCACCTTTCATAAGGGTTTCATGATGGTTGAGGAACCATTGCTGCTAACGGTTCAAGCACCAATCAAGTTGTCATTTGGAGTCAGTCACGCCTTTGTCTTTCGTGTCCGTGCCTCACGACTTTGTTCTTGTTTAAGGATCTTTCTTGTGTAATCCTTCTTCGTCTTTCGCTTTTTGTGTTCTTTTGCTTATACCTAACTTTTTCCTGGACTGATTCTTGTGAATCATTGATTGTGAAGTCCAGCGGGATGCCTTAATTTTTGCCTAAGTCACTTGTTTTCAAGTTTCGACTTAGCGGGCTTTTTCCATAATTCATTTTTTCATTTTTTTATTCTCTCTTTTTGAATAAATCGTGTGACACTATTTGTCTTGATTGCTTTGCGAGGGTTGTGACTGCCTCATTCTTTGGTCGATAAAGGATAACCATTGTGGGTTCCGATCTTCGAACCTCTCGATTTGGATAACCATTGTGGTTTCTGGTCTTTTGACCTCTTTATTAGCATAATGGAATGTAATGTATCCTCACATACACTCCTTTATGAAATTTTGAACGCTTGGTCCAACTAGCTAACACCTACCCTGCCCCTGGGTTACATGTGAGGGTTTTTTCGTGTGAAAAGAAACTCCTACTTCGAGGCTCAAATGGGTTAGTGAAGGTCCATCTCCCTTATCTCTCAGGTTTTTAGGTACTTGAAACAAAACCTATATATCTTTAACAGGGTCTTACTCGAGAGCACACAATTAGAGATTCATGCGTTCGTGTCATCATTCCCCCTCAGAGAGTTTAAGCACGAGAGTTGGTATTGTAATGCACACATACATAATTATAAATGAAAAATGAAATATTTTAAGAAAAACATGTGAGTTTTATTATTGCTAACATTCAAAAGTAAACAAATTTCATACATGTAGACAAATGTTTAGCACATAAAAGAAACTACAAATGAAAATGTAGTAAAGAAGCTGAATATTGTCGTAGTTGAGAAGACTTGACTCCATCTGAACTGGTCAGTCTTTAATACTTCCAGTGATCAGTAGCTTTTCATGGACTTTCAATCTTCAGATAAATGGTTGCATGCCCAACATGGCAATCATGCCTCTTCATCTAGTTATTCTGACTCTGACACGAGACGTCTGAAGGAAAGAGTAAAGTTGGGCAACAAAGTTGCCCCTTAAGGTTGCGGAAAGACATGACGATCTTCTGCCTACGTATCTCCATTGACCCATGACCAATGAAGAATCAGAGCGACGTAGTTCCCCTTAATAGGGAAGAAAAATGCATTGAAGAAAGACAAACACACAATTGCCATTACTGAGATTAGTTGAATATTGATGGCTTTATTTGATTCTACGAATACCCCTACAATCTGGGCGATCAACTTGAAGATTTCAGCTTAACGTGGCCCATCGGGTATAACAACCGCGACACCTTCATTCATTCCGGCTCCACTGTGATTAGGCATTGGATTTTGGAGTACATTTGGGTGAGGGGAGAAATTGATAGCTTTGGAGTCAATTAGGTCATGTACCTTGTTCTGAAAAGCCCAACATTTCTCAATATTGTGCCCCTGGGCACCCGAATGGAATTCGCACCTGGCGTTTGCACCAAAATTTGGTGGTAGATTGTTAGGAGAAGGAGCTCTCATGGTACGAAGCTCGACCATGTTCAACTTAAGCAACTCTCAAAACAACACAGCATACGGGAAGGGGATAGGATGAATTTTACGGTCCCTCGCTCTTGCTCTTTGCTGAAACGGTCTTTGTGCCTGTTGTTGCCGACCCTGAGGTTGTTGTTGAACCTGTGGCGTAATAGTCACTGCAGCTGCTTGGTAGTATCCTTGAGAACAACCTTTGTCCCAGACCATATACATAGCATTTGTATCTCTTTCTCTTCTTCTTTGTCCATTTCTAAAAGGCTTTTTCGCACCAGAAGAACCAGCACTGCTTACATCCTGGATCTTTCCTAATTTCAGCAAGTTCTCTATCCTTTCTCCAGCAATGACGATATCAGAAAAACCGATGGACGGGTAAGTGGCTAGATGATCAAGGAATGCACCTTACAAGGTGACCATAAATATGCCTGTCATTTCCCGGTCTAGCAACGGAGGATGAACCTGTGCAGCCAGCTCACGCCACCTCTGGGCGTACTCTTTGAAACTTTCCTTAGGTCCGTGAGACAGGTTCTGCAACTGGGTGTGGTTTGGAGCCATATCAATATTATATTGATACTGCTTGAGAAAAGCTTCAGCTAAATCTTTCCAGCTTCGTATAGAGATCCTACTTAGCTTCATGTACTAGCTCAATGAAGCTTCAGATAAACTATCTTGGAAGAAAAGCATCCAAAGTTTCTTGTCATCAGTGTAAGTCGGCATTCTTCCAAAATATGCATGAATGTGAGTTCTAGGGCACGTACTACCGTTGTACTTGTCAAATGAGGGTACCTTGAACTTAGGATGGATTCTTACACCAGGTACCAACCCAAGACTGGTTACATCGATACCCAAGGAATTCTTACATTCCATGGCCTTAACCTTTTCTGCCAACTCTTCAAACCTTCGATCATTGATCTCGTTCATACTACCCACATCAGCGTCCAATAAAGTGAACTGGTCCTCTTGTGTGTCTTCAACAACCACATTACAGGTCGTGGTCCCATTTGGATTTGGCCCTTCGTTACGGGCAGTGTTCGTATCCACAGTCTTAGCAGGTCTTCCATTATTATCATTCACCCCGAGTTGCTCCACCATCAATTTGAGGCACTCCTGGTTTTGGGCCATACCGGTCATCATTTTCATGAACTGATCCATCCTTTGTCGGATCTCATTGAGATCATTCTACATTCGCTCAACCATTATTACTCGGTTTCTGCGAGTTGGATATTGATGAATGCGTTGAGCAACTATACTTCTTGTAGTTGAATAAGTTAGGAAATCCGGATAACCTATCAAAATGCAAAATATGAAAATCATGCAATGAATGCATATGCCATGTCCATGAGGGTGTGATATGCGACCCTGTAAATGAGTAAACATGTGTTAGGAATGCAAGCATGCAAATGATGTTATGCAATGCACTGGAATGTGATCAACGGTCTAGTGTCTGTGTTGCATTGAGCAGTGAACCAACTGTGGAGAGTCACAATAATATTATCTCTATATAGAAATTCCATAATTCTGAATCAAAGGACCATAGAACCAGATCATAACACTGAACAATACTGTAAAAGCGGGTGTGTTGGAAGTTTTAGGGTTCCTGCAAACCTGTAAACCCCTACCATCTCACGGGTGTGCTACTTGGGTCAACATCACGGACTTTCAAAGCCGAATAGCAATAATACGTTTACCATTTCTGAGAAATGGCACCTGACCAAATCAGGGAATTGGTTTGGCATTATGTACTACTCAGGGAGGTCTCAATTGATTCCAAGGAAACAAGCATCCCTCATAAGTCCCCAGCTTCAAGCACTGAATAGAAAAACAATAGTACATTCAGCCCTTAGGATACAATACTATCGTCATACGAACAGTTTGCTTTAACTGAGTTCCTATAAGAGAACCAGGCCATCCTATGCGAGTTCCCAGTGGGCCCTCGGATGCGAGTGGGTTTTCGAACAAATGTGGTCTGCCACTGTCATCACTAGAGAGGGTTGTTTCCACTAAGTTCCTCAATAATCGGTCCCCAGATGCACATAACTATCAAGCTCGTACCCTGAATTGGAGGAGATCTCCACACAGAATAGTTCCACGATGGTCGCAGTCTAGGTGTGGAACACACCGCCACTCATCATGATACCATGCGAGTACAATGTATGTCCATGCTAATCCTAGAGTGCACTCAAGCCGGGTAGTTGGATTACTCACAGTAACCTCCACCCACAGAAAAAACCAAACCAACACAGTCCAATATATATGATGCATGTAACATAAATACTGAAAGCGGTAAATAAATGTTGTAAAGTAAAGTTGTAAATGAAAGCAGTAAAGCTAAGCTAAAGCACACAACAAAAAACAACTAAACACCCAAAGAAACAGAAAACAATAGGCGCTAGGATTGACTCTCAAAGGGGAAACCAGAGATTCTGGGTTCGGTTCCCGGCAGAGTCGCCAGCTGTTGTTCCCGGGATTTTCATCCTAGTACAAACGCGAAAGTGGCGCGGAAAAGGTAGAGTCGTCAGCCAGACATTTTTATCCCGAATGAATGGGAAAGGTAATGCTTCACAAACCTAAGAGAAAAGGAAAGGACAAGGTCATGCGAACCAAAGATCTGGGTTCGGGAGTCGGTTACGACCTGGTGTTGCACCAAAAAATTTTCCCTCGCCTAGTCAAGGCATTGTGTATCAAGGTGTACCAAGAGGTTCACAAGGTACACAAGGCATCTCAAGAGGTTCACAAGGTTCACAATTAGTCAGAAAGTTTGACAATTCCCTCAGACAAAGCATCCTCCTAAGCAATGCACCCTAAACTAGGGTTTTGGATTTCATCAGGCTAAATGGACTTCCAAGGCCTCAACTGAGCTTCATAACATCCTACATGTCTTCAAGAATCCCTATGTCAAGTTTCAAGGCTTTCCCAAAAGGTTTGCTCAATCAGATGATCAGATATGCAAAAATCAGTCAAAGCAGTTAAAAAGTCAAACTGAGGTCAACTGTGGTCAAATCAAAGTCAAACTTCATGATTTTTTGCCAACATCAATTTTATGAAGTAAAATTCATCATTTGATCAAGGGTTGATCATGATTCATCAAGGAAGTTTCAGATCACCAAGAATCAGGAGTTTCTAAATTAGGGTTTTCACAAGAAAAGTCAACTAAACTTTGACCAGCCATAACTTTCACATACTTCATCAAAAATTTCCCATTCAAATCTTATTTTGAAGGAAATTGAATTATCTACAACTTTGTGTCTCACAAGCCAAGTCTAAAAATGCTTCATTTGGAAGGTATGAGCTAAAACATTATAGGTCATTTTAAAAGTCAACATCTTCCAAAGGGCATAATTTGAAAATGGTAAAGGATATGGACATGAGACCAAAGAGGTTGGTTAGAGGACTCTCTAAGCTTTCCAAAATATCCATTAACACCTTCATAGCCTTAAAATTGAGGGAGATGTGCCTTGTCAAAGTTGGGAAATTTTTGGGAGGTATATGAAGCAAATGGGACCTTAAAACCAATTTTTGCCAAATGGGCCTACCAAATTGTCATCCAATCTTCATAATAATGTCAAGCACGACCCATTGATTATTCTTTTAGATTTTTTAGATTTTAGATTTTATTATTTTGGATTTTATCTAATAAAATTCAATTTTAATGAAAATAAAATATAAAAATCAAATATTTGAATCCAATCTTTGCTTTGGGATCAAATATTTGACTTTTAAAAGTGATTGATACCTTACAAATTCGTGCAAGACCAAACCAACAAGAAAATATTTGATTTTTGTGACATTTATGACAATGGAATTCCTTCATCGTCAAGTAATCTCAATTCATGATCCAAAGCCCATAACTTGACCTAATTTCACTCACTATATGTACATGAACATAACACAATACCAGGGGACGAAATTCAGAAGCTCAGAATACCAAATTAACATTCAAAAAATTCATCAAAAAGTGAAACACGATTTTTCATCTAGGGACACTTTCAAGGTGAAATAAGGGTTGCAATACCTTCATTGATGTTTATGGAATGCATTTGCATCATTTACATGATCCAATACCTCCTCATATGCCGTGCCCGAATCCATAATGTTCTTAATTTTTTGATTTTCGATTCTCTTAATATATGCATTGTTTGTGATTTTTGTTTTGATATTGTTGTTTGTGATGATCCATAGGACGATTCTGGGCAGGTTTCTTGGAGTCCCATTGCCAAATCCGTGAACCACCATGATTAGGGTTCCGAAAGTTGTAAATGGGGATTCTGTTCAAGAACTGATTTTGGACCAAATTAATGACATATTTAGGTTTATTAGGTTGCCTTTAATTAATCTGAATCATTAAACTGGATTTCTTGTTTGTATTTTTCGTGTTTAAGCATACAGGAATTTTAGTGACACCAAAGATCCGTCACTATAACCTTTTGTGACAGACGAAGTGTCACTATAGGCGAATTGGACGGACAGAGGTTGAATATGAATCCTTGGCGCGGATTCTGAAATTCAAAAAAACGTTTTATTTTATATATATTTCTTTGTATTATAATTAATGAATGAAGCAAATGGCCTGGTGGATAGAGCGTGCGCGTGTGGAGCTGCAGAGCCTGGGTTCAATCCCCAGGTTCTTTCTTTTTGTTCATTTGTTTTCCTTTTTCCAGGTTTATGATTTATTGGCTTTGGTCCATCTCTTTACCAGCTAGCATGTGCAGCCCAGTGGTCTCTGCCTTAGTCAGGTAATAGGGAGGTCCTGGGTTCAAATCCAGGCCTCCCCCATTTTTTTAAACCCTGTTTTATTTTCTTTTTCTTTTCTTTAATTTAATTATTATATTATTATATTATTTAATTAACTAATTAAATCATCCTAATTTTAACTTAAGTATACTATATTATAAAATATTTTTTTTTGTAAAATGAATATTAATTATTTTTTTTATAATTTTTATTATAGTATTAATTTTTATTATATATAATTTGTAAATAAATATTTAAAACCCTAATTATTTTCTAAAACCCTAAATTTTTTCATTAATCTTAAAATTTAACCTAATTTTTTCTATCAAACCTAAAAATTTAATTTATTTTTCTAAACCCTAATTAATATATTAACTCTTATTCCTTTTATTATTATGTAAATAATTTAATGTTTTTTTTTAATATTATTATTAAATTGTTATATTTTCTTAATTAATCTCTAAATTTTTTTTATAATATTTTTTTAACCTAAATATAATTTCTCTTTTAAGTTTTAATCTTGATTTCTTTATTTATTATTATTATCATTATTTTTATTGCTGTTATTTTATTATTATTGTTTATTTATTATTTTATTATATCTATTATTACTATAATTCATTTTTTATTCGATTATTATGTATCTGCTAAAGTCATGTAATACTTATAGATTTATTTTCCATCTTTATTTTATTATAAATATTTTATTGTGTGGTTAGTAATTTTAGGGTGTGTATAACCAAAATGTAATTAAAATTAACTTAGAAAATTAATAATCAAGATAAATAACCAAAACACTCACACACGTAAGTCGATCTATGATCGCCATCTTACACTTCCTAGGGCATTCCTCTTGGTTGCCTTAAAATAAAATGGTCAAGTCCCTCGAATATAGGGGTGTCTTAAGCAAAGTCCCTTCACGTATAAATCATCAAGTCCCTACAGATTTAAAAGATCAAGTCCCTTCGAGGTTGCCTACGGAATAATGATCTTGTCCCTTCGAATAAATGATGATAGTCCCTACGAATTGCTAAAGACGCCCCTTAAGTAGCCTTCATTGACCATACGATGACCCTATGTCTGTCCCTTAAATAAATCCAAGGTAATGACTACCTATTCCTTAATAATAGGGATAGTCTTACCCTGTGAAAGAACATAAAAGAATAAGAAAGACTTAATCTAGGGTAGGTACCTCGTAGTTACTTGCTCACACCTTCAAAATTACTTTTACACCTCACAATTTCTAAACTAGGCTTTGTATACACCCGTACGAGGATCATTACAAAGTACTTAAAGAAATTTTTCTAAACACACTACACTTTCCTTTTTCAAACAAACAAAGTGAGCTAAGTAACTAAGAGCCCATGGATAACCATGGATATAAAGGGTGCTAACACCTTCCCTTTATATAACCTACCCCCCGAACCCAAGTCTTTTAAAAATAGGTCTTTCATGTTATTTTATGCCCTTTCCTTATGGATAAAATAAAAGTCGGTGGCGACTCTTGCTATCCGCAACATTTATAAAAAGTCAGTTCTCCCACCGTGTTACACCTGGGAAAGTATTATCACCCCAGACCGTCTGTTGTACCCGACGGGATCCACACTTGTTTGTATGTTTTCAAAGGGTAAAAGAATAAAGTTGTTGTTGAATAAAAGAAACGCTGACTGGAATGGAAGTGAAAGAAGGAACTAGAAAAAGAGATCGAAAAGAAAGGGGAAAATATAGGGAAAATAAAGAGTGTGCTCGAACGGACCCTACCCCGCTGCCTACGTACCTCATGGGGAATGAGAATCAGAGTCGACGTAGTTCGCCTAACTAAGGCGAAAACTTGTCTGTGTTTTTTAGGATGAGGTTGCCATAGCTCTAACTCAGGTGTTGTCGGCTCCCTGAATCGAGGGTGTTACCATATTGTTGTTGAATTGTTGAGGAAAGTCACGATCTTCCGCAAAGAGTGGCAGATGAGAAGAGACGACGCAGTGTCTTTGTTTATTGTCTTTTAAGAGAAATGTTTTGCTTATTTGTTTGTGAAACATTCTCATACTAGGACTTGTTCATCGTGGTAGATGCCTTACACCTCACCCCGAAATGGGACGCGTATAAGTAACCCACGACAAAGTCTCATGGTGTACGAGAAGCTCGACCTTTATTAGGTGCTTTTTATTGTTTTCTTTATGAGATGAGAAAGAAAGCAAAATGAACCAAAGGTAAAAGTATAAATGGGACTAGTAATCCTAAGTATTGTTATGCACGGATGAACCTAGGTTAGTGTGGATTTCTAAGCCTAATGAGTAAAAGGAAATAAGGATAAGGGACTTAGAAGTCAACTTACTTCCTAAGAAAGCTGAGTTGCTTCTAAAGGGGATTTAACATGAAGTTGCACAAACTAAATACAAAATGCTAAGGCAAGCACACTTAGAAAGCGTAAAGAATTTTAAAAGGAAGAAGTTGTGAATAAACTTACCTCCACCTCCCTAGAAAATAAAAGGTTAGTAGGATAAAGCAAAAATGATAAAAGGAATGATAGTAAGCATGTACCAAACAATTCCTAATACATCTAGGACCTAATCTAGACTCAATCCTAAGTCTAAGGGACCTAAAAAATAGGCAAAGCCAAAATCCAGCAGCTACTACAGCTCCTATAGCATAAACAGCTACTAAACGCAATGCAAAATACAAACAACTTATTACAGTTATCAAACAACATGCAAAATAGGTGTAAAAAGTATGAAAACAAAGCAAAACAGCACACATTTAACAACTTCTGCTTCAGAACGCAACAATGAAAAGCATGGCAGATTTGGATCATTTTCAAATGTGAATACATGAATGACAATAAGTGAACATACATCACAATACACCATTAAAGAAAATCAACATGAATGGTATAAGCATAGATAGGTGAAATGTAAGAATTTTCAATACTTCTTATTAAAGAATACTCACAAAAGTAACAAATATGCATTTTCAAGATTTGAGCACATATTGCAAATAAGCACAAAGTGTAAGCACATATTGCAAACAAGCAACAAGATAAACATGCATCATGACACCTTCAAATCAGAATCAAACATCAACATTGAAGTACAACAAAAAAGAAAGCAAGAATGAGCATGCATGTGAATCATCCATTTTCAAGCAATACACAACATATGATTTATGTACTTAAGTAGCCGAAACATGCATAGATCATAAATGTGAAGTAAAACAGAACTTTAACACATTATTAACATTCTAGAAAATAGGTTCAAACATGGCAAAAACATGCACAACTCACTTTAAGCATTATCTGACAATTAAGCACAAAATTGAAAAATTAGCAAACATGTGTGTCGAAAGATCTCAAGACTGCACAATCTTGCACCTAAATCAATCCTAATAATTCACTAAAATCATGTATCGATGATCTACAATGATTAAAAAAGGGTTGGCACACAAACATGCAAGCAGGCAACACAAATTGCAAATCAATACAGTGTTAACTGGTTAACGCTGGGTGTTAACCGGTTAACGAATCCAAATTAGCAACAATCAGAGGCAGAAAACAACGTGTTAATCGGTTAACCCCTCGTGTTAACCGGTTAACAATAAACCAGAATTGAATAATAAGTGGAAAAAAGCACTTTTCAGCCATCAACTTATTTCTAGAAACTCCTAATGCAACCCTATCAAATGAACATGAATTCTACACCTAAAGGACACAATCTAACACCTAGTAGAACTACAAGTACACCACAATTCTAGCCTCTAATAACTAATCAACCAAAGCATCAATAAGCACAAAAACGATAAAACGAAGAATGCAGGAGGCGAGATGAAGAGAAATAAATCAAATCAAGAAACAGTTTCTGATCCACCAACCTAAAAAGCAGAGGCTTGCTTTGGTGATTGTTGCGAGTCGGTCGATGCACAAACAAAGAGAATACTGGAGGCATCAAGCTTTAATCCGTGAGAGTGCAAAATAAATGCAATTGATCCGAAACGCTTCTGAACGGTGAAATAAACATCGTTATAGTTCCGAATCTTCGATTATCCACTGAACTGGTGAAAAAGATGAAGGCTAAGCTTCCGATCTTTCGAGTTTCGATGTGAAAACTTGAAAGATCTTGGTGATGAAGATTTGGTGAGTTTGGGAAAAATGAAAGAAAGTGAGAGAACTGAGAGGAAAATGAGAGAAAGATGAAGGGAAATTGAAAAATAAGGTTGAAGTCGTGAGGTTTGGAGTGAAGTGAGCTTATATAGAGGTTAGGCTTGGAATGAGGCTTGGGTTATGAGGTTAGGTTTGGCACTGGGTTTGGATAGTGAGGTTAGCAGCTAGCTTAGGAGTTAGTTAAAGTTGGTTAGGGTTTCTAGAATATTCATTGCAATATTCCTTGGAATATGGTATAAGGGTCTAGAACTTGGTGGAAAGCTCTAGAACTTGGTATAAACACAAAACAAATGGAAAGTGGAAAGGAAGAGGGAAGCCCCAACTAAATTTTGAAATATTTTTCAAATTTTCGCATGTTTTAACCGGTTAACCCCTGGCGTTAACCGGTTAACAGATGGAAATTTTGAATTTCCCCCCTTTTGGTGGTAAATCCTTAGGATGCGTCTCCACCATCCATTCTGATCCAGATTCAACCTTGGGTTATGACATTTGATTTTGCCACTGAGTAAACCCTGATCACATGCCTGCACGCTATCCAATGTTGCATGAATTATTATTATTTTTTATTATTATTTTATTTACGCAATGCATGGGCGGATATGCAATGTGACGCGCTAAATGCCATGAAAAATGAGAGGGAAAATTTTAGGGTGTTACAGGGAGGAGACGAAAAGGCTATCCTAAAAAGAAAATAAAAGAGATAAAGGAGGAAAGATCTAACCAAACTTGATGATTCTTTTAATCATAAGCACAAGAGTTTCGTCCTTATAAGCATAAGCAAGCAAATAGCCAAATAAAGGCTAAAGTACCAACTTCCATGATGATCAGAGCAAAGGGAAGGTGTCATAGAATCTAAGTCTAAAACTTCAATCACAGTGCTAAGGATAGTAACCATAATCCAAGATTAAGATCACAAGTTTTTTAGAGGTTTAAGATCACAGTGCTTTATGATAATGAATGATAAAGCATAATAAAAGTGTAATAAAAGAGATAAGAGAGCAATAGATAAAAATAAAGAGGATAAGATGCAAGAGGAAATTAAAATGTTAGTATAGTAATAGTAGGAATAATATGTACTACAAAATAATGGTATGGTGAACTTAATCATCCACAACCAAAAGAGTAACAAGGCATTTAATGCCAAAACCGAAAAGGTAACCAATTTCGCTTAGTATCATACACTATAGTGATTAATCGATGCGATTAGACCCAAATTCTTTGAAACATGAAAGAAGATTGGGATACCCAAAGCAACTACGCATCAAGCTTCAAAAGTCGTGGATCTAACACAAATTACTTACCACTTTGGGATTATGCGACCAACACGAGGTCCGGTCCACAAAAGTACAAGTCTCCAATTGGATTTTTATTCCGAATTAGGGAGTAATTACTCTACAAATGAGGCCTACCAAAACCAATTAAGGTTAACGATATTAGTGATAATACATGCGAGAAAACGATATGTAAATCGTCATTCGAATGCAATGTTGCACAAAAATAAAGATGAATACCAAATTGAGTTACACTTATGGTAATCTTTCATCTTTAAATTCAATCACTCATTTTGGTGGATGCAAGGTATGAAAATATATCACCAATTCAAAGCACCTAAAGTGAATTATATAATTCACTTATAGATCGATTTGAACTAATGAACATTAACTCCTCTAATCTACACCCAAAGTCCATTGAATTTAAACAGAAATCAGTCCCAAAAATGTCTCCCAAGGTAAAAATAAGAAGAAGGAAGAAGAAGAAGCAAAGGAAACCAAAAAACAACTCAAAAACAAATGAAAAAGTGCCACTGGAACAATGTTAATAGGTTAACCATTTGGTTAACCGGTTAACACGTTGAAAATTTGAATTTCTACGTAAAATTACACTGGTTAACCGGTTAACCAATTTGCACTGCAAATGGTTAGTCGGTTAACACTGCACCAAAAGCAGAAAAAAGGCCAAAATTCAGCATGATCCTCTTTTAAAACAATTTTCAAACACCTTATGATCATGAACTGAATTGGCACGAATTTTAAAGTGTAAAAAAAGTGGGATCCCTGCAATCAAACAATAATTTATGATCCAAAGGATCAATAATCAATAGCACCAAAGATCTACATCTTGAATGATGGTGATGAAGGTGTAACAATGGAGGAAGATGAATTACCAAGGAAAAACTTCAAATTACTCCACTAGCAAGCTTGATCTACTGAAATTGATGAAGAAAAATGAAAAGGATGAAGGTTTAGGTCAAAGTTATTCAAGAATTCAATGAAAATTCTTGATAACTTTCAAAAGAAGAAAATGAGCTTTTGGTGATTTTGTGGTTTGACGATGTATTTTGCAAGGGATTTTTTTGCTATCAAAAACTTGTGAAATGAATGAAATGAGGGTTCTATTTAAAGACTTTAGGTATGCGAATTTGGTGGAATTGATCTTGCTTTGGAAAATCAAAATTAGGCTTGGAATTCAAATTTGGAGGGAAATTCATAAAAGAGTGGTGATTAGTGAAGGTATATGGTGGGAAATGATCAAAGTTATGTAGAGGGATAAAAGTGGAATTGATCTAGAATATTCCAAGTGAGATCAATGGCTAGGATGTGCTGAGTTTGAACAATTTATTTAAATTTTGCACTGGTTAATCGATTAATACATTGGTTAATTGATTAACCAAGTCAAAATTTTGAAAATTTTGTTCTCTTTTGATTGCTTTGTTGTTTCGGCTCGATTCTTTTGCTTGTCAAACAAGGCATGGAAATAAACACATGAACCTTGGAATTCCTTGAATAAATCAATTAATTTGGGAAATCCTTGATCAGATTGTTTGCGGATCAACTTCGACTTTTTATCTGTGAAATTCATTCGAGCTGCGGGACTACTATTTTTGGTATTTTGACCTTTTTCCCCTGAAAATGTTTATAAAAGAAAACAAAAATATTTTTAGATTTTAATTAATGGTTAGTAAACATAAACAAATAAAACACAAAAGCAATGGTGATCCCTTGTGAGGCATAAACCTGCAACCAAAAAGGACCGAGGAACCCGTGCGTGATCATGTTTGTATGCAAAATGATGCAAATGAAAACACAAAGTTAGGGGCAAAAATTAGGGTGTTACAACTGCCCCTACTTAAGTTTCTTCAATCTGGAGATATGAAGATTTACGTCTTCGTTTCTACAAGATGGGAGAGACTTAAATATAGAAAACCCAATTTTTGACCCTAAGAGACCATGCAATGATATGAATATGATAAGGTATGCAAACCCAAAATATATGAGGGAAGAAACAACCAACAGAAGAAAGTAAAAGCTTGAGGACACAAAAAGAAAATCCCGCTGGGGGAAAACAATTGACAACAAGAGAGTTTAACAGGAAAACAAATCACTGGATAGCTGACTCTACTTGGGCAATGATTTTGTAAAAACAAAATCAAGAAAGGATTCAATAGAGAAGAGTAAATCTCCACCGAGGAAACATCAACCAAACAAAGCATTCAAATTCAATAGATGGAGGAATACTATATTGGGAAAGAATACAATAATGAGGAACAAAATCACCTGCTACCGATTACTGGGTAGAAGCAAAGGTAATGAATTCAAAGAGAAAAGGTGGTTACTACCGGTTACTGGGAAGACTCACCAACAAAATGAGGAACAAAATTACCGACTATCAGTTACTGGGTGGAAAAAAACTGACTACCGATTTACTAGGTAGACACCCCAAAAGAACAATCATCTGCTACCGATTTACTGGGTAGAGAGATTAACAACTACCGATTTACGGGGTAGAAACCTTAACGACTACCTATTTACTGGGTAGAAAGATTAATGACTACCGATTTACTTGGTAGAAAAATTACTGTCTACCGATTTACTGGGTAGACACCAAAAGAACAATCATCTGCTGCTGATTTACTAGGTAGAGAGATTAACAACTATCGATTTACTAGATAGGAGTAAAAGCAATCAGTTTGGAAGGAATACCGATTATCATCGAATGATAGAAACAATGTAACCAACTAATAAGAGGAGAATATTATCTACTACTCGTTTACTGGATAGAAAATATGTAGATAATAGACTCACAAAGAACTATTACCCACTATCAAACATGTAATCAGTCAAAATGGGGGACCGAAGTTCAATACAAGAACAAGTTGGAGAGAAACAATCAAACAAGACTCATCCTGAGGAGGAAATATCTCAAATGGGGAAAATTCCATCCAGAAAAATAAACTAGGGAGGAAACTGAATCAAAATCATCCACGAGAAACAAACTCAGTGGGGAATGAGAAAGGATAAACATTTTTTTCTTAATGGTCGACACTCTAAACTTAAGGGAAGACAACACACACTCAGTGGGGAAAAGCCACACCAGAGAGCGGAGAACAAAGATATATCAAAGAATGCAAGAATGCAAACATATGATGTTATGCATAAAACAGATGCATGGATATGCGTATGAATATGCTAACAAAATAGACATAAAGATACGCAATAGGTGACATAAACACCACAACAACCGAATACTCGGCTAATCCCAAAGCAATAATGTTGGGAATCATGTTGGAGATTCAACTTGAGATCCTGCAGGAGATAGTCAAAAGCCATAAAAGAAATAAAATCCTACTACAAAGCTCAACTCGTGATGAGGAAATACTGTTGGGGATTCAATCCACGAAGCAATCTTCAATAATCCATGAAAAGGATAACATCGATAATTCCACTCTGAGAGGATAGTCATGTTAGTGAAATTCCAGCAACACAAAATCTTCCACACTTTTTAGGGAAAAGAGGGAATGTCCCTTCAAACTCTGATGGAATAGGAAAATATCCATCATCCCTGTTAGGGAACAAATGAGGATATACCAGTGGTGTAAATAAAGTAAAACCTACTAGCTTGACAAAAATCAATCATCAACTATGCAAGGGAAACCAAAATGCTAAGGAAAAGGTAACAATCTACCGGGGATAGGGAAATGTTTCCATATTCCTTGCTAGGGACAAAGAAAATTCTTGCTGAGAAAAAGGCTCCAAAAATGTATTTCAATAAACATCAGTTTCTGCGAGGGACAATTAACATATCGCACCAACTCTGCTTGGGGAAAGGGTGCAAAACCTGCTGAGGATTAAAGATGAGCCTGCTGGAAACTATCACATGCAGATCCACTAGGGATACCATAAGTTAACATCATAGCCAAAAGTCAAGTTTCTAGGGATTTTAAATCTATACCTAACACTAGGTAAGAGAAAACCTATTAACTGATTGCTATATCAATACTCCTGCTATGGGATATAACCGGCTCAAGTTGAGGAACAAAACTCGAATGGGGATTCCCCTACATAAACATTACTTCTCAAGTCAAACAAAATCTACTGAGGAAGAGATCAAAAACTCAACTGGGGATTCCTGTAACAGGAATATTGCTTCTCAAATTAATAACAACTTTGCTGAGGAAGAAAACGAAACTCAACTAGGGATGCTTATGTAGAAAACTTTACTCATTGTTGGAGAATTAAAACATCACTCAATATCAAAATGTCAGAATAGTTCAGAGATTTTGTTTGGGGAAGTAAACGGTTCGAACCCTACTTTGGGAGAGGCAAGTTACACATATCAAGACTTTGCCATCCTTGGAATAACTGTTGACACTCTTTACTTATTCATAGATCAAAAGAAAAATTGTTTTTATAATGTTCAAAATTTTACTTTATTAGATTTGTTTAAAAAATTATGATAAAAAAGAAATGAAATTTTGTAAACAAAACAACATAAAGAATTGCAAACAATTGGATAAAAGCCCAAATTTTATTGATAGAATGGTAATCAGCAAATGGCATGACTTCATGGATCATTACAAGTTTGAAAAATGGTAAATTCATGGAAAAGGGCTACATTGAAATACAATGATCACTATTCTCCCTATCAACTTTGAACTTCAATGTGTTTGAAACTTCAGTCAAGGATGAGTGAATAAGAATATTTGATGGTAAACTTTACTGAGGAATAGAACTGAAATCCTTGGTTGTTTCAGGTGATCCAATCTGATTTGATTCAGTTAATTTCCATGATCCTTAATTTTTTTGCTAGATCGCCCTTGCGAGTTTTCAATCTACCATGATAATGATTTCTGTTTGTCTCTAATTTTTGCATGGACCTCCCTTTTGGGTTTTCAATCCACTGAGATGCTCCTTTTTGCCTAAGCCTCCCTTTCAGGTTTTCAACTTAGCGAGTTGTTCTTTTATTTCTTTTTAGGCAAAGTATTTCTTGACTACATCAACATTCACAGGACGAGTGATCTCCTCACCATCCATAGTTGTAAGAATCAATGAATCGCCAGAGAAGACTTTCTTAACAACATATGGGCCATCATAATTTAGAGTCTACTTGACCCTAGAAGCAGTAATGAAAGACTGGATCTTTTTGAGCACAAGGTCGCCTTCTTTAAATACACAAGGTTTGACCTTCTTGTCAAAAGCTTTCTTCATTCTTTGCTGGTACAATCGACCATGGCATAAAGTTGTTCTCCTTTTTTCCTCAATTAAATTTAACTGATCAAATCTACTTTGACACCATTCAGCCTCATTCAACTTGGCTTCCATCAGAACTCTCATAGATGGGATCTCAACCTTGATGGGATGCACTGCTTCTTTACCATAAACAAGTGAGAAAGGGGTTGCTCCTGTTGAAGTGCGGACGAATGTGTGATACCCATGCAAAGGAAAAGGGAGCATCTCATGCCAGTCGTTATATATTGTATACACCCCAAATTTTCCCTCACTAAATTCACACCATGGCTTGTGATATTTTCATCTTTTCATAAGTTTAAGCATATCATCTCATATTGCATTTTGGTTTCACTGCATAAGTTCAAGTTCATTTGCATCTAGGGTTTGTGATCTGAGCAATCCAAGGATCCATTTGAGCCACTCCAAAGGTCTCCAATCATTCCAAGAGAGTCCATGTATGTTCTACCATCATATTATAGCCCTCAAAGATCAAGGAAGTCAAGAAATCACAAGAACTGGCAAGGCATGGAAGCAGAGTTAGGGTTTCACTACACAGATGACCTGAAATTAGGGTTTTGGTTTCAGAGGCTATAACTCCAATTTTTTTGGTCATTCTTGTTTCTAATAATCTTAATATGTTATAAGGATCATGTGTACCAAGTTTGATGAATAAATTTATTGTGGAAGTCATCTGTCCACTGGGTAACTTCTTGAGCAAGTCAGAGCAAAATCAGGGCATCTGAGGCCCCCAACATTGGAACCAAAGTGATATTTTCATCAAATTGAAGTCATATAATCTTTATTTGATCATTGAAGTGCTTGGAAGTTCACAAAATTGAAGAAATTTGAGCTAAACCAAAAGTTGCCAAAAATGGAAATGACTTGTAATGGAAACTTTCCATTTTGGGAAAGTTTTTCAACCTCCTCTTTCTCAACCAAAAATGCTTCAAATGAAAAATTGTTGGTCATGAAAGTTGTATATTGGATCATTCCCTTTTCAAAAAGTACAAGCACAAGTTCTAATTCATTATGGGACTCAAGTTATGGCCTTGCAAAGTTGGCAAAAATCCTATAATTTTCACTTTCACACCAAAGGGGATTTTTTTGCAATTTCACATACCAAGTCATTTTGTGACCTCTAATCACTCCCTAAGCATCATACAAACATAATACATTGCATTGTGACCAAAATTGCCCAAAGAATCACAAGTTTCTATGGCTTGCATCACAAGAAATCACAAAAGGGGCAAAATGCATAACACTTGCAAAACCTATGAGATCTTTGCTTCTAAGCCATCCAGCTGCATAATCTCAATCCCACGGCTCTCCTTGATCAATGTTGAGGCCATACATGCTCTTGAACAACCCCTGCCATAGCTCATAGCTCATACCTCAAGTACACATAATGTTGACATTTTGGCAACTTGCCCATACCAATTACCACAGGCCACCACCCATTTTCTGACCTATCAAACAATGTTATGTGGACTCAAAGCAAGCTATTTCACATAACATTGGAGCTCAGATCATCTCATAGGCTAAGTTTCACAAAATCACCTTCAAGCTTAAAACTTTCGAAACACTCTGTCCAGCCACTCAAACTTCAAACAAACTTCACCATTCAACTCACCATCATCATTAGAACATTTCCCAACCATCAAACCAGCCTGAAACCCCACAAACACAAAACACGATTTTAGACCAGTTGAGGTGCAACCACTCAATCCAGCCATTTTAAACTCCATCAAAGCATTGCAACATCATCAGGGGATCAAGTGAGGTGGATTTGCACAAAAGAAGAGGTCCAAAAGCTCCAGAAGTGAAAGCTTCAGCTCAGGTAGCCACCTTCAAACTTTTTTCCAGAACTTGTTTTTTATGTTATAGAAATGATCTATATGTTTCACTGATCACACTGCACTTGTTGGTTTTGAAAATGATTGAGTATTGAGCCTGTATCGTGTTTCTGAAAGTTTTGCCTTTTTTATGTTCTTCGAATCTTGAGTTTGATGCATGAGAAACAAATTTTGAGGTTTGAATCTTGCTTAGGGCTGTTAGAGGATGTGATCTGGAGCTTTAGAGCTCTGGAAATGACCTAGGGAAGAAGTTTTCAGTTTGGTCTCGCCGGAGAAGACGACCGGAAGTCTTCTCCGGCCACCTGAAACTGATTAGGGTTTAACCCACGTAATTAGGAAGTTTGAATCTAGGCTGTTAGATGAGGATTAGGGTTAGGCAGTGAATGACTCAGATTAGTTCATTAGGATTAAACCTGATTAATTAATTATAAAACCTAATTAAATCCCAGATTCAATCCCAGCCACTGGATTGCGCACGCAGTCAATCCCTCCCCTCCAAGTTTAAATTTCAGCCATTAGATCAGTTGACTTCCCTTTATTTTAATTTTTATTTCATTTAAATCCCATTTTCTTTGCCATTTTATTTAAAATACTTAGAAAAATCATAAAAATATTTCCTTCTGCATTTTAATTTCAAATATTTTTCTTCACCCAAAAACGTTTTTATTTTTATTTTTTTCATTAAAAAATCATTTTAAAAATATTTAAATGTTTATTTTAATTAATTAATGGAAATTAATTAATTAAAATGCCATTTAGGTTTCTAAAAATTCCAAAAAAAATTCACATTGCATCTTAGGACATTTAGAAACATTGTCAAACCATTCATACAAATTTCTTTTTGGTTTTGATCCAACTTTGACATTTTTCTTGAGTTTAGGGTTCATAAAATTCCCTTTTTGGAACCCTAACTTTGAAAATTCTTTTCTGCCTAACCATGAAGGGTTTGACAATGATTAATTTTGCATTGTTTTCTATATAGCATGTAGTTTCTAGGATATTTTTGTCATGAATTTATCTTTCATTTTCAAATTGATTTGCATTTTTCCTCTTAAGGTACCCAAAAAACCTAGTTAACTTAGAAAAATCATAACTTCTTTTAGGTTAAGAGTTGGACCTTCTCCTTTGGGGTGTGATATCATATGGGATTAGGGTTCCTTTGTGTTCATTTCCAATTTTTTATCATGTGAATTGTTTCTGTTTTGGTCATTTGCATCTCATCCTTTCATGTAACCCTAATTTTGCATCCATACTTGCATCTTACATTGCATTGCATGAACATGTGAACTTGCCATGACATTCTAAGCACTTGTATGCCATCTTAGACATCTTAAGACATTGCTTGGACTTTTCTTGGTCATTTATTCATACATTTGATATGCCTTGCATCCATTTCATTTCATAAACATCCATGTGTTTTCATACTTCCTACATGCTTCATTTGCATTCTTTCTCTTTGTATGAACATTCATAACACTAGGTATGCCCTTGCATCATCCCATAGCACCATTCACTTCATGTGTTTGCTTATGGTTTTGTTTCTTTGTCATTACATATGCTTCATTTTACTTCATCTCTTTCTTTATGCTAACATTTTCAAGTGGTAAGTAACTTGAGAAGTGAATTTGCCTTCACTTCTCATTTCTCTTCATCTTCTTCATATGCATCCTTGCTGCATTTTTCATTGTCTTAGAGTGAGCTTGCTCATTCATGTTCATCTCTCACCTTCTTTCTCTAAGTTACTTATCTTCTTTAGTGAAGTAAGTAACTTATTCATCTATTTCTTCCTCCTTTCATCTGCTTCTTCCATTGGTGGCTTCTTTGAAGATCTTTCTCAAACCTTAAAAACCCTAGGAACACCCAAGCATGACAATGATTAGGGTTGTGATTAGTCCCCCTTTAGCTTTTACCTTTGTGTCTTCTTTGTGTGTCTCTTCTCACCTTATCATTAGAGACTAAACCTTTAAGGCTTTAGGACTTTGGAATTAGGGTTATGCTTGTATCCTTCTCTTAGGATGGAGTGTATAACTTTAATCCTAAGTGTTAAACCCTTAATTTGTTTAAACCTCTTAATCAATGCATCTTAATAATCACTAAGACATTAACTTGTAACTTGGGCCTTGCATTAGGGTTCTAATTCTTCCTTTATTAGTTAAGAAGGACTAACCCTAGTGTTTAATGGACAAGTCCCTCTCAATTTGTCTTACAAACCATAAAATCCACTTCTTAATCTCACCCTTAATTAAAATCCACTTTAATAAAGGTTTGTTTTATCATGAGGTTAATCTCTAATCTTGGATTAAGTTGAGGTATCTTCCTCAGCTAAAGTGTGCTCATCTATTATCCTTCTACTAGGATGGTGTAATGAGTTCACTAATCCTTGATTATGGCTTAAACTCATTACTTAACACTAAACAAAAAACCCAAAAACAACTTAATAATCACAAGTAGGTTAATGATCTTAATCCTACATCATCATGGCAATTAAGTTGAGATGCTTATCTCATGCTTAAGTATTCTTATTATCCCTAATCAGGGAGGATATAATGAGTTTGCAAGCCTTTGATTTAGGCTCAAGCTCATTAACTTATGCAAACTCCAAAAACAATAACAAAACTGAAAACACAAAAACAAACAATAATCGTCTCCTTCGGGATTCTTTTCTCATCATACTCACTCACAAACGAGAACTTGCTTCTTCCGTCTAATGCAAGACAGTTAGCACTCGAGCCAGACGAGTCATACACTTGAGCATAGACAAGCAAGCAGTTCATTGTCAATTTATCTTATAGTCTCTTTGAGTCTAACTACGATGTTCTGACTTCCTCATTGCACGCGAGGATACGTAGGCATAACTTAACTGTTATCGAACAAAAATCGATGTGTCTTCCCCCTCTTTCAGCATTCTTTTTAAGTCTCATTCCTGAGCACTTCACTTCATTTTCTTGCACTGACACTTGTATATTCTTTTCCAGCTCTTGCACATAGATAGCACAGACACTACCCCTTTAAACACAATCTTGTAAGCGTGGATCCCGTCGAGTAAGACGGACAATCTGGGTGCTAATACATTCCCAGGTTGTAACCAACCCCCTTTCTCAGTTTCTCTGGTTCGCAACCATCTTATCCATATCTTTCCAGGTTTATGCAGCATTTCCTTTCCTTCGGGATAAAAATGCCTAGCTGGAGACTCTTTTCATTTCATTTCATTCCTCCTTTCGCCGACCGTTCGCATCTGTACCCTATCTGACCAGGTGTCTTTTCGGGGGAGCGGCATATATCATAACCATTTTTTGGATGATCTTTTTGATGTTCTTATTCGCAGCTTCCACAGGCTCATTCATCTTCGGTCTATAAGGAGAAGAATTATGGTGTTGAATCTTGAATTCTTCATAAAGCTCTTTCATCATCTTATTATTCAAGTTTGAACCATTATCAGTAATGATTCTATTCGGAACACCATATCTGTAGATAATATTATTCTTGATAAACTGAACCAAAACTTGCTTGGTAACATTAGTATACAATGTGCTTCTACCCACTTGGTGAAGTAGTCAATAGCCACAAGAATAAAATGATGCCCATTATAAGCATTGGGTTCAATAATGCCAATCATATCAATTCCCCACATAGAGAAAGGCCATGGGGAAGAAATAAAATTGAGATGAGTCGGTGACACATGAATCTTATCAGCATAAACTTGGCACTTATGGCACTTCTTCCCATACTTACAACAATCAAATTCCATTTTTAGCCAATAATAAATTGCTCTCAACATCTTCTTAGCCATTGCATTCCCATTGGCATGAGTACCAAAAGATCCTTCATGAATTTCTTTCATTAACATGTCTGCTTCATGTCTATCCACACATCTGAGCATAACCATGTCAAAATTCCTCTTGTAAAGCACTTTCACATTCAAGATGAAATTGCCAGTCAACCTCCTAAGTCCTTTTATCTTTACTTGATGCCCCAAGTGGATATTCCTAACTCTGGAGAAAACATTTAATAAAATGATACCAAGGCTTGTCATTATGGACCTCTTCAACTGCAAACACATGAGATGGTCTCTCAAGCTGCATCACACTAATCATAGGAACTTAATTCCACTGATTCACCTTTATCATAGAAGCTATAGTTGCCAAAGAATCTGCCATCTGATTCTCATCGGGAGACACATAATGAAACTGAACTTTAGTGAAGAAAGTTGATATTCTTCTGGCATAATCTCTATAAAGAATCAAGTGAGGTTGATGAGTTACCCATTTACCCTTATTTGATTAATTACAAAGGCTGAATCTCCATACACATCAAGATTTTTGATCCTCAAATCAATAGCTTCTTCAAGACCCATAATACAAGCTTCATACTCAGCTTCATTATTAGTGCAGGGGAAAGTCAATCTTGAAGCAAAAGGAATTTGTGAACCATGGGGAGTAATGATCATTGCCCCAATTCATTTTCCACGTGAATTCATAGTACCATAAAAAACTAGACCCCAACGAGATCCAGGCTTCGAACCTTCCTCCATCAAAGGCTCATCACAATCTTTCATTTTCAGATACATCACATCCTCATCTGGGAAATCAAACATGATCGATTGGTAATCATCAATCGGTTGATATGCCAAATGGTCAGCCAAAATACTTCCTTTTATAGTTTTCTGAGCTCGGTACTTGATATCATATTCAGACAACATCATTTGCTAATGAGAAATCCTCCCAGTTAAAGCAAGCTTTTCAAAGATGTACTTAATCGAATCCATTTTGGATATCAACCAAGTTGTATGATTCAACATATACTGGCGAAGATGCTTTGCAACCCAAGCTAAGGCACAACAATTTTTCTCAAGCATTGAGTATCGAGACTCAGAATCAATGAATTTCTTACTCGAATAATATATGGTATATTATTTTCTACCAGGTTCATCTTGTTAACCAAGCATACAACCCATGGTCTACCTTCCACCGGAGGAGACAAAATAGGAGGTTCAAGAAAATACTATTTGATACTTTCAAAAGCTTTCTGAAAATCATCTATCCATATACAACCTTGGTCTTTTTGAAGCAACTTGAAGATCAGAGCACATGTGGCAGTCATGTGAGAGATAAACCTCGAAATATAATTCAAACAACCCAAGAATCCTCTTACTTTCTTTTCAGTTCTTAGTGTAGGCATTTCCCGAATATATTTCACTTTATTAGGATCAACTTTAATGCCTCTTTGGTTGACAATGAAACCCAACAACTTTCCAAAACGAACACCAAAAGTGCACTTGTTCGGATTCAAACGAAGCTTAAATTTCCTTAATCTTTGAAACAACTTCAGCAAATGTTCAACATGATCTTCTTCAGTTCTCGACTTAGCGATCATATCATCAACATATACCTTAATTTCTTTGTGCTTCATATCATGGAAAAGAGTAGTCATAGCTCTTTGGTACGTCACACCAGGATTCTTCAATCCAAAGGGCTTCTCTATAGCAGAATAGTCCCCATGGTGTTATAAATTTTGTCTTTTCCATGTCCTCAGGTTCCATATTTATCTGATTGTAACCAGAAAATATGTCCATAAAAGAGAACACATCAAACTTAGTCGTATTATCTACCAACACATCAATGTGTGGTAATGGAAAATCATCTTTTCGACTGGATTTATTTAAATCTCTGTAATCAACACACATTCGTACTTTTTCGTCTTTCTTTGGAACATGCACAATATTGGCCACCCATTAAGGATAATCATATGTAACAAGAAAACATCCATCAATCTGCTTTTGAACCTCTTGTTTAATCTTTACTGCCATATCAAGATGAGTTCTTCTCAACTTTTGCTTCACAGGTGGACAATCAGGCTTCAACGGAAATCTATGCTCCACAATATTAGTATCAAGACCTGGCATATCTTAATAAGACCAAGCAAAGACATCAACATACTCTCTAAGAAGCTCTACCATCCTCTTCTTAACATCAGGATCAAGCAATACCCCAATCTTGACTTCTTTCTCATCATCTTCAGAACCCAAGTTAACCATCTCTAATAACTCTTCATGAGGCTGAATGAGCTTTTCCTCGTGCTCAAGCAACCGGTAAATCTCATCAGGAATCACTTCAACATCCTCTTCCTCAGTTTCAAACACAGGGAATTCAAAATTGGGAGTGGGCATAGGATCATTGTTTTCAATGGGTTTAACAATCAATCTGCACAATGATTTATTTTGATTTTAGACTATGAATAAAAGTGCAAACATCATGCAAATAAAAATTGATTCTTTTTTTTTTTGGTTTTTTATGTTACCATTTTTCAGAATAAATAAAAAAGGAAAAACATATATGGAATAAACAAAATAACGTTTTACTGATGATGATAAAAGTTTGAAACAAAGCCCGACAAATTTCACTTTCACCTTGGGCAGAGTGAAAGGATTTTTGAAAGAAAATAAAACAAATTACTTTGAAGAATGAATAACAAAAGGAACATCAACACAAATATAGTTCTGGTAAATCACTTAGCGCGTAATAAAGTTAGGCATTTCTTCATCTTCACCATCTTCAATGATGGCAGCGGTGGAATGATATTTTTCTTCCGAAACTTCTTCGTGTGCGCATCCGGTCATTGACTAATCATGAATACCTGAAAAACACGAAACTACAACCAAATCATAGCATAAAGTGACTAGAAATAACATAAAGTAAAAACTAAACTTACTTGACTAAAACTCACAAAACACTTAGAAAAACAATAAAACGCAATGCAACTCAAAACAAACTAACGAAAATTATCAACAAACAATATCGAAAAAACTGATGACTCGATTCTATATAGGTTATTTCAACTCATTTCATGAATTTTTTATCGTATTTTTCTCGAGTCTTTGTTGCTTTTCATTTTAATGCACTTATGTTTTGTTCATTTTATGTTTTCAGGACCCAAGTAGCTGGATCAAAGAAAAGAACACGAAATTGTGGCAAACCAGCTGAAAAAGGGAGAAATCTACACATTCTTCCTTCTCTAGGTGAAGGGTATTTGCCATTCCCCTCAAATGAAACAAATGGTGTTCTCCATTTTCCAAAAGCCCCATATTTTTCACAGCAGTCAAATGGCGTTCGCCATTTGCATATGGTGTTCGCCATTGTTCGCGGGAGCAGTTCCAGAAGCAGTTTTCAAGGCAGTTTTGCATGTTCAAATTTCAAAAACCCCAACTGTTCTTGGAGTCATTTTTCTTCTATAAATAGAAGACCTCTGAGCAGCATTTGAGACAACCCGATACCTTGCGAGAGCGCTGCCAAATTTCCTACTGAACTAGAAAATCATTAGCCATAGTATTGATCGTTCACATCGAGTGATCAATACACTTTTGTATCTTTTCTTTTTCAGGATTCCATGTTGTATTGGATCGCTATTACAATTAATACAAGTTTCTATTTCCATTTATGTTAGGTTATAATTTATCGCATTGTTTAATTTTCTGCACTTTAATTTATTGCAAATTTGTATGTTCTTGTTCATAACTTTAAGCAACTTTTCATAAAAACTCTTAAAACATAATTTTCTTATAATCAATCTGTTATGTATGTTTCTAAATGCTTTAACGTAATTAAGTCGACATTAATATAAATTATGTTAGGCTAGATTTGCATGAGCCCGTAGTTTGAGGATCATCGTCTCGATGCGACTCCGTAGGATAACCGACATACTTTTAATGCCTGAAATTCTGGTTTTGTGTTCTAAGATTAATTTAGGTAGTCTTGTTGTGAGAGTGATAGGCTGCTTAACAGCATTTTTTCACGAGTGTGAGGGATGCACTAAGATGAGTCCAATAGAGTAAGAGTTTGAGGTACGTGTCAGATAGTAGGCACATGACACTGGAACCTAAACACAACGAGAGCGCTTTAGGTATTTCATTTCGATATTATCTATCTTCAAAAAGACGTCCTTTAATTACCGAGCGAGCGAGAGAAAAATCTTGGGGTTATCGGTCGTGGCTCGGTCAATAGCACGAGAGTGTGAGATCAAACCTTTAGGTTGGTATTTTCGTCAGAACAACTTCAGCTTTCACTTCAGCCCCGGATACTATAGAGTCCCTAAGAGTCCCGGAAATCATTCTACGGTCCCGTTTCCCCAATTTGTTTTAAACTTGTTTCTTAGCCAGTTATTTATTACCTTTTTTTCGTGACAACTTTAGCCTTAGCCTTACACCACAATCATAGGAAACTCCTTATTGACTATCAATCCCTGTGGGTTAGACAATCTTTTAAAACTACGCACTACACTGTATGCTTGCATTATCATTCCGACCAAACATATATAGTCGAGCGACCAAATTTTTGGCGCAGTTGTCGGGAATTGAATTAGTCTTTGTTGTGCTTCTTTCGTTGCACAGTAACGACTAAGGAACTTTTTCTTTGATTTCTTTTCAATTTGTCGATCTATGCCCAGCACTCGCTCCCAAAGCGAAGAGCCAGTGGAACCGATTGACAAAATCAAGCGCTTTGCTTTATTAAGGTGCTGAATCAACGATTTCCGCTTAAAACCTTACAGAACCTATCATTTCATATTTAGACTCAGAAACCGAAACATAATCTGAGCAAGACATGGCTCAACCACCGGAAAATCGTCCACTCAAAGATTTCGCTGTCCCATCGCAAGATGAACCGTATAGCAGCATTGCTGCCCCGGAAATTGAAAGACGCAATTTCAAGGTGAAACCTTCGCTATTACAAGTCGTTTAGCAAAACTAATTTTCAGGAAGTCCTACGGACGATCCTAATTTACATTTATCTATTTTCGTTCAATATACCGGCACTGTGAAAGCAAATAGAGTTAGCCCAGAAGCAATTAGACTCCGTCTTTTTCCATTCTCTCTAAGAGATAGAGCTAGAGCTTGGCTCCAGTCTCTTCCTTCAAATTTTGTCACCTCATGAGACGATCTAAAAAGAGTTTTTTTGACCCGTTATTTCCCGCCAAGTAAGACAGCTATGCTAAGGGCCGAAATTAATGGATTTAAATAAAAAGACAACGAATCTCTTTTTGATGCGTGGGAAAGATATAAAGATATGATGAGGCTTTGTCCACATCAAGGACTCAAAAAATGGCTGATAATCCACACTTTCTACAATGGTCTGTTGTATAACACGAAGATGAACCTAAGCGCCGCTGCAGGTGGTGCTTTGATGGATAAACCGTATGAGGAAGTCGTTGAACTCATAGAGAACATGGCTCAAAATCACTTCCAATGGAGAGGCGAACACGCTTTTACAGAGAAACCAACTTCGAAAGGCGGAATATATGAAATTAATGCAATAGACCGCATACATGCTAAAGTGGATGCATTAACCCAAAAAATTGAAATTTTGGCCATAACACAACCAGTTTCAACCGTAGCTGTTGTGTCTCCTAATTGTGAAGTATGTGGTACCCCTAGACATACAAACGTTGAATGTTAGTTGTTAGACGGTGTTCCCTGTAACGCCTGTATTTAATTAATTAATTAATTTAATTAAATATTATTGCGTATTTTTCAAGATTATAAGTTGTTACATGTTGTTTTGTCGTCCTTGTCGTTAAGTCGTTTAAGTTGATTTTATGTTGCGGGTTAAGTTGTGTTTGGTTCGCTTAAGTTGATTAAGTAGGATTTAATTAATTAAGTCGAATAAAAATAATAATTATAGAGATATTATTAGGTTGGGCTTGGTTTTGTTGTATGAGAATACTAATGTTGGGGGTACTAATTAGGCCCATAGTAATTAAGTGGATTAATGAGAGTTTAGTAAAAACAATGCTAAAACTGAATGAGCGAAAACACAAGGAAGAGGGGTTGGAATTGGGTTTTAAAAACAATGATTGTAAATGACCCTTTGATTTATCCTGGTTCGTTTGAACTCAAACTACATACAGTCCACCCGCCAAGGTGATTTTGCCTCTCTCAACGAGGTCTTAATCCATTATTCAAAAACTTTGAATACAACCACTAAGACCTATAGTCAAACTCTTCTTAATTCTACTGACTACACTAGTCACTCAAGGAATTCACAAAGAGTTTTACAAAAGTTGTAACAAAAACTGCTTCGGAAAGCTATTATCACTAAGTGATAGTTTTTACAGAAATTAAGAACAAAATAAGAAATTGATGAATATTTGTGCGCGTGTGTAAGAGCTTTAATTTCTTCAAGATGTCTCCTTTATATAATCATTTGAAGAGGAGATCCATTGGGAACATCTGGTTCCATATTTGGATGTTTGTAAATAGTCATAATGTCCTTCCAAAAATAAGGATTTTGTTCCCAACCGTTATTCTTGATTCCCTATTAATTATCTTTTATTATGAGAATCAGAATATACTAAATGCACATCAGAGTATGTTTGAAATTTCGCAGCAATGAAAGCTTATTTGATGAGAACTTCTCTCTACCATCAAATCTTTTATAAGAGGTGCGCTTGGCTTGTGTACCATTAGAAGATGCTGAGCAACTTAAAATCATTCTTTTCTTGAGAACTTCTATCCTGCACATAGAGAATGATTTAGTGCTATAATTTGTTCTTATAAAATATTGTTATCATTAAAACTTTATTAGAGAAGTAGAATCAAAATCTTGTTCTAACAATCTCCCCATTTTTGATGATGACAAAACATTTATATTGATTAAGAACATAATTTAAAAGATAAGGAAACTCCCTTTAGACGGTGACATATTCTTTTAGAGTTTTCCATAAGAAGTTCTTTAACTTATGCTCCCCCTGAGTTGATTACTTATCATGTTCTTTTAAAACCAATTTAGACAGTTTGATCAGAGTATTAATATGTTAGAGGCTTAGTCTTGATAAACTGTTATGGATCAAAATCATTTACGTTTCTCCCACTTTTTGTCATTACTCAAAAAGATGAAAACAAAAAAATAAACAGAGTCAAAAGAAACGATTTTCATTAATCAAATAATCAGATAAAACATTGAAACACCAGAAAAACAAGAAAACAAACAAAAGAAAAACATGAAACAAAATCAGGGTTGGGGGTTGATCTTGGTAACTAAGGCTTCCAAAAGAGACTTGATCTGAGAAGTTGATTCAACTTGTTTTCCAATCATTGATTTGAGTTTAACATTAGTCTCATCTTGATTGTCCAACTTCTACTTGAGTTCAGAGTTTTCAACACCAAGGATGTTGGAAGTGATTCTTCAACTATTGCAGCAGCTTGAGTGGAGGGTTCCTCAGAAGATTCTTCAGCAGAAGGTACTTCAGTAGTTTATTTGCCCTTGTCTTCAGCAAAAGGAACTATCATCAGTTGCTGAAGATGATTCCTTTGGTTCAGATTCTCTCCAAGGCTTGTCATCCAGAAGGTGAGTTTTCTTCTTCTCAACACTAGTGACCACTTCTTTCATACTTTCACAGAAGTTCTACTGAGAAATATCATAGAAGATATCTTTCAGCTTCTTGGTCCCAGCATTAAACCACTTTCTGAAGGAAGTCCAAAGAAAATCAGAAGTTGCATGATTAGGAATTTCTGCACAGGCAACCTTCAGATCTTCCATCCTAAGTTTCATTTTTGCTTCGAATGCTAGCAACAGTGGACCAACATCTGATTTGGTTGGTTTTGGTTTAGGTATTGGTATGGCAGTTTTTTTTGTGACAGAAGATAGTTTTTGTAGTGCATCTATATCAATGGATGTTCTAAGAGGGTCTTTAGGTTCATTTGTTGGGGAGGGACTATCTGGAATGGTAATGTAAGCGGGAGTTTTAGGTGGAGTGGATTCATAAGAAGATAGGGATGCTTCACTAATGAGGGATAGGTCAAAAACAACTCTATGATAGTCATAGTTTAAAGGAGGGTTAAAGCCATGTGTTTGTTGAGTGAATGTTGTTGGAAGTGGATTAGAGGACTGAGCTTCAGAGGCAACAACAAAATTTGGAAAAACGTTAATATCAGACAGAACTTGTTGAAGTTCTGAATGGGTTTCAAAGAAGGTTTAAGTGTTCAGATCAAAAGGAGGTGTTGGATCTATTGGCATGTCAAAATCTTCTAGAGTTTGAGGAGAGTGATGTTCAGATATGTTTGGTAGTGAAGTAGTGTTTTCAGGTTGAGTATATGGTGGAGGTGAGGGTGGAGGAGGTATTTCAGAAGTGATAGGATTGGAAGGTGTAGGAGTAACATAAGGAATGGTATCAAAAGAAGGGTTTTCATATGTGACCACTATTACAGATTCTACAATAGAAATAAACTCAGATTGAGAAGAAGACGTACCTTTCTTTCTGATATTCATTGGAGCCTTCTAAGAAGTTCCTTCAGAAGCTTTCCTCTTCTTGTTCTTCTTCTGAGCAACTTCTGGTCCAGGTCTTCTGAGCTATTCTAGATTGAACAGAGGATCAACACCATCCAACTTACAGGATTCCAAGTATTTGACTTTAACTTCTGGTGGTGTGTCAGCAGAGAACATAGGGAAGTCCTTCAGAGGAATTTTCCTGGTGGTAATGACTTCTCTACAGTACAGAACTGGATCCTTCTTGATTGTTTCTATGAACTTCATCTTCTTCAGATTCTTAGCATTCAGAGGCTTCCCAGCTTGTGCTTCCAAAACTTCAAATTGTTGAGCCTCCATCAGATGATCTACCAACTTGTTTTCAATCAGAATGTCAGAGATGAGTCTTCTTAGAGGAATTCAATCTCTTTTGGTTTTCTCATCTTCTCTAGTTTCTCTTATGCTATTCTTCAGATGATTGAAAAGTGAATGATCAAGATTGACCTTTTTGTTCTTGGAGATGAAGTACAACAGAAATTGCTGATCCACATTGATGTAATCTAGGGAATTTGTAGCTTTTCTGTGACTGATGCAACCTAAAATTGTCTTTGCCCAAATTCTCAGATGATCCTTCGGATATTTGATTTTGTTGGAATGTTGCCCATTTGAGAAGATTTCTTTAGAGAAGAGTGTAGTATCAGAAAGCTTATCCATCTCACTGCACTTGATCCCATTTCCATCAGATTGTATCAACTTTGCAATATGTTCTTTAGTGATGATGATCCTCTTACCCAGAACGCAAGAAGTCACATGAGAGTTAGAGGCACTTGCAAAGATCCAAAATTCCTTGACCAGTTTAGAAAAAACTGGACCATTAGACGATCAAAGTATTTCTCCCAGCCTTGAGCCTTGACTGTAGGTGTAAGAACAAACCCATTTTCCTTCAAACTGTCAAAGTCAACAAAAAGCTCACAGAGAACTTCTAGCTTGTCTATAGGAGTAAGAAGGGTTCTGACTGGAGAGATATGGAGTTCTTCTGAAGTTTAATCTTGTTGTGTTTGCTGAGCAAAAGTAGCTTGATGAACGTTTTGAGATGGAGAGGCCATTTGTTACCAAGATGAGGGTTTGAATACAGGTGCAGAGAGAATAGAAACAAGAGGTGAAAGTGAAAGTGAAAGTGAAAAGTGTTTGTGAGGTGAAAACATACATTTATATAGAGTTAAGAGGCGGTAAAAGAAAAGCACAATTAGTGGAAAAAAATAATTCATAAAACATTACGATTAATTGCATTTAATGAGTTCTGACAAGGGAGTGGCGTAAAGAATTTGGAACAGTTACCAAAGTGACTAGCGCCTCAAATGTGTCTTTTCAACCGTTTCAGTTTCCCATAACTTGAACACGTATTCTTCTGCAGAGGACACCTATCCAAATGCATGTTTTGTCCATCTTCAGAGTATGAACACATATTCTAATTCTTTAGGATCCCTCAGAGCTTCATTGACACGTGTTGATGTTATGATATGCATGTTATTCTTTTAACACATAAGTCTGAGAAGTAAACAGCCATATCATTTTAAAAACTTTTGAACCAAAAAAAAGATTGATACAGAACTTCTGAGAGTTAAATGCATAAATTTAAACATTTTCATTCTGGGCATAATTCCATACTGAGATTATTCAGAATGAAATTAAATTTATCTTCAGCAAGGGGTTTTATAAAAATATCAGCCCATTGGTGATTTGTATCTATAAATTTTAAAAACATAATCCACTTTTGAGTATAGTCCCTAATGAAATGATGTTTAACTTCTATGTGTTTAGCTTTAGAGTGTAAGATACGGTTTTTAGAAAGACAGATAGCATAAGTATTATCACAGAGGATGGGAATGTTACTCTCATAAATATTGAAGTCCTCAAGCTGGTTTTTCATCCAGAGCATCTGAGTACTGCATCCAGCTGTTGCTATGTATTCAACCTCAGCAGTTGATAGTGCTATGGTTGATTTCCTTTTGCTGGACCAAGATATTAAATTGTCTCCCAGAAATTGACAACTTCCAAAAGTACTCTTTCTTTATGTTCTATCTCCAGCAAAATCAGTGTCACAATATCCTACGAGCTTGTAATTTTTGGACTTTCTGTAGCATAGACCAAGATTAGTAGTACCTTTCAGATATCTAAAGATTCTCTTAACTGCTGTTAATTCAGTTTCTCTAGGATCTGATTGGAATCTGGCACATAAATATACGCTATACAGAATATCTGGTCTTGAGGCAGTTAAATAGAGAGGAGAGTCAATCATACCTTTGTAGATCTTCTGATCTACTTTCTTACTTACCTCTTCCTTTTCCAAAATGCATGTGGGATGCATAGGAGTTTTGGAAATCTTACTATCTAACATATCAAATTTCATCAGAAGTTCCTTGACATATTTGCTTTGATATATATGCGTTCCTTCTGGTGTTTAATTGATTTGTATTCCCAAAAAGAACTTTAATTATCCCACCAGGCTCATTTCAAATTTTGTCTACATTGACTTAGCAAATTCCTCTCCCAAGGAACTTTTAGTGGAAACAAAAATAATATCATCTACATATATTTGACAAATCAGAATATCATTTTTAAAGGTTTTGCAGAAGAGAGTTGTGTCCACTTTTCCTCTAATAAAATTATTTTCCAAAAGAAAATTACTTAATCTTTCATACCAAGCTCTAGGAGCTTGTTTAGACCGTATAATGATTTTTTAAGTTTGTAAACATGTTATGGAAATTTAGTATTTTCAAAACCAGGGGGTTGGTGTACATAAACTTCTTTGTCAATATAACCATTTAAAAATGTACTCTTGACATCCATCTGATAAAGAGTGATGTCATGATTAACAACAAATGAGATTAAGAGTCTAATTGATTCTAACCTTGCGATTGGTGCAAAGGTTTTGTGTAGTCTATTCCTTCTTGTTGACTATAACCTTGTGCAATCAGCCGTGCTTTGTTTCTGACGACTTCACCTTGTTCATTGAGCTTGTTTCTGAATACCCATTTGGTGCCAATAATGTTGAATCCTTTTGGTCTAGGAACTAAATCCCGCACGTCATTTATGGTGAATTGATTTAGTTCTTCTTGCATTGCAAGTATCCAATCATTTTCTGAAAGTGCTTCATCTACAAAAGTTGGTTCAAATAGAGAGACTAGTCCCATTAGAGATTCTTCAGATTTTCTGAATGATGACCTTGTTCTGATTGGATCATCCTTCTTTCCCAGAATCTTATCTTCTGGATGATTCAATGTGCTTCTAGATTGTTTCTTCTGAATGGGTTCTTCAGTAATAGTTGATGTGATTATCTTATCTTGTTTTGTGCATGGTTGATCTTCAGATGTTCTATCTTCAGTGATTTGAACTTCTATATCTGCAAGAGATTCATTCTGCTTTGGTTTTTCAGATTTAAGCTTATCATCAAATCTGACATAGATGAATTCTATCACAATTTGTGTTTGTATACTCTGTATCCTTTCGAACGTTCATAGTATCCAAACATATAACATTTTTGTGCCTTAGAATCAAACTTGTTCAGAGGATCGTTATTATTCATAATAAAACAAGTGCATCCAAATGGATGAAAGTAAGAAATGTTGGGCTTTCTGTTCTTCCACAATTCATTAGGAGTCTTCTCCAGAATAGGTCTTATAGAGATTCTATTCTGAATGTAGGATGTTGTATTTACTGCTTCTACCCAAAAATGTTTAGCCATGTTAGTCTCATTGATCATGGTTCTGGACATCTCTTGTAATGTTCCGTTCTTACGTTCTATAACCCCCATTTTGCTGTGGAGTTCTAGGGAAAGAGAAATTATGAGAGATGCCATTTTCATTAAAAAATAATTCCAATTTTTTGTTTTCAAATTCTCCACTTGTTTTCAAATGGATAGCCTAACAAATTTTCCATGAGAATGAGGGCATGGACTCATAGATCATTATGGGGAGGGCGCCAACTCGGATAAAATCGACGAGTATGCCACTAAACCCCTACGAATGACAAGAGACTCAATTACATCAAACTACAACCATGGAGATTGAGAAACTTGCACCCGACTAAAGAATAATGACTCATAATCGACACTTGTAAAGATATGGTGCACAAAGGTACAAAACAACTTGAATGAGTTTGGTTCTTTTTATTTTTTGAATTAAAGTCAAGATGATTAAGTTCATTGATTTTTTAAAAGAAAAAAAGTAGTAAAATCCACTTGATAAAATTCAAGGTTTTATTTATTAAAGAGGTGATGGTTTTGAAAACGAGAATCCTTTGAAAAAGAGGGAAGTTTTGAAAATTGAAGAATGGGGAAGAGATGAAGAGGCTAACCTAGTACACAAAATAAAAGCTAGGGAAAAGAATGATCTAACTGAAATGAGGCCACTTAAAAGCATTACTAAGAATTCCATCCTTAAGCATTTAAAAGCCAATGCCAAATAAAGGCAAGTCTTCAATGATTAACACTTTTATACAAAGGGATAAGGAGTCCTAATTCTAAGTCCAAAATTCCATCAATACTTCAAAGTTGTCCATAGGTAAGTCACTCCAAAGCATAAGCAAGAACAATAGTCCAAGATGGGAAGAATTAAATTTTTCATTGTTTAAGCCTTTATTCATATTTTTGTGTCCAAGTGGACAAAAGAAAAAAATCAACACAACAATATAATAGCAAGAATATTAACATGATAATGGATGATAAAGAAATATAAAAGCATAATAAAAATAAAGGAGATAAAGGTGCAAGAAGGAAATTAAAATATTAGTATGGTAATAGTAATAATAATATACATAATAGTGGTATGGTGAACTTAATCATCCACAACCAAAAGGGTAACAAGGCATTTAATGCCAATAAACCGAAAAGGCAATCGATTCCGCTTAGTATCTTACACTATAGTGATTAATCAAGGAGATTAGAACCAAATTCAATGAAGTTTGAAAGAATATTGGGAGACCCAAAGCAACTACGCATCAAACTTCACAAGTCTTGGATCTTAACGCAAAATAATCAATCACTTTGGGATTACGCGACCAACACGAGGTCCGGTCCATGAAAGTGAAAGTATCCAATTGGATTTTTATTCCAAATTCGGGACACATTTAGGTCTATGTTAAGCAATCGTCGAGTAATTTACGGAGTAATTACCCTACAAATGAGGTCGGCCTAAACCAATTAAGGTTAATGTTGTTAGTGCTAATGCATGCGAGATAAACGATATGTAAATTGCCATCCGAACGCAATACCGCATAAAACTAAAGATGCATACCAAATTGAGCTACACTTTGTCGCTCCCGGGATTTTCATCCTAGTACAAACGCGAAAGTGGCGCGGAAAGGTAGAGTCGCCAGCCAGACATTTTTATCCCAAAAGAATGGGAAAGGTAATGTTGCACAAACCTGAGGAAGAAGGAAAAGGACGAGGTCCTGCGAACCAAAGATCTGAGTTCGAGAGTCGGTTACGAATTGAGAAGGTATTAGCACCCCAATCCGTCCGCCGTACCCGACGGGATCCACGCTTGCTTGCTTGTTTCAAAGGGTGAGAAATAAAGAATGCTGCTGAATAAAACTGCTACTGGAACTGGAATGAGAAATGAGAAAGGAGAATGGAAAGAAAGAATGGGGAAAATGTAGGGAAAATAAAGAATGTGCTCGAACAGGCCCTACCCCGCTGCCTACGTACCTCATCGGGATAATGAGGATCAGAGTCGACGTAGTTCGCCTAACCTAGGCGGGAACTGCTTGTTTGTGTTTTTTACAGCTGGAACTGAGTATGTCTATGCTCAGGTGTTACAGGCTCGTCTGGTACGAGTGCGTTTACCGTCTTGCATGTGTGACAAGTCGCCGCAAGTTCGCGTTGTGAGTGAATGAGATGAGAAAGAGAAGTTCCCGTAGGATAGTCGCTTATTGTGTTTTTGTCTTTTATGAGAAGTATCTTTTGAATTTTGTTTGTGAACGGTCTTGTTCTAAGACCTATCCATCGCGGTGAGTATTTACACCTCGCCCCGAAACAGGACGCGTATAAACACTCCGCAACAAAGTCTCGTGTCGTACAAGATTGTTCGGTTTTTTTATTAAGTGTTTTATTGCTTTTCTTTATAAGATGAGAAAGAATGACTCAAGTTGGAAAAAGGACAAACTAAGGGGGACTAAGACACAACCCTAAGTTAGTTATCATATACAAAAGGGAGATCCTATGGTTAATGAGGTTTCCTAATCCTAATGAAGAAAAGGAAAAGAAGAAAAAAGAGAATTAGAAACTAACTTACTTCCTAAGGAAGTTAAGTTGTCTCTAAAGAGAGGGAAAGCCTAAAAGAAAAGCACAAAGTGCTAAGGCAAACACAATTAAAATGCATAAGAGATGGGAATGAAGTGATGCTTACCTCAATCTTCCCCCCTACAAAACAAAAGTTAGCATGACAATGCATATTGGAATTAAAATCAAAGCATGAAAGCGATTAAGTACCATAAACGTCCTAGAATGGAACTAGGGTTCAAAATAAGACCTAAGTCTAAAGGTGAAGGTACCTAAAGGTCACATGACTTCTAAAGTCAGTAGCTACATGATATAGATCCCTAAGGATACTAGGATACCCCACAAGATCAAACTATGTCAAACTATGTACAAAAAGTTCACATAAATTCACATGAATGCAAGTTAAGGCTCATGGATGAAGTATGAATGCATATGACTTACAAGCATGAATTAATACATGAAATGAACATCAAAGTCAGTAGTGAATGTTTATGAAGATGGATGAATGAATATAGAATCATGGATGCAATGGATTAGGCATATGGAGCAATGAGAAGAAGATATGAGAAGAAACGAACAAACATCGCATAAGATCGCACATGATGCAAACTAAGGAAGAATGGCATGTGAATATGAATGAAATGATTATGGTTCAGTAGCATACAAGGTATGAGATGCAATTAGAATGCATGAATAGGCATTAATGATTTCCACATAATTCAAGTTATTATTTAGAGGAGAAGAGAATCTAGTTTAGGGCAAAATATGTTCACATAATTATGCACTTTGAAACACCAAAACAAACCAAATGAGTATGGTTCAAAAAGTGGCCTATAACTGGAATTAAAGGCATACAAATGACCTATAATCAACTCCTAAAATCTACCAAAAATCCCTTCAAGAAAATGGCATGAATGCCTTCTTATCATTTAAGTTATGGAGCAAATAGACACATGAATCAACCTAGGATCTAGGTGACATGGAAAAATAGCAAAAAGGCTTAAAAAATTATGAAATTAAATCCCTAGAATGATATAGTGATTATCTCATATTTTCCAAAAGGATTTCATAAAATTATGCACCAAAGTGCCAAAACAAACTCCTTGATTAGCAAGGTGACAAAGCATGATCACCAAAAAACAACTCCACAAAGTGGATCAAAAAGGGCACTAAAAATTATGAAAAAAATGCCTAATGAGAATCAAAATGTCACAAATTACAGTGATTAATCACACACAAAAAATAGGTTTCACACCTATGGGGAAAAATCGATTTTGGTCCCTTATGCCAAAACATTCCTTTTTGGGACAGCTTATGATCTAAAATCCAAATTAATTATTAAAACCACCCAAATCTGGAAACAAAAAATATGACAAATTAATTAAGAGGATAAGGATTACTCATGAATTTTTCCAGAATTTTATCACACCTAAAACTATTTTTAATAATTGCGACGAAACGGGCAAAAACGATATTTTAAGGGAAAGTGAAAGGAATCGAATTCTCTAATCCGTAACCTAATCCCTAAACTCCGAAATCGACACATATCAATATATATCACAAATAAATCCAATGCCTCAGGTGGGAGGGCTCAATATGCACCTTAAGTTACATGATCCTAAGTCGCATACAACTAGAATGATGCATTAAAGTAGAGAATCGAGATTACTTACTTGGTCGAAGTGCCGATTCTTTCACATAAAAGAAATCCAAAAAAACTTCAAGCCAAGCCTTGTAATCTCCCATGAGCAAAATAAATGCTCTTCTTCCATAATTTCTTTGTTAAGATCCCCCATAATCAAAACAAAAACAACGACACAAAATATCATTTGAATCCAAAGGTATCCCACAAATAAAGTGGAATATCAACCAAACGACCGTCGTTAAGATCTTTGCGAGAACCTTGCATGAACTCAACAAACACATTAGAAACAAAAAAGAGGTGCAACCAGAAGTTGCACCTATGTCTCACAACTCAAAATCAAATAGAAAGATGAATGTACGAGTCATGGACATGCATTGAAATTTACGTTTCAAAACGGGGCAGCACTTATGCTCTAACATAAACAACATGCAAATTCAAACCAAAATCAAATAAATTTACATGCAATGAATGGAAAATGATCAACAAACATAAGTACAAGTCAAAACAAGATCAATGCATCAAAATTGCACCAAACCGAACTTAAAAAGCCTTAAAACGAAAAAACGCGTCAAAAATCACCGACTCGGAATTGAACGAAAATCGCATGGTAACTTGCAAACGTGCCAACGGATTCAAATATGCAATCGGATTTTGAAATTTCCGCTCGGAAGTGGTACTTTTTGGCCGATTTTATCGGCTGGCAGTAGCGAAATAGCCGAAAAAAATTGTCCGAAATCGACTAAAAAGTTTACCAATGGCTCCGGAATAATCAACAAAGTCAATTTACACTATTCACATTCGCGAAAACGCGCTACGGTTAGGAAGTTATGACCAAAACATATTCTCGACACGCGACACATGAACAACATCAACAATTAAGCTTCAACCTATCCTATTCCGAATTTACACAATGAAACAAACATGAATTCAAAAGTCAAGCACTTCAATCAATATCAAGTCACAATAATTAACTCTCTTAAGAATTTTATCAAACATCTAACATGCATCGATTAGTCTATGTCAATTTTAACAATCATTTCCAATTATGCACAACAACAATTATTAGGATCAATTAATCAAGCATCAATCAACAACCACATCAAGAATCAATACACATAATCTCCATAATATGAATTCAACTTCAAAATTCAATTCAAGAAACAATGCAACAATTATTCATGAATTAAAGTTTAAGAAGCTTACCGAATGAAGAATCGACGAAGAAATTGTGAATCCGGAGGAAGTGAGACGCGATCATGAACGGAGGAGAGGAGGAGAGGCCGCGTGGCTGCCGGCGGCGGAAGATGGTGGTCGCACGGTGGTGAAGTTGACCGAAGGTGGTGGTTCGTGGCGGCTCGGCTATCGGAAGCTTGATCGGAATTGTTGTGTTCTTGATGAAGTTGTTGTTGTGTTCTTGAGAAAGAGTTGAGAGAATGAACTTTGATCCTTTAGAGAGAGTTTGTGAAAGTTTTTTGGTGTTTGTAAATTATGATTGAAGTTATGAGACAAATTGTGGATCAAAAGAATATATAGTGGAGTGTAAAATGAAAGGCAAAAGGTAGAATTTCGGCTTAAGTGAAAATAACAATATCTTCGGCAAGAAATTTCGACTCTGAACCTTCCACAATATCGTCCGTCTCTGAATCACGGTTGCAATGCAAAAATAAAGATCGTCATACGATCAAAATCGAGTGCGATCGATACGTTTAAGCTGCAAGACGTCACTGAATAAGTTGTTTTTTCGGCTTATTTGGTGTCCGCTACTCGAAAATGTGACGAGGTCAACCTCTTCGGAGCATAATATCGACTCGACTTTGTCAGCAAAGTTGTAGATCTATGAGTCAGTGACCTGGTGTTAAAATCTAAGCTCAACCGGACAAACGACGAGGGAGATATGAATTTTCTCGTGAAACCACTTTCAGCCTTTTTCTTCGGTTCAGCACTTCAGTTTTGTGAAATAAACCAAAACGATAATCTTTGGAACACCGTTCAAACTCGCATTTGTCTTTGAACTTGAAGAGGATAAAATTTTTGAACCAACGCTTCAAGAACGGGTGCAATCCGATGAAAATTGACCGAGTTATGAATTTTACAAAATCTGACAGACAATGTAGTGCATCAAAGAACCTTATTGGTAATTCGCATTTTCGAGATCCTTCCACTTGGACCGAACCAAAACTGAATTCACATAATGAAGATAACATCTAAACGGAATTTTAGGCACCAAAACGACATCAATTCGATTAACGATCCAAGAGTTATGAATTTTTTAGTGTTCAAAACTCACCGGTTCAGCACTGTTTTTCACTATGTCGACTCTAAAGACTCGCACATTCTGAGATCTTCTTCAAAGAATTAGTTCTCGGCCAAAACCCAAAAGTTGGAAAGGATATCAAGACGGAACTTTTGGCATATGAATCTCTCAGACATGTTGACTCAATAAGAAGTTACAAACTCTTGAATACCGCTAGCACAGTTAATCGGCGAAACCGAAATTTCAGAAACAAATAAATCCCGCCATTTTCCTTGATGAATTGGCCTCCGAGCCGAACACAAAAGTTGTAGAGAATAATGAAACGGTCTAAACTATTGAGTTTCAAGCCAAAATGAGTTTCCGAGCATAAGTTACAACTTTTGCAAACTGCACCATAAAACTGATATTCAGCTTAAACTCCTCTGAATCAACCGAGAACTTTTGGCTTCTTCTGAGATTATTGTGCACGTGCCGCATGAAGAAATAAAGGCCAGTCGCAACCTGTGAAAGCTCAAATGGAGATGTATGTTCATGTATGTTTATGATGCAATTGTGATCTAAATGCAATGCAATGTATGAGAGGATATGCTAAATGGCATGAAAATGAGAGGGCAAATTTTGAGGTATTACAGCTGCCCCTATTCAATCATCTGCAGACTTGAATGGATAATTGCAACAACTTTTAGACGTTCAAGGTATGGAGTGATTGAATACTCGAATAAAACCTAAAAATTTGCACACTGAGGGCAACAGAAATGCCAACTGCCCATTTATTTATTTATGTATTTTTTATTTTGACCTCTGAATAGGTAGCGGGGAAAGAACCAGGTGAAATATGCTGGGAAGAATGCCATCCTCGAATGACAACTCACACGGGATCCTCGGATTCAATACTAAAACCATCCTGGAATAGAAACACGATAGTATACCGGCCGCAGGCGATAACATCAGCAACAAAGACTGACCTCGGACAGACTTTGCAAATGAAACAAACTGACCTCAGTCAATAAGCTCAAAAAGTGAACTACTATCCTCGAATAATAGCCACACAAAAACAAAACAAGACCAACCGCAGAAGGACTTGAAGAAAAGAATGCCATCCTCGGATGCCCAATCAAGAGATCCTCGGATCTAACACGAAACCATCCTCGAATGGAGACGCGAAGGTACACCAGCCTCGACTGATAACCAAACAACAAAGCTGACCTCAGACAGACTTTGCAAAAGAGACAAACTGACCTCGATCAATAAGCTCACAAAGTGAACTACTATCCTCGAATAATAGCCACCACAAACAAGACCAACCGCAGAAGGACTTGAAGAAAGGAAATGCCATCCTCGAATGACAAATCAAAAGATCCTCGGATCTAACACGAAACCATCCTCGAATGGAGACGCGAAGGTACACCAGCCTCGACTGATAACCAAACAACAAAGCTGACCTCAGACAGACTTTGCAAAAGAGACAAACTGACCTCGATCAATAAGCTCAAAAAGTGAACTACTATCCTCGAATAATAGCCACACAAAACAACAAGACCAACCGCAGAAGGACTTGAAGAAAAGAAATGCCACCCTCGAGTGACAATCCAAAAGATCCTCGGATCTAACACGAAACCATCCTCGAATGGAGACGCAAAGGTATACCAGCCTCGACTGATAACCAAACACAAAGCTGACCTCAGACAGACTTTGCAAAAGAGACAAACTGACCTCGATCAATAAGCTCAAAAAGTGAACTACTATCCTCGAATAATAGCCACAACAACAAGAACAAGACCAACCGCAGAAGGACTTGAAGAAAAGAAATGTCATCCTCGAATGACAAATCAAAAGATCCTCGGATCTAACACGAAACCATCCTCGAATGGAGACGCAAAGGTGTACCAGCCTCGACTGATAACCAAACACAAAGCTGACCTCAGACAGACTTTGCAAAAGAGACAAACTGACCTCAATCAATAAGCTCGAAAAAACTGAACTACTATCCTCGAATAATAGCCACAACAACAAGACCAACCGCAGAAGGACTTGAAGAAAAGAAATGCCATCCTCGAATGACAATCCAAAAGATCCTCGGATCTAATACGGAAATGGTATCAACCGATCCAACCCGGAAAGCGAGAATGTAATATCATCCGATTTACAACTCGAAGAGAAATGATATCAACCGATTCATGACTCAAATAAGATCAACCGATCTAACATGGAGATGGTATCAACCGATCCATAACCAATGTAATATCATCCGATTTACAACTCGAAGAGAAATGATATCAACCGATTCATGACTCAAATAAGATCAACCGATCTAACATGGAGATGGTATCAACCGATCCATAACCAATGTAATATCATCCGATTTACAACTCGAAGAGAAATGATATCAACCGATTCATGACTCAAATAAGATCAACCGATCTAACATGGAGATGGTATCAACCGATCCATAACCAAGAAAAACGAGAATCATTGTACTTAAATGATAACCCGAGACGCGACCGTTGTACTGAAACGGAGACACGAACAAAATGAGACTTTTGTACTGAAACAAGACTCAAAGACGAGACCATTGTACTTAAATGGAGACTCGGAAGGAACGGGATCGTTGTACTTAAACGAGAGCCCAAGATGCGACCGTTGTACTGAAACGGAGACGCAAACAAATGAGACTGTTATACTGAAACAAGACTCAAAGACGAGACCATTGTACTTAAATGTAGACTCGAAAGGAACGGGATCGTTGTACTTAAACGAGAGCCCAAGACGCGACCATTGTACTGAAACGGAGACGCGAACAAAATGAGACTGTTGTACTGAAACAAGACTCAATCGGGGATAACAACAAGACGTGGTAGAAATAACCACCCTGGGAAACGAAATTGCATTCTGTGGGTAACACTTCAATCTGATTGGAGATGTAACAGGTCTTATGTAATATACCTCAAAACTGGCCCATGCTGGTATGCATATGTTTGGATTTATGGCGTAATGCTCCATAACGATGGAAATGCTACGCTTTGGAGGATGCAAATGCGATGATGATTATGCGTATGCAAATGCAAAGAGATCTCCCGGAAAGGAGGTTGCAGGCATCCCAGATAGCTTGACTAGGGAGAAACTGATGATCACGGCATTGATCTGGTTCATCCTGATGAGGAGGAAACAACTCTGCGGGGAAAACTGTTAATAATTCACCGGCTCGGAACAGCCTCCACTGCCAAAAATAAATTGGACTTTTGAGATTGGAGAGCCAAGACCCTGCTGGAGATGGACCCTTCTTGTACTCTGGTGGGGAGGTGAGGACCTCCTGACTTGGCTGGGAACCAAAGGCATGACACCGCTGAGGGAGCAAACTGCTGGGGAGGAAAGACACTCCTTATACTGCTGGGAATTGCCCCTGTATCGAAGGGAAGTCACTGCTTGGGGAGGACACCCACATTCCGCTGCCTTGCTGGGAGAGATTTCAGCTTCCAACTCTACTGGGGATGATGGAGGATGTCAATGATAAAGCTTCCTTCTTGTTACCCTGTTGGAGGAAAGATAATCGGATGAGGTCTGCTGAGGAAGCTATTGCTGGGGAGGAAAGACACTCCTTATACTGCTGAGAATTGCCCCTGTCTGAAGGGAAACTTCTGCTTGGGGATGATACCCACTCTCTGCTACCTTATTGAGAGATTTCAACTTCCACCTCTACTGGGGATGATGGAGGATGTCAATGATAAAGCTTCCCGCTGAAGATAAGAGCTCAAGTTGCCACTTGCTGAGGATAAGAGATAAATCCTCTCATGTTGGGAATGAGAGATGTTAGGCATCTCATGCTGGTGATGAGAGACGATGATACCCTTCTTCTCAAGAAATAACCTCCCATGAGACTTGCTAAGGAATCTTGATCGATGAAGTCCGCAGATGAAACAACTCTTGCAGTACTGTGCCGACACTGGCCTTGCCCCTAGCCCCGGGTTGATAGGTTGTCAACTAATCATGAGTGAACAATGGTTCTTTGAAATTTTCAACTCGCCTCAGATTAAGGTCTGTCAGAAGTAAATGTCTCAAGAGGATTTTACAGAAAACATGGCATATGAAATGCCTTAGTGTCTTCAAACTCTTGGAGAGATTCGTTGGATCTCGAAATAACTGCCCCAGACTTCATGGTCTGTGCAAGAATTTTCCTCGCGAGGATTCATGAAAAACCTCATATCACTGTGAGATATTCTGCTCCATTATTTTGAACTCTGGATAGGTGCCTCTGATTAACCGTCTTCAAGAGAAAGTACTTCCCATGCTCTTGGGATGGCCTGCCCCAGTACGAGCCTCGAAGTGATCACCTCTGACGGACTGTGCTTTGAAGAAAACACCTATGCCAATCGTTCTTTGAGAGATTGGATCTCGAAGTTATTGCCCCAGTTTGGCTGAAATTTGAATAATGCCTCCGCCTGATGGCTCTTTGAGAGATTTGTATCTCGAAGGGATTGCCCCAGCTTGGCTGAACTTTTAAGAGATTGCTCGCCATGATTTCACCAGATTAGTTGGCTCTTACCACGACTGTCGGGAAAGTCCCTACTCAATGGAGTATTCTTGAAAAGTGCACCTCGATAGATTGTCCTTTGGAAGTTTTAGACTTCTCAACTTGGCAAGATTAAGCTTCTGGACTGAGATTCCATACATGGACTTTTATGATGCCAAACAAATGTATGCAAGCAGAAAATGTTTATTTTTTAGAATGAAAATTCTAATGCAACACACATGTTAATTTTGAAGTTTTACTGAAAAAGATGTTGCAAACCTTTGTGAGCGAATCACTGATTAAGATACGACATTAATTTTTTTTGAATAATAGAAAGCATGCACATGCAACACCAACAATGATCTTTCAACACCACTCATAGGAGTCAGGAACGCGGTCTCGTGGTAGTACGCTCTCAAAAATAACCCTGTTTCAGTTAGGACTTTTGAGGGTTGTATCGTGGCCTGGTTCACGGTTATAAAAATAAAAGATATATGCTCGAAGTTTATTTGTGCCCACCCATCTTCGTGATGTTCTCCATTCCTATGTTCAGCTAGCTTGGCACAAGCGCTCACCTTTCGAAAAGGGTTTTGTGATGTTTGAGGAACCAATTACACTAACGGTTTAAGCACCAATCAAGTTATTGTTTAGAGTCAGTCACCCCTATTGTCTTTTGTGTCTGTATCACACGACTTTGTTCCTGCTCAAAGATCTTTCTTGTGTAATCCTTTTCGTCTTTCACCTTTGCATTATTTTGTTTATCCCTAACTTTTGCCTGGACTGATTCTTGTGAATCTTTGATCGTGAAGTCCAGCGAGATGCCCTAATTTTTGCCTAAGTCGCTTGTTTTCAAGTTTCGACTTAGCGGGCTTTCTCATTCATTTTTTTTCAATTCTTCTTTTTTGAACAAATCGTGTGACACTGTTTGTCTTGATTGCTTTGAAAGGGTCGTGACTGTCTCACTTTTTGGTTGTTGAGGGATAACCATTGTGGTCTTCGGTCTTTGGACCTCTTGATTGGGATAACCATTGAGGTTTTTGGTCATTGGACCTCTTGATTTGGTACAACGAAAGGTAATGGATCCTCAGATATGCACTCCTTTTCGAAATTTGAACGATCGGTCCAGCTAGCTGACACCTACCCTGTCCCTAGGTTTAGTGCAAGGGTTTTTTCATGCAAAAAGAAACTCCTACTTCAAGGCTCAAATGGGTTGGCGAGGGTCTATCTCCCTTATATCTCCGGTGTTTAGGATTTGAAACAATGCCTGTACATCGTCAACATGGTCTTTCTCAAAAGCACACAATTAGAGATTTTTGCGTTTTCATTTTGTCGTCCTCCCTGATAGAGTTTAATCACAACAGTTGGTATTGCAATGCACATACACAAAATCATGAGTGAATACGAATGGATTACTTCAAGAAAAACATGTGCATTTATATTATGGTTATCATTCAAAACAAACAAGTTTCATGCATGCATACAAATGTTTAAACAAACAGTATAAACTACAAATGAAAATGCAGTAAAGAAGCTGAACATTGCCGTCATTGAGGAGACTTGACTCCGTATGGACTTATTGCTTCTGAAGATGCCTTTGCAAATTGGGAGACCCATTTGATGAGGAGACTTCAATATGTGAGCAGACTTTCTGGCATGATGACCTTTGAGTCGATCAAATTCTGGACCTTGTCTGCACCTTTGCCTCTGAAAGAATTTCAATCTTCAATTAAAAGGCCAGGTGCCCCAGAATGATAGTCACACTTGGCATTGAAACCCCAAAGGAAACTTTGTCGGAGATGATCCTGATGCAATTAGTTCAACCACTCCGAATTTGCGTAAATGGTGAAACTTGTTGCACGTACATCATCAGAATATGATCAAACTTCTTCTCAAGTGGTTTTGGCCTTTACCCTTATGCTCTGACCCTTAGGACTCTCTTGGGAAGCTGAAATTGGATGCCGACAAGTGAAGTCTTGAGGGAAGAGGTTGATAAAGTTAATAGATAAGGTTGCTCGGAAAGATCTTGCACGATCTCCTGCCTATGTATCTCCATTGACCAATGGAGAATCAGAGCAGCGTAGTTCCCCTCACTAGGGATGAAAATAACTTCGTTCACAATTTCCATAACCAAGCTCGTCTGAGTATTTATCTAGTTGACTTCCTATTTCCGCAGTTTCTGGTTCTGAAATAAAGCTTATACCTTTGCCCTAAATTGCCCCAGTTGGGTCTTCCTTCGGTTATCTCCGCCCAGAGTTGCTTCAAATATATACCTCGATGACTGTGATTCAAGTTGTCCATTGTGAAGGGAAATCAAGTCAGGAAAATAATTTGTCTCTGAACACCTGTCAAGAATGCAAGGATGTATGCAAATGCCATGTTCAGTTATTTCTGAGGAATCTATCTTCTTTAATTCACCTTTCGACACAGAAAAAGTCCAATGGCATGATTCAGATATGTGATCCTCAGAAATAACTGAACATGTGTGCAGAAATGCTATGATGTCATGTATGCAACAGGCATGTGATCAATGGTCTGATGTTGGTGTTGAGCAGTGAACCAACTGTCTGAATAGAACCATAATAGTAGCACCATCTTTGTATAGAACCCCATAATTGAGAACCCAATAACTGTAGAACTGGATCACATAATAGAATAGTCACTGATGGTGTTGAAGTTGAACAACGAGCCAAGTATCTGTGGAGAGTCACAATATCAAGGTCATAATGGTAATCACAGTAACAATTTCTCTGAATAAAAATCCCAGATCTCAGAATCAAAGAACCATAGAACACTGAACAATACTGGCAAAGTGGGTATGTTGAAGTTTAGGGTTCCTGCAAACCTGTAAACCCCTCCCAATCTCACGGGTGTGCTACTCGGGTCAACATCACGGACTCTCAAAGCCGAATAGCAATAATACGTTCACCATTTCCGAAAAATGGCTCATGACCAAATCAGGGAATCGGTTTGGCATTATGTACTAATCAGGGAGGTCTCAGTTGAGTCCGGAAAAACAAGCATCCCTCACAAGTTTCCAGCTTCAAGCACTGAGTCGAGAAACAATAGTACATTCATCCCGAAGGGTACAATACTATCGTCATACGATCAGTTTGCTTTAACTGAATTCCTATGAGAGAACCAGGCCATCCTATGCGAGTTCCTAATGGACCCTCGGATGCGAGTGGGTTTGCCAACAAATGTGGTCTGCCACTGTCATCACTGGAGAGGGTTGTTTCCACTAAGGTTCTCAATGATCGGTCCCCAGCTGCACATAACCATCAAGGTTGTATCCTGAAGTGGGGAAGAACCCCCACACAGAATAGTCCCAAAACAGTCGCAACCTGGGTGTGGAACACATCACCACTCATCATGTAACCATGCGAGCACAACATGTCCACGCTAATCCTATAGTGCACTCAAGCCGGGTAGTTGGCTTATCTCACAGTAACTCCCATCCCGCAGAAAAAATGAAAACCAACACAACCAGACAATCCAGTATAATATGATGCATGGAAAATAAAATACTGAAAGCGGTAAATAAATGCGGTAAAGTTGTAAATAAAAGCTGTAAATGAAAACAGTAAAGCTAAACTAAAGCACACATCAACAAACATATAAACACCCAAAGAACAAAACCAAACAGGCGCTAGGATTGACTCTACAAGGGAAACCAGAGATTCTGGGTTCGATCCCCAGCAGAGTCGCCAGCTGTCGCTCCCGGGATTTTCATCCTAGTACAAACGCGAAAGTGGCGCGGAAAGGTAGAGTCGCCAGCCAGACATTTTTATCCCAAAAGAATGGGAAAGGTAATGTTGCACAAACCTGAGGAAGAAGGAAAAGGACGAGGTCCTGCGAACCAAAGATCTGAGTTCGGGAGTCGGTTACGAATTGAGAAGGTATTAGCACCCCAATCCGTCCGCCGTACCCGACGGGATCCACGCTTGCTTGCTTGTTTCAAAGGGTGAGAAATAAAGAATGCTGCTGAATAAAACTGCTACTGGAACTGGAATGAGAAATGAGAAAGGAGAATGGAAAGAAAGAATGGGGAAAATGTAGGGAAAATAAAGAATGTGCTCGAACGGGCCCTACCCCACTGCCTACGTACCTCATCGGGATAATGAGGATCAGAGTCGACGTAGTTCGCCTAACCTAGGCGGGAACTGCTTGTTTGTGTTTTTTACAGCTGGAACTGCGTATGTCTATGCTCAGGTGTTGCAGGCTCGTCTGGTACGAGTGCGTTTACCGTCTTGCATGTGTGACAAGTCGCCGCAAGTTCGCGTTGTGAGTGAATGAGATGAGAAAGAGAAGTTCCCGTAGGATAGTCGCTTATTGTGTTTTTGTCTTTTATGAGAAGTATCTTTTGAATTTTGTTTGTGAACGGTCTTGTTCTAAGACCTATCCATCGCGGTGAGTATTTACACCTCGCCCCGAAACAGGACGCGTATAAACACTCCGCAACAAAGTCTCGTGTCGTACAAGATTGTTCGGTTTTTTTATTAAGTGTTTTATTGCTTTTCTTTATAAGATGAGAAAGAATGACTCAAGTTGGAAAAAGGACAAACTAAGGGGGACTAAGACACAACCCTAAGTTAGTTATCATATACAAAAGGGAGATCCTATGGTTAATGAGGTTTCCTAATCCTAATGAAGAAAAGGAAAAGAAGAAAAAAGAGAATTAGAAACTAACTTACTTCCTAAGGAAGTTAAGTTGTCTCTAAAGAGAGGGAAAGCCTAAAAGAAAAGCACAAAGTGCTAAGGCAAACACAATTAAAATGCATAAGAGATGGGAATGAAGTGATGCTTACCTCAATCTTCCCCCCTACAAAACAAAAGTTAGCATGACAATGCATATTGGAATTAAAATCAAAGCATGAAAGCGATTAAGTACCATAAACGTCCTAGAATGGAACTAGGGTTCAAAATAAGACCTAAGTCTAAAGGTGAAGGTACCTAAAGGTCACATGACTTCTAAAGTCAGTAGCTACATGATATAGATCCCTAAGGATACTAGGATACCCCACAAGATCAAACTATGTCAAACTATGTACAAAAAGTTCACATAAATTCACATGAATGCAAGTTAAGGCTCATGGATGAAGTATGAATGCATATGACTTACAAGCATGAATTAATACATGAAATGAACATCAAAGTCAGTAGTGAATGTTTATGAAGATGGATGAATGAATATAGAATCATGGATGCAATGGATTAGGCATATGGAGCAATGAGAAGAAGATATGAGAAGAAACGAACAAACATCGCATAAGATCGCACATGATGCAAACTAAGGAAGAATGGCATGTGAATATGAATGAAATGATTATGGTTCAGTAGCATACAAGGTATGAGATGCAATTAGAATGCATGAATAGGCATTAATGATTTCCACATAATTCAAGTTATTATTTAGAGGAGAAGAGAATCTAGTTTAGGGCAAAATATGTTCACATAATTATGCACTTTGAAACACCAAAACAAACCAAATGAGTATGGTTCAAAAAGTGGCCTATAACTGGAATTAAATGCATACAAATGACCTATAATCAACTCCTAAAATCTACCAAAAATCCCTTCAAGAAAATGGCATGAATGCCTTCTTATCATTTAAGTTATGGAGCAAATAGACACATGAATCAACCTAGGATCTAGGTGACATGGAAAAATAGCAAAAAGGCTTAAAAAATTATGAAATTAAATCCCTAGAATGATATAGTGATTATCTCATATTTTCCAAAAGGATTTCATAAAATTATGCACCAAAGTGCCAAAACAAACTCCTTGATTAGCAAGGTGACAAAGCATGATCACCAAAAAACAACTCCACAAAGTGGATCAAAAAGGGCACTAAAAATTATGAAAAAAATGCCTAATGAGAATCAAAATGTCACAAATTACAGTGATTAATCACACACAAAAAATAGGTTTCACACCTATGGGGAAAAATCGATTTTGGTCCCTTATGCCAAAACATTCCTTTTTGGGACAGCTTATGATCTAAAATCCAAATTAATTATTAAAACCACCCAAATCTGGAAAAAAAAAAATATGACAAATTAATTAAGAGGATAAGGATTACTCATGAATTTTTCCAGAATTTTATCACACCTAAAACTATTTTTAATAATTGCGACGAAACGGGCAAAAACGATATTTTAAGGGAAAGTGAAAGGAATCGAATTCTCTAATCCGTAACCTAATCCCTAAACTCCGAAATCGACACATATCAATATATATCACAAATAAATCCAATGCCTCAGGTGGGAGGGCTCAATATGCACCTTAAGTTACATGATCCTAAGTCGCATACAACTAGAATGATGCATTAAAGTAGAGAATCGAGATTACTTACTTGGTCGAAGTGCCGATTCTTTCACATAAAAGAAATCCAAAAAAACTTCAAGCCAAGCCTTGTAATCTCCCATGAGCAAAATAAATGCTCTTCTTCCATAATTTCTTTGTTAAGATCCCCCATAATCAAAACAAAAACAACGACACAAAATATCATTTGAATCCAAAGGTATCCCACAAATAAAGTGGAATATCAACCAAACGACCGTCGTTAAGATCTTTGCGAGAACCTTGCATGAACTCAACAAACACATTAGAAACAAAAAAAAGGTGCAACCAGAAGTTGCACCTATGTCTCACAACTCAAAATCAAATAGAAAGATGAATGTACGAGTCATGGACATGCATTGAAATTTACGTTTCAAAACGGGGCAGCACTTATGCTCTAACATAAACAACATGCAAATTCAAACCAAAATCAAATAAATTTACATGCAATGAATGGAAAATGATCAACAAACATAAGTACAAGTCAAAACAAGATCAATGCATCAAAATTGCACCAAACCGAACTTAAAAAGCCTTAAAACGAAAAAACGCGTCAAAAATCACCGACTCGGAATTGAACGAAAATCGCATGGTAACTTGCAAACGTGCCAACGGATTCAAATATGCAATCGGATTTTGAAATTTCCGCTCGGAAGTGATACTTTTTGGCCGATTTTATCGGCTGGCAGTAGCGAAATAGCCGGAAAAAATTGTCCGAAATCGACTAAAAAGTTTACCAATGGCTCCGGAATAATCAACAAAGTCAATTTACACTATTCACATTCGCGAAAACGCGCTACGGTTAGGAAGTTATGACCAAAACATATTCTCGACACGCGACACATGAACAACATCAACAATTAAGCTTCAACCTATCCTATTCCGAATTTACACAATGAAACAAACATGAATTCAAAAGTCAAGCACTTCAATCAATATCAAGTCACAATAATTAACTCTCTTAAGAATTTTATCAAACATCTAACATGCATCGATTAGTCTATGTCAATTTTAACAATCATTTCCAATTATGCACAACAACAATTATTAGGATCAATTAATCAAGCATCAATCAACAACCACATCAAGAATCAATGCACATAATCTCCATAATATGAATTCAACTTCAAAATTCAATTCAAGAAACAATGCAACAATTATTCATGAATTAAAGTTTAAGAAGCTTACCGAATGAAGAATCGACGAAGAAATTGTGAATCCGGAGGAAGTGAGACGCGATCATGAACGGAGGAGAGGAGGAGAGGCCGCGTGGCTGCCGGCGGCGGAAGATGGTGGTCGCACGGTGGTGAAGTTGACCGAAGGTGGTGGTTCGTGGCGGCTCGGCTATCGGAAGCTTGATCGGAATTGTTGTGTTCTTGATGAAGTTGTTGTTGTGTTCTTGAGAAAGAGTTGAGAGAATGAACTTTGATCCTTTAGAGAGAGTTTGTGAAAGTTTTTTGGTGTTTGTAAATTATGATTGAAGTTATGAGACAAATTGTGGATCAAAAGAATATATAGTGGAGTGTAAAATGAAAGGCAAAAGGTAGAATTTCGGCTTAAGTGAAAATAACAATATCTTCGGCAAGAAATTTCGACTCTGAACCTTCCACAATATCGTCCGTCTCTGAATCACGGTTGCAATGCAAAAATAAAGATCGTCATACGATCAAAATCGAGTGCGATCGATACGTTTAAGCTGCAAGACGTCACTGAATAAGTTGTTTTTTCGGCTTATTTGGTGTCCGCTACTCGAAAATGTGACGAGGTCAACCTCTTCGGAGCATAATATCGACTCGACTTTGTCAGCAAAGTTGTAGATCTATGAGTCAGTGACCTGGTGTTAAAATCTAAGCTCAACCGGACAAACGACGAGGGAGATATGAATTTTCTCGTGAAACCACTTTCAGCCTTTTTCTTCGGTTCAGCACTTCAGTTTTGTGAAATAAACCAAAACGATAATCTTTGGAACACCGTTCAAACTCGCATTTGTCTTTGAACTTGAAGAGGATAAAATTTTTGAACCAACGCTTCAAGAACGGGTGCAATCCGATGAAAATTGACCGAGTTATGAATTTTACAAAATCTGACAGACAATGTAGTGCATCAAAGAACCTTATTGGTAATTCGCATTTTCGAGATCCTTCCACTTGGACCGAACCAAAACTGAATTCACATAATGAAGATAACATCTAAACGGAATTTTAGGCACCAAAACGACATCAATTCGATTAACGATCCAAGAGTTATGAATTTTTTAGTGTTCAAAACTCACCGGTTCAGCACTGTTTTTCACTATGTCGACTCTAAAGACTCGCACATTCTGAGATCTTCTTCAAAGAATTAGTTCTCGGCCAAAACCCAAAAGTTGGAAAGGATATCAAGACGGAACTTTTGGCATATGAATCTCTCAGACATGTTGACTCAATAAGAAGTTACAAACTCTTGAATACCGCTAGCACAGTTAATCGGCGAAACCGAAATTTCAGAAACAAATAAATCCCGCCATTTTCCTTGATGAATTGGCCTCCGAGCCGAACACAAAAGTTGTAGAGAATAATGAAACGGTCTAAACTATTGAGTTTCAAGCCAAAATGAGTTTCCGAGCATAAGTTACAACTTTTGCAAACTGCACCATAAAACTGATATTCAGCTTAAACTCCTCTGAATCAACCGAGAACTTTTGGCTTCTTCTGAGATTATTGTGCACGTGCCGCATGAAGAAATAAAGGCCAGTCGCAACCTGTGAAAGCTCAAATGGAGATGTATGTTCATGTATGTTTATGATGCAATTGTGATCTAAATGCAATGCAATGTATGAGAGGATATGCTAAATGGCATGAAAATGAGAGGGCAAATTTTGAGGTATTACACACTTATGGTATTCTTTCATCTTTAAGTTCAATCACTCATCTTGGTGGATTCAAGTGTGAAAATATCTCACTAATTCAAAGTACATAAAGTGAATTAAATAATTCACTTAGAGGTAGATTTGGACTAATGAATATTAACCACTCTAATCTACACTCAAAGTTCATTGAAATTAAAGAGAAACCAGTCCCAAAAATGTCTCCTAAGGTAAAAATAAGAATATATGAGAAGAGGAGGGAAAATGAACCAAAAACAACCCCAAAATCAGCCAAAAATTCAGTTTTGTTTCAGAGTAACTGGTTAATACCAGAGTGGTAACCGATTACCTGTTCAAAAATAGCAGTTTCTGGAAATTTTAACATAGTTAACCAGTTACTACCATAGTGGTAACTGATTACTATGCGTGCATAATAAAAAAATGCTAAGAATCAGCATGATCCCTATAACACCCTAATTTTTGCCCTAGGATTTCTTCGCATTTCATCTGTATTTTGCATACAAACAAGATCGCAATGGTTTCTCGTTTCTCCTCAGATGAAGGGTCTATGCTTCGCAGGGGCCATTGTCTTTACTTCTTTACATTTGTTTATATTTACTGATCTCTAACCAAAAATACAAAAAATAGGTTGCAGTTTTCTTCTTGTTGTTGTCTGTGTTGCAGGATTTTAAAGATAAGACAGTGTATGTTCAAAGATTCAAGTTGTGTTGTGTACAAAAGTCATCAAATTATCAAGAAGTGTTGCGAGTGAAGTCTGGTTTGATTCATCAGTTCACCAGTGATCCATCTGAGGATTTATTTTCCTCAGTATGGATTCAGTTTATCAGGGAAGTAATCAGACAATTTTCATATGACAGTTGGCTTGAGTTGTGAAATATCCAGTGGGTCTGTGTTGGCTGTGTTTATTTTTATCAAAGGCTTGTGAAAGAGGAATCGAGATTTGGTCGTGGGCTTAAAACAAAAGAAAATCATCATCCATTAAACCTTTTTTAATTTCCATATCCATTTATCCTTTTCTATTCATTTTTTTTATATCTCCATTTGTTTTAGAAATTTTTATTACCATTTTTTTTATATAGTCAATATCCAATTAAGGTTCATTTTTATTTATTATTATTCATAGAATTTTCTTAGTTCCCAATTTTTTTATCATGAAACTCATTTCCATTAGGAAGATAATCCATTCTTTTTTAACCCATTTAATTTTTACCATTTACAATTTAAGGGAAGTCCTTTGCAATTTCTTTAGACTATCTTCAATTTTCATATTTTTTTCTCTATTATTTTCACTTGTATCCATTTTTTCTTTTATTCAATCTTCATTGTAGAAAATTACCAAGCCTAGTTTTTTTTCTAAGCCCATGATGTTTCTTTTTGCTTTGGTCAAAATTAAAGAAAGAATAACAAGAACATGTTGAGAAATCAAGGCCCATGACCCGGTGACTTTAGAACCACACTTCACAAGCCTGCATAATGCTAAACCAACTAAACCACAACAGCAAGCCGTACGCTGCAGGCCACACGAACAAAAACACGCAAGCCATGTGACTCCAGCTTTAGCTCAACATAAAACATGTGACTTTCAATTCCCAGAAAGCAACAGCCAACCTCACGCACAGCTAGAAGCCAAGCTGAACAGCAAGCCCAAGTCACGCCAACAACAACACCGAACACAGCCAAAACAACATCAGCCGCAGCATACCAGCCAAAGCATTTCTCAGCCCACCTCACCACACGCACGATTTCACTAGCTTCACAGCATCACACAACAACAAGCCAGGCCCCAAAACGCTCAAATAACTGCTTCCGCATGCAGCCCAGCTTTATCAAGTTCTCAGCAACAGCCGCAACAAGCCGAAGCGTGTATCACGCCTAGTTTCATCAAGCCCTCAGCCAAGTACAAACAACATCCCGCGCCGTACACCTTCAGCCACACAAAACAAATTAATCCAAGCCAAAATATTCCTACAGCCAGCTCCTCACACAGCAAAGCAACACACGGACCAAAACGCACACGAAAGCATCACAATCAAAACGCATCACAACACAAATAAAACGCAGAAAATGCAATTGAATCAAAACGAAAAACGAAAGCACCTGAACACGCGTTCTTCATGAAAGATTCCAAACGCAGAAAAAAAAAACCAAAACGGCAATCCAATTTCTTCTCCATCCATCTATAAATACAGCCCCAATCCTCTTTCTCAAGCTTCAAAAGCCTCTGAAACCCCTGCACAAATTCAGAATTTCAAATCGGAAAAAATTCCTCAATCTCTTCATTTCAAATTGGATTTCTTCAAGCTTGGTGAATTCACCATTAATCTCTTCTTTCAATACTTACCTTCATGTTGTTCATCATCAATAACAATAACTGATTGATAAACAAATCGAAGAAAACCGAGATCGTTTAGAGAGAGAGAGAGGTTCGCGGAAAAGAAGAAGAAGAAAATTGTTTGGTTCTGTTTCGAAAGAGAGAGAGTACCGACGTGATTTCCTTTTGAAGGTGAGGGTTCCGCCGTGAAATAGTGTAGTGCTGGCCCCTGTGTTTTCCGTGGTTTATGCGAAGAAGAAGAAGAAGCTTTCTTCAGCTTCTGTTACTTTTGGTTGTTTTATATTTTAAGACTTTTTTTTTACTTTTTTTATTTTTTGATTTACCTTAAGCCTTAATGGATCTTAGTTGATCCATTTGTTATCCATTCCATATGTAAACCCGCGGATCCACCCCCTGGATTTCCTTTTTTTTATTTTTGATTAGTGTTGATTTTTAAAAAAAAAAAGTTGTTTCCAATGTTATTTTAAGATACAATGTAAAAAGTATTTTAAAAAAAAGATTTAGAAAAAAGATATGTTAGGAAAAAGATCTGAAAAATATTTCAATTTCCTTTATGGATTTATTTTTAGATCCATGTTTTCTTTTCCATCCTTTTTTTTATTATTTTTTGGTCGATGACAATCTCCGATTTGTAGATTGTTGTTTTTCGAAGAGGTTTAATCTTCATTATTTCAAATCTATGGATGAATGATCATTTGGATCATTCTCCATACTTTGAGATCGTGATAGGTTGCCTTCGATAAATTCAACGAAAATCTCGATTAAGATTAGACCGTTCTTTTTCTTTTAGTGTGGCATGTTTTCGGAGAATGATTAATAATATCATTTCTCTAACATGTATTAGCACAAATATTTTCCACTTTAATTAGTGGTGGCCGGCCTCATTTTTAGGGTAATTACTTCGTAAATTACTCGGCGATTGCTTAACATAGACCTAAATTTGCCCCGATTCGGAATAAGATCCACTTGGATCCGGTTGCCTCGATTTTTTATTATCTTTCGTGGTTGTGCTTGATTAAGTTCATCATACCACTTATATGTAAATATTATAATAATGTGAATATAATCCATTTAAATTCAATTTCTCGCACCTTATCCTCTTTATTTCAATTTCTCGCTCCTTATCTCTTTATTATGCTATTATCATATTATATCATATATCATATTGTTTATGTTTATATTGTTGCTTGTGATTTTTTTTTCTTTTGTCCATTTGGACACCAAAACATTAATAAAGGATTAAACATTAAAAAAGATTGGTGACTTTAATTTCGAACTATGGCCACTATCCTTAGCATTGGAGTTTGGACTTAGATTTTAGGATCTCCCTTTGCTCAAGTTATGATCGATTGAAGACCTTGGCCTCGAATTAATTTCATTTGTCTTTGAAGATGGAATTCCGGTTACCTTGAAGAAATGTTCATAATATGGTTTGATCGCTCTTCTCTTAACTTTTTAATTCAAGTCTTAGGATAGTCATTTCATCTCCTTCCCATTCTTAGATTTTCAAAACTTCTCCCTATTTCAAAAATCTTCCTTGTTTTCAAACTTTAAACGCTTTCGTAATTAAACCTTGACTTAGGTCAAGTGTTTTTATCCTTTTCATTTTTATTTTCTTAATAAATGTTAATCCATGTAAATATATCGAAATTCTTTTCTTACACACTTTAAAAAATCCAAAACTCACTCACTTGTTTTTGTGCCTTTGTGCACTTTTCTTTTCATATGTTTAGATATGATTCATTCTTTCTAGCGGAATTATTCGCTAAAGAATGACGACTTGTCTCTACATTTTAAAATTAATGCAACTCATTGTTTCTTTTAAAATTTTGTACCACGAACTACGAGGTTTTGATCTCGCATTGCACTTTGTGGGTACGTAGGCATGAGGCGTTAAAACCTCATCAAACACAAAATCTTAAAAAACATTCTTCTCCTCATCCCTTCAATCATTTTTAAGCAAACCAATTTCAAACCAAAAAGCAATAAATATGTCAAAGGGCTCCCGTGGAGTACCACGGACATTTCGGGTGCGTAAAACCTTCCCGATTTGTAACCAATCCCCTTACCCGTTCTCTGTTTGTTTCTTTTAGCTTTTGCTTTTAGATTCCTTAGGTTTTTTGTTCGTTCTTTTTACCTTTTTCCTTTTGGAAATAAATAAAAGCGCGGTGGCAACTCTGTGTACCTTGAGTTAATTTAATCAATAGCTTACGCTCACGATTTTACCGCTACAGAAAAGTGGCGACTCTGCTGGGGAGTAATCTCTAAGTGGATTCAGCCTACTTTGATTTATTTACTGCTTTGGTTTGATTTGTTTGTTATTTGGTTGTTCTGTTTCGGTTTTGGTGATCCTCTGTGTGAGATAGATTCTAACCCGGATCTGAGTGAAACTTATGATAGGACGGCGATATTCGAAGCGATAAGCGATGGAGTAGTCCAAAGCTATATCAATTTGATAATCTCCACTCGGTTAGGCTCTCTTGGACTATCAATGTCATGACGAGTAATCGTACGTGGCATTATTTTCCGACCTTGAGCTGATCATACTGAGGACCGTAGAACCCTTAACCAATCCAAGCCAATTTAGGAACGTAGTGCGGAAACTGTCTGGGTGTAAACCTAAGGCGGTTGTCACGCGATACTACACTCGGACGAGGTCTATTTTAAGAATGTTATCGGTTGGGGAGTAATCCAACGTACCGATGATATTCTAAAGATGGTTGTTAACTCCGGGCACCTCTGTTAGCACCCTTTTGGTTTTCTGCAGGTACAATGAAGACAAAACCTTAGTACTTACCTGTGTGGGTTGGTGTTCTGTTACCATGACTTCATGCTCGTGACTTGGAACCTAAGTCCGTGTGCCTTGTGTGATCTTGTTTGTGGTTGTTGCATACATGCCATCATGCATTCATGAGCATTGTGTTTAAGATTTCAAAGGACTTATAAGGAACTTTTGCAAAATTTCAGATGTCCATGGCTATGACTTTTGAAAGAAGGAATACAAAGAAGTACACCTTCAAGAATCCTAATGTGGTAGAGTTGAGAAAGCTAGGAGCATTGGTTGTCGATACCCAGGAGTTCCGGAGATGTTATGGGAAGCTTTTGTATATGTTGGATACCGATGTACCTGAGGGGATTCTCCCTACTTTGGCTCAGTTTTATGATTCGTTGCATCATTGTTTCACCTTTCCTGATTATCAGCTTGTGCCGACTTTGGAGGAGTATTCTCATTGGATAGGTTTGCCTATTTTGGACAAGGAATTTCTCTTCACCGGTCTAGAGAAGGAGCTTACTATCAAGGTCATCGCCAAATCACTTTTTCTTAAGGAGTCCGATCTTAATGGGAAGTTTCTTCCAAAGGGGAGTGTTCGTGGTATTAATGCTAAGTTCTTGATGGGAAAGGCTTCTACTTCAATTACTTTGGGTCATAGGGATGCATTTGAGGCTATTCTTGCTTTGCTCATTTACGGGATTGTCTTGTTTCCGAACTTAGATGGTATTGTGGATGAGAATGCTATTCAGATCTTCTTGAAGAAGAATCCGGTGCCTACTTTGCTTGGAGATATGTATCATGCTTTTCATTATAAGACCTCCAAGGGTGACGGAGAGATTGTATGTTGTGCACCTCTTCTTTATAGGTGGTTTATTTCGCACCTACCCAAGTCGGATGTCTTCAAGGATAATAGAGAGAATCGAAGATGGTCTCAAAGGTTGATGTCACTTTCTCATAAGGATATGACATGGTATAGTTCTCATTATGACACTGGAGTGCTTATCGATAGTTGTGGAGAATTTCCTAATGTACCTCTTCTTGGTACACGTGGGGGAATTAGCTACAACCCTATTCTTGCTAGACGACAGTTCGGATATTGTTTGAAGGACATACCAAACAATCTTTCCTTATCTCGTTTATTCTTTCTTAATGGTGTTGATCATGTGGAAATGAAGAAAAGGATTGTTCATTCTTGGCATGCGGTTCATCGGAAAGAGAAAGGTCAATTGGGAAGACAACACCTTCCTCCTTCCGAATGTTATATCCAGTGGGTTCGATCTAGGGCTTCCAAGCTCAAGATGCCTTATCCACCTGAGGAGCCTTTGTTTCCCATATTACCATTGTCTGCTTTTCTTCCTCCCGTTGATGAAAAGGTGGCTCTTCAAGAAGAGTTAGACAAGATGAAGAAAGAAAAAGAAGAATGGCTACTTGAGAAGACTACGATGCAAGAGCAACTGAAGGAGAAGGATGATCTCATTGAGTTACTCGAGCGGCCTGTCACGAAGAGGCCAAGAGAGGATTTATCTTCCTCTAGTATTCCATATACTATTCCTCCTACTTCTGGTGCTTGGAAGACCATTGTTGACAAGTTGGTGAAAGATAAGGAAGATATGGAAGATCGGTACAAGAAAGAGATCAAGAGGATTCGCATGAAGTATCATCCAGGATTCGGGACTTCTTCGGATATGATTCCCTAGGCCTAGTTTACTTTTTCTCTCATGTATTAGGATTATTGATGTTTGTACTTCACTTGTAATCCTCACTTTGATTTAAATGAGAATGAGTTTTTAAGTACTTCAAAAAAATGTTTCTTTATAAATATTGCAAGTTATCTTATAGTCCTTTGAAATCTTTGCATTAGCATATGCATACCATGCATCATACCCGCATTTGTCTTGCTTTTTGAGTGTTCTCCAGGGATCTTATGTTGTTTCTTGGTCTTCATTCAGTTCTCCTGTCAAGCTGACTCACCGATTTGATACTCGAGCTAATCGGAGAAGGGTGATGGAAACTTTACAACAAGAGAATCGCGAGCTGCGCGAAGAGGTTACTTATCTGAGGGAAAGCTTGGAAAGAGTTTCTGCTATGATGGAAATTTTGGTGGCTACTCAGAATCAGCCACCTCCTAATTCTCCTGTTCAGAATACTGTCATCTCCGAGATTGTTACCGCATCAATCCCTGTTGAGACTGTAATTTCTCCTCGCTATCGTATGCCTGCTGGCACACCTTGGGGCATGCCAGTTGATTTTATTCCTGCTGGTTATCGTCCGCATCATCCTGAGACTGCTGCATTTAATACTCTCCCACCAGTGTGGACTACTCTTCCTCCAGTTGTGACTACTGCACCGCCTGTGATGCACACTATTCCGCACCATGATGAAATGATTTACCATGCTGAGCCTAGTGAAGGTGCTGGAGTGGCTGAAAGACTTGATGATTTCCAGGGACGCTTTGTTGAGATACAGAGGGAGATGAGAGCCTTGAAGCATAAGGATTTGTTCGGAAAAGATGCCTATGATCTTTGTATGGTCCCTAATGTTAAAGTTCCTTACAAGTTCAAGTTGCCTGAGTTTGAGAAGTACAAAGGCAACACTTGTCCGTTGAGTCATTTGACTATGTATGCCAGAAAGATGTCTGCTCAGACTGATAATGATAAGCTGCTGATTCACTATTTCCAGGATAGTTTGACCGGTGCACCCATGAGGTGGTATATGAGTCTGGATAATAGCCAAATCAAGACTTTCAATGATTTGGGAGAAGCTTTTGTGAGGCAATATAAGTATAACGTTGATATGGAGCCAGATAGAGATCAACTTCGTGCTATGTCCCAGAAGGACAAAGAGACTTTAAAGAATATGCGCAGAGATGGCGCGAGCTGGCAGCTCTGATTGTTCCTCCGCTGGAAGAAAAAGAAATGACGAAGATCTTCTTGAAGACTTTAGGTTATTTTTACTATGAGAGAATGATAGCAAGCGCTCCTTCTGATTTCACTGAAATGGTGAGTATGGGGATGCATTTAGAAGAAGGTGTCCGTGAGGGACGGTTGAGTCAAGAGAATAGCAATGGCTCAAGCTCTAGAAGGTTCAACTTTGGGAAAAAGAAAGAAAATGAGACTAATGCAGTATCTCGTGAAAGTTATAGAAGGCCTCACAGTCGTGGGAATCACCATTCGCAGCATGTAGCTTTTGTAACTCCGATGATTAATGTGGCTCCAACTGAGCCAGCAATTCCAAAGTATCAACCTCGTTATCAACAACCTCCTGTGCAACAAGGTGGTAATCAACAGGTTCGGGATAAGCCGAGTTTTGATCCTATTCCGATGTCGTATGCGGACTTGCTTCCATCTTTGATTGCAAAGAATCTTGTGCAAACACGTCCTCCACCTCCAGTTCCAGAAACTATTCCATGGTGGTATAAGCCAGAGGCTCGCTGTGCTTTTCATCAAGGTGCTCTGGGGCATGATGTTGAGAATTGTTATCCATTGAAGTTTGAAGTACAGAAATTTATGAGGAACAATGTTCTGTATTTTAATGATGTTAATCCAAATGTGCAGAAAAATCCATTGCCAAAGCATGGTAATGTGTCTGTGAATATGGTTGATGGTTGTCCTGGTTTGTTCAAGATCTATGAGGTCCGTCATATTCGAAGGTCTTTGGTTGAGATGCATGCTTTCTTAAGTGAATATCACGATATTGATCACGATTATACTGGATGTTGTATCTGCTCGGTGAATCCTCGTGGTTACGTGATTGTTAAGAGAGATATTCAAAAGATGATGGATGATAAGTTGATCGAAGTGACAGCAAAAAGAGATGAGTATGAAAATGAAGTGAATGTTATTATGCCTTAGTTCAATCTTCCTGAGAGGGTTGTTCCTGAGAGGGTGGTTATTTATTTTGATAGTCGCAAAAATGTTGTTACTCCATTGGTGATTAATTTGCTTGGTCCAGTGCCATATGAGTCTGATAAAGCTGTTTCGTACCGGTATAATGCTACGATGATAGAAAATGGTAGGGAAGTTCCTATTCCTACTCCAAAGTCTGTGGTTAGCATTGCTGATGTGACAAAGGTTACTCGAAGTGGTAGAGTTTATGCTTCAGACCCTCCGAAGAGAGTTGAAGATACAAGTGCAAGTAAACAGATTATGGATGTTGTTGACCGATCAGGCCAATCTGGTGATAGTGAAGATGAGGTGTTAAAATTGATAAAGAAGAGTGAGTACAACGTTACTGAGCAGTTGTTGCATACTCCGTCGAAGATATCAGTTTTATCACTCTTGATGTGCTCTGAGGCTCATTGGCAGTCTTTGCAGAAGATTCTTGATCAAGCTTATGTTGACCATGATGTGACTGTTGATCAGTTTGATAGTATTGTGGCTAATATCACATCATGCAAAAATTTAAGTTTATGTGATGATGATTTGCCTGAAGAATGGAGGAATCATAACTCGGCTTTGCATATTTCGGTAAACTGTCAGGAAGATGCTATGTCTAAGGTGCTAGTTGATACTGGATCTTCTCTGAACATAATGCCAAAATCGACTTTGTAAAAGCTTGCGTATCAAGGTGCTCCCATGAGGCATAGTGGGATTATTGTGAAAGCGTTTGATGGGTCGAAGAAGACAGTGATTGGTGAAGTGGATCTTCCTATTCTTATTGGAACGTTTATATTCAAAATTACTTTTCAAGTAATGGATATACGTCCCGCTTACAGTTCTCTCCTCGGAAGACCCTGGATCCATGAGGCAGGAGCTGTGACATCCACTCTTCATCAGAAGTTGAAGTTTGTGAAATAGGGGAAATTGGTGACCATTGAAGGTGAAAGGGCGATGCTTGTGAGAAATTTGTCTTCTTTCTCCTATATTGATGCTGAAGAAGAGGTGGGAACTTCGTTTCAAGCTCTTTCTGTTGTGGATAATGTTGCTAAGAAGAATGCCATGCCCATGTCTTCTTTCAAGGATGCTCTGCGAGTGCTGGAAGCTGGTCAGTATGATGTTTGGGGACGAGTTATTGATGTTGTCGACAACAAGGAAGGTTTTTGTATCGGCTTTGCACCAGGTGCAGTTCTCAATGACCCAAAGACTATTCAGGAAGGTTTCCGAAGTGCTGGATTTATCAACGATCATTCCACTGCTGCCATCATTGAAGATGATAAAGATGAAGAAATGCCTGACTTTGTTACACATGGAAAGATTTTCCAGAACTGGATTGCTGTTGATGTTCCTTTTATTGTTCATGCTTCAAAGTAATTTGTTTTATTTTCTTTCAAAAATCCTTTCACTCTGCCCAAGGTGAAAGTGATGTTTGTCGGGCTTTGTTTCAAATTTTATCATCATCAATAAAATGCTATTTTGATTTCCATATGTGTTTTTCCTTTTTGCTTTATTCTAAAAAATGGTAACATAAAAAACCCAAAATAATAATGATTGTTTATCTGCATAATGTTTGCACTTTTGTTCATACTCTAAAATAAAAATAAAATCATTGTGCAGATTGATTGATAAACCCATTGAAAACAATGATCCTATGCCCTCTCCCAACTTTGAATTCCCTGTGTTTGAAGCTGAGGAAGAGGATGTTGAAGAGATTCCTGATGAAATTTCTCGGTTGCTTGAGCACGAGGAGAAGGTTATTCAGCCTCATGGAGAGTCTATAGAGATGGTCAACTTGGGTTCTGAAGATGAAAAGAAAGAAGTCAAAGTTGGAGCATTGCTTGGTCCTGATGTTAAGAAGAGGATTGTAGAGCTTCTCAGAGAGTATGTTGATATATTTGCTTGGTCTTATCAAGACATGCCAGGTCTTGATACTGATATTGTGGAGCATAGATTGTCGTTGAAGCCTGAATGTCCACCTGTAAAGCAGAAGTTGAGAAGAACGCATCCTGACATGGCAGTAAAGATCAAAGAGGAGGTTCAAAAGCAGATTGATGCAGGTTTTCTTGTGACGTCAACTTATCCTGAATGGGTGGCCAATATTGTTCCTGTTCCGAAGAAAGACGGAAAAGTCTGAATGTGCGTTGATTACAGAGATTTGAACAAAGCCAGTCCGAAAGATGATTTTCCATTGCCACACATTGATATGTTGGTAGATAATACGGCTAAGTTTGATGTGTTCTCTTTCATGGAAGGATTTTCCGGTTATAATCAAATAAAGATGGCACCCGAGGACATGGAAAAGACCACATTTATTACACCATGGGGAACATTCTGCTACAGAGTGATGCCCTTTGGATTGAAGAATGCTGGTGCGACGTACCAAAGAGCTATGACTACACTTTTCCATGATATGATGCATAAAGAAATCGAGGTATATGTTGATGATATGATCGCAAAGTCGAAGACTTAAGAGGATCATGTTGAACATTTGTTGAAGTTGTTTCAGAGGTTAAGGAAGTTTAAGCTTCGTGTGAATCCGAACAAGTGCACATTTGGTGTACGTTCTGGAAAGTAGTTAGGTTTCATTGTCAGCCAAATAGGCATTGAATTTGATCCTGATAAAGTGAAAGCTATTCAGGAAATGCCTGCTCCAAGAACTGAAAAGCAAGTAAGAGGATTCTTGGGCTGTTTGAATTATATTTCGAGGTTTATCTCTCACATGACTGTCACATGTGCTCCGATCTTCAAGTTGCTTCGGAAAGACAAAGGTTGTTTCTAGACAGATGATTGTTAGAAGGCGTTCGAAAGTATCAAAGAATATCTGCTTGAACCTCCTATCTTGTCTCCTCCGGTGGAAGGTAGACCGATGATCATGTACTTGACTGTGTTGGAAGATTCCATGGGTTGTGTGCTTGGTCAGCAAGATGAATCTGGAAGAAAAGAATATGCAATTTACTACTTGAGTAAGAAATTCACTGATTGTGAGTCTCGGTACTCTATGCTTGAAAAAACTTGTTGTGCCTTAGCTTGGGCTGCAAAGCGTTTTCGCCAGTATATGCTGAATCATACAACTTGGTTGATCTCTAAAATGGATCCAATCAAGTATATCTTTGAAAAGCCTTCTTTGACTGGGAGGATTGCTCGTTGGCAAATGTTGTTATCAGAATATGATATCGAGTACCGAGCTCAAAAAGCTATAAAAGGTAGTATCTTGGCTGGCCATTTGGCACATCAACCGATTGATGATTACCAACCTGTCAAGTTTGATTTTCCAGATGAGGATGTGATGTTTTTGAAAGTGAAAGATTGTGATGAACCTTTGATTGAGGAAGGGCCGGAGCCTGGATCTCGATGGGGTTTAGTTTTTGATGGTGCTGTGAATGCACGTGGAAGAGGAATTGGGGCAATGATCATTACTCCCCATGGTTCACATATTCCTTTTGCCGCGAGGTTGAGTTTTCCTTGTACCAATAATGAAGCTGAGTATGAAGCCTGTATTATGGGTCTTGAGGAAGCTATTGATCTGAGGATTAAGCATCTTGATGTGTATGGAGATTCTGCCTTGGTAATTAATCAGATCCAGGGTACGTGGGTAACCCATCAACCCCACTTGATACCTTATAAAGATTATGCCAGGAAGATATCAACTTTCTTCACTAAAGTTGAGTTCCATTATGTTCCTCGTGATGAGAATCAGATGGCAGATGCTTTAGCAACTATAGCTTCTATGATAAAGGTGCACCAGTGGAATGATGTTCCCATGATCAGTGTGATGCGACTGGAAAGACCAGCTCATGTGTTTGCAGTTGAAGAGGTCCATGATGACAAGCCTTGGTATCATGATATTAAATGTTTTCTCCAGAGTCAAGAATACCCACTTGGGGCATCCGATAAAGATAAGAGAACTTTGAGGAGATTGGCAGGCAATTTCTTCCTGAATGGAAATGTGCTTTATAAGAGAAATTTTGACATGGTCTTGCTCAGATGCGTGGATAGACACGAAGCAGACATGTTAATGAAAGAAATTAATGAAGGATCTTTTGGCACTCATGCTGATGGGCATGCAATGGCTAAAAAGATGTTGAGAGCAGGTTACTATTGGCTGACAATGGAATCTGATTGTTGCAAGTATGTGAAAAAGTGCCATAAGTGTCAAGTGTATGCTGATAAAATTCACATGCCACCAGCTTATCTCAATGTGATTTCTTCCCCGTGGCCTTTCTCTATGTGGGGAATTGATATGATTGGTATGATTGAACCCAAGGCTTCGAATGGACATCGTTTTATTCTTGTGGCAATTGACTACTTCACCAAGTGGGTGGAAGCGGCATCGTATGTTAATGTGACCAAGCAAGTTGTGGTTCGGTTTATCAAGAATAACATTATCTGCAAATATGGTGTTCCGAATAGAATCATTACTGATAATGGTTCGAACTTGAATAATAAGATGATGGAAGAGCTTTGTGAAGAATTCAAGATTCAACACCATAATTCTTCTCCTTATAGACCGAAGATGAATGGGGCTATTGAAGCTGCGAATAAGAACATTAAGAAGATCATTCAGAATATGGTTGTGACGTACAAGGACTGGCATGAGATGCTCCCTTTTGCTTTGCATGGGTATCGTACATCCGTTCGCACTTCAACAGGGGCAACCCCTTTCTCACTTGTTTATGGTATAGAACCAGTGCTCCCCGTCGAAGTTGAGATCCCATCAATGAGAGTTCTGATGGAAGCCAAGTTGACTGAGGCTGAATGGTGTCAGAGTAGATTTGATCAGTTGAATTTGATTGAGGAAAAGAGAATTACAGCTTTGTGTCATGGTCGGTTGTACCAGCAAAGAATGAATAAATATTTTGACAAGAAGGTCAAACCTCGTGTATTCAGAGAAGGAGACCTCGTGCTCAAAAAGATTCAGACTTTCCTTAAAGATTCTCGGGGCAAGTGGACTCCGAACTATGATGGCCCATATGTTGTCAAGAAAGCCTTCTCTGGCGATTCATTAATTCTTGCAACTATGGATGGTGAGGAGATCACTCGCCCTGTGAATGCGGATGCAGTCAAGAAATACTTCGCCTAAAAAAATAAAAGAACAGCTCGCTAAGTTGAAAACCCGAAAGGGCGGCTTAGGCAAAAATGAGCGTCTCGGTGGATTGAAAACCCGAAAAGGCGGTCCAGGCAAAAATTAGAGACATAAACAGAAATAATTATCCCGGTAGATTGAAAACTCGAAAGGGCAATCTAGGAAAAAGTTAGGGATCATGGCAAGTAACTGCGTTGACAGACTGGATCACTTGTAGCAACCGAGGATTTCAGATTCTATCCCTCAGAAGAATTGCCCATCAAAGATTCTTATTCACTCATCCTTGACTGAAGTTTCGGACACAGTGGAGTTCAAAGTTGATAGGGAGAATAGTGATCAACGTATTTCAATGTAGCCCTTTTCCATATATTTACCATTTTTCAAACTTGTAATGATCCATGGAGTCATGCCATTTGCTGACTACCATTCTATCAATGAATTTGAGCTTTTATCCAATTGTTTGCAATTCTTTATATTGTTTCTGTTTACAAAATTTCAATTTATTGTTGATGATGATTTTTGAAACAAATTTAATAAATTTAATCTTTGAAGATTTTAAAAGCATTTTTCTTTTGATATGTGAACAAAGAAAGGATATCGATAGTGATTCCAAGGATGGTAAAGTATGGATGTGTGAAACTTGTCTCTCCCAAAGCAGGGTTTGATTCGGTTGTGTCCATGCGAAGTTCCTGGATAGTCTTGACAGTTTGATGTTAATGATGTTGAATGGAGGTATTTGTTCTGAGTTCCCATGTTTTCTCCAGAAGAGTTGTTGGAAAGAATATTTTTAAGAATCCCTAGCTGAGTTTTGATCTCTTCCTCAGCAAGTTATCTTTAAATTGAGAAGCATTGGGAATCCCCAGCTGAGCTCTTGTTCCTCAGCTTGAATTGTTTGCATCCTTGAATAGAAGTATTGATATAGCAGTCAGTTTAGAGGTTTTCTTTTACCCGATGGTGGGTATAGATTTAAAATCCCTCGTAACTGTGTTTTGGTTATGATGTTAACTTTTGATATCCCTATATGGATCCCCAGTAGGTCTGCATGTGTTGGTTTCCAGCAAGTTCCTATGCGATTTTCAATAGGTCTTGCACAATATCCCCAAGTGGAGCAGGAGTGGTATGACAGTTATTCCTCGTGAAGTTTGATTTTATCAAGAATACTTCCATCCTCAGATTATTACCTTTCCTCAGCTGGATGATATCCCTATGCAGATGCTGTCTCATCATGATTTAAGCCTTGTAGTAGGATTTTATTCCTTTGATGGCTTATGACAGTCCCCTGCAAGATTTCAAATTGAATCTCCAGCACGTCTCCCTGCATTGTTGCCTGGGATTAGCCGAGTATCTGGTTGTTGTGGTGTTCATGTCACCTATTTCTTATCTTTATGTCTGTTTTGTCAGCATATTCATAAGCATATTCATATGCATAAGTATAGCATCGTTTGCTTGCATTCTTGCGTTTATCTTTGTTCTCTGCTCTTTGGTGTGGAGTTTCCCCACAAGAGTGTGTGTGTTGTCTTCCTCTCAATTTTAGAGTGTCGACCCTTAAGCAGAAAGTGTTAATCCTTTCTAATTCCCCACTGAGTTTGTTTCTCGTGGATGATGTTGATTCAGTTTCCTCCCCAGTTTATTATCTGGATGGAATTTTCCCCAGTTGAGATATTTCCTCCTCGGGATGAGTCTTGTTTGACCGTTTCTCTCCAATTTGTTCTTGGATTGAACTTTGGTTCCCTTTTGTGAGTAATATTGCTTTGGAATTAAGCTATCATTGTTTGATAGTGGGGAATATTTTCTCTAGCTTGAGTATATTACTTTGGAATTAAGCTATCAGTAATCGATAGTGGGTAATATTACCAAATTAATCAAGTTCTTTTGCTTGTACTCCTGCCCAGTAAATCCGGTAGTCGAGATTTCTTCTTCTTACCAAGTAAAAAGGTAATAGAAGTTTGTTTCCTTTTGCTCGAGTTTCCTATCCAGTAAATCCGGTAGTCGAGATTTTTTTCCTCTTACCCAGTAAAAAGGTAATAGGAGTTGTTTCCCTTTGATTGAGTTCCTACCCAGTAAATCAGGTAGTTGATCACGCTCCTACCCAGTAAATCAGGTAGTTGAGAATTTTTTTCTGCCCAGTAAAAAGGTAGTGGAGGTCATCCCTCTTTATTTTGCTCCTATCCAGTAAATCGATAGTCGAGTCCTTTATTTTTCTGCCCAGTAAAAAGGTAGTAGAGGTTATCCCTCTTTATTTTGCTCATATCCAGTAAATCGATAGTCGAGTCCTTTATTTTTCTGCCCAGTAAAAAGGTAGTAGAGGTTATCCCTCTTTATTTTGCTCCTATCCAGTAAATCGATAGTCGAGTCTTTTATATTTCCTACCCAGTAAACAGGTAGTTGATGATTCTTTTCCAACTCGGTATTTCTCCATTTTTGGATTCGAATACTTTGTTTGGTTGATATTTCCTGGCAGGATGTTTACTTTCCCTGGTTGAATATTGCACCCTGATTTTATCATACCTTTTCCCAAGTGGAATCAGCCATCCAGTGATTTATTTTCCTAGTAAACTCTTTGGTTGTCTGTTGTTGTTTCCCCGGCGGGATTTTCTTCTGTGTCCCCAAGTTTTCGCTTTCCTCTGATGGTCATATTTTCCCCAAAAAGATCTTGGGTTTGCATATCATATTCATATCATATATTGTTCTCTTAGGACAAAAATTGGGTATTCTGTATTTAAGTCTCTCCCATCTTGTAGAGACGAAGATGTCAATCTTCATATCTCCGAATTGAAGAAACTTAAATAGGGGCAGTTGTAACACCCTAATTTTTGCCCTAGGATTTCTTCGCATTTCATCTGCATTTTGCATACAAACAAGATCGCACTGGTTTCTCGTTTCTCCTCAGATGAAGGGTCTATGCTTCGCAGGGGATCACCATTGTCTTTACTTCTTTACATTTGTTTATATTTAATGATCTCTAACCAAAAATACAAACAATAGGTTGCAGTTTTCTTCTTCTTGTTGTCTGTGTTGTAGGATTTTAAAGATAAGACAGTGTATGTTCAAAGATTCAAGTTGTGTTATGTACAAAAGTCATCAGATTATCAAGAAGTGTTGCGAGTGAAGTCTGGTTTGATTCATCAGTTCACCAGTGATCCATCTAAGGATTTATTTTCCTCAGTATGGATTCAGTTTATCAGGGAAGTAATCAGACAATTTTCAGATGACAGTTGGCTTGAGTTGTGAAATATCCAGTGGGTCTGTGTTGGCTGTGTTTATTTTTATCAAAGGCTTATGAAAGAGGAATCGAGATTTGGTCGTGGGCTTAAAACAAAAGAAAATCATCATCCATTAAACCTTTTTTAATTTCCATATCCATTTATCATTTTCTATTCATTTTTTTTATATCTCCATTTGTTTTAGAAATTTTTATTACCATTTTTTATATATAGTCAATATCCAATTAAGTTTCATTTTTTTTTATTATTATTCATAGAATTTTCTTAGTTCCCAATTTTTTTATCATGAAACTCATTTCTATTAGGAAGATAATCCATTCTTTTTTAACCCATTTAATTTTTACCATTTACAATTTAAGGGAAGTCCTTTGCAATTTTTTTAGACTATCTTCAATTTTCATATTTTTTTCTCTATTATTTTCTCTTGTATCCATTTTTTCTTTTATTCAATCTTCATTGTAAAAAATTACCAAGCTTAGTTTTTTTTTCTAAGCCCATGATGTTTCTTTTTGCTTTGGTCAAAATTAAAGAAAGAATAACAAGAACATGTTGAGAAATCAAGGCCCATGACCCGATGACTTTAGAACCACACTTCACAAGCCTGCATAATGCTAAGCCAACTAAACCACAACAGCAAGTCGTACGCTGCAGGCCACACGAACAAAAACACGCAAGCCATGTGACTCCAGATTTAGCTCAACATAAAACACGTGACTTTCAATTCCCAGCAAGCAACAGCCAACCTCACGCACAGCTAGAAGCCAAGCTGAACAGCAAGCCCAAGTCACGCCAACAACAACACCGAACACAGCCAAAACAACATCATCCGCAGCATACCAGCCAAAGCATTTCTCAGCCCACCTCACCACACGCACGATTTCACTAGCTTCACAGCATCACACAACAACAAGCCAGGCCCCAAAACGCTCAAATAACTGCTTCTGCATGCAGCCCAGCTTTATCAAGTTCTCAGCAATAGCCGCAACAAGCCGAAGCGTGTATCACGCCCAGTTTCATCAAGCCCTCAGCCAAGTACAAACAACATCCCGCGTCATACACCTTCAGCCATACAAAACAAATTAATCCAAGCCAAAATATTCCTACAGCCAGCTCCTCACACAACAAAGCAACACACGGACCAAAACGCACGCGAAAGCATCACAATCAAAACGCATCACAACACAAATAAAACGCAGAAAATGCAATTGAATCAAAACGAAAAACGAAAGCACCTGAACACGCGTCCTTCATGAAAGATTCCAAACGCAGAAAAAAAAACCAAAACGGCAATCCAATTTCTTCTCCATCCATCTATAAATACAACCCCAATCCTCTTTCAATCTCAAGCTTCAAAAGCCTCTGAAACCCCTGCACAAATTCAGAATTTCAAATCGGAAAAAATTCCTCAATCTCTTCATTTCAAATTGGATTTCTTCAAGCTTGGTGAATTCACCATTAATTTCTTCTTTCAATACTTACCTTCATGTTGTTCATCATCAATAACAATAACTGATTGATAAACAAATCGAAGAAAACCGAGATCGTTTAGAGAGAGAGAGAGGTTCGCGGAATAGAAGAAGAAGAAAATCGTTTGGTTCTGTTTCGAAAGAGAGAGAGTACCGACGTGATTTCCTTTTGAAGGTGAGGGTTCCGCCGTGAAATAGTGTAGTGCTGGCCCTTGTGTTTTCCGCGGTTTATGCGAAGAAGAAGAAGCTTTCTTCAGCTTCTGTTACTTTTGGTTGTTTTATATTTTAAGACTTTTTTTATTTTTTTTTATTTTTTGATTTACCTTAAGCCTTAATGGATCTTAGTTGATCCATTTGTTATCCATACCACATGTAAACCCGCGGATCCACCCCTTGGATTTCCTTTTTTTTATTTTTGATTAGTGTTGATTTTTTTAAAAAAAAGTTGTTTCCAATGTTATTTTAAGATACAATGTAAAAAGTATTTTAAAAAAAGATTTAGAAAAAAGATATGTTAGGAAAAAGATCTGAAAAATATTTCAATTTCCTTTATGGATTTATTTTTAGATCCATGTTTTCTTTTCCATCCTTTTTTTTTATTATTTTTTGGTCGATGACAATCTCCGATTCGTAGATTGTTGTTTTTCGAAGAGGTTTAATCTTCATTATTTCAAATCTATGGATGAATGATCATTTGGATCATTCTCCATACTTTGATATCGTGATAGGTTGCCTTCGATAAATTCAACGAAAATCTCGATTAAGATTAGACCGTTCTTTTTCTTTTAGTGTGGCATGTTTTCGGAGAATGATTAATAATATCATTTCTCTAACATGTATTAGCACAAATATTTTCCACTTTAATTAGTGGTGGCTGGCCTCATTTGTAGGGTAATTACTTCGTAAATTACTCGGCGATTGCTTAACATAGACCTAAATTTGCCCCGATTCGGAATAAGATCCACTTGGATCCGGTTGCCTCGATTTTTTATTATCTTTCGTGGTTGTGCTTGATTAAGTTCATCATACCACTTATATTTAAATATTATAATAATGTGAATATAATCCATTTAAATTCAATTTCTCGCACCTTATCCTCTTTATTTCAATTTCTCGCTCCTTATCTCTTTATTATGATATTATCATATTATATCATATATCATATTGTTTATGTTTATATTGTTGCTTGTGATTTTTTTTCTTTTGTCCATTTGGACACCAAAACATTAATAAAGGATTAAACATTAAAAAAGATTGGTGACTTTAATTTCGGACTATGGCCACTATCCTTAGCATTGGAGTTTGGACTTGGATTTTAGGATCTCCCTTTGCTCAAGTTGTGATCGATTGAACACCTTGGCCTCGAATTAATTTCATTTGTCTTTGAAGATGGAATTCCGGTTACCTTGAAGAAATGTTCATAATATGGTTTGATCGCTCTTCTCTTAACTTTTTAATTCAAGTCTTAGGATAGTCATTTCATCTCCTCCCCATTCTTAGATTTTCAAAACTTCTCCCTATTTCAAAAATCTTCCTTGTTTTCAAACTTTAAACGCTTTCGTAATTAAACCTTGACTTAGGTCAAGTGTTTTTATCCTTTTCATTTTTATTTTCTTAATAAATGTTAATCCATGTAAATATATCGAAATTCTTTTCTTACACACTTTAAAAAATCCAAGACTCACTCACTTGTTTTTGTGCCTTTGTGCACTTTTCTTTTCATATGTTTAGATATGATTCATTCTTTCTAGCGGAATTATTCGCTAAAGAATGACGACTTATCTCTACATTTTAAAATTAATGCAACTCATTGTTTCTTTTAAAATTTTGTACCACGAACTACGAGGTTTTGATCTCGCATTGCACTTTGTGGGTACGTAGGCATGAGGCGTTAAAACCTCATCAAACACAAAATCTTAAAAAACATTCTTCTCCTCATCCCTTCAATCATTTTTAAGCAAACCAATTTCAAACCAAAAAGCAATAAATATGTCAAAGGGCTCCCGTGGAGTACCACAGACATTTCGGGTGCGTAAAACCTTCCCGATTTGTAACCAATCCCCTTACCCGTTCTCTATTTGTTTCTTTTAGCTTTTTCTTTTAGATTCCTTAGGTTTTTTGTTCGTTCTTTTTACCTTTTTCCTTTTGGAAATAAATAAAAGCGCGGTGGCGACTCTGTGTACCTTGAGTTAAGTTAATCAATAGCATACACTCACGATTTTACCGCTACAATCCCATTTTCAAAACTTTTTTCAAACACTTTATGATCATGAACTGAATTAGCACGAATTTTAAAGTTAAAACACGATGAAATCCCTACAACCAAACAACAATTGATGATCTAAAAGATCAACAACCAAAAGCATCAAGAATTTATATCTTGAATGTTGATGATAAAAGTGGAACCATGGAAAAAGTGAATTACCAAGAACAATCTTCAAATTGATCCAATACCAAGTTTGATATATTGAAATTGATAAATAAAAATGAAAAGGATGGAGGCTTAGCTCAAAGTTGATCAAGAATTCAAGGTGAATTCTTGATAACTTTCAAAAGAGAGAGAAGAGCTTTAGTGAATTTGTGGTTTGGGAGGATATTTTGCAAGAGATGTTTTAGCTATCAAAAGCTTGAGAAATGAATGAGAAAGGGCCTCTATTTAAAGATTTTAGGCATGGGAATTTGGTGGAATGGAGCTTGCTTTGGAAATTCAAATTAGGCTTGGTAATTAAAAATTGGGGGGAATCATGAAAAAAGTGGTGATTAGTGAGGGTTTATCGTGGGAATTAAATTTAATGATGTATGAGAATTAAATGGAGATGGTCTAGAATATTCCAAGAGTGATCAAAAATGAAATTGGTGCCAAAATCTGAAAAATTAAAATTGCTGCCAATTTTTTCAAATTTGCACGCAAGTAACCAGTTACACCCAGGGTGGTAACTGGTTACTCATGCAAAATTTGAAAATTTTGTTTTCTTTTGCACTGTTATGGCTTCGGCTCGAATCTTTTGCGCATCAAAGAAGGCATAGAAATAAACACATTAACCTTTGAATTCTTTGAATAAATCAATTAAATTGGGAAATCCTTGATCAGATAAATTTGAATTGTTTGCAAATCAACATCGACTCTTATCTGTGAAATTCATTCGAGCTGCGAGACTGCTATCTTTGGCATTTTCACCTGCTCTTCCCTAGAATGTTATAAAAGAAAACAAAATATTTTTTTATTTTAATTAATGGTTAGTAAACATAAACAAATAAAAACACATAAAGCAATGGTGATCCCCTGTGATGCATAAACCTACACCCGAGAAGAACCGAGAAAACAGTGTGATCTTGTTTGTATGCAAGATGCAGATGAAATGCGAAGAAATCTTAGGGAAAAAATTAGGGTATTACAACATCATGAAAATTTGAAAGCTCAGGTGGCAGTGCCTTCCTATGCGCAACCGTTCTTACTCTTTGCAAGATCTGATACGGTCCAATAAACTTAGGATCTAGCTTCTTTTATTTTAATGCACGTCCAACACCTGTCACAAGATTGACTCTTAGAAACACATGGTCACCTTCACTAAATTCCAAGTCTTTCTTACGATTATCATGATAGCTTTTCTGCCTACTCTGAGATGCTTTCATCTTTTCTCTGATCATTTTAATTGCTTTAGTAGTCTGTTGCATGATTTCAGGTCCAAGCACGACATTTTCACTCGACTTATACCAACATAGAGGTGTCCTACACCTACTACCATACAATGTTTCTAAGGGAGCCATCATAATATTATAATGCTAATTGTTATTATACGTGAACTCAATGGTATCCCAAGCACCTAATTTCTAAAGTATGAAATTTTTCAAGAAAAAAGGAGCCAAGGCCTCCATATATCATCAAGAAAGGTTGACATGACTTTGACAAGCCATTTACAATTACAAAAGGTGCAGAGATCAAAGATTCCAAAATTAGGGTTTCACGGTGCTCAAATTAGGTTTTTGACTAATTGAGGATCCCAAAGTCAAATTTTCATTTGGACAAGAGACAATACCATAGAGAATGTGATAAATAGCTCATATACATCATGAAAGTCCATTCATAAGGTCAAAATACCTCAGAGGATGTCTAGTCAAAAAATAAAAATAAAAACTAGGGGTATCCAATGTAATTTTCATCTGGACCAAAAAGTCAAAGTTTGACTTTTTCACCCAAAATGATCCTCATGACCTATATTAAAAGAATATATGGTCCATGAATGCATTTGATCACAAAAAATCATAATTTTGAAGATAACTTGTATAAGGGGCAATCTTTGAAACTTAGAAATTTTTCTAAGTTATTGAAAAAAATGTTCAAGTACCCTACTTCCAAGCATCATAATTTGTGACCCAAGCATCAGATTTTGGTGAACCAAAGCTCAAGTAAAATATCTTATCACAAACTAAAAATAATTCAACTACACAAAACTCCAATTCATTATGGATTTTAAGTTGAAGATGGATCAAAATCAAGAAAAAAGCTGAATTTCAACACTTAGACAAAATTTGCCTAAGTACCAAATCATCAAAACATCAAAACTTGGAGGGATTTTTCACCTAGTTCCAAGTTGATTCATATCATTTTCAAAACACCAGTGTTGTTGCAAATTTTTCCAACAATTCAAAGAATCAATTGGCATGAAAAGATCTTGCTTGTACATGACGAAATCATGGATCAAAGTGACCATACAAAATTGTTTTTCAAAAACAGATATTTCCAACACTTTGAAATCTGATTTTATGAGTCAAAGGACCATGTCAAGTGGTCTTAAGCATCTTAGCAATCATTATAAACCTGATCAAACCTTCAAATTCATGATTCCTCAAAGAAATTCCCATAAATGGCATTTAAGAATTTCAACACATATGCCTTTTGATCCAATGGTCACCATGCTCCAAAATGGCATATTCTTAGATATCTTGATCAACAAGAAATAGGTGTACATAATTCAAGCTCAAAACTTCTGAGGAATGTGATTTAGCCTGCTGCATAGTTGAGGCAATTGAGAATCTCATCATTTCACCATTTAAGGCCTTTTATGGCAATGCATGACTCACAATGTTGATCTTATCTCTTCAAGACTTCAGGGCTAAGAAATCTCAACATATTTTCCTATAAATAGAGACCTCATTTGATCATAAAAATTACACCAAAGCCTTTGATCTATAAGCTTTCCCTCTTTCACTCCTAAATACTCAAAACTTGATATTTTGAGCAATCACCATCAATTTTTGAGTTTGAGCCACAACAAGATCAAACCAATTGCTTAAACACATCACATATGATGTATCTGAGGTGTTCAAACACTTGAACCAAACCAGAAACACCTCCAACCCAAAATCACTCTTCAAAGCCTTAAAAGCACTTTGTTTCTGCAACTTGAAGATCAGAACTTGATTCAGCGACTTGCAATCAAGTTTAAAGGTTTAAACACACTCCATACCATCCTAGAAATTTTTCCAAATCATCACCAGTCATTTGTAACACCTCCTACTCAAAATCACTTCAACTGCTACAGGCTCCAAGTCAAGTAAGCCTCAAACTTTGTCATCTCTCAATCTATGCATATTTCCTCGCACTATCTTTTTTCCATATGTGCGTAATCATATTCTAAGTAATTCCCCTCAATCAATTTCACAAAATCATCATCATGTAGAATTTCATGAGGCTCAGGCCAAATTAGGGTTCTTCAGTGTTCATCACTGATTTTTCACTCTACACTAAAAATAAATGAAATTAATTGTTACCATGTTGTTCTTGAGTTAAAATCGAGCAAATTTGATGTTTATTTCATTTCATTAAGTAATCACTGAGATATGAGGAATTTTGTAAATTCTGCATTTCTGAGCAAGATGAAGAACGCGCGCGTGTTCTTCATATGTTCTTGGCGCCCTTTTTTGAATTTTCAAATATTTGAATTTTATCATTTTATTTAATTCATTCCAAAATTAATTTCTCTCTAATTCTTTTGAGTTTTTAGATGATTTATTTTTCATTAATTCTCAAAATTGTTTAAATATTTTATTCCATGAAAAAATAAAAATAAAAATATATATTTTAATGTATTTTATATTTTCATACATGATTAATTTTATTTGTTTCTAAACATTTAAAAAATCATTTCTTTCACTTGATTTTTCAAACATAAATGATATTCAAGTTATCTCATAGATAAAATATAATTTTTCAAACATTGATCCAAGGTTTCAACTTCTTTTTCACTTATGTTTGAAATTTATCAAAGTTATAAATATTTTTTTTTACTATTTAAAATATAAAAAATTAGAGTTTTGATTTAATCACCCTCAAAATGATTTTTATCACACTATTGGGCTTCTATTAAAGTGTAAGACTCATACCTTTTTGAAAAAATGAACCATTAGGATTCATCTGATCCATTTTCAGAAACCCAGTGCGATTGCCTTTTTCACCGCATTCAATTTTCATATGTAAATTTCTTTCTGTAAATTTTTTTACACATAACTATTTATTTTCTAAAATGAATTGTGAAATGTGTCATGGAGAATCCTTTGTGTTTAGGGCCCATTCTTCTGTTTTTAAACTTCCTCCGATTTGTTTTAAAACTCCGCCAGGCTTCCATATAAGTCCTGAATCCCCCAACTGTTTCTTAAACAGTTTTCAATCTCCTAAACAGAGAATATGGGCCCATTTGTTTACAAGTCCCATCTCTTTTTCTTTTTCATCTTTATGACTAAATATCTAATACACCTACAGTAGACTGAACTTCACAACCAGGTGGAGTTACTTTCTAGACGGTAGATAAGCTTTTCCTAAAAAGCCCTACCTTGTGTATGAAATCACAAGATATATAATCAACAAAACAAATTCCATAGGCATCCTTATTTTTAAGCCCTATTATTGGCTTCTGAGTCATCTCTTCTCTCTCTAACTTCTCGTTGTTTTCTTAAACTGTTGTTACTTGTTAGATTAGGGTTGTTTGCCAAAATTATCTTTCTTTGCCTCATACTAAAGCAAATATAATAAAATACTTCTTAATGACAAAGAGAATACAATATAAAAAACATTTGTAATCTTTCTCCCTCGCGATTTTGAGCATTTGGTTCCCAGGGTAACTCCCAACATCATTATTAATAAAACATTTAAGAATACTCAAACCATAACAAAGACATATTAAAAATTGTCAAACACATTCACTGACATTTTTATTTGTCTTCATGCATCTTTATTGTATATATTTGTATCTCTAGTAGAATCTAAGTACTCGGGTTATTGTCACCAGATCAACCTTTGAATAACTAGAACCCTGCTAGGACAAAACATAGCCTCCTCTTAGGCTTAATTCAAGGACCCTTAGATCTCTTAAAGGTTCCTTCTCTCTGGCTAAGAATTTACTCAACCTTCCCCAGTTTCCTCTTGGGATTTGTTTAAGGACCCATGAGCCTCTTACAGGTAACCTAGCCTCCTCTTGAGCTTAAACACAAGGACCCTCAAAGGCTTCCTAAAAGCATAGGAACAGATCCTTAGATAATCAAACACATACAATAGTCTCCCTCTCCCTGATGGATGACCAAGCTAGCCTCCTCTTGGGCTTTGTACAATGGAACTTCCCCAGACAAAGGGATGTCTGATGACATCAAAAACTTTTAAACAGACAAAACACTCTTCATACATAGTCAGTTTCCCAAACAATTTTTCAGCCTATCATCTTAGGCTTCATATAAGATACAGATAAACCAAGAGTCAGTCTCTCACAAATAAGCTTCACACCTGGGCTTCCAAATCAGGACACAGATAAAACTTTCCCTACAAAGTCAGTTTTCTTTATTTAGCTTCAACCTTGGGATTCAATTAAGGCACATATAAATTAAATCTTCCTAGAGATGACAAATTCTCTCTACTGAGTCTCTTTTAGCATCAACCTTGGGCTTAAATCAAGGCACAAACAGTTAAACAATTTACAGTCAAGAAAACAACAGTCATAGTCTTTGACTTTAACTAAGCTAATAACACCCAAACAGTCATAGTCTTGGACTTTAACTAAGCTAATTCCCAACAGTACAATCATAGTCTTGGAATCTAACTAAGCTAAACATTCAACATTTCTTGAGCTATGCAAATCAAGATAACCCAATTCAGTTGTCCTGAGCTATGCAATTCAGGTCAACCATTCAGCCTTTCTTGAGCTATGCAAATCAAGATACCAGATTCAACTTATGCCTTGAGCTATGCAATTCAAGCAACCTATCAATTACAACAAACCATTTCAACTTCAATTATGGGCTTTAATCAGGTCACAAATAAACTTCCAGCTTCAATCTTGGGATTTGATCAAGACACAAACTATAAACTTTGAGCATTAACATCGTGTGCTTTAACCAGGATACAAATCAATCTCTCCCTTAGCTCTAGCCTTTTAGGAGGAACTACAATGCTCTGATCCCTCAATTCTCTTTTCGGGGTACGTAGGTAAAAGGTCGTAAGATCTTTGCGAGCACACCAAACAAAAAACAAAAATAGGTTCTCATACCTATTCAAAAACAACATAAATTATAAAAATACAAAATCAACTTCATCTTATCTTACCAACATTCATATCATTTCCAGACCCAAATTAAAGAGACCTCATCAATATCAAAAAGAACAAATTTTGCATTATACTTAAGGTGAAATAAATCTAAGAAAGAATCCACAACCATGTGGGCATCTGTTAATCAACAATATGCAAAGCGGGGTGAGTTTAAGATATCTTTTCCCTTCCATAACCAGCTTCATCAGGAAAAAAAAAGAAATCAGAAAGTAGCAAAAATGTGATAGTGATTAAAGACCACGAAAATCGAGCTACAGATGTGTATCCATGGAAAGTCTAATGTTAAAAATAAAAATGTCTGTAGTCTTTAAATAAGAGTTAGGCTTTGGTGATACTTGTTGGACATGAGACTCCAAACGCAAGAGGGGGATGGGTGGTCAGTTGCGTGGTTTGAAAAACCATTTTCAAAGTGAAAACATTAACACAATCAAAGTTTGAAAAATGTTTGTAAAACATACAGAATAAAACCAGCAGAAATAAGAAAATGGAAAACTAAACAGTTAATGGAAGATAGAAAAACACTTGAGATTTATAGAGTTTCAGTCTAATGAAGTGACTTCCTAGTAAAAGGATTAGAGTTTTACAAATGCTAACTTCCCAACCAACGAAAGTTTTTTAACTAAGGAGGCATCCACAACCAACTAACATATTTCAACAGTAGTCTAAACTCATGAATCGACTAAGAGTTTTAACTACAAAGATCTAACATATTTTAACAGTAATCTAAACTCATGAATCGACTAAGAGTTTTAACTACAAAGATCTGCTCAACCAAACAAAGATTTTAAATATTTACTTTAACAATCAAACAAGAGATTTTCACTTGATTTTATTCACGATAAAAAATAAATTCTCCTACAAATCATTAAAATTCTAAAAGCTAACTTAATTTTACTAAAAAATAATCAAAATAAATATAGAATGTTCTAACATGAAATCAAATAAGAGTATAAGACATAGATCTACTCATTCTAAAACCATTTAAAAGAAGAAGAAAAATTGAGTCTTAAGCCTAACTGTTATGGTTATGAACAAACTACAAAATTGTCTTTATTTAAAATAAAAATCAAATTAAATCTATACCCATCCAAGTTGTCAAAATCAATTTTAATGTTTTTTGGTTTACCATACATTGGTTTCTTGGGCATGATCATTATTCTTAACTTGTAATGTATCTGTCTCTATGTCTGTCCCAAACTTGACTTGGCATTTTCCATTTAATGGACGTGGTTCTGATACAAATCTACAATAAACAATAGTAGTAGGCCATCAATTTTGTATAAATGATACCCTAGTGGGAGTTCTGAAAAAGTGTCAGCATCTGTATTTGAAAGGGGTGTGTGATTGTGATATGTCAGGCACAATCTCCCGATAATGCCCAACAACACATGTAGTATGTACCATTGGTAACCTTATATTGCTTTGTACACTTTTTCCTATTTCTAGTGCTGCCACTTTCCATAGACTTAATTGGAAGCATCCTAGCAATAAATTAAATTCTATCTCCATTATGGAGGAAAAGGTATCATCATAGGGGTCCCCTTGCAAATTGTTGAATATGTCTTCATCTTTTATGTTGGCTGGTTCGTAAAGAAACGTTTGTATTTTAATGAAAACTGTTGTGTATCACTTTAATGTTTCTATTATTTTGAGTGTTGAGATAATGTTCATTGAGGATTTGTGATGAAACAATGAACAATTTATTTCTTTCTTGTGGAAGAATCGTGCATGATGGATGTAGTGTGATGGACTGTGTGGCAACCTAGGATAAGGCCGTAGTATAGGCAAAGGACAAACACACGTCTAGGTGTATGGGACACGTGACTCACTATGTTTCAAACTAAATTTGACTAGTAGTACTATATATTGGTTAAAATAAATATTTATCTTAAAATTATTGTTTTTAATATAATTTTAATTTTAATTTTAATTTTTTATTTATATTATCTAATTAATATTAAAGAAAATTGATGTTTTTTATTTTATTGTCCTGCCATGTTATTTTGAAAAATATACCAAAGGAGTAACATTCATTTTTAAATATTTAACAAAGTACTATCATTTCAAACAAAATATTTTTTTAGTATAAAGCAATTGTCCATTGTTTTGGTGGAAACTTGTAAAATATATGGAAATTGTCCATTAAATAGACGGTAATATATTAATATTAGAGGTAATATATTAATATTAGAGGGGCCGTCCATTTTGAATGAGCGGTAGTATTAAAAACATTTATTTTTAATTTTATTTAAAATAATAATTTAATTTAATTTTAAATATAATATAATATTGATCATTTTAATTGATTATAATTATTTATATTTAATTATACGTTTAAATCATAAATAATAAATAATAAATAATAATATTTATAATTAAAGTTATATTTAATTAATAAATAATATATAAATAATAATATAAATCAAATATTATTGAAAGTAGTATTTATTTATTTATGTAATAAAAAAATTACACTAACTAATAATATAACAAAAATATTATTGAAAGTAATATTTATTTATTTATGTAATAAAAAAATTACACTAACTAATAATATAACAAAAATATTATTGAAAGTAATATTTATTTATTTATGTAATAAAAAAATTACACTAACCCCATCTAACTTTGATTTTGATTCGGTCGATGAAATCGGTGATGGATTCCACATGCATGCGCTTGTCCAATTCGACTAGATTTTTTACGATTTCATAAACATTTGTTGGCCAAGTAGAAGACCCCATGTTATTTTTATGATACATTAATTCAGCAACAATTTCATCATTTAATAAGTCCATCATCGTCGCACTGCCATTACTTAATGTGGTTCCCTCGTTATACCAGTTTGATTGGGTAGTAGATGACATTGAGCTATGCTGGAAAGGGATGTCGGGTTGTTGGTAATGGGATGAATTTTGGGTGAAAGATTGTGAGATGTAAAAAGGGATTTGTGGTTGGGTGTTTGGTAGTTGTGTTATTGTGGGGTAGGTTGTGTGAATGAGTATTGGTTATAGTGGGTGTTGGGTGGTGGGTGGTGTTTGCGGTTGGGCATATAATGTTGAGGGGTAAAAATTGGATTTTGTTGTTGGATGTTGTAAGGGGCTAGGTTAAGTGATTGATATTGTTGATGGTAGTGTTGTCTTTGGGTATAAGATTGTTGTGTTGGGTTGAAAGGTTGTTGGGTGTAAGTGTTGGTTCATGGTTTGGTGTGTTGGAAGTTTGAAGATGTGGGTTGGTTACGAGGGTCAACTAGTAATCTATTTTGTGATAGATACAAACTTGGCACATATATATATACACCAAGCCATGTATTTCCTATTGGATTTACATTCGTAAAACATTATATCTTCCTGTAAGACAATGTTACGACGATTTCGCCATATGCAGACCACCTAAAAAAGAAATTGTTATTAGAAAATACCTAGAAAAAAATATCTACAAAAAATTATTTGTTTGATACGTACTTGGTCGCATATGGAAATTGGAATATATTGGGATTCCATAGTGGCAGTCTTGGCATTTTGGACCAACCCCGAGTTGAAGTAAAACTCCACAGGCAGCAAAATTATGCATATTTTTTAGCGGATCTACACAAATTTTTGTATAGATGCGCTAAAGTAGTAGCACCCCAACTATATCTACCTATTTTATTTATGTCTGCTAATAATGGTAAAAATTGAAGATGTATAGTTTTACCATTAGTATCAGGAAATAATAAGTGGGCAAAAAGCAATAAAATATACATTATAGTTTTCCAAAGTTTTACTTCGTCGGGGGAGTTCCCGGCTAATTTTAAAGCATTTTAATGGTCCTTTTTAACCATTTCATTTTAATATTTTCCCTTTTCTATCACTTTCCTCCAATGACACCCCCAATAGTTCTATAGTCGTCTCATATGCAACATTTGTACGCCCAACTACTACTAAACCATTCACCAGTTGGAAGATGAAACGTGTGAGTTTCCGATCTCCATCTTTCGCATAAGGCATTAATAAATTTTCTATCAATATTGTATGAAGTTATATTGATAATGTGATCAAATCCCGCTTGTATCAAATATGAACGGATCATCTCGTGAACCTCGACATATGAATGTGAACATGTTCTGAAATTTCTTTCATTCTAAAAAGAAAAATAATGAAATTATGGTCAACAAATACATATTTAACAAAGATATATTATATTAGAAGCAATACTTAATCATATTATATTAGAAGCAATACTTAAACAAAGACATATTATATTAGAATTTTTTTAACAAAGACATATTATATTAAAAGCAATACTTATAGACCTACATATGAATAAATATTTGTTGGTGTTCCTCGATGGTCTTCTCCATAATTTAACAACAACATATTTTGTTATATGATAAGAGTAATAGAGATAATGTTATATGATAAGAATAGTAGAGATTATGTGTTTATGGAGTGGTGGAAGAAGCAATTTATAGGAGAAATTTTTAGAGTTAGAAATTTTATTGGTAGAAAAATTTAATAGGATATGAATGATGTTAGTGAAGAGAGATATGCATGCTTGTACGTGGGAATCTCTGCATGCATCATAGATTCATGATCGGACATGCATTGGAAAACACTGTGTAATGCCACTAACACCCAGACATGCAATGGTAGACAATCTTGTTTTTTTTTATACTAAAACTCGGATCTACAATGGGCAGTCTCTTTCTATAGCCAACACAATTTGATGAGACACATGCATGTTAATCGGACATGCATTGACCGACAGTGTATAAATGCCTGACACCCAAACATGTAATGGGAGGCAGTGTGTAAATCTGTTTTTTAAGCATTTAATCATTTGACCAGCATGTGAAATGGTGTAAATAAAGACAAAAAAAAACTATCCTTTTTAATTATTACTTGCTCCAATTTTTTTACACCAACTCAAAACACTTCAATAACATTTGTGTGCATTAATTCCATAACACATTATTATAACATGTCTCACCCTCAACAATATATAGTTAATGTACATCACAACGAAGATGTTCATGCATATGATAATATTGCACGATCTTTGAAAATATTGAAAGTTGTTGTTTCACAATTCCAACATTTGAAAGAAAGGATAGAGATGAAGCTTCAAGCTGGAACTATTTCACAAATTATTTGCAGAAATGGTTTTCCTTTTGGGAACAACCATGTTAAATTTGTTCCATTGAATGTTCGTGATGATGAAGATGTTGAAATGATGTCAACAAACCCATATGTCACAGATAATTAATATATAAGATTTTAAACATTGTTAACAAATCCATATGTCACAGATAATTAATGCATCAGAAGAAGATTTTCCAACTATATTTCCCAACGAAGATGTTGAAGAAGCAGATGATGAAGCAAATCAGGCACAAGTCGATAATTATATTACTTCTTTGTTTGAAGAAGGAAATCATGTCGAATCAGAAGCCATTGATGTAGATGATCAACACATTCTAGTTGGGAATGTATTATGTCCACCTCCCCACATGACAAACTTATGTCTAAGTGTTGGCCAACCATCCTTTGAATGGCTATACAATCTCCATCTTCCCATGGATGATGACTTAGTTGTGGGTAACCAATTTAAAAATAAAGTTAATTGTGTGCTTGCCATAAAGAAATATTATATGAAACATTGTGTTGATTATAAGGTAAATACTTCTGATAAGAAATGATATATAATATGTTGTAGCAACATTATGTGCAAGTTTCATCCATTGGTGTCCTATAGGAAAAATGACTTTTGGGAGATATGCATTATGAACCCTCCATATAGTTGTACAATAATTATTCTTATGTATGATCATCGAAAACTTAGATCTCACCTGATGTGTCAATCTTTAATGCCTCTTGTAACCAAGGATTCTTCAACCAAAGTGATGTTTGTATCAGTCAAATTATGTATGAACACAAATTTACTTTGTCATACCAAAAAAACATGGATTTCAAGTAATAAAGCAATTGAACGTGTATACAGAAATTGGGAAAATTCATACAATGAACTTCCACATTACTTGTTAACACTTAATTTTTTTCCCGATATGGTTGTGGAAATAGAGACATTACCCAAATATACAGATCACGACACTATTGTTGATAGACAAAAAATCTTCCACAGACTATTTTGGGCATTTCAACCATGCATTAAAGGCTTTGCATACTGCAAGCATATACTTCAATTTGATTGAACTTGGATGTATGGTAAATGCAAGGGAACGATACTTATGGCGTAACGCGAGATGGAAACATCAATATTTTTCCAGTTTCTTTTCCCCTTGTAGAAGGTGAGACTATAGGTGGTTGGGGTTCTTTCTACGAAACTTATGAAACCATATGGCTCCTCAACTCGATTTGTGTTTGATATCAGATAGACATGCATCGATTGAGAGTGTGTACAATAATCCCAATAACAGATGACTTGATCCACCATCTGTACATGTCTATTGTATTCGACATGTTGCTTAAAATTTCATGAAGGAAATTAAAGACAAAATCCTCCGGAAAAAGTTATTAACATGGGTAAAACATTATATCTTAGTCAATAAAATATTATAATATTATAACACTTATTTTTCTGTTACATACAATGTATGCTTTAAAATGACCAACATTTGAATACTACCGAAAAGAAATTGTGTTAGTTAATGTCGATGCTTTAAGGTGGTTATACAATATTTCATTTAAAAAATGGACGCAAACATTTAACGAGGGTCAATGTTGGGGTCACATGACAATGAACCTCGTTGAGTCATTAAACTCAATCTTTAAAGGCACTTGTAATTTGCCCATCACAACATTGGTAAGTGCAACCTACTATAGGATGGGGTCACTATTTGCGGAAAGAGGTGCACAATAGAATGCACTATTTGAATACGAACAAACACCACATAAAATTGCATGAAGTTGATGAGAGAAGAAACAACAAAATCCAACATGCATCAGGTAATTTCTTTTGATTATCAATGCCACATTTTCAGTGTGAAGGAGACGATAGACCACAGTGAGGGGAAGCATATGGGACATTACAAGGTTGACCTGTTAAATGGATGGTGTGATTGCATACATTTTCAAGCTTAATGCATTCTTTGTTCACATGTTATCGTTGCATGTTTTAGTGTAGGCAAGATGTGTATGCTCCCTTGTCCAACGTTTACAAGGTCGTAAACCTATTTGGGGTTTACAACACATGCTTTCAGTGCTAACATACAAGGAATATTGTTCAGTTTATAAAGGAGATCGAATTTTCCATATTCCAAGTATGCGGAGGAACAAGAAAGGTTTCTTGTAAGTACATGTATCAGAACAGAAATGGACACGGCTGTTAAGTTGGAGAGAAAATGTGGATTGTGTCGTATTCCTGGTCACAAACAAACTCAATGTCCCACGGTTAGAACTTTTTGTTGTTGTGCAATATCAATTTCAAATTACCATCAATTGCTAATTAAGTATTTGTGTCGTCGTTAAATGAAATTTTTTTAATACAAAGATCTTTCACATTTAATAATAGATAACAAGATAACAACACTTAACACCTCAGATTACCATCTCAAAACAAACCACAAACAATAAATAAAAACATTTTACACCATAACATTTATAAGAGATTAGATTAATCAAAACAATATCATTAACTCCAGACATCATAGCCCTAACATCATTGTCATCTTTAACTCGCACCCACATATGTTAGACGCCATTTTATCTTGTACAATAGAGATATACGAAACAAGTCTCTCAATATTTATAATTCATTCATCATCATTAATCTTTTTTTCTAACCAATGGATCAAATTCCTCTCTAGTTGCTCGAAACTTTGCATTTTCTAAAAAACATCTTCATCGGAGGCTTTCCCCTCGAATAAATAACATGTCTGTAGTGACGATCCATGTTAGAACAAATGAACAACATTAAAAATTAGAAAAAAGTGAGAAGGGATGTGAAAAAACTAATCACATCACACCTCTATTTATACCGGATTCGCCATATGGCACTGTCAACATAATTGACAGATCCACTATAGATAAATTAAAGAAACCACCTATTGCAGTTTCGGACATGTAATTTAAATAATAAAAAATAAAAAACAACCGCCTATTACAATTTCGAACTTGTACTTAAATAATAAAAAATAAAAGACAATCACCTATTGTCGTTCCAAATCTATACTTAAATAATAATAAATCTAAAGCAATCGCCAATTACAGTGACATCTCTTTACTTAAATAATAATAAAATATTTAAGTAAAATAATTACGTACACTTAAATAAATTTAAATTATTTTATTATAATTTCAAAAATAATTAATATATATTTATTATTTATTTTAAATATATTATTTAATATATATTCATTATTAATATTATATATATATATATATATATATATATATATATATATATATATATATATATATATATATATATATATATATATATATATATATATATATATAACTGTTGCACACGGACAGCTGCTCTTTGAACAATTTTTTTTTTCTTTAAAGATTAGTTTGGAAAATATGGTCGAAATTAGTGAAATTTTGGCTAATCTTTTCTAAAAAGATGGTGTAACATGGTGAAAAATTCAATAGATGATATATCATCCATATAAAAAAAATTATATCGATATTCAATGACAAAGTATATTCTAACAAATCATACATATTTTAAAATACTTATATGATATAACTGACAGATGGTTTTTTATTAGACGATAATGTAAAATTATTTTACCCTGTCAATATATGTCTATTAAACTCTTAATAATAGAATGAGCATTGAGGTAAAATTTATATCAAGAAACAATTAATACCTAAAAAGACACCCTTAAAGATATACATCATCCCACTAGGATCAAGGCATTTTTATTCTTTATGGGTTGAAGAATAACCAAGAAAGATGCATTATTTTGAATGCATATCTAGTTTGTTGGCGGATGACTTTTCAGCAAGTGTATTGATAGTGTCGTAGTAATAAAAGATACATGGATTGTGTTCAAACAAAATAATAATTGTGCAATGTAACAAAAACAGTAAATAAAGGGGGGGGGGGGGGTTCGAGATTTAGTGTGAAAAGCAAATAAACGAGTAAATAATGTCACGAAAGTGATCATGTTGTGTTCTAGAATCCCTTATTCCTTTATTGTCGATGCTTGATGCTCTGTATGAATGATCTAATCAATATAATCTCACGACGAATTAACAAAATCGTTATAGTCGATCCCTCACGAAATAACTCACTAACCACGACTCGGAGCTTTCTATCCCTAGTCTGCCGATGTAAGCAGGGCTAGACGATGTATAGAACATTAATTCTCTATATCATTACTCGGGGTCTCCTATCCTTATTCGACCAACATAAGTAGAACGGTTGTCTTATGTCCAACACATATATTAAGGGTTAATAATCTTTATGTGTCCAATATCATATTAATAGAGTATCTTAAATAAATAAAATTACGAACAAGAAACATTTGAATACGATTATATATCAATAAGTTCATACAATGTTCAAAATCAACATAGAATACAACAATGCAGAAATAGATTTATCATAACACAACCTAACCTAGAAGAATTTAGCTACTTATATTACAATTAAAAATACCACAATTGATAGACAAAGATAACATAAGAAATTCATTGAAGAGATGACCTCCAATAGCTTCAAATGCTCTAAAAAAATCATCTATTATGCTCTCTAATTCGTGCTTCAATCTCCAACTTTCGTAATACTTATCAAAATGCTAAAAATCATCTTAAAAGTCACTCATAACAGGTTAGAACACGTTAGAAAAACTTAGAAAAGTGTCTATCACACACATTATATATGCATCGTGCGCGATGTAATTTTTACACCACTATCACGTGACACACGTGATTATTCCAATAGTTGAGTTAAAAAAAATCACTAGAATTTTCACTAAATCTCATCTTATACATGGTTATTTTTCACTCATTGTTGGATCTTTCTTCTTCCTTTTGCCTCTTCTTTCGTTTGCTTTTCTCTGATTTTCTTCGCCTAATTTCATATGATGACAGACTATTTTTCATGATTATTTTTCAGTCATTCTTGTGTCTTTCTTATATGAATCTCCAATTCCAACTCATCCCAATTTCCACCACAAAAATTTTATTTTTATTTTAACCTAGTATTTAGTTTTTCAAGAAAATAACTACCGTACTCCTACTTTTTTTTAAAAGTAGTCCGCACTGATAATAAAACCGTGTGGAATATGAAAAAAAGTCCAAAAAAGACAGAGTAGTACTAATAAAAAAGAAAGACGCAAGCGGAGAAAGCATCCCTTTAATGGGCACAGCGGCACAAGAAACAAAACGGTGCCAATGCTTACCAGTATGGGGCATTAAAAACTTTTTATCCATCGAAGCCCGTGTTACGATGTTTACATATCTCACCAATCTGCAACAATCAACAGACTTATGTTGAGTTTTCTTTTTCCTATGTTTGCTTTCACTTTACGAGGATTTTAGGTCTGTCCCAACTCAACTTTAAACACTTTTAATTATGAAAACAAACAAAAGGAAAACCACTCATCACTCATCACTATCACACCCGTTTCCTCAATGGATGCCTCTTCATAGCCATGTCTTTTGTTATCACCTCTTCTGCTATGTTCCCTTTTCATTCATTTCCACCACCCTTTATTCCAATGGACAATAAGGATTCTCTGTTCTTTCTCTTCCAAAAGTGGAAGACACGTCTCTCTTGCTTCCTGCTTTCTTTTGTTTCCCATTCTATAATTTACTATTTCTTATCACTATTAAAAAAACAATTCTAAGACTGAATTTGAACCGGACCACATTTGAAGAGATTAATCTCGCAAGGAGAGAACCATAGTAAAAAAACAAAAAATTTAACACTATTATGTACTATTGGCTAAGATTGAATTCAAACCGAAAATATCTAATTGAACTGGAAAATATCACTTATTCTTTATTCTAGACAAACTAATACACATCAGTAGTGATAATTATCCTTTATTATTAATATTACTTTTCCTTAAAAAATCATAGCATAAGCATGGTATTAAAAAATGTAACTACGAAAAACAGGGCGATAAAATTCCAAATTTAATCCTGACGGTTTTTTAAAACTTTTAATAAGAGGAAATTCTGAATTCAATTTTTTCCGAACTTTACGCTTCTATGTAAGAAAAAAAGCCTATCAAATTTGAACGTACCGAAATTCTAGTAAATCAACAAATAACAAATACTCAAATCTTTTCGGTGGAGTTATGAATAAATCATCAATAAATAACAATAACCGTTAACTCACCCCAACCGTTTTTACCATATGCAATTTCAACAACTTTATGCTAATATTTGGTGCTGTGTATGTTTTCTACTTTCTGATCCTTCCATTACTTATTATTTACATAAAGGAAATTAAAGTGCATCAATGAACCAAATCAAATTTAAAAAAAAAAAAAAAGACTAAAAATCAAAATCCTGATTCAAAAATTCAAAAAGTTTCCCTAACAGAAATTAACCTGAAAACAAGCAGTAACAGAAGAACAACAAAGAGGGCAATTGAGAATAGTGGACCCACAAATTGCACATAGACACAAATGCCTACACGGTAGTAAAAGCAGTTCTGACCTATTTACCCCACATTGCTTGCACATCCATTTTCCCGCCACTTTTTCCTCAACCTCCACGTGGCAGTTACTCCTACAACTAGATTCCGCATCCTCCGCTTCATCGCAACCGTTACGGTGGTTGTGGATCTCGCTAACTTGCATCGCTTTTTCTAATTCGATACGTAACGTATTTACAGTAGTTTCGTTTGTCATCGCCATCTCCCTCCATATCTGATTCTCCATTATTAACGTTTTCACTCTTTCTTGAAGCATTAAATGCAGTTTTCCAAGGTCTTCGATCTCTTCGTCTTTTTGCTTCAGTTTCTTCACCATTGACTCCTGGATTACATACTGTAACATTCTTGCTTGCTTCATTCTTTGATTTTCTATCAACGTTCTCAAATTCTCCGTCTGTTAATCAAAATTACAAACAAAAAAAAATATTAATAATAATAAATAAATTTGTGTAAGTTATAACTTCCTTTGAACAGTTACAAAAAGTAAGAAACAAAATGTTAAAAAAAAAAGAAAAAGAAGAAGAATTACGTGTTGTTCAATTAAACAATTGATTTCGGATTGTTGTGAATTGTGAAGAAGGAGAATGTCTTGGTCAAGAAATTTGGATTGATTTGAGAGTTTAATTTTCTGCGGATGATGAAGAGCGTTTGATTCGTTTGTGGAGTCTCTGAATCGCTTCCTTGAATCAGAAATACGAACGGTAACAGTAGTATCAGCTTTGCTGGTTGAGATTTGTTGATAGAAAGGTACTAATCGAGGAAAAGGTGAGAAAGATTCATACATTGTTGAAGACGTTGGCAAAGCCATAGAACTGTCCATTTTCAATGGATTTGATGGTATCTTATATCTGTGAGAAATAATAATAAAAAAAAAAAACAGATGAAAAGTTAAAAAAAACGATATAACATAAAACTGAAGAGAGAAAAAGAAGACCAGAGAGGGAGAAGGTAAAGAATGAATACCTGTTGATGTAACGAGATTCTGATTGAACTTGCATGAGAGGAATGAAAAGAGTTTGTTGTAAATATGAGTTTCTTATAAATATATATAAGTTAGTTGGAGGCGATTTTTGTTATGATTTTAGAGAGTATTTTGCAGAAAAAGAAGAATATGAAAGGGTTGGAGAGTTTACTTACTCGTGAACCACGGGAATGAATTAGTTTCGTTTATTTAAGGCTTGGGCTCTTGGTTAGAGATGGGACAGAAAGAGTCAAAAACTTTTTTTCCTTGATTAGAGAGAAACCTATAATCTATAACTTTTTTTGATATCAGGCATGTAATCTAAATTTACTCTTTTTTATATGGTATGTACTTTTAGTTCGTATTATTATGGGATTGTCTTTTTTAATATAATGATGAACTATTTAAAACCTTTTTTGAACAGTAAAAGTTGTTTCAAATTTATTATTTATAAATTATAAGATTAGTTTTGATTTCTTATAACATAAATATACATTATTATAAAAATTAAAACATAATCAAATCAAAATAACATAATTTTAAAAAGGAATATGTCAAAAATAGTTTTTATATAAAAGTTATTTAAAATAACTTTAAATTTAATTTTTTTTTATAAAAAATTAACATAAAAAACTATAACAGTATATAAAGTTTTTTGAAAAATATTTCTTTGTAAATTCTTTTAACAAAAATATATAATATTATAAAATTTATTTTTAAATAAACTAAAACAAATTGACGTCTGTTTTAACAATAAATTAGTGTAAATGTTGGGATTTAGAATTTAAATAAGTGGTTACCTATTAAAGTTAGGGATATTGCATTTAAGGAATAATTCAATTGGAAAAAATAACCTATTTTAATTTTAAACGTGTGCTGCGCAAATTCTTTCATAAAGATTAATCATTATACTCTTTCCGATTATTATAAATACAAATTTATTTTTTTACTTTATTTAATGAATAACACGTATATGATATTGATTATTATATGATTCTAATATATTTTGTTTACTTATAATAACAAGCTAGAATATTTATGCTTATTTGATTTAGTTTTATAAGAAATTGTAGTTTTTAAAATTTGAAAATAAAAACAGTTGTTTTAGTATTTAATTTACAAAAGTGTTTTTAAAAATTATCGTTCATTAATAAATTTTGAAAACTAGAAAAAAATATTTGAAAAATCTGTTTTTACTCTTAAAAATTAAAAAGAGAAAAAAAAACAATTTTTATTAACGACAATTTATAATATTGTTCAGTTAGGAATGACAATTTTATTTTAAAATAACCTAATTTTATAAAAAATATTTTCAAAATAACGTATGTTTCAAAAAAAATACTAAAGTAACATAGTTTGTACACATGGTCGTCACACTGATTGACGAACATGTAAAAGTGTTGAACCAATTCGCCAAATGCATTGGCTAATGCAAGAAATTTTACTCAAACTCAACAATCCATTTGGCGAACAAGTGAAAATAACAAAGTAATTCGTCAATCCATCTGGCGAACATGTACAATGAGAATAAAAGATTTTTTTTAGTGTTTTCCTAATGAGAATATTTGGCAGGTATATATATATATATATATATATATATATATATATATATATATATATATATATATATATATATATATATATATATATATATATATATATATATATATATATATATAAACTTTTTTTTTCTATGTGAAACACTTATATTTAATTTTTTATTACTATATATGAAAAAATTATAATTTTTTTTACTTAATAATGATGAGTTAATAAATTTAATTAAAAGAATTCGACAACGAAAAAATTAATAGAAAATTATTATTGATAATTCAACAGTGGTATTACAAAAGATTAATTTTCCGCCTAATCTAAATGTCCCTCAGTACCACATCCACGGGGATGACCCCGCCTTCGAACTCTACCACGAGGTGGTTGAGGTTCCTCATGTCTTTGTGTGTTTGGTGGAGACGGTTGTTGTTGAACCGATGATTCTGTTATGTTTGCAACCGTTTGTCCCCAATAACCAGGAGGGTTGCTGCCAAAGGCGCTGCCGTAACTCAGTTGTGTGCCCATGTTTTCAAAGTTGGGTCGTATTGGTTGGGCTGGGTTGGATTGGGTTTGGTGAGGATGATACACTTGACCGAATGTGGATATTGCCTCGTTTTGAGAACGAAACAAAGGTGGGGGACTATGGTAGGCTGGTGTGGGTTGAAAGAGTTATCAGGGGTATATTGGAATGGGTTAGGCTCTTGTTGTTGTGCTTGGGTTTGTGGCATGAATGGGTTACGGGTTTGGAAGAAGGGTCTATGGGTATTTGAAGTTGATGACTGGAATTAGGTGGGTAAGTCATGGTGTGGGGTATGTGGTTGGGTGTATTTTGCAGTCTGCGATCGGAGGTCAATCAAGTATGGGTTATCAGACACCCATTGTTGCGTAGTAACTGACCTAAACCAAACTAAATATTCTCTAGTTGGTCTAACATTTTGCAGGACTGGACACCTTAGGACATGTTGGCGGCGATCTCTCCATTGTTGACGCAGCTCCTTAGCAAAGTCCCTCCAATCATCCATATTCCACGTGTCACTTACTATTCTCAAATGCCATTCTCCCAAACATGTCGGAGGACCCGAAATATCTTGTTGCATTCCGAACTGCATTTTCACCCGATCTGTCTGGTGCATTTCAATTGTGGTGAACCGGATGATTGGTGTTTTCGCTGTCCAAACTTCAACATCTTCGGGGTTAGATTCGTGGTCCAGGCCTAAATATGGTCGCCATATAAATTGCATTAAAAAGAAAAGAATATTTTTAGAAGAGAATTTTTTAAGTAGAGAATTTTTTGGGTACATAAATTGCATTAAAAAGAAATTGAATATTTTTAGAAGAAAATGAATATTTTTTAGAAGAAAATGAATATTTTTAGAAGAGAATTTTTTAAGTAGAATATTTAAAATACCTGGTCAACACTCACGTGCTCTAACAAATTGCGATAGAGAACTATGGAACTTCTAGGATTCCTACTGTAATTCATCCCAAGATCGGACCAGCTAAACAGAAAAGATTTAAAAGAAATTAGTTACAATAATCGTATAAAATTTAAGTAGAATAATCGGAAAATTTTAAAATTTAATATTTAAAGAAAAGAATTATAATAGCAGACTTACTGGTTGGCGTAGGGGAACGGACATGGATTCATATTGCATGGGGCGAGCATCGGCAGTCGTGAATACCTCCATGCTTGTAACAGAAAAGCACAACCAAAAAATGTACAAGTATCTTTTGCGGCATTTTTACAAAGACTACTATACAAATGGGACAAAACAGTCGAACCCCAACTATATGTGTTTACCTTGTTGATATCTCGCAGCAACGGTAAATACATCATATTTATTGTGTTACCGGTACCATCAGGAAATAAAAAAAATGACCAAATAAAAGCATAATATAACACCTCGTCTTAATAATTTTTTCTAACTCAGTTGATTGATCGTTTAAAATTAAACTAGCATAATGGGCTCAAAGGACTCCTAGATTAATCCCTGAACCCCTGCTACGAGTATTTGCTGGCTGCTCCTTGTCAATGAGAGGGGCACCTAGCAAATCCTCTACTATATGTATTTCATGGTTGACCTTACCAAAAACAGCTTTACCAGATACACGTAAACCCAAAAGCATGTAGACATCTTCGAGTGTTACCGTGCATTCACCAAATGGCAGGTGAAAAGTGTGTGTCTCCGGTCTCCACCTCTCTTGTAGTGCCAAAATAAATTTTGTGTCTATCTAATTTTTGTGCACCTTAATGACATCACCAAATCCGCATGAACGTAAATACGGTTCTATTATCGGATCATACTCTATGTAGTCATGCACCCGACAACGGAATCTTTTTACATTATGTAGACAAACATGATATAAGTTAAAATTATATATAATCGAGATAAGTAAAATTTAAATAAAATTGACATAAGTTAAAACATGTAAAAATAATTATGGAAAGAATGAAACAGACAAAATTAGCAATATTTTCAGATGTTCCTCTATGTTGATCACCCATAGTTAGTAGAGCCATTGAATATTGATTTGCTAGAATGTTTATAAAGCTAAAGTGTTTATAGTGTTTAGTGTGTGGTTAAAACATGTTATTGGAGGGTTGATTTATAGAGGAAAATATCAGTACACGCACAAGCCAAATGAAATGGCGAACGTGTGTAGGGTGTATGTGAATTTGCCACACCTATTGGCGAATTGGTTCAAAAATTTGTAGTCCTACAACCTTCTGATTGGTGCAACGCAATTTGTGAGGATCGTGCACCCCATTCTCCACTCTGATTGGCGAGCAGCATGCAAACGAGGATCATGCATTGAATATGTTTGTTGAACTTTGTCACATGCATTCAATGAAGTTGTTGACCACATTTAATGGATACATGCAGGTGACAAGAAATGACATGCAGGGCAGGAAAGAAAGCAGCATGCAAGAATCTTTGTGGCGTAGCATGCATGCAGGGAGCAGGAATCTTCAGCTTTATTAACCTTACACATATTCTCCACCTTGATTGGCGAATCCTAGAAAAATCCTACACTAATTCGCCACGTTGATTGGCGAATCCATACAATGCCCTGCCTTAATTCGCCACCTTGATTGGAGAACGTGTTATAGTATGTTATTGGATATTTTAATGTACGAAATAATTGTATAATGTTACTTGTTATTTTAATTGTATAATGAAGTAGCATGTTACTTGTTTATAATAAATATAAGTTTTCAAAATAATTGTATAAGATAAGCCTACCAAAATAATTGTATAGTAGCTTAAATAAATGTGTATGAAAAGAAATTGTGTAGGTGAATAACATCAATAATGGTATAGGCAATCAAATTGTGTAGGTAAACTGTAGACTGTATAAGATAAGCCTAAGAAATTAATTGAATAGGCAAACTGTATAAGATAAGCCTACCAAAGAATTCCACAACTTGTGTAAAATAATCCCACAACTTGTGCACAACTTTAATGATGAAAAGAAAATATATTATAAAGTAATTGTTCACAATTCTATTTATAGACATGTAATGTTGTTTCAATATACCAAAAACCTATAAAACATTAAACATCTCTAAAATTTTCTTTGTATTTGATCTATGGCTCAATCACCCCAGTACATGATCAACGCCCATATAAATGGTGAAATATTCTATTGTAACCTATATGGGTTCAATTTTCGTAACACCGAATTTACGCGGTTCTCAATCACCCGACGGTCCAATTTTTCTCACTGAAATAGAGGTTGGAAAAGAAATTACATCGTGGTCCAGTAGACGTCATAATTTACAAAAATTCAGTCTTTTACGAGGATAACCAGGTCATGTTTTTCCAATTAACTATATATGATAACGAAAGTGTCCGTAATATGTTTCTCAGCCACGAGTATTCTGGTTTCAATGATATTGAGCTTTACGTTACGCTACACCAACAACATATGTCTCAAACCATTGATCCTTCACAAGTGTTTTGCAAATCTGACAATAATTTAGCTGAAGTCAATGTTGTTGATGAGGACGAGGAAGAAGAGGAGGCAATTATTGATGAAATGGTCAATGAACCTGAGGTTCCGGGCAATCATGTATATTGTCCTCCTCAACACATGACAAGCCTGAACTTAGGAGGTGATGACCCATCTTCTGATATATTTTACGATCCGTATCCTCAAAGAAAAGGTGCATTAAAGGAGGGCAACCATTTTCGAACAAAAGAAGAGTACGTCCGAGCGATCAAATATTACCACATGGATTTATCAGCTGATTATAAGGTCGATCGAACGAACTCGACACTGTATAAGATATACTGTCGTGATGTGATGTGTCTGTTTCAATTGAAAGCATCGTACAGAAAGATAAGTGAGGATTGGAAGGTTGCGTCTATGGGTCCAGAGCATACTTGTGTGATAACTAATGCATTGCAGGATCATCGGCAAATGAGCTCTCAGCTAATATGCAATGATATCTTATCAATCATTGGCGACGACCTTTCGGTAAAGGTCAGCACGATAATTAAGCACATAGTTCATAAACACAAGTTTACTCTGTAACGCCCCGAAAATCTAAATTTAATTATTTAATCATTTATTTAATTAATTTAGAAAATTTGGAGAGTTTAGGTTAATTAGAGAATTTTGGAGAAAATGAGTATTTTTATATAATAAGGATAAATAGTGTTTTATTATGCTATTTTATTATTATTATTAAAAATATATTAAAGAAAAGGGTAAGGTGGTCTTTTTGTGAAATTATGAGGGTAAGATGGGAAAAGGCTAAACTGGGATAATATATCCAGAGAAGAGAATACGATCAGTTTCTCATATTTTGTTTTCTATCATGTTTGGGAAGTGCTCTGAAGAAAGGAAAAGCTCAGAGTCAGGAGGCTGTGGAGAACCCCAGAGAAGAGTGTAAAGCGTCGAAATTCTCTAAGGTATGGGGAGTTTTCATAATCTATGATAAATGTATAGGGATTGGAATATGAATGGATTAGAATGGTATGAGTTTAGGGATTTTTGGGGTTTTGAGTTAGGTTGAGTTTTTATGAGAAATCTTGATAAATTAGAGCTATTAGAATGAGTTATAATCGTATATTTGTCTGTATAATTGTTGTCTGGATGTTGTTGAGGTTTAATTGATGTTGTTGAATGATTTTTGGGTGTTATGATGTGAAATCCGTAATGGGGTTTTGGGAGTTTTTGGAATTGGAACAGTCTGCAATTGTATAGCAGAGAACTGCTGGAAAACGTGCGTTAATCGGTTAACGCTATGGGTTAACCGGTTAACCATTGTAATTTTTGGGAAATTCTGGAAATTCGTTGGCGTTAACCGGTTAACGCTATGGGTTAACCGGTTAACACTGTTGGGATAGCAAATTTTATTTCTTTAAAAATTCATATCTTTTAAACTGTAAGTCCGATTCGCATTCCGTTTGAAGCGTCGGAACGAGTACAAACTGAACTTTATTTTGATGAATAGAAACGAGAAAAATGCAACAGTTTTTGATAAATGAATTTGTGAAATAACCTTATAATTACCTTATAAATTACCGGGTACGGGTTAATTCTTGATGTGTCAGAGTGGTTAGGAAAACAGTGTTCAGGGTGTAATGTCATGATGATATATATGAATATTTGATAATTGTTTTGCTGATTGAAATGAATGATGCGAATTATTTTGGTGAATTTTTCGATGTAGCGCATCATTGCATTTCATAACATTCACGATGGGGCTTCGGCCTATTTATTTGCTTCAATCCCATTGTGTGGATTGAAGTGTCTCGATGATTATGGTGTGCTCCCTTGTGGAGGGTTGATGGTCATGTATCCATCTCACGATGAAAATGGTACCACATGCATATTCCATATCAGGATGTTAGAATTGCATATTTTGGATGAATTTCATGACTGTGTTGGTGTTGATCTATTTTATGATAGTGTTGTGGTTGTTGCTGAATTTTGAAGTTGACGATGTCATGATATGTGTACTAATTTATTTATGATTCTATATTCTTGTAAGTTTATGATATATTATGATTACTCACCCTACCTGCTTGGAAATGTTGCCTCCTTAGTGGGTAACTTGCAGATGTCGAAGAATAGTTCTGCAGTGCAATAGGAGTAATTCATGAGTCTCAGAGCGTGCTTTAGTGTTCTTTAGAAGTGGTTATGGTTTATGTGTCCTGCTCTGTGTCATGTAACACTGGGATGTTTTTTTTTTCTGTTAACTGTTTCAGTTATGTTATTATTGGATAAATGTTTTCCCTTTTATGATGTTAAATTCAGGATGGTGAAAATGATTTTTTATGAAGTTTTGAATTATGAAGTAAAATTCCGCTGTGAAATGTTTATGATATTTTGATGTTGATTAACCCGTGTTACGGGACAGGACACTATTGTATTGATTTTGATGATATGTAATACCCTTTTTGATGATTACTCTGATATTATTTAAATATTATGTTTTGGGGTAGAAGGGTTTTACATTAGTGGTATCAGAGCAGGTCGGTCTGTCCGACCAATTCTTGTTGTTGTCAGTCAGTTGTCAAGTCGTTATTTATTTAACGATTATTCTCTTCTGATGTGGTAAGTGTTGTGCAGAATGGTTGGAAACAACTCGCGTGCTCTCGTTGATGCTATTGCAACTCTTGCTCAGACTGCTGCTCGAAATAATGTGCATGATGAGTTTCGTGCATTGGAGAAATTCCAGAGGAATAATCCACCTGTGTTTGAAGGAACTCATGACCCGGAGAGCGCACAGAAGTGGCTCAAGGCAATTGAGAAGATTTTCAGAGTGATGGCGTGTGCTGATACGCAGAAAGTTCAATTCGAAACTCATATGTTGTCAGAGGAAGCTGAAGACTGGTGGGATAATACCCGTCAGCGTCTCGAGGATGAGGCTGTTGTGGTGACTTGGACTGTATTTAAGGCGGAGTTCCTTAAGAAGTATTTTCCGGAAGATGCTCGTGGTAAGTTGGAGATAGAATTCCTTTAGCTGAAGCAAGGAAACTTGACTGTGGCAGAGTATGCTGCCAAATTTGAAAGGCTGGTGAAGTTTTGTCCTCACTACAATAGGGCAGATGCTGAACTTTCCAAGTGTCTTAAGTTTGAGAATGGGTTGAGACCTGAAATTAAGCAGGGAATTGGATACCAACAAATTCGCAAGTATGCAGAGTTGGTGGATAAGAGCCGTATTTATGATGAGGACAGTCGAACTCGGTCAGCTCACTATAAACAGCTGAGCGAGAAGAAAGGCAAGAGTCAGTATAGAGGAAAACCTTATGTGACTACTGATGATAAGGGGAAGCAGAAGGCATATGATGAGAAGAAGCAAAGTAGGGGAGCTGCTAATGTACCTGTTAAGTGTTACAAGTGTGGAGAGGCAGGTCATAAGGCCGATGTGTGTACCACCAGAGTTATGAAATGTTACCGTTGTGGCAAGCTTGGGCATAAGGTGAGTGATTGTCCTAATGAAGTCCCAACCTATTACAATTATGGTGAACAAGGGCATATCAACACCCAATGCCAGAAACCAAAGAAGAATGCTGCTACTACTCAGAATGCTGGAAGAGTTTTTGCATTAGCTGGTTCAGAAGCTCCAAAGAAGGACAACTTGATCAGAGGTACCTGTTTTATTAATAATATTGAGTTGATTGCTATTATCGACACTGGAGCTACACATTCATTTATTTCTCTTGAGTGTGCTAATAGATTGGGTTTAAAGTTGTCTAATATGAATGGTAATATGATAATAGAGACTCCTGCTAATGGTTTTGTGACTACCATGCTTGTCTGTTTGAAATGTCCTTTGACAATTTTCGAGAAGAATTTTGTGATGGATTTGGTGTGCCTACCATTACACCAAATCTATGTTATCCTTGGTATGAACTGGTTGGAATTCAATTATGTTCATATTAACTGTTATAGTAAGACGGTGCAGTTCCCTGATTTGAACGGGAATGGTGAGTTGATGTTTTTATCTGCTAAACAAGTGGATGAACTTGTTTTAGATGAAGCTTTGATGTTTGCAGTGTCTACCTCATTGCAAGTTGATGATATGACTGTCAGTGCAGAGTTGCCTGTGGTTTGTGAATTTCAAGATGTGTTTCCTGGTGATATAAGTGATTTACCACCGGAACGTGAGATTGATTTTTTTGTGGACTTAGTACCGGGTACGAGTCCTTTCTCGATGGCTCCTTATAGAATGCCGGCTTCAGAGTTGAATGAGTTGAAGAAATAATTAGAAGAATTGTTAGAGAAGAGGTTCATTAGACCCAGTGTTTCTCCTTGGGGTGCTCCGGTGTTACTTGTTAAGAAGAAGGATGGTAGTATGAGATTGTGTGTCGATTACCGACAATTGAATAAAGTGACTATCAAGAATAAGTACCCACTTCCGAGGATCGATGATTTGATGGATCAGCTAGTAGGTGCTTGTGTCTTTAGTAAAATTGATCTGAGGTCTGGTTATCATCAGATTCGAGTTAAAGCTGAGGATATTCCGAAGACAGCTTTCAGAACGAGATATGGGCATTATGAGTATACGGTGATGCCGTTTGGGGTTTCTAATGCGCCTGGTGTGTTTATGGAATATATGAATAGAATCTTTCATGAGTATCTGGATAAGTTTGTGGTGGTTTTCATAGATGACATCTTGGTATATTCTAAATCAGAAGAGGAACATGCCGAGTATTTGAGAGTTGTGTTACAAGTGTTGAGAGAAAAGAAATTGTATGCTAAATTATCTAAGTGTGAATTTTGGCTAAGGGAAGTGAGTTTCCTCGGCCATGTAATTTCAAGTGGTGGAATTTCGGTGGATCCTTCAAAGATTGATGCGGTATTACATTGGAAGACTCCGAAGTCAGCTACAGAAATTCGTAGTTTTCTTGGGTTGGCTGGTTACTATCGTAAGTTCATTGAAGGTTTTTATAAGATAGCTTTACCGTTGACGCAATTGACTAGGAAGGGTCAAGCGTATGTGTGGGATGTTGCTTGTGAAGAGAGTTTCATAGAACTGAAGAAAAGATTAACGACCGCGCCAGTATTGGTCTTACCGAATCCAGATGAGTCCTTTGTAGTTTATTGTGATGCTTCCAAGATGGGTCTTGGTGGAGTTTTGATGCAGGATAATAAGGTGGTTGCTTATGCTTCTAGACAGTTAAGAGTTCATGAGAGGAACTATCCTACTCACGACTTAGAGTTAGCAGCTGTGGTGTTTGTGCTTAAGATTTGGAGGCACTACTTGTTTGGTTCGAAATTTGAAGTATTCAGTGATCACAAAAGTTTAAGATACTTGTTTGATCAGAAAGAGTTAAATATGAGACAGAGACGGTGGATTGAATTATTGAAAGATTTTGATTTTGATTTGAATTACCATCCGGGTAAGGCAAATGTTGTGGCTGATGCTTTGAGTAGGAAGTCGTTACATATTTCAATGCTTATGGTGAAAGAATTAGAAATGATCGAGCAATTCAGAGATATGAGCTTGTTGTGTGAAACTACTGCTGATAGTGTGAAATTGGGAATGTTAAAGCTGACCAGTGAGATTTTGGAAGAGATTCGTAAAGGTCAGAAATCTGATTTGAAATTAGTTGACCAATCGATGTTGGTTGATCAAGGTAATGCAGGTGACTTTCGAGTTGATGAAGATGGAGTTTTAAGATTTCGAGATAGAGTATGTGTTCCGGATATTGCAGGAATTAAAAAGAGTATTCTAGAAGAAGGGCACAAGAGTCGACTGAGTATTCATCCTGGTGCTACGAAGATGTATCAGGATTTACGCAGGTTGTTTTGGTGGCCGGGTATGAAAAGAGACATTGTTGAATTTGTATATGCTTGTTTGACATGTCAGAAGTCAAAGATAGAACATCAGAGACCTTTAGGTATGATGCAACCATTGAATGTTCATGAGTGGAAATGGGATAGTATTTCCATGGATTTTGTGACTGGGTTACCTAAGACTGCTAGAGGTAATGATTCGATTTGGGTAATTGTTGATCGGTTAACTAAGTCGTCACATTTCTTACCGATGAGGATTAACCATTCCATGCAAAGTTTAGCTGAGATTTATATTGAGGAAATTGTGAAATTGCATGGTGTACCTTCAAGCATTGTATCGGATAGAGATCCGCGGTTTACATCGAGGTTTTGGAAGAGTTTGCAGGATGCTTTGGGTACTAAGTTGAGGATGAGTTTTGCTTATCACCCTCAAACGGATGGTCAGACGGAGAGAACAATCCAATCTTTAGAAGATTTGCCGAGAGCTTGTGTATTAGATCAATGAGGGTCTTGGGATAGTCATTTGTCGTTGGTCGAGTTTACGTACAATAACAGTTTTCATGCTAGTATCGGGATGGCTCCATATGAGGCGTTGTATGGTAGACGTTGTCGTACTCCATTATGTTGGTATGAGTCAGGAGAGAGTTTGGTACTTGGGCCAGAGATTGTCCAAGAAACAACTGAAAAGATAAAAATGATTCAAGAAAGGATGAAGACGTCGCAAAGTCGTCAAAAGAGTTATCACGATAAGAGAAGGAAAGCACTTGAGTTCCAAGAGGGAGATCACGTGTTCTTAAGAGTTACTCCTATGACTGGTGTGGGAAGAGCTTTGAAGTCTAGAAATCTCACTCCATGTTTCGTCGGTCAGTATCAGATTATACAGAGGATAGGGGAAGTGGCCTATCGGGTGGCTTTACCTCCCTCTCTTGCGAATTTACATGATGTATTCCATGTATCACAGTTGAGGAAGTACATTCCAGACCCGTCGCATGTAATTCAGATAGATGATGTTCAGGTGAGAGATAATCTGACGGTTGAAGCTTTACCAGTGAGGATTGATGGTAGAGAATTGAAGCGACTTAGAGGTAAAGAAATTGCTTTAGTGAAAGTATTGTGGGGAGGACCAGCTGGAGAAAGTTGGACTTGGGAGCGGGAAGATCATATGAGGGAGTCGTATCCGACTCTATTTAGTTCAGGTAATTTTCGAGGACGAAAATTATTTAAGTAGGGGAGAGTTGTAACTCCCCGAAAATCTAAATTTAATTATTTAACCATTTATTTAATTAATTTAGAAAATTTGGAGAGTTTGGGTTAATTAGAGAATTTTGGAGAAAATGAGTATTTTTATATAATAAGGATAAATAGTGTTTTATTATGCTATTTTATTATTATTATTAAAAATATATTAAAGAAAAGGGTAAGGTGGTCTTTTGTGAAATTATGAGGGTAAGATGAGAAAAGGCTAAACTGGGATAATATATCCAGAGAAGAGAATACGATCAGTTTCTCATATTTTGTTTTCTATTGTGTTTGGGAAGTGCTCTGAAGAAATGAAAAGCTCAGAGTCAGGAGCCCGTGGAGAACCCCAGAGAAGAGTGTAAAGCGTCAAAATTCTCTAAGGTATGGGGAGTTTTCATAATCTATGATAAATGTATAGGGATTGGAATATGAATGGATTAGAATGGTATGAGTTTAGGGATTTTTGGGGTTTTGAGTTAGGTTGAGTTTTTATGAGAAATCATGATAAATTAGAGCTATTAGAATGAGTTATAATTGTATATTTGTCTGTATAATTGTTGTCTGGATGTTGTTGAGGTTTAATTGATGTTGTTGAATGATTTTTGGGTGTTATGATGTGAAATCCGTAATGGGGTTTTGGGAGTTTTTGGAATTGGAACAGTCTGCATTGTATAGCAGAGAATTGCTGGAAAACGTGCGTTAACCGGTTAACGCTATGGGTTAACCGGTTAACCATTGTAATTTTTGGGAAATTCTGGAAATTCGTCGGCGTTAACCGGTTAACGCTATGGGTTAACCGGTTAACACTGTTGGGATAACAAATTTTATTTCTTTAAAAATTCATATCTTTTAAACCGTAAGTCCGATTCGCATTCCGTTTGAAGCGTCAGAACGAGTACAAACTGAACTTTATTTTGATGAATAGAAACGAGAAAAATGCAACAGTTTTTGATAAATGAATTTGTGAAATAACCTTATAATTACCTTATAAATTACCGGGTATGGGTTAATTCTTGATGTGTCAGAGTGGTTAGGAAAACATTGTTCAGGGTGTAATGTCATGATGATATATATGAATATTTGATGATTGTTCTGCTGATTGAAATGAATGATGCGAATTATTTTGGTGAATTTTTCGATGTAGCGCATCATTGCATTTCATAACATTCACGATGGGGCTTCGGCCTATTTATTTGCTTCAATCCCATTGTGTGGATTGAAGTGTCTCGATGATTATGGTGTGCTCCCTTGTGGAGGGTTGATGGTCATGTATCCATCTCACGATGAAAATGGTACCACATGCATATTGCATATCAGGATGTTAGAATTGCATATTTTGGATGAATTTCATGACTGTGTTGGTGTTGATCTATTTTATGATAGTGTTGTGGTTGTTGCTGAATTTTGAAGTTGACGATGTCATGATATGTGTACTAATTTATTTATGATTCTATATTCTTGTAAGTTTATGATATATTATGATTACTCACCCTGCCTGCTTGGAAATGTTGCCTCCTTTGTGGGTAACTTGCAGATGTCGAAGAATAGTCCTACAGTGCAATATGAGTAATTCATGAGTCTCGGAGCGTGCTTTAGTGTTCTTTAGAAGTGGTTATGGTTTATGTGTCCTGCTCTGTGTCATGTAACACTGAGATGTTTTTTTTTTTTTCTGTTAACTGTTTCAGTTATGTTATTATTGGATAAATGTTTTCCATTTTATGATGTTAAATTCAGGATGGTGAAAATGATTTTTTATGAAGTTTTGAATTATGAAGTAAAATTTCGCTGTGAAATGTTTATGATATTTTGATGTTGATTAACTCGTGTTACGGGACAGGACACTGTTGTGTTGATTTTGATGATATGTAATACCCTTTTTGATGATTACTCTGATATTATTTAAATATTATGTTTTGGGGTAGAAGGGTGTTACATACTCCGTTGTACAGGAATGCATGAATAACTAGAACGAACGTTGTTGCCGTTGTATTTGGAAATTGGGAGGACTCATACAAAGAACTCCCAAAGTTTTTGTTGGCACTAAAACAATACGCTCTAGGGACTGTTATCATTCTTGAGACCTTGTCGGCGTATACTCCAGAAAGTCATTTTGTTAGTGGAAATGGCATATTCCACCGACTCTTTTGGGCATTTGACCCACGTATAAAGGGTTTTGTCTTCTGCAAGCCTATAATCCAAATTGATGAAACATGGATCTACGGAAAATACAAAGGAACTTTATTGACGGCAGTGGCGCAAGACGGAAATAACAACATCTTCCCAATTACATTTGCTATAGTCGAGGGAAAGACTACTGAGGGATGGAGTTTTTTCCTGAAAAGTCTCTGACTTGACGTGGCTCCCCAATCTAACTTATGTTTGATTTCGGATAGACATACATCAATTGAAAGTGCATGGAAGAATGTTGATAACGGATGGCAAGATCCTCCTTCAACACATGTCTATTGCATTAGACACATCGCTCAAAATTTCATGAGAGAGATCAAGGACAAGGCATTGCGGAAGAAGGTCGTGAATGTGGGGTATTCATTAACCGAACCATCATTCAAACACTATCGTGACAAAATCAGACTGACAAATGAATATGCATTCAGATGGATCAACCAAATTCCATTGGATAAGTGGACAAGGGCCTACGACAAAGGACAACGATAGGGTCATATGACCACAAATCTCGTGGAATCAATGAACTATGTTTTTAAAGGCATTTGTAACCTACCGATAACTGCTTTGGTAAGGTCAACCTACTTTAGGCTCGGGGAACTTTTTGACCCCAGACATTCAAAATGGAGTTCTATCCTACAGTCTGGTCAAGTGTTCAGTGATAGTTCAGTGACATTCATTAAAGATGAATCTTCCAAATCTAACACACATGTGGTCACAGTGTTTAACCGCAATAAAGGACATTTTAATGATGCTGAGATAATGAATCACCACTAAGGGAGACCGAGGGGATCCTATAGGGTAAAATTTGATAACAATTGGTGCGACTGTGGAAAATTTCAAGCCTTTCGTATGCCTTGCTCCCATGTTATAGCGGCATGTTCAAAGGTTCGACTGAACCCTTCAAGCTTAATGTCCCCTGTTTACCAAGTGCACAATCTTTGCAACGTCTACAACAAAAGCTTTCCGGTTGTTGCAAATGAGGACTACTGGCCCACATACAACGGGGAAATAGTCTGGCAAAATGAAAACATGCGAAGAAAGAAAAAGGGGCGTCCTAACAGCATGCATATTCGCATAGAAATGGATACGGCGAACAAAATGGTGAGACTATGCAGTTCATGTCGTCAACCCGGGCACAATCGTAAAAAATGTCTCAATGTTGGACCAAACACAACGATATAATTTTAACCATTGTAACTATATCTATTTATAATAGAAGCCTCATTCGTTTCATTCATACCAATAAAATCTTACAACCACATACAAGAACATACATAAATAAAATAAGGAAATACATAATTTAAAACATATGACCATACATAAATAAAACAAGAAAATACATAATTTAAAACATGACCATACATAAATAAAAAAACTAGAACATTCAACATATCTATCATATTACAACCATCAGGACAACTTCATCTCGACCTAACATCATCGAAAGAACACCTGCATCATTGACCACTTTTCTCCATTTCATCACACCAGACTCCACACCCCACTTCTCAATTTTAATTATCTTTTCTTTAGGCCCGATTTCTCCTTCTAACCAGCGGTTTAATTCTCTATGCAAGTGTTCCAAAATTTGCGGGTTCCATAGCAGCATCTTCAAAGGAGGCTTTGTTGGTGAGAAAAACACCAAAGCATTTTTCTTCAAAATATCAAATTTTGGAAGCGGTTCTTCTGATGTTGAGGATGATGGTGTCGATGCAAAAGTATATGGATGAGGAGAAGCCATGTTGTGAGAGGGAGAAATTGAAAGAAATTAAAGAGAGATGAGTTGAAAGGTTGATGTAGATGTGAGATAAATTGTTTACGGGGAGCATCTATTTATAGGGAAAAAAATCACATTTATACACTTTCGCCAAACCAAGTGGCGAATTGCCTAAACCTAAAGCACACATTCGCCAAATGGTTTGGTGAATTTGTGTAAAATTCATTGCATTAGCCAAAGCATTTGGCGAACTGGTTAAAGCTTTTTATATGTTTGCCAAATGATATGGCGACCATGTGTGCAAACTAAGTCACTTTGGTATTTTTTTTTAAACATGTTATTTTGGAAATATTTTTATAAAACTAGGTTATTTTAAAAAAAATTCTAGGAATGACAATGGATATGGTAAGATATTTATCTCATATCCGCGGTTTTAAAAAAATTTCGTACCCGAACTCATACCTACATGGACACAAATATTTGTACTTATTATAATTTATCATGTCATTTTTAGTTTTTAAATTCATGAATGATATTATTAAGTTATAACTAAGCATATATATATATATATATATATATATATATATATATATATATATATATATATATATATATATATATATATATATATATATATATATATAACTTTAGTAACAACTCTAACCCTAATTGTCTATGTGGCATTTTCTTATAATATTCAATAATAATAATAATAATAATAATAATAATAATAATAATAATAATAATAATAATAACTACTTTGGTCACAACCCTAACTCTAATGTTGACATGTAAATCTCTTAGAGCTTTCAATATTATGACTATTCTTAGAATTTCCAATATTATATACTCTATTAATAGATATTAATAATTATATTTTCTTTATAAAACTCTTCATTCTTTTATCTTTAATTTAAAAAGTAAAAAATAAAAATAAATTATATTTCAATAATCACAAAAATTATAAATAATATAAAAAATAAATCCATTAACAATTACTACAGATAAAAAATTTAAAATAAAAAAAATAAGAATAAGAATAAAATTATTTACTACATTCTTCATATTTTTTATATAAAACTTTAATTACTTAGTATTTAAAAATAATTATTTATAATCATTTTGTAAGTAAAATAAAATAAAATAAAAAATACGAATCACATATCACAAATATAAAAATTATTTTAATAACTAATTATAATAAAAATATTTTTTCACTTAGTGTATAAAAATTATAAGAAGATTTTGTCTCGATTTTACTTAGTGACTAAATTATATATTTTATTTTATATAATTATAAATTTAATTATTAAATATAATAAAAATATTTTTCAATTATATAAGTTAATAAACTAATTTTTAGAATTCAAGATTGTCATGTTGAAAACTTTGGTGACAATCCTAACCCTGATTGTCTACGTAACAATTTTCCTAACTCTAAATCTCTATGTGACATTTTCTTACAATATTCAATAATAATAATAATAATAATAATAATAATAATAATAATAATAATAATAATAACTACCTTGGTCACATGTAAACCTCTTAGAGTTTTCAATATTATGACTATTCTTAGAATTTTCAATATTATACTCTATTAATAGATATTAATAATTATATTTTCTTTATAAATCTCTTCATTCATTTAACTTTAATTTAAGAAGTAAAAAGTAAAAATAATTTATATTTCAATAATCACAAAAATTATAAATAATATAAAAAAAAATAGAAAATAGATCCATTAACAATTACTACATAGAAAAATTTTAAAATAAAAAAAATAAAGTAAGAATAAAATTATTTACTACATTCTTCATATTTTTTTAGGGGTGACAAAACGGACCCGGCCCGCGGGAAAAGCCCGTTTTACTCGTCATTTTTTGCGGGCCGAGCCTAAATATTGAGCCCGCGTATATAAGTATGTCCGCCCCGCACCGCAAAAAAACGGTGCGGGCGCGGTGCCGGTGCGGGTAGCCCGCGGGTATGAGTTTAAAACACATAATATCAATTTATGGCCCATGATCATAAAGTCCATAGTGCATCTTTTTTGGTTATAGAGAATTTGGAGACTTTGATGTTAGATTAAACTTATTTTCTATCTTTTGTTGAAATTGTGGTGTTGAATTTGTGGCGTAAAACTTTAATTTTTGATGAATTTGTGTTGTTGAATTTATGTTGAATTTGTAATATTTAAGGTTTGTTAAATTTAATTATTGATAAATTTAATTATTGGTAGTATTAGGATTTATGAGTTTTTTTTTTAATTATATCATGAGTGAATTTTATTTTATTTTCTTTTAAAATGAATAACGGACATGTCCGCATGCCCATCATTAAATGGGGCGGGCCTAGAAAATGAGTTCGCAACACTACCTTTGACCGTCCCGCCCCGTCCCATTTTTTTTGCGGGCTTTTGCGGGGCGGGTCCAAACGGGGCGGGCATGCCCGTTTGCTACCCCCAATTTTTTATATAAAAAATTAATTATTTAGAATTTACAAATAATTAATAAAAATCATTTTTTAAATAAAATAAAATAAAATAAAAAAATACGAATCACATATCACAAATATAAAAATTATGTTAACAACTAATTATGATAAAAATATTTTTCATTTAATGTATAAAAATTATAAAAAGATTTTGTCTCGATTTTATTTAGTGACTAAATCATATATTTAATTTTATATAATTTAAAATTTAATTATTAAATATAATAAAGCTATTTTTCAATTATATAAGTTAATAAAATAATTTTTAGAATTGAAATTAACAAATTTATTTTTAACTTTAAAATTGTTTTCCAAAATTATTTTATCAAATGATTTTTTTTATGTATCATAATGAATAATAATTAAATAAATAAATGGTAATAAATATCTTAATCATTATTATTAATTTTATGTATGATAAATGAGTTATTAGTTACGAATAATAATAATAATAATAATAATAATAATAATAATAATAATAATAATAATATTAATAACATTATTCATATTTATATTTCAATTTTAAATATAAATTAATATAATAAAAGTAACAATAATAATAAATATAATTATAATGTTTATTTAAATAGATTATAATAAAATTATACTATTTATCAATATCTTTATGTAAATATATTGTAACACTCAATATAAATTTAAATGTCAGTAATATGTTACCATTATAATTATAAAACTTAACTACAATATTTATCAACTAATTCCAAACAAAAAAGGTATACCAATACTATCTTTCAGTTATAAATATATTCTATATTGAAAGAAATTAAGTAAGAATAAAATTATTTAATACATTCTTCATATTTTTTGTATAAAATTTTAATTACTTAGTATTTAAAAATAGTTAATACAAATCATCGTGTCAATAAAATAAAATAAAGAAAATATGAATCACACATCACAAATATAAAAATTATTTTAATAACTAATTATCGTTAAAATATTTTTCACTTAGTGTATAAAAATTATAACAAGATTTTGTCTTGATTTTATATTTAGAGACTAAATCAAATATTTTTTTATATAATTTAAAATTTAATTATTAAATATAATAAAAATAATTTTCAATTATATAAGTTAATAAAATAATTTTTAGAATTCAAATTAATTTTTTTTAACTCTAAAATTGTTTTTCAAAATTAGTTTATCAAATGATTTCTTTTATGTATCATAATGAATAATTATTAAATAAAAACGGTAATAAATATCTTAATCATTATTATTAATTTTATGTATGATAACTGAATTATGAGTTACGAATAATAATAATAATAAAAATAACAATTTTCATCAATTAAATATTTATTTATTATTAGTAGTATTAGATTAGTAATTTTATGGCTATTTTGTTTACCAATATTTTTAATTTAATAATTTCAACTTCATATCAGATAAGGATTTGCCCTCAATATTTGCAGTTCAATAGTAAACTTACTCAATATTTGTCTCTATTAATATCTTTTTTTATTAGAGTCAAAGAAGTTTATGTTCTCCACCTCAATCTTTAAAAAAATAAATAATACATGGAAATTTAATCTTGTATGCAATATGCCTATTAGTACACTTTGGCATAAATTAATGTGCAAAAAATCATAGGCACTGAGCCTCACAACCTTTTATGGATTATAAAACTTATTAAGATATTTGATGAACAAAAACATTATTTAAATTACTCTCTTCCTATTTCTTCTATTTATTTTATTTGAATATTTTAAATTTCTATTTTATTTTATTTTATTTTATTGTATTGGTGATTTTATTGCAATTACATATGTTCAACTTTTTTTGTGTGCATAATATGATTATTAAATTTATGCTACAATAATTTATTATAAATTTTAATTGAGACAAGAATATGAATTAATCAGAAAAATTTATATAAATAATCAAGTTTTTTTTTAATTTTAATACTGATCTTACCTGATCAGGAGGGCCTTCCAAGGATTTGAAGACTGGGCCAGAGAGTAAGGTGAGTGAGGGGGTGTACCTGCAAGGTGCTCCAATGCTTAAGTTAGAAGAGGTACAGAGAGTAAGGTTATTTTAGAGTAAGTTAGAATACCTGACCCTTTGCTATGAAAGGGTATTTATATTGAGCCCCTAGCGCTGGGCCAAGGCTCCTAATGGGTTGGATTTAGCTAAGCCCAAGGAGGAGCTGCCAGGGGACGCGTAAGAAGCGTGAAGACCTAGACCAAAGGTCTACTCCCTGGTCCAACTGCCCCTATCCCTACGGAGATAATACAGGGGAGTTGGGTGACGTGCCAGATGAGGTGGCAGACGTGGTTCTGCCCGACATGGCTCATGTGCCCGTGATATAGGTAGGTGATATGTGGATGAAGATCAACGAGCGGGGGACGCGTGTCCCTGCCCGACACACAGTAGAGTTGTCGAGATGGCGTCCCTTCGACATGGATGGAAGGACCCTTGCCCGACGCATTCATGTGCCCGGACGTTTGGGCCTGTACCCGACGAGCATCGGGCCGGGCCGTGCATATCGTCACGGCCCAGTCCAGAACAGGAGCCCCCCAAGTCGAGTCTCTGAGTTAGAGTGATGACTTGTATTGCAACCGGGGTTCCCCGTGTCGATGGAGAGGCGCGGACGTTCGGCATGGGAGGTTCTAATAAGGTTCTAATAGATTTGCTCGCGATCTCCTCTTTCCACGGTAGTGTCGGGGATGGAAAGTGATCGATGGGTGCGCATCTTCCTTGTAATGGTCGAGGGCTTGATGCGGGGATAGGGCGTCTTGATGAGTCGGGGAGACGGACAGATGCTCGGCGTCGTTTCAGTTTCTTTTTTGGGTAGACGTGTCTCAGACTTAATGGTGTCGCTTCGTTTTGTGTGCAAAGACGGCGTAGGCAGTAGGCAATGATGACCTAGCGCGTTGGCCCACGCGCCAGGGACTATAAAAGGAAGTTGAGTGACTTCATTTTCACTTTTTCGCTCCTACGTTCACCGGAAGCTCTGAAGACTTCTCCTGTGTCTGCTCGCCTTGCCGTCTGAACCGCCGTCTCAGCCTGTCTTGTTGCCTGAACCACCGTCTCTGCCCGTGCGCCACCGTCTCTTTCTCAACTTCCTATATGTCAGGTACCACTTTGCTTCCGTAATCCATCATTTTCCCTTCTGTTTGTGTCAAATGTCTACAAATGTATGTTATATTCGTAGTATGTGGTTAGATTTGACTTAGGAATAGTAAAATGGACTGTAGATGGACTATAGATGGTAGAAAATAGGGTTAGGGTTAGACTGTCCCGGGCAGAAATTACATATGCCGGGCAATATTTGCATAAGCTGTATGAACTTTCTGCCTGGTCTCTTAAGAACGTGCGTATCTTCGCGTCGAACACAGTTAGTGTCTGTTGCTGCTACGCCCTTTCACTTGACCTGCGGTGGAAGGGTGGATTTGATATGACATCGAATTCACTCTTTCTGTCTGTGTTTCAGGTGCTACTGGGCGTTTACGACCGAGGAGGGAAGACTCCGGGTCCTCGACTGAAGATGCGGCCATCGCTCGTCTACCTGTTGGGGATGGGAGTGTAGGGATGGTACTGAGCACGCCTCATCCTCCGGGCAGGTTGATCTCTCCTGGGTTGCGGATGAACCTTTGGAGGAGGAGTCCTATTTCTGTGACGAGGCTATCCCCGCTTACGCCGTGGTCGAAGACATAAGCCGGGAAGATCCGCCGAATTGGTATTGCTGTGCCCCCAAGGAGGAGGACCGTATATGCCATCATTTCCTGGGGAAGCAGTTCACTATGTACGAGTTCGCTTTCCGGGAGGCGGGGATCAGGCTGCCCTTCAATTCCTTCCAAATGTCGATTTTTAAATGGCTTCGGCTGGCGCCATCCCAACTGCATCCCAACGCCCTCGCCTTTATGCGGGCATTCGAGTTGGTCTGCCGCTTCCTCGGCATTGGGTGTACTCGAGCCCTCTTCTTCCACGTCTTCCACCTCCAGCGGTCCGGCCTCCGCGGGCGCCACAGTTGGGTTTCTTTTAAACAGCCCGTGCGCTTGTTCAAGACGTACGTGGACTATGCCCGTCATTTCAAAGGTCGTTGGTATGTGGTGATGCCGATCACCCGTGCCGCCCTTCATTCCCTCTACTACTATCAACGAGCATCAAACGGGGAGGAGACATTGATTTCGAAGATACCGCTGAGGTGGCAGCGCGATCATTTCGACCTCTCCACCGCCCACTATAGGATCAAATATGCGATGCTCAGCGTTGAGGATAGACTCGCATACAAGAAGATGGTTGATTACATGCAGAGTTTCAATCTGGGGGTCTGGACGAATCGACAGGGCGTGCCCTATCTTGACGAGGCCGGAGTGCCAATTACTGAGACGCGCTATATTAATACAAAGGCCTTGCTCGAGTGCAGGACCGAGGAGAAGGCTTTAGAATTATTGAGTAGGCAGATTTTTCTTGATCTTTTATTTTTGTCTATGTTTTCGCTCGCTAATGTTTGTGTGTAATGTTTCGCAGGTGCCATGCCCAGTACGCGTGATCGGGTCCTGAAGCTGGCCAATCAGGTCGGTGCGACTGACCGGGTGCCGAAAAAGAAAAAGAAGACCGTGGCCCGTGTTCAGGTGACCGCTGCTGATGCTGGGGTCGGGACTTCGAACACAGCAAGCCCGACACCTTCCTCTCCTTCTCGGGCGTCGACGATAAACATACCTGATAGTCCGCCGCAATCGGCCTCTCCTCTCCATAAACGGAAACGTTCGGCGGGGACTCTTTCGAGGTCATCCTTGGGAAGTCCGGGTGGACCGGGCAGCTATTTGTTACCCCCCTGCTATGTGGAGCGGTCGTTCTTCAAAGTCGAGGATGCGATCACGGTGTCGGCGCCTGAGGCAAAGGCTATCCTGGACCAAGATGCTGGTGTCCGACGCAAGGAGCTGGCTAGGGACCTGGCAGCTGTCATCCGGGTGATGGAGACGGCCATGGTCTTGACCGATACCTCAGTCTCTACTGCCTCCCTGGAGGATGCTCTTGTGCAGGTTCGGTCGGAGAAGGACATGCTGTCCAAAGACCTGTCGGACTATAAGGAGGAGCATCAGCTGCAGGAGAGGCTGAATAAGAAATTGGAAGAGGCAGAAAAGGAGCGGGACCAGCTGAAGGCGGCCAAGGTGAGCTTGGAGGAGCAGGTGGCCGGGCACCAGAAGCTGATCGAGGACAATGCTGGACTGCGGGCTCAGCTTGAATCTCTCGAGGAAAAGGTCCGTCCTTTGGCTGATGAGACCGAGGAGGAGCTTGCCCTTGGTTCCCGTGGCGAGCTGCTGGGGCATATACGCTCTCTCAACCAGGACCTCGTGGCTGTTTTCAAGGAGGGTTTCGACAATGCCGTCGAACAACTTAGGCTTCTGAATCCTGAGTTGGTGACGGAGGGGTAGGCCCATAATTACTGCGTCCGGGAAGGAGAGATCGTATGCCCTTTCGAAGCTGAGGAGGAGCTGGGGGATGACGAGGAGGAGGTGGAAGATGTTGAGGAGGTGCTCCGGGCGGAGTCTTGATTATTTTTCTTTTGATTTGTTGTTTTTGTTATGGCCTGCGTGCCTTGTTGTGCGGCCTGCATGCCCTTCATGTATTTTGGCCTTCGGGCATATGTAATATGGCCTTCGGGCGTACTTGGCCTCGGCCGTTGTTATGTTATTCTGTTTTTAAATATATGAATGTTTTCTGTTGTCATTCATTGTGTTCGGGTATGCGTTATATTTGCTTGTTTATGAATTTATACTCTGCTCGACCTCGTTAGTCTCCTCGGTATAGGGAACCGACGAAGCGTCGGACTTTGTGCCCGTTGGGATCGAAGCCCGGGTTCGTTGTTCGGACTCTGGCCTCGAGGCTTGGGCTCTCCCATCGCGAGCTGGGTGCCCTGCCTGTCGTGGTACTTCGACGTTGAGTCTCGATCGAGATCCCAATCGTCGGGGAGGGTTGTGTTCGCTGTGTGGCCCCGGTTCGTCCCCGGGTCTTGCGGTTCCTCTTTGGGGTTTTGGAGACGAAGAGCGTGGTCGTACCACCCACCTCTCCCCGTGATACATTTAGCTGTAATATTGTCTAAGTTTTTCTGCGTTCCATGGTCGAGCGAGTTCTTCCCCTTGTAGGTTTTCTAGGTAATAGGCCCCGTTGCTTGTCTTGTCGCGGACGCGGTAGGGGCCTCCCCAGTTGGCGGCCAGTTTACCCTCTTTTGGGTTTTTCTGGTTTCTTCTGAGGACCAGAGTGCCGATCTGGAACTCTCTTCTTATGACCTTCGCGTCGTGGCGTAGTGCTATTTTTTGTTTGAGGGACATTTCCCTGAGGGCTGCTTCGGAACGGATCTCTTCGACTAGGTCGAGTTCGGCTTTAAGGGTCTCGTCGTTCATTTCCTCGTCTAGGGGCTCCTCTATCCTCCTCGTTGGTTCCCGTATTTCCACCGGGATGACTACTTCGGTGCCGTAAGTCAGTCGGAATGGGGTCTCCCCGGTGGTGGAGTGTGGTGTCGTGCGGTAAGCCCATAGGACGCTATGTAGTTCCTCGACCCATGCCCTCTTCGCCTCGCCGAGCCTGCGTTTAAGCCCAAGTAAGATTACCATGTTGGCTGCCTCCGCTTGCCCGTTCGTCTGTGGATGTTCGACAGACGTGAAATGCTGTTTAGTACCTAGGTTGGCGACGAAGTCTTGGAATCCTCCGTCCGTGAATTGTGTCCCATTGTCCGTGATGAGGGCCTGGGGTACGCCGAACCGAGCGAGGATGTTGCGTTTAAAGAACCAGAGAATGTTATGTGCGGTTATTTTAGCCAATGCCTCTGCTTCAATCCATTTCGTAAAATAATCCACCCCGACGATGAGGTATTTATTCTGGTACGACCCGGTGACAAAAGGTCCGAGGATGTCCATGCCCCACCATGCGAAGGGCCACGAGGAAGACAGTGATTTTAGGTCATTCGGGGGTGCGAGGTGCATGTCGGCGTGTCGCTGGCATTTGTCGCATTTTCTTACGTGCTCCTTTGATTCGTTTTGCATGGTCGGCCAATAGTATCCTGCTCGAAGGGCTTTTCGTGCGAGCGATCGCCCGCCGAGGTGTTGAGCGTTAATCCCCCGGTGTATTTCTCCAAGTATGTCGGGAACTTTCTCTTCCTCGACACACTTGAGTAATGGGATGGAGAACCCTCTACGGTAGAGTTTTCCTTCGAGGAGTACGTATGAGCATGCCCGTCGTTTGGTGGTGGCCGCCTCCTTTGGGTCGACTGAGATTTCGTCTTTTGTTAGGTAATTGTAGATGGGTGTCATCCAACAGTGAGCATCCCCGATCGCGTTGACCTCGAATGGAGGAGGTAATTTTTCGATGCTAGGTCGAGGAAGGATTTCTTGAATTACGGATTTGTTTCCGCCCTTTTTCCTCGTGCTGGCTAGTTTTGAGAGGATATCTGCCCGTGTATTGTGCTCGCGAGGTACGTGTTGAACTTCCCACTTCTCGAATTTCTCAAGTTTTTCTTTGACAAGGGACAAGTATTCGACGAGGTTGTCGTTCTTGGTTTGGTATTCTCCTCGTACTTGTGATGCCACGAGTTGGGAGTCTGTGGATATTTTCACTTCTTTTGCTCCTAGGTCCTCAGCTAATCTCATACCGGCGATAAAAGCCGCGTACTCGGCCTGGTTGTTCGACGTCGGGAAAGCCAGTGCTAATGAGACCTCGATCAAGATCCCATCCTCATTCTCGAGGATGATCCCGGCTCCGCTGCCTGACGTGCTGGAGGCGTCGTCGACGAAGATCGTCCACTTGTGGGTGCCGTCCGCCGGTGTTGGGCAGTGGGTCATTTCCGCGACGAAGTCGGCCAGTGCTTGGGCTTTCAAGGCCTTTCTATTTTCGTATTGTATGTCGAATTCGGAGAGTTCCAGTGACCACTTGAGCATTCTGCCGGCCATTGCTGGTCGCCCGAGTAACTGTTTGATCGGCTGGTCGGTCCTTACTTTTATCGTATGTGCGAGGAAGTAATAACTTAGCCTCCTCGCCGCATTTATGAGGGCCAGGGCGACCTTTTCGATTTGTTGATATCGGAGCTCAGGGCCTTGGAGTGCTTTGCTCGTAAAATAGATGGGTTTTTGTCCCTCGTCGGTCTCCCTTATTAGGATAGCGCTGACGGCCTCGGTCGCTACGGATAGATATAGGTATAAGGTTTCCTTTTCCAATGGTCGTGATAAGACCGGGGGTACGGAGAGAACCTTTTTCAAATGGAGTAATGCCTGCTCGCACTCGTCGGTCCAGTCGAAGCTGGCCTCTTTGCGAAGGAGTCTGAAGAATGGCAGTGCATGCTGGGCGGACTTGGCGATGAAACGGGAGAGTGAGGCGAGCACTCCATTGAGGGATTGGATTGATTTCTTGGTCCTCGGGGTCGGAAATTCTGAGAACGCCCGGCATTTGTCGGGGTTGGCTTCGATCCCCCTTTCGGTAAGGTAGAAACCTAGGAATTTTCCTGCCCGTACCCCGAACGTGCATTTTTCAGGATTGAACCTCATTTTGCACTGCCTCGCCTGCTCGAACACTTTGGTTAGGTGTCGAGCATGGGTAACCTCCTCGTGTGACTTGACGATCATGTCGTCCATGTATACCTCGAGCATGTCCCCTATTTCTTCCTTGAAGACTTTGTTCATCATGCGTTGGTACGTGGCACCGGCGTTTTTGAGCCCGAACGACATTACATTGTAATAGTAATTGCCCGTTGGGGTCATGAATTCCGTGTGTCTCTTGTCTGTGGGCGACATAGGGATTTGGTTGTATCCACTATATGCGTCCATGAAGGACAAGAGTTTAAAACCTGCAGAATTGTCTACGAGCATATCTATATTAGGGAGGGGGAAAGCATCTTTCGGGCAAGCCCTATTAAGATCAGTATAATCAACACACATGCGCCATTTTCCATTATTTTTCTTAACGAGGACTACATTAGAGAGCCAGGTTGTGTACTGGGCTTCAGAAATAAAATTTGCCTCTAAAAGGTCTTTTACAGCTCGTTCGGCAGCCTCCGCCTTCTCGGGGGACTGTTTGCGCCTACGCTGTGCTATGGGCTTGACTGCCCGATCTAAAGCTAGCTGGTGACACGCAATCTCAGGCTCCAGGCCGGACATTTCTGCGGCATTCCAGGCGAAGAGGTCAGAGTTCTCTTTGAGGCATGCTACGAGCTTCTCCCTTGTTCCCTCGGGCAGTCCCTTGCCTATCTTCACTGTCCTTTCCGGATCGTCCCCGAGAGGAATGAGTTCGAACTCTCCGTCGGGGATTGGTCGGACCGGGTGTTCGATAGATCGTTCCTCGGTGGGCTTCCCTTCTTCGGTTTCGTCTAGCCCAATGCGACAGTCGAGATCGATGGCGTTAACTCCCCGGGGAGGATCCTCGATCCTGAGTTTTTTGTTGTTGCTGCTACTCTTCGTGTTGACCATGGCCTGTCCTTTTACCGCAACGTCGTAGCACCGTCGGGCGGCTTCGATGTCACCGTGGATGGTGACCACGCGACCCAATTTGGTGTAGTATTTCATCTTCAGGTGGACGGTGGATGGGACCGCGGTGAGTTCGGCCAGTGTCGGGCGTCCAAAGATGCAATTGTAAAGGGATGGGCAGTCCACGACCAGGAATTGGATCTTGATTTCCCTGGCCGTTTCCTGCTCCCCGAAGGTGACGAGGAGCTCGACATATCCCCACGGCCTTGTTGTTGCTCCGTTGAATCCCTGGAGGTCGGATCCGACGTAGGGGGCCAGGTTGGTCTTGTCTAATTTCAGAGTCTTGAAGAGGTGGACATACATGATGTCCACCGAGCTGCCCTGATCGACCAGGATGCGTCTGACGTCGAACTGGGCCATCTTTACCCTGATCAACAGTGGGATGCCCGAATTCGGGGATTCGCCCGGAAGTTCCTCCAGAAAGAAGGATATTGGGTTGGATTTACCCCGATATTTTGTCAGCGTCGCCTTTTGCTCGGGGGCAGTCAGTAGGAGCTCGTCGAATTTGCGTTTGACCGAGAGGGCAGCGGCTTCACCGTTAATTCCTCCACCTGATATAACCAGTGCGGTTGGGAAATCTTCCCAGGGGATGAGTGCAGTGATTCTACCTTCGGGCAATGGCTCGGGGAGGATGAAATCTTCCGGGCGTGACACGCAGAGGGCCACTTGATAAGGAGAGTTGTCGGGGGGTGTTTCTTCCCGGGGTCTCTTCTTCTCTGCCTCGTCATGTCTGGGGGTTTCGCTCCTCCTCGTATACTGTTTTAGGTGCCCTTCTTGGATTAAAATCTCTATTGCATCCTTCAGGTGGACGCAGTCTTCGGTCACGTGCCCGTGGCTCCTGTGGAACCGGAAGTACTTGGATTTGTCGGTGTGAGGCTTTGGCGCAGATGGTTTTGGGAACCTTACTCTGCCCTGTTTAAATTCAGAGTTGATGCATTCCGCGAGGATGCGCTCTCGAGGAGCTGTCAGTAAGGTGTACTCGCTGTATCGGCCCGCGGGGCCTCTTCCCTCTCGGAGTTCGCGGGGTCTGTCTTCCCTCGGCTTGTCCCCGTTGCGACGGGGAATGTTTGGATCCTCGCGTTTGGAATGATCGGTATCCCCAGCACTACGACCGCTACGGGTTTTGTGTGCTACCTGTTTTTCCTCATATCTGATGTAGGCCTGGGCCTTGTGCAGGAGTTCGTTCAAGGTGCGGGGAGGCTCGATCCCGACGGCTCTGCTAAGTTCACTGCCGGGCAAGAGTCCTCTTTCGAGGAGATACTTCTTCATGTGTTCGGTGGTATCCACCTCGACAGCTTCCTGGTTGAATCGCTCGATGTACGAGCGCAGTGTTTCATTCTTCTTTTGTACTATGGCTTCAAGGGTCGCCTCAGTCTTGGGGTGACGACGGGAAGCCGTGAAGTGCCTGGTGAACATGGACCTCATGACTCTCCAAGATGTGATGGATTCGGGAGCCAAGCTTTTGTACCAAGCCATGGCCCCTTTCCTGAGGGTTGTTGAAAACAGTCGGCATTTGAGATGACCGGTGATATCATTGCGGTAGTCGAGCATCGCGTTGACGTTGTCGACGTGGTCGTCGGGATCTGTAGTCCCGTCGTACACAGCTAGATTGAGCGGTTTCTCCATGCCTTTGGGGAGCGGGGCTTCCATTATTGCTCGAGACAGGGGACAGTGCAAGTCTTCCTCGTCGCTCCTTAATGGAGATAGTTCATTGTTGTCGGGGCTGCGCCCGCGCCTTGGTGATGTTCCTGCTCGATCATTGTCACGACGGGCGCGTGCCCTGCTGACGTGAGGTTTGGGAGAGCGACGCCCTCGCTTCTTTGTTGGCTCTGGACGTTGTTGTGTCCTCCTCTCTTGTTGGGGTCGGACCTCCTGTCGCTCGGCTTCGAGGGCCATGATTCTCTCGTGCTGCTGGTAGAGCATAGAACCGGCCTGGTTGAGGGCATTCACCATGGCAATCATGGTGGCGTCTCCTTCAACGGGGAAGGGGATGGGATGAAATGTCTCTGCCCCTTGGTTTTGGGCGTGAGAGACATCCCCGTTGTTTTGAGGCTCTGGAGACGGGGTAGATGGACGACCGTCTCGAGCGTCTGCTTCATGGGGCTGCGGGCCATCATCCATAGTGTAGTCGACAAGGCGACGGGTGCGCTCGCTAGGTCGTTCTCCGGCCATGTTGGAAGGACAGGAATGAATGAGCTATGATCCTCTGTTGATGAAGACGGGGATAGCTAGTTCCCACAGACGGCGCCACTGATCTTACCTGATCAGGAGGGCCTTCCAAGGATTTGAAGACTGGGCCAGAGAGTAAGGTGAGTGAGGGGGATGTACCTGCAAGGTGCTCCAATGCTTAATTTAGAAGAGGTACAGAGAGTAAGGTTATTTTAGAGTAAGTTAGAATACCTGACCCTTTGCTATGAAAGGGTATTTATATTGAGCCCCCGGCGCTGGGCCAAGGCTCCTAATGGGCTGGATTTAGCTAAGCCCAAGGAGGAGCTGCCAGGGGACGCGTAAGAAGCGTGAAGACCTATACCAAAGGTCTACTCCCTGGTCCAATTGCCCCTATCCCTACGGAGATAATACAGGGGAGTTGGGTGACGTGCCAGATGAGGTGGCAGACGTGGTTCTGCCCGACATGGCTCATGTGCCCGTGATATAGGTAGGTGATATGTGGATGAAGATCAACGAGCGGGGGACGCGTGTCCCTGCCCGACACACAGTAGAGTTGTCGAGATGGCGTCCCTTCGACATGGATGGAAGGACCCTTGCCCGACGCATTCATGTGCCCGGACGTTTGGGCCTGTACCCGACGAGCATCGGGCCGGGCCGTGCATATCGTCACGGCCCAGTCCAGAACAAATACTAAACTAATTAATATTTCACATAATTCCCAATATAACCATGTTTCAAGTAAAAAAAATGGATTAAAGAGGAGGCACATATTTAATTTACGCCTCCTATATTTAAATAAAAAAATCCATCTATTTTTAAATTTTCTTATGATCAGATGTTACCAACAGATTTATTTGTGGATTTAACTACAAATTAATGCCACAAGTAATCTGCATGTAAATGTGCATGTATCATAAATCTATAGAAAAATATATAGGTATCGAAAAAAAATTTACCAATTGGATTGACGCCTCCTATTTAATCATATTTTTGTTTGAAACATGGTTATATTGGGAATTGTGTTGAAATGTTGGTTAGTTTCCTATAAAAATATATTCATCTAAAGGAAGTAGACAATATGTTGTTCATGCTACAATAATTTATTCCTATCTTTGAAATTTTTGTGAAGTTCTTACATTAACTACAAACATGAGACTTCTAAGTTCAACGCCTGATATTGAAGAAAGAAAGATATTTTCTCTGTGGATTTTGGGAATTGGTGATGGCAATATTGAAGAAATTAATGACGTAGACATCATAATCAATATACCACACAATTTGCTCATTCCAAGTTTTGGTGATCCACTTGCCGCTATTGTTCAGAGCGTGTACATATCCAAATCTTTTTCATAATATGACTGACCAAATATTTTTTTCAAGATAGTGCTATACTGGTTCCTAAAAATACAATTGTTGACTCAATCAATGATTATATGCTTAATTTAATAATTGGAAAATAAATAACATATTTGACTTTTGATTATCCACATTACAGAAAATCAAATGTTGACATCCCAGATGATGTACACACTCCTAAAATTTTAAACACAATTGTTTCTTCTGGACTTTCAAATCACAAATTAAGATTGAAAGTTGGAGTACCAGTAATGTTTTTGAGAAATATTGAACAATATTTATGTTTGTGTAATGGAACAAGGGTAATGATTACAAAGTTAGGAAAATACGTCATTGAAGCAATGGTCATATCAGGAAGCAATATTTGACAAAAAGTTTATATCCCAAGGTTACCATTGACTCCTTCTGATAAAAGAATCACTTTCAAATTTCAACAACACTAATTTTCTTTGGTTGTTTCATTTGCAATGACTATCAAGAAAAGACAAGGGCAGTCACTCAAACATGTTTCTTGACATTTATAAAAAAATATAGTTTTATTTCGAATACTCCCGTGCTCCGCACGGGTAGGCAATCTAGTATATATATAAGGGGATCATTAGACACCGATGTTAAAATATTAACTTTGACATCAAATCATATCCCTTTATTATTATTAATTTAAAGGTTAAGATATATTCACTTAGAACTAACACATGAGCGTGTTCCCATACCATATCGGTGACCAGATGATTCGGCAGAGACCTTACCCCATTAAACACCCGAAGAGAAGATATTCTTAGAGTGATATGCCATTTGATTTTGTTGCTAAAACCACTTCGTACTAAAAGAATAAATGCTATAATGGGTAAACAACATGACACATGATGTAGTTATCATTGAATCTGGGGTCATCACATCGATGACTGTCAACAGCTCAAAGGGGAGATTGAGGCGTTAATTTAGAGAGGTCATCTATTGTCCTATGTAAAAGATTCTCAGTACCAGACCACCAAAAAGAGCCCTCATAGAGATGATCAAAGCTCAAAAACGTTTTTCAGTAAAAAAAGAGACAAATACTGAAGAAGATCACAAAACAAAGTCTACTCGACACACGTTGAATACTATTGTTGGGGGTTTCGCCGGTGGTGGAGAGACCAGTTTGCTGAGAAAAAGATATGCACAGGCGGTAATGCACATTGATCAAAAGCCTCAAAAGGAGCCAAAAGGTAGCCTATATGCGGTTAGTTTCTCAAAACAAGATGTTGAAGGAGTCTTGGCTCATGAAAATGACCTAATGGTGAAAAAAGTACAAATCATGAATTGGAGTGTAAAATGTGTATTAGTTTAGTGTTTGTGAGTTTAACTGATGTACTCTATTGGGATTATTTAAAAGGAACGAGTCTTAATACATCCGAGTTATTTCCATTCAAAGGCAGCTTGGTGGGATTCTCGGGCGAACATGTTCAAGTATTGGGGCATTTGTCGTTGCTAACCACTTTTGGCAACACGAAGAATGCAAAAATAGTCAGAGTAAGATATATGATAGTAAACGTTGCCTCCCCATACAACATTATTATTAGCCGACCATCATTCAAAGCCTTGAAGGTAGTGCTTTCGACTTTGTACCTCACCATAAAATTCCTGCTAGGGGTGGTCGGGTTGGTATAGTTAAAGGCGACCAAGGTCTGGTAAGAAAATGCTATAAGGACTGCCTGAAACTAAAAAAGAAGAGCCCTACAGGAGGTGCTAATCCCGCCAATGTTTTCAAGATTCATCTAATTGACATAAACCCTTATTATGATCCATCCAAGAAAAGTTTTTTACTCAATGGAGAACCTAAGCAGGTCCAGGTCGGGCCCTTTCCTTCCAAGACCACACATATAATAATTAACTTGTTAACTGAAAAAGAAAGAGAGATCATACAAACCTTGAACAATACCATAAATCTATTTTCCTGGAAACCCTCATATATTCCGAGAATAAACCTGAACTTCATGTGCCATCACCTAGCAGTAGAGTTATTCGAGTATGACATCGATGGGAGTGGAACAAGGATGATATTGGAGGAATCAATAAATTTTGTATATGAATATTCTTTATGTTTTTATTTTAAGGATAATAACAATCAAGAGGAATATGAAGCTCTTATTGCAAGGATGAAGGTTGTTAAAGAAATCGGGGTAACCCATATGCTGGTCTAGGTTGAGTCACAGTTGGTGACGGGACTGATGAAAGGAGAATATCATACAAAGGACTCTACTCTAATCAAATACTTATTGAAAGCCTTAAGGATATCCAAAGCCTTCGTAAAGTTTGAAGTCAATTATATCTCAAGGGAAAAGAACGCTCAAGTTGATCTCCTAGTCTGATTAACTAATACGAAGAGCCTAATGATGAACACCACAACGATACATGAAGTTTTAGAGACGCCTAGTACGGATATTGAGGAAATATTACCAACTGGTGACATTACAAGATGGATGTGGCCAATTGTCGATTATTTGATCCGAGGAGTTCTCCCCGAAGACACCAATAAAACCCAACACAACAAAAAACTATGCCCGGTATTTAGTAGCTTCAGACATGTTATATAAGACAGGATGATCAATGTCCATGCTAAAAGGTGTATCAGAAACCGAAACGTGTTGGTTCATCGAGGAGGATTCCATGAAGGATATTTGGTTCCAAAGAGGATTGCTGACCCCAAATAGTAAAGAAGAATTGGCTCCTAATGGGGAAGGCCCATTCTCAAAACGAAATCAAAACACCTAATAAAGGTTGAGCTTTCTCATGTGCCAAGGGATTTTTCCATGGGATACTTGCACGCATTCCATATGGGGATGAGGTGTAGGGTATATATCATGATGAATAAGTCTAAGCATGGGGATGTTTCACAAACAACACCTAAAAATCATTTCTTCATCAAAAATACAAAAAACACTTAATAAATAAAATTAGGTTAATGTGTTTAGGCCTTAATCTCTGGAACTAGGTTTGGAGATTTCCTCCATACCTAGATGTGTTTCTTATCCATTCCATTTCGGGATGATGTAAGAAATACATATCCCATTGAAAGAGACTTGGATACATTCTCCTATGCCAAATTCAATAAAAGATTCTAAAAAGAAACAAACCAACAACAAACGTCTTTCCTGCGGGAATTCCCTTCTCACATCCTTCACTCATAATGAAAGAACTCGCTTCAACTTGTCTTTTTTCCAGACGGTAAACACACTCGTTCAAGGTGAGCCTGCAACACCTGAGCATAGGCATAAGCAGTTCAAGCTATAAAAAACACAAACAAACAAATTTACTCCCTAGTTAGGGGAACTACATTGACTCTGATTCTCATTTCCCATGAGATACGTAGGCAGTGGGTAGGGCCCATTCAAGCACATTCCTTATTTTACCTATACATTCTCTCTCTCTCTCTCTCTCTCTCTCTCTCTCTCTCTCTCTCTCTCTCTCTCTCTCTCTCTCTCTCTCTCTCTTTTTCAGTTCAGTAGCTGTTCTTTTGTTCAGCAGTAGTTTATTTCTCACCCTTTGAAACAGTTCAAGCAAGCGTGGATCCCGTCAGGTACGGCGGACGATCTAGGGTGTTAATACCTTCCCAGTTCGTAACCAACTCCCGAACCTAGTCTCTTTAGTTCGTAAGAACTTGTTATTTCCTTCTATTTGGTTTGTGCAACATTACCTTTCCCATTCATTCAGGATAAAAATGTCTGGTTGACGACTCTACCTTATCCGCACCACTTTCACGTTTGTACTAAGATGAAAATCCCAGGAGCGACAATGGGATGTACTGCTACCAGAAGAAATATGTGTTTGAATAAGAGTTATATTTGAAATCCTAGTTAGTATTCTTCTGTCAAGGACTTAGTTATGTTGGCAGGGTGGTTCTATCTTACTTGTCCTCCAATATCTGTCTAAATAGGTTCATTCAAACCTGCTCTCTTGTGGATGCCAAATCCAAAGAGGAAAGGAAGAAAAGATTTGGAGGGTCACTTTAGAATTTCATTCTTCTTTCTTATTATGTTTTGATATTCTCATAATGTCTTTTGTTTCTAGCAGAGGTCATGCATAATGAAAATGCCATGCGAAAATGAAGGAAGGAATTCTAGGCCGCTGCAGTTTTGACTAGAATCTAAAACACACATTCATCTGGGGGATTTTTCTTTGGGTACACCTATTGTGACCCATTATGGATTGGTTGTTATACAGATCATGCAAACACTTTTTCCTTGCGCTAAAGATGCGACCCAAACTTCTTCTAATCATGCCTTAGTGGAAGAAATTTTTTCATCTCCTCGCAAATAAAGGGAGGAAATTATGCCCCCATCCTTGAGTCATAAGAGGTTTGAGATGAGGTTCGTCTTTATAAACACCACATACATTCTAAATTTGTAGGAGACCGTCTTTCACGCATATGGATATGAACCACATATTGCTAGCACGTTCAAATCTGACGACGAGTGATGAATTTAGTTCTTCACTTTATGATAAAGATTAGTCTTACTTCTCATGACTTTATGATGAAGCTCGTTAAAGGGAGTTGGTTGAGTTGGCTTACCATACTCATTGGGCACCGACTGTTATGGCTTTTCGCGTTTTTTGTTGAAAAGAGGTTCTCTTGTTTGATATTCTTTGTGAAGAAAGGGAAAGACTGAATAAAGGAGTTAATGACCTTACCGTTGAGAGGGATATATGTCTGGAAGAAGTCTGTGATACCTCAAACTCATTTATTTCCATGGAAACTGCTTTGGACCCCTTAAGGTATCTTGGTTCTCTGGTTGAAAAGGTGAAATGACTTGTTCAGGGAGTAACTGAGAATGATGCGGCTTTGGAGGAGGTGAACCGGTCTTTGGAGCTTTCTCAAAAAAGGAATGAAGGGATAGAAAAGGATTTGAAATAGTCTCAAGAGAATTAAATGAATCTAGGGTTGGCCTCGATAACATGCGTGAGAAGAACCTTTCTCTTTATTAAGAGTTTGCTAAATTCCTGTAAGATGCATTTTGTGGTCAGGGAAGCTTTTGAGAATGCATTCAAGCAAGTAGAATATTTCAATGTATTTGGTCCCATTTCTCGAGCTCAGGTCCATATCGGCCAAGTTATTGAAGGTGGGAAGGTGGTCTGATGATGGTGGCATGCTTGAGTCGGACACTTAGCACTCCAACGCTCAAGTCAGTAAATGAGTGAGAAATACAATGTCTATGGGTAATGAAATTCATACTTGAAAAATGATGTGTAAACTCCTTTAAATAGAAGAGTTAGTTAGCAAGTAAAATGTGAGGATGAATGTGAGATGCGGAGGACCGTTAGATGAATCTGAAAAGTGGGTAAAAGTTATGCAACTGAAGAATAAAATTTATCTAATTTCGTCTAATTTTTTCCCTCTTCGCGTGTTAGTGTTGCACCCCAAAATTTGCCCTCACAATACAAGACTTTGTGTGCTAAGAAGGTTCACAAGGTTCACAAGATTCACAATGCTTTCAAGACCTTTCATGAGGTTCATGAAGTCTACAAGTCACTTTATGAAGGTTCACAAGGTTCACAAGCTTCCCAATGTTTTCAAGACCTTTCATGAGGTTCATGAAGTCTACAAGTCACTTAATGAAGGTTCACAAGGTTCAGAATACCTCCCATGAGGTTCACAAGACATTTTATGATGGTTCACAAGGTTCACAAAGTTCACAATTGGTCAGAAGAGTTGACAATTCCCTCAGACAATGCACCTCCTAAGCAGTGCATCCAAAACTAGGGTTTTGACTTTAATCAGGCTAAATGGATTTCCAAGACTTCAAGTGAGCTTCATAGCATCTTATATGTGTGTAAGAACCCCCATGACAAATTTCAAGACTTTTCTCAAAGGTTTGCTCAGTCAGATGATCAGATAAGTCAAAATCAGTCAAAGCAGTTAAAAAGTCAAATTGAGGTCAACTGTGGTCAAACCAAAGTCAAACTTCATGATTTTTTGCCAACATCAAGTATATGAAGTAAAATTCATCATTTGATCAAGGGTTGATCATGATTCATCAAGGAGATTTCAGATCATCAAGAATAAGGAGTTTCTAAATTAGGGTTTTCTCAGTAAAAGTCAACTGAACTTTGACCAGCCATAACTTTCACATGCTTCATCACCAAGTCTCCACTAAAAGCTCATTTTGAATGAAATTGAATTCTCTACAACTTTGTGTCTCACAAGCCAAGCCCAAAAATGCTTCATTTGGAAGGTATGAGTTAAGACATTATAGGTCCTTTTGAAAGTCAACAAAAAGTCAACAACTTCAAAAGGGCATAACTTGAGATTGGTAAATGATATGGAGATGAAACCACTGGGGTTGGTTAGAGGACTCTTCAAGATTTCCAAAATGTCCAAGAACACCCTCATAGCATTAAAATTGAAGGATATGTGCCCTTGCAAAGTTGGGAAATTTTTGGGAGGTTTATGAAGAAAATAGGGTCTTAAAACTAAATTCTTCCAAATGGGCTTGTAATCTTGTGATTCAAACTTCACCATAACACCAAGCACGACCCAACCCATATAATTTCTGATTTATTTTATTTTATTTAATATTTATTTGAATTTTATTCATTTAAATACATATTAAATCAAAATAAAATCAAAAAATCAATATTTAAGTGTGATTCTTCTTCTAGAAAATCATAAAAGGCATTTAACATGAATCCACACTATCCAAATTCGTGCTCACTCTTTGAAGCATGAAGAGATTTGATTTTTGGCCAAAATTGGAAAGGGATTTCTTCATCACTAAGGTATCCATAAAGCCCAAAGAGAGAGTCTATTTTTTGACCTAATTTACATCACTACATATAGACAGACTCATTACAAGCATTGGGACGAATCTTGGCAGCCTCAAACAACACATTCAAACTTCAAAAAATCATCCAAAAAGCTTGATTCAGATTCCTTGCTAGAGGTCATTCCAAAACATTGTGAAGGTTGAAATAGGTTCCTTGATCATCATTGAGTGTAAACTGATCATCATATTGCTCCATAACATCACATACTGACAAATCCGATTCAAATTTTCTTCATACTTTTTGATTTTTCGTTCTTGATCATTTACGCATTATTAATGAGTTTTGTTTAATGATTTGTGCTTAGTGAAGGTTTGTGATGAATTCTGGGTGGTTGGATCGAAGAAATCATAGCTGAACCGAAGAATGCCATGTTAGGGTTCATAACCTTAAAATTAGGGTTTCCCGTTTGAGTGAATATAAATGAATTTTAAAAACGTAAATCAATTGCAAATGCTGTTTGGATCATACTCATGTGATTAATTTGAAAGAACTGTACGTAAATGATAGTGTACGGGTTTCGTAGGATTTCCTGCAGGTTGAAAATTCGCAGGAAAAGTGGCAGCCAAATTCGCAAGTAATTTCGCAGGTCAGGAGGTTGAAGAAGAAGTGGCTTGGCGCGAACATCAGAATTCAAATTTGGATTATTTTTTATAATATATAGTTGTCATTCTATTATCAACTAGAGCGCGTAGCTCAGTTGGTTTTGGTATGTGTGTGATAAGTTGAATGGCCTGGGTTCGAAACCAGCCAAGGCAATTTTTTTGCTTAATTAATTCTTAACAACAACAAAATCATGTGAAGTGCATTGTTATCACTGGCGCGCGCGTATCCCAGTGGCTGACTGGCTGGTCCTGGAAGATGTATTACTCAGGGGTTGGGTTCGAATCCCAGCCCAGGTAAGTTTTTTTTCTACTTTTTTCTGTTTTTTCTATTTTATTTATTTATATTATAATTAAATGAATTAAAAATCATAAAAGTATGTTTAGGATATTTCTTTTTTTCTATAACTTAAAATTTAGTTTTTTTTCTTCAAATAAACCTTATTAGTGAAATTATTTAAAATTCATCTTTTTGTATGTAAATAATAATTTTGTATAATTAATTTATATTAGAATTAAAAACCCTAATTTTGTTTTATAAACCTATAAACCCCAAAAATATTTTTTTTTTAAAAAAAACCTAATTATAATTCTTGCTTATATTTTAATTAGTGAATAAATTTTTTATAATTTTTAAATTTGTAAATATTATTGTATGATCACATTTTTTAAATTATGTATATATTTTATTTAATATAATTAAATTATAATTAATCCCATTTTAGTATATAAATATTCTATCATTGTTTATAATTAATTATACATGTAAATAATTTCTAAAAATTGTAAATTTGATAATTTCTCATAATATGTTCGTCATTTATTTAATTTGTTTATAATTTTAAATTTTTATGATTACTTAATATAATTGTTTTTATTTTCCTATTAAGCCATTAAAATTTTATTTTGTTTATTATTATTACTAATTATGTTTATACTAATCTATTTATTTTTTTTAAATTATGCTTATTATTATTATTTCACTAACCTTATTTATTTTTAATTATTATTACTAACCCCTATTATAATTATTATTGCTTATTTATTTATTATTTATATTTTGCTTATTTATTTATTTTGCTATTTATTATTAATTGCTTATTATTATTATGTAAATGCTCCTTGGTGTAATTTTTGTAAATATTTAAATTATTTAATTTGCATGCTATGGTTAGTAAAATAGGGAGTGTAAACATGTATTATATTTAAAATTGAATTTAGATCATTTAAATTATAAGATAAATATTAAATTGAACACTCACACACGTAAGTCGATTTTTAATCGCCATCTCACTTTCTAGGGCTACCTCTCAATGTTGCCTAATCATAAGGTCAAGTGGGGTGTATAAAGCAAAGTCCCTTAAAAGAAAAGTCATCAAGTCCCTTAAAAGGTTGCCTTTCAATATGATCTAGTCCCTTTCGAATAATGATGATAGTCCCTCCAAATGCTTAATACACCCCACAGTTGCCTTCATTAAACAGATGTCCCTCATATGTCCCTTACATCCAAGGTAATGACTACCTATTCCTTAATAATAGGGATAGTCTTACCATTTAAAGGATAAAGAACAGGAAGACTTAAAACTTTAGGGTAGGTTCCTCATAGTTACTTGCTCACCATTTAAAAACTTTTCAAACACATCACAAATTTCAAACAATTTTCAAACACAAGTTTTTTACGCATCCGTACATGGATCATTATCAAACTCTTATGAAAATTTCTATTCACACACTTCACATTTTCAAAAACAATTCAAAGTGAGCTAAGTAACTAAGAGCCCATGGATAACCATGGATGTAAAGGGTGCTAACACCTTCCCTTTACATAACCTACCCCCCGGACCCAAAAATCTTTTAAAAGGTCTTTCCTGTTCTTTTATGCCTTTCCTTTGGATAAAATAAAAGTCGGTGGCGACTCTTGCTATCCGCAACATAACTAAAGTCAGTTCTCCCACCGTGTTACAGTTAGGTCTTCACGCCTTTTAGGCCTTTCGGTCGGCCCAAAATAAATTATATTTGAGACAGAATACAAAGAGGCATGCACCGACATGAACTTTAACAGAGTAAATCGTAGTTACACTGGAAATTTCATAAAGGAGACTCAGAGGCCGAGTAAACATTTTAAGGATATTAGATTGAATTTGTGTCTTAGAGAGGCTAATTGGATTACACATTTGTTTGCCCATCACACCATTAATGAGCCATGTAAAAATTTTGATGGTGTCATTGCCTAATGATTTTGGGAGAGGAAATCGAACGTAAACCTTAGATGAGATTAATTTAGAAATAGAGATCTGCACTTCAGTCGAAGGATATCTGGATTTGAGAATAATGATATGTAGTAATCATATGAATCAAAGATTGATTCCCATAGACGACGCCAATTTTCCGTTGGAGAACAAAATGATGATAAGATAGGTCTAACTGACACGATGCAACAATGGTCAAAGGATCTGATGCGGCACAAAAAGGTTGGTTTGCAAGGTTAACACTCCAACGCTCAAGTCAGTAAATAAGTGAGAAATATAGTTTCAATGGGTAATGAAATTTATACTTGAAAAATGATGCTTTAACTCCTTTAAATAGAAGAGTTAGTTAGCAAATAAAACGTGAGGATGAATGTGAGATGAGAAGGACCGTTAGATGAATCTTAAAAGTGAGGAAAAATTATGGAATTGAAGTATAAAATCTATAATTTTCTAATTTTGTCTAGTTTTTTCCCTCTCTGTGTTAGGTCGGCATAAAATTGACTAAAAAAATTAAGTTACAAAAAGGTATATACTGACGTGAACCTTAACATAGTCTATTGTAGTTACATGGAAATTTCATAAAGGAAACTCACAGGTTGAATAAACTTATGAGGATATTAAATATAATTTGTGTCTTAAAGAGACTAATTGAATTACATATTTGTTAGTCCATCACACCATTAAAGAGCCCTATGAAAATTAAGATAAAAATTTGTACGGGTTTGTTCAATATACCCTATATTTTTCTCTAAAATCTTATGAAAATCTAAAAATGTCCATTCACTAATTCACTACAATATTTCGATGTAAATTTCGTAAGTATGGCAAATATTTAACATTTCCTAAAGATATATCTACAATTATTTTATAGGGTAATATTATAAGAAGCTCAAAGTGAAATAAAATATGTTCAAAAGTCAATTTTCAGACATCAGAATAATTACATGTGGAATTTTCTATAGAAATTAGTACAAATTTGTATCTTACTACAACTTTTGCAAAACATTTTGAAATTTACCATTTCTTAAAGATATACCTATATTTTTTTTAAGGTAATAGTATCCGGATTTTAACTCTTAGACAATCTCTTTTAATTATTTTCTTAATGAAATCATATGAATATCATACTAAAATGTGTTCAGAAGTAAACCTTAAGACGATGATATTTTCGAATATTTACGTATTGAGTCAGCACCCTAATACGATGTTGGGATCAAACATGTCCAAATAAACTGATCTCTTTACTCAATGACCATTTCTTTTGTTTAAAAAATAATAATAAATAGAGTAATCATATTTCTTAATTTATATAAAATTGCGAAAGAATTTAAAAACTAAGGAAGAATGGGAGTCTGAATATAATTCCTTTTTTCAGCAGAGAATATTACACCTTGTTAGAGTAGGCAACCCTAATTTGATAGAGAAAATAAAAGGTATTAGTATTAGTAATTGAATAGTCAGTGTCGAGGAATCAAACAATGAATTCAAGGACCACCATAAAACCTTCAAGAGTCTAGTGGAACCTACATTATGATATTCTTGACAAAGAAAAATCAATATCCTTTGTATGAAATCAGAGAAAATATTAAGTGTCAATACTAAGATAACGAAAGGTAGGTTGAAAAAAATGGAACAATTGATTGCCCCATCTTTTCCCAAGTCATCATACACGCACTATATCCGTTTTAAATTCCCTCACAAACACGCACAAACATATGAAAAGGTGTGTATAGGAAAAGCAAAAAGTAAAGAAAATATTAATGCAAAAAAGTAAAGGTGGCATATGGTAAAGAAAATATTAATGTGACAGATGGATTCTTATTTTATTCACCTCTTCTTTCCACTTCTATGACTTTGTTATTATCGTTTGCTTCCATTCTCAACATGTCACATATTCCTTAGATACAAACTACCATTGCTTCACTTAACTTCTCGTTACCTTAGAATGGAACAAAGTTACAAAGGTATATTTTTGTGGAATTAGTAGGAAAAAGGTATATTTAATTCCTTCTATATGCAAATAGAACTTAACTATAGAAAAATTTTAAAAATGACTAGAGCACAAGTGCTAAAGTTTTGGATTATAATTAGAAAATAAATCAAATGTATAAACTTTAGCCTATAATTTTGAAATTTTAAGTGAATATATGATGTCTTTCTCACTTGTTAGAATGTGTTTTTAATCTTTAGACGAGAAATAAAGAGTCACAAAAATATCTGATCAAACGAAAAAAATGAAGAGTAACAAAAAATTCTGGACTCTTCATATTCCTCGCCTTAGGTCAAAGACGGGGCAACTAATTGAGAGTCACAAATGTAAGAGTCACAAATGGTGCGTCCTTGCGTGCTTACAAAAAGAGATATTGTTGAGAAACAAGAATGAGTTGTGTTTAGAAACAAATGTGAGCTCCGAATCCACACTGATTAGAAAAATAGAGATTAAACAATTTATAAGTAAGAGACTCATATATCTATAATTTTAAAGTTTTAAGTGAATATGTGGTCTCTCTTATTTATTTGAGTAATTTTTTATTTATCTTTAAATGAATGTTTGATCCAATATGAATATTAAATGTGTTTAATCCTAATACATTTTGAATTTATTTTTACTTATTTCTATAAAATAGATTTGTAGGTGATTGTTATATATCTAATTTTTTTCTTTATATTTTAGCTTTTCGCCAATATGAAGTTAAATTTTTTTTTAATATACTGTTCACAATAAATTGATATGTAGTCTAAATTGTTGTTGAATTGATCAATACTTTAATATCATATTATATTTTGTATTCTCATGACTTTATTAAAAGAAAGAAAAAAAACTTTAACCAATGTGTGATTTGGTTTTCCAATAAGTACTAAGGTAAAGGAATCCTTAATGACATTGATCACATCGACAACTCCAAAACCTTGCCATAGAGACGAAGTTTGGTTGCATGTGGGTTTGAAATTCGTAAGGAATCAAACAAAATGCCAAGTGTCCTAATCCAATAAGTATATATACTATACTAGTTAGAATTAGATCTCTATAATCCTTAACGTGGAAAGATCACACACATATTTCCAATTGGCATAAAATAGAGATTTTCCTTATACCTAGTGCAATAGCTTCCAAACAATATTAACTTCTACTTCTAGAATTATAATATATAGTTTTTCTCTGAAGAAACATCAACTGCCACTAATCAATATTGTTTGCTTTATGTGAAAGATAAAGTTGGATTTTTTTATGCCAACCAAATTGGAAAATGTATGTGGTGGTGATTCAGAAAGTCCTTCAAGAATCCGTGTGTTGTACAGTGGGTATTAATTTGATGTTGAAATAAAGAAAGGGAAAGAGAATGGAATTTGCATTAATTAATATAATTGGAGAAAAAGGATGACTACCGTCGGTTACGATGGCTCTTGCCAAAGATAACCATGCATGATGTTTCATGTGAAAATTATTTTTTTTAAATTATGTTTAAATATTTATAATATGTTATTAATAAAAAGTGGTGACCAAATATAGAAACAAGTATTTGGAATTTTTTTTTATGAGAGAGATATTTAAATATTTAAAAACTGCCACCATAGATAAAGAATTAATAATAATATATAAATTTAATAGTCACCAAATAATTTTTTATGTCCTTATTATAAGTAAAATAATATTTTAAATTGGAGTAGATGGAATAACTCAACTAATAAATTGATAAACTAGATGTTGAATCCGAGTTCAATTCTAGGCGATAATATTTATTTATATTTATGCATTAATATAAATAAATTGTTGATATTTATGAATCATTTTTTTTTCTAAAAGAAGTATTTTAAATTTTGGAGCTATTATAAATAAAAATAACTATTTTTTATATATTGAATTCAAAAAAATTTAATGTTTATTATTAATTGAATTTTTTATTAAATATAAAAAAAATAGAAATTTAAAAAATTTGTATTTTTTTTAGTTGAACAACTAGTGGCTGAAATTTATAATTTAAAAGTGAACAATTGAAAAACAATAGCTCTTTGAGTTTCTTTTCTAAAAAATATGTTTTTATTTAATATTTTATATTAATGAAAAACAATTCTATTTAAAAAAAGTTAAGAATATGTTTGAAAAAAATCTTTTATTTTGAAAACATGAAAAGTACATAGGATACTCCGTTGAAATTTTTGTAAATATCATTAAAAAAAGTTATTTTGTCATTTTATTAATAAATGTTGGTGTTAGTTATGTAGGGTTAAAAAATAGAGAGTATAAACCCTAAGCCGTTTCCATCAAGAAAAGATAAAAATTCAAATAAAACCGCAATTAATTAAGCTAGCAAAGCCAATGGACCAAAAGAGAACAATAAAAGAGAACGAAACTGATGGCAATTGCTTTGTTTCACTTTGCTACAAATTTTCTTTTCTAGACAGGCCAGATGAGCAGAATAGCTAAGAATTTGTGCATATTATATAGATAACGTTAAGAAAAAATAATACTAATTCATAATGTTGTCAAAAGGTGGACCAATCTCAACATCTATCTCTTATTGTGTGATGTAGATGGATGATTGCTAGTTTTCTGTCTTTTTTCTCAGTTTGAATCTGCTTCTCAATTTATGATAGCGTATTGGATTGGCTTTAGTGGTGAAATTATTATATTTAAATGCATGATGTTAGCTTAACACATCTTGGTTTATGGCACAATTGAATACTATTATTGACTAATCACATGGTTTAAGATAAATTTTAAAAGTTGGAAAATTAGTTGTTTTAGTTATTTGCATTTGCATGCAAGCGTCATAAGCTTAGTTTACATTAACAAGTTATTTAAAATAATGAAAGTAGGAGGTGCTTAAATCATCATGCATGTTCAAGACATTTTTTATAGTTATTTTACATGTGGTAGAGTACTAAGCGACATGTATATAGAAATTTTCAGTTGTTAAAAATTGCTATAATATTATGTAGGATGCAACTTTTCAAGATTGTAAGAGTAATTAGACCGATTAAATTAAGATTAATACTTTAAAAAATTAAGGGTTAAATAAGTTTTAGGTCTCTATAAATATAACGATTTTCAATTTTGATCCCTTTAAAAATTTTCATTAAGAATTGGTCCCTATAATATTTTTCATCTCAATTAAGAGTTTCTGATGTCAAATGAGACTAACGGTTGTTGATGTGGCTGCCTAGGCAGATTAATTAATTAGTTTATTTGGATTTCATTAACTGATGTGGCATGATTTGGCTGCTGATGTAACATTATCACTTAACACTCAAATAAGACAATCCTTAAAAATATACAATCCCTAATTTCACTTTTAGACTTATGTTATTTCTTGAAGAGTTGAAGGCAATCGTTGCGCGATGGTCCTCTCTCCGTTCTCAATCGTTTTTCGCTCCAGACATTGGTGGTCCCAAACCTCAGGTAATTGATTTTGATTAATGTATTCCCACTTGCTTTTTGTTTACTGTCTTCGAAATATACTGCCTGGTTACTGTGTGTGCCTCACTTATCTTGAAAACTATAGTTGTTGTTTGTTGTGTTGCGTTTCATTGACTAAACTTGTCTAGGGTTTTGTATAGATTTTGCAAAGTCTGATAACCCTTGTGTTTTTTTTTTGTAATATGTAGGTTATGGGGATGTTTAAGGTAGTATTTTATACAAAATGGTCTTTTATAAAATATGTAGGGTTAAGATATGAAGGGGGTATTTTTGTTGTAGTTGGACAAGACACAAATTATTGGTCTTATTTTGAAGCTCGCGACCTAATCAAAATTATGGACCCTTCCTGTAACATTAAAAATGTTAGAATGTGGTGGAAGTCTGAACATGGTAGTCTGGAAAATGATCTAAAACCCTTTGTTAATGATGAGGATGCAACTATGTTAGCTGTGTGTGTTGCGAATAGTAAGTGTGATGTTGAGATATTCACTAAGGAAAAGTTAGAAAGCGGTGAGAAGACATATATGGTGAAGGTATTAGAGAAACAAAAGGCCAAGAAAATGTTCAATGTGCTGATGAGAGTGAGTCAAGTGAAGATACTTTGGATGGAATTGAATTTGAAGATAGTGAAGAAGAGAGGTTGCATGATTGTGATGAGGATATAGATGTAGGTTTAAAAAATGGAGTTGATGCTTCTGAGTCTAGGAGACAGCCAGATGTTGTTACTGGTACAAGTTAAGGGAACAACAATGTTTATACTACAACTGAGATGGATAGGGAATATGTGTTTGAAGATGATTATATGACTGTTGAGTTTGATAGTGGAGGAAACAATGATAATGCTGATGAAAGGCCTTTAGTGATAAGATTTAATGAAGATGAGAAGCTCAAAAAGGTATTTTTGTTTAAGGTTGGAATGTACACAAAACCTAAGAAGTCCCCTGCATGTACACAAAAAAAACACTTAAGAAGATTCATTTTAAGACCATACTTTCTCATCCTTTCAAAGGAATGTCGAAGATGGTTTATATGATGTTTCCCTAAAATAGACTTAACAATAATATCATCAATATAGATTTACATAAAAGTTTCTATAAAATCATGGAAGATGGAATTCATTTCTCGCTAATAGGTTGCCCCAACATTTTTGAGGTTAAAAGGCATTACTACCCATTCGTAGGAGCCAAAGGCTCCTGGACATCAAAAATAAATTTTAGGACATCCTCTTCAGCAATGAATATTTGATTGTATCTAGAATACCCCTCTAACATGCTGAGATATTCGTGTGTTATAGCATAATCGACTAGTATTTCGGCCATAGACATCGAATACTCATCTTTAGGGGTTGCAACATTTAAATCTCTAAAATCTATATAGACACTTAAAGACCTATTCTTTTTAATAATGGGTACAATGTTAGCCAGCCATTCGACATACTTGAAAGTACGGATGAACTTGCATCGAAACAGCCTTTCGATCTCCTATTTTATTTTTGAGAGGATTGTTGGGGCAAACTGCCTTGGATTTTGCTTGACCGGTTTTTTTCCAGGCTTGATTGGCAACTTATGTTTGACGAGTTTTCTCTTCAAATCAGGCATTTCATCATAGTCCCAAGCAAAGAAATCTTTAAATTCCTTCAACAATTGGACTACTTCAATCTTGAGTTATGGGTCAAGATTGGCGTTGATGTAAGTAGGCCTTTTCAGTTCCCCTTCTCCCAAGTCGATTTCTTCCAAAGGATCTTGTGCCAGCATTTTTATGTTATGTGACAATGGATCATTTTAAAAACCTACAAGCTCATTGTCATAAATGGCATCAAGCCTTTGGTCTTGTTATTTGATTTGAGTTTTATCAGGTGGCTCAGGATCAAAGTTTTTACCAGGACCTCCTTTAACAAAATTTGTATTGGCTTCGACAACCATGTGATTTTCTGCAGCCTCCAAGGCCGCTTGTAACTTAGAGCCACATAGGCCGAAATTCTTTGCAATGCATCGAATTTGGTCATTATTACTGTTTTCGCTTCCCCAACCCGTGGGGTGTATAACAGGATCTCCAAAGTATTGGTAATTGTCTTCTTCCCCTATTAACTCTCAGTCCCATCGAAAACCCTCAACAGATGTAAGTAAAATGAGCAAAATGCATGATCATCAGGGGTGAAGTCGAATTCGAATTCGATATTCTCCACTATTCCATCGGGCCTCCAAATGGTTACCCTCTGGTGCATTGAGGAAGGTACCTCTCCAACACCATGAATCCATTCCCTTCACAGCAGTAAATTATAGGTGGTCTTACTTTCAACCACCATAAACACAGTGGGTCTTGTTATTGTTCCTACAATCAGGTCGACTTATAGAACACTGAAAGTAGCGCTAATTTTCCCCTCATAACTTGAAAGGACCATATTATGAGGTTTCAAATTGGTGTCGAACTTCCTGATCTTGCTTAGCATGAAATGTGGCATTAAAATAACCATTGCACCACAATCTACCAATATTTTATTTACGGTCACATTCTCTACCTTTCCAATAATGTAGATAGACTTCAAATGTCCTTTCATGGCCTCAGTTGTCCGTTCGAAGAAGGCATTTTTCTCCTTCACACAACCATTATTCATGACATAATAACACACGTGTTTATGTGCTTCCATTTCCGCCTCAGCGTTTGCGTCTAAGTTTTCGACCTCAGTAATCTTGTCGTACTCCCTAGGCATCACAGAGACCATATTCATAGTAATATCAAGAGAGGCTTTAGAATTCGAGTCGAAGTTATCAGTCATGTTCTCGTCTTCGGCCGCTTCGAGCTCAGATCTTATCTTAGCATCCTCTCCTTTAAAGGTAAAATTTTTTTGCCCCACATGCACCTTGTTAGTTGTTTTTGCCTCAAAGCCTCCATTGTTGCTAGCTAGCACATTAGAGTTAGATTCAAATTGATCTTTTATTAAGGCATCTCTTTGTGTCTTCCTTCGTCTCTGCTCCCTTCGCCATTGTGACCTCGACATAGGGTTCTTACTCTTGTAGTTTTCAGAGATATATGCAGCCTTTTTGGATGATTTGAATGTTAGATGTTGTGGCTAGTGATCTAGAGGGGGGGGGGGTGAATGGATCACCTCCTTGTTTACAAGGATTTAAAAGATTTTTCAGAGTTTTTTAAAGATTAGCGGAAACCACGGTCCCTAATATACTTGCGTCTATTCTGGACCAGCCACTAGAAGACCGGACATGTGATAAAGTGTTGGATTTGTAATTGAGATGATAAAGGTTTAAACACACAAGCTGTAAAAGTGTTGAATGCACCTATCACAAAAGCTATTTCCAATGAATCAAAACCGATTAAAAATATATATAGAGATGGAGAAGGAATACGATACACAGAGATTTGGTAAGGAAGTTCCCCACGTTCGTCCTCGCGTGTGGGTACGTCTCCCTCTCAATTTCAAACCGAAATTGAGAACTTTTATATCAATATTGCTGAAATCGTCGTTAACAAGGTTGCTATACAAACACCAGAAATCTATACACCTAGATCTTCCTATTGTATCAACCTTTACTTGATCTGAGCCAAATCAAGATTCCCTGCAAGTAATACAAACAATTCACCGGTTCCACGATCTATTTGCGAAATCTCCGAATTTCCAAACCTTACGCTGCGGCTGAATCTGTTTTGTAAACGTGACTGACAAACCCTCAAGAACACGCCCGTTCTTGAAGGAAAACCCTTTTTCCTTGAAACCTTCTTTCACTCTTCAACTCAGCTGGATCACCGATCGTACCACTGAACGTTATCTCATAAACCTCTAATTCACAGAACACCACTAATTCATTGTTGATGTTCTTGAATCAAGGTATTTGAGAAGATGATGAAGATGAATTTGATTCTTAGGTTTCAATCCTGCTCAACCTTGAATTGTACACCCTGAAATTACTTTTCTTGATGTGTTCTTCAATATACTTGACTTTGAATTTCGTCTGCAATTCCTGTCACACTTCCTACACTAACAGAAAACCAAACATATACTTGACAGATTCTGTTAGAAGTGAAACAAAAGAATGAATCGATACAATATATGAATGAATCGATACATGATGGTATTTATACTGTTATGTATCAATGCATAATATCATGAATCGATACATACTGAACAAATGAAGAAAAACAGAGAAATGAAAATACAATGAATCGATGCATGTTGCGTATGTATCGATTCATAGAAGAAATTCCAGAATCATTCTTACAGCATGAATCGATGCATGTTGCGAATGTATCGATTCATAGCAGAATTTCCAGAATCATTTCTACAGCATGAATCGATGCATGATGCGAATGAATCGATTCATTTTACGAATTTCAGAAATTCAAGAACATTATTTGTTTAAAATAAGACATGTGTATAAAGGCTAGCAATGCATACAAAGCATATGATAAGGCATATGATAGAAGCACAAACGCATAAAATTTATTATCATACAAAACTAAAGAGTTGCTCACAAACTCCCCCTTTTTGATGATGACAAATTTTTGCAGAAGTGTGAGAACCACTCCCCCTGAGTTTGTGCATGCCTGTCATTTTTCACACTCAAGCCTTTCTCCCCCTTTGTCAACATCAAGAAAGAATGCATAGGTGAAGCAAAATTCAGCAATACCAAGATATATAAGCAAAATTCACTCACAAAGAATGAAACATAAAGGGCAAACAAATTAATCGAAAGCAGCAAACAAGCATATGCATTGAAATTGTCTATTAGAGTTGAGAATTACAGAAGCAAACCAAACGCATACAATGTTTAAACATAAAATGCAAAGAAACTTAAGTTAAAACAATGATGTTATGCAAAATGAAATGCAGCCTCAGTGAGGAAAATAGCCACCACAAGACTCCGCATCATCTCTATCGGGATCTCGGAAACTTGGAGGAGGAGGTGGAGGAGGCATCTCGTCAGGATTCTGCCCCATGAAGGTGTAATGCCTGAACCGATTCTGAACCTCTGTGCTTCTAAACCTTTCCATAATACCCGGATGCGAACGACAATCATCCATGAAACCAGACATCTCATTATAGAAAACTTGATGCCACTTAACCAAGTCGGTATGCCATGAGTGTTGATTATGATACATCCTAGTGTGTTCATCATGCCATTCTTGGTGCTCTTTGTGCCATTCCGTTTGTTGTACATGCCACACACGGGCTTCTTCATGGCGGGCATTATTGGCAATTTCCATTTGCTCAAACATTTGAGTGAGATATGCAGGAGCAGTAGTAGATGATGCCGGTGGAATAGATGGAGGAACCGGTTCATAATTAGTAGGAGACCACCTTTGTGGCACCCACTCACCCCAAGCAGTGTTAACATTAGCTTTAGGAGGATTGTCTTCATTTACATCCTCCATATCTTCATCTCTTTGTTCTTCAGCGACAAAAATCTATTCAGAAGGTGAATCAAAGTTGTAAATTCTGGTTCTAGTGCTGCGTTTAAAGAAGTAATAGCAGCGACGCTCGGTGTCCCACCTATATCCCATATGAGAGAGAGTAGCACTGTTGAATTCTTGAACACTAGAAGAAGATAAGAGAGGAACAGGAGGGAAAACCACCTTCCAGAACTTAAGGATCCTCATAATCTGTGCGGCATAGGCAAGAGTAATGTTCTTTGAACTATTTCTTGTAAGAAAGATACGCTTTACAAAGTAATTGGGCCAATTCAACGGAATCTTCTTCTGCAGAATGTACAAGAGATGTATGTCTGGCTTATCCAATCTAGAATGCCCACCGGACCTCGGACGTAAAATATGCGAGAGAATCCAATGCAGAATTCTGGGGACACTCTTAATCATTCCAGAAGTCAAATGCTCATCATCGCCTAGAGGCCTTTCCAGTGTTGAAATAGATGCACAACATTCCTTCAGATTAAACTGTGTTTCAAAGTTCTGATCATGCCACATCTGCAACTCAGGCAACAGGGATGGCAGTTTGAACACTTTGGGCCAATCATCAGCCTCAAAACGGTAAGTTCTGGTTCCAATAGAGCACTTGAACATATAACCTTTACCAGATTTCACACCCGCATAAAAAGCACGAATAAAGTCCTCATGATAGTCATCATTAACAGTTAAAAAGGACCCAAGTTTTTGTGCGTCAATCAAGTCAGCAACTTCTTCTAAACAAAGAGTATGCACATCTTGAGTATTGAAAACATGAGGTTTCATGACTAACCTTGTCTTGAAGGAAACCTCAAACTCTTCAGCAATGGCAGGATGAAGAATGGATGCCCTAGAGGGAGGAATTTCTGGAACAGGAGGAGCTTGATGTGAAGCCTCAACAGGTTCTTTCCCTTTACCTTTACCTTTTTCTCTAGGAAGCATGACTCTTGGAGGCATAATGATGAAGTTAGGGTTTTTGAGAGAAAAGGGGTTTTATGGCTGTTAGGGTTATGAAACGAAAATGATGCAAATGGAATGAAAAGGGAGATAGAATAGAGTTTATAACTGATGTACATGTCATAACTGATGCTGATGTGTCGATACATAAAAAAGAAACTGATTTTAAAACAGTATGCATCGATACATGACTTTATGAATCGATTCATGTGACGAAATTTTTGGAAATTCAGGTTGCTATGTATCGATACAAACCACAAATGTATCGATACATACTGTAACAATTTTGACAGATTTAAAAGAAAATGAACATGAATCGATGCAAGATGGATGTGATCGATACATGATGCAAAGTTTTTGAATTTTCAAGTGGCTATGTATCGATACAAACCACGAATGTATCGATACATACTGTAATAATTATTACAGATATAAAAGAAATTGAACTTGAATCGACACAAGATGGTTGGGATCGATACATACTGTAATAATTTTTACAGTGATAAAGGGAATTTAGCATGAATTAACACAAAATGGATATGCAAAACAAAAAAAATTATGCAGAATGCAGAATGAATCATAACATTGTAATGATGCTTAAGAATACTTTACAAACTAATTATTAACGCTCAAACATTCATATGTAAAGAAGTACATGTAAGCGAGAAATAATTGCTCAAACATACATTTAGCACACAATATCAACAAGGTGTAGAGAGGAACAATATTACCTCCGTCGTAGGAATCTTATGAGGTACGAGTGAAGTCTACATTCAGAACTTAGTAAACACGATAAGATAAATATAAACTAAATCAAACAAACTTAAGACACCAATGCGGAGAGATCAAGAATCCCTAATTCACGACGAATGTTGAAGAATGGTTCAGTTGCCAATGGTTTAGTGAAAATGTCATCAAGTTGATTTTTAGTATCAACATGCTCAAAAACAACATCTCCTTTTTCAACATGATCGTGAAGGAAGTGATGTCTAATCTCTATATGTTTGGTGCGTGAGTGTAAAACAGGATTTTTAGTGAGATTAATGGCACTAGTGTTGTCACACTTTATTGGAATGCGTTTAAGTTCAATATCAAAATCTTGTAGTTGTTGTCTTAGCCACAAAATTTGAGCGCAACAGCTACCGGCTGCAACATACTCAGCCTCTGCAGTAGACAAAGCTACGGATACTTGCTTTTTGCTATGCCAACTTATTAAAGAATTTGAAAATAGATGACATGTACCACTAGTGCTTTTCCTATCTGATTTGCAGCCAGCAAAATCAGAATCAGAGTAACCTGCTAAGCTGCAATCGCTCCCTTTGGAATACCAAAGCCCGTATTTAGGTGTTCCATGAAGATACCTAAATATACGCTTGACTGATTTTAAGTGAGATTCCTTAGGGTTTGATTGATATCGTGCACACATACAAACACTAAACATGATGTCCGGTCTAGAAGCAGTAAGGTACAAGAGAGACCCAATCATACCTCTATACCTTTTGACATCAACACACTTACCATGTTCATCTTTGTCCAAGTTTCCGTTGGTAGGCATGAGAGTGTCAATTGTTTTTGAATTATTCATTCCAAAACGCTTGAGCAGCTCTCTGCAGTATTTTGTTTGACATACTGCTGTACCTTCATCGAGTTGCTTTATTTGGAGGCCTAAGAAGTAGTTCAACTCCCCCATGAGACTCATCTCAAACTCACCCTGCATAACATTAGAAAACTCTTCGACCAAGTGTATGTTAGTTGAACCAAAAATTATATCGTCTACATAAACTTGAACTAAAAGAATGTGCTTTCCTTTATGTCTAATGAAGAGTGTATTATCCACTTTACCTCTAGAATATCCATGATCAATTAGAAATTTACTAAGTCTTTCGTACCACACACGAGGTGCTTGCTTAAGACCATATAAAGCACACTTTAATTTGTAAACATGATCTAGATATCCAGAATTTTCAAAACCAGGAGGTTGTGAAACATATACTTCTTCATTTATGACACCATTTAAAAACGCACTCTTTACGTCCATTTGGTAAAGCTTGAAATTCATAGAACACGCATAAGCAAGCAAAAGACGTATAGCTTCAAGGCGAGCCACTGGAGCATAAGTCTCCTCATAATCTATGCCCTCCTCTTGGTTATACCCTTGTGCTACCAAGCGTGCCTTGTTCCTAGTTATCACTCCGTTTTCATCAAGTTTATTCCTAAACACCCATTTAGTACCTATGATATGATGATCTCGCGGACGAGGGACAAGTTCCCAAATGTCATTTCTTTTAAATTGATTAAGCTCTTCTTGCATGGCCATTAGCCAAAATTCATCAATCAAGGCCTCTTTAGCATTTTTAGGTTCCACTTGTGATACAAAAGCGAAGTGAGAACAAAAGTTACTTATCTTAGAACGAGTCAATACTCCCTTTGAAATATCTCCCAATATATTGTCTATAGGGTGGTCTTTAGAGGATTTCCAAGATGGTGGAAGTTCCTTCACTTCAGATGTTCCTTCCTCTTTTTCTTTTTCATGACTAGTATCTTCCTCCTTCTCATTTTCAGCAGTTTCAGATTGATCAATTTCCGAAACAGCTTCTTTGAGTATGTCTTCTGTAGATACACCTGCATCATCAAAAGAGATACCTTTTCCGACAATTTTTGGATAAGACTCATCAAAAGAAACATGGACAGATTCTTCAACAGAAAGTAAACGCCTATTATACACTCTATATGCTTTGCTTGATTGAGAGTATCCAAGAAAAATACCTTCATCAGCTTTGGCATCAAACTTCCCAAGATTTTCCTTACCGTTATTTAAAACAAAACACTTACAACCGAACACATGAAGATGAGACAAGTTTGGCTTTCTACCTTTTAAAATTTCATAAGGGGTTTTATTCAAAATAGGACGAATTAAAATCCTGTTTAGAACATAACAAGTTGTGCTAATTGCATCATCCTAAAAATATTTTGGTAATCCACCCTTATTGAGCATTGTTCTTGCCAATTCCTCTAAAACTCGATTTTTGCGCTCCACAACACCGTTTTGTTGTGGAGTTCGAGGAGCTGAAAAGTTGTGCTCAATGCCATACTTGTCACAATACTTATCAAAGAGATGGTTTTGAAATTCACCTCCATGATCGCTTCGGATTGTAACTATTTTAGAATTCATTTTGTTTTGGGACAACTTTGCAAAACTTTTAAAAGCAGAAAAAGTTTCATCTTTGCTATGAAGGAATATAGTCCAAGAGAATCTAGAGTAGTCATCTACTATTACGAAACCATAATAGTTTCCACCTAAGCTCTTTGTCTTAGATGGTCCAAAGAGGTCCATATGGAGAAGCTCAAGGGGTCTTGAAGTTGAAATTATGTTTTTAGATTTAAAGGAGACCCTTGTTTGTTTTCCCATTTGGCAAGCATCACATAAGTGGTCTTTTGAAAATTTTATTTTTGGAAGACCTACTACTAGATCCTTAGATACAACCTTATTAAGAAAATCAAAATTAACATGCGCTAAGCATCTATGCCATAGCCATGAATCATCATTTAGGGAAACTAGACATTTAGTTCTTATTAAAGATACACTCAAAAGATCAAGCATATATATGTTGTTTACTCTTACACCTTTAAACACAACATTATGTTCGGTATGTTCAATTTTGCAACAAGTTTTTGTGAAAGAAACTTTATAACCTTTGTCGCATAATTGACTTATACTCAACAAATTGTGTTTAAGTCCCTCTACAAGATGGACATCAGAAATAGTAGTGGTAGAGGGATTACCTACACTACCTTTACCAAGTATAGCTCCTTTGTTATTGTCTCCATAAGTAACATACCCCTTCTTCTTTGCTTTGAAGTCAATAAAAAGTGATATGTCACCCGTCATATGCCTTGAACACCCGCTGTCCAGAAACCATCTTCTTTCCACGGATGCAAGACACTCATCCTACAATATCAAAAGAGAGAGGTAGGTACCCAATTTTTATTGGGTCCAAGTGGGTAAGTGGTAACATGGTTGTCTTTAGGCTTCCATTGATAAATACCTTTAGGCACTAGAAATCTTCTAAATTTGCATTTTTCAATGGTATGGCCAGCATGACAACAATAATGATATACACTATGATAATGTTGTTGTTTATGTTTGGTCCTTAAATCCTTTGGAATAAAAGAATATCTTGCATATGGAGGATTTAATGACTTTTTAAACAACCTAGTATCAATGGCATAAGTAATCTTAGGTTGTAAAGCTTTTGCCAATTTGACTTTAAGAGAAATAACCTCTTGTTGCCAAATGTGACAACCTTCACAATGCCTTATTTTACTACAACCATCAATATCAATAGCTTTGGAATTTTCTGCAATGCTAGCTTTCAAGTACTCTAAATCTTTTTCAGCATGTTGTAAGATAATCTTTTAAATGCTTTTATAGCTTCATTATGCAGTTTTTCAAAAGCTATTTTCAATTCAGAAAAGGACATAGAAGATAAATTTTTATAGTAAGCTTGTTTTACCTTTTTATCATCACTTTTCTTCTTGTGGTGGGACTGATTTTGGTGTGAGCCATAAGACACAAATTTGCGGTTTCATCGCTATCACTTGAGCATTGTGTACTTGATGAATCACTATCACTTTCCCAAGCAATGTAAGCTCTTCTTTGCTTATTATACCTTTTTGGTGGAACTTTTCCTTTATCCTTTTTCTTTAAAGGACAATCCGTCTTATAATGTCCGGACTTACCACAATTAAAGCAAGACCCTCTTTCTCTATTCTTCTTAATCTCTTCCTGTTTTGAATCTATAGATTGTCTTCTAAACTTTATGAGATTTTTTTCGGAATGCTTGATTCCATTCATTCGAATGAATCTATTATATCTCCTAACAAAAAGTCCCATTTCTTCGTCACCGGAGTCTTCGTCACTACTTGATTCATTGTTGCTTAGCTCTTTTTGTGAGGACTTTGAGTTAGAAGCCACAAGAGCTATAGGCATCTTCTCACCCTCTTTGTCTTTATTCTTCTCCTTTCCCTTTTTACTCTTGTTCTCAAACTTTTCTAGACTTTCTAGTTCTTGCTGATGTTCCTCCAGCTTTCCAAACAAAGTAGTCATTGAGAGTGTCGTTAGATCATTGTCTTCCTTGATAGCTGTTACTTTAGGTTGCCATTCCCTGCTAAGACATCTCAGAATTTTATTAGTAGCAATTTCATTGGAAACAGGTTTTCCAAGTGCATTCAAACAATTGATGAGATGAACAAATCTCTTTTGCATGTCGGGAATAGATTCTCCTTGTTTCATGCGAAAGAGTTCGAACTCTTGATTAAGTGTGTTAATGCGGGACTGTTTTACTTCAGTTGTACCTTCATGTGCAATTTCTAAAGCGTCCCACATTTCTTTAGTTGTCGAGCAATGGGATACTCGATAATACTCATCTGCACTAAGTGCTGAAATTAGCATATTTCGAGCTCTCCAATCACTTGACCACTTTTTCTCATCTTTCTCATCCCAATCATCTTCTGGTTTAGGTACTATGGCACCTGCCTCATTCATCATGGTGATTTGAAAAGGACCATTTTGAATGGCAGTCCATACGCGCCTATCCACAGAATTTATGTGAACTCGCATGCAGTCTTTCCAGTAGCCATAATTTTCACCATTGAAAACAGGAGCTCTATTATACGCCCCCTTTGGTTTAGAATCCATATCGTTACAAGCAGCCAAAAAGCACCAGCAAACCGGTGCTCTGATACCACTTGTTAGACGCTGTGGCTAGTGATCTAGAGGGGGGGGGGGTGAATGGATCACCTCCTTGTTTACAAGGATTTAAAAGATTTTTCAGAGTTTTGTAAAGATTAGCGGAAACCACGGTCCCTAATATACTTGCGTCTATTCTGGACCAGCCACTAGAAGACCGGACATGTGATAAAGTGCTGGATTTGTAATTGAGATGATAAAGGTTTAAACACACAAGCTGTAAAAGTGTTGAATGCACCTATCACAAAAACTATTTCCAATGAATCAAAACCGATTAAAAACGTAAATAGAGATGGAGAAGGAATACAATACACGGAGATTTGGTAAGGAAGTTCCCCACGTTCGTCCTCGCGTGTGGGTACGTCTCCTTCTCAATTTCAAACCGAAATTGAGAACTTTTATATCAATATTGCTGAAATCGTCGTTAACAAGGTTGCTATACAAACACCAGAAATCTATACACCTAGATCTTCCTATTGTATCAACCTTCACTTGATCTGAGCCAAATCAAGATTCCCTGCAAGTAATACAAACAATTCACCGGTTCCACGATCTATTTGCGAAATCTCCAAATTTCCAAACCTTACGCTGCGGCTGAATCTGTTTTGTAAACGTGACTGACAAACCCTCAAGAACACGCCCGTTCTTGAAGGAAAACCCAGATGGTTTTTCCTTGAAACCTTCTTTCACTCTTCAACTCAGCTGGATCACCGATCGTACCACTGAACGTTATCTCATAAACCTCTAATTCACAGAACAACACTAATTTATTGTTGATGTTCTTGAATCAAGGTATTTGAGAAGATGATGAAGATGAATTTGATTCTTAGGTTTCAATACTGCTCAACCTTGAATTGTACACCCTGAAATTACTTTTCTTGATGTGTTCTTCAATATACTTGACTTTGAATTTCGTCTGCAATTCCTGTCACACTTCCTACACTAACAGAAAACCAAACATATACTTGACAGATTCTGTTAGAAGTGAAACAGAAGAATGAATCGATACAATATATGAATGAATCGATACATGATGGTATTTATACTGTTATGTATCAATGCATAATATCATGAATCGATACATACTGAACAAATGAAGAAAAACAGAGAAATGAAAATACAATGAATCGATGCATGTTGCGTATATATCGATTCATAGAAGAAATTCCAGAATCATTCTTACAGCATGAATCGATGCATGTTGCGAATGTATCGATTCATAGCAGAATTTCCATAATCATTTCTACAGCATGAATCGATGCATGATGCGAATGAATCAATTCATTTTACGAATTTCAGAAATTCAAGAACATTATTTGTTTAAAATAAGACATGTGTATAAAGGCTAGCAATGCATACAAAGCATATGATAAAAGCACAAACGTATAAAATTTATTATCATAGAAAACTAAAGAGTTGCTCACATTGAACTCCTTTATATAGTTCATCAAAGAGCCCATTTCTACATCGAACTTGGTCCACTTCAACTTTCCTTTTTCTCTGGAGTCGACAAGTTTAACCCATTTTCCTTTTGATACCTCACCACTAAGCTTAAAAGTAGGTTGCCTTGCTCCAGTAATTTAAGGTCTTGCAGCATGTTTCCCCTGAGCAGGTCGCCTTGGGTCGAACTCCCTTGGACTTTTAGCATTTTTTTTGCTCATGCCCTTCTTTTGCATTTCTCACACCTTGAAGGTTATGGACGGCCTTTTTGTCGAAGATAGCACTTTACCTGGGGCACAACATCACCTCATAATTTTTCCTCTGGCACCTGTGTAAGAAGTCCACAATAGTTTCTTCCTCTTTTGGGTAAGCCACTTTGTTGTATTATTATTGATGAATTTGTTCGTCAGCATCTATGGTCTGTTCATCTTTGATTTCGACCATTACATTGACTTCATCCTTTAGATCTAACTTGGAGAAGTCCATATTAAGGCCCTCAGTAGCTTTGTCCATTCTAATGAAACTACCAACAATTTCCTTCATCATAATCTGAAGATTCGAATATCCGGTTACATCTTGTGGATCAACAGTTATCTCCACACCAACCCTCTCGGCATCAGCTGATGTCCTGAAGAAAAATTCAGCAGCTACACATATGAAATGTTCCATCTGGCAGTCATCAATCTCTTCAGTGAAACTGTAAAACACAACATCATCGATGATATCTTCAGTCACTTCACCTATCACAACATTGCAACCAACAACCTCATTGGTGTCAACACTGCTTGTACTGTTGTCAGAATCTTTAGCATCATTGATCATGTTCACTTTGCTAGGTTCAGTATAATTCGCCACCGCTACTTGAAGAGGATCAACATCAATCTTCATTTGGTTCTTAGTTTTCTCCCCAAATTTGAGCCTTCCCTCCTGTATAGAGTTTTACACCAAATCCCTGAAAAGAAAACATTGAGAAGTCGTATGGCCCAAGAAATTATGGTATTTATAAAAACCTCTTTTTTTTCTTTGTTCTAAAGGTGGTATTTTAGCGCCAGGAAGCACTATTATTTGACCATCCTTAACTAACAAATCAAATATTTCGTCACATATAGTGATATCGAAAGTATATGTATTCTTTGGAAACCTATCATTATTTTCAGTTTCGACAGGGTTTTTTTCCATTTGAAGGGACTAATAGTTTACAAAAACAAGGGGGAACCTGCTTAAGTTCAACTAGGTCTATTTTATTTTCGTCGAGCTGTATGGGTTTGTCATAGGTTTTTTCGACCCCTTCATGGAATTCGACGTAGGTTATTCTCTTGTTTTTGTTTGCCCTAGCTTTTTTTGTCTTTCAGACTTTCTAGATGTCGAACCCTATTAGCCAGTTGGGCCATATCCCTCAAGTATTGGGTGTCCAACTTCTTCCTAATAGAGTAATCCAGGCCATCAACGACCATTTCAACAAGTTCATGCTCAGGCACTTGTGTAAAACACCTAGCCTTGAGTAGCCGAAACTTGTTCAAGTAATCATTTATTAGCTCATTAAACTTTTGTTTAACACTAGCCAATTCCTTAGAACTAATTTTAGTTTGTCCCATGTAGAATTCCTCATGGAATAAATGTTCCTATTGGGTCAAATTGCAAATTGAACTAGGTGGTAACGTAGTGAACCACATAAATCCATTCTTGGTGAGGAAACTAGGAAAGTATTTAATCCTTATACTTTCATTGTTTGTAATTTCCCCAGCTTCGATCAGGTACCGTGCCACATGTTCGACGATGGACTCAGTTGTATCTCCTGAGAACTTAGTAAACTTTGGAACCTTTGTCCTAGGGGGTAATTTAGAATAGAGTATATAGTCTACTATGGGTGAAGTAAAATTTGGCCTAGCAAAGCCTATATTCATTCCACTTCGAGCAATTAACCTTTCTACAATGGCTGCCAAGTTATTCTCTACTGCCATATTATTATGTCGAACTTGTTGAACCACATTGTCTGCATTTTGGTTTCTGTTCACTATCACTACCCTTGGTTCCTCCTCTTCATGAATAGGTATTTGGTTTCTAGGAGGTTTGACCCTGGGTGCTTCGACTATCCATTGATTTTCTGGATTTTCCAGTTGGACATTCTCCCTGATTTCAACACCTTGATTTTCTCTTATATATTCCCTAGTTGGGTGTCTAACATGGGCAGGTACTCCAATGTACTCTGTTAATTGCGCCATTTGGGATGACATTTGATGATTATTTTGAGTAGTACTCTGGATCAAAGACTGGAAAACTTCTCCCATGGTTTGAGACAAGGTATGTACCATTTTCATGTTGCTTTCATCCATTTGTTGCCTCGAATAAGATACATACTCATTCGTCAAGCCAAGACCTTGGGCAGAGTATCCTAAACCTATGGTTTGACTGTTTCGACCCATGTTTACTCCATATCCTGATTCCCGCAAGGGCGAAGAAAGCACATTTTCTGAAAACATCGGGGGTGCGTTATGCAAGTTTTGCATCGTCGTCATTGGCATGCAATAAATTAGGTTCCTAGGAAAAGGTTGTGAAAACCCTGGGGGAGGGAAAGGCCTAAACATTGATGTATTTGGTGGTGGAGTTTTAGGATTTGATCCAAGGTATTCCAACACCAGTTGAGTGTAAGGCCTTATGTACGTCGCTCCTACTTCTGCCATCAAAGATGTTGTTCTGACACCAAGGTTGGCGTCGCTGATCCTCCGGTCGAAGGATTAGTGGGTGACACCACATCACTCCTTGGCATATAATGTGGATTAACGTTGATGTTTTGAGCATTTGAACTGCTCAGTTGAGGATTCGACCCAGCCGTATGGGGATTTGGATAATTTGGATTCCCTTGGCTATATGACATTTCCCTCGTATTTATTTTCTTTGGTCTATACTCGTATGTAATGTCTACCTTTCCAATCCTCAAATGCATGCAACAAAAGATTACATGGTGCTCTAACCAATGAAAACGTAAAGAAAAGGAAGTTATAAAACTTCTAAAAGTTGGTTATTATAGCACTGGTCCCACTGAGTGTGCCAATTTGTTTACCTTAAAAAAATGTTGAAAGTGTAACTTGCTTGAAGATAAAAATGAAAAGTAAAATGCTTCAAAGTAAAAGGTGTAAACACCCAAAATTTGCCCTCACCACATCACACCATGGCTTGTGATCTTTTCATTTGCATAAATTCAATCATAGCATCTCATACCACATTTTTGATTCACTGCATTGATTCAAAGCCATCTGCATCTAGGGTTTGTGATCTGAGCCATCCTTGAGCTATTTGAGCCACTCCAAAGGTCATCAATCACTTCAAAGGGGTCCATGTATGTTCAAGCATCATATTATATCCTCTTAAGATCAAAGAAGTCAAAGAATCACAAGAACTGAGAAAGGCATGGAAGCAGAGCCAGGTTTAACTGCACAGATGACCTAGAATTAGGGTTTCGGTTTCAGAGGCCATAACTCCAATTTTTTTGGTCATTCTTGTTTCTATGGGTCTCTATATGTTATGAGGATCATGCGTATCAATTTTCATGAAGAAATTCAATGGGGAAGGCATCTGATCAAGAGATGACTTCTTGAGCAAGTCAGTGCAAAATCAGGGCATCTGAGGCCCCCAATGACCCAACCAAGGGGTGTTCTCCATCATTTTGAATGTTTATGATCTTTATTTGGTCATAGAAGATGTTAAAAGTTCACAAAATTGAAGAATTTCAAGCCATTTGCAAAGTTGCCTTTTTGGGAAAGTGACTTGTAATGAAAACTTGCCATTTTGGGAAAGTTTTCCAACCTCCTCTTTTTTATTCAAAAATGCTTCAAATGAGAAAACTTTGGTCATGAAAGTTGTAGATTGGATCATTCCCTTTTCAAAAAGTACAAGAACTCATTCTAATTCATTTTTGATCAAAAGATATGGCCTTGCAAAGTTGGATAAAATCATTGAAATTTCACTTTTGCACAAAATGGAAAACTTGCAAATTCTCATGACAAGCCTTTATGTGACTTCAATGTGACCTCTAATCATCATACAAACACAATGCATTACCTAAAATTCAGTTTGGCCCAAGAAATTTCCCATTTCCATGTCTTAAATTTCAAGTAACCATAAGCCATTTTCCATAAAAGTGCAAAAAGGGGAATTCTTGCAAAATGATTCCCAAAGGTTTGTGTGATCTCTAGATGGTATCAAGACATTGCCATAGCCTCATGGGACATCTCACAACAAAATTCAGCAAGAGATATCACATGTTCATGACCAAAAACCACAAAATGTGACAAGTTGCCAAAATGCAAAATCATTTCAAACTTATGATCCAAGCCATACAGCTCACCACAACTGATCCAAGAGCCATCCTTGAACTCAGCTGATGCAGTATAGGCCAAGAAACCATCTCTGCCACAGCCCATGCCTCAAGTACACCAAACCTTGACTTTTTGCAATTTCTCCCATACTCTTGGAATAGTGATCAGCAACCTCTACTAACCTGCTCCACAGCCTACTCAAACATTATGGGAGTGATATAGCAACTCATTGGGCATGAAACAAGACACAATCCAACTTGCACAAAAACTGTCAAGAACTTCCCCTCTTCGAATCTCTCAACACAGCCTTCAAACATCCAAAATTTCTTCACCCACAAACCACAAATCACTCATAGAACAAGAAGCACCCCCTGAAACAGCATGAAACACCACACATAGAGACCTTCATTTCTGCTACACCAGAACAAAACAGCCATAACCAGCCACTCTCAAAGCTTTCTAAACTTCATTCCATCATCAGAAGGTTCAGGGAAGCAGGTTTGCACAAAGGAAAAGTTCAGAGAGCTCAAAAACAGAGAAGCTTCATCTCAGGTAACATGAAGAACATTTTTCCCAGAAACTAATTCTTAAGTTCTTTTATGATGCTATGTGTTCTCCTGATCATGAATATGTGTTTATTTTTCGAAATGGTGAAGAAACCAACATGTATGACATCTCTGAACATTTTCCCGTGTTTTGTGTTTTGCTTCGATTCAGGCTTGTGAGAGAAAATAAATGGATTTGAGATGAGGGGTTAGGTTTAGATTGATGAGAGGATCATTTTAGTGGAAGAAATTTCGTGTTTGGTGACCTGTAGAAGAATCTAGGGTTTGGGCTTGCCGGAGAAGATGACCGGAACCACTGTTCCGGTCATCTGAAAGTCATTTGCCCTAATTGTGATTAATTAGTAACTTTGAATAATGGCCTTAGGATCAAGCTTCCCGCGCGCACTTGGATGGTCCAGATGGCTCATTAAGCCCTAATCAGTAATTAATTAACTTAACCTAGGTTTAATTAATTGTTAATTAAATATTAGCCAGGTTTGAACTTGGGCCGTAGGATTGCGCGCCAAGTCAACCCTCACAAGCCCAGAACCAATCTGATCCATTCATTTAGCTTACTTTTCATTTTATTTAATTTTATTTCATTTTCTTGTCATTTAATTTGCACGAATTATTTAAAATAGTAAAAAACATTTAAAAATTCTGAAAATTTTTGTCAAACATTTCATTAATTTTCAGAACCCAAAAATATTTTTATTTTTATTTTTTGCATTAAAAATCATTTTTAAATCATTTAAATGTTTATTTTTAATTAGTTAATGAGAATTAATTAATTAAAAATGCATTTAGGTATTTAAAAATCACAAAAAAATTCACATTGCATTTTAAAACATTTAGAAACATTATCAAACTCTCAAAACAAATTTCTTTTTGGTTCTTGACCTATTTTGACAATTTTCATTGGAATTAAATTTGTTTAAAGGCAATATTTTTGTTCAAACTTAGAAAAATTCATTCTGCCTAACCATGAAGAGTTTGATAATGGTTCTTCTTGCATTGAATCCTTCATATCATGTAGTTTTAAGGGTTAAATTGGTTTGAATTTATCTTGCATTTTCAATTTAATGAGAATTTTTCCTTGTGAGGTATCCCAAAACCCTAATTGACTTGAGAAATTCATAACTTGCACTAGGTTAAGAGTTAGGTCCCTTCCTTTGGGAAGTGAACTTGTGTAGGCTTAAGGTTCCTTTGATCCCATTTTCAATTTTTTATCTTGTCATTTGCTTCTGGTTTTGAATTTTTGCATTGCATGTTGTATGTAAACCCTAATTTGTGCCTTCCTTTGCATCCATTTCTCATTTGCTTGCATTTAAGAACTTACCATGACATGTTGTGCATCCACATGATTCATAAGACATCTTAGGGCATATTAGAACCATGTTTGATCATTGCATCTTTCATTTGCCATGTTATATGTCCATTGCATTTCATAAACTTTCATGAACTTCCATGGTTCAAATTAAGCATGCTTCATTTGCATCCTCATCCTTGTATGATCATCCACCACCCTTGACATGTGTTTGCATCACCTCTTAGCATCATTAACATCATGTTTATGCTTCTGACTTTGGTTTTCATCATGACATTTCATCTCATTTGCATTGCATTTCATTTCTTGCTAACTTTTCAGGTGGTAAGTTGTTTTGAGAAGTGAATTTGCCTTCACTTCTCACAATCTCTTTTCATCTCTCTTATGCATCATTGCTGCATTTTATCTTTGTATTAGAGTGAGCTTGCTCATTCATGTTCATCCCTCTTTACTTTCTTTCTTCAAACAACTTGTCTTCTTAAGTGAAGCAAGTTGTCTTGCTTCTCTCTGCTTCTTCCTCCTTTCATCTGCTTCTCTCCTTGGTGGCTCTTTGAAGATTCTTTCTCCTCTTAAGCCTCACAAACCCTAGGAATACCCAAGCATGATCACAATTAGGGTTTGATTAGTCCCCTATTTAGCTTTTACCTTTGTGTCATCATTGAGTCTTCTCTTCTCATCTCATAATCAGGGACTAAACCCTAAAGGTTTTAAGGCTTTGTGATTAAGCTTATGCCTGCATCCTTCTATTAGGATGGAGTGTATAACTTTAATCCTAAGTGTTAAACCCTTAATGTGTTTAAATCCTTTAATCAATTCATCTAATAAACACTAAGACATCAAGCTTGTAACTTGGGCCTTGCATTAGGGTTCTTATTCTTCCTTAATTGGTTAAGAAGGACTAACCCTAGTGTTAATGGACAAGTCCTCCTCAAGTTGTCTTACAAACCATAAAAATCACTTCTTCATCTTATCATTAACTAAAATCCACTTAATAAAGGCTTTGTTTTGTCATGAGGTTAATCCCTAATCATGGATTAAGTTGAGGTATCTTCCTCAGCTTAAATGTTCTCATCTATTATCCTTCTATTAGGATGGTGTAATGGGTCCATTAAATCCTTGATTATGGCTTAAACTCATTACTTAACACTAAACAAAAACAACAAAAACATCTAAATAATGACAAGTAGGTTAATGATCTTAATCCTACCTCATGGTGATTAAGTGTGAGGTGCTTACTTCATACTTAAGGTATTCTCATTACCCCTAATCAGAGGGAGGATGTGATGAGTTTACTAACCCTTTGGTTTAGGCTTAAGCTCATTTTCCTATGACAAACTCCAAAATCAATAAAAGATTTAAAACATCAAAAACAAACAATAATCGTCTCCTCCGGGATTCTTTTCTCACCTCATTCACTCACAAATGAGAACTTGCTTCTTCCGTCTAATGCAAGATAGTTTGCACCTAAGCCAGACAGGTCATACACTTGAGCATAGACAAGTAAGCAGTTCATAAGTCAATTTATCTTTCAGTCTCTCTGAGTCGAACTACGGTGTTCTGACTTCCTCATTGCACGAGAGGATACGTAGGCATAACTTAACAGTTATCGAACAAAAGTCTCTGTATATCCCCCCTCTTTCCAGCATTATTCTTCTAGCCTCATTATCTTGAGCTTTATATTCTTGTTCCTACACTGACACTTCTCTTATACACTTCATTTTTCTTTTACACAGACACTTCTCTTATACACTACACTTTTCTTTTACACTAACACTTGCTTTCTTTCCAGCTTTGATACACAGATTGCACCGACACTACCCCTTTAAAACACAAATCTTTTAAGCGTGGATCCCGTCGCGTACGGCGGACAATCTGGGTGCTAATACCTTCCCAGGTTGTAACCAACCCCCTTTCTCAGTCTCTCTGGTTCGCAACCGTCTTATCCATCTTTTCTCAGGTTTATGCAGCATTACCTTTCCCCCGGGATAAAAATGCCTAGCTGGCGACTCTTGTCTTCTGAGTTCACCCTTGTGTGTTCTCTCTCCTTTCGCCGACCGTTCGCGTCTGTACCCCATTTGACCTGGCCTCATCTGGTGGGAGCGACAAAAGGTTTAATGAAAATAAAATTGAAATGAAAGATGGTGGTGTTTGCATCACGTACATTCTCACTTTCACTCGTTTCTCTACACACGAGTACTTTGAGTGGATATGAAGTAACTAGTACAATATGCTTCTGTAACACGGTGGGAGAACTGACTTTCTATAAATGTTGCGGATAGCAAGAGTCGCCACCGACTTTTATTTTATCCAAAAGGAAAGGACATAAAAGAACAGGAAAGACCTTAAAAAGATTTTGAGTTCGGGGGGTAGGTTATACAAAGGGAAGGTGTTAGCACCCTTTATATCCATGGTTATCCATGGGCTCTTAGTTACTTAGCTCACTTTGATTTGTTTTGAGAAAGGTGTAGTGTGTGATTAGAAACTTTCTAAGTACTTTGTAATGATCCTCGTATGGATGTATACAAAGACTTGTTTTTGAAAATTTGTTTGAAAAATGAGGTGTAAAAAAGTATTTTGAAATGTGTGAGCAAGTAATTAAGAGGAACCTACCCTATATTAAGTCTTTATTGTTCTTATGTTCTTTCAATGGTAGGACTATCCCTATTATTAAGGAATAAGTAGTCATTACCTTTGATGTTATAAGGGACATGTGTAGGGACATTTGAATATAGGCAACTGCAAGGTGTCTTTAGCAATTCGTAGGGACTTATCATCTTTTATTCGAAGGGACAAGATCATTTATCATAGGCAACCTCGAAGGGACTTGATCTTACAAACTGAAGGGACTTGATGATATTTGTGAAGGGACTTTGCTTAAGACACCTTACTTGACCTTTTGAAATAGGCAACATGAGAGGTAACCCTAGAAAGTGCAGGATGGCGATCAAAGAATCGACTTACGCGTGTGCATGTTCATATTCAAATATTTATCTTTTTAAATTAATTATTCTAAGTCGATTTTAATTGCAAATATCTTATTCACACCCTAAATTACTAACCATGCAGTAAATATATTTACAATAAATAAAGCAAAAATATAAACCTCAAATATTACAAGGCTTTGGGACAATTACAATATAATCGAGAAATAATAATAGAAATAGTAAATATAATAATAAATAAACAATAATTTAAATGTTAGTAATAATGAAATAATAATAAGAAGAAGGGGTTAGTAAAATATAAAGAAAATAAAAATTTAAAAGAGAACATTATCTTTAGGTTAAATAAACATTAGAAAATTTTTAGAAGAAAATATAACAAATTTGATAATAATAAACAAAATATTAAACTATTTACATATTTAAAAAAATGATTTAATTAGGGTTTATAAAAAATTAGGTTAAATATTAGGATTAATAAATAAAAAATTAGGGTTTATGTTTAAGAAAATTAGGGTTTTGATTAAAATATATTACTAATCTATTTACAAAAATATAATAGTTATATATAAACATATTATCAAATAAATATAAACAATTTTAAATTTAAGAAAATAAATTATGATTTTTTAAGAATATAAAGAAAATATTATAACATTGTTTAGAAATTATTTTTATGAGTTATATTTAATAAATTTATCAAAATAAAATTAATATATGAAAAAAATTGAAAATAAGAAAAAAAAATGAGAAATTGGCTAAAAAGAAAGGACCTGGGATTTGAACCCAGGTCCCTTACCTCAACAACAACCCTTTAAAACCAGCTGAGCCAGCACGCGCTGGTGAATACCATAGGCAATGCAATTCTTTTATTACAAACCTGCAAAATAAATGGATAAAAATACAAAACCGCTTTCGGCCAGACTCGAACCCCAGTCTTCATCCCAAACACACGTACGCTTTGCCAACTGAGCCACTGCAGCGTTTGTGAAACATAATACAAACAATACATAATAAAATAAACTCAAATTTTAAATCAGATTTTCGCGCCATGAGTCTTCATCTTCAACCTATTACCTGCGAAAATACCTACGATTTCTCCTGCGAATTTTCCTGCACTTACAAACCTGCGAAATTCAAACTACATCGAATACGTACGATTTTGTTCAATTAAACACATCAACATGATCACTACAGCATGTACAATTCATCTATGTCTTCATTATTCATTTATATTTGTTAGAACGTAAATCCCTAATTTTGGCTTTAAAACCCTAACAATGGCAGAATACGGTTTAGGTCACTAAACTTCAATGTTATTGCCCAGAAATCATCTATATAGCACTGCAAACACAAACCAATAATCAAATATCATTTATAATATGGAAATCATATGAATCGAAAAAAATTAAAAGCAAAGCAAAAACTAATTTGGTTCGTGCTCATAGTGATGCTTTTGATGATGATGATGGGTGATTCATGTTCTAAATGACCTCAGGAAGCTATCCCTACCTTCAAATCACCTGCAAAAGATCAAAATAGAGGAAACTGAATTTGAATATTTTATGCAAATTTGAAGTTGGAGAATGGTGTTTGAATCCTATTTTTTTCGTGTCCTCAGCATTGGCTTGTGTTGTATACTTATAATAGAAGCAAATTAGGTCAAAAAATCAATCCATTCTTTGGGCTTTTGGATAGCTTGATCATGGAGAAAGATATGATTCAAAATATGGAAAAAATCTAATATCTCCTTGCTATTTTGGTTGATTTAATTTTATATGATTCCAATTAACTTTAAATGAATTTTAAGGATTTCTAGAAGAAGAATCATGCCAAAATATTGATTTTTATATTTTATTTAGATTTAATTTGACTTTTAATGGATAAAATCAAAATAAATAATAAATAAATAATAAAAAAATCAGAATTTGGTAGCTTTGGGTCGTGCTAGAGGCCCTTGTATGAATTGGATCACAACATTGCAAGCCCATTTGGAGAAATTTGGTTCTAAGGTCCCATTTGCTTCATAAACCTCCCAAAAATTCCCCAACTTTGCAAAGACACAAATACCTCAATTTTAAAACTATGAAGGTGTTCTTGGACATTTTGGAAATCTTAGAGAGTCCTCTAACCAACCTCTTTGGTCTCATATCCATATCCTTTACCATTTTCAAATTATGCCCTTTGGAAGATGTTGACTTTTTGTTGACTTTTAGAATGACCTATAATGTCTTAGCTCATACCTTCCAAATGAAGCATTTTTGGACTTGGCTTGTGAGACACAAAGTTGTAGAGAATTCAATTTCCTTCAAAATGAACTTTGGATTGGAAATTTTTGATGAAGCATGTGAAAGTTATGGCTGGTCAAAGTTTAGTTGACTTTTCCTATAAAAACCCTAATTTAGAAACTCCTGATTCTTGATGATCTGAAATCTCCTTGATGAATCATGATCAACCCTTGATCAAATGATTAATTTTACTTCTTAAACTTGATGTTGGCAAAAAATCATGAATTTTGACTTTGGTTTGACCACAGTTGACCTCAATTTGACTTTTTAACCACTTTGACTGATTTTTGCATATCTGATCATCTGACTGAGCAAACCTTTTGGGAAAGCCTTGAAACTTGACATAGGGATTCTTGAAGATATATAGGATGTTATGAAGCTCACTTGAGGCCTTTAAAGTCCATTTACCCTGATGAAATCCAAAACCCTAGTTTAGGGTGCATTGCTTAGGAAGAGACTTTGTCTGAGAGAACTTCCAAGCTTTCTGACTAATTGTGAACCTTGTGAACCTCTTGGGATACCTTGTTAACCTCTTGGGACACCTTGGTACACAATTCCTTGACCAGGGGAGGAAAAATTTGGGGTGCAACAGCTGCGCCTGTTCAATTTTCTGAAACCTGAGGAGTTAGATTGGCTTGTGTGCCATTCGTGACTTGGAAGGTTGAAGGGGATTGAACACAAAAGCCCAAAAATTTGCACTCTCCGGTGCGTAAAGTAACAATGCTTATTGGTTGTATATGCTTGAATGGGCTTAAAGATGCCACTCGGAGGAACCAGAGATGGGCTTATAGATGCCATCCATAATATCAGAAGGTGATAGTATCTTTATGTTGTCACTGGATATCAGTACTAGGTCTTCGTATAGGCCATCTCTGAATCATTCCTATAACATGGTTTGAGTTTAATGTTAGCACTAGATCTTCGTATAGACCGTCTCTGCATTATCTCTGGGGGAAAAGAATATCCTTCATTAGGTGTCAGTACTTAGATCTTCGTATAGATCGGCTCTGAACCATCTTTAGGAACATACTTAATTTAAGCATCAGAATCAAATCTTCGTGGAGATCTCTTCTGAATTGCTTTTGGTAATATCTTGGGCTAAGTACAAGATCTTCGTATAGATCATTTATGTACCATCCAAAGATAAACTGTTGAATAGACCATTAGAAATAAATCTTCGTAGCGATTATCTCTTCCAGAAATATCCCGGATTAGGTAATAGATCTTCGTATAGACCATTTACATACCATCCCAAGGACAAAAAGAATATCAGGATTAAATCTTCGTGGAGATTATCCCTGAACTTCTTCTGAAAGAATCTCTTGGATTAAGTGCTAGATCTTCGTATAGATCATTTACACACTATCCTAAAGATAGTTGACCATCAGAAATAAATCTTCGTAACGATTATCTCCTCTGGAAATATCCTGGATTAAGCACTAGATCTTCGTATAGATTATTTACGTACCCTTCCAAGGACAACTTGAGCATCAGGATTAAATCTTCGTGGCGATTACTCTTAAATTGCTTCCGGTAATATCCTGGACTGAACACTAGGTCTTCGTATAGATCATTTATATGCCATCTCAAGGACAACTTGTATTGATCATCAGAAATGAATCTTCGTAGCGATTATCTCTGAATTGTTTGATAGTGTTTATCTTCCTGCAACTATCCTGAAAAGAAAAGGTTAGTTTATGCAAGATTATTTGATGTATGCATGTATATCATGATGCTCTTAAGTAAAAATGTCATATGTATTATGGATGTGTATGCTATGATATGGTGTAAATGATGTATGTATGAGTTATGTAGCTTGAAGTGCCTAGGTAGATTCGTATAACAACTGCTGGCTGGGGAAAATAAATCTCGGTTCGTTGTTGAGGAATATGAGGACTTTGTTCCCGTCTTGTTTAAGAATATCGTACTTAGAACCTCCCGTCTTCGTTCGTCATGCTTTTTATTGAAGAATTAGATTCCTGAATACCCTGATTGGGGATAAAAGAGATGGACATTCCCTGAATGACTTATCCAGACAAGTGTCAATTCTTTGAAGCTCTCGTAGTATATGAAGGTACCTTGAGTATTTGGTTAGAATATCCTTAAAGTTTACTTTGTGGGGATGAAATGGCAAAGATTCGTTGGATTCCTACCCCCGTTCATCCTTAGTAAATATTATTACTGCATTTTATGCATTTCTGGTAAACATCAATCATATTCAAAAGCATGTACACATTCCATCATAATCAACGAACATTTTCGCCTGAGTGAAAGGGGAAAAGTAAACCTGAATTCGGAGATAGAGTTGTATCAATTTTGAAAGTTGATCCTCATTCAAAGTAACCAATGGTTTTAGGACTTCTGAGATTCTCAACTTCCCCGAGTGATCTTCTGGAAATTTTCATGACTGAATCCGAAGATATGATACTGACACCATCTGATTAATTTCCACAATGGTTTCTGCTTGAACTCAATACCAAAAAAATGTAATGAGAAGAATATATCTTCAGACTGTAGTGGATCATGTACTCCTTGGTCAACAATTAAAGGGCTTGCCAGTAAATTTGATCCAATTATGCTTGAAAAGAGAGTGTTTCCCCTAACTGAGGATGACTTGTCCAAGAACAACAGTGTTTTGAAAAAACTACCACAAGAGGAACAACTAAAATGCCCCACAATAATATGCCTTCGGCATCTTGAACTCAGTAATTTTACTTTTGGTACTTCAGATGGGGAGATTTGTCCCCTGACTATTAAACATTGTTGAATCTTGACCTGACTGTCTCAGTAACACGGCATGCCCCCTTGAGTGGAAGGTGGTGGCTATGCCCCTTTGTATACATTGGCTTTGATACAGGAAGTAACTTTTGTTTGTTAGAAGGACTCTGGTTTATTGAATATTCATCATGTAAACTTCTTTGTTGTCAAACGCTTAGTTATATGCAAACAATGATATTCAAAATGCAATGCTTATATTTGTCTTGAAATGTTTTTGAAAAAGAATTATTCTAGTAAAACAATGTTTGTAAAAACTGTGATATTTACTCGAGATTTATAATAAGCCCTGAAGGAGTCGGGATACCTTTTTGTAGCAGTACACTTTCAAACTAACCATGCTTCAATTAAGACTTTTAAAGGGTTATAACGTGGTCTGGTTCACGGTTTAAGAAACAAAGGATAAAGGCTCAAATTTATCTGCACCCAACCCATTCTTCATGATGTTCTTCGATCCTATGTTCGGTTAACTTATGCATAGAGGCTCCAAAAGTATTTGGAATTGTAACACTGATATTTGAGATGATTCAGAAACCATAACTTTATTTTAAAAGTCATCTCTTTTTTTATTTTTTGTTGAGGATTTGTAGTGCCCTCTTTTTTTCTTGATTTTGCTATCCCTTCTTTTTGCCTGAACTGTTTATTTCAAGGTTACAATCAGCGGGATATCTCAATGTTTACTAAGTCTCCTTCATAGGTTATGACTTAGTGAAATTTTCTTTTGCTAGATATTGACTGTCAGACATTATGGTTTCCTGGAACCCTCATTAGTTGTGTACAAGAAAGACGCTGACATAATTGAGTTAACCGAATAACTACCCTGCCCTAGGTTATGAAGAAGGGTTTTAATTTGCGTGAGAATAAAAACTCCTACTTCATAGGCTCAAAAAGGTTGACTAGGGATTAACTTCCTTATATGTCCACTGTTTAGGAATTGAAACAATGCCTGTACATCGTCAGCATAGTCTGTTCAAAAGCATACTGCATAAGATTATGGTATTGTTTTCGTCATCCTCCCTCTACAGGCTTATAGCTTTATCAGGAGTTAAATATCACATGATAGAAATAAGAAGCATAGTTTTAAATATAGTGAAACGAATGGATTAACTCAAGACAAACATATGCAATGCATTAGTGAAAATAAAGTCTAACATAATAGTAAGTGTTTAGGCAAACAAAAGAAATTACAAACGAAAATTCAAATGTTCTCAAAGCCTCTTCCTCTAAACTCGTCACTCTAGTTATCTAGAAACTTTGATGTTTGATGGATGATAGAAGAACTCAACCTGGCCTTCTGACGTAACCTCGAGTATTCCTTCGTCAATTAGGTCTTGAATCTTATTCTTCAAGGCCCAACAGTTATTAATGTCGTGTCCGGGACTGTCGGAGTGGTACATACACCTTGCTTTGGGATTATAGCGAGGAGAAGAGGTATTAGGATTTTTAGGAGAATTTTCCAAGGAAATTAGCTTCATTTACAACAAGCATTGCAGCATTGGCGTGTTGAATTTGATGAACTGCCTTTTATATTCCTTGTGTCGAAGTGGATTAATCTTATAGGGTCTTCCTTCTTCCATTGAAGAACAATCAGTGGTAGCCTGTCTCTTTCCTTCTCTTATCCTTACTTTCCTTTCAGCCAAGTCGGCTTGTTTCAACGGAGGTTGACTGATGATTAGATTCCCAACTCCGTTATGTAGAAGCTTATTGACAAAGCTTCTCAGCTCTTCTTGCCCCTGGGCCAAACTCTGGATAAGAGTCATTCAGCCATTCATCTGGATCCTCATCTCTGCCATCTCAGCTTGTAGTTGTTTCAGCTGATCATCCTTGTTGTCCTCAGGATTCTTCTTCTTCATGTCCTTAGAGAGGAGTGCTTTCAACTCTTCTTGCCCCTTGGAAAAATTCAGAATCACTTCTTGAAACTGAGCATTCTGAGCTTGAATATCTTTGACAGATTGTTCGAGAGCCATTTCTGCTGAAATAAACAGCGAGAAGATGAGAAACCTGTTGTGACAACCTGTCATGCAATGATATGGTATGTAGATGCATATGCAATGTTTTCAAAGACCACAGAATTTACATTTGTTAAACAAATGGAAATAAAACTTTTATTAGTAAATGTTAAAATTATTTTGCCCCTTGGGCTTACAATGAAGGGAAATAAGTACAAAAATGGGGTTTTAAGTCTCCCATGGACGTTTCCTCTTTGTATGGAGGTATGTGTTGAGGTTCCTCTCCTCGTGAAGTTGCTTGGTTAACTCCAACACTTTTTCTTGGCTAATCCTGAATTGAGCTTCGAAGGTATTTCTTTGTTCCTTCAGTTGGATCTAGGATTTCTATAATTCTTTCAGGTTAGTGGGCATTTCTGGATGAAGGATGGTATAAGGAGTATCTCCTTCTGCAACAGGTTCCATAGTAACTAGTAGAATAGCAGGATATGGCATCATAAGAGTCTGAGCACAAGATCGCACCCATCTGAGGTAAGGTTCCATAGGAATGGAGTACTTTGGTTCCAGAGTCTTGCTGTCAACCTTGTTCACTTTACCCCAAGCTCGTATGAACCTTTGAAGGTAACCTTGCAGATTGTTGTCGTAGTCGAACATAATTCCTTGAATAAGCATGTCATGAGGACCATTGCTCCGAGCATAACCAAACTGCCGTAGAGCTAAAGAAGGATTGTAGGTAATGCCCCCTCTTATGCAAGGAGTGGCACATTGGGGAATTCCCCACAACGGTCAATGATAGTAACATTCTCCATAGATCTAGAACACTAATGAATGTCTGAATGAGAAAGTGACATGATCCTTTTAGACCACCTTAACCCTTGTTCATTCTTCATCACTGATCGAGGGAGGTGAGAAATAAACCATCTAGACAATAGAGGTATGCAACACATCATAGTTCCTCATGCCTTTGTAGTACAGGTATGGAGAGAATGTAAGATGTCTCCAAGTAATGTAGGCACTGGATTGCGAGTCAGAAATATGTTGATGGTGTGTACGTCTATGAGCTGGTCTGGATTAGGGAACAACATTAGGCCATAGATTAATAAGTCCAAGATCTCCTCAAAAGCATCTTAACTCATAGCCTTCAAGAACACTTGAGCTTTCTCCATCAATACCTTAGCAAGGATACCCTTAACTCCACTTCTTGTCTCTAGAACAATGTCTGATTTCTTCAAATGTAGGGTTGCAGCAATGACTTCAGGTTTAGGCTCTTTCTCTAAGCCTGTGAAAGGTTTCTGATCAAGGATAGGTATACCCAATAGTTTGGAGAATTCTTCCATTGTGGGAACCAGCTGATAATCGGGGAATGTGAAGCAATGTTGTTTAGGATCAAAGAACTGAAATAGGACACTCATCATGTCTTCATTGAACCCTGAAGTGACTAGATCCAGTAGGTGACCATGCCTCTTGATGAACTGGGAGTTTTCAGAAACTTGAGAGACCAATTCCTTAAGCTTAGGAGGTATCCCTACAAAGTTGATCCGGATAGTATTCCTACGAGTAGAAGTCATGACCAGAAACAAAGAACAAAGATAAATCCTTTGGTCCTTGAAATGGTTAGTAAAAATGCTATGCTTATGATGCATGATGATGTTATGATGTTATGCTCAATCACAAACATGTGGCACACACAAACAAGTCACGCCATAACCCTAGATTTAGAGGATTGCATGAGGTTTAAAGATAAGTACCCTCCCCTGAAGTTTAGTTGGTTCATCCTGTCCTACAAAAGTAACCAGGTTCTAAGGGATCTCAAAATCATTGATCCTTCACAAGGGTGGTTGTTCAGTAGGCAACTTACTTGCCAACCAAAACCCTCCAAGTTTAGGATCTCAATGAGTGTAGCATCGAGTATCAAGCAACTTCAGTCTTCACCAAAGCCGGTTATCTCACTACTTTTCTAAAGGCCAAGATGGGATGACTAAGGTTCTAAAAGTCAGTTAGTGTATTGACAACATATGGCAGCCCCATATTATCCTTAACTTACTTAAGGAACATAAGCACCAACCAAGAAGTCACACTAACTATGGCCACCAGATCAACCATATCGGTATACGCCGTACAGTTTCCTTGGTCTATTGCCATTTACCTAAGGTACACTAGATCCGGGTTAGGATCTTTCACACATAAGAGCCCAACAAGTAAATATAAAGCAAACAAAGCAAATAATTTAAGTGATCTAATTCCTAAGGGTACCCCTCTTTTATTAAATCCCCAATAGAGTCGCCAGTTCTGTAACACGGTGGGAGAACTGACTTTCTATAAATGTTGCGGAATGCAAGAGTCGCCACTGACTTTTATTTTTTCCAAAAGGAAATGACATAAAAGAACAGGAAAGACCTTAAAAAGATTTTGAGTTCGGGGGGTAGGTTATACAAAGGGAAGGTGTTAGCACCCTTTATATCCATGGTTATCCACGGGCTCTTAGTTACTTAGCTCACTTTGAATTGTTTTGAGAAAGGTGTAGCGTGTGATTAGAAACTTTCTAAGTACTTTGTAATGATCCTCGTATGGATGTATACAAAGACTTGTTTTTGAAAATTTGTTTGAAAAGTGAGGTGTAAAAAACTATTTTGAAATGTGTGAGCAAGTAATTAAGAGGAACCTACCCTATATTAAGTCTTTATTGTTCTTATGTTCTTTCAATGGTAGGACTATCCCTATTATTAAGGAATAGGTAGTCATTACCTTGGATGTTATAAGGGACATGTGTAGGGACATCTGAATATAGGTAACTGCAAGGTGTCTTTAGCAATTCGTAGGGACTTATCATCTTTTATTCGAAGGGACAAGATCATTTATCGTAGGCAACCTCGAAGGGACTTGATCTTACAAACTGAAGGGACTTGATGATATTTGTGAAGGGACTTTGCTTAAGACACCTTACTTGACCTTTTGAAATAGGCAACATGAGAGGTAACCCTAGAAAGTGCAGGATGGCGATCAAAGAATCGACTTACGTGTGTGCGTGTTCATATTCAAATATTTATCTTTTTAAATTAATTATTCTAAGTCGATTTTAATTACAAATATGTTATTCAAACCCTAAATTACTAACCATGCAGTAAATATATTTACAATAAATAAAGCAAAAATATAAACCTAAAATATTACAAGGCTTTGGGACAATTACAATATAATCGAGAAATAATAATAGAAATAGTAAATATAATAATAAATAAGCAATAATTTAAATGTTAGTAATAATGAAATAATAATAATAATAATAATAAGAATGAGTTAGTAAAATATAAAGAAAATAAAAATTTAAAAGAGAACATTATCTTTAGGTTAAATAAACATTAGAAAATTTTTAGAAGAAAATATAACAAATTTGATAATAATAAACAAAATATGAAACTATTTACATATTAAAAAAAATGATTTAATTAGGGTTTATAAAAAATTAGGTTAAATATTAGGATTAATAAAAAAAAATTAGGGTTTATGTTTAAGAAAATTAGGGTTAGCTAAATTAGGGTTTTGATTAAAATATATTACTAATCTATTTACAAAAATATAATAATTATATATAAACATATTATCAAATAAATATAAACAATTTTAAATTTAAGAAAATAAATTATGATTTTTTAAGAATATAAAGAAAATATTATAACATTGTTTAGAAATTATTTTTATGAGTTATATTTAATAAATTTATCAAAATAAAATTAATATATGAAAAAAATTGAAAATAAGAAAAAATATGAGAAATTGGCTAAAAAGAAAGGACATGGGATTTGAACCCAGGTCCCTTACCTCAACAACAACCCTTCAAAACCAGCTGAGCCAGCACGCGCTGGTGAATACCATAGGAAATGAAAATGTTTTATTACAAACCTGCAAAATAAATGGATAAAAAAACAAAACCGCTTTCGGCCAGACTCGAATCCTGGTCTTCACCCCAAACACACGTACGCTTTGCCAACTGAGCCACTGCAGCGTTTGTGAAACATAATACAAACAATACATAATAAAATAAACTCAAATTTTAAATCATATTTTCGCGCCATGAGTCTTCATCTTCAACCTATTACCTGCGAAAATACCTACGATTTCTCCTGCGAATTTTCCTGCACTTACAAACCTGCGAAATTCAAACTACATCGAATACATACGATTTTGTTCAATTAAACACATCAACATGATCACTACAGCATGTACAATTCATCTATGTCTTCATTATTCATTTATATTTGTTAGAGCGTAAAGCCCTAATTTTGGCTTTAAAACCCTAACAATGGCAGAATACGGTTTAGGTCACTAAACTTCAATGTTATTGCCCAGAAATCATCTATATAGCACTACAAACACAAACCAATAATCAAATATCATTTATAATATGGAAATCATATGAATCGAAAAAAATTAAAAGCAAAGCAAAAACGAATTCGGTTCGTGCTCATGGTGATGCTTTTGATGATGATGATGGGTGATTCATGTTCTAAATGACCTCAGGAAGCTATCCCTACCTTCAAATCACATGCAAAAGATCAAAATAGAGGAAACCGAATTTGAATATTTTATGAAAATTTGAAGTTGGAGAATGGTGTTTGAATCCTATTTTTTTCGTGTCCTCAGCATTGGCTTGTGTTGTATACTTATAATAGAAGCAAATTAGGTCAAAAAATCAATCCATTCTTTGGGCTTTTGGATAGCTTGATCATGAAGAAAGATATGATTCAAAATATGAAAAAAATCTAATATCTCCTTGCTATTTTGGTTGATCTGATTTTATATGATTCCAATTAACTTTAAATGAATTTTAAGGATTTCTAGAAGAAGAATCATGCCCAAATATTGATTTTTATATTTTATTTAGATTTAATTTGACTTTTAATGGATAAAATCAAAATAAATAATAAATAAATAATAAAAAATCAGAATTTGGTTGCTTTGGGTCGTGCTAGAGGTCCTTGTATGAATTGGATCACAACATTGCAAGCCCATTTGGAGAAATTTGGTTCTAAGGTCCCATTTGCTTCATAAACCTCCCAATAATTCCCCAACTTTGCAAAGAAACAAATCCCTCAATTTTAAGGATATGAAGATGTTCTTGGACATTTTGGAAAGCTTAGAGAGTCCTATAACCAACCTCTTTGGTCTCATGTCCATATCCTTTACTATTTTCAAATTATGCCCTTTGGAAGATGTTGACTTTTTGTTGACTTTTAGAATGACCTATAATGTCTTAGCTCATACCTTCCAAATGAAGTATTTTTGGACTTGGCTTGTGAGACACAAAGTTGTAGAGAATTCAATTTCCTTCAAAAGGAGCTTTGGATGGGAAATTATTGATGAAGCATGTGAAAGTTATGGCTGGTCAAAGTTCAGTTGACTTTTCCTATGAAAACCCTAATTTAGAAACTCCTGATTCTTGATGATCTGAAATCTCCTTGATGAATCATGATCAACCCTTGATCAAATGATGAATTTTACTTCATAAAATTGATGTTGGTAAAAAATCATGAAGTTTGACTTTGGTTTGAACACAGTTGACCTCAGTTTGACTTTTTAACCACTTTGACTGATTTTTGCATATCTGATCATCTGACTGAGCAAACCTTTTAGGAAAGCCTTGAAACTTGACATAGGGATTCTTGAAGATATATAGGATTTTATGAAGCTCACTTGAGGCCTTGAAAGTCCATTTAGCCTGATGAAATCCAAAACCCTAGTTTAGGGTGCATTGCTTAGGAAGAGACTTTGTCTGAGAGAACTTTCAAGCTTTCTGACTAATTGTGAACCTTGTGAACCTCTTGGGATACCTTGTGAACCTCTTGGGACACCTTGGTACACAATTCCTTGACTAGGGGAGGGAAAATTTTGGGGTACAACAGCTTCACACACATTTTACAACTAGAACTAAGTTATTTATAATAATAGAAGATAACCACTAATGACGATTTACTCCCCGAAATGCGCCATATATTACTTTTCAAATTCAAAAGAAACATAAGTTTCCCTCCAACATTTGTACTTTACCCGCTACGTGTCGAACGCCTTCAAAGGTTCGGTCGAACTACACTTTTCATACTTAGAAATATTCTAAGTCTAAAATCTTGACTTCCACTTAAAGCTTCGACGCAGGCCTCTTATAAGAGTTCAATAGAAGCCTTTTCAGTTCTCTTAAAGAACATAATCCTTGAACCAATATTTAATGTAACCAATCCGGCGTTAAAATTAGGAGGTAACAAGTACAAATTGGTTAATCGTTTAACCAATGTTTTTTCAACGCAAGATTTCAAATTTTGACTATATTAACCAATTAACCAAAGTCCTAATCGATTAACACTGTTCCATAAGTGATTTTTTCCCTGTTTTTAGACCTGCTTTTCCTTTTTTCCCTCTTTTCCCTTTTTCCCCCTCTCTTCCTATTTTTACCTTGGGAGACATTTTCGAGACTGATTTCTCTTTAGTATTCAATAGTTCAAATCTACCTTTAAGTGAATTATTCAATTCACTTTAGGTGCTTTGAATTAGTGATATATTTTCGCACTTGAATCCACCAAGATAAGTGATTGAACTTAAAGATGAAAGAATATTGTAACTCCCCGATTTTATAAATTATTTTTATAAAATAAATATTAAGAGCATGGTGGTGTATTTGGAATAATAAGTAGAGGAAATGTTTTATTTAAATAATGATAATATAATGAGGTGGTATTATTATTATAATATTGTTATTTAATAAAATAAAATAATAAGTTGGAGGTTTGAGGGGCAAGGTTGTAATTTGGTTATATTATGAAAAGGGGAGAACACGATACATTTTCTCATTATCGTACTTTTGACGAAGGAAAGAGGGCTCTAGAGAAAAGGGAAAAGAGAAGGGAGATCAAGGATCGTAAAGCTCCAAGATCAAAGTTTGCAAGGAATTTATCGAATTTGAGGTAAGAGGGGAGAAAGGGTTCTATATTGGTGATCTAACATGAAAGGGTAGTTGGGAGTTCTTTACTCTCTTAGGAATTGTATGATTTTGGTTTGTTTTGGTGAAATTGTGGTATGTGTATGAATTAACCTTGTGAATTGTTTCTATGTGAGATAATTGTTATTGGATTGTGAAATAAGAGTGGTATGAAAATTGTTATATTAGTATTGTTGATGATGATGTAAATTGAGAAGATAGTAAAACCTAGAATTTTCCTAATTGATTAGTGATGTTAGGTTGAGAAGATAATGAGGAATTAGAAGTATAAAATAAGTATAAGAACAATATTTGGATTGTTTTGGGTGATAAAAGTGAGCTATAAGTGATGGGATTCGAACTGACATGAAATTGGGGGAGACAAGTGATTTTTGAAAAAGCTGATTTTTGGGCGCAGGTGGTCTGACACGGGCAGTGTCAACTGACACGGGGGCAGTGTCAGGCTTCTGGTTTGAAGAATTATGTTGTGATTTTGAATTTTTTTTGCTACAGGTGGTCTGACACGGGCAGTGTCAGCTGACACGGGGGCCGTGTCAGCCTTCTATATTTGCGTGAATTTTTGGTTTTAGATGGGAGTGTTCAGGTCGTGTGATACAGGTCGTGTCAGGGGACACTGGGGCCGTGTCAGGCCTTTGTATTTTGGAAAATCAAGGAATTTTGATACAGTTTTGACCCATTCTTTTAGTTTAGGTTCCTCCGAGTATTTAAGGCAATAAATTGAGGTTTAGTAATAAGTATAGGACTTAAGAACTAAACTTTAGTGAATGAAATTGTGATGATTGTATTAGAGGCATAAGTTTGCTACTATTGCAATTGAGTTATGTGAATTATGAGCATGTGTTATGTGTTTAACATAATGATATGATTATGTGATTGATAATTAATGAGTTCATTTGGATCGTGAAGGCATGATCGTTGTCATGCGTATTTGTATTATGGTGTATGTGTTTGAGTCTGCATATGCATACACATTTGGTGGAATGATCATGTATCGATGGAGCATAAGTGATCATTCGGATTCATTGCGAATCGTTGGTGCAGGGATGATCATGTATCGGTGGAGCGTAAGCAATACATCCGGGTTCGAATTAATGAACCATTGTTGAAAATCGGTACCACATTGTTGCATTGTTTCAGTGAGTCACATTCCATCTGTTTGAATGATTGTTGATGTTACTTAATGTGTATTTAAGTGTGATTATCCTTGAAATTTTATTTGCACCGTTAATATATTTAATTGTTTCCTCACCTCTTTGTTGTTTGGTTGTGTCTGTGCTTCTTTGGAAGTACAAATGATTCAGGTACTTGAGTGTGCTCGGAGTTTGAGTTGTTGGTCGAGTCCTAGGAGTCGCTCTGATACGTAACATAGGCAATGGGGAATAATTGTTGTTTAATTACTCTTGTTAATAATAGTTATGTATCATGTTTTCTTGAAATTTGTAAATCAAGAGTGTTAGATAATTTTTTATGGAATTGTGGCGAATTGTCGTTGGTTGAATAAAAAGATAATTTTCGCTGTTTTAATAAATAACTATATTTATGTTTTTGTTGAAAAAGTAACATTTCACTTTTGATGGAAACTCTGATTTTTCTTAAATAAATAGTTAATTTACTTAAATTGGATAAGTGGGTGTTACAGATATCATAAGTGTGACTCAATTTGGTATTTATCTTTATTTTTGTGCGGTATTGTGTCTGGATGACGATTTACATATCGTTCATCTCGAATGCATTAATACACATATTATTTTGGCTGACCTCATTTGTAGGATAATTTATTCGTAAGTTACTCGGTGATTGCTTAACATAGAACTAAATGTGTCCCTATCTCGGAATAAAATCCAATTTGATACTTACACTTTTATGGACCGGACCTTGATTGGTCGCGCCACCCCAATGTTGATTGATTATTTAATTAGATCCATGACTTTTGAAGCTTGATGCGTTGTTGCTTTGGGTATGCCAATCTTCTTTCAAGTCTTCATTGAATTTGGTCTAATTGCATTGGTTGATCACTATAGTGCAAGATACTAAGCGAAATCAGTGTTGTCTTCTCAATTTTGGCACTAGGTGCCTTATTACTCTTTTTGGTTATGGATGATTAAGTTCACCATACTATAATTATGTATATATTATTACTACTACTATATTACTATTTTACTTTCTTCTTACACTTTATCCTCTTTAATTTCCTTCTTGCTCCCTTCTCATCTTTATTTCATGCTTTACCATCCATTATCATGTTTATGTTTATGTTATTATATCTTTGTGTTTTTCTTTTATGCACTAGGTTAGCCTCTTCATCTCCTCCCATTTTTTTAATTTTCAAAACTTCTCCCTCTTTTCAAAAACTTCTTTGTTTTCAAACTTTAACCTCTTTAATAATTCAAACCTTGACTTTTTGTTGAGTGGCTTTTACTCATTATTTTCTTTTAATAAATGTCAATGAGTTTAATCATGTTGACTTCAATTTAAAAATAAAAAGAACCAAACTCATTCAAGTTGTTTTGTGCTTTTGTGCACTCTTTTTGTTTTCTTTGCAAGTTTAGACTATGAGTCGTTTTTTATAGTCGGGTGCAAGTATCTCGATCTCCATGGTTGTAGTTTGATGTAATTGAGTCTCTTATCATTTGTGGGGGTTTAGTAGCATACTCGTCATTTTATCCGAGTTGGCGCCATCCCCATAATGATGTATGAGTCCATGCCCTCATTCACATGGTAGATTTGTGAGGCTATCCACTTGAAAATGATAAATTGTCTTTACTTCTTAAAATCAATAAAAACCAACCAATTTTCACTATTTGTACCATGAACTATGGGGTTTTCATCTTACATTGCACTTTGTGGGTACGTAGGCATGAGGTGGTAAACCTCTCCAAACACAACAACATTAAAAATTAATTCTTTTCGCATCCCTTCACTCTCATTTACCAAACCATTTCAAACCAAAAGCATAAATATTTCAAAGGGCTCCCGTGGAGTACCACAGACATTTTGGGTGTTAACACCTTCCCATTTTGTAACCAATCCCCTTACCATTTCTCTATTTTTTTCTTTAGCTTTTTACTTTTAGATTCATTTTAGGATTTATTCGCTCTTTTTTCCTTTTCCTTTTGGAATTAAATAAAAGTGCGGTGGCGATTCTGTTTTCCTTGTGTTAAGTTAACCAATAGCTTACACTCAGGATTTTTATCGCTACAGCTACCAAATGCATCAAAGAGCTTCTAACCACAATACTCTCTCCTTGCCATATTTTGTTTTCTTATTTAGATCCCTTCTACATTTGTTGAAGCTCTTCCGCCAAATCTTCTTAACCACTTTACAATTGAAGAATAAATGGACCAGAGTGTCCTCTTGTTGAAAGCACAAGACACGCGGTTTATCATGATCAAACAAAATTATTCCTCTTCTCCTAAGTTGGTATTTGCTAGGAAAGATAATTTTTAAAAACCCTTCATTCAAAGACTTTAATTTTAAAAGGAACTTGTGTTTTCCATAAGCTTTTAAAGGTTGCTTCCTTCTTCTTTCCTAATTCTTTGAGATTTCTATATTTTGCTAAAGAAACATAATAGGATTTAAGTGTATAAACTTTTTCTTTTTCTAACTTCCAATCCACTATGTCCTCAACTCCTTCTTTGGACACCTAATTAACCAGAATATCACAAATATCTTGAGGTTTGGGTTGAAAATTAACCATAAAAGGACATGTGGCCCAAGGCCACTCCACTGCCAGACATCATTACACCAATTTCCCATATTCTTCATTGAATCACCATGTTTAATACTAATGTTGTATAAATCAGGGAACAAATGGTTCAGAGAAAATTCTCCACACCAAGAAGCAAACCAGAAAGGGATGTTACTTTATTTTCCTAGTCTGTATTTAATTTTTCATGTAAAATCAAAATCATATGTGCCAACTCTCTTCTCTAACTTGGAAAAATCATTCCACCATGTTGATTATGGTCTCATTTTGTTGCTACTCTCCCCAATCAACATTTGATGCTCAATGTTTCCATATCCAGACCTTACTAAATCTATGTTCTTCACACCTAACCCCTTGGATTCTTAGGAGTACACACTTATTTCCAGTTAACTGTAATACCCTAAAATTTGCCCTCTTAATTTATTGCCAACCTAAAGTGGTTTATGCTTTGTCATTTTGCATGATCGACCAAGCATCGCATCGCATTCAAAAAATAATAAAAATAATAATAATAAAAATCATGATCATTTGCATGTGCATGAGGCATGTGATTGGGAAATGTTTGTCAAGTATTAGAGCTCAAGGGAAGAAAAATGACGCACAAAAATAACCTAAGACATTTCCATGTTAACCCACCAAAGAAATGAAAAATTCAAATTTTCTTTCCGTTAACCGGTTAACGCATATGGTTAACCGGTTAACGGGCGCGAATTTTGAATAAATGCTTCAAAAGTCAGTTTGTTCCATTTCCCTCCATTACCTTTTCCTTCTCATTTTTCACTTTGTTTTCACACTTCACTACACTCCCTTCACATTGGAGTTTTCTACCATCTTCTAGACCCTTCTAGCATATTCCAAAAAATATTCAAAGGAATATTCTAGAACTCCAACTAACTCCAACTACCTCATAACCTAACTCCAAACCTAACCTAATACCCAAGCAAATTCCAAACCCAAGCCTCATGTCAAGCCTACACACTATATAAGCCTAATTCATTCCAAAGCAAAGGTTTTCACTTTGATTTTCCAAGTTCCAACCCCATTCTCACCATTTTCATCTTCAATCTCTCATTTCTCTCTCAATTCTCCCACTTTTTCACCAAATTTCTCAAAGCTTCTTCATAGAAGTTCTTCAAATTCTTCATTGGAATTTGAAGAACTGGAAGCTAAACCTTCATCAATCATCAATTGTGGAGCTTATCTGAAGAAGCAAATCTGTTTTTGGATTGGTTTTGCGCTTATTGGAAGCGATTAATCAAGTGTTCATCAAGAAGCATCATCAACCACATTTATTTTGCGCGTTCGCGGATCTTCGGTTTTCTTCTTCATTTGCACTTCGATCTACACCGCAACACTCACCGAAGTTGCTTCGTAGGTTGGTGATCTAAAATCGCTTTTCGATTTAACTTATTCTCTTCATCTCGCTATAATGACATTCTTTTCATGTTCATTGATTGTGTTTGCGTTTTACCGTTCAATTACATTTTGATTGCAATTTGCGTATTTTGGTTGCTAGAAGCTAGATTTATAGCTTAATCTAGGTCCTAATAGGTGTTAGAAAACCTCCTTTAAGTAGAAAATTCGAGTTAACATGTTCATGTATGTGTTAGGGGTCCTTAAAAGTAGGTTCATGACCATAAGTGCTTATTTCTACACTTTTTTCACCATTATGTTCAGTGTTAACCGGTTAACGCATTTGGTTAACTGGTTAACACGTTAAAAATGCCCCTGGAATTGAAAATTTTAGGGCGTTAACCAGTTAACCTATAACATTAATCGGCTAACGCTGTTCAAAACTTGAAAAATGCTTTTGCTTCATTGTGTGTTTGCATTGCATTGTGTCTTAAACTTCATGTAGTGATAGAGCATGAATTTAGGGAATTTTCAAGACTATTGTTGGTACCACATTCCATCGTTTCGAGTCGTTTCGATGTATTTCTGTTACCTTTTGCATATTGTGCATTTACTTGTTAATTGTGCATAAAGTGACTTATAAATCATTGTTGCCATGTTCAAGCCTTTCATTTAGCATGCTTATATGTGTTTCACATTCTGTTTTGGTTTCATTTTCATGATCCATAATAGCATTGCATATTTATGTTGCAATTCACATAATCGTAAATGTACATGTTATTGCATTTTGTTTGCATCTTTGATCACTATGGATATTAATCCAATTCTATTTTTTTCATCAAGTTACATGTCATTGTAGTTGATTTATGTTGATGCATGATCATAATCCATATCCATGTGTTTATGTGCAAATACTTGAAGTGCATACTTGTTGCATATTTAGAGTTTGGTGCATTCTTTCATAAGCATTCCTTATTCATAATCATGTTCATTTAATCATGTATGTTGATTCCATTTAATCATGTTACTTGTTATTATGAATTTGTGTCATCCGTTGTTGTGCATAATTGAAAATAAGTAAATCTGCCTAGCATTTCATAGTTGTCTTTTCGTGCAGTAACTGTAAAATGTATGCTGATTGTTGCATTTTCTCACTTTTTACACCTGTTTTTATGCTGATTGTTAGCTGTGAAAAGCTATGTGCATTGTGCATTGCATTTCATTGTTTTTGTGCATTTATGAGCTGTAATAGGCTGTTGAATTTGGCTTTGTATTTTTTTTAGGTCCATTAAACTTAGGACTGAGTCTAGTTTAGGTCCTAGATCCCTTAGGAATTGTTTGGTAATTGTTTACTGCATTTCTTATTCATGTTTTTCCATGCTAACCTTTGTTTTGTAGGTAGGTGAAAGTTAGTCCTTAAACCTTGATCTTTCTTACAAATTTTTTATGCTTTTAAGTTGTGTTTGATTTAGATTTTGTATTTAGTTTCACAACTTCATGTTAATCCCTTTGTTAGAATCAACTTAACTTCATTAAGAAGTAAGTTTTATTCTATTGCTTTTCTCTTTTCCTTTTCATTAGGATTAGAAAGCCGCACTAACCAATAGGACCTCCATTGAATAAACAATTTAGGGTTATGTCTTAGTTCCCCTAGTTTTGTCCTTTTGCAACATGAGTCCTTCTTTCTCATCTCATAAAAAAACAATAAAACACCTAATAAAGGTTGAATGTTCTCATACGACACGAGACTTTGTTGTGGGTTACTTATACACGTTTTGTTTCAGGGTGAGGTGTAAGGCATCTACCACGATGAACAAGTCTTAGTATGAGAATGTTTCACAAACAAATTCAAAACACTTCTCTAAAAGACAAAACAACAAACAATAATCGTCTTTTCCTTCAAGAATTCTTTTCTCACCTCACTCACTCTCAACGCGAACTTGCGATGACTTGTTTCATCTTCAAGACGGTAAATGCACTCGTTCAAGGCGAGCCAGCAACACCTGAGCATATACATAAGCAGTTCCAGTCATAAAAAACACAAATAAATAGTTCCCGCCTTAGTTAGGCGAACTACGTCGACTCTGATCCTCGTTTTCCTGATGAGGTACGTAGGCAGTGGGGTAGGGCCCGTTCGAGCACACTCTTTATTTTCCCTACATTCTCCCTTTTTCGTTCTTTTTTCCATTTCCTTTTCTCACTTCCCATTCCAATTAGCAGTTCTTTTGTTCAGCAACATTTTATTCCTCACCCTTTGAAATAAACAAACAAGCGTGGATCCCGTCACGTACGACGGACGGTCTGGGATACTAATACCTTCCTAGGTCGTAACTGACTCCTGAACACAGATCTTTGGTTCGCAAGACCTTGTCCTTTCCTTTTCTCCACGGTTTGTGCAACATTACCTTTCTCATTCATTCGGGATAAAAATTCCTGGCTGGAGACTCTACTTTTTCCGCGCCACTTTCGCGTTTGTACTAGGATGAAAATCCCGAGAGCGACAACCGGTGACTCTGTTGGGGACAGGGAGATCAAGAATATCTGGTTTTCCTTGAGAGTCTATCTTAGCGCCTGTTTGCTTTCTTTTCTTTGGGTGTTTATACGTGTGTTGCTGTGTGTTTATTTACTGTTTTCATTGACAGTTTTACTTTACAGCTTTACAACATTTATTTACTGCTTCCGGTATTTATTTTCACATGCATCATATATATTGGACTGACTGGACTGTGCTGGTTTCCATTTTTTCTGTGGGTTGGGAGTTACTGTGAGATAAGCCAAACACTCGACTTGAGTGCACCATAGGATTAGCGTGGACAGACATTGTACTTCCATGGTATCTCACCATGATGAGTGGAGATGTGTTCCACACCTAGATTGCGTTTGTCTTGGAACTATTCTGTATGTGGGTTCTTCCTTACTTTAGGGTATGACCTTGATAGTTATGTGCATCTGGTGACCGACCATTGAGGACCTTAGTGGATACACCCATCTCCAGTGATGACAATGGCATACCATATTTGTTTGCAAACCCACTCGCATCCTAGGGTCCACTGAGAACTTGTATAGGATGGTCTGGTTCTCTCATAGGAATCTAGCTAAAGAAAACTGTTCATATGACGGTAGTACTGTATCCTAAAGGATGAATGTACTATTGTTTCTCTATTCAGTGCTTGAAGCTGGGGACTTATGAGGGATGCTTGTTTCCTTGGACTCAACTGAGACCTCCCTGAGTAGTACATAATGCCAAACCGATTCCCTGATTTGGTCATGAGCCATTTCTCAGAAATGGTCAACGTATTATTGCTATTCAACTTTGAGAGTCTGTGATGTTGACCCGAGTAGTACACCCGTTAGATGGAGGGGTTTACAGGTTTGCAAGAACCCTGAAACTTCCAACATACCAACTTTGCCAGTATTGTTCAGTATTGTGATCCGGTTCTTCTATTTCCTTGGTTCTGAGATCCGGGATTCCTGTTCAGAGAAACTATTATTGTGATTGATGTTGTGACCCTCCACAGACACGTGATTATATGCGTGACACATCACAGACACGTCACCGATCACATGCCTTGCATTTCATAAGCATCATGACATCTTTAATCATTGTGTTCTCTTTCATTCTCATGGTTCAAACTATTCTTGGTTCCCAGTCATAATTCTACTTTAGAGATGGAAGACGTTAGAAAAAGGGCCATGCACTACAAATTCTTTGTTACCAAAGTGGATCTGATCAACCAGATGGTGTCTCTTATTATCCCGAGTCATCTGGGATACTTCAAGGAGAAATATGGTGGTATTATGGATTTGGTAGTTGATTTAGACAGTTCTCGAAGGAGCACTATCCATACTTTGTTGCAATACTATGACCCATGGCTCAGGTGTTTCACCTTTCATGACTTTCAGTTAGGCCCTCTACTCGAAGAGTATGCTGAGATTCTAGGGGTGCCGATCCAAGACCAGATTCCCTTCAACTCTGAGATGACCAGACCGACTCATTCTGACATCGCCAAAGCTCTTTATTTGAGCTTATCTGAAGTGTCTAACAATATGATTGCTACCAAATACAGAGTGTTTGGTTTCCCTCTAGCGTTTATGGTGAGAAGAGTTGGAAAACTTGCTGTGACAAATCGATGGGATTCAGTTTGTTCCATCCCGGCCTTATCCATTTACGGGATCATCTTGTTTGTTGATATGGACAAATTCGTGGACATGAACGTTATTCACCTGTTTGTGCTGAAAAATCCGGTACCCACTCTCCTGGGTAACCTCTATTATTCAGTGCATTACAAGAATGAGAAAAAATGGGGTGACTTGGTCAAGTGTTGTGCCCCTCTCTTCTACAGATGGTTCATGAGGCATCTCCCCATTACTGAAGTTTTCAAAAATCCTAAGGTGGTTTGGGCGCAAATGCTGAGCGCATTATCTTCCAGAGACATCAGATGGTATACTTTGAGGATGAAAAGGAAAGACCTTATCTCCAGCCGCGGAGGGTACCCCAATGTTCCTCTCTTAGGTTTAGTTGGGGGCATCAATTACAACCCTATACTCCTGAGAAGAAAATTGGGATACACACTCAAGACTGTTCCCAGAGAATCATAGCTAGTTCAAACCTTCTATTTTCCTATGAAGGATAATCTCCCCTTGGTTCGAGAAGCCGCAGGTGCTTGGAAACTCATCAAGAGGAAGGGTATAGAGCACTTGGGTGAAAGCAACAACCAAATTTTCCCAGAGTTCGAGGCCTGGATAAGGGAAGAAGCTCAAGTGTCCATGATCCCTTTCTCCGCACCAATTATACCCTCTACAACTGTACCGTTGGAAGACTACCAGAAGCTGGAGGCTTTGGTCAAATAACCCAGGGCTGAAAATCAGGAGGCTGATGATTCATGCCAGAAGTTGAAGATTCAAACCAGAAGCTATAAGAGTGAGCTTATAAAGATGAAGAGTTGGTCAAGCTCAAGCAGCATGACTTCGAATAACAAGAGCTCTACTTCAAGAAGAGAGGTTTGACTGAGATACACAAGACAAGTCAATGCCAGAAGGATAAGAAAACCTTAGAAGAAGCTAATGAAGTTGTGACCCTTTGGCAAGAGAAGTGGGAAGACCATATGAGAAGGCAGAAAGAGGTAGAGATCAAGTACAAGCTAAAGATCAAAGGCCTTCAAGATACTCTGACTGAACAGGGAGAACTTCTCTAGAATCCCACTAGCAACGGAAAAACCACTTTCAGAAGATGGTCAACATCCAGAAGGAGGTAGAAGAGCTGAAGCTTCGGGCTGATATTAAGAAGATCAAGACTGAGCCGAGTCCTAGAAAGGAAAAGGAGGAAGTATTCCTATAACAGATCAACGAGTTGCACACTTCCTTTGATTTAAGGGATCTTCTTATTCAGAAGCTCATCCTGGAGCCGAATCATTCGGACGTTGCCCAACTGTTCCAAGCCGTCAAGCGCATTAGTTAGAGGTTGCGAGACATGGAGCTTCCTAGGGTTTAGTCTCATACTCTTGTATATGGATTACCCACAGGCCTGTTGTGGGATTCCTCTTTACTTTGCTTCGCTACTCTTTGATGTATAAATTGGCACCCATCGGGGACGTTGTTATATTTATATCCCAGTTTATGATATGATTGATTTGGTTTGAATCTCTAGTTGTTATCTCTTGCACTGACACAGGGTAATAAGCACCAATTCTCCATGATTGTCATCTTATATGAGCATCATGCGAGGTTTTCTTCCCAACATCTGAAAAGGGCTTTCTGAATTCTTGAATACCGGAACACGAACGTAAAAACCATTGAGAATGAAATGAACACAACATTGCATGCATATCATTTTCATTTTGCTTTTGTAAGTTTTCTAGGGTTCTTAACTTATGTGAACTTTCAGGAAGGATTGCGAGAGCCACCAAGACTCGTCTTCTCAGGCACGATATACCGCCACACCGATACGCTACCCGTCGAAATCAGAGGAATTTCATGGATATTATGCAGACAGAACTGAACAAGCTTCGCACTCGGATGGGAGAGTTCATGACGATGATGCAGGGTATAGCTCTAGGGCAGCAAAAGATGAGGGTTGCTATGCAAAGGCTCAACCCCCCGCAAACAAATACACCAGGGGTTACCTTGGACGCTCAAGGTAACCCAGTCAACGACACTATTGTCCCACCTGTCGTAAATAGACCACCAACTCCAGAGGCTGTTAGCCCTACTCTCGTCTTTGTGACGGACCGTTAGGAAGATCAGTTCACCCTGGTCAACGAAGATATGGGGTTTGGTGCGGGAGCTAACAATCAGGATTTCCAGATGCTGGCAGAGAAGGTGAGAGCCTTGGAATGCAAAGATACGCTCGACATCGACGTCTCTAATATGGGCTAGGTTTCAGGGGTGGTTATCCCTCCAAAGTTCAGACCTCCTACTTTCGACAAATACAATGGCAACCCTTGCCCTAATACTCACTTGCAGACCTTTTATAGCAAGATCTCCGCTCATACGAAAGACGAGAAGCTCTGGATGTATTACTTCCAGGATAGCCTATCTGGGGGCTCATTGGAGTGGTATATAAAGTTGGAGAAGAATTCTGTCCACAACTGGAAGGAGATTGGGGAAGCCTTTCTCAATCAATACCAATACAACATCGACATGGCTCCCAGCCGAACTCAGCTTCAAATCCTGTCTCAGAAGAGTTATGAAAGTTTCAAAGACTATGCACAGAGATGGCGTGAGGTTGCTTCCAGAGTTCAACCACCGTTGTTGGAAAGAGAGATGATTGATCTCTTCATGGATACCCTCTCGGGGCACTTCATGGAGAGGTTGGTTGGATGTTCCTCCAGTGGATTTTCTGATATCATTCTGACGGGTGAAAGAATCGAGAGTTAGATGAAACAAGGCAAGATTCAGAGCGGCGGAGCGTCAACCTCCGGGGTTAAGAAGCCTTTCATGAAACGCAGAGAGGGAGAAATTGGGGCTGTATATGCTTAGAAGAAGAGGGGTAACCGGAATGCTTATCACCAAGCAGCTCCCGTCACTATTTCTGCTCCAGCTAACCAGCCACAGCTTTAACAACCTCAACATCAGCGACAACAGGGGTATCAACAACAAAGGAATCCTCGTTCATACTACCCTCCCAGGACAAAGGATATGCATCTCGAAAAGCCTCTGATGTCCTACTCTAAGCTCCTACTGAATCTCCTTCAACTTCAGATGGTTCAATTGAGAACTCTGCAGCCTCCAAGGCGGGGGAAAATCCCTGAAGGCTACGACGCCAACATTCGTTGTGAATTCCATTCGAGGGCTCCGGGCCATAGTACCGAGAAATGTAAGGCTTTGAAGCATGTCATTCCAGACCTAGTAGACTCTAAAGCGATTAACTTCCCTCCAACTCCAAGTGTGCTATATAATCCCATATCTGATCACGGAATGACCGTAGGAGCGGTTGATAGTGGGGAATGTTTAAACTTGGTATCTAACATCGTTAACCTGAAGACTTCATTGTTGGGTGTAAAGGCTCGCCTAGATGAGAAAAGCATATTTCCAGGTTGTGAAAAGGATTGTCTATACTACATTATGTCTGTCGATGGTTGTGCTCGATTGAGGTCAGGTATACAGAAGATGAGGGACGAAGGAAGTATATAGTTTGACAAGATCGTGAAAGAAGACGAGATATAAATTGTTACGATTTTCTACAATCCAACACAAGTTCCTGCACCGACAAGGGTGGATCTAATAACCATTAATACTTCTGGTACAGTCCCGTACTAGAGTGATAAAGCTATTCCATGGAACTATGGAGGAGAGATTTATTACAATGGTCAGAAGCAAGACACTGCTGCATCCATCGCATCTCTGCACCAAGTCGAGAATGTCGGGGTCAGAGGATTCACCAGAAGTGGCAGACTGTTTGCTCTAGAAACACTGAGAAGTGATGTGTTACCACCCAAAGAAAATGCTGAAGCTTTAGCCAAAGCCAGGGGCAATCAGCCCATGACAAATGATGCACCTGCACCTCTGTCAGAGCCTGAAATCACCTTCGATAAGGATGCGGAAGTGTTCCTAAGGATAATCAAGAAGAGTGATTACAAGATTGTGGATCACTTGCTGCAGACTCCCTCTAAGATTTCAATCTTATCCTTATTGTTGTGTTCAGATTCACATAGGAAAGCCCTATTGAATATTCTGAACAACACATATATGCCGCAAGACATATCCATAAATCAGCTAGAAACGGTAGTGTCAATTGTAAATTCTAGCCATGGCTTGGGATTCACAGATATAGACCTAACATCTGAGGGACACAATCACAACTGCGCCTTACACATTTCCATGGAATGTAAAGGGGTCGTGCTCTCTCATGTGCTGGTAGATACGGGGTTGTCGTTGAATGTACCTCCCAAGGAAGCCCTTATAAAGCTGGACTATGATGGGGTTATGCTTAGGCCAAGTGATTTGGTCGTCCGAGCATTTGATGGCTCAAGGAGGTCAGTGTTCTAAGAGGTGGAACTAGCGATCAAGGTGGGACCATAAGTATTCAATGTTACTTTTCACGTGATGGATATTCAGCCGGCCTACAACTATTTGTTAGGGCGACCATAGATACACACAACAGGCACCGTGTCTTCTACACTCCATCAAAAGCTTAAATTTGTCTGGGAGGGGCAAATTGTGACAGTATACGGGGAAAAGGATATCTTCATCAGCCACCCGGCCTCGTTCAAATACATGGAAATGGATGAAGAGATCGTCGAAACCCCTTGCCAAGCCTTTGAGCCCATCAGAAATGCTAGCACATCATCGTCAACTTCCTTATCAGGGGACCCAAAGAAAGGAGCTTCTGTAACGTCCTATAAACAAGCCCTAGAAGTTGTAAAGTCAGGTGCCAAGGAAGGCTGGGGAAAGATGATCGAAGTCCTAGAAAAGAAAGATATGTTCAGAATTGGCTACCAGCCTGGTCAGTCAATGTCAGGACAAAGTGCTAGAGGTCAGAAAGGCCCAATTACCTTCAACTGTGTGGGATGGTTTGACCCCAACAACGTTTGTGCCGTGCAGGAAGAAACAATTGATAATGATTGCAAACTGGAGGAATGAATAAGGCCTTGTGTTCCAGGGACGTAACTCAACAACTGGTCGGACGAAGCGCTCATCTCCGTCACTCAACTGGAAGAGTAATGGTTTTATGTTTCTATTCTCCTGTATTCAAGCTCTATGCCTTGCCCGAGGCATATCAACTCATTGTAAGGATTCATTGTTCATATTGCAATATCATAATCATTAATAAAGTGGACGTCTTTGCATTCAATCATGTTGTTCCATGTCTTTCATTTTCATTTTTTCTTTCGTTTTCAAAAATAAATGGCAATGTTTTCCCATGTCTTACACCCTTTCTAAAATCTAGCATGAATCATCATTCATGCAGATGCTCCTCACCGGGTCTCATCAGTGACGAGATTTCTATGGCTCAGTATGACTTTGATAATCCAATTTACCTAGCCGACGAGGAAGGTGAAGAAGATTGTGAACTACCCGAAGAGCTATCCAGATTGCTCAAGCAAGAGGAGAAGATGATTCAGCCACATGAGGAAGCTATTGAGGTGATAAACTTGGGTACGGAAGAAGACAGGAAAAAGGTTAAGATCGGGGCCACATTGAAAGAAATTGTCAAGAGCCGCTTGATTTCCATGCTTCGAGAGTACGTCGATGTTTTAGCCTGGTCTTACTAGGACATGCCCGGGTTGGATACCGAAATTGTAGTGCATAGGCTGCCTCTCAAGGAAGACTGCCCGTCGGTAAAGTAGAAATTGAGACGAACACGTCCTGATATGGCCGTCAAGATTAAAGAAGAGGTTCAAAAGCAGTTTGACGCTGGATTCTTGGTCGTAAAAAGTTATCCTCCATGGCTTGCGAACATTGTGCCAGTCCCCAAGAAGGATGGTAAAGTCAGAATGTGCATGGACTATAGGGACTTGAATCGGGCAAGCCCCAAAGATGACTTCCCGTTGCCGCACATTGACGTGCTAGTTGACAACACTGCTCAGGTTTCTGTATTTTCCTTCATGGATGGCTTCTTGGGCTACAATCAAATCAAAATGTCACTAGAGGATATGGAGAAGACTACATTTATTACCCCATGGGGAACCTTCTATTATAAGGTCATGCCGTTTGGTTTGAAAAATGATGGAGCTACATACCAACATGAAATGGTGACTCTATTACATGACATGATCCATCACGAGATTGAGGTATACGTTGATGACATGATAGCGAAGTCACATAAAGAAGAAGAACATTTGGTCAACCTAGCCAAGATTTTTAACATTCTTCGGAAGTTCAGATTGAGGTTGAATCTGAACAAATGCACAGTCGGGGTGCGTTCCGAAAAGCTGTTGGGCTTTGTCGTCAGCGAAAGGGGAATCGAGGTTGACCCTGCAAAAGTAAAGGAAATTCAGGAAATTCATGAACCAAGAACCGAGAAAGAGGTATGCGGCTTCTTAGGGAGGTTGAACTACATTTCAAGGTTCATCTCTCACCTAACAGCCACATGCGAACTTATTTTCAAGCTTCTGAGGAAGAATCAGACCATTGAATGGAATGATGACTGCCAACAGGCTTTCAATAGAATCAAGGAGTACTTGCAAGAGCCTCCGATTATCATGCCTCCAGTGCCAGGGAGACCTATAATCATGTACCTCACTGTTCTCTAAGGATAAATGGGTTGTGTGTTGGGTCAGTAGGACGAGTCTGGTCGAAAAGAGCACACAATTTATTACCTTAGCAAAACGTTTACCGACTGTGAGACTCGCTACTCACTGCTCGAGAAAACATGTTGTGCTTTGGAATGGGCTGCTCGCCGACTGAGATAGTACATGCTGACTCACACCACTCTACTGATTTCCAAGATGGACCATGTAAATTACATCTTCAAGAAGCAAGCTCTAACCGAAAGAGTAACCCAATGGAAAATGATTCTGACGGAATACGATATCCAGTACACTTTATAAAAAGCTATCAAAGGAAGTGAACTGTCGGATTATCTGGCCCATCATCCAATTGATGATTACCAACCGATGAAGTTTGAGATTCCGGATGAGGACATCATGTTCCTCAAGTCGAAAGACTGTGAAGAACCACTCTCAGAGGAGGGGCCAGACCCCAAATCCAAATGGAGTATGATGTTTGACGGAGCCGTGAACATGAATGGCAGCGGAGTTAGTGCTGTTATTATCTCGCCGGAAGGGATTCACATGCCTTTCACTGCCTGATTGACATTCGAATGCACTAACAATGAAGTAGAGTACTAAGCATGCATAATGGGGATCGAGGAAGCAATCAACTTGAGAATCAAGAACCTCGAAATATTTGGTGATTCTTCTCTAGTCATCAACCAAGTTAATGGCAAATGGTTGGTTCATCAACCTCATTTGACTCCATACAAGGACTATACTAGGAGGCTGTTGACTTTCTTTACAAAGGTTAAACTGCATTATATACCTCGGGACAAGAATCAGTTCACTGATTCCTTGGCAACCTTATCATCCATGACTAAGGTTCATTAAAAGAATTATGTGCCTCGAATCGATGTCTCTCGTCTCGAAAGACTGACATACGTATTTGCGGTTGACAGCACTAACGATAGCAAACCCTGGTATCATGATATCAAGCAATTTCTGAAGGCTCAGGTATACCCGACAGGGGCATCAAGCAAAGATAAGAAGACCCTCAGGAGGCAGACAGGAAGGTTCTTCTTAAACCAAGACGATATGCTCTACAAACGGAACTTCGACATGGTTCTGCTCAGATGCGTGGATAGACACAAAGCAGACCTGTTGATGCAAGAAGTTCACGAAGGCTCCTTCGGTACTCATGCTGGAGGGCATGCTATGGCAAAGAAACTGCTAAGGTCAGGGTATTATTGGATCACCATGGAATCTGATTGCTGCAAATACTCCCGCAAGTGCCAGATCTACGCTGACAAGGTTCATGTGCCTCCGAATCCATTGAGCGTCATGTCTTCACCTTGGCCCTTCGCCATGTGGGGCATTGACATGATTTGCAAGATTTAACTAACAACTTCCAACGGTCACTGCTTCATCTTGGTGGCTATCGACTACTTCATAAAGTGGGTTGAAGTAGCGTCTTATGCCAACGTCACGAAAAAAGTGGTAGCCAGATTCATCAAGAGGGATATCATTTATCAGTATGGAATTCCCGAAAGAATCATTACTGATAATGGTTCTAATCTTAACAACAAGAGGATGGCATACATGTGTCGGGATTTCAAAATCGAGCATCACAAATCTTCGCCATATTGCCCGAAGATGAATGGCATCGTCGAGGCGGCCAACAAGAACATCAAAAAGATAGTGCAGAAGATGGTTGTGACATACAAGGACTGGCATGAGATGCTACCGTTCGCGTTGCATGGGTACCAGACATTTGTGCACACTTCTACAGGGGCAACCCCATTCTCACTTGTATGGAGGCACTCCTACCGGTTGAAGTTGAGATCACCTCACTGAGAATAATGATAGACGTCAAGCTTGACGAAGCTGAATGGCTCCGATCCAGGTACAACCAACTGAGCCTCATTGAAGAGAAACGCCTAGCAGTTATATGCCATAGACAGTTGTATCAAAGGCGAATGAAACAGGATTTTGACCAGAAAGTATGCCCTCAACGGTACATACCAGGAGACCTGGTGCTGAAAAGGATTCTTCCTCCTAATAATGATCATAGGGGTAAGTGGACACCTAACTATGAACGTCCATTCGTGATAAAAAAGGTCTTCTCAGGCGAATCCTTGATGCTAACAACCACGGATGGTAAAGACTTCCAATCCCCTATCAACGCAGACACAGTGAGAAAATACTTTGTGTAAAGGACCCGTTGGATAAAAAAAGAATGAGAGTCCAGGCAAAAAGGGGCATCCCGGCGAACCAAAAACAGAATAAAAGGCTCGGGCAAAAATTAGGGAAATATTTGAAAATATGTACACCCGCTGAGTTGAAAAGCCGCATTGGACAACTCAGACAAAAAAAGGTATCCTGTTAGATTGAAAACCCGAAAGGGCGATCCATGCAAAAGAGGGACTAAAGCGAACAACTGTGATCTGCGAGATTTGTGATCCCCATCAATCAAAGGGAAATTCAAGGGTTGAAGATCAATTCAATTATCTTCCTTACAAGCGAAACAAGCGGTGAGTCTCGAGGACATACGAGTCATAGTCGGGTCGGAGCTTGATGAGACTTTTTTTTCACATTGCCATTAGGATAATTTAATTTCCTTTTGTGCAGTTTCCTCTTTCCAGGGATTGCTTCATGTGTAATGCATATTCATGGCCATTCTTCAAATCAATAAAAGCACAATTTCAGTCAAATTTGTTTCTGTGAGTTTTTGTTTTTCATCTACCACTGTTTGATTGCAAAAACGTCCAACAAATTATGATAAATATTGCTTTATGAATGCATGAATGCCTTATAACTCGTGCAGGAGAGTAAAAACATCTGGCACATATCTGTTGTGTTGAGTGACTAGGATGGATTCAGACATAAAACCCAGGGCATGCAGGCCAAACTAACTCTCTATTTCGCAGGTACTATCAGTTGTATTCATTAACATGTAGGTACAACCATCGCCAGCACAAAGCCATCACTAGCACGGTGCTTCGAGAAGCCTCTTCCTCGGCAGATCCTGAAGCATGACTCCTTAGCAAGTCTCATCGAATCATCGCCTCTCCAACATAGCAAAAATAAAGATAATAATGCTTCCCAAGAAGAGGAATATCATTATGTCTTATCCCCAACAGAGGACATCTTCCACTTCTCATCGCCAACATGAGATACATCCTACCTCTCACTCCCAGCAAGAGGCGATCAAACTCTTATTTATAGTAAGAAATATCCCAGCCGAGTTCTCCACCCTCTCCAGCAGAGTTGGAAAGGGAAGTTTTCCCCAGCATAACGGGGAAAGGAAGGATACTTCTCAAACAAAAGAATGTGATGATCTCCCTATCCCCAGCCAGAGATGAGTCAAAACTCTCACTTCAGCAAGAAATGTCCCTCCCTGGGAAATCTCTATTTTCCCCGGTAGAGTCAGAATTGGAAAAGGAAAGCATGCTCCCCAAGCAGAGAGCCTTCCTTCAACAAATAAAATCCCCAATCATAGTTTTCTTATCTCCGACAGCACGGGAGAATTCATCATTCCCCACTAGAGGCAAGGATATAGAAGAGCTCAAATTATCTTCTCTACCCAGCAGTGGCTGCCATTTCCCCAACAGATCTCTTCCCCGAGTAGAAGATGTTGCACCTAATGGATCCCCCATCAAGTCTCTTCCTCGGCAGGGTACCAATACATCTGATTCCCAGCCAGGTCAGAAGGATATCACTTCCCCAACAGAGTTCGGCGGGTAGCGTACCTCCAAAGTCAAATTCATCCCCAACAGGGTCTTGGCTCTCTAATCTCAAAGTCAAATTTATTTTGGCAATGGAGGAAGTTTAGAGCCAGTGGATCATTACCACTATCTCCCTAGAGAGTTACTTTTCCTCACAGGGATTCGTTGTAATCAATGCAGAAATTGGTTCTTCCCTAACAAAGTTGTCAAGGATACATGTTGTCTCCTTATCAGGAGATCATCTTTGCATTTGCATTTAGTAATCATCATTACATTTGCATCCTCTAAACGCGTAGCATTTCCATCATTATGGAGCATTACGTCATGGACAAATTCAAACATATGCATACGAATCATAAGCCAGTTTTGGTACCTTCCACAAAAGCCTGAAACATCAGTTCTTCAATCATACTGAAGTATCCCCATAGAATGCCGAGTTCATTTCCCGGTGTGTTTATTTCTACCAAGTCTTGTTTGCCATCCCCAGTTGAGTCTCCATTTAAGTACAATGGTCTCGTTGTTGAGTCTCCGTTTAAGTACAACGATCTCTCTCCTTTTTTTCGAGTTTCCATTTAAGTACAATGGTCTCGTCCTTGAGTCTTGTTTCAGTACAACATTCTCATTTTTTCACGTCTCCGTTTAAGTATAACGGCCGCGTCTTGTTTCGAAGAATTGAAATCATCATACTTTGATTTCATCTAAGTATGATGATTTCAATTCTTCGATTCCATTTAAGTACAATGGTCTCGTCTTTGAGTCTTGTTTTAGTACAACAATCTCATTTTTGTTCGCGTCTCCGTTTCAGTACAACAATCGCGTCTCGGGTAATCATTTAAGTATAATGATCCCGTTTTCCTTGACTTCATCTAAGTACGATGATTTCAGGTCTACAATTCCATTTAAGTACAATGGTTTTGTTTTGTCGAGTTCCCATTTAAGTACATTGGCCTCGTTCCTTCGTTTCTGTTTAAGTACAACTATTACGTTAGGTTATCGTTTAAGTACAACGATCTCGTTCCTTTTGATTCCGTTTCAGTACAATGGTTTCATTCCCGATTCTGTCTAGGTACGATGGTATCGTTTCCCTTGAGTTATCATCTAAGTATGATGAACTCATTCCCGTTGTCCTGTCAAAGGTCAATCCCATGTGTTGAGTTGTTATCCGCGAATGACATTATTTTCTCAATCATTTTTCTTTCCCACAGAGTCCAAATTTTCCGGTTTATTCGGGTATTCAATCACTCCATACCTTGAAAGTCTTAAAGCCATTGCTATCATCCATTCAGGTCTACAGATGATTGAATAGGGGCAACTGTAATACCCTAAAGATTGTCCTCTTAATTTATTACCAACCTCAAGTGGTTTATGCTTCGTCATTTCGCATGATCGACCAAGCATCGCATTTAAAAATTAATAAAAATCATGATCATTTGCATGTGCATGAGGCTTGTGATTGGGCAAGGCTTGTCAAGTATTGGAGCTCAAGGGAAGAAAAATGATGCACAAAAATAACCCAAGACATTTCCATGTTAACCCACCAAAGAAATGGAAAATTCAAATTTTCCTTCCGTTAACCGGTTAACGCATATGGTTAACTGGTTAACGGGTGCAAATTTTGAATAAATGCTTCAAAAATCAGTTTGTTCCATTTCCCTCCATTTACTTTTCCTTCTCATTTTTCACACTTCATTACACTCCCTTCACATTGGAGTTTTCTACCATCTTCTAGACCCTTCTAGCATATTCCAAGGAATACTCTAGAACTCCAACTAACTCCAACTACCTCCTAACCTAACTCCATACCTAACCTAATACCCAAGCAAAGTCCAAACCCAAACCTCATGCCAAACCTACACACTATATAAGCCTATTTCATTCCAAAGCAAAAGGTTCCACTTCATTTTTCCAAGTTCCAACCTCATTCTCACCATTTTCATCTTCAATCTCCCATTACTCTCTCAATTCTACCACTTTTTTTACCAAATTTCTCAAAGCTTCTTCATAGAAGTTCTTCAAATTCTTCATTGGAATTTGAAGAACTGGAAGTTAAACCTTCATCAATCATCAATTGTGGAGCTTATTTGAAGAAGCAATTCTATTTTTGGATTGGTTTTGAGCTTATTGGAAGTGATTAATCAAGTGTTCATCAAGAAGCATCATCAATCATATTTATTTTGCGCGTTCGCGGATCTTCAGTTTTCTTCTTCATTTGCACTACGATCTACACCACAACACTCACCGAACCAATCCTCTACTTTGTAGGTTGGTGATCTAAAACCGCTTTTCGCTTTAACTTATTCTCTTCATCTCGCTGTAACGACATTCTTTGCATGTTCATTGATTGTGTTTGCGTTTTACCGTTCAATTACGTTTTGATTGCGATTTGCGTATTTTGGTTGCTAGAAGCTAGATTTGTAGCTTAATCTAGGTCCTAATAGGTGTTAGAAAACCTCCTTTAAGTAGAAAATTCGAGTTAACATGTTCATGTATGTGTTAGGGGTCCTTAGAAGTAGGTTCATGACCATAAGTGCTTATTTCTACACTTTTTTCACCATTATATTCAGTGTTAACCGGTTAACGCATTTGGTTAACCGGTTAACACGTTAAAAACACCCATGGAATTGAAAATTTTAGGGCGTTAACCGGTTAACCTATAGCGTTAACCGGTTAACTCTGTTCAAAACTTGAAAAATGCTTTTGTTTCATTGTGTGTTTGCATTGCATTGTGTCTTAAACTTGATGTAGTGATAGAGCATGAATTTAGGGAATTTTCAAGACTATTGTTGGTACCACATTCCATCGTTTCGAGTCGTTTCGACGTGTTTTCGTTACCTTTTGCATATTGTGCATTTACTTGTTAATTGTGCATAAAGTGACTTGTAAATCAGTGTTGCCATGTTCAAGCCTTTCATTTAGCATGCTTATATGTGTTTCACATTCTATTTTGGTTTCATTTTCATGATCCATAATTGCATTGCATATTTATGTTGCAATTCACATAATCATAAATGTACATGTTGTTGCATTGTTTTGCATCTTTGATCACTATGCATATTAATCCAATTCTATTTTTTTGCATCAAGTTACATGTCATTGTTGTTGATTTATGTTGATGCATGATCATAATCCATATCCATGTGTTTATGTGCAAATACTTGAAGTGCATGCTTGTTGCATATTTAGAGTTTGGTGCATTCTTTCATAAGCACTCCTTATTCATAATCATGTTTGTTGCACCCTAATTTTTTGTCCTAAGTTTTCTTTGCATTTTCATCTGCATCTTGCATACAAACAAGATCGCACTGGTTGCACGGTTCTTCTCAGGTTAGGTTTATGCCTCGCAGGGGATCACCGTTGTCTTTAATTACTTTATTTGTTTATGTTTACTAACCATTAATCAAAATAAAAAATATAATGTTTCCTTTTGCTAACCTTTTTCAGGAAGAGGAACCATTGAAAATACCAAAAATAGCAGTCCTGCAGCTCGAGCGAAATTTCGCAGACAAAAGTCGAAGTTGATCCGCAAATAATTCAAACTTTTATCTGATCAAGGATTTCCCAAGTTAATTTATTCATTCAAAGGATTTCCAAGGTTCATGTGTTTACTTCTTCGACGTACAAGAAGAATCGGGCCGAAACAACCAAGCAACCATGTTTGAATAAAAAATTCAAATTTCAGCTTGGTTAACCGGTTAACCAAATGGTTAATCGGTTAACCAGTGCGAAATTTGATTTTTTTATTCAAATTCAGCACCCTTAGATCATTGATTTAATTGGAATATTCTAGATCCATTGGTTTCTGATTTCTCTACATCACTTTGATCATTTTCTACCATAAACCCTCATTAATCACCACTCTTTTCCATTTTTCACCAAAATTCCAATTACCAAACCTAAATTCAAATTACCAAAGCAAGCTCCATTTCCACCAAATTTCCATACCTAAGGCCTTTAAATAGGACCACAATTTCATTCATTTCACAAGCTTTTGATAGCCACAAAACCTCTTGCGAAATACTCCCCCAACACCAAAATTCTCCAAAGCTCATCTTTCTTTCTTTTGAAGTTATCAAGAATTCACATTGAATTCTTGATTAACTTGAGCTAAACCTTCATCCTTTCATTCTTTTTCATATCAATTTCAGTAGATCTAAGCTTGTGTTGGTCCAATTTGAAGAAGTGACTTTGGTAATTCCTCTCACTCTATAAACCCATATTCACCATCAACATTCAAGATGTAGATCCTTGGTGCCTTTGTTTCTAGATCCTTTGGATCTTTATTTGTTGTTTGATTGCAGGGATTCCACTGTATTTTGGTTTAAAAATTCGTGTAAATTTAGATCATGATCATCCAATGTTTGAGAAAAGGTTTCAAAATGGATCATGCTGAATTTTTTGCATTTTTCAGCTTCTGGTACACCGTTAACCGGTTAACCAATTGGTTAACCGGTTAACACAAGTCAGAATGGTGTTTTTGGCTTGTTTCAAGCCCCTTTTTGGTTCCTCTTTCTTCTTCTTCCTCCTTTTTATTTTTACCTTGGGAAGCACTTTTGGGAGTGATTTCTCCTTAATTTCAATGAACTTTGGATGTAGATTAGAGTAGTTAATGTTCATTAATTTAAAACTACCTTTAAGTGAATTACTCAATTCATTTAAGGTACTTTGCATTAGTGATACATTTTCATGCTTGAATCCACCAAGAAGAGTGATTGAACTTATGGATGGAAGAATATCATAAGTGCGACTCAATTTGGTATTCACCTTTATTTTCGTGCGGTATTGCGTCCGGATAGCGATTTACATATCGTTTATCTCGCATGCATTAACACTAACATTATGCACCTCAATTGGTGGTGTCCGGACTCATTTGTAGGGTAATTACTTCGTAAATTATTCGGAAATTACTTAACAAAGACCTAAATGTGTACCGACTTCAGAATAAAAATCTAATTGGGTACTTGCACTTTCGTGACCGGATCTCTTGTTGATCGCGTAATCCCAAAGTGGTTAATCATATTGCATTAAGAATCGAGACTTATGAATGTTTAATGCGTAGGTGCTTTGGGTCTCCCAATCGCCTTTCAAATTTAATTGAATTCAGTTTGGTTTGCCTTGATTAATCGCTATAGTGTAAGATACTAAGCGGATCCGGTTGCCTTTCGATTTCGGTTACTCTTTTGGTTGTGGTTGATTAAGTACACCATACCATTATTATGTAAATATTATAATACTACTAATACTACTAATATTTTAGATTCTTGTACTTTAATTTCTTTTTGTTACTAACATTTAATTTTTTGCACTTTGTCGCTCCCACCAAAATGACACCTAGGTCAGAAGGGGTACAGACGCGAACGGTCGGCGAAACGGAGAGAACACACAGGGGTGAACTCAGAAGAAAAGAGTCGCCAGCTAGGCATTTTTATCCCGGAGGAAAGGTAATGCTGCATAGACCAAGAAAGATATGGATAAGACGGTTGCGAACCAGAGAGACTGAGAAAGGGGGTTGGTTACAACCTGGGAAGGTATTAGCACCCAGATTGTCCGTCGTACTCGACGGGATCCACGCTTAAAAGATTTGTGTTTTAAAAGGGGTAGTGTCAGTGCAATTTGTGCATCAAAGCTGGAAAGAATGCAAGTGTCAGTGTAAAAGAAATGTGAGGTGTATAAGAGAAGTGCCAGTGTAAGAAATGAATGAAGCTCAAGACTATGAGGCTTAAAGAATGATGCTGGAAGGAGGGGGAATATACAGAGACTTTTGTTCGATAACTGTTAAGTTATGCCTACGTATCCTCTCGTGCAATGAGGAAGTCAGAACACCGTAGTTCGACTCAAAGAGACTGAAAAGAAAGTTGACTTGTGAACTGCTTACTTGTCTATGCTCAAGTGTATGACCTGTCTGGCTCAGGTGCAAACTGTCTTGCATTAGACGGAAGAAGCGAGTTCTCGTTTACGAATGAATGAGGTGAGAAAAGAATCCCGGAAGAGACGATTATTGTTTGTTTTTGGTGTTTTCAATCTTTTATTGCTTTTTGGAGTTTGTCATAGGAAAATGAGCTTAAGCTTAAACCAAGGATTAGTAAACTCATCACATCCTCGAAGCACGGAGGTTTGAACTTGTGGGGAATTTCTTACCCCGTCTACTAACCCCATATCCATTACATCAAAACCCAGGGAATTTTGAGACTCCAGAGATCTCAACTTCTCAGCAATTTCATCAAACCTCCTATCATAGACTTCATCACCAGATCCCATGACAGTGAATTGCTCCTCTTGGGGGTCTTCTTGTAAGATCCTCCCCCCAGTAGTATTTCCTTGCACATTAGCCGGGATGTTGACTTCCGGATCTAGATGAGGCCCAAATACAGGTGGGTTAACATGAGGCTGACCCCTCTCATTGTTGCTTGTGCCTCCAGTCCCAGGATGAGGTTCCTCGGGATTTTGTCTTTCTACCAATGCCCTCAACCTTTCTTGGGTCTGAGCCAGACCAGTCATCACAATCATGAATTGGGCCATTTGGTTCCTCATCTCCACTCTTTCTTTAGCCATCTGGGTTCTGACCTCGGTCAGGTCTTGCTGTACTTGCTCCATTATAATACCCGGAAGGTTGTTGCGTGTAGGATACCGGTGTGCACGGTTGACGGGGAACACTCTTCTGCGAGCAATATTTCCTGAACCACAGCAGAGTTAGAAACAAACAAAATAATAACAAAACCTACAAAACAAAAGTTAGTATGCAATGCAGTATGCTTATTTATTTTCCAAGGTATCCGGCTTGGCTATTGGTTTTGACCTTTCCAGACCCCGAGGAAGATGCTTTGATGTTGCTTGAGAAAAAAAAACTCATTGAAACAAACTAACAAATACATTACAAATGGTGGATAATACATAGTTTTGTTTTTTATAACACATGCCCCTGAGGGGTCAAAATACAACATAAAAGAAAAGTACATCAAATGAAAGCAACAACAATCAAAGAGTCAGACATCTAGTCCAAACTCATCCTCCTTAACCTCCTTCAAAAGTGCCTCAGTTACAGGACCAAATGGATGCTCTGTAATGGTCCTGATGAGAAGGTTCCTAGTGGCAATAGCAGTAGTCAGCTTCTTGTGCTTGTCCTGATCCTTTGACCTTTTCAAACCAGCCCTAAGCTTCAACTCTGAAATCTCCTTCTGGGCTGCCAACAAAGCTTCCTGTTGTTTCTTTTCATTGGCCTCCAACTGCTCAATTCTGGCTTGAGTTCTCTTATCTTCTTGAGTACGGGCCTCAGTGATCCTGACCCACCTAGCTTGACTTTTTTGCAGATAGAGATCAGTCCTAGCCTTCTGAAGCTTGGCCTCTTTACATGCATTCTTCAATATTTGCTCCCCAGCTCTTGATTTCTTGATGTAGTCCTCTGCTTTCTCAATCTTGGCCAGATGCTCCACCCTAAGCTTCTCCAACCTCTCAATGTCCAGACGACCATCACTCCTCTTCCAGAGGGTCTTCTTCAGAGCTTGAGACAGATTCTCATTCCTCTCCTTCAGCTTCTCAAATTCCTCCAGGCTGACAGTGGCTGCTGGCTGTACTGTAGAAGGTCCGGGTGTATCCTCAATGGTGAAGGGCATCCCAGAAATATGAGCTCTAGCATGAGACCATTCATAATACTGAGCTGAAGCCACATTATTGCACCTCCCAAGAATGGCCATCCGTTTGGTCTGGATGTTGTCCCAAGCCCAGGATGCTTGCCTGATAACAGCTAGATTAGGCTTTATCTCATAATACAGGGTCTCAGCTAGATCTTGTACTCTAGGAGGGTGTACTAAAGCATAGCCCAGTTGTCTCTTAAACAACAAAGGATTGTAGTTGATGCAACCCTTCACTCCCATTAGAGGTACATTGGGGTACTGCCCACAGCTAGTGATTATGTCCTTGCCCTTGTTGCTATGGGTGCACCATCTGATGTCATCTGAAGTCAAAGCAATAAGTCTCTTTGCCCAATTCTTCTGTTGGTGAGGGTTCAGGAAGGCATCAGTCTTAGGTAAGTGTTTGAGCAGCCAGGTATGAAACAAAGGAGCACAGCATCTCACCAACTTCCCTCTTTGCTTCTCATTTCTTTGGTGAACAGAATAATAGAAATCCCCCAGCAATGTGGGTACTGGGTTCCTCAAAAGGAAAAGATGAATGGCATTCTTGCTGATAAATTTGGGCTCATCTGCAAATAGTATAACCCCATATATGCTGAGGGCTAACAATGCACAAACTGCCCTCCATTCTCCCAAGGAGGCCTTCAGGATGGCCTGAGAAGTCAAAAAGTCTAAGTGCAAACCAGGTATCCCAGCCTTTGTTGTCATGTTTTGCTCAATCAAAATAGGCTCCAGGTATAGTGCTCTTGCTACCTCTCCACTGCTGGGAGAAGTCATCTCTGGGTTGAAGGGGATACCACCCCTGACAGGTACTCCAATCAATGATGAAAACTCCTCTAGCAGAGGTCCTAGCTGAAAGTTTTGGAATGTGAAGCATCTCAAAGGAGGGTCATAAAACTGTAGGCAGGTGTGGATCATACTCCTCTGAGAAGGGTCCAGGTCCATAACCATATCAAGGATGCCTCCATAATGCTCTCTGAATAATGGGATGTGGTCTGGAGTGATAAGTGACTGGACCTGCCTGATACCAGTCAACACAGGCTCAAAGAAATGATATGATATGTTGCTCTTTCTGGGTGCAGACACGAGTGCTGATGAAGAGCTGAAGACAAGTGCTGATGAAGATCAAGACTGGTACTGGAGATGAGCCACTGATAGGCTAGTGCTGGTGATGGTAGTAGCTGAAGCAGGCAACTGATGAAGATAGCTGAAGCAGATAACTGATGAAACAAAGGTCTACGCAGATGAAGGGGTCAAAACCAAGCCAAATATGATGTGGATACCCTGAAAAACAAATAAACAAATGTTAAATGATGCAATGATGATGTATGCAAATGATATGCAAGGGTTTGTGATCAAGCTGGATCTGATTATCTGTCTTGATATAAAGTCCATGTATGTTCAGGAAGTCCAGATGGAGGTCTAGAAAACCAATAACCAGGGTGGGGGACTCAAATAAAGAGTCACATATCCAGGGTTTAATCACAAGAACTGTCCAACATGGAGTACTCTTAAACCAAACAAGTAACAGGGTATGACGTGGCCAATGGTACCTGCAAACCTGTAAACAGCCCAACCCCCTCACATGTAGTATTCTAAAACAAGGATCCTCAGACTTGGATCAGTTATGAGAAGTGTAAACACTTCTAACCCGGAGGTACAGTGTTTACAATAACCATAAAATATCCTCCTCTAATTCACCTCAGTTTCTGAAGGTCATAATAAAGGTCATCCAGACTTAGCAGGCTTCCCAGATAGCCCTAGTACTACAGGAAATCTGTAGCACAGAGTTCTCAAGAAGAAACCCACATCTGAACCGTGTTTCATATTCCCGCACCAGACCTAAATGGAATGGGAAAGAACATGAACCACTCTAGCCTAGGTGTCACTCAGGTCCCAGGTATAGGACCTCAAACTCTCAGTAGAACCCCACCCACCAAAACAGAAATCCAGATCCAGCAATGATAGCATGACAGTATGAAAAATGTAAAACTGTAAAGAAAGCAATAAATAAAGTTGTACGTAAAGCAATAAATAAAGCAACTATATAAACACAATTAGCACATAACACCCCAGTAAACACAAATCAAACAAGCGCTAGGAGGAACCCACAAAAAGAACCATAAGCCCTGGTTACAGTATAAGGGTCCCCAGCAGAGTCGCCAAGCTGTCGCTCCCACCAAAATGACACCTAGGTCAGAAGGGGTACAGACGCGAACGGTCGGCGAAACGGAGAGAACACACAGGGGTGAACTCAGAAGAAAAGAGTCGCCAGCTAGGCATTTTTATCCCGGAGGAAAGGTAATGCTGCATAGACCAAGAAAGATATGGATAAGACGGTTGCGAACCAGAGAGACTGAGAAAGGGGGTTGGTTACAACCTGGGAAGGTATTAGCACCCAGATTGTCCGTCGTACTCGACGGGATCCACGCTTAAAAGATTTGTGTTTTAAAAGGGGTAGTGTCAGTGCAATTTGTGCATCAAAGCTGGAAAGAATGCAAGTGTCAGTGTAAAAGAAATGTGAGGTGTATAAGAGAAGTGCCAGTGTAAGAAATGAATGAAGCTCAAGACTATGAGGCTTAAAGAATGATGCTGGAAGGAGGGGGAATATACAGAGACTTTTGTTCGATAACTGTAAAGTTATGCCTACGTATCCTCTCGTGCAATGAGGAAGTCAGAACACCGTAGTTCGACTCAAAGAGACTGAAAAGAAAGTTGACTTGTGAACTGCTTACTTGTCTATGCTCAAGTGTATGACCTGTCTGGCTCAGGTGCAAACTGTCTTGCATTAGACGGAAGAAGCGAGTTCTCGTTTACGAATGAATGAGGTGAGAAAAGAATCCCGGAAGAGACGATTATTTTTTGTTTTTGGTGTTTTCAATCTTTTATTGCTTTTTGGAGTTTGTCATAGGAAAATGAGCTTAAGCCTAAACCAAGGATTAGTAAACTCATCACATCCTTGAAGCACGGAGGTTTGAACTTGTGGGGAATTTCTTACCCCGTCTACTAACCCCATATCCATTACATCAAAACCCAGGGAATTTTGAGACTCCAGAGATCTCAACTTCTCAGCAATTTCATCAAACCTCCTATCATAGACTTCATCACCAGCTCCCATGACAGTGAATTGCTCCTCTTGGGGGTCTTCTTGTAAGATCCTCCCCCCAGTAGTATTTCCTTGCACATTAGCCGGGATGTTGACTTCCGGATCTAGATGAGGCCCAAATACAGGTGGGTTAACATGAGGCTGACCCCTCTCATTGTTGCTTGTGCCTCCAGTCCCAGGATGAGGTTCCTCGGGATTTTGTCTTTCTACCAATGCCCTTAACCTTTCTTGGGTCTGAGCCAGACCAGTCATCACAATCATGAATTGGGCCATTTGGTTCCTCATCTCCACTCTTTCGTTAGCCATCTGGGTTCTGACCTCGGTCAGGTCTTGTGCTCCATTATAATACCCGGAAGGTTGTTGCGTGTAGGATACCGGTGTGCACGGTTGACGGGGAACACTCTTCTGCGAGCAATATTTCCTGAACCACAGCAGAGTTAGAAACAAACAAAATAATAACAAAACCTACAAAACAAAAGTTAGTATGCAATGCAGTATGCTTATTTATTTTCCAAGGTATCCGGCTTGGCTATTGGTTTTGACCTTTCCAGACCCCGAGGAAGATGCTTTGATGTTGCTTGAGAAAAAAAAACTCATTGAAACAAACTAACAAATACATTACAAATGGTGGATAATACATAGTTTTGTTTTTTATAACACATGCCCCTGAGGGGTCAAAATACAACATAAAAGAAAAGTACATCAAATGAAAGCAACAACAATCAAAGAGTCAGACATCTAGTCCAAACTCATCCTCCTTAACCTCCTTCAAAAGTGCCTCAGTTACAGGGCCAGCTGGATGCTCTGTAATGGTCCTGATGAGAAGGTTCCTAGTGGCAATAGCAGTAGTCAGCTTCTTGTGCCTGTCTTGATCCTTTGACCTTTTCAAACCAGCCCTAAGCTTCAACTCTGAAATCTCCTTTTGGGCTGCCAACAAAGCTTCCTGTTGTTTCTTTTCATTGGCCTCCAACTGCTCAATTCTGGCTTGAGTTCTCTTATCTTCTTGAGTACGGGCCTCAGTGATCCTGACCCACCTAGCTTGACTTTCTTGCAGATAGAGATCAGTCCTAGCCTTCTGAAGCTTGGCCTCTTTACAGGCATTCTTCAATATTTGCTCCCCAGCTCTTGATTTCTTGATGTAGTCCTCTGCTTTCTCAATCTTGGCCAGATGCTCCACCCTAAGCTTCTCCAACCTCTCAATGTCCAGACGACCATCACTCCTCTCCCAGAGGGTCTTCTTCAGAGCTTGAGACAGATTCTCATTCCTCTCCTTCAGCTTCTCAAATTCCTCCAGGCTGACAGTGGCTGCTGGCTGTACTGTAGAAGGTCCGGGTGTATCCTCAATGGTGAAGGGCATCCCAGAAATATGAGCTCTAGCATGAGACCATTCATAATACTGAGCTGAAGCCACATTATTGCACCTCCCAAGAATGGCCATCCCTTTGGTCTGGATGTTGTCCCAAGCCCAGGATGCTTGCCTGATAACAGCTAGATTAGGCTTTATCTCATAATACAGGGTCTCAGCTAGATCTTGTACTCTAGGAGGGTGTACTAAAGCATAGCCCAGTTGTCTCTTAAACAACAAAGGATTGTAGTTGATGCAACCCTTCACTCCCATTAGAGGTACATTGGGGTACTGCCCACAGCTAGTGATTATGTCCTTGCCCTTGGTGCTATGGGTGCACCATCTGATGTCATCTGAAGTCAAAGCAATAAGTCTCTTTGCCCAATTCTTCTGTTGGTGAGGGTTCAGGAAGGCATCAGTCTTAGGTAAGTGTTTGAGCAGCCAGGTATGAAACAAAGGAGCACAGCATCTCACCAACTTCCCTCTTTGCTTCTCATTTCTTTGGTGAACAGAATAATAGAAATCCCCCAGCAATGTGGGTACTGAGTTCCTCAAAAGGAAAAGATGAATGGCATTCTTGTTGATAAATTTGGGCTCATCTGCAAATAGTATAACCCCATATATGCTGAGGGCTAACAATGCACAAACTGCCCTCCATTCTCCCAAGGAGGCCTTCAGGATGGCCTGAGAAGTCAAAAAGTCTAAGTGCAAACCAGGGATCCCAGCCTTTGTTGTCATGTTTTGCTCAATCAAAATAGGCTCCAGGTATAGTGCTCTTGCTACCTCTCCACTGCTGGGAGAAGTCATCTCTGGGTTGAAGGGGATACCACCCCTGACAGGTACTCCAATCAATGATGAAAACTCCTCTAGCAGAGGTCCTAGCTGAAAGTTTTGGAATGTGAAGCATCTCAAAGGAGGGTCATAAAACTGTAGGCAGGTGTGGATCATACTCCTCTGAGAAGGGTCCAGGTCCATAACCATATCAAGGATGCCTCCATAATGCTCTCTGAATAATGGGATGTGGTCTGGAGTGATAAGTGACTGGACCTGCCTGATACCAGTCAACACAGGCTCAAAGAAATGATATGATATGTTGCTCTTTCTGGGTGCAGACACGAGTGCTGATGAAGAGCTGAAGACAAGTGCTGATGAAGATCAAGACTGGTACTGGAGATGAGCCACTGATAGGCTAGTGCTGGTGATGGTAGTAGCTGAAGCAGGCAACTGATGAAGATAGCTGAAGCAGATAACTGATGAAACAAAGGTCTACGCAGATGAAGGGGTCAAAACCAAGCCAAATATGATGTGGATACCCTGAAAAACAAATAAACAAATGTTAAATGATGCAATGATGATGTATGCAAATGATATGCAAGGGTTTGTGATCAAGCTGGATCTGATTATCTGTCTTGATATAAAGTCCATGTATGTTCAGGAAGTCCAGATGGAGGTCTAGAAAACCAATAACCAGGGTGGGGGACTCAAATAAAGAGTCACATATCCAGGGTTTAATCACAAGAACTGTCCAACATGGAGTACTCTTAAACCAAACAAGTAACAGGGTATGACGTGGCCAATGGTACCTGCAAACCTGTAAACAGCCCAACCCCCTCACATGTAGTGTTCTAAAACAAGGATCCTCAGACTTGGATCAGTTATGAGAAGTGTAAACACTTCTAACCCGGAGGTACAGTGTTTACAATAACCATAAAAGATCCTCCTCTAATTCACCTCAGTTTCTGAAGGTCATAATAAAGGTCATCCAGACTTAGCAGGCTTCCCAGATAGCCCTAGTACTACAGGAAATCTGTAGCACAGAGTTCTCAAGAAGAAACCCACATCTGAACCGTGTTTCATATTCCCGCACCAGACCGAAATGGAATGGGAAAGAACATGAACCACTCTAGCCTAGGTGTCACTCAGGTCCCAGGTATAGGACCTCAAACTCTCAGTAGAACCCCACCCACCAAAACAGAAATCCAGATCCAGCAATGATAGCATGACAGTATGAAAAATGTAAAACTGTAAAGAAAGCAATAAATAAAGTTGTACGTAAAGCAATAAATAAAGCAACTATATAAACACAATTAGCACATAACACCCCAGTAAACACAAATCAAACAAGCGCTAGGAGGAACCCACAAAAAGAACCATAAGCCCTGGTTACAGTATAAGGGTCCCCAGCAGAGTCGCCAAGCTGTCGCTCCCACCAAAATGACACCTAGGTCAGAAGGGGTACAGACGCGAACGGTCGGCGAAACGGAGAGAACACACAGGGGTGAACTCAGAAGAAAAGAGTCGCCAGCTAGGCATTTTTATCCCGGAGGAAAGGTAATGCTGCATAGACCAAGAAAGATATGGATAAGACGGTTGCGAACCAGAGAGACTGAGAAAGGGGGTTGGTTACAACCTGGGAAGGTATTAGCACCCAGATTGTCCGTCGTACTCGACGAGATCCACGCTTAAAAGATTTGTGTTTTAAAAGGGGTAGTGTCAGTGCAATTTGTGCATCAAAGCTGGAAAGAATGCAAGTGTCAGTGTAAAAGAAATGTGAGGTGTATAAGAGAAGTGCCAGTGTAAGAAATGAATGAAGCTCAAGACTATGAGGCTTAAAGAATGATGCTGGAAGGAGGGGGAATATACAGAGACTTTTGTTCGATAACTGTAAAGTTATGCCTACGTATCCTCTCGTGCAATGAGGAAGTCAGAACACCGTAGTTCGACTCAAAGAGACTGAAAAGAAAGTTGACTTGTGAACTGCTTACTTGTCTATGCTCAAGTGTATGACCTGTCTGGCTCAGGTGCAAACTGTCTTGCATTAGACGGAAGAAGCGAGTTCTCGTTTACGAATGAATGAGGTGAGAAAAGAATCCCGGAAGAGACGATTATTTTTTGTTTTTGGTGTTTTCAATCTTTTATTGCTTTTTGGAGTTTGTCATAGGAAAATGAGCTTAAGCCTAAACCAAGGATTAGTAAACTCATCACATCCTCCCTCTGATTAGGGGTAATGAGAATACCTTAAGTGTGAAGTAAGCACCTCACACTTAATCACCATGATGTAGGATTAAGATCATTAATCTACTTGCATTTATTTAGATGTTTTTGTTGTTTTTGTTTAGTGTTGAGTAATGAGATTAAGCCATAATCAAATATTTAATGGACTCATTACACCATCCTAATAGAAGGATAATAGATGAGAACATTTAAGCTGAGGAAGGCTCCTCAACTTAATCCATGATTAGGGATTAACCTCATGACAAAACAAAGCCTTTATTAAAGTGGATTTTAGTTAATGGTAAGATTAAGAAATGAATTTTATGGTTTGTAATACAACTTGAGGGGGACTTGTCCATTAACACTAGGGTTAGTCCTTCTCAACCATTTAAGGTAGAATTAGAACCCTAATGCAAGGCCCAAGTTACAAGCTTGATGTCTCAGTGATTATTAGATTGATTGATTAAAGGACTTAAACACATTAAGGGTCTAACACTTAGGATTAAAATTATACACTCCATCCTAATAGAAGGATGCAGGCATAACCTTAATCACAAAGCCTTAAAACCTTGAAGGTTTAGTCCCTGATTAAGAGGTGAGAAGAGAAGACTCAAAGATGACACAAAGGAAAAACTAAATGGGGGACTAATCAAACCCTAATTGTTATCATGCTTGGTTGTTCCTAGGGTTAATGAGGCTTGCAAAAGATCTTCAGGAGAGAAGCCACCAGGAAAGAAGCAGATGAAAGGAGCAAGAAGCAAAGAGAAGCAAAACAACTTGCTTCACTTAAGAAGACAAGTTGCTTGAAGAAATAAGGAGAGCAAGAGCATGAATGAGAAAGCTCACTCTAACACACAAGATAAAATGCAGCAATGATGCAAGAGAGAGATGAAAAGAGATTGTGAGAAGTGAAGGCAAATTCACTTCTCAAAACAACTTACCACCTGAAAAGTTAGCAGAAGAAATGAAGTGCAATGCAAATGAGATGAAATGCCATGGTGCAAACCAAAACCAGAAGCATAAACATGATGTTAATGATGCTAAGAGATGATGCAAACACATGACAAGAGATGAGAATGATCATACAAGCATAAGGATGCAAATGAGGCATGCTTGGAACCATGAAAGTTCATGAAAAGTTTATGAAATGCAATGGACATATAACATGGCAAATGAAATATGCAATGATCAAACATGATTCTAATATGTCCTAAGATGTATTATGAATCATGAAGATGCACAAAATGTCATGGCAAGTCATTGGATGCAAGCAAATGAAAGATGGATGCAAAGGAAAGCACAAATTAGGGTTTATGATCAACACACAAAGAAAAATTCAAAACCAGAAGCACATGACATGATAAAAAATTGAAAATGCAATCAAAGATACCCTAAACCTATACAATTTCACTGCCCAAAGGAGGGGATCTAACTCTTAACCTAGTGAAAGTTATGAATTTCCTAAGATTACTAGGGTTTTGGGGTGCCTCACAAAGAAAAATACCAAACAAATTGAAAATGCAAGATCAATTCAAACCAATTTTGTCCTATAAACTACATACTATGGAGGATACAATGCAAAAAGAACCATCATCAAACTCTCAATGGCTAGGCAGAAAGGATTTTTCAAAGTTTGCACAAAAATATTGCCTTGAAATGAATTTAATTCCAATGAAAATGATCAAAAGGCCTCAAGAACAAAAAAGAAATTTGGTTTGAGAGTTTGATATTGTGTCTAAATGTTTTGGAATGCAATATGAATTTTTTGGTGATTTTTAAATACCTAAATGCATTTTTAATTAATTAATTTTCATTAACTAATTAAAAATAAACATTTAAATGATTTAAAAATAATTTTTAGTGCAAAAAATAAAAATAAAAATATTTTTGGGTTCTGAAAATTAATTAAATCTTTGACAAAAAAATTTCAGAATTTTTAAACATGATTTGCTATTTTAAATAATTCGTAAAAGATAAATCAAATAAAATGAAATAAAAAATTAAAATAAATGAAAGTATGCACAATGGAAAGCCAGGATGCAATCTGGGCTTGGATTCATTGACTTGGCGCGCAATCCTACGGCCCAAGTTCAAACTTCCTAAATCCCGATTAATTAATTAAATTAATCCTAATTAATAACTAATGACATGATCCTGACCTTCCAAACGCGCGCGGGAAACATCATCCAATGGCCTACATTCAAACCTGGAGCCCTAACCCTAATTACACATTAATGACTTTAAGGTCACCGGAGAAGAGCTCCGGTCGTCTTCTCCGGTGACCCCCTCACCTGAAAATTGCTAACTTCTTCCCTAGGTTATTTCTGGAGCTCTAAAGCTCCAGATTAACTCCTCTCACCTCCCTGAGTCCAAATCCACTCTCAAAATAAATTTATTCTCACTCAAACTCAAGATTCGAAAGGAAGAACAAAAATGGCAGAAATTTCAGTCAATCAATACAAGCTCATTTCTACACCATTTTCAAAATTTCAAAGTTCAGTGTGATCAGTGGAGCATTCTTTATCATTTAAAAACTTAAAACAAGAGTTCTAGAAAAATGTTTTCATATGGCTACCTGAGATGGAGCTTTCAATCCAGGAGCTTTTTGACTGCTTCCTTGCTTCAAAATGAACCCAATGAACCTCCTAAGGAGTTTACAAAGCTTGTATGGAGTTTATTTTGGCTGGTTTGTGAGATTGATCAAGTTCTGTTCAGTGAGGGATGAGAATCGTGTTTTTGATATGTAGGGTTTCAGGGACAAATGAGGGTTGGGAAATGATCAGGGGAACATGTTGAGTGATTCTATGAAGTTTGTTTTGATGTTTGATGCTTGTGTGATGAGTTTCGAAGGAAAGTGCACAAGAGGTGAATTTTGAGAATGTTGGCTTGTGTATGGTGTGTTTAGGGTTGCTTGATGGCCACATATTTGACTCTGATTGGGCAGAGAGTTGGTGGTGGCACTGTGGGATTGGTATGGGCAAAATGCAAGAAAGTCAAGATCTTGTGTACTTCAAGTATGGCTCGGGTCAGAGGCAATCTTAGGGCTTGTCCTGCCTCAGCTTGAGTCATGTAAGGCCTTAGGATCAAGAGAAGACAGCTGGGTGCATTGGATCACAAGTTTGAAGTGTTTTTGCAATATGGCAACTTGTTACATTTCATGATTTTTGGCCATGAACATGTGATAAGTCTTGCTGAATTTTTGGTGTGAGATGCCTCATGAGGTTATGGTAATGTCTTGAGACCAGCTAGAGATCACACAAGCCTTTGGGAACCAATTTGCAAGAAGTCCATTCTTTGCACTTTCATGGAAAATGGCTTATGGCTACTTGAAATTCAAGACATGGGATTGGGAAATTTCTTGGGCCAAACTGAATTTTAGGTCATGCATTGTGTTTGTGTGATGATTAGAGGTCACATTGAAGCCATATAAAGGCTTGTTATGAGAATTTGCAAGTTTTCCACTTTGTGCAAAAGTGAAATTTCAATGATTTTATCCAACTTTGACAAGCCATAACTTTTGATCCAAAATGAATTAGCATGAGTTCTTGTACTTTTTTAAAATGGGAGGATCCATTCTACAACTTTCATGACCAAAGTTTTCTCATTTGAAGCATTTTTGAATCAAAAAGAAAGGGTTGAAAAAAACTTTCCCAAAATAGCAAGTTTCCATTACAAGTCACTTTCCCAAAAAGGCAATTTTGCAAATGGCTTGAAATTCCTCAATTTTGTGAACTTATAACACCTTCTATGATCAAATAAAGATCATACACATTCAAAATGATGGAGAATAACCTTTGGTTGGGTCATTGGGGGCCTCAGATGCCCTGATTTTGCACTAACTTGCTCAAGAAGTCAACTCTTGATTAGATGCCTTCCCCATGGAATTTCTTTGTGAAACTTGATATGCATGATCCTTATAACATATAGAGACCAATAGAAACAAGAATGACCAAAAAATTTGGAGTTATGGCCTCTGAAACCAAAACCCTAATTCTAAGTCAACTGTGCAGTTAAACCTGGCTCTGCTTCCATGCCATTCTCAGTTCTTGTGATTCTTTGACTTTCTTGACTTTGTGGGGATATAATATGATGCTTAGACATACATGGACCCCTTTGAAATGATTGAAGACCTTTGAAGTGGCTCAACTGGCTCATGGATGGCTCAGATCACAAACCCTAGATGCAAATGACTTAGAAGCAATGCAGTTAATTAAAAATGCAATATGAGATGCTATGATTGAACTTATGCATATGAAGAGATCACAAGCCATGGTGTGAATGGGTGAGGGCAAATTTGGGGTGTTTACACACTTTTATTGCCTTTATTCTATTTTGCTTTATTCATCCATATCATGTTTATTATTTGTTCTTATTATTTTAATTGTTGATTTTCCTTTTGTCCATTTGGACACAAAAAAATTAATAAAGGATTAAACCTCTAAAAAACTTGTGACTTTAATTTGAGGACTTTTGTTTACTATCTTTGGCATTGGAATGGAGATTTTGGACTTAGATTTTAGGATCCATTCCCCTTGCTTTGATCTTCATGAAGTTGGATTAAGCCTTTATTTGGCCATTTGCTAGCTTATAAGGATGGAACTCTTTTGCTCATAATTTGGAATGTAATCAAGTTTGGTTAGATCTTTCTTCCCTTATCTCCTTATTTTCTTTTTAGGATAGTCCCTTCATCTCCTCCCATTCTTTAATTTTGAAAACCTTCTCCCTTTTTCAAAGGATTCATTCTTTTTAAATCATCACCTCTTTAATAAACAAAACCTTGACTTTTGTCAAGTGGCTTTTTTCCTTTTTCTTTTCTTTTTTTTATTAAAATTAACGAATATAATCATGTTGACCTTAATTCAAAAAATAAAAAGAATCAAACTCATTCAAGTCGTTTTGTGCCTTTGTGCACTTTTGTTTTCTCCTTTTAAAAAGTGCCAATTATGAGTCATTATTCTTTAGTCGGGTGCAAGTCTCTCAATCTCCCTGGTTGTAGTTTGATGTAATTGAGTCTCTTGTCATTTGTGGGGGTTTAGTGGTTGTAGTTTGATGTAATTGAGTCCATGCCTTCATTCCCATGGTAGATTTGTTTGGCTATCCACTTGAAGATGACAAATTCTCTTCACTTAATAAAATGAATCATAACCCACCCTTTTCACTATTTGTACCGCGAACTACAAGGTTTTGATCTTGCATTGCACTTTGTGGGTACGTAGGCATGAGGTGGTAAACCTCTCCAAACACAAAAATATTTAAAAAAAAAATTATTTTCTCATCCCTCCACTCATATTTTTGCAAACCATTTTCAAACCAAAAGCAGTAAATTTTTCAAAGGGCTCCCGTGGAGTACCACAGACATTTTGGGTGCGTAAAACCTTCCCATTGTGTAACCTATACCCTTACATGTTTCTCTGTTGTGTTTCTTTAGCTTTTTGTTTTTAGATTCATTAGGATTTATTCGCTCTTTTATCCTTTTCCTCTTGGAATAAAATAAAAGCGCGGTGGCGACTCAGTTTACTTTGAGTTAAGTTAACCAATAGCTTACACTCATGTTTTTACCGCTACAGAAAAGTGGCGACTCTGTTGGGGAGTAATCTCTAAGTGGGTTCGGCCTACTTTGATTTATTTACTGCTTTGGTTTGATTTGTTTGTTATTTGTTTGTTCTGTTTCGGTTTTGGTGATCCTCTGTGAGTGAGATAGATTCTAACCCGGATCTGAGTTAAACTTATGATAGGACGACGATATTCGAAGCGATAAGTGACGGAGTAGTCCAAAGCTATATCAATTTGATAATATCCACTCGGTTAGGCTCTCTTGGATTATTAATATCATGACGAGTAATCATACGTGGCATTATCTTCCGACCTTGAGCGGATCATACTGAGGACCGTAGAACCCTTAACCCATCCAAGCCAATTTAGGAACGTAGTGCGCAAACTATTTGGGTGTAAACTTAAGGTGGTTGTCACGCGATACTACACTGGGACGAGGTCTATTTTAAGAATGTTATCGGTTGGGGAGTAATCCAATGTACCGATGATATTCTAAAGATGGTTGTTAACTCCGAGCACCTCTGTTAGCACCCTTTTGGTTTTCTGCAGGTACAATGAAGATAAAACCTTAGTACTTACCTGTGTGGGTTGGTGTTATATTACCTTGACTTCATGCTCGTGACTTGGAATCTAAACCCGTGTGCTTTGTGTGATCTTGTTTGTGGTTGTTGCATACATGCCATCATATGTTCATGAGCATTATTCTTGAGATTTCAAGGGATTCATAAGATATTATTGCAAAATTTCAGATGTCTATGGTTATGAATTTTGAAAGGAGGAACACAAAGAAGTACACCTTCAAGAATCCCAATATATTAGAGTTGAGAAAGCTAAGAGCATTGGTGGTTGATGCCCAGGAGTTCTGGATGTGTTATGGGAAGCTCTTGTTTATTTTGGATACCGATGTACCAGAGGGGATTCTCCCAACCTTAGCTCAGTTTTATGATCTGTTGCATCATTGTTTCACCTTTCCGGATTATCATCTTGTGCCAACCTTGGAGGAGTACTCTCATTGGTTGGGTTTACCTATTTTGGACAATGAATTTCTTTTTAGTGGTTTAGAGAAGGAGCTTACTACCAAAGTCATCGCCAAAGCCCTTTTTCTCAAGGAGTCCGATCTTAATGGGAAGTTTCTTCCAAAAGGGAATGTTCGTGGTATCAATGCTAAGTTCTTGATGGGGAAAGCTTCTACTTCTTTTACTTTGGGTCATAAGGATGCATTTGAGGCTATTCTTGCTTTTCTCATTTATGGGATTGTCTTGTTTCCTAACTCAGATGCTATTGTGGATGAAAATGCCATTCAGATTTTCTTGAAGAAGAATCTGGTACCTACTTTGCTTGGAGACATGTATCATGCCTTTCATTATAGGACCTCCAAAGGTGATGGAGAGATTGTGTGTTGTGCGCCTCTTCTTTATAGGTGGTTTATTTCGCACCTACAAAAGTCTGATGCCTTCAAGGATAATAGAGAGAAGCGAATATGGTCTCAAATGATTATGTCACTTTCTCATAAGGATATGACTTGGTATTGTTCCCATTATGATACTGGAGTGCTTATTGACAGTTGTGGAGAATTTCCTAACGTACCTTTTCTTGGTACACATGGGGAATTAGTTACAACGCTATTCTTGCTAGGCGACAGTTGGGATATTGTTTGAAGGACATACCAAACAACCTTTCCTTATCCTGTTTCTTCTTTCTTAATGGTGCAGATCATGTAGAAATGAAGAAAAGGATTGCTCATTCTTGGCATGCGGTTCATCAGAAAGAGAAGGGTCAATTGGGAAGACAACAGCTTGCTCCCTCCGAGTGTTGCATCCAGTGGGTTCAATCTAGGGCTTCCAAGCTCAAGATGCCTTATCCACCCGAGGAGCCTTTGTTTCCTATACTACCATTGTCTTCTTTTCTTCCTCCTATTGATGAGAAGGTTGCTCTTCAAGAAGAGTTAGACAAGATGAAGAAAGAGAAAGAAGAATGGCTACTTGAGAAGATGACGATGCAAGAGCAACTGAAGGAGAAGGATGATCTCATTGAGTTACTTGAGCGGCGTGTTACAAAGAGGCCAAGAGAGGATTTATTTTCCTCTAGTACTCCATCTACCATTCCTCCTACGTCAGGTGCTTGGAAGGCCATTGTTGACTAGTTAGTGAATGATAAGGAAGACATGGAGAATCGTTACAAGAAAGAGATTAAGAGGATTCACATGAACTACCAACCAGGATTCGGATCTTCTTCGAATGTGATCCCCTAGGCCTAGTTTACTTTTTCTCTCATGTATTAGGATTGTTAAGGCTTGTACTTCACTTGTAATCCTTACTTTGATTTTAATGAGAATGAGCTTTAAGTACTTTAAAAAGTGTTTCTTTATAAATATTGTAATTTATCTTATGGTCCTTTGAAATCTTTGCATTTGCATACGCATACCATGCATCATACCCGCATTTGTCTTGCTTTTTGGGTGTTGTTCGAGGATCTTATGTTTTTTCTTGGTCTTCATTCAGTTCTCCTTTCAAGCTGACTCACAAAGTTGATTCTCGGGCTAATCGAAAGAAGATGTCGGAAACCTTACAGCAAGAGAATCGCGAGCTGCGCGAGGAAGTTGCATATCTGAAGGAAAGCTTGGATAGAGTTACTGCCATGATGGAAAGCTTGGTGGATGCTCAAAATCAGCCATCTCCTCCTAATTCTCCTGTTCAGAATACAATCATCTCTGAGATTGTTACTACATCAATACCTGCTGAGACTTTTCTTTCTCCTCGCTATCGCATACCTACTAGTACACCGTGGGGCATGCCGGTTGATTTCATTCCTGCTGGTTATCATCCTCCTCCTCCTGAGACTGCTGCATTTAATACTCTTCCGCCAATGATGACTACTGCACCGCCTGTGATGCACATTATTCTGCACAATGATGAAGTGATTTACCATGCTGAGCCCAGTGAAGGTGCATGTGTGATTGAAAGACTTGAAGATTTTCAAGGTCGTTTTGCTGAGATACAGAAGGAGATGAGAGCTTTGAAGCATAAAGATTTGTTAGGAAAAGATGCTTATGATCTTTGTTTGGTTCCTAATGTCAAAGTTCCATATAAGTTCAGGTTGCCTGAGTTTGAGAAGTATAAAGGCAACACTTTTCCTCTGATTCATTTGACTATGTATGCTAGGAAGATGTCTACTTAGACAGAAAATGACCAGCTGTTGATTCATTATTTCCAAGATAGTTTGACTGGTGTTGCCATGAGATGGTACATGAGTTTGGACAATAGCCAAATCAAGAATTTCAATGATTTGGGAGAGGCTTTTGTTAGGCAATATAAGTATAATATTGATATGGCACCGGACAGAGATCAGCTTCGCGTTATATCCCAGAAGGACAAAGAGACTTTCAAAGAGTATGCGTAGTGATGGCGCGAGCTAGCAGCTCAAATTGTTCCTCCTCTAGAAGAGAAAGAGATGACAAAGATCTTTTTGAACACTTTAGGTTCTTTCTACTATGAGAGGATGGTAGCAAGTGCTCCTTCTGATTTCAAATTTGGTAAAAAGAAAGAAGGTGAGACTAATGTTGTGTCTCGTGAAAGTTACAAAAGACCCCGTGGTCGTGAGAATCGTCATCAACAGCATGTAGCTTCTGTAACTCCGGTGATTAATGTGACTCCAACTGTACCAGTAGCTCCAAAATATCAGTCTCGTTATCAGCAACCTTCTGTGCAACAGAGTGGTAATCAACAGGTTCGTGCTAAGCTAAGTTTTGATCATATACCAATGTTGTATGCGGATTTGCTTCCTTCTTTGATTGCTAAGAATCTTGTGCAAACACGTTCTCCACCTCCAGTTCCAGAGACTATCCCATGGTGGTATAAGCCAGAGGCTCACTGTGCTTTTCATCAAGGTTCCCCGGGGCATGATGTTGAGAATTGTTATCCATTGAAGTTTGAAGTGCAAAAATTGATAAGGAGCAATGTTCTGTCCTTCAATGATGTTAATCCAAATGTGAAGACAAATCTGCTTCCGAAGCATGGTAATACGTATGTGAATATGGTTGATGGTTGTCCTGGTTTGTTCAAGATTTATGAGGTCCTCCATATTCGAAGGTCTTTGGTTGAGATGCATGCTTTCTTAAGTGAATATCATGATATTGATCACGATTATGTTGGTTGTTGCATTTTCTTGGTGAACCCTCGTGGTTGCATGATTGTTAAGAGAGACATTCAAAAGATGATGGATGATAAGTTTATTGAAGTGACAACAAAAAGAGATGAGTATGAAAATGAAGTGAACGTTATTGTGCCGCAGTTCAATATTCCTGAGAAGGTTGTTCCTGAGAAGGTGGTTATTTCTTTTGATAGCCGTAAATATGCTATTACTCCCTTGGTGATCAATTTTCCTGGTCCAATGCCATATGAGTCTAATAAAGATATTTTGTATCGGTATAATGCTATGATGATAGAAAATGGTAAGGAAGTTCCTATTCCTTCTCCAAGATCTGTGGTGAGCATTGCTGATGTGACAAAGGTTACTCGAAGTGGTAGAGTTTATGCTTCAGATCCTCCAAAGAGAGATGAAGATATAAATGCGAGTAAACAGATTATGGATGTTGTTGCCCGATCAGGCCAATTCGATGATAGTGAAGATGAGATGTTAAAATTGATAAAGAAAAGCGAGTACAACGTTACTGAACAGTTATTGCATACTCCGTCGAAGATATCAGTTTTATCACTCTTGAATCGTTCTGAGGCTCATAGGCAATCTTTACAGAAGATTCTTAATCAAGCTTATGTTGACCATGATGTGATTGTTGATTAGTTTGATAGTATTGTGGCTAATATCACATCATGCAATAATCTGAGTTTCTGTGATGATGATTTGCCTGAAGAAGGAAGGAATCATAACTTGGCTTTGCATATTTCAGTGAACTGTCAGGAAGATGCTATGTCTAAAGTACTGGTTGATACTGGATCTTCTCTGAATGTGATGCCGAAGTCAACTTTGTCAAGGCTGGCGTACCAAGGTGCTCCCATGAGGCATAGTGGGATTATTGTGAAAGCTTTTGACGGTTCAAAGAAGACAGTGATTGGAGAAGTTGACCTTCCTATTCTGATTGGACCGTTTATATTCCAAATTACTTTTCAAGTAATGGATATACATCTCGCTTAGAGTTGTCTCCTTGGAAGACCCTGGATTCATGAGGCAGGAGTTGTGACATCTACTCTCCATTAGAAGCTGAAGTTTGTGAAAGATGGGAAATTAGTGACTATTGGCGGTGAAAAGGCGATGCTAGTGAGCAATTTGTCATCTTTCTACTATATTGATGCTGAAGAAGAGGTGGGAACTTCATTTCAGGCTCTTTCTGTTGTTGATAATATTGCTAAGAAGAGTTTCATGCCTATGTCTTCTCTCAAGGATGCTCTGCGCGTACTCGAAACTGGTCGATCTGACGGTTGGGGACGAATTATTGATGCTGTTGACAACAAAGAAGGATTCAGTATTGGTTTTACACTAGGTGTGGCTCTTAATGACCCGAAGACTATTCAGGAAGGATTCCGAAGTGATGGGTTTATCAACAATCATTCTGCTGCTGCCATCATTGAGGATGATGAAAATGAAGAAATGCCTAACTTTGTTACGCATGGAAAGATTTGCAAGAACTGGGTTGCTTTTGATGTTCCTTTTATTGTTCATGCTTCAAAGTAATTTCTTTTATTTTCTTTCAAAAATCCTTTCACTCTGCCCAAGGTGAAAGTGATGTTTGTCGGACTTTGTTTCAAATTTTATCATCATCAATAAAATTTTATTTTGTTATTTCTATATGTGTTTTTCTTTTTTGCTTTATTCTGAAAAATGGTAACTTAAAAAACCCAAAATAATAATAATAATAACTTTTTATCTGCATAATGTTTGCACTTTTGTTCATACTCTAAAAAAAAAATCATTGTGCAGATTGATTGATAAACCCATTGAAAACAATGATCATATGCTCACTCCCAACTTTGAATTCCTTGTGTTTAAAGCTGAGGAAGAGGATGCTAAAGAGATTCCTGATGAGATTTCTCGGTTGCTTGAGCACGAGGAGAAGGTTATTCAACCTCATGGAGAGTCTATAGAGATAGTCAACTTGGGTTCTTAAGATAATAAGAAAGAAGTCAAAGTTGGAGAATTGCTTGGTCCTGATGTTAAGAAGAGGTTTGTAGAGCTTCTTAGAGAATATGTTGATGTGTTTGCTTGGTCTTATCAAGACATGCCAGGTCTTGATACTGATATTGTGGAGCATAGATTGCCGCAGAAGCCCGAATGTACACCTGTGAAGCAAACGTTGAGAAGAACTCATCTTGATATGGCAATAAAGATCAAATAGGAGGTTCACAAGCATATTAATGCAGGTTTTCTTGTGACATCTAATTATCCTCAATGGGTGGCCAATATTGTGCCTGTTCCAAAGAAAGACGGAAAAGTCCGAATGTGTGTTGATTACAGAGATTTGAATAAAGCCAGTCCAAAAGATGATTTTCCATTGCCACACATTGATGTGTTGGTAGATAATACGGCTAAGTTTGATGTGTTCTCTTTTATGGACGGATTTTCTAGTTATAATTAAATAAAGATGGCACCAGAGGACATGGAAAAGACCATATTTATTACACCATGGGGAACATTCTGCTACAGAGTGATGCCTTTTGGATTAAAGAATGATGGTGCGACATACCAAAGAGCTATGACCACGCTTTTCCGTGATATGATGCACAAAGAAATTGAGGTATATGTTGATGATATGATCGCTAAGTCGAGGTCTAAAGAGGATCATGTTGAACATTTGCTGAAGTTGTTTCAGAGGTTAAGGAAGTTTAAGCTTCATTTGAATCCGAACAAGTGCACATTTGGTGTACGTTCTGGAAAGTTGTTAGGTTTCATTGTCAGCCAAAGAGGCATTGAAGTTGATCCTGATAAAGTGAAAGCTATTCGAGAAATGCATGCTCCAAGAACTGAAAAGCAAGTAAGAGGATTCTTGGGCCGTTTGAATTATATTTCGAGGTTTATCTCTCACATGACTGCCACATGTGCTCTGATTTTCAAGTTGCTTAAGAAAGACAAAGGTTGTGTCTGGACAGATGATTGTCAGAAAGCGTTTGAAAGTATCAAAGAATATCTGCTTGAACCTCCTATCTTGTTTCCTCCGGTGGAAGGTAGACCGTTGATCATGTACTTGACTGTGTTGTATGCTTGGTCAGCAAGACGAATCTGGAAGAAAAGAATATGCAATTTACTACTTGAGTAAGAAATTTACTGATTGTGAGTCTTGATATTCCATGCTTGAAAAAACGTGTTGTGCCTTAGCTTGGGCTGCAAAGCGTCTTCGCCAGTATATGCTGAATCATACAACTTGGTTTATCTCTAAAATGGATCCGATCAAGTATATATTTGAAAAGCCTGCTTTGACTATGAGTATTGCTCGTTGGCAAATGTTGTTGTCAGAATATGATATCGAGTAGTATCTTGGCTGGCCATTTGGCACATCAACCGATTGATGATTACCAACCAATCAAGTTTGATTTTCCAGATGAGGATGTGATGTATTTGAAAATGAAAGATTGTGATGAACCTTTGATTGAGGAAGGGACGGAGCCTGGATCTCGATGGGGTTTAGTTTTTGATGGTGTTGTGAATGCACGCGGAAGAGGAATTGGGGCAATGATCATTACTCCCCATGGTTCACATATTCCTTTTGCTACAAGGTTGAGTTTTCCTTGTACCAATAATGAAGCTGAGTATGAAGCTTGTATTATGGGTCTTGAGGAAGCTATTGATCTGAGGATTAAGCATCTTGATGTGTATGGAGATTCTGCCTTGGTAATCACTCAGATCAAGGGTAAGTGGGTAACTCATCAACCCCACTTGATCCCTTATAGAGATTATGCCAGGAGGATATCAACTTTCTTCACTAAAGTTGAGTTTCATTATGTTCCTCGTGATGAAAATCAGATGGAAGATGCTTTGGAAACTATAGCTTCTATGATAAAGATGCACCAGTGGAATGATGTTCCCATGATCAGAGTAATGCGATTGGAGATACCAGCTCATGTGTTTGCAGTTGAAGAGGTCCATGATGACAAGCCTTGGTATCATGATATTAAATGTTTTCTCCAGAGTTAGGAATACCCACTTGGGGCATCCGATAAAGGCAAGAAGACTTTGAGGAGATTGGCAGGCAGGTTCTTCCTGAATGGAAATGTGCTTTATAAGAGGAATTTTGACATGGTCTTGCTCAGATGCGTGGATAGACACGAAGCAGACATGTTAATGAAAGAAATTCATGAAGGATCTTTTGGTACTCATGCTAATGGGCATGCAATGGCTAAAAAGATGTTAAGAGCAGGTTACTATTGGCTGACAATGGAATCTGATTGTTGCAAGTATGTGAAAAAGTGCCATAAGTGCCAAGTGTATGCTGATAAGATTCCTGTGCCATCAACTCATCTCAATGTGATTTATTCCCCGTGGCCTTTCTCTATGTGGGGAATTGACATGATTGGTATGATTGAACCCAAGGCTTCGAATGGACATCATTTTATTCTTATGGCAATTGACTACGTCACCAAGTGGGTGGAAGCGGCATCGCATGCTAATGTGACCAAGCAAGTTGTGGTTCGGTTTATCAAAAATAACATTATTTGCAGATATGGTGTTCCGAATAAAATCATTATTGATAATGGTTCGAACTTGAATAATAAGATGATGAAAGAGATTTGTGAAGAATTCAAGATTCAACACCATAATTCTTCTCCTTATAGACCGAAGATGAATGGGGTTGTTGAAGCTGCGAATAAGAATATTAAGAAGATCATTCAGAAGATGGTTGTGACATACAAGGACTGGCATGAGATTCTCCCTTTTTCTTTGCATGGGTATCGTACATCTGTCCGCACTTCAACAGGGGCAACCCCTTTCTCACTCGTTTATGGTACAGAAGCAGTGCTCCCCGTCGAGGTTGAGATCCCATCAATGAGAGTTCTGATGGAAGCCAAGTTGACTGAGGCTGAATGGTGTCAGAGTAGATTTGATCAGTTGAATTTTTGATTGCGGAAAAGAGAATAACATCTTTGTGTCATGGTCGGTTGTACCAGCAAAGAATGAAGAAAAGTTTTGACAAGAAGGTCAAACCTCGTGTATTCAGAGAAGGCGACCTCGTGCTCAAAAAGATCCAGTCTTTCATTACAGATTCTCGAGGTAAGTAGAATCCGAACTATGATGGCCCATATGTTGTCAAGAAAGCCTTCTCCGGAGGTTCATTAATTCTTGCAACTATGGATGGTGAGGAGATCATTCGTCCTGTGAATGTGGATGCAGTCAAGAAATACTTCGCCTAAAAAAATAAAAGAACAACTCGCTAAGTTGAAAACCCGAAAGGGCGGCTTAGGCAAAAATGAGTGTCTCGGTGGATTGAAAATCCGAAAGGGCGGTCAAGGCAAAAATTAGAGACAAAAATAGAAATAATTATCCCGGTAGATTAAAAACCCGAAAGGGCAATCTAGGAAAAAGTTAGGGATCATGGCAAGTAATTGCGTCGACAAATTGGATCACTTGTAACGACCGAGGATTTCAGATTCTATCCTTCAGAAGAAATGCCCATCAAAGATTCTCATTCACTTATCCTTGACTGAAGTTTCGGGCAGAGTGGAGTTGAAATTTGATAGGGAGAATAGTGATCATTGTATTTCAATGTAGCCTTTTTCCATGTATTTACCATTTTTCAAACTTGTGATGATCTATGGAGTCCCGCCATTTGCTGACTACCATTCTATCAATGAATTTGAGCTTTTATCCAATTGTTTGCAACTCTTTATATTATTTCTGTTTACAAAATTTCAATTTATTGTTGATGATGATTTTTGAAACAAATTTAATAAATTTAATCTTTGAAGAATATAAAAACATTTTCTCTTGATTTGTGAAAAAAGAAAGGATATCAATAGTGATTCCAGGGATGGTAAAGTCTGGATGTGTGTAACTTGTCTCTCCCAAAGCAGGGTTTGATCCGTTTGTGTCCTCATGGAATTCCTGATTGGTCCTGGCATGACGATGTTAATGATGTTTTGTTTCCTAGCAACCATCATGAGCAAGGATTGTAAATACTCTTAATTTTGTTCCTTTCCCCCAGAAGAGTTGTTGAAAGATATATCCTAGAAACTTCCCAGCTGAGTTTTGATCTCTTCCTCAGTATTTTACCCTTGAATTGAAAAGTCTTAGAAGCCCCCAGCCGAGTCTTTGCTCCTCAACATAAGTTGGTTGCATCCCTCAGCAGAAGTTTGGGTATACCAATCAGTTTAGAGGTTTTCTTTCACCTGTTTGGTGGTTATTGATTTAAAATCCCTTGAAAAGGTTTTCTTTGCACTCTTTCCCTAAGCAAGGAAGGAGTGGCGTAACTCCTTTCCCAAGCAGAGTGAGAGTGGTATAATTCTTTCCCCGAATGGAGCAAAATTAGTATGATGGTTGTTCCTGCAGGAATTTGTTTAAGAAAATTTATGTGCTCGGCAGATCATTACCTTTCCTCAGTAGGTTGGTATCCCTATGCAGAATTGATGATTGATGTTTGATACTCCAGCAGGCTATGCTTTATTTGCATCATTGGTAGATCTTTATTTCGTTTCCTCATCAGAGTTATGCAGATATTCGTCCCCATCAGAGTTTAACAGGTGTAATACCCCAAATTTGCCCTCTTCTGTTTAGCATCATCATCATATCATATTCATCATCAGCTTAGCATATTGCATAGAAAATTGAAGCATAACACTTGCATATTCCCGCATAAGGCACATGATCAATCATCAGGGGAATTCGAAGTTCACATGGCATTTTACAAGGTTGACATCAGGGTTAAAGCATTAGAAAGGATTGAGGATCAAAATCAGATCAAAACGGTTGGCACCGACTTATTTTTTGAAGGTTCCCACCAAAAGGAGGGAAATTCAAAAGTCACTGGCGTTAACCGGTTAATGGATTGGTTAACCGGTTAACAGCCACGAATTTTGAATTTCCAGCAGCAATTCAACATGTGTGTTTTTTGTTCTAATTTCCATTTTTCTGATTTTATTCATTTGGAATTAATTGGAAATTAAAAGGAAGGATCTAGAGCACTTGTCCAAGCCTAATCCCATTGCTACATCCTAATTACACTACCCAAACCATAATTTTGGATCCCAAGCCTAATTTTTGGGCCCCAAACCTAAACCATATTTAATCATTTCTCTCCAAACCAAAAAGAGCTCTCACTCATTTTTCACTCCCATTCTGATTTTTCACTCTTCTCACTCACAATTCTCTCATTTTTCTCTCCCAATTTTCCAAATCACTCAAAGTTCCACTTTGAAGATCACATAACCTTGCATTGAGGTGTGTAGATCTTGGAACTAGACCTCCATCCATAGCTTCCTTGCATCTTTTGCTGGTTTATTTGGTGATTCAGATCTGGTTTGGGATCTAGAAGTGCTTTTGGATCCAAAATTCTGCATCAAGATTTTGTTCTTGCATTTATTTTGCACGGAGTATGAAGTTTAGCACCGGATCTTCAAAGTTCATCGCGAGATCTCTCATTTCCAGCTCAATCAACAACTACCAAAGCATACCTCAGCTTTGTAGGTTGGTTAAATTCAGATCTAGCTCTGTTTTTAGCTTATTTGCATGCTTGAGCTTTAGATCCACCATGTGTTTGCATATTTGCTTGTGTTGCTTGCTTGCTTGATTGATTGGTAACCAGATCTATGTATTAATGTTCATAAGCTTGATGATGCCATTTGATGTGAATTGATACACTATTTTCATGCTCGATTGCTTGCTGGTCTGGTGCGATATTAATCGGAAAAGCTGTTATGAGTTGATTTTGCTGCAGGAATTTGTTGTTGTCTTAACAACGTTAACCGGTTAACGGATTGGTTAAACAGTTAACGCACCTGATTTGTGCTATTTTTATGCAGGTTTTGGCATGGTTAACCGGTTAACCGGTTAACACTGAAGCAGTAGGCAGCTCAAGCCTTAATTCACAAGCAATCTCTTCCACCCCTAGTTAGGGGAACTACAGCATCTCTGATCCTCATGTCCAGATGAGGTACGTAGGAAGCGGGTCAGGGCCCGTTCAAGCATAATCTTTATTTTCCCTACATTTTTTCCTTTTCATTTCTTTTTCAGTTTCCCTTTTATTTTATTTTCTCCAGTTTCAGTTTCAGTTTTGCAGCAGCTTTCATTTCTTCACCCTTTAAAACAGTCTTTTCGCAAGCATGGATCTCGTCGGGTACGGCGGACGATCTGGGGTGCTAATACCTTCCCAGGTCGTAACAGACTCCCGAACCCAGTCTCTTTGGTTCGCAGAACCTTTGTTCTTCCTTTTCGTTTCTTCTAGTTTGTGCAGCATTACCATTCCCGTCCTTTCGGGATAAAAATGCCTGGCTGGCGACTCTACCTCTTTCCGCGCCACTTTCGCGTTTGTACCAGGATGGAAATCCCGGAAGCGACAGGTGGCGACTCATCTGGGGACCGAATCCAGAATCTCTGGTTCCCCTGAGAGTCAATCCTAGCGCTTGCGTGTTTCTGATTTATCGGGTGTTGATTGTTTGTTGTTGTTGTGTTTATTTTACTATTATTATTCATTGTACTGGACTGTCTGGCTGCTGGTTTCCTTTTTTCCGTGGGATTGGGAACTGTTACTGAGAGATGAGCTTGTAACCGGGGCTCGAGTGCACCCTAGGATTTAGAGTGGTTCCACTTTGGCTTCATGGCATCTTGCTATGTTAGTATTAGTGAGTTCCACGCCCAGACTAGCGACCTTCTTAGGAATGTATTGATATCAGAATCTTTCTGGATCATTACAGGACCTCGATAGTTATGTGTCTCTGGGGACCGATCATTGAGGACCTTTGTGGAAACATCCCTCTCCAATGGTGACAGTGGCAGACCACATTTTTTGGCAAACCCATTCGCACCCGAGGGCCCACTTTGGAACTGGCATAGGATGGTCTGGTTCTTTTATAGGAACTCAGTCAAAGTATCTAGTCGTATGACGATAGTATTGTACCCTTCGGGATGAATGTACTATTGTTTCTCGATTCCTGCGCTTGAAGCTGGGAACTTATAAAGGATGCTTGTTTTTCCCGGACTCACGCTGAGGCTTTCCTGAGTAGTACATAATGCCGAACCAATTCCCTGATTTGGTCATGAGCCATTTCTCGGAAATGGTGAACGTATATTGCTATTCGGCTTTGAGAGTCCGTGATGTTTGACCCGGAGCACACCCGTGTGATTGGGAGGGGTTTACAGGTTTGCAGGAACCCTCGACCTCATCATACCTCATTTCCAGTACAGTTCTATGATTTGATAAGGTTACATGGATATTGAAGTTCTTAAGTCATCTGATATCTGATTCTGGGACTTATTTGAGACTGAATTCTTGTTCATGGGGCTTTATTCTGAGGATCTTGGTTCTTGGCCACTTGAGTCTCGTGTTTCGTATCCAGACAGTCCCACTTGTTGATCATATGCCTGCATTGCATTTGCATCACATCATACTTGCATTAACTGTTTGTGTTTCCATTATAGGTTATCCTTCATCTAAGTACCCAATTCTGGTATTCATTGTTTCTCTAGATGACAGAAATCCATGAGATACCCAGAAAAGGAATGTTCATTACACTTTTCCATAACCAGAGACTGGGAGTATTCAGAAGCTGATAGATTTAATGACTGATAAGGTTTTAGCAGATTTCCGGAAGAAATTTGGGAAGGTTTTGAATTATGTAAGCAAGCCAACTGTTGATCAGAGGGATAATCTTCATTCTTTATTGTAGTTTTATGATCCTCAGCTGCGAGTCTTCGTATTTCTAGACTATATCCTGACTCCTACCTTGGAAGAGATTGCTAGCATCTTGAAGATTTCTATCGGAAAGGGTATTCCTTATTTTGCTTCAGGGAAGGCTCCCTCGCATGCGGACATAGCCAGTGCTTGCCACCTCAGTGTGCTCAAAATCAAGATGGGTTTAGAAGCTAGTAAGGGGAAAGGAATTGCCTTGGATTTCTTAGTGACATAGGCTCACTTGTTTTCCCTTAGGAACAAGTGGGAAGGTTTCAATGCATTACTAGCTTTGATGGTTTACGGGATAAGTTTGTTCCCAGGGGAGAAGGGGTTAATTGGAATGGAGGCAATTTCCATCTTTGTTCAGAAGAATCCAGTACCTACTTTGTTGGGAGAATTTTACTATAATGTTCATTACAGGAATGAGAAGAGAAAGGGATTCGTAAGCTGTTGTGCACCTTTATTCGCTGATTGGTTTGTTAAGCAACTCCCAAAGTCGGGCCCGTTCAAAGATTTGAAGCAAGATTGGAAGTGGTCTAGAAGATTGATGGGCTTGGCCTCGGCCGATATAGCTTGGGGAAGTAACGAAGACTTATTGGGAAGAGAAACGATTATCAGTTGTGGAGAGTTTCCCAATGTACCATTGCTGGGTAGGAAAGGAATGATCAACTATAATCCCGTGCTAGTTCGGAAACAGTTTGGTTACTCTTTGAAAGATCCTCCCTCTGCTGAAGAAATTTTGGAATCGTTGTATACACCATTGGAAGGGAATGAGAAGCTAGTCACTCAGGTGTTTCAGGCTTGGGAGGTGAGGTTGAGTAAGGGGAAGAAAAAGTTTAGAAAAGTGGACGCTAAGACTTATCCCTCTTTTGCTGCTTGGATACAAGGTAGGGTTGATACTTTCTTCCTTCCATTTTCGGTTGAGGCTCCACTATATACAAAGGAGGTACCAGTGAAAACCACTGTTTCTCTTGAAGATTACAAGAAGTTGGAAGCTTAGTTGCACGAGGTTCGGGTAGAGAATTCTGAAATGGCTAGTTTGTATCACCATGCCAATCATGCTAAATAAGAAGCGGAAGAAAAGCTACAGAAGATGCAGGACACCCTAGAAGCTAAAGAAAAGGATTTTGCTGGGAGAGAGGCTCACTTTCGGAGATTGGAGTTAACCGAGGAAAGAGAGAAGCAGAGCACAAAAAGATTGTGAAGACTCTTAGAGAAGCTCGTCAATCCGTTGCTTGGTTACAAGGCCAAAGAGAGCAAGAGCAAAAGAAGTACAAAGAAAAGGAAGAGTTCTTTGAGGCGCAGATGGCATTCAAGAAAGAAGAGGTCGAACAAGCTCACAAGATACAAAGGGAAAAGACTTAGCAATTGGAATAGAGCCAACTAGCCTTGGAGGAAGCAATGAAGGAGATCGCAGATCTTAAGCTGAGAGCAGGCGTCAAGAAGAGCCGGACGGAGGTGGTGACTGCAGAAGAGGAGCCTGGATCTTCCTTTTAGCTTAGGGTTTTAGTTTATTGTTATTTGCATTCGGACTACCTACATGCTTGTTGTAGGAGTCTTGTCTTATCTTCTTGTCCTTTTGTATTGAATTGTAACCCTTTGGGGAATGTTGTTTTTGTCTATAACTTTGATTGTTGGTTTGTTCATGTTATGCAATGATACTTTCCAATTACCATTATGAATGAGCAAAGTTGGTCGTCCTAAGTCATCAGGGTCTGAATACTCCTCAAAAGAGTTTGAAAAGTCAGTTTCCGAAAGGTCATCTGGAGTATTTTCTGTCAAAATACCAGAACTGGGGCATATTAATGCCTGGACATGGAAACATGAATAGTTACATTGCATGCATATAACGTGTTTGTTGTTTTGCAGGTGTTTCTCCAGTGTTCTAACGTTCATGTCACTTTCAGGCACTATTGCTCCCAAGAAGGTTCAGAGACAGTCAACAATGCACAGATACCCTACAAAGGCGAACAAAGAGAGAGAGCAATGGAACAGATGCAAGCAGATCTGGTTGATCTAAGGACGAGAATGGACAACTTCATGACCCTCATGGCTGGGATGGGTCAAACTCAAGAGCGTTTGCGCGAGATGGTAGAGAACAATCAAGTCAGGAACAATGGGACAGTAGATGGAGGTAATCGCAATGGGGCCGGCGCCCGTTAGGTTGAAATCCCTGTGGTGCAAATAGGGGTCACTATTGTCAATGATGGAGTGAATAATCTGCATATGGATGGGCAAGACGAACAGTTCACTTTGCTGGACGAGGCAGAAGGTCAAGAGGTGTATATGAATAGGAGGTTCGAAGAAATGGCTAAGCAGATTCGCGCCATTCAATCTCTGAGTTCTCTAGGGTTTGACATCACTAATCATGGCTTGGTTCCAGGGGTGAGGATTCCCTTCAAATTCAAGGTCCCTACTTTTGATAAGTACAACGGCTCGGCGTGCCCGAAAACTCATCTTCAGTCGTTTGTGGGAAGGATTGTCGCGCATACAGATGATGAGAAGTTGTGGATGTATTACTTCCAGGATAGTCTTGTAGGAGCTTCCTTAGAATGGTATGTGAAGCTTAGCAGGGTCAATATACAAAGCTGGAAGGATTTGGCTGAGGCATTCGTGAAGCAGTATCAGTATAATTTGGATATGGCTCCAAATCGTACTCAGTTGCAGACAATGTCTCAGAATGCTAAAGAAGGGTTCAAAGAGTACACCCAGAGTTGGCGTCAGCTTGCTGCACGAGTGCAACCACCATTGTTGGAGAATGAAATGGCAGATATGTTTATGGGAACGTTGCAGGGGTGTTTATTGAGAGACTGGCGTCTTGTTCGACAACGAAGTTTAACGACATCGTGATAGCTAGAGAGAGGGTTGAAACTCCTCTGAAGATGGGGAAAATTCAAGACACTGGTGCAGGTAGCTCAAGCGGTGTGAGAAAGGCTTTCAGTGGACCTCCAAGAAGAAGGGAGGGAGAAAGTAATGTTGTGTACAGTCGAGGTCGAGGCCGCAGATACAGAGGATCTTATGAGCAGGTGGAAGCTGTCACCATCCCCACAGGTCCTGTGCAACAGCAGCAACAGCCGCAGTGCAATAACTATCAGCAAAGGCCTTATCAGCAGAGGCAAGCTCGTCTAGCTAACAGGGTGCTCGAAGCTATCCCAATAACATACACGGCACTGCTCCAGAGATTGTTGGAATTGAACTTGGTACAGTTGAGGACGTTATCACCACCTCCACCTATAGAGCTTCCAGTGGGGTATGATGCTAATGCAAGATGTGCATTTCATTCAGGAGCTCCCGGACATTCAACGGAGAAGTGCAGGGCATTACAGCATAAGGTCCAGGACTTGATTGATTCAAAGGCAATTAATTTCGCACAGCCTCCTAATGTTACATCAAACCCCATTCCGAATCATGGAGGGGCCAGGATAAATGTCGTTGACGGTGGCGAAAGGTTGAACCTGATCTTAAACGTGGACAAAGTGAAGACTTCCTTACTATTCGTGAATGACATATTGTTGAAAGGGCAGGTTTTCCCAGGGTGTGATTTTGACTGTGAAGGTTGCATAAATTCTGTTAATGGTTGTGGGGGTTTGAAAGCTGGGTTGCAATGTTTGATTGACGAGGGGTCGCTACAGTTTGACAGAGTTAATGATAAAAGTGATTGTGTGTCTACAATGACAATCTATTTTGATCTTGCTGAAGTTCCTGTCCGAAGAGAGCCGGTGACCATTTATGTCCCCAAAGAGAGTCCAGTGACCATTACTGTTCCGGGACCAGTCCCTTATGCTGATGACAAGGCCATCCCTTGGCACTATGGCTCGGACGTGTACGTAGAAGGCCAGAAAGTGGAGAGTCAAGAAGTGACAATTGACCCGACTATTGTGAATGTCGGAGGAGTTGGTGGATTTACAAGGAGTGGGCGTCTTTTTGCTCCTCAAGCTCTTAGAGGTGATCCTGAAGTTGAAGTTCCTACAAAGGCTAAGGGTAAACAGATAGCGAATGAAGAGGTGACAATTCATGCTGCCGGTCAGGGCACTTTTGAAAGGAAGTCGAGGAGTTCATGAGGATAATTAAGAAAAACGACTATAAGGTGGTGGAACAGCTGAATCAGACCCCGTCCAAGATATCCATTTTGTCACTGCTGATGTGTTCTCAAGCTCACTGAGAGGCTTTGCTGAAAGTTTTGTAAATGGCGTATGTACCATAGAAGATAACTGTCAATCAGTTAAAGGCTGTGGTAGGCAGCATAAACGCCAGCCATGGGTTGGGATTCACAGACAGAGATCTCACTTCTGAAGGACGCAAACACAACAAAGCCTTACACATCTCCATGGAGTGTAAGGGCGTTGTTCTATCACATGTCCTGGTAGATACAGACTCTTCTTTCAATGTGCTCCCTAAGAAGGCCTTGATGAAGTTGAATGTTGATGACATCGTCCTGCTGTTGCACCCCAAAATTTTCCCTCCCCTAGTCAAGGCATTATGTACCAAGGTGTCCCAAGAGGTTCACAAGGTTCATAAGGTTCACAAGGTTCATAAGGTTCACAAGGTATCCCAAGAGGTTCACAAGGTTTACAATTAGTCAGAAAGTTTGACAATTCCCTCAGACAAAGCTTCCTCCTAAGCAATGCACCCTAAACTAAGGTTTTGGATTTCATCAGGTTAAATGGATTTCAAGTCTTCAAGTGAGCTTCATAACATCACACATGTCTTCAAGAATCCCTATGTCAAGTTTCAAGGTTTTCCCAAAAAGTTTGCTCAATCAGATGATCAGATATGCAAAAATCAATCAAAGTGGTTAAAAAGTCAAACTGAGGTCAACTATGGTTAAACCAAAGTCAAACTTCATGTTTTGCCAACATCAAGTTTATGAAGTAAAATTCATAATTTGATCAAGGGTTGATCATGATTCATCAAGGAGATTTCAGATCATCAAGAATCAGGAGTTTCTAAATTAGGGTTTTCATAGGAAAAGTCAACTGAACTTTGACCAGCCATAACTTTCACATGCTTCATCAAAAATTTCCCATACAAAGCCCATTTTGAAGGAAATTTAATTCTTTACAACTTTGTGTCTCACAAGCCAAGTCTAAAAATGCTTCATTGGGAAGGTATGAGCTAAAACATTACAGGTCATTTCAAAAGTCAACAAAAAGTCAACATCTTCCAAAGAGCATAATTTGAAAATGGTAAAAGATATGGACATGAGACCAAAGAGTTTTGTGAGAGGACTCTTTAAGCTTTCCAAAATGTCTAAGAACACCTTCATAGCCTTAAAATTGAGGGATTTATGTCTTGTCAAAGTTGGGAGATTTTCAAGGGGTGTATGAAGAAAATAAGGGCTTAAATCTAATTTTTTCCAAATGGGCCTATCATTTTGCAACTCAATCTTCATGATAACATCAAGCACGACCCAATTCAAATATTTTCTGATTTTTATAATTTATTTATCATTTATTTATATTTTATTCATTAAAATTCATTTTAAATCAAAATAAAATATGAAAATACAAATATTTGATTTGATTCTTCTTCCAGAAGCTCTTAAACATCATTTAAGTTGATTTGATACTCTCCAATTTCGTGCACAACCAATTTGGAAACATATCATTTGATTTTTTTTTATATTTTTGACCATAGCTTTCTTCACAATCAAGCAACCCATACAACTCCAACCAAGGCCCAAATTCTTAACCTAATTACATTACTATATAACCACAACAACATCACAAGACAAAAAAAAAGGATAGAGAGCAAGAGGATGATATTCGTACTTTAAAAGTTCACATAATTCAAAATTAGGTTTCCATAATCCACCACTTTACAAGTTGATTAAAGGCTGCAAATGAATCCTTGAGGTTTCTTGAACCTTATCCAATCATCCTCATCATCAAATTCATGCCAAATCATGCAAACCAAATTCATATTCTTGCTTTTCTTTTGATTTTTTTTCAATTTCAATGATTTATGCATGATTAATTGATTTTGATTACATAATATGTTTGTTTGATTGTGTAGATGGTTTTTGGATAGTTGGATTTAAGTTTCGATGCAGGAATCATAGGGCACCATGGAGAACTAAACTATTGGTTAATCTGCTGTAATCTGTTTTCGTCGATACTTCGAAGGCTGCAGTAGTGATAAGAATTTCAGGCTGACAGGTAAGTCAGGTAAGTACTACTGTTTCGATTTACTCCGAATTTTTTCCAGAAGTTCAGAAAAAAATCGACGAACAATACTCTGTTAGAATAGAATTCTAAAAGATTTTGACCCTCAAAATCGCGAATTCCTCTTTTTTCTATTTTATTTGATTTATTTTCTATTTTCATATTCTAAAAAAAATTGTGCGTTCTTTATTTGATTTTATTAGATTTTTAGCATCGTTTTAATATTTTTTAGATTTTATTTTAATCGCTTTTCTTATTTTTCATTATTTTAAAATCTGCAGCGATTTTATTTGATCCTGTTTATTTCTTTTTTTATTCTTCCAATAGTATATACCAAAACTATGCAAGTGGGAGGAAGAAAATGGTGTGTGGCATGCGCTGATTGGCCTAATGACAAAGACCTAAGGTTGAAAGTATGAGGGTGTGGGTTCAACACTCATTCCCAACATTTTGGCAAAGAAACGTGGCGTAGCGTAGTGACTGAAGGTTTTTGTTGGCAAAGGCAAAGTCAGAGGTTCAACACCAACCCCCAATATTTTGGGTATCTCTAACTTTATTTTTCCCATCAAATTATATATTTTCTTTGAATTTCCTTATTATTATTATTAAACTAATTTTTAAAAGATAAAACAAAATCTATTTTTTTAAACTTATATTTTTTATTATAAACCTTAATTTTTTTCATAAACCTTATTTTTTTCCCTAAATCTTAATTTTAAACCTAAGTCTTAATTTTTTTCATAAACTTTAAACCCTAAAAATTTAGCCCTAATCTTTATCTTAAAACCCAGATTTCGCCCTAATTTTTACCCTAAAATTTATCCTAAACCTTAAAATTTTTCTCAAACCCTAACCCTAATTGTTTTCTTAACCTAGTTTGCAAACTATTTTTCTCTAATTTATTCACTCATTTTTATGTTATTCATTCATTGTTTGCCTGATTATGTAACTGCTTCGCCTTTGTAATAATTGTTTTTTTTATTATTTTCCGCCATTATTATTATTATGTAACTGCTCCTAAGCCATGTAATAATGTAGGAATTTTATTTTTTGCCTTTTAATTTCTGCCATTTATTTTTCATATTAACTGTGTGATTAGTAATATAGGGAGTGCCAAGAAATAAATGAACCATGGACTTAGAAAATTAATAATCAAGATAAATATCTGAAAACAATACTCACACACGTAAGTCGATCTTTGATCGTCATCTTGCACTTCCTAGGGTATTCCTCTTGGTTGCCTTTAAATGGTCAAGTCCCTCGAATATAGGGGTGTCTTAAGCAAAGTCCTTTCACGTATAAATCATCAAGTCCCTACAGATTTAAAAGATCAAGTCCCTTCAAGGTTGCCTACGGAATAATGATTTTGTCCCTTCGAATAAATGATGATAGTCCCTATGAATTGCTAAAGACACCCCTTAAGTTGCCTTCATTGACCATACGATGACCCTATGCTTGTCCCTTAACACATCCAAGGTAATGACTACCTATTCCTTAATAATAGGGATAGTCTTACCCTTGAAAGAAAAAACGAGAATATGAAAGACTTAATCTAGGGTAGGTATCTCTTAGTTGCTTGCTCACTCTTCAAAAATACTTTTTACACCTCACAATACTTTCTTAAACATTTTTCAAAACAAGGCTTTGTATACATCCATATGAGGATCATCACGAAGTACTTAGAAAAGTTTCTAATCACACACTACACTCTTCAAAAACAATTTAAGTGAGCTAAGTAACTAAGAGCCCATGGATAACCATGGATATAAAGGGTGCTAACACCTTCCCTTTATATAACCTACCCCCCGAACTCAAAATCTTTTTAAGGTCTTTCCTGTTCTTTTATGTGCTTTCCTTTTGGATAAAATAAAAGTCGGTGGCGACTCTTGCTATCCGCAACATGACTAAAAGTCAGTTCTCCCACCGTGTTACACCTGTGACCCAGTGATTTGATTGTAAAAGCCTTTGACGGGTCCCGAAGATCTGTGTTCGGGGAGGTGGAGCTACCGGTGAAGATTGGGTCGCAGGTATTCAAGAGCACGTTCTATGTTATGGATATTCAACCCACTTATAGTTATTTGCTGGGACGTCCTTGGATTCACGCTGCTGGCGCAGTGACATCCACGTTGCATCAGAAGTTGAAATATGTGGTAGATGGCCAAGTTATTACTGTGTGCGGAGAAGAGGATATTTTCGTAAGCCATCTGTCGACCTTCAAGTATGTAGAAATGGACGGGGAAATCCATGAGACACTTTGTCAAGCTTTTGAGGCAGTCAATGTCAGCAATTTGTCTCCTGCAGTTCAGAGCAGCGAGAAGGAAGGGACTCCAATCTACTCCTACAGGCAAGCTAAGGAGGTAGTTCAATCCGGAAAGGCCCAAGGCTGGGGCAAGCTGTTAGAGGTGGAAAAGAAGGACGACAAATTCGGTCTCGGATATCAACCTAGTCAGTCCAGCTGGTCTCAGGGCAGGAAGCCCATAGCATTTACAAGCGCTGGAATGCTCGACTACAACCATGTTTGTGCAACAGATGTCGATGGGGATATTGACTGCGACTTAGATAACTGGATTCACCCATGCGTATTTGGGGAGGAGCTCAGGAACTGGTTTGCTGAAGATTTTGTTCAAGTTACTTGGCAGTCAAAGTAATTTTCTTTGTTTCCATTTTTATCATACTGGATGTCAAATCTGGCACTCTGCCCGAGGTGCACGGATCCATTTGTAGGGCCACCATGTATTTAATGCATTGACTTTTTCCATGAAATAAAGGACGTTTTTTCAAGGAAATTGTGTTCTCTTTCTTTCGTTTTAAATTTTTCTCAAATAAAATGGCAATATTTTTTTCTTTCCAGTGTTTTTGTGTGTTTGCGTCTCCTACAGATTCTGAAATAAGCATATCATTTGTGCAGTGTTGATTATCAGGATTCCCGTGATAACGTTCCTGCTATGACTATGCATAACTTCGAAAATCCTATCTACCAAGCTGATGAAGGGGTTGAGGAAGACTGTGAACTCCCGGAAGATTTGGACAGGTTGTTGAAACAAGAGGAAAGGGTCATTCAGCCTCATTAGGAATAAATAAAGATCATCAACATCAGATCTGAAGATGTAAAGAGAGAGATCAAGATTGGGGCAGGTCTGCAGGCCGAGGTCAAGAGAAAGTTGATTGGTATGCGACGTGAATATGTGGATATCTTCACCCGGTCGTATCAGGATATGCCAGGGTTGGATACTGACATCGTTATACACAAGCTGCCACTAAAGGAATATTGTCCTCTCGTGAAACAAAAGCTGAGAAGAACTAGCCCTGATATGGCTATGAAGATCAAGGAGGAAGTTCAGAAGCAGTGGGATGCCGGGTTCCTTGTTGTGACTAATTACCCACCTTGGGTAGCTAACATCGTACCTGTACCGAAGAAACATGGCAAGGTCCGGATGTGCGTTGATTATCGAGATCTAAACAGAGCGAGCCCAAAAGATGACTTTCCATTACCTCACATCGATGTGTTGGTAGATAACACCGCTCGGTTATCGGTATTTTATTTCATGAATGGCTTTTTCGGGTATAACCAAATCAAGATGGCACCGGAAGACATGGAGAAAATGACGTTCATTACCCCGTGGGGTACATTCTGTTACAAGGTTATGCCTTTTGGATTGAAGAATGTCGGGGCAACGTATCAGCATGCTATGGTGACATTGTTCCATGATATGATACACAAAGAAATTGAATGCTATGTGGACGACATGATTGCCAAGTCCCAGGGCGAAGAAGGGCATCTGGTCAATCTTAAAAAGTTGTTTGATAGATTGATAAAGTACAAATTAAGGTTGAATCCAAACAAGTGCACGTTTGGAGTGTGTTCCGGTAAATTGCTAGGTTTCATTGTTAGTCAAAGGGGAATTGAGGTAGATCCTACAAAAGTAAAAGCAATACAAGACATGCCTGCACCGAAAATAGAAAAATAAGTGCGTGTGTTTTTAGGGAGATTGAACTACATTTCGCGGTTTATATCTCATCTAACTGCCACATGCGAGCCAATATTCAAATTGTTGAGAAAAGAACAAACGATCATGTGGAATGAGGACTGTCAAAGAGCCTTTGAAAAGATAAAAGAATATTTTGAGGAGCCTCCGATTCTAATGCTTCCAGTTCTAGGATGGCCACTTATCATGTACTTTACTGTGTTAGAAGGGTCGATGGGGTGTGTTCTAGGCCAACATGACGAGTCTGGTCGAAAAGAGCATGCTATTTACTACCTTAGCAAAACGTTTACCGACTGTGAATCCCGTTATTCACTGCTCAAGAAAACTTGTTGCATTTTGGTATGGGCTGCTCGCCGACTGAGGCAGTACATGTTGACCCATACCACACTGCTAATCTCAAAAATGGACCCCGTAAAGTATATTTTCGAGAAACCAGCATTAACCGGAAGGGTTGCAAGGTGGCAAATGATCTTAACAGAGTACGACATACAATATACTTCCCAGAAAGCCATCAAAGGAAGTGTATTGTCAGATTATCTTGCACATCAACCACTAGAAGACGACTATCAGCCGATGAAGTTTGATTTCCCTGATGAGGACATCGTGTACCTCCAGGCAGGAGATTGCGAGGAACCACTTCCGGAGGAGGGGCCTGACCCTGAATCCAAATGGAAGTTGATGTTTGATGGGGAAGTTAATATCAACGGACGTGGAGTTGGTGTTGTTCTTATCACCCCCGAACGTGTTCACTTTCCCTTCGCTGCCAGAATTACTTTTGGCTGCACCAACAATGAAGCAGAATACGAGGCGTGCATAATGGGAATAGAGGAGGCTATTAATCTTCGGATTAAGACCCTCGACATATTCGGAGATTCAACCCTCGTCATCAACCATATTACCGGCAAGTGGTATACACATCAAGAACACTTAATTCCTTATAGGGATTATGCTAGAAGACTGTTGACGTTCTTCACAACGGTTAAGCTTCAGTATATACCACGAGATGATAATCAATTTGCCGATGCATTGGCTACTCTCTCTTCGTCCATCAAAGTCTTGTGTTGGAACTATGTGCCCAGGATTGACATTTCCAGGCTTGACACACTAGCTTATGCTTTCTCTATAGACGCAGTGACTAACGAGAAACCTTGGTATTTTGATATCAAGCTTTTCCTGGAAAAACAAGAATACCCAGTTGGGGCATCATCCAATGACAAGAAGACCTTGAGAAGACTTGTTGCTAGCTTCTTCTTGAATACAAATGGGGTCTTGTACAAGAGGAACTTTGACATGGTCTTACTCAAATGCGTGGATAGATACGAAGCAGGCCTGTTAATAGAGGAAGTCCACGAGGGATCTTTCGGTACGCATGACGGAGGGCATGCAATGGCTAAGAAGTTGCTGAGATCAGGGTATTATTGGATAACAATGGATGCAGATTGCTGTTCATACGCCCGAAAGTGCCACAAGTGCCAGATGTATGCAGACAAAGTGCATGTTCCTCTGAGCCCGCTCAACGTCATGTCATCTCCTTGGCCCTTTTCTATGTGGGGCATTAGCATGATCGGGAAGATAGAGCTTACTGCTTCAAACAGTCATCGTTTCATCTTGGTTGCGATTGATTATTTCACCAAGTGGGTTGAAGCAGCGTCTTATGCTAATGTCACTCGTCAAGTGGTAGCCAGATTTTTGAAAAGAGACATCATTTGCAGATACGGAGTGCCCGAGCGAATCATTACTGAAAATGGTTCCAACTTAAACAACAGGATGATGGCAGAGCTGTGTCGGGACTTTAAGATTCAACATCACAATTCTTCTCCTTACCGGCCAAAGATGAATAGCGCGGTAGAGGCGGCTAACAAGAATATTAAGAAGATTATGCAGAAAATGGTTGTCACTTACAAAGATTGGCATGAAATATTACCATTTGCACTACTTGGGTACCGAACGTCGGTCAGGACGTCAACTGGGGAAACTCTTTCTCGTTAGTGTATAGCATGGAAGCAGTCTTGCCTGTTGAGGTAGAAATTCCTTCATTGCGTGTGATGATGGACGTGAAGCTTGATGAGGCTGAGTGGGTACGTGCCCTATATAATCAGTTGTGCCTAATTGAGGAAAAGAGATTAGCGGCTATCTGTCATGGTCAACTTTATCAGAGGAGAATTAAGCGAGCATTCGACCAACGAGTAAGTACTCGGGAGTATCAAGCAAGCGAACTTGTGCTCAAGAGGATCATTCCTCCAGGTTCAGATCACAGGGGCAAGTGGACCCCAAACTACGAAGGCCCATTCATAGTGAAGAAAGTTTTCTCAGGCGGGGCGCTGATGTTCACTACTATGGATGGAGAAGATTTCCAGTCTCTTGTTAACTCGGACGCAGTTAAAAAATACTTCGCATAAAAAGACCCGCTGGAGACAAAAACAGAATTAAAGTCCAGGCAAGAAAAGGGTATCCCGGCGAGCTAAAAACAGAATAAAAGGCTCGGGCAAAAGTTAGGGAAATAAAAAAATATATACACCCGCTGAGTTGAAAAGCCACATCGGACGGCTCAGGCAAAAAAGGGTATTCCGGTGGATTGAAAACCCGAAAGGGCGATCCACGCAAAACAAGGGAATAAGCGAACAACTGCGATCCGGGTAATCTGAACCAAATCACCGTTTCGTACAGCCTGACAATATCAGAAGGATAGGAATCAATCCCCTCATCTTCTTCAGAAAACAAAGGCAAGAACAGAAAGTCTTGAAGACATGCTGGTCATAGCAGGAAGGAAACTCATTGGAATGCCATGCACATTACCATTAGGATAGTTTCTTTTCTCAACTTTACGGTAGCTACCTCTTTCCAGGTAGTTACTTCCTGATGTAAAAAATTTCCTATTCAAAGGTCATTCAATAAATGAATATTCAATCAAAGCCGTGTTGCGTTGTGTTTACTTTGTTTGTAAAAATGTCCTGAATTTCTGGCAAAAAGAGCATCGCATTTGAAACATGTTGATTTTTCTGGAAAAAAAATTGACATTGCAGGGAAACATTTAAAACAATCTTTGAGTGTCGGGTGATAATGGATGAACATATCATACCATGCAAATCCCCGGGGTACCTGTTTGTATATTGTCGTTGCAGGTTTTGCAGGGCGATGATGCACTTCCCCAAGCAGAGAATACTCCCCAGCTGAGCTATAGCAGAGAGATCCCTAGCAGGAGTTCAAATCTAATCAAGAGATGGTGTCTCCCCCCAAGCGGTTGTTCTTCACGAGAAAGACATAATCATCCCCAGTAGAGTTCAGATGGAACCGTTCCCAGCTGAGCTGGGGCAAGTGGGATCCTTAGCAGAGTTGCAAACCTAACCGAAGAGGTTCATCACCAATTGGAGTCTTTATGGACTATCCCCAGCGAGCAACTGAAAACCTGTTTCCCCACAGGGTTAAAATTATCAACCATAGCTACATCTTAATTCTTCAGGAGTGGTAATAATCATGGGGGCCACTCAATCTTCAGGAGTGGTAATAATCATGGGGGCCACTCTAGCTTCAGCAACAGTCTTTACAGGGCCTTCAGCAGTAATCATGACAGGACCCTTAGAGGTGATCCTGACAGGACCTTTGGAGGTAATCTTCACTGGCACTTTATCAACCATAGCTACATCTTCAAGCTTCGTACTTTGAGTTAGATGTTCACACATACTTTCCACAAAAGGTGTCCTCTCAAACAATATAGTATAATTGTCCATGAGGCGTTGAATACCATCTTTCACCTTCCAGCAGCTATTAGGTTTGTAGGGATAATAAAAACAGTCTTCATTACAACCTGGAAAAAAACCAGCCTGCACCAGCTTCTTCTTGATAATGGATAAGGGAGTAGTCACATCTACTACTGAGGGAACATAGGGAACCTCATCAACAGCATTAACAGTCTTCTCATGGTTGGGCATAGGAGCAGTGATCACATTTGGAGTCCCAGGAGGGTCAGATTCAATCTCCCCAGCTTCAATCATGTCTTGAATCTTGTTTTTCAACACCCAGCAGTTGTTGCTATCATGTCCCAGACTATTAGAATGATAGGCACATCGTGCGTTAGGATTGTATCGAGGAGAGGAAGTATTAGGATTCTGAGGAGGGTCCTTCAAAGTAATGAGTTCCCCTTTCAACATGTGTTGCAAGGCTTGGGCCAGTGACATGTTGATCTTGGTGAATTCTCTTCTAGGCTTTTGTTGATTGTTTTGTGGTTGTTCTGGTGTTGCAGGAGTAGGATTAAAGATGTATACTGCTCCCACAGATTGGTGACTCCTGTTACGACTATGTTGACCATACACAGCATTAGACTCCTTCTTTCCACTAGGGGGCTTCTTAGCAGTGCTTGGTGAAGAGGCACCCACCTGTATCTTACCACTTCTTATACCACTCTCCACATGTTCTCCAGTCATTATCAGTTCGGTGAAACCAGATGAAGAACTTCTAATGAGGTGACTATAGAAAGGACCATTCAGCATACTCATAAACATATCCACCAGCTCCTTGTCAGTCAGAGGAGGTTGAACTCTGCCAGCCAAGTCTCTCCATTTCTGGGCATACTCCTTGAAGCTCTCCTTAGCACCCATAGACATGCTTTGAAGCTGCATTCGAGTTGGTGCTAAATCAACATTGTATTGGTATTGCCTATAGAAGGCCTCAGCAAGATCATTCCAATCACGAATATTGACACTTTCCAGTTGGTAGTACCATTCCAATTGAGCTCCTGACAAACTCTCTTGGAAGAAATGAATCCACGGTTTCTTGTCAGCAGTATGTGGTTGAATCCTCCGGACATAAGATCTTAAATGCAGCTTAGAACATGAAACACTATCATATACCAAAAAAATAGGAACCTTGAAACCAATAGGTATAACCACTCCAGAAACTAAACTCAGATCTTCAAAATCAAGCCCAGAAGATTTTTGTAGTTCCATAGCATTCATTCTATCTACCAGCATCTTGTACCTATCTTCACTAGCAGGATCATGATAATAATTTGCCTCAGAATCAGAATCTCCCACAGTATCTTAGAGACTACCTCCCTCTTTCTCAGAATTTTCAGACTCAGAATCCTCAATTTGTTCCTTTGTCTTGATAAGGCCTTTGAATCTTCTTCCCAAATTGATAAGGCCTCCTGACCTTCTAGTCTTATTCTTCTTCTTAGCCAGTAGTGTCTTCAACTCATCTTGTCCCTTGGACAAGTTCGGAATCAACTCTTGGAATTGTGCATTTTGTGCCTGGAGATCTTTGACAGTCTGTTCAAAAGCCATTTTTGCTGAAATAAACAGCGAGAAGATAAGATACCTGTACATAAGAAACCTGTGATGCAATGATATGGCATGTAAATGTGTATGCAATGTTTTCAAGGACCACAGGATTTAAATTCGTTTAAACAACCATAAAGTAACTTTTATTAGTAAGCAAATAAACTTGTTTGCCCCTTGGGCTTACAACAAAAATGAAATGAATACAAAAATGGGGTTTTAAGTCTCCCATGGACGTTTCCTCTTTATGTTGAGGTATGAGTTGAGATTTCTCTCCTCGTGAAGTTGTTTTGTTAGCTCCAGGATTCTTTCTTGACTTGCTTTGTAATGAGTCTCAAAAGTATCTCTTTGCTCCTTCAATTGGATCCAGGACCTTTGTAACTCCTCCATGTTAGTGGGCATGTCTAGATGAAGAATGATATAGGAAGTATCTCCTTCAGCAACATGCTCCATGGTAACTGGCAGGATAGCAGGATATGGCATCATAAGAGTCTGAGCACGAGATCGCACCCATCTAAGATAAGGTTCCATAGGAATAGTGTACTTTGGTTCTAGAGTCTTGTTGTCAACCTTTTTCACTTTACCCCATGCTCGTATAAACCTTTGACGGTAACCTTGCAGATCGTTGTCGTAGTCGAACATAATACCCTGAATAAGCATGTCATGAGGACCATCACTCCGAGCATAACCAAACTGACGTAGAGCTAAGGAAGGATTGTAGGTAATGCCCCCTTTTATGCCAAGGAGTGGCACATTAGGGAACTCCCCACAACGGTCAATGATAGTAACATTCTCCATAGACCTAGAGCACCAATGAATATCTGAATGAGAAAGTGACATAATTCTCTTAGACCACCTTAACCCTTGTTCATTCTTCATCACTGATCGAGGAAGGTGAGAAATAAACCACCTAGACAATAGAGGTATACAACACATCAGAGTTCCTTGTGCCTTTGTAGTATGGGTATGAAGAGAGTGTAAGATGTCTCCAAGTAAAGTAGGCATTGTATTGCGAGTCAGAAATATGTTGATGGCGTGTACGTCTATGAACTGGTCTGGATTTGGGAACAACACTAAACCATAGATCAATAGGGATAAGATCTCCTCAAAAGTATCATAACTCATGGCCTTCAGGAACACTTGTGCTTTCTCCATCAATACCTTGGCAAGGATACCCTTAAATCCACTTCTTGTTTCTAGAACAATGTCTGATTTCTTCAAATGTAAGGCTGCAACAATGACTTCAGGTTTAAGCTCTTTCTCTAAGCCTGTGAAGGGTCTCTGATCAAGGATAGGTATACCCAGAAGTTTGGAGAACTCTTCCATTGTAGGAACCAGCTGATAATCAGGGAATGTGAAACAATGATGTTTAGGATCAAAGAACTGAAACAGAACACTCATCATGTCTTCATTTAACCCTGAAGTGACTAGATCCATTAGGTGACCATGCTTCTTAATGAATTGGGAGTTTTCAGAAACTTGAGAGACCAATTCCTTAAGCTTAGGAGGTATTCCTACAAAGTTGATCCTGATAGTATTCCTACGAGCAGAAGCCATGATATGCAACAAAGAACAAAGATAAATCCTTTGGTCCTTGAAATGGTTAGTGAAAATGATATGCTTATGATGCATGATGATGTTATGATGTTATGCTCAATCACAAACATGTGGCACATACAAACAAGTCACACAATAGCCCTAGGTTTGAAGGCTTGCATGAGGTTTAAAGGTAAGTACCCTCCCCTAAAGTTTAGTTGGTTCATCCTGTCCTATAAAGTAACCAGGTTCTAAGGGATCTCAATATCATTGATCATTCACAAGGGTGGTTGTTCAGTAGGCAACTTACTTGCCAACCAAAACCCTCCAATTTTAGGATCTCAATGAGCGTAGTATCGAGTATCAACCAACTTCAATCTTCACCAAAGCCGATTATCTCACTACTTTCTAAAGTCCAAGATGGGATGACTAGGGTTCTAAAAGTCAGTTAGTGTATTGACAACATATGGCAGCCTCATATTATCCTCAACTTGCTTAAGGAACATAAGCACCAACCAAGAAGTCACACTAACTATGGCCACCAGATCAACCATATCGGTATACGCCGTACAGTTTCCTTGGTCTATTGTCATTTACCTAAGGTACACTAGATCCGAGTTAGGATCTTTCACACATAAGAGCACCCAACAAGTAAAGTAAAGCAAATAGAGCAAACAAGTTTAAAGTGATCTAATTCCTAAGGGTACCCCTCTTTAATATTAGTCCCCAGCAGAGTCGCCAGTTCTGTAACACGGTGGGAGAACTGACTTTAGTTAAATGTTGCGGATAACAAGAGTCGCCACCGACTTTTATTTTATCCAAAAGGAAAGGGCATAAAAGAACAGGAAATACCTTAAAAAGATTTTGAGTTCGGGGGGTAGGTTATACAAAGGGAAGGTGTTAGTACCCTTTATATCCATGGTTATCCATGGGCTCTTAGTTACTTAGCTCACTTTAAATTGTTTTGAGAAAGGTGTAGTGTGTGATTAAAAATTTTCTAAGTACTTTATAATGATCCTTGTATGGATGTATATAAAGACTTTGTTTTGAAAATTTGTTTGAAATGTGAAGTGTAAAATGTATTTTGAAAAGGTGAGCAAGTACTTAAGAGGAATCTACCATATATTAAGTCTTTATTGTTCTTTATGTTCTTTCAATGATAAGACTATCCTTATTATTAAGGAATAGGTAGTCATTACCTTTGATGTGATAAGGGACATGTGTAGGGACATCTGAATTTAGGCAACTGCAAGGTGTCTTTAGCAATTCGTAGGGACTTATCATCTTTTATTCGAAGGGACTTGATCTTCTAATTTGAAGGGACTTGATCTTCTAATTTGAAGGGACTTGATGATATTTATGAAGGGACTTTGCTTAAGACACCTTACTTGACCTTAGAAATAGGCAACATGAGAGGTAACCCTAGAAAGTGTAGGATGGCGATCAAAGATCGACTTACGTGTGTGAGTGTTTATATTCAAATATTTATCTTACTTAAATTAGTTATTCTAAATTAATTTTAATCACAAACATGTTATGCACACCCTATAGTTACTAACCATGGCAATAAAAATATTTATAAAAATAAAATAGAAACAAAAATAAATCTACGACTATTACATGGCTTTCGCAATTACATAATTATAGAAACAATTAATGATAAATATAAAAAATAAGCAATAATTTAAAGGTTGGTAATAATGAAATAATAATAATAATAATAATAATAATAATAATAAAAGGGGTTAGTAAAAAACATAAAGAAAATAAGAATTTAAGAGAAAATATTATTTTTAAGTTAAATGAACATTTAGAAAAAAATTTAGAATAAAATAGAACAATTAATAATAATAATAAACAAATATTAATTATTTACATAAAAAAATGATTAATTATTTAATTAAAGTTTAAAACAAAAATTAACTAAATTAAATGTTAAATGTAATTAAAAAAATAGGGTTAATAAAATATTTAGGGTTAGAAATTAGGGTTTTGAAAAAAATTAGGGTTTTGAGTATAACAAGAATGCATTATCAATTTATTTATAAAAATACCTAATTATTATATATAAACATATTATAAAAATTAAATACTAATAATTTACATTTTTAAGAAAATAAATATGAATTTTAAGAAAATATAAAGTTTTATTAAAAATATGATTAGTTATTATTTTAGAAACTATTTTAATTTTATTAATTTAAATAAAGAAAAGAACAAAAAAATAGCAATAATAATGGAAATTGGAAAAAACCTCAAAAAGATAGGACTTGGGATTTGAACCCAGGTCCTTTACCTGAACAAACATGCTCCAAAACCAGCTGAGCTACTGCGCGCGTTTGATATCTAAAGGCAAGGCAATTCTTATATTGTAAACCTGTAGAACAAATGGGATTAAAGCAAAAAAAAATAGTTGGAGGCCTGATTCGAACCCTTGCCCTTTGCTTCACACATGCGTCTCTTCACCAACTGATCCAAGCAGCGTTTCAAATATATAAATGCAAACAAAAATAAATAAAATAAGTTAATATTCAAATATGCAGTTTCGCGCCACACTTCTTCTTCAACCTCCAGCCGTCTGTTTAGGCTATAGTGACAGTTTTCCGTCGCTATAGCTTATAGTGACAGATTATGTTCGTCACTAAAACCCTACGCAAATCAAATTTCTAATATACAACGAATCAAACAATTTCAATGGTCCATATTAGCTAATATAAGGTCCCTGAACACAAATATCACATTAATTTTAACAGAAATTAGTTCAATCATGCGTTCCCAAAAGAAATTCTCAAGAACCCTAGTTTTCGGTTTTGATGCATATGGCTATGATTTCTTCAATTGATCACCCAGAAACAATCCTTGCAATGTCACAAACACAAATCAATACTCAAAAACAATTTATCATTGGTTAATATATGAAAACGCAAAATTGAAAAACCATGAAAAAGTGAGAATTCAGATTATGCATTTAGAGGTGTTTTTGATGATGTAAAGCATTGAGGCAACATCAGTGAGGTTCAAGAAACATGTTGCAACCTTTAAAACACCTTGATATGTCCTGCAAAGTAGAATCCGATTTGGAGTTTTTCTTGAATTTTTGAAATTTGGTTCTTGCTCTTGGAGGCTAATTTTTGCGTCCTTGTGTTTGCTTCATGTTATACATATATAGTATGACCTAACTAGGTCAAAAAATCAGATCCTTCCTTGGACTTTTGGATCATTTGAGATTGAAAAAGATAAGCTTCCAAAATATTGAAAAAAAATTGATATATCCTTACTATTTTGGTTGATCTGATTTTCCATGATCTCAATCACTTTTAATTAACCTTTAAGACTTTCTAGAACCAAAATCCTATCAAATATTGAAACTTTTATATTTTATTTTGATTTAAAATGATTTTTAATGTATAAAATCATAATAAATAAAATAAAATAAATAAAAATTTGAATAAATTATTTTTAATTCGTGCATGATGTCATGGAAGTGTTTGGGTCATAAAAATGCAAGCCCATTTGGAGAAATTTGGTTCTAAGGTCTCATTTGTTCAATAAACCCCTCAAAAATTTCCCAACTTTGCAAAGGCACAAATCCATCAATTTTAAGGCTATGAAGGTGTTCTTGGACATTTTGGAAAGCTTAAAGAGTAGTCTAACAAACCTCTTTGGTTTCATGTCAATATCCCTTACCAATCTCAAGTTATGCCCTTTGGAAGATGTTGACTTTTTGTTGACTTTTAAAATGACCTATAATGTCTTAGCTCATACCTTCCAAATGAAGCATTTTTGGGCTTGGCTTGTGAGACACAAAGTTGTAGAGAATTCAATTTCCTTCAAAATGAGATTTGGATGGAAAATTTTTGATGAAGCATGTGAAAGTTATGGCTGGTCAAAGTTCAGTTGACTTTTTTTGTGAAAACCCTAATTTAGAAACTCCTGATTCTTGATGATCTGAAATCTCCTAGATGAATCATGATCAACCCTTGATCAAATGATGAATTTTGCTTCATATACTTGATGTTGGCAAAAAATCATGAAGTTTGACTTTGGTTTGACCACAGTTGACCTCAGTTTGACTTTTTGACTACTTTGACTGATTTCAGCCTATCTGATCATCTGATTGAGCAAACCTTTTGGGAAAGCCTTGAAACTTGACATAGGGATTTTTGAAGACATATAAGATGTTATGAAGCTCACTTAAATCCTTAGAAGTCCATTTAGCATGATGAAATCCAAAACCCTAGTTTAGGATGCATTGCTTATGAGGATGCATAGTCTGAGGGAATTGTCACACTTTCTGACTAATTGTGAACCTTGTGAATATCTTGGGACAAATTAGCACATAAGGTCTTGTCTTGGTGAGGGCAAATTTTGGGGTGCAACAACTTCCCCTGTTCAATTTTCTGAAACCTGAGGGGTTAGATTGTCATATGTGCCATTCGTGACCTGGAAGGTTGAAGGGGATTGAACACAAAAGCCCAAAACTTTGCACTCGCCGGTGCGTAATGTAACACTGATGATTAGTTGTATATGCTTAAGTGGGCTTGAAGATGCCACTTGGAAAAACTGGAGATGGGCTTATAGATGTCATCCATAATATCAGGAGATGATAATATCTTTATGTTGATACTGGATATCAATACTAGGTCTTCGTATAGGCCGTCTCTGAATAGTTTATGCAACATGGTTTGAGTTGAATGCTAGCAAAAGATCTTCGTATAGATCGTCTCTGTATTATCTCTGGGAAAAAGAATATCCTTCGTTAAGTTTCAGGGCTTAGATCTTCGTATAGATCGTCTCTGAACCATATCTAAGAACATACTTTAATTGAAGTGTCAGAACCAAATCTTCGTGGCGATTTTTTTCTGAATTAAGTATCAGCACTAGATCTTCGTATAGATCGTCTCTGAACTGTTTTGAATTGTTGAATAGACCAGTAGAAATAAATCTTCGTGACGATTATCTCTTCTGGAAATATCCTGGATTAGGGAATAGATCTTCGTATAGACCGTTTGCCTACTATCCAAGGACAACTTGAGTAATGATTATCAACAATGAATCTTCGTAGCGATCATCCCTGAATTAAGTATCAGCACTAGACCTTCGTATAGATCGTCTCTGACCTGTTGTGAATTGTTGATAGTGTTTTATCTGCCTGCACCTATCCTGCAAAGAAAAGGTTAGTTTACGCAATATGTATGCATGTATGGCATGATGTACTTAAGTAAATGTATTATGCATTTATGGATATGCTATGGTATGAGGTAAAAGATGTATGTATGAATCATGCAGCCTGAAGCGTCTGGATATCTTTGTATAACAACTACTGGCTAGGGAAAATAAATCCCGATTCGTTGCTGAAAAATATGAGGAACTCGTTCCCGTCTTGTTTGATAGTATAGTATTTATAACCTCCCGTCTTTGTTCGTCGTACTTCTATTGAAGGAATAAGTTCCCGAGTATCCTGGCTGAGGATAAAAGAGATGGACATAAATTCAAGGGGAGATGTAACTCGAAGTATCTATAAAGATAGATTTGCCCTGCTGGGGATTTGTAGTTGTCTAGTGGGGATAAACCGGCGAAGCTTCGTTGAATTCCTACCTTCGTTCGTCCTTAGTAAATACTATTACTGCATTTTATGCATTTCTGGTAAACATCAATTATATTCAAAAGCATACATACATTCAAACACAACTAATGGATGTTTTCGTTTAGGTAAATAGGGTAAAAGTAAATCTGGATTCAAAGACGAGATTTTATTTATATTATAAAGTGACCTATACACAGGCAAGTTTGTACAAGGAGACAGAAATCCTATTAAGAGGAATTTGTCGTAAAAGTTTTACAAAAACAAAGAAAGACAGCTATGTGAGGAATGATCCTATTGAGTTTCAATTCTACTATTGCCATTATCTTCAATTATCTCATCTTCTGCTGTTGAGACGAAAACAATTGGATTGATCTTTTATTTGTTCGAGCTTGAGTTAGATAGCACCACCAGTTGAAGTTACATGAGTTATCCAAACGAGACATAGTCATACGCTTTAATCCCTAAGTTTTGCCTGGATTGCCTTTTCAGGTTTTCAATCCACCGGGATACCCTTTTTTGCCCAAGCCACCCTTTCAGGTTTTCGACTTGCCGGGTGTACATTTTTTTTATATATATCCCTAATTTTTGCCCAAACCCTTTTGGTTCGCCGGGATGCCCTTATTTTTGCCTAGGCCATTCAACCTAGCGGGTCTCTTTTTATGCATAGTATTTTTTAACTATTTCTGCGTTTACAGGCTGTGGGAAGTCTTCACCATCCATAGTAGTAAACATCATGGCGCCTCCTGAAAATACTCTCTTGACTACAAATGGTCCTTCATATGTAGGAGTCCATTTTCCCCTAGGATCACCCTGTGGTAATATGATACGCCTGATTACCAAGTCACCAGCCTGATATACCTTTTGCTTAACCTTTTTATTAAAAGCTTTGATCATCCATTTCTGGTACATCTGACTGTGACAAACAGCTTCCATCCTTTTCTCATCAATCAAATTTATTTGGTCAAGTCGAGTCTGAATCCACTCATCTTCATCCAAGCCTGCATCCTTCATGATTCTTAAGGAGGGGATCTGAACTTCAATGGGCAGAACTGCTTCCATACCATAGACTAAGGAGAATGGGGTTGCCCCTGTTGAAGTACGTATTGTAGTACGATAACCATGAAGAGAAAATGGTAACATCTCGTGCCAATCTTTGTAAGTAACAGTCATTTTCTGTAGAATCTTCTTAATGTTCTTGTTAGCAGCTTCTACTGCCCCATTCATTTTCGGGCGATACGGAGAAGAGTTGTGATGCTTAATCTTGAACTGCGTGCAGAGATCAGTAATCATAGTGTTGTTCAGATTAGAGCCATTGTCTGTGATAATCCTTTCAGGAATGCCATACCTACATATGAGATTATTCTTAATGAATCGAGCCACAACATTCTTAGTAACAAATGCAAATGAAGCTGCCTCCACCCACTTTGTAAAGTAATCAATAGCAACCAGGATGAAACGATGCCCATTAGAAGTAATAGGCTTGACCTCACCAATCATATCAATGCCCCACATGGCAAAAGGCCAAGGTGCAGTCAACACATTCAATGGAGCTGGAGGTATATGCACTTTATCAGCATAGATTTGACACTTGTGACATGTTCTGGAATGTTGATAGCAGTCAGCTTCCATGGTAGACCAATAGTAACCTGCTCTCAATATCTTCTTTGCCATGGTATGACCACTAGAATGAGTGCCAAAGATCCCATCATGCATGTCTTCCATAATCTCTGTTGCTTCCTTCTTATCCACACAACGAAGCAAAGTAGAATCATGATTGCGCTTGTACAAAATTCCATTACTCAAGAAGAATTTAGCAGAAAACCTCCTCAGAAACTTCTTATCTTTGACAAATGCCCCTTCAGGGAACTCCTGAGTTTCAAGATATCTTTTCACCTCATAGAACCAAGGCTTTTCCTCTCCTCCTTCAGTATCAATCTCATTGCAGTATGCAGGCTTCTCAAATCTGTCAATAGTAATCTTGATGCATCTGCCAACTGATTCTCTCCTCATGGAATATGTCCAAAGGTAATCTCTTCAAAATATGGGATCAAGGACAACACATGCTCTCTGTAAGGAATGAGATTTTCATGCTTGGTATCCCAATCTCCTTTAATCTGACTAACTACCAGGGCTGAATCTCCATATACGTCCAGGAACTGAATCTTCATATCAATGGCAGCCTTGATACCCAGGATACATGCCTCATACTCAGCCATGTTATTGGTACAATAGAAACAAAGTCTTGCAGTAATCGGGGTACGACAACCTTCAGGGGAAATAATCACAACACCAACACCATTGCCAAGCACATTAGAAGCTCCATCAAAAACCATAGTCCATTGGGATCCTTATTTAGGTCCGTCATATTGTCCAGGTTCTTTGGTAATAATCATAATGTCTTCATCAGGGAACTCAAAACTCATTGACTGGTAATCATCCACTGCTTGATGAGCCAAATGATCAGCTATAACACTTCCTTTAATGGCCTTCTGAGTAGTGTACTGTATATCATATTCTGTTAAGATCATTTGCCATCTCGCTATTCGTCCGGAGAGAGCAGGTTTCTCGAATATGTACTTGATTGGATCCATCTTTGAAATCAACAGGGTAGTATGAGTCAACATATACTGTCTTAGTCGGCGAGCAGCCCATGCCAAAGCGCAACAAGTTTTTTCGAGCAGTGAGTATCTTGTTTCACAGTCGGTAAACTTTTTGCCAAGGTAGTATATTGCCTGCTCTTTTCGACCAGACTCGTCATGTCGCCCCAACACACACCCCATTGAATTGTCTAATACTGTTAAGTACATAATCAAGGGTCTTCCATCAACTGGTGGCATCAAGATTGGAGGTTCTAAAAGATATCTCTTGATTTCATCAAAGGCTGTCTGACACTCGTCATTCCATTCCATCACCTGATCTTTCTTCAGTAACTTGAAGATTGGCTCACAGGTAGCAGTTAAATGGGAAATAAATCTTGCAATTTAATTTAGTCGTCCCAAGAATCCTCTAACTTCCTTCTCAGTACGGGGAGCTGGCATCTCTTGTATAACTTTCACTTTTGCAGGGTCCACTTCAATACCTTTTCCACTAACAATGAAACCCAGGAGTTTACCAGACCTAACTCCAAAAGTACACTTATTTGGGTTCAATATGAGCTTGTATTTCTTCAACCTTTCAAACAGCTTATGCAGATGATCAAGGTGTTGCTCTTCATTCTGGGACCTGGCTATCATATCATCCACATATACCTCTATCTCACGATGAATCATATCGTGAAACAAAGCCACCATAGCACGCTGATACGTTTCCCCGACGTTCTTCAAACCAAATGGCGTCACTTTATAACAAAAGGTGCCCCACTGTGTAACAAACGTAGTCTTCTCCATATCTTCAGGTGCCATCTTGATTTGATTGTAACCAGAGAAACCATCCATGAAGGAGAATACCTTATGTTGAGCAGTGTTGTCTACCAGAACATCAATATGTGGAAGTGGAAAGTCATCTTTAGGGCTGACCTTATTCAAATCCCTGTATTCTACACACATACGGACCTTACCATCTTTCTTAGGTACTGGTACTACATTTGCAACCCACTAAGGATAAGAAGTCACAGCTAAGAACCCTGCATCAAACTGCTTTATCACTTCTGCTTTAATCTTTTCTGACATTTCAGGACGCATGCGAAGAACCTTCTGCTTCTTTGGACGACAATCTTCTTTTACCGGTAAACGGTGAACCACAATGTCTGTATCCAACCCTGGCATATCTTCATAGGACCAAGCAAATATCTCCACATAATCATGTAACATCTGAATTAATCTTCTCTTAACACCATCTTCTAGTTCAGCCCCTATCTTGATCTCATTCTTGTTTTCTTCAGTTCCCAGATTCACAACTTCGATTGGCTCTTCATGTGGCTGTATAGCTTTCTCTTCTTGTTGTAATAACCTAGCAAGCTCTACAGGTACTTCACAATCTTCCTCCTTTCCATCTTCAGCTTGATAGATCGGATTCTCGAAATTATAATTGGCAATAGTAGAACTGTTATCAACAGGATCCAGAGTGGATGAGGATCTACATTTTAGTGATGTGGGTGTGTGTAAGAACACATAGCTGATGAAAAAAATAAAAATAAAAGAAAGACAAGGAGCACAATATTTACGAAAAAGAAACGTCCATTGATTTTTATTGAATGAAGTATGCAAATGAAATGACATCCCGAAACAAGCATACCATTGTGCCTCGGGTAAGACACAAGGCTTAAAAGTTTAATTGTTTTAAAATTACAAACTTAAAATAAAACACAATAATAGTATTTACTCCTGACTAAAGGAGATAGGAATAACGTCTTAGGTCTTCCAATTGTTGAGTCCATCACCCATGGTAGGAAAGATCCAATCATCCAGGTTGTAGTCTTCACTATAGTCACCCACAACATTGATTTGATCTTTTATGACCCCTTGATTAGTGATACGAACAGCACGAGCACGACGAACAACCTTCTGGGATTCTGCAGTGAAACTTAAACCAAACTTGTCAGACTTGTAAGGGATGTCAGGAAGCTGACCCCAAATAGTACAACCACCTTCTTCAACCACAACTCTAGCATCTTTGAGAGAGGCCGTTGTAGGAGGTATTCTGGTAACCACAGGAACTCTTTTAACAACAGGGGGAGCTTCAGTAGCAGGAACGACCCAAGGAACTACCTCAAATATCTGGCAAGGAGTCTCAACATATTCACCCTTCACCTCAACATATTTAAAAGTATTCACATGACTGACCATATATTCTTCCTCACCATAAACAGTGACAATCTTTCTTTTCACCGGGTATTTCAACTTCTGATGTAGAGTGGAAGTCACAGCACCTGCCCCATGGATCCAGGGGCGCCCAAGAAAACAGGAGTATGCAGGACGAATATCCATTACATAGAAAGTAGAGTCGAAGACTTAAGAGCCTAATTTGATCGGGAGATCTACTTCTCCATGTACCACTCTTCTTGAGCCATCAAAGGCCCTCACTACTACATTACTTGGTCTTAACACAACATCCTCAGGACTGAGCTTGTCCAAAACCTCTTTGGGGAGTACATTTAATGAAGAACCATTGTCCACCAGCACATGAGATAAGGTAGTGCCCCTACATTCAATAGAGATATGCAAAGCTCTGTTATGGTTTCTCTTGGCAGGAGTCAAGTCAGCATCAGAAAAGCCTAACCCATTATCATAAGTCAGATGTGCAACACAATTCTCAAATTGATCCATAGAAATCTCATTTGGCACATGAGCAGTCTTCAAGAACTTGATTAGGGCTTTAGCATGAGCCTCAGAACACAGCAACAAAGATAACATGGAGATTTTGGGGGGAGTGTGCCCCAACTGGTCAACAATATCATAATCACTCTTGCGAATGATCTTCAGCACTTCTTCCATCTGTTTAGAGAGATTTTCAGCAATCGGTGCCTCAGCTTGCACAGGTTCAACCACAGGACCTTTTCCCAGAGCATCAGCACTTGGCTCAGAAGTGGAGGTAGTAGTTGGAGTAACTGCATCTTTGGAGGTAGCCTGAGGAGAGAAAACTCTTCCACTTCTGGTGATCTTACTAGATCTAGCAATAATATCAACATCAAGATTATCATCAGTAACAGGTGCATCAGTCAGAGGTTCTTGCTTGACACCATGGATGTAAACATCAGAACCGTAATTCCAGGGTATAGCTTTATCAGAAGTATAAGGAACAGGGCCAGGAGTGGTAATAATCATGGGGGCCACTCTAGCTTCAGCAATAGTCTTTACAGGGCCTTCAGCAGTAATCATGACAGGACCCTTAGAGGTGATCCTGACAGGACCTTTGGAGGTAATCTTCACTGGCACTTTATCAACCATAGCTACATCTTCAAGCTTCGTACTTCGAGTTAGATATTCACACATACTTTCCACAGAAGGTGTCCTCACAAACAATATAGTGTAATTGTCCATGAGGCGTTGAATACCATCTTTCAACTTCCAGCAGCTATCAGGTTTGTAGGCACAATAAAAACAGTCTTCATTACAACCTGGAAAAAAACCAGCCTGCACCAGCTTCTTCTTGATAATGGATAAGGGAGTAGTCACATCTGCTACTGAGGGAACATAGGGAACCTCATCAACAGCATTAACAGTCTTCTCATGGTTGGGCATAGGAGCAGTGATCACATTTGGAGTCCCAGGAGGGTCAAATTCAATCTCCCCAACTTCAATCATGTCTTGAATCTTGTTTTTCAACACCCAGCAGTTGTTTATGTCATGTCCCAGACTATTAGAATGATAGGCACATCGTGCGTTAGGATTGTATCGAGGAGAGGAAGTATTAGGATTCTGAGGAGGGTCCTTCAAAGTAATGAGTTCCCCTTTCAACATGTGTTGCAAGGCTTGGGCCAGTGACATGTTGATCTTGGTGAATTCTCTTCTAGGATTTTGTTGATTGTTTTGTGGTTGTTCTGGTGCTGCAAGAGTAGGATTAGAGATGTGAACTGCTCCGACAGATTGATGACTCCTGTTACGACTATGTTGACCATACACAGCATTAGACTCCTTCTTTCCACTAGGGGGCTTCTTAGCAGTGCTTGGTGAAGAGGCACCCACCTGTATCTTACCACTTCTTATACCACTCTCCACACGTTCTTCAGTCATTATCAGTTCGATGAAACCAGATGATGAACTTCCAACAAGGTGACTATAGAAAGGACCATTCAGCATACTCATAAACATATCCACCAGCTCCCTGTCAGTCAGAGGAGGTTGAACTCTGCCAGCCAGGTCTCTCCATTTCTAGGCATACTCCTTGAAGCTCTCCTTAGCACCCATAGACATGCTTTGAAGCTGCATGCTGTAACACGGTGGGAGAACTGACTTTAGTTATGTAGCAGATAGCAAGAGTCGCCACCGACTTTTATTTTATCCAAAGGAAAGGCATAAAAGAACAGGAAAGACCTTTAAAAGATTTTTGGGTCCGGGGGGTAGGTTATGTAAAGGGAAGGTGTTAGCACCCTTTACATCCATGGTTATCCATGGGCTCTTAGTTACTTAGCTCACTTTAAAATGTTAATGTGAAGTGTGTGAACAGAAAGTTTCTTAAGTATTTTATAATGATCCATGTACGGATATATATAAAACCTTTGTTTTGAAAATTGTTTGAAATGTATGAAGTGTTGAAATGTTTTTGAAAAGTGAGCAAGTATCTAAGAGGAACCTACCCTAATGATTAAATCTTTACTGTTCTTGAATATCCTTTAAGTGGTAAGACTATCCCTATTATTAAGGAATAGGTAGTCATTACCTTGGATGTATGGGACAAGTGAAGGGACATCTGTTATTTAGGCAACTGTGGGGAGTATAAGCAATTCGAAGGGACTTATCATCTTTATTCGAAAGGGACAAGATCATTACGAAGGCAACATTCGAAGGGACTTGATCTTTTTATTGTTTAAGGGACTAGATGATATGAAATGAGGGACTTTGCTTTGTACACCCTACTTGACCTTTTGTTTAGGCAACATGAGAGGTAACCCTTAAGAAGTGAGACGGCGATCCAGGATCGACTTACGTGTGTGAGTGTACAAGTTTAAATATTTATCTTTTGAATTTAATGAGCTAAATTAATTTTTAAATACAAACATATTTCACTCCCTATTTTACTAACCATAGCATTTAAAATAAATAATAAAAATTAATACTACAAATATTACATAAGGGATACAATTACATAATAATAATAACAAATTAAATAAATAAACAAGATAAATAATAATAAATAATTTGGGTTAGTAATAATAATAAAAATAATATATTAACAATGGGGTTAGTAATAATAGAAATTAATAAGAATCAAAATCAAGAAATTAACATAATAATAAATTTAAAAGTGCAAATTTTAATAGATAATTATTTTTTAGATTTTTAAGAAGAAAAATAAACAAATTCATATTATATATCAATTATTATAAGAATTTAAATTATATACATGTTATAAAAATAAGGTTAATTATAAACATATTATGAAAATAAGTTATCCTTACAAAATTAAATCAAGAGTTTTAATTATTTTAAGCATAATCTAAAATTATTTACATACAAGAATTATATTAAATAATAACTATAAACAAATTATAAAAAATATACACATAATTAAAGTTTATAAATAAATTAAAATTTATAATTAACAAATAAATTAATATTTACAATTAGGGTTTATAAAATATTTTAGGTTTTTTTAGAAAATATTAGGGTTAATTATCCAATTATAAACTAATTATACAAAATTATGTAATATTAATACTATAAGATAAATAATTTTTATTAATAACATTTAATTTTTGAAAATATGAATTTAAAATTATAGAAGAGAAAATAAAGCTATTACCATTTTATTTTATTATTTAAACTTATTTAATTATAATATAAATACATAAAATAGAGAAAACAAAAAAAAAGTGAAAAAAGGACTTACCTGGGCTGGGATTCGAACCCAGCTCCTGAGCAATGCATCCTCCAGGACCAGTAAGCCAGCCACTGGGCTGCGTGCGCGCCAGTTATAGCAATGCACTCCATGGGGTTTTGTTGTTATTCTGGAAAAAACCATGACAAAACAAAAAAATAGCACAAAAAGGTCTGGGAAGGGATTCGAACCAAGGACCTTCACACAACAAGCAAGCACACTTACCATCCAGCCAGAAGGGCGTAACTGATATACAATCCACAACAATAGATAATATATTAAGTCTTGTGATTAAATGGGAAAATAAGAAAAAGATTGCTGCATCCAAGGATCGAACCAAGGCCTTCAAGCATAACACACGCATCCATCACCACTGGGCCAGACGCGCATCTGTGAAATAAATTAACAATAACATAATAAAATATTAAAACAATATTTGAATTCCAGAATGCGCGCCAGGAACTTCATCTTCCTCCTCTGGCCTTACGTTTTTTGCTGCGAATTTCCCTATGAAATTTCCTGCGATTTCAAACACCTACAGGACCTGCGAAACTCAACAAGCAAGCAAACAGTACAATTTTCTTCAATTAATTAGGGCGTTGTGATCCCCAGAGTGTCGCTCCCGATAAATGGGACTGGCCCAAATAAAGGTACAGACGCAAACGGTCGGCGAGAGGGACAGTGAGAACACACAGCCGTGAACTCACTGGAGATGAAAAGAGTCGCCAGCTGGGCATTTTTATCCCGGGGGAAAGGCAATGCTGCATAGGCCTAGAAAGAGATGGATAAGACGGTTGCGAACCAGAGAGACTGAGAAAGGGGGTTGGTTACAACCTGGGAAGGTATTAGCACCCAGATTGTCCGTCGTACTCGACGGGATCCACGCTTAAAAGATTTGTGTTTTAAAGGGGTAGTGTCAGTGCATTTTGTGTATAATAGCTGGAAGAGAATGTACAGGTGTCAGTGTAAAAGGAAGTGAAGTGTGATATATACAGTGTCAGTGTAAGGACAGAGATGAAATGCTCATGGTCATGAGGCTAAGAGAATGATGCTGGAAAGAGGGGGAATATACAGAGACTTTTGTTCGATAACCGTGAAGTTATGCCTACGTATCCTCTCGTGCAATGAGGAAGTCAGAACACCGTAGTTCGACCCAAAGAGACTGAAAGGTGAATTGACTTGTGAACTGCCTACTTGTCTATGCTCAAGTGTATGACCTGTCTGGCTCAGGTGCTAACTGTCTTGCATTAGACGGAAGAAGCAAGTTCTCGTTTGTGAGTGAATGAGATGAGAAAAGAATCCCGGAGGAGACGATTATTGTTTGTTTTTTGAGTTTTCAGTCTTTTATTGCTTTTTGAAGTTTGTCGTAAGTTAATGAGCTTAAACCTAAACCAATGGGTTGGTAAACTCATCACATCCTCCCTCTGATTAGGGGTAATGAGAGTACCTTAAGTGTGAAGTCAGATTCTCACACTTAATTACCTTTGATATAGGATTAAGATCATTAACCTATTTGTGATTATTTAGATGTTTTTGGTGTTTTTGTTTAGTGTTAAGTAATGAGATTAAGCCATAATCAAGGATTAAACAGACTCATTACACCATCCTAATAGAAGGATAATAGATGAGAATGTTTAAGCTGAGGAATGCTCCTCAACTTAATCCATGATTAGGGATTAAACTCATGACAAAACAAAGCCTTTATTAGATGGATTTTAATTAGTGGTGAGATGATGAAGTGAATTTTATGATTTGTAAGACAACTTGAGGGGGACTTGTCCATTAACATCAGGGTTAGTCCTTCTTAACCAATTAAGGAAGAATTAGAACCCTAATGCAAGGCCCAAGTTACAAGTGTGATGTCTTGATGATTATTAGGTGAATTGATTAAGAGATTTAAACACATTAAGGGTTTAACACTTAGGATTAAAGTTATACACTCCATCCTAATAGAAGGATGTGGGCATAAGCTTAATCACAAAGCCTTAAAGCCTTTAGGGTTTAGCCCCTGATTATGAGGTGAGAAGAGAAGACTCAAAGAAGACACAAAGGTAAAACTAGGAGGGGAGACTAATCAAAACCCTAATCATTGTCATGCTTGGTTGTTCCTAAGGTTTGTGAGGTTTACAAGAACAATCTTCAAAGGAACCACCAGGAAGCAGATGAAAGGATCAAGAGAAGCAAAGTGACTTGCTTCATTCAAGAAGTCAAGTCACTTGAAGAAAGAAAGTGGGAAGAAGAAGAATGAGCAAGCTCAAACTCAAACACATATAAAAATGCAGCAAGGATGCAAGAGAGAGATGAGAAGGAAAGTTATGAGAAGTGAAGGCAAATTCACTTCCCAGAATCACTTACCCCCTGAAAGGTTAGAAAAGAAAATGCAATGCAATGCAAAATGGGATGAGATGACATGATGCAAAGCCAAACCAGAAGCATATACATGATGCTAATGATGCTATGAGATATTACAAACATGAGGCAGCACATGGAAATGATCATACAAGTTCATGAATGCCAATGGTGCAAGTTAAGAAGCATGAACATTCATGAAAAGTTATGAAGTGCACATGGCATACAACATGGCAAATGCAAGATGCAATGATCAAACATGCTTTCAATATGTCTTATGATGTCAAATGAATCAAATGGATGCTTGAAATGTCATGGTAAGTCATGTTATGCAAGAGAATGCAAGATGGATGCATATGAAAGCCCAAATTAGGGTTCATGAACCATACATCAAACAAAAATCAAAATCAGAAGCAAACCCTAAGATAAAAAATTGAAAATGCCACTCAAAGGACCCCTAATCCTATACTAATCCACTGCCCAAAGGAGAAGTCTCAACTCCTAACCAAGTTCAAGTTATGGTTTTTACAAGTTTATTAGGGTTTTAGGGTTCCTAAACAAAAGAAATGCCAAACAAATTAAAAATGAAAGATCAAATCATGGCCATTTAATCTCACAAACTACATGCTAAACACAATGCAATGCAAGAAGAATCAATGTCCAACTCTTCATGAATAGGCATAAATGATTTTTGGAACTTTGGATCAAATTAATGCATAAAAATGATTTTAATTCAATGAAAAATTCTCAAAATGCATCAAGATCAAAAAAGAAATTTGGTTTGAAGGTTGGACAATGTTTCTAAATGTCTTAGAACATTTCATGAATTTTTTGGTGATTTTTACATACTTAAAAGTATTTTTAATGAATTAATTTCCATTAATCAATTAAAAATAAACTTTTAAATATTTTAAAATACTTTTTAAATGCAAAAAATGAAAATAAAAATATTTTTGTGTCTTAAAAATTAATAAAACTCTTGATAAAAAGTTTCATAATTTTTAAAACAATTTTGCTATTTTAAATAAATTATGCAAATAAAATGAAAAGAAATGAAATAAAAATTGAAATAAACTGAAGTCAACTGAGTGGAGGGCTGGGATGGCTTCTGGGTTTGAATGGGTTGACTGCGCGCGTCATCTGATGGCCCATATTCAAACTGACTTAAACTCAATTAATTAAATAAATAATAGTGATTAGGGTTTAATGACCACATCTGGACCATTCACACGCGCGGCAAGTCAACTGGTCAAGGCAATCGAACGCTCCAGATTCAAACTCTCTTAATTACAGGGATTAAACCCTAATTATTTTCAGGTGGCCGGAGAAGACCTCCGGTCGTCTTCTCCGGTGGGAACCCCACCTGAAAATTTCTAAAACTCTCAAAACCTAACTAAAATGAAATCTAAAAACATGGAAATGATCCCCACAACTTATTGAATCAAAGCCCCAAGCCAAAACTCATTTATTTTTCCCCAAACTCATGAATCGAGCAAAACAATTTTTAGGTCACAGAGTTTCAGAACACGATTACATCCTCATTTTCCAACCATTTTCGAAACTAAAGGCATCAGAACAATCAGTGAAGCATATAGAACAACTTAAGAACTTAAAAAATGATTTCTGGAAAAAATGTTCTTGAGCTACCTGAATTTCGAAGCTTTCAATCCAGTAACTTTCTGACCTCCCCTCTTGATGTAATCCACTCCACTTGACCCTCTGATGATGCTTGAATGCTTAGAAGGAGTTTAAGTTGGCTGGTTGAGGAGTTTGAGCAGCTTCTGCTCAAGTTCAGTTGAAAATGGTGATGGTGATTCAGGCTGTTTCTGGCAATGGTGAAGGGTTGTTTGTGGTCAGGGTGATGTTTTGAGAAGGTTTGTGGAGCTTGTTTGGGTGTTTGTGAGCTGTGGAAGATGTTTCGAAAGAAACTGCAGGTTGGAGTGAAAAATGGTGAAGCTATGTTCTTGTTCAGTTCAAGCCTGAATCTTGTTGGTTTCTGCTCAATGAGGCAAGGTGAGTTGATATGTGGAATTGGTTTTAGTGTTTTAGGCTTGTGGGAGATGATTCGAAAGGTTTTGCTTGAGAGGGTGATTTTGTGAATGCTGTCTTCTTGTGTGTTTCAGCCTTGCTTGATGTATGAAATGGCTAGCATTTTCCTTGCATAAAGAACTCCCATTGGTCAGATGATGTGACCTGGCCTGCTGTGATTGGGATGTTCACTTTTGCAAAATGTCAACTTTGTTGTAAGAGAGGCATGGGCTAAGTTCTAGCTTGGTACAAGAGCATGGGCTGGCGCAGCATGGTGTGTGTGGAAGGCTAGGGTGGTTCAAAGGCCAATGCAGCAAGTTGGTGAAGTGTGATCATGAGTTTTGCAAGTTGGTTCCTTTTGAAACTTCATGAAAATGCCTTGTTATACAAACCATGAACATGTGATTTTTTGGTCCAAATCTGATTTTTAGGACTTATGTGATGTTTGTACATTGGTTTGATGTCAACTAGAAGTTACAATTTGCCTTGGTTCATGATTTTGCAAACTTTCCAATTAGTGCATAACTTGAAAATTAATGATTTTTGCCAACTTTGTCACACCATAACTTTTGATCCAAAATGAATTAGGTCATGTTCTTGTACTTTTTGAAAAGAGAAAAATGTATTCTACAACTTTCATGACCAAAGTTTTTTCCATTTGAAGCTTTTTTGGATCAAAAAGTAAGGTTTGAAAAGTGACCTAAATTGACAAATTCCTTAAAAGTCAACTATGCCCTAAAAAGTCAACTTTGCAAAAACTTCAAATTCTTGATTGTTGTGAACTTCAACCTTCTTCCATGATCAAATAAAGATCATATACACTCAAAATGATGAAGATCACCCTTTGGTTGGGTCATTGGGGGCCTCAGATGCCCTGATTTTGCACTGACTTATCCAGAAAGTCAACCCTTGATCAGATGACTTCCCCATGGAATTTCTTCATGAAAATTGATATGCATACTCCCTATACCACATAGAGACCAATGGAAACAAGAATGACCAAAAAATTTGGAGTTATGGCCTCTGAAACCAAAACCCTAATTTTAGGTCAACTGTGCAGTCAAACTTGGCTCTACTTCCATACCAATCCCAGTTCTTGTGTTTTTTTGGCATTCTTGACTTTGAGAGGATACAATATGATATAAGAACACACATGGATCCCTTTGAAGTGATTGGTTGCCTTTGGAGTGGCTCAAAAGGCTCTTGGATTGCTCAGATCACAAACCCTAGGTGCAGATGACTTAGAACCTATGCAGTGAACCAAAAATGAGATATGAGATGATATGATTGTGTTTATGCATATGCAATGATCACAAGCCATGGTGTGAATGGGTGAGGGCAAATTTGGGGTGTTTACACAGAGCTTACACAATCATCCTATGTTCTCCAAATTCATTTATATTAGGTTTAGTGTGAAACCCTAATTGATTGGCCGAAACCCTAGCCATGGCAATTCCTTAAACTTGTAATGACGGGGACGGCCGATATGCTGGAAAAAGTGCGGAAAATAAAGCAACGACGGGGACGGCCGACATGCTGGGGATAAAAGGTAAAGCCAAGACGGGGACGGCCGACTAGCTGGAAAAATAAGAAAATATGATGGGGACGGCCATCAAGATAAAGCCGTAAAATTCTCTGGGGATCAAATGAAACATGACGGGGACGGCCATCAAGTTCATAAAGTAAAGTAATCAACGATGGGGACGGCCATCGGGCTAAAAAGAAAAGGGACCACGACGGGGACGGCCATCGGGTTAAAGAATAAATGAAATAAACAGATGATGAGGTACGGTCATCAAAGGTGAAGGACGATCACCTAGCAGGGGACGGCTGCTCTGTTGGGTTAAGATGAGGGACGGTCATCTTAGGTGAATGACGATCACCAGGCAGGGTACGGCTGCCAAAAATATCGCGACATAGGACGAATGCCGGATAAAAAGTCAACGATGGGGACGGCCAACGGACGAGCATGATGGAGGACGACCATCAAGAGGTGGAGGACGACCACCTAGCAGGGGACGGCTGCTCTCAAGGTTTATCATGACATAGGACGAATGCCAGATAACCAAAATCAACAATGGGGACGGCCATTGGATAAAATGATGAAGGACGATCATCAAGAGGTGGAGGACGACCACCTAGCAGGGGACGACTGCTAAAATATCAACGATGGGGACGGCCATCGGATGAGCATGATGGAGGACGACCATCAAGAGGTGGAGGACGACCACCTAACAGGGTACGGCTGCTCTCAGGGTTTATCATGACATAGGACGAATGTCAGATAAAAAGGAAAAATTGCTCTGTTGGCGATCTACTGGGGATGTAGTAAACACGGACGAGTGTTTATAACCAAGAAAAGAAAGTATAAGTGTTTAGATGTCGTGTATAGATTAAAAATGCGGACGAGCATCCTTAAGACTACGATACGGACGGGTATCGGGTAGAAACAAACTGACACGCGTTCAGAGATGATGATACGGACGAGTATCAACGGGTTAACAGAGAACACGGACGAGTGTTGAATCTGAGGGGACTCTTCTGGGGAATAGTAGACACAGACGGGTATCTATATTCAAGAAGACACAAGTGTTTGACATAGTGTATGGATTAAAGATGCGGACGAGCATCCTTAAGACCATGATACGGACGAGTATCATGTAGAAACAAACACTTGACGCATGTTCTGAGATGATGGTACGGACGAGTACCAACTGGTTAACAAAGAACAAGGACCAATGTCGAATCTGTGGGGATATAAATGGTGTATACAAGATACGGACGAGTATATGTATAGGTGCAACATGAGTAGTGAGTATGAGTACTGTACAGATGAGTGTTTAACTGCTGGGGAGAGTGACACTGATGAGTGTCAGAAAAAGAAAAAGCATAGTATCGACAAGTATATGGGTTGTAAAAGTGTAGGTGACTGCGCTGGGGAAATGACACGGACGGGTGCCAAGAAAATAAATATACAAGTATAGGTGAGTGCAAAGAGGATGTCTTTGGCTTTCTGCTGGAGTTATGACACGGACGGGTGCCAGGAAGTATCTGTAATACAGGTGATCTTGTTTGTAAAGAGTGTTCAGGCGACTTTACTGGGGAGTGATGACACGGACGGGTGTCCAAAGGAGTATATACTGGTGTTTGTGATTTGTGAGGCAATTGCTTTTGCTGGGGACTCTGGTGGGGATCTTTGTGTATTGTATTCTGAACGGTTTATTATTCACAAGTGTTCGATTCACAACATGACTTCTGATTATGCTATGTATTTGATTTTTGCCGTAATGCTCCGTATTAGACGGAATGCTACGCTTTGTGGGTGAATATGATGCAAATGCCATGATTATGCGAGAGTACAGATCCGGGATTCGGATCCCGTTGCCGTGAAGATCTCTGGCTGATCTGTTTGAAATGGTCCTCCCAGCTGGGGATGAGATCATTGATAGATCTGATGAGATGTATCTGCTTGGGGGTCTAGGTCACTGGTTGACATATCCTTGTAATATGGGACTCAGCTGGGGTTTGTAGAAGCTTTCCGTACTCTGTTGTGACTCCTTCATGCGTTGCTCTTCTGGATAGAGGCTGAGGCTCTGTGGGGAGATGGCTCCCTGACTTCGTATCCTGCTGAGGATGAAATGGCAACTCGGCTGGGGAGAAAGAGAAATCACTGAAATACCTCCCTAGAAATTCTGTTGAGGTGGGTTCTTGACTCAGCCGGGGACATGGGCGCCTTCTGTGATGCCTGGCAATTCTGATGAGGATAAGTAATAAGTGGCAACTCAGCTGGGGAAAGATGTTGGCAACTCAGCTGGGGAGAAAACTAAGAGGCAACTCAGCTGGGGAAGGAGCACTTCGGATGCTAAGATTGAGTGTTGATCTGCCAGCTTGCTGGGGTGAAGCCTTCATGCCCCACGTTGCGTTTTTGAATACCTGCAATCCTGCAAAGACGGAGAAACGTACAAGTGATCCCGAGGTATCCCTTACCGGATTCCGTCATAGGAGTTAAGCACTTTCGAGAGTAAGTATATTCCCTGTAAGCATGTGTTTTATTATTTTTGAAGATAAGCATCTATATTTATGCAATCAGTTTTTTAGAGACATCAGACATTCTTTGCAAATAAAAATGTATAAGACGAGACATGACTGAAAAATCTGGTTTTATTAATTCAAGTGCCCTGAATTGGCAAGATACAGTCAAGGAAACATATATCCTGAAATGAGGAGATTGTTACAAATTGAGAAACAAAATGCTGGCGATGCTGGCGACGCTTTCAAAGGAGCTTCCTCTCGCTATGACTCGTATGACTTTTGACGTTCTTCTCGTCTTGCTTTCTGAAGGAGACTGATTCTGATTGAAGCTTGATCTTTTCGAGTTTTGCTAAGTTGTAGGCGATACAGACGAATTCAGAATGCAGTTGTTCGCTCATTCCCTTATTTTACATGGATCGCCCTTTCGGGTTTTCAATCCATCGGGATACCCATTTTTGCCTGAGCTGTCCAATGCGGCTTTTCAACTCAGCGGGTGTACATTTTTCTGTTTATTTTCCCTTATTTTTGCCCGAGTCTTTTATTCTGTTTTTGACTCGCCGGGATGCCCTATTTTTGCCTGGACTTACATTCTATTTTTATGTCCAGCGGGTCATTTTTATGCGAAGTATTTTTTAACTGCATCTGAATTCACAGGGGATGGGAAATCTTCACCGTCCATGGTGCTGAGCATCAGTGCTCCACCAGAGAAAACTTTCTTCACTACAAATGGTCCTTCATAATTTGGAGTCCATTTGCCCCTGTGGTCTGTATGAGGAGGGAGGATTCTCTTCAGCACAAGATCTCCTACTTGGTACTCTCGGTGCCTGACTTTCTGATCGAAGGCTTTCTTCATTCTTTTCTGGTATAGCTGCCCATGACAGATTGCAGCCAACCTTTTCTCTTCGATCAGACTCAGTTGTTCGTATCGGGCCCGAACCCATTCTGCTTCACTCAGTTTAACATCCATCAGTACCCGTAGGGAGGGTAATTCAACTTCAACAGGCAGGACTGCCTCCATACCATACACAAGTTGATACGGTGTTGCCCCAGTGGATGTTCTGATTGACGTGCGGTACCCATGCAAGGCAAACGGTAGCATTTCATGCCAGTCTTTGTACGTGACTACCATCTTTTGCACAATCTTCTTGATATTTTTATTTGCTGCCTCAACAGCGCCATTCATCTTTGGCCTGGAGAAGAATTGTGATGTTGGATCTTGAAGTCCCGGCACAGCTCTTCCATCATTTTGTTGTTCAAGTTGGAACCATTATCAGTAATGATTCGCTCGGGCACTCCATATCGACAGATGATATCTCTCTTCAGAAATCTGGCTACCACTTGCCTTGTAACATTTGCATATGAGGCTGCTTCAACCCACTTGGTAAAATAGTCGATGGCGACCAGGATGAATCTGTGGCCGTTTGAAGCAGTTGGCTCAATCTTGCCAATCATATCAATGCCCCACATGGCAAAGGGCCATGGTGAAGACATGATGTTCAAAGGATTGGGAGGCACATGCACCTTATCCGCATAGATCTGGCATTTATGGCATTTTCTGGCATAGGCACAACAATCTGCATCCATTGTGATCCAGTAATAACCTGATCTTAGCAATTTCTTGGCCATGGCATGCCCTCCTGCATGGGTACCAAAAGATCCTTCGTGCACTTCATGCATCAACAAATCTGCTTCCGTCTTGTCAACACATCTGAGGAGTACCATATCAAAGTTCCTTTTGTATAAAGACCCATCAGTGTTCAGAAAGAAACTACCAGCAAGCCTTCTCAGTGTCTTCTTATCATTGGAAGATGCCCCAGATGGGTATGTTTGATCCCCCAAGAAGCACTTAATGTCATGGTACCAAGGCTTATCATCTTTGATAATATCTGCTGCGAATACATATGCTGGTCTATCAAGTCTGGACACTGATATCTGGGGTACAAAGTTAGCAGCTTGAACCTTGATCATGGATGAAATGGTAGCAAGAGCATCTGCAAACTGATTCTCGTCCCGAGGGATATACTCAAGCTTGACTGTTGTGAAGAAAGTCAATAACCTCCTTGTATAATCCCTGTAAGGTATCAGATGATCCTGGTGGGTGTACCATTTTCCGTTGGTTTGATTAACTACCAGAGCTGAATCTCCGAATACAGTCAATGTCTTGATCCTGAGGTCAATGGCTTCCTCAAGACCCATAATGCAAGCTTCGTATTCAGCTTCGTTGTTAGTGCAGTTGAAAGTGAGTTTTGCCGAGAAAGGCATGTGAACTCCTTTAGGTGTAATGAGTACTGCACCAACACCACGACCATTCATGTTAACAGCCCCGTCAAACATCATAGTCCATTCTTCTTCCGGGTCAGGCCCTTCAGTGTGAATAGGCTCTTCGTGATCTTTTGCTTTAATGAACATGATGTCTTCATCAGGGAAGTCAAATCTCATAGGCTGGTAGTCATCAATAGGTTGCTCAGCAAGATATTCAGACAATACACTGCCCTTGATGGCTTTCTGAGATGTGTATTGGATGTCATATTCTGTAAGAATCATTTGCCATCTTGCAACCCGTCCGGTAAGAGCTGGCTTCTCAAATATGTACTTAACTGGGTCCATCTTCGAGATCAATAAGGTAGTGTGGGTCAACATATACTGTCTCAGTCGGCGAGCAGCCCACGCTAAAGCACAACAAGTTTTCTCGAGCAGTGAATAACGTTGTTCACAGTCGGTAAACTTTTTGCTTAGGTAGTATATCACATACTCTTTTCGACCAGACTCGTCATGCTGGCCGAGCACACACCCCATTGATTCTTCTAATACGGTCAAGTACATGATCAGAGGTCTTCCTTCAACTGGAGGCATAAGGATTGGAGGTTCTTGCAAATATTCTTTGATCTTGTCAAAAGCCTTTTGGCAATCTTCGTTCCACCTGACCGTCTGTTCTTTTCTTAATAGCTTGAACAAGGGTTCACAGGTTGCTGTGAGATGAGATATGAACCTTGAAATGTAGTTCAATCTACCTAGGAACCCTCGAACTTCTTTTTCAGACTTTGGTGCAGGCATTTCTTGAATGGCTTTGACTTTATCAGGGTCCACTTCAATCCCTTTCTCGCTTACAATAAAGCCCAGCAGCTTACCAGATCGTACCCCGAATGTGCACTTGTTGGGGTTCAGCTTCAGTTGGTACTTCCTCAGACGCTTGAACAGCTTCAGCAGATTTATCAGGTGGTCTTCCTCTGTAAGGGACTTGGCAATCATGTCATCCACATAACACTCGATTTCTTTATGGATCATATCGTGGAATAAGGTTACCATAGCCCGTTGATATGTTGCACCAGCATTCTTCAGTCCGAATGGCATCACCTTGTAACAGAACGTGCCCCAGGGTGTGATGAAAGTTGTCTTCTCCATGTCTTCAGGTGACATCTTGATCTGATTGTATCCTAAAAATCCTTCCATGAAGGAGAATACCGTGAACTGAGCCGTATTATCAACCAATACATCAATGTGAGGTAATGGGAAATCATCTTTTGGGCTGGCTCTGTTCAGATCCCGGTAGTCAACACACATTCTCACTTTGCCGTCTTTCTTAGGCACAGGTACTATATTAGCAACCCACGGTGGGTAGCTAGTCACAGCAAGGAACCCGGCGTCCCACTGCTTTTGCACCTCTTCTTTGATCTTCATTGCCATATCTGGGCGAGTACGGCGCAACTTCTGTTTAACCGGCGGGCAGTCTTCTCTTAAAGGCAGCTTGTGCACAACAATGTCGGTGTCCAACCCTGGCATATCTTGATAAGACCAAGCAAACACGTCCACATACTCTTGGAGCAGGTCAATCAGTTGTCTCTTCACTGAGTCTTGTAGGCAGGCCCCGATTTTAACCTCTTTCACGTCTTCGTCTGTACCAAGATTAATTGTTTCGACCTCCTCCTGATGAGGAGTGATGACCTTCTCCTCTTGTCTCAACAACCTGGCTAGCTCTTCAGGAAGCTCATATTCTTCTTCAACCCCTTCATCAGCTTGATTGATTGGATTGTCAAAGTCATACGAAGTCATAGCCGTGCTGTTGTCGGTGCTGTCTGGAAGGCACTCTCTGCAAGGGTTTAGTTTGTTCATTTTAGTGATTGATTTTAATCTTGCTTAGAAAAGTGAAATAAAGTTATCATTTTGAAAACATCGCCATTTATTTTTGTACAAAAAGAAAAATGGAAAAACAGTGAGCAGAAAAGAAAAAGACTCATTTGCAAAAAGATGTCTGATATTTCATTGATTAATCTTGTTTGCACAAAAAGTACAGATGGCCCGATTACAAAATGAGTCTTGTCATCTTGGGCAAGATGCAAGACTTTGATTCATGCTATAAAAATACAGGAAATAATAATTACTCTGCATGAGTAACTCTTATAATTTCCTGGGAAGACCAGTTTGAGATACTGCTCCCCGGGATCTTCGGACGAATCCAATTCTCCAGATTGCGTTCTTCCTCCAGCTCGTCTTCCAAATTGTTGATAGCATCAGGGGTGAGCATCCCCCCACTGACAAAACCGGGCTTCTCAGCAGCCTCTGCTTGATTTTGTTGAGTTGGTTTGTAACCCAACCCAAATTTGTCCTTCTTCTCCTCCACAGATAAGACCTTGCCCCAGCCTTGGGCAGTTCCTTCTTCAACAACCTTTCGGGCTTGTTGATAAGATGACATGGAGATTCCAGATACAGCAGATGCTTCATTAACATTCAGGGCCTCAAACCCCTGACTCATTGTTTCATGGATCTCCCCATCCATCTCAATATACTTATAAGTAGCCAGATGGCTAACAAATATATCCTCTTCCCCGCAGATAGTAACGACTTGGCCTTCCCACTCAAATTTTAACTTCTGGTGAAGGGTAGACGTTACTGCGCCAGCGGCATGAATCCATGGTCTACCCAACAAACAGCTGTAGGCAGGCTGAATGTCCATCACGTAGAAGATCGTTGTAAAAGTTTGTGGGCCAATTGTCACAGACAGCTCAATTTCTCCCAGAACCGATCTCTTAGAACCATCAAAGGCTCTTACTACCAGGTTACTGGGTCGTAATGCTAATCCTTCATACTCTAGCTTCACCAGGGCCTTTTTGGGTAAGACATTAAGGGATGACCCTGTGTCTACCAGCACATGGGAAAGGACTGCACCTTTACATTCCATGGTGATGTGCAAGGCTTTGTTATGGTTGCGGCCTTCCGTTGTCAAGTCAGTATTGGTGAACCCTAGCCCATTGCTAGCAGTAACATTTCCAACCACGGTTTCCAACTGATTGACAGTGATCTCTTCAGGCACGTAAGCTGCGTGCAAGACTTTAAGTAGTGCATTCCGATGGGCTTCAGAGCACATAAGCAGTGATAGGATAGAGATCTTGGATGGCGTCTGGTGAAGTTGATCCACTATTTTGTAATCACTCTTTTTGATGATTCTCATGAACTCATCAACTTCTTGATCGAATGGTGTTTTTAAAGCTTCCTTAACAGCTTGATCTTCCTGCACCGGGCTCTTTCCTTTTGCCTTGGCAGCAGCTTCTGCTTCGGCAGTGGGTCTTTGAATTTGTGGAGCAAAGAGACGTCCGCTTCGAGTGAAGCCTCCGCCTCCTCCCACATTGTCTATTTGTGGTGCAGGTATTGATGTATCAAGAGTGATTCTCTTTCCTTCGCAGTATACGTCAGAGCCATAGTGCCAAGGGATGGCCCTATTGCTTTCATAAGGTACTGGTCCAGGCACCGTGACAGTGACTGGACTGATGGCGGCTGCAGAAGGAACTGTGATAGTTTGTGGATCGTAATAAATCGTGACTGGTGCTCTAATGGGAGCAGCACTTTCTGAGTTGTAGGCAGAGTTGTTTTCAGGATCATAAAATATTGTGACGGTTGAGACATCTTCATGATTTGTTGCTGGTGTTGTAGGAGACATTGTAGGAAGGATGGGTGTTGTTGTTGTAGGAGGTTCAAAATGGAGTGATGCTGAAGTTGTAGCAGGAAAATTTGTTGATAACTGATCAGTTGAGATGATAGATGAAGTACTTGTTGATGAAGCTGAAGAATTGTCAGGAACAATGGTTGTTGCAGTTGTAGGAGCTACAGGAACTGTTGCTGATGAGATTGCCGGATTTGTTGGAAATGATGTGGTGATCTGAAGCTGGCCACTCTGAATGAGACTATCTATGCCATTCCTCAGGTTATCGCACCCATTTACTGAAATATTGCAGTAAGCACACCCTAACTCGCATCCTGGGAACATCTGACATTCCAAGAGCTGAGCCTTGATTTCTACCAACGGTGTCCGGATCTGACCCACACTGGTTATTAAATAAGACGGCTTGTCTTCTTCAATAGCGTTGATTCTGGGACCACCGTGGTGCGGCATAGGATTCTTGTTGACATTGGGTGGTGGTGCGAAATTCAGAGCTTTTGAGTCTACCAAGTCTTGTACCTTCATGTGCAAGGCTCTGCACTTTTCTGTACTATGGCCAGGTGCGTTTGAATGAAAGGATCATCTGGCGTTGGAGTCGTAATTCCTGGGTAGACTGTTGGGATCTGGAGGTGCCAATGTCCTTAGCTCAACTAGGTTGAGTTTCAGGAGTTGTGGCAGCAATGTAGCATATGGCATGGGGATCGGATCGATCACCCTGTTGGCTTGAGAAGGCCTTTGTTGGAATGGCCTTTGCTGATTATTGTTGTTGGTGTTGCTGTTGTTGTAATTTCTCGGAGGATACTGATTTTGTTGATGGTACTGAGGCGGTTGCTGATAGTTTTGCTGCGGAGGTTGATAAACTGGTTGTGGATGAGCTGGAGCGGGAATGGTGACTGCTGCCACAGATCTATGAGCATATTGGGGCCTGCCCCTGTTGGTGTGGATGGCATTAGTCTCACCAGTCCTTCTTGGGCCTGCAAAAGGCTTTCTTGCATTATTGGATGAGCTTGCACCGTTGTCCGAGATCTTACCCATCTTCAATAGGCTTTCAATTCTCTCCCCGGCTATGACTACATCTGCAAAGCTGGTAGATGAGAAGGCAGCTAGCCTATCAATGTAAGTCCCCTGAAGGGTGTTCATGAACATATCAGCCATCTCCCTTTCTGACATAGGTGGCTGGACAGCAGCAGCAAGCTGTCTCCATCTTTGAGCATACTCTCGGAAGCTCTCTCTAGATGATTGTGACATTCCCATTAGGAGGGTCCTGTTGGGTGCCATATCCAGATTATACTGATACTGTCTGATGAAGGCCTCTGCCAGGTCCTTCCAGCATCTAATAGTTGCTCTTGTTAGATGGGAATACCATTCCCTCGAAGCTCCAGTCAAGCTATCCTCAAAATAGAACATCCACAGCTTCTCGTCCATGGTATAGGCTTTTAGCCTCCCGAGAAAAGATTGTAGATGGGTTCGGGGACAGGAAGTCCCATTATACTTCTCAAAGCATGGTGGCTTAAACTTGTGGGGAATCCTGACCCCGTCTACCAAGCCCATATCCATAACATCAAAACCCAAAGAGTTTTGAGACTCCAAGGATCTTAACTTCTCAGCTATTTCATCCAGCCTTCTATCATAAGCTTCTTCCCCGGCTCCCATTACTGTGAAATGGTCTTCTTGGGGGTCTTCCTGCAGTACCCTCCCTGCTGTGGCAGTCCCTTGTATATTGACAGGGATGTTAGCTTCTGGATGGAGGTGGGGTCCAAAGACTGGGGGATTGACATGAGGTTGGACTCTTTCATTGTTGCTAGTCCCAGCAGTCCCTGGCTGATGGTCTTCCTGATTTCTCCCTTCTACCAGTGCTCTGAGCCTCTCCTGGCTTTGAGCCATGTTGTTCATTACCTCCATGAATTGTGTCATTTGAGTCCTCATTTCCAACCTTTCGTTGGTCATCTGATTTCTGACCTCCGTAAGGTCCTGCTGCATCTGATCCATCTGTATGCCCGGAAGATTGTTACGGGTAGGGTATCTGTGTGGACGGTTGAGGGGAAATACCCGGCGTCGAGCAATAGTTCCTGAACATCACAACAGAGTTAGCAACAACAAAACAAAAACCTACAAAACAAACAAAGGGTTAGCATGCAATGCAGTATGCTTATTTGTTTTCAAGGTATCCGGCTTGGCATTCAGTTTTGACCCTTCCAGACCCTTGAAGATGCTGTTGATGTTGCTTGAAGAAAACTCAGATGAAGCAAACCAACACAAATATGTATTACAGAAAGTAAAATAATACAACTTGTTCTTTTTACAACATAAGCCCTCTAAGGGGTCAAAATACATCATAAGAAAATAAAAGTACATAGAATGAGATTAACAACAGGCAAACGGTCAAACACCAAGACCAAACTCATCCTCCCGAACTTCCTTGAGAAGTGCTTCGGTCACAGGATCAGTCGGACGCTCCGTAAGGTTCCTGATAAGAAGGTTCCTTGTAGCAATAGCTGCAGTTAGCTTCTTGTGCTGACTTTGGTCCTTTGACCTCTTCACTCCAGCTCTGATCTTCAGCTCTGATATCTCCCTCTGGGCTGCTGCCAGGGCTTCCTGTTGCTCTTTTGCACTAGCTTCCATCTGCTCTATCTTATCCTGAGTCCTTTTGTCCTCTTGAGTACGGGCTTCGGTGATCCTGACCCACCTAGCCTGACTCTCCTTCAGATACAAGTCTGTCCTGGCTTTCTGGAATTGAGCTTCCTTGCAAGCATTCTTCAGGATTTGTTCTCCAGCCCTAGACTTCTTAATGTAATCTTCAGACTTCTCAATTCTAGCCAGATGCTCCACTTTCAACTTCTCCAATCTTTCAATATCCAGTCTGCCATCACTCCTCTCCCAGAGGGTCTTCTGTAGGGCCTGAGTCAGCTTCTCATTTCTCTCTTTCAACTTCTCAAACTCCTCTAAGCTGACAGTTGCTGGAGGTGGTGCTGTAGAAGGTCCAGGCATATCTTCAATAGTGAAAGGCAATCCAGAAAATTGAGCCCTGGCATGGGACCAATCATAGTATTGTGCTGATGCCACATTGTTACACTTTCCCAGGATGGTTATCCCCTTAGTTTGAACATTGTCCCAGGCCCAGGATGCCTGCCTAACAATAGCCAGATTAAGCTTGTTCTCACAATACAGAGTCTCAACCAAGCCATGTGCCTTAGGAATGTGGACCAGTGCATAGCCCAGTTGTCTTTTGAACAGCAGAGGGTTGTAATTAATACTACCCTTAACTCCTATTAGGGGCACATTGGGAAAATGCCCACAGCTGGTGATGATATCTCTGCCTTTTGTGCTTTGAGTGCACCACCTGATGTCAGCTGAAGTTAGAGTAGTAAGCCTTCCAGCCCAGTTCCTCTGCTGATGAGGGTTCAAAAATGCATCTGTCTTGGGCAAATGCCTGAGAAGCCAAGTATGGAACAAAGGAGCACAGCACCTCACTAATCTTCCCCTCTGCTTTTCATTCCTCTGATGCACTGAATAGTAGAGATCCCCCAATAAAGTTGGCACTGGGTTCTTCAGAATGAATAGATGAATTGCATTCTTACTAATGAATCGAGGCTCATCTGCAAATAATACAATCCCATATATGCTCAAGGCCAATAAAGCACAGACTGCTGTCCACTCTCCTAAAGAAGCTTTCAAAGTGGCTTGAGAGATCAAGAAATCCAGATGCAGGCCTGGGATTCCAGCTTTAGAAGTCATATGCTGCCCAATCAGGATTGGCTCTAGATGCAATGCCTTTGCTACCTCTTCATTACCAGGAAAGACCATCCCAGGGTTGAAGGGGACTCCATCCCTGATAAGTATACCAACTAATGATGAGTATTCTTCCAATAAGGGGCCCAACTGAAAGTCCTGAAAAGTGAAACATCTCAGTGGGGGATCATAAAACTGAAGGCAAGTGTGGATCAGGCTTCTCTGTGAGGGGTCCAGATCCATAACCATATCAAGTATATCTCCATGGTGTTCCCTGAACAGTGGTATATGGTCTGGAGTGATTAGGGTCTGAATCCTCCTGATGTCTGCTAACTCTGGCTGGAAGAAGTGGTATGTGATGTTGCTCTTTTTAGGTGCCATGATGTTGAGACTGAGTAGAGACAAGTGCTGATGATGCTGAAGAAATGGGCCACTGACTGGCTGGTGCAGGTAGCTGATAGCTGAAGCAAGTGCTGATGAAGATAGGTCAATACTGAAGATGGGGTTAAAACCAAAACCAAATGAGGATGGATACCCTGAAACACAAATAATAAAATGTCAATATGATGCAATGATTATGTATGCAAATGATATGCAAGGGTTTGTGACTGAGCTGGATCTGATCAAGTGCTCTGATATAGGTCCATGTGTGTAAGAAATCCAGATGGAGGTCTATAAGTCCAGTAACCAAGGTGGGGGGCTCAAATAAAGAGCCACATATCCAGGGTTTTAGAATCACAAGAACTGTCCCAAAATGGAGTACTCTTATTCAAACAAAGTAACAGGGTATTCTGAGGTCAAGGTACCTGCAAACCTGTAAACAGCCCAACCCCCTCACAGGTGGTATTCTAAAACAAGGATCCTTAGACTTGGATCAGTTATGAGAAGTGTAAACACTTCTAACCCGGAGGTACAGTGTTTGCAATAACCATAAAAGTTCCTCCTCTAACTCACCTCAGTTTCTGAAGGTCAATTCTAAAGGTCATCCAGACTTAGCAGGCTTCCCAGATAGCCCTAGCATTGCAGGAAATCTGCAACACAGAGTTCTCAAGAGGAAACCCATATCTGAACCGTGTTTCATATTCCCTCACCAGACCGAGATGGAATGGGAAAGAATATGATTCACTCTAGCCTAGGTGTCACTTAGGTCCCAGGTATAGGACCTTAACTCTCAATGGAACACCCACCCACCAAAGCAAACAAACAGATCCAGCCAGCAGCATGACAGTATGATATATACAAAAGCAATAAAGAAAGCAGTAAAGCAACTGTACATAAAGCTATAAATAAATACAAATATACAAACACAAATAAGCACATAACACCCCAGTAAACACAAATCAATCAAACGCTAGGAGGAACCCACAAAAAGAACCAGAAGCCCTGGTTGCAGTATAAGGGTCCCCAGCAGAGTCGCCAAGCTGTCGCTCCCGATAAATGGGACTGGCCCAAATAAAGGTACAGACGCAAACGATCGGCGAGAGGGACAGTGAGAACACACAGCCGTGAACTCACTGGAGATGAAAAGAGTCGCCAGCTGGGCATTTTTATCCCGGGGGAAAGGCAATGCTGCATAGGCCTAGAAAGAGATGGATAAGACGGTTGCGAACCAGAGAGACTGAGAAAGGGGGTTGGTTACAACCTGGGAAGGTATTAGCACCCAGATTGTCCGTCGTACTCGACGGGATCCACGCTTAAAAGATTTGTGTTTTAAAGGGGTAGTGTCAGTGCATTTTGTGTATAATAGCTGGAAGAGAATGTACAGGTGTCAGTGTAAAAGGAAGTGAAGTGTGATATATACAGTGTCAGTGTAAGGACAGAGATGAAATGCTCATGGTCATGAGGCTAAGAGAATGATGCTGGAAAGAGGGGGAATATACAGAGACTTTTGTTCGATAACCGTGAAGTTATGCCTACGTATCCTCTCGTGCAATGAGGAAGTCAGAACACCGTAGTTCGACCCAAAGAGACTGAAAGGTGAATTGACTTGTGAACTGCCTACTTGTCTATGCTCAAGTGTATGACCTGTCTGGCTCAGGTGCTAACTGTCTTGCATTAGACGGAAGAAGCAAGTTCTCGTTTGTGAGTGAATGAGATGAGAAAAGAATCCCGGAGGAGACGATTATTGTTTGTTTTTTGAGTTTTCAGTCTTTTATTGCTTTTTGAAGTTTGTCGTAAGTTAATGAGCTTAAACCTAAACCAATGGGTTGGTAAACTCATCACATCCTCCCTCTGATTAGGGGTAATGAGAGTACCTTAAGTGTGAAGTCAGATTCTCACACTTAATTACCTTTGATATAGGATTAAGATCATTAACCTATTTGTGATTATTTAGATGTTTTTGGTGTTTTTGTTTAGTGTTAAGTAATGAGATTAAGCCATAATCAAGGATTAAACAGACTCATTACACCATCCTAATAGAAGGATAATAGATGAGAATGTTTAAGCTGAGGAATGCTCCTCAACTTAATCCATGATTAGGGATTAAACTCATGACAAAACAAAGCCTTTATTAGATGGATTTTAATTAGTGGTGAGATGATGAAGTGAATTTTATGATTTATAAGACAACTTGAGGGGGACTTGTCCATTAACATCAGGGTTAGTCCTTCTTAACCAATTAAGGAAGAATTAGAACCCTAATGCAAGGCCCAAGTTACAAGTGTGATGTCTTGATGATTATTAGGTGAATTGATTAAGAGATTTAAACACATTAAGGGTTTAACACTTAGGATTAAAGTTATACACTCCATCCTAATAGAAGGATGTGGGCATAAGCTTAATCACAAAGCCTTAAAGCCTTTAGGGTTTAGCCCCTGATTATGAGGTGAGAAGAGAAGACTCAAAGAAGACACAAAGGTAAAACTAGGAGGGGAGACTAATCAAAACCCTAATCATTGTCATGCTTAGTTGTTCCTAAGGTTTGTGAGGTTTACAAGAACAATCTTCAAAGGAACCACCAGGAAGCAGATGAAAGGATCAAGAGAAGCAAAGTGACTTGCTTCATTCAAGAAGTCAAGTCACTTGAAGAAAGAAAGTGGGAAGAAGAAGAATGAGCAAGCTCAAACTCAAACACATATAAAAATGCAGCAAGGATGCAAGAGAGAGATGAGAAGGAAAGTTATGAGAAGTGAAGGCAAATTCACTTCCCAGAATCACTTACCCCCTGAAAGGTTAGAAAAGAAAATGCAATGCAATGCAAAATGGGATGAGATGACATGATGCAAAGCCAAACCAGAAGCATATACATGATGCTAATGATGCTATGAGATATTACAAACATGAGGCAGCACATGGAAATGATCATACAAGTTCATGAATGCCAATGGTGCAAGTTAAGAAGCATGAACATTCATGAAAAGTTATGAAGTGCACATGGCATACAACATGGCAAATGCAAGATGCAATGATCAAACATGCTTTCAATATGTCTTATGATGTCAAATGAATCAAATGGATGCTTGAAATGTCATGGCAAGTCATGTTATGCAAGAGAATGCAAGATGGATGCATATGAAAGCCCAAATTAGGGTTCATGAACCATACATCAAACAAAAATCAAAATCAGAAGCAAACCCTAAGATAAAAAATTGGAAATGCCACTCAAAGGACCCCTAATCCTATACTAATCCACTGCCCAAAGGAGAAGTCTCAACTCCTAACCAAGTTCAAGTTATGGTTTTTACAAGTTTATTAGGGTTTTAGGGTTCCTAAACAAAAGAAATGCCAAACAAATTAAAAATGAAAGATCAAATCATGGCCATTTAATCTCACAAACTACATGCTAAACACAATGCAATGCAAGAAGAATCAATGTCCAACTCTTCATGAATAGGCAGAAATGATTTTTGGAACTTTGGATCAAATTAATGCATAAAAATGATTTTAATTCAATGAAAAATTCTCAAAATGCATCAAGATCAAAAAAGAAATTTGGTTTGAAGGTTGGACAATGTTTCTAAATGTCTTAGAACATTTCATGAATTTTTTGGTGATTTTTAAATACTTAAAAGTATTTTTAATGAATTAATTTCCATTAATCAATTAAAAATAAACTTTTAAATATTTTAAAATACTTTTTAAATGCAAAAAATGAAAATAAAAATATTTTTGTGTCTTAAAAATTAATAAAACTCTTGAGAAAAAGTTTCATAATTTTTAAAACAATTTTGCTATTTTAAATAAATTATGCAAATAAAATGAAAAGAAATGAAATAAAAATTGAAATAAACCGAAGTCAACTGAGTGGAGGGCTGGGATGGCTTCTGGGTTTGAATGGGTTGACTACGCGCGTCATCTGATGGCCCATATTCAAACTGACTTAAACTCAATTAATTAAATAAATAATAGTGATTAGGGTTTAATGACCACATCTGGACCATTCACACGCGCGGCAAGTCAACTGGTCAAGGCAATCGAACGCTCCAGATTCAAACTCTCTTAATTACAGGGATTAAACCCTAATTATTTTCAGGTGGCCGGAGAAGACCTCCGGTCGTCTTCTCCGGTGGGAACCCCACCTGAAAATTTCTAAAACTCTCAAAACCTAACTAAAATGAAATCTAAAAACATGGAAATGATCCCCACAACTTATTGAATCAAAGCCCCAAGCCAAAACTCATTTATTTTTCCCCAAACTCATGAATCGAGCAAAACAATTTTTAGGTCACAGAGTTTCAGAACACGATTACATCCTCATTTTCCAACCATTTTCGAAACTAAAGGCATCAGAACAATCAGTGAAGCATATAGAACAACTTAAGAACTTAAAAAATGATTTCTGGAAAAAATGTTCTTGAGCTACCTGAGTTTCGAAGCTTTCAATCCAGTAACTTTCTGACCTCCCCTCTTGATGTAATCCACTCCACTTGACCCTCTGATGATGCTTGAATGCTTAGAAGGAGTTTAAGTTGGCTGGTTGAGGAGTTTGAGCAGCTTCTGCTCAAGTTCAGTTGAAAATGGTGATGGTGATTCAGGCTGTTTCTGGCAATGGTGAAGGGTTGTTTGTGGTCAGGGTGATGTTTTGAGAAGGTTTGTGGAGCTTGTTTGGGTGTTTGTGAGCTGTGGAAGATGTTTCGAAAGAAACTGCAGGTTGGAGTGAAAAATGGTGAAGCTATGTTCTTGTTCAGTTCAAGCCTGAATCTTGTTGGTTTCTGCTCAATGAGGCAAGGTGAGTTGATATGTGGAATTGGTTTTAGTGTTTTAGGCTTGTGGGAGATGATTCGAAAGGTTTTGCTTGAGAGGGTGATTTTGTGAATGCTGTCTTCTTGTGTGTTTCAGCCTTGCTTGATGTATGAAATGGCTAGCATTTTCCTTGCATAAAGAACTCCCATTGGTCAGATGATGTGACCTGGCCTGCTGTGATTGGGATGTTCACTTTTGCAAAATGTCAACTTTGTTGTAAGAGAGGCATGGGCTAAGTTCTAGCTTGGTACAAGAGCATGGGATGGCGCAGCATGGTGTGTGTGGAAGGCTAGGGTGGTTCAAAGGCCAATGCAGCAAGTTGGTGAAGTGTGATCATGAGTTTTGCAAGTTGGTTCCTTTTGAAACTTCATGAAAATGCCTTGTTATACAAACCATGAACATGTGATTTTTTGGTCCAAATCTGATTTTTAGGACTTATGTGATGTTTGTACATTGGTTTGATGTCAACTAGAAGTTACAATTTGCCTTGGTTCATGATTTTGCAAACTTTCCAATTAGTGCATAACTTGAAAATTAATGATTTTTGCCAACTTTGTCACACCATAACTTTTGATCCAAAATGAATTAGGTCATGTTCTTGTACTTTTTGAAAAGAGAAAAATGTATTCTACAACTTTCATGACCAAAGTTTTTTCCATTTGAAGCTTTTTTGGATCAAAAAGTAAGGTTTGAAAAGTGACCTAAATTGACAAATTCCTTAAAAGTCAACTATGCCCTAAAAAGTCAACTTTGCAAAAACTTCAAATTCTTGATTGTTGTGAACTTCAACCTTCTTCCATGATCAAATAAAGATCATATACACTCAAAATGATGAAGATCACCCTTTGGTTGGGTCATTGGGGGCCTCAGATGCCCTGATTTTGCACTGACTTATCCAGAAAGTCAACCCTTGATCAGATGACTTCCCCATGGAATTTCTTCATGAAAATTGATATGCATACTCCCTATACCACATAGAGACCAATGGAAACAAGAATGACCAAAAAATTTGGAGTTATGGCCTCTGAAACCAAAACCCTAATTTTAGGTCAACTGTGCAGTCAAACTTGGCTCTGCTTCCATACCAATCCCAGTTCTTGTGATTTTTTGGCATTCTTGACTTTGAGAGGATACAATATGATATAAGAACACACATGGATCCCTTTGAAGTGATTGGTTGCCTTTGGAGTGGCTCAAAAGGCTCTTGGATTGCTCAGATCACAAACCCTAGGTGCAGATGACTTAGAACTTATGCAGTGAACCAAAAATGAGATATGAGATGATATGATTGTGTTTATGCATATGCAATGATCACAAGCCATGGTGTGAATGGGTGAGGGCAAATTTGGGGTGTTTACACAGAGCTTACACAATCATCCTATGTTCTCCAAATTCATTTATATTAGGTTTAGTGTGAAACCCTAATTGATTGGCCGAAACCCTAGCCATGGCAATTCCTTAAACCTGTAGTGAAACTTCAATTAAACCATCCAGAAACAATCAACAACTCAATACAAACATGAAACAATGATCAAATCTTATTTATAATACGCAAATATGAGAAAACGAAAAAATCATCAAGACATGAAAAGTTTGATTCGGGTTATGCACTATGTCATGTTTTTGATGCTTTTAATGATTGGAATAGGTTCAATGGTGTCCATAGAACATGTATCAACCTTCAAATTGCCTGGAAAGAGTCTGAATTGTGAAATATGAATTCAAGTTTTTGGTGATTTTTTTGAATGTCAACACTTACTCTTGAGGCAGGAGATTCGTCCCCTCTGCATTGTGATAGCTTGTATACTTATAGTAGAGTGAAGCTAGGTCAAAAGATTGGATCATTGTTTGGACTTTTTGATTTTTGGAGATTGAAAAAGATTAGAACTTAAATTTCATATATTTTTGAATGAGACCTTTCTATATCAAGACAATCATCATCAATTGTATATCAATTTAATCCAATTCATGTTAATGACCTTCTAGAACCAAAATATATTTTAAATTTTCATATTTGATATTTTATTTAAATTTAAAATGATTTTTAATATAAAAAATCATAATAAATAAAATAAATAAAATAAAATTATGAAAATATCAAATAAATTTCGTGCATGATGTCATGGAACACTTTGGGTCACAAAAAGTTCAGCCCATTTAGAAAAATTTGGTTTTAAGACCCTATTTTCTTCATAAACCACCCAAAAATTTCCCAACTTTGCAAGGGCACATATCCTTCAATTTTAATGATATGAGGTTGTTTTTGGACAGTTTGGAAAGCTTGAAGAGTCCTATAACCAACCCCATTGGTTTCATGTCCATATCATTTACCATTCTCAAGTTATGCCCTTTTGAAGTTGTTGACTTTTTGTTGACTTTCAAAAGGACCTATAATGTCTTAGCTCATACCTTCCAAATGAAGCATTTTTGGGCTTGGCTTGTGAGACACAAAGTTGTAGAGAATTCAATTTCCTTCAAAATAAGCTTCGGATGGGAAAAATGTGATGAAGCATGTGAAAGTTATGGCTGGTCAAAGTTCAGTTGACTTTTCCTAAGGAAACCCTAATTTAGAAACCTCTGATTCTTGATGATCTGAAATATCCTTGATGAATCATGATCAACCCTTGATCAAATGATGAATTTTACTTCATATACTTGATGTTGGCAAAAAATCATGAAGTTTGACTTTGGTTTGACCACAGTTGACCTCAGTTTGACTTTTTAACTGCTTTGACTGATTTTGACTTATCTGATCATCTGACTGAGCAAACCTTTGAGAAAAGTTCTGAAATTTGTCATGGGGATTCTTAAACATATATAAGATGTTATGAAGCTCACTTGAAGTCTTGGAAGTCCATTTAGCCTGATTAAAGTCAAAACCCTAGTTTAGGATGCATTGCTTAGGAGGATGCATTGTCTGAGGGAATTGTCAAATCTTCTGACTATTTGTGAACCTTGTGAACCATCATAAGATGTCTTGTGAACCTTGTGAACCTCATGGGAGGTCTTATAAACTTCATGAACCTCATGGGAGGTCTTGTGAACCTTGTGAACCTCATAAGGTGTCTTGTGAATCTTGTGAACCTCATAAGGTGTCTTGTGAATCTTGTGAACCTCTTTGCACACAAAGTCTTGTATTGTGAGGGCAAATTTTGGGGTGCAACAGCTGCCCCTGTTCAATTTTCTGAAACCTGAGGGGTTAGATTGGTATATGTGCCAGTCGTGACCTGGAAGGTTGAAGGGGATTGAACACAAAAGCCCAAAAATTTGCACTCACCGGTGCGTAGAGGGATACTGATGACTAGTTGTATATGCTTGAGTGGGCTTAAAGATGCCACTTGGAGAAAAGTTCTTCAAATATATCTCTTGGAGGATAAAGCAGTCCAAAATATGAAGATATAGCTTTTTGGGAAGATAAACAACGGCCCAATAGTTATGATATAGCTTTTGAGAAGATAAACGACGTCTCAAAATAGCCTTCGGGAAGATGAACGACGTCCCATGATAATGAGGTAACCTTTGGGAAGATATTCAACGGCCCAAGGTCATGATAGCTTTCAGGAGGATAAACAACGTCCTGAGGTATAAGAAGCTTTCAGAAGGATAAACAACGTCCTGAGGTATGAAGTAACCTTTGGGAAGATAAACAATGGCCCAAGGTCACAAGTTGTTGATGAAGTTTGTCTGCTAGAGAATTAATCTGAAAAACAAGATTATAACATTCTGCACGGTAATGTTAGTTTATGCATTATGTATGCATGTATAGTATGATGCACTTAAGTAATGTATTATGTAATTATGTATATGTATGTTATGATGTAAATGATGTATGTATGCACCATGCATCCTGAAACGCCTGGATATCTTCGTATAACAACTGCTGGCCGGGGAAAATAAATCCCGATTTGTTGCTGAAGAATATGAGAAACTCGTCTTGTTTGATAATATGGTATCCATAACCTCCCGTCTTCGTTCGATAGTATGGTATCCATAACCTCCCGTCTTCGTTCGATAATATGGTATCCATAACCTCCCGTCTTCGTTCGATAGTAGGGTATACATAATCTCCCGTCTTCGTTCGATAGTAGGGTATACATAATCTCCTGTCTTCACTCGTCGTACTCCTATGGGAAACATAAATTCCCGTCTATCCGTATAAGGATAAAAGAGATGGATATAAATTCCAAGGGAGATGTGACTTGCAGTACTTATGAAGATGGATTTGCCCTACCGGGGATTTGTAGCTGTCTTGTGGGAATGAACCGGCGAAGCTTCGTTGAAATCCTTCCCTCGTTCGTTCTTAGTAAATACTATTACTGCATTTTCTTGCATTTCTGGTAAACATCAATCATATTAAGCATTTATGCATTTCTGGTAAACATCAATCATATTCAAAAGCATACATACATTCAAACACAACCAATGGACGTTTCACTTATGTAAATAGGGTAAAAGTAAATCTGGATTCAAAGATGGAATTTTATTTATATCACAAAGTGACCCGTACATGGGTAAGTTTGTACAAGGAGACAGAAATCCTAGTAAGAGGAATTTGTCATAAAAAAATTTACAAAAGAAAATCAGCTATGTGGGAAATAATCCTATTGAGTTTCAATTCTACTATTTCCATTATCCTCAAGTATCTCATCTCCTGTTGTTGAGACGGAAACGATTGGATTGAGCTTTATCTGTTCGAGCTTGATTAAGTAGCACAACTGGTTGTAGTTTCATGGGTGATCCAAACGAGACATAGTCATACGCTTTAATCCCTATCTTTTGCCTGGATTGCCCTTTCAGGTTTTCAATCCACCGGGATACCCTTTTTTGCCCAAGTCGCCTTTTCAGGTTTTCGACTTGCCGGGTGTACATTTTTTTTATATATATCCCTAATTTTTGCCCGAACCCTTTTGGTTCGCCGGGATGCCCTTATTTTTGCCTAGGCCAGTCAACCTAGCGGGTCTCTTTTCATGCGTAGTATTTTTTAACTATGTCTGCGTTTACAGGATGTGGGAAGTCCTCACCATCCATAGTGGTAAGTATCATGGCACCTCCTGAGAATACTGTTTTAACCACAAATAGCCCTTCATATATAGGATTCCACTTGCCCCTAGGATCACCCTGTGGTAATATGATACGCTTGATTACCAAATCACCAGCTTGATATATCTTTGGCTTAACCTTCTTATTAAAAGCTTTGATCATCCGTTTCTGGTACATCTGGCCATGACAAATTGTTGCTAACCTCTTCTCATCAATCAAGTTTATCTGGTCAAGTCGGGTCTGAATCCACTCATCTTTATCCAAGCCTGCATCCTTCATAATTCTTAAGGAGGGAATCTGAACTTCAATGGGCAGAACTGCTTCTATACCATAAACTAAGGAGAATGGAGTTGCCCCTGTTGAAGTACGTATTGTAGTACGATAACCATGAAGAGCAAACGGTAACATCTCATGCCAATCCTTGTAAGTAACAGTCATCTTCTGTACAATCTTCTTAATGTTCTTATTAGCAGCTTCTACTGCCCCATTCATCTTTGGACGATACGGAGAAGAGTTGTGATGCTTAATCTTAAACTGCGTGCAGAGATCAGTAATCATAGTGTTGTTCAGATTAGAGCAATTGTCAGTAATAATCCTTTCAGGGATGCCATACCTACATATGAGATTATTCTTAATGAATCGAGCCACCACATTCTTAGTAACAGATGCAAATGAAGCTGCCTCCATCCACTTCGTGAAGTAATCAATAGCAACCAGGATGAAACGATGCCCATTAGAAGCAGTAGGTTTGATCTCACCAATCATATCAATGCCCCACATGGCAAAAGGCCAAGGAGCAGTCAACACATTCAATGGTGACGGAGGTATATGTACTTTATCAGCATAGATTTGACACTTGTGACATGTGTCGCTCCCACCAAATGAGGCTGAGTCAAATGGGGTACAGACGTGAACGGTCGGCAAAAGAGGAAGAATGAATAGAGTCGCCAGCTAGGCATTTTTATCCCGAAGGAAAGGTAATACTGCATAAACCTAAGAAAAGATATGGATAAGACGGTCGCGAACCAGAGAGACCGAGAAAGGGGGTTGGTTACAACCTGGGAAGGTATTAGCACCCAGATTGTCCGCCGTATTCGACGGGATCCACGCTTAAAAGATTTGTGTTTTAAAGGGGTAGTGTTGGTGCAATTTGTGTATCAAAACTGGAAAAGAATGCAAGTGTCAGTGTAAAAGAATGTGAAGTGTATAAATGAAGTGTCAGTGTAAAAGAATGTGAATGGTATAAATGAAGTGTCAGTGTAAGAAATGAATGGAATGCTCAAGATCATGAGGCTTAAAGAATGATGCTGGAAAGAGGGGGAATATACAGAGACTTTTGTTCGATAACTGTTAAGTTATGCCTACGTATCCTCTCGTGCAATGAGGAAGTCAGAACACCGTAGTTCGACCCAAAGAGACTGAAAGATAAATTGACCTGTGAACTGCTTACTTGTCTATGCTCAAGTGTATGACCTGTCTGGCTCAGGTGCAAACTGTCTTGCATTAGACGGAAGAAGCAAGTTCTCGTTTATGAGTGAATGAGAGGAGAAAAGAATCCCGTAGGAGACGATTATTGTTTGTTTTTGAGTTTTCAGTCTTTTATTGCTTTTGGAAATGTGTCATAAGTTAATGAGCTTAAGCCTAAACCAATGGGTTAGTAAACTCATCACATCATCCCTCTGATTAGGGGTAATGAGAATACCTTAAGTGTGAAGTCAACATCTCACACTTAATCACCCTGATGTAGGATTAGGATCATTAACCTACTTGTGATTATTTAGATGTTTTTAGTGTTTTTTTTAGTGTTAAGTAATGAGTTTAAGCCATAATCAAGGATTTAATGGACTCATTACACCATCCTAATAGAAGGATAATAAATGAGAACATTTAAGCTGAGAAAAACTCCTCAACTTAATCCGTGATTAGGGATTAACCCCATGACAAAACAAAGCCCTTATTAAGTGGATTTTAGTTAATGGTATGATGAAGAAGTGATTTTTATGATTTGTAAGACAACTTGAGGGGGACTTGTCCATTAACACTAGGGTTAGTCCTTCTTAACCAATTAAGGAAGAATTAGAACCCTAATGCAAGGCCCAAGTTACAAGCTTGATGTCTTGATGGTTGTTAAGTGAATTGATTAAAGGATTTAAACACATTAAGGTTTTAACACTTAGGATTAAAGTTATACACTCCATCCTAATAGAAGGATGCAGGCATAAGCTTAATCACAAAGCCTTAAAGCCTTTAGGGTTTAGTCCCTGATTATAAGATGAGAAGAGAAGACTCAAGGATGACACAAAGGTAAAACTAAATGGGGGACTAGTCAAACCCTAATTTTTATCATACTTGGAGATCCTAGGGTTTGTGAGGCTTAAGAAAGAAAGAGATCTTCAAAGGCCACCCAGGAGGAACAAGATGAAAGGAGCAAGAAGCAAAGAGAAGCAAAACAACTTGTTTCATTTAAGAAGACAAGTTGCTTGAAGAAAGAAAGTAAGATGAAAAAGAATGAGCAAGCTCAATCCCATACACATACAAAAATGCAGCAAATGAATTATGAAAGAGATGAAAAGAGATTGTGAGAAGTGAAGGCAAATTCACTTCTCAAAACAACTTACCACCTGAAAAGTTAGCAAAAGAAATGAAGTGCAATGCAAATGGGATGCAATGTCATGATGAAAACCAAAACCAGAAGCATAATTATGATGTTAATGATGCTAAGAGATGATACAAGCATGAGGAAAGGCATGAGAATGATCAAACCAACACAAAGATGCAAATGAAGCATGCATTGAACCATGAATGTTTATGAAAAGTTATGAAATGTAATGGACATGTCACATGGCAAATGAAAGATGCAATGATCAAACATGATTCTAATATGTCCTAAGATGCATTATGAACCAAATGGATGCACAAAATGTCATGGCAAGTTATGGTATGCAAGCAAATGGAAGATGGATGCAAGGGAAGGCATAAATTAGGGTTTATGATCAACACACAAAGCAAAATCCAAAACCAGAAGCAAATGACATGATAAAAATTTGAAAATGCTATCAAATTCAACCTTAAACCTATACAAACTCACTGCCCAAAGGAGGGGATCTAACTCTTAACCTAGTGAGAGTTGTGAATTTCCTAAGATTGCTAGGGTTTTAAGGTATCTTGACAAGAAAAATGCAAAACAAATTGAAAATGCAAGATCAATTCAAACCAATTTTACCCTATAAACTACATGCTATGCAAGATGCAATGCCAAAAGAATCATCATCCAACTCTCAATGGTTAGGCAGAAATGAATTTTTGAAGTTTGAAGCAAGATATTGCCAAAAAATGAAATTAATTCCAATGAAAATGATCAAAAGGCATCAAGAACAAAAAAAAATTTGGCTTGAGAGTTGGACAATGTTTCTAAATGTTTCTAAATGCTATGTGAATTTTTTTTGTGATTTTTAAATACCTAAAAGTATTTTTAATTAATTAATTTTCATTAACTAATTAAAAATAAACATTTAAATGATTTAAAAATAATTTTTAATGCAAAAAATAAAAATAAAAATATTTTGGGTTTTTAAAAATTAATGAAAACCTTGACAAAAATTTTCATATTTTTTAAATGATTTTTGCTATTTTAAATAAAATGAGGAAAAGAAATGAAATAAAAATTAGAATAAAATGGAAGTATGCGCAATGGAGGGATCAGATGCAATCTGGGCTTGGAGGGTTTGACTTGGCGCGCAATCCTACGACCCAAGTTCAAACCTGGCTAATTTCTGTTTTAAAATTAATTAAACTGGATTTATTTAATTAATTGAGGATTAGGGCATAATGATGAGATCCTGGCCACACGTTTGCGCGCAAGTCAACCAAAGTCAGCTTGATCTAAGGTCCACATTCAAAGTTCATTTAATGACACAATTAGGGTTTTATGACCCTCAGGTGGTCGGAGAAGACTTCTGGTCGTCTTCTCCGGCGAGACCTTCAACCCATCTCTCTCAAAACCTCACTAAAACATGCCAAAACCTCCAGATCAACTCAACTAAACATCCTAAACAAGAATCCAGCAACAAAACTTATTTATTTTTGATGAATCATGAAGAACAAGCAAAATCAAATTTACGGGCAAAGTTTCAGACAAACCATACACCCTCATTTCTGCATCATTTTCAAAAATTCAAAGCTCATTGCATTCAGGGAAACATGTAGATCATTTTAGTAACTTAAAACAAGGCTCTTGGAAAAAATAAATTTCGAAGCTACCTGAAGTGAAGCTTTCAGTTTGGGGCTTTCAGGCTACCTGAAGTGAAGCTTTCAGTTTGGGGCTTTCAGGCTACCTCCTTGCTTCAAAGCTTCTCCAATGGACCTCCTGAAGATGCTTTGAGGTTTAGTTTGATTGGAAAGTGGCTGATTTGTGAGATTGATCAAGTTCTGTTCAGTGAGGGAGAGAAATTATATTTTGTTTGTGTGAGGTTTTTGGCTGTTTCAATGGTTGGTTTGTGATCAGTGAGTCATTTTGAGATCAATGGTGAAGTTGGTTTGAAGAATGGTTGAGTGAGCTGAAAGATTCGAATGGTTTTGCAAGTTGGATGATTTTTGATAACTATGGCTTGGAGTGTGTTTCAGCATGAGTTGTGTGGTGTTATGGCTTGCCTTTGGTCCACTTATCACTCATGGATAGGTCTGTGGAGTGGTTGTGCCCTATTGTGATTGGTATGGGTCTTTTGCAAAAAAGTCAAGCTTTGTGTAAGAGAGGTATGGGCCAATAGTTAGCCAAGGACAAGAGGGGTGTCCTGCGCAGCAAGAAGTGAGGAGGGCCATGGAATCAGTTTTGAAGCCAGCCAGCAAGTGGATTAGGGTTTGTATGATGTTTTGTAACTTTGTTCCACTTTGCCCCTTTTGAAATTTCTTGATCCACAAGTCATGAAAATGAGTAAACTTTTGATGCAATCTGATCTTTAGGCCTTGGTTTATGTTTGTACAAAGATTAGAAGTCCATTTGATAGCACAATTTGTCTTGGCAAGTGGTTTTGCAACTTTGCCCCTTTGGTAGAAAACTTGAAATTATGTGATTTTTCCCAACTTTGACAAGCCATAACTTTTGATCCAAAATGAATTAGAATGAGTTCTTGTACTTTTTGAAAAGGGAATGATCCATTCTACAACTTTCATGACCAAAGTTTTCTCATTTGAAGCATTTTTGAATCAAAAAGAAAGGGTTGAAAAACTTTCCCAAAATGGCAAGTTTCCATTACAAGTCATTTTCCCAAAAAGGCAACTTTGCAAATGGCTTGAAATTCTTCAATTTTGTGAACTTCCAACATCTTCTATGATCAAATAAAGATCATACACATTCAAAATGATGAAGAACACCCTTTGGTTGGGTCATTGGGGGCCTCAGATGCCCTGATTTTGCACTGACTTGCTCAAGAAGTCAACTCTTGATTAGATGCCTTCCCCATGGAATTTCTTCATGAAACTTGATATTCATGATCCTTATAACATGTAGAGACCAATAGAAACAAGAATGACCAAAAAAATTGGAGTTATGGCCTCTGAAACCAAAACCCTAATTTTAGGTCATTTGTGCAGTTAAACCTGGCTCTGCTTCCATGCCATTCTCAGTTCTTGTGATTCTTTGACTTTCTTGACTTTGTGAAGATACAATATGATGTTTGAACATACATGGACCCCTTTGAAGTGATTGATGACCTTTGGAGTGGCTCAAGTGACTCTTGGATAGCTCAAATCACAAACCCTAGGTGCAGATGACTTAGAAGCAATGCAGTGAGACAAAAGTGTGGTATGAGATGCTATGATTGAACTTATGCATATGAAAAGATCACAAGCCATGGTGTGAATGGGTGAGGGCAAATTTGGGGTGTTTACAACTGCCCCTATTCAAACATGAGTTAGCTGTGTAGGATGTAAGCAACGGCTTAACAGGCAAACAAGGTAACTTGTGGTTGAATACCAAAGACAGTCCAAAATTTGCACTCACAGAATGAAGAAGAAAAGGGATATAGATTGTAAAAGGAAAGTAAAGTAATTATAAAGTGCGGGCGACGGAGGACGACCGTCGAGCAGAGGACGACTGCTGGGGATAAAGCGATGACGGGGACGACCGACATGCTGGGGAAGATGCGGGAAATACAGCAGTGACGGGGACGGCCGACAAGCTGGGGATATGAGATATTATGATGGGGACGGCCATCAGGTAAAGATATAAGACTCTCTGGGGATTATAGGTAAATGGAATAAATGATGAGGTACGGTCATCAAAGGTGAAGGACGATCACCCAGCAGGGGACGGCTGCTCTGTTGGGGATAAGATGAGGGACGGTCATCAGAGGTGAAGGACGATCACCTGGCAGGGTACGGCTGCCGAAAGTATCACAACATAGGACGAATGTCGGATAAAAAGGTCGACGATGGGGACGGCCATCGGATAAGCATGATGAAGGACGATCATCAAGAGGCGAAGGACGATCACCTAGCAGGGTACGGCTGCTCTCAGGGTTTATCATGGCATAGGAAGAATGTCAGATAACCAGATCAACGATGGGGATGGCCATCGGATAGAATGATGAAGGACGATCATCGAGAGGTGAAAGACGATCACCTAGCAGGGGACGGCTGCTCTGTATCACGACATTGGACGAATGCCGAATAGAAAAGGGTTCCAATAATGGAGACTCCGCTAGGGGAAAGGATGAGGGACGGTCATCCAAAGAGGTGAAGGACGATCACCTGGCAGGGTACGGCTGCCGAAAAGGTATCATGACATAGGACGAATGTCAGATAGAAAGGAAATAGTGACAAGTTTGTTGGGGACTTTGCTGGGGAAAAGTAAACACGGACGAGTGTTTACATCCAAGAAATGGAGGTATAAGTGTTCGGGCACTGTGTATAGATTAAAGATGCGGACGAGCACCTTTAAGACTATGATACGGACGAGTATCAAACACTGACACATGTTCAGAGATGATGATATGGACGAGTATCAACTAGTTAACAAAGAACACAGACGAGTGTTGATTCTGAGGGGACTCTTCTGAAGAATATTAGACACAGACGAGTGTCTAAATTCAAGAAGATCTAAATGTTTGACATGGTGTATAGATTAAAGATGCGGACAAGCACCTTTAAGACTATGATACGGACGAGTATCAGGTAGAAACAAACGCTTGACGTATGTTCTGAGATGATGATACGGACGAGTATCAACTGGTTAACAAAGAACAAGGACAAGTGTCGAATCTGAGGGGATATAAGTGGTATATACAAGATACGGACGGGTATCTGTATGAGTAAAACAGGAGTAACAAATATGAGTGGTGTATAGACGAGTATTCAACTTGCTGGGGAGAGTGACACGGACGAGTGCCAAAAGAGAAAAGTGTAATATAAACAAATATATGGTTTACCAAGTGTTTGGGTAATTATGCTGGGGGTGACATGGACGAGTGTCAAAGGGATTGTATATATGTGTATTTGTGAGTGCAAAGGGGACGCTTTGGCTTTCTACTGGGGATATGACACGGACAGGGTGTCAGGGAATATCTGTATCTTTAGGAAAAATGCCTTGGCTCTCTGTCGGGGAATCTGGGGAGTATTACGTATTTTGATGGATTGTCAGTATTTACAAGTGTCTGATTTAAGACATGGCTTATGATTATGCAATATGTTTGGTTTTTTGCCGTAATGCTCCGTGTTAGATGGAATGCTACGCTCTGCGGGGGGGAATATGATGCTAATGCTATGATTATGCAAAGATACCGATCCGGGATTCGGATCCCGTTGCTGTGAAGATCTCTGACCGATCTGCTTGAAGTGGACATCCCAGCTGGGGGTGATATCCTTGGTAGATGTATGACTCTGCTTGGGGAAATAGGTCACTGATAGACCTGTCTTTATAATGGGGGACCCAGCTGGGGTTTGTAGAAGCTTTCGCCACTCTGTTGTGAGGTCCTCAGGCACTGCTTTGCCGGACAGAGGTTGATACTCTATGGGGAGATGGTACCCTGACTTTTGTATTTGGCCGAGGAGGAATAATGGATGGCAACTCAGCTGGGGAGAAAGCACCTCTGGTGCTAAGACTGAGTAGATAATGATTTGTCAGCTCACTGGGGTGAAGCTTTCATGCCCCATGTTGTGCTTTGAATACCTGCAATCCTGAAAAGACAGAAAAGCGCACAAGTATTCCCGAGGTTTCCCTTACCAGATTCCATCATAAGAGTTTAGAAATTCCCGGGAGTAAGTAATATTTCCTGCAAGCACGTATTTTTTTAGAAGAGAAGCATCTGTATTTATGCAATCAGTATCTTAAAGACATCGGACATTCTTTGCAAGCAAAAATAAAATATGCGAGACGGAACGTGACTGAAAATCTGATTTTATTAATTCGTGTGCCCTGAATTGGCAAGATACAGTCAAAGAAACAGATCCCCTGAAATGAGGAGATTGCTACAAATTGAGAAAAAAGATGTTGGCAATGTTGATGACGCTACAGGGAGCTCCCCTTTGCTATGACTCGTATGACATTTGCCGTTCTTCTCGTCTCGCTTTCTGAAAGAGGCTGATTCTGACCGACGTTCAAACCTTTCAGAACTTGTCAGGTTGTAAGTGATACAGATGAATTCAGAATGCAGTTGTTCGCTTATTCCCTTGTTTTGCATGAATCGCCCTTTCGGGATTTCGATCCATCGGGATACCCATTTTTTCCTGAGTTGTCCAATGCGGCTTTTCAACTCAGCGGGTGTGCATTTTTTTATTTATTTCCCTTATTTTTGCCCAAGTCTTTTATTCTGTTTTTGACTCGCCGGGATGCCCTATTTTTGCCTGGACTTACATTCTGTTTTTATGTCCAGCGGGTCATTTTATGCGAAGTATTTTTTAACTGCATCTGAATTCACAGGGGACGGGAAGTCCTCAGCATCCATAGTGCTAAGCATTAGTGCTCCACCAGAGAAAACTTTCTTTACTACGAATGGCCCTTCATAGTTCAGAGTCCATTTGCCCCTGTGGTCTGTATGAGGAGGAAGGAGTCTTTTCAGCACAAGATCCCCTACCTGGTATTCTCGGAGCCTGACTTTCTGATCGAAGGCTTTCTTCATTCTTTTCTGATACAGCTGCCCATGACAGATTGCAGCCAATCTCTTTTCTTCAATCAGACTCAGTTGTTCATATCGGGATCGGACCCATTCTGCTTCACTCAGCTTAACATCCATTAATACCCGTAGGGAGGGTAATTCAACTTCAACAGGTAGGACTGCCTCCATACCATACACAAGTTGATACGGTGGTTCCCCAGTGGATGTTCTGATTGATGTGCGGTACCCATGCAAGGAAAATGGTAGCATTTCATGCCAGTCTTTATAGGTAACCACCATCTTCTGCACAATCTTCTTGATATTCTTATTAGCCGCCTCAACAGCGCCATTTATCTTTGGCCTGTAAGGAGAAGAATTGTGGTGTTGGATCTTGAAGTCCCGGCATAACTCTGCCATCATTTTATTGTTTAAGTTGGAACCATTGTCAGTAATGATTCGCTCGGGAACTCCATACCGACAGATGATGTCTCTCTTTAGAAATCGGGCTACTACCTGCCTTGTAACATTTGCATAGGAAGCTGCTTCAACCCATTTGGTGAAGTAGTCAATGGCTACCAGGATGAATCTGTGGCCATTTGAAGCAGTCGGCTCAATCTTGCCAATCATATCAATGCCCCACATGGCGAAGGGCCAGGGTGAAGACATCACATTCAAAGGATTTGGAGGCACATTCACCTTATCCGCGTGAATCTGGCATTTATGACACTTTCTGGTATAAGCACAACAGTCGGCGTCCATTGTGATCCAGTAATAGCCTGATCTTAGCAACTTTTTAGCCATAGCATGCCCTCCTGCATGGGTACCAAAGGATCCTTCGTGCACTTCATGCATCAACAAGTCTGCTTCTGTCCTATCAACGCATCTGAGGAGTACCATATCAAAGTTTCTCTGGTATAGGGAACCGTCAGCATTCAGGAAGAAACTACCAACAAGCCTTCTTAATGTCTTCTTATCATTGGAAGATGCCCCAGGTGGGTATGTTTGATCCTCCAAGAAGCATTTAATGTCATGGAACCAAGGCTTATCATCTTTTACAACGTCTGCTGCAAATACATACGCTGGTCTGTCAAGTCTGGATACTGAAATCCGAGGCACAAAGTTGGCAGCTTGAACTTTGATCATGGATGAAATGGTAGCCAGAGCATCTGCAAACTGATTCTCGTCCCGAGGGATATACTCAAGCTTGACCATTGTGAAGAAAGTCAATAACCTCCTCGTATAATCCCTGTAAGGTATCAGATGATCCTGGTGGGTGTACCATTTGCCGTTGGTTTGATTAATTACCAGAGCTGAATCTCCGAACACAGTCAAAGTCTTGATCCTGAGGTCAATGGCTTCCTCAAGACCCATAATACAAGCTTCATATTCAGCTTCGTTGTTAGTGCAGTTAAACGTGAGCTTTGCTGAGAAAGGCATGTGAACCCCCTTAGGTGTAATGAGTACTGCACCAACACCACGACCATTCATATTAACAGCCCCATCAAACATCATAGTCCATTCTTCTTCCGGGTCAGGCCTTTCAGTGTGAACAGGCTCCTCATGATCTTTTGCTTTTATGAACATGATGTCTTCATCAGGGAAGTCAAATCTCATAGGCTGGTAATCATCAATAGGTTGCTCAGCAAGATAATCAGACAGTACACTGCCTTTGATGGCTTTCTGAGATGTGTACTGGATGTCATATTCCGTGAGGATCATTTGCCATCTTGCAACCCGTCCGGTAAGTGCTGGCTTCTCGAAAATGTACTTAACTGGGTCCATCTTTGATATCAACAAGGTAGTATGGGTCAACATATACTGCCTTAGTCGGCGAGCAGCCCACGCTAAAGCACAACAAGTTTTCTCGAGCAGTGAATAACGTTGTTCACAGTCGGTAAACTTTTTGCTTAGGTAGTAAATTGCATACTCTTTTCGACCAGACTCGTCATGCTGGCCCAGCACACACCTCATTGACTCTTCTAATACTGTCAAGTACCTGATCAGGGGTCTTCCTTCAACTGGGGGCATAAGGATTGGAGGTTCTTGCAAGTATTCCTTGATCTTGTCAAAAGCCCTCTGGCAGTCTTCGTTCCACCTGACTGTTTGTTCTTTTCTTAACAGCTTGAACAAGGGTTCACAAGTTGTTGTAAGGTGAGATATGAACCTTGAGATGTAGTTCAATCTACCTAGAAACCCTCGAACTTCTTTTTCTGTCTTCGGTGCAGGCATTTCTTGAATGGCTTTGACTTTATCAGGGTCAACTTCAATCCCTTTCTCGCTTACAATAAAGCCCAACAGCTTACCAGATCGCACCCCGAATGTGCACTTGTTGGGGTTCAACTTCAGTTGGTACTTCCTCAGACGCTTGAATAACTTCAGCAGATTCACCAGGTGGTCTTCTTCTGTGAGGGACTTGGCAATCATGTCATCCACATAACACTCGATTTCTTTATGGATCATGTCGTGGAATAATGTTACCATAGCCCGTTGGTATGTTGCACCAGCATTCTTCAGTCCGAATGGCATCACCTTGTAACAAAACGTGCCCTAGGGTGTGATGAAAGTTGTCTTCTCCATGTCTTCAGGTGACATTTTGATCTGATTGTATCCTGAAAATCCATCCATGAAGGAGAATACCGAGAACTGAGCCGTATTATCCACCAATACATCAATGTGAGGTAATGGGAAATCATCTTTCGGGCTGGCTCTGTTCAGATCCCGGTAGTCCACACACATCCTCACTTTGCCGTCTTTCTTAGGCACAGGTACAATATAAGCAACCCACGGCGGGTAGCTAGTCACAGCAAGGAAACCGGCGTCCCACTGTTTTTGTACCTCTTCCTTTATCTTCATTGCCATATCTGGGCGAGTACGACGCAGCTTCCGTTTAATCGGCGGGCAGTCTTCCTTTAATGGCAGCTTGTGCATGACAATATCGGTGTCCAACCCTGGCATATCCTGATAAGACCAAGCAAACACATCCACATACTCTCGAAGCATATCAATCAGTTTCTCTTTCACTGAGTCTTGTAGGGAGGCCCCGATCTTAACTTCTTTCACATCTTCTTCCGTACCAAGATTAACTGTTTCAACCTCCTCCTGATGAGGGGTGATAACCTTCTCCTCTTGCCTTAACATCCTGGCTAGATCTTCAGGAAGCTCATAATCTTCTTCAACCCCTTCATCAGCTTGATGGATTGGATTGTCAAAGTCATACGAAGCCATAGCAGTGCTGTTGTCGGTGCAGTTTGAAAGGCACTCTCTGCAAGGGTTTAGATTGTTCATTTTAGTGATTGATTTTAATCTTGTTATGAAATGAAGTTTATCATTTTGGAAAACATTGCCATTTTATTTTTTGTACAAAAAGAAAAGTGAAAAACAGTGAGCGGAAAAGGAAAAGACTCATTTGCAAAAGATGTCCGATATTCATTGATTGATCTGTTTGCACAAAATTACAAGATGGTCCGATTACAAAATGAGTCTTGTCATCTTGGGCAAGATGCAAGACTTGATGCATGCTTAAAATACAGGAAATAATAATTACTCTGCAGGAGTAACCCTTATAATTTCCTGGGAAGACCAGTTAAGGACTTGGCTCCCCGGGATCCTTGGACGTATCCAGCTCTCCAGGTTGCGGTCGCTTTCATCCTCGTCTTCCAAGTTGTTCACAGCATCCGGGGTGAGCATTCCCCCGCTGACAAAACTGGGCTTCTTGGCAGCCTCTGATTGATCTCGTTGAGTTGGTTTGTAACCCAACCCAAATCTGTCCTCCTTCTTCTCTACGGGCAGCAGCTTGCCCCAGCCTTGGGCAGTCCCCTCTTCAACAACCTTCCTGGCTTGCTGATAAGACGTCATGGAGGTTCCTAGTACAGCAGATGCTTCATTAATGTTCAGGGCTTCAAATCCCTGGCTCATAGTTTCATGGATCTCTCCATCCATCTCAATATACTTATACGTAGCCAGATGGCTAACAAAGATATCTTCTTCCCCACAGATGGTGATGATCTGGCCTTCCCACTCGAATTTCAGCTTCTGGTGAAGGGTAGACGTAACAGCGCCAGCGGCATGGATCCAAGGTCTACCCAACAAACAGCTGTAGGCCGGCTGAATGTCCATCACATAGAAGGTAATTTTAAAAGTCTGCAGGCCAATCATCACAGGCAGATCAATCTCCCCAAGCACTGATCTTTTAGAGCCATCAAATGCTCTCACCACCAAATTACTTGGACGCAATGCCAAGCCATCGTACTCCAGCTTCACTAAGGCTTTCTTTGGTAGAACATTGAGTGAAGACCCGGTGTCCACCAGCACATGAGATAGAACAGCACCTTTGCATTCCAAGGTGATATGTAAAGCCTTATTGTGGTTACGTCCCTCAGTTGTTAAGTCAGCATTGGTAAAGCCCAGTCCATGACTGGTGTTGACATTTGCCACCACAGTTTCTAGCTGATTAACAGTGATCTCCTCTGGCACGTATGCTGCATGCAGGACTTTCAGTAATGCATTCCTGTGAGCTTCAGAACACATCAGCAGGGATAATATGGAGATCTTTGAGGGAGTTTGGTGAAGCTGATCCACCATTTTGTAATCACTTCTCTTTATAATTCTCATGAACTCGTCTACATCTTGTTCAAAAGATGTCTTCTGATTTTCCTTGATAATTGGTTCTTCAGGTATTACACTCTTTCCCTTTGCTTTGGCAGCAGCTTCTGCTTCGGCATTAGGTCTTTGTAATTGCGAGGCAAAAAGGCGTCCGCTTCTGGTGAAGCCTCCGCCTCCCCCAACATTATCAATCTGTGGAGAAGAGGTTGAAGAGTCCAAGGTGATTCTCTCCCCGTTGCAGTAGAGGTCAGAGCCATAATGCTAAGGTATGGCATTACTGCTTTCATATGGAACTGGTCCAGGTACCGTGACGGTAACTGGACTGACCGCTGCAGAGGAGGGTACTGCAATGGTGTGCGGATCGTAGTAAATGGTGACTGGTGACCTGGCAGGAGGTGCCACTGTTTTTTGTTGAAAGTTGTTGTTTGGAGGCACACTTGATGGATCATAGTAGATGGTGACTGCCGAGATATCTTCATTAATAGCTGTTGGTGTTGTAGAAGGTACTGCTGAATAAAAGGATGCTGATGTTGTAGAGGAAATGGTTGTTGAAACTTGACTTGTTGAAGCGATGGATGGAGCCATTGTTGATGATATTGATGAATTGGTCGAAATGATTGTTGTTGCAGTTGTAGAAGAGTCAGAAATTGTTGTCAAAGGGATTGCTGGATTTGTAGGTGACGTTGTTGTGATCTGAAGTATACCACTCTTGATAAGACCATCTATGCCGCTTCTCAAATTATCACACCCGTTGACTGAAATGTTGCAGTACCCACAACCGAGCTCACACCCGGGGAACATCTGGCACTCTAGGAGCTGAGCTTTAATTTCGACCAGAGGTGTCTGAATCTGTCCAACACTGGTGATTAAGAAAGATGGCTTGTCTTCCTCAATGGCATTAATTCTTGGTCCTCTATGATTGGGCATGAGGTTCTTGGTGACACTTGGTGGGGGTGCAAAGTTGAGGGCTTTAGAATCCACCAGGTCTTGTACCTTCATTTGTAAAGCCCTGCATTTCTCCGTATTGTGGCCAGGTGCATTGGATTGGAAAGCACATCTGGCGTTGACATCATAATTTCTTGGTAGATTGGAGGGATCTGGTGGTGCCAATGTCCTTAATTCAACCAGGTTGAGTTTCAGGAGTTGTGGCAATAAAGCGGCATAAGGCACAAGGATTGGATCAATCACCCTATTTGCCTGTGATGGTCTTTGCTGAAAGGGTCTTTGTTGTTGATTGTTGTTATTGTTGTTGTTGTAGGCTCTCTGTGGCGGATACTGAACTTGCTGCTGATAATGTGGTTGTTGTGGTTGTTGGTATGCTGGTTGTTGAGGATTCGGAGTTGGAATGGTGACAGCTGCTACTGATCTGTGGACATACTGAGGTCTGCCCCTGCTGGCATGAATGGTATTTGTCTCACCGGTTCTTCTAGGTCCCACAAAAGGCTTCCTGGGGTTACTAGACGAACTTGCACCATTATCAGAAATCTTGCCCATTTTTAGAAGGCTCTCAATTCTTTCTCCAGCTATAACTACGTCAGCAAAGCTGGTGGAAGAAAAGGCAGCTAGCCTATCAATATATGTTCCTTGCAGCGTATTCATAAACATGTCGGCCATTTCTCTTTCCGACATGGGTGGCTGGACAGCAGCAGCGAGCTGTCTCCACCTCTGGGCATATTCCCTGAAGCTTTCTCTGGAGGACTGAGACATTCCCATCAAAAGGGTCCTGTTAGGAGCCATGTCCAGATTATATTGGTACTGCCTGATGAAAGCCTCAGCTAGGTCCTTCCAGCATCTGATAGTAGCCCTGGTTAAGTGAGAGTACCACTCCCTTGAAGCTCCAGTCAAACTATCTTCAAAATAGAACATCCACAGCTTTTCATCCATGGTGTATGCCTTAAGTCTCCCCAAAAAGGACTGTAAGTGAGTTCGTGGACAGGAAGTTCCATTGTACTTCTCGAAGCACGGGGGTTTAAACTTGTGGGGAATCCTTACCCCATCCACTAACCCCATATCCATGACATCAAAACCCAGGGAATTTTGAGACTCTAGAGATCTCAACTTCTCAGCAATTTCATCAAACCTCCTATCATAAACTTCATCCCCAGCTCCCATTACAGTGAATTGCTCCTCTTGGGGGTCTTCTTGTAAGATTCTGCCTGCAGTAGTATTTCCTTGCACATTACCCGGGATATTGACTTCCGGATGTAGATGAGGCCCATATACTGGTGGGTTAACATGAGGCTGACCCCTCTCATTGTTACTTGTTCCTCCAGTTCCCAGATGGGGTTCTTCCGGGGTTTGTCTTTCTACCAATGCCCTCAACCTTTCTTGACTTTGGGCCAAGCCATTCATTACTTCCATGAACTGGGTCATTTGGTTTCTCATTTCCAGCCTTTCATTAGCCATCTGAGTCCTGACTTCTGTCAGATCTTGCTGTACTTGGTCCATTTGGATACCAGGAAGATTGTTGCGAGTAGGATACCTGTGCGGACGGTTGAGAGGGAACACCCGGCGGCGAGCAATAATTCCTGAGTCACAACAGAGTTAGTAATAAACAAAACAAAATCCTACAAAACAAAACAAGAGTTGGTATGCAATGCAGTATGCTTATTTATTTTCCAAGGTATCCGGCTTGGCTCTTGGTTTTGACCTTTCCAGACCCTGAGGAAGATGCTTTGATGTTGCTTGAGAAAAGAAACTCAAATGAAACAAACTGACAAATACATTACAAATGGTGGATCATACATAGTTTGTTTTTTACAACATACGACCTTGAAAGGGTCAAAATACAACATAAAAATAAAAGTACATGAAATGGAAATAACAACAAGCAAAGAAGTCAAACATCTAATCCAAACTCATCCTCCTTAACCTCCTTCAGAAGTGCTTCAGTTACACGACCAGCCAGATGCTCCGTAATGTTTCTGATAAGAAGGTTTCTGGTGGCAATAGCAGTGGTCAGCTTCTTGTGCCGGTTTTGGTCCTTTGACCTCTTCACACCAGCCCTAAGCTTCAACTCTGAGATCTCCTTCTGGGCTGCTAGCAGAGCCCCCTGTTGTTTCTTTTCATTGGTCTCCAACTGCTCAATCCTGTCCTGAGTTCTCTTATCTTCTTGAGTGCGAGCTTCAGTGATTCTGACCCACCTAGCTTGACTTTCTTTCAGATAGAGATCAGTCCTAGCCTTCTGAAACTGGGCCTCTTTACAGGCATTCTTCAAAATTTGCTCCACAGCTCTTGATTTCTTGATGTAGTCCTCTGCCTTCTCAATCTTGGCTAGATGCTCCACCTTAAGCTTTTCCAACCTCTCAATGTCTAGACGACCATCACTCCTCTCCCAGAGGGTTTTCTTCAGAGCTTGAGACAGATTCTCATTCCTCTCCTTCAGTTTCTCAAGTTCTTCCAGGCTGACAGTGGCTGGAGGTGGTGCTGTGGATGGTCCAGGTGCATCCTCAATGGTGAAAGGCATCCCAGAAAGCTAAGCCCTTGCATGAGACCATTCATAGTACTGAGCTGAAGCCACATTATTGCATCTCCCAAGAATGGCCATCCCTTTGGTCTGGATGTTGTCCCAAGCCCAAGATGCTTGTCTGACAACAGCTAGATTAGGTTTTATCTTACAATACAGGGTTTCAGCCAAGTCTTGCACTCTAGGAGGGTGAACCAAAGCATAGCCCAACTGCCTTTTAAACAGCAAAGGGTTGTAGTTGATGCAGCCCTTCACTCCTATTAGAGGTACATTGGGGAACTGTCCACAGCTAGTTATTATGTCCCTTCCTTTGGTGCTCTGGGTACACCATCTGATGTCATCTGAAGTCAAAGCAATAAGTCTTTTAGCCCAATTCTTCTGTTGGTGAGGATTCAGGAAAGCATCAGTCTTGGGTAAGTGTTTAAGCAGCCAGGTATGAAATAGGGGAGCACAACATCTCACCAACCTCCCTCTTTGCTTCTCATTTCTTTGGTGAACAGAATAATAGAAATCTCCCAGCAATATGGGCACTGGGTTCCTCAGTAGGAAAAGATGAATGGCATTCTTGCTGATAAACTTGGGCTCATCTGCAAATAATATAACCCCATAAATACTGAGGGCTAACAATGCACAAACTGCCCTCCATTCTCCCAAAGAGGCCTTTAGGATGGCCTGAGAAGTCAAAAAGTCTAAGTGTAGACCAGGGATCCCAGCCTTTGTTGTCATGTTCTGCTCAATCAAAATAGGCTCCAGGTACAGTGCTTTTGCCACTTCTTGATTGCTGGGAGAAGCCATCTCTGGGTTGAAGGGGACACCACCCCTGACAGGTACTCCAATCAATGATGAGAACTCTTCCAGCAAAGGTCCTACCTGAAAGTTCTGGAAAGTGAAGCATCTCAAAGGAGGGTCATAAAACGGTAGGCAAGTGTGGATCAAACTCCTCTGAGAAGGGTCCAGGTCTATAACCATATAAAGGATGCCCCCATAATGCTCTCTGAATAATGGGATGTGGTCTGAAGTGATAAGTGCCTGGAACTGCCTGATGCCAGTCAACACAGGCTCAAAGAAATGGTATGAAATGTTGCTCTTCTTGGGTGCCATGACTGCTGATGAAGAGCTGAAACAAATGCTGATGATGAAGACTGATACTGGTGATGAGCCACTGATAAGCTGAGGCTGGTGATGAAAATAGCTGAAACAGGCAACTGATGAAGAAAGCTGAAGCAGGCAACTAATGAACAGAGGTCTATGCAGATGAAGGGGTCAAAACCAAGCCAGATATGATGTGGATACCCTGAAAAACAAATAAACAAATGTTAAATGATGCAAATGATGATGTATGCAAATGATATGCAAGGGTTTGTGATCAAGCTGGATCTGATTAACTGCCTTGATATAAGTCCATGTATGTCTAAGAAGTCCAGATGGAGATTCAAAAGTCCAGTAACCAAGGTGGGGGACTCAAATAAAGAGTCACATGTCCAGGGTTCAATCACAAGAACTGTCCAAAGTGGAGCATTATTTAAACAAAACAAGAACCAAGGTATGATGTGGCCAAGGGTACCTGCAAACCTGCAAACAGCCCAACCCCCTCACAGGTAGTGTTCTAAAACAAGGATCCTCAGACTTGGATCAGTTATGAGAAGTGTAAACACTTCTAACCCGGAGGTACAGTGTTTACAATAACCATAAAGGATCCTCCTCTAATTCACCTCAGTTTCTGAAGGTCATAATAAAGGTCATCCAGACTTAGCAGGCTTCCCAGATAGCCCTAGCACTACAGGAAATCTGTAGCACAGAGTTCTCAAGAAGAAACCCACATCTGAACCGTGTTTCATATTCCCGCACCAGACCGAAATGGAATGGGAAAGAACATGAACCACTCTAGCCTAGGTGTCACTCAGGTCCCAGGTATAGGACCTTAAACTCTCAGTAGAACCCCACCCACCAAAAAAACAGATCCAGCCAGATGACAATATGACAGTATGATATATAAAGCTGTAAAGAAAGCAATAAATAACTGTACATAAAGCAGTAAATAAAGCAAATATACAAACACAAATAGCACATAACACCCCAGTAAACACAAATCAAACAAGCGCTAGGAGGAACCCACAAAAAGAACCAGAAGCCCTGGTTACAGTACAAGGGTCCCCAGCAGAGTCGCCAAGCTGTCGCTCCCACCAAATGAGGCTGAGTCAAATGGGGTACAGACGCAAACGGTCGGCGAAAGAGGAAGAATGAATAGAGTCGCCAGCTAGGCATTTTTATCCCGAAGGAAAGGTAATACTGCATAAACCTAAGAAAAGATATGGATAAAACGGTCGCGAACCAGAGAGACCGAGAAAGGGGGTTGGTTACAACCTGGGAAGGTATTAGCACCCAGATTGTCCGCCGTATTCGACGGGATCCACGCTTAAAAGATTTGTGTTTTAAAGGGGTAGTGTTGGTGCAATTTGTGTATCAAAACTGGAAAAGAATGCAAGTGTCAGTGTAAAAGAATGTGAAGTGTATAAATGAAGTGTCAGTGTAAAAGAATGTGAATGGTATAAATGAAGTGTCAGTGTAAGAAATGAATGGAATGCTCAAGATCATGAGGCTTAAAGAATGATGCTGGAAAGAGGGGGAATATACAGAGACTTTTGTTCGATAACTGTTAAGTTATGCCTACGTATCCTCTCGTGCAATGAGGAAGTCAGAACACCGTAGTTCGACCCAAAGAGACTGAAAGATAAATTGACCTGTGAACTGCTTACTTGTCTATGCTCAAGTGTATGACCTGTCTGGCTCAGGTGCAAATTGTCTTGCATTAGACGGAAGAAGCAAGTTCTCGTTTATGAGTGAATGAGAGGAGAAAAGAATCCCATAGGAGACGATTATTGTTTGTTTTTGAGTTTTCAGTCTTTTATTGCTTTTGGAAATGTGTCATAAGTTAATGAGCTTAAGCCTAAACCAATGGGTTAGTAAACTCATCACATCATCCCTCTGATTAGGGGTAATGAGAATACCTTAAGTGTGAAGTCAGCATCTCACACTTAATCACCCTGATGTAGGATTAGGATCATTAACCTACTTGTGATTATTTAGATGTTTTTAGTGTTTTTGTTTAGTGTTAAGTAATGAGTTTAAGCCATAATCAAGGATTTAATGGACTCATTACACCATCCTAATAGAAGGATAATAGATGAGAACATTTAAGCTGAGAAAAACTCCTCAACTTAATCCATGATTAGGGATTAACCCCATGACAAAACAAAGCCCTTATTAAGTGGATTTTAGTTAATGGTATGATGAAGAAGTGATTTTTATGATTTGTAAGACAACTTGAGGGGGACTTGTCCATTAACACTAGGGTTAGTCCTTCTTAACCAATTAAGGAAGAATTAGAACCCTAATGCAAGGCCCAAGTTACAAGCTTGATGTCTTGATGGTTGTTAAGTGAATTGATTAAAGGATTTAAACACATTAAGGTTTTAACACTTAGGATTAAAGTTATACACTCCATCCTAATAGAAGGATGCAGGCATAAGCTTAATCACAAAGCCTTAAAGCCTTTAGGGTTTAGTCCCTGATTATAAGATGAGAAAAGAAGACTCAAGGATGACACAAAGGTAAAACTAAATGGGGGACTAGTCAAACCCTAATTGTTATCATACTTGGAGATCCTAGGGTTTGTGAGGCTTAAGAAAGAAAGAGATCTTCAAAGGCCACCCAGGAGGAACAAGATGAAAGGAGCAAGAAGCAAAGAGAAGCAAAACAACTTGCTTTATTTAAGAAGACAAGTTGCTTGAAGAAAGAAAGTAAGATGAAAAAGAATGAGCAAGCTCAATCCCATACACATACAAAAATGCAGCAAATGAATTATGAAAGAGATGAAAAGAGATTGTGAGAAGTGAAGGCAAATTCACTTCTCAAAACAACTTACCACCTGAAAAGTTAGCAAAAGAAATGAAGTGCAATGCAAATGGGATGCAATGTCATGATGCAAACCAAAACCAGAAGCATAATTATGATGTTAATGATGCTAAGAGATGATACAAGCATGAGGCAAGGCATGAGAATGATCAAACCAACACAAAGATGCAAATGAAGCATGCATTGAACCATGAATGTTTATGAAAAGTTATGAAATGTAATGGACATGTCACATGGAAAATGAAAGATGCAATGATCAAACATGATTCTAATATGTCCTAAGATGCATTATGAACCAAATGGATGCACAAAATGTCATGGCAAGTTATGGTATGCAAGCAAATGGAAGATGGATGCAAGGGAAGGCATAAATTAGGGTTTATGATCAACACACAAAGCAAAATCCAAAACCAGAAGCAAATGACATGATAAAAATTTGAAAATGCTATCAAAGTCAACCTTAAACCTATACAAACTCACTGCCCAAAGGAGGGGATCTAACCCTTAACCTAGTGAGAGTTGTGAATTTCCTAAGATTGCTAGGGTTTTAAGGTATCTTGACAAGAAAAATGCAAAACAAATTGAAAATGCAAGATCAATTCAAACCAATTTTACCCTATAAACTACATGCTATTCAAGATGCAATGCCAAAAGAATCATCATCCAACTCTCAATGGTTAGGCAGAAATGAATTTTTGAAGTTTGAAGCAAGATATTGCCAAAAAATGAAATTAATTCCAATGAAAATGATCAAAAGGCATCAAGAACAAAAAAAAATTTGGCTTGAGAGTTGGACAATGTTTCTAAATGCTATGTGAATTTTTTTGTGATTTTTAAATACCTAAAAGTATTTTTAATTAATTAATTTTCATTAACTAATTAAAAATAAACATTTAAATGATTTAAAAATAATTTTTAATGCAAAAAATAAAAATAAAAATATTTTGGGTTTTTAAAAATTATTGAAAACCTTGACAAAAATTTTCATATTTTTTAAATGATTTTTGCTATTTTAAATAAAATGAGGAAAAGAAATGAAATTAAATGAAATAAAAATTAGAATAAAATGGAAGTATGCGCAATGGAGGGATCAGATGCAATCTGGGCTTGGAGGGTTTGACTTGGCGCGCAATCCTACGGCCCAAGTTCAAACCTGGCTAATTTCTGTTTTAAAATTAATTAAACTGGATTTATTTAATTAATTGAGGATTAGGGCATAATGATGAGATCCTGGCCACATGTTTGCGCGCAAGTCAACCAAAGTCAGCTTGATCTAAGGTCCACATTCAAAGTTCATTTAATGACACAATTAGGGTTTTATGACCCTCAGGTGGTCGGAGAAGACTTCTGGTCGTCTTCTCCGGCGAGACCTTCAACCCATCTCTCTCAAAACCTCACTAAAACATGCCAAAACCTCCAGATCAACTCAACTAAACATCCTAAACAAGAATCCAGCAACAAAACTTATTTATTTTTGATGAATCATGAAGAACAAGCAAAATCAAATTTACGGGCAAAGTTTCAGACAAACCATACACCCTCATTTCTGCATCATTTTCAAAAATTCAAAGCTCATTGCATTCAGGGAAACATGTAGATCATTTTAGTAACTTAAAACAAGGCTCCTGGAAAAAATAAATTTCGAAGCTACCTGAAGTGAAGCTTTCAGTTTGGGGCTTTCAGGCTACCTCATTGCTTCAAAGCTTCTCCAATGGACCTCCTGAAGATGCTTTGAGGTTTAGTTTGATTGGAAAGTGGCTGATTTGTGAGATTGATCAAGTTCTGTTCAGTGAGGGAGAGAAATCGTATTTTGTTTGTGTGAGGTTTTTGGCTGTTTCAATGGTTGGTTTGTGATCAGTGAGTCATTTTGAGATCAATGGTGAAGTTGGTTTGAAGAATGGTTAAGTGAGCTGAGAGATTCGAATGGTTTTGCAAGTTGGATGATTTTTGATAACTATGGCTTGGAGTGTGTTTCAGCATGAGTTGTGTGGTGTTATGGCTTGCCTTTGGTCCACTTATCACTCATGGATAGGTCTGTGGAGTGGTTGTGCCCTATTGTGATTGGTATGGGTCTTTTGCAAAAAAGTCAAGCTTTGTGTAAGAGAGGTATGGGCCAATAGTTAGCCAAGGACAAGAGGGGTGTCCTGCGCAGCAAGAAGTGAGGAGGGCCATGGAATCAGTTTTGAAGCCAGCCAGCAAGTGGATTAGGGTTTGAATGATGTTTTGCAACTTTGTTCCACTTTGCCCCTTTTGAAATTTCTTGATCCACAAGTCATGAAAATGAGTAAACTTTTGATGCAATCTGATCTTTAGGCCTTGGTTTATGTTTGTACAAAGATTAGAAGTCCATTTGATAGCACAATTTGTCTTGGCAAGTGGTTTTGCAACTTTTCCCCTTTGGTAGAAAACTTGAAATTATGTGATTTTTCCCAACTTTGACAAGCCATAACTTTTGATCCAAAATGAATTAGAATGAGTTCTTGTACTTTTTGAAAAGGGAATGATCCATTCTACAACTTTCATGACCAAAGTTTTCTCATTTGAAGCATTTTTGAATCAAAAAGAAAGGGTTGAAAAACTTTCCCAAAATGGCAAGTTTCCATTACAAGTCATTTTCCCAAAAAGGCAACTTTGCAAATGGCTTGAAATTCTTCAATTTTGTGAACTTCCAACATCTTCTATGATCAAATAAAGATCATACACATTCAAAATGATGAAGAACACCCTTTGGTTGGGTCATTGGGGGCCTCAGATGCCCTGATTTTGCAATGACTTGCTCAAGAAGTCAACTCTTGATTAGATGCCTTCCCCATGGAATTTCTTCATGAAACTTGATATGCATGATCCTTATAACATGTAGAGACCAATAGAAATAAGAATGACCAAAAAAATTGGAGTTATGGCCTCTGAAACCAAAACCCTAATTTTAGGTCATCTGTGCAGTTAAACCTGGCTCTGCTTCCATGCCATTCTCAGTTCTTGTGATTCTTTGACTTTCTTGACTTTGTGAAGATACAATATGATGCTTGAACATACATGGACCCCTTTGAAGTGATTGATGACCTTTGGAGTGGCTCAAGTGGCTCTTGGATAGCTCAAATCACAAACCCTAGGTGCAGATGACTTAGAAGCAATGCAGTGAGACAAAAGTGTGGTATGAGATGCTATGATTGAACTTATGCATATGAAAAGATCACAAGCCATGGTGTGAATGGGTGAGGGAAAATTTGGGGTGTTTACAACATGTTCTGGAATGTTGATAGCAGTCAGCTTCCATGGTAGACCAATAGTAACCTGCTCTCAATATCTTCTTTGCCATAGTATGACCACTAGAATGAGTGCCAAAGATCCCATCATGCATATCTTCCATAATATCAGTTGCTTCCTTCTTATCCACACACCGAAGCAAAGTTGAATCATGATTGCGCTTATACAAAATCCCATTACTCAAAAAGAACTTAGCAGAGAACCTTCTCAGAAACTTCCTATCTTTGGCAGATGCCCCTTTAGGGAACTCCTGAGTTTCAAGGTATCTTTTCACTTCATAGAACCAAGGCTTCTCCTCTGTTACTTCAGTGTCAATCTCATTGCAGTATGCAGGTTTCTCAAATCTATCAATAGTAATCTTGGGAGCTTCATCATCCCAGCTGATCTCAAACATGGATGTCATGGTGGCTAAGGCATCTGCCAACTGATTATCTCTTCGTGGAATATGTCCAAAAGTAATTTCTTTGAAATGTGGGATCAAAGACAACACATGCTCTCTGTAAGGAATGAGATTATCATGTTTGGTATCCCAATCTCCTTTAATCTGACTTACTACCAGGGCTGAATCTCCATACACGTCTAGGAACTGAATCTTCATATCAATGGCAACTTTGATAGCCAGGATACATGCCTCATACTCAGCCATGTTATTGGTACAATAGAAACAAAGTCTGGAAGTAATCCGGGTATGACAACCTTCAGGGGAACTGATCACAACACCAACACCATTACCATGTGCATTAGAAGCTCCATCAAAAACCATAGTCCATCGGGATCCTTGTTCAGGTCCGTCATGTAGTCCAGGTTCTTTGGTAATAATCATAATGTCTTCGTCAGGGAACTCAAAACTCATTGGCTAGTAATCATCCACTGCTTGATGAGCCAAATGATCAGCTACAACACTTCCTTTAATGGCCTTCTGAGTAGTATATTGTATATCATATTCTGTTAAGATCATTTGCCATCTTGCTATTCTTCCGGAGAGAGCAGGTTTCTCGAATATATACTTGATTGGATCCATCTTCGAAATCAATAAGGTAGTATGAGTCAACATATACTGTCTTAGTCGGCGAGCAGCCCATGCCAAAGCGCAACAAGTTTTCTCGAGCAGTGAGTATCTTGTTTCACAGTCGGTAAACTTTTTGCTAAGGTAATAGATTGCCTTCTCTTTTCGACCAGACTCGTCATGTTGCCCCAACACACACCCCATTGAGTTGTCTAACACTGTTAAGTACATAATCAAGGGTCTTCCATCAACTGGTGGCATCAAAATTGGAGGTTCTAGCAGATATTTCTTGATTTCATCAAAGGCAGTCTGGCACTCATCATTCCATTCCATTACCTGATCTTTCTTCAACAACTTGAAGATTGGCTCACAGGTAGCAGTCAATTGGGAAATAAATCTTGCAATGTAATTTAATCGTCCCAAGAAACCTCTAACCTCCTTCTCAGTGCGGGGAGCTGGCATTTCTTGTATAGCTTTCACTTTCGCAGGATCTACTTCAATACCTTTTCCACTGACAATAAAACCCAGGAGCTTACCAGATCTAACTCCAAAATTACACTTATTTGGGTTCAATCTCAACTTGTATTTCTTCAACCTCTCAAACAACTTATGCAGATGATCAAGATGTTGTTCTTCGTTCTGGGACCTGGCTATCATATCATCCACATATACCTCTATCTCATGATGAATCATATCATGAAACAAAGCCACCATAGCACGCTGATATGTTGCCCCTGCATTCTTCAAACCAAATGGCATCACCTTATAACAAAAAGTGCCCCACTGTGTAACAAATGTTGTCTTCTCCATATCTTCAGGTGCCATCTTGATTTGATTGTAACCAGAGAAACCATCCATAAAAGAGAATACCTTATGCTGAGCAGTATTGTCTACCAGAACATCAATATGAGGAAGTGGAAAGTCATCTTTGGGGCTAGCCTTGTTCAAATCCCTATAGTCTACACACATACGTACCTTACCATCTTTCTTAGGTACCGGTACCACATTTGCAACCCACTGAGGATAAGAAGTCACAACTAAGAACCCTGCATCAAATTGTTTCATCACCTCTGCCTTAATCTTCTCTGACATTTCAGGACGCATGCGACGAACCTTCTGCTTCTTTGGACGACAATCTTCTTTTACCGGTAAACGGTGAACCACAATGTCTGTATCCAACCCTGGCATATCTTCATAGGACCAAGCAAAGATCTCCACATAGTCATGTAACATCTGAATCAATCTGCTCTTGACGCTATCCTCTAATTCAGCCCCTATCTTGACCTCTTTCCTGTTTTCTTCAGCTCCCAGATTCACAACTTCGACTGGCTCTTCATGTGGCTGTATAGCTTTCTCTTCTTGTTGTAACAACCTAGCAAGCTCTACAGGTACTTCACAATCGTCCTCATTTCCGTCTTCAGCTTGATAGATCGGATTCTCGAAATCATAATTGGCAATAGTAGAACTATTATCAACAGGATCCAGAGTGGATAAGGATCTGCATTTTAGTGATGTGGGTGTGTGTAAGAACACATAGCTGATAAAACAAAAATAAAAGAAAAGAAAGACAAGGAGCACAATATTTACAAAAACGAAACGTCCACTGATTTTTATTGAATGAAGTATGCAAATGAAATGACATCCCGTAACAAGCACACCATTGTGCCCCGGGTAAGGCACAAGGCTTGAAAGTTTAATTGTTCAAGAAATTACAAACTTAAAAGTAACAACACAGTAATAGTATTTAGTCCTGACTAAAGGAGATAGGAATAACATCTTCAGCTTTCCAATTGTTGAGCCCAGCACCCACAGTAGGAAAAATCCAAGCATCCAAGTTGTAGTCTTCATCATAGTCACCCACAGCATTGATCTGATTCATCATAACCCCCTGATTGGTGATACGAACAGCACGAGCACGACGAACAGCCTTCTGGGACTCTACAGTGAAACCCAAACCAAATTTGTCAGACTTGTACGGAATATCAGGAAGCTGACCCCAAATAGTACAACCACCTTCATCCACCACAGCTCTAGCATCTTTAAGGGAGGCCATTGTAGGAGGTACTCTGGTGACCACAGGAATTTTCTTGACAACAGGAGGAGCTTCATAATCATTAACAATCCACGAAACCACTTCAAATGTCTGACACGGAGTTTCAACATATTCACCTTCCACTTCAAGATATTTAAAGGTGTTCACATGGCTAATCATATATCCTTCCTCTCCGTAAACAGTGACAACTTTTCCTTCTACCGGATATCTCAGCTTCTGATGTAAAGTAGAAGTTACAGCACCTGCCCCATGGATCCAGGGACGCCCAAGCAAACAAGAATACGAAGGACGAATATCCATCACATAAAAAGTAGCATTGAAGACCTGAGAACCTACTTTTATTGGGAGATCAATTTCTCCATGCACCACTCTTCTCGAGCCATCAAAAGCCTTCACCACTATATTACTGGGCTTCAACACAACATCTTCAGGACTAAGCTTATTCAGAACTTCTTTGGGCAACACATTCAGCGAAGAACCATTGTTTATTAATACATGTGACAGAGTAGTGCCCCTGCATTCAATAGAGATATGTAGAGCCCTGTTATGATCCCTCTTGGCAGGAGTCAAATCAGCATCGGAGAAACCTAACCCATTATCATAGGTCAAGTGTGCAACACAATTTTCAAACTGGTCTACAGAAATCTCATTTGGTACGTGAGTAGTCTTCAAAAACTTGATCAAGGCTTTGGCATGAGCCTCAGAACACAATAATAAAGACAACATAGAAATCTTGGAGGGAGTATGCCCCAATTGATCCACAATGTCATAATCACTCTTGCGAATGATTTTCAATACTTCTTCCATCTGCTTAGCAAGATCATCAGCAGCTGGCACATCAGTTTGTGTAGGTTCAATAACAGGGCCTTTGCCCAGAGCATCAGCAGTAGAGGTAGTAACTGGAGTAACTGTATTCTTGGAAACAGCCGGAGAAGAGAAAACTCTTCCACTTCGTGTGATCTTACTAGATCCAGCAATATTGTCAACATCAAGGTTTTCATCAGCAACATGTGTCTCAGCTAAGGGTTCCTGCTTAACACCATGAATATAAAAATCGGACCCATAATGCCAAGGCACAGCTTTATCAGAAGTATATGGAATAGGACCGGGAGTGGTAATGATCATAGGAGCCACTCTAGCTTCAGCAACAATCTTCACAGGGCCTTCAGCAGTAATTTTAATTGGACCCTTATGAGTGATTTTGACAGGACCCTTGGAAGTAATCCTTACCGGCACTTTATCAACCATATCCACCTCTTCAACCTTCGCACCTTTGGTTATATGATCAACCATGCTCTCCACAGAAGGTGGAGTCCTCTCAAACACTATGGTGTAATTATTCATGAGGCGTTGAATTCCATCCCTCAACCTCCAGCAACTATCCGACTTATAGGTACAATATAAACAATCTTCACGACAACCTGGAAAGAACCCAGCTTGTACTAGCTTCTTCTTAACAACAGACAATGGTGTAGTCAACTCTGCAACTGAGGAAATATGTGAATCTTCATCAATGGCATTGACAATCTTCTCATGATTTGGCATGGGAGCAGTGATCACATTTGGAGTACCCGGAGGGTCAAACTCAATCTCTCCAGCATCAATCATATCTTGAATTTTATTCTTCAATACCCAGCAACTATTGGTATCATGTCCTTGACAGTTTGAATGATATGCACATCGTGCATTAGGATTATACCTGGGTGAGGTAACATTGGGGTTCTGAGGGGGATCCCTCAAAGTGATAAGTTCACCCTTCAACAAGTGTTGCAAGGCTTGGGCCAGTGACATGTTGATCTTAGTGAACTGCCTTCTATTCCTCTGTTGATTTCCCTGTGGCTGCTCTGGTGTTGTAGGAGTTGGATTGGAGATATGAACTGCACTCACAGATTGATGCCTCCTATTACGATCAGGTTGACCATAAACAGCATTTGACTCTTACTTCCCACTAGGGGGCTTCTTTGTAGTACTGGATGAAGAAGCACCCACTTGGATCTTGCCACTCTTTATACCACTTTCTACGCGCTCTCCTGTCATTATCAACTCAGTGAAGCCAGATGATGAGCTTCCAATGAGATGACTGTAAAAAGGACCATTCAACGTACACATAAACATATCAACTAACTCCCTGTCAGTTAGAGGTGGTTGCACTCTTCCAGCTAAGTCTCTCCACTTCTGAGCATACTCCTTGAAGTTTTCTTTAGCACACATGGACATACTCTGCAGTTGCATGCGAGTAGGGGCTAGATCATTATTGTATTGATATTGCTTATAAAAGGCTTCAGCAAGATCATTCCAATCACGGATGTTGACACTCTCCAACTGATAGTACCATTCCAATTGAGCTCCAGATAAGCTCTCTTGGAAGAAATGGATCCACAACTTCTTATCAGCAGTATGGGGTTGGATTCTCCGGACATAGGACCTCAGATGCAACTTGGGACAGGATACACCATCATAAACTACGAAAGTAGGAACCTTGAAACCAATGGGTATAACCACCCCAGATATCAAACGCAGGTCTTCAAAATCCAGCCCAGAAGACTTTTGCAATTCCATAGCATCCATTCTATCCACCAGCATCTTGAACTTATCTTCATTAGGCTCATGATAGTAGTTAGCTTCAGAATCAGAGTCCCCCATTGTATTATGGAGACTGCCTCCCTCTTTCTCAGACTCTTCAGACTCATAATCTTCAACCTGTTCTTTGGTCTTGACAGGACCTCTGAACCTTCTTTCCATGTTGATCAGGCCACCTGACCTTCTAGTCTTCTTAGTCTTCTTGGCCAGCAGTGTCTTCAATTCATCCTGCCCCTTGGACAAGTTCAGGATCAGCTCTTGAAACTGTGCATTTTGTGCCTGGAGATCTTTGACTGTTTGTTCAAGAGCCATTACTGAAATAAACAGCGAGAAGATAAGAAACCTGTGCACAAGAAACTTGTGATGCAATGATATAGTATGTAAATGCATATGCAATGTTTTCAAAGACCGCAGGATTTAAATTTGCTTAAACAACCAAGAAAGTAAACTTTTATTAGTAATAAACTTGTTTGCCCCTTGGGCTTACAATAAAAATGAAATGAAATAAATACAAAAGATGGGGTTTTAAGTCTCCCATGGACGTTTCCTCTTTGTGTTGAGGTATGAGTTGAGATTCCGCTCCTCGTGAAGTTGCTTTGTTAGCTCCAGGATTCTTTCTTGACTTGCTTTGTAATGAGTCTCAAAAGTATCCCTTTGCTCCTTCAACTGGATCCAGGACCTCTGTAAATCTCCCATGTCAGTAGGCATGTCTGGGTGAAGGATGGTATAAGAAGTATCTCCCTCAGCAACAGGTTCCATGGTAACTGGCAGGATAGCAGGATATGGCATCATGAGAGTCTGAGCACGAGATCGCACCTATCTGAGATAAGCCTCCATAGGAATAGTGTACTTAGGCTCTAGAGTCTTGCTGTCAACCTTGTTCACTTTTCCCCATGCTCGTATGAATCTCTGACGGTAACCTTGAAGATCATTGTCGTAATCAAACACAATACCCTGAATCAACATGTCATGTGGACCATCACTCCGAGCATAACCAAATTGTCGTAAAGCTAGAGAAGGGTTGTAGGTAATGCCTCCTCTTATGCCTAGAAGTGTCACATTAGGAAACTCCCCACAACGGTCAATGATAGTAACATTCTCCATAGACCTGGAGCACCAATGAATATCTGAATGAGAGAGGGACATAATCCTCTTGGACCACCTGAACCCTTGCTCATTCTTCATCACTGATCGAGGAAGGTGAGAAATAAACCACCTAGATAGCAAAGGTATGCAACACATCAGAGTTCCTCGTGCCTTTGTAGTACGAGTATGAAGAGAGTGCAGGATGTCTCCAAGCAATGTAGGCACTGGATTGTGACTCAGAAATATGTTGATGGCATGCACGTCTATGAACTGATCAGGATTGGGGAACAACACTAAGCCATAAATCAACAAGGCTAAGATTTCCTCAAAAGCATCATAGCTCATAGCTTTCAAGAACACTTGAGCCTTCTCTATCAACACCTTAGCAAGAATACCTTTGACTCCGCTTCTCGTTTCTAGAACAATGTCAGACTTCTTCAGATGTAGAGCTGCAGCAATAACCTCAGGTTTAGGCTCTTTTTCCAAGCCCGTGAATGGTTTCTGATCAAGTACAGGTATACCCAGAAGTTTGGAGAATTCCTCCATGGTAGGAACCAGCTGGTAGTCGGGGAATGTGAAGCAATGGTGCTTAGGATCAAAGAACTGAAACAGGACACTCATCATGTCTTCATTGAACCCTGAAGTAACCAGATCCAGTAGGTGACCATGTCTTTCGATGAATTGGGAGTTTCCAGACACTTGAGAAACCAACTCTTTAAGCTTAGGAGGTATGCCTACAAAGTTGATCCTGATAGTGTTTCTACGAGCGGAAGCCATGACCTGTAATAAAAAACAAAGATAAATCCTTTGGTCCTTGAAATGGTTAGTGAAAATGCTATGATTATGATGCATGATGATGCTATGATATTATGCTCAATCACAAACATGTAAGTCACACAATAGCCCTAGGTTCAAAGGCTTGCATGAGGTTTAAAGATAGATACCCTCCCCTGAAGTTTAGATGGTTCATCCTGTCCTATAAAGTAACCAGGTTCTAAGGGATCTCAATATCATTGATCCTTCACAAGGGTGGTTGTTTAGTAGGCAACTTATTTGCCATCCAAAACCCTCCAAGTTTAGAATCTCAATGAGCGTAGTATCGAGTATCAACCAACTTCAGTCTTCACCAAAGCCGGTTATCTCACGACTTTCTAAAGGACAAGATGGGATAACTAGGGTTCTAAAAGTTAGTTAGTGCATTGACAACATATGGCAGCCTTATATTATCCTCAACTTGACTTAAGGAACATAAGCACCAACCAAGAAGTCACACTAACTATGTCCACCAGATCAACCATATCGGTATACGCCGTACAGTTTCCTTGGTCTATTGCCATTTACCTAAGGTACACTAGATCCGGGTTAGGATCTTTCACACATAAGAGCACCCTAACAGATAAGTATAAAGAAAACAAGGCAAACAATTTTAAAGTGATCTAATTCCTAAGGGTACCCCTCTTTAATATTAAATCCCCAGTAGAGTCGCCAGTTCTGTAACACGGTGGGAGAACTGACTTTAGTTATGTTGCGGATAGCAAGAGTCGCCACCGACTTTTATTTTATCCAAAGGAAAGGCATAAAAGAACAGGAAAGACCTTTAAAAGATTTTTGGGTCCGGGGGGTAGGTTATGTAAAGGGAAGGTGTTAGCACCCTTTACATTCATGGTTATCCATGGGCTCTTAGTTACTTAGCTCACTTTAAAATGTTTTTGAAATGTGAAGTGTGTGAATAGAAATTTTCTTAAGTATTTTATAATGATCCATGTACGGATATATATAAAACCTTTGTTTTGAAAATTGTTTGAAATGTATGAAGTGTTGAAATGTTTTTGAAAAGTGAGCAAATATCTAAGAGGAACCTACCCTAATGATTAAATCTTTACTGTTCTTGAATATCCTTTAAGTGGTAAGACTATCCCTATTATTAAGGAATAGGTAGTCATTACCTTGGATGTATGGGACAAGTGAAGGGACATCTGTTATTTAGGCAACTGTGGGGTGTATAAGCAATTCAAAGGGACTTATCATCTTTATTCGAAAGGGACAAGATCATTACGAAGGCAACATTCGAAGGGACTTAATCTTTTTATTGTTTAAGGGACTAGATGATATGAAATGAGGGACTTTGCTTTGTACACCCTACTTGACCTTTTGTTTAGGCAACATGAGAGGTAACCCTTAAGAAGTGAGACGGCGATCCAGGATCGACTTACGTGTGTGAGTGTACAAGTTTAAATATTTATCTTTTGAATTTAATGAGCTAAATTAATTTTTAAATACAAACATATTTCACTCCCTATTTTACTAACCATAGCATTTAAAATAAATAATAAAAATTAATACTACAAATATTACATAAGGGATACAATTACATAATAATAATAACTAATTAAATAAATAAACAAGATAAATAATAATAAATAATTTGGGTTAGTAATAATAATAAAAATAATATATTAACAATGGGGTTAGTAATAATAGAAATTAATAAGAATCAAAATCAAGAAATTAACATAATAATAAATTTAAAAGTTCAAATTTTAATAGATAATTATTTTTTAGATTTTTAAGAAGAAAAATAAACAAATTCATATTATATACCAATTATTATAAGAATTTAAATTATATACATGTTATAAAAATAAGGTTAATTATAAAATAAGTTATACTTACAAAATTAAATCAAGATTTTTAATTATTTTAAGCATAATCTAAAATTATTTACATACAAGAATTATATTAAATAATAACTATAAACAAATTATAAAAAATATACACATAATTAAAGTTTATAAATAAATTAAAAGTTATAATTAACAAATAAATTAATATTTACAATTAGGGTTTATAAAATATTTTAGGTTTTTTTAGAAAATATTAGGGTTAATTATCCAATTATAAACTAATTATACAAAATTATGTAATATTAATACTATAAGATAAATAATTTTATTAATAACATTTAATTTTTGAAAATATGAATTTAAAATTATAGAAGAGAAAATAAAGCTATTACCATTTTATTTTATTATTTAAACTTATTTAATTATAATATAAATACATAAAATAGAGAAAACAAAAAAAAAGTGAAAAAAGGACTTACCTGGGCTGGGATTCGAACCCAGCTCCTGAGCAATGCATCCTCCAGGACCAGTAAGCCAGCCACTGGGCTGCGCGCGCGCCAGTGATAGCAATGCACTCCATGGGGTTTTGTTGTTATTTTGGAAAAAACCATGACAAAACAAAAAAATAGCACAAAAAGGCCTGGGAAGGGATTCGAACCCAGGACCTTCACACAACAAGCAAGCACACTTACCATCCAGCCAGAAGGGCGCAACTGATATACAATCCACAACAATAGATAATATATTAAGTCTTGTGATTAAATGGGAAAATAAGAAAAAGATTGCTGCATCCAAGGATCGAACCAAGGCCTTCAAGCATAACACACGCATCCCTCACCACTGGGCCAGACGCGCATCTGTGAAATAAATTAACAATAACATAATAAAATATTAAAACAATATTTGAATTCCAGAATGCGCGCCAGGAACTTCATCTTCCTCCTCTGGCCTTGCGTTTTTTGCTGCGAATTTCCCTATGAAATTTCCTGCGATTTCAAACACCTACAGGACCTGCGAAACTCAACAAGCAAGCAAACAGTACAATTTTCTTCAATTAATTAGGGCGTTGTGATCCCCAGAGCTTACACAATCATCCTATGTTCTCCAAATTCATTTATATTAGGTTTAGTGTGAAACCCTAATTGATTGGCCGAAACCCTAGCCATGGCAATTCCTTAAACCTGTAGTGAAACTTCAATTAAACCATCCAGAAACAATCAACAACTCAATACAAACATGAAACAATGATCAAATCTTATTTATAATACGCAAATATGAGAAAACGAAAAAATCATCAAGACATGAAAAGTTTGATTCGGGTTATGCACTATGTCATGTTTTTGATGCTTTTAATGATTGGAATAGGTTCAATGATGTCCATAGAACATGTATCAACCTTCAAATTGCCTGGAAAGAGTCTGAATTGTGAAATCCGAATTCAAGTTTTTGGTGATTTTTTGAATGTCAACACTTACTCTTGAGGCAGGAGATTCGTCCCCTCTGCATTGTGATAGCTTGTATACTTATAGTAGAGTGAAGCTAGGTCAAAAGATTGGATCATTGTTTGGACTTTTTGATTTTTGGAGATTGAAAAAGATTAGAACTTAAATTTCATATATTTTTTAATGAGACCTTTCTATTTCAAGACAATCATCATCAATTGTATATCAATTTAATCCAATTCATGTTAATGACCTTCTAGAACCAAAATATATTTTAAATTTTCATATTTGATATTTTATTTAAATTTAAAATGATTTTTAATATAAAAAATCATAATAAATAAAATAAATAAAATAAAATTATGAAAATATCAAATAAATTTCGTGCATGATGTCATGGAACACTTTGGGTCACAAAAAGTTCAGCCCATTTAGAAAATTTTGGTTTTAAGACCCTATTTTCTTCATAAACCACCCAAAAATTTCCCAACTTTGCAAGGGCACATATCCTTCAATTTTAATGATATGAGGTTGTTTTTGAACATTTTGGAAAGCTAGAAGAGTCCTATAACCAACCCCATTGGTTTCATGTCCATATCATTTACCATTCTCAAGTTATGCCCTTTTGAAGTTGTTGACTTTTTGTTGACTTTCAAAAGGACCTATAATGTCTTAGCTCATACCTTCCAAATGAAGCATTTTTGGTCTTGGCTTGTGAGACACAAAGTTGTAGAGAATTCAATTTCCTTCAAAATGAGCTTTGGATGGGAAAAATGTGATGAAGCATGTGAAAGTTATGGCTGGTCAAAGTTCAGTTGACTTTTCCTAAGGAAACCCTAATTTAGAAACCTCTGATTCTTGATGATCTGAAATATCCTTGATGAATCATGATCAACCCTTGATCAAATGATGAATTTTAATTTATATACTTGATGTTGGCAAAAAAATCATGAAGTTTGACTTTGGTTTGACCACAGTTGACCTCAGTTTGACTTTTTAACTACTTTGACTGATTTTGACATATCTGATCATCTGACTGAGCAAACCTTTGAGAAAAGTTCTGAAATTTGTCATGGGGATTCTTAAACATATATAAGATGTTATGAAGCTCACTTGATGTCTTGGAAGTCCATTTAGCCTGATTAAAGTCAAAACCCTAGTTTAGGATGCATTGCTTAGGAGGATGCATTGTCTGAGGGAATTGTCAAATCTTCTGACTATTTGTGAACTTTGTGAACCTTGTGAACCATCATAAGATGTCTTGTGAACCTTGTGAACCTCATGGGAGGTCTTATAAACTTCATGAACCTCATGGGAGGTCTTGTGAACCTTGTGAACCTCATAAGGTGTCTTGTGAATCTTGTGAACCTCTTTGCACACAAAGTCTTGTATTGTGAGGGCAAATTTTGGGGTGCAACAGCTGCCCCTGTTCAATTTTCTGAAACCTGAGGGGTTAGATTGGTATATGTGCCAGTCGTGACCTGGAAGGTTGAAGGGGATTGAACACAAAAGCCCAAAAATTTGCACTCACCGGTGCGTAGAGGGATACTGATGACTAGTTGTATATGCTTGAGTGGGCTTAAAGATGCCACTTGGAGAAAAGTTCTTCAAATATATCTCTTGGAGGATAAAGCAGTCCAAAATATGAAGATATAGATTTTTGGGAAGATAAACAACGGCCCAATAGTTATGATATAGCTTTTGAGAAGATAAACGACGTCTCAAAATAGCCTTCGGGAAGATGAACGACGTCCCATGATAATGAGGTAACCTTTGGGAAGATAATCAACGGCCCAAGGTCATGATAGCTTTCAGGAGGATAAATAACGTCCTGAGGTATAAGAAGCTTTCAGGAGGATAAACAACGTCCTGAGGTATGAAGTAACCTTTGGGAAGATAAACAACGGCCCAAGGTCACAAGTTGTTGATGAAGTTTGTCTGCTGGAGAATTAATCTTAAAAACAAGATTATAACATTCTGCACGATAATGTTAGTTTATGCATTATGTATGCATGTATAGTGTGATGCACTTAAGTAATGTATTATGTAATTATGTATATGTATGTTATGATGTAAATGATGTATGTATGCACCATGCATCCTGAAACGCCTGGATATCTTCGTATAACAACTGCTGGCCGGGGAAAATAAATCCCGATTTGTTGATGAAGAATATGAGAAACTCGTCTTGTTTGATAATATGGTATCCATAACCTCCCGTCTTCGTTCGATAGTATGGTATCCATAACCTCCCGTCTTCGTTCGATAATATGGTATCCATAACCTCCCGTCTTCGTTCGATAGTAGGGTATACATAATCTCCCGTCTTCATTCGATAGTAGGGTATACATAATCTCCCGTCTTCGCTCGTCGTACTCCTATGGGAAACATAAATTCCCGTCTATCCGTATGAGTTTGACTTTGGTTTGACCACAGTTGACCTCAGTTTGACTTTTTAACTACTTTGACTGATTTTGACTTATCTGATCATCTGACTGAGCAAACCTTTGAGAAAAGTTCTGAAATTTGTCATGGGGATTCTTAAACATATATAAGATGTTATGAAGCTCACTTGAAGTCTTGGAAGTCTATTTAGCCTGATTAAAGTCAAAACCCTAGTTTAGGATGCATTGCTTAGGAGGATGCATTGTCTGAGGGAATTGTCAAATCTTCTGACTATTTGTGAACTTTGTGAACCTTGTGAACCATCATAAGATGTCTTGTGAACCTTGTGAACCTCATGGGAGGTCTTATAAACTTCATGAACCTCATGGGAGGTCTTGTGAACCTCATAAGGTGTCTTGTGAATCTTGTGAACCTCATAAGGTGTCTTGTGAATCTTGTGAACCTCTTTGCACACAAAGTCTTGTATTATGAGGGCAAATTTTGGGGTGCAACACATGCGAGTTGGTGCTAAATCAACATTGTATTGGTATTGCCTATAGAAGGCCTCAGCAAGATCATTCCAATCACGAATATTGACACTTTCCAGTTGGTAGTACCATTCCAATTGAGCTCCTGACAAACTCTCTTGGAAGAAATGAATCCACAGTTTCTTGTCAGCAGTATGTGGTTGAATCCTCCGGACATAAGATCTTAAATGCAGCTTAGGACATGAAACACCATCATATACCACAAAAACAAGAACCTTGAAACCAATAGGTATAATCACTCCAGAAACTAAACTCAGATCTTCAAAATCAAGCCCAGAAGATTTTTGTAGTTCCATAGCATTCATTCTATCTACCAGCATCTTGTACTTATCTTCACTAGCAGGATCATGATAATAATTTGCCTCGGAATCATAATCTCCCACAGTATCATAGAGACTACCTCCCTCTTTCTCAGAATTTTCAGACTCAGAATCCTCAATCTGTTCCTTTGTCTTGATAGGGCCTCTGAATCTTCTTCCCAAATTGATAAGGCCTTCTGACCTTCTAGACTTCTTCTTCTTCTTAGCCAGCAGTGTCTTCAACTCATCTTGTTCCTTGGACATGTTCAGAATAAACTCTTGGAATTGTGCATTCTGTGCCTGGAGATCTTTGACAGTCTGTTCAAGAGCCATTTCTGCTGAAATAAACAGCGAGAAGATAAGATACATCTACATAAGAAACCTGTGATGCAATGATATGGCATGTAAATGCGTATGCAATGTTTTCAAGGACCGCATGATTTAAATTCGTTTAAACAACCATAAAGTAACTTTTATTAGTAAGCAAATAAACTTGTTTGCCCCTTGGGCTTACAACAAAAATGAAATGAATACAAAAATGGGGTTTTAAGTCTCCCATGGACGTTTCCTCTTTGTGTTGAGGTATGAGTTGAGATTCCGCTCCTCGTGATGTTGTTTTGTTAGCTCCAGGATTCTTTCTTGACTTGCTTTGTAATGAGTCTCAAAAGTATCTCTTTGCTCCTTCAACTGGATACAGGACCTTTGTAACTCCTCCTATTAGTGGGCAGGATGAAGAATGATATAGGAAGTATCTCCTTCAGCAACAGGCTTCATGGTAACTGGCAGGATAGCAGGATATGGCATCATAAGAGTCTGAGCACGAGATCGCACCCATCTAAGATAAGGTTCCATAGGAATAGTGTACTTTGGTTCTAGAGTCTTGCTGTCAACCTTGTTCACTTTACCCCATGCTCGTATAAACCTTTGACGGTAACCTTGCAGATCGTTGTCGTAGTCGAACACAATACCCTGAATAAGCATATCATGAGGACCATCACTCCGAGCGTAACCAAACTGACGTAGAGCTAAGGAAGGATTGTAGGTAATGCCCCCTCTTATGCCAAGGAGTGGCACATTAGAGAACTCCCCACAACGGTCAAGGATAGTAACATTCTCCATAGACCTAGAACACCAATAAATATCTGAATGAGAAAGTGACATAATTCTCTTAGACCACCTTAACCCTTGTTCATTCTTCATCACTGATCGAGGAAGGTGAGAAATAAACCACCTAGACAATAGAGGTATACAACACATCAGAGTTCCTCGTGCCTTCGTAGTATGGGTATGAAGAGAGTGTAAGATGTCTCCAAGTAAAGTAGGCACTGTATTGCGAGTCAGAAATATGTTGATGGCGTGTACGTCTATGAACTGGTCTGGATTAGGGAACAACACTAAACCATAGATGAATAGGGCTAAGATCTCCTCAAAAGCATCATAACTCATGGCCTTCAGGAACACTTGAGCTTTCTCCATCAATACCTTGGCAAGGATACCCTTAACTCCACTTCTTGTTTCTAGAACAATGTCTGATTTCTTCAAATGTAAGGCTGTAGCAATGACTTCAGGTTTAAGCTCCTTCTCTAAGCCTATGAAGGGTCTCTGATCAAGGATAGGTATACCCAGAAGTTTGGAGAACTCTTCCATTGTAGGAACCAGCTGATAATCGGGGAATGTGAAGCAATGATGTTTAGGATCAAAGAACTGAAACAGAACACTCATCATGTCTTCATTGAACCCTGAAGTGACTAGATACAGTAGGTGACCATGCTTCTTGATGAATTGGTAGTTTTCAAATAATTGAGAGACCAATTCCTTAAGCTTAGGAGGTATTCCTACAAAGTTGATCCTGATAGTATTCCTACGAGCAGAAGCCATGATCTGCAACAAAGAACAAAGATAAATCCTTTGGTCCTTGAAATGGTTAGTGAAAATGATATTCTTATGATGCATGATGATGTTATGATGTTATGCTCAATCACAAACATGTGGCACATACAAACAAGTCACACAATAGCCCTAGGTTTGAAGGCTTGCATGAGGTTTAAAGGTAAGTACCCTCCCCTAAAGTTTAGTTGGTTCATCCTGTCCTATAAAGTAACCAGGTTCTAAGGGATCTCAATATCATTGATCCTTCACAAGGGTGGTTGTTTAGTAGGCAACTTACTTGCCAACCAAAACCCTCCAAGTTTAGGATCTCAATGAGCGTAGTATCGAGTATCAACCAACTTCATTCTTCACCAAAGCTGGTTATCTCACTACTTTCTAAAGGCCAAGATGGGATGACTAGGGTTCTAAAAGTCAGTTAGTGTATTGACAACATATGGCAGCCTCATATTATCCTCAACTTGCTTAAGGAACAAAAGCACCAACCAAGAAGTCACACTAACTATGGCCACCAGATCAACCATATCGGTATACGCCGTACAGTTTCCTTGGTCTATTGCCATTTACCTAAGGTACACTAGATCCGAGTTAGGATCTTTCACACATAAGAGCACCCAACAAGTAAAGTAAAGAAAACAAAGCAAACAAGTTTAAAGTGATCTAATTCCTAAGGGTACCCCTCTTTAATATTAGTCCCCAGCAGAGTCGCCAGTTCTGTAACACGGTGGGAGAACTGACTTTAGTTAAATGTTGCGGATAGCAAGAGTCGCCACCAACTTTTATTTTATCCAAAAGGAAAGGGCATAAAAGAACAGGAAAGACCTTAAAAAGATTTTGAGTTTGGGGGGTAGGTTATACAAAGGGAAGGTGTTAGCACCCTTTATATCCATGGTTATCCATGGGCTCTTAGTTACTTAGCTCACTTTAAATTGTTTTGAGAAAGGTGTAGTGTGTGATTAAAAATTTTCTAAGTACTTTATAATGATCCTCGTATGGATGTATATAAAGACTTTGTTTTGAAAATTTGTTTGAAATGTGAAGTGTAAAATGTATTTTGAAAAGGTGAGCAAGTACTTAAGAGGAATCTACCCTATATTAAGTCTTTACTGTTCTTTATGTTCTTTCAATGGTAAGTCTATCCCTATTATTAAGGAATAGGTAGTCATTACCTTGGATGTGATAAGGGACATGTGTAGGGACATCTGAATTTAGGCAACTGCAAGGTGTCTTTAGCAATTCGTAGGGACTTATCATCTTTTATTCGAATGGACAAGATCATTTATCATAGGCAACCTCGAAGGGACTTGATCTTATAATTTGAAGGGACTTGATGATATTTATGAAGGGACTTTGCTTAAGACACCTTACTTGACCTTAGAAATAGGCAACATGAGAGGTAACCCTAGAAAGTGTAGGATGGCGATCAAAGATCGACTTACGTGTGTGAGTGTTTATATTCAAATATTTATCTTATTTAAATTAGTTATTCTAAATTAATTTTAATCACAAACATGTTATGCACACCCTATAGTTACTAACAATGGCAATAAAAATATTTATAAAAATAAAATAGAGACAAAAATAAATCTACGACTATTACATAACTTTCGCGATTACATATTTATAGAAACAATTAATGATAAATATAATAAATAAGCAATAATTTAAAGGTTGGTAATAATGAAATAATAATAATAATAATAATAAAAGGGGTTAGTAAAAAACATAAAGAAAATAAGAATTTAAGAGAAAATATTATTTTTAAGTTAAATGAACATTTAGAAAAAAATTTAGAATAAAATAGAACAATTAATAATAAAAATAAACAAATATTAATTATTTACATAAAAAAATGATTAATTACTTAATTAAAGTTTAAAACAAAAATTAACTAAATTAAATGTTAAAGTTAATAAAAAAATAGGGTTAATAAAATATTTAGGGTTAGAAATTAGGGTTTTGAAAAAAATTAGGGTTTTGAGTATAACAAGAATGCATTATCAATTTATTTATAAAAATACCTAATTATTATATATAAACATATTATAAAAATTAAATACTAATAATTTACATTTTTAAGAAAATAAATATGAATTTTAAGAAAATATAAAGTTTTATTAAAAATATGATTAGTTATTATTTTAGAAACTACTTTAATTTTATTAATTTAAATAAAGAAAAGAACCAAAAAATAGCAAAAATAATGGAAATTGGAAAAACCCTCAAAAAGATAGGACCTGGGATTTGAACCCAGGTCCTTTACCTGAACAGACATGCTCCAAAACCAGCTGAGCTACTGCGCGCGTTTGATGTCTAAAGGCAAGGCAATTCTTATATTGTAAACCTGTAGAACAAATGGAATTAAAGCAAAAAAAAATAGCTGGAGGCCTGATTCGAACCCTTGCCCTTTGCTTCACACATGCGTCTCTTCACCAACTGAGCCAAGCAGCGTTTCAAATATATAAATGCAAACAAAAATAAATAAAATAAGTTAATATTCAAATATGCAGTTTCGCGCCACACTTCTTCTTCAACCTCCAGCCGTCTGTTCAGGCTATAGTGACAGTTTTCCGTCGCTATAGCTTATAGTGACAGATTATGTTCGTCACTAAAACCTTGCGCAAATTGAACGGTCGATAGCCCGTGCTACCGTCCTTTTCAGTTTAATAGTTGCTTGAATAGGGGCAGCTGTAATACCCCAAATTTTCCCTCTCCTGTTTAGCATCATCATCATATCATATTCATCATCAGCTTAGCATATTGCATAGGAAAATGAAGCATAGCACTTGCATGTTCCCGCATAAGGCACATGATCAATCATCAGGGGAATTCGAAGTTCACAGGGCATTTTACAAGGTTGACATCAGGGTCAAAGCATTAGAAAGGATTGAGGATCAAAATCAGATCAAAACGGTTGGCACTGGCTTATTTTTTGAAGGTTCCCACCAAAAGGAGGGAAATTCAAAATTCACTAGCGTTAACCGGTTAACGGCCACAAATTTTGAATTTCCAGTAGCAATTCAGCATGTGTGTTTTTTGTTCTAATTTCCATTTTTCTGATTTTATTCATTTGGAATTAATTGGAAATTAAAAGGAAGGATCTAGAGCACTTGTCCAAGCCTAATCCCATTGCTACATCCTAATCACACTACCCAAACCATAATTTTGGATCCCAAGCCTAATTTTTGGGCCCTAAACCTAAGCCATATTTAATCATTTCTCTCCAAACCAAAAAGAGATCTCACTCATTTTTCACTCCCATTCTGATTTTTCACTCTTCTCACTCACAATTCTCTCACTTTTCTCTCCCAATTTTCCAAATCACTCAAAGTTCCACTTTGAATATCACATAACCTTGCATTGAGGTGTGTAGATCTTGGAACTAGACCTCCATCCATAGCTTCCTTGCATCTTTTTGCTGGTTTATTTGGTGATTCAGATCTGGTTTGGGATCTAGAAGTGCTTTTGGATCCAAAATTCTGCATCAAGATTTTGTTCTTGCATTTATTTTGCACGGAGTGTGAAGTTTAGCACCAGATCTTCAAAGTTCATCGCGAGATCTTTCATTTCCAGCTCAATCAACAACTACCAAAGCATACCTCAGCTTTGTAGGTTGGTTAAATTCAGATCTAGCTCTGTTTTTAGCTTATTTGCATGCTTGAGCTTTAGATCCACCATGTGTTTGCATATTTGCTTGTGTTGCTTGCTTGATTGATTGATTGATTGGTAATCGGATCTATGCATCAATGTTCATAAGCTTGATGATACCATTTGATGTGAATTGATACACTATTTTCATGCTCGATTGCTTGCTGGTCTGGTGCGAGATTAATGGGAAAAGCTGTTGTGAGCTGATTTTGCTGCAGGAATTTGTTGTTGTCTTAACAACGTTAACCTGTTAACGGATTGGTTAACCGGTTAATGCACCTGATTTGTGTTGTTTTTATGCAGGTTTTGGCATGGTTAACCGGTTAACGGATTGGTTAACCGATTAACACTGAAGCAGTAGGCCACTTTTAAGTTGTTTCAAGCATGTTTGATCCCCCTTACTTATTTTAAATGCCATGGATCATTGTATGATCATTGAATATGATTGTTTGGGTGATTTTCTTGCTGATTGATGCATGCTTCCGTGTTCTCGACACGTAAATACTCGTGTGAGCTATGTTTGGCATGATTGCTTGGTCTTGATTGGTGTGAACTTTGGAGCATGTCATTTTCATGATTTTATTGATGAGCATGTGCTGGATTTTGGCTAACTTGCAGGGACTCATGATAAGAGAAGTGTGGACGTTCATCCACATTTCAACTTTTCATCCTTCTCTCTTTTTTAAGTGCTTTCTCTTTATGTTTTGATGTGCCTTATGTCATCATGTATTTCAACTTTTTCCCCCTTTTAGGAGCAACTTATCTCCTTTAGAGGAGTAAGTTGCTTGCTAGCTCTTGCTTCCTCTTCTTTTTGCTCCTCTTTGTTTCTTCTTCTTCTTTAGGATAGTTGAAACCTCACTAACCTTAGGACCTCTTTTGCATGATAACATTAGGTAGTCTTTCCCCATTTGTAGATTTTACCTTTTTACTCCTTTGGTTTCTTTCTCTTCTCATCTCAAAACAAAACCTAAAAAACATTAATAAAGAAAGAAGTGACTTCTTGTGTAATTGCCTTATTCCATGGGGAATATGTATTCATTCCATCTTGGAATAGTGCATTTGTCTAGCATGATGCACAAGTCAGATCATGAGGTCATCTTCATCAAGAAAAACCCTAAAAAATACTTCTTCATTTTTAATCACCAAAACACTTAATAAATTCAACAAGTCAATGAATTTGGGCCCTTGCCTTTGGAAACAAGTCTTGGATAAGTTCTCCTTGCTTGGTGTGCTTGTTCTATTATTCCATCTTGGAATGTAGTAGCAAGTACACATTCCATGGAAAAGACCTTGAGTTCATTCTCTTGTGCCACACAAATAAAAAGCTCTAAAAAACACAAACAAACAATAAGCGTCTTTCCGTCGGGAATTCTTTTCTCATCTCCTTCGCTCCGTCCGCGAACTTGCTTCTTCTTGTCATTATGCAAGACGGTTACGCTCGTCGTCCGAGTCTGCAACACCTGAGCATTGGCATAGGTAGTTCAAGCCTTAATTCACAAGCAATCTCTTCCACCCCTAGTTAGGGGAACTACGACGTCTCTGATCCTCATGTCCAGATGAGGTACGTAGGCAGCGGGGTAGGGCCCGTTCGAGCACAATCTTTATTTTCCCTACATTTTTTCCTTTTCATTTCTTTTTCAGTTTCCCTTTTATTTTATTTTCTCCAGTTTCAGTTTCAGTTTTGCAGCAGCTTTCATTTCTTCACCCTTTAAAACAGTCTTTTCGCAAGCGTGGATCTCGTCGGGTACGGCGGACGATCTGGGGTGCTAATACCTTCCTAGGTCGTAACAGACTCCCGAACCCAGTCTCTTTGGTTCGCATGACCTTTGTCCTTCCTTTTTGTTTCTTCTGGTTTGTGCAGCATTACCATTCCCGTCCTTTCGGGATAAAAATACCTGGCTGGCGACTCTACCTCTTTCCACGCCACTTTCGCGTTTGTACCAGGATGGAAATCCCGGGAGCGACAACAGGGACATGTCCTTATTTCCCTAGAGTATGGAATATTTTGTGTTATTGAGGTATTTCCGACGCGTTATCCTCTCAGAACGGAATTTCTGATGTTATCCTTTTATGGATTCTTGAAGATTGCTTTGTGGATTGGATCCCTAACAGTTGTTTTCCCCGGTCTGAGTTATGCCTTGTAGTAGGATTTTATTCCTTTGATGGATTTTGATGTTCCCCTGCAGGATGTCAAGTTAGATCTCCAGCATGGTCCCCGACCTTGTTGCCCTAGTTAGCCGAGTATTCGTTTGTTGTGGTGTTTATGTCACCCGTTTCTTATCTTTATGTTTGTTTTGTCAGCATATTCATACGCATGAGCATAGCATCTTTTGCTTGCATTCTTGCGTTTATCTTTGTTCCCCACTCTTTGATGTGTTTTCCCCCCATAGAGTGTATGTGTTGTCTTCCTCTCAAGTTTAGAGTGTCAACTCTTAAGCAGAAAATGTTTATCCTTTCTATTTCCCCACTGAGTTTGTTTCTCGTGGATAATTTTGATTCAGTTTCCTACCCAGTATATTATTTGGATGGAACTTCCCCAATTGAGATATTTCCTCCTAGGGACGAGTCTTGTTTGATCGTTTCTCTCCAATTTGTTCTTGGATTGAATTTTGGTCCCCTTTGTGAGTAATGTTTGCTTTGGAATTAAGCTATCATTGTTTGATAGTGGGCAATATTTTCTCCAGCTTGAGTATATTACTTTGGAATTAAGCTATCAATTTTTCGATAGTGGGTAATATTACCAAATTAATCAAGCTCTTTTGCTTGTACTCCTACCCAGTAAATCTGGTAGTTGAGAGTTATTCTTTTTACCCAGTTAAAAGGTAATAAAAGTTGTTCCCCTTTGAATGTGATCCTACCCAGTAAATCATGTAGTTGAGGTTTTTTCTACCCAGTAAAAGGCAGTGGAAGTTATCCCTCTTTGTTTTGATCTTATCCAGTAAATTGATAGTCGAGTCCCATGTTTTCCTACCCAGTAAACCTATAGTTAATGATTCTGTTCTGACTCGGTATTCCTTCATTTTTGGACTCGAATACTTTGATTGGTTATTGTTCCCTGGAAGAGTGTTTACTCTTTCCCGTCGAACCCTGTTACATTGATTGTATCATATTTTCTTTCCCAATGTGGGGTCGGTTATCTAGTGATTTATTTTCCTGATAACTCTTTTGGTGTCTTTTGTTTTCCCCGACGGGATATTTCTTTTGTGTCCCCAAGCTTTTGCTTTCCTCTGGTGGTTGTATGTTCCCCACAGAGATCTTGGGTTTGCATATCATCTTATATCATGTTCTCTTAGGAAAAAAATTTGGATTTCTGTATTTAAGTCTCTCCCATCTTGCAGAGACGAAGATGTCAATCTTCATATCTTCAGATTGAAGAAACTTAAATAGGGGCAGCTATTGCACCCTAATTTTTTGCCCTAAGTTTTCTTTGCATTTTCATCTGCATCTTGCATACAAACAAGATCGCACTGGTTGCACGGTTCTTCTCGGGTTAGGTTTATGCCTCGCATGGGATCACCGTTGTCTTTAATTACTTTATTTGTTTATGTTTACTAACCATTAATCAAAATAAAAATATATTGTTTCCTTTTGCTAACCTTTTTCAGGAAAAGGAACCATTGAAAATACCAAAAATAGCAGTCCTGCAGCTCAAGCGAAATTTCGCAGACAAAAGTCGAAGTTGATCCGCAAATAATTCAAATTTTTATCTGATCAAGGATTTCCCAAGTTAATTTATTCATTCAAAGGATTTCCAAGGTTCATGTGTTTACTTCTTCGACGTACAAGAAGAATCGGGCCGAAACAACCAAGCAACCATGTTTGAATAAAAAATTCAAATTTCAGCTTGGTTAACCGGTTAACCAGTGCGAAATTTGAATTTTTTATTCAAATTCAGCACCCTTAGATCATTGATTTAATTGGAATATTCTAGATCCATTGGTTTCTGATTTCTCTACATCACTTTGATCATTTCCTACCATAAACCCTCATTAATCACCACTCTTTTCCATTTCCCACCAAAATTTTAATTACCAAACCTAAATTCAAATTACCAAAGCAAGCTCCATTCCACCAAATTTCCATATCTAAGGCCTTTAAATAGGACCACAATCTCATTCATTTCACAAGCTTTTGATAGCCACAAAACCTCTTGCAAAATACTCCCCCAACACCAAAATTCTCCAAAGCTCATCTTTCTTTCTTTTGAAGTTATCAAGAATTCACATTGAATTCTTGATTAACTTGAGCTAAACCTTCATCCTTTCATTCTTTTTCTCATCAATTTCAGTAGATCTAAGCTTGTGTTGGTCTAATTTGAAGAAGTGACTTTGGTAATTCCTCTCACTCCATAAACCCATATTCACCATCAACATTCAAGATGTAAATCCTTGGTGCCTTTGTTTCTAGATCCTTTGGATCTTTATTTGTTGTTTGATTGCAGGGATTCCACTGTATTTTGGTTTTAAAATTTGTGCAAATTCAGATCATGATCATCCAATGTTTGAGAAAAGGTTTCAAAATGGATCATGCTGAATTTTTTGCATTTTTCAGCTTCTGGTACAACGTTAACCGGTTAACCATTTGGTTAACCGGTTAACCATCTTCAAAACAACACAAATTATTCAAAATCTGCTTGCGTTAACCGGTTAACACAAGTCAGAATGGTGTTTTTGGCTTGTTTCAAGCCCCTTTTTAGTTCGTCTTTCTTCTTCTTCCTCCTTTTTATTTTTACCTTGGGAAGCACTTTTGGGAGTGATTTCTCCTTAATTTCAATGAACTTTGGGTGTATATTAGAGTAGTTAATGTTCATTAATTCAAAACTACCTTTAAGTGGATTATTCAATTCATTTAAGGTACTTTGCATTAGTGATACATTTTCATGCTTGAATCCACCAAGAAGAGTGATTGAACTTAAGGATGGAAGAATACCATAAGTGAGACTCAATTTGATATTCACCTTTATTTTCGTGCGGTATTGCGTCTGGATAGCGATTTACATATCGTTTATCTCGCATGCATTAGCACTAACTATCGTACCTCGAAAAATACGATCCTAAAAAAACAATAGAGTCGCCACCTAATTCTATTTATTCTATTTAAAGAAAAGGAAGATATAGATACAACCTAATAAAGGATAAGAAATGGTTTACGAAACCAAATTCTAAGTTCGGGAGTTGGTTATGCAAGGGGAAGGTATTAGCACCCCTCACGTCCGTTGTACTCAACGGGAACCTCTTAGCTAATTATGCGATTAAATGTTTGATCTTAAGTCTTTGTCTTCTAAATGATTGTTAATATGTTTGTTCTTAAAGAAAAGTTTTAAATTAATATTAAGACAGAGAAAGGATTAAAGTATTTTTATTATTGTGCTCGCGAAGGATTAAAATCCTCGTGCCTACGTATTCCCTTGTGCAATGGAAAAGTCAGAGCTCCGTAGTTCGTGCTATTACGGTTTGTGGTTTTTAATCGAACGATTGTTCAAAACGCATTCTACTGTTAAGCGTTGGCTTATACTCGCGGTGGAGGTTGAAGCGCTAGCTTGTTTGCGAGATAAAATGATTTAAACAATGTTCGTTTTAGAGAAAAGTGTTTGACTTTTGTTAAGGTGTTTTAAACGAAAGGGAGAATGAACCACGTCGCGTGGGGCTAGCCCAGGAGTGATTGCATTCCAAAACGTGCGGAGTGCTAGACTCCGGAGTTCCGTCTTTCGCTGATTGGTTATGAAAGTGATTTAAATTGGTTGGTAAGTTTTATGTTGTTTAAGTATGAAAGAGTGAATGAACCACGTCGCGTGGGGCTAGCCCAGGAGCGGTTCACTCTAGAACGTGCGGAATGCTAGACTCCGGAGCTCTATTCTTTCATATTTGAAATTATAAAATGATTGAGATATTTTGATATACGAACGATGATTGAACCACGTCACGTGGGGCTAGCCCAGGAAAGATCCAATCCAGAATGTGCGGAGTGATAGACTCCGGAGCTCTGTTTTCGTAATTTAATTTGTGCGATTAGATATTATTTTGTTTTTAGACGTTTTAGAATTAACGTGTTTAATAACGAAGGAGTGAACGAAACACTACGCGTGGGGCTAGCCCAGGTGTGGTTCGTTCCAGAACGTGCGGAATGCTAGACTCCGGAGTTCTGTTCCTTGTTAAATTAATTAAGGCACGCAATAAGTCGTGCAGACGGAGATCAGTTGGTAATCAACTTACGTGTGTGCGAAGTGTAGGCGTATGAATTAATTAAATGAAGTGGATTCGATTCCTAATTCCTAAAGGTATTCCTAGTGGAAACGAAACCGGTAAAATAAAGGCGGAAAGATAAATTGCGTACAAAAGCGGGAGAGGGATACAATAATAATTTTACACGAGAATACGATGAAATAAAGGGTCTCTTTGTAATTTGCCCAAGAGAAAGCGTGTGTGCGGTGTCTGAATTGATCGGAACCGTTAGAAATTAATATGATAAAAAGTACATGAAATAAATAAATAACTTAAATAAAAATGAGATAAATTATTAAATTAGAATAAATGAAATAAAATAAACAAGATGGCCTCATATCGGCCACGATTAATCGGAAACGATTTGTCGTGGCTTTGTCATATCATCAGCCCAAATAAAAATCAAAACGGAATTGAAAAGCAAAGACACATCTTTTTGAATTTTTAGTTTATCAACAACTAAACAAAATTACGACTAAACTTAAAAACTAAATTTAAATAACTTACTACACAATAATATTTTTTTATATTTTTAAGTGTTAATCACATATATGCTTTACTTCTAACATTAATAAATAAATTAAACAAAACTATATTTTGAAAGGAAGAAACTAAGTCAATCTAATAACTTAAACTAATAAGGAATTTTTTTAATAATTTAAATAGATAACAAACTAAAATATAAAAAGAAAATGATGAATGATACTCACAAACTTCAAGGCTAGCAAAGGTTGAGCTTGTTGTGTAGAAGAAAGTGAATGTGTTTTGATGGAGGTTGTTGTTGTGGTGAAGATGCTGAATGTTTATGGGTATTGTGTAAAAAAAAAAGAATTTTGACTTTGAAAAATATGTAATGAGTGTGCTAGAGTTTGAGAATATAAGGGTGATCTTGTTAGTCTCAAATGAGAGAAAGATAGATCTTATATATAGTGTGAATGAGATAGGAGTGTTGATGTGGCAATCCATGTGACTTTATGAAAATGATTTTTGGTCATTGATAAGTCCAAGTTGGCAATCCATGTAAAGTGTGAGAATGATTATTGGTCATTGATAATCAAAGTTGGCAATCCATGTGACTTTATGAGAATGATTCTTGGCCATTGATAATTCCAAGTTGGCAATCCATGTGAAGTGTTTGTACTACATTGTAGTGGACCCCACTTGCTATTTTTCCTTTTTTGAATATGAAGAAAAACAAAAGAAAAGTAGTAATAATAAAATAAATAATAATAATAAAACTAATAATAATAATAATAAAGAAAAAAAAATTGAAAAATGATTATCAAAAAATAAATTATATTGAATTAAATAAATTGAAGTTAAACTAAATAAATTGAAATTGAAATTAAACTAAAATCTAAATTAACTTAAATAAAAAAATTCTAAATTAGAATTGAACCAAAATAAAATTTAAATTAAAACTAATTCTAAAATATCTAATATAATCTAAACTCCTATTCTTAAAGCGAAATAAGTAATTCTAAAAAAATAAAATATGAAATTTGTAAACACCCCAAATTTGACCTCACCCATTCACACCATGGCTTATGATCTTTTCATGTGCATAAGTTCAATCATAGCATCTCATATTGCATTTTTGCTTCACTGCATTGATTCAAAGCCATCTGCATCTAGGGTTTGTGATATGAGCCATCCCTGAGCCATTTGAGCCACTCCAAAGGTCTTCAATCACTTCAAGAGGGTCCATGTATGTTCAATCATCATATTATATCCTCCCAAGATCAAGGAAGCCAAAAAAATCACAAGAACTGGGAAAGGCATGGAAACAGAGCCAAGCTTAGCTGCTCAGATGACCTAAAATTAGGGTTTTGGTTTCAGAGGCCATAACTCCAAATTTTTTGGTCATTCTTGTTTCTATTGGTCTCTATATGATATAAGGATCATGAATACTAATTTTCATGAAGAAATTCACTAGGGAAGGCATCTGATCAATAAATGACTTCTTGAGCAAGTCAGTGCAAAATCAGGGCATCTGAGGCCCCCAATCATCCAACCAAGGGATCTTCTCCATCATTTTGAATGTGTATAATCTTTATTTGATCATAGAAGATGTTATAAGTTCACAAAATTGGAAAATTTCAAGCCATTTGCAAAGTTGCCTTTTTGGGAAAGTGACTTGTAATGTAAAATTGCCATTTTGGGAAAGTTCTTCAACCTTCTCTTTTTGATTCAAAAATGCCTCAAATGAGAAAACTTTAGTCATGAAAGTTGTAGAATGGATCCTTCCATTTTCAAAAAGTACAAGAACTCATTCTAATTCATTTTGGATCAAAAGTTATGGCTTGTCAAAGTTGGCAAAAATCACATAATTTCATGTTTTACACCAAAGAGGCAATTTGCAAAATGGTATGATAAGGCATTCTAAAGGCTTCAAATGTGCACAAACACTTTACAACATGCTCATATGACCTCTAAAGATCAGAATTGGCCCAAAAATATTGCATTTTGGTGCTTTGAACTTGAAGAATTTCAAAAGGGGCAAGGTTGTGCCAATTTGCAAAATGGATCAAAGCTTCTCATCCACTTGCCTCAGTTCACAAAATCTGATCCACAAGTATTCCATGATCTCAGCTGAACCAAGCCATGCCCCTAAACCAGCCTGCCATGACCCATACCTCAAGTACACCAACTTTTGACATTTTGACAACTTGCCCATACCAATCAGCATAGGCCAGCACCCACTCTCTGACCTATCACACTTCTTTATGTGGATCAAAACCAAGCAAAAGCACATAACAACAGAGCCTGAAGCTCCAAGAACACAGCACACTCAAAAATCCCCAAATTTGCAAAAGCTTTCGAATCTCTTGATTCAGCCATCAAACCTTCAAACTTTTTCCACCATTCAACTCCATAAACCCCACTGATCATTTCCCACCTTCCATTTTGCCTTAAAACCTCCATAATCAAAAACACGATTTCAACATTTCATGAACTGAGATTCTGCAAACTTCTTCTTGAGGCCATTTAAACTCCAACCAAGCATAACAAGCTATTTGGGGGAATCATTGGAGTGGATTTGAAGCAAAGAACTGGCCAGAAAGTCCCTGTTTCGAAAGCTCAAGTTCAGGTAGCCATGGCATTTATTTTTCCAGAACTCTCATTTTATGTTATAAGATGATTCTACATGTTTCACTGATTGCCATGATGTGTTTAGTTTTGAAAATAGTTGAGAAATAAGCATTTCATGAGCTTCTGAAATTTCTGAGTTCTTTTCCGTTTTGCTTCGATTCGTACTTTTGATGATGAATAAATGAATTTTGATGACTGATTCTTGTTGGGGTTGAGGAGAGGATCATTTCTGGAGAGTTTTAGGGTTTGGGGATGTGTATTAAGAGAGATAGCATAAGAGACTGGCCGTAGAAGATGACTGGAACACTGTTCCGGTCACCTGAGAGTGATTAGGGTTCAGATTAGGGTTAATGACATAATTAGCGTAGTTTGAATGTGAGCTGTCCGTTTGCGTGCGATGGTCAATTCCCTCCCTTTCTTGTTTGAATCCTGGCCCTCAGATCTGCTTACTTCCATTAATTCATATTTTTAATTCATTTTAATTGCATTTTCTTTATCATTTTATTTAAAATAGCAAATCATTTCTAAAAAATTTCATTTTTTGCATGCTGACTTAAAATATTTTTCTCATTCTGAATATAATTTTATTTTTATTTTTTGCATCAAAAATTATTTTTAAATCATTTAAATGTTTATTTTTAATTACTTAATGAAAATTAATTAATTAAAAATGCATTTAGGTATTTAAAAAATCACCAAAAAATTCACATTGCATTTTAAAACATTTAGAGACATTATCAAACCCTCAAAACAAATTTCTTTTTGGTTCTTGAACTATTTTGACCTTTTTCATTGGAATTAAATTCATTTAAAGGCAATATTTTTGTTCAAACTTTGAAAAATCCATTATGCCTAACCATTGAGAATTTGATGATGGTTCTTCTTGCATTGCATCCTTCATAGCATGTAGATTATAGGATAAAATTGGTTTGAATTCATATTTCATTTTCAATTTGTTTTGTATTTTTCTTTGTGAGGTACCTTGAAACCCTAGTTGACTTAGGAAATTCATAACTTGCACTAGGTTAAGAGTTAGGTCCCCTCCTTTGGACAGTGAACTTGTGTAGGGTTAGGTTTCCTTTGATCACATTTTCAATTTTTTTTGTCATGTCATTTGCTTCTGGTTTTGAATTTTTGCATTGCATGTTGTATGTAAACCCTAATTTGTGCCTTTTTGTGCATCCATCTCTCATTTGCTTGCATCCAATAACTTACCATGACATTTTGTGCCTCCACATGATTCATAATACATCTTAGGACATATTAGAATCATGTTTGATCATTGCATCTTTCATTTGCCATGTTATATGTTCATTTCATTTCATAAACATTCATGAACTTCCATGGTTCAAAGCATGCCTCATTTGCATCCTTACCCTTGTATGATCATCCACAACTCTTGACATGTGTTTGCATCATCTCTTAGCATCATTAACATCATATTTATGCTTCTGACTTTGGTTTGCATTATGGCATTTCATCTCATTTGCATCGCATTTCTTTTGCTAACTTTTCAGGTGGTAAGTACTTGAGAAGTGAATTTGCCTTCACTTCTCACAATCTCTCTTCATCTCTCTTATGCATCATTGTTGCATTTTATCTTGTCTTTGAGTGAGATTGCTCATTCATGCTTTTTCCTACTTTCTTCCTTCAAGCAACTTGTCTTCTTAAGTGAAGCAAGTTGTCTTGTTTCTCTCTACTTCTTGCTCCTTTCATCTGCTGCTTCCTGGTGGTTTCTCTGAAGATCTTCTTGCAAGCCTCATTAACCCTAGGAACAACCAAGCATGATAACAATTAGGGTTTGATTAGTCCCCCATTTAGTTTTTTCCTTTGTGTCATCATTGAGTCTTCTCCTCTTATCTCATAATCAAGGACTAAACCCTAAAGATTTTAAGGCTTTGTGATTAAGCTTATGCCTGCATCCTTCTATTAGGATGGAGTGTATAACTTTAATCCTAAGTGTTAAACCCTTAATGTGTTTAACTCCTTTAATCAATCCATCAAATAAATCACAAAGACATCAAGCTTGTAACTTGGGCCTTGCATTAGGGTTCTAATTCTTCCTTAATTGGTTAAGAAGGACTAACCCTAGTGTTAATGGACAAGTCCCCCTCAAGTTGTCTTACAAATCATAAAATCCGCTTCTTAACTATATCATTAACTAAAATCCATTCAATAAAGGTTTGTTTTGTCATGAGGTTAATCCCTAATCATGGATTAAGTTGAGGAGCCTTCCTCAGCTTAAATGTTCTCATCTATTATCCTTCTATTAGGATGGTGTAATGAGTCCATTAAATCTCTGATTATGGCTTAATCTCATTACTTAACACTAAACAAAAACAACAAAAACATCTAAATAAGTACAAGTAGGTTAATGATCTTAATCCTATACCATGGTGATTAAGTGTGAGGTGCTTACTCCACACTTAAGCTATTCTCATTACCCCTAATCAGAGGGAGGATGTGATGAGTTTACTAACCCTTGGTTTAGACTTAAGCTCATTTTCCTATGACAAACTCCAAAAAGCAATAAAAGACTGAAAACACCAAAAACAAACAATAATCGTCTCCTCCGGGATTCTTTTCTCATCATCTTCACTCACAAACGAGAACTTGCTTCTTCCGTCTAATGCAAGACAGTTTGAACCTGAGCCAGACAGGTCATACACTTGAGCATAGACAAATAAGCAGTTCACATGTTAACTCACCTTTCAGTCTCTTTGAGTCGAACTACGGTGTTCTGACTTCCTCATTACACGAGAGGATACGTAGGCATAACTTAACAGTTATCGAACAAAAGTCTCTGTATATTCCCCCTCCTTCCAGCATTATTCTTTGAGCCTCATAGTCTTGAGCATTTCACCTTTGTCCTTGCACTGACACTTCTCTTATACACTTCACATTTCTTTTACACTGACACTTGCATTCTTTTCCAGCTTTTGCATACAAAATAGCACTGACATTTCCCCTTTAAACAAAAATCTTTCAAGCGTGGATCTCGTCGAGTACGACGGACAATCTGGGTGCTAATACCTTCCCAGGTTGTAACCAACCCCCTTTCTCAGTCTCTCTGGTTCGCAACCGTCTTATCCATATCTTTCTAGGTCTATGCATCATTACCTTTCCTCCGGGATAAAAATGCCTAGCTGGCGACTCTTGTCTTCTGAGTTCACCCCTGTGTGTCCTCTCTCCCTTCGCCGACCGTTCGCGTCTGTACCCCTTTTGGCCCTGTGTCATTTGGTGGGAGCGACAACATTAAAAGTAAAATAAATAGAACTGCATGATTAATGATTAATTGATTATAATGCAAAAATGACTGACTATCAAATAATTCGATAAAAATGCGCCAGATGAATAAAATTTGAAAAAAATCCGGTCAAAATTTAGGGTGTGACACTAACATTATGCACCTTAATTGGTGGTGGCTGACCTCATTTGTAGGGTAATTACTTCGTAAATTACTCGGAGATTGCTTAACATAGACCTAAATGTGTCCCGACTTCGAAATAAAAATCTAATTGGGTACTTGCACTTTCGTGGACCGGATCTTTTGTTGATCGCGTAATCTCAAAGTGGTTAATCATATTACATTAAGAATCGAGACTTATGAATGTTTGATGCGTAGGTGCTTTGGGTCTTCCAATCACCTTTCAAATTTCATTGAATTCAGTTCAGTTTGCCTTGATTAATCGCTATAGTGTAAGATACTTAGCGGATCCGGTTCCCTTTCGATTTCGGTTACTCTTTTGGTTGTGGTTGATTAAGTTCACCATACCATTATTATGTAAATATTATTATACTACTAATACTACTAATATTTTAGATTCTTGTACTTTAATTTCTTTTTGTTACTAACATTTAATTTTTTGCACTTTTATTGCCTTTATTCTATTTTTCTTTATTCATCCATATCATGTTTATTATTTGTTCTTATTATTTTAATTGTTGATTTTCCTTTTGTCCATTTGGACACAAAAAAATTAATAAAGGATTAAACCTCTAAAAAACTTGTGACTTTAATTTGAGGACTTTTGGTTACTATCTTTGGCATTGGAATGGAGATTTTGGACTTAGATTTTAGGATCCCTTCCCTTTGCTTTGATCTTCATGAAGTTGGATTTAGCCTTTATTTGGCCATTTGCTAGCTTATAAGGATGGAACTCTTTTGCTCATAATTTGGAATGTCATCAAGTTTGGTTAGATCTTTCTTCCCTTATCTCCTTTTTTTTTTAGGATAGTCCCTTCATCTCCTCCCATTCTTTAATTTTCAAAATCTTCTCCCCTTTTCAAAGGATTCCTTCTTTTTAAATCATCACCTCTTTAATAAACAAAACCTTGACTTTTGTCAAGTGGCTTTTTTCCTTTTTCTTTTCTTTTTTTTTATAAAAAAAATTAACGAATCTAATCATGTTGACCTTTCAAAAATAAAAAGAATCAAACTCATTCAAGTCGTTTTGTGCCTTTGTGCACTTTTGTTTTCTCCTTTTAAAAAGTGCCGATTATGAGTCATTATTCTATAGTCGGGTGCAAGTCTCTCAATCTCCATGGTTGTAGTTTGATGTAATTGAGTCTCATGTCATTTGTGGGGGTTTAGTGGCATACTCGTTGATTTTATCCGAGTTTGCGCCCTCCCCATAATGATGTATGAGTCCATGCCTTCAGTCTCATGGTAGATTTGTTTGGCTATCCACTTGAAGATGACAAGTAAATTTTTCAAAGGGCTCCCGTGGAGTACCACGGACATTTTGGGTGCTTAAAACCTTCCCATTGTGTAACCTATCCCCTTACTTGTTTCTTTGTTGTGTTTCTTTAGCTTTTTGTTTTTAGATTCATTAGGATTTATTCGCTCTTTTTTCCTTTTCCTCTTGGAATAAAATAAAAGCGCGGTGGCGACTCTGTTTACTTTGAGTTAAGTTAACCAATAGCTTACACTCATGTTTTTACCGCTACAATGTTCATTTAATCATGTATGTTGATTCCATTTAATCATGTTACTTGTTAATTGTGTATTTGTGTCAACCATTGTTGTGCATAATTGAAAATAAGCAAATCTTCCTAGCATTTCATAGCTGTCTTTTCGTGCAGTAGTTGTAAAATGTATGTTGATTGTTGTACTTTCTCACTTTTTACACTTGTTTTGCATGTTGATTGTGAGCTGTGAAAAGCTAATGTGCATTGTGCATTGCATTTCAATTCTGTTTGTGCATTTAAGAGCTGTAATAGGCTGCTGAATTTTGTTTTGCATTTTTTTAGGTCCATTAAACTTAAGATTAAGTCTAGTTTAGGTCCTAGATCCCTTAGGAATTGTTTGGTAATTGTTTACCGCATTTCTTATTCATGTTTTACCATGCTAACCTTTGTTTTGTAGGGAGGTGAAGATAATTCCTTAAACCTTGATCTTTTTTACAATTTTTTATGCTTTCAAGGTGTGTTTGATTTAGCTTTTGTATTTAGTTTCACAACTTCATGTTAATCCCCTTGTTAGAATCAACTTAACTTCATTAAGAAGTAAGTTGTATTCTATTGCTTTTCTCTTTTCCTTTCCATTAGGATTAGAAAGCCGTACTAACCAATAGGACCTCCATTGAATAAACAATTTAGGGTTGTGTCTTAGTTCCCCTAGTTTTGTCATTTTGCAACTTGAGTCCTTCTTTCTCATCTCATAAAGAAAAACAATAAAACATCTAATAAAGGTTGAATGTTCTCGTACAACACGAGACTTTGTCGTGAGTTACTTATACACGTTTTGTTTCGGGGAGAGGTGTAAGGCATCTACCACGATGAACAAGTCTTAGTATGAGAATGTTTCACAAACAAATTCAAAACACTTCTCTAAAAGAAAAAACAACAAACAATAATTGTCTCTTCCTTCGGGAATTCTTTTCTCACCTCACTCACTCTCAACGCGAACTTGCAACGACTTGTCTCATCTGCAAGACGGTAAACACACTCGTTCAAGGCGAGCCCGCAACATATGAGCATAGACATAAGCAGTTTCAGTCATAAAAAACACAAATAAATAGTTTCCGCCTTAGTTAGGCGAACTACGTCGACTTTGATCCTTATTTTCCCGATGAGGTACGTAGGCAGTGGGTAGGGCCCGTTCGAGCACACTCTTTATTTTCCCTACATTCTCCCTTTTCATTCTCTTTTCCAGTTCCTTTTCTCACTTCCCATTCCAGTTAGCAGTTCTTTTGTTTAGCAACATTTTATTCCTTACCCTTTGAAACAGACAAACAAGCGTGGATCTCGTCGGGTACGGCAGACGGTTTGGGGTGCTAATACCTTCCTAGGTCGTAACCGACTCCCGAACCCAGATCTTTGGTTCGCAGGACCCTGCCCTTTCCTTTTCTCCTCAGTTTGTGGAACATTACCTTTCCCATTTATTCGGGATAAAAATGTTTGACTGACGACTCTACCTTTTCCGCGCCACTTTCACGTTTGTACTAGGATGAAAATCCTGGGAGCGACACTAACCTAGTGAATATTCCTCCTTATTTCAGAATTTCCCCATCGTTTTTTTGTTGAATTTTCTAAATTTCTCTTTAAATATTCACTGAAACCTTGAAGAAGGGAAAACAAGAAGATTGATAAACTGTTAAGAACAAAGTTGATAAGGGCAATTCTTCAACGTAACACACTGGTTGTCCATGACCATGTTAGGAATACTTTTAGTATAATGTGTTGGCCTATTAATCATAGCATCAACTTTGATACCACTGATGCGTCATTAGGACAAACACATGCAGAAGCTCTTTCATCGACATACACTTGTATTGTCACTGACATTTTTACTATGTCAAAAGCATTTCAATAGGACACACCACTTAGCCACAACCTTGTCAAGAATACTTTCGAAAGAAGGAGTTGATCTCTTACTATGTCCATTAACTTTTATACTACTCATGGTTCATTAAGATTAGCACAAACATAAACTCTTTTATCCACATACACTTGTACAACCGCTCACACCTTTTCCATATCATGTGCACCTCAACAAGACAAAACACATGGCCACAACCTTCTTAGGAATACTTTCGATACAAGGAGTCGACCCCTTACTTGTACCATCAATTTTGATACCATTGATAAGTCATTAGGAGGAGCACAAGTAGAAGCTTTTTCATCCATATACAGTTTTACCTCTGATGACACCCTTACCATGTCATAGGTACTTCAACATAACACACGACCTGACCACCGCGTCGTCAGGAATACTTTTGGTACAAGAGTCGGTCCATTACTTATACCACCTGCTTTAATTTCATTTATGGGTCACGAGGAGGAGCACAGGTGAGAGAGACACCACATATTCACAAAAAATCTTAGGGAATTATGTATATGGATCCTCACTTATAAAGTGTTTAACCTCCACTTTTCCAAGCAATGTGAAACTTCTAATTATCGCTTGTATTTCAAAGATCTTCCCCTTAAGTGTGAGTTTATCTACTATGCTCCTTCTAAGGGGGTGACTCTTTTATCAAGCTATACTTGTAGCGACATTAACACCCTTACCACCTCACGAACACTTCAACATGCCACAACACCTATAATCACCACCATATTAGAACCATATCTCTAATTTTTGAAACTATCTTACAGATATATCTCAACAATAAAATATAAAAGAAACATAGAGTGAAAAAGATATGGATGAATAAATTTCTTTTGATATATTCAGCCAAAAAATAAAGAGTATTAGACTATTTCTTATATTACATTGAAATTCCGTTAGTAGTCTTATTGGGTGAATAATGCTTTCTTAAAGTTTCAAATAAAGGATAATGATCAATTCCTCGTCTCTTTCCTTTAAAGATTCATTTCATAATCAGGTAGAAATTTTTAAGTCCTAAAACGTGTAAACGGATATGATTTTGAATTTCGATTATTTTAATCAACTCTACTTTTACAACAGCCAACAAATATGCTCCTACAAGAACCTTTCAAACAGCAATAGTATATTAATTATTGCATGCTTTTTCCTTAACAAAAGTAGTCCACCTTTATAACTTTGTATGAGAATGCAAATTTGTCTTTTTCAGTATCTTATCTTAAACTTATTTTTTTAGAGCTTTCATTATTTTTTACTCTTGTACTCCTAACAAGTTTCTTTTATATCACTTTCAACGTAACTTTTGATGCAAGAAACAATTAAAAGCATTTTGATCAGAACCTTGTTAGGTGAAACATCCACGGAGAAGACAGTGACAAATAATAATCGATTATCTATTATCCAATGCGTATGATAAAATGCCGCCTTAATAATCAAGATTATAAAATAGTTGGTTTTCATGACCCAAGATTTCTTTCTTTTTTTTGCAGCCTCAATATATATGAATTAAAAGTAATTGTGATGAAGCATTTTTAAATAATCTTGAAATTTCAGCTTGTGGGATATTTTCAGAGACTATTTCTTTCTTTCTCAATGTTGAACTGATGTAATATGAAAGTTATAGAATTCACTAATGAAAAGGTTGATACAATCATGTATACTATTTCAAGCCTCTTTTTAAAGTGCATTGACAAATTTACACAAGATAGATTAACAATTTAAATATAGATTCAAATATGTATTTTGTAATTTCTCAGAGAAAGAAATAATTGTACATATTCATTATTAATTTAAGTCTTATCTTGGAATGATGGAAATTTGAAGTGGAAATTAAAATGATTTATTAAAATTAAATGAAAATGAGTACAAATAAAAATTATGAAAGTGAATTTGAAAGAATTTCTTTTTGTCTCAGGAGAGAATACAAATATTATTAGTGTATATATTTCAACTTGAATAAATAGGTTGGACTTTAAGGGGTATCAAATTTTGTAAAGGAGCGATGATACACTACCAAGTCATCTAGACACACCCTGCCACCAACCGGTCGACCGACTCGGTCCTGATGAATTAATTTTTTTGGAATCTGAATTTGAAGAATTTAATTAATTACGAAATAATTAATGTTTTCTAGTGGAAATTAATTATTAATTAATTGTCTAGTTTTGACTGAGTTTAACTTGCTCTTCAAGAATAATTTAGAATCTGATTTACTGACAAAGCAAAAATGGCCAATAATAAGCCTGGAACTTTTAACTTTTTCCCGCGACTTTCGCTCCACTCAGTTGAATCTTTTGTCTATAAATAGAGTTCCCTGGTTCATTTGTAATTCATTCCAGGTTTCTGAACCTTTTGGAATCTCTTTTCTCACTCTCATTCTCTTCATCTCAATTTTTTTTGTTCTATTTTTTAAGTGGCTTATCGCGCCATCAACGATTTAAACCTCATCTGAAGGTGTATTTCTTCAAACGATTCATTACAATGCAGATGATAATCATAATTTGAACATGTTGTTTTATCCTTGAGAAAACTATTCAAAACGCCTGACTTAAAAAAAATCCATTAAGAGACTTGACCGACAGACAAATGTTATGTCTTAGGAATGAGACCTAGTAATTCATTTTCCAAGTCAAATCAAAGAGTGGAAAGCAAAAGATGAAGAAGACAAGGAGGGGTTGGCCACTTGTGATGCCAAAATTCTAAGGTGGACTCAACAAACGGACGAGCTGAAGCAGAAGATTGAAGCAGCATAAAAGGAGAAAATTGATATTAAAGCTTCCCAGTTGGCTTTTGTTGATGAAAAATTGGTTGAGGAAGCCAAGATTGGTATCCAGCATGTTGACAATGCTCGTTTTAAGAAGAAAAATATTGAAATACTTACGGTGGAGGATTCAATGAATGATAATAATTTTTTTGACTTTTGTGAAAATGAGCTTTGTGAAAATGAAAATTGATTTCCGATTTTAATTTTTTTTTACTATCTGTAATTATATTACTATTGTACTAATGACTCCGTGCCATTTTCGATTTTTTTAATTAAATCCATTTTAGCATTTTATATTTTTCCATGCATTATTATTCTCCCGTTATTTGAATTTCTTGTAGCATACCCTTGTACCTTCTTAAGTACTTTCCATTTATCCTCAACATTCGATTATCATTGTAAACACCCCAAATTTGCCCTCACCCATTCCACCATGGCTTGTGATCTTTTCATATGTATAAGTTCAATCATATCATCTCATATTGCATTTTTGCTTCACTGCATTGATTCAAAGCCATCTGCATCTAGGGTTTGTGATCTGAGCAATCCATGAGCTATCTGAACCACTTCAAAGGTCATCAATCACTTCAAAGGGGTCCATGTATGTTCAAGCACCATATTATATCCTCACAAGGTCAAAGAAGTCAAAGAATCACAAGAACTAAGAAAGGCATGGAAGCAGAGCCAGGCTTAACTGCACAAATGACCTAGAATTAGGGTTTTGGTTTCAGGGGCCATAACTCCAAATTTTTTGGTCATTCTTATTTCTATTGGTCTCTATATGTTATGAGGATCATGCATATCAATTTTCATGAAGAAATTCAATGGGGAAGGCATCTGATCAAGAGATGACTTCTTGAGCAAGTCAGTGCAAAATCAGGGCATCTGAGGCCCCCAATGACACAACCAAAGGCCATTCTCCATCATTTTGAATGTGTATGATCTTTATTTGATCATAGAAGGTGTTAGAAGTTCACAAAATTGAAGAATTTCAAGCCATTTGCAAAGTTGCCTTTTTGGGAAAGTGACTTGTAATGAAAACTTGCCATTTTGGGAAAGTTTTTCAACCTCCTCCTTTTGATTCAAAAATGCTTCAAATGAAAGAACTTTGGTCATGAAAGTTGTAGATTGAATCATTCCCTTTTCAAAAAGTACAAGAACTCATTCTAATTCATTTTGGAATAAAAGTTATGGCTTGTCAAAGTTGGACAAAATCATGAAATTTCACTTATGCACCAAAGGAGGAAAGTTGCAAAACTTCATGCCAAGGCCAATTGTGACTTCAAATCAACTTCTAAGCATTACACAAACATAAGTCATGACCTAAAATTCAGAATGCACCAAAGAATTGCTCATTTTCATGTCTTGATCATTAAGAAACTTCAAAAGGGCCAAAGGTTCACAAATTTGCAAAACCACACATAAGCTTCAATCCATTTGCCAATTGGCCCCAATATGAATTCCATGGTTGCCCTTGATCACAGCTGCACAAGACACCCCATTGTCCTTGGCCTGCCATGACCCATACCTCAAAGGACACCTAACATTGACTTTTGGCAAAATGGACCATACCAATCAAACTGAGCCACACCAACTCCACAGACCTATCACAGCTTGATAAGTGGACAAAATGAAACTCAAAGCACACAAGAAGCAAGCCTGAATCCACAACATTGCCATAGTTCCCAAAAACTCTCCCCCTTGCATTTTCATTCGAAACTCAGCACTCAAGTCTCAAACATCAAAACAAACTTCACAAAACCTCTCACCATGATCCACTGATCATTTCCCAACCATCATTTGGTCCTGAAACCATCCCAAACAGAAATACGATTTTCCACTCCCTTGGACAGAACTTCATCAATCTCACAAAATAGCCACAATACACTCCAACTAAACCTCAAAGCATCTTCAGGGAGATTATTGGAGGAGTTTTGAAGCAGAGAAGCAGTCTGAAAGCTCCAAGTTGAAAGCTTCACTTCAGGTAGCTTCGCAAAATCATTTTTCCAGAAACCTTGTTTTAAGTTATTGAAATGATCTACATGCTCCCCTGAATGCTTTGCACTTTTTATTTTTGAAAATGATTGATTATTGAGCATGTACTGCATCTCTGAAAGTTTGGTCATTTTTAGGTTTTGATTCGTATCTAGGTTTTGAGTGAAAGGAAATGGATTTTGAGGTTGGATTCGTGTTTAGGGAGGTTGAGAGGTTTGATCTGGAGCTTTACAGCTCCTAAAATGGTCCAGGGAGGTTTTTGTTCTTGAGTGGTCGCCGGAGAAGACGACCGGAACCACTGTTCCGGTCGCCTGAACTTGTTTAGCCCTAATTAGGGTTTAGCCACGTGATTAGGTTAGTTTGAACTTGGAGCGTTGGATGAGGCTCAGCGCGCGTGAACCTAGGGCCAGGATCCTCTCATTAGCCATTAATCCTGATTATTTAAATTAATTAATTAGGGTTAAAGTTAATTAAGTCAGTTTAAATGCAGACCGTCCAGATGTGCGCGGGTCAACTCCCTCCATTTCTCTTTGAATCTCAGCCCCAGGATTGGCATACTTCTCCATTTAATTATTTTTATTTCATTTTATTTGCATTAAACTTCCACGAATTTTTAAAAATAGCAAAACTCATTAAAAAATTCTGAAATTTTTTGTCAAACCTTTTATTAATTTTCAGAACCCAAAAATATTTTTATTTTTATTTTTTGCATCAAAAATCATTTTTAAATCATTTAAATGTTTATTTTTAATTAGTTAATGGAAATTAATTAATTAAAAATGCATTTAGGTATTTAAAAATCACCAAAAAATTCACATTGTATTTTAAAACATTTGGAAATATTATCAAACTCTCAAAACAAATTTCTTTTTGGTCCTTGATGCATTTTGACAATTTTCATTGGAATAAAAGTTGTTTAAAGGCAATATTTTTGTCCAAACTTAGAAAAATTCATTCTGCCTAACCATGAAGAGTTTGATGATGGTTCTTCTTGCATTGCATTCTTCATAGCATGTAGTTTCTAGGGTAAAATTGGTTTGAATTTATCTTTCAATTTCAATTTGTTTTGCATTTTTCCTTTTGAAGTGCCTTGAAACCCTAATTGAATTGAGAAAATCATAACTTCCAATAGGTTAAGACTTAGGTCCCCTCCTTTGGACAGTGAACTTATGTAGGGTTAGGGTTCCTTTGATCCCATTTTAAATTTTTTTATCATATCATTTACTTCTGGTTTTGAGTTTTGTGTTGCATGTTATGCATAAACCCTAATTCTTGCCTTCATTTGCATCCATCTTTCATTTGCTTGCATCCAAGAACTTGCCATGACATTTTGGTGCATCAATATGACATATAAGACATCTTAGGACATATTAGAATCATGTTTGATCATTGCATCTTTCATTTTCCATGTTATGCATCTATTACATTTCATAAACTTTCATGAACTTTTATGGCTCAAAGCATGCTTCATTTGCATCCTCATCCTTGTATGATCATTCACAACTCTTGACATGTGTTTGCATCATCTCTTATCATCATTAGCATCATGTTTATGCTTCTGATTTTGGTTTTCATCTTTGCATTTCATCTCATTTTCATTTCATTTCATTTCCTTTGCTAACTTTTCAGGTGGTAAGTTGTTTTGAGAAGTGAATTTGCCTTCACTTCTCACAATCTCTTCTCATTTCTCTTATGCATCATTGTTGCATTTTATCTTTGTATTAGAGTGAGCTTGCTCATTCATGTTCATCTCTTACTTTCTTCCTTCAAGCAACTTGTCTTCTTAAGTGAAGCAAGTTGTCTTGCTTCCCTCTGCTTCTTCTTCCTCTCATCTGCTTCTTCCTTGGTGGCTCTTTGAAGATCATTCTATCTTAAGCCTCACAAACCCTAGGATCTCCAGGTATGATAACAATTAGGGTTTGATTAGTTCCCCACTTAGTTTTGCCTTTGTGTCATCCTTGAGTCTTCTCTTCTCATCTCTTAATCAAGGACTAAACCCTAAAGGTTTTAAGGCTTTGTGATTAAGCTTATGCCTGCATCCTTCTATTAGGATGGAGTGTATAACTTTAATCCTAAGTGTTAAACCCTTAATGTGTTTAAATCCTTTAATCAATTCATCTAATAATCACTAAGACATCAAGCTTGTAACTTGGGCCTTGCATCAGGGTTCTAATTCTTCCTTAATTGGTTAAGAAGGACTAACCCTAGTGTTAATGGACAAGTCCCCCTCAAGTTGTCTTACAAACCATAAAAATCCATTTCTTAATCTTATCATTAATTAAAATCCACTTTAATAAAGGCTTTGTTTTGTCATGAGGTTAATCCCTAATCATGGATTAAGTTGAGGTATCTTCCTTAGCTTAAATGTTCTCATCTATTATCCTTCTATTAGGATGGTGTAATGAGTCCATTAAATCCTTGATTATGGCTTAAACTCATTACTTAACACTAAACAAAAACAACAAAAACATCTAAATAAATGCAAGTAGGTTAATGGTCTTAATCCTACATCATGGTGATTAAGTGTGAGGTGTTTACTTCATACTTAAGGTATTCTCATTACCCCTAACCAGAGGGAAGATGTGATGAGCTTACTAACCCTTGGTTTAGGCTTAAGCTCATTATCTTATGACAAACACCAAAAGCAATAAAAGACTGAAAACACAAAAACAAACAATAATCGTCTCCTCCGGGATTCTTTTCTCATCTCATTCACTCACAAACGAGAACCTGCTTCTTCCGTCTAATGCAAGACAGTTTGCACCTGAGCCAGACAGGTCATACACTTGAGCATAGACAAGTAAGTAGTTCACAAGTCAATTTATCTTTCAATCTCTTTGAGTCGAACTACGGTTTTCTGACTTCCTCATTGCACGAGAGGATACGTAGGCATAACTTAACAGTTATCGAACAAAAGTCTCTGTATATTCCCCCTCCTTCAAGCATTATTCTTTTAGCCTCATTGTCTTGAGCATTTCACTCTTGTTCTCACACTGACACTTCTCTTATACACTTCACATTTCTTTTACACTGACACTTGCATTCTTTCCAGCTTTGATACACAGATAGCACTGACACTACCCCTTTAAAACACAAATCTTTCAAGCGTGGATCCCGTCGAGTATGATGGACAATCTGGGTGTTAATACCTTCCCAGGTTGTAACCAACCCCCTTTCTCAGTCTCTCTGGTTCGCAACCGTCTTGTCCATATCTTTCTAGGTTTATGCAGCATTACCTTTCCTCCGGGATAAAAATGCCTAGCTGGCGACTCTTGTCTTTCTGAGTTCACCCTTGTGTGTTCTCTCTCCTTTCGCCGATCGTTCGCGTCTGTACCCCTTTTGACCTAGCCTCATTTGGCGGGAGCGACAGCTTGGCGACTCTGCTGGGGACCCTTATACTGTAACCAGGGCTTCTGGTTCTTTTTGTGGGTTCCTCCTAGCGTTTGTTTGATTTGTGTTTACTGGGGTGTTATGTGCTAATTGTGTTTATTTGCTTTGTTTATTGCTTTATATACAGTCTTGTTTATTGCTTCCTTTACAGTTTTATGCATCATACTGTCATATTATCATTGTTGGATCTGGCTTCTGTTTTGGTGGGTGGGTCTCCATTGAGAGTTTAAGGTCCTATACCTGGGACCTGAGTGACACCTAGGCTAGAGTGGTTCATGTTCTTTCCCATTCCATTTCGGTCTGGTGCGGAAATATGAAACACGGTCCAGATATGGGTTTCTTCTTGAGAACTCTGTGCTACATATTTCCTGTAGTGCTAGGGCTATCTGGGAAGCCTGCCAAGTCTGGATGACCTTTATTATGACCATCAGAAACTGAGGTGAATTAGAGGAGGATCTTTTATGGTTAGTGTAAACACTGTACCTCCGGGTTAGAAGTGTTTACACTTCTCATAACTGATCCAAGTCTGAGGATCCTTGTTTTAGAACACTACCTGTGAGGGGGTTGGGCTGTTTACAGGTTGCAGGTACCCATGTCCACATCATACCCTGTTACTATTTGGTTTAAGAGTACCTCATTTTGGACAGTTCTTGTGATTAACCCTGGACATGTGACTCTTTATTTGAGTCCCCCACCTTGGTTACTGGATTTTTGAATCTCCATCTGGCCTTCTTTGAACATATATGGACTTATATCAAGACAGATAATCAGATCCAGCTTGATCACAAACCCTTGCATATCATTTGCATACTCATCATTTGCATCATTTAACATTTGTTTATTTGTTTTTCAGGGTATCCACATTATATCTGGCTTGGTTTTGACCCCTTCTTCTGCATAGACCTCTGCTTCATCAGTTACCTGCTTCAGCTATTCTCATCATCACCAGCATCAGCCTATCAGTGGCTCATCTTCCAGTATCAGTCTGTGATCTTCATCAGCACCTATCTTCATCCTCTTCAGCATTCATGACTACTCCCAGGAAAAGCAACATATCTTACCATTTCTTTGAGCCTGTGTTGACTGGTATCAGGCAGGTCCAGTCACTTATCACACCTGACCACATCCCTTTGTTTAGAGAACCTTATGGGGGTATCTTGGATATGGTTATGGACCTTGACCCTTCTCATAGGAGCATGATCCACACATGCCTGCAGTTTTATGACCCTCCTTTGAGATGCTTCACATTTCCAGACTTTCAGCTAGGACCTTTGCTGGAAGAATTTTCATCATTGATTGGAGTACCTGTCAGGGGTAGAGTCCCCTTCAACCCAGAGATGACTTTTCCCAGCAATGGAGAAGTAGCAAAAGCACTGTACTTTGAGCCTGCCTTGATTGAGCAAAGTATGACAACAAAAGCTGGAATCCCTGGTTTGCACTTGGATTTCTTGATTTCTCAGGCCATCCTGAAGGCCTCCTTGGGAGAATGGAGGGAAGTCTGTGCACTGTTAGCCCTCAACATATATGGGGTTATACTGTTTGCAGATGAGCCCAAATTTGTCAGCAAGAATGCCATTCATCTTTTCCTCCTGGGGAACCCAGTACCCACATTGCTGGGAGATTTTTACTACTCCATTCATCAGAGGAATGAGAAACAAAGAGGGAAGTTGGTGAGATGTTGTGCTCCTTTGTTTCACACCTGGATGCTCAGACACCTGCCTAAGTCAGATGCCTTCTTGAATCCCCACCAACAGAAGAATTGGGCCAAGAGGCTCATTGCTTTGACTTCAGATGATATTAGATGGTGCACCCAGAGCACCAAAGGCAAAGACATCATCACCAGCTGTGGACAATACCCAAATGTACCTCTGATAGGAGTAAAGGGTTGCATCAACTACAATCCATTGATGTTTAAGAGACAACTGGGCTATGCTTTGGTTCACCCTCCTAGAGTGCAAGATTTAGCTGAGACCCTGTATTGTGAAGTGAAACCTAATTCAGTTGTTGTCAGACAAGCATCCTGGGCTTGGGACAACATCCAGACAAAAGGGATGGCTATTTTAGGGAGGTGTAATAATGTTGCTTCAGCTCAGTACTATGACTGCTCCCGTACTAGAGCTCAGATTACTGGAATGCCTTTCACCATTGAGGATATACCTGGACCATCTACAGTACAGCCAGCAGCAACTGTCAGCCTGGAAGAATTTGAGAAGCTGAAGGAAAGGAATGAGAATCTGTCTCAAGCTTTGAAGAAGACCCTTTGGGAAAGGAGTGATGGTCGTTTGGACATTGAGAGGCTGGAAAAGCTTAGGGTGGAGCATCTGACCAAGATTGAGAAAACAGAGGACTATATCAGGAAAGCAAGGGCTGGGGAACAAATATTGAAGAATGCCTGTAAAGAAGCCAAAGTTCAGAAGGCTAGGACTGAGCTCTATCTGCAAGAGAGTCAGGCTAGGTGGGTCAGGATCACCGAGGCCCGTACTCAAGAAGATCAGAGAACTCAAGCCAAGATTGAACAGTTAGAGGCCAATGAAAAGAAGCAGCAGGAAGCTTTGTTGGCAGCCCAAAAGGAGATTTCAGAGTTAAAGCTCAGAGCTGGATTAAAGAGATCAAAGGACCAGGACAGGCACAAAAAGCTGACCACTGCCATTGCCACCAGGAACCTCCTCATTAGGACCATTACAGAGCATCCAGCTGGTCCAGTGACTGAGGCACTCCTGAAGGAGGTCAAGGAGGATGAGTTTGGATTGGATGTTTGACTTCTTTGCTTGTTGTTCATTTCCATTTGATGTACTTTTCTTTTTGTTGTATTTTGACCCTCCAGGGGCATGTGTTGTAAAACAAACTATGTATTGTTCATCATTTGTAATATATTAGTTTGATTTCATTGGGTTTCTTTTCTCAACATCAAGCATCTTCCTCGAGGTCTGGAAAGGTCAAAACCAAGAACCAAGAACCAAGAACCAAGCCGGATACCTTGGAAAACAAATAAGCATACTGCATTGCATACTAACTTTTGTTTGTTTTGTAGGTTTTGTTATTATCTTTGTTTCTAACCTTGTTGTGATCTCAGGAAATATTGCTCGCCGCCGAGTGTTCCCTGTTAACCGCACGCACCGGTACCGTACTCGCAACAACCTTCCTGGTATCCAAATGGAGCAAGTACAGCAGGACCTGATAGAGGTCAGAACTCAGATGGCTAATGAAAGAGTGGAGATGGGGAACCAAATGACTCAATTCATGGCTGTAATGACTGGCTTGGCCCAGAGCCAAGAAAGGTTAAGGGAATTGGTGGAAAGACAAACTCCCGAGGAACCTCATCTTGGAACTGGAGGAACTAGTAATAATGAGAGGGGTCAGCCTCATGTTAATCCACCAGTATTTGGACCTCATCTGGATCCGGAAGCCAACATCCCAAGAAATGTGCAAGGAAACACTGCTGGGGGGAGAATCTTGCAAGAAGATCCCCAGGAAGAGCAGTTTACAGTCATGGGAGCTGGAGACGAAGTCTATGATAGGAGGTTAGATGAAATTGCTGAGAAGTTGAGATCATTGGAGTCCCAGAATTCCTTGGGTTTCGATGTAATGGATATGGGGCTAGTGGATGGGGTAGGAATTCCCCACAAATTCAAACCCCCGTGCTTTGAGAAATACAACAGAACCTCTTGTCCACGAACTCACCTGCAATCTTTCCTGGGAAGACTTAAAGCTTATACTATGGATGAGAAGCTGTGGATGTTCTACTTTGAAGACAGTCTGACTGGGGCTTCAAGAGAGTGGTATTCACACCTGACCAGAGCTACTATTAAATGCTGGAAGGACTTGGCTGAAGCCTTCATCAGGCAGTATCAATACAATCTGGACATGGCTCCCAACAGGACCCTCTTAATGGGAATGTCTCAATCTTCCAGAGAAAGCTTTAGGGAGTATGCCCAAAGGTGGAGACAGCTTGCTGCTGCTGTCCAACCACCCATGTCAGAAAGGGAGATGGCTGACATGTTCATGAATACTTTGCAAGGAACATATATTGATAGACTGGCTGCCTTTTCCTCTACCAGCTTTGCTGATGTCGTCATAGCTGGCGAAAGGATTGAAAGTCTATTAAAAATGGGCAAGATTTCTGATAGTGGTGCAAGTTCATCCAGTAATCCCAGGAAGCCTTTTGTGGGACCCCGAAGAGCCGGTGAGACAAATGCCATTCATGCCAGCAGGGGCAGACCTCAGTATGTTCACAGATCAGTAGCAGCTGTCACCATTCCAGCTCCGATTCCTCAGCAATCAGCATATCAACAACAACAACAACCACATTATCAACAGCAAGTTCAATATCTGCAACAGAGAACCTACAACAACAGCAATAGCAATCAGCAACAACGACCCTTCCAACAAAGACCATCACAGGCAAACAGGGTGATTGACCCTATCCCTATGCCTTATGCTGCCTTATTGCCACAACTCCTGAAGCTTAACTTGGTTGAGTTAAGGACGTTGGCACCACCAGATCCTCTCAACCTCCCAAAGAATTATGATGTCAACGTCAGGTGTGCTTTCCACTCCAATGCACCTGGTCACAATACTGAAAAATGCAGGGCCTTACAAATGAAAGTCCAAGATCTGGTGGATTCTAAAGCCCTCAACTTCGCACCCCCTCCGAATGTCAACAGAAATCCTATGCCTAATCATGGGGGCCGAGGATTAATGCCATCGAGGAAGACAAACCATCTACCTTGATCACCAGTGTTGCACAAATTCGAACACCTTTGGTCGAAATTAAAGCTCAGCTTCTAGAGTGCCAAGTGTTCCCCGGGTGTGAGCTCGGTTGTGGGTATTGCAACATTGCAGTCAACGGGTGTGAAAATCTGAGAAGCGGCATAGATGGTCTTATCAAGGATGGTATCCTTCAGATCTCAACAACGGCGTCTACAAATCCAACAATTCCTTTAACAACAATTCCCGATTCTTCTACAACAGCAGCAACAATCATTCCTACCGATTCATCAATATCATCAGCAATGGCTCCGTCCATCACTTCAACAAATCAAATGTCAACAACCATTTCTTCTACAACATCAGCATCCATTTTATTAGCAGGATCTTCTACAACGCCAGCAAAAATTAATGAAGATGTCTCAGCAGTTACAATCTATTATGACCCATCAGATGTTCCTCCCAGCAGCAATTTCCAACAACAAACAATGGCACCTCCTGCTAGATCACCGGTCACAATTTACTACGATCCGCACACCATTACAGCACCCTCTTCTGCAGCAGTTAGTCCAGTCACCATTACGGTACCTGGACCAGTCCCTTATGAAAGCAGTAATGCCATACCTTGGCATTATGGCTCTGATCTCTACTGCAACGGGGAGAAAATCACTCTTGATTCATCGACCTCTTATCCACAAGTTAATAATGTTGGGGTAGGCGGAGGCTTCACCAGAAGCGGACGCCTTTTTGCCTCACAAACACAAAGACCTAATGTTGAAGCAGAAGTCGCTGCCAAAGCAAAAGAAAAGAGTGTGGTACTTGAAGAGCCAACTGTCAAAGAAACTCAGAAGACATCTTTTGAACAAGATGTAGATGAGTTCAAGAGAATCATAAAAAGAAGTGATTACAAGTTGGTGGATCAGCTTCACCAAACTTCCTCAAAAATCTCCATATTATCACTGTTGATGTGTTCCGAAGCTCACAGGAACGCATTGTTGAAGGTCCTGCACGCAGCATACGTGCCAGAGGAGATTACTGTTAATCAGCTAGAAACTGTGGTTGCAAATGTCAACACCAGTCACGGACTGGGCTTTACCAATGCTGACTTAACAACAGAGGGACGCAACCATAACAAGGCTTTGCATATCACCTTGGAATGCAAGGGTGCTGTTTTGTCTCATGTGCTGGTGGACACTGGGTCATCACTCAATGTTCTGCCAAAGAAAGCCTTAGTGAAGCTGGAGTATCATGGCTTGCCACTGCGTCCGAGTAATTTGGTGGTGAGAACATTTGATGGCTCTAAAAGATCAGTGCTTGGAGAGATTGATCTGCCTGTGATGATTGGCCCGCAGACCTTCAAAACTACCTTCTTTGTGATGGACATTCAGCCGGCCTACAGCTGTCTGTTGGGTAGACCCTAGATCCATGCCGCTGGCGCTGTTACGTCTACCCTTCACCAGAAGTTGAAATTCGAGTGGGAAGGCAAATCATCACTATCTGTGGGGAGGAAGACATCTTTGTTAGCCACCTGGCTACGTATAAGTACATAGAAATGGATGGAGAGATCCATGAAATCATGAGCCAGGGGTTTGAGGCCCTCAACATTAATGAAGCATCTGCTGTACTGGGAACCTCCATAACGTCATATCAACAAGCCCGGAAGGTTGTTGAAGAGGGTACTGCCCAAGGCTGGGGCAAGTTGCTGCCCGTGGAAAAGAAAGAAGACAGATTTGGGTTGGGTTACAGACCAACTCAACAAGATCAATCAGAGGCTGCAAAAGAGCCTAATTTTGTCAGCGGGGGAATGCTCACCCCGGATGCTGTGAACAATTTGGAAGACGAGGAGGAAAGCGACCGCAACCTGGAGAGCTGGATACGTCCAAGGATCCCAGGGAGCCAAGTCCTTAACTGGTCTTCCCAGGAAATTATAAGAGTTACTCCTGCAGAGTAATTATTATTTCCTGTATTTTAAAGCATGCATCAAGTCTTGCATCTTGCCCAAGATGTCAAGACTCATTTTGTAATCGGGCCATGTTGTAATTTTGTGCAAATGGATTAATCAATGAATATCGGACATCTTTTGCAAACGAGTCTCTTTTTCGCTCACTGTCTTTTCATTTTTCACTTTTGTACAAAACAATAAAATGGCAATGTTTTCAAAATAAATAACTTCATTTTCACTTTTTTTTCTAAACAAGATTAAAAATGGTCACTAAAATAAACCAATCTAAACCCTTGCAGAAAGTGCCCTCCAGACTGCACCGACAATGGCACTGCTATGACTTCGTGTGACTTTGACAATCCAATCAATCAAGCCGATGAAGGGGTTGAAGAAGATTATGAGCTACCTGAAGAGCTAGCCAGGTTGTTAAGGCAAGAGGAAAAGGTTATCACTCCTCATCAGGAGGAGATTGAAACGGTTAATCTTGGTACGGAAGAAGACGTGAAAGAAGTCAAGATCGGGGCCTGCCAGCAAGATTCAGTAAAAGAGCAACTGATTGACATGCTTCGGGAATATGTGGATGTTTTTGCTTGGTCTTATCAAGATATGCCAGGGTTGGACACCGACATTGTCGTGCATAAGCTGCCTCTGAAAGAAGATTTCCCACCAGTAAAACAGAAGCTGCGCCGAACTCGCCCGGATATGGCAATGAAGATAAAAGAAGAGGTACAAAAGCAGTGGGACGCCGGTTTCCTTGCTGTGACTAGCTATCCTCCGTGGGTTGCTAATATTGTACCTGTACCTAAGAAAGACGGCAAGGTGAGGATGTGTGTGGATTACCGGGACCTGAACAGAGCCAGCCCAAAAGATGACTTCCCTTTACCTCACATTGATGTATTGGTTGATAATACGGCTCAGTTCTCGGTGTTCTCCTTCATGGATGGATTTTTAGGATATAATCAGATCAAGATGTCACCTGAAGACATGGAGAAGACAACTTTCATCACACCCTGGGGCACGTTCTGTTATAAGGTGATGCCATTCGGACTGAAGAATGTTGGTGCCACTTATCAACGGGCTATGGTAACATTATTCCACGATATGATCCACAAAGAGATTGAATGTTATGTGGATGACATGATTGCCAAGTCCCTCACAGAAGAAGACCACCTGGTGAATCTGTTGAAGTTATTCAAGCGTCTGAGGAAGTACCAATTGAAGCTAAACCCCAACAAGTGCACATTCGGGGTGCGATCTGGTAAGCTGCTGGGGTTTATTGTAAGCGAAAAGGGGATTGAAGTTGACCCTGATAAAGTCAAAGCCATTCAAGAAATGCCTGCGCCAAAGACTGAGAAAGAAGTTCGGGGGTTTCTAGGTAGATTGAACTACATTTCACGGTTCATATCTCACCTTACAGCGACCTGTGAGCCCTTGTTCAAGCTTGTAAACACCCCAAATTTGCCCTCACCCATTTCACCATGGCTTGTGATCTTTTCATATGCATAAATTCAGTCATAGCATCTCATACCACATTTTTGATTCACTGCATAGTTTCTAAGTCATCTGCATCTAGGGTTTGTGATCTGAACCATCCTTGAGCCATTTGAGCCACTTCAAAGGTCTTCAATCACTTCAAAGGGGTCCATGTATGTTCAAGCATCATATTATATCCTCACAAAGTCAAAGAAAGTCAAAGAATCACAAGAACTGAGAAAGGCATGGAAGCAGAGCCAGGTTTAACTGCACAGATGACCTAGAATTAGGGTTTTGGTTTCAGAGGCCATAACTCCAAAAATTTTGGTCATTCTTGTTTCTAGTGGTCTCTATATGTTATAAGGATCATGCATATCAATTTTCATGAAGAAATTTCATGGGGAAGACATTTGATCAAGAGTTGGCTTCTTGAGCAAGTTAGTGCAAAATCAGGGCATCTGAGGCCCCCAATGACCCAACCAAAGGGGATTCTCCATCATTTTGAATGTGTATGATCTTTATTTGATCATAGAAGGTGTTAGAATTTCACAAAATTGAAGAATTTCAAGCCATTTGCAAAGTTGCCTTTTTGGGAAAGTGACTTGTAATAAGAACTTGCCATTTTGGGAAAGTTTTTCAATCCTTTCTTTTTGATTCAAAAATGCTTCAAATGAGAAAACTTTGGTCATGAAAGTTGTAGAATGGATCCTCCCATTTTCAAAAAGTACAAGAACTCATTCTAATTCATTTTTGATCAAAAGTTATGGCTTGTCAAAGTTGGACAAAATCACATAATTTCAAGTTTTACACCAAAGAGGCAAAGTTGCAAAACCTCTTGCCAAGGCAAAATGTGACTTCAATGTGACTTCTAACCTTTGCACAAACATGAACCATGACCTAAAAATCAGAATGCATCAAAGAATTGTCCATTTTCATGACTTGTGCATTAAGAAACTTCAAAAGGGCCAAACTTTGTGAAATTGCAAAAACTCACATAAACCCTAATCCACTTGCTGCATTGCCTGTAATCCATTTCCATGGTTCTCCTTGATTCAAGTTGCAGCCAAGCCATGCCTTGTACCTTGACTGAAATGGCCCATACCTCTCTTACACAAAAAGTTGACTTTATGCAAAAAGACCCATACCAATCAAGCTAGGCCAGCAACAACTCTCTGACCTATCCCAACTTGATACATGTACCAAAAGAGACTCAACACATAGCACAACACAGCCTGATCTCTCTGATAAGCCATAGTTTCCAAAACTCACCTCTTATGCATTTTGTTTCGAAACTCATCACACAAGCCATAAACATCAAAACAAACCTCATAGAATCACTCTACATGATCCTCTGATCATTTCCCAACCACCAATTTGCCCTGAAAAGCCCACAAACAGAAACAAGATTCTTCACTCCCCTTGGTTAGAACTACATCAATCTCAAAAACCAGCCACATTAAACTCCAACTAAACCTCAAAACATCTTCAGGGAGACCATTAGAGAAGCTTTGAAGCAAGGGGGCAGTCTGAAAGCTCCAAACTAAAAGCTTCACCTCAGGTAGCTTCGAAAATTTATTTTTCCAGAAGCTCTATTTTAAGTTCTCAACTTGTTAAGTTTGATTCCCTGAGTGCATTGAACCTTTTACTTTTGAAAATGATGAAGAATTGAGAGTGTATTGCTTGTCTGAGAGTTCCACCATTTTTGTTCATAGCTTCGAATCTTAAGAATGGCTGGAAATAAATTCTGTTTGAGGGTGGATTTGGGTTTAGGGGAGTGAAAGGAACGAATCTGGAGCTTTAGAGCTCCAGAAATGGCCTAGGGAGCAAGTTGAAAATTTCTCAGGGGAGGTGTGGCCGGAGAAGATGACCGGAGGTCATTTCCGGCCACCTGAAAGTCATTAGTTCATTAAATGCGTTTAGGGCTCAGTTTGAATTTGGACCATGGATTGGTTTGACTATCATTGACTCCCGCGCGTTTGAAGGGCCTAGATCTCTCATTAAAACCCTAATCCTAATTAATTAGATTAATTAATTAAGTTTAATTTAATTCAGTCAGTTCAAATGTGGGCCGTCCAGATGCGCGCAGGTCAATTCCCTCCTTTTCTCTTTGAATCTCAGCCAGTGGATTTGCATACTTCTCATAAATTCAATTTTTATTTCATTTAATTTGCACGAATTATTTAAAATAGCAAAATACATTTAAAAATTCTGAAAATTTTTGTCAAACATTTCATTAATTTTCAGAACCCAAAAATATTTTTATTTTTTGCATTAAAAATCATTTTTAAATCATTTAAATGTTTATTTTTAATTAGTTAATGGAGATTAATTAATTAAAAATGCATTTAGGTATTTAAAAATCACCAAAAAAATTCACATTGCATTTTAAAACATTTAGAAACATTATCCAACTCTCAAAGCAAATTTCGTTTTGGTTCTTGATGCATTTTAATCATCTTCATTGGAATTAAATTCATTTTAAGGCAATATTTTTGTTCAAACTTGGAAAAATCCATTCTGCCTAACCTTTGAGAGTTTGATGGTGGTTCTTCTTGCATTGCACCCTTCATGGCATGTAGTTTATAGGATAAATTTGGTTTGAATTGATCTTCCATTTTCAATTTGTTTTGAATTTTTCATGATGAGGTACCTTAAAACCCTAATTGACTTAGAAAAATCATAACTTTCACTAGGTTAGGAGTTAGGTCCCCTCCTTTGGGCAGTGAACTTGTATAGGTTTAGGTTATCTTTGATTGCATTTTCAATTTTTTATCATGTCATTTGCTTCTGATTTTGAATTTTGCTTTGTGTGTGTCGCTCCCACCAAAATGACACCCTAAGGTCGAAGGGGGGTACAGACGCGAACGGTCGGCGAAAGGGATATGAGAACACACAGGAGTGAACTCATGAGAAAGAAAGAGTCGCCAGCTAGGCATTTTTATCCCGAAGGAAAGGTAATGCTGCATAAACCTAGAAAGATATGGATAAGACGGTTGCGAACCAGAGAGACTGAGAAAGGAGGTTGGTTACAACCTGGGAAGGTATTAGCACCCAGATTGTCCGCCGTACTCGACGGGATCCACGCTTAAAAGATTTGTGTTTTAAAGGGGTAGTGTCAGTGCAATTTGTGTATAGAAAGCTGGAAAAGGATGTACAGGTGTCAGTGTAAAAGAAGTGAAGTGTGATATGTATAGTGTCAGTGTAAGGACAAGAGTGAGATGCTCATGATAAAGAGGCTAAGAAAATGTTGCTAGAAAGAGGGGGGATATACAGAGACTTTTGTTCGATAACTGTTAAGTTATGCCTACGTATCCTCTCGTGCAATGAGGAAGTCAGAACATCGTAGTTCGACCCAAAGAGACTGAAAGATAAATTGACTGATGAACTGCTTGCTTGTCTATGCTCAAGTGTATGACCTGTCTGGCTCAGGTGCTAACTGTCTTGCACTAGACGGAAGAAGCAAGTTCTCGTTTATGAGTGAGTGAGATGAGAAAAGAATCCCGGAGGAGACGATTATTGTTTGTTTTTGTATTTTCAGTCTTTTATTGCTTTTTGAAGTTTGTCATAAATTAATGAGCTTAAGCCTAAACCAATGGATTTAGCAAACTCATCACATCTTCCCTCTGATTAGGGGTAATGAGAATGCCTTAAGTGTGAAGTCAGCTTCTCACACTTAATCACCATGATGTAGGATTAAGATCATTAACCTACTTGTGATTATTTAGATGTTTTTTGTTGTTTTTGTTTAGTGTTAAGTAATGAGATTAAGCCATAATCAAGAATTAAACAGACTCATTACACCATCCTAATAGAAGGATGATAGATGAGAATGTTTAAGCTGAGGAAAGCTCCTCAACTTAATCCATGATTAGGGATTAACTTCATGACATAACAAAGCCTTTATTAAATGGATTTTAATTAATGATAAGATGATGAAGTGAGTTTTATGATTTGTAAGACAACTTGAGGGGGACTTGTCCATTAACACTAGGGTTAGTCCTTCTTAACCAATTAAGGAAGAATTAGAACCCTAATGTAAGGCCCAAGTTACAAGCTTGATGTCTTGATGATTATTAAGTGGATTGATTAAAGGATTTAAACACATTAAGGGCTTAACACTTAGGATTAAAGTTATACACTCCATCCTAATAGAAGGATGCAGGCATAAGCTTAATCACAAAGCCTTAAAGCCTTTAGGGTTTAGTCCTTGATTATGAGATGAGAAGAGAGGACTCAATGAGACACAAAGGTAAAATCTAAAAGGGGGACTAATCAAAACCCTAATTATTGTCATGCTTGGTTGTTCCTAAGGTTTGTGAGGTTTGCAAGAAAGATCTTCAGAGAAACCACCAGGAAGCAGATGAAAGGAGCAAAGAGAAGCAAAGTAACTTGCTTCATTTAAGAAGACAAGTCACTTGAAGAAAGAAAGTAAGATGAAGAAGAATGAGCAAGCTCAAACTCAAGCACAAGACAAAATGCAGCAATGATGCATAAGAGAGATGAAAAGAGATTGTGAGAAGTGAAGGCAAATTCACTTCTCAAAGTAACTTACCACCTGAAAAGTTAGTGAAAGGAATGCAATGCAATGCAAAGTGAGATGAAATGGCATGATGCAAACCAAAACCAGAAGCATGAGTGTGATGCTAATGATGCTAAGAGATGATGCATATATGAGGCAAGGCATGAGAATGATCATACAAGCATATGGATGCAAGAGGAGCATGCTTAGAACCATGAATGTTCATGAAAAGTTATGAAATGCAAATGACATATAATATGGCAAATGAAAGATGCAATGATCAGACATGATTCTAATATGTCCTAAGATGTGTTATGAATCAAATGGATGCACAAAATGTCATGGAAAATCATGGTAGGCAAGCAAATGGAAGATGGATGCAAATGAAAGCCCAAATTAGGGTTTATGATCAATGCACAAAACAAAAATCAAAACCAGAAGCAAACATCATGATAAAAAATTGAAAATGCATTCAAAGGGACCTTAAACCTATACAAACTCACTGCCCAAAGGAGGGGTTCTAACTCTTAACCTAATGAGGGTTATGAATTTCTTAAGATTGCTAGGGTTTTAAGGTAACTTGCCAAGAAAAATTCAAAACAAAAAGGAAATGCAAGATCAAATCATGCCAATTTAATCTTATAAACTACATGTTATACAAGATGCAATGCAAGAAGAATCATTGTCCAACTCTTAAGGGCTAGGCAGAAATGAATTTTTGAAGATTGGATCAAAATAATGCCTTGAAATGAAATTAATTCCATGGAAAATTGTCAAAAGACATCAAGATCAAAAAAGAAATTTGGTTTGAGTGTTGGACAATGTTTCTAAATGATTTTAAGTGTTTCATGAATTTTTTTGTGATTTTTAAATACCTAAAAGTATTTTTAATTAATTAATTCTCATTAATTAATTAAAAATAATCTTTTAAATGATTTAAAAATATTTTTTAATGCAAAAAATAAAAATAAAAATGTTTTTGGTTTCTGAAAATTAATTGAACCTTTGACAAAAAATTTCAGAATTTTTAAAGATGTTTTACTATTTTTAATAAAATGTAGAAAACAAATGGAATTAAATGAAAATAAAATTGAATTTAAACTGAAAATGAGAAAGTCAGCCAATCCAATGGACGAGATTCAAACTGGCAGGGGCGGGAATTGACTTCGCGCGTGTTTGGACGGCTCACATTCAAACCTGGCTAACCCTAATTAATTAGCCCTAATTACTTTCAGATGACCGGAACAGTGTTCCGGTCATCTTCTCCGGCAAGGTGAAATCTCTATCTCTCTCAATACGCATCAAATCCTCACCAAACTCTCCAGAATCAATCTATGAACATCACTAATCATAAACCCTAACTCAAACAACATTTATTTTCGCTGAATCAAAGGAAACAAGCAAGAACATTTTTACGGGCAAACTTTCAGATCAAGCATACAACCTCAAAACTCAATCATTTTCAAAAATAAAAGGTTCAATGGACTCAGGGAAACATGTAGATCATTCTAGAAACAAAAAATGAGAGTTCTGGAAAAATGAATTTCCATGGCTACCTGAATCGAAGCTTTGATTTCTGGAACTTTCTGGCTGGCCCTTTGATCCAAAACACCTCTAATGGACCTCCTGAGAAGCTTGCAACACTTGGTTGGAGTTTAAAATGGCTGGTTTGAAAGATTGCTGAAGTTCTGTTCAAAGAGGGGCAGAAATCGTATTTTGCTTATGTGAGGTTCTGGGTTGTTTCAATGGCTGGTTTGTGATCAGCAAGTCATGTGGAGATCAATGGTGAAGTTTGTTTGTGTGTTTGTAGCTTGTATGATGAGTTTCGAATGATTTTGCATATGAGGTGAAAAGTGAGAATGTTGTGTTCTTGGAGCTTTTCAGGCTTGTGTCTTATGTCAAATGGCTTGCTTTTGATTTGTATAAACAAGTGTGATAGGTCAGAGAGTGGGTGCTGGCCTATTGTGATTGGTATGGGTCTTTGGCCAAAATGTCAACTTGATTTGTACTTGAGGTATGGGCAATGGCTAGCCAAGGACAAATGGGGTGTCCTGCGCAGCAAGAAGTGTGGAGAGCCCTAGGATCAATTATGAAGTCAGCAAGCAAGTGGATTCATCTTTGAGTGAGGTTTTGCAACTTGCTTCATCCTTGGCCCTTTTGAAATTTCTTGTTCCACAAGTCATAAAAATGAGCAAACTCTTGGTGGATTATGATCTTTAGGCATTGATTCATGTTTGTATGAAGATTAGAAGTCCATTTGATAGCACAATTTGCCTTGGCAAGGGATTTTGCAACTTTGCCTCTTTGGTAGAAAACTTCAAATTTTGTGATTTTAGCCAACTTTGACAAGCCATAACTTTTGATCCAAAATGAATTAGGTCAAGTTCTTGTACTTTTTGAAAAGGGAATGATCCATTCTACAACTTTCATTACCAAAGTTTTTCCATTTGAAGCATTTTTGAATCAAAAAGCAAGGGTTGAAAAAGTTTCCCAAAAAGGCAATTTTCAATATAAGTCAACTTTCCCAAAAAGTCAACTTTGCAAATGACTTGAGATTCTTCAATTTTGTGAACTTCCAACATCTTCTATTATCAAATAAATACCATACACAATCAAAATGATGAAGAACACCCTTTGGTTGGGTCATTGGGGGCCTCAGATGCCCTGATTTTGCACTGGCTTGCTCAAAAAGTCAACTCTTGATCAGATGACTTCCCCATGGAATTTCTTCATGAAAATTGATATGCATGCTCCCTATAACATATAGAGACCAATAGAAACAAGAATGACCAAAAAATTTGGAGTTATGGCCTTTGAAACCAAAACCCTAATTCTAGGTCATCTGTGCAGTTAATCTTGGCCCTGCTTCCATGCCTTTCTCAGTTCTTGTGATTCTTTGACATTCTTGACTTTGAGGGGATGTAATATGATGCTTGAACATATATGGACCCCTTTGAAGTGATTGATGACCTTTGGAGTGGCTCAAAAAGCTCTTGGATTGCTCAGATCACAAACCCTAGATGCAGATGACTTTGAACCAATGCAGTGAATCAAAAATGTGGTATGAGATGCTATGATTGGATTTATGCATATGAAGAGACCACAAGCCATGGTGTGAATGGGTGAGGGCAAATTTGGGGTGTTTACAGTGTGTTGATCATAAACCCTAATTTGTGCCTTCCTTTGCATCCATCTTTCATTTGCTTGCATCCAATAACTTGCCATGACATTTTGTGCACCCACATGATTCATAATACATCTTAGGACATATTAGAATCATGTTTGATCATTGCATCTTTCATTTGCCATGTTATATTTCCATTGCATCTCATAAACTTTCATGAACTTCCATGGTTCAAAGCATGCTTCATTTGCATCCTCATCCTTGTATGATCATCCACAACTCTTGACATGTGTTTGCATCATCTCCTAGCATCATTAACATCATGTTTATGCTTCTGACTTTGATTTGCATCATGACATTTCATCTCATTTGCATTGCATCTCATTTCTTTTGCTAACATTTCAGGTGGTAAGTTGTTTTGGGAAGTGAATTTGCCTTCACTTCTCACAATCTCTCTTCATCTCTCTTATGCATCATTGCTGCATTTTATCTTGTGTTTGAGTGAGCTTGCTCATTCATGCTCTTTCCCACTTTCTTTATTCAAGCAACTTGTCTTCTTAAGTGAAGCAAGTTGTCTTGCTTCTCTCTGCTTCTTGCTCCTTTCATCTGTTTCTTTCCTAGTGGCTTCTCTCTTGAAGATCCCTTGCAAGCTTCATAAACCCTAGGAACAACCAAGCACGATAACAATTAGGGTTTGATTAGTCCCCCATTTAGTTTTACCTTTGTGTCATCTTTGAGTCTTCTCTCCTCACCTCATAATCAAGGACTAAACTCTAAAGGTTTTAAGGCTTTGTGATTAAGCTTATGCCTGCATCCTTCTATTAGGATGGAGTGTATAACTTTAATCCTAAGTGTTAAACCCTTAATGTGTTTAAATCCTTTAATCAATCCACCTAATAATCATTAAGACATTAAGCTTGTAACTTGGGCCTTGCATTAGGTTTCTAATTCTTCCTTAATTGGTTAAGAAGGACTAACCCTAGTGTTAATGGACAAGTCCCCCTCAAGTTGTCTTACAAACCATAAAATCCATTTCTCAATCTTATCATTAACTAAAATCCATTTAATAAAGGTTTTGTTTTGTCATGAGGTTAATCCCTAATCATGGATTAAGTTGAGGAGCCTTCCTCAACTTAAATGTGCTCATCTATTATCCTTCTATTAGGATGGTGTAATGAGTCCATTAAATCCCTGATTATGGCTTAATCTCATTACTCAACACTAAACAAAAACTCCAAAAACATTTAAATAATCACAAGTAGGTTAATGATCTTAATCCTACATCATGGTGATTAAGTGTGAGGTGTTTACTTCATACTTAAGGTATTCTCATTACCCTTAATCAGAGGGAGGATGTGATGAGTTTACTAACCCATTGGTTTAGGCTTAAGCTCATTTTCTTATGACAAACACCAAAAAAGCAATAAAAGACTGAAAACACAAAAAACAAACAATAATCGTCTCCTTCGGGATTCTTTTCTCACCTCATTCACTCACAAACGAGAACTCGCTTCTTCCGTCTAATGCAAGACAGTTTGCACCTGAGCCAGACAGGTCATACACTTGAGCATAGACAAGCAAGCAGTTCATAAGTCAATTTATCTTTCAGTCTCTTTGAGTCGAACTACGGTGTTCTGACTTCCTCATTGCACGAGAGGATACGTAGGCATAACTTAACAGTTATCGAACAAAAGTCTCTGTATATTCCCCCTTCTTCCAGCATTATTCTTTAAGCCTCATAGTCTTGAGCATTTCATTCTTGTCCTTGCACTGACACTTGTCTTATACACTTCATACTTCTTTTGCACTGACACTTGCATTCTTTTCCAGCTTTGATACACAGAATAGCACTGACACTACCCCTTTAAAACACAAATTTTTCAAGCGTGGATCCCGTCGAGTACGGCGGACAATCTGGGTGCTAATACCTTCCCAGGTTGTAACCAACCCCCTTTCTCAGTCTCTCTGGTTCGCAACCGTCTTATCCATATCTTTCTAGGTTTATGCAGCATTACCTTTCCTTCGGGATAAAAATGCCTAGCTGGCGACTCTTCTCTTGTCTTCTGAGTTCACCCTTGTGTGTTCTCTCTACTCCTTCGCCGACCGTTCGCGTATGTACCCCATTCTGACCCGGGTGTCATTTGGTGGGAGCGACAAAGCTGTTAAGAAAAGAACAAACGGTCAGGTGGAATGAAGACTGCCAGAGGGCTTTTGAAAAAATCAAGGAATACTTACAAGAACCTCCAATCCTTATGCCTCCAATTGAAGGAAGACCTCTAATCATGTACCTAACAGTATTAGAAGAGTCAATGGGCTGTGTGTTGGGCCAGCATGACGAGTCTGGTCGAAAAGAGTATGCAATATACTACCTAAGCAAAAAGTTTACCGACTGTGAACAACGTTATTCACTGCTCGAGAAAACTTGTTGTGCTTTAGCGTGGGCTGCTCGCCGACTAAGGCAGTATATGTTGACCCACACTACCTTATTGATCTCAAAGATGGACCCAGTCAAGTACATTTTTGAGAAGCCAGCACTTACCGGACGGGTTGCAAGATGGCAAATGATCCTCACAGAATATGATATTCAGTACACGTCTCAAAAGGCCATCAAAGGCAGTGTGTTGTCTGATTATCTTGCTGAGCAACCCATTGATGATTACCAACCTATGAGATTTGACTTCCCTGATGAAGACATCATGTTCATAAAAGCAAAAGATCATGAAGAGCTTGTTCACACTGAAGGGCCTGACCCAGAAGAAGAATGGACTATGATGTTTGACGGGGCTGTTAATATGAATGGTTGTGGTGTTGGTGCAGTACTCATTACACCTAAGGGAATTCACATGCCTTTCTCGGCAAAACTCACCTTTAACTGCACTAACAACGAAGCTGAATACGAAGCTTGTATTATGGGTCTTGAGGAAGCCATTGACCTCAGGATCAAGACTTTGACTGTGTTCGGAGATTCAGCTCTGGTAATTAATCAGACCAACGGCAAATGGTACACCCACCAAGATCATCTGATACCTTACCGGGATTATACAAGGAGGTTATTGACTTTCTTCACAACAGTCAAACTTGAATATATCCCTCGAGACGAGAATCAGTTTGCAGATGCTCTGGCTACCATTTCATACATGATCAAAGTTCAAGCTGCCAACTTTGTGCCTCGGATTTCAGTATCCAGACTCGACAAACCAGCATACGTGTTCTCAGCAGACATTGCTAAGGATGATAAGCCTTGGTTCCATGACATTAAGTGCTTCTTGGAGGATCAAACATACCCACCTGGGGCATCTTCCAATGATAAGAAGACATTAAGAAGGCTAGCTGGTAGTTTCTTCCTGAATACTGACGGTTCCCTGTATAAGAGAAACTTTGATATGGTACTTCTCAGATGCGTTGATAGGGCAGAAGCAGACTTGTTAATGCACGAGGTGCACGAAGGTTCTTTTGGTACCCATGCTGGAGGGCATGCAATGGCTAAAACGTTGTTAAGGTCAGGCTACTACTGGATCACGATGGATGCAGATTGTTGTGCTTACGCCAGAAAATGTCATAAATGCCAGATTTATGCGGATAAAGTGCATGTACCTCCCAATCCTTTGAACGTGATGTCTTCACCCTGGCCCTTTGCCATGTGGGGCATTGACATGATTGGCAAGATTGAACCGACTGCTTCAAATGGCCACAGATTCATCCTGGTAGCCATTGACTATTTCACCAAGTGGGTTGAAGCAGCTTCATATGCAAATGTTACAAGGCAAGTGGTAGCCAGATTCCTGAAAAGAGACATAATCTGTCGGTATGGAGTGCCCGAGCGAATCATTACTGATAATGGTTCCAACTTGAACAATAAAATGATGGCAGAACTATGTCGGGACTTCAAGATCCAACACCACAATTCTTCTCCTTACAGGCCAAAGATGAATGGCGCTGTTGAGGCAGCTAACAAGAATATCAAGAAGATTGTGCAGAAGATGGTAGTCACCTACAAAGACTGGCATGAAATGCTACCATTTGCCTTGCATGGGTACTGAACGTCAATTAGAACATCCACTGGGGCAACACCGTATCAGCTTGTATATGGTATGGAGGCAGTCCTACCTATTGAAGTTGAATTACCCTCCTTGCGGGTGTTGATGGATGTTAAGTTGAATGAAGCAGAATGGGTCCGATCCCGATACGAACAACTGAATCTGATTGAAGAAAAGAGATTGGTTGCAATCTGTCACGGGCAGCTGTATCAGAAAATAATGAAGAAAGCCTTCGATCAGAAAGTCAGGCTCCGAGAATACCAAGTAGGAGATCTTGTGCTGAAAAGACTCCTTCCTCCTCATACAGACCACAGGGGCAAATGGACTCCAAATTATGATGGACCATTCATAATAAAGAAAGTTTTCTCCGGTGGAGCACTGATGCTCAGTACTATGGATGGTGAAGACTTCCAGTCTCCTGTGAATTCAGATGCAGTTAAAAAATACTTCGCATAAAACGACCCGCTGGACATAAAAACAGAATGTAAGTCCAGGCAAAAATAGGGCATCCCGGCGAGTCAAAAACTGAATAAGGGACTCGGGCAAAAATAAGGGAAAATAAATAAAAAATGTACACCTGCTGAGTTGAAAAGCCGCATTGGACGACTCAGGCAAAAATGGGTATCCCGGTGGATTGAAAACCCGAAAGGGCGATCCACGCAAAATAAGGGAATGAGCGAACAACTGCATTCTGAATTCGTTTGTATCACTTACAACATGGTAAACTCCGAAAGGGTCGAGCATCGGTCAGAATCAGCCTTCTTCAGAAAGCAAGATAAGAAGAACGTCAATGTCATACGAGTCATAGCAAAAGGGAAGCTTACTGAAGCGTCATCAACATTGCCAGCACCTTTTTGTTTCTCAATTTTGTAACAATCTCCTCATTTCAGGGGGTCAGTTTCTTTGACTGTATTCGCCAAATTCAGGGCACATAAATCAATAAAATCAGATTTTCAGTCATACTTCGTCTCGTACATTTTATTTTCATTTGCAAAATGTCCGATGTCTTTAATATATTGATTGCATAAATACAGATGCGTCTTTTCTAAAAATACATGCTTACCGGAAATGTATTTGCTCCCGGGAGTGTCTAAACTCCTATGATGGAATCCAGTAGGGGATACCTCGGGGTACTTGTACGTTTCTTTGTTATAACAGGATTGCAGGTATTCAAAGCACAACATGGGGCATGAAAGCTTTTCCCCGGTAGGCTGCCAAATCATTATTTCCTCAGCACACCTTCCAAATAGCACCAGAGATGCTTTCTCCCCACCAGAGTTGCCAGTCATCACTTCTCCAACATTTCCTTTAAGAGCAGCACCAAAAGTTGTTCATTTCCCCAGCTGAGTTGTCAGGTATCATCCTCAGTAGGATCCCCACAGAAATATCTAGAAAGATCTTTCAATGATCTTTCTTCTTCCCCAGCCGAGTTGCCAGTCATCATTCCTCCTCAGACAAGTGCGAAAACATGGAACCATCTCCCCGTAGAGTTTTAGTCTCTATTCAGAAGAGCAATACCTGAAGATCTCACAACAGAGTGACGAAAGCTCCCGCAGACCTCAGCTGGGTCCCTCATTACCAAGATAGGTCTATCAGTGATCTACTTCCCCATGCAGAGTCAGATATGCCAGATCTACCAATGATCTCATCCCCAGCTGGGATGTCCACTTCAAGCAGATCAGCCAGAGATCTCCACAGCGACGGGATCCAGATCCCGGATCGGTACCTTTGCATAATCATAGCATTCGCATCATATTTTCCCCCAGAGCGTAGCATTCCGTCTAATACGGAGCATTACGGCAAAAATCAAACGTATTGCATAATCATGAGCCATGTGTCGAACTGAACATTTGTAAATACTAACATTTCATCAATGAAATACAAAATACCTCTCAAAACTCCCCGGCAGAATATTAAAGCATTTCCTTTACACTCACAGATACAGAAACATGCTCCTTTTGGCACTCGTCCGTGTCATCATTCCCCAATAAAATTGCCCGAGCAAACAGATGCTTATACATTACAGATGCTTACTGATACTCGTTTGTGTCATATCCTCAGTAAAAAGCCAAAGCGTCCCCTTTACACTCACAAACACATATTTACATATGTCCACACACTTCCCTGACGCCCGTCCGTGTCACCTCCCCCAGCATAGTTGCCTAAACACTTTGGGAACCATATAATACACTCTCACTGACACCCGTCCGTGTCATCCTATCCCCACAGATTACACCCCAGTTCATAATTTATACACTTTCTCTTTTGACACTCGTCCGTGTCACCCTCCCCAGCAAGTTGGACATTCGTCTATGCCTCACTCCTCACTTTTTACTCATACAAATACTCGTCTGTATCTTGTATATACCACTTAAATCCCCTCAGATTCGACTCTCGTCTGTGTTCTTCGCTAACTAGTTGATACTCGTCCGTATCATCATCTCTGAACATGCGTCTAGCGTTTGTTTCTACTGATACTCGTCCGTATCATAGTTTTAAGGATGCTCGTCCGCATCTTTAATCTATACACCGTGTCAAAAAACTTATATTATCTTGAATTTAGACACTCGTCTGTGTCTACTGTTCCCCAGAAGAGTCTCCAGCAAAATTTTAATAAACTATTTCCTTTCTATCTGAGATTCGTCCTTTGTCATGATACCTTTCGGCAGCCGTCCCCTGCCCGGTGATCGTCCTTCACCTTTTTGATGATCATCCTTCATCATTCCCAGAGGAGTCTTTATTCATGAGAACCCCTCCCTATCTGACATTCGTCCTATGTCGTGATATTTTTTAGCAGTCGTCCCCTGCTAGGTGATCGTCCTTCACCTCTTGATGATCGTCCTTCATCATTTTTATCTGATGGCCGTCCCCATCGTTGATTCCTTTATCTGACATTCGTCCTATGTCATGATAAACCCCGAGAGCAGTCGTACCCTGCTAGGTGATCGTCCTTCACCTCTTGATGATCGTCCTTCATCATGCTTATCCGATGGCCGTCCCCATCGTTGACCTTTTTATCCGGCATTCGTCCTATGTCGTGATACCAGAGCAGCCGTCCCCTGCTAGGTGATCGTCCTTCACCTTAGATGACCGTCCCTCATCCATATCCCCAACAGAGCAGCCGTCCCCTGCTAGGTGATCGTCCTTCACCTTTGATGACCGTCCCTTATCATCTGTTTCTTCAGCCCGATGGTCGTCCCCATCATTTACCTTTAATCCCCAGAAAGTCTTATTTCTTTACTTGATAGCTGTCCCCATCATAATCTCTTATATCCCTAGCATGTCGGTCGTCCCCGTCATTGCTTCATCCCCAGCAGTCGTCCTCTGCTCGACGGTCGTCCTCCGTCACCCGCACCTTTATGAATCATACTTTTACTTCCTTTTACAATTTATATCCCTTTTCTTCTTCATTCTGTGAGTGCAAATTTTGGACTGTCTTTGGTATTCAACCACAAGTTATCTTGTTTGCCTGTTAAGCCGTTGCTTACATCCTGCACAGCTAACTCATGTTTGAATAGGGGCAGCTATAAACACCCCAAATTTTCCCTCACCCATTCCACCATGGCTTGTGATCTTTTCATATGCATAAGTTCAATCATATCATCTCATATTGCATTTTTGCTTCACTGCATTGATTCAAAGCCATCTGCATCTAGGGTTTGTGATCTGAGCAATCCATGAGCTATCTGAACCACTCCAAAGGTCATCAATCACTTGAAAGGGGTCCATGTATGTTCAAGCACCATATTATATCCTCACAAGGTCAAAGAAGTCAAAGAATCACAAGAACTAAGAAAGGCATGGAAGCCACAGATGACCTAGAATTAGGGTTTTGGTTTCAGGGGCCATAACTCCAAATTTTTTGGTCATTCTTGTTTCTATTGGTCTCTATATGTTATGAGGATCATGCATATCAATTTTCATGAAGAAATTCAATGGGGAAGGCATCTGATCAAGAGATGACTTCTTGAGCAAGTCAGTGCAAAATCAGGGCATCTGAGGCCCCCAATGACACAACCAAAGGGCATTCTCCATCATTTTGAATGTGTATGATCTTTATTTGATCATATAAGGTGTTAGAAGTTCACAAAATTGAAGAATTTCAAGCCATTTGCAAAGTTGCCTTTTTGGGAAAGTGACTTGTAATGAAAACATGCCATTTTGGGAAAGTTTTTCAACCTCCTCTTTTTGATTCAAAAATGCTTCAAATGAAAGAACTTTGGTCATGAAAGTTGTAGATTGAATCATTCCCTTTTCAAAAAGTACAAGAACTCATTGTAATTCATTTTGGATCAAAAGTTATGGCTTGTCAAAGTTGGACAAAATCATGAAATTTCACTTATGCAGCAAAGGAGGAAAGTTGCAAAACTTCATGCCAAGGCCAATTGTGACTTCAAATCAACTTCTAAGCATTACACAAACATAAGTCATGACCTAAAATTCAGAATGCACCAAAGAATTGCTCATTTTCATGTCTTGATCATTAAGAAACTTCAAAAGGGCCAAAGGTTCACAAATTTGCAAAACCACACATAAGCTTCAATCCATTTGCCAATTGGCCCCAATCTGAATTCCATGGTTTCCCTTGATCACAGCTGCACAAGAAACCCCATTGTCCTTGGCCTGCCATGACCCATACCTCAAAGGACACCTAACATTGACTTTTGGCAAAATGGACCATACCAATCAAACTGAGCCACGCCAACTCCACAGACCTATCACAGCTTGATAAGTGGACAAAATGAAACTCAAAGCACACAAGAAGCAAGCCTGAATCCACAGCATTTCCATAGTTCCCAAAAACTCTCCCCCTTGCATTTTCATTCGAAACTCAGCACTCAAGTCTCAAACATCAAAACAAACTTCACAAAACCTCTCACCATGATCCACTGATCATTTCCCAACCATCATTTGGTCCTGAAACCATCCCAAACAGAAATACGATTTTCCACTCCCTTGGACAGAACTTCATCAATCTCACAAACTAGCCACAATACACTCCAACTAAACCTCAAAGCATCTTCAGGGAGATTATTGGAGGAGTTTTGAAGCAGAGAAGCAGTCTGAAAGCTCCAAGTTGAAAGCTTCACTTCAGGTAGCTTCGCAAAATCATTTTTCCAGAAACCTTGTTTTAAGTTATTGAAATGATTTACATGCTCCCCTGAATGCTTTGCACTTTTTATTTTTGAAAATGATTGATTATTGAGCATGTACTGCATCTCTGAAAGTTTGGTCATTTTTAGGTTTTGATTCGTATCTAGGTTTTGAGTGAAAGGAAATGGATTTTGAGGTTGGATTCGTGTTTAGGGAGGTTGAGAGGTTTGATCTGGAGCTTTACAGCTCCTAAAATGGTCCAGGGAGGTTTTTGTTCTTGAGTGGTCGCCGGAGAAGACGACCGGAACCACTGTTCCAGTCGCCTGAACTTGTTTAGCCCTAATTAGGGTTTAGCCACGTGATTAGGTTAGTTTGAACTTGGAGCGTTGGATGAGGCTCAGCGCGCGTGAACCTAGGGCCAGGATCCTCTCATTAGCCATTAATCCTGATTATTTAAATTAATTAATTAGGGTTAAAGTTAATTAAGTCAGTTTAAATGCAGACCGTCCAGATGCGCGCGGGTCAACTCCCTCCATTTCTCTTTGAATCTCAGCCCCTGGATTGGCATACTTCTCCATTTAATTATTTTTATTTCATTTTATTTGCATTAAACTTCCACGAATTTTTAAAAATAGCAAAACTCATTAAAAAATTCTGAAATTTTTTGTCAAACCTTTTATTAATTTTCAGAACCCAAAAATATTTTTATTTTTATTTTTTGCATCAAAAATCATTTTTAAATCATTTAAATGTTTATTTTTAATTAGTTAATGGAAATTAATTAATTAAAAATGAATTTAAGTATTTAAAAATCACCAAAAAATTCACATTGTATTTTAAAACATTTGGAAACATTATCAAACTCTCAAAACAAATTTCTTTTTGGTCCTTGATGTATTTTGACAATTTTCATTGGAATAAAAGTTGTTTAAAGGCAATATTTTTGTCCAAACTTAGAAAAATTCATTCTGCCTAACCATGAAGAGTTTGATGATGGTTCTTCTTGCATTGCATTCTTCATAGCATGTAGTTTCTAGGGTAAAATTGGTTTGAATTTATCTTTCAATTTCAATTTGTTTTGCATTTTTCCTTTTGAGGTGCCTTGAAACCCTAATTGACTTTAGAAAATCATAACTTCCAATAGGTTAAGACTTAGGTCCCCTCCTTTGGACAGTGAACTTATGTAGGGTTAGGGTTTCTTTGATCCCATTTTCAATTTTTTTATCATGTCATTTACTTCTGGTTTTGAGTTTTGTGTTGCATGTTATGCATAAACCCTAATTCTTGCATTCATTTGCATCCATCTTTCATTTGCTTGCATCCAAGAACTTGCCATGACATTTTGGTGCATCAATATGACATATAAGACATCTTAGGACATATTAGAATCATGTTTGATCATTGCATCTTTCATTTGCCATGTTATGCATCTATTACATTTCATAAACTTTCATGAACTTTTATGGCTCAAAGCATGCTTCATTTGCATCCTCATCCTTGTATGATCATTCACAACTCTTGACATGTGTTTGCATCATCTCTTAGCATCATTAGCATCATGTTTATGCTTCTGATTTTGGTTTGCATCTTTGCATTTCATCTCATTTTCATTTCATTTCATTTCCTTTGCTAACTTTTCAGGTGGTAAGTTGTTTTGAGAAGTGAATTTGCCTTCACTTCTCACAATCTCTTCTCATTTCTCTTATGAATCATTGCTGCATTTTATCTTTGTATTAGAGTGAGCTTGCTCATTCATGTTCATCTCTTACTTTCTTCCTTCAAGCAACTTGTCTTCTTAAGTGAAGCAAGTTGTCTTGCTTCCCTCTGCTTCTTCTTCCTCTCATCTGCTTCTTCCTTGGTGGCTCTTTGAAGATCATTCTCTCTTAAGCCTCACAAACCCTAGGATCTCCAGGTATGATAACAATTAGGGTTTGATTAGTTCCCCACTTAGTTTTGCCTTTGTGTCATCCTTGAGTCTTCTCTTCTCATCTCTTAATCAAGGACTAAACCCTAAAGGTTTTAAGGCTTTGTGATTAAGCTTATGCCTGCATCCTTCTATTAGGATGGGGTGTATAACTTTAATCCTAAGTGTTAAACCCTTAATGTGTTTAAATCCTTTAATCAATTCATCTAATAATCACTAAGACATCAAGCTTGTAACTTGGGCCTTGCATCAGGGTTCTAATTCTTCCTTAATTGGTTAAGAAGGACTAACCCTAGTGTTAATGGACAAGTCCCCCTCAAGTTGTCTTACAAACCATAAAAATCCATTTCTTAATCTTATCATTAATTAAAATCCACTTTAATAAAGGCTTTGTTTTGTCATGAGGTTAATCCCTAATCATGGATTAAGTTGAGGTATCTTCCTTAGCTTAAATGTTCTCATCTATTATCCTTCTATTAGGATGGTGTAATGAGTCCATTAAATCCTTGATTATGGCTTAAACTCATTACTTAACACTAAACAAAAACAACAAAAACATCTAAATAAATGCAAGTAGGTTAATGGTCTTAATCCTACATCATGGTGATTAAGTGTGAGGTGTTTACTTCATACTTAAGGTATTCTCATTACCCCTAACCAGAGGGAAGATGTGATGAGCTTACTAACCCTTGGTTTAGGCTTAAGCTCATTATCTTATGACAAACACCAAAAGCAATAAAAGACTGAAAACACAAAAACAAACAATAATCGTCTCCTCCGGGATTCTTTTCTTATCTCATTCACTCACAAACGAGAACCTGCTTCTTCCGTCTAATGCAAGACAGTTTGCACCTGAGCCAGACAGGTCATACACTTGAGCATAGACAAGTAAGCAGTTCACAAGTCAATTTATCTTTCAGTCTCTTTGAGTCGAACTACGGTGTTCTGACTTCCTCATTGCACGAGAGGATACGTAGGCATAACTTAACAGTTATCGAACAAAAGTCTCTGTATATTCCCCCTCCTTCAAGCATTATTCTTTTAGCCTCATTGTCTTGAGCATTTCACTCTTGTTCTCACACTGACACTTCTCTTATACACTTCACATTTCTTTTACACTAACACTTGCATTCTTTCCAGATTTGATACACAGATAGCACTGACACTACCCCTTTAAAACACAAATCTTTCAAGCGTGGATCCCGTCGAGTATGATGGACAATCTGAGTGCTAATACCTTCCCAGGTTGTAACCAACCCCCTTTCTCAGTCTCTCTGGTTCGCAACCGTCTTGTCCATATCTTTCTAGGTTTATGCAGCATTACCTTTCCTCCGGGATAAAAATGCCAAGCTGGCGACTCTTGTCTTTCTGAGTTCACCCTTGTGTGTTCTCTCTCCTTTCACCGACCGTTCGCGTCTGTACCCCTTTTGACCTAGCCTTATTTGGCGGGAGCGACAATCATGACCTAACTCTTCGACTTGGTAAGAATTGTTTGAAAACATTTAGCTAATTTGAAATGTTCCTTCCCAGTTTGGTGAACAGTTGCCTAAGTTTTTGTCCTTTCGATCCACAGGTAAAATAACTTTCCAAACATATTCACCAACCACAAAGGTTTTTTACTTAACCTTTTTGTGGTAGGCTTTAGTTATTTGTTCCCTTTGTCTTATAAGAACATTTTAAGTAGCCAACCTTTCTTCATCTAAATTAACATACTCATCTAGCATCCTTTTACAATAATGGTCCGTTGGGATTTCGACTTGCCTCTATATTCTAACTGACTGCAAGTAAATTTCTACAGGGAAGACTACATCATGCCCAAATGTAAGTCGAATGGAGTTCAATTATTTGCTTCTCTAGGAGACGTTCGACAATCCTAAAGTAGTTGGTCCAAAGTATTATACCAATTATGTGGCTTTTGACCCACATGTCTATAAATTAAACATATGATAATTTTATTGGCTATTTCGACTTAACTATTTGCTTGAGCGTAGTTAGGGGTAGAAGTCAGAATTTTAATTCCAGAATACCAAGCAAACTCAACCATCTTTTGAACATTTAATACTGAACCTTGGTCATTGGTTATGGTTTGAGGAATTCCAAACTTGCAAATGATGTGACTTCGAATAAAGTTAATCACAACTTCTTTATCAACAATCACCAAAGGCACAACTTCGACCCATTTGGTAAAATAATTTATGCCTAACAAGATGTACCTATGACCCTTGGATGATGTTGCTCGAGTTTCATAAATTAGATATAACACCCAACCTCTAAATGACCAAGGCTTAATATAGAATGTAATTCACTTGCAGGGACATGTTGAATACCTTCATGTTTTTGACACAATTTGCAACCTTTGGCAAACTATATACAATCCTTCAATGTAGTAGGCCAATACACGCCTTGTCGAAACAAGATCCATTTCATCTTATGACCCGCTTGATGAGCGCCACATGATCTACTATGGACATTAAAAATTGCCAAATATGTTTCGTTTTCACTAAGGCACTTAAGTAGAATTCCTTAAGGTGTCTTCTTTAACACCTTATCGAAACAACTCATTTGATCTTTCGATCTGTCGTTCTTGTTGGATCTTCCAAAAAAAATTATAATTGATTTTCTCTAATCATTATTTGATAGATTGTCAATGGCAAAAGTTCCAAAGATTTGAGAAATTTATAAATCTTCCAAACCTTCCACACTCACTAGTTTTGACTTTGAAAATTCTTAGGGGAGAGTACTTGTCAAAATTAATTTTTCTTTGACTTCGATTAATTCTTCTAACTTTTCCTTGAAGACTCTATAACCAGAAGCAATTTGTGCCAAGTATTAGCCCCTTGATTTTCCAATCAAGGCACATGTTTGATGTCGTATGAATCAAATATTTTTAACAATGAATTGAATGTAAGAAAGTATATCAATTGATTCTTCTTGATGCATTTATATTATTTTGTCAATTGATTTACAACCATTTGCAATTTTCCTTTAATTTTGACTCATTTTTCCCCCAAGTCTAACAAGATCGTTAGACCTACAATAAAAGTTTCATATTCAGCCTCAATATTAGAGCAACAACCTTGGATTTTGAATTTGAAATTGGTTGGAATCCCTTTGGGGAAAATAATCAGAATTCCAATACAAGTTTCATTCTTGTGTCTAGAGTTATCGAAGTATAACCCTCAAGGGTTTTAGCTCAACATAACTTTGTGTCACTTCGACTATTGCATTATTCACAATGAAATCAGCCATAATTTGGCCTTTCGTGGTCTTTAAAGGTGAATAAGTTAGAGAATATTCAGTTTTAAAGCCTAAGCCCATTTTCCAATTCGATTATGTAAAATAGATTCTGATAGCATATGTTTAATAATGTCGAAATGAGAATAGACAAAAACATTTGTTAGCTTTATATAATATTTCAATTTCGTATAAGAGAAGTAAAAACATATACACAATTTCTCTATGGGGATATATTTAGTCATGCATCATTTAACACTCAAATAAGGTAATAAATGGGTCTTTCGACACCATTATCATTCACTTGTGCTAACATACAACCTATTGTCTAATCATATACAGAAATATGCAACTTCATAGGTTTATTCTTCTCAGGGGGTAACAATATGGGAAGATCTGACATGTATATCTTAATCTCATCAAATGATTTTCAATGCTCTGGTTCCATCTGAATCCTTCTTATTTCTTTAATCCTAGCAAAGGCAAAAAAAAAAACTTTTGTATTGCCACTTAGGTTCAAAATGAACCTCCTTAAGAAATTTATCTTCCCAAGCAAAGATTGGAGATGCCACTTATTTGATGGAGGCTTTATATTGAATATAGCCTTTGTTTTATTCTGGTTTATATCTATGCCTTTCTTGTGAATTATGAATCCCAAAAAGTCACCTGCATGAACAACAAAAACACATTTCAATGGATTCATTTTAAGTCCATGTTTCCTAATCCTTTAAAAGGATTGTTGAAGGTGTCCAAAGTTACCATTTTTTGACAAGGATTTAATGAATATATCATAAATTTATACCCACACAAAGGTCTCAATGAAGTCATAAAATATATAATTTATTTCCCTTTGATACGATGCACCAGCGCTCTTTAGGCCAAAGGGCATCACTACCCATCCATAAGTTCTTAAGGCCTCAGGGCATCAGAATTTCATTTTCAATATATCCTCTTATGCAATGAAAATTTGGTTATATCTAGAATAACCATCTAAAAAACTTAAATACTCAAATCTTGCCTCTGAATTGACTAGCATTTCTACCACATGCATAAGATGTTCATCTTTTGGAGTAGTAACATTTAGGTATCTAAAGTCAATACATACTCTAAGAGTTTCTTTATTTTTAATCATATGGACAATTTTGCTAAACATTCCACATATATAGAATTTCTTATGAACTTATTCCCGATAAGTCTTTCGATATTTTCTTTGATCTTTGACATTATTTATGGTGCAAACCTCCTTAGTGTCTATTTCACAGTTATTTTGTCTAGTCAAATTAGTAGTTTCAATTCCAAAAAATGTTGAATGAGTCATGGAATTTCATCATAATCCCAAGCAAAACAATCATTGAATTCTCTCTGAAACTACATTATTTGGAATTTCCAGTCTGGCTCAATTTGGAACTTAAGAATGTTAACCTTTTTATTTTCGTCATTTCCAAAATCAACAAATATTGGCTTGAATCCTATTGTTCAACACCAAAGGGTCTCTCTCAAATCCCAAAGGTTTATCATCATATATGCAATCAAGCCTTTTGTTGTCTAGAACTGGGTTTTCTGCAACCTCTGCCCTATTCTTTTCAATACTATTGGCTTTAACAACCACTCTTCGTTAGAAACCAGCTTATGAAGCCACTTTTATTTTTGTTTTCGTCTACATAGGCAAAAATTTGAGCTAGTGTGTCTAACTCTGACATCATTATCTTTTGTCGACCATCCATGGGCGTTGGTCAAACCTTCTCCCATGGTTTCATACTCCCACATGAAACCATGTGTTGGATGTAAGTTCATAAAGTGAAATACATCTCCCTCCAAAGAAAATTCCATCCATGCAGGTGTGGATGGAACAATGTTAGCCAATTTTTTGTCGAAGTTTTTCTTGTCGACATGATTAACCTATATTAAGAGGAAAATATCATTTGATTCAATATTTTCCACAACACCATCAGGTCTTGAAATTGAAATCCTCTGGTGTAAGGTCGAAGGGACCTCTTCTGCACCATGGATCCATTTTCGACCCAACAATAAATTATAATTTGCCTTGGTCGGAATGACTACAAATAGCGTTGGCCTTGTATGGTTCCGACAACAATGTTCACATGTATGTTTCTAAAGGATTTGTTGGTTTTTCCTTCATAGTTTGAGAGAACCATATTGTGGCATCTTAGATTATTATTATTATATTTTCCAATCTTTCTCAATAAAGAGTGTTGCATAAGGTTAAATGTAGCACCTCATCGGCCAAGACTATGAATCCCTACATTTTCAACCTTTTCCCATACAAAGAGGGGCTTCAAGTGTTGTTGCATGCCATAATTATGCCTTAATCATGCCTTTCAAATGTGGAATTATCTTCATTTATTGAATTGTTATTTGACACATAGTAACATAGAGGTTTGTGGTTTGATATTTCTTCAGCCAATCCAATTTCCTCCTATTTAGTCATCTCAATGACAAGATCAAACTTTATGGGTAACATAGAGATCATATTACATATTATGTCTAGTTCTTAAAAACTAGACTCAAAGTTGTTTATCGCCATGTCTTCGTCTTTATTATGTATGTCCTCTTTCTCCTTGGCTTTTTCCATAGATGGAAAATGAGGAAAAAACCTTTTTTTAATAGGCCTTTTCTTTGTATGAACTTCATTCATGGCTTGACAATTTCCACTCTTACTCGAGCTTTCAGCTTTGAAGGCATCCTTTTTCTTGTGCACATGCCTTCTCCATTGGGTCCTGGTCATATAGTTCTTACTGAGGTAATTTTTTGATGTATATGAATACTTATTTAATATTTATGATTTATCATGATAACATGATTATGCACCCACTTTGATCGATCTCCACTTTCTTTAATCCAAATTTGTTTTTTTTTTGCAGGCCTGACGCACACACCTAAGTGAACATTGGTAGATTGGGATGTAAGTCCTATTTTGATGAGTTATGTGAAGGACTCCTATTTTTGTCAACGATGAATTTTCTATTACTTATATCTCTACTATTATGTCTTGGTTGTTGATGCACAACTTTCTCTAATTCTATGGCAGCTTCCTTGTCGAACATTACACTGCAACATGGACAAATCATCACTTTTGAGCCCTTAATCTTGTACTTATTTTGGAAATTGATCAGTTCTTTCTTAGATTTATGGTAAACACTTTCATCTACTTAGTGTAGTCAAGCATAATGACTTTGTTCACCTTTGTGTTAGGGACTTCAACAACGTCGACCATCAAAACTTCTATAGGTTAGAAGAAAAGGGCTTCTTCAACCTTCGAATGGTCTAATTCACTTTCCTATTAAGGCTTCTATTTTTCAGAGAATTGTAGCCTTCCTTGTCTTAAAGCGTTTTGCACCATATCTCTGAAAATAATAAATTGAGAAGTTTTATGACCCAGAAATTTATGAAATTTACAACCAAAAAAAATTCTTTCTTTGTTCTAATAGCGGCGTCTTGATCCCTTTTGGGACCGTGATTTGGCCATCAGAAACTAATAGGTAAAAAAAATCACACTTGGTTACATAAAACGTATATGTTTTTATAACAGACTTCTCATTTTTATTTGGTTCTATAGGATTCTTCCCATTTGAAGGTTTTAAGCCCTTACAAATGTAAGCAGGCTCTGGCTTTAGTTCTACCAGAAAAACCTCACTTTCTTCGACATATTCATAACTTATTTCAGATCCTTGATTATTTTCATCCATATCAAGATAGGAAAATTTTTCTTTTTTGTGATATTTATTTGACCTAGCCTTCTCAGCAAACATTCGACTTATCGAACTTTGTCTACTAATTGTGTTATGTCCCTTAAGTATTGTGTATTATCATCTTCCTGATGGAATAGTCTAACCCACTTTCAACTATTTTAACTAACTCATATTTAGGAACTTATGGTAAATCAAATTGCCTTCAATAACATAAACCTATTAATGTAGTCATCTATTGACTTAGAGAACTTTCTCTTTACATTGGCCAGTTCTTTTATGACAATCTTCGACTGACCTATGTAAAACTATTCATGAAATACTCAATCTAACTGATTCCAAATACATATGGAATATGGGGGAAGGGTAGTAAACCATGTAAAAGAATTTTTAGTTAAAGAATTTGGGAAATACTTCATTCTTAGGTATTTATTATTATCCTAGTCTCCATCCACATACTAATATCTAGAAATTTGTTCAACAGTGGATTCGTTAGTGTCCTCTTCAAACTTGGTGAACTTAGGGATTTTCCAACCACTTGGAAGTATATTCTATAAAACATATTCAGACAAAGCAGAGACAAATTTTAGTTTATGAAGGCCAACATTAAGGCTATTCGAGGCTAAAACTTGTTCTACCATGTTAGATATATTAATTTTCCCCCCAAGATTATTTCGCTGGAAATTCCTAACCACTTGGTATGCATCATGATTTCTATGCACTAATACTACCTCAGGTCCATTTTGGTGTGCGTTACCTTTGACTACCCTAGGTACAAATTGTTTGATAGGTGTAACCGCCTGTGCTATTTAGTTATTAGGTACTAGATGGGAAGGTGCCCAAGGAGCACCAAAGAAGTCAACAATTCGACTCATCTGATGCGTTAATTTATGGTTACCATGGTTAGTATTTTGTATTAAAGGATTAAACACACTTGCAATTTTGTTTGTGAGCACATTAACTATGTTGTAGTTGCTCTCATCCATTTGGTGTCTTACATACTAGAGGAAATTAGTGGTTAAGAATGACATAACTTAAGATATATATGTCCTAACACTCATTATGGTTGTGTCATTCAAATAGGATTGCTTACATCAGATCTTGATGCCAAGTATGGATTGAGTGGGGATGCAATAATTATTGTATTATTTGCATATGTAGATGCATTGGTTTGTAGGTTTGCCATCAATGTAGTTGGCATGACATAAGGGTATCCCAAAATTGGTTGTGTGATCCTAGGGGTAGTTGGGATACTCGTTACTTGTGGTAGGGAAATAGCCACTTTTAGTACCATCGTCGAAACTAGCATTTGGCTAATAACGTGAATGGTTACTTCAATAGAAGTTGAAGTCCCACACCACCAATTGTCGTTTCATTTGGTTGTTCTTCTATATTAAGTGCATCATTTTGTGGAAGTGGAGTATTTTTTTTCTTCTTCTTACTTTCTTGTTGCCATAATCCTATTAAATATACCACTATTCCTTTTAACTATACCACTTCTTAGATGCATACACACTAAAACATTTCTATGAAGAATTAAATAAATAGTAAAAGACACAACACTTTCCTGTAAAATTTAAAATTTCTTACACAAAAGCTCCCACCAAGTGTACCAATTTGTTTACCAGTATTTTTAGTAAACAATTACGAGCTTTAGTTTGCTTAATGGATTAAACTCGAAAATCCTAAGGACAATTTATGCAGAAAACTATAACAAAAAATGTTCATGATTGGTCCTTAAATGTTTGAATGTTGACAAACTAAACATAAAATCTAAATGTATAATTTCTTTGGAAAAATAAAATAGGAAAAAAAACATAATATATGTCATAAAATTAAATACTTTAATTGAAAAGACTTCAAGAATTTAAAGAAAGAACACAGATATACATTTTCTCAAATAATGTTTTTCTCTGTGACTTAGATACTTTAGTTCTATTGAGAATAAATGAAACTCTTAACCCTTGATCACAACAATGATATCAAATTATATATTAATACAATGTTGACAATCGACAACGGTTATTGTCACAAAACTTGACATGTATCCTCATGCGTGGGCTTCAACCTTCTAGTTTGCTCCCAAGTGTATTCAATGTTCAAACTACTACAAACTACCCACTATGCTGATAACTACCTTTGAACCCTCTAACTGCCTTTGTCGAGAGTCTTTGGTAGACACCTGTTGAAATTCTGGTATGACAGATCCCAGATGTCCTACTGAATAAACAACACAAGTAATTGTTAACACATATGTCCTACAATACTGAAAAGCATAAACAACATAAGTAATTGGTAACCCAATTCAGTGCAAACTCACCTACTCTGAGGGCTACCAAGCAAGGAAGGAAATCCACTATTAGTAGTATCAATTCGAAGCTAAATAATCCCAGTTTACAACTTCTCACTTAATCCCTACCCAATGAAACTTCTACCTAAGAGTTCCTCACTCCTAATATATGAGCATTCCCACTCACTTCCCTTCAATCAAACACTGTGATTATAATAGAAACTTACAAAGAAAGAGAAGAACACTTCTTCCAAGACAAACTTGATTTTGCTTAAAAGCTTCAATGAAGAACACAAACTCATGCTTAAAAGCTTATAGTGGATAACATACAACTCAATAAACTCAGTCCAACCCTAATATCAGAATGATAAAAGAGTGGCTCATAAATACCAACTCTCCTAGAGAGTGGTTCACAAACAAAGCCCTAATATTTACATCTTTTCTATTCACGGCTTGTTCATAAAACTAGGTTACAATGCTTCTATTTTTAACCTCCAAGAAATTAGGTCTTCAATCATTAGTTTCCTAAATAATCTCTTTATTAGGAAAGTATATATTTTGTGAATGTTGATTGAAACTTCTAGACCTTTAAATCAGCATCATAATATTTACAGACGTTTAAAATCAGTTGCAAGATCTTCTCCATAAAAATAGTAACATTTAAATCATTAGTTTCAAGATCTTCTCCATAAAAATAGGAACGTTTAAATAATTACTTTCCTAAATAGTCTCCCAAGAACCTTTTTCAGAAAACCAATTAAATATGGACTTGCTCCTAATTAATCTCCTTGACCTGCTCATATTGATGAGGTGTATCCAAGAGATGCTCATCAAATTAAATTTGATATGTCAAGATATAAACAACAATAGCACCTGATGTAGCAGACATATGTCATGACATCTCCTTTGACATTTGTCTGAGGCACACATATAAGCAATACTTGTTATACTGGAAATTACAATAACAAGTGGATCAAGGAAGACCTTCTATTCTTATGCCAAGACATTATCACCATGATTCTTAATATGCTCCACCAAGTGGACTTACTATAACATAGTAATCTAAGAACTGAAGACCTTTAACAACACTGTGCCACCAGCTTAAATCAGAACTCCAGAAAGAGAAATACACTCTCATCCACCTTCAAGAAGAACAAAACTCCTTGAGTATTCAACTCATCACCATTCTGCCCAAAAGTAACTTGTTCCAAGACAATCCTCAAGACCAACCAACTGCCACACTTTGATTATCTTGATTCTTCGAATCCACTATAGAGATCAACCAATGGTCACAATTTGATCACCTCATTTATGAATCCTCATATGAAAAAGCCAACTGCCACAAATTTTCTTCTTCATGTTTGTCAAAATTCTCACAAAGATGTCTTGATCTACCCACTAAAATTGATCTTTAAGTCACATGTTCCACTTGCTTACTATCAAACACACTTTGAATATCTAAGTCATGTAATATCTTTTTCTTCTTGAAGCTCCAACAAACTGTCAAGAGAGTAATCTTTTTAAAGCATTCAAGTTTTTATTCCTGTAGATCATCCTATCTTAAGTTGATGTGCCACTTCACCAACTAAGATTTTGATGTTGAACTAGATGTCAGAACATTATCATTCAACATCTAGTTGTTGAATTCAACTCCTTCTTCTGCTACTTGAAAGAACTTCCTCCCTTAACAGAACAAGAGTTCCATGCTCTCATAGACTTGATTCACCAACCAAGTTTGAGTAGACAACATACATTTTGTTGATTTTGCAATAACTCCAACCAATCTCACACATTGATGAAAATCTCCCAATGCTTCTCCAAAGACCTCAAACATGCCACTGTCTGAATCTTCAGAAGGAATAGTTAAGAACTACACCTCATAGCTATACCAAGGATGCCATCTTTCCTTGAGTAAAACAGTCTTCACAAAGTTCTGATATTTCCACCTATCTTAACTTCATGATAAGCATTCTAGACTGCACCTGGATCAGAAATAAACTAATTCAAGTAGTCATCAAGATTATGATGTCTTCGTAGTCTTTCACCTCCAGCTTCAGCATCAACAATATCCAGACCATCTTTTTGCCAGGAAACTTTCCAGAAATACACAACTCCTATCACACAGGACTGAAGCCAATTCTCAGGCCAACTCCCAAGAAATAACAGATGTTAAAGCTTATACAGTACCCCTCCCATGATTCTGCACAAACTCTGATGATGAGATGTTCCAAACATCTTATTGAACATCACCAATCTTGAATCACAAGGATAATCAATCAAATATTTGTGAACACCACAAACATCAATTGATCTTAAACACTTGTATAATAACCTTACTAGATAGTTCTACTGGAGTATGATCTTTTAATTTTGAAGGATTTGAAGGTTAGCTCCATATAATATTATCAAGCTCTCCCCATGTCATGGATAAACAATACTCCAGTTGAGCATAAACTCCTGCAATACTCAGCTTCACACACCTGATGAACATAAACTCCGCTAGTTCAGATACACTAGCTCTCTGAGAATACCACCAAGAGCACAACTGATAAATATCCTTATATATCCATACAAGACACGCTTGATTTTGAATTTCTCACATATTACAAAACAAATGCTCTTAGTTTGCTTGCTACATAGGATCCAGATTGCCACTATCCATGACTAGTAGTAGAAGAAACTACTAGTTCAACAACCATTCTGATAAGACCTCCCAATCTGACATTCTTCCTTTGCTCTTAGCAATTGCTGGTCACATTGCTAGCTTTAATCATGACCAAAGTCATGCATTTATCACACATATTTGTAGATACAGTCAGAAGCTTCTTTTATCCACCAATAAACATGATTGTTTCAATATCATTTAGGACTTCAACACAAATTTCCCAAGATAATCTCCAAGGATCACACCTTCAGTAGCTAATTCAGGTCATCACACACTAAAACACCACGAAGATAAATATACAACCACATAGAGAAAAGTAAATTCTCAACACTTCTTTAATTAAGATGTTCAGACTGTAGTCCTGCACTTTTACATCAGACATATACATAGTCTCCTGTCAATATATTTTGTCATCAATTGAATGCACACATCTTTCATAGAGATAAACACTTAGCTCCCGTCAGAGTATTCACTATTAGTTAGATGCACATCCTTATCAAAAAGAGACTAATACTCAACACATGTCAAGGTATTCATCATATGTGATAAGGTAACCTTCTCACACAAGGTATGACATTTGGTCTGACATTATTTTCCTTCACACTTTTGGCAATAACTGATCCCTCTTTTATAAATTCACAATATTGATCACTTCAGATTAGATAAGTGGCTTAACCTGATACTCCACCATGAGCACAACTAACTTCCTTGGTTGAAAACTCAACACCTTTGAGATATTGTTCCAACATCAGATCTGAGACTAATCTCAATCACATGGATTTGATATTTACTAAGGTTTTGGAGGAACATCCGTAGCAATCCATGTACAACTTTTTTTGCAGGGGATACAAGAGTTCATCGGTAGCTGATCATACCATAAATACATGCACTGACTTGCATGATACATACCATTAACATGCCTGCATCTTCTAATCATCATGTGGATACATCACATAACTAGGCCTAATCTTGATGAAGACTTTCCTTGATCCTACACCAATAACTATGGTTATTAGCAACACACTCCTACTTTCTTCAACTTGAGACCTTCTTCAACACATAGCATAAATGCCTCCTCTTCCAGGTCAGGACTAGGTTCCAAACATATATGATCATCACACATTTATCTAGCACCCAAAGCATATATCATGTTAGCAAAATAGAACACCACTTTCTGGAACATAGAACTCAGCTTGGTTCTTAAGTCATCACTGCTTTCAAGATTACTACCTTTTCTTCAACCAGCTCCAGCTAAAATAATATGACATTATGAGTGATACTTTGCACAAATACAACCGTCAATAGCATCTCAAATAGCTACAATTTGATAGGTCTTTGACTCAGCATTTACCATAAACTACTAATGTGTAGCGCGATGTCGAGACATTAGGATTGACATATCAAACTCAGCTTCTTTCTTGATGAAACTTCCTCCAGTTCACGATTTAGAAAATCAGAAACATGTATCTTCACAAGAGAAATCATCTTCTGATATACCATAACTACATTGGACACCATAACCAGGAAGATTCTCCTAATTAGGTCACCACAAATAAGCTTAAGAGATAACTTATCAAGATCTTCACTCTCGCGTGAAAGATTTGACAGAAATACTCTTTTGCTTTGGCTTCAACCTCTTATTTCACCAAAAATCTCTCATCAGGAAACACAACATTTTGAACTAAATGTTCTCTAGTTCTGTAATCACATGTTAGGACATTAATCTTGACATTATGAACTGAAGCTCTGCAACAAAAGAAACAACATTCTTCCCCTTTGTCCAGCAGCAATCAAACATAACACATCATTAGAACAGATCAGAGGTGCACATAGAGGAAATAACAGAGCAATTCATTGGAGAGATATAAACTCCCCTGCAACAAGATCCTCCAAAAGAGACTGAAACACAATGTCAAGACATCTTGTCTGACATTACAATAACATTAGCAAACTTATGCACATAAATCACCATTATATTGTACTGCCTATAAATTGAATGACCATCAATTCAGATACAAATATAACTCCCCATACTACAAGAACAACCAGAAACTTCCCAAATACAATGCATTCAACCCAAGTAACACACAAATTTGGTATAAATTCAGAGACACATGCAGCAGAACAAAAGTAGAAACCAAACCTTAGAGAAAACAAAACACAGGCCTCCTTCCAATTTTTGAATTTTCTGAACCAAGATGTCAGGACATTTTGTCTGACATCGCATCTACACATCAATTCACCACCAAAGTTCCAGGATCGATAACACCAGACAGGTCCAATACACACCCAATTATGAATAGTCCATCATCCACTTCTAGGGACCATTCAAACACCAATATGAACCTCTCAAGTTCCAACAGTTTTTCAATATATCATCATTCTTCCTTTACCATGAACCAGAAAGTATCCCCCTTTGATCTCATCCAGAAACAGACCAGGATGCATGCTCTGATACCAATTGAAATCCTGGTATGACAGATCCCAGATATCCAACATGATGTCAAGACAACTGGTCTGACAGAAACAATAAGGCAATGCATAAAACAATAACAGTACTGAAAATCATAAACAACACAAGTAATTATTAACCTAGCTCGGTGCAAACTCACCTACTCTGGGGGCTACCAAGCCAGGAAGGAAATTCACTATTATTAGTATTAATTTGAAGTTAAACAATCCCATTTTACAACTTCTCACTTAATCATTATCCAATGAAACTTACCTAAGAGTTCCTCACTCCTAGTATATGAGCATTCACACTCACTTCCATTCAATCACACACTGTGATTATAATAGAACCTTACAAAGAAAGAGAATAACACTTCTTCCAAGAAAAATTTGATTTTTCTTAAAAGCTTCACTCAAGAACACAAACGCATGCTTAAAAGCTTAGAGTGGATAACATATAACTCAATAAACTTAGTCCAGCCCTAATATCAGAATGATAAACGAGTGGCTCATAAATACCAACTCTCCTAGAGAGTGGTTCACAAACAAAGCCCTAATGTTTACATCTTTTCTATTCACGGCTTGTTCATAAAACTAGGTTACAATGCTTTTATTTATAACCTATTTTCCAACTGGATTTAGGCCTTCAAAACACAACATATTTGATGTTACAAATTCTGCAAATTAACCTCCAAGAAAATAGGTCTTCAACCATTAGTTTCCTAAATAATCTCCTTATTTGGAAAGTATATATTTTGTGAATTCTGATTGAAACTTCCAGGCCTTTAAATCAACATCAAAATATTTCTCGACGTTTTAAATCAGCTGCAAGATCTTCTACATAAAAATAGGAGCATTTAAATCATTAGTTTCCTAAATAGTCTCCCAAGATCCTTTTTCAGAAAACCAATTAAATCTGGACTTGCTCCTAATTAATCCCCTTGACCTGCTCATATTTATGAGGTGTATCCAAGAGATGCTCATCAAATTAAATCTGATATGTCAAGAGATATACAACACTAACACCTACTGTAACAGACAGATGTCATGACATCTCCTTTGACATATGTCTGAGGCACACATATCAGTAACACCTACTATATTGGAAATTACAATAGCATTTTCCGTTATAGCAGACAAGGATGTCTTGACACCTCCTTCAACTTCTGTCTGATACACACAATGCATTAGCACCTACTGTTTTGGACCCAAATGTCATGACATTTGTTGTGACACATGATAGCAGTATTGTCATGACATTTGAAAATGTTTCAACATCAGGTTCAGTATTTGTACTGATGTCTGAGCAACCATGTCAGGACTTCTGATCTGACATCTTGTACCACCCGTAGTGGTGTTCTATTCTTATGTCAATACATTCTTCATAACATTTTCCCGAGCAACATGTTTTGCGAAAATTGATGCCAACTCAGAACTTTTGGCCAAACAATAATTTGATCATACACATCATATTTGAAGAAAATGCAGCAGTAGAAAATAGAAGTCAGAACATGCATATATCAATCACAATTAGTTATAGGCATATATCAATCACAATCAGTTTTACCAAAATGAATGCCAACACCAAAAGCTATTGAACTATCACCTATTATTGCGTCAAAATACCTTCAAATCACCTAATATTTGGACTTAAGAAATTCCTTAGTCCCTAAAAATTATATGAACGTGTCGAACTAGACACCTCTACACCTCATCTTCACATTGAAGTATTGATTATTGTAAATCTTTTCAAGATTTTGGACATATTTTGAAGAGAGAGAGTGACCCTAATCTTGTGGATTTATTTCCGAGACTCTTTCAAACTAGGCTTCGTGGGCGTTAAAATATACCATGTCCCATATCATCTGAGAAGGTGGTTGAACCATATTTTGTCGACATGGTTAGTATGTCGAAGCTCTCTTTGAGCCTCTTGACACTGCATTTTTAAATGTGATTACTACCATTCTTTATTGAATTCTTCAATTAAACTTTGCAGACTAACACTAGGCCTAAATCCAGTCTCTATTGTGCCAATTGATGGAATTTAATAGATGGTTTATGTCTAGCATTGTCAGTTGTGCCCGTGCTATTAGAGATCATGTCGTGGAGGTAGTGTTCCTTGGACAATGTGCAAATGGTTACTTAGAACGGTACCTTACTTTATCACACCCTCACATCATCCCATCTGTTGAGATTGTAGATGAAGAAAGACCTTCCAATGTTGGGGGATCTTCTGATGACTTTCCACCTCCTCCACCCGATATGACTGATCAACAATGACTAGAGAAAATATCACTTCTTTTAGTTAACCTAATGTGTTTGGAAAACCCAGATGGTGAATGTATGATTTGGCAGCTCATATATCACACATAGCATGTGGGGGGCCTATGTAGATTTTATTATTTTTGTATTATTTGTATTTTATTTGTATATTAATGACATTTTAACATAACTGTTTATTAGATAACACTTCATCGCTTTAATTATTGCAGGAGTAACATATAACACATGATCATTAACGTAACTTAAAATGAACAATTATATAACTTAATAAAATAATAAATAAAAAAATTTAGATACTACTAGATGATTTTGGATGTTTCAAAATCTTGATTATATCATTGACATATCTAGCAATTGTCTCATTAAACTCAATTGGTCCCTTTGTTGGTCTACAATGATATGTTTTCCATATAACCTTCAAATTTTCATCAATCTTCAACTTAATTTTATTGTATTTCGCATTTCCTTCGGTATTAATCCATGGTGTATGAAAATCGATCTTACCCACATTTTAGTTCTCGATGTTGGCAACAGATTATCCAATTAGGATCTCAAAAAATCGGTGGTATCCTCGGGGAGCCGAAAATCAACAAGTTTCATACAATTGAAGGACACAACTACCATAAACGAATATTGAGACACTCTAAGATTTTTTTTAACAACATGTGATTCCTATTTATACTAGTTTTGATTCATTATAGACCACACATAATTGTCGGTACAATCACAGTACAATCACAGACGTACAAAACTATCAGCAAAATCTCAATCATAGAAATTTAAACTACCAGATATTTTGTTGTCCTACAACATATCTGGTAAAGACATATGTTTTTTTAAAATATCGATAATTTTACATTGCAAAAACTTTCAATATTGAAAAAAATCTGATAATCCATGATTTTTTTTAATCGACATATTTTACCATGCATTGGTTTTTCTTTTTTTATAAAAACCGGTAAGAGTGCATATTGATTTTTTAGAATACACCACCAGATTTTTGTGTGCTGTTTTTACGTATTAAAATGACAAGGATATATTAGATATGGAGAATTGGGAGTTTCAGGTACACATCTGGGGTTGAGATGACCAAATGATTTCCACAAATTGGGCCAGCCCATCTTAACATGTGAATCAACCGTCGTAAAGATATTGTTTCAAGGTGGATATTTATGGTTTCTTTGCTAATTACACACTGCATAAATCCTATGTATATCTTTTTATTAATTAATTTCAAACACGTCAAAAAATTTGTTTAGCACATATAAAAATATATATAATGTCGTAAGTAAATTATAACTATTGTGGTTAGAGATTAAACTTTAGACTAAGAGGTTATATCCATTTACCTCAAATCACTTAAACTATCCCATATTTCTTATTGACTTAAATTGATTACTAATATTCTACCTTTCTCGCATTTATTTTAATTGAAATTATATTAAGAAATGTAAGCTGAAATTATGTACATATGCATAAACCAACTCACGATATAATTATTTGTTTTGTTGTTAAGGAGTGTCCTTATGGCATTCTTTAAGGATTTTATATTAAGAAATTATTTTTAAAAAAATCCAAACAGTTAAATATCCAATATACTAATTGCATATCATTACACATACTTTTATAAAAATTTACTATTTAAAATTTTTTAGAAATGCCTTGAGGGCACTCGTTTGTTGGAAATCCCCCAAAAATCTATGGAGAATTTCAATCAATCTTGATGAACAAGATTGTTGCATAGCGAAAATTAAAAAAAAAATTGAGAAGAGAAAAAGTTAGGGTTTAAGGGAGAAGAAGATGAATATTCTGCAAAGACCTATCTGCCCACAAATTATAGAAAAATATTATTTCACTTTGCAACTGCAAATCTGTGAATACAATATTTTTGGAATGATTACAAAATAAGGTTTACTCCCTATTGATAGATTTAGGTTAGCTTACTCCCAAGCTAAGAGCCGAAAACTATAAAAGCCCAAAATACCTATTTTGGAATTAAATCAAATTTATCTATTTTAGATTTAAAATCAAATCTAAATCAAATCTGACACAAGGAATTTCACTTTCAACACACCACCTAATTCATTGTGTCTAAGCTATCTGCATTCATCATAGACCTTAACTTCTAGAATACTTCAACCCCCCTTCGTCATGATATCTACAATCTGACTTTCAATTCTACAGTGTTCCATATTCATCTTCCCTTATGCTACCTGCTCTCGAAGATAATGGAACCTCTTTTCGACGTGCTTGCTTTTGTCATGCGCTATTGGATTATTCTTCAGATTGATAGCTAACATGCTATCGATATTCATGATAGTTGCTCCATGACTCTTTGATGTAATCTCTTTGACCAGATTCACCATCCATGTTTCTTGACATGCACGAAGAGAAGAAACTATGTACTACTCTACTTCGCATGATGACAATGTCACTACTGGCTCCTTTCTCGAACTCCAAGCAACTAGTGCACCACCTAACATAAACACATATCCAACTGTGAATTTTCGATCCTCAACATCACTACACCAACTTGAGTCAGTGTATCCCACTACCTTGCATTATTTTCCTTTATCATCTGCATGAAACAAAATAGTCGGAATTTCTTTTTAGATACCTTAGTATCCTCTTCGCCGTTGCTAGGTGTGATACCTTTGGCCTTTGCATGAATTTACTCACCATACCAACATTGTATGCTAAGTCAGGCCTTGTGTGACAAAGGTGTTGAAGTTACCCAATAAGTCTTCCATATTGGGTTGGGTCGACACCATCTTCATCTGAATCTTTCGACAGTTGCAATCTGGGCTCAGTTGGAGTCGAAGTTGGGTTGTAATCTTGTATCTCAAATCTCTTCAGTATTTCACCTGCATATCTTCTCCGGTGTATCATCAAACCTCTACAACTCTTATAGAATTAAATGCCAAGGAAATATGAGAGATTTCCCAAGTCTAACATTTCAAACTCCTCACATCATGTTTGAAATCTTCGATCTCCTTCTTGCAACTTCCTATTATCAATAGATCATCGACATAGACATAGTATAAATAATTCACCATTATTTCTTCTTACATATACTCCATGTTCAATTGTGAACTTCGTAAATTCCTTCTCCCTTAGAAATCCATCTAACTTCTTATTCTAAGCTCTTGGAGCTTGCTTAAGTTCATACAGGGCTTTATACAACATGTACACCTTTTCTCCGCCTTGTTTAAAAAACTCAGCTGGTTGTGCAACATAAACTTCTTCATATAAGGGGCCATTTAGGAATTCACAATTCATGTACATCTGACATATGTGTCAATTATTCATGTTTATTGGACCAACAACCAACCTAATTATTTCGATCCTAGCAACCAGTGCAAAAACTTCGTCGAAGTTGATTCCTTCCTTCTGAAGAAATCCTTTCGCCATAATTCTTGCTTTGTGTCGAGTCAATTCCCCTCTGGGATTAAACTTCACCTTGTATACCCATTTTACATCAATTGCCTTCTTTCCTTGAGGAAATTCGACAAGTGACCAAATGTTGTTGACTTTGATTGACTTCATCTCCTCATTCATTACTTTCATCCTCTTCGAATCTTTCAATGCATCAACTGCATTGAAAGGTTCGACATCTGCAAAGAAAGCTTAATGTACCAGCTCACCTTCTTCATCGACCACATCATCTAATGTAATCACACATTCTTGCAACTTTGCAGGAATGTATCTTTTTCGTTGAGGTTTGCTTGAGCCTGTTTCACCTCTAACTTCTTCTCGTCGAACATCTATTTCTAATTCACTAGCTGGTTCTTCACATAAGATTCCAACTGAATATTTCTTGACATTTTAAGTCCAATCCCACTCTTTAAGCTCATCTATGATCACGTCCCTATTGATCACTACTTGCTTTATCACTAAGTCAAACAACTTGTAACCTCCAATCGAATGATATCCCATTAGAATCATTTGACTAGACTTGTCATCAATCTTTCTTCTCAACTGATCTGATACATGTCTACATGTTATAGATCCAAATACCTTCAGATGACTCAAGTTAGGCCTGACATCAGACTAACATTCTTCTGGCGTAATTCCTTCCAACTTCTTCGTCGAACATCTGTCCAAAATATATGTTGCAGTCGACATAGCTTTTCCCCATAATTCTTTGGATAGATTCTTGTCTTTCAACATACTTCTTACCATGTCCATGATGGTTCGATTCTTCCTTTCTGCAATTCCATTTTACTATGGAGTATAAGGTGGAACTACCCCATGCACAATCCCTTGTTTCACATATAATACATCAAAATATTTTGACACATACTCTCCACCACCATCACTCCTCAGAATCTTGAGCTTTTGACCACTTTGTCTTTCGACCATAGATTTAAACTTGGCATATACCCCAATCACTTTAATTTTCTTCTTAATCAGGTAAGTCCATAGTTTTTTGACTGAAGTCATCTATGAACGCGACAAAGTACCTGTTACCTCCAATCGAATCCACCTGGATAGGACCACACACATCAGAGTATATGACTTCAAAAGTTTCCTTCGACTTGCTTCTTGCATCCTTGTTAAAGTTATTCTTGTGTTGTTTCGCCTGGACACATTCTTCACATACTTCGTTTGGGATGTCGTTTCTGGAAATCATGAAACCATATTTCTTCTCTTCAAATCTCTGATGTCTTTGAAATTGAGATGACCAAGACTATAGTGCCACATCCATTTGTCTTTGCTAGCTGCAGTTTCAAGGCACTTATGCTCCGTCACATTAAGTTCAATCTTGAAGATTCTATTCTGAGACATTGGAGCCTTCAAGATTAACCTTTCACTTATATTGATAACTCCCATCATCTTGTCTTTGATTGTCACATTGTAATTATTTTAGACCAACTGCCCTATACTAAGAAAATTACTCTTCATTCATGGTATGTATAACACATTAGAAATTATTGACCTTTGGCCATCCTTCCTCATAATCAGAACGTCACCAATACCTTCAGCTACTAGAGTATTGTCATTTGCAAATTTCACAATGTTCTTCATCGAGGGCTTCATGTTGACAAACCAATCTTTCCTACCAGTCATATGTGATGAGCATCCTGAGTCCAAGTACCATTGATCTTGGAATTTCTCTTCATCTATTGTTATGACCATCAGAAACATATTTTCTTATTCTTCGTGTTTAGCCATCTTTGTATCAGGTTCTTGATTCTTCTGCTTTTTAGGACAATCACTAAAATAGTGACCATAATTTTTACAATTGTAACACTTAATGTGACTTTTGTCTGGCTTTCGACCACGACATATTCCTCTACCTGCAGCACCACCTCTTTAGTTGCCTTAGTTCTAGGGTTTTATTTGATTCAACCAGCCTCCTTCCTGCTGATTTCAACAGTCGAATTGTTGTATCCACCTCTGCCTTTGTTGTTGAACACCTTTCCTTTTCTTTTTTTATCTCTTGTTGATTGAGCCTGCAGAGCCACAACACTCTTCGACTTTCCTACTGCTCTTTCAACCTGTTGCACCCCAAAATTTGCCCTCACAAAACAAGACTTTGTGTGCTAAGAGATTCACAAGGTTCACAAGACACCTTATGAGGTTCACAAGGTTCACAAGACCTCCCATGAGGTTCATGAAGTTTACAAGACCTCCCATGAGGTTCACAAGGTTCACAAGACCTCCCATGAGGTTCACAAGGTTCACAAGACCTCCCATGAGGTTCACAAGGTTTACAAGATATCTTATGATGGTTCACAAGGTTCACAAAGTTCACAATTAGTCAGAAGATTTGACAATTCCCTCAGACAATGCATCCTCCTAAGCAGTGCATCCAAAACTAGGGTTTTGACTTTAATCAGGCTAAATGGACTTCCAAGGCTTCAAGTGAGCTTCATAACATCTTATATGTGTTTAAGAATCCTCATGACAAGTTTCAAGACTTCTCTCAAAGGTTTGCTCAGTCAGATGATCAGATAAGTCAAAATCAATCAAAGTAGTTAAAAAGTCAAACTAAGGTCAACTGTGGTCAAACTAAAGTCAAACTTCATGATTTTTTTTGCCAACATCAAGTATATGAAGTAAAATTCATCATTTGATCAAGGGTTGATCATGATTCATCAAGGATATTTCAGATCATCAAGAATCAGAGGTTTCTAAATTAGGGTGTCCTCAGGAAAAGTCAACTGAACTTTGACCAGCCATAACTTTCACATGCTTCATCACATTTTTCCCATCCAAATCTCATTTTGAAGGAAATTGAATTCTCTATAACTTTGTGTCTCACAAGCCAAGCCCAAAAATGCTTCATTTGGAAGGTATGAGCTAAGACATTATAGGTCCTTTTGAAAGTCAACAAAAAGTCAACAACTTCAAAAGGGCATAACTTGAGAATGGTAAATGATATGGACATGAAACCAATGGGGTTGGTTAGAGGACTCTTCAAGCTTTCCAAAATGTCCAAGAACACCCTCATAGCATTAAAATTGAAGGATGTGTGCCCTTGCAAAGTTGGGAAATTTTTGGATGGTGTATGAAGAAAATAGGGTCTTAAAACCAAATTATTTCAAATGGGCTGAACTTTTTGTGACCCAAGGTGTTCCATGACATCATGCACGAAATTTATTTGATATTTTCATAATTTTATTTTATTTATTTTATTTATTATGATTTTTTATATTAAAAATCATTTTAAATTTAAATAAAATATCAAATGTGAAAATTTAAAATATATTTTGGTTCTAGAAGGTCATTAACATGAATTGGATTAAATTGATATAACATTGATGATGATTGGCTTGAAATAGAAAGGTCTCATTCACAAATATATGAAATTTAAGCCATAATCTTTTTCAATCTCTAAAGATCAAAAAGTCCAAACAATGATCCAATCTTTCTGACCTAATTCATTCACTATAAGTACATAAACAGATCACAAGCATGGGGGACGAATTTCACAACCTCAAGAGTAAGTTTGCACATTCAAAAAACTCACCAAAATCCAAATTCGGATTCCATCATTCAAGCCCTTTCAAGACAATTTGAAGGAAGCAACTTGTTCCTGGGAGTTCATAGAGTGATTTTGGATCATAACATTGGTCATTCATGCCCTAATTCGCATAAACCGAATGCATCCCTTTCACATTTTGAAATTTTTCGATTTGATTGATTCATGTATTAATATTGAAAACTAATCATATATTTGTGTTTGTTGTAATGTTTAGAAGCTTTTTGCATAGATTAATTGAATTATTATGGACTGTGTTGAAGATTGCCATTGTTAGGGTTTGGAGTTTCAAAACGGGAACCATACATTTAAGACCTTAAAACCAATTCTAAGACCATGGCTGTGATGTATGAGCTTTGTACAATTGATCTGGGTTATTAATTTTGGTTGTCATGATGGTTTGCGTGATGTTTCGAAAAACACAGGTTTAGGGTTTTGAAAAATTCGCAGGAAATTGCCCAGGAAGATTCGCAGGAAAAAACGCAGGTCTGGAGGAGGAAGAAGACCCCTGGCGCGAATTCCAGAATTCAAATATTTGTTTGTTTTTTTATTATTTGTGTTTGGTTTGTATTTCACAGCGTGCGCGTTGGCCTGATGGTTGGAAGCTTGTCCTTATGAGGGTCAGGTCCTTGGTTCGAATCCTGGATACAGCAACCTTTTTTTCTTATTTTTCCATTTAATCATCAAACTTAATATATTATTCATTGTTGTGGTTTAAATATCAGTTGCACCCTCCCGGCTGGATGGTAAGTGTGCTTGCGTGTTGTGAGAAGGTCCTGGGTTCGAATCCCTCCCCAGGCCTTTTGTGTTGTTTCTTTTGTTTTGTCATGGTTTGTTTTCCAGGTTAATAACAAAACCCCATGGAGTGCATTGCTAACACCTGCGCGCGCGTAGCCCAGTGGCTGGTGTCTTGGTCCTGAGGGTTGAAAGCTTAGGGACTGGGTTCAAATCCCAGCCCAGGTAAGTTTTGTTTTCATTTTTTTTCTTATTTAGTTAGATTATATTATAAATTTAAATCATAAAAAATAGAATGTTTATATTTTTGTTTTCTTATTTACAATTTAGAACTCATCTTTTTTAATTTAAATCTTATTAGAAAAATTATTTATTCTTTGTAAATTATTAATATTGTATAATTTTATATAGTTATTAATTAATCCTAATTTATTATTCTAAAAAACATATAACCCTAATATTTTCTAAAACCCTAAATATTTCTATAAAACCTAATTATTTTTATAAAACCCTAATTGTAAATAATTAATTCTATTTGTTAATTATGACTTCTAATGTTTTTTTTAATTATGTGTATATTTTTATATTTTGTTTGTAGTTATTATTTAATATAATTTTTGTATGCCAATAATTTTAGATTATGCTTAAAATAATTAAAACTCTTAATTTGATTTTGTAAATATAATTTATTTTCATAATATGCTTATTTAATTATAATTAACCTTATTTTTATAATATGTGTATAATTTAAAACTTTATAATAATTAGTATATAATATGAATTGTTTGTGTTTTCTTCTTAAATCTTAAAAAAATAATTGTTTATAAAAAAATTGAACTTTTAATTATTATGCTAATATTCTTGTTTATTTTATTATTAATTCTATTTATTTTCATATGATATTTATTTTATCATTACTAACCCCATTTATATATATATTGTGATTTATTATTATTATTGTTACTAACCCATTTATTTATTACTTATTTTGCTTATTTATTTAATTTGTTTTAATTATTATTATTATGTAATTGCCTCCTTTATGTAATATTTTAGTAGTAATGTTTAATATTTATTTTTAAATGCTATGGTTAGTAAAATAGGGAGTGAAACGTATTTGTATTTAAAATTGATTTAGATCATTAACTTAAAAGATAAATATTTAAAATTGTACACTCACACACGTAAGTCGATCCTGGATCGCCATCTCACTTCCTAAGGGTTACCTCTCATGTTGCCTAAACAAAAGGTCAAGTAGGGTGTATAAAGCAAAGTCCCTCATCTCATATCATCTAGTCCCTAAACAGATAAAAAGATCAAGTCCCTTCGAACGTTGCCTTCATAATGATCTTGTCCCTTTCGAATAAAGATGATAAGTCCCTTCGAATTGCTTATACACCTTACAGTTGCCTAATCATAGATGTCCCTTCACTTGTCCCGTACATCCAAGGTAACGACTACCTATTCCTTAATAATAGGGATAGTCTTACCACTTAAAGGATATTCAAGAACAGAAAAGACTTAACTTAGGGTAGGTTCCTCTTAGATACTTGCTCACTCTTCAAAACATTTCAAACACTTCATACATTTCAAACAATTTTCAAAACAAAGGTTTTATATATATCTGTACATGGATCATTATAAAATACTTAAGAAAATTTCTATTCACACACTTCACATTTCAAAAACATTTTAAAGTGAGCTAAGTAACTAAGAGCCCATGGATAACCATGGATGTAAAGGGTGCTAACACCTTCCCTTTACATAACCTACCCCCCGGACCCAAAAATCTTTTAAAAAGGTCTTTCCTGTTCTTTTATGCCTTTCCTTTGGATAAAATAAAAGTCGGTGGCGACTCTTGCTATCCGCAACATAACTAAAGTCAGTTCTCCCACCGTGTTACAGAACTGGCGACTCTGCTGGGGATTATTTAAAGAGGGGTACCCTTAGGAATTAGATCACTTTAAACTTGTTTGCTTTGTTTGCTTTACTTTACTTGTTGGGTGCTCTTATGTGTGAAAGATCCTAACCCGAATCTAGTGTACCTTAGGTAAATGGCAATAGACCAAGGAAACTGTACGGCGTATACCGATATGGTTGATCTGGTGGTCGTAGTTAGTGTGACTTCTTGGTTGGTGCTTATGTTCCTTAAGTCAAGTTGAGGATAATATGAGGCTGTCATATGTTGTCAATGCACTAACTAACTTTTAGAACCCTAGTAATCCCATCTTGGCCTTTAGAATGTAGTGAGATAACCGGCTTTGGTGAAGACTGAAGTTGGTTGATACTCGATACTACGCTCATTGAGATTCTAAACTTGGAGGGTTTTGGTTGGCAAGTAAGTTGCCTACTGAACAACCACCTTTGTGAAGGATCAATGATATTGAGATCCCTTAGAACCTGGTTACTTTATAGGACAGGATGAACCAACTAAACTTCAGGGGAGGGTACTTACCTTTAAACCTCATGCAAGCCTTTAAACCTAGGGCTATTGTGTGACTTGTTTGTGTGTGCCACATGTTTGTGATTGAGCATAACATCATAACATCATCATGCATCATAAGCATAGCATTTTCACTAACCATTTCAAGGACCAAAGGATTTATCTTTGTTCTTTGTTGCAGGTCATGGCTTCTGCTCGTAGAAACACTATCTGGATCAACTTTGTAGGGATACATCCTAAGCTTAAGGAATTGGTCTCTCAAATTTCTGAAAACTCCCAATTCATCAAGAGGCATGGTCACCTACTGGATCTAGTCACTTCAGGGTTCAATGAAGACATGATGAGTGTTCTGTTTCAGTTCTTTGACCCTAAGCACCATTGCTTCACATTCCCCGACTATCTGTTGGTTCCTACAATGGAAGAGTTCTCTAAACTTCTGGGTATACTTGTACTTGATCAGAAACCATTCACAGGCTTGGAAAAAGAGCCTAAACCTGAGGTTATTGCTGCAGCTCTACATATGAAGAAGTCTGACATTGTTCTAGAAACGAGAAGCGGGGTTAAGGGTATTCTTGATAAGGTGTTGATAGAGAAGGCTCAAGTGTTCTTGAAAGCTATGAGCTATGATGCTTTTGAAGAGATCTTAGCCTTGTTGATTTATGGCTTAGTGTTGTTCCCCAATCCTGATCAGCTCATAGACGTTCATGCCATCAATATATTCCTGAGTCACAATCCAGTGCCTACATTGCTTGGAGACATCTTGCACTCTCTCCATACTCGTACTACAAAGGCACGAGGAACTCTGATGTGCTGCATACCCTTGCTATCTAGGTGGTTTATTTCTCACCTTCCTCGCTCAGTAATGAAGAATGAACAAGGGTTCAGGTGGTCCAAGAGGATTATGTCACTCTCTCATTCAGATATCCATTGGTGCTCCAAATCCATGGAAAATGTCACTATCATTGACCGTTGTGGGGAGTTTCCTAATGTGCCACTTCTAGGCATAAGAGGAGGCATTACTTACAACCCTTCTCTAGCTTTACGACAGTTTGGTTACGCTCGGAGTGATGGTCCTCATGACATGTTGATTCAGGGTATTGTGTTTGACTACGACAACGATCTTCAAGGTTACCGTCAGAGATTCATACGAGCATGGGGAAAAGTGAACAAAGTTGACAGAAAGACTCTGGAGCCTAAGTACACTATTCCTATGGAGGCTTATCTCAGATGGGTGCGATCTCGTGCTCAGACTCTCATGATGCCATATCCTGCTATCCTGCCAGTTACCATGGAACCTGTTGCTGAAGGAGATACTTCTTATACCATCCTTCACCCAGACATGCCTACTGACATGGAAGATTTACAGAGGTCCTGGATCCAGTTGAAGGAGCAAAGGGATACCTTCGAGGCTCATTACAAAACAAGCCAAGAAAGAATCCTGGAATTAACAAAGCAACTTCACGAGGAGCGGAATCTCAACTCATACCTCAACACAAAGAGGAAACGTCCATGGGAGACTTAAAACCCCATCTCTTGTATTTATTACATTTCATTTTCTGTAAGCCTAAGAGGCAAAACAAATTTATTACTAATAAAAGTTTACCTTCTTGTTTGTTTAAACAAATTTAAATCATGCGGTTCTTGAAAACATTGCATATACATTCTCATACCATATCATCGCATCACAGGTTTATTGTGCACAGGTTTCTTATCTTCTCGCTGTTTATTTCAGCAATGGCTCTTGAACAAACAGTTAAGGATCTCCAGGCACAAAATGCACAGTTCCAAGAGCTGATCCTGAACTTGTCCAAGGGGCAGGATGAATTGAAGACACTGCTGGCCAAGAAGACTAAGAAGACTAGGAGGTCAGGTGGCCTGATCAACATGGGAAGAAGGTTCAGAGGTTCTGTCAAGACCAAAGAACAGGTTGAAGACTATGAGTCTGAAGAGTCTGAGAAAGAGGGAGGCAGTCTCCACAACACTATGGGGGACTCTGATTCTGAAGCTAACTACTATCATGAGCCTAATGAAGATAAGTTCAAGATGCTGGTGGATAGAATGGATGCTATGGAATTGCAAAAATCTTCTGGGCTGGATTTTGAAGACCTGAGTTTGATATTTGGGGTAGTTATACCCATTGGTTTCAAGGTTCCTACTTTCGTAGTTTACGATGGTGTTTCTTGTCCCAAGCTGCATCTGAGGTCCTATGTCCGGAGAATCCAACCCCATACTGCTGATAAGAAGTTGTGGATCCATTTCTTCCAAGAGAGCTTATCTGGAGCTCAATTGGAATGGTACTATCAGTTGGAGAGTGTCAACATTCGTGATTGGAATGATCTTGCTGAAGCCTTCTATAAGCAATATCAATACAATGCTGATTTAGCCCCTACTCGCATGCAACTTCAGAGCATGTCTATGGGTGCTAAAGAGAGTTTTAAGGAGTATGCTCAGAAATGGAGAGACTTGGCCAGAAGAGTGCAACCACCTCTAACTGACAGGGAGTTAGTTGATATGTTCATGTGTACGTTGAATGGTCCTTTTTACAGTCATCTCATTGGAAGCTCATCATCTGGCTTCACTGAGTTGATAATGACAGGAGAGCACGTAGAAAGTGGTATAAGGAGTGGCAAGATCCAAGTGGGTGCTTCTTCATCCAGTACTACAAAGAAGCCCCCTAGCGGGAAGAAAGATTCGAATGCTGTTTATGGTCAACCTGATCGTAATAGAAGGCATCAGTCTGTGAGTGCAGTTCATATCTCCAATCCAACTCCTGCAACAACAGAGCCACCACAAGGAAATCAACAGAGGGCTAGAAGGCAGTTCACTAAGATCAACATGTCAATGGCCCAAGCCTTGCAACACTTGTTGAAGGCTGAACTTATCACTCTGAAAGATCCTCCTCAGAATCCTAATGTTACCTCTCCCAGGTATAATCCTAATGCACGATGCGCATATCATTCGAATTGTCAGGGACATGATACCAATAGTTGCTGGGTATTGAAGAACAAAATTCAGGATATGATTGATGCTGGAGAGATTGAGTTTGACCCTCCGGGTACTCCAAATGTGATCACTGCTCCCATGCCAAATCATGAGAAGACTGTCAATGCCATTGATGAAGATTCACATATTTCCTCAGTTGCAGAGTTGACTACACCATTGTCTGTTATTAAGAAGAAGTTGGTACAAGTTGGGTTCTTTCCAGGTTGTCGTGAAGATTGTGTCTATTGTGCCTATAAGCCGGATAGTTGCTGGAGGTTGAAGGATGGAATTCAACGTCTCATGAATAATTACACCATAGTGTTTGAGAGGACTCCACCTTCTGTGGAAAGTATGGTGGATCATATAACTAAAGGTACAAAGATTGAAGAGGTGGATATGGTTGATAAAGTGCCGGTGAGGATTACTTCCAAGGGTCCTGTCAAAATCACTCATAAGGGTCCAATTAAGATTACTGCTGAAGGACCTGTGAAGATTGTTGCTGAAGCTAGAGTGGCTCCTATGATCATTACCACTCCCGGTCCTATTCCGTATACTTCTGATAAAGCTGTGCCTTGGCATTATGGGTCTGATGTTTATATCCATGGTATTAAGCAGGAACCCTTAGCTGATATGCCTGTTGATGTTGATAACGTTGCTGGATCTAGTAAGATCACACGAAGCGGAAGAGTTTTCTCTCCTCCAGTTACCCCCAAGAATGCAGTTACTCCAGCTGCTACCTCCACCAATGATGCTCGGGGAAAAGGTCCTGTTATTGAACCTATACCAACTGATGTGCCAGCTGCTGATGATCTTTCTAAGCAGATGGAAGAAGTATTGAAAATCATTCGCAAGAGTGATTACGACATTGTTGATCAATTGGGGCATACTCCCTCCAAGATTTATATGTTGTCTTTACTATTGTGTTCTGAGGCGCATGCCAAGGCCTTGATTAAATTTCTGAAGACTGCTCATGTACCAAATGAAATTTCTGTCGACCAGTTTGAAAATTGTGTTGCACACTTGACCTATGATAATGGGTTAGGTTTCTCCGATGCTGATTTGACTCCGGCCAAGAGGGATCATAACAGGGCTCTACATATCTCTATTGAATGTAGGGGCACTACCCTGTCACATGTATTAATAGACAATGGTTCCTCGCTGAATGTGTTGTCCAAAGAAGTTCTGAATAAGCTTAGTCCGGAAGATGTTGTGTTGAAGCCCAGAAATATAGTGGTGAAAGCTTTTGATGGCTCGAGAAGAGTGGTACATGGAGAAATTGATCTCCCAATAAAAGTAGGTTCTCAGGTCTTCAATGCTACTTTTTATGTGATGGATATTCGTCCTTCGTATTCTTGTTTGCTTGGGCGTCCCTGGATCCATGGAGCAGGTGCTGTAACCTCCACTTTACATCAGAAGCTGAGATATCCAGTAGGAGGAAAAGTTGTCACTGTTTATGGAGAGGAAGGATATATAGTTAGCCATGTGAACACATTTAAATATCTCGAAGTGGAGGGTGAGTATGTTGAAACTCTGTGCCAGACGTTCGAAGTGGTTCCTTGGGTTGTAAATAATTATGAAGCTCCTCCTGTTATCAAGAAAGTTCATGTGGTCATCAGAGTACCTCCAACAATGGCCTCCCTTAAAGATGCTAGAGCTGTGGTGGATGAAGGTGGTTGTACTATTTGGGGTCAGCTTCCTGATATTCCGTACAAGTCTGACAAATTTGGTTTGGGTTTCACTGCAGAGTCCCAGAAGGCTATTCGTCGTGCTCGTGCTGTTCGTATCACCAATCAGGGAATTATGAAAGATCAGATTAATGATGTGGGTGACTATGATGAAGACTACAACTTGGACGCTTGGATTTTTCCTACTGTGGGTGTTGGGCTCAATAACTGGAAGGCTGAGGATGTTATTCCTATCTCCTTTAGTCAGGAGTAAATACTATTACTGTGTTGTTACTTTTAAATTTGTAATTTCTTGAACAATTGAACTCTTAAGCCTTGTGCCTTACCCGGGGCACAATGGTGTGCTTGTTACGGGATGTCATTTCATTTGCATACTTCATTCAATAAAAATCAGTGGACGTTTCGTTTTCGTAAATATTGTGTTCCTTGTCTTTCTTGTCTTTTATTTTTGTTTTATCAGCTATGTGTTCTTACACACACCCACATCACTAAAATGCAGATCCTTATCCACTCTGGATCCTGCTGATAACAGTTATACTATTGCCAATTATGATTTCGATAATCCGATCTATCAAGCTGAAGACAGAAATGAGGACGATTGTGAAGTACTTGTAGAGCTTGCTAAGTTGTTACAACAAGAAGAGAAAGCTATACAGCCACATGAAGAGCCAGTCGAAGTTGTGAATCTGGGAACTAAAGAAAACAGGAAAGAGGTCAAGATAGGGGCTGAATTAGAGAATAGTGTCAAGAGCAGATTGATTCAGATGTTACGTGACTATGTGGAGATCTTTGCTTGGTCTTACGAAGATATGCCAGGGTTGGATACAGACATTGTGGTTCACCGTTTACCAGTGAAAGAAGATTGTCGTCCAAAGAAGCAGAAGGTTCGTCGAATGCGTCCTGAAATGTCAGAAAAGATTAAGGCAGAGGTGATGAAACAGTTTGATGCAGGGTTCTTAGCTGTGACTTCTTATCCTCAATGGGTTGCAAATGTGGTGCCGGTACCTAAGAAAGATGGTAAGGTACGTATGTGTGTAGACTACAGGGATTTGAACAAGGCCAGCCCCAAAGATGACTTTCCACTTCCTCATATTGATGTTCTGGTAGACAACACTGCTCAGCATAAGGTATTCTCTTTTATGGATGGTTTCTCTGGTTACAATCAGATCAAGATGGCGCCTGAAGATATGGAGAAGACAACATTTGTTACACAGTGGGGCACCTTTTGCTATAAAGTGATGCCATTTGGTTTGAAGAATGCCGGGGCAACATATCAGCGTGCTATGGTAGCTTTGTTTCATGATATGATTCATCATGAGATAGAGGTATATGTGGATGATATGATAGCCAGGTCCCAGAATGAAGAGCAACACCTTGATCATCTGTATAAGTTGTTTAAGAGGTTAAAGAAATACAAGTTGAGATTGAACCCAAACAAGTGTACTTTTGGAGTTAGATCCGGTAAGCTCCTGAGTTTCATTGTCAGTGGAAAAGGTATTGAAGTAGATCCTGCAAAAGTGAAAGCTATACAAGAGATGCCAGCTCCCCGTACTGAGAAGGAAGTTAGAGGTTTCTTGGGACGATTAAATTACATTGCAAGATTTATTTCCCAATTAACTGCTACCTGTGAGCCAATCCTCAAGTTGTTGAAGAAAGATCAGGTGATGGAATGGAATGATGAGTGCCAGACTGCCTTTGATGAAATCAAGAAATATCTTCTAGAACCTCCCATTTTGATGCCACCGGTTGATGGAAGACCCTTGATTATGTACTTAACAGTATTAGACAACTCAATGGGGTGTGTGTTGGGGCAACATGACGAGTCTGGTCGAAAAGAGCAGGCAATATACTACCTTAGCAAAAAGTTTACCGACTGTGAAACAAGATACTCACTGCTCGAGAAAACTTGCTGCGCTTTGGCATGGGCTGCTCGCCGACTAAGACAGTATATGTTGACTCATACTACCTTATTGATTTCGAAGATGGATCCAATCAAGTACATATTTGAGAAACCTGCTCTCTCCGGAAGAATTGCAAGATGGCAAATGATCTTGACAGAATATGACATACAGTATACTACTCAGAAGGCCATTAAAGGAAGTGTTGTAGCTAATCATTTGGCTCATCAAGTAGTGGATGATTATCAGTCAATGAGTTTTGACTTTCCTGATGAAGACATTATGATTATTACCAAAGAACCTGGACAATATGACGGACCTGAACAAGGATCCCGATGGACTATGGTTTTTGATGGAGCTTCTAATGCACTTGGTAATGGTGTTGGTGTTGTGATCAGTTCCCCTGAAGTTTGCCATACCCCCATTACTGCCATACTTTGTTTCTATTGTACCAATAACATGGCTGAGTATGAGGCATGTATCCTGGGTATTAAAGCTGCTATTGATATGAAGATTCAGTTCCTTGATGTGTATGGAGATTCAGCCCTGGTAGTAAGTCAGATCAAAGGAGATTGGGATACCAAGCATGATAATCTCATTCCATACAGAGAGCATGTGTTATCTTTGATCCCACATTTTAAAGAGATTACCTTTGGACATATTCCACGAAGAGAGAATCAGTTGGCAGATGCATTAGCTACCATGGCATCCATGTTTGAGATCAGCTGGGATGATGAAGCTCCCAAGATTACCATTGATAGGTTTGAGAAGCCTGCATACTGCAATGAAATTGACACTGAAGAGGCAGAGGAGAAACCTTGGTTCTATGAAGTGAAAAGATATCTTGAAGCTCAGGAGTTCCCCGAAGGGGCATCTGTCAAGGATAAGAAGTTTCTGAGGAGGTTTTCTGCTAAGTTCTTTTTGAGTAACGGAATTCTGTACAAACGCAATCATGATTCAACTATGCTTCGATGTGTGGATAAGAAGGAAGCAACAGATATTATGGAAGATATGCATGATGAGATCTTTGGCACTCATTCTAGTGGTCATACTATGGCAAAGAAGATAGTGAGAGCAGGTTACTATTGGTCTACCATGGAAGCTGACTGCTATCAACATTCCAGAATGTGTCACAAGTGTCAAATTTATGCTGATAAAGTACATATACCTCCGTCACCATTGAATGTGTTAACTGCTCCTTGGCCTTTTGCCATGTGGGGCATTGATATGATTGGTGAGATCAAGCCTACTGCTTCTAATGGACATCGTTTCATCCTGGTTGCTATTGATTACTTTACTAAGTGGGTGGAAGCAGCTTCATTTGCATCTGTTACTAAGAATGTGGTGGCTCGATTCATTAAGAATAATCTCATATGTAGGTATGGCATCCCTGAAAGGATTATTACTGACAATGGCTCTAATCTGAACAACACTATGATTACTGATCTCTGCACGCAGTTCAAGATTAAGCATCACAACTCTTCTCTGTATCGTCCAAAGATGAATGGGGCAGTTGAAGCTGCTAACAAGAATATCAAGAAGTTATACAGAAGATGACTATCACTTATAAAGATTGGCATGAGATGTTACCATTTGCTCTTCATGGTTATCGTACTACAATACGTACTTCAACAGGGGCAACTCCATTCTCCTTAGTCTATGGTATGGAAGCAGTTCTGCCCATTGAAGTTCAGATTCCCTCCTTAAGAATTATGAAGGATGCAAGCTTGGATGAAGATGAGTGGATTCAGACTCGACTTGACCAGATAAATTTGATTGATGAGAAAAGGTTAGCAGCAATTTGTCATGGCCAGATGTACCAGAAACGGATGATCAAAGCTTTTAATAAGAAGGTTAAGCCAAAGGTATATCAGGCTGGTGATTTGGTAATCAAGCGTATCATATTACCATAGGGTGATCCTAGGGGCAAGTGGACTCCAACATATGAAGGACCATTTGTAGTCAAGACAGTATTCTCAGGAGGTGCTATGATACATACTACTATGGACGGTGAAGACTTCCTACAGCCTGTAAACGCAGACATAGTTAAAAAATACTACGCATAAAAAGAGACCCGCTAGGTTGACTGGCCTATGCAAAAATAAGGGCATCCCGGCGAACCAAAAAGGTTCGGGCAAAAATTAGGAATATATATATATATAAAATGTACACCCGGCAAGTAGAAAACCTGAAAAGGCGGCTTGGGCAAAAAAGGGTATCCCGGTGGAGTGAAAACCTGAAAAGGCAATCCAGGCAAAAATTAAGGATTAAAGCGTATGACTATGTCTCGTTTGGATCACCCATGTAACTCCAACCAGTTGTGCTACTTACTCAAGCTCGAACAGATAAAGCTCAATCCAATCATTTCCGTCTCAACAGCAGAAGATGAGATACTTGAAGATAATGGCAATAGTAGAATTGAAACTCAATAGGATTATTTCCCAAATAGCTGATTTTCTTTGTTTTATAAAAACTTTTTATGACGAATTCCTCTTACTAGGATTTCTGTCTCCTTGTACAAACTTACCTATGTATAGGTCACTTTGTGATATAAATAAAATTCCATCTTTGAATCCAGATTTACTTTTACCCTATTTACATAAGCGAAACGTCCATTGGTTGTGTTTGAATGTATGTATGCTTTTGAATATGATTGATGTTTACCAGAAATGCATAAATGCTTAATATGATTGATGTTTACCAGAAATGCATGAAAAAGCAGTAATAGTATTTACTAAGGGCGAATGAGGGAAGGAATTCAACGAAGCTTCGCCGGTTCATCCCCACCAGACAGCTGCAAATCCCTAGTAGGACAAATCCATCTTCATAAATACGTCGAGTCACATCTCCCCTGGAATTTATATCCATCTCTTTTATCCTCATACGGATAATCGGGAATTTATTCTTCCAATAGGAGTACGACGAATGAAGACGGGAGGTTATGTATACCTTACCATTGAACGAAGACGGGAGGATATGTATACCTTACTATCGGACGAAGACGGGAGGTTATGGATACCTTACTATCGAACGAAGACGGGAGGTTATATAGACTATATTATCAAACAAGACGGGAACGAGTTCCTCATATTCTTCAGCAACAAATCGGGATTTATTTTCCCTGGCCAGCAGTTGTTATACGAAGATATCCAGACGCTTCAGGCTGCATGATGCATACATACATCATTTACATCATATCATACATATCCATAAATACATAATACATTACTTAAGTGCATCATATTATACATGCATACATAATGCATAAACTAATATTATCATACAGAATGTTATAATCTTGTTTTTCAGATTAATTCTCCAGCAGACAAACTTCATCAACAACTTGTGATTATTGGGCCGTTGTTTATCTTCCCAAAAGTTATCATCATACCTCAGGACATTGTTTATCCTCCTGAAAGCTATCATTACTATTGGGTCGTTGTTTATCCTCCCAAAGGTTATGTTCATACCTCAGGACGTTGTTTATCCTCCTGAAAGCTATCATTACTATTGGGTCGTTGTTTATCCTCCCAAAAGTTATCATCATACCTCAGGACGTTGTTTATCCTCCTGAAAGCTATCATTACTATTGGACCGTTGTTTATCCTCCCAAGAGTTATACTTATACCTCAGGACGTTGTTTATCCTCCTGAAGGTTATACCTTTACCTTGGGCCGTTGTTTATCTTCCCAAAGGTTATCTCACTATGTTGGGACATTGTTTATCTTCCCAGAAAGCTATATCTTCATATTTTGGACCGCTTTATCCTCCAAGAGACATATTTGAAGAACTTTTATCCAAGTGGCATCTTTAAGCCCACTCAAAGCGTATACAACAAGTCATCAGTATCACTTTACGCACCGGTGAGTGCAAATTTTTGGGCTTTTGTGTTCAATCCCCTTCAACCTTCCAGGTCACGACTGGCAAATATACCAATCTAACCCCTCAGGTTTCAGAAAATTGAACAGGGGCAGCTGTTGCACCCCAAAATTTGCCCTCACAAAACAAGACTTTGTGTGCTAAGAGATTCACAAGGTTCACAAGACACCTTATGAGGTTCACAAGGTTCACAAGACCTCCCATGAGGTTCATGAAGTTTACAAGACCTCCCATGAGGTTCACAAGACCTCCCATGAGGTTCACAAGGTTCACAAGACCTCCCATTAGGTTCACAAGGTTTACAAGATATCTTATGATGGTTCACAAGGTTCACAAAGTTCACAATTAGTCAGAAGATTTGACAATTCCCTCAGACAATGCATCCTCCTAAGCAGTGCATCCAAAACTAGGGTTTTGACTTTAATCAGGCTAAATGGACTTCCAAGGCTTCAAGTGAGCTTCATAACATCTTATATGTGTTTAAGAATCCTCATGACAAGTTTCAAGACTTCTCTCAAAGGTTTGCTCAGTCAGATGATCAGATAAGTCAAAATCAATCAAAGTAGTTAAAAAGTCAAACTAAGGTCAACTATGGTCAAACTAAAGTCAAACTTCATGATTTTTTTTTGCCAACATCAAGTATATGAAGTAAAATTCATCATTTGATCAAGGGTTGATCATGATTCATCAAGGATATTTCAGATCATCAAGAATCAGAGGTTTCTAAATTAGGGTGTCCTTAGGAAACGTCAACTGAACTTTGACCAGCCATAACTTTCACATGCTTCATCACATTTTTCCCATACAAAGCTCATTTTGAAGGAAATTGAATTCTCTACAACTTTGTGTCTCACAAGCCAAGCCCAAAAATGCTTCATTTGGAAGGTATGAGCTAAGACATTATAGGTCCTTTTGAAAGTCAACAAAAAGTCAACAACTTCAAAAGGGCATAACTTGAGAATGGTAAATGATATGGACATGAAACCAATGATGTTGGTTAGAGGACTCTTCAAGCTTTCCAAAATGTCCAAGAACACCCTCATAGCATTAAAATTGAAGGATGTGTGCCCTTGCAAAGTTGGGAAATTTTTGGATGGTGTATGAAGAAAATAGGGTCTTAAAACCAAATTATTTCAAATGGGCTGAACTTTTTGTGACCCAAGGTGTTCCATGACATCATGCACGAAATTTATTTGATATTTTCATAATTTTATTTTATTTATTTTATTTATTATGATTTTTTATATTAAAAATCATTTTAAATTTAAATAAAATATCAAATGTGAAAATTTAAAATATATTTTGGTTCTAGAAGGTATTAACATGAATTGGATTAAATTGATATAACATTGATGATGATTGGCTTGAAATAGAAAGGTCTCATTCACAAATATATGAAATTTAAGCCATAATCTTTTTCAATCTCTAAAGATCAAAAAGTCCAAACAATGATCCAATCTTTCTGACCTAATTCATTCACTATAAGTACATAAACAGATCACAAGCATGGGGGACGAATTTCACAACCTCAAGAGTAAGTTTGCACATTCAAAAAACTCACCAAAATCCAAATTCGGATTCCATCATTCAAGCCCTTTCAAGACAATTTGAAGGTAGCAACTTGTTCCTGGGAGTTCATAGAGTGATTTTGGATCATAACATTGGTCATTCATGCCCTAATTCGCATAAACCGAATGCATCCCTTTCACATTTTGAAATTTTTCGATTTGATTGATTCATGTATTAATATTGAAAACTAATCATATATTTGTGTTTGTTGTAATGTTTAGAAGCTTTTTGCATAGATTAATTGAATTATTATGGACTGTGTTGAAGATTGTCATTGTTAGGGTTTGGAGTTTCAAAACGGGAACCATACATTTAAGACCTTAAAACCAATTCTAAGACCATGGCTGTGATGTATGAGCTTTGTACAATTGATCTGGGTTATTAATTTTGGTTGTCATGATGGTTTGCGTGATGTTTCGAAAAACACAGGTTTAGGGTTTTGAAAAATTCGCAGGAAATTGCCCAGGAAGATTCGCAGGAAAAAACGCAGGTCTGGAGGAGGAAGAAGACCCCTGGCGCGAATTCCAGAATTCAAATATTTGTTTGTTTTTTTATTATTTGTGTTTGGTTTGTATTTCACAGCGTGCGCGTTGGCCTGATGGTTGGAAGCTTGTCATTATGAGGGTCAGGTCCTTGGTTCGAATCCTGGATACAGCAACCTTTATTTATTATTTTTCCATTTAATCATCAAACTTAATATATTATTCATTGTTGTGGTTTAAATATCAGTTGCGCCCTCCCGGCTGGATGGTAAGTGTGCTTGCGTGTTGTGAGAAGGTCCTGGGTTCGAATCCCTCCCCAGGCCTTTTGTGTTGTTTCTTTTGTTTTGTCATGGTTTGTTTTCCAGATTAATAACAAAACCCCATGGAGTGCATTGCTAACACCTGCGCGCGCGTAGCCCAGTGGCTGGTGTCTTGGTCCTGAGGGTTGAAAGCTTAGGGACTGGGTTCAAATCCCAGCCCAGGTAAGTTTTGTTTTCATTTTTTTTCTTATTTAGTTAGATTATATTATAAATTTAAATCATAAAAAATAGAATGTTTATATTTTTGTTTTCTTATTTACAATTTAGAACTCATCTTTTTTAATTTAAATCTTATTAGAAAAATTATTTATTCTTTGTAAATTATTAATATTGTATAATTTTATATAGTTATTAATTAATCCTAATTTATTATTCTAAAAAACATATAACCCTAATATTTTCTAAAACCCTAAATATTTCTATAAAACCTAATTATTTTTATAAAACCCTAATTGTAAATAATTAATTCTATTTGTTAATTATGACTTCTAATGTTTTTTTTTAATTATGTGTATATTTTTATATTTTGTTTGTAGTTATTATTTAATATAATTTTTGTATGCCAATAATTTTAGATTATGCTTAAAATAATTAAAACTCTTAATTTGATTTTGTAAATATAATTTATTTTCATAATATGCTTATTTAATTATAATTAACCTTATTTTTATAATATGTGTATAATTTAAAACTTTATAATAATTAGTATATAATATGAATTGTTTGTGTTTTCTTCTTAAATCTTAAAAAAATAATTGTTTATAAAAAAATTGAACTTTTAATTATTATGCTAATATTCTTGTTTATTTTATTATTAATTCTATTTATTTTCTTATGATATTTATCTTATTATTACTAACCCCATTTATATATATATATTGTGATTTATCATTATTATTGTTACTAACCCATTTATTTATTACTTATTTTGCTTATTTATTTAATTTGTTTTAATTATTATTATTATGTAATTGCCTCCTTTATGTAATATTTTAGTAGTAATGTTTAATATTTATTTTTAAATGCTATGGTTAGTAAAATAGGGAGTGAAACGTATTTGTATTTAAAATTGATTTAGATCATTAACTTAAAAGATAAATATTTAAAATTGTACACTCACACACGTAAGTCGATCCTGGATCGTCATCTCACTTCCTAAGGGTTACCTCTCATGTTGCCTAAACAAAAGGTCAAGTAGGGTGTATAAAGCAAAGTCCCTCATCTCATATCATCTAGTCCCTAAACAGATAAAAAGATCAAGTCCCTTCGAACGTTGCCTTCATAATGATCTTGTCCCTTTCGAATAAAGATGATAAGTCCCTTCGAATTGCTTATACACCTTACAGTTGCCTAATCATAGATGTCCCTTCACTTGTCCCGTACATCCAAGGTAACGACTACTTATTCCTTAATAATAGGGATAGTCTTACCACTTAAAGGATATTCAAGAACAGAAAAGACTTAACTTAGGGTAGGTTCCTCTTAGATACTTGCTCACTCTTCAAAACATTTCAAACACTTCATACATTTCAAACAATTTTCAAAACAAAGGTTTTATATATATCCGTACATGGATCATTATAAAATACTTAAGAAAATTTCTATTCACACACTTCACATTTCAAAAACATTTTAAAGTGAGCTAAGTAACTAAGAGCCCATGGATAACCATGGATGTAAAGGGTGCTAACACCTTCCCTTTACATAACCTACCCCCCGGACCCAAAAATCTTTTAAAAAGGTCTTTCCTGTTCTTTTATGCCTTTCCTTTGGATAAAATAAAAGTCGGTGGCGACTCTTGCTATCCGCAACATAACTAAAGTCAGTTCTCCCACCGTGTTACACAACCATTCTTTGTTCATTAGATTCAAGCGTCCATTGAAGCACTTCTTTAGTCACCTTTGACAAATATTTCGACTATTCTATGGCTACTACCACGTGGTCGAAATTTGGAGCCAACGGTCTCAAAATCTTTGAGACAATTGTTTTTTTCGTCAGTGTTTCTCCACATACTTTGATTTGATTCACAAGTTTCGTAACTCTTGTGAAGAAATCTGTTATGCTTTCATTGTCTTCCATCTGAAGCAATTCATAAGCCCTTTTGTGAGTTGGTAACCTCACATATTTCACCTTCTTTGCGCCTCCAAACGACTTCTCCAGAATATCCTACATATCCTTTGTTGATTCTGCATCACTAAACTTCTCAAAGTTATCTAGATCAACACATTGATGGATTATAAAGATAATTTAATAAACTTTCTTCTTCAATTCTATGTGAGCACCCTTTTCTTGATCAGTTGCATTCTCAGCAAGCGTTGCTACACCTCCTTCCTTGAGAAGATCCCATAAATCTTGTTAACAGAAAACAAATTTAATTTGCTTGCACCAATTCTCATAATTATCTTTCTTGAGAATTGGAAGGTTTGCCGAAAAATGCCCGTTTGAATGATTCATCGCCATCATGATTCTTGCCCTTGAATCTCTTAAACCGAAGCTCTAGATACCAGATGTTGGAAATCCCCCAAAACCTATTGTACATAAATGATCCGGACAAGTCTTTGTGGCCTTCAGCTGGAATTGTGATGATGTTTGTAGGAGAAGGGGTGGTGTACATGCAAGGTACTCCGACGCTCAAGTAAGTTTAAGTGTGATACAAACTAAAGCGTAAAAAATTGGGTGATTAGAATTGAATAACTGACCCTCCAAGGGTGGAGGGTATTTATAAGGGCACATGCCTGTAGACTGCGGAAGACATTATGGCGCGTGAGGGGGAAGTCCCCAATGGCCATATGCCAACGGCTCTTTCTTACAATGGTATATCTTCGTTGATCTCTTAATGGGCTTATGCCGAGTTGAATACTGGGTTGGCCCTCAATTTGATGTAGGGAACTTGCTTGGCCAGTCCATAACACCTATGGAGAATTTCAATCAATCTTGATGATTAAGATTGTTGCACAGTGGAAATTAAAAGAAAAATTGAGAAAAGAAAGAGTTAGGGTTTAAGGAAGAAGGAGAATAGTCTGCAGAGACCTATCTGCCCACAAACTGTGGAAAAACTATTATTTCTCTTTGCAACTGCAAATCTATGAATACAATATTTTTGGAATTATTACAAAATAAGGCTTACTACTCCCTATTTATAGATTTAGGTTAGCTTACTCCCCAAGCTAAAAGTCAAATACTATAAAATCCCAAAGTACATATTTTAGAACTAAATCAAATTTATCTATTTTAGATTTAAATCAAATCTGACACAAGGAATTACATTTTTAACATCTTAAACATTCCTTTTTTTTTATAAATTTTTAAGTATACATGATAAACAATTAAATACCAATACCCTTAATTAATGAGTGTGTGAGAACCATAATTTTAAGTTTTCAAAATTCTATACGTTTAAACTTAGTAAAAATTATGTAGTAAGGTGATAAATTTGAGCTCACAAATTTAAGCTCAAACAACTTCATTCTATTTTAGTGAACGGAAGTCCAACCGAGGATTTTGAAACCAATAGGGGTTTAATGCAAGGGGATCCGTTGACTCCATTTCTTTTCGTTTTTGTGACGGAGGCCTTAACTAGATTGGGGAATAGAGCTTCAGACTTAGGGTTTTTTAAAGGCTTTAAAGTTGAGGTCAATTTATCGGTGGAGGTCATTCAATTTGCTGATGACACATTATTGATATCAGAATGAGGTTGGGAGAACATTTGGGGTGTTAAGGCGATTTTGAGAAGTTTTGAGTTAGTGTCGGGTCTCCGTGTTAATTATCACAAGAGTCGTCTTATTGGAATCAATCTGTCTCCGTAGTTTATTTCGAAAGCAGCTAACTTTCTGTGTTGTAAAATTGAAGACGCTTCTTTCACTTTTTTGGGGATCCCGGTTGGAATCAATCTGAGATGAGTAAAATCTTGGAAACTGATTATATCGAGATTCAAAAAGAAGTTGGGGGATTGGAGGAATCATTGGCTGAATACGAAAAGGAGAGTTATTTTAATTAACTCGGTTCTATCTTGTTTACCGGTGTTTTGGTTCTCTTTCTACAAAGCGCCAGTGACGTTTTGGAATGAATTAGATAGGATTAAAAGTCAATTTTTGTGGGGTAACACAGAAGTTAAAAAGAAGATTAAATGAGTGAGTTGGGAAATAATGTGTAGGAGTATAAAGGAAGGAGGTATTGGCATTAAAAGGATGAAGGAATTTAATATTGCTTTGCTCAACAAATGGAGGTGGAGAGTGATTCAAAGGAGTGATGAGTTCTGGAAGAAAGTCCTAGAGGAGAAATACGGCTCGGTTGAACACAAAGTTCTAATTTTATCCAAAACTTCTAGCAATTTCTCTTCGTTTTAGTGGCTGGATTTAATCAAGTTAGGATCGATGTCAGTTCTTGGAAATTTTGATTTTCCTTCTTCTGATGCTTTCGCAGTAGTAACGGAGATGGGACTCCATTTTGGTTGGCCAATTGGACCAATTTGGGTCCGTTAGCAAGTATGCTACCAGATCTTTATGAATGCAGTAAGTTGAAAAAAGCCTCAGTAGTAGAAATGGGACGTTGGCAGCAGGGTTTATGTTGCTGGAATGATTTCGGCTTAGTGAGTTTGGATCCTAATGTTTTGCAGCTGCATGATCTTCTACATGGGCGGCATCCGGACAATTCTGGTCCAGATGTAGTGTTTTGGGAAGTCGAAGATTTCAGTGCCTTTTCGGTTCGATCGGTTTATAGAAGTTTTATGCATGAAAGAAGATGAGTTATGATTTTTCGAGGCAGACAACAGCTTGTAAGGCTCTTTGGAGTCTTAAAATTCCTGCTAATTTTGAGTTTTTTGGTTGGAAAGTTTTGTGGGGAAGAATCCCAACATTTAAAGCTCTTAATGGTAGAGGTGTAATTATAGAAGGTTTATGTGCTTTTTGTAGTAGAGAGGAGGAGGATCTTTCTCATTTAATTTTTTCTTGTAGTTTTGTGAAGATAATTTGGGAAAAGATTAGAAATTCTCTTGGCATGGAGATTTGCTTTGATGGTGATATTCATAGCTTCTTTGTTAACTGGCGTGGGAGATCAGGAAAGAAAAATCTTCTTAAGGGAGCTGTTTGGATAGGGATGGTGTGGGCAATATGGTTGGAAATAAATAATTGTATTTTCAAAGAGATGAATTGTAACATAGATAATGTGTTATGGTGTTCTAAGTTTTTTGTATGGAAATGGAGATGTATTGGAGAGATTCCTTATTCCAACCCCTCCTTTCTAGAGTTTTGTTCTAATCCTTTTAGAATCTAATTAGGGGTTGGTAGGGCATTTCTTTTCCTTCCTTTGTTGTAAGGGTTAGAGCACCCCGTGTGTTCTCTTTAATTCCATTGGCTTTTAAAAAAAATTAATCTATACAAATTATTTACATGTTATTGTGGATGGAAACAAGGGGAAAGCCATGATTTAATCCATCGTATCGGTTCTTGTGTGGAGAAATTAGAGACCTGGAGCAGGGGTAAGTATAGCAGGGAGAAGAATGATATGGAAAGACATAAGCTTGACATGGAAATATTTCGAGGCGGTAATGATGCAACTTTGGTTTCGAGGTTTCTTGAAGCCCAAAGTGAGTTCAACAAACTGCTCATAAAAGAAGATACCTACTGGAAACAGAGAGCTAAATTTCATTGGCTTCGAGACGACGATCTTAACACAAAATTCTTCCATTTATCAGCGTCGGCAAGGAAGAAATTTCAACAGGTGGTTATGCTTAAACAGGACGATGGTAATGAAGTGAAGGATCATGTTGGTATGTGTGATATAGCGAAGAAATATTTTGACGATCTTTTTACCGTAAAGTACAGTGTCCATGATGCAGTCTTGAATATTATCCAGCCAAACATTTCTAATGAAGACAATAACAGGTTGTTATTACCTTTTAGAAAGGAGGAATTCCAAGAAGCCTTATTCGAGATTCACCCTAATAAGACACTGGGCTCGGATGGTTTTAACCCGACATTCTATCAGAATTTTTGGGAACTTTGTGGTAATGATATCACCGAGGCAGCCACAGTTTGGTTGGAGAGAGGATTTTTCCCGACGTCGCTTAATGATACCAATATTTGCTTAATACCCAAGTGTGCTAATCCTAATGTTATGAAGGACTTTCGGCCTATCTCGTTATGCAATGTGGTGTACAAGTTGGTATCTAAGGTGCTAGCTAACAGATTGAAAGTCTTGTTAGATAAATGTGTGGCGGAGGAGCAATCGGTATTTGTGGAGGGTAGGTTTATCCTTGATAATGTAATGATTGCTATTGAGATCATTCATATGCTCAAACGGAAGAACAAATGAAGTAAGGGTCATCTAGCTCTCAAGTAAATATTAGTAAAGCTTATGATAGAGTGGATTGGGGATTTTTGCGAGGTATGATCCAAAGGATGGGCTTTGCTGAAAATGGATTCATTGGGAAATGATGTGTGTTTCTACGGTGCACTATATTGTTCTTGTCAATTCGGAAAGAGTGTGACCAATTGAAACTGGAAGAGGACTTAGGCAAGGGGACCCACTGTCCCCTTATCTTTTCATTCTTATATCAGAGGGTCTTTCTGCTCTTATTAAGGACGTAGTGGCTAGTGGAGATATTCATGGGATCCAAATCTGCAGAGGGGCACCTAGGGTGTCCCACCTTCTTTTTGCTGACGATTGTTTTTTATGTTGCAGGGCCAATCTTACCAAAGTTCATAATCTTAAGAAAATTATAAATACTTATGCAGAGGTCTCGGGGCAGGAGATTAATTTGACCAAGTCAGAAGTTTTCTTTAGCAACAACATGAGTATTTCGGCTAGGGAGGATCTAGCTAATATTATGGGTGTGTGTCTCATGTGACGGGAACCGGAAAGTATTTAGGCTTACCATCCATGATTGGTAGGAGTAAGAAGGATACATTTTCCTTTATAAAGGATCGTATCTGGAAGAAAATTAATTCATGGAGAGGTAGGTCGTTGTTTAAAGCAGGAAAAGAAGTCATGATAAAATCGGTATTACAAGTTATTCCTTCTTATATTATAAGCATCTTCATTCTTCCAGATGGTGTGTGTAATGAAATTGAGAGGATGTTGAACTCTTTTTGGTGGGGAGGTGGGAGTAATAACACTGGGATTCATTGGTTGTCTTGGGATAAGTTGTCTTACGCTAAGAAGGAAGGTAGAATGGGTTTCCGAGACTTTAAGGCTTTCAACATGGTGATGGTAACTAAACAAGGTTGGAATTGTTTTACTAAACCTCATACTCTGGTCTCTAGAATCTTCAAATCCAGGTACTATCCTAAGTACTCTTTTTTTAAGTGAATCTTGGGTATAATCCTAACTATGTGTGGCGTAGTATTTGGAAGGTGAGGGAAGTTTTGTATTTGGGTTATAGATGGAGAAAAGGATATGGGAGTCAAATTAAGGCGATGAACGAACCTTGGGTTCGAGGGATTAGAGAAGGTTGTATTCGGGGGGCCCAAAAACAAGGTGCATATGATATTACGGTAAAAAAATCTCATGATGCTTAATGTTAAACAATGGGATATTAGAATTCTTAAGGAACTGTTTTACTATGCAGATGTTGAAGATATATTACAGGTTCTTTTGATGGAAGATGTTGAGGAGGACAAGTTGATTTGGAAGGAAGAACGGAATGGAATCTATAGTGTGCAATCCGGGTATAGATTATGGAGAAATTCGGGTAAAGATTCTGTTCACAAGGGGAAATGAGGATTGGAGTGGAATTTGGAATATCAAAGCCCCTCTCGAAGTTAAACATCTTTTATGGATAATTTGTAGAGTTTGTTTACCGACTCGTACCAGACTCCGACAACATAATGTCTCTTGCCCGTTAACTTGTCAATTTTGTGAGAATAATCCGGAGGATGAATGGCATTTATTCTTTGGTTGTATTGAGACTTTATAGTGTTGGAGAGAAGCGGGTTTGTCCTCTCTTATGGATACTCGTTTAAATTCTTTTCATGATGCTAAATCTATAATATTTGATATTTGTAGTAAGGAGGATAGGAAGGATGCAGGTAGATTTGTTGTTATGATCGAACATATTTGGAAAAATAGGAACGATCTTATTTGGAATAATGAGGTGGAGGATGCTACCAGACTTGGATGGCTAGCTTTTCATAAATGGAATGATTGGTTTCTTGCTCAACAACCTTACGGTAATGATAATAGCCATCAATATCCTACGTTTTGGTTCCCGTCTCCTGTAGGATGACTTAAGTGTAATGTGGATGCAACCTTTAATAAGCATTGGGGTTCGTCTAATAGAGGGTGGTGTGTTCGGGATACTCTTGGAAATTTTATTGTGGCAGGTGCAGTTTGGGATCCTGGTAAACTTATTGTTATCGAAGCTAAAGCTTTGGAGCTAAAAGAATCTATCCAAGCATCTATTAATTTGCACATGGATAAAGTCATTTTCGAAAGTGATTATGAAAAATTAGTTCAAATTGTCTAATCAAATATTATGGGAGACTCTGAGTTTCATTGTGTTATTAGATCCATTATCTATCTATTAAATAATAATCAAAACTTTGAGGTAAAGTTTATGAAGCATCAAGCGAATGTGGTTGTTCATTTTCTTGCTAGGGCGATCACTTCTTGGTCTAGACGCATAAGTTTTAATTCTATTATAAATAAAATTCAGTAATGTTCTTATTGTATATAAAAAATAAAATAAAAACAATAATCTTGACCAAACTTCCAACAAAACGCTGCAATAAAAAATCATATTCTCCATAAAATTAGAATCGACACAACCCAAATCTATGTGTTAATTAATTACAAAATTAAAGGCAATGAATTTGCTAAATTGAACGCAAAAAAGTAGCAACAACAAACATAACTTGGCTGCAACAGAAATTATCATATTTATTGCTCAACATTAAGAAATAGAACAAAATGTGGTGTGAGAACCACAACTTTCAAACATTTACAATTTCAACATAGAGTTCCTTAAATATCCAAATTGAATAATTAGAGTCTTAATCTTCATTGACAGCAAGGTGACATAAATAATATTAACTAAATTATATCAAATCTAAAAATAAAGAAGGAACTCAATAAGTATTTTTTATTTTAACAACAATATCACATTCGACATAAAAAGATAAGAGTATAAACTCTTGACATAATCATCTATTAATGAGAGTTCACGTGGTGGGTGTATATATGAATGTGATAGAGAAACAATAAATTAAAATAGAGTAGAGAACTATCAGGTAGATTTGAAAGAGAAAAAAAAAACTCAAAAGTCTATTGTGAAAGTTACAAACCTGCCATAAATTTGTTTCGTCTTCAGTCAAGCTTGTGCATGCCATTATCGTCAACAATGTTTCGTATGCTGTGTTTTTCTTGTTTTGGTATATCATATCAATCTATATCCACCGAAATATTTACACCGTCAACATCGTCAACCAATTACAACCATATGTATCGAAATAAAATATATTTTTATTTTAAAAAAACTAATAATAAATGGTTATTATAAACATTTTGATTAGTATATGTGTAATATTTTATTATACTGACAATATACTATCTTTAAACCCTTAATGCGTTATAACGAGGAATGATTGAAATGGAAAGAAAAAAATGTACCTTGCGGACAAATAGTGTATCATTTTAATTCGTTGAGACATGCTTGTTTAGTTCCAGATTCTAGTGTAAAAAATTTAGGGAGGCTATGGTTGGTTTTTCCACCTATCTGATTCATAATTATTTTATAACGATTTGTTATAAGGGATTAATTGATATGTATTGATAGTGTAAAATATTTTATATTGTCAATTCATCACCATTACCTGTTTGTTATATTTTATAAGTTTTTAAAATAAAAGTCAAACTTATTATAACATCCGACGATTATGATTTATTGACAGTGTAAAACTTCTTTACATTATCAGTAGGGGTGGTAATTTGATCCATTACAAAATTCATTCAATTCATTCACTAAAAAATTCATCCAATATATTCTCATATAAAAAGTAAGTTAATGGATTGAACTAAATTCCTTCATTTATAGGAAATTATACCTTGTACCCTTACAATCATCCTGATATCCCTACATAATTTCTAAATTTTAATTTTGCCCTTTCAATATCTAATTAATAATTTAAAATTTTTACCGCGAAGTCAGAGTAAAAAAATAATATTTTTTAACATCGAACCGGAAGTATAATGGTAAATTATTCGGTTGAGAAATTTACAAACCGGAAATAGCAATGATGAGTTATCCGGTTGAGAAATTTACAAACCGGAAGTAGCATTGTTATGTTTTCCGGTTCAGAAAATTTCCAAACCGGAAGTAGCACGCATGTGTTATCCGGTTGTGGAATTTGTTAACCGGAAATAGCAAAGTTGGGTTATCCGGTTCGTATTTTTTTATAATATTTATATTAAATTGAATTAAAGTGATACGGTAAATTTATTTTATATTACTTCAAAAATATATCAACTAAAATTTAATGGATTGTCTTCAAATATAAAAGTAATTAGTTACAATTTTAGTAAACATTAAAATGAAAATAAAATAAAATATAACTATAAAATGTAAGAATTAAAGTTAAAAAATGAAAAATTATATAAACAATGAATCTAATAAAAATGTAACGGAATTATTGAAATTAATTTATAATTATGTAAGAATTAAATTTTATAAAAATGCTTCCAAAAAATTAAAGATTAAGTGATACGGTAAATTTATTTTGTATTACTTCAAAAACATATCAACTAAAATTTAATGATTGTTTTCAAATATAAAAGGAATTAGTTACAATTTTAGTAAACATTAAAATAAAAATAAAAGAAAATATAATTATAAAATGTAAGAATTAAAGTTAGAAAATAAAAGTTTTATAAACAATGAATCTATTAAAAATTAAAGGAATTATTGAAATTAATTTATAGTTATGTAAGAATTAAAGTTTATAAATAAAAAAAAAGAGCCGAATAACACAGTCTTGCTATTTTCGGTTAAGAAATTCCACAACTGGACAACACATGCGTGCTACTTCCAGTTTGGAAATTTTCTGAACCGGAAAACATAACAATACTACTTCCGATTTGTAAATTTTTCAACCGGATAACTTACCCATTGTACTTCCGATTCGTCTCGTCCAATGTTAAAAAATATTATTTTTTTACTCTAACTTCGCGGTAAAAATTTTAAATTATTAATTAAATATTGAAAGGGCAAAATTAGAATTTAGAAATTATGTACGGGTATCAGGATGATTGTACGGGTACAAGATATAATTTCTCCATTTATATGTATGGATTAATCTGATTCATCCAACATATTTTAGTGATCCAGTGAATTATTTTTATATCCATTATATCTATTTAAAAATAATAATAATGAATTATTCAAAAAATTGATTTTTTTTTTTGAAATACAAAAAGTCGATTTATTTTTTAAATTAAAAAAATCGGAAAAGAAAAAATTCGATTTTTTTTAAATACAAAAAAAAAAATCGTTTTTTTTCGAAAATACAAAAAATTGAATTTTTTCCCAAAAATATAAAAAAAAATTGATTTTTTCCAGAGTGTACAAAAAACGATTTTTTTTCAAAAATATCAAAAAACTGATTTTAAAACAATATCAAAAAATCGTTTTTTTCAAAAATATTAAAAAATCAATTTTGTTTTCGAGAATATCAAAAAACCGATTTTTTTTGAAAATTTAAATAAATCAAAAATATCAAAAACTCAATCTATAAGTCCATATCAATTAAATTCTTGTTATAATAAGTTATTATAACAAATCCATATAAATGGTTTTATTTTACCAAAACCGGTTATAAACTGGTTATATCCATAACCATATTTGTAAACCGGTTATAGGTTTTAAAATTGGTTTTAAATTTTATAACTGATTTTTATGTTAAAATTATTTTCGTAAAAAAATCCAATTTTTAAATTTGAAATTCGAGTTTTCGTGTTTTTAAGAAAACCCGATTTTTCGTATTTTAGGAAAAAAATCGATTTTTTGAATTTCTAAAAAAACTAAAATTTTTGTATTTCCAAAAAAAACTCGATTTTTTCGTATTTCCAAAAAACCTCGATTTTTTTGTATTAAAAAAACTCGTCTTTTTCATATTTCCGAGAAAACTCGACATTTTGCATAATTTAAAAACACGATTTTTCATATTTTCGAAAAAATTGGATTTTTTTTATTTTTCCGAAAAAACTTGATTTTTTTAATATTTAAAAAAAATTGATTTTTTCAAATATCCAAAAAACCGATTTTTTAATATTTCTGGAAAAAACACTCGATTTTGTATTTCAAAAAATCTCGATTTTTTCGTATTTCCAAAAAAAAAATCTATTTTTTCATATTTCTGGAAAAAGAACTGGAATTTTTCATATTACCAAAAAAATCGATTTTTTCGTATTTCCGAGAAAAACTCAATTTTTTTCGTGTTTCCGAAAAAAACTTGACTTTTTTTGTATTTTCGAGAAAACTCTACTTTTTCGTATTTAAAAAAATTGATATTTTCATTTTTCTAATTTTTTTATTTTTTCATATTTCCAAAAAAACTCGATTTTTTCATATTTTTGAAAAGTTTCCTTTTTTTTCTTATTTACGAAAAAAACTCGATATTTTTGTATTTCCGAAAAAACTCGACTTTTTCATATTTGCGAAAAACTCGACTTTTTCATATTTCCAAAAAAAATGATTTATTCGTCTTTCCAAAAAAATCGGTTTTTTCATTTTTCTAAAAAGAATCGATTTTTCCAAAAATACTTCCAAAAGGTGATTTTTCTATGGTTTCCTCCAATAGTTAGACCAAGAAATTTACAAGGCAGATCACTGGACTTGCAGTGAAGAAAAGTGTCAGCAACATCCAAAAAACCTTCATCAAAACCCACTCCAAAAAGACAACTCTAAGAAAAATTAATTTTCAAACCAGATACTATTTTGAACCCGCGAAGGATGGATTTAAAAGCCCACGAATCAGAAAATTCGCCATTACAAAATAGAAGCATGTCGTCCGCAAATTAAAGAAGGTGAGTAGGAGTTCCTTCGAAATGGGAAAAGCCAGGATACATACCAATAACATGAGCTTTTCGAATCAAAACAGCCAACATTTCCGCTACAAGAGCAAAAAGGAATGAGGCTAACGGATCCCCTTGCTTCAGCCCCCTCAATGTCGTGAAATCTCTTGTTGGACTCCCATTAATAAGAACTAAAATGAAACTAGCGTAAACAGAACCTTTAATCCATTTAATCCACCTGCGGCCAAAGTTCATAGCATAAAGGACTTGGAATAAAAAGTCCCAATCAACACAGTCGTAAGCCTGCGCGAAATCAATCTTGAAAAGGAGACACTTTTTCTTTTCTCTTTATTTAAAATCAATAATCTCGTTGGCTAGGAGAACTCCATCTAAGAGGCTTCTACCCGGGATAAAGGCGGATTGAAAGGCAGAAACTAGACCATCAATCACAGTTGTAAGCCTTTTTCCAAAATCTTGGAAATCACTTTTGACACACAACCAACAAGAGTGATTGGTCGATAATCCCCAAAGGTTAAGGGGCTATCGACTTTAGGAACAAGGGCCAAAAAAGAAGAAGTAAAAGCTTTCGAAAAATTACCATACGACGAGAAGTGTAAAACACATTTGGTAAAATTTTGTCCAACGAATTCCCATCATTTTTTAAAGAATCTGAATGAGAAGCCATCTGGGCCTGAGGATTTAGCAGAATCACAATCAAACACTGCTTCACGGATTTCCTGCGGAGAAAAATCCAGATCCAACTTTCTACTATCTTCATTGCTCAATTTATTGACACTACTCATGTCCATCTGCGGCCTAGCTGTATGAACCCTCTTATATTTGTCTTTGAAAAACTCAAAAGCAGCATCCTTGATATCAACCATATCTTCTATCAAGTTGTTGTCAAAGCAATAGGAGAAATGGTGTTCACTCTTAACCTATGTTTTAAAGACGAATGAAAATACCGAGAATTAATATCTCCCTCTTTTAGCCATTTAATTCTGGATTTTTGATGGATTATACTGTCGTTGATCCTAAGGTTACTCTAGAACTTGTATTGCGCCTGAATTCTAGAAATACGTGAAACCTCAGAAAGATCCTGAGAGCCATTCTCCAGTTCCGAATCAAGCCCATTCAGAATATCAACTTGATTTTTTTATATTCAAATCAAGCCTTCTAAAGACATTAGTATTCCACTCCTTCAAGTAACCTTTCAAAGCCGATAGTTTTTGTTTAAATACATGTGTAGGCGAGCCTTGAACAGACAGAGAGACCCAAGCTTCTTTAGCAAAAGCCATAAAATCCTTATGAAGAAGCCAACTATTAAAAAATCTGAACGACTTAGGTCCCGAATTGGTAAAGGCGGATCTTATCCAAAGAGGGCAGTGATCAGATATATCTCTTTTACCATTATATTGTAGATACAACTATATATACATTTTTCTATTTTGAAAAATATTAACATTCTTAATTTATATGATCGTAACTCACCCATCGTGGGTACAATTATACAAATTTTGTTTGATAAAATAATTAAATTTATTTAAATGATAGTAAATATTATATTTATAATAGTTATACTCTATCGGTATGTTATTATTAACATAATTTGTTTTTTTTCAATGTACTTATGATTTATGATTATGTAAATTATAATTCGAGTACATTATCAGTATTAGAATTTATTGGTGACATAATATTTGTACATTGTTATATTTTGTTGAAACAAGTATTTGATAAATAAGAAATTATTTAAAGACATGTAATAATTTACATACTTTATGAAATCCAATAATTTATTTTAAATCTTTTATTAAAATGGATTTCAATTCTCTAAGTATTATGTAAGTGATGGACATGTCCTACCGGTGTGACATTATTTGACATGATCATTGTGTGATAGAGAAAATAGTTGAATATTTGTTTTAATATTTTTTTAAACACTCAATTTTAGTTCAATTATTATTCTATATCAAGTGGAAAAATTCAACATGTCAATGGTATAAAATCGAGAAATAAATATTATTTATTTAATATAAATTTATGAAGACTTATACTGAGAATATTATAGTCTTATATTAATAATAAAGTTTATGACTATTTGTATTATATCCTCATTAAGAGTTCAATTAAAGTCTCATTTTTTTCGTTGCGTATAACATAATATGTTTCTCAAATGTGTGTAATTATCATTGTAACATTTGAGTTTCAAGTGAGTTATTAAGATGTTATGTATAATCATATATTCTATTTAAAGTTATATGGATTTGATCCCACTCAAATGATGATGGTAAATCTTTTTATATGATCCTCATATTCTTTCATGTGAAATTATTTAAATAATAATACTCTATTTACGTACAAAATATGTGGTTGAGTTTGTAAAACTCTAATGATGATATATTACATAACCACTTCTCTGTATAGTTTTGCACTAAAAATAAAATTAGTATCTCATTGTATGATCAGAGTATTTAATACTAGTGGACTCTGATAAATCTTTATTTTATTAGATCAGTGGGAGTGCATGTGTACATAATTATATAATTTAAAAAATTAGATTATTATTCTCATAATGTCATATATATCCCTGCGCACAATGTAAATATGACATATTCAAAGAAGACTTCAAAATATATAATAATTCTAAGAAGTCTTATTCTATTATACTGAGATATATATTATTCTATTAATCTCAGCAAACATCATAATTTGATATATAGGTCAATATTAAAAAGACATAATAATTCTTTTGTATGCAAAATATTGTGTTATTATATATTCAACATCCACACTCTTGAGGTTATAAATACGAAAATACAAGTAAATATCAATACTCTTACAAAGTATGATATTGTGTTATGAAAATACTTATGATTAAATGTAATTACTCTCGTAATAGGGTATCCCTATATGTAATTACTATTCTTAGACTATGGATATTCTATGACCTATAATTTAAAACTAATTAGTATAATCAATAATCATAGACTTATACACATTAGTAGGTCTTATGATATTTTGGGTTAGTGGAAGTTTATCAATAGAATTTTCATATGTTTGGGTCATTCTTAATAACATTTTCTCTTAACTTAAATATGTTACTCTAAATTTATCATTCTTTGTATAAGTTGTGAGTCCTTAACATGTATGATTTGTTTTTCCTATCAGATATAATTTCTACAACGTTAAAACTTACTTCTATTTTGATTGATTAGTGTTTTTGACCATTATTGATATTCTAATATTAAAATTAATATTTTTTAATAATTAATTATTGTCATCCAAGTGGGAGATTGTTATATTAATTAATTAATTATTCAATTATGGATTGACATAATTAATTATTAATTAATTATATTATGGTCTATTGTTATTAAGCACAAAATAGATGAATTGTTTGATTGAGTTTTGTGTCTGAATGGGCTGTGATGGGTTGGACCATTCAGTTAAGCTCAATGAGAGGTCTCTACCCTCATCCGTTTAGCTATTTAAGTTTCTCCCCATTAAACAATTAATACACTGTGAAAATCCTAAACAGCAATGAGGATAGTAATCCTCTCATATCCATTATCTGTTACGGTAATCTCTCAAATTCTACAAGGTACACCTATATTTGATATTATAATATGTTATAATTTGTATCTATCTATTAAATAAATTCATCTAAAACTTGATAGCATGGTGTACAACAACAACAAAATAATAACATGTGACAAAACATTATCCATTAAAATTCAACCAACTTATTTAAGATTTACATGTTGCAACATGACGTATCTTCATAAAAAAAAGGGACATGTCTAATTAGCTAAATATGTCATACATATTTCACAATATCAAACAAATTTTTTATTCAGTCATCAGAAACACACAACAAACATATACATCTTATTTCACAGTAAATCTTACAAGTCGACAACAACATCAACAATAATCTGAATCAGGTTTTATTCAATAAACATATGAATAATCTTCATTGTGTTCTTAATGATTCTAATAGCCATAAGATTTTCTCAATTGATCCTCTTGTGCATCATGAGAGAGACAGTGAGCCTATAAACAGCAGGACACTGAGCTTTCTTTAACATTTTCACAGAGTATCTAAAGATTTGTTACTTACATACTTCTTTCATCTAAAATCAAAACCCTCATAATGAATAAATAAATAAAAACTCCCACAAATGAGAAGAAACAAACGAAAATGAAATCATAACACCATAAATGATAAGAATATATCTAAGAATATTAACTACAAATTCAAGATCTATTCCTGTAAACTCTTTCTTGTAAACTCTTTTCAAGATTTAAGAATAGGTCTAAGATTTATCGAACTATGAACAAAATGATAAGGAATGAAAGAGAGATTAGAATGAAAGGTGATTTTCTACTATACCATAGAATCATAGATTAAAATTGGCGTGGCTATGAGTTTTTACATTTGCGATTTTGCTTCGTCTTCCATTTCATAGTAATTTGTGGCTTCGTCTTCCATTTCTCAGAAGTTGATTCAGAGCTTTTGATTAAGGTAGCTTATAGACATTATCAGACATCTAATACAAAGTAAAATTCCTTGTATAATTGATAGGAGTAGAAGTATCACATTGAAGTTTAATTCTTCTTTCATAAACATGAAGTTCTTCTGACAAACATTTAAATGTTAGGATTACAAATTGTTGCATAAAACAAAACATTCATACCTTTCTTTACAGTTTCAACTTTTGAGATTATTAAAGAGGATTAATATTATTCCAACAATGCTCTTCTGAACACCACCAGAATTCTTCTAAGACTTCAAGATTTCACATTTCCTTCCTCCTTCAGAGTTAGGATTTGGAATGTAGTCCTCCTTCTTATTGAAGGTTGTAAGCAACCACTGTCTTGGACCAGTTGTTACTTTGCTCTTTCCCTTTAGCATATATGTAGCAAAAACAATCTCTTTCTTTGGTACCCATACTCTTATGGGTCCTCTAAGGTTAGTATTACAAAGCTTCTTCTTGTTTTATGCCTTATCCTTATAGTAAGGTCTACACTCATTCTAGACTTTTGTCTGTAAAGTTTTGTTTTGGATAAGTCTTGGCCTTAACTTCTAAACCTCTTGGAACCTTTGACACAATAAGCTTGAGTTCTAAATTCCTCAGAACCTCTGACTTGAAAGTCTTAGGTTCTACTTTACTTAGAAATTTTGACCTTTTAGTATGAGATTTTCATTCCTTCATAATTTAAGAATCATTCATCATAGGTTATGATTGGTTCAGAACTTTACCATTTTCAACAGCAAGCATAAAGTAAGCATTCATCCTCTTTTGAGAAGTGCTTGAAGAAGAAGGGTATAACGGTTTTATCAAGACATCAGTCCTTGGATTGTAAGGTTTCTGATGAAAACCAATACTTTATCTTTTTATATTGCTTACTTCATAGATCATGGAGGCAAGTTTGGGTCTTTCAAACCCAAATATGATAAACTCTTGAAGAGCTAATTCATTTGTATCCATAGGTTTGTTAGACATATCTTGTATTAAAGTAATTTAATCTCTCTCAAGTTTTTAAATTTTGACTTTAGAGAAATTTAGCTCGTCTTTTAAAAGAACATATTATTTATTTAACATTTTCATATATTTGGCTTTCTGCTGGCATATTTCCATAAGATCATAACAAAGAGTACTTAAATCAGATTTAGGAAGTTTCGAAAGTACCTCTTACGTATCGTTTGATTTTGATTCAGAACCAGCTTCTGATTTTGAGTATGTCAATGTTGAGGACATCAAAGCAAGATTGGATTCTTCATTTTCTCCTTCATTGTCAAGTTCTTCCAATGTTACCATGAGACTTTTTTTAACTTTATTTTGAATTTGTTCCTATGGAAGCTTTCCCATATGTTTTTTTCCTTTTTAAGATTAGGACATTCACCAATGAAATGACCAGGCATCTTGCAATTGTAGTAGCCATTTTGATCAATTTTATCACTTCCAAAACATGACCCTTTGAAGCCATATCTTCTACCAGAGAATTTTTTCTTCTTCTTGGACAAGTGTTGAAATCTTTTGATAATGAAAGACATTTAATTATCTTAAAATTATTCATTAAAAGCTTCATCACGAGTGGCTTCTTTGTGTTTCATAGTCTGAGAATATTTCCCAGGCCTTCCGTCAGATTTTAAAGCCAGTGTTTTAAATTGTTTTATAGATTCATCACCATTTAGCTTCATCTCATAACTGTGGAGATTTCTTACAAGACTTTAAAGACTTAATATGTTCAAGTATTTAGCCTCTTGAGTAGTTGTTACTTTGGGTCTGCATTTGTAGGAAGACTCCTTAGAATCTTCTTGACATGATCCAAAGTAATGTAGCTTTTGTTGAAGACATGAAGACCAAACATAAGAACTTGAAATCTTGAAAACATAGTTTCAATGTTCTCATCATCTTTCATTATGAACTTGAACCAGAAGATTTAATTTAGCTTATTAAACTGGATGATTACCTTTAAGGTATCACATAAAGATTTAAATATAGTTTTGGCAATTAACTTATCAATAATCTTTATGTACTCAGAATGAGGCAAGACATTAACAAGAAGGCCTCTCACTCTATGATGTTTTCTATATGTCTTTTTCTAAGTAAGGTTGAGAGACTTTCTGTTAGAAACCATTCCAAAACCATTGACTTGAAAGTCAATTCCACCTTTCAAGATATCCTAGATCATCCAAATCAATGATGTAAGTGTACATCTTGCTCTTCCACCATTCAAATTCAATAGAGTCGCCATTGAATGTTGGTGGTCAAGAAATATAATGTTTTTTTTACCAGATGTACTTTGATCATGGTTGTTATTACCACAAGGAGAGCCTCCAATAGGACTAATTACTTCATAACTATCAGCCATGATGGAAGTTGTATTTATCTCAAGATCTTTTATGCATCATTGTTAGGTGTTATAATACAGATTATGCTCTAATGCCACCTGGAGGTGAGAAAAATACACAAGAAAGGGGGGGGGGGGTTAAAATGTGTATGCCAAAAATGATTCGCTTCTGAAAAGAAACTTAAGATTTTAAACAAGGTTCAAAGTCTAATATCATAATTTATGATAGCATCGAAATAATAATAATCAGTAGAAATAATTAAGAAACACATAAAGTTTATCTTGGTTCCTCTCTTCAACTGAGAGTAGTCTTGTCCCCTTGTCTCAACAAGAGCTTTTCACTATAATCAAACTGATTACACTTTGCTCAAGAAAACTAGCAAGAGACTTCACTGCACAATCAATCCAGAAAGGGACTTCTGCTAAAGTAACCAAGGAAAAGACTTTTGCCTTACAAAAAAAACCTTAGTTGGCTATATCTAGAAATCTGGGACTTTGACAAGATTGGCCTTCTTTTGGTACAGGGTATAGATCAAAGGCAACTTTAGCCTTTAGAGTATGAGTTGTCACCAAAGGTTAGAACACATGACCAGAATCTGAACCTTCAGAGGCAGAACTACCTTGTCCAGAGTCTGATCCTTCAGAGTCATTAGATTCTGATCTTCTAGAATCTGAGATGCTTTGATTCTCCATATATGCTTTTAACAGGATCAATCCAGAGTGAATTTTGAGTTTTTGATCATTCACACTTGAACATATGTTGGTATACCCATTTATTCTTTAAGTACCTTTTTATCATCAAAACCCAAGAGATATGAAATTTTGTTCCAACAAAAATAATATAGAAAAGGAAAATGAAAGGGATGAGGGTGTATGCAATAAGGGGGTGACGAGTAAAGCAAACACCATGGGTTAAATGCCCAGAAAAAAAAGGAAACCAACAAAACAATACAATAAAAAAATAACAACCAAGAAAGACAGGGCGTGGAAAATACTTGGTCTAGGGCCAGAAGGCCCAAAAGGGTGTTCATCCCAGTCCCAAGAGGCCAAAGTTTCAAAGAATTGACTCTCATTCTGATCCATTTGATCATAATTCCAAGGATATTCCACCATGATCAAAAGGCAGGCAACCAAGGGCGCATCGTATTAATATGGGGGTCCATGTATAGGGACTTCTGATCAAAGGTCAAGTCAACGCATCCAAGGAACTCCAGAAAGCCACATGGATTCAATGGATAAGGAAAGGGATGAGACAAAAAGGGAAGGGTCCACACATTTCTCATAATCTCTCCTCATTCTACTATTTACCCACTATTTGTACTCTAATAGAAAAACCAAACACATTTGAACTTTTATAGGACCAAACAAAAAAAAGAACATGAGATGAACAATGAAGAACATGTTCATCCTGTTTTCTAGATTTTACCAAAAAGCGCATCAAAACCAAGATTCACCAACATAACCCCTCTCAACTTTCTCTCATGATTATGAATTTGTCCTCAAAATAAACAACATATGCAAATAATGAGAAGATCGAACCTTTACCCGACATAACCCTAAACCCCCAATTCAACATTCTTAAAGATTATAAGTTATTTTCCAATAATTGAAAGCGAGAAAGCAACAAATAAGCGAAGAAATACGTAAATCAACATGAAGATGAAAAGAAAAAAAAAACAACCTTACCAGAACCTGGAACTTCTAGGTTTCCAGTGAGTAATCACCTTTAGGTATGCAAACTTACTTTACTCTTTTCCTTTTTCTACTATGTCTATGTTTCATCCTCATTCTCCAACTTCTTTGTATACTTCTTCTGTGGTAATGTTTTATCCTCATTTTTAGAGGCTCATGACTAGTGGCTAGAGACTCATGAGAGGTTGGATGTTGCAGGTGAGGAGATCACTTGGACTGTGTTCCCTAGGGAATTCTTGAGGAAGTATTATTCAGAGGATGTTCGTGGTAGAAAGGAAATTAAATTCCTTGAGCTGAAGCAAGGAAACATGTTGGTTATTGATTATGCTGCAAAGTTTGTTGAATTGGCTAAGTTCTATCTGTATTATGATGGAACAGGTGTTGAATTTTCAAAGTGCATCAAATTTGAAAACGGGTTGCGCTTTGAAATCAAGAAGGTTGTTGTGTATCAGAAGATTTGTGTCTTTTCTGATTTGGTTGATAGTTGCAGAATTTATGAAGAGGATAATAATGCTCATTACAAGATTGTTAGTGATAGGTAAGGAAAACATCAACAGAACCGTGGAAAGCCTTATGATACTCTAGCTGGAAAAGGTAAATAGAGAGTTGCTCTCATTTAGAGTACTAGTGGGGGAGGTGCTCCTGCTGGTATAATTTGTTTCAAATTTGGACAAGCTGGCATAAGAGTAATGTTTGTAATGCTGAGGTAAAGAGGTGTTTCCATTGGGGTAAGACTGGGCATGAAATATCTGATTGCAAGCATAAGAAGATGATTTGTTTTAACTGTGGTGAAGAAGGGCATATTGGTTGTCAATGTCAGAAACCAAAGAATGCGCAAAATGGTGGGAAAGTGTTTGCTTTGGCTAGGACTCAGACAACTAGCAAGGACAGACTCATCAGAGGTACATGTCTCATTAATAATACTCCTTTAATTACTAATATTGATACCAGTGTTACGCATTGTTTTATTTCTGTTAATTGTGTTAGAAGATTGGGTCTTACGTTGTCTACTACGAATGGAGAAATGGTCGTAGATATTTCGGCTAAGGGATCAGTGACCACTTCTCTTGTGTGTTTAAAGTGTCCTTTGTCGATCTTCGATAAAGACTTTTATGTTGATTTGGTGTGTTTACCGTTGAATGGAATAGATGTAATCCTAGGTATGAATTGGTTAAAGTATAACTATGTTCATATAAATTGCTATAGAAAGTCGGTGAGGTTTTCTACTCCAAAAGAAGAGGGAGTTGGGTTGCTGTCTTTTAGAAAGTTGAAGCAGTTGATGAAAGAATAAGCTCAGATGTTTACGTTGATGGAAACGTTATCGGTTGAAAGTAAAGCTAAGATTGAGGAACTGCAAGTTGTGCGTACATTTCTAGAATTTTTCCCGGATGAAATTCCCGATGTACTGCCAGAAAGGGAAGTTGAATTTACGATTGATCTTGTACCTTGTACTAGACCTGTGTCTATGGCACCGGACAAAATGTATGCATCTGAATTTCCGGAATTAAAGAAAATTTTGGAAAAGTTACTTGAGAAGAAGTATGTGAGACTGAGTGTATCATCGTGGGGAGCTCCAGTGTTGTTAGTAAAGAAGAAAGATGGAAGTATGAGACTTTGTGTTGATTATAGGAAGCTAAATAAGGTAACGATTAAGAACAAGTATCCGCTTCCGAGAATATATGGTTTGATGTATCCTTTGGTGGGTGTTAGTGTGTTTAGCAAGATCGATTTGAAATCGAGCTATCACCGGATTAAAGTGAAAGATGAGGATATTCAAAAGACGACGTTCAGAACACATTACAAACATTATGAATATTCGGTGATGCCTTTCGGTGTTACTAATGCGCCGAGAGTATTCATGGAATACATGAACCATATTTTTTATACTTGTCTGGATCGTTTCGTGGTTGTATTCATTGATGATATTCTGATTTATTCCAAGTTGGAAGAAGAGCGTGCAAAATACTTGAAACTGGTTTTGCAAGTTTTGAAGGGGAAACAATTGTATGCGAAGTTGTCTAAGTGCGAGCTTTGGTTGAAGGAAGTTAGTTTTCTCGGGTATGTCATCTCAGTTAGTGGCATTTCCGTGGATCCTTCTAACGTAGATGCGGTGTTGTAATGGAAAACTCTAAAGTCGGCTACCGAGATTAGAAGCTTTTTGGGACTAGCTGACTATTACAGAAGGTTTATTGAATGATTTTATAAGTTGGCACTTCCATTAACTAAGTTGACTTGTAAAAGTAAGTCTTTTGTGTGGGATGTCCAATGCGAAGAGAGTTTTACAGAATTGAAGAAGAGGTTGACGTCGGCTCCGGTTTTGACATTACCGAATTCAAGAGAACCGTTTGTGGTATACTGTGATGCTTCGATGATGGGTTTAAGAGGCGTTCTTATGTAGAATAATAAGGTAGTTTCTTATGCGTCGCGGTAGTTGAGAAATCATGAAAAGAACTATCCTACACGTGATTTAGAGCTTGCTGCAGTTGTTTTTGTGTTAAAGATCCGGAGACATTATTTTTATGGTTCTAGATTTGAAATGTTTAGCAACCACAAGAGTTTAAAGTATTTGTTTGATCAGAAGGAGTTGAATATGAGACAACGAAGATGGTTGGAGTTATTAAAGGATTATCATTTCAGTTTGAATTATCATCCAGGTAAAGCTAATGATGTGGCAGACGCTTTAAGTCGGAAGACTTTGCATATGTCGGCAATGATGGTTAAAGAATTGGAATTAATTAAACAGCTCGGAGATGTGCGTTTGGTTTGCGAATTGACGTCGCGGAGTGTTATGTTGGGAATGTTGAAGATTAACAATGATTTTCTAGACGATGTCAAGGAAACTCAGAAGCTAGATGTGAAACTGGTAGATACGATGGTTGGAATAGATCAGTCTGAGAAGGATGATTAGAGATTAGATGTGCATGATATGTTGAGATTCCGTAATCGAATGTGTATTCCTGATGATGCAAAGATGAAGAAAGTGATTCTCGAGGAGAGTCATAGAAGCAATTTGAGTATTCATCTGAGTGCTACAAAAATGTATCAAGATTTGAAGAACTTGTTTTGGTGGCCTGGGATGAAGCGTGATGTGGCACAATTTGTGTATGCATGTTTAACTAGTCAGAAGTCGAAAGTTAAACTTCAGAAGCATGCATGGTTGATGCAACCATTAGAAGTTCCAGAATGGAAATGGGATAGAATTTCTATAGATTTTGTGACAGGATTACCTAATACTTTAAGAGGACATGATTCGATTTGGGTGATTGTTGATAGGATTACTAAGTCGGCTCATTTTATTCCTATTAACATCAGTTTTCCTGTGTCTGAGTTGGCATAGATCTATACTAGAGTAATTGTAAAGTTGTATTGTGTTCCTTTGTGTATTGTGTCAGACGGAGATTTGAGGTCCACTTCTGATTTTTGGAAGAATCTTTAAGAAGCGTTGGATTCTAAGTTGAGGTTGCGTTCAGCGTATCACCCTCAGATAGATGGTCAGACTTAGAGGACTATTCAGTCACTAGAGGATTTTTTGAGAGCGTTCATTCTTGAACAGGGATGTCTGTGGGATACATATCTTCTGCTTGATAGAATTCACTTATAATAACAACAACCATTCTAGTATAGGAATGGCACCGTTTGAGGAGTTGTATGGTCGGAGGTGTAGAACTTCGTTATTTTGGCATGAATCTGGAGAAAGTGTAGTACTTGGGCCGAAAATAGTTCGATAGACTACTGAGAAAGTGAAGTTGATTTGAGAGAAGATGAAAGCTTCTCAAAGTAGACAGAAAAGTTATCATGACAAGCGGATGAAAGATTTAGAATTCCAAGCGGGTGATCATGTGTTTCTGAGAGTCACGTCTGTGAATGGTGTTGGGCGAGCTTTGAAGTCTAAGAAACTTACTTCTCGTTGTATTGGTCCGTATCAGATTTCATACAGAGTTGGAAATGTTGCTTATAGAGTGTCTTTACCGCCTAATCTTTCGAATTTACACAATGTGTTTCATGTGTCACAACTCTGGAAGTACATTTCAGATTCGTCTCATGTGATTTGTATGGATGATGTGCAAGTACGGAATAATCTTACTGTTGAGACAATGTCGGTGCAGATTTTGGATCGGGAAATGAAGACTCTGAGAGAAAAGGAGATTGCGTTAGTGAGAGTAGTCTGGTTAGGAGTTGTCGGAGAAAGCATGAGCTGGAAATTGGAGAGCAAGATGTGAGACTCTTATCCCGAGTTATTTGAACCAGGTAGATTTTCGAGGAAGGAAATATTCTAAGTGGAGGAGAGTTGTAAGCCCGTATTTAATTAAATATTTTAATTAAATATTATTGAGTATTTTCTGAATATTTATTAAATATGTTGAATAAGTTGTTTAAGCTGATAAGTTAATAATCGGGTAAATAGTCAATTTAGTCGGGAGAAAATAATATTAGAAATAATAGTCAATTTAGTCGGGAGAAATTAATGTGTGTGCGAAATAGAAAAGTTGGGGGTATTGTGTAGTAGGCCCATTAAGAGAATTAGTAGACTCATTATTTTATTAAGTGATTAGAATAAGATATATGAGATAAGCATTTAGGTCACATAGTTTTATTAAGTATTGGAAACCAGGGTTTGGAGGCATAATGGTTGGAGAGAGAGAGAGAGAGAGAGAGAGAGATTACGAGAGTTTGCTGTCAAAAAGCCAAAGTTTCAGATTCGATCGGGAAATTCGAGCTACCTTCAATCCAAGGTAAGGGTGGGGTTTGAATTTTATAATCGGGAATACGATAATTGATATGTAGGATTGAGATTTATATAATTTTCTATTGTGCGGTGTTGATTTGTGGTGATGAATTGTTATTGTTCTTTGGAAAAATTGTGTGGTGTTGATTTTATGTTGATGAATCGTGTTTGTGGTAATTGATTTTGCGAACCAGAAACTGGTATTGAACATGGAAGAATTGGGTTGAAAATTTAGGTGTATGACATCATCGAAAAGAATACAGAAAACAGAAGAAATACTAGAAACTGAATTATAGCAGAAAACTGGAAAGTTTTGGTGACGGGGGCCACCAAGGGGAGGTGGCGCATGCCACTTATGTGCGGTGGTCACCCATGTGATATGTTGCGTAAGCCACCTAGTATGCGGTGGGAGCCACATGAAAATGTGGCAGTGGTGGAAGCCATATGTGAAGTGTCGCAAGCCACCTGTAAGGAGGTAGGAGCCACTTGTCTTTTTGTGTTTAGTAGCATACTTATTTATTTAATTTAGTTGTGGCATGGATTAGTTAATTAATTGTTATACACCTATTTAATTGGATTAAATAATTGATAGTCTTATGCATATGAATAAAAATAATATAGTAGCGTTTTAGAAACAACAGTGGTAGGTTTTTGGTAGAAAATGAGAGATTAGCAAATACTGGTATATGGTATCAGAATTGAATTTTGATGATAGTAAAAATAGTAGCAGTGTATGTATTAGTAAGTTAAAACTTAACAGAATCACTGAAATTTATCGGTGGAAATAGCAGTGTGTAAAATAGTACCGATTTAGTCGAATAAGTGAAATTAAGCATAAGAAAATTAGTTGTCCTTAGTTTAAATTAGTCGAGGTAGTTCGTATAAACTAGTAGGTAATTTTGGTTGGTTTATTTTGTTGGAATTCAGTCAAATACGTGGATTGCTGGTACCGTTGAATAAGTTGATTTGTCCCGATTTATGGGCATATTTGAGTTGCAAGTCTGGTGACAATGTTGATTTAAGTTGTTGCAGTTGATGCATATTTCGTTGTCGTTGTTGCATGCCATTCATAATAGTCGCGTACATTACATTTCCTAAGTTGGAGCTAATGCTCAACCACGTTGGCCTGGATTGACAAAGAAATATAAGTTAAAGTTAAAGGCTTATGTCTTGTTGTTGCCTCGGTAAACTGACACTTTCTAAGTTGGGAGTTCTACTCCAATGGTACCACATGCATACGCATAGTTGAGTCGCATTTGAGTTGCATATTATAAGTATTTTGTTGATTGTTGTTTTGTTGTTGTTGGATAGTAGTAAAATTGTATGATTCTAGTCTAATTTATTGATTATCATACTTATGTTTATATCTTTCAATATCTCACCCTTTTGTTTGAATGTTTCCCTATGTTGGTAACACGTGGGTAATCCAGAGTAGAGCTGCTTACCTTGGTAGATTCGAGTCAGTGTTGTCGCTTTGATACGTAGCACTCTGGAGGATAACGCATCTTTTCTTTTGATGTTTGATTTTAATATGTTGCTGAATTTTAGTTGCTTTCGTTAAAGATTTGATGTTTTAAGTTGTTTCAAGGTTGAAAACAAGTTGTGATATTTTAAGTTGAATATTATGAATTCGCTGCATAGAAATGAAGTATTTTCTTTTAAGGACTAATTGGGTGATTTCATGTTGTTATTTAAGTTGAAAATGTATTATTCCATTTGTGTTATTGAAATTTGATACTTTCATTTTATGATTAATTACCGGGTAGAAATTAGGTGTTACAATATTTGTCTTGGTTATTTGAAAACGGTCTTAATAAAAAAAACTATGATGAGTTTGTAAATAAAAAAGGTTTGGTTTTTACTATATGGAATATGGATAAGAAGTGAATCAAAAAGTGTTTTAGAAATTGAATATGAAATGGATGAAATAAAAATAGAAATTAGAAATTTTAAAATGGATTTTTTTTATAGAATTTTATGATAAAAATTTGTGATAAAAATAGTTTATGGAAAATGAAGGTGATAATGAATGTTAATGGAAATTGAATTTTTATAAATATGGATAAAAAATGGATAGTTGGGATAAACGTAGAATGATCATGAATTGAACTCGGAAAACCACAAATCGAACTTAGCCTCCAAAGCTCTGAACACCACACATGAAACACTTGTTTTGCCACAGTCTGACAACTTGATAGCAAATCAACCCTAATTCGGTGATTCTGGAATTCAAGTAACATTACACATATATGAAACCTGACTCAAACTTCTTTTTTGAATATTGGTGGATAAATTGAAACAAAATGATATACATGTAGAACAAATTTAGGGTATGACAAATACAAGTTCTTTGAAGTCTCATATTGCTTAGTTTTGTGAATGAAGTGGTAGTTCAAGGCTATATATAAGATTCAAGTTCTTCATTCCAAGATGTATCAATCAAAAACACTTTAAATTTGTATTTGACTTTTTATATTTTATCTTATACTCTTGATTAGAGTGTTATGAGGGGTATTTGCTTTGGAGAGTGCGGATGTATTGGCACCGAGTACGAATATATTAGGAATCTTTGGATGGTTGAGGATAGTCAATCTGATGTAACAATTTTCATATAATATATTTCTATGACTGTTGTCATTTGAATTTTTTTTCTCAAATTTAATGGTAATCTTTTATATTGTTATGGTGTTGTTTTTTTTACTCTGCTTTATTTTTTCCAAACATTATATAGTGAGACATATAAGAGACATACAACTAAACCGACAAATATAGTTATCATAAGATATAGTGCGCGTAACCTGACTCGAAGGAATAAGATGCATTTTGAACCACTAATCCATATTCAATGTAACACTTGCTTAAGATTACAAGTGAAAGAACCTCTTAATTTCTTGAGTACAGTGATTTCATTCATTTTAGTAGTTTAACAAACATACAAATGATATTAACAACGAAATAAGGTATCTTTGTCTATTTGTTTATAATTTTAAAAAAGATATTGTATTTTTTGAGCGTGTATAATTAGAAGAAACTTTAGAGGAGTTCAATTGAATTTTCTTGCAAAATATCTGATAGAAGACAACCTAACGCATAACATCAAACACTCAAACTGAACCAAAACGTTGGAATAGAGTTTTTCTCCAAAGTGGACCCCATTCTATGGCGGTGTTTGAACTCTGAAGTTTGATCCAATCAAATTCATATTAACATTCCCTTCCACATTAAAACTTCTATCATTCCAGCATCTCACAAACTCACCAAAAATGGCAACCCCATTTCACTTACTTCTTCTCCTTCTCTTCCTTCGACCTTCCTCCTCCGCCACAACCAACAAAATCGGCGTCAACTACGGCACCATCGCCGACAACCTCCCACCACCCTCCACCGTCGCCTCATTTCTCAAAACCCAAACCACCATCGACCGTATAAAAATCTTCGACGCTAACCCCAACATCCTCCGTGCCTTCGGCAACACAAACATCTCCGTCACCGTAACAGTCGCAAACAGCGACATCCCTTCCCTCACAAAACTACCCTCAGCCCAATCATGGATCACAACAAACATCCTCCCTTTCCACCCCAAAACCGCCTTCAACCGTATCGCCGTCGGAAACGAAATCCTCGCAACTTCAGATAAAAACCTCATCGCGCACATTCTCCCCGCCATGAAAGCTCTTCACCAAGCTCTCACTCTCTCAAACCTCACTCATATTCAAGTCGTAACACCAAACTCTCTCGGCATTTTATCTTCCTCAGAACCACCAAGCGCTGGAAGCTTCCGCCGTGGCTACGACGTCGCTATCTTCGCTCCCATTCTGGACTTCCATCGTAAAACTAAATCTCCTTTCATGGTTAACCCGTATCCGTTCTTCGGTTTCTCTCCAGCCAAACCCGATACATTGAACTACGCGCTCTTTAAACCAAACGGTGGCGTTTTTGATAAAGCCACTGGAATAAACTATACGAATATGTTTGATGCTCAGATGGATGCGGTTTATTCGGCGATGAAGAGACTTGGTTACGATGACGTCGAACTGGTTGTTGGTGAAACGGGTTGGCCTTCTTTGGGTGACCCGAACCAACCCGGTGTGAGTTTGGAGAATGCGGTTTCTTATAATGGGAATCTTATTAAACATGTTAATTCTGGGAAAGGGACTCCTTTGATGCCTAATAAGACATTTGAAACTTATATTTTCTCATTGTTTAATGAGAATCTCAAACCCACTGTTTCGGAGCGGAATTACGGGTTGTTTAAACCCGATCTTACACCGGTTTACGACGTTGGTGTTTTTACCCAACAACATCAACAGGTACATGTTCATTTTTTTTTTCAGTTATTTATTCATTAAAAGAATAATGGAGAATCCTTGTGTGATTGTTTAATTCGATGCATATGCATTACTGTTTTGAAATTAGACGTTTTCGTGACAAATTAGTACACGACATGTTTTAATGTAAGTACAACTTAGTCCCTATTTTATTCACATTGGTTTTTCGAGATTTTGCATGTTGGAGAGTTATTGGGGCTATTTTTGTAGTTTCGTTTTCATGTCGATGGTGTCATGTCATGTCTTCTTAGCATGCCACTTGCTAGCTTTTGGTTAGAATTTCAAAGGCACTTATAATGTTTGACTAAGGAATAGTCCATGTCACTTTCTCAATTCCTTCAGTTCATTCATTAAATTGTGTACGATGGTTTGAGAGGCACATGTGAAAATTCTTTGAATCGTAAAATTCCAAACACATACTCTAAACTGCATTATAATAATTTCAAGTGTTTCTTATTTTTAGTACTATATTTAGTGCGTGACAGTGTGAACTATGAGGCAATATGATGATGTAATGTAATGTAACCACAGGCAATGGGTCCAGCATCAGGGCCCGCGGCAATGGGTCCCGCATCAGGGCCTGAAGCAATGAGGCCTGTCATGGGTCCTGCATCAGGGCCTACGGCAATGGGACCTGCCATGGGTCCCACATCTGGGCCTGCGGCAATGGGACCGGCAGGGTCCCCGGAATCGTCTTCTTCGAAGAAGTGGTGTGTACCGAAGACTAACGTAACTGAAAAGGCGTTGCAAGCCAACATCGACTATGTTTGTAGCAATGGGATAGACTGTGGGCCAATAAAGAATGACGGGCCGTGCTTTAAGCCCGATTCTTTGAGATCTCATGCAGCCTATGCCATGAATGCATATTATCAGCAATCTGGTCGCCACAATTCTGACTGTGATTTTGACAACACCGGAGTCATAACTGACACAGACCCTAGTAAGTTTATTTAGTTTCATTATCATGAATTGAGTTTAATTTTGATGAACAAGCTTTACAATATCAACCAAATTTAAATTGATTTTTGGAGGGGAAACAAATGATGAGAATATGGGTGCTTTGTGGCAGGTTATGGGACTTGTAAGTATCCATATGCAGCTACAGGATCAGGAGAAAACGTCAAAAAGCCTGATACAGATGGTGGTGGCTCACTCAAATCTGCTACTTCCAACCTTAGATTATATGGCTTCTTATCTCATCTTCAATTTCTTATTTGTTTATGTCTATGTTTTCTCTGATTTATTTATATGATGTTTATGGTCCTTGTTGAGATTATGGTTAACATATGCGATTTAGAAGTAGTGTCTTTTTTTGGGTTCCTCTCGCATCAATTTAACTTAATAGGAAGTGTATTTGTAAACTAACTACTAACTAGCAAAATACCATCTAGGAGGACTGGTTTACAATTGATATGTGAAGTGAATACTATAAAATAGAAAGAAAAAAAAACTCACGTGGATTTTTAAAATATCAATATTAATACAGAATTTTTATAAATTATTTGTTTATTATATATAAATCTGTAAAAATATTGGTTAATGCTCGTTCAAGATTTAATTATATTTACAAATACTTTTTTTTTTCATTTTTATTATAGGATTGATATTCCTACATGGGTGACAAAATGTGTCCGGTCCATTGGGTATGCCCGTTTTACCCACCCTTTAGTGCGGGGCGGGTCAAGAGTTTAGGCCTTCACCCTCTATAGTGTCTGTCCCGCCACGTCCCGTTTTCTTGGCGGGCTTTTGAGGGCATGTATATTTACTTAAATTTTTGTATTTTTAAGCTTAAAAAGTGTAATGTCCACGGACTTTCCCGTCCTGCCCATGGGACGGGCATGTCCGTTTGCCACCCCTATTTCTACACCATTCTTTACACTCAATGCTTATACCATATACATTTTTTTAATAAAATAATATTTTTACACCATTGTTTACACTCAATTGTTTACACTCAATGCTTACATTTTTTTAATAAAATAATATTTTTTTTATGAACAGTATAAACAAAGTATACGTTTATGAACTATGTAGGATTTTAGTGTAAGAATATATTTTTCATAAGATAAATAAGATCGTTTGGTAAAAAAAAAAAAAAAAGATAAATAACTATGTAGGATTTTAGTGTAAGAATATATTTTTCATAAGATAAATAAGATCGTTTGGTAAAAAAAAAAAAAAAGATAAATAAGATCGTGTGATTTCTTTGATGCGTACTGATAATAGTTTTCTTATAACAATGACTTGTTTGATGCATACTAATAATAATTTTCTTATAGGAGTAACTTGTAGTATTTTACGTGTAATCAGTATGAAGTTTAAATAAATATTTAATTGAAAGTCAGGATATTGTAGTAGAACAATTAATGAAAAAGTGAAATATGCTTTAAAATAAAAGGTTTCATATGGAACCAAAAATATATTTTAAAAATAAACTTATCAATCAAGTTTTTTAGTTTCCCACTTTTAACATTAAAATAACCAAACAGCTTCTTTTATTTCTTTTTTAAAAACAAACTTGCAAAAAAAGTATTTAAAAACTAAATCAAAATCAAATCCACCCAAGCCATTTCCATCAAGGACGGCCTAAATCCTTAATATTTGAAGACTGTTCCGGTCCTCTCATGAGAGCATTCATACACAAGGTGACAATCAAGTAACTTAAATTGCATGAATAATAATAACAAGATGGATCAGGTGAATTGAAATTGAGCTACAACAGACAAGCAAAAAGCATATAAAATCATTCATATATCATCATCATCATCGTACTGTAAAAACTTCAAGGTAAAGGGTATACAGGTTAATATCTTGACTACATACAAAATCATGACATACACCTGGTATCTTTCCTCATCATATCATATATATAATCACAAGAAAGTCGAAATAACAAGATAAATGTCTAGGAGACTGGCATTTATTTATTCCGAAGAACGATTGGGAGGACAATTACGAGGATCAAGGCTATCAAAATTGCCAATACAATCAGCTTTATCTTCATATTTTGCAGCCACATTTTTCTACGGATTTTGGTTCCTGAGTTCCTGAAGTCTTGTGCCTGCATCAAAAACAGCACACAGCAACTGAGAAAACAATTCAAACTGAAAAAATAGGCAGTGCTTCTTTAACCACCCCCTCAACTCTCTATCTTTTGTTGCGTGGATGGAGGAACGGGTAAGATCTTCTCATGACACTCAGCATGCCATCAATTATCATTAAAAAAATGCTTTAGGAACTAGAATGAAAATAGTTGTTCACATGAAAAACCCAAGTACTGATGATTAAGTTTGAGACATTCCAATCACGCAATTACTAACCTGGTGATGAAGGTTCTCAGTCTTGTCAACCAAAAGCTCAATCTTTTCCCCCCTGTCCAGAACCTACATTAAGTTTCAAACATGTCAATATAATCTAACATAATGTCGTCGATTATTAGACATCTGATAAGGATTGCAGACATAGAAGATTAGGATATCACAGATGCCAAAAACTTGAGTAAGTTTTCTTTCTGCTTTTCTTCTGATATGTAAAATTGTATGTGAAGTACCTTTACAATAACATACATATGGTATACGTAATAGACATACATATGGTATGTGTAATAGACAGACATTCACTCCTTCAATATGCATTGAAATGCACAAAATTGTATGTAATGTCAACCAAAATGCAGAGTAAATATTTGATAGTTATAGAATAATTGAATACAAACCATATATCTTGGTTTTCAATATAATTTAGTTTCTGGTCCAGTAACGAATATAACTTGAAATGTTACAATCAGTAAGCAAAGCACTACTCAAGCCACACACAATAGAAATAGAAGTAACACGTTCTATCATGAAAGATAATGTATGCCTTCAAAACTTCCCTAAAATCTATCTAGATTTAATACATTCTCAGAAGAAAAAAATCATGAGAAGTCAGTGATCATTGTTGTTAGTTCAGCCATATTATTTATAGCTACATTAATTTAATGCAAGTGATAGCCAAAAAGAACTTGAGGATGGATGAAACAATTCCAGAAATCATCCTTAATCAACAATCTTTTCTGAACCAAACCAAATTCTTGCACCCTACCGACTATGGCTACATATGGAAGCATTGAATCAAATGATCACAACTTTAATATTGAATTCAGAGGCATAAAATAAATAGGAAATAGAACTACAATGGATTACACAATGAGCCAAAAGATGGTAGGTCCCCCATTAACAGCACTTGAAGAAGGAGATAGAAGTTTCCCTAGCCTAGCTCCATCATGTGTCCATAAAAAGCAAGCCTAAAGCTCACCATGCATAATTATAAAAAAAATGTAGCCAGAAAGACATTGGGAATCCACTTTCTCCACTTAGAACCAGTATGATCTGTTAAGAAACTTAGAAAACCCCAAAATCACTGATCCCAAGCTTCTGTAAAACCCAACCTAACAATTAAGCTACACTTTTTTCAAAAAAGTGACACCATCCACTGCTTCATAAGCTATTAAAATAGTAGTCTAATATTTGTTAATTACAATAAAGAAGCTATGGTTCTTGAAAATGATTTCTGATATAAAAACTTCTTTCTACTTAAATAAAACATTGGCAAAACAGCAATTGAACAAATAGTCGGTTAATTTTTTGTGCTCCTCTTGAACCCTAGTCATTGTGAACCTTCCATTTCCCAACTTAGGCAGGTCAACCAATTGATAATAAAAAAATCCCATTTTTGGTCTTACATTTAATATAATTTCAGGATCACACATGAACCCTCATTTATTTATAGCTTTTTGTTCGTGCAAAGAAAGTTGCATGTCTGACTAAAACATAGCTCACATTTTCAAGTCCAAAACGTTTATGAAAAGAAATCTCCCCAAAAGCACTGATCATGAGTGCTGTCCAATTTTAAAACAAAAGTAAAATATCAAATCAAGAAACCTTGAATCGTGTCAGTTGGTGTGATTTGAAAATTCAATGAAAATAGCTTAAAATATATCATATAAATGATGAGTGGTGCACAATGTGACCAAACAAAGTCTAACTTCATACTATACAAAATCATGCCCATAAGTCATAACTGAGTCCCAATATCAACTTATTTAGGAGCTAATCAAAAACAAAAACAAAAGGGATCAAACACACTCATTAGTCATAATACTGCATCCCAAATAAATATCCCAAGCACACTATCACATGCTGTTTGTGGATATTGAATAATAATTTTATGTGATGAGTAATATATTATAGAAAATAATATAATGTTTTAAGATAATGCCATCCTTTCACTTAGACTGAGACCCCAAAAAAGTGACTGCATCAAGCCTATGTTTCAAAAGTACAATAGAAGAGAATATTATAGTAAATGAGGTGTGAGTAGAGTAGGTGAGCAAGGGACTGTATGAAGCCACTGTATCAAAAGAATTAAAAGAGTACTGGAATACAAAAGAGTTCAGAGTGAGTAGGGGTTTATGTGTAGCCCTTGTTTTAGAATAATGAGATCAGGGGGTGGAATTATCAAAACAGCACATTCAATCAAAGTTGGACACTTCATTTTAAAAAAAAATTAACAAATAAATATTGCATGCATGGATTGGAACAATAATAAGCATATGTTTAATATATAACAAGAATTAAAGAGACAATCAAAGAAAAAGAGTTGGGAGAGAAATGATATTACTATATTACTCTCATAAATATACATTATAATCAAGTAAAAAATGAATATTTAAACTGTCCAAAACTATTATGTAAATTAATATTGGAGTATAAAAATTATTTTTTAGTAATACTGGTCCAATCCCGGTTCCATCTGGTTGAATCTTTGAACCATAATTGGTACCTACACCAATTCAACGTCCCGTTTAATTTTTATTACCTTGTTTCTAACAATTAATTACAATTTACAAACTTTTGTCATCTGGAAAAAAAGTGCACTCGATCTAAGTTTTCAAAATCTCAATTTATCTAAAATTGGGAGGTTGATGAAAATTTTACCATGTATAAGTTTAACACATGGCAGAATCCTTTCAAAAGTAAAAGGTGTAAAATTATATAATATATTGGGTTAACAATGTGTTTGATCTTAGTAAAACAAGCAAATTATGATTTTGGCCAATGCATACAAAATCTTTAATTTTTATCCTTCCATATTTTGAAAATATTGTGGGTGGTCTACATGAACTGAGTGAATTTAAGTTTGGGTCCACATAAATTATTTTCTTTGATTTAATCCCTCTAAAATCACTGTTTCTCAGTCCTTAGCAATTACTTTAGGGAAGAAAAATATAATTCATTCTAGAGCTCGAGGTAAAAAGATTCAGGTAGTCACATGCCAACATAACACCACAACCATTAGTAGGTGTCATTTGGGACCAAAAACATTTTTTCAAATTTCGCAAGGATGAAAAATGAAGAAAAAGTTTCCTCGTATAAAAATGAGCAAAAATATATTTAAGCCTAATATATTTAACTTACACGTGCAAATCGCAATGATATACTGAAAGAGTAAGAATTTATATATACCTATTCTGTAGTTATTGTATAATTCACTTTTCAATTTCTATTTTAAACTTAAATTCATACTAACTAATGAAAGAAAATTGAACAGAATGACCAAAGATTCAATAGAGAGCATAATCCAGAGGTAATCCAGAACAAAGCCGGACTTTTGAGTTTAAGAACACTTTCCGTCCCCCCTTTTCTCTCTCCAATGACTTATTTCTATGAGTTTCAGATGTAACCTAATGACTGCGAGTCTAACTCTTGTATACCAGTACAGCATGAGAATAATTCAAGAACTTCATAAGATAATGGCCAGACTAACTTCATGGTCCCGTTTACGGGGTTCAGTATTCATATGTATAGGTTTTCACAAAGATTCACTCTTCTGTTCGGCTGTATTTTCTGTTTTCGCAAGAGTTTATACAATCAATTTTAAATTACAAAATATGATTTCTAAAATCACAAATCAATCAGATTTAGATCCATTCAACTTACATTATATAATCATAAAAGCCAAAGTGGATGACTAGTAAGCATAATATGTAGCATGTACCTTTTCAATATTCTCCATCATGACACCTTTGACTTCAGAAACCTGAGCTTTCACCTTAGCAAGCTTGCTGACCTCCTCAGGATGATCAACACAGTACTGCATATGTTCCTTCAATTTAGGCCTGCCACAAATAAAGATCAAAGCACATAAACTTTCTTTAAACAACAGACAGTCACAACAAACCCTCAATCATCAAACTCATAAAACAAAAACTCAATACCCAAATTCCTTATTAAGACTGTTAGGTGCAGCTGTAGAAGCCTTCCCACCGCCATATTTCGCAACAAAATCATCCTTCACACGCTCCAGAAAAGCCACAGGCACTTGTCTTCCAACCGATTCATCCGCAACAACACAATACGCTAAAAAAAACACCAAAATCCATAAAATGAGTCCCATAAACTAGTCTAAATTACTCTTCAAACGCCAGCATCTAATTTATAATTAAACTCTAGATAACTAATTAATAAAATAAATAATAAATAATAAGCATATAAAACACAAATAATTTCACTGAAGAACAACGCTAACCTAATATCAATTTTACAGTCAAATAGCGTCAAAATACTGATATAACTAATTTCTAGGTTATAATTTGTTCATAAAATCGAATTTAGAACTAAAATTTCGTTAGATCGGAAATGAAAGATGAAAAAAAAAAGTGAAAAGCACGAACTGTAGCCATTATCGACGAGGTAATTGAAGGTGTGGCCATCACAGTTGTAGGTGAATTTGTTGTTAGAAGCTGGGAGCTTCTGAAGACACTGAAACGCGATGGAATTGAAATTTCCGCTGAATTCGGTGTACTCGGAGAGAAGAACGCTTCCTCGAGAAACGAACGCGTAGATCAGAGATCTTTGATTCTGTCCCATCTTCTTCTCCACAGATCTATCGAACAACGGTTTCTTGTGATTTTGGAGTTTGCTATATTCTCTCCAACCTTTTCTTTCTCTTTTCTTTTCTCTTCTTTTCTAGAGAGAGAGGGTTTATAGAGAGAGAAAGAGTGAGAAAAAAGAAAAGGTTTGTCACTGTTTTATAAAGTGGTGATAATTACAAAGACGCGACTAGTTCGAATTTTGTATTGGAATCTAGTTTTTAATCAATTATTAGTGATAATAATAGTATTATAATGACAAAATGATGGGTTTAATTTAAAATAAGAAAAGGAAGAAAAAAAGTAAATTAGGACAAAATTAGGTCTTATACCATATAAGTTTTTCTTTACTTTACTTCCATTCATATTAGATAATTATCCTATATTTAATCTCATATTTTATTATTTAATTAACCGTAGTTTCAAACTAGTTTGATTAGATAAATATATCTCTTTTAATTTAATTGGAAATTTTGAATTTGAACTCAATTCTAAATACATCCATAATACTAAATTATTTAAAAGAGAATTTATTATCAATTGAAATTCTCATCTCTATGAAAAATTAGTCTCTACCATTGTATCAGGAGTCTGTTCTATGAAGAAAGTATATTTTATCATTTGCGTTCATTCTCATAGCTATGGAAGGAACATAATGGTGGTAGTGTGGTTGTATAATTATGATGTACTATGAGTAATAAAAATACAAATATCTTAATTATGATTTTGACACAGATATGGCGATATTACTAATAATTTAAAAATAATAAAAAATTAACATAATTATAAAAAATCAGTACGGATGCATTAACCTTTTTTTTCAAGTTTTCTATGCTATATAACTTATTATGATTAGATGATTGTGATGAGATTAGAGGCACCGTGTGCGTTTGGCCAGGGCTGATAGTTAGGGGAACTTGTTTATTCTGTTTATTTATCGTCATCCGTTTTTGGTCTGAAAAATCCAACTCACCCTCCTGACAGCACCCGTTAATCCAACAATAAGGACATTTTAATTTTCCGACATTTATTAAAATAATCTTTTTTAATTTTCTACACTCCATTTTTTAGACTGAATAGTGAATGTGCTATTATAGCATTATTAAATCTTCCATTTGGATCTTTCCCGTTTTACAGATAAATGACGAATTATTTTACAACGCGTTTAGATCTCCTTATACTGCACATTTATTTACCTTATACACTTATTTTTATTTTATATTTGTTACAGTTTACCTGTACTTATTAATCCCCCATTATTTTTAAGTGTTTTTTTAAAAGAATTTGTTTATTCTTAATTATCATTTTTAAAACTAAAAAAATAGTTTGTAGTTTTTTTAATTATTTATTACAACTAAAAGAAATTAAAAATTTAATAAATTATTGATGGTATTATGAGTAAAAATAATCATTATTTTAAAATAACAAAATTTATTAGCTTTCTTTTTATTGGGTAGAAAGTCAAAATAAAATTATAAAAAGGAATAGAGAGGGTATTAAGTTGAAAAAATCAAATTTTATATTAAATTATTTTATTTTGATGTAAATTGAGTTTTTTTTGTTTTTTTATTAGACAAAAAGAAAACAAAGGAAAAAGATTAAATAATAGAAGAATGAAGTTTAAGATTTTTCCATTCTAGAATCAGAAATGTGTAGAGTAGCAGAAGCTACAGTGAGAAGAGTTTTCGAGACGACGGAGTGGGGATATATCTACAATATTAACATTCTGGCGCTTAAATCACTATGTGAATGATAAGAGTATTCAAATTTTGTGTTGAAACTTGTTACCGAAAATGTCGCATCTTGTATATATAAGGAAGAGAAATAAAGGTCTCGCTACTTTCTCGACGTGGGATGCAGGGATCGTTGGATGCGTTGGAGGTACGATCTGCTGCTTCTGCGTTCTTGAGATTCTAGTGGTCCAGAGGATATTCTGGAAGCTTAACGAATACTTGGTCCGGATCCAGGATATCACGTCTTGTTGTGATTGAGTTTAAAAGAGATATGATCAGTCTAGAACTGTTGCCATAAGACTTACCAGAGTTCTGGGAACCGGGAGGTCTTTAGCTGCCTTGGTGGTCATCATGAAGATATACCATGGATTCTTAGAAAATTTAAACGTTTAGAATACTTTGCAAAAGTGATGAATGCATTTAATGTTTCCTTGTTTCTGATTTGTTGTCTTTCTAAATCGTCAACACATTACCTTAGACACTATCATATCCTAAATTTTGACTAGACATTTTAATATTCATCTGATGCATTTTTGGCGCAACATCGAAAGTTAATCATAGGTCAGTCATTTTTTCATTTTTTTAGTTAAACATTCCATTAGTCATTAAGCATGCATTTTTAAGTCAATTTTATCATTTCATGTCATTTTATTTTTATTCTTGATTTTAGAATTTGCTTAGAGTGTTTATACGCTTTTAATCATTTTTATTTTCTAATATTTAGTTTAATATTTATCTTAGATTATTTATAATTGGTTTAAGTTTAATTTTAATTTAGTTTAAATTTAATTTAGTTTAATTTTTAATTTAGTTTAATTTAAATTTAGTTCAATTTTAATTTAGTTTAAGTTTATTTTTAATTTAGTTTAATTTTGTTCTGGACTAGGCCTTAGGTTGCCTTACCGCCGAGCACAGCTCATTCCTTCGCCATAATGGGAGGCCCAATGTGAGGCCCAAACCTAAGTAATCGTTGGGGACGTCTTCTCCACATGTGCTTCACGAGCATGCAGTCAACCGCTCCCTTGCGAGACAGTCTCCCACTACCTTTGTGGATCAAGGAACGGTTGAACTAGGATGAAGACCATGTGCTAGGTTTTCCCCTATTTTACACAGATCCTGACAGTTCTCATTGTGGGCTTGAGAATTCAGCCCACAATGAGGACCTTGGCCCAACGTTGGGGGAACTCTATAAATACTCTCTTTCGTTAGAGGATTAGGTATTATAAACACTTTTTACTCTTACCTTTTGTACTTGTTTTCTCTATTCCTATTTTTACTTTGGCGTCGTAGTACCTTGCAGGTACACCATTCCTATTCCTCTTCATTTACCAGTGTTGTGTTAGTTGTTGAAGGTCTAATCTGATCGGGTGAGATCAGTGGCGCCATTTATGGGAAAACTCTGATCCCTCGTCTTTCTTTCCTGAACGAGAGACCAAGGCAGCAGCTTCAATCAACGACCATCGTGACTAGCAAACACAACGACAACCACGATGCCACTCTCGTCAACTTTCATACCGGTGCGGATAACAATCCTCACATCATCCACGAAGCTGACTTTAGGGACCGACGAATTGCAACTCCCACTCCTAAACTCGTGGCCAACAATGATGCCCACCAGTATGTGGTCCCCAGAGCCTAAGAAGTTATCTTTATGCCTGTCAATTCTGACCCTATATTAGTGGTGATGATTCACGTTCATAATCAATCAAATTTCATGTTGTTCCAACAGAATGAAAGGATCACCTTGTTGGAAGCTGACCGTCAATCCACCTCTCCTCAGCGGAGATGTCGCTGGTCAGAATCATCAAGCCCGTCCACCCGATGACATGAACCTCGATCACGTCCTCCTCCGTGGAGGCAGTGATGGGACATATCCCGGAGCCCATCTCCCTGCCAACAGGGACATTGAACACACTTAGAGAGGACTCAACCCTTAACCACAAAAAAAATAGACGATATCCCCCTCGCAAGGAGCAACGCTCCCTAAATTGTAAGAAAAACAAGGCCAACGGACGCCCCGATAAGTCAAAAGGTTGACCTAGAGACTCTCCTTGGTGTAGTATGAACCCCAGAGACGATCCTAATCCTTCACCAATACGGAGTGACGAGGACGATCCTTGCTGCCCATTGTCTCGAGCCATCATGGAGACCCAACTCCTCATTGGAATTGAGAAACCCCCAAACCTCTCGACTTACGACAGGACAACTGACCCGAATAACCACACTGAGAATATCAACACCATGCTCGACTATCGAAATGTTAGAGGAGTTGTCAAGTGCAGGATATTCTCCACGACACTGAGAAAGGAATCCATGGCCTGGTTCAAAAACCTACCCCCATGGTTCATCACCTCGTGGAGAAACTTGAGGTCGACGTTCACCAGATACTTCACTGCTTTCAGGCGTCACCCAAAGTCTGAAGCTACGCTCGAGACCATCATCCAAGGGAAGAACAAAACTCTCTGAGCTTACATTGAGAGATTCAACCAAGAAGTTATGGAGGTTGACACATCAGATTACATGAGGAAATATCTCCTCGAGAAAGGATTGCTTCCTCACATCGAATTCTTGAGACTTCTAGGACGACCTCAACCATGATGTCCTTAAGAATTCCATATATGAAGAGTCAATCGCTCCCCGATGGGGCGGGGATAGAAAGAAAGTACACAAACCTCGCGACTCCCGCGAGAATAGAGGATTTGCTTGCCATTTGAATATACTTTGATAATCTCTCCTCGCGAGTGCATCATGGCCGAGTGTATAAACTCAGAGTTCAAGCAGGGCAGGGTTCTCTTCCCCAAAGCGACAACATCCAAACCCAATACTGAAAAGTCTAAATACTGCATCTTTTATAGAAGTCACGGCCACGTGACGGAAGAGTGCATCCACCTAAAGGACGATATTGAAATACTCATCAAGGAAGGACACCTCAAACAATACACCAAGAAGAACAAACCTCCTCGATATGACGATCACCTTACAAAGAGGGACCGAGAAGACTCCCCGTCCGACAACACCTATTTCATGTTGCTCTCATATATCCCGACTTGAGGACTTCTACGTCCCTAACCAGGTCAAAGAGCCATCCTACTTGGCAACACACAACCCCTGGGAGAACTTCCATTCAGCCATGGTCATATCTGGTGGCGGACTGAACAACAAAAATTCCATAGTCTCGGGGAAGAGAAAGTTAGACGAGCTGCTGAACGTTGCCCCCGACCAGCTCGCAACACTGACTAACGCACAGAGAAGATATAATCCAATCGCGTCCTATCTCGATGAGCTTCCCGGAGGATCCCCTAACTACAACATCCCATTGCTGATAAGAGAAAAGATGGAAACCTTCGGTGTCCGTCACATTTTGGTCGACCAATAAGGCTCTGTTGACATCATGTATGCCCAGTTGTTCCGAACTCTCCAGTTCGACGTAAGGAACCTATCACCATATGTAGGTTCCGACCTCCAAGGCTTCAATGGCACAACAACTAAGTCATGGGGCCATATGGAGCTACTTGTCAGCTTCATGGAGAAAGAGACTGCCAGAGAAATTAAAGTTTAGTTCTTGGGCATAGAATACTCGTCTATATACCAAGGTATCATAGGACGACCAACTCTGGCCGAGCTAATTGTTGTACCCCCCACGGTCCACCTAAAGAGGAAGTACTACACAAAATTAGGTTGTGTGGTCACTTTGTACAAAGACATTGAAGCATCTAGTAGGTGCTTTGACGCGACCACCAAGGGATGAACTATGATCAACATGAAGCCCAAGGAGAATAAGAAAGTCCGACTCGAGGAACAGAAGCCCCCATCTCGCGTCAAATACATCTACCTCGAGTGTCGCATCAACGAGGACAACCGGTGGGAGAAGGCTCACTTGGCCCCCATTGACAACTAGGGACCTTCTCACCCCATGCACCCCATCCCAAACGGGGACTTCGAGCTCATTCTCCTCGACGGTGATCTAGATAAAAGCGTGAAGATCGACACTGGAATACCAGAACTGGCAAGGAAATAGCTCAACGCCTGCCTTAGAGAAAATGCTGAGTTGTTCGCACGGAGCGCCGCGGAGATGCCAGGACTCGACCCTAAGGTCGCCTGCCACCAGCTCGCCATAGATCTTGTCTCTAGGGAAATAACAAAATGTAGACGTAAGTAGTATCCCGAAAAAACAGAGGTTGTTGAATAGGCTGTAAAATACCTATTATAAGTAAATTTTATTTCTGAAGCACAATACACAACCTGACTGTCTAATGTTGTACTTTTTAAGAAAAATAATGGAAAATGGTGAATGTGTGTTGACTATATTGATCTCAATAGGAAATGTCCCAAAGATGCATATCCCCTGTCTAACATTGATGAAGTAGTTAATAATTTTGCAGGTTTCAAACGTATGTCCTTCATGGACGCATATAACAGGTACAACCAAATTCCCATGTTGATGACGGACAAAAGACATAACCTTAGTGACAGAGTAGGGAAACTATTACTTTAACATAATACCCTTCAGACTGAAGAACATTGGGGTAACATATCAATGGATGATGAACCAAGTCTTTCGGACAGAGATCAGGGATATGCTCGAAGTCTACATGGACGACTTGATCGTAAAATCCCAAAAGGAATCTGACCATGCTCTCCCATTTAAAAAAGTTCTTCGACTAGGCGAGAAAGTGCAAAATGAGATTCAATCTAGAAAAATGCATATTTGGCGTACGAGCAAGGAAGTTCCTCGGTTTCTACCTAACAGAACGAGGAATTGAAGCCAACACCGCAAGTTTCGGGCATTCTCCGAGTTCCCGACACCCAAGTCATTGAAATCAATACAATCTCTCAACGGGATTCTCACCTTGTTGTCCTGTTCCGTGGCCAAATTAGCCCAGCATATACTCCTATTTTTCAAACTCCTTCGCAAAGAAACGGATTTTGAGTGGACAGAGGAGTACGAGTAGGCCTTGATCCACCTCAAACAAGCCATGTTTCAAACTCTGGTCCTTTCCCAGCCAAGCGGAAGAGAAACGTTCTACCTCTACTTATTTGTCGCAACTGAGGTTGTGAGCGTACCCTCATTCACAAGACTGTTGACGGGCATAAACCCTACAAGGGCCCAAACTCAGATACCAACAAATTGAGAAGGTCGCATTGACCCTTATTAATGCAACCAGAAGACTACAACACTACTTCTTCGCCCACACAAGCATGGTACGAACGCATCAATCCATCAAGTAGTTACTCGGGTGCCCCGACATGGCTGGCAATATGCTCAAATGGTATTTGGAGCCACCAGAATTCGACATCCAATACGAAAGCAGGAAGGCCCTTAGTGCCCATGTCCTGGCCGACTTCGTGGTGAAAATTACCTATCCATCTTCTCCGACCAGTGGAGCCCACAAGTGGATCATCTTCATATATGGAGCATCCAGCTCGACGAGGAGCGCGGCGAGCATCATCCTCGAAAACAAAAATGGTATCCTGATCGAAGTTTCCTTGGCCCAATCCTTTCAACCTCGAATAACCAGGCATAATATGGAGCTTTCTTAGCAGGACTGCACTTGGCTGAAGATTTGGGCGCGAAGGAGGTAAAAATCTTCATTGGCTCCCAACTCGTGGCCTCCCAAGTACAAGGAGAATACCATGCCAAGAACGACAACCTCGTTGAATACTTAACCTTGGTCAGAGAGAGGATGGAGAAATTGGACTCTTGGGAAGTCCAACATATCCCCTGCAAACATAACATGTGGGTTGACGTATTGTAAAAACTAGCGAGCACACAGAAAAATGTTGGAAACAAATTTGTCATCCAAGAAATACTCCCCTACCGAGCATTGAGAAACCTCTCGAGCTTCTGGACGTAAGTTCCATTGGTGACAACAATTGTTGGATGACCCCGGTGTACAAATACCTCACCACGGGCGAACTTCCTATCGACCAAACACTATGCCAAAAAGGCCTTTTAATAGTGCATCTTAGACAGTGTTTTATTACAAAAGCACTGCTATAAGTAAAAAATAAAATAAAACACGGAAACTGTTCACGAAAAATAGTAAAAGCGCTGCTAAAAGTCCTACCTTAGACAACGCTTTTGGAAAAGCGTTGTCTAAGGTAGACATTAGCCAGCTTTCTGAAAGCGCTTTTAAAGGAATAACTTAGACAACTATTTTCTTAAAAGTGTTGTCTAAGGTCTTATAATTTAAAAAAAAAAATAAACTCAAAAGCGTTGTCTAAGGTTGACCTTAGCCAGTGCTTTTAAAGGGCTATCTTAGTCAGCGCTTTTCTCAAAAATGTTGTCTAAGGGCTAATTAAATGAAAATATTAGAATACTTAGTATTCTTTTTTCATAACTTTTCTTTCCCTCTCTGTGAACAACTGCGACTGCGAACGACTGCGAACTACCTGACGAAGATGCTATCGCCACCGTGCTCCACCGTCACGTTTACAGTTTATCGTCGTACTACTTCCTCCACTGTACATCGTCTCTATTTCAGTAAGTTTCTACTTTTTATCTATTAGGGCAAGCACAAAAATAGGATTCTTATGTTACATTCTATTTTCAGAGAGTGAGAGAATATTAGGGAGTTACTAATGGCTCATCTTAATCATTTTATCTATCTATTCTAAGAATAAGTCTTCTCATAATGGCTTGTATTGTGACCCTGCCATTTTTCCCATTTCTTGCATGAGATCTTTATTAGTTTCAAACTAAATAAATACAAATTAATATTCATTACTAGGTGTAACACGGTGGGAGAACTGACTTTAGTTATGTTGCGGATAGCAAGAGTCGCCACCGACTTTTATTTTATCCAAAGGAAAGGCATAAAAGAACAGGAAAGACCTTTTAAAAGATTTTTGGGTCCGGGGGGTAGGTTATGTAAAGGGAAGGTGTTAGCACCCTTTACATCCATGGTTATCCATGGGCTCTTAGTTACTTAGCTCACTTTAAAATGTTTTTGAAAGTGTGAAGTGTGTGAATAGAAATTTTCTTAAGTGTTTATAATGACCCATGTACGGATGCGTATAAACCTTTGTTTTGAAATTTTTTTGTTTGAAATTGTGAAGTGTTTGAAAAGTTTTGAAGAGTGAGCAAATAACTATGAGGAACCTACCCTAAGTTTAAGTCTTTTCTGTTCTTGAATCCTTTAAATGGTAAGACTATCCCTATTATTAAGGAATAGGTAGTCATTACCTTGGATGTGAGGGACAATTGAAGGGTCATCTGTTATTTAGGCAACTGTGGGGTGTATAAGCAAATTTGAAGGGACTATCATCTTTATTCGAAAGAGACAAGATCATTACGAAGGCAACATGCGAAAGGGACTTGATATTTTATTTGTTAAGGGACTAGATGATTTTATTTTGAGGGACTTTTGCTTTATACACCCTACTTGACCTTTTTAATTAGGCAACATGAGAGGTATCCCTAAGGAAGTGAGATGGCGATCAAAGATCGACTTACGTGTGTGAGTGTACAATTTTAAATATTTATCTTTTGAATTAAGTGATCTAAATTGATTTTATATTACAAGTATGTTTACACTCCCTATTTACTAACCATAGCATAAAACATAAATAATAAACATTATAAATAAATATTACACCAAGGAGCAATTACATAATAATAATAAAAGCAAAAGCAAAATAAATAAATAATTATAATTGGGTTAGTGAAAATAATAATAATAAAAGATAATACCAAATTAATGGGGTTAGTAATAAATAAATACCACAAGAATATAATTAATAATAATAATGAAATAAACAAGAATATTATAATAAACAAAATTTTTAAAGGTTAATAAGAAAATATGAACAATTATTATAGAATTTTAAGTTATATGTAAATTATAAAATTAATTATGAATATATTATGAAAATAGATTATAATTACAAAAATTAAATTAGCAATTTTTAAACATATAATAAAAAAATTTTACATGCAAAATTAAATTCTAAACAAATTATGTCATATTATCATATTAAGAATTTTAACTTTTAAACATATTTACATACAAAAATTTAAATTATAAACAATTTATACATTAATAAAAATTAAATTAAGAATTTTAATTAAATTATGAATATAATATATACAAATAATAGTATTAAATAAATAGAAGAAGAAAAATTAGGGTTTGAAAAAAATATGTTTTTTAGGGTTTACAAAAATAAATTAGGTTTTATATGCAAAAATATTAAATATTAAATATTAACTCAATTATACAAATAAATTATACAATAATAATATATACATATTAAAAAAAAAATAGTTTTAGAAAATATTTTAGGGTTTAGATTTATGAAACATATTAGGATTTTAAAATCATAGTTTTTAATTAATTAATATTAATAATAAGCAAAACAAATAAAAAGAAAAAGAAAAAGAGAACTTACCTTGGCTGGGAATTGAACCCAGCCCCTCTTGCTTTCAAGAACACAAGTCAGCAACACCAACCACTGGGCCAGCGCGCGCAGGTGACAAAGGAGGGAGTCCAATTGGTTTTGTGCCTTATTCTTGAAAATCAAAGAAAAAGAAAGAAAAACAAAAGGCCTGGGGGGATCGAACCCAGGACCTTCAAACATCACACAAACACATTAACCATTCCAGCTGGGAGAGCGCACCTGTTAGTATAACAACAATAATTCATTATATATTATGCCTAATAATCAAACTGAAAAATAAGAAAACTTTGTAAAAAGCCAGGATTCGATCCCTGGACCAAGACTTCCCATGCGCATCCTTCCACCAACTGAGCCAAGCACACAACTGTTAAACAAGATCAAAAGCAAAACAAAAAATATTATATTCAGTTTTCAAAATTTAAAATTCGCGCCAGGGGATCATCTTTTTCCTCCAGCCCTAGGATATTTGCTGCGAATTTATATACCATTTTTCCTGCGAATTCCAAACTTGCAGCAAGACCTATGAATCTTATACATCACAAAAACTGTAAAATTTCACCAAATTAATTGTTCAAACATGATCCAGAGACAAATTGGCATTGATCTGTGTTTTTAGAATGGATTTATATTAGCTTGAGTGTGAAACCCTAATGGAAGCCGAAAACCCTAGCCATGGTGGAATTCGTCTCAGTTCATGAAACTCAAATTAAACTATCCAGAATTCATCACAAACTTCAAACAATCACAAATCAACAAACAAAATTCATTAATAATAGCTAAACAAGCAAAATCGAAAAAATTAAATTCAAAAACAAGAGGGATTCGGTTTATGCGATATGAGATGTTTTGGATGCAAATGATCATTGGGAATGATTCTATGATGTCTCAGAAACATTCTTGTGTCCTCAAAATACCTTGAAACCTCTTGAATGAATGAAACCGAAAATTGATTTTTGGATGATTTTTGAACTTTGAAACTTACTCTTGGGAGGCTGGAAATCGTCTTCTATGATTAGGTTTAAGTTATGTACTTATAGTGTGATGATTCTAGGTCAAAACAATTGATCACTATGTGAAAGATTTGATTAGAAAAGATTCAAAAAGATTAGGCTTTAAAATTCAAATATTCTTGTATGAACACCTTCTATTTCAAGCCAATCACCATGATTCTCTTACCACTTTGATACCAATCACTTTTATGAATTTCTAGAAGCTCAATCCCTTTTAAATCTTTGACTTTTCTATTTTATTTTAATTTAGAATGATTTTAAATGAATTAAATCAAAATAAATAAAATAAAATGATAAAAAAAAATCTGATTTTTAGAGACTTGGGTCGTGCATGAGGTAATGGTATGAATTGGGTCATCATATGGCAAGCCCATTTAGAAAAAAATTGGTTTTAAACCTCCATTTTCTTCATAAACCAACCAAAAATTTCCCAACTTTGCAAGGACCCACATCCTTCAATTTTAATGCTATGAGGGTGTTCTTGGACATTTTGAAAATCTTGAAGAGTCCTCTAACCAACCCCACTGGTTTCATGTCCATATCATTTACCATTCTCAAGTTATGCCCTATTGAAGTTGTTGACTTTTTGTTGACTTTTAAAAGGACCTATAATGTCTTAGCTCATACCTTCCAAATGAAGCTTTTTTGGGCTTGGCTTGTGAGAAACAAAGTTGTAGAGAATTCAATTTCCTTCAAAATGAGCTTTTGATGGAGACTTGGTGATGAAGCATGTGAAAGTTATGGCTGGTCAAAGTTCAGTTGACTTTTCTTGTGAAAACCCTAATTTAGAAACTCCTGATTCTTGATGATCTAAAATATCCTTGATGAATCATGATCAAACCTTGATCAAATGATGAATTTTACTTCATATACTTGATGTTGAAAAAAAATCATGAAGTTTGACTTTGGTTTGACCACAGTTGACCTCAGTTTGACTTTTTAACTGCTTTGACTGATTTTGACTTATCTGATCATCAGACTGAGCAAACCTTTGAGAAAAGTCTTGAAACTTATCATGGGGATTCTTACACACATATAAGATGTTATGAATCTCACTTGAAGTCTTGGAAGTTCATTTAGCCTGATTAAAGTCAAAACCCTAATTTTGGATGCACTGCTTAGGAGGTGCATTGTCTGAGGGAATTGTCAACTCTTCTGACCATTTGTGAACTTTGTGAACCTTGTGAACCATCATAAAATATCTTGTGAACCTTGTGAACCTTGTGAACCTCATGGAAGGTCTTGTGAACCTTGTGAACCTCATAAAGTGTCTTGTAGACTTCATGAACCTCATGAAAGGTCTTGTGAACCTTGTGGGAGGTCTTGTGAACCTTGTGAACCTCATAAAGTGTCTTGTAGACTTCATGAACCTCATGAAAGGTCTTGTAAGTATTGTGAATCTTGTGAATCTTGTGAACCTCATAAAGTGTTTTGTAAACTTCATGAACCTCATGAAAGGTCTTGTGAACCTTGTGAACCTTCTTAGCACACAAAGTCTTGTATTGTGAGGGCAAATTTTGGGGTGCAACAGCTGCCCCTGTTCAATTTTCTGAAACCTGAGGGGTTAGATTGGTATATGTGCCAGTCGTGACCTGGAAGGTTGAAGGGGATTGAACACAAAAGCCCAAAAATTTGCACTCACCGGTGCGTAGAGGGATACTGATGACTAGTTGAATATGCTTGAGTGGGCTTAAAGATGCCACTTGGAGAGAGGTTTTTCAGGTACATTTCTTGGAGGATAAAGTAGTCCAAGATATGGAGGTATAATGATAGCTTTCAGGAAGATAAACAACGTCCCGAGGTAATAATATGCTTTCAGGAGGATAAAGCAGTCCCGAGGTAATGACATAACCTTTGGGAAGATAAACAACGGCCCAAGGTAATAATATGCTTTCAGGAGGATAAAGCAGTCCTGAGGGATTGATAGCTTTCAGAAGGATAAACAATGTTCTGAGGAAATAATATGCTTTCAGAAGGATAAACAACGTTCTGAGGTAGGAGTGATAGCTTTCAGGAAGATAAACAACGTCCTGAGGAAGTGGTAACCTTTGGGAAGATAAACAACGGCCCAAGGTAATAATATGCTTTCAGGAGGATAAAGCAGTCCTGAGGTACTGATATAACCTTTGGGAAGATAAACAACGGCCCAAGGTAATAATATGCTTTCAGGAGGATAAAGCAGTCCTGAGGGATAGATAGCTTTCAGGAGGATAACAACGTCCCGAGGTGATGATATGCTTTCAGAAAGATGAACAACGTTCTGAGGTATAAGAAGCTTTCAGGAGGATAAACAACGTCCTGAGGAAATGATAACCCTTGGGAAGATAAACAACGGCCCAATAATCACCATTTGTTAATGAAATTTGTCTGCTGGAGAATTAACCTGAAAACAAGGTAGCATTCTGTATGGTAATATTAGTTTATGCATTATGTATGCATGTATAATATGATGCACTTAAGTAATGTATTATATTTATGCGTATGTATGTTATGGTATGATGTAAATGATGTATGTATGAATCATGCAACCTGAAGCGTCTGGATATCTTCGTATAACAACTACCGGCCAGGGAAAATAAATCCCGATTTGCTGCTAGAGAATATGAGGAACTTGTTCTCGTCTTGTTTGATAATATAGTATATATAACCTCCCGTCTGCTGGGGATAATAAGGTGTACGTAACCTCCCGTCTGCTGGGGATAATAAGGTATATGTAACCTTCCGTCTTCGTTCGTCGTACTCTTATTGGAAAGTAAATTCCCGAATATCCGTATGAGGATAAAAGAGATGGATATAAATTCCAGGGGAGATGTGACTATATGAAGATGGATTTGTCCTACTGAGGATTTGTAACTGTCTTGTAGGGGTGAACCTGGTGAAGCTTCGTTGGAATCCTTCCCTCGTTCGTCCTTAGTAAATACTATTACTGCATTTTCATGCATTTCTGGTAAACATCAATCATATTAAGCATACATGCATTTCTGGTAAACATCAATCATATTCAAAAGCATACATACATTCAAACACAACCAATGGACGTTCGTTTATGTAAATAGGGTAAAAGTAAATCTGGATTCAAAAATGGAATTTTATTCATATCAAAAAGTGACCTATACATAGACAAGTTTGTACAAGGAGACATAAACCCTAGTAAGAGGATTTTGTCATAAAATTTTACAAAACAAGGAGAATCAGCTATGTGGGAAATAATCCTATTGAGTTTCAATTCTACTATTGCCATTATCTTCAAGTATCTCATCTTCTGCTGTTGAGACGGAAACGATTGGATTGAGCTTTATCTGTTCAAACTTGAGCAAGTAGTACAACTGGTTGCAGTTTCATGGGTGATCCAAACGAGACATAGTCATACGCTTTAATCCCTAACTTTTGCCTGGATTGCCCTTTCAGGTTTTCAATCCACCAGGATACCCTTTTTTGCCCAAGCCGCCTTTTCAGGTTTTCGACTTGCCGGGTGTACATCTTTTTATATATATACCTAATTTTTGCCCAAACCCTTTTGGTTTTCCGGGATGCCCTTATTTTTGCCTAGGCCTGTCAACCTAGCGGGTCTCTTTTCATGCGTAGTATTTTTTAACTATGTCTGCGTTTACAGGCTGCGGGAAGTCTTCACCATCCATAGTAGTAAGTATCATGGCACCTCCTGAGAATACTGTTTTGACTACAAATGGTCCTTCATATGTTGGAGTCCACTTGCCCCTAGGATCACCCTGTGGTAATATTATACGCTTGATTACCAAATCACCAGCCTGATATACCCTTGGCTTAACCTTCTTATTAAAAGCTTTGATCATTCGTTTTTGGTACATCTGGCCATGACAAACTGCTACTAACCTCTTCTCATCAATCAAATTTATCTGGTCCAGCCGAGTCTGAATCCACTCATCTTCATCCAAGCCTGCATCCTTCATAATTCTTAAGGAGGGAATCTGAACTTCAATGGGCAGAACTGCTTCCATACCATAGACTAAGGAGAATGGGGTTGCCCCTGTTGAAGTACGTATTGTAGTACGATAACCATGAAGAGCAAATGGTAACATCTCATGCCACTCCTTGTAAGTAACAGTCATCTTCTGTACAATCTTCTTAATGTTCTTATTAGCAGCTTCAACTGCCCCATTCATCTTTGGACGATACGGAGAAGAGTTGTGATGCTTAATCTTGAACTGCGTGCAGAGATCAATAATCATAGTGTTGTTCAGATTAGAGCCATTGTCAGTAATAATCCTTTCAGGGATGCCATATTTACATATGAGATTATTCTTAATGAATCGAGCCACAACATTCTTGGTAACAGATGCAAATGAAGCTGCCTCTACCCACTTCGTGAAGTAATCAATAGCAACCAGGATGAAACGATGTCCATTAGAAGCAGTAGGCTTGATCTCACTAATCATATCAATGCCCCACATGGCAAAAGGCCAAGGAGCAGTCAGCACATTCAATGGTGATGAAGGTATATGTACTTTATCGACATAGATTTGACACTTGTGACATGTTCTGGAGTGTTGATAGCAATCAGCTTCCATGGTAGACCAATAGTAACCTGCTCTCAAGATCTTCTTTGCCATGGTATGACCACTAGAATGAGTGCCAAAGATCCCATCATGCATATCTTCCATAATCTCTGTTGCTTCCTTCTTGTCCACACAACGAAGCATAGTTGAATCATGATTGCGCTTATACAAAATCCCATTGCTCAAAAAGAACTTGGCAGAAAACCTTCTCAGAAACTTCCTATCTTTGACAGATGCCCCTTCAGGGAACTCCTGAGCTTCAAGATATCTTTTCACTTCATAGAACCAAGGCTTCTCCTCTGCCCCTTCAGTGTCAATCTCATTGCAGTATGCAGGCTTTTCAAATCTATCAATAGTAATCTTGGGAGCTTCATCATCCCAACTGATCTCAAACATAGATGCCATGGTGGCCAAAGCATCTGCCAACTGATTCTCTCTTCGTGGAATATGTCCAAAGGTAATCTTTTTGAAATGTGGGATCAAAGACAACACATGCTCTCTGTAAGGAATAAGATTATCATGTTTGGTATCCCAATCTCCTTTAATCTGACTTACTACCAGGGCTGAATCTTCATACACATCAAGGAATTGAATCTTCATATCAATGGCAGTTTTAATACCCAGGATACATGCCTCATACTCAGCCATGTTATTGGTACAATAGAAACAAAGTCTGGCAGTAATCGGGGTATGACAACCTTCAGGGGAACTAATCACAACATCAACACCATTACCAAGTGCATTAGAGGCACCATCAAAAACCATAGTCCATCGGGATCCTTGTTCAGGTCCGTCATATTGTCCAGGTTCTTTGGTAATAATCATAATATCTTCATCAGGGAACTCAAAACTCATTGACTGATAATCATCCACTGCTTGATGAGCCAAATGATCAGCCACAACACTTCCTTTAATGGCCTTCTGAGTAGTATATTGTATATCATATTCTGTCAAGATCATTTGCCATCTTGCAATTCTTCCGGAGAGAGCAGGTTTCTCGAATATGTACTTGATTGGATCCATCTTCGAAATCAACAAGGTAGTATGGGTCAACATATACTGTCTTAGTCGGCGAGCAGCCCATGCCAAAGTGCAGCAAGTTTTCTCGAGCAGTGAGTATCTTGTTTCACAGTCGGTAAACTTTTTGCTAAGGTAGTATATTGCTTGCTCTTTTCGACCAGACTCGTCATGTTGCCCCAAGACACACCCCATTGAGTTGTCTAACACTGTTAAGTACATAATCAAGGGTCTTCCATCAACTGGTGGCATCAAAATTGGTGGTTCTAACAAATATCTCTTGATTTCATCAAAGGCAGTCTGGCACTCATCATTCCATTCCATCACCTGATCTTTCTTCAACAACTTGAAGATTGGCTCACAGATGGCAGTTAATTGGGAAATAAATCTTGCAATGTAATTCAATCGTCCCAAGAAACCTCTAACTTCCTTCTCAGTACGGGGAGCTGGCATCTCTCGTATAGCTTTCACTTTTGCAGGATCCACTTCAATACCTTTTCCACTAACAATGAAACCCAAGAGTTTACCAGACCTAACTCCAAAAGTACACTTGTTTGGGTTCAATCTCAACTTGTATTTCTTCAACCTCTCAAATAGCTTATGCAGATGATCAAGATGTTGTTCTTCATTCTGGGACCTGGCTATCATATCATCCACATATACCTCTATCTCATGATGAATCATATCATGAAACAAAGCCACCATAGCACGCTGATATGTTGCCCCTGCATTCTTCAAACCAAATGGCATCACCTTATAACAAAAAGTGCCCCACTGTGTAACAAATGTTGTCTTCTCCATATCTTAAGGTGCCATCTTGATTTGATTGTAACTAGAGAAACCATCCATAAAAGAGAACACCTTATGCTGAGCAGTGTTGTCTACCGGGACATCAATATGAGGAAGTGGAAAATCATCTTTGGGGCTGGCCTTGTTCAAATCTCTGTAGTCTACACACATACGTACCTTACCATCTTTCTTAGGTACCGGTACCACATTTGCAACCCACTGAGGATAAGAAGTCACTGCTAAGAACCCTGCATTAAACTGTTTCATTACCTCTGCTTTGATCTTCTCTGACATTTCAGGACGCATGCGACGAACCTTCTGCTTTTTTGGACGACAATCTTCTTTCACTGGTAAACGGTGAACCACAATGTCTGTATCTAACCCTGGCATATCTTCATAGGACCAAGCAAAGATCTCTACATAGTCACGTAGCATCTGAATCAATCTGCTCTTGACACTATCCTCCAATTCAGCCCCTATCTTGACTTCTTTCCTGTTTTCTTCAGTTCCCAGATTCACAACTTCGACTGGCTCTTCATGTGGCTGTATAGCTTTCTCTTCTTGTTGTAACAACCTAGCAAGCTCTACAGGTACTTCACAATCGTCCTCATTTCCGTCTTCAGCTTGATAGATCGGATTCTCGAAATTATAATTGGCAATAGTAGAACTGTTATCAACATGATCCAGAGTGGATGAGGATCTGCATTTTAGTGATGTGGGTGTGTGTAAGATCACATAGCTGATAAAACAAAATAAAAAGAAAAGAAAGACAAGGAACACAATATTTACGAAAACGAAACGTCCACTGATTTTTATTGAATGAAGTATGCAAATGAAATGACAGCCCGTAACAAGCATACCGTTGTGCCCCGGGTAAGGCACAAGGCTTGAAAGTTTTAATTGTTCAAGAAATTACAAACTTAAAAGTAACAACACAGTAATAGTATCTACTCCTGACTAAAGGAGATAGGAATAACATCTTCAGCTTTCCAGTTATTGAGCCCAGCACCCACAGTAGGAAAAATCCAAGCATCCAGGTTGTAGTCTTCATCATAGTCACCCACAGCATTGATCTGATCTTTCATAACCCCTAGATTGGTGATACGAACAACACGAGCACGACGAACAGCCTTTTGGGACTCTGCAGTGAAACCCAAACCAAATTTGTCAGACTTGTATGGGATATCAGGAAGCTGACCCCAAATAGTACAACCACCTTCATCCACCACAGCTCTAGCATCTTTGAGGGAGGCCATTGTTGGAGGCACTCTGGTGACCACAGGAACTTTCTTGACAACAGGAGGAGCTTCATAATCATTAACAATCCAAGGAACCACTTCAAATGTCTGACACGGAGTTTCAACATATTCACCTTCCACTTCCAGATACTTGAAGGTGTTCACATGGCTAATAAAATATTCTTCCTCTCCATAGACAGTAACAACCTTTCCTCCCACCGGATATTTCAGCTTCTGATGTAATGTAGAGGTTACAGCACCTGCCCCATGGATCCAGGGACGACCAAGCAAACAAGAGTACGAAGGACGAATATCCATCACATAAAATGTAGCATTAAAAACCTGAGAACCAACTTTGATTGGGAGATCAATTTCTCCATGCACCACTCTTCTAGAACCATCAAAAGCCTTCACCACTATATTACTGGGCTTTAGAACAGCATCTTCAGGACTCAGCTTATTCAGGACTTCTTTGGGCAACACATTCAGAGAGGAACCATTGTCTATCAATACATGTGACAGGGTAGTGCCCCTGCATTCAATGGAGATATGCAGAGCCCTGTTATGATCCCTCTTGGCAGGAGTCAAGTCAGCATCGGAGAAACCTAACCCATTATCATAGGTCAAGTGTGCAACACAATTCTCAAACTGGTCAACAGAAATTTCATTGGGTACATGAGCAGTCTTCAGAAACTTAATCAAGGCCTTGGCATGAGCCTCAGAACACAACAACAAAGACAACATAGAAATCTTGGAGGGAGTATGCCCCAACTGATCGACAATGTCATAATCACTCTTGCGAATGATTTTCAATACTTCTTCCATCTGCTTAGAGAGATCATCAGCAGCTGGCACATCAGTAGGTATAGGTGCAATAACAGGACCTTTGCCCCGAGCATCAGTGGTGGAGGTAGCAGCTGGAGTAACTGCATTCTTAGAGGTAACTGGAGGAGAGAAGACTCTTCCGCTTCGTGTGATCTTACTAGATTCAGCAATATTATCAACATCAACAGGCATATCAGCTAAGGGTTCCTGCTTAACACCATGGATATAAACATCAGACCCATAATGCCAAGGCACAGCTTTGTCAGAAGTATATGGAATAGGACCAGGAGTGGTAATGACCATAGGAGCCACTCTAGCTTCAGCAACAATCTTCACAGGGCCTTCAGCAGTAATCTTAATTGGACCCTTATGAGTGATTTTAACAGGACCTTTGGAGGTGATCCTTACTGGTACTCTATCAACCATATCAACCTCTTCAGTCTTCCTACCTTTAGTAATATGATCCACCATACTTTCTACAAATGATGGAGTCCTCTCAAACACTATGGTATATTTGTCCATTAGACGTTGAATTCCATCTCTCAATCTCCAGCAACTATTCGGCTTATAGGTACAATACAAACAATCTTCACGACAACCTGGAAAGAACCCAGCTTGCACTAACTTCTTCTTGATAACAGACAATGGTGTGGTCAACTCTGCAACTGAATAGATATGTAAATCTTCATCAATGGCATTGACAGTCTTCTCATGATTTGGCATGGGAGTAGTAATCACATTTGGAGTACCCGGAGGGTCAAACTCAATCTCTCCAGCCTCAATCATATCTTGAATTTTGTTCTTCAAGACCCAGCAACTATTAGTATCATGTCCCTGACAATTCGAATGATATGCACATCGTGCATTTGGATTGTACCTGGGAGAGGTAACATTGGGATTCTGAGGAGCCTCTTTCAGAGTAATAAGTTCAGCCTTCAACAAGTGTTGCAATGCCTGAGCCATTGACATGTTGATCTTAGTGAACTGCCTTCTAGCCCTCTGTTGATTGCCCTGTGGCTGCTCTGGTGTTGTAGGAGTTGGATTTGAAATATGAACTGCACTCACAGACTGATGCCTTCTATTACGATCAGGTTGACCATAAACAGCATTTGACTCTTTCTTCCCAGTGGGAGGCTTCTTTGCAGCACCTGATGAAGAAGCACCCACTTGAATCTTGCCACTCCTGATACCACTTTCTACACGTTCTCCTGTCATTATCAACTCAGTGAAGCCAGATGATGAGCTTCCAATGAGATGACTGTAAAATGGACCATTCAGCGTACACATGAACACATCAACTAACTCCCTGTCAGTTAGAGGTGGTTGTACTCTTCCAGCCAAATCTCTCCATTTCTGAGCATACTCCTTGAAGCTTTCTTTGGCACCCATAGACATGCTTTGCAGCTGCATGCGAGTGGGAGCTAAATCAGCATTGTATTGATACTGCTTATAGAAGGCTTCAGCAAGATTATTCCAATCCCGGATGTTGACACTCTCCAACTGATAGTACCACTCCAATTGAGCTCCAGATAAGCTCTCTTGGAAGAAATGGATCCACAACTTCTTATCAGCAGTGTGAGGTTGGATTCTCCTGACATAAGACCTCAGATGCAGCTTGGGACAAGAGACCCCATCATAAACAACAAAAGTAGGAACCTTGAACCCAATGGGTATGACTACCCCAGATATCAGACTCAAATCTTCAAAATCCAGCCCAGAAGACTTCTGCAACTCCATAGCATCCATTCTATCTACCAGCATCTTGAACTTGTCCTCATTAGGCTCATGATAGTAGTTAGCCTCAGAATCAGAATCCCCCATTGTGTTGTGGAGACTGCCTCCCTCTTTATCAGACTCTTCAGACTCATAGTCTTCAACCTGTTCTTTGGTCTTGACAGGACCTCTGAACCTTCTTCCCATGTTGATCAGGCCACCTGACCTTCTAGTCTTCTTAGTCTTCTTGGCCAGCAGTGTCTTCAATTCATCCTGCCCCTTGGACAAGTTCAGGATCAGCTCTTGGAACTGTGCATTCTGTGCCTGGAGATCCTTAACTGTTTGTTCAAGAGCCATTGCTGAAATAAACAGCGAGAAGATGAGAAACCTGTGCACAATAAACCTATGATGCAATGATATGTAAATGTATATGCAATGTTTTCAAGGACCGCAGGATTTAAGTTTGCTTAAACAAACAAGAAGGTAAACTTTTATTAGTAATAAATTTATTTTGCCTTTTGGGCTTACAGAAAATGAAATGCAATAAATACAAGAGATGGGGTTTTAAGTCTCCCATGGACGTTTCCTCTTTGTGTTGAGGTATGAGTTGAGATTCCGTTCCTCATGAAGTTGCTTTGTTAGTTCCAGGATTCTTTCTTGGCTTGCTTTGTAATGAGCCTCGAAAGTATCCCTTTGCTCCTTCAATTGGATCCAGGATCTCTGTAAGTCTTCCATGTCAGTAGGCATGTCTGGGTGAAGGATGGTATAAGCAGTATCTCCTTCAGCAACAGGTTCCATGGTAACTGGCAGGATAGCAGGATATGGCATCATGAGAGTCTGAGCACGAGATCACACCCATCTGAGATAAGCCTCCATAGGAATAGTGTACTTAGGCTCCAGAGTCTTGCTGTCAACCCTATTCACTTTTCCTCATGCTCGTATGAATCTCTGACGGTAACCTTGAAGATCGTTGTCGTAGTCAAACACAATGCCCTGAATCAACATGTCATGTGGACCATCACTCCGAGCGTAACCAAATTGTCGTAAAGCTAGAGAGGGGTTGTAGGTGATGCCTCCTCTTATGCCTAGAAGTGGCACATTAGGAAACTCTCCACAACGGTCAATGATAGTGACATTCTCCATAGATCTGGAGCACCAATGGATATCTGAATGCGAGAGTGTCATGATCCTTTTGGACCACCTGAATCCTTGCTCATTCTTCATTACTAAGCGAGGAAGGTGAGAAATAAACCACCTAGACAGTAAAGGTATGCAGCACATCAAAGTTCCTCTTGCCCTTGTAGTACGAGTATGAAGAGAATGTAGGATGTCTCCAAGCAATGTAGGCACTGGATTGTGACTCGGAAATATGTTGATGGCATGAACATCTATGAACTGATCTGGATTGGGGAACAACACTAAGCCATAAATCAGCAAGGCTAAGATATCCTCAAAAGCATCATAGCTCATAGCCTTCAAAAACATTTGAGCCTTCTCTATCAACACCTTAGCAAGAACACCCTTGACTCCACTTCTCGTTTCTAGAACAATGTCAGACTTTTTCAGATGTAGAGCTGCAGCAATAACCTCAGGTTTAGGCTCTTTTTCCAAGCCTGTGAATGGTTTCTGATCAAGAACAGGTATACCCAGAAGCTTAGAGAACTCTTCCATGGTTGGAACCAGCTGGTAGTCGGGGAATGTGAAGCAATGGTGCTTAGGATCAAAGAACTGAAACAGAACACTCATCATGTCTTCATTGAACCCTGAGGTGACTAGATCCAGTAGGTGACCATGTCTCTTGATAAACTGGGAGTGATCAGACACTTGAGAAACCAATTCTTTAAGCTTAGCAGGTATGCCTACAAAGTTGATCCTGATAGTGTTTCTACGAGCAGAAGCCATGACCTGCAACAAAGAACAAAGATAAATCCTTTGGTCCTTGAAATGGTTAGTGAAAATGGTATGCTTATGATGCATGATGATGTCATGATGTTATGCTCAATCACAAACATGTGGCACACACAAACAAGTCACACAACAGCCCCAGGTTTGAAGGCTTGCATGAGGTTTAAAGGTAAGTACCCTCCCCTGAAGTTAGATGGTTCATCCTGTCCTACAAAAGTAACCAGGTTCTAAGGTATCTCAATATCATTGATCCTTCACAAGGGTGGTTGTTCAGTAGGCAACTTACTTGTCAACCAAAACCCTCCAAGTTTAGAATCTCAATGAGCGTAGTATCGAGTATCAACCAACTTCAGTCTTCACCAAAGCCGGTTATCTCACTACTTTCTAAAGGCCAAGATGAGTTAACTAGGGTTCTAAAAGTTAGTTAGTGCATTGACAACATATGGCAGCCTCATATTATCCTCAACTTGACTTAAGGAACATAAGCACCAACCAAGAAGTCACACTAACTATGGCCACCAGATCAACCATATCGGTATACGCCGTACAGTTTCCTTGGTCTATTGCCATTTACCTAAGGTACACTAGATCCGGGTTAGGATCTTTCACACATAAGAGCCCAACAAGTAAGTATAAAGCAAACAAGGCAAACAATTTTAAAGTGATCTAATTCCTAAGGGTACCCCTCTTTTATTAAATCCCCAGCAGAGTCGCCAGTTCTGTAACACGGTGGGAGAACTGACTTTAGTTATGTTGCGGATAGCAAGAGTCGCCACCGACTTTTATTTTATCCAAAGGAAAGGCATAAAAGAACAGGAAAGACCTTTTAAAAGATTTTTGGGTCCGGGGGGTAGGTTATGTAAAGGGAAGGTGTTAGCACCCTTTACATCCATGGTTATCCATGGGCTCTTAGTTACTTAGCTCACTTTAAAATGTTTTTGAAAGTGTGAAGTGTGTGAATAGAAATTTTCTTAAGTGTTTATAATGACCCATGTACGGATGCGTATAAACCTTTGTTTTGAAAATTTTTTGTTTGAAATTGTGAAGTGTTTGAAAAGTTTTGAAGAGTGAGCAAATAACTATGAGGAACCTACCCTATGTTTAAGTCTTTTCTGTTCTTGAATCCTTTAAATGGTAAGACTATCCCTATTATTAAGGAATAGGTAGTCATTACCTTGGATGTGAGGGACAATTGAAGGGTCATCTGTTATTTAGGCAACTGTGGGGTGTATAAGCAAATTTGAAGGCACTATCATCTTTATTCGAAAGGGACAAGATCATTACGAAGGCAACATTCGAAAGGGACTTGATCTTTTATTTGTTAAGGGACTTGATGATTTTATTTTGAGGGACTTTTGCTTTATACACCCTACTTGACCTTTTTGATTAGGCAACATGAGAGGTATCCCTAAGGAAGTGAGATGGTGATCAAAGATCGACTTACGTGTGTGAGTGTACAATTTTAAATATTTATCTTTTGAATTAAGTGATCTAAATTGATTTTATATTACAAGTATGTTTACACTCCCTATTTACTAACCATAGCATAAAACATAAATAATAAACATTATAAATAAATATTACACCAAGGAGCAATTACATAATAATAATAAAAGCAAAAGCAAAATAAATAAATAATTATAATTGGGTTAGTGAAAATAATAATAATAAAAGATAATACCAAATTAATGGGGTTAGTAATAAATAAATACCACAAGAATATAATTAATAATAATAATGAAATAAACAAGAATATTATAATAAACAAAATTTTTAAAGGTTAATAAGAAAATATGAACAATTATTATAGAATTTTAAGTTATATGTAAATTATAAAATTAATTATGAATATATTATGAAAATAGATTATAACTACAAAAATTAAATTAGCAATTTTTAAACATATAATAAAAATTATTTACATACAAAATTAAATTCTAAACAAATTATGTCATATTATCATATTAAGAATTTTAACTTTTAAACATATTTACATACAAAAATTTAAATTATAAACAATTTATACATTAATAAAAATTAAATTAAGAATTTTAATTAAATTATGAATATAATATATACAAATAATAGTATTAAATAAATAGAAGAAGAAAAATTAGGGTTTGAAAAAAATATGTTTTTTAGGGTTTACAAAAATAAATTAGGTTTTATATGCAAAAATGTTAAATATTAAATATTAACTCAATTATACAAATAAATTATACAATAATAATATATACATATTAAAAAAAAAAAATAGTTTTAGAAAATATTTTAGGGTTTAGATTTATGAAACATATTAGGATTTTAAAATCATAGTTTTTAATTAATTAATATTAATAATAAGCAAAACAAATAAAAAGAAAAAGAAAAAGAGAACTTACCTTGGCTGGGAATTGAACCCAACCCCTCTTGCTTTCAAGAACACAAGTCAGCAACACCAACCACTGGGCCAGCGCGCGCAAGTGACAAAGGAGGGAGTCCAATTGGTTTTGTGCCTTATTCTTGAAAATCAATGAAAAAGAAAGAAAAACAAAAGGCCTGGGGGGATCGAACCCAGGACCTTCAAACATCACACAAACACATTAACCATTCCAGCTGGGAGAGCGCACCTGTTAGTATAACAACAATAATTCATTATATATTATGCCTAATAATCAAACTGAAAAATAAGAAAACTTTGTAAAAAGCCAGGATTCGATCCCTGGACCAAGACTTCCCATGCGCATCCTTCCACCAACTGAGCCAAGCACACAACTGTTAAACAAGATCAAAAGCAAAACAAAAAATATTATATTCAGTTTTCAAAATTTAAACTTCGCGCCAGGGGATCATCTTCTTCCTCCAGCCCTAGGATATTTGCTGCGAATTTATATACCATTTTTCCTGCGAATTCCAAACTTGCAGCAAGACCTATGAATCTTATACATCACAAAAACTGTAAAATTTCACCAAATTAATTGTTCAAACATGATCCAGAGACAAATTGGCATTGATCTGTGTTTTTAGAATGGATTTATATTAGCTTGAGTGTGAAACCCTAATGGAAGCCGAAAACCCTAGCCATGGTGGAATTCGTCTCAGTTCATGAAACTCAAATTAAACTATCCAGAATTCATCACAAACTTCAAACAATCACAAATCAACAAACAAAATTCATTAATAATAGCTAAACAAGCAAAATCGAAAAAATTAAATTCAAAAACAAGAGGGATTCGGTTTATGCGATATGAGATGTTTTGGATGCAAATGATCATTGGGAATGATTCTATGATGTCTCAGAAACATTCTTGTGTCCTCAAAATACCTTGAAACCTCTTGAATGAATGAAACCGAAAATTGATTTTTGGATGATTTTTGAACTTTGAAACTTACTCTTGGGAGGCTGGAAATCGTCTTCTATGATTAGGTTTAAGTTATGTACTTATAGTGTGATGATTCTAGGTCAAAACAATTGATCACTATGTGAAAGATTTGATTAGAAAAGATTCAAAAAGATTAGGCTTTAAAATTAAAATATTCTTGTATGAACACCTTCTATTTCAAGCCAATCACCATGATTCTCTTACCACTTTGATACCAATCACTTTTATGAATTTCTAGAAGCTCAATCCCTTTTAAATCTTTGACTTTTCTATTTTATTTTAATTTAGAATGATTTTAAATGAATTAAATCAAAATAAATAAAATAAAATGATAAAAAAATCTGATTTTTAGAGACTTGGGTCGTGCATGAGGTAATGGTATGAATTGGGTCATCATATGGCAAGCCCATTTAGAAAAAAATTGGTTTTAAACCTCCATTTTCTTCATAAACCAACCAAAAATTTCCCAACTTTGCAAGGACCCACATCCTTCAATTTTAATGCTATGAGAGTGTTCTTGGACATTTTGGAAAGCTTGAAGAGTCCTCTAACCAACCCCACTGGTTTCATGTCCATATCATTTACCATTCTCAAGTTATGCCCTTTTGAAGTTGTTGACTTTTTGTTGACTTTTAAAAGGACCTATAATGTCTTAGCTCATACCTTCCAAATGAAGCTTTTTTGGGCTTGGCTTGTGAGACACAAAGTTGTAGAGAATTCAATTTACTTCATAATGAGCTTTGGATGGATACTTGGTGATGAAGCATGTGAAAGTTATGGCTGGTCAAAGTTCAGTTGACTTTTCCTGTGAAAACCCTAATTTAGAAACTCCTGATTCTTGATGATCTAAAATATCCTTGATGAATCATGATCAACCCTTGATCAAATGATGAATTTTACTTCATATACTTGATGTTGGAAAAAAATCATGAAGTTTGACTTTGGTTTGACCACAGTTGACCTCAGTTTGACTTTTTAACTACTTTGACTGATTTTGACTTATCTGATCATCAGACTGAGCAAACCTTTGAGAAAAGTCTTGAAACTTGTCATGGGGATTCTTACACACATATAAGATGTTATGAAGCTCACTTGAAGTCTTGGAAGTTAATTTAGCCTGATTAAAGTCAAAACCCTAATTTTGGATGCACTGCTTAGGAGGTGCATTGTTTGAGGGAATTGTCAACTCTTCTGACCATTTGTGAACTTTGTGAACCTTGTGAACCATCATAAAATGTCTTGTGAACCTTGTGAACCTCATGGAAGGTCTTGTGAACCTTGTGAACCTCATAAAGTGTCTTGTAGACTTCATGAACCTCATGAAAGGTCTTGTGAACCTTGTGGGAGGTCTTGTGAACCTTGTGAACCTCATAAAGTGTCTTGTAGACTTCATGAACCTCATGAAAGGTCTTGTAAGTATTGTGAATCTTGTGAACCTCATAAAGTGTTTTGTAAACTTCATGAACCTCATGAAAGGTCTTGTGAACCTTGTGAACCTTCTTAGCACACAAAGTCTTGTATTGTGAGGGCAAATTTTGGGGTGCAACACTAGGAAATATCTATAAGATTATGTGTAATAATATTTACATAAACAGTTGGAATCACATGAATATCACCTATTGACTTATCTTGAAATATGACATCTTCCTGTGAACCACTTTTATTATTAGAGGACATGCTACATTTCTAACTAAGGAAATGTTGATTAATAGTTATAGCTTGGAAAGTTCGTGTTTAGAAATATTGTGTGGCTTATTTGTGAATAGCGAGCTATAGTAGAATAACATATCGGTGTTACGGTTTGTTTAACGACATTCTAAGGTATTTTATTTTGTTTACCTTAATAAGTAGGAAAACCATGGATAAAAAATGGATGTATGTCGATCGATTAACCATAGAGTACGAGAATGGGGTTGTGGAATTCGTTAAGTTTGTTGTTCAACACGTTAAAGACCCCAGTCAAATGAAATGTCTTTGATTGGGTTGTTGTTATATTGGTAAGGTTGACGCAGATGGATTGAAATCGCATTTACTGAGGCATGGAATTGATCAAAGTTATAAGTGTTGGATATTTTATGGTGAGAAAATTAACGAGAATGTTGAACCGAGGGAAAAAAGTAATACGACATATGCTTTAGACGACAAAGACACAGAAACATACGATTGTGATCGAGTCGAAGAGATTGCAGAAGCACTTGAAGAAGATCTTCATGATTGTCCCAAAATGTTTGAGAGGTTGGTAAGCGGTGCAGAGAAACCATTGTATAAAGGTTGCACTAAATTCACAAGATTGTCTGCTGTATTAAAGTTGTACAACTTAAAGGCGGGCAATGGATGGTCGGATAAAAGTTTCACAGAGTTGTTCGCCCTTATGAGAGAAATGCTATCGGAGGATAATGTTATTCCTAATCGAACCTATGAGGCAAAAAAATGTTGTGCTCTATTGGCATGAGCTGTGATAAAATACATGCTTGTCCAAACGATTGCGTTTTGTTTCGAAACGAATATGCATCGTTAACTGAGTGCCCTAAATGTGGTTTGTCTCGATATAAGAAAAAATTGTCTCCAACAAAAGTCTTATGGTATTTTCCTATAATTCTGAGATTTAGGCGCATGTTTCATAGTGAAACCGATGCAAGACACCTGACTTGGCATGCAAATGAAAGGATTATTGATGGAAAGTATCGACATCCGGCTGATTCACCACAGTGGTCGAAAATTGATAATGATTATCCTGACTTTGGAGAAGAAGCAAGAAACCTTCGCTTGGCATTATCTACTGATGGAATAAACCCGCGTGGTCTTCAAAGTATCTCACATACCACATGGCCTGTGATTCTTATGATTTATAACCTACCTCAATGGCTATGTATGAAGCGTAAGTATGTGATGTTATCTATGTTAATCTCTGGGACTAAACAACCAGGGAATAACATAGACGTATACTTGACACCTTTTATCGAAGATTTAAATATTTTGTAGGAGAACGGCGTGGAGGTTTATGATGGATATAGGAAAGAAAGTTTCTATTTGAGGGTGATGTTGTTTGGCACAATTAATGATTTTCCAGCATACGGGAATTTATCTGGGTATAGCATTAAAGGTCAACGTGCGTGTTCTGTTTGTGAAGATGGAACCGATACGATGCGATTGGAACTTTGTCAGAAGAATGTGTTTCTCGGTCATTGTAGATTCTTACATTCTAAACATCACTATCGTGGGTGGAGAATAACATTCAATGGAGACACCGAACAACGTAAAGCTCCATCCGTATTGTCAGGTGACCAAGTTTTTGAAAAGGTGAAAGATGTGTGTATTGAGTTTGGCAAGCCTTTTGCACATAAGGTTGTCAAAGGTGGGTGTAAGAAGAGGTCGATATTTTTGAATTGCCATATTGTAAGTCTTTGTACGTGAGACATTTTTTTGATGTTATGCATATTGAAAAAATGTATTTGAAAGTGTTATTGGTACGTTACTCAATATAAAAAAAGGAAGTCTAAGGATGGCTTTAAAGCAAGGGAGGACATGTTTAAAATGGGAATAAGAACTGAATTAGCACCCGTGAAGAAAGGAAGACGAACATATCTACCACCTGCTGCGTTTACTCTATCTAGAAAGGAAAAAAAATATTGTGTAAGTTTCTGAGTGAAGTTAAAGTTCCAGAAGGATACTCTTCAGATATTAGAAGACTTGTGTCTATGAAAGATCTCAAGTTGAAAAGTTTAAAGACATATGATTGCCATGTTATAATGGAACATTTTCTACCAATAGGTATACGTTCTATTTTTCCAGAAAAAGTAAGAAGCGCCATAACTAAATTGTGTTTTTTCTTTAGGTCAATTTATAGTAAGGTGATCGATCCCGAGATCTTACCAACACTACAAAAAGAGATAGTTATTACCTTGTGTGAGCTTGAAATGTATTTTACTCCCTCTTTTTTTGACATAATGGTACATCTAGTTGTTTATCTTGTGAAAGAGACACAGTTGTGTGGACCATCTTATATGAGATAGATGTACCCTGTTGAACGGTATATGATATTAAATGGGTACGTGAAAAACCGAAGTCGCCCAGAGGGTTGTATTGTTGAACGATATATTGTTGAAGAAGCGATTGAGTTTTGTACTGAATATTTATCCAACATTCAATCAATTGGACTCTCCAAAGCTCAGATTTTCGAGAAAAAAAAGGAAGGTAAAATATTAATTGGAAATAAAATTGTGACAGCATCAAGGGATGAACGGGATCAAGTGGATTTATATGTTCTGCACAATGATAATGAGGTTGAACCATATGTTGAAATGCACAAGGATGTACTCTGAAGGTTAAATCCGAACAAAAATGAAAATTGGATAGTACGAGAGCACAATCAAAGTTTTATATAATGGTTAAAGGATCATATTTATTCGATGTGCTCTTCAGATCCTGCTTCGATAACAGAAAGGTTGAGATGTTTGGCGTATGGTCCAAGTTTGCATGTGTTTTCTCATAGCGCACACGCAATTAATGGATACACATTTTATACCAAATAACAAGATGATAAAAGTATTATGCAAAATAGTGGTGTCACCGTGCTAGCTGAAGCAATGCATATATCAAGTATGAAGGACTTAAACCCCAAATATGAAAATTTGTCATATTTTGGAGTTATTGAGCACATTTGTGTGTTTGATTACGAGAAGTTTCAGATTCCCATCTTTGTTTGCAAGTGGGTAAATAGTAGTGACATACGAATGAATAAGTCTGGATTTTTGCAAGTGGATCTTAATAGGGTGGGGTACAAAGATGAGCCTTTTATTCTAGCATCTCAAGCTAAATAAGTGTTTTATGTCAATTACCCGACGAGTACGAAATGGTCTATAGTGATTTTATCTAACAGAGTGGTTGATGATATCGGTGTAGATCAATGTGATATTGATGTTGAGAATGAGTCGTGCATTAGACGTAATGAGTTGAATATAAATGATCAAGATGAGGATATTATAGCGGATGACTCATATATCAGAAATGATCATAACGAGGGAATTTGAATCAATTCATCTGTCCGCATTGCTAAGAAACAAGTAATTCATATGAGGTTCGTTTGTTGCATGGCTGACAAGCCTCATTAGCGTAGGATATGAGGTATGCTTAAAACCATTATGGACCTTTGTTAACCTTAATGTGTAGATTCAAATTTTTTACGCGCATTTTACTAACATTTTTTTACATGGTAATGTTAATTAGACTCCAACAAGATCCAAAGAAAAAGATAAGGGGATTCTGCGACATACCGAGTCCGTTGTTTCAAAAAAAGAGGTACATCACAATTATATGATATTTATGCATGGAAAATGTTAAATTCGTGATCTTATACTTTATCTAACTAATTATATGATATGTAGCTTCATGGTAAGGAGATTAGCAACGTCTCCACACAAAAAAAGTTGGTGCTAAGAAGACCGCAACTAGAAATAAACCTACCTCCAAGTATAGGTCGTGTCGTCAGACGTTTATAGAATTGACAGATATTCCAAACGGAGGTATTTGTCTTATACATATGGAGGAAGGTATTTTTGGCTTTGAATATGAACAATCAATTGGTAATGACGAATTTGTGCAAGTTTTTCGTCATGAAGAATTAGGCGTCAGTGTTGTCAATACTCACGTGAGGTATATCCGATCTACTTTGTTATATTAATTGAACAACATATTTACTTTATATTTCAAATGAATAGTCTAATGTTAATGATGTTTTTATTTAAGGTTTTTGTAAGACAAAGTGATGCGCCCAAGTGGATTGGACGAAAGATTTGCATTCTTAAGCCCTGCGTCTGTCAACTTAACTTTAATCTTAAGTAAATCAGATGAGGTCATGGTGTATTTACGCAACCTCTTTATAGCCAACAAAGATACGGAAAATTTATTCTTTTTACCGTTTAATATCAGGTTAGCTTTTCATTCTAAATTCATCTATTATATTTTTTGTATTTTGACATTGTGTAGAAAGTTTTCATCTAACATTTTTTAATCTTACAGTGGACATTGGTTGTTGGTCGCAATTAATTCTATCAGAGAATTTATTTATTATCTGGACTCGTTAGGAAATGATTGGACAACATACCCAGATATGAAGAATATGATTGACACGTAAGTGAGATTGTTCTAAATATTCATGTGTATATTTATTTATTTATTTATTTATGTGAATTGTTCTAAATATTCATTTATATTTTATTAGAATTATACAAGCTTTTCGAGCCCAACGAGATATCCAAGTATCAAAGAGGAGAGCCAACAACATTACATGGATAGAAGTGGCGGTATATTAATTATCACATTTTTTATTATATTAGTGATGATACTTGATAAAACTTAGGATTTATTCATATTTTATTTTCATGTTTAGTGTCCTCGGCAACGTAATGGTATAGATTGTGGATATTTCATGTTGAGGTTTATGAGAGAAACTCTTTTTTTGGATCGATTAGAGATTTCATCCGATGTATGTATTTCTAACTTATGAGTTATTTTAATATTTAACACATATTTCTCATATAATTAAATAGTTGAAACTAAATCAAACTATGTTATATTACTATGTATTACTTTGATGAATTCAAGTGTGCATATTATTCAAGAGATCATTTGGAAGAAATTAAAGAGGATTGGTGTCAATTCATTATGGAGCTCGGAGTTTTATAAGGTATATTGTACTCTTACTTTAATTGATGAGAATTTTGAGTATGTGTGACTTTGTAACTATAGACATTTTGTTTATGTCATGTTTTAATTGAATTACAATCTTTTTGTGTTGTTTCAGGTTATATGTACAAAGTATGAGATAGATTGTTTCAGGGTATATCATGTGCAAAGTATAAGTAATATGTAGATTTAATTTGAAGCAAAATGTATAGTTGGATGAAATGATTTGTATAAACTGTTTTGTATATATAAATTGGTGCGTAAATTGGTACGTTTATATAAATTGTTTCGTATATATTGGTTTGAAAATCCGATTGTTTTGTATATATAAATCGGTGCCTAAATTGGTATGTTTAAATAGGCAAATTTTGTGATATTTTTCTGCAAAATGTGGTTGAAAAACAGGTACAAATTCTGGTTGAAAACCTGGTGAAAAATGTGGTTTAAAACAGGTGCCTATAAATTGTAAAATCCAGACAACGCTTTTTAAAGTAAATTATTTTAAAAATTTTGTATACCTTAGACATCGCTTTACACTAAAAGCGTTGTCTAATGTGGGGTTTAGAAAGCGCTTTCACTAAAAGCGGTGTCTAAGGTAGGTTTTAGAAAGCGCTTTTAGTAAAAGCGTTGTCTAAGGTATACCAAAAAAATGCTAAAAGCATTGTCTAAAGTATACTAAAAAAGACAAAAAGCGATGTCTAAGGTGGGGGTTTAGAAAGCGCTTTTGACAATAAAAGCGTTGTATAAAACACCTTTAGACAATGCTTTTGACATTAATCAAAGTGATGTCTAAACCTTTAGCATCGCAGGTTTATACAGCGCTTTAAAGCGCTGTCTAATGTCAAAAAAAAATGTTGACTAATGTCTTTTATGGCATAGTGAAAAAGAGGCCACTATAACCAAGTGAAGGTTTTGCTCCTACATGTTGGTCGAAAACAAGCTCTACAAATAAGGATTTTCCATTCCCTACTAAAGTGTGTCGATGAGACCAAGGTTCCTGAAGTATTATAAGAAATCCATGAAATGATTAATGCTTAACACCTCAGAGGGAGATCATTCGTGCGTAAAGCATTACGCGCAGGTTACTAATGGATGATAATGCAACATGGATCGAAGTAACACGTCAAGATATGTGACAAGTTTCAGTGGCACTAGGACATGCACATGGCCCCACCCAGTGAGCTCAGGACCTTATCCTCCTCGCGGCCTTTCGTGTGGTGTGGGATGGAAATCCTAGGCCCCTTCACGATAGGATCCTATCAGAATAAATATTTTATTGTCGGCATTGATTATTTCACGAAGTGGATAGAGGCCGAAGCCCTCGCCAAAATCACAACACACAATATACTTCTTTTCTACAAGAGAAACATACTCACCCGTTTTGGCATACCCCAAGCCCTCGTCACTGACAACAAAACGCAATTCATCGATAGAAAGTTTCAAGACTTCGTCTCCAAACTAGGCACTAAGCAACACTTCACCTTTGTTAAGCACCCCCAAACAAATGGGCAAGCTGAAGCAACGAACAAGGTGATTCTGAGAGGGCTAAAAAAAGGTTGGGGGAAGCCAAAAAGGGATGGATCAAGGAGATGCACAACGTACTATGGGTCTACCGTACAACACTACATTTAACCACCGAGGAGACTCCTTTCCGACTACCTATAGGACCGAGGTAATCATCCACGTAGAAATCAGAGAACCATCAAGGCGGACAAAGTCTCCACTGGACGAAGAGATGAACAAATAAGCTTTTTGAGAAGAACTTGACCTGCTATAAGAAATCCGGTCTGAAGCATGCCTCCGTGAAACTTTTGTTAAAATAGAAAATAACCTTGTGTAATGAAAACAAAGTCATAAAACACGAGTTCCAAGTCGGCAGCCCAGTCCTCCGGAGAAATCAGAAGAATCCACGTGAGGGCAAGCTGGTCGTTGTATTAGTAAAAATCGTGAGTATAAGCAATTAATTAACTTAACTCAAGGAACAAGAGTCGCCACCACACTTTTTATTTCTTCCACAAAGGAATAGGTAAAAGAGCGAACAAACCCTAAAATAATATAAAAGAAAAACGCTAAAAGAAACCAGACAAAGACAAGGGTGAGGGGGTTGGTTACGAAGAGGGAAGGTGTTAACACCCAAAACGTTTGTGGTACTCTACGGGAACCTCTTTGATTTATTGAAATTTTTTGTTTAAAAATGGTTTGTTAAACGAGATTGAGAGGATGATATGGGAATTGATTTTAATATTTTTGTATTTGTATCGTCTCATGCCTACGTAACCACAAAGTGCAATGTAAGATCAAAACCTCGTAGTTCATGGTAAAAATAACAAAATTTGTTGGTTTTGGTTGATTTTAAGAAGTAAAGACAGATTTTCATTTTAAGTGGTTAACTCCACTAATCAACCATGAGAATGAGGGAATGGACTCATACATCATTATAGGGAGGACTCCAACTCAGATAAAATCGACGAGTATGCCAACTAAACTCCCACAAATGACAAGAGATTCAATTACATCAAACTACAACCATAGTGATTAGGAGACTTGCACCCGACTATGAAAATGACTTATGTCTAAACATAAAAAGAGACAACGTGCAACAATGCACAAAAACATGAGTGAGGTTGATTTATTTTAAGATTTGAATTAAGGTCCATATGATTAGTATTCATTAACACTTATTAATAAAAGAAGAAAATAATTTAAAATCACTTGACAAGGTGAAAGTTTACTTATGAAAGTAGTGAGAGTCTTAAAAACAAGAAGATTTTTGAAATAGAAAAGAAGTTTTGAAAATTTAAGAATGAGAGGAGATAAAGAGGCTAGCCTAAAACTCAAAATAAAAGCTAAAGTAAGAAGGATATAACTGCATGGTGAGCACTATTCAAAGCATAAGCAAAATAGAATTTCATCCTCATAAGCAAGCCAACAAGTGAGATAAATAAAGGCTAAGATCTCCAATCCATAATAACTCAAGCATAAGGAATGTGTCCTAGAATCTAAGTCCAAAACTCCAAGTCCAATGCAAAGGATAGTAACCATATTCCAAGATTAGGAGCACAAGATTTTAGAGGTTTAAGCTGTTGTTAATGTGTTTTGGTCCAAATAGACAAAAGAAAAAGAGCACAATCACAATAATATGGTCCAAGTGGACAAAAGAAAAATGTGGAAGCATAAACATGATAATGGATTATATAATAATATAAGGCAATAAAAATAATGAGAGATAGGGAGCAAGAAAGCAAATAAAGATATAGTAATATAATAATAGTATATACATAATAGTATAACAATAATACCAAAGCCATAATCCTCAAAAAGCAACACTGATTATTTAGTCTTGCGTCTTGAACTATAATGATTGAATAATGCATTTGGATTAAGGTTAATGAAGAATTGTTAGGAGATTGATAAAATCAAAGCCTCTATGTAACAAGCTTCAATGCTTATGAACCTAATACAAAAGATCAACCATCCTTGGGCGGATGATCATAAGTTTGGGCCACAAAATTTCAAGTTCCGATTCGGGAGGGGAGAGACAAATGTAACGCTATGTTAAGTAACCTCCAAATAACTTATATAGAAGTCACCCTACAACGAGGTTGGTCAAAATGATATTAGTAATAACATATGAGAGAGGAATGATATGTAAATATTCCTCCTAACACATGCAACACGAAAATAAAATAGATAGTGATCTCATCATAATCAAGAACTTAAAAATAAGTTTAAGATTTATAAGATTTTCATTGATCAAAAGAAAATGAAAATAGATGAAGAGAATACCAAATTGAACCATGCAAATATGTGATCCAATGCAAAGAATAAAGGAAAAGGAAAGAAGAAGTCAAAAAAACCAAAACAGTCCCAAAAATAGACCAAAAAACACATTCTAGACTTTGCAAATCGATTGCATAGTGTAAAAAACAACACAATCAAGCTAAAAAAGACACAGTGCAAATCGATTGCACACTGTTGTGACAGCAAAAAATTTGCATTAAAAGGCAATATCCATGATCAATCATTCCTTCAAACACCTCATGATCATGGATTCAATTAAGCACAAAATTTTCATCAAATCAATAACAAATAACATCAATAAAACACAATTGCAAGATCCAAAGATCAAGCAATAAGAATCAATCAATGGATGACATTGTAGAAGATGAAAACGATTTCAACAATGGTGGATCAAGAAATTACCACTTCAAAACGGAATTTGCTTCCAATGAAATTCAAGATCCATAAAGCCTTGATGTACTAGAATTGATGAAGAAAAAGTGTTTGGATGGAGGTTTAGCTCAAAGATTAACAAGATTCAAACTTGTTAACTTCAAAAGAAGAAAAGAGAGCTTTTAGTGAATTTTTGGTGGTTGGGGAAGAGTTTTGCAAGAGTGAATTGGTTATCAAAAGCTTGTGAAATGAATGAAATGATTATTCTATTTATAGAGTCTAGGCTTGGGAATTTTGGTTTGGAATTTTAATTAGGTTTAGAATTGTGATTAGAAGCAAAAATCATGATCAAGTAATAATTAATTAGGGTATATGGAGGGAATTAATTGTGATAAGGTACGAGAATTATTTTTGGGTGATCTAGAATGTTCTCACATGATAAAATTGGTGTTGAATGCTTCAAAACTTGAAAAATGTTGATTTTGGCCAATTCTACCCTCGTGAAATCGATTGCACTGTTGAAAATCTCAAAATCTAGGCAGAAAATGCAGGGTGCAATTGATTGGACCAATAATGCAATCAATTGCACAGGCAAAAAATGCAGAGTGCAATCGATTGGACCAACAGTGCAATCGATTGCACAGTTGAAAAACTTGAAAAATGCCCTATTGACTGGATTGTGCTGGCTCAAGGATCGATTATTTTGCTTGTCAAAGAAGGCGTGGAAATAAACACACGAACATTAGAATTCCTTGAATAATAACCAATCAAACCATGGGAAAATCTTGATCATATGAATTTGAATTGTTTGCATATCAACTTTGACTTTGTTCAGATGAAATACACTCGAGTTGAGGAACTATTCTTGATCTAGACTTCTACCTAAAAAAGTTAGTAAAGGGAAACACAAAGTATTTGTGGATTTTGATTAAGGGTTTGCAGACATAAACACAACATAAAAGCAAATAAGAAACACACAGATGTTTGGTGATCTCTACAAGGCATAAACCCACAAATGAAAGGGATAAAAGAACCAATGTGTGATCTTGTCTGTGTCCAACATGCAAATGAAATACAAAGAAACTTAGGGGGGAAATTAGGGTATTACAGCCACAAACTTGGAAGGCCCTAACCGTGTCCGAGCAAAAATGAGCAATGAGGCATATTACCTTGAAAAATTGACTGGTGAAAAACTTGCTCGACCATGGAACATAGAAAAACTTAAGCAGTACTACAGTTAGATGGCCAACGTGCCCTCAATCAATGATTGTGGACTCCGTTTTGGCCATGGAGTCGTGTTGTGGTGAGAACACGATTTCTCATAGATCAAAAGGTAGATCCTCGCTTTAAATCCCCGAGCAGGACCTTAGCCCCACGAGGACGTCTCAACCAAGCTTCGCCGTCACAGTACCAAGTCGACAGGACACCCAACTCGCGATGGGAAAGTCCATGTCATGGTATCAAATCCCCGACCGAGGTCTTAGTCCGACTATTTTACAAAAGCCAATTTTGACTCCTCGACAAGTTCCCTAAATTGTCGGGCTCAAGATCCATCGAGTAATGATTCACATCCTACATATCAAATATTGACAAACAAGAAATGTAAAAAACACGAAAACCTAACTAAAATTGCATTAATGTCGCCGACCAAAAAGGCCGACATTATTAATTACAAAAGGGGACTACGCCCGACATTACAAAAGAGGGGGGTTATGCCCAAACAATATAAGAGAAAATGGCACGCATGCCGACCAAAAGAAAAAACTAAAACCTAAATCCAATTATCCTCCTCGAATGAAGGCTAGGAGGCGCCATCCAATGTGACTATCTTGTCGTCGACCACTTGGAACGAAGATCCGGTCCCAGTAGTCACGAGCTGAACCCCTGGATTGACAATCCGAAGTTGCTCTACAACACTCGTAAACCCCAACTCGAGAGTCTATAGGCGGTCTTGCTCGAGAACCCATATTCGAGCAATCATTTTGCCAAGAGTCCTCAAGGTGACTTCATCATCAGACTCCTCGCCAGCAGGAGCGGTCACCTCCTCTAGCTCTATAACCCTCCCTCGAATGGTCTCATTCTCCTCAGTTGCTTTGACAAGCGCGACCTCCTTCAATTTGAGGGCCTCGTTCTCTTCATTTTCCTTGGCCAAGGCAGCCTTGGTCTCATTCAGTTAGGTGAAAAGGCTAACCTAAACCTTGTACATGTTCTTGTATTACCTGAAGTCACTCTTGAGCTTGTCCTTTTTGCCTAAAGTAGTCTCTAACTTTGCTGGCAACCCCTCCATCTGGTAGCCGAGCAAGCGTCATTGTTCAGAACCAGGGTCGTCTCCATGAACCTTATTACGATAGATATATCTTGAGACAAGTTCCTCTTTCTGGTCGCCTTGTCCAAACCCATAATAGCCTTCGCATTCGCTTGGGCACGCCGAGGGAGCCTTCCTCGTAAAATATTCCCCAACAAAGATGGAAAGGAGGCCACATGAATGTCTCCCCAGACTCGGTGAGGTCGATGGTGGGTGTGTCCTCGTCGCGCTTGAGTTTTAATGGGTTGTGAAATTCTGGTATAGCAGATCACAAATGTCCTATAAGATGTCGGAACAACTGATCTCTGCTTTTGCAATAAATGAACAATACAAAAAATTAAATCTGCAGAAAGTAAATGAACAAACAATAATTGTTTATCCAGTTTGGTCTAACACACCTACTCTAGGGGATACCAATCTGGGAAAGAAATCAACTAAATAATATTAATTCTAAGTGAAACAACCTCCGATTTCTAACTTGTCACTTAATCACTACACATGCTATATTTCTACCTAAGTCCCTTCCTAGGTCGAGGACCTCCTCTATTCTTTAACAATTACTTTGTCATCAACAACACACTCTATGCCTAAAAGCTTTAGAGTACACTTTTTATAGTCTCATTAAATTTCTCATATTCATAGCATCCACTATGATCTAAGAAAGGATTACAAAAGAACAAACCCTAATATTGTATGTTAAGTAATGTATCTATTTTTTCTTGTTATCAACCTAGGTCTAACCTAACCTATTTATCACAAAAGAATACAATGGATTTGGGCTTTAAACTCGCAGCAATCTAATCCCACATAATCTGCTCAAATTCTCCAAGAAAATAGAAACTTTTTAATCTTTAGTTTCTATAACAAATCCTCCCTAATTTGTGATCTTCAAGCCTTCAACGAATTCACTAACGCATTTCCTCTACTTTTCAGGTGAAGAAGTGCTCGTTGATCTGTATGATCTTTCATCCGAGGAAGATACTCGGGAGGACTCTGGATCCTCAGCTACTATTTCGAGCGATCCCGACAGCTCTTCAGAGGATTCTGATGCTACTGAGGTGGGCGATGCGGCCACCAATTCTGGGGGAGCGGCAGATGCTCAAGAGATTTCTGACAAAAGAAAGGAGGTCCTTGTGCCTGAGGAATAGGTAGTGGAGGATTTAATGGACAAGGTCTCGAGCTATGCTCGACCGAGGAGGGAGCCATTGTCGGTGGTGGGGGATCCCATACACTGGGTTGTGACTTGCCCAGGAGACAATGACAGGATATACTCAGATTTTGGAGGATCGAAGTTTTCAATGTACGAGTATGTCTTCACGACTCTGGGAGCCAGGCTGTCGTTCAGCGACCTGGTTTGCTCGGTGTTGGGCCACTTGGGAGTGGCGCCCTCTCAGTTGCATCTCAACTCTTACGCTTTTATGAAGGCGTTCGAGCTGACATGTTCGCATCTTGGGGTCGGGGCTACTCTCCCTTTGTTCTTCCAACTTTTCTCCCTGCAACGCCAGGTCGGGAGATGAGGAATTCGAAAAGGCTTCATTTCATTTAAGAAACGTACCAAGATTTTCAAGGCGCACTCAGAATTTATCTGCTAATTTAAGGACGACTATTTCCTTGTCGAACCGTCGACTACTGCGGCAACCCGGTCGATTAGCTTCTGCATGATCAACACTGATACGAACAGGGTTCCCAGGCTTGACGATCAAGGGAAGGAGGTCCCCCGACGGATTTGGAGGTTCCCTCTCTCATGGGGCCATCTTCACTATGGTACCCCCGTGAGCGAGTTTGTCCAGATCGGGGATAGACGGAACGACGATGATGATGCCAACTTTGAAGAGTTTTGCAAGTTGGTGGCATCCTTTACATCTTGATGATCGATGTAACTGCACTCATCGCCTGTGAAAACAGGAAGAAGGTGTCTGGGTGTTTTGGTATTCTTAGTCGTGCTTAATTTTATCTTGTCTAATGATCTGCGTGTTTGCAATGCTCGAAACTAATTTTATTTCCCTTTGTTTCTTTTGCAGTTTCTATTACCAAGCCCCTAGACAAGATCCAATAAAAATTACGGCAAAGCAATAAAAGGAAGCTCAAAATGGTCCAGACCTGACTGACGGGCAACGCCACAAGTGGTTTGGGCTCGGGACCAATTGCTCTGGGTTCCCCAGGTGTGTCCTCCGCATCCCAACTGAAGAAGCAGAAGAGTGGCTCTACTGTGATGGATTTGACCGTCAACGCTTCTCCCAAACCCAAGTTCGCCACGCCTCCTTGTTTCGTGAAGCGCAATTATTTCGAGGGAACAACCCTGGAGGTCCAACAAACGGATACCCTGCATGTCGAGAGTATGGATCGCCCTGCCCGACGATTGTCATTAGCACAGGATGTGAGTGATGTTATGAGGGTGGTGACCATGGCTTCGATGCTGGTCGAGGGAGAGGCCAAACATGAGCAGGAAATCATCTGTTTGAAGTCCCTTCTGGCGACGTCCGAAGATAGTGCCAAGAAGGTTGTAGAGGATGCAACCAAGTCGCTTAAAGATCATGCCGAGGTGATAGCAAAGTTGGAGGTGGATAAAAGGAAGACGTTCGATCAAAACAAGATGTTAAAAGATGCCTTTATTCCCAAAGAAGACGAGGACGAGGATACAAAGGGCCTGTTGACTCGAGCTCATTTCCTAGCCAAGATGTACCAGGATTTGGAGGAGCTACGGGAGTCGACCAAACTAAGCTTCCAGAATGTTGTGGATCAGATCAAAGCATTTCATCCAGAAATGGATATCAACACTGATCGCATCAATTATCTGTATAAGATCGAGGATGGTCAGATCGTCGTTCCTGACGACATGATCGTCGATGAGATCCAGCCCATGTCGAGGATACGCCTGTCCAGAACGAAGTCCAACCTGATGCCTACCTGGCGGATAGTAATTAGTCCGACCTGCGTGTCGTTTTGTTGTAATTTTATATTTGTTCGGGGACGTGGTCCCCGTTTAATGTAATTACAAATAAGTCATCCCTTCGGGGGCGCAACCTTTTTATCAAAGTTTTTGTCCTTGGCGGTCGTTCGTTATTTCTGTAGCGTTTTTATTGTTATAAGTAACTGCTCGTCCGTCGGAGGACCATTATCTTGAATGTGTGAAATTTCGCTAAGTGTTTTATGCTCGGCACTAGTTTGGCCTCGTAATGTATGAAACTCTAGGTGTGATGCCAAAGTATAGAAATATGAGGACTTGCTCGAATAAAGGGGTAATGATTGCCGGAGAGTGTGATCCGTCGGTTAGGAAAACCGAACAGGTGTACGGAGGCCTGCTCCGATGCGGCGCCAGGTCAAGATTATGGCTTGGGCTCCATGGCTTGAACGTCCCATCACGAGCTGGGTTTCTGCCTAGTCGTGGTACTTAGGCGACATCAGACTCGTTTGAGTATCCGTTCGTGCAATAGTTACCTCCCTTGTTCGTGAGGGGGTCCTAATGATTAAAGAGTATTGGGATGCAATGTTTGTACCTAGGAATGCAGGTTGGGTCAGACCAACTACTCCTCACCGTGGAGTCGAGCAGGGTGACGTTTGTATTAGCTATAGTATTGTTTGAGTTTCTTGGCGTTCCACGGCCGAACGAGCTCTTCCCCTTGTAGATTTTCTAAGTAATAGGCTCCGTTTTCGGTTTTCGCTCGGACGCGATATGGGCCTTCCCAATTCGGGGCCATATTCCCCTCCCTGGAGTCCTTGTGGTTCCTCCTTAAGACGAGGCCGCCGACCTCAAATGCTCGCTTGATGACCTTGGAATCATGCCCTGCGGCTATCTTTTGTTTGAGGGTGGCTTCTCGAAGAGCAACTCTTGATCGGATTTCTTCGACCAGGTCGAGTTCCTCTCGAAGCGTCTCAGAGTTAGTGTCATGGTCTATAGGTGATTCCGTTCGTCTGGATAGGACGTGCATTTCTATGGGTATGACCGCTTCGGTCCCATAGGCCAATCGAAATGGGGATTCCCCGATCGTTGAATGAGGCGTAGTTCTGTATGCCCAAATTACACAATGCAATTCTTCGACCCAATGTTTTTTATGTTCATCCAGTCTTTGTTTTAGTCCTCTTAGGATTAACCTGTTCGCAACTTCTACCTACCCGTTAGTTTAGGGATGCTCGACTGAGGCGAAGTGTTGTTTGGTTCCTAATGAGGCCACGAACTCCTGGAAATATTTGTCAGTGAATTGGGTTCCATTGTCTATTATAATGGCGACTGGTACCCCTAACCGAGCAAGGATGTTTCGCTTGAAGAAGCGTAGGATGTTGAGTGCAGTGATTTTGGCCAAAACCTCTTCCTCAATCCACTTAGTGAAGTAGTCGACGCCTACGATGAGGTATTTGTTCTGACCTGAGCTGACAACAAAATTGCCTAGGATGTCTAGCCCCCACCAGGAGAACGACCATAAGGAGGATAACGACTTCAGCTCGGTAGAAGGTGCTACGTGTACGTCACCATGCCATTGGCATTTATCGCATTTCTTGACATGCTCTTTTGCGTTGCTTTGCATTGTTGGCCAATAATATCCTGCTCGTAGGACTTTGCGTGCTAATGATCTTCCACCCGGAAGTTGTGCGTTGATTCCTTTGTGGACTTCTCTCAATACGTGTGATATGTTTTCTTCTTCAACGCATCTGAGGAGGGGCATAGAGAAACCTCTAGTACATCTTGCTTCCGACCATGACGTACAAGCAAGTCCTGCGTCGCACGGTACTGGTTGCCTTTGGGTCCGTCGGTAGCTCCTCTTTGGTCAAATAATTGAAAACCGGAGTCATCCAACAATTAGCGTTGCCCACGATATTGACATCTACCAGGGCTGAAGCTTGTCTGATGTTAGGTCGGGGGTGTATCTCTTGTATGACACACTTATTTCCTCCCTTCCTTTTGGTACTGGCTAATTTGGACAAGATATCCGCTCGGGTATTGTTTTCGCGTGATACATGCCTAACTTCTACGGACGCAAATAATTTTAGTTTCTCTTTGACCAAGGACAAGTATTCAAACATGTTGTCATTTTTAGCTTGGAAATCTCCTCGCACTTGGTTGGAGACCAGCCGGGAGTCCGTGCATATAATGATATCCTTCGCACCAAGGTCATCTGCTAGGCGTAGGCCGGCCAGGAAGGCCTCGTATTCCGCTTGATTATTGGAAGTGGGGAAGGATAGAGTTAGGGAAACCTCGATGATGGTTCCCTATTCGTTTTCCAACATAACCCCTGCCCTGCTGTCTGCCGAGGTAGAAGCTCCATCCAAGAAAATGGTCCACTTGGATGTGGGCGCTGGTGTCTACTCGGGAAAGGTGAGTTCTGCTACGAAATCGGCCAAGGCTTGGCCTTCAGAGCTTGTCTTTCCTCATACCTAATGTCGAACTCAGATAATTCCAATGACCATTTTAGCATTCGTTCAGCCATGTCTGGCCTTCCGAGCAGTTTCCTAATGGGTTGGTCGGTTTTCACGACAATCGTATGGGCCAAGAAATAATGTCTAAGCCTTCTTGTTGCGAAGAGGAGGGCCATTGCTACTTTTTCGATCTGCTGATGTCGCAGCTCTGGGCCATGCAAGGCCTTGCTCGTGAAGTAAATTGATTTCTGTCCCTCAGGAAATTCTCGAATGAGAGATGCGCTTACGACCTCGTTTGCGACCGCGAGGTAAAGATATAGAATTCCGCCTTCGTTAGGCCTGGAGAGCACTGGGGGCTCGGATAATTCTCTTTTCAAATGGGCTAAAGCTTGCTCGCATTCATCAGTCCATTCGAAGGCTGACTCCTTGCGAAGGAGCTTGTAGAATGGAAGAGCGTATTGGGCAGACTTAGCCACGAATCGTGCGGGCGAGGCGAGCACCCCGTTTAACGATTGTATATATTTCTTAGAGCTTGGTGTAGGAATCTCTATAAATGCTCGACATTTGTCAGGGTTGGCTTCGATTCCTCACTCGGTTAGGTAAAACCCGAGGAACTTTCCTGCCCGAACTCCGAACGTGCATTTCTCAGGATTAAAATGCATTTTCATTTTCGAGCTTGGTCGAACACTTTTCGAAGGTGGGAGGCGTGATCTGTCTCTTGTTGAGATTTAATGATCATATCGTACATGTATACTTCGAGCATGTCTCTGATTTCTGCTCGGAAAACTTTGTTCATCATACGCTGATAAGTAGTGCCTGCGTTTTTCAGGTCGAAGGGCATAACGTTATAGTAGTAGTTGCCTGATTCAGTCATGAAGGCCGTGTGTTTTTTGTTGGTCACGACCATGGGATTTGATTGTATCCCAAATAGGCGTGCATAAACGATAGTAGTTTGAAACCGGCCGAGTTGTCGACCAGTTTGTCAATATTCAGTAAGGGATAAACGTCTTTCGGGCAAGCCCGGTTAAGATCGGTATAGTCAACACACATTCTCCATTTTCCATTCGACTTTTTAAGGAGTACAACCTTTGAGATCCAGGTTGTGTCCCTGGCCTCTGTTACAAAGTTTGCCTCTTGGAGGTCTTCTACAGCTTTTTCGGCCGCTTTAGTTTACTCGGTCGACTGCTTCCTCCTGCGCTGGGCAACAACTTTGTGAGCTGGATCAATGGAGAGGTGATGGCCGGCCACATCTGGGCCGAGTCCGGGCATCTCTATTGCACTCCAAGCAAATAGGTCGGTATTTCCTTTCAGACATGTTTCCAGCTGTCTCTTTTCCAAGTCTGGGAGGTGAGCTCTGATCTTTACGCATCAGTTTGGATCTTCCCCTAAAGGAATTAGCTCAAATTCACCGTCCGGGATTGGTTGGGATAATGAAGTGGAGGGTTATTGGGAGCCTTCGCCTTCGTCTGGGAACCTGCAGTCTAAGTCAATGGAGTCGACCCGAGGGAGAGGCTTGGATACCTCTGAGCTCTCGGAAGATGTCGCAGTGGAAGCTTTGGGCTGGTACGATATCGAGCTAAGGCCTTTAGAGGCTGCCTCAAAGAAGCGACGGGCAGCTTCGACATCGTCGTGTAAGGTGGCCACTCTTCCCGATGTTGTGTAGTATTTTATCTTTAGATGAATAGTTGACAGAACAACAATAAGTTCGGCCAATGTTGGTCAGCCGAGAATGCACTAGTAAAGGGATGAACAGTCGACCACTAGAAACTGGATGCGGAACGATCGAGCGGTCTCTGTTGCTCCAAAAGTGACGATGAGGTCAACGTAACCCCATGGTCGAGACACTTCCCCGTTGAAACCTTGTAGGTCGGATCCTACGTAAGGTGTTAGGTGAGTCTCGTTCAGCTGAAGCATTGAGAACAGTTGCGAATACATGATGTCGCACGAACTGCCTTGGTCGACCATAATCCGACGAACGTCAAAATTGGTCATCTGAGCCCGAACGAGCAAAGGGATGATGGCGTTGGGTACCCCTCCCAGCAGTTCCTCTTTGTAAAAGGAAATCGGCGCAGAGTTTCCTCTGGGCGGATCTAAAGTGGCATTTTGGGCTGGTCCTTTTGCAATCAGATGGTCGAACTTCCTCTTTACGGAGCCAACGGTAATCTTGTTGAATCCTCCCCCTGAAATCACCATTGCAGAGGGGAAGGCTTCCCAGGGGCTGTGTGACGACATATATCCTGGACTTCCCAGATGATCGGGTAAAAAGAAATCCTCAGGCCTGTAGATGCTGAGGGCGACCTGCATGTTGGTATTTGCGGGCACCAGTACCGCTTCTTCGACCTTCTTGGTTTCTTGCGCCTCCGGTCTGGAGGTTTCTTTGGATTTCGTGAACTCTTTGAGGTGACCGTCCTTTATGAGTATCTCGATCGCGTCCTTCAAATGGATGTAATCTTCAGTATTGTACCCATGGTTCTTGTGGAACCTACAATACTTGGTTTTATCGGTGCCTGGCTTGTTAGGAAGTTGCTTGGGAAAGCGAACTCTAGCTTGTCGGAAATCCGAATTAGCGCACTCGGACAATATTTTCTCTCTCGATACCGAGAGAGGTGTGTACTCACGAAAGCGACCTATCGGCCCCCTCTGCTCCCGCGGTTCACGGAGGCGATCTTCTTTTATTTTGTCTCCTCCCCGACGAGATGTCAAGGGCTCATCAATTTTTGAAGGATTAGCGTCCTCCTGACACCTGGCATCACAGACAAAACTCGCCGCCTGCTTCTCCTTGTATTGGATGTATGCCTGAGCCTTCAGGAGGAAAGCGTCAAGTGTGGCGGGAGTCTCAATTCCTACCTCCCAATGGAAATCGGTGGACGGACGTAACTCGCGCTCCAGCAAATACTTCTTCATATCGTCTGTGGTGGAGACCTAGACGGCTTCTTTGTTGAACCTTTAGATGTAGGTTTTTAGGGGTCATCCTTGCCCTGAATAATAGCCTCGAGCGATGCCTCTGTCTTGGGATGGCGTCGGGATGCAGTAAAATGCCTGGAGAAAGTTCGACCGAGTGGCCTCCACGAGGTGATGGATTCGGGTTCGAGACTCTTATACCAAGTCATTACCCATTTCCTCAAGGTGGTCGGAAAAATGCGACACTTGATTGCTCCTTGGACGCCTCAATAATCGAGTAGGGCGTCGATGTTTTCGATGTGTTCCTCTGGATCCGTTGTCCCATCATACGAACCAAGGGGTGGAGGTTTCTCGAGTCCTCGCGGTAGTTTGGTAGCCATGATCTCCAAGGAGAGTGGGCATTTGATATCATCCTCGTCACTAGATGTGAACGAGGGAGATCGTGAATGGCGTCTTTTGTTTCGTTGCGGAGACGAAGACTTTGATATATTCTTTCCTGAACGTCTTGGAGACAGTGATCGTGACCGTCTCCTCTTCTGGGGTGGAGAGCGTTGATCTTCATTCTGCAAGCTCTGGCGAGTCTTGGTCGGTACAGGCGAGCGGCGTCTCCGTGGAGGCGATCGGGCCCGTTTCCTAATGGAATATTCTTCATGGTGGCCTTTACCTTTTATTTTTTAGGGAGATGGGTTGCATCGTCCCCGGTTCCTTTTCGGAGAGCGAGATGATTGACGACCGGTTTCTTCGAGGCGGGCTATCTTCTCGCCGTGCGCGAGGAGCAGTAGGTTTGTCTGGTTGAGCGTCTCAGCTAACGCAACGAATTCTGACCCTGCTGGTGCATCCAGGGAGGGAATGGCCTTTGGATGACTCTCGAGCGGTTGATTGCGCTCGGGAGAGGGTGAAGCAGTTTTTCCGTCTTGGAGATCTTGGACGGTTTCTTCATGTGAGGAAGTGATCACGTTACTTCCCCGTTGGGTAAGTAGAACACCATCAGTAGTCCGAATTCGAAAGGATTATCACGAGCAGCCATAGATTTTTAGAGAGAAAACTTTGGTTCTTGAGAGTCTTTGAAGAAGAAGAACAGGGAAATCAGAGTTCCCACAGACGGCGCCACCTGATCGTACCTGGAGATCAGGATCTGATGTGATCGATATCTAACGTGGATGAAGCACGGTTGATGGTGATAGGAAGGGGGTGTACCTGCAAGGCATTCCGATGTTAAAGTCAGAGAGCAAGCATCGAGTGAGCAAGTACGAGACTTAGAGTAAGAAATTGAATATCTAACCCTCTCATATGAGTGGGTTTATATAATACCCCCAATGCATGGCTATTGGTCCCTTTTATTGGGCCTGTATCGTGGATCCCCCAATAATAGGTAACTTCCAGAAACTAACCGTTGGAAGGACGCTTGGACTGCTCGGACGAGACCCCGTTCGGATGTTGTCATTTTCGAGCGAAGGGCTTGTCGAGCAAATGGCCTTTGGCAGATCCTGGGGGATTCGACCCTTACTGGGTGCGAATCATGGTCGGCGGTGTTGGTAGCCGGTCGGACGGACTTCCGGGTAGACTGAGAATGCATCAGGTGCCAAAGAGTTGTTGGGTCGTCATGGACTAGAAGATGGATTGGGCCCAAGTCTGAAAATTGGGCCAGTCCGGAACAAAATATATATATTCTGATTTTTTTTTATAAAAACCGATTATATAACCATAACCAAATTTATAACTGGTTTTATAATCAATTTTGATTAAATTGTAGTTTTAGTTATAAATTCAAAATATTTAAATTGTTTGAAAATGGTTATGGTTTGGTTTCTAAAAATAACCAACCATGCACACCCCTAGCTTTAGAGTACACACTTTACAATCTCAGTAAAGTTCTCATATTGTTTACATCCACTATGATCTAAGAATGGCTTACAAAAGAACAAACCCTAATAATTTCTGTCAAGTAATATATCTCGTTTTTCTTGTTATCAACCTAGGTCTAACTTAACCTATTTATATTAAAAGAATACGCTAGATTTGGGATTTAAACTTGCAGTAATTTGGTCTCATAGAATCTGCTCAAATTCACCAAGAAAATAGAAACTTTCCAGTCTTTAGTTTCTATAACAAATCCTCCCTGATTTGCGATCTTCAAGCCTTCAATCTCTGAAAATCTTCTATCTTCAGCGCCACCTGTAATCACAAATATTCCACCGAACATTCTGTGATTTTCTTCAATTATAACAATTACTAAAATATTCGTTGATGCATATGTTGAGAGATTGAAGTTAGGACATCTCCTTTGGCATCTTCCCAAAAACCTATTTTTCCTCAAAACAGAACTTCATCTTCAACATGTTACGACACCTTGTCCAACATGACCAATATAGGTTGTTTTACCAAAATTACTGCCAACCTCAACTAGACGGAATTAACAGGTTCTTATCCTCTTGGATATGTGAATGAGTGACTGAAGGAGTATGAGGAGGAGGAGTTGAAGAGTCGTTTGTCTCTTGCCCAACAATTTGGTCGACGTGCCCTTTGGGTCTTTTATTCTGGCCCTTAGAACTTGCCAACTTTAGCACACGCTCCTGAAGGGTAGCCATTACACCTACATAAGAGGAACAAACACAGTCAGTTGGTCATACAAAACATTAACCAAAGACACTAGTCAACCACACTTTCCTAAGAGCCTAAGCGCTTCTTGGTCATCGCGACACTAGAGCAGTGCCTCGGTGTTAATCAGCCGAGGACTATAGACATGCTTCATGTAACACACCAATTTCTATATTAATTATTTAATTAATTTAGCATGAATATATGAATTATATTAGTCAATGTGACGTAATTGAGTTTGGTGATGATCTGATGACGTTTATGTAATGGTTTTGAAAAATTTCTGAATTATGGGATGTTTAAGTGTGTCAAGGGATTATTGAGTATTTTTTAGTAATTGGAATAATTTTTTAGAATTATATTATTAAATAAAATAGAATAATATATGAGTTAGAAGACATCTAGGCATTGTGGTAATGTGCGAGAGATAAGTGAGAGCATTATTGAGAAAACATAATTAGGCATAAGGGTTACATAAGTGAGGAAGAATTTGGGAGAATTCCTTATGTACGATTATTGAAGGAGAAGAGGCAGAGAGAATGGAACAAGGGTTACGACTTCGTGAGGAGATCGAAAGAGGAATTGAATGAACGCGAAGAAGATTCAAATAGCCGACGATAATAAAAGGTAATGGGTTTGCAATTATGGTTATTATAATTGATTTAGGTATTAGATATTGTTAGGTTGTATGAACTTTGAATCGATAAAGAATGTCAGAAGAGTTTGATGAAAATAGATGGAACAATAATCATATCATAGAATAGAATATTTGGTGATCGAGATATGGCAGATTATGAGTTGGATGAATCGTCTGAACTAGAAATTTGGAGACCGGGGACGGAACCCCTTACAGGAAAAGGTAGCAGGGGCCACCACTATTGGTGAATTAGGTGGAATGAGCCACCATTATATGTGGCTTGTGCCACTTGGGGCTAATTTAAGTGGATAATGCCACTAGTTCATGTGGCATGTGCCACTTTGGCCAATTAGGTGTCCAGTGAATTTCTTTTAAAACATTTTTAGGTAGCGAGTCCAATACTGTTTTTCCTATTGAATAATTTTAAACTCTGAAACCGTGATTCTACTTTACCTGCAATTGAGGCATTGAAAAAATATTAGGGTGATCCATATTATAGGTTAATAATAAGTAATTCCAATAACTGTTTTGCAGGATTCTGTGATGAAGTTTTGTGTTAAAAATTAGGATATGTGTGCTTACTGTGTAAAAACATATCCTGAAGTGAATAATAGATGGTTGTCATGATAAATTGATGTTATGTTGATTGTGATTATGTGATATATATATATATATATATATATATATATATATATATATATATATATATATATATATATGTGTGTGTGTGTGTGTGTGTGTGTAAACAGAATATGATGATGTCTTGAAGTGATTTGTTTAGTGTTGTTATGATGAAGGATGATGAGTTAACTATGATGTACTTGTATGAGATATATGAAGAGGATATGATGATTTTTGATGAATGATGATTGTTAGAATATAGATGGAGAGGGGTTTTAGTTTATCGTTCCACTGAGATTGTTTCTAGATATTACCTTCGTTCTACAGTCGTAATCGTTTTAAGCTTATCATAACAATAGGGTTTGTTTGAGGGTAACATTTCGTTTGCATAAGTTCTAAAATGTAACGGTTAACGTATCGATTTTGAAAGGTTTAATAAAACATGCCAAGATTAGGGTTCGACAAACCAATTCGTTCGAATAGAATCGATAAAATGGATGAACTCATTTAGATGATAAATATAATCACATATCCTCTCAATGTGTTTATCTCTTTTTTCTTCACTTCCTCTTCATTCTCAACTTCGGCCACAATTTCATTTTTCTTTTCAACTACAACAACATTTTCATCTTTCTTTTCAACTACTTCTTCATTATTATCCTCCTCAACAATACCATCAATCTTTTCTTCATCCACTACTTTGTCATTTTATTTAGCTAACTCCTTCCCCCTCATAGTAATAATTGTTTTACAATGCTCCTTCGGGTTTAGTTGAGTATTTGCGGAGAATGAAGGACCCGATTGTTGTTCGTCCATTTGTTTCACAAGTTGCCCAACTTGATTCTCTAGATTCTTTATCGCCGCATCACTACACTTTTGGTTATCCATAGACATTTGAATGAATTGACTAAGAATATATTCCAACTTTGAAGTTGTAACTGGAGGTGGTGGAGGTTGATAAGGATTTTTTTTGGCTCAAAGAACCAACCTCTGGCATCCACCCTTGATTGTGATTTTGATAGTTACCTCGTTGTATATACCCTTGATTTTGGTATGGTTGAGAATTTTGTTGATATTGTTGTTGTCTTTGTTGATATCCTTGTTTATTTATTTATTTTGGTTGCCCATGAAATTCACTTCTTCACTAACGGGAGGACAAAAGTTAGTAGGGTGATCGCCATTACAAAGCTTACAACTAGCAACTTGATGAGAACTACTCGGAATACCTTGCAATTCTTTGATTTGTTGTGGAAGCTTTGACATTTGTTGCGTCAAAAGCTCCACTTGTTGTGAGAGCAATTTATTTTGAGCAAGGATCGCATCATTAGTTCCTAATTCAATTAACCCCGCCTTCTTTGGTGTTGCTCTATTATGTTGCCCTTGCAAATCATTTAGAGCCATTCGGTTAATGATTTCAACTTCTTCATTCGAGCTATTTGATAATAAAGAACCGCCCAAAGTAGCATCAAGAAAAGTTTTGTGTGTCGGTTAGAGTCCATTTCTAAAAATGTCAACTTGAGTCAATTCATCGAAACCATGGCCCTTGCACTTCCGTATCATAGATTTGTATAGCTCACAGGCCTCGTTAAGAGACTCATTAGCACCTTGTGAAAATACGGAGATAGATGTTTCAGTGTCCATGTAACGATAATATGGGAAAAATCTCTATGAACTTCTCTTCCAACACATTCCAATTTGTCATCACGGTAGTGGGTTAATCAAGATACCATTCTTTTGCTTTTCCTATTAAAGAATGTGGGAACAATCTTTTGAATAGTTGTTCTTCTTGGTTCTCGTCCACTCCGGCCGCACCTTCTATCTCATAAAACTTCGTAAGATGCCCTAATGGATCTCCATGGTCCATCCCCATGAAAGGATTACCATAAAAGAGCTGGAGAATCTCAATCTTCATTTCTACTTGTCGTTCATTCGTCAAATTACGAGAAAATTACGCATTGTATCGCAGACTATTGACAAAAGGCGTTGAAGCATGTGGAGATGGTGGTGGATTCTCTGCCATGATTTGTGTAAAATGTGGAGGTGGCAGTGATGAAGAAGTATAACGTTCTCCTCGTGCTCTTCGTTCTTTGGAAAGTTGCCTCCTCCGTCTAGTCTTTCTATTTAACTTCCTTGCGGTTTTTTCAATCTCAGGATCAAAAAGAAGTTGGTATGCGGGAAGTTTTCCTCGCATAAATAGAGTTTGCACAAACTTAACCAAACAAATTAACAAGTATAAGAAAAAGTTATACAAGCCTAAAACTTCACAACTATTGCAATGCTTGCAATATCAATTAACAATTCTCGACAATGTCACCAATTTTTTAAAGTATAGATGGAGTGAGGGTTTTGTTTATCATTCCACATAGATTGTTTCTAGATATTACTGTCGTTCTACAGTCGTAATCGTTTTAAATTTATCGTAACAATAGGGTTTGTTTGAGTGTAACGTTTCGTTTGTATAAGTTCTAAAATGTAACAGTAAAAGTATCAGTTTTGAAAGGTTTAATAAAACATTCCAAGATTAGGGTTCGACAAACCAATTCGTACGGATAGAATCGATAAAACGAATGAACTCATTTAGATTATAAATACAATCACATATCCTCTCAATATGTTTATCTCTAACACATATTGTGAGATTTACCATTTTGATCCTTTGATGATTTCCCACTCAAACTATCTAAATGATAACATTCAAGTTCAATAATTGTGAACATCAAATCTTATAACTATCTCTAGCCTATTTTTGTGATGGATGAAAAACCTAGGTAAAGAGTTGGAGCACATTTCTCAATCACGATCAACACAACGAATATATCATAAAAGCAAGGTTTTTCACCATATATTTATCATCCATAACTTCAAGAGTTTACATCAATACCTATACATACAAAGGAAGGAAAGTCTACCTTCTAATCTTGACACAAGATGATTTAGCTATCCATAGACATGGTAGCTTGCTTGACAAGTAAGTTGTAAAGATTTTGAAGCATCAATCTCCTAAGATTAAAGGATTGAAGCATAAAAGCTTGAAACTAAGAAATGTAATAACAATGGAGATTTCTCTCCTTAAGCAAAGTATTCTCTATTACAAGATTAAGTCTAGAAGAACAAAAGTGAAAAGTATCTCTAAAATATCTCCAAATTGTACCTAAGTACAATTTGGTAAAACAGAACCACCGTTGGGCGGTCAAATTACGATCGGGCAACAAAATAAAAGGTCTAGCACATGATCAAATTTGGGCCTTCAGATCTTTATAAAATATCTTCCACCGTCAAGCGATAGAATACAACCACCAGGCGCTCATGGACGGCCAGGCAAATTCTAAGAGGCGCAGGGGCCAAAATCCCTGACTCTTTGCAGATAAAAAATCATGGTCAATGCTTTCTCCACCTCCGGGCGATGGGATTCATCCGTCAGGCGGTCTTAAACGGCCATGCGAAACTCCAAGAGGCGTCCAAGCCAAAATCTATGGTTCTTTGATGCATTTGAAAATGGTGGAAAACACACTCACCGCTGGACGATACTTCTACGGCTGGGCGGTGAAGTCTTTTGAAGAAAAGTTTACAATCCAAACTTGATTGATCTTAAAACCTACTTAGCGATACAGTTCCATCTAATTTGCTACAAACATTCATAAACACATCAAATTCATCCACTAACTACACAAATACAAGAATCGCTTAATTTATAAGTTGTTTCCCGATTAAAGCGATTAAAAAAGGTTTAAAAGGCATCAAAACATATTATGAAAATGATACTTCTTGACACCTAACAATGATGCGTTTTGACTAGTCGTGGTCGTACTTTGTATGTTACACATCATGCATTTATAGCATTTGTTATGACAAAATGTCCATTGATGTTTTGCAGAATGAAAATCCAATGAGGATTTATAGGACGTTCAGATCCAATGATGTCCTTAATCCTATTGACGAATTAAGTGAAAATTATGATGTGTCTGGTTCCAAGCTGGAATCGATCCTATTGGTGAGTCATCAGTGATGTTCCGGTACCGCATGCATTGAGTCTAATGATGTTGCATCTCATTTAAATGTGGCATTTCATGATGTTTTTTTTAAAGTGAAATATCTTGTTGATGTTTTGGAATTATGACGTTTTGACATGAAGTCTTTGAAGTTGTTGTTGTTATTTATATTGAAGTATATGATGTTATCTTGTGGTTGTTTTGATTGGGTATTATACTATGTCTATTCCTTATATCTTTTATAATAATTTTGATTACTCACCATTTATGCTTGAAAATATTTCCTCAAATATGGGTAACTTGCAGGTGAATCAAGATTAGGTAAGGAAGTCTAGAAGTTGCTCCGAAGTGTGCTTATTCATTTCTGTAGAAATGAAGGGAGTCTTGCTCTCATACGTAACATTGGGGTTGGGGTCATTCGATTATGAATAATTTTATACTTTGATGTTTTTGAAGATTTCATAAAGTTTTATAATTTGGTTTTAGTCAGATTTATGAGATGATCACATGAAGTATATCGAGTTACTAATTGTTTTGAAACTACCTTTCATGGTACATATGTTTAATTTATAAAGGAGTTTATGACTCAAGTATCCGCTGCAAATTTTTGAATGTTTTAGTATGACGTAAAATACACCATTTGATTATAATTCTGTTGCAACCCGTGTTACGGGGCAGAACCGTTGTGGTAAGATGTTTATGAAGTTGTGACACCCATGATATGTGATTGATGAGTTACTATTTTATTTAAATTGTATTACGAATATCCATGGGCTTTAATTGGGTGTTGCACTCCCCGACCTCTGTATAGATGAAATTATTATCCATGTTCGCAAACTTGTCATGGATAAATTCGTCGACGAAGGCCATCAGCTTTTTGTAGGCGAGCGTATCTTCGACCCTCAAGTTTTCAGGCTTCACAAGAAAATGGTCCTTCGATTGACCGAAGTGGCCCTTCTACCACTCGAGGCTAATCATTTAGTGAAGTCACATCTCGCCTCCAGGATCCTGCTTCTCGACATAGATGGAGTCGCTTGCCTTAGGAGTAAGAGGTTTCATTGTGACCCATTTGTTCTTAAGAGATCAAACAGAGTCAGCATACGTCTTGAAAAGCCTCTTCAACTTCTTGAAGGACACCCAACTATGTTTCCCATTCACAGATGACCGCTGGAGGTGGAAGACGCATAAGAACAGTGGAATGGTGGTACCAATCTGAAGGTGTTGGTACACAAGCTCAAATGCCCGCACAAACGCAATTATGTTGAGGTGAAGTTAAGAAGGGGCCATATCCAACCAGCGGAAGATGCCCGCTGGAAAACCACTGAAAGGAAGTCGGAGTCTAGCTTCCTTGAAGGCGAACTCGTACATCGGAAAGCGCATCCCCGAAAAAATCAAGCAGATTAACAGACGTCGTCGAGGTGCATAACATTCCCAATTCGAAGGGGCTCCTTTTTCTAGTTCCTCTAGGACACTGAAGGAACGCTCTGACTCATCGACGAAACGTGAAGGCGTTTCTAAAGGCTCGTCCTCGACCCCGGATAAGTTGGGTGTAATATATACAGCGATCAAGGGATCAAGTTCGTTGACATTGGGCATGTCCTCATCAACCTCGTGCTAGTTTATTTTACCTGAAAAGTAGAGGAAAACAAGGAATTCGACTTCGATATCAAATCCACCATTCCACCGCAGTTCAAGTGAAAGGGCGAGAAGAAGCCTGAAGCCACGCCCTCAACATAACATGTTGTCGGGGAAAGGGGGTACGCGACATAAAATAAATAATATGCTACCCACGAGGAGGGTCGTCCCAGGGGCCTCTAAAAAATGAGATGCGCGAGGAAACCCATCCTCAACACAAATCCAAAGTAACACTCAACGAAAAAACCATGATGAAGGCTTGAAATTCTGATATCAGATATGTGATGTTGAATGCGATGTCACGACATAACTATCTGAGTAAAAACAAGATAAACATAGTATATAACAAAAGCAGTAATGACACAAAGAATTGTTAACCCAGTTCGATGCAAACTCACCTACTCTACGAGCTACTAATCTAGAAAGAAAATCCACTACTAGTAGTATCAATTCAGAGCTAAATAGTCTCAGTTTACACCCCTCACTTAATCACTACCCAATGCAACTTCTACCTATAATACCACATCTAGATGTGAGAAATCACCACCTCACTCCCCCTCAATCACACATTGTGATAATCAACCAATACTTTCAAATAAAACAGAAAAACACTCTTCCAAAACACAACACTTTAATCTTCCTTAAAAGCTTTGATCAATAACAACCACTCATGCTTAAAAGCTTAGAGTGGACAAAATTACAACTCAAAAACAATCATATTCAAACATCTAGGTGATGTAAGAATGGCTCACAAAATTAAAACAATACAAAGTAAAAACCCTAAATCTTAATGTACAACTCTTCAATCTCTAATCATAGTCCTTTTCAAATAGGGTTGCACTCCTTTTTAAGAGAACAATCTTCCAAAAACTAGGGCAAAGATAACGTACATATATGATCTTCATAAAAGCTAATTGATTCTTCAAATCTTCTTAATATAGAAAGCAAAAGAATGGAACCATCAGAACCTTCCAAAAGCAAAATATTTAGCCCTATTGATAGGCTCAATAAGATCATATCCAATCATTAAAACCAATGCACAAAAGGTAATAGCTCAACAAACAATTATCACATTCTGAAAAGAATGTTCTGTTCTAAAATGTCAAAACATATATCTTGACATCAAGACAGATTCCTGCAACAGCACAAACACATCTGCATCACTTCTTAGAACAAAAGTCAAGACACCCTTCATGACATCTTGAAAGCAACAACATGTTTTACCAAAATTTTTGCCAATCACAATTTTTGCCAATCACAAAACTAACAATCTCCCCCTTTAGCAAATTTTGGCTAAAACCATATTCGAGCATGGACCTGCAAAAAAACCATTATGGAAGAAAAACATGGCAGAATAGAAACCTATGTATCAGAGTAAACAAGCAGCACTAACACATTCTCCCCCTTTTTAGACATAATTAGCCAACCATAAAAGGAAAAGCCTCAAAGAAAGAACCAGGGTAGGATAAAAGAAAACCAAAATCCTTAAGAGTCAACAAAGATAATAGGTGAAGTTATTATATCCCAAACACATTAAGTGCCAAAAACAGAAACCAAGACAAAAAAACAAACAGGAGCAATAACTACAACATCAATCAGAACCATAGATATCAGTGTCCTTAGTACTTTCACCAGCTTATCTTCATTATATCCAATATCTCTAATGCTACCACCTTCAGTCTGTTCCAGATCCTTTATTAATTTTTCCAATTTCATATTTCTCTCAGTAAACATTGTCAGTACTAGAAAGAATATCAGAGTGTTGACTGAGTATAATTCCACAGACAAGGGAGGGAAAAAGCAACGGGCATTTTGATGGCATTTGTTGTAGCATGTTTCATAGTCTGTTCAAAGATGTACTTTCCATAATCAAACCTAGTTTTTGTACCTCTAGCAAAGATAAATTTGCCTAGTCCAACAACAATAGTGGAAATGTGATTGGTGGGAACCCAGTTGGTTGCTCCAATTCTGTGAAGAATAACATATTTCACACTAAGTTATCCAGTAGAAAGTTTCCCTTTCATGGGCCAAACCTTCACTTGATTTGCAGTTATCACTTTGTAAATCTGATTGTCAATGATTTCAAGCTCACTTTCTTCTTTTTCACTTCTTTCCAGATACTTTTTATGACAGTAGGGGAGAACTCAATACATCTACCTCTAACATAGACCTTTCTAAAGTCCTCACTACTTCTGCTGTCAATATCCTCAGGAATATTCACAATGAACTCCTTGACCAGCATTTCATAACAATTAGATAAACCAGACACAGTCTTCATTAATCTAACACTGGATATCAGTTCTATAACCTCCTTGATTTCAGCAGCATCAATCCCTAACTCTCTTTCCAAAGCAATCCTTCTTTGATACACAAATTTCCATTTGGTCACACTGTTCACAAAATGGAATGAAATGTTGTCTAATGGAACATCTGGTATGTTGACAGAAGATTTCTTAACCATAGATTTTCTAGCAGGGGTGATGTTCAGGACATCATCATTAACATCGTTATCAGTTGTAGTGTCTGATTTGGTCTTCCTCTTTTTGGAAGTTAATTCAACTTTGCTCCAAGATTTAGAAGGTCCAACCATAGTCTTTTTCTTGAAGCTCCTGGGGGGAGGGTTATCAGTAACAAATTTTCCTTTTCTGGATTTCATTCTACTGACTATACTAGGGTTAACATTATGATCATTTAGAATTTGTTTCATCCATGTAAGTTGTGAACATCTATTTCTGATGATTTTGTGCTCAGCCTCATCTGTAGACAAGGAGACACAATTATGTATCTTATTCAACCAAGCTATATCATTTTCCTTAGCATACATGCAACCTTCTGCTTTGCTCTTTCTATTATTTGTACTAGCACTGATATCCACAAGACTAATCATTTGTATATGTTCCATCAGATTTCTCTGAAAATGTTTTACAAACTTTCAAGTTGTGGGATGTTTAATATTTTGGTTAGACATCTTAGTTTGCCTTCCAATTTTGCATTCCTTACTTCCTATTCCTCCTCCTTTTGCTGGAGTACATATGGTGGAATGATTAGAATCTATAAAAATTCGTACATAGTTGTTGTCTATAGATCTGACTCCTTTCATGATGACTTCATTCTTCTCATCAGTAACTAAACATTCAGATTTAGTGAAGTTGACATTTAGCCCTTGATCACAATGTTGGTTGATACTAATCGGGTTGACAGTCAACCATTTGACTAGCATCACTTCATCAAGACTTGGGACTCCTAAATACTCCATCTTTCCAACCTCTTTAATCTCTCCCTTGGCTCCATTACCAAATATCACATGATTAGGGGGAAGAGGCTTTAAGTCTACCAATATATTTTCAATCCCAGTCATATGTTTATAACACCCACTATCAAAATACCATACCTTATTACATGTAGATATGAGAGAAGTATGAGCTATTAGACTAGTTGCATCAACCCTGCGAATCCATTGTTTTTTGTTCATATGGATGTTTTGATTTAACCTTTAGAGGACAGCCTTAGGGAATCCGTATAATCTGTAGTAGAAGGGCTTTATGTGACCAAAGTGCCCACAGTAATGATATCTGCATCTCTGAAATTTTTTTCTTTTAAAGTTTCCCTGTCTTCTGTCATGATGTTGAGTCATTTGATTCAACATCTCCAGTTTGATCTCAGAATGAGCAAGATCAGGGATAGGTTCTTTTCCTCTATTAAAACCTAAACCAGTCACATCTCCAGTTAAATTCCTAACCTGTAGAATCTCATCTAAAGTATCTGAACCACTGTTCAGCATTCTGATAGACTTGGTCATTTGATCAAGTTTTGAGTTTAGTAACGTTACCTCATCCTTTAGTTTGGAGATAATTTTAAGATGTTCTTCCTTTTCAGTCTCCATTTCAATTATGAGTTTCTTTTGGTTCTTTTCTTGTTGACAAACATCTCCAATTCTAATGTATAGCTTTTTGTAGGAGGCTTCCAGTTCTTCAAAGGTCAATTCATCATCACTAGAGTCTGAGTAATATCTCCCAATTAGAGCAGTAACACCCTTAGTTGATTTTTCTTCAGTTTCACTCCTAAACTCCTTATCAAACCAAGCTACTGCAAGACTCTTCTTTTGTTTCCTGTGATATGTGGGACATTCAGGTTTAATGTGCCCAAAGCCATCACATTCATAATATTGCATTTCTTTGGCTTGAACATGGATTTTTCCAACTCTTATTTCTCTGCTGATGTCAGATGAGATGTTCTTGACATATGTTATTGTCTTCTTTTCCATCCTTCTTATCACTTTATTAAATTGTTTTCCAAGAACCACCAAGGCATTTGCTAGGCCTTCATCAGTATCTAGATCATATTCTTCTATTCCATCTTCAGTGTTGGTGACAAAAGCAATGTTTTTGTTCTTATTAGATCTGTCATTCATGTCTATCTCAAAATTTAGAAGAGATCCAATAAGTTAATCGCCCTCATCTCGCTAATGTCATGAGCTTCTTCTATGGAAGTGACTTTCATGTCAAATCTCTTAGGAAGAGATTTGGGAATTTTTCTTACCAACTTTTCTCCAGACATTGTTTCTCTAAAAGCACTAGAGGCATTAGTTATCTCAAGAATGTTCATATGAAAATCATGAATGCTCTCATCATCTCTCATTCTTAAGTTTTCAAATTTAGTAGTAAGCAACTGAAGTCTAGACATTTTTACCTTAGAAGTACCTTCATGAGTAGTTTTTAGAATATTCCAAGCATCTTTAGCTATAATGCATGTGTTAACCAATCTGAAAATATTTTTGTCAATTCCATTGAATATGGCATTCAAGGTTTTGGAGTTTCCAAGAGCAAGATCATCTTCTTTGGACCAGTCCTCTTCAGGCTTCAAAACTATTGTAGTCTTCCTATCTTTGTCTTGCACAACAGGATGATCCCATCCTTTTAGAACAACTTTCCAAGCTTTGTTGTCCAAAGATTTCAAAAAAGAAACTATTCTTGGCTTCCAATAATCATAGTTAGTTCCATCCAGAAAGGATGGTCTATTCATAAATCCCACCTCTTTGTTCATAGTACCAGAAGGTAACTTCCCTATATCTCACCTAGATTCAGAGCATGATGCTTGCTCTGATACCAATTGAAATTCTGGTATCAGATATGTGATGTCACGACATAACTATCTGAGTAAAAACTAGGTAAACACAGTATATAACAAAAGTAGTAATGACACAAATAATTGTTAACCCAGTTCGGTGCAAACTCACCTACTCTGGAGGCTACCAAGCCAGGAAGAAAATCAACTATTAGTAGTATCAATTCAGAGCTAAACATTCTTCGTTTACACCTCTCACTTAATCACTATCCAATACAACTTCTACCTAGAATACCATATATATATATATATATATATATATATATATATATATATATATATATATATATATATATATATATATATATATATATATATATATATATATATATATATATATATATATATATGAGAAATCACCATATCACTCCCCCTCAATCACACACTGTGATAATCAACCAATACTTTCAAATAAAACAGAAGAAAACTCTTCCAAAACACAACACCTTGATCATGCTTAAAAGTTTGATCAAGAACAAACACTCATGCTTAAAAGCTTAGAGTGGAAAAAATTACAACTCAAAAATAATCATATTCAAACATCTAGGTGATGTAAGAATGACTCACAAAATTAAAACAATACATAGTAAAAACCCTAAATCTTAATGTGCAGCTCTTCAATCTCCAATCATCGTCCTTTTCAAATAGGGTTGCACTCCTTTTTAAGAAGAGAACAATCTTCCAAAAACTAGGGCAAAGAAAACAGACATATATGATCTTCATAAAAGCATATTGATTCTTCAAAGCTTCTTAATATAGAAAGCAAAAGAATGGAACCATCATAACCTTCCAAAAGAAAAATATTCAACCATATTGATAGGCTCAATAAGATCGTAGTCAATCATTAAAACCAATGCATAAAAGGTAACAACTCAACAAACAATTATCACATTCTGAAAAGAATGTTCTGTTCTAAAATGTTAGAACATCTGTCTTGACATCAAGACAGATTTCTGCAACAACATAGACACACCTGTATCACTTCTTAGAACAAAAGTCAAGACATCCTTCATGACATCTTGAAAGCAACATGTTTTACCAAAATTTCTGTCAATCACAATTTCTGCCAATCACAGATCTAACATGGTCGTCCTCGACCTAAGTCCCATGAATATTCATCGGAAACTTCATAGAAGTGCCGAAAAAATCATCGGAACAGACCCAATCGTCGGGAACCGCATGCGTTCACAGGGCGATGTTCTTCACAAACAGAGCCTATGACTATTTAGGTCAAGATGGAAGAACTTACTTGACAAGTGGTGACAAAGTACGACGACGAAGGAGATTTTCGACGGTGTTGACGGCGAGAGCAGAGAGATTCAACGGTGAGAGCAGGAGAAAGCAATGGATAATTGGCAAATGGGAAAGTAGGGAATAAACTTTCCCCTAACCCCTTTTATAGCTAACTCCCCACACGAGCAAGCGTGACTTAGGTCATCATTTCCTAGACCCTAGAATCCCCTAGGCAATGATGGTGCATTTAATGCGCCGTCACGCGTTAAATGAAAAGACAACATATGTGACGTTTGAACTTCCCAAATAACTTGCAGGCTCTTCAATTCCTAAGGTGTCGAGCATGCGACCAAACTCTCCCCGAGCACATGTTTCTCCTTGTGCAAACAACGTCAAGGAACTCTCTCCAACCGTGTGTCGCTCCTCGCACTAGAAATGTCAGGACCTTCTCTCGAACACCCTTTTTCTCCCCGCGAAAATGACGACAAGATTTTCCCCTCGAGCACCTTCCTTCCTCGAACCAACGAAGGCAGTTCACTCTCCTTGACAGGATCTCCAGCCTCAAAGGGTTATCCCCATGATTTCTGTTCGAAAGGGGACGTCACCAGCGACGACGATTGACCAAATCTTTTGCCTTTCCATTCCAATACGCAAGTTGACTCTTAAGTCATCACTTCTCATTAGAGCAAGGACTTGGGAGACTCCTGTTCTGGACTGGGCATTGGACTGTCCTACCGTCGGGCATGGCTCAGTCCTTCTTCACAATGGGAGACCCAATGTGAGACCCAAACCTAAGTAACCGTTGGGGACGTCTCCCTCACGTACTCTTCACAAGTGTGCAGTCAACCGCTCCCCTGTGAGATAGTCTCCCACAACCTTTGAGGATCAAAGGGACAATTGAACCAGGATGAATACCACGTGCTAGGTTATCCCCTATTTTTACGCAGATCCAGATAGTTATCATTGTGGATTTGAGAATTCAACCCACAATGAGGATCTTAGCCCAACGCTGGGGGCACTCTATAAATACCTTTTTTCACTAGAGGGTCAGATATTCTAAACACTTTGTACCCTTACCTTATGTACTTGTTTTCTCCGTTTCTATTCTTAATTTGGCATCAAAGTACCTTGCATGTACATCTTCACCTCATCCTCTTCATTTACTGGAGTTGTGCTAGCCGTTGAAAGTCCAATCTGATCGGGTGAGATCAAATTTTAATTTAGTTTAATTTAAATTTAGTTCAATTTTAATTTTGTTTAGTTTAATTAGTTTAATATTATAATTAAGTTTTAGTTTTAATTAAGTTCAATCTATTTGAATTATTGTTTTAATAATATAAATTTATTTCAAGTTGAAGAAAAATAGAAAAGTTTGGCACGTTTTTTTTAAAACTCAGCTCTTTTATATCACCTATTCTATATTGCTGCTACCACACTCAACACTTCATGCCAAATTGCACTATGCAGCCCCACACATAGTCAAACTACACAAAAACCATTGACCAAGAATTCTGTCACAAGACCACGACATAACACTACATTTCATCCCAAAACCTTCCCACATAAGCCTACACAACCTGCATCTCATACACATGAATCATAACACAACATGAAAGCAACAACTCTGCACCAGTCTACGCATCCCACAACAACAAAACAACTTTGACCCTGCTACAAACCGATATACAAGACAACAAACACAACAAGACACAACCATCTATGACACCAAAGAAAATTTTGAACATTGGTTTGAAAATATAAAGATGGCTTAACACTTAAACAAGGGGAGAGAAAAAATGACTTCGGAAAAGAAATTGAAAAAAAGGATTTCCTACAAACATTAGCAAAAAAACCCTCAACTCCAATCTGTTTCATCAATAGTCATTGCAGACAACTTCCTCCTTGTATTTTCTACTCTTCCAAAAATAACGCCCATCGAGTAATCCCTCATTCTCAACCATTATTCTCCACTCGCCTTGTTTTTCTTCCACTACAACAACCAAGCTTTTCCTTCTTATGCCACCGCTCCAACTGACTTTCCTCACACACATCTTTGGTTCATCCCTTCAACCATCAAACCGCCCTTCTGTTTTCACTATCATCACATTCCCAACGAACAACAACAACTTTCTCACCTCAGAACCGAACAAAGAGACAGAGAGATAGACGAGATGCAGAGCGAGTTTGAGATCGAGCGCGAGAGGGACAAGAGAAAGACACCGCCACGATTCACAAAAAGGAGATAAAAGTTGAAACACGGTTTTGGGTAACTTGATTGTTCTTTGATTCTTAACTTATTTCATTCTTTAAGTTACTTCATAATCTTCCTCCGTAATCGTATCGTAGCCTTTAAATTAGATTCAATCGAATAATTATAAGTATAAGTGTTAATTTAATATTGATTGAATCTAATTTAAAGGTTAAGATTATGGTGTAAGTTAAACTTACTCGAATAAGTTGATCACCACTTTTTTTTAATTCTATTTTTTTTATTTTTCTTTTGTTATTTATTCTATTTATTTATCAATAAGATTTATTTGGTTTGGGTTGTTGGTTTGTAAGCCAATTTTGATTTTTTTCGTTCCACACCCATTGTTTGCTTTGTTTCAGATCCATTTCATTTCTTTTTTAATTTTTCACTTAATTTATTTTAAAATTATATTTAAATATTTCTATTTTATTTTTCATTTTTACAATATATTAAAAAACCTTAAAAATACTATTTATTTTAAAATACTTTCATTTTTATTTTATTAGATGTTCACTTTTGCAGCTTAATTATTTGTTAATAACGTTTAAAAATGTCTTTAAAAAATAATATATAGTAATATCTGAAAAAAACAATAACAAAAAAATCAAAAATATGTTTTATTATTGTTATTGTTTTTTATTAAATATTTATTTAATTTGTTAAATGTTAAATATTAAAAAATTACAAAAAAGTATTGAAGTCATGTCAATTTTTTTAGGGTTTCTTTGTGTTTGTTTCAACTCAAGTTTTGTCCCCGATGACTTTTCTCGATTAATTCTTGACATTTTTCCTTGATACATGAATTCCACACTATGTTTTGTCCTGTATGTAACTTATTGATTCACACGATGTTTTGTCGTGCATGCTTTGTTTCACATGATGTTTTGTTGTGTATGCTTCACCACACGATGTTTTACCGTGTATGCTACTTATTGATTTCACGAGATTTTGTCGTGTGCATCTTTCGATATTGTTTGTTGCTTGATGCTTGTTACCTAGTCCAAGGGAAAGTGACACATTTGTTTACTTGTTGTCATTTGCTTACCTCTTTTGTTGTTTTGTACCCTTTGTGGTTACTTAGTTCTTAGAATCCCTTTTTACCTATAGTTTTCGAACTACAATCACTCTTATTTCTCAAGTTCCTTTTGAGAATACGTAGACACAAGATCTCAATCCTTGGCGAGCACATTTTTCTTTTTTCATTTTCACTCTTTTTTTTTCCACGTTTTCACTCTTTTCTCTTTTCACATTTCCATCTTTCTTTTTTCACCTTTTTCACTTTACTTTTAGTTTTCAATCAATAGCATACAATTTTAGTCAAAACATCGATATTTCAAGAGATTCTTGTAGAGTACTACGTATACTTAGGATGCTAGCATCTTCCCTTAGTATAACTAACTCTTGTACCTTCAATCTCTAATTGCTTAGCTTTTAGTCCAACCTTTTAGTTTTGCATGTTTACTAGGGTTTATTCGATATTTTCTCATTCCCTTGAAAACTTTAAAGTTTGTTGGTGGATTTAATGTTTTGTGATTCAAGTTAATTAATAACTTTATATCTAATTCTCACTGCGACAGAAATGTCGACCTCACTGGGAACTCCCCCAAGAGGGTTAAACCTAACTTATTTTATCTATGTTTTTGTGTTATTATTGTTTGTTGTTGTTTGGGTATTTTCTGTTTTTCAGGGCTTAATGATCTATTGTGTGGTGAGATAAGTCATAACCCAGACTTGAGAGCTCTTAAGATAGGAAAGTGGTATAGTCAAGAAGATTTATAGGAAGTTTAGTCCCGACTAAGCTGACTTGAGAATCCACCACTCAGTGGAGGCCTCCTCGTGGGCAGTATTTGTTGATCGAGCCGTCGTGAAAATATTACTACTTTCGACCTAAGAGCCCGAGAAGCTAAGGACCTTAGAACCTATTTACCCCACTTGACCTTTTTACGATGTAGTGCGATGACTATGAGGATGTTGATCTGAAATAGTTGATACAATATACTACACTCAAATGAGATTCTCTTGAGATTATTATTGATTACCGAATTAGTTGGGAAGTCAATAATATTCAAAAGACGAGTCAGTGATTTTGGGAACCGTGTTAGAACTCGTTGTGCATGTATTTTACCCCTAGTACATACCTTGTGGTTGATTCTTCACCTAAACTTCATGTTTGTGATCTTGAATCTTGATCATGTTACATGTGATATGCATCCCGTATTGCATATCATTTGCATGATTCATGCATACATCCAAGTTATTCACCAACCCGTCCCAATTGTCTATCTTTCAGTCATTTATCAGTCGTCAAGATGATTCCTCATCACCGATACAAGACTAGAGCTTATATCAGACGCAAGATGTCAGAACAAAAAATGCACAACACTGAGATCAAAATAGAGATTGATGATCTGAAGTCAAGCATGACTAAGCTAACCAAGATGCTCCAAGTCTTAATTGATGATCTGAAATGCACTAACTTCCTGTAAGCCACAATATCAAATTGAAGTCCACCATTTCGCATCAAATTCATAATAGAACCAAATGTGATCAAAATGAATATACATTTTCAAGAAACTTATTATCTACTAACTTTGCCACCTACGTCAAATGACATAGGTATGAGATAAAACACAACAAATAGTAACACCATTACTATAGTCAAAGCTTAGAAAACCACGAGAATGTATAACGATTTGAATGCAAACCTTATGAAAATGCTTATATAATGTCTACTCCCAAGTTGTTAGGAACACAAATAACAAAATTGCAAAACAGTGAAATTAAGTAAATAAAAACATAACTGATTATATTATTTATGGAAAATGGAATGCTACATAAAGGAAATGACACCCTGACTTTGACCAGGAAATGACACCCTGACTTTGACCAGAGCTATTCATATCTAATGCTCAAATACCCCATGATAATTTCTCAACCCTTCAACCCATTCCTCATATTATGAAATAGTTACAATCAACCACAATTATTAATAGCAGTCGCTCCAAACGTTATCCCAGGATTTTCTCCTAGTGTGACAACCCTCTGCTACGGAGGAGCGCCATGCATCCCAATTCTGGATAACAGTCGAGAAAACTGGGATAACACGTTGTAGGAGTGGAGCGCTTCCCGACCCGAAGCGATTTTCTGTTTAGGGCTTTTTTTAATGCAAAAAGACCTTTTTTACCCTTAAAAATTTTAAAATTGAAAATTTTTATTATAATTATTCATGTTTTCTCTTATCCCATTTGCATTTTCACCTTTCTCTAACGCGTTTCTTCTATTGTGTTTTTTTGCTCACTGCTCCATTTGTCCTACTCCTCCACCTCAACTTCATTTGCCCTACTCCTCTCCTCCGCCTCAACTGCTTCAAGCTTCTCTCTATTCATTGTTTTTCTATTCAATTTCAAGTTGTTTTTTCTTTCATATCATTGTTTTGTTTCCTTTCTTTTAAAATATACTGATTTTTTGGGATTAATATAGGTAGATTATTCATATAATTAATTCAAAAAGTTAGTTAATCTACATTAAATATATAGGAAGATTATTCATATAATTAGTCCAAAAAGTTATCCCGCTATCCACTATTCCATTTTTGAGGTCAACTACTCCGCTCCGCTATCTGAGATTAATAACTCTGCAATCAACACTCACACAAACCTTCTTTCGGAGTTGCAATCAACACTCACTCAATCCTTTTTACAGAATTAATCAAGCATTCCCCATTTTACCCCCTTCTCCTGTAGACTCTCACACCTAATGCCCATTAGAATGATGCATTATCCCGTTAGTTTCGTGGTTACTGGTCACTAACACAAGTCCAAACACGCCATAATGAAGATTCTTAAGTGAATCTTCTTCCCCTTCATGTTCCTGAAATCACATTCACCCAGCCAAGATACAAAGCAATACTAGTAATTATTAATTTCACTCTCAATATCAAAGCAACTAGAATCTATATCAAACTTACCTCCGAATACCATTTATAGAAGAATCTCGCCGCATAATCAGTTGGCTGGCTCACCATCATCTACACCCACCCCACCATACACAAAAATGAAAAGAATTTATTTATTTTTCAACAAAAATGGATTTAACGTACAACTAAAAAGAAAAGAGCCATTGTGTCCTTTATTAATTTTTCTTGTACTCATTGTCGTCATCATCATCAGCTGGATAATCATCCTATTGTCAAAATCCAAAGCATATATAAAATCAAAACAAACCCATAAAATAGATAAAATACCAATCAAATTTGAGGAAGCAAGTTACAGTAACAGTACCATAACAACAACTCTAAACTTGGCCTTGTCAAAAGGTGCTTTTGCCTCTTCCGCTATCGCCTGCAAAATTAAAATAAATTCAGGTGATAATAAAAAATAAACACAGATAATTAATCAATTAATTAGTGAACTAGTTTATTGGCCACATGACATACAAGATCAGACATTAGGAAAATCCATGGATCAGCAAATGTAACTGCTTCATGGCTACTCACAAGTCACAATATTACCATCTGAGCTTTCACTTTCACTACCACTAAATTGAGATGAGGAACTGGATCTGGAGAAACCCCTTAACAATAAAGGAAGTGGTGCAGATATTGGTACTCGAGAGTCTGCAAAGAGATCATAAAGTATAACAAGACTCAGCAGCTTACCATGTCCTCTATTTGAATCCACCATATTTCCTTTACATGATAAAAATCGAGGAAAGTTGCATGACCTTCACTGTTTTTCCAGCATAGTAAGCCAACCAAGCACACCCCCCAGAGTGTTAGGTATCCAGCAAGATATCTGTTCAATTACTATACAATACTGGATAAATGAAGTTTCTACTCTTGTTTCCGACTTCCGCCGGTTAAGATGATGACATGTTCACAACAATTGTAAAACAGAATCACACAACATAGACTACCACAGTAGTATCACCCATTCAAATCAGATGAACCATAATCAAATTGGCAAAATTTCAGTTTCAGAACAAGACAAGAAATTAATAACAAGGAAATTGATAGATTGCGCAGAATAAGAAGTATAGAAAGTTAGGAGAAAAGATCAAAATTCAACAACTTGACTACCATAGAAGGTGGAAAATAGCACCAATTACATTTCAATGCCAAATTGAACTCTCTAAACAGTTTATCAGAAAATTCAATAGCATTCTGTGATGTATTAAATATTAAGGGTTGAGTTACAGGAATAAATTAAAATAAGTTGTCGTACAACAAATGTAATACATGTCACTGACCAAAAAATATAAAATTATTCCCATATAAACTCATAAATAACTAGTGATTCTGAACATCAGAAGTAAGCATCGCAGGACACTCACAATATAAAATGATCAATAAACCCTTTTCTGGATTCAAAGAAAACCATCAACATTAAGGATTAGATTGAACTTCAATGATCAGACTGCAACCTGTTCTGGAACTTCTAATTGCTGTTGATGTATTTCTTCAACGCGAGGAGGGGCTCCTGATGATGGGTGATTTGATCCTGTAATCTGAGAAGATGTTCCTGGGGCTGCATAATATTGCTCTGATGCATTAGCTGATGGAAGAGAAGACCCTGACATCGGAGGAGTTGGCCCTGACAGTGGATAATGTTGTCCTGACATTGGAGTAGCGAATCTTGACGGTGGATATGGTTGCTCTACCCTTTGTTGGGGCCCAGATGGTGATCCATATGGCTGATGTCCTGCCATTTGATGAGAAGGTTCATATGGTGTATAAGGATTTGGGGTTGTTTGAGGAGATACCCTTTGCATATGAGGAGGATATTGGTATTGAGGGTGGTGAGACTGCCCTGTTGAATTAGGAGAAGGTCCAGCTGCTGGCATTCGCAACCCATTTGTTGGAGGAGATGCTCCCCATTGAGGATGACGATGCATTCCTCCCATTTGAGGAGGCAGTGGTGGGAGTTGCTGCCCTGTCATTTGAGAAGGCAGTTGTGGGTGTTGCTGCCCTGAATTTTGAGGTTGATATCCAGAGGGATAGTGCTGGTTATGTGCTCCAACCATTCGATTATCAAAGTTTGGTGGGGAATTTTGTACTTGCATTTGAGCCGATAATCCAGAAGATTGATTATGTGTTCCTGTCACCTGAGAAGGCTGTGTTTGGTATCGTTGAGGTTCTCCCATTTGAGAAGGAAACTCGGAAGGCGGGTTGCGTGTTCCAGCCGTTCGAGTATCGAAGCTTGGTGAGGAGTTTTGTGTTGCCATTTGAGTTGGATACCCAGAAGGTTGGTTATGTGTTCCTGCAACTTGAGAAGGCTGTGTTTGGTATCGCTGAGGTGCTGCCATTTGAGATGGAAATTCAGACACTGGGTTGTGCACTCCCGCCATCTGAGCAGAAGGCAGTGGTGGGCGCTGTTGCGGAAGCCCATAAGTTGGGTTATGTGTTCCAGACATTTGAGAAGGGGACCTTCCCGGTGGTGGACGGTATGCAGGTCTTGGACGGGGATTGTATCCAGCTCGGTTCACATCTAAGAGCCTCTCAATCTCCTCACTTCTCCCATCATTTTTAAAAACATCAGTCACAAATTCACGCATGGCAGAAGTTACCCCAACACCATACCTCATAACCTCGTCCAATAACTCTTTGCTTTTATCCAACAAACCTTCATTACACAGCCCCTTGATCACAACCTCATAACAAGTGGGATCAGGCTTAGGATCTTTTTCCCCCATTTTGCTCAAAATCTGAGCACACTCAACAGCTTTACCATTCTTAATCAATTCATCAAACACCCTGTTGCCAAAGGTAGCAACCACCCTCAAACCGGAATCCACCATTTTGTTAAATATCCCCAAGGCTTCATCAATCCTATCAGCTTTCAAATACCCATCAATCAAAGTCGTGTGAGTAGGCACATCCGGACTCAAAGACTTAGAGCACAGCTCTTGAAACAGTGTTTCAGCTTCAGACAACATCCCACTCTCACAATATCTAGAGATAATGTTACGGTACCCAGCAACATCCATTATAAAAGGCTTAGAATTAGGTTTGGTTCCAACCTTCCTAAAAGTAGCAACAGCTTCATCAACCTTACCAAGCTTAAAACACTCATTAACCATGACATTAAAAGTATCAGAATTAACAGCTTGAAAATTAGGAGGAGTATGATTATCTAACATCTGATCAAACAATTCCCAAGCCTCCTTTTGCTTACCATGCTTAAGCAAAACCTCCAACAAAACATTACAAGTTGCCGGGGTCATCCTAAACTGGCGATCCATTAATGACTTGTAAGAATCCATAGCCTCCTTATCTCTTCCCTGATTAAAGAACCAATCCATGTAAGTAGCATTCACAACACCATCATAAACCAAACACCTTTCCTTAAGCTCATCAAAAAGCTCATTAGCTTTATCCAGATTACCAAGTTCAAGAAAACCCAGTATCATATTATTATAAACCAATGAATCAGCACCATGTCCTTTGCTCAACATCTCACGCAAAAGATCAACAGCTTCATCAATGCGACCAACACCTATCAAACCTTTAGTAAGATGGCGAAACGTAACAGGGGAAGGGCTAAAAGGTGCTTCAGCAATGATTTGGCGATAAATCCCAAGAGCCACATCGACACGGCCTTCATCGCAGTGAGTATTGATTAAGTTGTTGTAAGAAACAATATTAGGAACAAGGTTAGATTGGTTGAAGAAGAAGTGAAAAAGAGCAATAGCTTCATTATACCTCTTGGCGCGATACATCGCTGCTATGATAGCGTTGCAAGTAAACACAGTCGGCCGAGTAGATGAGAATACTGAATGACGAGCTACGCTGGAGGCGGCGTCTAGGTCACCGGCGCGAATTAGGGATTGGACACGGTTGTGGAGGTTGAGTCGAGGTCCAACAAGCGCCGATGTTGAATCGGGAAGGCGAGGAGCGTTAGGGTCACGGAATTGGTGTTGGTGAGGTGGAGGACGGATTGCGTTCAAGGGAGGCTCGATGCGAAGTCTTCGCTTACGACGACGACGCTCAGCCGCAGCTTCTTCGGCGGAGGAAAATGCGAAGGAACGTACGGTGATGGAAATGGGAGATACGGTGGATGAACGGAGAGAGCGGCGGAGAAGCCGGCATAACAACATGTTTTTGGGTGATGGGTTTCTCTTCTTCTCGTAAACCCTTTTTTTTTTTTGACAAATCCTGTTAAACCCTTTTATTAGTTACGATTTTTTTTTTTTCAACGAAAAGCTTTTTAATACGCACAGTATCCACTTGAATGATATTTCAAGCATAGTTTTTATATTTAAGTCTCTAAAGAATAATTTCTAAATTATTCTCAAAAATATATTTTCAGAGAATTAAAGTTTTATTTATTTTTTTAAATTTTAAATAACCACTATTTTTAAATAAAATACCAATAAACCATCGTTTCAAAATAATTATCAAAATAACTAGAATTAAAATAATATGTCATTTGAAATAACACATGTGTCATTTCAAATGGCTGGTGCATGGACCTGGAGCCATGGGAAATGGTGCATGCATGTATACATGGCGCATGTATTTGCATATTTTTACTTTTCCAAACTCTATACTCAAGTCTCCATTGGAGAATCGGATATATCCCAATTCAAGTGGATTTATTGTTAGTCGGGTTATTTTCACTCTTATTTGCAATTGTTAATTTGTGATTTTACTATTAATCATGTTTTCGATTGTGATCATTGTTATGATTGTGTTGTTCTTCGCCATGAGTGAGTAGTCCACTATGGACTAAGGATTATGTGGCTTATCTCTTGCATATTCATATGATATGTCACAAGTTGATTACGAGAGTTATATTCACGTTTATTATAATACCTAAATTTTATCATTCTGACCCTTGTACGAATGTAAAGAGTTTTCAAGTATTGAGCGTAGTCTGAAAAGATATGTATTGATACCTAAAAGCACAATTATGCTTATTGTTGGCGTGTCAAGTTTTTGGCGTCCTGAAATTTTGATAATTATGGTACTCTAAAGGCTAATGATGTTGATCAAAATTTCATCCGTCTCTGGTTATTCCCTTTCTCATTGAGAGATCATGTGCAGGTTTGGCTTCAATCGTTGCTCGCCAATTCAATAACTTCCTAGACTCAATCGAAAGTGGTATTCCTTACGCAAAATTTGCTGCCATGCAAAACGGTCCAAGTTAGAAATGAGATTAATAATTTTAGGCAGGAAGATGGGGAATCTTTGTTTGACACATGGGAGCGTTATAGGAACTTGTTGAGATCATGCATATTTCACGTGCTTGAAAAATGGATAATTATTCATATTTTTTTTATAATGGTCTCCTTTACTCCACAAGGATGACCTTAGATGCGGCTTTTGGTGGAACCCTCGTGAATATCCCCCAAGATGTGGCATATAATTTAATAGAAGAAATGGCTAAAATTCACAACTCATGGGGGAAGTGTGTGACAAGTTACCACAAAACCTGCCACTAAGATCAGTGGGCTCTATGAAGTAAGTGTGTTTGACCATATGAACGCGAAGGTGGATTCTCTCTACCAAAAAAACGATAGTTTGAGCGTCACACCTCCTGAACTTGTCCCACCTACCCATATTGATTTTGTCTCCCCCACCACTCTCTACAATGAGATATGCAGAATAAATGGGCACAATAATAAAGATTGTAAAATGATCCTCGTCTAAAGACCCATCTAGGAAAATGCGAATTTTGTGAATAATGACCATCAGAATGATATGTATTCTAACACATACAACCCAGGGTGGCGAGACCACCAAAATTTCTCCTATAGGAACAACCACCCTCAGCAAATTCATCAAAACAATGAATTTATAAATCAGAACATTCTTACTAATGAGAATCTTAGGCGGTTAAATACCAAAATTGACAATGTTTCTACCCATAATAAAATGTTGGAGACTCAAATCTCTCAAATTGTACAACAACGAGATTATACTTTTGTCCCTTTAGGATCATTTCCAGGGCAACCCGAGCAAAATCCTAAGGGGCACTTGAATGTTATGATAACCTAAAACGGTTAGTTCTAATGAGAGAGAGAAAAAGGTTGAGGAGAGTGAACCAACACCTCCTAAAAAGGAGGTTGCTTAAGAGGTTGAGAAGGAGACACCATATGTTTCTCCTCCTCCCTACAAACCACCCATCGTATTCCCACAAAGGCTTGTAAATGCTAAAGTGAATACCCAATTTAATAAGTTTATGGAACTCCTTAAAAAGATTCACACCAATATGCCTTTTATCGAGGCATTAACTCAAATGCCCTCTTATGCTAAAGTCCTAAAAGAAAATCTTTCTAACAAAAGGAAATTAGAGGACCATGAAATTATGGCTTTGACTATTTATAATAGTGCATTGATTCAAAATATGGTGATCCTTAAGCTTAAAGATCCGAGGAGTTTTTCTATCTTTTGTCATATAAGCACCATGAACTTTAGGAGAACACTTTGTGATTTAGGGGTCAATATTAGCCTGATGCCCTTATCTGTGTGCAAAAATCTAGACATGGGTGAGATGAAAATGACAAATGCATCTTTGTAGTTGGCAGATAAATCGTTCAAATACCTAGTAGGTATGTTAGAGGACGTTCCGGTAAGGGTAAGAGAGTACTACGTGCTTGTGGACTTTGTCATAATGGAGATCGAAGAGGACTCTCATATCCAGATACGTATAGGTAGGTCATTCCTAGCTACAGCGGGGGCGGTCATTGATGTTAAGAGATGGAAGTTGACTTTTGAGGTAAGAGAATAAAAAATTGAGTTTATGTTGGCAAAACTCATGAAAGCCCCTTCATTGTGATATTTTTGTTGTTTAGTATATTTGATTGGTGGATGTGTTTAATAAAGCACATCATAGCCTCCTCGGGAAAATAGGTTAGAAGAACGTCTATTTGACAACGCCAAGGTTGAAAAAGAAAACATTAAAGTTAAGGTTCATGGGGAAGTATTGGAAAAAAGTCCCATGTCCACTAACCAAAGCTCCGAAGCGCTTGTAACATAAGGTGACAAACCTAAAAAACAAAAACCTCGACTAAGGTTGAAGCAAGGTAAGCCTAAGAAGAAGAAAAAAGGAAAAAAAGGAGGTCCATGAAAAAGCATACCTAAAATATGAGTCTCCACGTGGAAGAAGGAAGAAAAAGGAAGAAGGATGCATGGAATGGATGAATAAACAGACTTCATGATAACTTATGTTGGTCCTTTTAGTATTGGTTATGTTATGCAAAACAACGTGGAGTTTGCTCAAGTTGGTTCTAAGGTAGAAGTGACACATGTTAAATACGATGTTCTTGTTGGAGTAAGCCCTAATAGCCAATCAATATTGACTTAATATGCTTTTGTATCATAACCTTGATATATATATTGTTTGTTAATATACATATATATATATATATATATATTTAATAGGAATTGTATTTATTGTGTCATTCGTATATGGCATAATAAAGCCCCTAGAATAGCTAGTCCGTTTAATGAAATATTAAGTCTGACTTAATCATGAGATTCCGTTAAACATAAGGACATTATTCTTAAAGTATTTATAGTCGAGCTTTAATGTGAAATGGGATAACCTTAAAGCATTAAAACTATTATGTAGATAGACTGATGATCACATCTCATGAATCATGGATAAGGAGTTATCAAGTCTTAACATAGGTATGAATATTAGGAGTAATATTTATACTAGATTGACCCGCTATGAGAGTACTACATAGTATGTTATGTAAAGTGTCATAAGTTAATCTCATGGTGATAATGGTGTATGTAACACCCAAAATTACTTCCCACGAATTTACGTTTAAAATCAGAGTAAATAAAAATCATCATTTTATTCTGAGTGCCACAATCAACAAAACTCATGGCTCAATGTGATACGTCTTACAAAACATTTTAATTTGCAGCGGAAAACTCAAAGATAATTGAAGTAAGATTCATTTACAAGATGTTTTCTAAAATAAGTAAACAATGGAAATATCATCAACCCGACAACCCAAAACACGTATCAGAGCCGACTCATCTAAGTGTGAAGTACATCGACTTCACAGACCTCCTCTCTACTAATCCTGATCACCTGCACGTTACCAACATAAGGGTAACATTCAAAAAGAAGGGGTGAGATACTTACATCATTAGAAGAGAAAAATAATAAGAATAAGCAAGTATCATTAACTAGATTACCACTTCGAAACAACAACAACTACACAACCACATCACAAACACACATCAACATCATACACAACAACAACAATTTATGCAATGAGACTCTACTTGACTCTATGTATGCAGTACCATAATTTGATCTCTATTTCAAGATCCAGTTCCCGTCGGAACTCTCGACCCCTCTTTCATGGTCAAGTATGATCCCTATTTCATGATCACATCATTGACCCCTATTTCATGGCCACGTACGATCCCTATTTCATGACCGTACCAACATCACAACAATCCCCTCTAGGAATCAAATGAACATACCCTACTTTGGTATACCATTTCCAACCATGCACATGTCATGCAACATCAATGACAACCACACATGTCTAAAGCATATACTTCATGCAACATCATTTTCAACAACACACGATAACAACCATCTCATGCAATAGCATCATCAACAACATACAACAACATATATTTCATGCCTTAGCATCATCAATAACATACAACAACAACTATCAACTACCACATCATATAACCACAACTACAATAATAACAACACATCCCAACATCAACAACGTATATCCACAACATACAACAATACCGAACAACTATTACGACATATAACTACATCGACAACAACAACACATAACAACCTCATATAACTTCAATCAACGCCTACATCATGCATTATCAACAACCACGACATATAGCAACATCAATAACACCTATCAACACCTACAATATGCGTCTTCAACTATAATAACATATGGTAACAACAATAACACCTACAACATGCATCTTCAACAATAAAAACATATGGTAACAACAACAACTATCAACACCTACAGCATGCATCTTCAACTATAATAACATATGGTAACAACGACAAGAACACATAACAACAACAACATAATGCACACATCAACAGATAATTCAACATTTATCAACACCAATGTCATGAACTAACAACGTCAACGACTACAACACATAACAACAACCATCTTCATCAACATCATGCATATTTTAGCATACCACAACATAAGTCAACATGTGCATCATCCATTTCATAATCACCAAATATTCACCAAAACAATCATGTTTTATCGGCTATACAACAATAAACAAATCAATTACAAAAATAACACGAAAACATCAGAGATCAGCAAAAATCACCAAAAACAGAGAACTGGCACGGTCGCCCGTGTCAGAAGGCATGCGTTCCACTTTCAACAACAACAGAACACCCAATACAGTAGTCTGACACGGCCACCCATGTCTTGTGACACGGCCCGTGTCAGGATGATTGTAGCTCATTTTTTTTCTTCTTTTCTACACACAAAGGGCTGCACGGGCGCCCATGTTGCGTGACATGTCCCGTGTCAGGATGCGACAAAAACCCATTTTTCTTCCAGATATTTTCCTGCTGCGATTTTTCTCTCAAATACCTCAAATTCAGTTTTTTCTAAAAACGAAAAATACTTCAAAATAGACCAATAAACATAATTTCATCAAAATCACCCAAACCCCAAACCTTCTAATCAACAACACAACCTAATTCATATTATAGAACCATTTAGAGACGGAAGAATCCCACCCTTACCTTGGTTTTGATGAGCAATCTCTTCCTTCTCCACAGATTATTCTTCAAGCCCTTAACCTTCTCCTTCCTTCTTCTCTCTTTTCACGATTGGTATCTCGCTTCCCAAAACACCATTCTCTTTTCTCTTTTCCTTAATTCCAACATAATCTGGTAGACTCAATCTATGGTCTTCCATATTTACCCTCACTATTTTCACCAAACGACAACCTTACCCTTATCTCTTTATTTTCCCATTATTTTATTATTCACCAAATAATTACTCCATATAATATAATTCTTATAATTAAATATCATATTGAATAATAGTTCTTCCTTCCACACACAAAATACCACAAATCCAATTTAAATAATTAAATTAAATTTGGGGTGTTATAACTCTCCCCCACTTAGAATATTTTCGTCCTCGAAAATTCACCGAATACGAACTACTTCTGATACGCCCTCACAACCACTAGTCAACCATTACTTCTTGAAAAACAATACCACAACAATGTAAACACGTTACAACTTATCAACGACAATCACAACAAGGCACATTTATCATGCAGTGCACTCTACAACCAACTCACGACACAAATTAATCAAACTACGAACATACAAGTTCACTCTTGAACCGGGCACAACACAATATTTACCATCATCTTAAGTAACACCTCCCTAATTCCCCATCGTAGGAATTAACTACACAAACCTGAACCATCATCATAGGAAACAGACAACAACAAAGATAAGAATACCAAAATCCATAATACGACATTACCACAACTAAACCACTAGCTTTGTGATCTCACAACTTCAAAACATCTACTATACAATTTCCCAGTCGAACATGAAACCAATACACCCATCCATATAGAAGTACAAGATTAGCAATTAAACTTTTCACTATCTCAATTAATTTTGGAACATCCAATGATCTTATTATCCTCGTAAATTCTATCGTCGGCCTTCGAATTCCTACAAGTCATACCAATCTGAACAAACTACGCTACCTCGCGCTTCCGATGCGCGCTCTGATACATGCAATTAAAAAATACAACAATTTCACGTCCAAATCCTTATGCTTTCTAGCAATCACCATAAATCCTTATTCACATTTAGTATATTCAACATCCTCCCCACGGGGTTTTCTCTCAAATAGACACAAATCTCTGACTTCTAACTCAGTTCCAACTCTTTCTAATCACCAGATCATACATACAAAAAGACTTCCACTCAACTCATCAGAAATTCCAATCCTCTTCGTCGTCTCACACTCTATTCCCTTCGACCAACAATCATTGTATACTTTTGTGATTATTAATCACTCTGAATTCTAGGTCTATAAAACCATATTCCTTAATCATTCAACACACTCACTACCGCAACCCCAGTCCAAATCTTGAACAAAATGGATCCCTTCCTGTCTCATTTTCCTGTCATAATGCATAAACTATAACTTTACCATCTTGTATTCATTCCCTGCCAAACTCGTCGCCCACAAACTCAACACTCCACAACGGCGTATTAGGATTAGATTTAATCAAAATGATACTATAGCCAACTTCTGCTTCGGTTCTCCAAACTCTTCCTTCGACAAACATCCCAAACATACAAATTATTTTTCGCAAGTCAACTTAGGTACCCGAACTACTAACTTGGGAAATACCTTCCAAAACTCATATCCAAAACATCTTAATTCCTTTACCTACTTCGGAGCTTCCTCATTGTAGGACTATGTCCTACATTATGGACTTACAACAATACCTTCACTCGACTTGACATAAACACGCAACTTCACCTCTACCAACCAAGAATCACTCTTTGACAACTTATCATATAACTTTACTTCCTTACATTAATACTTATAATCCAACGTCCAAACATTCCACACCTTCTATTTATCCCTTCGTTGGGTCACCTTGCCAAATCTTCAAATCTTATGTCTGGTGACGACTTTCTGAGTCTAACGGTTACTAACTGCAAGTGCACTATAATACCCCGTATTTGATAAAATGCTCTGGATAATATTAATTAAATTTTAATAAGGTTCCGGTGTGCTCTGAGAGTTTTTCAATTAAAATAATTAGAGCAACCGATGAACTTAAATTAATTAATATTATCTGACTCAGAGGGTTTATTATATAGTTGACTCTGAGACATTTTTGGATACTCTCAAATTGGATCAGTTAGTGTTCCTAACTAAAGGATATTGTATATATATATATATATATATATATATATATATATATATATATATATATATATATATAGAGAGAGAGAGAGAGAGAGAGAGAGAGAGAGAGAGAGAGAAGAAGGGTTTATACGAAAGAAAGAAGAAGAAAGTTGGTAAAGGAGAAAAGGAAAAGAAAGAAAAAGGAAGAAGAGAAAGAGGAAGAAAACCTTAAAAGAGGGAGAAGCTTGAATCATCACCATTTATTCATCAATCTTCATCTTCATCAAACTCCTCTTCATGGTTAGAGGTGGGTTCTTAGATAAAAACTTTGTTTTAGCTTTTGGTTGAGTTTTGAGTCTGTGAGTTTTAGGGTTTTTATAGAAAAGTCTTAGAATAAAAAATTTAAACGGTTGAAAATAGATTAAAATGCTTGGGTATGTTGCTAGTATGTATAGAAACATCTATTTGAAATCATTTTGGGGTTTGGAGTTGATTTGGTTTGAAAATGGAAAATTCTGCATCTTTAAAACGCAGTATTTTTTACTGTTGTCTGCGAGTAACCGGTTACCGTCTGGTAAGTAACCGACTACCTGTTAAAAAATTGGAATACAGAGAGCATTTTTACGCAAGTAACCGGTTACCCTCTGGGCAGTAACCAATTACCAATGTTATGAGCAGAAAAATATTAATTTGAACTTCTTTTAAAAATTCATAACTTCTTCATCCTTTATCTTATTTATGCATTCTTTATATCGATTTGAAGCTAGTAATATGTTCTATCTTTTGAGACCGAGAAATATTATTTTGAGCCTAATTTTACCCGAATTTTTTGGGTAAATCGTAAAAATTGAATTGTTTAACTAATGGTAGGCTTTTGAAGTAAGAAATGTATCACTTGTGAGGTAGTTATGATTACCCTAAGTTGATACAAAATGATCTAGAGACATAACAATGCTTAGACGTCGATACTTGAATAGTATCCTCGTGTGTAATACCCCGTAATTTATTTAACGCTCTGAATAATATTATTTGATATTAATAAGGTCTCAGATTACTCTGAGAGATTTTAACAGAAATAATTAGAACAATCTACGGGATTTTATTTTATTAACTAATATTAGCTAACTCAGAGATTTTATAAAATTATGTATTAAGAGACATTTTGAATACTCTCTATTTTGGACCCATTGGTAAGAAAAATAAGTTTTCCTCTTAAAACCTAAATATTCTATATTATGTTTGATAGAAAGAAAAATATAGAAAAAGGAAAAAGAAGAAGTTAGTAAGAGAAAGGAGAAAGAAGGAAAAGAGGAAAAAAAGAAGAAGAAGTGAACCCTAGAGCTCCAATCCATCATTCTTCATCATCCGTCCGTCGAATCGACTCAAATTCTTCGCTAATCTTCATGTCTCGAGGTGGGTTCATAGTTAGAAGCTTTTGTTCTAGATTTTGGTTGAGTTTTAGAACTTATGAGTTTTTAGGTTTTTGATAGAAAATCTTAGAATCGAAAGATTAATCGGTTAAAACTCGATAAAAACTTAAGTATGATGCTTTGTATATGATTATATGTATGTTTGTGGATTGATTTCTCTGTTTTGGTGATCACGTGGAAGGTTTTGAACATTTTGGGGAAGTTTCGTGTAGCTGGTTTTCAGCTGAGATTTCTGAGCTCGCTTAGCGAGCGAGTTATTTTCTGCAACAAGGCTTCTGTACTGGTATAGCTTGCTTAGCGAGATTGTAGATTCGAGCTGAATTATGTTTTAATTCTTAACTTTGGTTTCGGGTGTCTGTTTTTAATGTTTCATATATCGATTTGAAGCTAAAAACCTGTACTGTCTTATGATGCTAAGAAATATTATTTTCACCCGACTTTTACCCGACTTTTCAAATAAACTGAAATTATGTTAATTTAGGAAAAGTGTGAGATATTGGAAATGAAGTAATAAAACTTGTGAGATGTTAGGACTACCCTAAGAGGATACGAATTATTGATGTGTGATACACAATGTCCTCCTTTTAGTCTTGAGTAAGTCTTGTGGTGGGTATTACACTGAATCCCACGGGAAGCATCCGTAAAGGCTTGAGGTACCGTTAGTAGAACGGGTAAAGGCTTGTGGTGGTATTACATTGAGTCCCACGAGAAGCATGGTTTAGGCTTGTGGTGGGTATTACACTGAGTCCCATGGGAAGCATGGTTTAGACTTGTGGTGGGTATTACACTGAGTCCTACGGGAAGCATGGTTTAGGCTTGTGGATGGTATTACACTGAGTCCACGGGAAGCATGGTTTAGGCTTGTGGTGGATATTACACCGATTCCTACGGGAAGCATGGTTTAGGCTTGTGGTGGGTATTACACTGAGTCCCACGGGAAGCATGGTTTAGGCTTGTGGTGGGTATTACATTGAGTCCCACGTGAAGCGATGAGATTTATTGTATGGACGTTTTCTGTTCCGTTTTGATTACTTGTAAAGAAGTAACCAGAGTTTGAGTAATTATTAGAATTGAGACCTTAGAGCTGAGAGAACTCTAAGATAGGGAACCCACTGAGATGTTTTGTCTCACCCCATGTTGATGTTGTTATTTCAGGTACTTCAGGTTCCGCAAAGGGTAAAGATAAAGCAGATTGATTATCTTTGCTTGTTTGATGGCTTTTCTTCCGCTGTGGACTTTTGAGATCTTCAGATCTAGTTCTTAGACTTTTTATTTTGAACATCTTGTATTATTTATAGCCTTGTATTAGTACCTTATGTTGTAGTGGCTATGTTTATACAATGTGTTACTAAGAGCTTGTTGTATTTCAGTACCAAACTTAAATTTATATATAAAAAAATATGCTTTGATGTATGTCTTTTATATATGGGTATTACAGTTGGTATCAGAGCAGGTCGTATCCTCCACCTAGCCTTGGAATATTATAAGTGTTCTTTCCGTTCATATATGTAAACTCGTTGTAGAACTAAATGTTATGTTTATGGTATTGAGCCTGATCAACTTAATCCTGTTTTGATGACATTTAGGGATATGAAGGGTAGGCGTAGAACTCGTGGTCGGTCTAGTGCCACTCCTCCTGTTAATGACCAGCCGGGTGGTGAATGGAATGCTCCTATGTTCCAATTTATGCAACAGATGCAGCAATAGTAGCACCAGTTCATACAGGAGATGATGCACCAGATGAATGGGGGTCTTCATCCTCAAGTGGTTACTCCTGAAGCTGAAGGTGGAACCTTCCGAGATTTCTTCCACATGAATCCTCAAGAGTTTCATGGTGGATTGGATTCAGTGAAGGCGCATGAATGGGTAATTGGAATGGAGAGAATCTTCCAAATTGTGCCATGTGGTGAAGAAGATAAGGTGACTTTTGCGTCACATTTGTTGAAGGGTCCTGCTGCTAGGTGGTGGGAGAGTGATTCTAACCTCATGACGGTGCAAGGAGTTTCGAGAGTGTGGCAACATTTTAAGACAATCTTTATGGAGAAATACTTTCCAAGTTCCTTGAGAACCCAAAAGGAGTTTGAATTCCAACAACTTAGGCAAGGGAGCATGACTGTGGCCAGTTATGCCGAGAAGTTCGAAGACATGGCGGCCTATTCTAAGCAAGTGATGTATGCTCCAGATGAGAGGTGGAAGATTGATCAATTCTTGTTTTGACTAAGGGCCGGAATTTCTCATAGTGTCTCTCAGAGGGAGTTCACTACTTCTTCTGAAATGTTAAGGCAATGTTATGTTGCTGAGCATAGTTTGATGAAGGTACAAGTTATAGCAAGTGCTGGAAGAGTTGTTCAAAGTGACCGTGGAAGTACTAATCAACCTTTTAGGCCAAGGCCTCAACCATTCAAAGGGAAGCAATTGGCGAATCCTAGACCTAGTGCTTCTCCTTTATGTTTCAGGTGCCATAAGAATCATTATGGAAGTTGCAATCCGGGTGGCCTGACATGTTACAATTGTCAAAAAGTAGGTCATTATGCTAGAGATTGCCCACAGAAAAGAGACCAGATTTAAGGAAGGGTTTATACCATGGATGTTAGAAAGACCAAAGCCGATAATTCTCTGATTGCGGGTACATGTCTTGTTAATGATTATCCTTATCTTGTTTTATTTGATTGTGGGGATACTCATTCTTTTGTGTCTACTAGTTGCGTAAAGCGACTTGGATTACAAACTTTTCCCTTATCTCCTCCTACAGTGGTTACTACCGCTATGGATGAAACTGTAGAGACACCTCTCATGTGTGAAAGTTGTACTTTGTCCGTGGATGGTAGAATTTTCCAAATAGATCTTATTTGCTTACCCCTTAAGAAAGTTGATGTTATCTTGGGAATGGATTGGTTGTCTGCTAATTCTGTGTTTATTGGGTGTGAAGAGAAGTTGATCCTCATTCCATCCGTTGAAGCGCCTCCGGAAGATGTGTTGACAACAATCTTAGAAGGTACGATTGGAATGGTAAACTTTTTGTTTGAGAATGAGAAGTTTGTTTTACTGGTCCTTACTAAAGAGGAGAGTAATGGTCCGCAAATTCTGAATATTCCAATAGTTTGTGAATTTCCCGAAGTTTTTCCCGAGGATGTCACTTCCTTACCTCCGGTAAGAGAAGTTGAATTCTCAATTGACCTGATACCGGAAACGACTCCTATATTTGTTTCCCCTTATCGGATGGCACCGCTCGAGTTAAGGGAATTGAAGTATCAATTAGAGGATTTGATGGCGAAGCATTTTGTTAGACCAAGTGTTTCATCGTGGGGAGCTCCTGTTTTGTTGGTAAAGAAGAAGCACGGTGGTATGCGGTTGTGTATTGACTACCGTAAGTTGAACAAGGTTACTATCAAGAATAAGTATCCCTTTCCGAGGATAGATGACCTTTTAGATCAATTGAAAGGAGCTTGTGTGTTCTCGAAGATTGATCTGAGGTAGGGCTATCATCATATTCGTATGAAGAGTTCCGATGTTCCGAAGATTGCGTTCATAACCCGTTATGGTCATTATGAACTCCTAGTGATGCCTTTTGGTGTGACGAATGCTCCAGCTATTTTTATGGATTACATGAATCAGATATTTCAAGATTATTTGGATCGGTTCATTGTGATATTTATTGATGACATTCTTATTTATTCTCGTACTCCACAAGATCACGGAGAACATTTGAGGATTATTCTGTCGGTACTGCAAGAGAAGCAACTTTTTTCCAAGTTTAGCAAGTGTGATTTATGGATGTCAGAAGTCAAGTTCCTTGGACATGTTATATCTCAGGGAGGTTTAGAAGTGGATCCATCAAAGATCGAAGCTGTGATTAATTGGGAGAGACCGAAGAGTGTTTCAGAAGTGAGAAGTTTCTTAGGTTTGGCAGGTTACTACAAAAGGTTCATTAAAGGTTTTTCTCAGTTGGCTTTACCTTTGACTAAGCTTACTAGAAAGGATTTTTCTTACGAATGAGATTCTGGTTGCGAGCGAAGTTTCATGTTTTTGAAGGAAAGATTGACAACTGCTCCAGTTTTGATCATTCCCGATCCTAACAAATCTTACGAAGTGTTTTGCGATGCTTCTAAGATGGTATTAGGAGGTTTTCTTATGCAAGAAGGTCAAGTTGTGGCTTATGCTTCCCGACAGTTGAAATTTCATGAGAATAATTATTCGACGCACAATTTGGAATTAAGGGCCGTGGTGTTTACTCTGAAAGTGTGGCGGCATTATCTGTATGGTGTGCATTTTGAAATGTTTAGCGATCACAAGAGTTTGAAGTATCTTTTTGATCAAAAGGAATTGAATATGAGACAAAGATGGTGGATGGAATATTTGAAAGATTATGAACTTGAATTGAAGTATCATCCGGGAAAAGCGAACAAAGTGGCAGATTCTTTAAGTAGGAAAGTGATTCATGGTGTCGAGTTGATGATGTTGGAGTATGCACTGTTGGAGAAGTTTCGAGACCTTAACCTTCAGTTTGTTTGGACTCCGAATGGTGTGATTATGGGAAATTTGAATATCAATTCTATCTTGAGGAATGAGATTCAATAAGCATCGGTTCTAGATGAGAAGTTGCAAGAGATGTTACTCCAACCGGGTTTTGTAAGAGCGTTGGATGGGATTATCCTATGCAGCCAAAGAATTTGCATTCCGAACGATGATGTATTAAAGAGAAAGATTTTGGAGGAAGCCCATAAAGGTTCTTTTATGATACATCCAACATCAGGTGGTTTGTTACAACCCTTGGATATCCAATTTGGAAGTGGAATAGTATTTCTATGGACTTTGTAGTGGGTTTACCGAGTACTCAAGGTGGTTATGATTCTGTTTGGATGATTATGGATCGATTGACGAAATCCGTGCTTAGCCGTTAAGACTACGTACAAGGCAAGTCATCTTGCGAGGTTGTTTATTGCTGAAATTGTAAGATCGCATGGTGTTCTGTCTAGTATTATGTCGGATAAAGATCCGAAGTTTACTTTGAGGTTTTGGAAAGTGTTCCAACAAGCTATGGGTACGAATTTACGTTTGAGCACTTCTAATCATCCTCAAACGAATGGTCAGACAGAACGCACAATTCAAACAATGGAAGATATGTTAAGGGCTTGTGTGTTGGAAAGTAAAGGAAATTGGAAGGAAATTTTGCCATTGATAGAATTCTATTACAATTATAGTTACCATGCGAGCATCAGAATGGCTCCGTATGAAAGAAAGTGTAGAACATTGTTGTGTTGGTCGGAAGTGGGTGAAGATAGGATTTAGGGATCCGAAGTTATTCAAGTGATTACATAAAAGATTTGAATGATTCGGGAGAAGATTAAGCAAGCCCAAGATCGTCAGAAGAGTTATGCGGATAATAGAAGGAGACCTTTGGAATTTGAAGAAGGTGATCATGTGTACTTGAAAGTTACTTCAAGATTGAGGTTGAAAGGACCGCTTAAGTCGCGTGAGCTAAGTCTGAGATACGTAGGAATGTATCAGATCTTAGATAGGACCAGTGAAGTTGCTTACAGATTAGCCTTACCACCCTATCTGTCTGAAATGCATGACGTTTTCCATATATCTCAACTTCGTAGGTTCGTTCCTGATCCTTTTCAGCCTATTTTGCCGTATTCTATCGAGATAGAGGCAGATTTAACTTTTGAACCCCAACTGAGCCGTATTGTTTGAAGAGAAACCAAGGTGTTAAGGAACAAAGAAATTTTACTTGTTAAGGTACAACGGGATGTGACACATCCGGGAGATGCTACACGGGAGTTGGAAACGGAAATGCGAGAATCATATTCTCACCTGTTCAGATATTCTTTTAAATTTGAGGACGAATTTCTATTTAAGGAGGGGAGGATGTAATACCCCGTAATTTATTTAACACTTTGAATAATATTATTTGATATTAATAAGGTCCCGGATTACTCTGAGAGATTTTAATAGAAATAATTACAACAATCTGCGGGATTTTATTTTATTAACTAATATTAGCTAACTCAGAGATTTCATAAAATTATGGATTAAGATACATTTTGGATACTCTCTATTTTGGACCCATTGGTAAGAAAAATAAGTTTTCCTCTTAAAGCCTAAATATTCTATATTATGTTTGATAGAAAGAAAAATATAGAAAAAGGAAAAAGAAGAAGGTAGTAAGAGAAAAGAGAAAGAAGGAAAAAATGAGAAGAAGAAGAAGTGAACCCTAGAGCTCCAATCCATCATTCTTCATCATCCGTCTGTCGAATCGACTCAAATTCTTCGCCAATCTTCATCTCTCGAGATGGGTTCATAGTTAGAAGCTTTTGTTCTAGATTTTGGTTGAGTTTTAGAACTTATGAGTTTTTAGGTTTTTGATAGAAAATCTTAGAATCGAAAGATTAATTGGTTAAAACTCGATAAAAACTTAAGTATGATGCTTTGTATATGATTATATGCATGTTTGTGGATTGATTTCTCTGTTTTGGTGATCACTTGGAAGGTTTTGAACATTTTGGGGAAGTTGCTCGTAGCTGGTTTTCAGCTGAGATTTCTGAGCTCGCTTAGCGAGCGGGTCGTATTATGCAGCAAGGCTTCTGTACTGGTATAGCTCGCTTTGCGAGCATAACCCGCTTAGTGAGCCTGTAGATTCCAGCTGAATTGTGTTTTAATTCTTAACTTTGGTTTTGGGTGTCTGTTTTTAGTGTTTTGCATATCCATTTGAAGCTAAAACATGTACTGTCTTATGGTACCGTTAGTAGGACGAGTAAAGGCTTGTGGTGGGTATTACACTGAGTCCCACGGGAAGCATGGTTTATGCTTGTGGTGGGTTTTACACTGAATCCCACAAGAAGCATGGTTTAGGCTTATGGTGGGTATTACACTGAGTCCCACGGGAAGCATGGTTTAGGCTTATGGTGGGTATTACACTGAGTCCCACGGGAAGCATGGTTTAGGCTTGTGGTGGGTATTACACTGAGTCCCACGGGAAGCATGGTTTAGGCTTGTGATGGGTATTACACTGAGTCCCACGGGAAACACAATTGAGGTTTGTGGTGGGTATTACACTGAGTCCCACGTGAAGCGATGAGATTGATTGTATGGATGTTTTTCGTTCCGTTTTGATTACTTGTAAAGAAGTAACTAGAGTTTGAGTAATTATTAGAATTGAACCCTTAGAGCCGATATAAATCTAAGATAGGGAACCCAATGAGATGTTTTATCTCACCCAATGTTGATGTTGTTATTTAAGGTACTTCAGGTTCCACAAAGGGTAAAGATAAAGCAGTTTGATTATCTTTGCTTGTTTGATGGCTTTTCTTCCGTTGTGGACTTTTGAGATCTTCAGATCTAGTCCTTAGACTTTTTATTTCAAACATCTTGTATTATTTATAGCCTTGTATTAGTACCTTATGTTGTAGTGGGTATGTTTATATAATGTGTTACTAAGAGTTTGTTGTATTTCAGTACCAAACTTAAATTTATATATAAAAAAATATGCTTTGATGTATGTATTTTATATATGGGTATTACATCATGCTAAGTAGTTGTGAACGGATGGAGGATATGTTCCCATCGCGTTAAAATCCTAATTTAATTATATTTAGCTCGTGACGAGGTCCCATGTGGTGGGACGACCGGGGCGACATAATTAATTTGTGGATTTGAATCCCTTAATGGATGACCGTGGCCCATGCTGAAGTGACATGGTGTGATTGGGCGGGGAAAGTATCCATCAGGATAACTAATGAGTGACCCGTGTCAAGATCTCCGTGTGTGGGATGGCCGGGGAAAGTTACTTTGTGGTAAGGTACTGTGACCCATGCTGAAGTTCCCTTGTGTGGCTGAGTGAGTAAAGTACCTTAGATAGATAATGAGTGACCCATGCTGAAGTGCCCTTGTGTGGTTGGGCGGGGAAAGATATCTATACGTTAAGGATCGAGTGACCTGCGTCGTATTGCCCTTGTGGTTGGCCGGAGAAAGATTCCTTAAAGCACGTTATACTTTGTGCTTTCACCTTATGTCTCTAGTTGTTATGTGAACTTGAAGTCTAGGTTTCCCCCCGACTTGAGTAATGTTTAGTTTGAACCCTTAGAGCTGAGAGAACTCTAAGATAAGGAACCCACTGATATGTTGTTATCTCACCCCACTATTGTTGTTGCTTTTCAGGTTTCTTTTGCAGGTTTGATTCACAAGTGGAACTATGCTCAGGATGTTTCAAGAGAAGCATAGATTTAGATTACGTTGTGTATTTTATCTTTATACAATAATGAATATTATATTGATCTTAGCTTTTTTGTTTTAGTATAATTTCCATGTCTTGCACCATAGTTAGTATTGGTTTTAGTATTGGTCAAGAATATGAATTATGCTATTAGGGACTTATGATGGTGTCAGTACCAAACATAACACTTGTATGATATTATTCTAGATATATGTTATATGGGTGTTACAGGTTGTATCAGAGCAGGTCGTATCCTCGACCTAGCCTTGAAACATCATAAGTAAATCTTTCCTGCCTCTTAAGTGTGTCTTGTCGGCATGGTTCTTAATATCATATTATGTAGTATTGGGCCTGATCAACCTAGTGTTATGTATGTGATAGGTAGAATCATGGTTGTGCGACCATGAGGACTCTGAAGTGTTGTCGTAACTTGTGTTGTGGGAGTAGGCTCAGGCCAAAAGTTAGCTGAGGGAGCTTTGGTCAGCTCAGTTGGAGTCTTCATAAGAGTTTTACTTCCTGTAGCCTGGAGTTGCAGAGGAGTGTGTTGTTCGAGAAATCCTTTAGAACGAATAGAGTTTGAAAGGTAAACATCTCTATAGGGTGAGTGGTTAGGCTATCAAGGAATATGTAAAGTCACTGGTTGAGCAGTATTGACCACTGGTATGGACAGGTGTTTTGAGGAATCTCATTCCACGAAAAGAGAAGATGCTTTGTGGAACGTGTGACGTAAGGTTCGAGAGTGAGTTAATTGTTAGTGTTTCAGTCCTAAGGTCGCGATGGCATCGTAGATGAACGAGAGTACTTCAAGGAATGTATTCGGATAATACCTCACGGATGGATAGAAGCTACAAGTTAAGAATGTTCATTTTCTTTTGAGAACCTAAAGTCGTGGTGAAGTGTGAAGAGAAACACAAGGTTGTGATTACACGTTTCAAGTGAGACAAGTATATGAAATCATAAGGAAAGTGCACAAAGTATTTGAGAGTTGAGTTACAAGTAGTGAAAGAAGTGAAGCTATATATTGAGTTAGCAAAGTGTGATTTTTGAGTTGTAAAGATGAGTTACTTGGTTGTGATAATTCAGATGAGGGATTATGGAGAATTGTGCTAGTATGAGTAGGAATTGATGAATTAGTTGTTTGATTGGTTGATTAATGTGCCCATGTTAAGTATAGGTTATTGATGCAGAATATGGGACTATTGAGTGTTAAGAATTGTTTGGAAGGTGTTAAATCACAATAAAAGATGAATTTTTGTGTCGTGTGGTGGCCGTTTAACACGGTCTACAAGTGAAAAAGATGATTTTTCTTGGTGAGATTAATTGGACAATGTATCCTTATGTTGTTGTAATGTTGTTATGTGTTTAAGATGATAGAAAAGGTGTTAATACAAGATGGTAAACTTGTAGCTTATGTTTTACGATATTTGGGGATTCATGAAAGTATCTATCCTATTCAAGATTTGGAATTGGTTGCAGTTGTAGTTGTGTTGGATATTCCGATGTATTATTTTATGGATCTAAGTTTGAAGTATTCAGTAATCACAAGAGTGTAGAATACTTATTGGTCAGAATTTCCGGTGAATTAAGTCGAGAGTCGTCTCTGAGGTTTGCTTGATGGTCGAGAAGTGATGTGAACTTGGTAGATTGATGGTTGCTACTACTCAGAGTGCGCATCAAAAGCATGGCATATCACAGTTGTTCATATGTGGGTAACAACGATGTTGGTAGTTTGATTACGTTGATTTTGTCTTAAGGCTTTTGTGTTCTTATCCTTGTTGTTGCCTCGTTACCTATGGTGATAGTTTGAGTGCGAATAGCTAAGTCCTATGATGGGAAAATTAAGGGAGTGTTGTCTATGGTGATGGTAACGATCGTGTTGTATTCTGGTCTGTATGGTAATGAACTTGTGTGTTCTTAAATTGGTGATTCTTGTGGTTTGAGTTATTCATTGAGTGTATTGCGTGAACATTGCATCTTGTTGTTGTTGTTGTTGATAAGGTGTATCGTTGTGTTGTGTTGTTAGTAGTGTTGACATTCATAGCATGGAAGGTGATTGTTTAGTTACGAGAAACGCGGTTAGATTGGTTGCATCGGGTAATTTTTCAATGACGAAAAGATTCTAAGTGGGGCAGAGTTGTAACGCCTGTATTTAATTAAATATTTTTAATTAAATATTATTGAGTATTTTCCGTAAATTTGTTGAATGTGTTGAATAAGTTGTTTGAGATGATAAGTTGATAATCGGGTAAATAGTCAATTTAGTCGGGAGAAATGAATATTAGAAATAATATTTGATTTGTGTAGAATATTAATTAATTCAGTTGGGTTAAGTTGTGTGTGAGAAATAACAAAGTTAGGGGTATTGTGTAGTAGGCCCATTAAGAGAATTAGTAGACCCATTATTTTATTAAGTGATAAGAATGAGATAGAGGAGTGGGGAAACAAACAAAACAAAGGCAGTTAGGTCATGTTGCTTTATAAAGTAGTGAAAACAAGGGCTTGGAGGCACAATGGTTGGAGAAGAAAGAATACGAGGGTTGCTGTCAAGCCAAGTTTCAGATTCAATTGAGAGATTTGAGCTACCTTCAATCCAAGGTAAGGGTGGGGTTCGAATTTTATACCGAGTTAGAAAAGAATCATCAACTACCGGTTTACTGGGTAGAAAATATAAAAACGATGGACTCAACTATCGATTTACTGGATAGGAGCAAAACACAGAGAGATAACATTTACTACCTGTTTACTAGGTAGAAAACTCTTGTAGATGTAAAAAGAATTCTCAACTACCGGATTTACTGGGTAGGAGTACAAGCAAAGGGAAACAACCTCTATTACCTTTTTACTAGGTAGAAAGAAGAATTCCCAACTACCGGATTTACTGGTTAAGAGCACAAGCACAAGAGCTTGATTAGCTTGGTAATATTTCCCACTATCGAATAATTGATAGCTTAATTCCAAAGTAATATACTCAGGATGGGGAAAATATTGCCCATTATCAAACAATGATAGCTTAATTCTAAAGCAATAAAAACTCACCAAAAGGACCAAAGTTCAATCCAAGAACAAGTTGGAGAGAAACAGTCAAATAAGACTCATCTTAAGGAGGAAATATCTCAACTGGGGAAATTCCATCCAGATAATAAACTGGGGAAGAAACTGAATCAAAATCATCCATGAGAAACAAACTCAGTGGGGAATTAGAAAGGATAAACACTTTTTCTTAAGGGTTGACACTCTAATTTGAGAGGAAGACAACACACACACCCTATGGGAAAAATCCACACCAAGGAGCAGGGATCAATGATAAATGCAAGAATGCAAGCAAATGATGTTATGCTTATGCGTATGAATATGCTTATGAATATGCTGAAAAAACAGACATAAATATAAGCAACAGGTGACATAAACACCACAACCACCAGATACTCGGCTAATCCCAAGACGAGAAAGTTGGGGAATCCTGTTAAAATTCAATTCGAAATCCTGCAGGGGATCATCAAAGGCCATCAAAGGAATAAAATCCTACTACAAGGCTTAACTTCAAACTGAGGAAACATCTGCTAGGGATCCAATCCACAAAATCTTGGAGAAACACCAACATCACAAAATCTTCTACTCTTTGGGGAAAGAGGGAAATGTCCCTGTTAAACTCTGATGGGGACAAATATCTTCACAACTCTGTTTGAGAAAACAAGTTAACGATCTACCAGTGGCATAAATAAATCATAGCCTACTGGAGCATCAAACATCAAACATCAATTCTGCATAGGGAAACCACCCTGCTGAGGAAAGGTAATAATCTGCCAGGATGGGGAAAAGCTTCCACAATCCTTGCTAGGGACAGAAGGATGTTTTTATGAAAATCAGACTCTGCAAGGAATAACCGTCATACCACTCCTGATTCGCTTGGGGAAGGGATGCAAGACTCGCTGAGGATCACATAGGAACTTGCTGGAAATCATCACACGCAGACCTAATGGGGATATATGGAAAAGATCTATGGAAATCATTCACCACCTGAAAAATTTGGACTTTTCGACCCATGTGGGGATACCGGAAGTTAACATCATAGCCAAAACACAGCTACGGGGGATTTTAAATCAATATCCATCATTAGGTAAGAGAAAACCTCTAAACTGATTGCTATATCAAAACTCCTGCTAAGGGATACAACCAAATCAAGCTGAGGAACAAGAAGTCGGTTGCGGATTCCTAATGCTTCTCAAGTCAAAGGTAAAATGCTGAGGAAAAGATCGAAACTCAGCTGGGGATTTTCAAGTGACAGGAAAAATGCTTCCAACAACTCTTTTGGGGAAGAAAACAGAACTAGGAACATTTACAGTCCCCGTTCATGCTTGTTGGTGGGGCACAATACATCATTAACATCAACATGTCAGGACTATTCAGGAATTCTGTATGGACACAAACGGATCAAATCCTGCTTTGGGAGAGACAAGTTACACACATCTAGATTTTACCATCCTTGGAATCACTGTTGATATCCTTTCTTTGTTCACATATCAAAAGAAAATGTTTTTATAATCTTCAAAAATTAAATTTATTAAATTTGTTTCAAAAATCATCATCAACAATAAATTGCAATTTTGTAAACAGAAACAATATAAATAATTGCAAACAATTGGATAAAGGCTAAAATTCATTAATAGAATGGTAGTCAACAAATGGCATGACTCCATGGATCATTACAAGTTTAAAAAATGGTAAATACATGGAAAAGGGCTACATTGAAATACAATGATCATTATTCTCCCTATTAACTTTGAACTCCACTGTGTCCGAAACTTCAGTCAAGGATGAGTGAATAAGAATCTTTGATGGGCAATTCTTCTGAGGCATATAATCTAAAATCCTCGATTGCTACAAGTGATCCAGTCTGTCGATGCAGTTACTTGCCATGATCCCTAACTTTTGCCTAGATTTCCCTTTCGGGTTTTCAATCTACCGGGATAATTATTTCTGTTTATGTCTCTAATTTTTGCCTGGACGCCCTTTCGGGTTTTCAATCCATCCAGACGCTTATTTTTGCCTAAGCCGCCCTTTCAGGTTTTCGAATTAGCAAACTGTTCTTTTATTTTTTTAGGCAAAGTATTTCTTGACTGCAACTGCATTCACAGGACAGATGATCTCCTCACCATCCATAGTTGCAAGAATTAATGAACCTCTAGAGAAGGTGTTCTTAATAACATATGGACCATCATAGTTCGGAGTCCACTTGCCCTGAGAATCTGTGATGAAATACTGGATCTTTTTTAGAACGAGGTCGCCTTCTCTGAATACACGAGGTTTGACCTTCTTGTCAAAAGCTTTCTTCATTCTTTTCTGGTACAACCGATCATGACACAAAGTTGTTATTCTTTTTTCTTTAATCAAATTCAACTGATCAAATCTACTCTGACACCATTCAGCCTCAATCAACTTGTCTTCCATCAGAACTCTCATTGATGGGATCTCAACCTCGATGGGGAGCACTGCTTCTGTACCATAAACAATGGAGAAAAGGGTTGCCCCTGTTGAAGTATGGACAGATGTACGATACATGTGCAAAGAAAAATGGAGCATCTCATGCTAGTCCTTATATGTCACAACCATCTTCTGAATGATCATCTTAATATTCTTATTCGCAGCTTCAATAGCCCCATTCATCTTCGGTCTATAAGGAGAAGAATTATGGTGTTGAATCTTGAATTCTTCATAAAGCTCTTTCATCATCTTATTATTCAAGTTCGAACCATTATCTGTAATGATTTTATTCGGAACACCATATCTGCAGATAATGTTATTCTTGATAAACCAAACCACAACTTGCTTGGTCACATTAGCATATGATGTCGCTTCCACCCACTTAGTGAAGTAGTCAATTGCCACAAGAATAAAACAATGTCCATTTGAAGCCTTGGGTTTAATCATACCAATTATATCAATTCCTCACATAGAGAAAGGCCATGGGGAAGAAATCACATTGAGATGAGTTGGTGGCACATGAATCTTTTCAGCATACACTTGGCACCTATGGAACTTTTTCACATACTTGCAACAATCAGATTCCATTGTCAGCCAATAGTAACCTGCTCTCAACATCTTTTTAGCCATTGCATGCCCATTAGCATGAGTACCAAAAGATCCTTCATGAATTTCTTTCATTAACATGTTTGCTTCGTGTCTATCCACGCATCTGAGCAAGACCATGTCAAAATTCCTCTTATAAAGCACATTTCCATTCAGGAAGAAAATTCCTGTCAATCTCTTCAAAGTCCTTTTATCTTTATCGGATGCCCCAAGTGGGTATTCCCGACTCTGGAGAAAACATTTAATATCATGATACCAAGGCTTGTCATCGTGGACCTCTTCAACTGCAAACACATTAGCTGGTCTTTCAAGCCGCATCACTCTGATCATGGGAATGTCATTCCATTGTGTCATACCCCAAATTTGTCCTACCCGCACCGTTTTTACTGTCTAGCCGTTATTTTCAAAAAAAAAATCCAAAAATATATGTGTTATTTTGCTTTTCTGTCTGATATTAAATGATAAAAAGGGGATTTTATTTCTTTTTCTAATTAAAAAATTGAATTTTTCTGTTTATTCCATCTTGTTTATTTGGTTCAAGTACAAAAATTTCATTGTCTACCTTATTCTCGTTACTTCCATCTTTCATTAACTATTTCTATCACAAAATAAAAAAAAAGATCAACTTTATCTTTTATGTTAATTTTATTACTTTATTTCTTTTTTTATCTCATTTATTGCTATACGTTCAAAAAGTAAATTTTTTTATTATTATTCCTTTTATTATTTATGTTGCCAATATTATTATTATTACTATTATCATTATTTTCCTTACCATCTTTTTTATTATATTATTATTATTGTTATTTTAGTTTTTATTTATATTTTTTTTCTTTATTATTTCATTATAATCTAAATACATATCTCATTGTCATTATTATATTATTATAGTTTCTATTTTCTATTATTATTCCTATTATTACTAGTATAAGTAATATTATCATTATCATTATCATTATTATCTTATTAATATATTATTTTATTTATATTGTAAATAAACTTTATTTTAATCAATTTTCCCAATCATCCACAATCACACAAGCTACCACTAGCAATTCATTTCGTACAATGATTTTTTTCCTTGCAGCCAAATGACACCAAAATGTACTACCTGAAAATATTTTTCTTCAGCATCATCACACTGGCCCCACAATCTCCCAATTTCCACTCACTATGGCAAACGTTTTCTCCCCACCACGTGAACGTGAACGTACACAACAAATTTGTTCACAAGTCCACTCAAAACGCATTGGAATGGATTTCCACTAAAACCACCATGAACGCACATGCTCACCGATTACAACTTGTTAAACAAATTTTATTCTTAGAATTTTATCACCAATTTCCCATTTCACCCTCCATATTCTTACCTATAAAGCATGCCCTTCATTCATTGTTATAACAAGCTGGAAAAAAACCAAAATACAGAGAAAACCAGAATGGCATAAACTCATCACAACGATAACAACCAAAACAATGTTCAATTCTATTTTCATCTTCTAGAGAATTTGAATTCCCAACAACCAAACCTCAATGAGTCTTAAACCTTCAACCTCGTTCTCTTTTTTTTAACAGCAACGGACCATAATCCTCCACCCTTTCAAAAATTCAGAAAACCAAAGTGAGATGAAAAAGGCTTGAATAATAATTTGTCCCCTCACCACGACAACAAAATCCGACCCTTCTTCATAACCTTCACCATTACTGGACCTCACCCCAAACCCCTCACCAACTGCACCGAAATCTGAACCTCCTTCAAAACCAAACACCACCAATAGCCATCAACCCCAGCCGCGGAAAACACCATCGAAACTGCATCATAACCTCACCACGAGATTAGAGAGACCGTTAATCTGAATTTGCGAGCAAACCCGAGTCGAAATCGCTAACCACCAAACAACCACAAATCCGCAAGCATCCACTGCTCTGAAACCACCTTAACCCTCCATCAAAACCTTCACAAAACTCACCTTTTCGCAACCACCCAAACTCTCCGGCCAAAACCATCTTCTGAACCACCATCAGCCGCCGCCGAGAAGCCGGCCGAGAACCATCATCTCGTCGGCCGAAACCCACAAACGAAAACGCTGCGACCACCGCGGGTGTAAAACCTATAAACCGTGAACCGCGAGCGAAGCTCCAAAATGTCGTAAACCCTAACGCCACCATAGAACCACCGTCGCACCGCCGTTGAGAGATGCGAGTGAGAACTATCGTCGATTGAGAGAGAGAGCCGAGACGGAGGAGAAGCCGTGAGAGTGAGACGAAGGCTGAACATCGAATCGCACACACAGCCCCGCCGCGCCACCAGCAAAGTTGAGAGGGTGAGAGAACTTGTGCTTGAGTTTGTTGTTTCTTCCGAACTTTTTTCTAGGTCTCTGTTTTGTTTTTTTAAAAGAAAATATATGTGTTTTAAATTATGTTGAGTGAAGTTCATGGAGGATAGCTTTGTTGTTTACTTTTTCAAAGAAAACCTGCATTTTCTTTTTGTTTATAAAAAAGGGGATTGTGTGGATTGATGGGCCTACAAGCCAGTTTGCCAAGACCAACTCCCTGATCTCTGCGCTGCACACCTTTCCTTGTTAATTTTTCTTCATCTTTTTATGATTTTTTTTAGAGGACAATGTTGATTGCTATTACATACACACTGTTCTAGCGCACTTTCTCATTTGATCACTACAATTATTATTTTTTTATTATTATTATTTATTTTTTCTCTTCTATTTATTTTCTTTGTGTCATTTTTTTTATTTTGTTAAAAATTTAATGTTGTTGGGTTTATCATGTTAATATCTTATTATTTCTATTTTCTGTTTTGCTATTTCATTAGCATTTAGAAAATGTTCCAAAATATTTATAGTGAATAATTTAGTACTTGTTTCATTTGTATTTCTCATTTAAGGGCCAATGACTTGACAAAAGGCCGATTATTCGCCCGATTTCGTTTAATCGGTGATGTTCGGTCAATATGAGGCCCTCTTTTTTCTATTTTATCTTATTATTTTATTTTGAACAAAAATTTGTAACTTAATTAATTTTATTCATTATGTCAACATTACCAATTTATTTATTATATTTATTATTTTATTTTTAATTCTAGCAATTCAATTCAGTTTTATTTATTTATTTCGCATTTTCAAATTACGTTTCGACTCCTTATAGAATGATTCCGATTTTGAATCGATTCTAAGGTAGTTCACGAACTAAATTTCGCCGCGTCCCAAATAGGTCCAACGCCTTCGAATAGTTGTTCTCGATTAAAAGGTCCAACGCCTTCGAATAGTTGCCTCCGATTAAAAGGGTCGAACGCCTTCGAATAGTTCAAAGACACTGCACACACTTCCTCTTGGGCTAATTACAACGAGACCTCTTTAATTCTCGCAATCCCCTGTATTTATTTTGTATCCCTCTCCCATTACTTTGTACGCATTTTATTTTCCATATTTTATTTAATTCCGAATCCTTGGTCCAACGCCAAGCGATTGCACTTGCACACTCGCACTTTATTGTTCAGTTATCGTTTATTAGGATCCACCTTACTTTGCGAGCCGAGCGCTTCGTGTCTCTCTAACAAACCACAAAAATAAACTCCACTTGCATTTACCCTTTTAACCTCAAAAAAACCAAAACATTTCGATTAGATCCAAACCCTTGATCCAACATCAAGCGGTCTTAGGAAATAACACATTCTAATAATACGAGAAGATTTGTACGCCACGAGCCTTAAGCGGTAGAAAGGAGGATAACGAGCTCTCGTTACTCGCTCCGATTATTTCGACACAGGACGCTCGTCTTGTTGGACGAGATAAACTATCCATAGTCTTTAGTGCATTTCAACTCCTAAACCCTTTCATCGAAGAAAGGTAATAAAATCAACAACCATTACCCTTAGTAGGCCGAACTACGGGGCTCTGACTTTCCCATTTCACACGGGAGTACGTAGGCACGAGGATCTCAATCCTTGCCGAGCACCTAGGATCAATCTAACTTATAATTCAACTCATTTCCCTATAGCAAGTAATTCGTTTAAGCATAGACATCCTTTCGCGCGCGTTAACTTAGATGGTTCCTGTCATACCCCAAATTTGTCCTACTTTTGTAATCATTTTCATTCATTATCTTACGTTATTAATTATTATATAAATTCAAAAAATGTGTGGTTCTGTAAGATTGAATCGAGTTTCTGTCAAAGATATCAAGGCAATAGGTTCATGTGGAAGAATATGTTCATCATGATTCAAATGGGTATGTGTGAAGGAATTTTTAATTGCACAGTGTAGCTCGTGTTGAGAATGTTACTTGATCAAGAAATGATTCACATTGTTTAAAATGGTCTAAACTTGCAATGAAGAGTTCGAAGGTGATGCTTGGGAATTCTTTAATCAAATTATGATTCCTAAAGTTAAGAATTGTCATGAGAAGTCATTTTAAGGATTAATTTAGTTATGATTTATGTATGGGGTGGTGATGTTGAGAGATCATCATTTAGTCTTACATCAAGTTATTCAAAAGGTTTATCATTTTACAAATCAGGCATGCGGTTCTGGAAGTTTTATTTGAAGTCCAATGAGGAAAAGTGAAGAAAGTTCGTAGTTGTACTCATGTGCAAGCAATCTCAAAGGCTTCAGTCGGCAACCTACAAGAATGCGAGTGTAATATCATGAGTGCACCGAAAACTTACATCAGCAAAATACCATGAGTTTTAATTAAAACAACCAAGTTAGCGTCAAACCGCAACATTGCAAGCCAATCACTTTGACTTCGTATCAGAACTTGTGTTGAACCGGACTTGCTCATCTGCTGCTACAAACGGAATCCTGCATCAAATGCCATTTAAGCTATCACTGAATCCCGTGACACTTATCCCTACACACAACATGATACATCTCAAACCCAAGCCTTTAAAATCCCGCTGCACCAAGTCCAGGCCAAGCATTGTGTTCTCACCATCTCTATATAAGCCTTCATGAACCACCTTTCAAGTCTCCTCATGTCACACAAAACAAAGAAATAGACAAAGTGAATTACAGAAAAGTACATCATTACCAATTCAAAAACAAAATCCATGGAATTATAGTTTACAAGCATACTTACAAATAGAGAAATTCAAAAGGATGGCACAACATCAAACCAAAATTCATGCTAGCCTAGGTTGCCATTGAATTCCTTCTCTTGAATTAACAAGTTCCACCAGTTTCCAAATTTCAATCAAAAAACTTTTACGGACAAGGATATTTCCACAAGCATAGTGTGTTTGCTACAACCATATTACAAATGTGGAAAATCTCACCAAACAAAGTTGAAGAAGTGCAGTTGAGAAGACTGAAATTAGCTGAACAAAGGCCCCTCCTGCAGGCTTTAAGGTCGCATGTTAGCTCCATTCCAAGTCTATAACCATGACTTCCTTATCAAAAATGTCCTACCCGAGTTTCTGATCTTCATCGGCTTCATGATCTGTGCCCTATCGCGCATCCATTTCTTACCTGCAAAGCACATCAATATGGTATGATCAGGAAGGTGTAAAACAATAGCAGCTCTCATTTCTTTCACCCGAGCATTCTTAGTTATCAAGCCTCTTCAAGTTGAACTCAGGGACAATATAAAGCTCAGGATAATCCTCTACATGCACTTGTTATTAGCAGCCATGTCATATTTCAATGATCATTCTGATTACTTAAAAAAAACATGGATGCCATAATTGTTTCCATTACCTCTCGCTATGCCACAGACACAGGGCGCCAGTCCATAAAAGTATGAGTAGAAGTAAGTAAGATGCAAGTATCATTGTTCATGGATGCAGCCAACTTCAACTCATAATCAGCCTGCCAGAGCTTTGGCTATGCTGTCATGTCGAAACCTGCGGAAAACGGATACAAGAGTGTTAATAAAGTCATGTTCATTTTGAAGTGAGCAGCAATTGAAGCAATACCAAAATGAAGAACAAGAGTTTTTTTTATAAAAAAAACAGACATATGCAGCAAGTACCAAGGGTGCAAGAAGAACATATGAGAATTCTTGGCTCTAACAAAGTTCAAATGAATCACAAGTTCGAAAATCAAACTCAACAAAAACAAATCACAGTAGTAGCAGACATACAATTTTAAATCATTCTCAATGCACACAAGTGGCAGCGTACAAGATACCATACCGGGACAATTACCTCGCCTCAAATCCAAGCCATCCTTTTCCAAGCTCTATTCACAAATAGCCAAATGCACATCATGCATTGCAGCTCACCGGATTTTAAGTTTTGAACCGTCATCTGATTCATACTAAGGCCAAACCAAGTTCTACAAAAGATATCATGACCATGCCGAATTACAATGCTAGAAGAATAAACTTCAATAAAGAAAGTCAGTTTTGAAGTTAACAGCACTGGAAAGGAGCTTTTGCAACAGGAATTTCAAAGATTATTCGCAAAAGTAATGGTAAATAAAACAGGACATTACCCAAAGTTTCTCTCACTTTTATGATGTTCCAGCCTTCCTCTTTTCCAAATATGTTTCTCTGTGCAAAGTTCCACACTTTCATTTATGCAGCAACCAATTCTTTGCAGCACTAAGCCTAAACCAGATAGAAATATTCACAAACAAAACATAAAGGAATTAAGGTATCAATAGCAAGAATCGATATTTGTTACAAGCAATCTTCAAAGCTCACCTCAAGTCTACTTTAAGCTCTCACTTGTTGCTCAAGAGATACATGAAAAGAAAACAAATACACCGATTAAATGCAGAAGTTATTTAACTCAATAACGAAATTACGAGATGTTCAAGCCATGGCCGTTACTTACTTTCTCGAGTTTTCAAGAGGGGAAGGCATGTTTTGTTGTTATGCTTGATTTTCACATAAGTCATTGCAAGCCAAGTCAGAAGCTCCCCTCATCAATTGTGCAATTTCCCCGTCCTGGATTATAAAAAGAAAAACATTAACTAAGTCGTTATTTGTCCAAATCTACAAAGCATCATTGAGATTCATTAGAAAAGACAATAACAAGTTTTCTATCAGCAGACTTATATCCAAAAAAGGGGCCAAGCTTATATCAGTAAACAATTTCAACAAAAAATCAAGAGTCAGCAAGGGACCACAGGCATTCTAGAAAAACTTCCAGCTCACACAACAGACAAAAAATCGTGAATCATCCCCTGGCCCACAAAATCCCTCTCGAATATTCCTTTCTAACCGTTTTGAAGATTTACACAGCTCACCCTCACACGATTTCCTCGCGCAAATTCCTCTCAAATCTCTCACGTACTACCCTCACTCAAACCCTCTATAAAACCCCTCAATCATTTGCAAGAAAGGGGGAGGAAAATAAGAACAAAACCCTAACCACCATGAGTATTACCTGCGGAAACATCGTCAACCTCGTAAAACCTAGCTTTCATCCCATCTGAAATACCGCCATAAACGCGACTGATTCAGCCATCGTAAACCTTCAGTCACCACCGCAATGCATAACGAACTCTGAAACGCCACCACCATCGCGTCTAACCCACAAACCTTGACAAAACCACAACCCTAAACCAAATCACACAATCACCGACGATCCGCAACCCTTTCCGCGCCGGCCATCACCCTTGAAAACCTTCGCCGAAAACCGACGCCGTGAACTTGAGGGTGGGTTGTTTTCTTTTTTCTTCTTTCGAAACCTTATGCTTTGGGAGAGATGGTGCCTTGTGTTTTCTTTTCTGACTTTTCTCTTTTTGAAAGGAAAGCTGCGATTGATTGATGAGAGGAGGGACGTTTTTTTTCTTTCTTTTTTAATGCTTATGTCTTTCTATGTTGTTGTGATTTTAAGTTGGGCTTTGGAGGCCCTCGGAGGATTAGCACACATCCTGACTCACACACATATTCTATTTTTTATTTATTTTTATGATTTTATTACTAGTTTCATTCTAATATTTTTTTGTATATTTTTCTTTCTAATTAACCATTAATTTCTTTCTTTATCATATAATTTATTAAACCAGTATTTTAAATTCAAGTTTTATTTGATTTTGCTCCTTTGGACTTATATTTTTATTTATTATTATGGGCCAATGAAATAATTATGACTTTTTGATATTCGATTTTAAATCGGCGTTGTCAAAGTTGTTATGAGGTCATTGTTATTTTTTCGCTATTTATTTAATCGATTATTCGATTTATTATTCGGTTAATGATAAAATGTGATATTCGATTATTTTAATCGACGTTATCCATTAAATTGAGACCGATTTCGTTATTCTCTCATTATTTTATTTTATGGGCCTATGATAAAAATATGATTTATCGACATTTCACTTTGCGACGTTGTCTAAATCAATTTGAGGCTGACTTTTATCCATCTATTATTTTATCAATTTATTGATTTATTTATTAGTCGTCTATGATATTATTATCCAATTTGTGACATTCCATTTTGCGACGTTGTCCAAATTGATATGAGACCGTTTCCTATTATTTCTTATGGTTTCTAATTAATTTTAGATCCATTATTATTTATCGACTTTATTATTTATTCGGCCAATGATAAATGCTGATATTCGATTTCTAATAAATCGACGTTATCCCCTAATTTGAGGCCACACGTTTATTTTTCTTATTATTTCTCACTATCTCAATTTATTTTATTTTGGATAATGAATAAATATTTAAATATTCGATTTTGAATAAATCGACGTTATTTAAATTAAATATGAGGCAAACTATTATTTTATTATTATTTCGACTTTATTTTATTTTTTATGGTCGATGATATAACAAACGATCTAAACGTTCGATTTCGACAAATCGGTGTCATTTAGATCAATATGAGACAAATTCTATTCTTTTATCACATTTCTTCTATTTAAATAATTATTTGATTATAAAGTAACGCTCGACTTCTTATAGAATGATTCTAAATTTGAATCGATTCTAAGATAGTTAAAGAGCAACATTTTGTCGCTTTCGGTTTAATTCGAGCTCCAACCGCTCCACCTTAGCTTAGTATTAGGAATCGTTCTCGCGTAACCATTTAACCTTTAACCTCCATTTTGCACTTACCCTTCGCGATCGCTTTATGCCTCGCAATCGACCTACCAAAATGTTTCTTTTAAATCCAAACCCTTGATCCAACGTCAAGTGGTCTTAGGTATTAAAACGCTTTAATAATATGAGAGAAATTGTACGCCACGAGCCTTAAGTGGTAGAAAGGAGGATTACGAGCTCTCGTTATTCGCTCCGATTATTCCGTCGCAAGACACTTGGCTTGCTGGTTCGGAATAAACTATCCATAGTCTTTAGTGCAATTCGACTCCTAAAGAAAGATAAATAAAATTTGAATTCTTTTCCTCCTTTAGCAAGTAATTCATTAGGCATAGACATCCTTTCGCGCGTGACAACTTAGAAGGTTCCCATCGAGTACGATGGATGTAGGGGGTGCTAATACCTTCCCCCTGCATAACCGACTTCCGAACCTAGGCAATGGTTACGATGACCTTGTCTTTATCCTTTCTTCCCGGGTTTTATCTATATTTTCCCTTTCCCTCTTTGGGAATAAATCAAAATTAGGTGGCGACTCTCAAGTCAGCCCAGCCGCGACCGCATTCGCGAGGATCGTATTTTTCGAGGTACGACAGCTGGCGACTCTGCTGGGGACCGGTTCACCCCTATGCAAGTCAAGCCTAATCTAGGTTGCTTCACGCTTGTATGTATGTTTGCCTTTATGACTTACTTGTTTATGTTTTACCGCTTTCTTTATCGCTTTCCATATTATACCTTGTGGTTCTTGGGTCGATATTTAGAAGCTTGAGTGAAAGGCTTTATACCCGGGCTTTCGAGTGCAAACATAAGTTAGCGAGGTTGTGTAGTATGGGCTCCTGAGAGAACCACTCTCATGGGTTGTCGATACGAAAACCTCACTTGGAGTAAATTCTAATGAGAATACTGACAACCGTCAAGTCCTTGGCGTGTGTGCTCAGTTGTTTGCATTAGGGTCATCAACTCTGAGGACCCTTAGAACCTTTTGGTTAAAACATCGGTTGATGGTTGCGTAGTATGGGGCACCAGGGTTCGCCCTCGCGTGGCTCGATACGAAAACCTCACTTGGAATAGACTTACTCAATGGAGTTGATTGACTGTCAAGAATATATAAAATTGACACGTGCATCAAACAATTGAGGAAGGTCCATAACTCTGAGACTTTGTTTTAAACCTCGTGTCGGTGATCGCGTAGTATAGGGCACCGAGAGCTTCCCTCTCACGTGGCTCGATACGAAGATCTCACCCAAAAGAGATTCATGTGGTGGAGTCAATCAACCGTCATGCTTCTGGCGTGTGTGATGAACAACCATATGGATTGTTAACTTTGGGATTCCTTTAACTTTATAGCCTAACCGGCAAGATCCTTGTGAGGAAAGCAATCTGAGTATCCTCCATCTGTACTTTGGACTTATGATACCATGACTTTATGTTTAACATTTTTTCATATTTTATTTGTATATCATTGCATTCATATTTGCATTCATTTTGCATTCATAGTCGCTCATGTTCATTCGTTCTCATCTTCAGATTTGTTGAGTACCCGTCAAGCTGATTCCTCCACGCAGATACAGAACTAGGGCCCACGAAAGAAGAAGAATGGCCGAACAAGAAGAACACAACAAGCGAGTCAGGGAAGACATTGATGACCTGAAGAGCAGTGTGAGTAAGATTATGGATATGCTCCAAATCTTGGCTACTAAGGACACTCCAGCTCAGAAGACTGTCACCTCTGAAGACAGTAGTTTCGTCGTTAACGCAGAGTCTTCAAGACCCGCTAGCACATGGCCAGAATTTGGATTGCCACCGGGTTATAATCCGCCATTTGTGACTACTCAGATGACTGGTACATCCACTTTTTTCGAACCTGGAGTGTTCACTGACTCTCAACCCAATGTGCATACTGTTGCCCAAACTGCTTATGTGAATCCTCCCTTCGTGCATAATCCACCATCATCGGTACAAGGTGAGGTTGGGAATTTTGAGGATGTTAGGGAACAATGTATGACTTTGGAAAAGAGGATAAGGGTTGTGGAAGGATTTGATGTTTTCAACGCTGCCGCATCAGACATGTGTTTAGTTTCAAACTTGGTTATGCCAGACAAGTTCAAAATGCCCATATTCGAAAAATACAAGGGAGACGCTTGCCCAAAGAGCCACATGATCATGTACTTCTGCAAAATGGCCGCTCATGCTGACAAAGACAAATTGCTCATCCATTGCTTCCAAGATAGTTTGAGTGGAGCATCTTTGAAATGGTATATGGGACTCGAGAAAAGCCGTATCTAATGCTGGCAGGATTTGCTTGATGCATTCCTAAAACAATACAAATACAATCTGGACATGACACCTGACCGCCGTCAGCTTCAAAACATGTCTCAGAAAGAAAAGGAATCATTCAAAGAGTACGCTCAGCGTTGGAGAGAACTAGCTGCTCAAGTTGAGCCTCCCTTGGCGGAGAAAGAGTTGACTGGTCTGCTCATGGACACTCTTCAACCTCTTTACTGGGAAAGGATGATTGGTAGCGTATCATCTAGTTTTGCTGACCTAGTCACTATTGGAGAACGACTAGAGAAAGGAATTAGAAAGGGCAAGTTTGGAAGTGCCGAAGCTTCTAATGCTGCGAAAAAGTCCTCCGGGAACTTTCAGAAGAAGAAAGAGGGTGTTACTCATGCTGTCAACACTGAAAGAAGACCCTACTACAGGCAACAACAGTATGGTGAAGCCCAAGTAGCCGCAGTTGCTCCTATGGTTAATGCTCCACCAGCTCGAGCTCCTCCACAAAGGAATGTGGGTCAGAATCAGACTCGCACTCCCCGACCCAGGGCTCCTATTGATCCTATTCCCATGAAATATGCTGAGGTTTTCCCTGAACTGTGCAAAAAAGGTCTTGTTACTACTAGACCTCTCAATCCTCCAAATCCTCTTCCACCTGGATTTAGGACCGATCTTCATTGCCCATTCCATGAAGGAGTTGCAGGTCATGATATTGAGAACTGTTATGCTTTCCAAGCTCGAGTTCAAGACTTGGTCAGGGGAGACTTGCTCACCTTCACACCGAGAAAGGTTCCCAGGGTTGAAATAGATCCCATGCCAAAACAAAGTGGCTGAAGATTTGGTCGAAGAATCACAAGTCATTACCTAAAGCCAGTGGGTCAGACGGGAAAGCTTATCTTTGCTACTGATTAGACACTGGGCCTTGTTTCTTCTCAGTTTTAATTTCCTTGTTTGTATTATGTGTACTTGTTTAAAGACTTTGTTTATTCTCTAATGTTAGTGTTAATGAAATGAGCATCGCATGTTTTTGAATCAATTCATTCACCTTCATATTTGCGCGTTATTTATGTTTTTTAGTTTCAAAAATTCCAAAAGAATATATATACCATTGTTTCTCTTATTCATTTGTTGTATAAGCAATGATTGGAGGGAGGATGACGAAAAATACCCAAATTGTTGAATGATATGCTTTCGAAATAAAACCTTGCTGATGATATACAGGCATTGGTTCAACTCCCAAACACTGGAGAAATAAGGAAGTTAATCCATTGTCAACCCCCTTTGAGCCTAGAAGTTGGAGTTTCTTTCTACACGAAAAAACCACAATCTTAACCCGGGGCAGGGTAGTTCTCAGTTAATTCAAATATGCATTCAAATTCAGGAAATATTTCCTTACATCTTTCAATAAGGATTTTCAAGCCCAAGCTTTCCTTTGCACAATTGTCAAGGAACTTGATGGCAGTCATTGTCCAAATCAAAAATGAAAAAAGCCGCTAAGTCAACACCCAAAAGGCGGCTTAGGCAAAAGTAAAAGCATCCCGGTGGACTGAAAATTTTAAAGATACAGTCCAGGCAAAAGTTAGGGATAATAAGAATCAAATCAAAAGAGGTCACCAGAAACCCTCAGCAAATACAAAGATGAGCTGATCCAAAATCCTCATCAAATAATCCAACAAATGTTGTGAATAAGCAATGACTGCTATTCAATAATCCTTTAGCTTTTAAGCCATCATCATCAGTAAAAATCCAAATAACTTGAATGCATAGGTTGAATTAGTTGAGCATAGGACTGAAGATCATCATGGAGAATGGGTCGGGTAAAAATTAAATTTTGAGCCTTATATCCTTTGTTTCATGAACCGTGAACCAAGCCACGTTACAACCCTTTAAAGACCTAATTGAAGCTAGGTTTGTTTTGAAAGCATATCGCCGCAAGGTTGCGTAAGCTGACTCCCTGTGAGATTTGCCAATCATTCGCTTTGGTATCTTACCTTTTGCATTGTCTTTCAATTTGCATTATCTTTCACTTTGCACTTTGCATGACTGAATAAATATTGCATTTCTTGCCAGTGATTCATTTTCTATATACTAATATCATTCAACTAATGATTTTGATTTCAAATTTTTGCTTGAGCGTTGCATTAAAATTAACATTTTTGAATGGACATTTTATTTGCAAGTAAGCACTCATCATCAAGGAATTTTAAAACAGTTGAGAAACTTGACCAGTGGCCATATCAGATGCATATCACAGTCAAAAATCTTGTTATTCAGAGAATCTTTCCAAGACTCGTGCTGGGGCAAGCATTTCAAGCCACCAGTCAAGCAGTCACTTCAGAATCGTTCAACATGGGGAAGCCTACGATAAGCAATCCCCCAAGCAAAGCTTATCACTCCTTCCTAGCAGGATTAACATCTCTATACTTCTAACAAGTATAATAGAAGTTATGTTTAGAACATCGTTCAAAGGCATAGTTGGCAAAAGTTCACTGTGTTGTGGAATCAGCTACTTCAGCCGCACCTCTCCAAAAGAGTCTTATCTATTGGTCTCATCATTTGCATTCGCATTGGCATTTGCTTTGCAAGCATCGACCATTTACATTACTAAATTTCATATCAAGCATAGTTCGAAGTATACTTTGTACTCATTTGCATTGCCCGAGGTCTTGTCATCTTACCTTGTGGTCAGAGTCCAATTTTGTTTGGCACCCTTAAAGTCCAATTTCCATTGGCAATCACCAAAAGTCAAAATTCAACTTACTTGGCACCTGTCAAGGCAGTAATGTCTGTCACTCTGTCTTTCATACAATGTTATTCTTGGATCCAGATTTCTCTCTCCGGTTGTTCCCTTTGAGAAATTCATTTTTTTCTTCAGATTTCTCTTTTCGGTTAATCCCATTAGGAAGTTCAATTCAATTTTTTCTAATTTCTCACTCAGGTTGTTCCCATTGAGAAATTCCTATTTGTTTCTTTCTAGTTTCTCTCTCCGGTTTGTTCCCATTGAGAAATTCTTATTTCCTTCAACTGTCTCAATCCGGTTGGTCCCATTGAGAAGCTTTTGTTTCCTTCAAAGTTCTCATTTCGGTTAATCCCATTGAGAAGCTCTTATTTCTTTTAACTTTCTCACTCTGGTTGTTCCCATTGAGAAGTTATTTGTTTCTTTCTAATTTCTCTCTCCGGTTGTTCCCATTGAGAAATTCTTATTTCCTTCAACTGTCCCAATCCGGTTTTTCCCATTGAGAAGCTTTTTGTTTCCTTCGAAGTTCTCACTCCGGTTAATCCCTTTGGGAAATTTCAAAGTGCGTTCTTCTAACAACCGTATTAAGGGTTTTATCCCAATTTCTCTCTCCGGTTGTTCCCATTGAGAAGTTATTGTTACTTCCAACTTTCTCACTCCAGTTATTCCCATTGAGAAGTTGTTATTACTTTCAAATTTCTCACTCCGGTTGTTCCCATTGAGAAAATCCCTTATTTTCTTCATATTTCTCTCTCCGGTTATTCCCATTGAGAAATTCATTATTTCTTTCAACTGTCTCTCTACGGTTCATCCCATTGAGAAGATTGGCACAAATTTTTATTGCAAGTATCATCTCTCTGAACACATCGTTGAAATTTTGATGTTTCCCTTGGCGTACCTTCATAATTTGGTCTCATTTCACATCTGGTACTCTTCTAGATGTTTCGGGTGTGGATCTCCAAATTTGGTGTTTGTGCATCCATAGATTTTTCTGGATGTCTTTAATATCTTTCTCAGGATTTATTCTTCTCATCTCAAGTATTCCTGATTATTCCCCGTTGTCCAGATGGATTTCCAAGAATATCTTGTTTTCCCGGCTAATTTTTCTTATCTTTGCTATTTGTCAGTCTTTTCTTTTCATTCAATCATTTCATCATATTCATAGACTTTATGTCTCATATTAAATTGCATTAGTCCCTGGCAATTGCATTTCATGCACGCATATCACATTTCAACATTGCATTGCATTTTTGCATCGGACAAATTTTGGGTCTGCTTATATCTAATTGACTTTTACTTTAGAATCGAACGCCCTGTGGCCGCTCACTTCAAGTTTAAGACAATTAGATAGGGGCATCTGTCATACCCCAAATTTGTCCTACTTTTATAATCATTTTCATTCATTATCTTACGTTATTAATTATTATATAAATTCAAAAAATGTGTGGTTCTGTAAGATTGAATCGAGTTTCTGTCAAAGATATCACGGCAATAGGTTCATGTGGAAGAATATGTTCATCATGATTCAAATGGGTATGTGTGAAGGAATTTTTAATTGCACAGTGTAGCTCGTGTTGAGAATGTTACTTGATCAAGAAATGGTTCACATTGTTTAAAATGGTCTAAACTTGCAATGAAGAGTTCGAAGGTGATGCTTGGGAATTCTTTAATCAAATTATGATTCCTAAAGTTAAGAATTGTCATGAGAAGTCATTTTAAGGATTAATTTAGTTATGATTTATGTATGGGGTGGTGATGTTGAGAGATCATCATTTAGTCTTACAGCAAGTTATTCAAAAGGTTTATCATTTTACAAATCAGGCATGTGGTTCTGGAAGTTTTATTTGAAGTCCAATGAGGAAAAGTGAAGAAAGTTCGTAGTTGTACTCATGTGCAAGCAATCTCAAAGGCTTCAGTCGGCAACCTGCAAGAATGCGAGTGTAATATCATGAGTGCACCGAAAACTTACATCAGCAAAATACCATGAGTTTTAATTAAAACAACCAAGTTAGCGTCAAACCGCAACATTGCAAGCCAATCACTTTGACTTCGTATCAGAACTTGTGTTGAACCGGACTTGCTCATCTGCTGCTACAAACGGAATCCTGCATCAAATGCCATTTAAGCTATCACTGAATCCCGTGACACTTATCCCTACACACAACATGATACATCTCAAACCCAAGCCTTTAAAATCCCGCTGCACCAAGTCCAGGCCAAGCATTGTGTTCTCACCATCTCTATATAAGCCTTCATGAACCACCTTTCAAGTCTCCTCATGTCACACAAAACAAAGAAATAGACAAAGTGAATTACAAAACAGTACATCATTACCAATTCAAAAACAAAATCCATGGAATTATAGTTTACAAGCATACTTACAAATAGAGAAATTCAAAAGGATGGCACAACATCAAACCAAAATTCATGCTAGCCTAGGTTGCCATTGAATTCCTTCTCTTGAATTAACAAGTTCCACCAGTTTCCAAATTTCAATCAAAAAACTTTTACGGACAAGGATATTTCCACAAGCATAGTGTGTTTGCTACAACCATATTACAAATGTGGAAAATCTCACCAAACAAAGTTGAAGAAGTGCAGTTGAGAAGACTGAAATTAGCTGAACAAAGGCCCCTCCTGCAGGCTTTAAGGTCGCATGTTAGCTCCATTCCAAGTCTATAACCATGACTTCCTTATCAAAAATGTCCTACCCGAGTTTCTGATCTTCATCGGCTTCATGATCTGTGCCCTATCGCGCATCCATTTCTTACCTGCAAAGCACATCAATATGGTATGATCAGGAAGGTGTAAAACAATAGCAGCTCTCATTTCTTTCACCCGAGCATTCTTAGTTATCAAGCCTCTTCAAGTTGAACTCAGGGACAATATAAAGCTCAGGATAATCCTCTACATGCACTTGTTATTAGCAGCCATGTCATATTTCAATGATCATTCTGATTACTTAAAAAAAACATGGATGCCATAATTGTTTCCATTACCTCTCGCTATGCCACAGACACAGGGCGCCAGTCCATAAAAGTATGAGTAGAAGTAAGTAAGATGCAAGTATCATTGTTCATGGATGCAGCCAACTTCAACTCATAATCAGCCTGCCAGAGCTTTGGCTATGCTGTCATGTCGAAACCTGCGGAAAACGGATACAAGAGTGTTAATAAAGTCATGTTCATTTTGAAGTGAGCAGCAATTGAAGCAATACCAAAATGAAGAATAAGAGTTTTTTTTATAAAAAAAACAGACATATGCAGCAAGTACCAAGGGTGCAAGAAGAACATATGAGAATTCTTGGCTCTAACAAAGTTCAAATGAATCACAAGTTCGAAAATCAAACTCAACAAAAACAAATCACAGTAGTAGCAGACATACAATTTTAAATCATTCTCAATGCACACAAGTGGCAGCGTACAAGATACCATACCGGGACAATTACCTCGCCTCAAATCCAAGCCATCCTTTTCCAAGCTCTATTCACAAATAGCCAAATGCACATCATGCATTGCAGCTCACCGGATTTTAAGTTTTGAACCGTCATCTGATTCATACTAAGGCCAAACCAAGTTCTACAAAAGATATCATGACCATGCCGAATTACAACACTAGAAGAATAAACTTCAATAAAGAAAGTCAGTTTTGAAGTTAACAGCACTGGAAAGGAGCTTTTGCAACAGGAATTTCAAAGATTATTCGCAAAAGTAATGGTAAATAAAACAGGACATTACCCAAAGTTTCTCTCACTTTTATGATGTTCCAGCCTTCCTCTTTTCCAAATATGTTTCTCTGTGCAAAGTTCCACACTTTCATTTATGCAGCAACCAATTCTTTGCAGCACTAAGCCTAAACCAGATAGAAATATTCACAAACAAAACATAAAGGAATTAAGGTATCAATAGCAAGAATCGATATTTGTTACAAGCAATCTTCAAAGCTCACCTCAAGTCTACTTTAAGCTCTCACTTGTTGCTCAAGAGATACATGAAAAGAAAACAAATACACCGATTAAATGCAGAAGTTATTTAACTCAATAACGAAATTACGAGATGTTCAAGCCATGGCCGTTACTTACTTTCTCGAGTTTTCAAGAGGGGAAGGCATGTTTTGTTGTTATGCTTGATTTTCACATAAGTCATTGCAAGCCAAGTCAGAAGCTCCCCTCATCAATTGTGCAATTTCCCCGTCCTGGATTATAAAAAGAAAAACATTAACTAAGTCGTTATTTGTCCAAATCTACAAAGCATCATTGAGATTCATTAGAAAAGACAATAACAAGTTTTCTATCAGCAGACTTATATCCAAAAAAGGGGCCAAGCTTATATCAGTAAACAATTTCAACAAAAAATCAAGAGTCAGCAAGGGACCACAGGCATTCTAGAAAAACTTCCAGCTCACACAACAGACAAAAAATCGTGAATCATCCCCTGGCCCACAAAATCCCTCTCGAATATTCCTTTCTAACCGTTTTGAAGATTTACACAGCTCACCCTCACACGATTTCCTCGCGCAAATTCCTCTCAAATCTCTCACGTACTACCCTCACTCAAACCCTCTATAAAACCCCTCAATCATTTGCAAGAAAGGGGGAGGAAAATAAGAACAAAACCCTAACCACCATGAGTATTACCTGCGGAAACATCGTCAACCTCGTAAAACCTAGCTTTCATCCCATCTGAAATACCGCCATAAACGCGACTGATTCAGCCATCGTAAACCTTCAGTCACCACCGCAATGCATAACAAACTCTGAAACGCCACCACCATCGCGTCTAACCCACAAACCTTGACAAAACCACAACCCTAAACCAAATCACACAATCACCGACGATCCGCAACCCTTTCCGCGCCGGCCATCACCCTTGAAAACCTTCGCCGAAAACCGACGCCGTGAACTTGAGGGTGGGTTGTTTTCTTTTTTCTTCTTTCGAAACCTTATGCTTTGGGAGAGATGGTGCCTTGTGTTTTCTTTTCTGACTTTTCTCTTTTTGAAAGGAAAGCTGCGATTGATTGATGAGAGGAGGGACGTTTTTTTTCTTTCTTTTTTAATGCTTATGTCTTTCTATGTTGTTGTGATTTTAAGTTGGGCTTTGGAGGCCCTCGGAGGATTAGCACACATCCTGACTCACACACATATTCTATTTTTTATTTATTTTTATGATTTTATTAATAGTTTCATTCTAATATTTTTTTGTATATTTTTCTTTCTAATTAACCATTAATTTCTTTCTTTATCATATAATTTATTAAACCAGTATTTTAAATTCAAGTTTTATTTGATTTTGCTCCTTTGGACTTATATTTTTATTTATTATTATGGGCCAATGAAATAATTATGACTTTTTGATATTCGATTTTAAATCGGCGTTGTCAAAGTTGTTATGAGGTCATTGTTATTTTTTCGCTATTTATTTAATCGATTATTCGATTTATTATTCGGTTAATGATAAAATGTGATATTCGATTATTTTAATCGACGTTATCCATTAAATTGAGACCGATTTCGTTATTCTCTCATTATTTATTTTATGGGCCTATGATAAAAATATGATTTATCGACATTTCACTTTGCGACGTTGTCTAAATCAATTTGAGGCTGACTTTTATCCATCTATTATTTTATCAATTTATTGATTTATTTATTAGTCGTCTATGATATTATTATCCAATTTGTGACATTCCATTTTGCGACGTTGTCCAAATTGATATGAGACCGTTTCCTATTATTTCTTATGGTTTCTAATTAATTTTAGATCCATTATTATTTATCGACTTTATTATTTATTCGGCCAATGATAAATGCTGATATTCGATTTCTAATAAATCGACGTTATCCCCTAATTTGAGGCCACGCGTTTATTTTTCTTATTATTTCTCACTTTCTCAATTTATTTTATTTTGGATAATGAATAAATATTTAAATATTCGATTTTGAATAAATCGACGTTATTTAAATTAAATATGAGGCAAACTATTATTTTATTATTATTTCGACTTTATTTTATTTTTTATGGTCGATGATATAACAAACGATCTAAACGTTCGATTTCGACAAATCGGTGTCATTTAGATCAATATGAGACAAATTCTATTCTTTTATCACATTTCTTCTATTTAAATAATTATTTGATTATAAAGTAACGCTCGACTTCTTATAGAATGATTCTAAATTTGAATCGATTCTAAGATAGTTAAAGAGCAACATTTTGTCGCTTTCGGTTTAATTCGAGCTCCAACCGCTCCACCTTAGCTTAGTATTAGGAATCGTTCTCGGTAACCATTTAACCTTTAACCTCCATTTTGCACTTACCCTTCGCGATCGCTTTATGCCTCGCAATCGACCTACCAAAATGTTTCTTTTAAATCCAAACCCTTGATCCAACGTCAAGTGGTCTTAGGTATTAAAACGCTTTAATAATATGAGAGAAATTGTACGCCACGAGCCTTAAGTGGTAGAAAGGAGGATTACGAGCTCTCGTTATTCGCTCCGATTATTCCGTCGCAAGACACTTGGCTTGCTGGTTCGGAATAAACTATCCATAGTCTTTAGTGCAATTCGACTCCTAAAGAAAGATAAATAAAATTTGAATTCTTTTCCTCCTTTAGCAAGTAATTCATTAGGCATAGACATCCTTTCGCGCGTGACAACTTAGAAGGTTCCCATCGAGTACGATGGATGTAGGGGGTGCTAATACCTTCCCCCTGCATAACCGACTTCCGAACCTAGGCAATGGTTACGATGACCTTGTCTTTATCCTTTCTTCCCGGGTTTTATCTATATTTTCCCTTTCCCTCTTTGGGAATAAATCAAAATTAGGTGGCGACTCTCAAGTCAGCCCAGCCGCGACCGCATTCGCGAGGATCGTATTTTTCGAGGTATGACAGCTGGCGACTATGCTGGGGACCGGTTCACCCCTATGCAAGTCAAGCCTAATCTAGGTTGCTTCACGCTTGTATGTATGTTTGCCTTTATGACTTACTTGTTTATGTTTTACCGCTTTCTTTATCGCTTTCCATATTATACCTTGTGGTTCTTGGGTCGATATTTAGAAGCTTGAGTGAAAGGCTTTATACCCGGGCTTTCGAGTGCAAACATAAGTTAGCGAGGTTGTGTAGTATGGACTCCTGAGAGAACCACTCTCATGGGTTGTCGATACGAAAACCTCACTTGGAGTAGATTCTAATGAGAATACTGACAACCGTCAAGTCCTTGGCGTGTGTGCTCAGTTGTTTGCATTAGGGTCATCAACTCTGAGGACCCTTAGAACCTTTTGGTTAAAACATCGGTTGATGGTTGCGTAGTATGGGGCACCAGGGTTCGCCCTCGCGTGGCTCGATACGAAAACCTCACTTGGAATAGACTTACTCAATGGAGTTGATTGACTGTCAAGAATATATAAAATTGACACGTGCATCAAACAATTGAGGAAGGTCCATAACTCTGAGACTTTGTTTTAAACCTCGTGTCGGTGATCGCGTAGTATAGGGCACCGAGAGCTTCCCTCTCACGTGGCTCGATACGAAGATCTCACCCAAAAGAGATTCATGTGGTGGAGTCAATCAACCGTCATGCTTCTGGCGTGTGTGATGAACAACCATATGGATTGTTAACTTTGGGATTCCTTTAACTTTATAGCCTAACCGGCAAGATCCTTGTGAGGAAAGCAATCTGAGTATCCTCCATCTGTACTTTGGACTTATGATACCATGACTTTATGTTTAACATTTTTTCATATTTTATTTGCATATCATTGCAATCATATTTGCACTCATTTTGCATTCATAGTCGCTCATGTTCATTCGTTCTCATCTTCAGATTTGTTGAGTACCCGTCAAGCTGATTCCTCCACGCAGATACAGAACTAGGGCCCACGAAAGAAGAAGAATGGCCGAACAAGAAGAACACAACAAGCGAGTCAGGGAAGACATTGATGACCTGAAGAGTAGTGTGAGCAAGATTATGGATATGCTCCAAATCTTGGCTACTAAGGACACTCCAGCTCAGAAGACTGTCACCTCTGAAGATAGTAGTTTCGTCGTTAACGCAGAGTCTTCAAGACCCGCTAGCACATGGCCAGAATTTGGATTGCCACCGGGTTATAATCCGCCATTTGTGACTACTCAGATGACTGGTACATCCACTTTTTTCGAACCTGGAGTGTTCACTGACTCTCAACCCAATGTGCATACTGTTGCCCAAACTGCTTATGTGAATCCTCCCTTCGTGCATAATCCACCATCATCGGTACAAGGTGAGGTTGGGAATTTTGAGGATGTTAGGGAACAATGTATGACTTTGGAAAAGAGGATAAGGGCTGTGGAAGGATTTGATGTTTTCAACGCTGCCGCATCAGACATGTGTTTAGTTTCAAACTTGGTTATGCCAGACAAGTTCAAAATGCCCATATTCGAAAAATACAAGGGAGACGCTTGCCCAAAGAGCCACATGATCATGTACTGCCGCAAAATGGCCGCTCATGCTGACAAAGACAAATTGCTCATCCATTGCTTCCAAGATAGTTTGAGTGGAGCATCTTTGAAATGGTATATGGGACTCGAGAAAAGCCGTATCCAATGCTGGCAGGATTTGCTTGATGCATTCCTAAAACAATACAAATACAATCTGACAACAACATTTTCCAATGAGCAATCCTCCTAGTCAAAGCAGGCTTTTCAAAGATATACTTGATTAGATCCATTTTAGAGATCAACCAAGTTCTATAATTTAGCATATACTGGGAAAGATGCTTTGCAGCCCAAGCTAAGGCACAACAAGTTTTTTCAAGCATGGAGTACCGAGACTCACAATCAGTGAATTTCTTACTTAAGTAGTAAATTGCATATTCTTTTCTTCCAGATTCATCTTACTAACCAAGCACACAACCCATGGAATCTTCCAACACAGTCAAGTACATAATTAACGGTCTACCTTCCACTAGAGGAGACACGATAGGAGGCTCAAGCAGATACTCTTTGATACTTTCAAACGCCTTCTGACAATCATCTGTCCAAACACAACCTTGGTCTTTCCGAAGCAACTTGAAGATTGGAGCACATGTGGCAGTCATGTGAGAGATAAACCTCGAAATATAATTCAAACGGCCCATGAATCCTCTTACTTTCTTTTCAGTTCTTGGAGCAGGCATTTCCCGGATAGCTTTCACTTTATCAGGATCAACTTCAATGCCTCTTTGGCTAACAATGAAGCCTAACAACTTTCCAGAATATACACCAAATGTGCACTTGTTCAAATTCAAACGAAGTTTAAACTTCCTTAACCTCTGAACCAACTTCAGCAAATGTTCAACATAATCCTCTTTAGTCCTCGACTTAGCGATCATATCATCAACATATACCTCAATTTCTTTGTGCATCATATCATAGAAAAGCATGCTCATAGCTCTTTGGTATGTCGCACCATCATTCTTCAATCCAAAGGGCATCACTTTGTAGCATAATTTTCCCCATGGTGTAATAAATATGGTCTTTTCCATGTCCTCGGGTGCCATCTACTTAGCCGTATTATCTATCAACACATCAATATGTGGCAATGGAAAATCATCTTTTGGACTGGCTTTATTCAAATCTCTGTAATCAACACACATTCGGATTTTTCTGTCTTTCTTTGGAACGGGCACAATATTGGACACCCATTGAGGATAATTAGATGTCACAAGAAAACCTGCATCAATCTGCTTTTGAACCTCCTCTTTGATCTTTACTGCCATATCAGGATGAGTTCTTCTCAACTTTTGCTTCACAGGTGGACATTCAGGCTTCAGCGGTAATCTATGCTCCACAATATTAGTATTAAGACCTAACATGTCCTGATAAGACTAAGAAAACACATCAACATATTCTCTAAGAAGCTCTACCATTCTCTTCTTAACCTCGGGACCAATCAATACTCCAATCTTGACTTCTTTCTTATCATATTCAAAACCCAAGTTGACCAATTTTGTAGACTCTCCATGAGGCTGAATAATCTTCTCCTTGTGATTAAGCAACCGATAAATATCATCAAGAATCTCTTCAACATCCTCTTCCTCAACTTCAAACATAGGGAATTCAAAGTTGGGAGTGGGCATATGATTATTGTTTTCAATGGGTTTATCAATCAATCTGCACAATGATTTTATTTTTATTTTATAGTATGAACAAAAGTGCAAACATTATGCAGATAAACAATGATTATTATTATTATTATGGGTATTTTATGTTACCATTTTTCAGCATAAAGCAAAAAGGAAAAAATACATATGGAAATAACAAAATAACATTTTATTGATGATGATACGATTTGAAACAAAGCCCAACAAACATCACTTTCACCTTGGGAAGAGTGAAAGGATTTTTGAAAGAAAATAAAACAAATTACTTTGAAACATGAACAATAGAAGGAACATCAACAACAATCCAGTTCTTTCAAATCTTTCTGTGCATAACAAAGTCAGACATTTCTTCATCTACATCATCTTCAATGATGGTAGCAGTGGAATGATCATTGATAAACCCAACACTTTATAATCCTTCCTGAATAGTATTCAGGTCAATGAGAGTCATACCTGGTGCAAAACCAATACCAAATCCTTCTTTGTTGTTAACAACATCAATAACTTATCCCCAACCGTCAGATCGACCAGTTTCGAGCACACACAGAGCATCCTTGAGAGAAGACATAGACATAACATTCTTCTTAGTAGCATTATCAACATTAGAAAGAGCCTGGAATGAAGTTCCCACCTCTTATTCAACATCAATATAGGAGAAAGATGACAAATTGCTCACTAGCATCACCTGCTCTCCGCCAATAGTCACTAATTTCCCATCTTTCACAAACTTCAGCTTCTGATGGAGAGTAGATCTCACAGCTCCTGCCTCATGAATCCAGGGTCTTCCAAGGAGACAACTGTAAGCGGGACTTATATCCATTACTTGAAAAGTAATTTGGAATGTAAATGGTCCATTCAAAATAGGAAGATAAACTTTACCAATCACTGTCTTCTTTGATCCGTCAAAAGCTTTTACTATAATCCCACTATGCCTCATGGGAACACCTTGGTACGTAAGCCTTGACAAACTCGACTTCGGCATCACATTCAGAGAAGACCCAGTACCAACCAACACCTTAGAAATAGCATCTTCCTGACAATTCACTGAAATATGCAAAGCCAAGTTATGGTTCCTTCCTTCTTCAGACAAGTCATCATCACAGAAACTTAGAATGTTGCATGATGTAATATTATCCACAATACTATCAAACTGATCAACAGTCACATCATGATCAACATAAGCTTGATCAAGAATCTTCTGCAAAGACTTCCTATGAGCCTTAGAGCACATCAAAAGTGATAAAACTGATATCTTTGATGGAGTATGCAACAACTGCTCAGTAATGTTGTACTCGCTCTTCTTTATCAATTTCAATACCTCATTATCACTATCCTTCAAACTGGAATCACCAAATTGATATGATCGGGCAACAACGTCCTCAATCTGTTTACTCGCACTTGTATCTTAAGTTCTCTTTGGAGGATCTGAAGCATAAACTCTACCACTTCGAGTAACCTTTGTCACATTAGCAGTGCTAACCACGGACTTTGGAGAAGGAATAGGAACTTCCTTACCATTTTCTATCATCGTAGCATTATACCAGTACGGAACATATTTATGGCTATCAAAAGAAATAACCACCTTCTCGGGAACAACCTTCTCAGGAATATTGAACTAAGGCACAATAACATTCACTTCATTGTCATACTCATCTCTTTTTGTTGTCACCTCAATCAACTTATCATCCATCATTTTTTGAATGTCTCTCCTAACAATCATACAACCACGAGGGTTCACTGAACAAATGCAACATCAAGCATAATCGTGATCAATATCGTGATATTCACTTAAGGAAGCATGCATCTCAACCAAAGACCTTCGAATATGGCGGACCTCATAAATCTTGAACAAACCAGGATAACCATCAACCATGTTCACATACGTATTACCATGATTCAGAAGTGGATTCGTCTTCACATTTGGATTAACATCATTGAAAGACAAAACATTGCTCCTTATCAATTTCTACACTTCAAACTTCAACGGATAATAGTTCTCTATATCGTGCCCCAGGGCACCTTGGTGAAAAACACAGTGAGCCTCTGGCTTATACCACCATGGGATAGACTCTGGAACTGGAGGTGGAGAATATGTTTGCACAAGATTCTTCTCGATCAGAGATGGAAGCAAATCCGCGTTCAACATCGGAATGGGATCAAAATTCGGCTTAGCACGAACCTGTTGATTACCACTTTGTTGCACAGAAGGTTGTTGATAACGAGACTGATACTTTAGAGCTACTGACACATTTGAAGTCACATTAATCATCGGAGTTACAGAAGCTAAATGTTACTGATGACGATTCTCACGACCACGAGGTCTTCTATAACTTTCACGAGTTACAACATTAGTCTCACCTTCTTACTTCTTACCAAAGTTGAACCTCTTAGAGCTCGAGCCATTAATGCTCTCTTTGCTCAATCGTCCCTCACGGACACCTTCTAAACGCATCCCCATACTCACCATTTCAGTGAAATCAGAAGGAGCACTTACAATCATCTTCTCATAGTAGAAAGAACCTAAAGTCTTCAAAAAGATCTTTGTCATCTCTTTCTCTTCCAGAGGAGGAACAATCTGAGCTGCTAGCTCACTCCATCTCTATGCATACTCTTTGAAAGTTTCTTTGTCCTTCTGGGACATAACACAAAGCTGATCTCTGTCCCGTTCCATATCAACATTATATTTGTATTGCCTAACAAAAGCCTCTCCCAAATCATTGAAAGACTATCCTAAAAATAATGAATCAGAAGCTGATCATTGTCTGTCTGAGCAGAAATCTTTCTAGCAAACATAGTAAAATGACTCAGAGGAAAAATGTTGCCCTTATACTTCTCAAACTCAGGCATACTTTAATTTGATTGTTGTTTCTTGTTTGTAGTAAGCTAACGATCGTTTCTGGATACTTTAATTTGAGTTTTGGTACAGAATTAGAGATTCACCATTGTTAGGGTTTGAGGTAGCCGATTAGGGTTTCTCAATAGAACTAATATAAATGAGTTTTAAGAACGTCAATGAATCGTGGATGAGGTGAGGATCATGTTTATGTGATCAATCTGTTGAAATTTTACGTATTAAGCAAGATCCAAGTTTCGTAGGTTCTTGAAGGTACAAAAAACGCAGGAAAATTCGCAGGTATAATCGCATGAAAATTCGCAGGTATGATGAAGAAGATGAAGACCATTGGCGCCATCTGGGAAATTCAAATTTACAACTTAATATTTTTTGAATTCGTTTACATTGTATTACAACTAGCGCGTGTAGCTCAACTGGTTTTGTTGGGGTGCTTTGGTGGTGAGAGACCTGGGTTCGATTCCCAGGTCTTGTGTTATATTTTATTTACTTTGTCATATTTTTCAGGTTTTATATATAATCAATTTTGGTCGTTGGATATCACCAAACGCAGCGTAGCCTAGTGGTAGCCTTATGCGTCCAAGGGAAGCAGAGCCTAGGGCGTGGGTTCAATCCCTGCCCCAGGTAAGTTTTTGATTCCATTTGTTTTAATTATGCTGTTTTGTTAATTTATTTTATAAATAATTCTAATTATAATTCTTATAAAAAATTATTATTAAAAAACCATCACATGTAAATATATATTAACTTCATATTTTTTTTCTAAAAAAGGATCTCTAATTTATTTTCTAAAATTTTAATCCTAGTTTTTTTATTTAAATTAAAATATGTATATATTATTACTATATATTTATTTTTTAAATAGTCAAATTAATAATGTAAATTAAATTAAAAACCCTAATTTTATTTTTAAATCTCTAACCCTAATTCTTATTTAATTTAAATATTAAAATTAATTAATTTTTTTTAAATATCTAATTAAATAATTAATAATGTTTTCTTTGTGAATATTTATTCTAAGATTTCTTATTATCCTCATTACGTTATTTTCTTCTAAAAAAATTCTTTAAAAAAAAATTTGTTTATTTAATTATCTTGATTTGTATATATTTATATTTGTGCTAACCTTTTCTTTTTTTATAATTATTTTATTACTAACCTTTTATTTAAATTGCTTATTTTATTATTATATAGTTATTATTTAATTATTTTTATTATTATTTATGTAAATGCGAAAGCCTTGTAATAGTCGTAGGTTTTATTTTCTGTCCTTGTTTTATTATTTATAAATGTTTATATTGCCTTGGTTAGTAAATATAGGGAGTGATAACATGTTTGTACTTTAAAATTAACTTAGATCACTAATCATAAGATAAATATTTAAACATATACACGCACACACGTAAGTCGATCTTTGATCGCCATCTCACTTCCTAAGGTTATCCCTCATGTTGCCTAAATAAAAAGGTCAAGTAAGGTGTCTAAAAGCAAGGTCCCTTCTCATGAACAAATCATCTAGTCCCTCCAATATTATAAGATCAAGTCCCTTCGATGTTGCCTTCGTAAATGATCTTGTCCCTTTCGAATAAAAGATGATAAGTCCCTTCGTATTGCTAAGACACCTTACAGTTGCCTAAACACAGATGACCCTTTACATGTCCCTTATAACATCCAAGGTAAAGACTACCTATTCCTTAATAATAGGGATAGTCTTACCATTGAAAGAACATTTAAGAACAGTAAAGATTTAAACATAGGGTAGGTTCCTCTTAAGTACTTGCTCACTTTTCATTAAATTACTTCATTACACTTCACATTTTCAAATAAATTTTCAAAACAAAGTCTTTATATATATCCATACAAGGATTATTATAAAGTACTTAAGAAAATTTTTCATCACACACTACACTTCTCAAAACAGTTTAAAGTGAGCTAAGTAACTAAAAGCCCATGGATAACCATGGATGTAAAGGGTGCTAACACCTTCCCTTTACATAACTTACCCCCCGAACTCAAAAAATCTTTTAAGGTCTTTCCTGTTCTTTTATGCCCTTTCCTTTGGATAAAATAAAAGTCGGTGGCGACTCTTGCTATCCGCAACATAACTAAAGTCAGTTCTCCCACCGTGTTACAGAACTGGCGACTCTGCTGGGGATTTAAAAGAGGGGTACCCTTAGGAATTAGATCACTTTAAATTGTTTGCTTTGTTATCTTTATACTTACTTGTTGGGTGTTCTTATGTGTGAAAGATCCTAACCCGGATCTAGTGTACCTTAGGTAAATGGCAATAGACCAAGGAAACTGTACGGCGTATACCGATATGGTTGATCTGGTGGCCATAGTTAGTGTGACTTCTTGGTTGGTGCTTATGTTCCTTAAGCAAGTTGAGGATAACATGAGGCTGCCATACGTTGTCAATACACTAACTAACTTTTAGAACCCTAGTCATCCCATCTTGGCTTTTAGAAAGTAGTGAGATAACCGGCTTTGGTGAAGACTGAAGTTGGTTGATACTCGATACTACACTCATTGAGATCTTAAACTTGGAGGGTTTTGGTTGGCAAGTAAGTTGCCCACTGAACAACCACCCTTGTGAAAGATCAGTGATATTGAGATCCCTTAGAACCTGGTTACTTTATAGGACATGATGAACCATCTAAACTTCAGGGGAGGGTACTTACCTTTAAACCTCATGCAAGCCTTCAAACCTAGGGCTATTGTGTGACTTGTTTGTGTGTGCCACATGTTTGTGATTGAGCATAACATCATAACATCATCATGCATCATAAGCATAGCATTTTCACTAACCATTTCAAGGACCAAAGGATTTATCTTTGTTCTTTGTTGCAGGTCATGGCTTCTGCTGGTAGGAATAATATCCAGATCAACTTTGTAGGAATACCTCCTAAGCTTAAAGAATTGGTCTCTCAAGTTTCTGAAAACTCCCAGTTCATCAAGAGACATGGTCACCTACTGGATCTAGTCACTTCAGGGTTCAATGAAGATATGATGAGTGTTCTGTTTCAGTTCTTTGATTCTAAACATCATTACTTTACATTCCCCGATTATCAGCTGGTTCCTACAATGGAAGAGTTCTCCAAGCTACTGGGTATACCTATCCTTGACTAAAGACCTTTCACAGGCTTAGAGAAAGAGCCTAAACCCGAAGTCATTGTTGCAGCTTTACATTTGAAGAAATCAGACATTGTCCTAGAAACAAGGAGTGGAGTTAAGGGTATTCTTGCTAAGGTATTGATGGAGAAAGCTCAAGTGTTCCTGAAGGCTATGAGTTATGATGCTTTTGAGGAGATTTTAGCCCTATTAATCTATGTCTTAGTGTTGTTCCCCAATCCAGACCAGTTCATAGACGTACACGCCATCAACATATTTCTGACTCATAATCCAGTGCCTACATTACTTGGAGACATCTTACATTCTCTCCATACCCGTACTACAAAGGCACGAGGAACTCTGATGTGTTGTATACCTTTACTATCTAGGTGGTTTATTTCTCACCTTCCTCGATAAGTGATGAAGAATGAACAAGGGTTCAGGTGGTCTAAGAGGATCATGTCACTTTCTCATTCAGATATTCATTGGTGCTCTTGATCTATGGAGAATGTTACTATCATTGACCGTTGTGGGGAATTCCCTAATGTGCCACTCCTGGGCATATGAAGGGGCATTACCTACAATCCTTCCTTAGCTCTACGCCAGTTTGGTTACGCTCGGAATGATGGTTCTCATGACATGTTGATTCAGGGTATTGTGTTTGACTACGACAACGATCTGCAAGGTTACCGTCAAAGGTTCATACGAGCATGGGGTAAAGTGAACAAGGTTGACAGCAAGACTCTGGAACCAAAGTACACTATTCCTATGGAAGCTTATCTCAGATGGGTGCGATCTCGTGCTCAGACTCTTATGATGCCATATCCTGCCATCCTGCCAGTTACTATGGAGCCTGTTGTGGAAGGAGATACTTCTTATGTCATTCTTCATCCAGACATGCCCATTGACATGGAAGATTTACAGAGGTCCTGGATCCAGTTGAAGGAGCAAAGAGATACTTTTGAGACTCATTACAAAGCAAGTCAAGAAAGAATCCTGGAGCTAACAAAACAACTTCACGAGGAGCGGAATCTCAACTCATACCTCAACACAAAGAGGAAACGTCCATGGGAGACTTAAAACCCCATCTTTTGCATTCATTTCATTTTTATTGTAAGCCCAAGGGGCAAACACATTTATTACTAATAAAAGTTTACTTTTTTATTGTTTAAACAAATTTAAATCCCGCGGTCCTTGAAAACATTGCATACGCATTTATACACCATATCATTGCATCACAGGTTTCTTATGTACATGTATCTTATCTTCTCGCTGTTTATTTTAGCAGAAATGGCTCTTGAACAGACTGTCAAAGATCTCCAGGCTCAGAATGCACAATTCCAAGAGTTGATTCTGAACTTGTCCAAGGGACAAGATGAGTTGAAGACACTGCTGGCTAAGAAGAATAAGAAGACTAGAAGACCAGGAGGCCTTATCAATATGGGAAGAAGGTTCAGAGGTCCTGTCAAGACAAAGGAACAGGTTGAAGATTATGAGTCTGAGGAGTCTGAGAAAGAGGGAGGCAGTCTCCATAATACTATGGGAGATTCTGATTCTGAAGCAAATTATTATCATGATCCTAATGAAGATAAGTTCAAGATGCTGGTGGATAGAATGAATGCTATGGAGTTACAAAAGTCTTCTGGGCTGGATTTTGAAGATCTGAGTTTGATATCTGGAGTGGTTATACCCATTGGTTTCAAGGTCCCTGCTTTTGTAGTATATGATGGTGTCTCATGCCCCAAGCTGCATCTGAGGTCCTATGTCCGGAGGATTCAACCCCATACTGCTGACAAGAAATTGTGGATTCATTTCTTCCAAGAGAGCTTGTCTGGAGCTCAATTGGAATGGTACTATCAATCAGAGAGTGCCAATATTCGTGATTGGAATGATCTTGCTGAGGCCTTCTATAGGCAATACCAATACAATGCTGATTTAGCACCTACTCGCATGCAACTCCAAAGCATGTCAATGGGTGCTAAGGAGAATTTCAAGGAGTATGCCCAGAAATGGAGAGACCTGGCTAGCAGAGTTCAACCTCCTCTGACTGACAAGGAGCTAGTGGATATGTTTATGAGTACGCTGAATGGTCCTTTTTATAGTCATCTCATTGGAAGCTCATCATCTGGCTTCACTGAGCTGATAATGACTGGAGAGCGTGTGGAAAGTGGCATAAGAAGTGGCAAGATACAGGTGAGTGCCTCTTCATCAAGCACTGCCAAGAAGCCCCCTAGTGGGAAGAAGGAGTCAAATGCTGTTTATGGTCAACCTGGTCGTAATAGGAGTCATCAATCTGTAGGAGCAGTTCACATCTCCAATCCTACTCCTGCAGCACCAGAACCACCATAGAGCAATCAGCAGAAGCCTAGAAAACAGTTCACCAAGATCAACATGTCACTGGCCCAAGCCTTGCAACACCTGTTGAAAGGGGAACTCATCACTTTGAAGGACCCTCCTCAGAATCCTAATACTTCATCTCCTCAATACAATCCTAATGCACGATGCGCCTATCATTCTAATTGTCTGGGACATGACACCAACAACTGCTGGATATTGAAAAACAAGATTCAAGATATGATTGATGCTGGAGAGATTGAATTTGACCCTCCTGGGACTCCAAATGTGATTACTGCTCCCATGCCAAATCATGAGAAGACTGTTAATGCCATTGATGAAGTTTCATATATTTCCTCAGTTGCAGATGTGACTACACCATTATCTATTATCAAGAAGAAGTTAGTACAAGATGGGTTCTTTCCAGGTTATAATGAAGACTGTTTTTATTGTGCCTATAAACCTGATAGTTACTGGAAGTTGAAGGATGGTATTCAACGCCTCATGGACAATTACATCATATTGTTTGAGAGGACACCTTCTGTGGAAAGTATGGTTGAACATCTAACTCAAGGGGCGAAGGTTGAAGATGTGGATATGGTCGATAAAGTACCAGTGAGGATTACCTCCAAAGGCCCTGTCAAGATCACTCATAAGGGTCCTATCAAGATTACTGCTGAAGGCCCTGTGAAGACTATTGCTGAAGCTAGAGTGGCTCCTATGATTATTACCACTCCTGGTCCTATTCCGTATACTTCTGATAAAGCTATACCCCGGAATTACGATTCTGATGTTTATATCCATGGTGTTAAATAAGAACCTTTGACTGATACACCTGCTACGCCTGATAACCTTGATGTTGATAATATTGGTGGATCTAGTAAGATCACCAGAAGTGGAAGAATTTTCTCTCCTCCGGCTACCTCAAAAAATACAGTTACTCCAACTACTACCTCCACTTCTGAGACAAATACTGATGCCCGGGGCAAAGGTCCTGTTATTGAACCTGTGCAAACCGAGGCACCAACTGCTGAGAATCTTTCTAAGCAGATGGAAGAAGTGCTGAAGATCATTCACAAAAGTGATAATGATATTGTTGACCAATTGGGGCATACTCCCTCCAAGATTTCCATGTTGTCTTTGTTGCTGTGTTCTGAGGCTCATGCTAAAGCCTTGATTAAGTTCTTGAAGACTGCTCATGTACCAAATGAGATTTCTGTGGATCAGTTTGAAAACTGTGTTGCACATTTGATTTATGATAATGGTTTAGGCTTTTCTGATGTTGACTTGACTCCTGCCAAAAGAAACCATAACATAGATTTACATATCTCTATTGAATGTAGGGGAACTAATTTGTCTCATGTGCTGATAGACAATGGTTCTTCATTGAATGTACTTCCCAAAGAGGTTCTAAACAAGCTCAGTCTTGAAGATGCTGTGTTGAGACCAAGTAATATAGTGGTGAGGGCCTTTGATGGTTCAAGAAGGGTGGTGCATGGAGAAATAGATCTCCCGATCAAAGTAGGCTCTCAAGTATTCAATTTTACCTTCTATGTAATGGATATTCGTCCTTCGTACTCTTGTTTGCTCGGGCGCCCCTGGATCCACGGGGCAGGTGCTGTGACTTCTACTCTACATCAGAAGTTGAGATATCCAGTGAAGGGAAAGGTTGTCACTGTTTACGGAGAGGAAGAATATATGATCAGCCATGTGAATACATTTAAGTATGTTGAAGTGGAAGGTGAATATGTTGAGACTCCTTGTCAGACATTTGAAGTAGTTCCTTGAGTTGTTCCTGCTGCTGAAGTTCCTCCTGTTGTCAAAAGAGTTCCTGTGGTTACCAGAGTACCTCCTATAATGGCCTCCCTCAAAGATGCTAGAGTTGTGGTTGAAGAAGAGTCCCAGAAGGCTGTTCGTCGTGCTCGTGCTGTTCGTATCACCAATCAAGGGATCATGAAAGATCAAATCAATGTTGTGGGTGACTATAATGAAGACTACAACCTGGATGCTTGGATTTTTCCTACTGTGGGTGATGGGCTCAATAATTGGAAGGCTGAAGATGTTATTCCTATCTCCTTTAGTCAGGAGTAAATACTATTACTGTGTTGTTATTTTAAGTTTGTAATTTTGAACAATTAAACTTTTAAGCCTTGTGCCTTACCCGGGGCACAATGGTATGCTTGTTTCGGGATGTCATTTCATTTGCATACTTCATTCAATAAAAATCAATGGACGTTTCGTTTTCGTAAATATTGTGCTCCTTGTCTTTCTTTTATTTTTATTTTTGTTTATCAGCTATGTGTTCTTACACACACCCACATCACTAAAATGCAGATCCTCGTCCACTCTGGATCCTGTTGATAACAGTTCTACTATTGCCAATTATAATTTCGAGAATCCGATCTATCAAGCTGAAGATGGAAAGGAGGAAGATTGTGAAGTACCTGTAGAGCTTGCTAGGTTATTACAACAAGAAGATAAAGCTATACAGCCACATGAAGAGCCAATCGAAGTTGTGAATCTGGGAACCGAAGAAAACAGGAAAGAAGTCAAGATAGGGGCTGAATTAGAGGATGGTGTTAAGAGCAGATTAATTCAGATGTTACATGATTATGTGGAGATCTTTGCTTGGTCCTATGAAGATATGCCCGGGTTGGATACAGACATTGTGGTTCACCGTTTACCGGTAAAAGAAGACTGCCGTCCAAAGAAGCAGAAGGTTCGTTGCATGCGTCCTGAGATGTCAGAAAAGATTAAAGCAGAGGTAATGAAACAGTTTGATGCAAGGTTCTTAGCTGTGACTTCTTATCCTCAGTGGGTTGCAAATGTGGTACCGGTGCCTAAGAAAGATGGTAAGGTACGTATGTGTGTAGACTACAGGGATTTGAACAAGGCCAGCCCCAAAGATGACTTTCCACTTCCTCATATTGATGTTCTGGTAGACAACACTGCTCAACATAAGGTATTCTCTTTCATGGATGGTTTCTCTGGTTACAATCAAATCAAGATGGCACCTGAAGATATGGAGAAGACTACATTTGTTATACAGTGGGGCACTTTTTGTTATAAAGTGATGCCATTTGGTTTGAAAAATGTCGGGGCAACATATCAGCGTGCTATGGTGGCTTTGTTTCACGATATGATTCATCATGAGATAGAGGTATATGTGGATGATATGATAGCCAGGTCCCAGAATGAAGAGCAACACCTTGATCATCTGCATAAGCTATTTGAAAGGTTGAAGAAATACAAGTTGAGATTGAACCCAAACAAGTGTACTTTTGGAGTTAGATCTGGTAAATTCTTGGGTTTCATTGTCAGTGGAAAAGGTATTGAAGTAGACCCTGCAAAAGTGAAAGCTATACAAGAGATGTCGGCTCCTCGTACTGAGAAGGAAGTTAGAGGGTTCTTGGGATGATTGAATTACATTGCAAGATTTATTTCCCAATTAACTACTACCTGTGAGCCAATCTTCAAGTTGTTGAAGAAAGATCAGGTAATGGAGTGGAATGATGAGTGCCAGACAGCCTTTGATGAAATCAAGAGATATCTTCTAGAGCCTCCAATTTTGATGCCACCAGTTGATGGAAGACCCTTTATTATGTACTTAACAGTATTTGACAACTCAATGGGGTGTGTGTTGGGGAAACATGAAGAGTTTGGTCGAAAAGAGCAGGCAATATACTACCTTAGCAAAAAGTTTACCGACTGTGAAACAAGATACTCACTGCTCAAGAAAACTTGCTACACTTTGGCATGGGCTACTCGCCGACTAAGACAGTATATGTTGACTCATACTACCTTATTGATTTCGAAGATGGATCCAATCAAGTACATATTCGAGAAACCTGCTCTCTCCGGACGAATAGCAAGATGGCAAATGATCTTGACAGAATATGATATACAATACACTACTCAAAAGGCCATTAAAGGAAGTGTTGTAGCTGATCATTTGGCTCATCAAGCGGTGGATGATTATCAGTCAATGAGTTTTGAATTCCATGATGAAGACATTATGATTATTACCAAAGAACCTGGACAATATGATAGACCTGAACAAGGATCCCGATGGACTATGGTTTTTGATGGAGCTTCTAATGCACATGGTAATGGTGTTGGTGTTGTGATCATTTCCCCTTAAGGTTGTCATACCCCGATTACTGCAAGACTTTTTTTCTATTGTACGAATAACATGGCTGAGTATGAGGCATGTATCCTGGGCATCAAAGCTGCCATTAATATGAAGATTCAGTTCCTGGATGTATATGGAGACTCAACCCTGGTAGTAAGTCAGATTAAAGGAGATTGGGATACCAAGCATGATAATCTCATTCCTTATAGAGAGCTGTAAACACCCCAAATTTGCCCTCACTCATTTCACCATGGCTTGTGATCTCTTCATATGCATAAGTTCAATCATGGCATCTCATATTGCATTTTTAATTCACTGCATTGGTTCAAAGTCATCTGCATCTAGGGTTTGTGATCTGAGCCATCCCTGAGCTATTTGAGCCACTCCAAAGGTCATCAATCACTTCAAAGGGGTCCATGTATGTTCAAGCATCATATTGTATCCTCACAAAGTCAAGAAAGTCAAAGAATCACAAGAACTGAGAAGGGCATGGAAGCAGAGCCAGATTTAACTGCAGATGACCTAAAATTAGGGTTTTGGTTTCAAAGGCCATAGCTCCAATTTTTTGGTCATTCTTGTTTCTATTGGTCTCTATATGATATAAGGATCATGCATATCAATTTTCATGAAGAAATTCTATGGGGAAGGCATCTGATCAAGAGTTGACTTCTTGGGCAAGTCAGTGTAAAATCAGGGCATCTAAGGCCCCCAATGACCCAACCAAAGGGTGTTCATCATCCTTTTGATTGTGTATGATCTTTATTTGGTCATAGAAGATGTTGGAAGTTCACAAAGTTGAAGAATTTCAAGCCATTTGCAAAGTTGCCTTTTTGGGAAAATGACTTGTAATGGAAACTTGCCATTTTGGGAAAGTTTTTCAACCTCCTCAAATTGATTCAAAAATGCTTCAAATGAGAAAACTTTGGTCATGAAAGTTGTAGAATGGATCATTCCCTTTTCAAAAAGTACAAGAACTCATTCTAATTCATTTTGGATCAAAAGTTATGGCTTGTCAAAGTTGGGAAAAATCACATAATTTCAAGTCTTGCACCAAAGAGGCAAAGTTGCAAAACCTCTTGCCAAGGCAAATTGTAACTTCAAATGGACTTCTAATCTTTGCACAAACATAAACCAATGCCTAAAAATCAGAATGCACCAAGGATTTGTCCATTTTCATGACTTATGCTTCAAGTAATCACAAAGGGGCCAAGGATGTACCAACTTGCAAAAACTCATGTAGCCATGCTTCTACTTGTTACAGCTCACAAATTCTGATCCACAAGGACTCCATGATCTCAGCTGAGCCAAACCATGCTCCTATCACAACCTCCCACTTGCCCATACCTCAAGTACACCTAGACTTGACTTTATGAAAAATGGCCCATACCAATCCCACAGTGCCACACCAACTTCTCTGACCCATCCAAGTGTGATAAGTGGACCAAAAGAGACTCAACACAACAGACACACAAGCTTGATCTATCTCATAGCCATAGTTCACAAAAAATCCTCCATCTTGCATTTTCTATCGAATCCCTTAACTCAGCCACCCATTCCTCAAAATTCCTCCACCATCCATCTCAAAACACTCCACTGATCATCCCTGACCTTTCACTTTGCCTTGAAACCCCCTGAAACTAAAACACAATTTCCTCCCCTCTCTGAACAGAACTCCATCAATCTCACAAACCAGCCAAAATAAACTCCAAACAAGCTTTGCAAACACTTGAGGGAGGTCAGTAGAGTTGATTGGAAGCAAGGAACTGGTCAAAAAGCTCCTGGATTGAAAGCTTCAACTCAGGTAGCCACTGAAATTCATTTTTCCAGAAGCTTTGTTTTAAGTTACTAAATGGTTAACTTTGATCCCCTGAGTTCATTGAACTTTTTATTTTTGAAAATGATGAAGAAATGAGTGTGTATGGCTTGTCTGAAATTTCTGCCATTTTTGAACCTTGCTTCGAATCTTGTCAATGGTGAGAAATAAATTCCATTTGAGGGCAGGGATGAGCTTAGGGAGGTGAGAGGAAGTGATCTGGAGCTTTAGAGCTCCAGAAATGACCTAGAGAGTGAGATTGAAAATTTCAGGGAGGGATGTCACCGGAGAAGACAACCAGAGCTCTTCTCCGGTGACCTGAATGTCATTAAGTCATTAATTGCGTTTAGGGTTTGGTTTGAATCCGGGCCTTAGATCTTGTGGACTTTTGTTGACTCCCGCGCGAATGAACGAACCAGATCCTTCATTAAACCCTAATTCTGATTTATTAAATTAATTAATTGGGATTAAATTTGAATTTTGCCAGAAATGATCTGAGCCTTCCATTTGCGCGCTAGTCAGTTCGCGTGTGTTTCATTCAAACTACAGCCTTTGGATCTGCATACTTTTCCATTTATTCATTTTTATTTCATTTTCTTTTCATTTAATTTGTACATTTTATTTAAAATAGCAAAAATCATTTAAAAATTATGAAAATTTTTGTCAAAGATTTCATTAATTTTTAAAACCCAAAAATATTTTTATTTTTATTTTTTGCACTGAAAATTATTTTTGAATCATTTAAATGTTTATTTTTAATTAGTTAATGAAAATTAATTAATTAAAAATGCATTTAGGTATTTAAAAATCACAAAAAAATTCACATTGCATTTAGAAACATTTAGAAACATTGTCCAACTATCAAACCAAATTTCTTTTTAGTTCTTGATGCCTTTTGATCATTTTCATTGGAATTAAATTCATTTTAAGGCAATATTTTTGTGCAAACTTTGAAAAATCCCTTCTGCCTAACCATTGAGAGTTGGATGATGATTCTTCTTGCATTACACTCTTCATAGCATGTAGTTTATAGGATAAATTTGCTCTGATTTGATCTTGCATTTTCAATTTGTTTTGCATTTTTCTTGATGAGGTACCCCAAAACCCTAACAATCTTAGGAAATTCATAACTTACACTAGGTTAAGAGTTGGATCCTCTCCTTTGGGCAGTGAGCTTGTATAGGTTTAGGGTATCTTTGATTGCATTTTCAAATTTTTATCATGTCATTTGCTTCTGGTTTTGGATTTTTGCTTTGCATGATGCATGTAACCCTAGTTTGTGCCTTCCTTTGCATTCATTTTTCATTTGCTTGCATCCAATGACTTGCCATGACATTTTGTGCATCCACATGATTCATGATACATCTTAAGACATATTAGAATCATGTTTGATCATTGCATCTTTCATTTACCATGTTATATGTCCATTACATTTCATTACTTTTCATATACATTCATGATTCAATGCATGCCTCATTTGCATTCTTATGCTTGTTTGATCATTCCCATGCCTTGCCTCATGTTTGCATCATCTCTTAACATCATTAACATCATGTAATTGCTTCTGACTTTGGTTTGCATCATGACATTTCATCTCATTTGCATTGCATTTCATTTCTTTTGGCTAACTTTTCAGGTGGTAAGTTGTTTTGAGAAGTGAATTTGCCTTCACTTCTCATAATCTCTTCTCATCTCTCTTGCATCTTTGCTGCATTTTATCTTGTGTATTGGATTGAGCTTGCTCATTCATGTTCATCTTACTTTCTTTCTTCAAGCAACTTGTCTTCTTAAGTGAAGCAAGTTGTTTTGCTTTGCTTCTTGCTCCTTTCATCTGCTTCCTTCCTGGTGGTTTCTCTGAAGATCTTTCTCTCTTAAGCCTCATTAACCCTTGGAATGACCAAGCATGATAATAATTAGGGTTTGATTAGTTCCCCACTTATTTTTACCTTTGTGTCATCTTTGAGTCTTCTCCTCTCATCTCATAATCAGGGACTAAACCCTAAAGGCTTTAAGGCTTTGTGATTAAACTTATGCCTGCATCCTTCTATTAGGATGGAGTGTATAACTTTAATCCTAAGTGTTAAACCCTTAATGTGTTTAAATCCTTTAATCAATCCACTTAATAATCATCAAGACATCAAGCTTGTAACTTGGGCCTTGCATTAGGGTTCTAATTCTTCCTTAATTGGTTGAGAAGGACTAACCCTAGTGTTAATGGACAAGTCCTCCTCAAGTTGTCTTACAAACCCTAAAATCCACTTCTTCATCTTATCATTAACTAAAATCCATTTAATAAAGGCTTTGTTTTGTCATGAGGTTAATCCCTAATCATGGATTAAGTTGAGGAGCCTTCCTCAGCTTAAATGTTCTCATCTATTATCCTTCTATTAGGATGGTGTAATGGGTCCATTAAATCCTTGATTATGGCTTAAACTCATTACTTAACACTAAACAAAAATACCAAAAACATCTAAGTAAATGCAAGTAGGTTAATGATCTTAATCCTACATCATGGTGATTAAGTGTGAGGTGTTTACTTCACACTTAAGGTATTCTCATTACCCCTGATCAGAGGGAGGATGTGATGAGTTTACTAACCCTTGGTTTAGTCTTAAGCTCATTTTCCTATGACAAACTTCAAAAAGCAATAAAAGACTGAAAACACAAAAACAAACAATAATCGTCTCCTTCGGGATTCTTTTCTCATCATCTTCATTCATAAACGAGAACTTGCTTCTTCCGTCTAATGCAAGACAGTTAGCACCTGAGCCAGACAGGTCATACACTTGAGCATAGATAAGTAAGCAGTTCACAAGTCAATTCATCTTTCAGTCTCTTTGAGTCGAACTACGGTGTTCTGACTTCCTCATTGCACGAGAGGATACGTAGGCATAACTTAACAATTATCGAACAAAAGTCTCTGCATATTCCCCCCTCCTCCAGTATCATTCTTTTAGCCTCATGATCTTGAGCATTTCACTCTTGTTCTTACACCGACACTTCTCTTATACACTTCACATTTCTTTTACACTGACACTTGCATTCTTTCCAGCTTTGATGCACAAATTGCACTAACACTACCCCTTTAAAACACAAATCTTTTAAGCGTGGATCCCGTCGAGTACGGCGGACAATCTGGGTGCTAATACCTTCCCAGGTTGTAACCAACCCCCTTTCTCAGTCTCTCTGGTTCGCAACCGTCTTATCCATCTTTTTCTAGGTCTATGCAGCATTACCTTTTCCTTCGGGATAAAAATGCCTAGCCGGCGACTCTTGTCTTTTGAGTTCACCCCTGTGTGTTCTCTCCTCCTTTCTCCCCAGGTGTCATTTTGGTGGGAGCGACAAGAGCATGTGTTGTCTCTGATCCCATATTTTGAAGAGATTACCTTTGGACATATTCCACGAAGAGAAAATCAGTTGGCAGATGCATTAGCAACCATGGCATCTATGTTTGAGATTAGCTGGGATGATGAAGCTCCCAAAATCACCATTGATAGATTTGAGAAGCCTGCATACTACAATGAGATTGATACTGAAGAATCAGAAGGGAAGCCTTGGTTCTATGAAGTGAAAAGATATCTTGAAGCTCAGGAGTTCCCGGAAGGGGCATCTATTAAGGATAAGAAGTTTCTATGAATCCTCTTAATCTCTTTCTTGTATCGATTCTCCATGTCTTTCTTACCCTTCACCAACTGGTCAACAATATCCTTCCAAGCGCCGGATGTAGGAGGAATGGTAAATGGAGTACTAGAGGAAAATAAATCCTCTCTTAGCCTCTTCGTAACACGCTGCTCAAGTAACTCAATAAGATCATCTTTCTCCTTCAGTTGCTCTTGCATCGTCATCTTCTCAAGTAGCTATTCTTATTTCTCTTTCTTCATCTTGTCCAACTTTTCTTGAAGAGCAACCTTCTCATCAACGGGAGGAAGAAAATCGGACAATGGTAATATAGGACAAAGGCTCCTCGGGTGGATAAGGCATCTTGAGCTTGGAAGCCCTAAATCGAACCCACTGGATGTAACACTCGTAGGGAGCAAGGTGTTGTCTTCTCAATTGACCCTTCTCTTTCTGATGAACCGCGTGCCAAGAATGAGCAATTCTTTTCTTAATTTCTACATGATTTGCACCATTAAGAAAGAAGAAACTAGATAAGGACAGGTTGTATGTCCTTCAAGCAATATCCCAACTGTCTCCTAGCAAGAATAGCGTTGTAAATAATTCCCCCACGTGTACCAAGAAGAGGTACATTAGGAAACTCTCCACAACCATCAATAAGCACTCCAGTATCATAATAAGAACAATACTAAGTCATATCCTTATGAGAAATAGACATAATCCTTTGAGACCATCTTTGCTTCTCTCTATTATCCTTGAAGACGTCAGACTTTGGAAGGTGGGAAATAAACCACCTATAGAGAAGAGGCACACAACACACAATCTCTCCATCACCTTTGGAGGTCCTATAACGAAAGGCATGATACATGTCTCCAAGTAAAGTAGGTACCTGATTTCTCTTCAAGAAAATCTGAATGACACTCTCGTCCACAATACCATCTAAGTTAGGAAACAAAACAATCCCATGAATGAGCAAAGTAAGAATAGCCTCAAATGCATCTTTATGACCCAATGAGAGTACTCCTCTAAGGTAGGCACAAGATGATAATCAATAAAGGTGAAACAATGATGCAACGAATCATAAAACTGAGCCAAGCTAGGGAGAATCCCCTCCGGTACATCGGTATCCAAGATAAACAAGAGCTTTCTATAACATTTCTGGAACTCCTGGGTGTCAGCCACTAAAGCGCCTAGCTTTCTCAGCTCTATTAGATTAGGATTCTTGAAGTTGTACTTCCTTGTGTTTCTCCTTTCAAAATTCATAACCATAGACATCTAAAATGTTGCAAAAGTACCTATGAGTCCCTTGAAATCTCAAAAACAATACTCATGAATACATGAGTGCATGTATGCAAAAACCACAAAAAAGATCACACAAAGCACACGGGTCTAGGATCCAAGTCACGAGAATGAAGTCAAGGTAACAGAACACCTCCCACACAGGTAAGTACTAAGGTTTTGTCTTCATTGTACCTGCAGAAAACCAAAAGGGTGCTAACAGAGGTGCCCGGAGTTAACAGCCATCTTTAGAATATTATCGGTATGTTGGATTACTCCCCAACCGATAACATTCTTAAAATAGACCACGTCCAAGTGTAGTATCGCCTGAGAACCACCTTAGGTTTACACCCGGATAGTTTCCGTACTATGTTCCTAAATTGGCTTGGATGGGTTAAGGGTTCTACGGTCCTCAGTATGATCAGCTCAAGGTCGGAAAATAATGCCACATATGATTACTCATCATGACATTGATAATCCAAGAGAGCCTAACCTAGTGGAGATTATCAAATTGATATAGCTTTGGACTACTCCATCGCGTATCGCTTCGAATATCGTCGTCCTATCATAAGTTCAACTCAGATCCGGGTTAGAATCTATCTCACTCACAGAGGATCACCAAAACTGAAACAAAACAAATAAATAACAAATAAATCAAACCAAAGCAGTAAATAAATCAAAGTAGGCCGAATCCATTTAGAGATTACTCCTCAGCAGAGTCGCCACTTTTCTATAGCGGTAAAATCATGAGTGTAAGCTGTTAGTTAACTTAACTCAAAGTAAACAGAGTCGCCACCACGCTTTTATTTTATTCCAAAAGGAAAAGGAAAAAAGAGAGAATAAATCCTAATGAATCTAAAAGCAAAAAAGCTAAAGAAACAAACAGAGAACAGGTAAGGGGATAAATTACACAGTGGGAAGGTTTTACGCACCCAAAATGTCTGTGGTACTCCACAGGAGCCTTTTGAAAAACTTACTGCTTTTGGTTTGAAAAAGGTTTGTTAAATGAGAGTGGAGGGATGAGAAAATAATAATTATTTTTTTATATTTTTATGTTTGGAGAGGTTTAACACCTCATGCCTATGTACCCACAAAATGCAATGTGAGATCAAAATCCCGTAGTTCGTGGTACAAAGAGTGAAAAGGGTTGGATGTGATTGATTTTATTAAGTGAAGAAAATTTGTCATCCTCAAGTGGATAGCCAAACAAACTACCATGAGAATGAATGCATGGACTCATACATCATTATGGGGAGGGCGCAAACTCGGATAAAATCAACGAGTATGCCACTAAACCCCCACGAATGACAAGAGACTCAATTACATCAAACTACAACCATGGAGATTGAGAGACTTGCACCCAACTAAAGCATAATGACTCATAATCGGCACTTTTTAAAGAAAACAAACAAAAGTGCACAAAGACACAAAACAATTTGAATGAGTTTGGTTCTTTTTATTTTTTAATTAAGGTCAAAATGATTAAATTCATTGGTTTTAAAAGAAAAGGAAAGAGTAAAATCCACTTGACAAAAATCAAGGTTTTGTTTATTAAAGAAGTGATGATTTGGAGAGAAAAAAAACAAGAATCCTTTGAAAGAGGGAGAAGATTTTGAAAATTAAAGAAAGAGGTGGAGATGAAGGGACTATCCTAAAAAAGAAAAATAAGGAGATAAAGGAAGAAAGATCTAACCAATCTTGATGATACTTCCAATTATGAGCATAAGAGTTCCATCCTTATATGTTAGCAAATGGCCAAATAAAGGCAAGCACCAACTTCATGAAGATCAAGGAAAATGAGAGATGTCCTAAAATCTAAGTCCAATAGTCCATTCCAAAGTCAAGGATAATAACCAATAGTCTACAAATTAAAGTCACAAGTTTTTTAGTGGTTTAATCATTTATTAATGTTTTTGTGTCCAAATGGACAAAAGAAAAATCAACATAATAAAATAGGAGCAAATAATAAACATGATAATGGATGAATAAAGCATAATAAAGCAAAATAAAATAAATGAAATAAAAGTGCAAGAATTTAAATGTTAATAGCAAAAGAAATTAAAGTGCAAGAATCTAAAATATTAATAGTAATAATAGTATAATAATATTTACATAATAATGGTATGGTGAACTTAATCAACCACAACCAAAAGAGTAACTAAAATCGAAAGGCAACCGGATCCGCTTAGCATCTTACACTATAGCGATTAATCAAGGCAAACCGAATCGAATTCAATGAACTTTGAAAGGCGATTGGGAGACCCAAAGCACCTACACACCAAACCTTCATAAGTCTCGATTCTTAATGCAATATGATTAAACGCTTTGGGATTACGCGACCAACAAGAGGTCCGGTCCACGAAAGTGCAAGTACCCAATTAGTTTTTCATTCCGAATTCGGGACACATTTAGGTCTATGTTAAGCAATCGCCGAGTAATTTACGAAGTAATTACCCTACAAATGAGGCTGGTCACCACCAATTAAGGTGAACAATATTAGTGTTAATGCATGCGAGATAAACGATATGTAAAATCGCTATCTGGATGCAATATTGCACAAAACTAAAGATGAATACCAAATTGAGTCACACTCATGGTATTCTTCCATCCTTAAGTTCAATCACTCATCTCAGTGGATTCAAGCATGAAAATGTATCACTAATGCAAAGTACCTTAACTTAATTAAATAATCCACTTAAAGGTAGTTTTGAATTAATGAACATTAACTACTCTAATTTACACCCAAAGTTCATTGAAATTAAGGAGAAGTTGCTCCCAAAAGTGCTTCCCAAGGTAAAAATAAAAAGGAGGAAGAAGAAGAAGAAGAAATAAGAGCCAAAAAGAGGCTTAAAATAAGCCAAAACAATGCTTCTGACTTATGTTAACCGGTTAACCAGAATGCAATGGAAATGGTTAACCGGTTAACACAACCAATTTTCAAATCATGCGCAGTTTAACACTAGTTAACCGGTTAACACTGAACTAGTAGCAGAAAAATTGCAGAAATTCAGCATGATCCATTTTTAAAACCTTTTTAAAGCATTTGATGATCATGATCTGAATTTGCACGAATTTTAAAACAAAAATATAGTGAAATCCCTGCAATCAAACAACAAATTAAGATCCAAAGGATCTAGAATCAAAGGCACCAAAGATCTACATCTTGAATGTTTATGATGAGTATGGGTTTGTGGAAAGAGTGAATTACCAAAAGCTCTTCTTCATATTGGACCAAATCAAGCTAGATCTACTACAATGGATGAACAAGAAAAGAATATGATGAAGGTTTAGCTCAAGTTAATCAAGAATTCAATGTGAATTCTTGATAACTTCAAAAGAAAGAAAAAGAGCTTAAGTGCAATTTGGTTTTGGGGGATTTTTGCAAGAGATTTGTTGCTTCAAGAAATTTGTGTAAGGTGAATTTGGCTCTCTAAAGCTTGGTGAATGAATGAAATTATGGTCCTATTTAAAGGACTTAGGTATGGAAATTTGGTGGAATGGAGCTTGCTTTGGTAATTAAAATTAGGTTTGGTAATTGCAAATTTGGTGGGAAATGGAAAAGATGGTGATTAGTGAGGGTTTATGGTAGGAAATGATCAAAGTGATGTAGAGAAATCAGAGGGCAATGGATCTAGAAAATTCCAATGAGATCAATGATCCAATGGTGCTGAATATGAATTAAAAAAAAATCAAATTTCGCACTGGTTAACCAGTTAACCAGTTTACACTGGAAATGGTTAACCAAACATAAATTTGAATTTTTTATTCAAACATGACTGCTTGGTTGTTGTGGCCCGATTCTTTTTGTACGTCGACGAAGGTATGGAAATAAACATATGAACCTTGGAATTCCTTGAATGAATCAATTAACTTGGGAAATCCTTGATCAGATAAATTTGAATTACTTGCGGATCAACTTCGACTTTTGTCTGTGAAATTTACTTAAGCTGCAGGACTGCTATTTTTGGCATTTTTCAATTGTTCCTCTTCCTGAAAATGTTAGTGAAAGGAAACAAAATATTATTGGATTTTGATTAATGGTTAGTAACCATAAACAAATAATACAAAATAATAGCAATGGTGATCCCCTATGAGTTATGAACCTAACCCGAGAAGAACCGAGCAACCAGTGCAATCTTGTTTGTATTCAAGATGCAAATGAAATACGAAGAAATCATAGGGCAAAAATTAGGGTGCTACACCAGGGAAGTGGAAATCTACCATTTCTATGTGGAGAATTGCGCATCCGAGAAATATCACAACAATGGTCAGAGAGAAAGGACAAAGAGGGAGAGAAAGGAAATGCAAATGGCAGAGAAAGAAAGAAAGCGCAAAGAGGGAGAGAAAGGAAATTGCAAATGGAGGAGAGAAAAAGAGCAGATGAACTTTTTGTTTGAAATTTGAAATAAAGGTCATTAAAAGAAGTAATTTTAAGACAAATGGTTAAATTGGAACCAAGTGACATCATCAATGAATTGAGTTATAAATATCAAAGGCAAAATAGACCAACTATGCAATTAAATGAGAGCTAAATGACATCAATAGTTGGAAAAAGAAATATTTGGACAAAAATCACCCTTCAATTGGTGACGTGGCAAAATTATAGTTTGGGGCAATGGTGTCTTTTCCACAACCTTTAATTTTCTTATATGGTAGACTGAGTGATTTCATGTTGTTATTTAAGTTGAAAATGTATCATTTCATTTGTGTTGTTGAAATTTTTATACTCTGATTTTATGATTAATTATTGGGTAGAAATGAGGTGTTACATTAGTGATATCAGAGCAGGTCCGTCCTTCCGGCCAAGTTGTCTTACGTTGTTTGTTCCTTAGTACGCGATATATGTGTGAAACATTGTCGGTACTTGCTTGAGGGTTTTTAACCGTTTGTCTCTAGGAGTTGACTTGAAACAAGTGGGGGAGAAGTTTACTTCGCAGAGATGTTGTGTTATGGGAAGTTGGTTCAAGGTTGTGTTGATTACAAGAGTGCAAGTGTTATCAGAACCGTGTTTTTGCGAATCGACGAGAGTATGGACTTATGATTTTATTTGTTGGTCAAGTTAAGCTGCTATTGAAGGAGTACAAGTCGGTATAGTTGATGTTTGCTTCTCAAAGAAGATAAGGCATTGTGACGAATAGTGATATGCAAGTGGAATATAACTCTTGAGGTCTCTTGAAGATGTCTGTGACTTGCCTCTTAAGTATAAGTTGGAGTTGGAGTTAGAGTTGGTTGGAGAATGGTATAACTCATAGAGGATGAAGCTTATATGAGTGCATGTATATGATGACGATTATATGAGAGGTGCTCGAATCATTGACGGTGGGTTAAAAAGGTGATTGGGAATAAGAATTTATCCCAAAACAATTTTCGATTTGTTGGATCAACGGATAGACTGGTGTGCCTTGAGCTTAGTTGGATTATTTCCAGAGTTTGGTGAAAAATAATGATAGTTGGAAGAGTTTGGAAGCTAGTGAAAGAGGTAGAACTCATGTTCACCAATTTCAGTTTTTATTTTCGTATTTATGGAGCAGCCTTCAGTAAAAGAGGTATAACTTTATACTCATGAATCTGATGGAAGCGATTCTAGACATTTTGAAAAGCTTACAAAATTACCTATAGTTCGCATATAAATTTTGTCTTCGGAATATTTTTGAAGATGGAGAAAAATGCGTTTGAATAATTGGGTATGATGTTGATTTTTGGTGGAAGTTTGTATACGAGATTTCTTGACCAGTCCCATTGCAAGGACAATAACTTTTTACTCGTAACTCAGATTTGAGCGATTCTTTATGTTCTGGAATCTACATGAAATTTCCTTATATTTGGAATATAATTTTGTGTTTGGGAGGTCTGTGTTGAAGGAGATAATTGTGTTTGAAGTTGAGAAATTTCTGTTGGAAATAGTAGGATGAAGTCAAGTATAAAATGTTTGATAATAGAAAGAAGGTAAGAGTATGAGAGACGCAAATGGAAGTGCGACATATGATGGTTGAAAATGATTAAAGTATAGAAATCCTCGGGGAAGGTTAAATAGTTAAGGGGATTGTCTGTCATCGAGGATATGTGTCGACATGAGTCAGAATGTTTTTTGGAAGTTTCTATCACCAACCAGATGATGGGATGGTATTGTGAGTCTGTGATTGGAATGAGAATCAAGTGTGAATCTATACGAATCATTGAAGTTAGGAGATTAAGAAGAAAGACGAAGGAATTGTTAGTGTTGTTAAAGTTCTTAATTTGGATAAATGTTTCGATTAAAGTGGACCGATTTGGATGGTACTTGATGTGGTAGCGATTCCGATATTAGAAGGATATTTAATGATTATGCTATGCGACTAGCTTGTATACGAGAATATGTGTTGGATTTTGGACGTTGTGTATCACTGACGAGGTTGGAAATAAGTAAATTATGGAAACGTTTGTAAGCCTTAGAGGAATGGTGGAGTAGTATGCTTAGGTAACCTTGAGCACAAGGTAGAGGACACTATGGTAGTTGGGTAATGATGATGATTTATGCCACTGTTATGGTTGTCGGGTGTCTATTGACAAATTGAGGAACTGATCACCCTTAATCTCTTGTTTATAGTAGACAAGATCATGTTGGATGGAATAAACATGTCTTGCCAACTAGAATAGTATGCACGATGGATTGTTTGGAGTTGAGCCAAATGTTTATGAATTGTTTTGATTAGTCGATGCAGATTCCTATATAGGGAAATGAGGTGGACTTTAGGACTTTAGTACAAGGTTGTGAGTTGATCGGTGAGTAGTATGGGAACTCATAATTGTGTTATGGATTACTTGAGTTTGATGTGTGATGGATCAATGATCTGATTAACATGAGACTTGAAGTATTGTAGAGATGATCTAAGGAGTAAGTAGATGAAAATGTAAGACCATAATTTGACCGAGGATGTCAGATAGAGAATGGTAGTGGTTGGTATGACTTAAAGTGTATTTAGGAAATATGAATTGTATTTTCCATACTTGTTTGGATAAGTTATCACTAGTGTTTGTTGTGGATGTTCTGATTTGTTATGAAATCATAAGGAAAGTGCACAGAGTATTTGAGAGTTGAGTTACAAGTAGTGAAAGAAGTGAAGTTATATGTTGAGTTAGCGAAGTGTGATTTTTGAGTTGTAAAGATGAGTTACTTGGTTATGATAATTCAGATGAGGGATTATGGAGAATTGTGCTAGTATGAGTAGGAATTGATGAATTAGTTATTTGATTGGTTGGTTAATGTGCCCATGTTAATAGGTTATTGATGTAGAATCTGGGGCTATTGAGTGTTAAGAACTGCTTGGAAGGTGTTAAATCACAGTAAAAGATGATTTTTTGTGTCGTGTGATTGCCGTTTAGCACGATCTGCAAGTGAAAAAGATGATTTTTCTTGGCGAGATTAATTGGACAATGTATCCTTATGCTGTTGTAATGTTGTTATGTGTTTAAGATGAGTCTAGAAAATGTGTTAATACAAGATGGTAAAGTTGTAGCTTATGTTTTACGATATTTGGGGATTCATGAAAGTATCTATCCTATTCAAGATTTGGAATTGGCTGCAGTTGTAGTTGTGTTGGATATTCAGATGTATTATTTTATGGATCCAAGTTTGAAGTATTCAGTAATCACAAGAGTTTAGAATACTTATTGGTCAGAATTTACGGTGAATTAAGTCGAGAGTCGTCTCTGAGGTTTTCTTGATGGTCGAGAAGTGATGTGAACTTGGTAGGTTGATGGTTGCTAGTACTCAGAGTGCGCAACAAAAGCATGGCATATCGCAATTGTTCATATGTGGGTAACAACGATGTTAGTAGTTTGATTACGTTGATTTTGTCTTAAGGCTTTTGTGTTCTTATCCTTGTTGTTTCCTTGTTACCTATGGTGATGGTTTGAGTGCTAATAACTAAGTATTATGATGGGAAAATTAAGGGAGTGTTGTCGATGGTGATGGTAACGATTGTTTTGTATTCTAGTCCGTACGGTAGTGAACCTGTGTGTTCTTAAATTGGTGATTCCTGTGGTTTGAGTTATTCTTTGAGTGTATTGCATGATCATTGCATCTTGTTGTTGTTGTTGTTGTTATTAATAAGGTGTATTGTTGTGTTGTGTTGTTAGTAGTATTGACATTCATAGCATGGAAGCTGGTTGTTTAGTTACGAGAAACGAGGTTAGATTGGTTACATCGGGTAATTTTTCGAGGACAAAAAGATTCTAAGTGGGGGAGAGTTGTAACGCCTGTATTTAATTAAAAATTTAATTAAATATTATTGAGTATTTTTCGTATATTTGTTGAATATGTTGAATAAGTTGTTTGAGATGATAAGTTGATAATTGGGTAAATAGTCGTTTTAGTCGGGAGAAATGATTATTAGAAATAATATTGATTTGTGTAGAATATTAATTAATTCAGTTGGGTTAAGTTGTGTGTGAGAAATAACAAAGTTAGGGGTATTGTGTAGTAGGCCCATTAAGAGAATTAGTAGACCCATTATTTTATTAAGCGATAAGAATGAGATAGAGGAGTGGGGCAACAAACAAAACAAAGGCAGTTAGGTCATGTAGCTTTATAAAGTAGTGGAAACAAGGGCTTGGAGGCACAAAGGTTGGAGAAGAAAGAATACGAGGGTTGTTGTCAAGCCAAGTTTCAGATTCGATTGAGAAATTTTAGCTACCTTCAATCCTAGGTAAGGGTGGGGTTCGAATTTTATAACCGGGAATATGATAATTGATATGTAGGTTAGAATTTATATAATTTTCTACTGTGTGGTGTTGATTGTGTTGATGATTTGTTATCATTCTGTGGAAAAACTGTGTGGTGTTGATTTTATGTTGATGAATCGTGTTTGTAGTAATTGATTATATGAAACAAAAATGGGTATTAAACATGAAAGAATTGAGTTGAAATTAGGTGTAATATGTAGTCGAAAATAATATCGAAACTGAAAGGAATATTGAAAATTAAAATATGGAAGAAAGCTGAAACATTTGGTGACGGGAGCCACCAGGAGATGTGGGGCAAGCCACTTGTGGTTTGGGGGCAACCCACACATGAGAAGTGGCACAAGCCACATGAAAGGTTTGAAGGATGGCGCAAGTCACCTAGTAGTATGGTGAGAGCCACATGAAATGTGGTGCAAGCCACCTGATAATGGGGTGGGGGCCACTTTGTTCCTGTGTGTATACTTAGTTGTTTAAATTAATGGTGGTATGAATTAGTTAATTAATGGTTATACATGTGAATAATTTAATTAAATAAAAAGTAGTATTATGTAGATGAATCAAAATAATATAGTAACATTTAGAAATAGCAGTAGTAGCTTTTAGCAGAAATGAGAAATTAGCAGATAGTAGTATATTGTATCAGAGTTGAATTTGATGACAGAAAGAAAATAGTAGCAGAAAAGTGTATGTATCAGTAAGTTAAAATTTAGCAGAATCAATGAAATTTATTAGTAGTAATAAAAGGGTGTAAAACAGTACCAATTTAGTCAAATAAGTGAAATTAAGCGTAAGAAATTAGATGTCCGGAATTAGTTAAAATTGATCGAGGTAGTTCGTATAAACTAGTAGGTGATTTTGGTTGGTTTATTTTGTTAGAATCTGGTAGAATACGTGGATTTGTAGGTACTGCTGAATTAAGTTGATTTGTCCCGATTTATGGGAATATTTGAGTTGTAAGTATGATGATAGTGTTGAATTAAGTTGTTACAATTGATGCATATTTTGTTGTCATTGTTGTATGCCATTCATGATAGTTGCATACATTGCCTTTTCTAAGTTGAAGCTAATGCTCAACCACGTTGGCCTAGATTGGCAAAGAAATATAAGTTAAAGTTGAAGGCATATGCCTTGTTGTTGCCTCGATAAATTGGCACTTTCTAAGTTGGGAGTTCTACTCCAATGGTAACACATGCATACACACAGTTGAGTCGCATTTGAGTTGCATATTATATGTATTTTGTTGATTGTTATTTTGTTGTTGTTGGATAGTGGTGAAATTGTATGATTCTAGTATAATGTATTGATTATCATACTTCTGTTTATATCTTTCGATATCTCACCCCTTATGTTTGAATGTTGCCCTCTGTTAGTAACGTGCAGGTAATCTAGAGTAGAGATGCTTACCTTGGTAGAGTTGAGTCGGTGTTGTTGCTATGATACGTACCACTCGGGGGGATAACACATGTTTTATTTTGATGTTGGATTTTAATATGTTGCTGAATTTTAGTTGCTTTCATTAAAGATTTGATGTTTTAAGTTGTTTCGAGGTTGAAAACAAGTTTGGATGATTTGAGTTGAATATTATGAATCCATTGCATAGTAATGAAGTATTTTCTTTTAAAGACTAATTGGGTGATTTCACGTTGTTATTTTAAGTTGAAAATGTATCATTCCATTTGTGTTGTTGAAATTTTTATACTCTGATTTTATGATTAATTACCGGGTAGAAATAGGGTGTTATAGATAGCAAGATCTTTGGAACATGCTGTGTGACATTTTAGTATGCATATTATATTGATTGGATTCTCATGCACTTCAAATTTATTCCAAGGTTTGTTTAAGTTCAAGGATTGAAAGAAATATTTGGACCATTTAAGAAGATTTTGATTAGTTAAAAGGATTTGAAGATTGGATTTTCATTGAAGAAGAAAACTATTTTAGCTTAGCTTAATTCCTGGTGATCTGGATTCCTGATCAGCACATGTGCTCTTGGCTATTGTTGATAGTTTCTACTGCTGGTTTTGTATGTGTTATTGTTTGACATGTTCATTGTATTTGCTCATGGATAATACTAACATAACTGTTGCTATCCGTGTTAATGGAGCTTTGCCAAATTGTGGCAAAAGGGGGGAGAAATAGTGTGTAGTGGAGTGATGTAACTACTCGCTTGACAAGTGACTTTGTGGTGTATAAGGATATTATGTTGAGTTGATATATCCTGATGTGCTTAGTATTGACTGATATGTAAGATACTAACTGATATGGTATTTGTGTTCACACTTGCTAAAACATTTTTTCCTCATCTATTGTGTGTATTATATTTTCGTGTGTGTTAGTAGTAGCTTATGATCTTTGACTACTAACTACTAAACTATGTGTACATGCATGATTGAATCATCTTGAATGATTACATGTCTATTTTTATGGAGTATTATGTGTTGAAAACTCATAATATTCTTTGTGTGTGTGTGTGTGTGTGAGAGAGAGAGAGAGAGAGAGAGAGAGAGAGAGAGAGAGAAAGAGAGAAGGAGAGAGAGGGAGAGAGAGAGAGAGGGAGAGAGAGAGATAGAGGGGGAGAGGGAGAGAGATAGTGTGTGTGTGTGTATGTGTGTAACTACCCAATAATTTGTGAATTATGCCTTAATTTGTGGTGCTTTTACTGTTACCACTATATGTTATGTTGAATATTCTTCTGCTACTGATGATGTTGGTCTATGTATATCTTTGATACTTGTCTGTATTTGTTCTTAAAGAGTTGTTTTGCCAAAATTTTCTAAAGGGGATATTGTTGGTCCTTTTGGGATTGCCTGCATTATGCAAAACAACATAGAGTAAGCTCAAGCTGGTTTTAGGACAGTAGAAACACATGTTGAACACGATGTTCCAACATGTGGGCTGAAACATCTGATTTCTATCAATAGATAAATGATATTGCAGTTTTTCTTAAGCATTTCTCTATCCAAGATTCACTCTACGACATAAGATCAACTAGATATGCAGTGAAGTTAATTTGGATGTACTGGTGCAACATGTGGAACATGATGTTCCATCATGTACAATACAACATCTAGCCTTATTCAGTAAGCCTTAATGAATGTTGTAGGGTGTGCAATTTCGGGTTGAGATTCAATCAAATTTACGGCAGGTGTTTTAGCAATGTTTGGTTAATTTGTTTGACAACTAGAGATGTTCAAATCATAAATGGGATTTGAATTTGAAATATATAACAAATCATATCTCTTAGAGAGATTTAAGGAGTAAATCATATCCAATTGATTCAACTATTTTCTAGACGAATTAAATGTAGATATCCATGAAGAAAAATCTCATAATACATTGCTATATTTAGAGACTCAATTCTTATTGTTTGATAAGAGTTTTGGTGCACAAGAAGATTAGGTTCTTTGTGCTAGGGTTTGAGTCATTGTTACTTGTATTCCACGTTAATTCCATAACTAGATTAATGTTGAATCTACTGTTGTACACCACTATGTTTTAGTAATTTAACATAGTTGACTTGTCTTATTGGAATAGTAATACTCAACATTGTTCATTGAGTTCTAAACATCAATTACAGGTTGTATGATTGAGAAGAAAGTGAGTAGGCTCTCATATTTATGGGGGTCATTAAATAGAAAGTCATTGGGATTAGGAAGAGGCTTTGAACAACATAGAGTTTGTTGGTTCTTGTAAGACTAAATGTACTAATTTGAAGTTGTGAATTTCCTTTTTTTGGGTAAAGTGCCCCCAAACGTAAGTGTGGTTTCACTGAACTGGGTTAACAATCTCTTGTGTTATTTTACTTCTTTTTGTATTGTACTATTCCTGTCATATTAAGTATCATTTTGGTTCAAGAAGTGGAGAAATTTCCTAAACATCTGGTCCAACATCTATCTCATGTGGAATAGAATTTCAATTCATATCTATAAAGAAGACAAAACTTGAGTTGATACTCTTGTTAGTCTTGTTAATGCATCTTGAAAATTTACTTGATTTGATTTTATTCAGGATATCATATCAATAGATTTCTTATCTTTATTATACTAAAGGAATAAGTCTGATAACAAACCTTAGAAAGTTAATTTTCCTTCCATAACCATATATATATAAGTATATATAAGTTTATAATGTACTTATATAGGTTTTGAAGACGACATTACAATCACATGCAAGGCCTTGCATGCATACCTTCTTAAAGTAACTCACATGATAACTTAAATAATTGCTTTTATCTATAAAGTAAAAGTTTTACATTAATGACATTCATATTATTTCTATTTTTATGTGTAAGCAAGTTTGATTAAAGGGATAATTAAGGGTTCTCCAACTTGTTTACAACCAAAAGAGGGAAAAACCCGACAAAAGAGAGATTACAAACCAATTGACGTTACGAAAGAAATAGTAAAGGATCTTTACTAAAATAATAAAAACTACAATTGGGATGAGTAATATCTCCACAAAAATACCACTTCCAAACTAAAGATTTTATACCCCATACCGTATTGTTGAAATTCCAATCCTCCATCCGGAAGCTAACATCATTCCTAACAATCCATAAAGTCCAAACAATTGTAAGCCAAACAACACCCAATTTTCCCTCGTTAACTTTTTTTACACGGCAAAATTAATATCAATCCATAAAATTTGAAAGGCACTCTTCCTCCAACCCATTTGATTTACGTATTCAAATGACTATTTCCCTCCATATCGACTTCCACACATTACAAGAAAAAAAAGGAATGATCCCTAGTTTTCAGAACAACCACACAAAATACACAATTCAAATAATCAATATGAATGTTGTCGCTCCCGGGATTTTCATCCTAGTACAAACGCGAAAGTGGCGCGGAAAATGTAGAGTCACCAGCCATGCATTTTTATCCCGAAGGAACGGTAAAGGTAATGCTACACAAACCTAAGGAAGAAGGAAAGGACAAGGTCCTGCGAACCAAAGATCTGGGTTCGGGAGTCGGTTAAGACCTGGGAAGGTATTAGTACCCCAGATCGTCCGTCGTACCCGACGGGATCCACGCTTGCTTGCTTGCTTCAAAGGGTGAGAAATAAAGTGCTGCTGAATAAAATGAACTGCTAACTGGAATGAGAATGGAAATGAGAAAGGGAACTGGAAAAGAGGAAGAAAAGAAGGGGGAAAATGTAGGGAAAATAAAGAATATGTTCGAACGGGCCCTACCCCGCTGCCTACGTACCTCATCGGGAAAATGAGGATCAGAGTCGACGTAGTTCGCCTAACCAAGCGGGAACTATGTTTGTATTTTTTATGTGCTGGAACTGCGTATGTCTATGCTCAGGTGTTGTAGGCTCATCTGGTACGAGTGCGTTTACCGTCTTGCATGCGAGACAAGTCGTCGCGAGTTCGCGTTCAGAATGAATGAGATGAGAAAGAGAAGTTCCCGCAGGAGAGTCGTTTATTGTTTGTTTTTACTTTTTAAGAGTTTTTATGAATTTGGCACAAGGAAGTGAATTCAAACTCTTTTCTATGAAATGTATACTTGCTACTACATTCCAAGATGGAATAATAGAATAAGCACACCAAGCAAGGAGAATTTATCTAAGACTTGTTTCCACAGATTAGGGTCTAAGTTCACTAGCTTGTTGAACTTAATTACATGTTTTTGTGGCTTTTGAAGAAATATCTTTTAGGTTTTTATTTGTGAAACAACCCCTTGATAAGACTTATGCATCATGCTAGACAAGCTTACACCATTTCAAGATGGAATGAATGCAAATTCCCCATGGAATAATGCTATACACAAGGGATCCTTTCATACATTTATTAGGTCTTTTTGGATTTTTGTTTGAAGATGAGAAGAGAAAGACTCAAAAGGAAAAGGTCAAAGATAATGGGGGACTAATACACAACCCTAAGTTATCTTATTATGTACAAAAGTGTGGTCTTATGGTTAATGAGGTATTCTAAACCTAAGGAAAAGAAAATCAAGCTAGAATTCAACTTACTTCCTAAAGAAGTTAAGTTGAAATCTAAAGAGAGAAAAAGGGAACCTATGAACAAAGCACAAGGTGCTAAGGCAAAACAAATAGATGCATAAGAGATAAAGAATGAAGTGATTACCTCATCTTACCCCCTACAAAACAAGAGTTAGCATGATGGATAAATATGAACAATTATTACATGGCAAACTTCAACAACAATCCACACTATCTAAGGAAGAGATTAGTGAGCTTCTGAGGTTAATAACTAAGCCTAAAGCATCTTATAAGATAGAAAACTTAAAAAGTCAGTAGCTAAACCAATTCAAAATTTATCTAAAGGGATTAATTGAATTAAAGTCAAACTATGCCCTAAAGTATTACTAAACTCCAAGGACGAGGTTAGAAAGATAACATAAGTGTTTACTAACCCAAAAAACTCAAACACCCAAAGGTAAATGAAAAATCAAGAACTTGACACTATATAGAAGTGAAGTAAATGAATAGATCAAATAGAAAAGAAGATATTCAAGTTAAAGGTATGCAAATGTGGGATTGGATGGGGGGAGAATGCATATAGAAGCATGGTTATAAAGGTGCAACAAAATGACTTAGGAAAGGATTCAAAAAAAGACCAAAGTGATTTGATTTTCCCATAAAAAAACCAGGGGCTTGACAACAAAATAAAATGGAGATTATGCTTGGAAATTGTTCACAATTGATGGGTTAAGAAGCATCCTAAGACTAGGTGTTCAAATTAGGGTTTTTAAAGTCCTTTAAGTGACAAATGAAGTTCAAAAGGGAGCAAAATGGTTCTAAAATGAGATGAACAATTATGGATGATCACAAAACACCTATAAGACTCAAAACAATGTCAAGATGAAATTAAATAATGCACAAAAGGATTTTGAAGTGCTTAAGATGGAAGGAGGAGGAGGGAGATTAGGTTAAAATGGGACATGTAGGACTTAGGACTTAAGGCAAGCCTAAAAATTAAAGGTAAAGACCCAATGGTTATAATCAACACTTATATACATCCTAAATGACCTAAGTGACTCAAGATTATGACCTCAAAGTATTGGCATGAAGGCCTTAAACTAAAGGGATCAAAGGAAAGAAATGGAAAGACCAAAAACATGACTTGTGAACCAAGCCACCTAAAAAATATCAAAGGGTCATGAAAAATTATGAAACTTGAAACTTGAATACAAAATCCAGAGGGTGAATTGCCTACAAAAAACTTACAAAAATTCCCATTTTTGAGTGCTCAAATGGTGTATGGAAGTAGATTAGGATTTATGAATATATGTGTGAAAGAAAGGACTCAAAAATTATCCCAACATGACCTAAAAATCCAGAGAAAAATCTTTTGATGAAGTTTGATGGAATAAGAAGACAACACAAAAATAATAACACTTTTATCATACATGGTTTGAGAGAACAAAAATGTACAAGAAGATTGGTCAAAAAATGAAAAAATAGAACATAATTCAAATGAGAAATTAATTCTGATCTAAAAAATGAACAAAAATAAAATCTAAAATTATGTAAAATTAAAGAAAAATGTTAAGAATGTCCATGAATTAATTGGGAATTTTTGGAGGCTTTTTGGTATTTTTAAAAATAAGAAATGAAAAATGAATTAAGATGAAAAAAGAAATAAAATGAAATGAAATGGACTGAGTTGGTATGGGCCTGGGGGGGGGGGGGGTGCCAAAAGCATAAATAAAAACTGAATTGGGCCTAAGTGAATTGCACCGGGGGTGCCAATATGAACTGAGGACTTTTTCGTTGACTCTGTGACATGTGCAAGGCACAAATTCATTAATGTGTTGGCAACTTGTAGACGCTTGGATCAGACTCATCCAATGGCTGTGACTTAAAACTGGGATTAAATTAGGGTTACTGTTCAGATGACCGGAGATGAACTTCGGTCATCTTCTCCGTTCAACATTCCGGTAGGGAAAACCCTAATCATTACTAAAATGAAAACTAGGACCATCAATGGATTCGCCTCTCTTCACTGATATTAAATATGGCTTCAAAAATCATTTAGGGTTCTTAAAATTCCTGAATCGAAGCAAGAACTAAACCTGATAAAATTGAATCTCTGCATCTACCATGCCTATTAACTAGCCAGTTAATCCATAACCTCTATCAGACCTCAATCAACATAAAACCAATTGAAAACAAGCAATTCGAGCAAGTGGAAATTCAGGACATACCTGAGTTTCAGAGATGTCAAATTGTGGATAGAAGGCCAGAGATGAGGTTCCAGTGCTTGCTTGATCTTGATCTTGATCTTGATCAATGGAAGTGAAATAAACACTTTGGGAGCTATGAATCCTGAGAAATTGAGGAAAGTGCAGTGAAGATCAATGATATGCAATGTTGATTCTTTGATGTTTCAAGCTATGCCTTCCATGGATCTTAAACTGGAGATGATGTTGATGATGAATTGAGAGAGATTGAAGCAGGATTGTGGCAATTTGAGGAGTTTGAATCCAAAATGCAACGAAGCTTCAACAATGTGTCATGCTTGATCTTGAAGAATTAGGTTGTGCAATGCTTGGTGATTGAGCTTGAGATGATGAAGATGATCAATGGAGGAAGAATGGATCCAGATCAATGATGACAAAGCTTGCTCGAGAGAAAGCTTTGTAATTTTTGTGATTTTGTGATGAAAATGAAGTTGAACTTGGCACTGAGGTGAGGACCTTGCTTTATAGAACTCTTAACCATGGTTAATCATCCCTTGGGTTAACTGAGTGAGTGAGGTTAACTTAGTGAGGTAGTTATGGTAGTTATGCCAACTGTAACATCCAGAAGCTTCCACTCGAGCTGGATCATATTCTGCCAGCTTCATGAAGTTTATGATGTGGATCAAAGCATGGCAATGAGTAACATGATCTTCTGACTATAACTTGCAGTGCATTGTGATTTAGCATAAGTTTCATGAGGTGCATAGAAAGAAGCATAGTCTAACAAGTATTCCAATGCAGCCTGTTGTGAAGTGCATGGCAATGGTGTGGAGATGCATTCATGAGATCATATCCTCTTAGAGTAATGCATTTGATCTGAATGTGATGAATAATGTCATTGAAAATGAACTGAAGTGAAGCTATGTGCAATTCCTTACCATCCAAGCAAACAGTTGAGAATCATGACTTTCAATGGAAGATTTCTTCCATCTCAAGAAATCAATTCAAATGACTCTTGGGCTCAAATTGAAGTGGAGGGATCATAGAACAAGTTTGGTGTTTGGACCATAATGAATGATGGCCTCTAATCATCTCAAAATGACCATTGCATAGCATGTCACAAGGCTGCATATTGGCCTGCACGAATTTGGCATGCCTTGTGCCCATGGGCCTATCGCTGGCCAGTTACAACCTCTCCACTTTGACCCTCAAATAGCCCAAGAAGACTTGCTCAAATGAAAAATCTTTGAACACCAATATTGTAGGGATTGCATCAAGGAACAACTTTGTAGTTCACCAAAAATTGATTTGAAGTGTTTTTGACCAAGAAAAATGGCTTGATATTTGACCCTCCACCTTTTTAATGATATGCCAGGCAGGGCGTGCGCTGGCGTGCCAATTGCCTCGCCCATGGCCTAGTTTTGCCCTAGTTTGCTTCAACTTTGCAAGATCATATCTCTCTCATTTTTTATGATATGGGTGATTTCCACCCATGGATTTGAAGCTCAAGATGCCCTCTTTAATTGGCTTCAAGTAGAATTTTCATATCTTTCATATTTTGGGAGAAGGCCTCATTCAAAGTAGCTGCAAAAATGATCAAAACTTGCCATTTTTGGAAACCCTAATTTTCCAAAAATGGTGAGTTTTGGTTTTCTTGATTTCTCTTGATTCCTCCATCATTTCTTGATCAAATTTGAAACATAGGATCCTTGTAACCCTAATTTCATGATTTTGATCTCAAAAAGCCAGGAGTTGACATTTTCCTCAGCATTGTTGACTTTTCCCCAATTTCCTGATTTTCAATCATCTGACTAATTGAGCCTCTTCCAAAATGAATTTGTGGATGAAATTTGAAACCTATACACTTGTTGTCATATAGAACATAATGGAATCCCTTTTTAATCAAAACTTCTTGCAGAAGCCCTCACAATTGAAACCCTAATTTGGATCATTTCCTCAGGAGATGTTGCACTACTTGCATTCCTTGGAACCATTAACTTCTTTCCAAGACTTGAGGATTCAAATGGAGACTTGTGGGATGTTGTAGACCCCTTGCACATGATTTAGGGGCTTTGTGGCCCTTTGATTGTCTTTGAATAGCCCTCAGTTGCTTCAGTCATTGACCACATACCTATGCCTCAACTATGCTATACATGATGCAATGTTTTTGGTTATATTGTGAACTTATATATGCTAAATGATATGCAAAATTTTGAGGATGTGAGAGGGAAAATTTTGAGGTATTACAAATGTTAATACCTATATATGCCAAAAGATCCTTTGTTGGAAGCCTATTTACAAGAAGTTTCCACCCAAAAGCTTTTATCTTGAATGAAACCTCCATCTTCCATGTTAACCTTAACGCTTCATCATACATATTCAAAGGACCAAAAGGAGTACAATAGAAAGCGTAACAAGAAACCACCAAAAAAACCAACATCGACATTTAGATTCCAAGAAATACTATCCAAACCTTCCTCTGAAATGCCATGAACTAAAAGTCGATATTTCAAAGACACTAAATCAGCCCTAATGTTTGGTTCATTAGCCACCGTCCCACTAATGACAAAATCCCCCAAAATCCAAACACCATTCTTCCACCCTCTCATAGTCGCGATCGAAACCCTCTTCAATTGCGTTTCTGCAAACAACACTGGATACTCGTCCTTTAAAATAACATCCTTCATCCATCTAGTTTCCTGAAAAGATATAGTGAATAATTTTCCAACCTTGAAACTACTACATTCAATTATGGGATCAAAAGGAAATTTCTTACAAATATAAGAAGTATCCTTCCACCAAAAAGATGAAGAAGAAGAAAGTAAATATTTAGAATCTTCGCCACAAACAACATTAGTAGCAATGTCTCCATAACGAGCTTTGTTGTGCCCCTAAATTTTCCCTTACATCTTCAATACAATATGTCTCAAGAGGTCTTCTAATGATCACAAGATTCTCAATTGCTCAAAGGCATTCCAGGTTTCATCAGACTAAGCCTTCTCCTAAGAAACAAATCTTAAACTAGAGTTTTGAGTTATCAAAGAAAATTGGACTTCCAAAGCCTCAAGTGGACTTCATGTTACCCCACATAATTCAAAGGATCCTCATGTCAAGTTTCAAGTCTTTCCCTACAAGTTTGGTCAGTCAGATGCTTCGATGATCCAAAAATCAGTTAACTTGGGTCAAAAAGTCAACTGTGGTCAACATACAGTCAAACATCAAGATTTTTGGTCAATATCAAGATCATGAAGTACGATTCATCATTTGATCAAGGATTGATCATGATTCATCACGGGAACCTCAAAATCATCAAGAATCAGGAGTTACTAAATTAGGGTTTTGTGTAGGAAAAGTCAACTGTACTTTGACCAACCATAACTTTCACATTCTTCAAAAAATAATTCCTATCCAAAGCTTATTTTGAAGGAAATTCAGTTCCCTATAACTTTGTGTATCACAAGTCAAGGCCAAAAATGTTTCATTTGAGAGATATGAGCCAAGACATTACAAGTCCTTTGAAAAGTCAACAAAAAGTCAACTTTTTCAAAAGCTCATAACTTAAAAATAGAAGATAAAATGGACATGGTACCAAAAGGAGTAGTTATAGGACACTCTAATATTTCTAAAAATTCCTAGAATACATACATGGGATAAAAATTGAGAGAGTTATGCATTGTTGAAGTTGGGCAATTTTGAGGAGGTGTATGAAGCAAAAATGGCCAAAACTCAAGTTTCTTCCAAATGGGCCCATATTTTTCCAATCCAAACTCAATTATAAGATCATGCATGACCCATAGATCATAATATCTTATTTTTTATATTTATTTTATATTATATTGGATTTATTTCATTTAAATTCAATTTTAATTAAGATAAATATTGAAAAATCAAATATTTGATCCTAAGTCTATTTTGAGATCAAATATTTGATGGTTATGTTGATTGAAAATGTCCAAATTTGTGAAAGACCAAAAAATTATGATTTTATGTGATTTTTGGACAAATTTGAAAACCATGTTTCTTCACACTCAAGCAACTAAAAAACAATACATCAAGGCCCAAAATTCTGACCTAAATTACACTATTATCAGTACACAACATGACCACAATGCAAGGGACGATTTTGGAGAGCTAAGGAACCACTTTCAAAACTTCAAAGTTTTATAAAAAATACTCACATTCGGTTTCCCTACTCTAGCAGTTTTTGAAAGGCTTGAAAGGCTTCATGATGTTCCTTGATGCGTTCTGAAACTATTCCAATCATTACCATCACCAAAATCATGACCAAACGCATAAACCGTATTCATATTTTTCCTTAAATTTTTGAATTTCGATTTCCATTATACATGCTTTCTAACTTAAATTTGATTGCATAATATTGTTTATAATGATCTTTGCAATGTTTCTGGTTGGTTTGATTCAAGTTTCAACGCAGGTATGACAATTCGCCATTATTAGGGTTTTGAGGTTCGAATTTGGGAACCTTCATTAGACGTGTTTTCAGGAGCAATTGATGGTCTCAATGAGTTTATAGGATGATTTATCATAGAAACATGCCATTAAAACTAATTTATTTGATGCGTTTTGAGTTTTGAGATTTTCAGATGTTTTAGTGACAGATGAAAACCGTTACTAAAGCCTTTAGCGACGAACAAGTGTCACTATAGCCTAATACCATAGACGGAGGAAGAAGATGACCATTAGCACGCGTTTTTCAGGATTTGAATTTTGTTTTTATTTTATATTGAATCGTTTACGTTTATTTGTCACCAGGATGCAAGTGTCCCAATGGTTGCGCGTTAAAGCTGGGGGCGGAGGTCCTGGGTTCGAATCCAGGCCTCCACACTTATTTTTTTATGCGTTTTTTCTTCTATTTTTCTTTATTTTATTAATTTTTATTTCTTTTCTTTAATTAATCATAATTAACTAAATAATCACCATTAACCTTAAAATTAATTTAAACTAATCACCCCATTTTCTTTTTAAAAAAACAATTTTTTATAAACAATTCTTAATTATTTTTCTTAAATAATATTTTCTATAAAACAAAATATTTTATTAGTTTTTTTTATTAAATTTGTAAACTAATTAATTAGGTTTAGATTAATTTAACAAACCCTGGTTTTTTTTCTAAAACTCTAATCAATCAACCCTGGTTTTTCTAAAACCCTAATTTAATTAACCCAAAATTTTTTTCTTCATAAAAACGATTAATCTTTTCTTAATTTTATTTGTCTTAATTATTTACTTTATTAGAAAAAATTGTATAGCACGCACGATTATTTAATTTATATTCTCGCCTTTATTTCTGATTATGTAGTTGTTCCTCCTATGTAATAGTCTAGGTTTAATTTTCCACATTTTAATTTCTGCAATTCCCCTAAAGGACAAATGTACCCCCTCCCTCTGATGTAATAGCGTAGGATGTTAATTTCTGCAAAACTATAATTGTGTGGTTAGTAATCTAGGGAGTGCAAAGACATGTATGTTAATAATTGGACCTAGCCCACTAAGCATAAGATAAATAACTGAAACTGATATTCACACACGTAAGTCGATCTTTTTACGATTACCATCTGCACCTCCTAGGGTTTCCCCTCTTGGTTGCCTTCAAAACATGGTCAAGTCCCTCGAACATGGGGGTGTCTTAGTAAATGTCCCTTCAGATTAAAAAATCATCATAGTCCCTTCAAGATAAAAGATCATAGTCCCTTCGAGTTTCCTACGAATAAATGATCTCGTCCCTCGATGACCCTAAGAAAATGATGATAGTCCCTTCAAGTTACTGTAACACCCCTACAGGTTGCCTTCTATGACCATACGATGACCCTACGCCTGTCCCTAACATCCAAGGTAAATATTACTTACTCACCAATAGTAAGGATAGTCCTACCCCTAAAGGAAATAAATAACAAGTAAGACCTTACTTAGGGTAGGTAACTCTCAAATACTTGCTCACTATTTCAAAACACTCTTTACACCCCACTTTTCAAACATTTCTCAAAGCTAAACACTTTGTATATATCCATACGAGGATCATTACAAAGTTAAAGACTTATGAAAATATTTTCTAAACACACATTACACTGTTTTTTCCAAACAAAAGTAAAGTGAGCTACGTAATTGAGAGCCCATGGAAAACCATGGATACAAAGGGTGCTAACACCTTCCCTTTGTATAACTTACCCCCCGAACTCAAATCTTTTTAAAGGTTTTTCCTGTTCTTTTATTCCTTTTACTTATTGAATAAAATAAAAGTCAGTGGCGACTCTTGCTATCTGCAACATAGTTTTTGGAAACAAAAACGCCCAAGTCAGTTCTCCCACCGTGTTACAGAATTGACGACTCTGATGGGGAGTACTAAGTAAAGAGGGGTTACCTTAGGATTAGATCACTATACTTGTTTGAATTGTTTGCTTTATCTTTAAGGGCTTGTTGTGGGGTTACTATGAGAAAGATCCTAACCCGGATCTAGTGTACCTTATGTAAGTAGCAATAGACCAAGGAAATTGTACGTCGTATACCGATATGGTTGATCTGGTAGCTACAGTTAGTGTGAATTCTTGGTTGGTTCTTATGTTCCTTAAGTCAGTTGAGGATAACATGAGGCTGCCATATGTTGTCATTAACACTAACTTACTTTTATAACCCTAATTGACCCATCTTGGCCATTAGAAAGTAGTGAGATAACTGACTTTGGTGAAGTCGGAAGTTGGTTGATACTTAATGCTACGCTCATTGAAATTCTAATCTTGGGGAGTTTTGGTTGGCAAGTTAGTTGCCATACTGAACAACAACCTTTGAGAAGAATCAGTGATATTGAGATCCCTTAGAACGCGGTTACTGTTGATATGACAGGATGAACTAACTAAATTCAGTGGGAAGGGTACTTACCTATTGATTTCATGCATGCTTTTAAACCTAAGGCTATTGTGTGACTTGTTTGTGTGTTCCACTTGTTTGTGTATGAACATAACATCATAACATCATGACATCATAACATAGCATTTTCACTAACCATTTCAAGGACCAAAGGATTTATCTTTGTTCTTTGTTGCAGGTTATGGCTTCCGCTCGTATGAACACTATCCGAGTCAACTTTGTAAGGATACCTTCCAAGCTTAAGGAATTGGTCTCAAAAGTTTCTGAAAGCTCTCAGTTCATCAAAAAGCATGGTCATCTACTTGGTTTGGTTACTTCGGGGTTTGATGAAGATATGATGAGTGTTTTGTTCCAGTTCTTTGATCCTAAACATCACTGCTTCACATTTCCCAATTATCAGTTGGTGCCCATAATTGAAGAATTCTCCAAATTTCTTGGTGTGCCTATCCTTGATCAGAAACCTTTCACAGGCTTAGAGAAAGAGCCTAAACCTGAAGTTATTGCAGCAACCTTGCATCTGAAGAAATCAGACATTGTACTAGAAACCAGAAGTGGAACTAAGGGTATTCTTGCTAAGGTATTGATAGAGAAGGCTCAGGTGTTCTTGGATGCTATGAGTTACGATGCTTTTGAGGAGATCTTAGCCTTGCTGATTTATGGTTTGGTATTGTTCCCTAATCCAGACCAATTCATAGATGTACACGCCATCAACATATTTTTTGACTCACAATCAGGTGCCTACCTTGCTTGGAGATATCTTGCACTCTCTTCACACTAGTACTACGAAGGCGTGAGGAACTCTGATGTGTTGCATACCTCTACTATCAAGGTGGTTTATTTCACATCGTCCTCGATCTGTGATGAAGAATGAACAAGGTTTAAGGTGGTCTAGAAGGATAATATCACTCTCTCATTCAGACATTCATTGGTGTTCCCGAACTATGGAGAATATTACTATCATTGACCGTTGTGGAGAGTTCCAATATGTACCACTCTTTGGCATAAGAGGGGGCATTACATAAAATCCTTCTTTAACACTACGTCAGTTTAGTTATGCTCGGAGTAATGGTCCTCATGATATGATTATTCAAGGCCTTATGTTTTATTATGACAACAATCTTCAAGGTTACCGTCAAAGATTTATACGAGCTTGGACTAAGGTGAACAAGATCAATAACAATACTTTGGAACCAAAACACTCCATCCCTATGGAACCTTACCTCAGATGGGTGTGATCTCGTGCTCAGACTCTTATGATGCCATATCCTGTTGTTCTACTAGTAACTATTGAGCCAATTGTTGAAGGAGATGTTCATTAACCATTCTTCATCCTGATATGCCTATTGATCTGGAGGAGCTGCAGAGATATTGGATCAAACTGAATGAGCAAAGGAATACCTTCGAGGCTTAGTTCAATTTTAGCAAAGAAAGAGTGTTGGAGCTGACAAAGCAACTTCACGAAGAGCGGAACCTCAATACATACCTCAACACAAAGAGGAAGCGTCAGTGGGAGACTTGAGTCTCATATGTTTATTTTCTTTGTACCTTTTCTTGTTTTCTTTCATTGTAAGCCCAAGGGGAAATTTTATTTTAAACTTACTAATACAAGTTTTATTTTTGTTTTCCTTTAACAAATATAAATGCCACGTGGTCCTTGAAAACATTGCATATGCATCTACATACCATAACATTGCATAACAGGTTTTCGTGACAAGTTTCTTATCTTCTCGCTATTTATTTCAGTGGAAATGACTCTCGAACAGTCTGTCAAAGATCTCCAAACCCGGAATGCTCAATTTAAAGAAGTAATCCTGAATTTGTCCAAGGGGAAAGAAGAGTTGAAAGCCCTCCTCATTAAGGACATTAAAAAGAAGAATCCTGAAGACAATAAGGATGATCAGTTGGAATAACTGCAAGCTGAGATGGCAGATATGAGAATCCAGATGAATGGGCAGGTGGCTCTTATCCAAAACTTAGCCCAGGGGTAAGAAGAGATGAAAGTCTTCGTCAATAAACATCAAGGTAACGGAGTCGGGAATCAAATCATCAGTCAACCTCCGATGAAACAAGCTGACTTGGTTGAAAGGAAGATGAGGATAAGAGAAGGAAAAAGACAGGTTATTATTGATATTTCTGCAATTAAAGGAGGAAGGTCTTGTAGGATTAATCCGCCTTAACATAAGGAATATAAAAGACAGTTTATCAAAATTCAACATGCCATTGTCGCAAACTTTGCAATGCTTGTTGGAGATGAAGCTAATCACCTTGAAAGACCCTCCTCTGAATCCCAATACTTCCTCTCCTGGCTATAATCCCAATGCAAGGTGTGCATATCACTCCAACTGTCCTAGACATGACACTGATAACTGTTAGGCATTGAGGAATAAGATTCAAGACCTGATTGACGAATGAATCCTTGAGGTCACGCCAGAAGATCAGATTGAATTCTCCTATCATCCATCAAACATCGAAGCTGCAAGACAAATTGCCCGAGGTAGCAAGAAAGAAATCCCACCTATCCCTATTGAAGTTTGGGATACCTTAGGACAACCAAGTGGCATATTTGATTTCATGGTAAAATATATCGCTCCTGAAAGTTCACAGATTGCAATCGAATACATTCAGTCAACTGGATAGGACATCATTTGATTTCTTCAGTTGTAATTTCTTTTGTTTTCTCAAACACTTACTATTATGTCAAACTTTGTTTTCACATTAATGAATTATGTATGTCTGTCTTGAATTAATCTACTAGTTTCACTATATTTAAACTATACTTCTTACCTCTCTTTTGTGATATTTAACTCTTGTTAAAGTTGTAAGCCTTTAGAGGGAGGATGACGAAGACGATACCATAATTTCATATAGTATGGTTTTGGGCAGACCATGCTGACGATGTGCAGGCATTGTTTCGATTCCTAAATAGTGGAGATATAAGGAAGCTAATCCCTAGTCAACCCTTTTGAGCCTATGGAGTATGAGTTTTCATTCTCATGCAAATTAAAACCCTTAATCATAACTTGGGGCAGGGTAGTTACTCAGTTAACTCAATTATGTCAGTTGTCCTTTTGTACACAACTAAAAAAGGTTCCCTATAATCATTAAGTCCGAAAGTCAATATCTAGCCAAAGAAAAGCTCACTAAGTCAAAACCTATGAAGGAGACTTAGTAAAAATTGAGACATCCCGCTGACTGTAATCTTGAAACAAGCAGTTCAGGCAAAAAGAAAGGGATAACAAAGTCAAAAGAAAAATAGGTCATTACAAATCCTCAACATCAAAAAATGGCTGGCTTTTCAAATAAATTTCTGGTTTCTGAACCATCGCAAATGTCAATGTTACAATTCCAAACTCCTTTGGAGCCTCAATGCATAAGTTAACTGAGCATAGGACTGAAGAACATCATAAAGGATGGGTTGGGTACAAATAAAATTTGAGCCTTTATCTTTTGTTTCTTAAACCATGAACCAGGCCACGTTACAACCCTTTAAAAGTCCTAACTTAAGCATGATTAGTTTGAAAGCGTACTGGTACAAAAAGGTATCCTGACTCCTTTAGGGCTTATTATAAATCTTGAGTTAATATCACAGTTTTTACAAACATTGTTTTGCTAAAATAATTCTTTTTCAAAACTTCAAGACATACATAAGCGTTGCATTTTGAATATCATTGTTTGCATATAACTAAGTGTTTGACATCTGAGAAGCTTACATGATGAACATTCAATAATCCAAAGTCCTCCCGACAGACAAAGTTTCTTCCTGGGCCTGACTTAGGTGGATCAAAACAAATGTATACAAAGGGCATAATCATTATCTCCCAATCAAGGGGACATGCCATGTTATTGTCCAATTCATCTGGGGAAGTCCGGTCAAGATTCAATGATGCTTAATTGCTAAGGGCAGGTCTCCTCATCTGAATTGCCAGAGGTAACATTACCGAGTTCACGATGCCAAAGGCATATTATTATGGGGTATCTCGTTTATTTCTCTTCAGGCAGATCTTTTCAAATAATTCCATTCCTGGAAAAATCATCCTCAGCTAGGAGCAACACTCTCTTTTCAAATATAATCAAATTCAGTTGCAAGACCCTTAACCATTATCCAGGGTGTACACGATCCACCGCAGTCTGAAAGCATATTCCTCTCATTACATTGCCTTGATACTGGGTTTCAGCAGAAGCCATTATGGAAATTGATTGTCTGTGCCAATAGCATCAGATGGTGTCAGTACCATGTCTTTGGATTCAGTCATGATAATTCCTAGAAAATTACTCGAGGAAGTCGAGAATATCAGAAGTTCTGAATTCATTGGTTATTTTGAATGAATATATGCTTTTGAATATGATTGATGTTTACCAAAAAATATATACATATAAAATTACAATAATAACATTTACTAAGGACTCTTGGAGGTAGGAATCCCCAGCAAAGTTCATATCCAACAGATCTTTGCAAACTCATCCCCATAGAGTAATCTTTAAGGATTTATTTCAGCAAAGTATTTCAAGTAGCCTCTTGTACTTCCAGCTCTACAAAGTCCCAAACAGATTTCTCTCAATCCTAATATCCTCCGAAGAATTGACACTTGGTCGGATAAGTCTCTCAGGGGAATGTTCGTCTCTTTTATCCCCAGTCAGGGTATTTAGGAATCTAATCCTCCAATAAAAAAGTACGACGAACGGAAATCGAAATATCCTAAGTACAATATTCTGAAACAAGACGGGAACTATGTCTTCATACTCCTCACCAAAAAATCGGGATTTATTTTCCCCAACCAGCAGTTGTTATTGTCGCTCCCGGGATTTTCATCCTAGTACAAATGTGAAAGTGGCACGGAAAAGGTAGAGTCGTCAACCAAACATTTTTATCCCGAATGAATGGGAAAGGTAATGCTGCACAAACCCGAGGAAGAAGGAAAGGACAAGGTCCTGCGAACCAAAGATCTGGGTCTGGGAGTCGGTTACGACCTGAGAAGGTATTAGCACCCCAGACCGTCTGCCGTACCCGACGGGATCCATGCTTGTTTGTTTTGTTTCAAAGTGTAAAATAATATAACTACTGCTGAACAAATGAACTGCTAACTGGAATGAGAATGGAACTGAAAGAGGGAATTGGAGAGAAAATGGAAAGAAAGGGGGAAATGTAGGGAAAATAAAGAATGTGCTCGAACGGGCCCTACCCCGTTGCCTACGTACCTCATCGGGAAAATGAGGATCAGAGTCGACGTAGTTCGCCTAACTAAGGCGGGAACTATTTGTTTGTGTTTTTTATAGCTGGAACTGCGTATGTCTATGCTCAGGTGTTGCAGGCTCGTCTGGTACGAGTGCGTTTACCATCTTGCATGCGAGACAAGTCATCGCAAGTTCGCATTGTGAGTGACTGAGATGAGAAGAGAAGTTCCCGCAGGATAGTCGCTTATTGTTTTGTTTTTGCTTTTTAAGAGTTTTGTATGAATTTGGCACAAGGAAGTGAATTCAAAATCTTTTCCATGGAATGTGTACTTGCTACTACATTCCAAGATGGAATAATAGAACAAGCACACCAAGCAAGGAGAATTTATCCAAGACTTGTTTCCAAGGATTAGGGTCTAAGTTCACTAGCTTGTTGAACTTATTAAATGTTTTTGTAGCTTGTATTAAGAAGTATCTTTTAAATTTTTCTTTGTGAAACAACCCCTTTATGAGACTTGTACATCATGCTAGACAAGCTTACACCATTCCAAGATGGAATTAATGCAAGTTCCCCATGGAATAAGGCTATACACAAGGGATCCTTTCATGCATTTATTAAGTCTTTTTGAATTTTGTTTGAAGATGAGAAGAGAAGGACTCAAAAGGAAAAAGGTCAAAGCTAATGGGGGGACTAAGACACAACCCTAAGTTATCTTATTATGTACAAGTATGATCCTATGGTTAATGAGGTATTCTAACCTAAGGAGAAGAAAGAACAAGTTAGAATTCAACTTACTTCCTAAGGAAGTTAAGTTGAATCTAAAGAGAGAAAGGGGAACCTATGAACAAAGCACAAGGGTGCTAAGGTAAAAACAATTAAAATTCATAAAAGATAAGGAATGAAGTAATTACCTCATCCCCCCCCTTACAAAACAAATGTTAGCATGATGAAGAAGTATGAACAATTATGACATGGCAAATCTCTATAACAACTCACACTAGCTAAGGAAAGGTGTTAGTGAACTTCTAAGGTTAATTCCTAAGCCCAAAGCATCTTATAAGGTAATAAACTTAAAAAGTCAGTAGCTAATTCAATTCAAAAGTATCTTAAGGGATTAATGGGATTAAAGTTAAATTATGCCCTAAAGTACTACTAAACCCTAAGGATGAGGTTAGAAAGATAACCTAACTGTTTGTTATTGCTAAAATCTCTCAAAATCAAAAGTGCATGAAAAATCCAGATTTTAACACTATATGGAAGTGAAGGAAATGAATAGATCAAATGAGAAGGAAGAGATTCAAGTTAAAGATATTCAAATATGAGATTGAAAGGTGGGAGAATGCATGTAGAAACATGGTTTTAAAGATGCAACAAAATGACTTAGAAAAGAATTAAAAAATAATCAAAGAAATTTGACCTCCCCATACAAAACCAAGGGGCTTAACAACAAAATAAAATGGAAATTATACTTGGAAAATGTTCACAAATGATGGGTTAAGAAGCATCCTAAGGTTAAGTGCTCATATTAGGGTTTTGAAAGTTCTTTAAGGGACAAATGAAGTTCAAATAGAAACAAAAAGATTCTAAAATGAGATGTACAAGTATGGATGACCACAAAACATTTATAAGACTCCAAAAAAGGATAAGATGAAGTTAATTCATGTGAAAATGGCATTAGAGGTGTTTGAGATGGAAAGAGAAGGAAGATTAGGTTAAAATGAGGCATGTATGACTTAGGACTCAAGGCAAGCCTAAAACTTAAAGGTGAAGACCCAAGGATTGTACTTAAACACTTATATACCTCCTAAATGATCTAAGAGACTCAAGTTTGGACCTCAAAGAAATAGCATAAAGGTTTTACACTAATGGGATCAAAGGAAGGGAATGGAAGGACTAAACATATGACTTATGACTTAAGTAACTTGGCAAAAATATCAAATGACCTAAGAAAATTATGAAACTCAACAAATCAATACAAAATCTAGAGAGTGAATTTCACACTAAAAATCTAATAAAAATTCTCATTTTTGAGGGTTCAAATGGTGTATGGAAGTGGGTTATGGTTTAGGGACGTGTATGTGAAGGCAAGGGTTCAAGACATGGCTTAAAAGGACCTAAAAATAAAAACAAAATATGGTGAGGAACCTTGATGAGTCTACTGACTAATGCAAAAAGATTGGGCCATTTATGTTTTGTGGTTTGAGAGAAAGAAAATATACAAGATGATTGGTCAAAAAATGGAAAAATAGAAATTAATTCAATTGAGAAATTAATTCTGACTAAAATATAAAAGAAAAATATGAACAAAAATAATGGAAAATTAAAGAAAAATTTAAGGATCTCTCATGAATTAATTGGGAATTTTTATGAGGTTTTGGTATTATTAAAAAGCCAAAACAAAAAATGAATAAAGATGCAAAAAGAAATAAAAAGAAATGAAATGGACTGAGTTGGTATGGGCCTGGGGGGTGTCAAAAGCATCAGAAACAACTGAATTGGGCCTAAGACGTATGCGCTGAGGGCGTCAAAAGCACTCTGAATACTTTTGTTTAACTTTGTGCCATGTGACTTGCACGCGTTTCATTTATGTGTTGGCAAGCTCTGGATCATTGGATCAATCCCATCTAACGGTCACGTTATGTTCTCTCATCTGACATTAGGGCACTGTTCCGACGGCCGGAGCTAGTCTCCGGTCGTCTTCTCCGATCACAACCTGGTTAGGGTTTTCTCAAAACCTAATAATAATAAAATCTAAGACTATCATCTCACTCGTCTCAATGCGCACATCAATAATCCATGCCTAGAGTTCATTTTTGATTCAAGAACAAAGCAGATCGAAGCCAAACAAAATGCACCTAAAAAAGTCATCTAAGCCTGTAAGAGGCCTATCAACTAGCCAGATTATCCAGAGCTTCTATTAAGCTTCACACATCACAAATCCATTAAAAAAAGGTGAAAACGAGCAAGAGAATTTTGAGGAAGAACCTGAGTTACAAAGCAGTTCTTAGTTGAAGAAAACCAGAGGTGAGGATCCCAATCTCAAGGTGATGTGTTCTTGATTCACAATCGAGTGAAATAAACACTCTAATGTTGATGAATTCCACTGTGTCTTGAAAAATGTAGAGATGCTGCTGAACCTGATTCTTGCTATCTCAATCCAATTTCTCCATGGGACTCAATCCTTTGATGAAGAGGAAGTTGATATGATGATGACTGATGATGGAGTGATGGAGATGAATGCAAACCTGGACAAATTGCAGAGATTCTCAATGGTGCAATTTGAAGAAGTTATTTGACTGCAGCCATGGAAGTAGAGCTCTGAATTGATGATGATGATACTTAATGAATCAGATGGAGAATGCTGGTAAGAGATGAAGCTAGATCCACTCAATTTGCACTGAATTTGCAGAGAAAAATCAGAGCATGAAGGATGAACTCTATGATGAATTTCGAGCAAAATTAATGTTAGCCTTGAATGTGCATTGAGCTCTTTCTTTTATAGGGTCCTTGACCTCTGATTAACAGTTAAAACCAGGGTTAGAACCATGGTTAACTGAGTGGATTCAGTTGAAGCTGAGTCAAGTTGGTTATGAGTTGGAATCTCTAGAATCTTCCACTGCTCGAGCTGAATCCTCTATGATGGCTCTCATGACAATTACCATGGAATTGAGGTCAATATTGCAACAAAGTCAATGCTAATATACCTGCTTATTCTCCATGCTAGCTGGTGTGATCAAGCATGCACATAATTGCATCCCAAGTGTAGTGAGTTTGTTCAGCATAGTAAGCTTGAAGCAAATAACACCTTGCCCTGCTTGAATTGGATTCAATGTAAGCATGATCATGCTCTTATGGTGAGGTGTGAGTAATGCAGGGTGGAGATATAAGCAATGCAACAATGCTTCAATGCTTCAAGCTTCTCACATTTTGGTTTCACCATAAGCATGCATGATCATGCATAAGATGACATTATGCTCATGTATGGCATGACTTGCACCTCTAACATGATGCCTTAAGATGATGACCTGCTAACAAGAACATATGAGGCTGAACTGAACAATGCATTCTCACAAAATCATGCCTTGACTCCTAAGAAACTTCAGTGCAACTGATGACCTTCCACAGGTCATAACTTGATATCGAAGGTATCAATTCCTATGGTTCTTATGTGCAAATCAAAGAACACAATTCATATAATAACTTTGATGTTTCCCTTAAAATGAAATAAGTCCTCTAAGTTACTCAAATATTGTTATGAACATCATGTCATTAAGCTTACACACTTGGGCCTGAGGATCCGTGGCATGCCTAGGCAACTTGTTTATGACTTGCCCAGTGTAGGAGCCTCACTTTGACCTTTCATAACTCCCAATCCTTTGATCCAATGGAAAAACCTTGAACATGAAAGTTGTAGTAATCATGTAGATGAACAACTTTGTAGTTCACTAAAAATTCATTTGAGGCTTTTTTAACCAAGAAAAGTGGCTTTCCATTTGATCCTCCACCTGTTTGATTAAATGCCTTGCATGGCACGCGCGCTGGCCAGCTTCTTGCCTGGCCCATGACCTAGTTTTGCCTTGATTTTCCTCAACTTTGCAAGATCATATCTTTCTCATTTTTATGATATGGAAGAGTTCCACCTATGGATTTGAAGCTCAAGATGCCCTCTTTAATTGGCTCCAAGTATAATTTTCATATCTTTCATATTTTGGGAGAAGGCCTCATTCAAAGTAGCTGCAAAAATAGCCAAACCTTGCCATTTTTGGAAACCCTAATTTTCCAAAAATGGTAAGTTTTGGTATTCTTGATTTCTCTTGATTCCTCCATCATTTCTTGATCAAATTTGGGCCATAGGATCCTTGTAACCCTAATTTCATGATTTTGATCTCAAAAAGTCAGGAGTTGACTTTTTCTTCATTGTATTTTACTTTTCCCCAACTTCCTGATTTTCAATCATCTGACCAATTGAACCTCTTCCAGAATGAATTTGTGGATGAAATTTGAACCCTATACACTTGTTGTCATATAGAACACAATAGAATCCACTTTTTCTCAAAAATTCATGGAGAAGTCATTCACAAATGAAACCCCTAATTTGGACCATTTCATCAGGAGATGTTGCACTGCTTGCTTCCTTGGAGTCATTCACCTCTTTCCAAGACTTGAGATTTCAAATGGAGACTTATGGGATGTTGTGGACCCTTTGCACAATGTTGAGGAGCTTTGTGGCCCTTTGATGGCCTTTGTATAGCCTTCAGTTTCTCCAATCATTGATCACATACCTATGCCTCATCTATGCTACACATGATGCAATGTTTTTGGTTATTTTATGAACTTATGTACACTAAATGCTATGCACAATGTTGAGGAAATGAGAGGGAAATTTTTGAGGTATTACAGCTGCCCCTATTCAATCATCTGCAAGCTTGAATGAATAGTTGAAAAAGCTTTTAGACATTCAAGGTATGGAGTAATTGAATACTCGAATAAAACCTGGAAATTTGAACTCGGTGGATAATAGAAATGCCATCTGCTTTTTTTTTACCTATGAATAGGTAGCAGAAATAGAACTAGGTGGAATAGAATCAATGCAATAACCTGCCCTATGACTGCTGAGCGAATCAAGCCACAACGAGGGTGCCTGTTGGCAAAACAGGGCTTAACGAGACCGTTAGCGAAACAGAACTCGACAATGTGACTGTTGGGCGAACCAAGCCACAAAGAAAACATGTGACTGCTGAGCGAATCAAGCCACGAAAGGTTCCTGTTGACGAAACATGGCTTAACGAGACCATTAGCGGAATGGAACTCGACAATGTGACTGCTGAGCGAATCAAGCCACAAAGAAAACACGCAACTGCTGAGCGAATCAAGCCACGGAAGGTGTCTATTGGCGAAATAGGGCTTAATGAGACCGTTAGCAAAATGGAACTCGAAAATGTGACTGCTGAGCGAATCAAGCCACAAAGAAAACACGCGATTGCTGAGCGAATCAAGCCACGGAAGGTGCCTGTTGACGAAACAGGGCTTAACGAGACCATTGGCGGAATGTAACTCGAAAATGTGACTGCTGGTCGGACCAAGCCACAAAGAAAAAACGCGACTGCTGAGAGAATCAAGCCACGAAAGGTGCCTGTTGGCGAAACAAGGCTTAACGAGACCATTAGCGGAATGGAACTCGACAATGTGACTGCTGAGCAAATCAAGCCACAAAGAAAAATGACAAAATTGACTTGGAAAGACAAAGACGTCTGGAAAATGGTATAAGTATCTTCTGTGGGGAATATCTCAGGTTGAGAAGATGTTACGGGTCATATCTAATGTACCTCAAAACTGGCCCATGCTGGCATGCATATGCTTGGGTTTATGGCGTAATGCTCCATGATGATGGAAATGCTACGCTTTTTGAGGATGCGAGTGTAATGATGATTATGCACATGCAAATGCAAAGAGATCTCCTGATAAGGAAACTACAAGTATCCCAGGTGGCTTGACTGGGGAGAACTGGTGATCACTGTACTGATCTGGTCCATCCTGATGAGGAGGAAACAACTCTGCGGGGAAAGTTGTTAATGATGCACCGGCTCTGAACTGCCACCATTGCCAAAAATAAATTGGACTTTAAGATTGGAGAGCCAATACCCTGCTGGAGATGGACTCTTCTCGAACTCTGATGGGGAAGTGGAGACATCCTGACTTGGTTGGGAACAAGAGGTATGACTCTGCTGAGGAAGAAAACTGTTGGGAGAGGAAAGAAACTCCTCGCACTACTGGGGATTGCCCTTGTGTTGAAAGAAAACTTCTGCTTGGGGAGGGCAAACATCTCTTTCCATTAATGCTGGAAAAGAACTTCAACCTCACTTCTACTAGGGATAACTGGAGACACCCGGGAAAACACCTGTTCTTGTTCAAGTATAATGAAATGTTCCTCCTGGAAATCTGCTTTAGCTCTGTTAGCAACACCTGTACCTATACCTGTGTAAACACAATTGATAGTGCCTGCAACATGGAGAGTTAGTTTGGACCTGTATGCCCCAGGCTCATAGCATTAATCATTATATGGGCATTTTGACACCCTTTTAGAGTTGTATTAAATGTTTTTGTCCTCCTTCATGAGTTAGAAAGCATTCAAATGTTCACAACACAATATAAATCACAATTTTCTGGACGTTTTCGCAATCAATCAATGCTAGATGAAAAACAAAAACAAGAAGCAAATAGTCACAAATTGGCTGAAATTGAATTTTATTGATTTGAAAAATGGCCATGAATAGGCATTACAAAGGAAGCAATTCCCTGGAAAGAGGAAATAGCCAAAAAGGAAAACAAACTATCCTATTGGCAATGTGAGAAGTGGATCTCATCAAGTTTCTACCCGGTTATGACTCATATATCTTAAAGACTATCCTCTCGCTCTGCCCCTCGAGAAAGGTGATTGAACTGGTCTCCAACCTTTAGAATAACCTCGGTTGCAGATAGATTACGAGTCTCGCAGATCGCAGTCGTTCGTGTTAGTCCCTCTTTTGCGTGGATTGCCCTTTCGGGTTTTCAATCCACCGGGATACTCTTTTTTTGCTTGAGCTGTCCGATGTGGCTTTTCAACTCAGCGGGTGTACATTTTTTTCAATATTTCCCTAATTTTTGCCTGGGCCTTTTATTCTGTTTTTTTGGCTCGCCGGGATGCCCATTTTTGCCTGGATCTTTATTCTGTTTTTATCCAGCGGGTCTTTTTACACGAAGTATTTTCTTACTGCGTCTGCATTGACAGGGGAATGGAAGTCTTCTCCATCCATGGTTGTTAGCATCAAGGATCCACCTGAGAAAACCTTTTTAACCATGAATGATCCTTCATAATTGGGTGTCCACTTGCCCCTATGATCGTTAAGAGGAGGAAGAATCCTTTTCAGCACCAGGTCACCTGGTATGTACCTTTGTGGTCGTACCTTCTTGTCAAAAGCCTGCTTCATCCGCCGCTGATACAACTGTCCATGGCATACAACTGTTAGGCGTTTTTCTTCAATGAGGCTTAATTGATTGTATCTGGACCGGAGCCACTCAACTTTATCTTGCTTAATGTCCATCATTAACCTTAACGAGGGGATTTCCACTTCAATTGGTAGGACTGCCTCCATACCATATACTAGTGAGAACGGGGTTGCCTTTGTTGAGGTACGCACTGTTGTTTTGTACCCATGCAACGCCAATGGTAGCATCTCATGCCAATCTTTGTATGTCACAACAATCTTCTGCATGATCTTCTTGATATTTTTGTTGGCCGCCTCGACGACGCCATTCATCTTCGGGCGATATGGAGAAGAGTTGTGATGTTCTATTTTGAAATCCTGACACAAGTCAGCCATCATCTTGTTGTTGAGGTTAGAACCATTATCAGTAATGATTCTTTCGGGAATTCCGTACCGGCAAATGATGTCTCTTTTAATAAACCGGGCTACCACTTGTTTAGTAATGTTGGCATAAGACGCCGCTTCGACCCACTTTGTGAAATAGTCTATGGCAACTAGGATGAAGCGGTGACCGTTGGAAGCTGTCGGCTCGATCTTGCCAATCATATCAATGCCCCAGATGGCAAACGGCCATGGTGAAGACATGACACTTAAAGGATTTGGAGGCACATGGACCTTATCGGCATAAATCTGATACTTGTGACATTTACGGGAGTATTTAGAGCAATCGAATTCCATGATGATCCAATAATATCCCGATCTCAACAATTTATTTGCCATAGCATGTCCTCCAGCATGGGTACCAAAGGAGCCTTCATGAACCTCTTGCATCAACAAGTATGCTTTGTGTCTATCCACGCATCTGAGCAGGACCATGTCGAAGTTTCGCTTGTATAACACACCATCTTGATTCAAGAAGAAACTACCTGCTAGTCTCTGTCGCTCCCAAAGATTTACAATCCCGGTGCAAACGCAAACAATCGACAAAAGAGAAAATGAGTTTGAATTGAATAGAGTCGCCAGCTAGGCATTTTTATCCCGAAGGAAAGGTAATGCTGCATAAACCTGGAAAGAGATGGATAAGACGGTTGTGAACCAGAGAAACTGAGAAATGGGGTTAGTTACGACCTGGGAAGGTATTAACACCCGAGTAGTCCGTTGTACTCGACGGGATCCACGCTTACAAGATTGTGTTTAAAAGGGGGAAGTATATGTACTATTTGTGTGCAAAAGCTAGGGATGAATGTACAGGTGTCAGTGCAAAAGGGTGTGAATTGCTCAGGAACTGAGGCTTAGAAAAGAATGTTGAAAGAGGGGGATGAGAAAAAGACTTTTGTTCAATAACTGTTAAGTTATGCCTACGTATCCTCTCGTGCAATGAGGAAGTCAGAACACCGTAGTTCGACTCAAAGAGACTGAAATGACTTTGACTGTGAACTGCTTGCTTGTCGATGCTCAAGTGTATGACTCGGGTGGCTCAAGTGCTAACTGTCTTGCATCAGACGAAAGAAGAAAGTTCTCGTTTGTGAATGAGTGTGATGAGAAAAGAATCCCGAAGGAGACGATTATTGTTTGCTTTTGTTGTTTTCAGTTTTGTTATTGTTTTTGGTGTTTTGCATAGGATAATAAGCTTAAGCCTAAATCAAGGGCTTGTAAACTCATTATATCCTCCCTGTTTAGGGATAATGAGCCTACTTAAGTATGAGATAAGCATCTCAACTTAATTACCATGATGATGTAGGATTAAGATCATTAACCTACTTGTGATTATTTAGATGTTTTTGGGTTTTTGTTTAGTGTTAAGTAATGAGTTTAATCTCTAATCACAGATTAATGAACTCATTACACCATCCTAATAGAAGGATAATAGATGAGAACACTTAAGCTGAGGAAGATACCTCAACTTAATCCATGGTTAGGGAATAAATTCATTATATAACAAGCCTTTATTAAATGGATTTTAATTAAAGGATGAGATTAAGAAGTGGATTTTAAGTTTGTAAGACAACTTGAGGGGGACTTGTCCATTAAACACTAGGGTTAGTCCCTCTTAACCATAAGGAAGAGATGGAACCCTAATGTAAGGCCCAAGTTACAAGATAAATTCTTAGTTATTATTAATGTGATTTGATTAAGAGGTGTAAACAAATTAAAGGTTTAACACTTAGGATTAAAGTTATACACTCCATCCTAAGAGAAGGATGCAGGCATAACCCTAATTCAAAGTCCTAAAGCTTTAAGAGTTTAGTCTCTGATTATTGAGATGAGAAGAGAGACTCAAGGAGACTCAAAGGTAAAAGACTAAGGGGACTATATACAACCCTGAAAGTTATCATGCTTGGGTATCCTATGGTTTGCGAGGCTTAAGAGAAATAAAAATGGTAAGTTTTGGTTTTCTTGATTTCTCTTGATTCCTCCATCATTTCTTGATCAAATTTGGGCCATAGGATCCTTGTAACCGTAATTTCATGATTTTGATCTCAAAAAGTCAGGAGTTGAATTTTTCTTCATTGTATTTGACTTTCCCCCATCTTCCTGATTTTCAATCATCTAACCAATTGAACCTCTTCCAAAATGAATTTGTGGATGAAATTTGAACCCTATACACTTGTTTTCATATAGAACACAATAGAATCCACTTTTGATAAAAAATTCATGGTGAAGTCATTCACAAATGAAACCCTAATTTGGACCATTTCATCAGGAGATGTTGCACTGCTTGCTTCCTTGGAGTCATTCACCTCTTTCCAAGACTTGAAACTTCAAATGGAGACTTGTGGGATGTTGTGGACCCTTTGCACAATGTTTAGGAGCTTTGTGGCCCTTTGATGGCCTTTGTATAGCCTTCAGTTGCTCCAATCATTGATCACATACCTATGCCTCATCTATGCTACATATGATGCAATGTTTTTGGTTATTTTATGAACTTATGTACACTAAATGCTATGCACAATGTTGAGGAAATGAGAGGGAAAATTTTGAGGTATTACAGTTACATGAAGATGCTAGTGTGCTTCGATTACATAATTCATACATACATCATTTAAATCATATCATGGCATACACATCCATAATTCATACAACATTCTCACTCACATTAAGAACATCATGTCATACATGCATACATCAAATAATCTTGCATAAACTAACTTTTCCTTTTCAGGATAGTTCGTAGTCAGATAAACATTACCAACTCCTTGAGACAATTCAAAGACGATCTAAACGAAAATCTAGTGTTGATGCTTAGTGCATGATGCTTTTATTTCCAGAGAAAATAAGTAGACGATCTATACGAAGATCTAGTCCTGGTACTTAGTGCTGACATTTTCCTGAAACAGTTCAGAGATGATCTAAAGGAAGATCTAGTGCTGATGCTTAGTGCAAGATGCTTTTCTTTCCAGAGACAGTATGAAGATGATCTATATGAAGATCTAGTCCTGGTACTTAGTGCTGACATTTTCCTAAGACAATTCAGAGACAATCTAAATGAAGATCTAGTGCTGATACTTAGTACAAGATATTTTCCAGAAGAAATTTAGAGATAATCGAAATGAAGATTTATTTTTGATGCTTAATACAAGATCTTTTCCTAGAGACAGTTCAGAGACGATCTAAACGAAGATCTAGTGGTGATACTTAGTGTAGGATATTGTCTAGAAGCAATTCAAAGATAATTTAAACGAAGATTTAGTTCTGATGCTTAATTCAAAATATTGTCCTAGAGACAGTTCAAATACGATCTAAACGAAGATCTAGTGCTGATACTTAGTGCAAGATATTGTCCAGAAGCAATTCAGAGATAATCGAAACGAAGATTTTATTTTGATGCTTAATTCAAGAAATTGTCCTTGAGATAGTTCAGAGACGATCTAAACGAAGATCTAATGCTGATACTTAGTGCAGGATATTTTCCAGAAGAAGTTCAGAGATAATCAAAACGAAGATTTATTTCTTATACTTAACTCAAGATATTTTCCCAGAGAAAGTTCAGAGACGATCGAGACGAAGATCTAGCGCTAATTCTTAGTTCAAAGTATCTTTTCCCCCCAGAGACAGTTCAGAGATGGTCTAAACAAAGATCTAGTGCTGATACTTAGTTAAGTGTTACAGAGACAATTCATAGATGGTCGAGACGAAGATCTAATTCTGATACTTAGTGCAGTAACAACATTCAGATAAAGTCAAACGTAGACACATTTTGACACTCCTACCCATAGATACTTTGAATGGCATCTATAAGCCCATCTCCAAATACTCTGAATGGTATCTAAGCCCATTCAAGCAATACGATCGACCAACAATATTACTTTGCGCACCGATGAGTGCAAATTTGTGGGCTTAAGTGTTCATTCCTCTTCCACCTTCAGGTCACGAATGTCGTACATGCCAATCTAACTCATCGGGTTTCAGAAAATTGAACAGGGGCAGCTATTGTACCCCAAAATTTACCCTCACATCTTCAAGACAATATGTCTCAAGAGGTCTTCTAATGATCATAAGATTCTCAATTGCTCAAAGGAATTCCAGGTTTCATCAGACTAAGCCTCCTCCTAAACAATAGATCTTAAACTAGATTTTTGAGTTCTCAAAGAAAATTGGACTTCATAAGCCTCAAGTGGACTTCATGTTATCCCACATACTTCAAAGGACCCTCATGTCAAGTTTCAAGGCTTTCCCTACAAGTTTGGCCAGTCAGATGCTTCGATGATCCAAAAATCAGTTAACTTGGTCAAAAAGTCAATTGTGGTCAACATACAGTCAAACTTCAATATTTTTGGTCAATATCAAGATCATGAAGTAAGATTCATCATTTGATCAAGGTTTGATCATGATTCATCAAGGGAACCGCAAAATCATCAAGAATCATGAGTTACTAAATTAGGGTTTTGTGCAAGAAAAGGCAATTGTACTTTGACCAACAATAACTTTCACATGCTTCATCAAAAATTTCCTATCCAAAGCTCATTTTTTAAGGAAATTCAATTACCTACAACTTTGTGTCTCACAAGCCAAGGCCAAAAATGTTTCATTTGAGAGATATGAGCCAAGACATTACAGGTCCTTTGAAAAGTAAACAAAAAGTCAATTTTTTCAAAAGCTCGTAACTTAAAAATGGAAGATCAAATGGACATGAGACCAAAAGGAGTAGTTATAGGACACTCTAAGCTTTCTAAAAAGTCCTAGAACACATACATGTGATAAAAATTGAGAGAGTTATGCATTGTTAAAGTTGGGCAATTTTGAGGAGGTGTATGAAGCAAAAATGGCCAAAACTCAAGTTTCTTCCAAATGGGCCCATATTTTTCCAATCCAAACTCAACTATAAGATCATGCATGACCCATAGATCATAATATCTGATTTTTTATATTTATTTTATATTATGTTGATTGAAAATATCCAAACTCGTGCAAGACCAAACAAGTATGATTTTATGTGATTTTTGGACAAATTTGCAAACCATGTTTCTTCACACTCAAGCAACTAAAAAACAATCCATCTAGGCCCAAAATTCTGACCTAAATTACACTATTATAAGTACACAACATGACCACAATGCAAGGGACGATTTTAGAGAGCTAAGGAACCACTTTCAAAATTTCAAAGTTTCATAAAAAAAACTCACATTCGGTTTCCCTACTCTTGCAATTTTTGAAAGGTTTGAAAGGCTCCATGATGTTCCTTGATGCATTCTGAAACTATTCCAATCATTTTCATCACCAAAATCATGACCAAACGCATAAACCGTATTCATATTTTTCCTTAAATTTTTGAATTTCGATTTCCATTATACATGCTTTCTAACTTAAATTTGATTGTATAATATTGTTTATAATGATCTTTGCAATGTTTCTGGTTGGTTTGATTCAAGTTTCAACGCAGGTATGGCAATTCGCCATTATTGGGGGTTTTGAGGTTCGAATTTGGGAACCTTCATTAGACGTGTTTTCAGGAGAAATTGATGGTCTCAATGAGTTCTTAGGATGATTTATCATAGAAAAATGTCATTGAAACTAATTTATTTGATGCGTTTTGAGTTTTGAGATTTTCAGGTGTTTTAGTGACAAATGAAAATTGTCACTAAAGCCTTTAGCGACGAACAAGCGTCACTATAGCCTAATACCATAGACGGGGGAAAAAGATGACCATTAGCGCGCGTTTTTCAGGATTTGAATTTTGTTTTAATTTTATATTGAATAGTTTACGTTTATTTGTCACCAGGATGCAGGTGTCCCAGTGGTTGCGCGTTGAAGCTGGGGGCGGAGGTCCTGGGTTCGAATCCAGGCCTCCACCCTTATTATTTATGCGTTTTTTCTTCTCCTTTTCTTTATTTTATTAATTTTTATTTCTTTTCTTTAATTAATCATAATTAACTAAATAATCACCATTAACCTTAAAATTAATTTAATCTAATGACCCCATTTTCTTTTTAAAAAGAACAAGTTTTTATAAACAATTCTTAATTATTTTTCTTACATAATATTTTCTATAAAAAAAATTAGTTTATTAGTTTTTTTTATTAAATTTGTAAACTAATTAATTAGGTTTAGATTAATTTAACAAACCCTGATTTTTTTTCTAAAACTCTAATCAATCAACCCTGCTTTTTCTAAAACCCTAATTTAATTAACCCTAACTTTTTTTCTTCATAAAAACGATTAATCTTTTCTTAATTTTATTTGTCTTAATTATTTACTTTATTAGAAAAAATTGTATAGGACGCACGATTATGTAATTTATATTCTCGTCTTTATTTCCGATTATGTAGTTGTTCCTCCTATGTAATAGTCTAGGTTTAATTTTACACATTTTAATTTCCGCAATCCCCCTAAAGGACAAATCTCTGATGTCATAGCGTAGGACTTTAATTTCTGCTTTTAATTTCTGCAAAACTATAATTGCGTGGTTAGTAATCTAGGGAGTGCAAAGACATGTATGTTAATAAATTGGACCTAGCCCACTAAGTACAAGATAAATAACTGAAAATGATATTCACACACGTATGTCGATCCTTTTACGATTGCTATCTGCACCTCCTAGGGTTTCCCCTCTTGGTTGCCTTCAAAACATGGTCAAGTCCCTCGAACATGGGGGTGTCTTAGTAAATGTCCCTTCAGATTAAAAAATCATCATAGTCCCTTCAAGATAAAAGATCATAGTCCCTTCGAGTTGCCGACGAATAAATGATCTCGTCCCTCGATGACCCTAAGAAAATGATGATAGTCCATTCGAGTTACTGAGACACCCCTACAGGTTGCCTTCTATGACCATACGATGACCCTACGCCTGTCCCTAACATCCAAGGTAAAGATTACTTACTCACTAATAGTAAGGACAGTCCTACCCCTAAAGGAAATAAATAACAAGAAAGACCTTACTTTGGGTAGTTAACTCTCAAATACTTGCTCACTCTTTCAAAACACTCTTTACATCCCACTTTTCAAACATTTCTCAAAGCTAAACACTTTGTATATATCCATATGAGGATCATTACAAAGTTAAAGACTTATAAAAATATTTTCTAAACACACACTACACTTTTTTTTCCAAACAAAAGTAAAGTGAGCTAAGTAATTGAGAGCCCATGGACAACCATGGATACAAAGGGTGCTAACACCTCTCCTTTGTATAACTTTCCCCCGAACTCAAATATTTTTAAAGGTCTTTCCTGTTCTTTTATTCCTTTTCCTTATTGGATAAAATAAAAGTCGGCGGCGACTCTTGCTATCCGCAACATAGTATTTGGAAACAAAAACGCCCAAGTCAGTTCTCCCACCGTGTTACAAGCTCTCCACAATTTAAACTAAAAAACATTTGGATTTTGAATAATTCTCCTTCTCCACTTGTTAAGGAGAGTTAAATTAATCACTTCCATATTTTTGATGACCAACCCCCCTTTCTCATAAGGAAGACACACATCCTTCCAATTAACCCAATGAATCTTCCTTTTCTCCTTCGCACCTCCCTAAAAAAATAACTTTGAATCTTTAAGAATTCTTTCACCACTTTCACCAGCATTTTATAAAAAGATAAAGTAAAAATAATTAAATAACATAAAATAGACTTCAAGAGAGTTATCCTACCTCCTAAATTGTGAAAATGATGCTTCCACCCCAAAAGATGCTTCTTCATTTTCAACAAAAGAGGATTCCAACTTAACAATTTCCTTGGATTAAATCCAATGGGAATGCCAAGAAAAGTGAAATTAATATCTTTCACCTTGCAAGAAAGAGCACAAGATGTTGCCTCCAAAAAAGTAGAATTAGAATTAATACCAATCAACTTACTTTTATGGCAATTAATTCCAATTCCCGAAACAAGCTCAAAAGCTTTCAACACCGTTTTAATGGCCCAGACATGCCTCCAAGTATCCTCTCCCACCAACAAAGTATCATCCACAAGTTGGAGAATGTCGACCGAACAATTTCTTTCAATAACAAAGCTACCAAATTCACCAACTTCACAAGACTTCCTTACCAACCTCGTCAATCCTTCTGCCACTAAAACAAAAAGAAAAGGCGAAAGAGGATCACCTTGTCTTAATCCTCTCTCGACTTCAAACTCCTTCTTAGGACTACTGTTTACTAGCATCGAGATCTTACTTTGAAAGACCAAAATTTCCATCCATTTCCTCCAAGCTGCCCTAAAACCCATCTTAGTCATCATGAATCTTAAGAAATTCCAACTAACCTTGTCATAAGCCTTTTCAAAACCCACTTTAAAAATTAGGCAATGCTTACCCACTTCCTTGGCGTAATCAACCACTTCGTTTGCCACCAAAACTCCATCAAGTGATTGCCTCCCCGAGACAAAAGCACTTTAGCATAGAGAAATAATAGAATTAAGCACCTTTTTCAACCTTACCGCTAAAATGTTAGCTACCACTTTGAAAGGCCATTGCCTTCATGGAAGCTATTACAAAAACTAAAAAAAATCTTATTTAAGGAAGTACCAACATTTCTTAAAGAACAAGAAGGAAAACTCGTCCGGCCCCAGGCTTTTAGATCCACCACACCCCCCAAATAGCCTCCTTAATCTTTTCTTCTTGAAAATGAATCTCAAGATTCAACCTCTCCTCCACACTAATGCTTTTAAAAGGAACACCCTCCAACAACGGTCTCCCACTTTCCGATTCGGAAAACTTGTTCGAAATATGACTCTAAACCTCATCCTTTATTTCTTCAACCGACTTGACAACTCCTCTCGAAGTAATTAAAAGACCCAAATGATTATGTATTCTTCTATCCTTCATTACCGTATGGAAAAACCCACTATTGCAATCTGCCTCCTTAAGCCACTCCAATCTCGATTTTTGTAAGAGCATATTTTCTTTTATCCTTATATTTCTCCAAAACCGGGTCGTAGCTTCCTCCCGATGAGTTATAATATCAGGATTTAATCCTACATCTTTGACCTCCGCCCTTTCGTCACCAAGGTTAATATCATCAACTCCTACCTCCACCTCCAAATCGATCTTCCTGAACACTTCCCTATTCCACCTTTTAAGCTTTTCTTTAAGAAGCCTTAACTTCTATTTTAGAATAAAATCTCCTATCTCTTATATCTTTAACTCTTTCCACTCCTTCTCCATAAAAGGAATAAATGAATTAAAGGAAAATCATTCATTGTTGAAGTTGAAAGGTTTAGGTCTCTAATTAAAATTATCCTTAGTCAACCAAATATGAGAATGGTCTGACAAGTCTCTAGAGCCAATGAATTGACCTATAACTCCCACCTATTTATAATTACATCTGATAAAATGAAACAGTCAATTATACTCATAGACTTACCATCTCCACTATACCACGATAATTGTTTCCCTTTACACGGAACGTCCACCAACAGACTATCTTCAATAAATTCCACAAAATAATTCATTTCATTGTTTTTTTCCTCCGACACCCTCCCTTTCCTCTCCCTCATACTTTTAACCGTATTGAAATTGCCCCTATAATCCACTATCCATCATTATATACTTGCTTTAATTCCAACAACCTTTTCCAAAGCAACTTTTTTTGAACAAAAGCACAAGAGGAATAAACATTAACCACATAGTAAATATGAGACTTCCAAAGCATCTTGATCCCTAAGAATCCATCACCTCTAAAACTTAGAAGAACTTCCCCGACACCTTCCTTCCAAAGAGTTTACACGCCCGACATACCTTCCGTATTAGAAAACTAGTATCCAATACTAGAATGATTCCAAAAGTTGTTCGCCAAATACTCTTGCATATTAAAAAGTTTCGATTCTTAGATTAAAAAAATATATGTGTTGCCCTTCTTAATCAAAGAGCTAATTCCTCTCATTTTAAGTGCGAAGAATTATTTCTAATTAAATTGTTAAATTTTGTTGTAAATAAATGTTTATAAGCCAAAAACTTATATGAATAAGTTTGTAATTAATTATAATATTTGTTTATCAATTTGAATTGTATTTTTAATATGTATAAAATAATCAAAATAAATATTACACTTTTTTTATTTATTTATAAATTTTCAAAGAAAAACAAAACCAATATAAAAAATGATATTAACATATTCTTAAAAAATAATTACACCAAAATACTTATTAATAATTACTCAATAAAACTTTCAAAGAAAAAGTATTGAAATCTTACTTTATATTTACACTTTATTTTTATTGTGTTAAAAATATATTATCACTTTTCATTAAATAAAATACATTAAATTATTTCTATTATGATATCAAAAAATCAACTAATATAAAATTATATTAATATATTCTTTACATTTTATTTACACCAAATCACTTATTAATAATAACTCAATAAAATTTTCAAATAAAGGGTATTGAAACCTTAATTTATTTTTACACATTATTTTTTAGTGTGTTAAAAATATATATTATTACTTTTCATTAAAAAGGGCATTAAATTATTTCTATTTTAATATGAAAAAACGACTAATATAAAAAATTATATTATATAATCTTTAAACAAATTTACACAAAACACTTATTAATAATAATTCAGTAAAATTTTCAAAGAGAAGGTATTGAAATCTTTATTTTTTATTGTGTTAAAATATATATTATTATTTTTCATTAAATTAAAAACATTAAATTATTTCTATTTTGATATGAAAAACAACTAATATAAAAAATATTAATATATTCTTTGAAAAAAATACACCAAAAACTTTTAAATAATAATATATTCAATAAAATTTTCAAAGAAAAGATAGTGAAATCTTACGTTATTTTTACACTTTATTTTTTATTGTGTTAAAAATATATATTATTACTTTTTATTAAATGAAAGACATTAAATTATTTCTATTTTGATAAGAAAATACAACTAATATAAAAATTATATTAATATATATATTTAACCCAACACAATTAGATGGATTTTGCATGTAGAATCACATGCATGGGTAAGACTTCCTTGCTTAGGCAGTTAACCCAACACAATCACATGCAAGGACTTACATGCATAATTTCTTAAAATAACCTTACATGATAAGATATATAGGTGTATAAGTGTACTTATATAGATTTTGTTGATAACATGACAATAAATGATTCCTAATTTTCCTCTATATAAATCAATACTTTGCCACACACTTACCACTATCACTCCATCACCTATATCTTTTAACAAATAAACATAAGCTACTTGAAGAAATCCAATGGATTCAAACGACCCTTTTGAAAAAGATGAAAAATTTCTCCAACAGATAGTTATTGGAAAATTTCTTGATATAGAAGTTGCAAATGCTATTGACGATGAGTATAACACTCAAATAACGAATTTGCTTGCAAAAATGCAAACACATCATACGGAGTTTTACAACCATAGTGTAAGGATATTTTTGTTTTATGTTAATTACAGAGAACCATCAGTTGAAAGGTTGAATTTTCACCTTGAAGATGAGTAATATGTGATTTTTTATGATGATGCTTCAATTGAACTGGTTGTAAATAAACCATATATTTGGAGCACCAAATTTTTGGCATGGATGGATAATAGCAAAAAATATGTTGAAGTACAAAACCTTACATACAATGAGTTCCCAACAAATTTTATATGGAAAGAAAGCAAGCATCAATGAGCTCCACGTCAAAGGGGTTTTTCAATCGGAAGACTTGTATTTTGTGGTACCTGGGTCCAGTTAAATGTACTACTTGTGGACTTTATTGAATTAATTGAATTATGTGAAATGTCCTACGTCTTATGAGGATATCAATATAGTTAATAATGTAAAATACAACACTTTCAAAGATGCATGTTTTGCAGTGGACTTGCTAGACGATGATAAGAAGTTTGTGGATGCAATTATGGAGGAAGGTCATTGGGGTATCGACAACTTTTTATGCAGTTTATTTACAACTTTGTTGGTTTCTAATCAATTATGTCGACCATATTTTGTTTGTAATAACATATGAGAGCATCTGAGTGACAATATTCTACTCAGACAAATACAACTTTTTCATTTTTATGGTAGTTTATACATTTTTTATTCTTTAATTATTTTTCTTAATTATAAATTCTAGTTATAAGTTCTTCTAAATTTTGCAGATTTGGTCTTGACTCCGGATCAATTGAAGAGTTGTGTTTTGCCTGAAATTAAAATTTTGTTGCAAAACAATAATGAGAGCTTAGAAATTATCCAGACATGCCTTTATCGAACATGGCACTATTACTAGAGAGACAAAATCAATTGATTTACGATGAATTTAACAATGATAGAAAATATTTAGATGAGGAGCATCGTAAATTGATGTCATCAATGATAACTGAATAGAGGGGAATATCCGATAGGATCATGACAAGGGTCAAAGAAAATAGGTCGGATCATTTTTTGTTTATGGTTATGGAGGAACTGGCAAGACTTGCATTTGGAAAGAAATGTCTGCAACATTGAGGTTGAAAGGTGAGATTGTCCTAACAGTAGAATCAAGTGGGATATTTGCATTGCTAATTCCTGGTGGAAGAACCAGACACTCGAGGTTCGTAATCCCATTAAATGTTGATGAATTATTGTAGGATCAGAATGCGCCTAAGAGGGGGGGTGAATTAGGTGTTTATAATTTTTCTCGATTCTTTTTCGTTGATGGATATAATTTTTCTTTTAAGTTTGTATGGAAGGAAAGCAGTAAGGCAGAAAATAAAAGTGACACAGAGAATTATCCTGGTTCCCTTCACAGTCCGAAGGTACATCCAGTCCCCTTTCAACTTGAAAGAGATTTCCACTAGTTTTTAGAAAAAGTACAACCTATCACACCTTCAATGGTGAGGCCTACTTTCTAACAAACTATCATACAAGTGTGCAAGAACAATCCTCTTGCCACACTTACCCTTATGTCCAAACAAACCTTGGAACACAAGTCACACAATAGAAATACTTTCTATATTTTTAATTTTGAGTGAGTAATACAAATACTTAATATCAATAATGATTTTCTCCTATGTACACAATTCACTTTTCAAATATCAATACAAGTGTTCAAACATAAAGTATGAAAGATGAATATCTTATGAACACTTTTGAAAAGTATGAAAAATATTTGAAAATTGATGAATTTGATTCAAGTGATTTTTTATAAAAATTGTAGGAGGTGTTTTTGAATTTGAAAAATTCAGATTTTATATTATACAAGACACCCTTTTGAAAAGGTATGAAAATTATGAATCAAAATAATTTATGAAGAGATATAATCAAAAGGTGCAATTTGAATTTCAAAGAAAAATATTTTTCAAAATATTACAGTGTTAACCGGTTAACCAAATGGTTAACCGGTTAACGCCTATGAACGTTAACAGGTTTTCTGAAAATTTGAACCCGTTAACCGGTTAACACTGTTAAAACCAGAAACAGAAGGTTTTTAAAGAGTGTTAAACGGTTTGAAAAAATATGTCAAATTATTTTATGCAATATGCTAGTATATGATTGAATGCGTGAACACTTGTACATCAATTTAAAAGAGAGATTGATATACCTAACCAAAAGCATCCAAGCATGAAGTTGAACGATGATGCAAACGAAGCTTGATATCAAAGCCGGTTGCTTGAAGCATGATCAGTTGGAGCTCTTGACTTTTTGCAGGTCTGAAAGATATGCGCCGTATTATCTTCATCAAAAACTTCGAGGTTGAAGGCGTGCTTCTACATTCTCCCCCTTTTTGATGATGACAACCGAAAATTCTGCGAGAGCTTTGATCAATGTTTCTCTAAGCGAATCCTCCCCCTATGGACAACAACTCCCCCTAAATGATAGCAGTAGTAGCGAGAAAAAAAAATTCTGCATAGAGAGACATTAGAGAAACAAGGTCTTCTCCCCCTTTGGCATTAGCAAAAAGGAAGGGACCAACAAGCAAGCACGAACATGAAAAGTATAGCATCATACAAGCAATCATACTAGCAATCATATAAAATGCAAACATAATGCAAGTAAACCAAAAATGCTTAAAAACTTAGGACTTTAGTTTCAGAGTACAAAACATAACATGATTAAAAGATAAAGCAACATAATAAAAACAGCATGGAGACATGGTCCTCATTCCTCATCCGACACATCCTCATCATCTTCTTCCTCTTCTTCGGTACCGTCCACATCCTCATCAACATGCTCGGTGGTGGTTCGGGAGCTTAGGACAAGGTTCCGAAGGCTTTTGATGGCACGCATAGCTTCATGGTGGTGTGACATCATGGTTGAGTAGAGAAAGTCATTGGTAATGCCGGTTTCCGGAATAGGTGGAATGGAGGTGGAGGATCCGTCATCATACTTATAAGTTCCATCATTGACTTGAACAATGCCGGTGTTCTTGATAATTGTGACTCCGTTGATTTCATTACCCATAGTAGTCATAGCAATAAACGGTTCTCGACCGATTTCCATATCGGTAAGTTCCAAAATCCTTGAAAGGAGGCGGCCATACGGTAAGCGAGTCTTCAACGAGAGTTGTTGCTTCAAATGATATAGCATCGTAGGAAGCCAATTAATCTTAATCTTGTTCTTGATGGCAAAGAGTACTTGCATCTCCAAATCATTGATTTGGGATTGATTGGAGTCCTTGGGCAGCAAGACATGGCAAATGACATAATGAAGCATCCGGTCATCCACTGAGAGATTCTTCGCATAGCAAAGTACCCGAGAGGTACGCTGGCCGGATATCACGGATGCCTTTGGAAACCTACAGATGTTATAGTAGTATTCCATCTTATCATAGTTGGCCCATTTGCCTTCATCATGGTTGACACCCTTTCGGAGAAACACTCCCGAGTAAGGTAAAGACAAAGAGGTAGCAAGAGTACCTAGGTCAACCTCAATCTCACAATCTCTAATAGAAGCAAAAAGGTGGTGCTTATCATTATCATCACAATTGAGAACCATGTTGTTCATGAAAGACTTCACCAAATCCGGATACACTTTTCCATTATCGGCAATAAAATCTAACATTCCTTGATATTCTAGTAGTGCCGGAAACTTAAAAGATTCAAAAGGTTTCAGGTTCACATACTTACCCTTGAGAAGATGTCGAACCCGAACACGGAAATCCAATCGTCTCTTCTTGGTAGATTCCATAGGCATGTCTTCTTCACTGCTAGACCTTGATGCTGACACTGGAGCTTTTCCCTTTCTTGAAGCCATGAAGATGAAGCTTAAGTTGAGGGTGAGTGAGAGTATTTTCGGATTAGGGTTTGGTGAGTGAAGAGTGAAGTGAAGGAGATGGAGTTTTTGTGAGAGTTACAATATAGTGGGTTTTAATGGAGGAGATGAAAAGTTTGGAAGAATGAGTAAGTGGAGTTTAATGGTAGGTCAAAGGAAGAGGAATAGATTTATGAGGTGTCTTGAGATACCATGCATCAATTAGACATAACACACACAAGACAACATAACAAAATAAAAATAAATAAAAAAATTTAAAAGTAACAGAACCTGTCACGCAGGCAGGGACTGCTGTTTTGAAGGTGTTAACCGGTTAACCGATCCGTTAACCGGTTAACGGACAAAAAAATTCAAAATTTTTTAAAAATCCAGCAGCTTTGGTGGGGAAAAATGGGAGGGATTTTTCAAAAAAAAATTCCATAAAGTGTTAGCACTTGTCATTCCGCAACTTTCGATCAAAAAATATTTTGAAACCGATTGATTTCGGGTATACGAAAGTGAGAAAAACCGAAAACGGTGAAATGTGAGTGCTAGCATTTTATGACTTTAAAGTGAGCAAAACACATATAAACACACATAATGCAATAAAAACATATAACAACCAATTTTTAGGTTAAGATTAGATGTCACCTTCATTGAGAATCCCAAGTTCTCGTCGAATCTTGAAGAATTGTTCCTTAGCCAATGGTTTTGTGAATATGTCGGCTAGTTAATTGTGTGTATCCACGAACGTAACATCTACATCTCCGTTTAAAACATGATCTCGAAGGAAATGATGTCGGATATCTATGTGCTTTGTTCTTGAATGCATGACCGGGTTCTTTGTGATATTGATGGCACTTGTGTTGTCACACCGGAGAGGGATACAACCGAGATCTATACCGAAATCGAGAAGTTGTTGTTTGAGCCACAAGATTTGAGCACAACAACTTCCTGCTGCAATGTACTCCGCTTCGGCCGTGCTAAGTGCAACGCATGCTTGCTTCTTGCATGCCCACGACACCAGTGCATTCCCGAGAATGTGACAAGTACCACTTGTACTCTTTCTATCGGTCTTACATCCTGCATAATCAGCGTTAGAATAACCAATTAAAGAACAAATACTACCTTTAGGATACCATAGTCCGACGTGCGTTGTTCCTTTGAGATACTTCATGATCCTCTTCACGGCAGTGAGATGCGATTCCTTCGGATTAGCTTGAAAGCGGGCACACAAACAAACACTAAACATAATGTCAGGACGGCTCGCCGTCAAATATAAGAGTGAACCGATCATACCTCGATACTTTGTAATATCTATTGAAGTGCCGGAAAGATCTTGATCAACATTCGTTCCGGATCCCATTGGAGTAGACATCTCTTTGCAATTGTCCATATCAAATCTTTTCAATAATTCCTTGCAATACTTGGATTGATTGATGAAGATGCCATCCTTTGTTTGCTTGATTTGTAAACCAAGGAAGTAGTTCATCTTTCCCATCATGGACATCTCGAATTCGCCTTGCATCATAAGAGAGAATTCTTCGCAAAGATCTTTGTTTGTTGAACCGAATATGATGTCGTCGACATAGACTTGAACAAGTAAGGTGTTACCCTTAAGATTCTTGATGAACAAAGTCTTGTCAACCTTTCCTTTAGTAAAACCTTTCTCACATAAGAAGTTGCTAAGGCGATCATACCAAGCCCTTGGTGCTTGCTTTAAGCCATAAAGAGCCTTCTTCAACTTGTAGACATGAGACGGGTTCTTGAAGTCTTCAAAATTGGGAGGTTGTTTGACGTAGACTTCTTCATTGATGTAACCGTTTAGGAAAGCGCTTTTGACATCCATCTGGTACAACTGAAAATTCATAGAACAAGCATAAGCAAGTAATAATCTAATTGCTTCTAACCTTGCTACCGGAGCGAATGTTTCATCAAAGTCGATTCCTTCTTCTTGGTTGTAGCCTTGTGCGACCAATCTTGCTTTGTTACGAACTATGATTCCATTCTCGTCAAGTTTGTTCTTGAACACCCATCTTGTGCCTATGATATGCTTGTTGTCCAGTCTTGGTACAAGAGTCCAAACTTGGTTCCTTTCGAATTGATTGAGTTGTTCTTGCATAGCCATTATCCATTGATCGTCGCCTAAGGCTTCATCGATTTTTGCTGGTTCAATTTGAGACACGAACGCCATGTTGAGGCAAGCATCCTTGAGATTGAGTCTAGTTGCAACGCCTTGGCTAATATCACCAATCACTTTATCTATCGGGTGATCTCTATGAGTTCTCCATTCTTTTGGAAGATCTTGATGTTCTACAGTGGTTGGTGACTTATCTTCTTGTGATATTGCTTTTTGATATCTCCCTTTGTTGTTGTGATAGATCTACAGCATCATCATCATCCACAATAATATTATCCTCTTTCGAGGGGTTAGTCTCATCAAACGAAACATGTATGGATTCTTCAATGGTAAGAGTACGTTTATTGAAAATTCTAAAAGCTTTACTTGATAGAGAATATCCAAGAAAAATACCTTCATCGGATTTCTCATCAAACTTACCAAGGTTGTCCTTACCGTTGTTGAGAACGAAGCATTTGCATCCGAATATGTGGAAGAAAGATATGTTAGGTTTCCTTCCCTTGAACAACTTATATGGGGTCTTCTTGAGAATAAGTCGAATATTGACATGGTTACTTACAAAACAAGCCGTGCTAACCGCATCCGCCCAAAAATATTTAGGAAGATTCGAGTCGCTAAGCATTGTCCTTGCTAGTTCCACTAGTGCCCTATTCTTCCTTTCTACGACACCGTTTTGTTGAGGAGTCCTTGGTGCGGAGAAGTTGTGAGAGATTCCATGCTCTTCACAAAAATCTTCAAATGATGAGTTTTGAAACTCGCCTCCATGGTCGCTTCTTATGGAAACAATTGAGAGTGACTTCTCATTTTGAATTTGCTTGGCATACTTCTTGAATGCTCCGAAGCTTTTTGTTCTTGATGGACCGAAAAGATCCATATGTAACAATTGGAGTGGTCTTGTAGTAGATATCACTTTCTTGGTCTTGAAGGATGTTTTGGTTTGCTTCCCCTTTTGACATGTGTCACAAAGCTTATCCTTGATAAACTTCATCTTTGGAAGACCAACAACTAGATCATGCTTTAATAATTTATTCAAATGCTCCATGTGAATGTGAGAAATCCTTTTATGCCAAAGCCATGCATCGTTGTTGTTTGCCATTAAGCACTTCACCTTCAAGAGAGAGTCATCAAAAGAAATCATAAAAATGTTATTAAATCGTTTACCTTTTAGCAAGAGTTCATGAGTGACTTCGTGTTCTATCAAACATTCCTCCTTTGTGAAGTTGATTCGGAATCCTTTATCACACAATTGACTTATGCTAAGAAGGTTGTGTTTAAGGCCTTCCACATAAAGGACGTCTTCTATGATTGTATGAGGAGATTCACCAATGGTTCCAACTCCAAGAATTCTTCCTTTATTATCATCACCGTAAGTAACGTATCCTTTGGTCTTAAGTGTTAGACTTGAAAATTTGTTGATGTCGCCCGTCATATGCTTTGAACAACCGCTATCGAGATACCATTGTGTAGAAGTTGTTTTCAAGCATACCTACAAAACAAAATCAGGTTTTGTTAGGTACCCAAATTGCTTTGGGTCCTTGATAGTTAGTACCCTTTTCAACCCACACATAATGCCCTTTAGCAACACCAATGTTGCGCACATAGCAAGCATTAGGTGTATGGCCTTTTATTCCACAATAAAAAAAAATAGGTTGAAATTGACTTTTGAATTTAGGAACATATTTTTGTTTCTTAAGACTCCTTTTCTTTTATGACTTTGATGCATAGGTTTAGCATTGTTAGTCTTTTACTTAACAATTTGTTCACTCGCTTTTACGAAAACGGTTTCACTTGTGCTTGGTTTGGAAAACTTAGAATATCCTAGGCCACTTTTATCATTTGGATATCTTTGGTGCCTAAGAATTTCCTCCAAGCCAATTTGACCTTTTTCATATCTTTCTAAAACTCTTTTGAGTTGAACAATTTGAAAGGACAATGACTCACAATTTTTACATGTAAGACTTTGTTCTTCATCCATTATCTTTTGTTTTTCATTTTCAATGTATTTTTCAAAAGATGCATTTTGTTCTTCTAAAGATAATATTTTCTTCTTTTGGGATGAGATATTTTTGTACAAAGTCTTACATTCCTTAAGAAGTTCATCTATGACTTCTTGTGCATCATTTTCATAAATTGAAAAATTACTACTAACCTCGTCATTTTCTTCATCGGAGTGATGTGACGCCATTAACGCCATATTTGCACATTCGTCGCTTTCCGATTCCGATGAGGAACTAACTTCATTGTCATCCCACGCGACATAAGCCTTTTTATTCTTGAAGTCCTTCTTGCCTTTGAATCCTCCTTTCTTCGCAAGTCTTGGACAATCCGGTTTTATGTGACCTTGCTTTCCACATTCATAGCATGTAACTTCTTGGTTCGATGTGGATGCATCCTTCTACCTGAAATGTTTATTCTTTTTAGGAAAAGAGGAATTATTATTTTTGTTAAAAAACTTACCAAGCTTCTTAACAAGAAGCGTGAAGTTCTCATCTTCGGAGATCTCGTCATCTTTGTCATCCTTCGTGTCTATCTTCAAGGCAATTCCTTTGGACTTTTTCTCTTGACTTTCATGCTTTTCGAGCCTTCCAAGTTCCAACTCATGCTCTTGAAGTTTGCCGAATAGAGATGCGAATGTCATTGTTGAGAGACTCTTCTTCTCCGAGATTGCGGTCACTTTCGGTTGCCATTCCCTTGTCAAAGACCTTAGAACTTTCAAATTGAGATCATCATTGGTGAAGGTCTTTCCGAGTTCAATCAAATGGTTGGTTATATGAACAAATCTTTTTTGTAAAGCCACAATAGATTCTCCGGGCCGCATGCGGAACATTTCATATTCTTGACTTAACGTGTTAAGCCTTGATCTTTTAACTTCCTTTGTTCCTTCATGTGTTTCTACCAAAGTATCCCAAATCTCCTTTGCCGATTTGCATTGTGATACACGAAAAAATTCGTCCATACTAAGAGCACTTTGAAGTATGTTGATTGCTTTCTTCTCATTTAGGATCTTTCTTTTATCATCTTCATCATACATATTCTTCAACTTCGTCGTTCCAACACCGTTGATTACACTGACGGGATTATGCGGACCTTCTTCGATTGCTTCCCATATGCCTTCTCCTTGGGTTTCAAGATGTGCCCTCATTCTGATTTTCCAGAAATCGAAGTATTCGCCGGAGAAGAGCGGAGGCTTGTTGCTACTTCCACCATCTTTGAAAACGGGATTCGAGTTTGCGGAAGCCATAGGATCTTGTAGGAACAGGTTACCTAAACCTGCTCTGATGCCAATTATAGGATCAGAATGCGCCTAAGAGGGGGGTGAATTAGGTGTTTATAATTTTTCTCGATTCTTTTTCGTTGATGGATAGAATTTCTCTTTTAAGTTTGTATGGAAGGAAAGCAGTAAGGCAAAAAATAAAAGTGACACAGAGAATTATCCTGGTTCCCTTCACAGTCTGAAGGTACATCCAGTCCCCTTTCAACTTGAAAGAGATTTCCACTAGTTTTTAGAAAAAGTACAACCTATCACACCTTCAATGGTGAGGCCTACTTTCTAACAAACTATCATACAAGTGTGCAAGAACAATCCTCTTGCCACACTTACCCTTATGTCCAAACAAACCTTGGAACACAAGTCACACAATAGAAATACTTTCTATATTTTTAATTTTGAGTGAGTAATACAAAGACTTAATATCAATAATGATTTTCTCCTATGTACACAATTCACTTTTCAAATATCAATACAAGTGTTCAAACATAAAGTATGAAAGATGAATATCTTATGAACACTTTTGAAAAGTATGAAAAATATTTGAAAATTGATGAATTTGATTCAAGTGATTTTTTATAAAAATTGTAGGAGGTGTTTTTGAATTTGAAAAATTCAGATTTTATATTATACAAGACACCCTTTTGAAAAGGTATGAAAATTATGAATCAAAATAATTTATGAAGAGATATAATCAAAAGGTGCAATTTGAATTTCAAAGAAAAATATTTTTCAAAATATTACAGTGTTAACCGGTTAACCAAATGGTTAACCGGTTAACGCCTATGAACGTTAACAGGTTTTCTGAAAATTTGAACCCGTTAACCGGTTAACCAAATGGTTAACCGGTTAACACTGTTAAAACCAGAAACAGAAGGTTTTTAAAGAGTGTTAAACGGTTTGAAAAAATATGTCAAATTATTTTATGCAATATGCTAGTATATGATTGAATGCGTGAACACTTGTACATCAATTTAAAAGAGAGATTGATATACCTAACCAAAAGCATCCAAGCATGAAGTTGAACGATGATGCAAACGAAGCTTGATATCAAAGCCGGTTGCTTGAAGCTTGATCAGTTGGAGCTCTTGACTTTTTGCAGGTCTGAAAGATATGCGCCGTGTTGTCTTCATCAAAAACTTCGAGGTTGAAGGCGTGCTTCTACATTATTGACGTGTGAAATAACTCCAAAAGACCTTTTAGCTAATTTAATATGTCGTACAAAGCTAATCATATGGGATGAAGCACCTATGATACCCAAACATTGTTTTGAAGTTGTTGATCGTGCTTTAAAGGATATACTAAGAGTAAAAAATATTACATTTGGTGGAAAGGTAGTTGTGTTGCGTGGATATTTTCGTCAGATTCTTCCTTTTATACCTAAAAGAACAAGACAAAAAGTTATTCATTTTAATATCAATTCTTTTCCTCTATCGAATTTTTGTGAAGTGCTTACATTGACCACTAACATGGGACTTCTAAACGGAGGTATAAATACAGATGTTGAAGAGAGAAAGAGTTTTTCATAGTGTATTTTGGGAATTGGTGATGGTACCAGAGACGCTAATGATGAAGATATCACATTTCAGATACACAAGATTTGTTGATTACTAGATTTGGTGATCCACTTTCAGCAATTGTTCAAATCATGTATCTAGATCTAATGCATAACACGAGTGATCCATCATTTTTTCAGAATAGAGCTATATTATCTCCTTAGAATGCAATTGTAGATGCCATAAATATTTACTTGTTGGATCTATACCTAGAGAAGGAAAAACTTATTTGATTTATGACTCTCCATGTAATGCTAGATCAGATGTTAACATGTCAAATGATTTGCACGCTCCTTAATTTTTAAACACCATTGTTTCTTCTGGACTTCCAAATCATAAATTAAGATTGAAATTTGGAGTCTCGGTCATGCTATTGAGAAATATAGACTCATTTTTAGGATTGTGCAATGACACCCGATTGATAATTACAAAAAGGGGAAGGTATATGCTTGAAGGAAAAATTATATCTAGTAGCAATATTAGGGAGAAATTTTATATTCCAAGGCTATCACCAACTCCTTCAGATAAAAGACTTCCTTTCAAATTTGAGCATCGACAATTTCCATTGATTGTTTCATTCGCTGTGACCATCAACAATAGTCAATGCCAATCACTCAAACATGTTGAAGTGTATCTAACTCAATCAATTTTCTCTTATGGACAATTATATGTTGAACTATCTAGAGTTACTTCAAGGATAGACTTATATATATATATATATATATATATATATATATATATATATATATATATATATATATATATATATATATATATATATATATATATATATATATATGGTTGACAATTGATTAAGGCGTTAGGAGTCGAAGGAGAGAAGGATGATGAATTATTTGAAGATATCATAAGGGTGATAGAGGAAAGAGATAAAAAGGTTTATCAAGATAAGTTGGTGGCTGAAAATGATTTCCGATGAATGTTGTGTCCTACAATATTAAGGGGGTTCAATCAAAAGAAGAAGAGTAAGTAAGATTATTGCAGCAGGGCAAGCAGACATTTGTTTTATTCAAGAAACAAAAGTCCAAATTATGAAGGATGAGATTGTTAAGAGTTTATGGGGTAACACTAGGTGTGGGTGGCCAGCTCTAAATTCTTGTGGTAGGTCTGAGGGTATGTTGATGGTTTGGAAGGAAAATAGTATCATCCCGCTGTATAGTTTCAAAGGGTCCGGTTTTCTGGGGGTCAATGCTATGTGGAAAGATTTGAACTATTACTTCATTAATATTTATGCTCCATGTGGAGAAGCTGACAACATAAATTATGGCTTGATTTGTTAATATTGAAGCATAAAGTCCCCACTGGCGAGTGGCTCATCGCAGGTGATTTAAATGCTATCAAGTTGTCGGAGGAAAAATGAGGTGTCGTAGAATCAATTGGGCTGATTTGGAGGATTTAGTGAATTTGATCGAGTCTATGGAATTGGTAGATGTTAGGTATTTGATTAGTTGCATTTTGTTAAAACAAGTTGACAACAACATGTTGGACAAGATGTCCTAACAAGGTTATTCGACATCTGTGTCTATTATAGTTTTTAAATTTGTTGAATGAGATTCAGATTGCAGAAGATTGTGAATTGATTTGTTTATCCTAGCTGACATCCAAGATTGAATATTTCAGAGATTCAGTTTGGAATTGAAGATTTATTGTTTTCTAAACATGGAGACATTTTAGGAAAATTTATATTGAAAATTCTATTTTCTTGGAGAATAAGTTGTAGATTCTGTGCAACATAACTGTTGCATTTTTGAAGCCCAGATCTAGTCTAGTTTATGGTTATAAATATGATGGATCTAACCTAATCAAAGTGAGGAAAAAATACATTGTTGCTTTGTGTGTTTTAAGGGTTTATGTGTTTGTGAGCTTCTCTTGTATAGTGTTGATACTAGAGTTGCACTATTAATTGCATTGAGTTGTAATTTCTCTCACTGTTGTGATTGAAAGGGGATTGAGAATGGTCTTATACCTAGGAAAGTCTTAGGTAGAAATTAAGCACAGGTAGTGATTAAGTGATAAATTGGAAACCAAAGGTTGTTTCACTTAGAAATAATACTATTTAGTGGATTTCATTCCTGGATTGGAAGCCCCCAGAGTAGGTGACTTTCACCGAACTTGGTTAACAATTGATTGTGTATTCTTTACTTTCTGCATTCTATTTTGTGTTCATCTTGTTCATTGTATGCTAAAAACAGAGATCAATTATCTTGATATCTGATAGGATATCTGAGATCTACTACACCATAATTTCATTGGCATCAAGATCTTGCACCCTATTTTGTTTTTGGGTGAGACATAGGGACGATACTTTCTGGTACAATAGACATGGAACTAGGGTTTGTCAACAAACCACCTATTTTGGATGGCACCAACTATGATTACTGGAAGTCACATATGGTATCTTTTCTAAAATCAATGGATAGAAAAACCTGGAAAGCAGTCATCAAAGGTTGGGAACTTCCTGTTGTGAAGGGAAAAGATGGGATGGACACAACTGAATTGAAGGAAGAAGATGACTGGTCTAAGGAAAAAGTTGATCTTGCTCTTGGAAACTCCAAAGCCTTGAATATCTTATTTAATGGAGTTTATAGAAACATCTTCAGATTGATAAATAATTGTACGGTTACTAAAGATTCTTGGGAGATTTTTAAAACTGCTCATGAAGGAACTTCTAGGGTGAAGATGTCAAGACTTCAACTTCTTACCACCAAGTTTGAGAACTTGAAGATGAAGGAGGATAAGAGCATTTATGATTTTCACATGAATATCATTGACATTTCCAATATATCTAGTGCCTTGGGAGAGAAGATGTCAGAGGAAAATCTGTTTAGAAAGATTCTCAAGTTGTTACCTAAGAAGTTTGACATGAAGTTCACAACAATTGAAGAAGCTCAAGACATCAGCAACATGAAGGTGACCCAACAAGCTCTTCCACCTTCATTGTTATTCTTAGTGCCTTGGGAGAGAAGATGAAAAGAAGAATAAAATCCTAACTTTTGAATAGAGGAGAATCACGATCAAGAAAAATCCTTTACTGACATATGTGATTTTGATGAAGAATCTGATGATGGAGAACTTACTCTTGACGAACTTGTTGCTTCACATAAAGAGTTATGTTTCAAAAGTGAAGAAATGTGTCAACTAGGAGAGGATCAAAAGAAGGTCATTGCTCAACTTAAGGCTTAAAAAGTTGAGCATCTAGATGTCATCTCTGATTTAAAGGAGGAAGTTGTATTGCTAAACTCAAAACTTGACAATATGACTAAACCTGTAAGAATGCTTAATAGTAGTTCTGATGTGCTGGATGAAATTCTTCAAACTGGGAAAAATGTTAAAGATGTTACAAGTCTTAGTTATGATAATCAAGTTGTGATGAAGAAATGAAAAGTGTCTACAATGAAGTTTGTTCAACCTAAAAGAAAACATGAACATAAGATGTCAGTTCAAATGTCCCAACATCAGAAAATACATTAGAATGATTATTCATGAAGCAAGACAATATTGTTACAAAATGTATGGTTATCCAAAATATTCAACACCACATAGGTCTAATCATGGTATGATTAAATCTAGAAAGGTGTATAAACCTAAGGTTGCTAAAAGTAAGAAAGATTTGTCTGAACATAAAGAGGAAAGTGCAGGTGAGAAGAATCATCAGTCTACAAAGATGGTCAATGTTGATAATTTGAAAACTGATGATGTGGCTTCTGCTACTAAGAAAAGTAAGGAAGCACCCTCAAGTGAGTCAGAGTATGATGTCAAAAAAAATGTTCAGGACATCATACCTCTAGCTAAGAAGCAAGTTGCAATTGTGAAACAAATTCCTGCTTCATTTAGTAAATTTTCTACTCTTGGTGATTAGATGTGTTTTAATGCTAATTTGCTTACTTTTGGTTGATTACCCTTAATGCATAGTTGATTGATTTGTCATATTATGGCTAAAGGGGGAGAATTAAGTAGTAGTAGTAGTAGTGTTATTTGGTTGTTTCCTTGAGGGGAAGCTGGATGTGTTATTGTTGAGATGTCAGACAGAATGTCTAGACAACATAATTTCTATTGACATAGGGAGTTGTGATGTCAGACAAAATGTCCTGACATGTTGTTTCAAATCTGTGTGTTGTCGTTTTTGTTGTGTATACCTCTGTTGTAGTATGGAGAAATATAGGTTGTTTTGTGCATTATTGTTGCTGAAGTTTTTGTTTTGGTTATTGGTTTTTGCTAATTGTGGTATGAAAAGGTTGCTTTAGCCAACATTTGCCAAAGGGGGAGATTGTTAGGTCTTTGATTGGATGAATTTTGTTAAAACAATTTGAAAGCAACACGTTGATAAAATGTCCTAACAGGGTTATTCGACATCAGTGTCTGTTACATTTTTGGAATTTGTTGATTTAGATTTAGATTGTAAGATGATTTGTTTATCCTATCTAGCATCCAAGATTGAAAATTTTTAGAGATTCGGTTTGGAAATGAAGATTTTCTGTTTTATAAAGATGGAGACATTTTAGGAAACTTTAGATTGAAAATTCTAGTTTTTTGGAAAATAAGTTGCAGATTATGTGCAACATAATTGATGCGCTTTTGAAGCCTAAATCTAGTATAGTTTATGGTTATAAGTACGATGGATTAAACCTAATTAAAGTGCGAAAAAATACATTGTTTCTTAGTGAGTTTTTAGGGCTTATGTATTTGTGATCCTCTCTTGTATCACGTTGATACTAGAGCTGGACTGTTGCATTGAGTTATAATTTTTGTCACTGTTATGATTGAAAGGGAATTGAGAAGGGTCTCATACCTAGGAGAGTCTTAGGTATAAATTTGTAACTTAGAGATGCACCTAAAAGGGGGTGAATTAGGATTTTAAAAGTTCTTCAAAGTTTTTCTAGTTTTTTTACTCTTTACTTTCTTACAAAATCTAAGTGCGGAAATGATAAATGCGGAAAGTAAAAGTGACACAATGATTTATCATGGTTCCCTTCACGGATAAGTAGTAATTAAGAACAATATGTTAGAAACCTAGAACAAGACACACCTAGTCCTTTCTAATTCTAACAACCAAGAACAATCCTATTCGATTAACAATAAGTTTAAAGTCCGATCGAGATTCAATTTCTCACACACAGACCATTTGTGTCCATAATATGGATCACAAGTACAACCTTATTAACTTATCTCTAACAATCCAAAAGATAAGTAGTAATCAAAAATAATAAATTCTGAATTTTGTATAAGTGTAGGAAGATGAAACTTTGAATCTTTTATCAATATAAATATTGATCTTCTCCTTGGAAAAAGTATCACTCACAATAAATATACAAGTGTTCTTGAAAGAATGAGATGAAACTAGAATGATATTCTTGAAAATTTATGAAAAGTTTCTCTCAAAAAGTTTGAATATTAACACTTGGAAAATATTTGAAAAATGAAGAATATGAGTGATTTTTTATTATGAAAATTATTGGAGGTAAGTGTAAAATCGGAAAATGATTTGTTTATATAATGCATAAAACACCCTTTGAAAGATAGAAACAATGACAATTTTCATGAAAACTCACATACTTTCGCATGCAGCAACAATGTTAATCGGTTAACACATATGTTAACCGGTTAACACCCTTCAACGTTAACCCGTAATTCAAAATTTAGCTTGGTTAACCAGTTAACCAATCCGTTAACTGGTTAACACTGAAGGATTTTGTGAAAAGTCTGAATTTTAATGCTTGAAAAATATGGTAAATGGTTCCTATCATTCCTAACATGTATATTATGCATAAAATGAATTTTTTAACACTTGCATAAATATTTTGAGCAATATTTGTTATACCTTTGAGTTATTCCAAGTTGATCCTCAATTATTTGAAAATATTATGAGTGTTGTTTAAAGTTTGATCCACTTGATATTTCTTCAAAACTTGAACAATTCTAGACCAAACATTTGAAGCTTGATTCAAAAGTCTCTCTTCCTTTTTGCATATATACACTTGAGCAATATCTTGTTGTCTTCATCAAAATCAAATATTGAAGGAAGCTTGCATCTACAATCTCTCCCTTTTTGATGATGACAACCAACTTTGAAAGTTTGCTTTGAACTTGTTTCTCTTAACTTAAACTTCCCCTTGATTGAAGCTCCCCCTCAATCAAAGAAGGGATATAAAATTTTTTGCACAAAATATTGTTAGAGAAACACCAATCCTTATCCCCCTTTGTCATTAGAAAAAAGGAAGAAGACTACACAAAAGTGCATATGAAATTGTTAAATGTAACATACACATATACACAACATAAACATACATAATACTTTGCACAATCACATGAACACGAAACAGAACATTTAATATGAAACAATACTTAGACATAAGTACATAAACATTGTACGATTACGAAACAAAATGAAACATAATGCAAAGTAAACCAAAATTCCTATCATAGTAGGACTTAGAAACAACATAAACTAGAAATAGATATGCAAAAAACAGAATTTAAAACATAAAAAAACAGTAGGTTTAGTCTTCATCCTCGGACATCTCTTCAACATTTTCCTCATCCTCTTCTTCGCCCTCATCATCCTCTTCTTCTTCGGCGACTTCATTAGGATTATGCATAGAAATAACTAGTTTTCAAATGGAGTTTATGACATGTGTAGTTTCCCTATAATTGTTCACCATTGTTGTATAGAGAAACTCGTTTGTAATCCCGCCTTCCGTAATTTGAGGGTTGAAGGAGGAAGAGCCATCTTTGTACCTAAAGATACCATCGTCACCGTGAATAATACATGTATTCTTCATCGCGGTATAATAATTAATTTCATTAGTTGATGTCATCTTCACAAAAGGTTCCCTTTTGAGATCAAATTTTGTTGCCTCCAAAATTCTTGAAATGAGGCAAGCATACAAAAGGGTACCGGAAAGTGAGAGAGTTTGCCTTAGATGGTACATCATTGTGAGAGTCCTATTGACTTGTTTCTTGTTTTTTATGGCGAACAAAGCTTGTATTTCCAAGTCATTGATTTGTGAATGGTTCGAATCCTTCAGAAGTAAAACATAGAAAATGACGAAGCAAAACATACGACCACTTACAGACAAATTCTTCCCATATCAAAAACTCTTGAAGTTTTTTGACCTTACTGCACAACCTCTTTTGGAAACCTGCATATTTCATAATAGTACTTCATCTTGCCATAGTTAGCCCATGGACCTTTATCATAAGTAATTCCTTTTCGGAGAAAATATCTGGTGGTTGGAATATCCAGCAAAGCACCAATATCAGACATTTTTTCATAAATTTGTTTATCCCTAATCATAGCAGTAAGTATATGATTTTTCTCAGAATCTAAGCCAATTTTCAATTTAGTCAAGAAAGTTTTAGCGAGATCCGGGTAGCATGGACCCATTTCCGAAACATAGTGTTGTACCCCAAAATTTTCACTCTCATAATCAAGACAATCTCTCTCAAGACTTCTAAATGATCATAAGATCCTCAAGACTCCCAATTGATCAAGAAGTGTGGAAGTTTCCCCAGGCAATGCCTCCTCCTAAGCAAAATGTCCAAAACTAGGGTTTTGAGTTTCCTCAGGTTAAAATGACTTTCAAGGCTTCAAGTGAGCTTAATGGCATCCCATGTGACTTAAAGAATCCCCATGTCAAGTTTCAAGGCTTTCCCAATAAGTTTGACCAGTCAGATGATCAGATATGCAAAAATCAGTCAAATCAGTTAAAAAGTCAAACTGAGGTCAACTGAGGTCAAATCAAAGCCAAACTTCAATATTTTTTGCCAACATCAAGTTTATGAAGTAAAATTCATCATTTGATCAATGGTTGATCATGATTCATCAAGGAAGTTTCAGATCATCAAGAATCAGGAGTTTCTAAATTAGGGTTTTCTTAAGAAAAGTCAACTGAACTTTGACCAGCCATAACTTTCACATGCTTCATCAAAAATTTCCCATTCAAAGCTAATTTGGAAGGAAATTGAATTCTCTACAACTTTGTGTCTCACAAGCCAAGCCTAGAAATGCTTCATTTGGAAGGTATGAGCTAAAACATTACAGGTCATTTCAAAAGTCAACAAAACGTCAACATCTTCGAAAGAGCATAATTTGAAAATGGTGAAAGATATGGACATGATACCAAAAAGTTTTGTTAGAAGACTCTTTAAGATTTCCAAAATGTTCAAGAACACTTTCATAGCCTTAAAATTGAGGGATTTATGCCTTGTCAAAGTTGGGATATTTTTGAGGGGTGTATGAAGAAAATAAGGTCTTAAAACCAAATTTTTCCAAGTGGGCCTATCATTTTGCAATCCAATCTTTATGATGACATCAAGCACGACCCAAAACCAAAGAGTTATGCTTTTTATTATTTATTTGGATTTTATTCATTAAAATTCAATTTAAATATAAATTAAATATGAAAAAACAAATAATGGTCAAGATATTTGATTGGAAATCATTTAAATCATATTTAGAATGATTGAAAGTCAATTGAAATCAGATTGGATCAAAAATAGCAAGGTATCATTTGATTTGTTGAGCTTAATGGTGATTGATTCCTTCACACTCAAGTTATCTCATAAGCCCACAAATCCATAAGTTTTTTGACCTAAATTCAATCCTTATAAGTACATGAACATAACCAATGCATGAGGACACGTTTTGGCAGCCTTCAAGAACAAGAACAATCATCAAAATTTTCAAAGAAAATTGAAATTCGGATTCTTTAATTTTGTGATTTTTCAGGTGATTTAAAGATTTCAAATCCTTCTTGGGCCATCATTGAACGTGTTTGCATCATCACATTCATCCAAAACATCCTTAAAATCATTAACCGAATACGTTTTTGTTCTTTTTTAATTTTTTTTTTCAATTCATATGTTTAACGCATTATAAATGATTTTGCTTTATTGAATCTTGTTTACTTTGATGTTAGGAGCAATTCTGGTTTGTTTGATTGAAGATTAAATGCAGGATACGATTAACACCATATCTAGGGTTCATGAACTCTCAAATTGGGGATGATGGTTAACGCGCGATTTTGTTTAAAATTAACTGGATATTTGGATTTAGCATGCGTTGCTTGACTGATTGGTGTTTTTTAGAATGAATTTATGTTGTTTGTCTAACGATTTGGGATATGTAGGATTTATAGTGACGAAGAGAATCTGTCACTATAGCCTTTAGTGACGAATGCCTGTCACTAAAAGTTAAATGGACAGACCAATGGGGAAGATGACCCTGCGCGCGAAATTTGATTTTTAAATGCTGGTTTATTATTTTATTAATTGTTTGTATGTTAACTCATAGAAGTGCAGGTGGTCCAGTGGTTATGATGCGCATATGGAAGCAAATGAACTTGGGTTCGATTCCCAGGTTTTCATGTTTTTTTATATATTTCATTTTTTTTGTAGGTTTCGTATATAATATATTTTGGCCATTAAATCAATATCAGGCGCGCATGGCCTAGTGGAGATGTTTGAGGGTTTTAATGCAGAGGGCGTGGGTTCAAGACCTTCCCCCAGCATTTTTCATAAAAAACCTGGTTTTGTTTCTTTTCCTTTTTCTTTGTTTTATTTTATTATTTTATTATATTATGACTAATTATTTTCTTAATTAATTAATTAACCAATTAGTTTAATGATTTAATAAGTTCTTAATAATCTTGTTTTTTTCTAAAAAATCTCATTAATTATTTTATAAAAGAATATTTGGTTAAAAAATGTTAGTAATTCTATTATGTAAATTAATTAGTAATATTTTTCTAAATAAATCTTAATTTTCTTAAAAAAGACTTTTTTTTATTAAAACTCTAAATAAATATTTTTTTATAATAACTTTTTTTATTTGTATAAATTTTTAACATATTATTCTTTATTATTAATATCACTAAATTATTTTAAATTTATGCTAGTACTAAATTAATTTCTAAAAATTATAATTAACCTAAATTATTATTATTATTTTAAATTATAATCCTTATTATTATCGTTGCTTCATTATATTTTATTATTATTGTTTATTTATTTATTTTATTATATCTATTATTTTTTTTTATCCGATTATTATGTATCTGCCAAAGCCTTGTAATAACTTATAGATTTATTTTTCCGTCTTTATTTTCCTTTATAAATATTTAACTACGTGGTTAGTAAATAGGGAGTGACAACCTAATTGATAATTAATTAAATTTAGAAAACTAATTAAGTAAGATTAAATATCTGAAAATAAACACTCACACACATAAGTCGATCTTTGATCGCCGACTGCACTTCCTAGGGTATCCCTCTTGGTTGCCTTATTTAAACGATCAAGTCCCTCGAAAATAGGGTGTCTTAAGCAAAGTCCCTCCATAAATAAATCATCTAGTCCCTCCAAGATTTAAAAGATCAAGTCCCTATGATGTTGCCTACGATAATGATCTTATACATTCGGTAAAAGATGATGGTCCCTCCCAGGTTGCTAAAGACACCCTCCAGTTGCCTTCGTTGATCGTACGATGACCCTATGTCTGTCCCTTAACAAATCCAAGCTAATGACTACCTATTTCTTAATAATAGGGACAATCTTACCCTTGAAAGGACATATAAGAACATGAATGACTTAGTCTAGGGTAGGTATCTCTTAGGTACTTGCTCACATCTTCAAAAAATACTTTTCACACCGCACTATTTTCAAACGAGGCTTTGTATACATCCATACGAGGATCATTACAAAGTACTTAGAAAAATTTCTAATCACACACTACACTTGTCAAAAACAATTAAAGTGAGCTAAGTAACTAAGAGCCCATGGATAACCATGGATATAAAGGGTGCTAACACTTTCCCTTTATATAACCTACTCCCCGAACCCAAGTCTTTTAAAATAGGTCTTTCTTGTTCTTTTATGTCCTTTCCACTTGGATAAAATAAAAGTCGGTGGCGACTCTTGCTATCCGCAACATTTATAGAAAGTCAGTTCTCCCACCGTGTTACAGAATTGACGACTCTGTTGGGGACTTACTAAGTAAAAGAGGGGTACCCTTAGGAATTAAATCACTTAATTGTTTGTCTTGTTTGCTTAACTTTCTTGTTGGGCTTTTTGTGTGAAAGATCCTAACCCGGATCTAGTGTACCCTAGGTAAATGGCAATAGACCAAGGAAATTGTACGGCGTATACCGATATGGTTGATCTGGTGGCCATAGTTAGTGTGACTTCTTGGTTGGTGCTTATGTTCCTTAAGTAAGTTAAGGATAATATGGGGTTGCCATATGTTGTCAATACACTAACTGACTTTTAGAACCCTAGTTATCCCATCTTGGCCTTTAGAAAGTAGTGAGATAGTCGGCTTTGATGAAGACTGAAGTTGGTTGATACTCGATACTACACTCATTGAGATCCTAAACTTGGAGGGTTTTGGTTGGCAAGTAAGTTGCCTACTGAACAACCACCCTTGGGAAGGATCAGTGATATTGAGATCCCTTAGAACCTGGTTACTTTTGTAGGACAGGATGAACCAACTAAACTTTAGGGGAGGGTACTTACCTTTAAACCTCATGCAAGCCTTCAAACCTAGGGCTATTGTGTGACTTGTTTGTGTGTGCCACATGTTTGTAATTGAGCATAACATCATAACATCATCATGACATCATAAGCATAGCATTTTCACTAACCATTTCAAGGACCAAAGGATTTATCTTTGTTCTTTGTTGCAGGTCATGGCTTCTGCTCGTAGGAATACAATCTGAATCAACTTTGTAGGAATACCTTCTAAGCTTAAGGAATTGGTCTCTCAAGTTTCTGAAAACTCCCAATTCATCAAGAGGCATGGTCACCTACTAGATCTAGTCACTTCAGGGTTCAATGAAGACATGATGAGTGTCATATTCCAGTTCTTTGATCCTAAACATCATTGTTTCACATTCCCCGACTATCAGTTGGTTCCTAAAATTGAGGAGTTCTCCAAACTACTGGGTATACCTATCCTTGATTAGAGACTCTTCACAGGCTTAGAGAAGGAGCCTAAACCTGAAGTCATTGTTGCAGCCCTACATCTGAAGAAATCAGACATTGTCCTAGAAACGAGAAGCGGAGTTAAGGGTATTCTTGCTAAAGTATTTATGGAGAAAGCTCAAGTGTTCTTAAAGGCTATGAGTTATGATGCTTTTGAGGAGATCTTAGCCCTATTGATCTATGGCTTAGTGTTGTTCCCTAATCCAGACCAGTTCATAGACGTACACGCTATCAACATATTTTTGACTCACAATCCAGGGCCTACATTACTTGGAGATATCTTACATTCTCTTCATGCTCATACTACAAAGGCGAGAGAAACTCTGATGTGTTGCATACCTTTATTGTCTAGGTGGTTTATTTCTCACCTTCCTCGATCAGTAATGAAGAATGAACAAGGGTTAAGGTGGTCTATGAGGATTATGTCACTTTCTCATTCAGACATTCATTGGTGCTCTTGATCTATGGAGAATGTTACTATCATTGACCGTTGTGGGGAATTCCCTAATGTGCCACTCCTTGGCATAAGAAGGGGCATTACCTACAACCCTTCTTTAGCACTACGTCAGTTTGGTTATGCTCGGAGTAATGGTCCTCATGACATGCTTATTCAGGGTATTGTGTTCGACTACGACAACGATCTTCAGGGTTACCGTCAAAGGTTTATACGAGCTTGGAACAAGGTGAACAGGATTGACAACAACACTTTGGAGCCAAAGTATTCTATTCCTATGGAGCCTTATCTCAGATGGGTTCGATCTCATGCTCAGACTCTTATGATGCCATATCATGTTGTTCTACCAGTCACTATGGAGCCTGTTGCTGAAGGAGATATTCCTTATACCACCCTTCATCCAGACATGCCTACTGATTTGGAAGAATTGCAGAAGTCCTGGATTCAGTTGAAGGAGCAAAGGGATACTTTTGAAACTCATTTCAGAGCTGGTCAAGAAAGAATTCTGGAGCTGACAAGGCAACTTCACGAGGAGCAAAACCTCAACAAGTACCTCCACACAAAGAGGAAGCGTCCATGGGAGACTTAAAACCCCATATATTTATCTTTTGTACTTTATTGTTATTTCTTTGTAAGCCCCAAGGGGCAAAACTTATATTAAGTATTTACTAATAAAATTTTGTTTTTGTTTTCTTTAAACAAATTTAAATCCTGCGGTCCTTGAAAACATTGCATAAACATATACATACCATATCATTACATCATAGGTTTCTTATAAACATATCTTCTCGCTATTTATTTTAGCAGAAAAGGCTCTCGAACAAACTGTTAAAGATCTCCAGACTCAGAATGCACAATTTCAAGAAATGATTCTAAACTTTTCCAGGGGACAAGATGAGATAAAGGCACTTTTGACCAAGAAAAAGAAGAAGACCATAAATCCATTAGGCTTCATCAACCTGGGTAGAAGATTCAGAGGTTCCGTCAAGACAAATGAAGAGGTTAAGAATCTTGAGTCTGAAAATTCTGAGAGAGAAGGAGGCAGTCTCCATGATACTGTGGAAGATTCTGATTCTGAGGAGAACTATTATCATGATCCTACTAGTGGAGAGAAGTATAAGATGCTGGTGGACAGAATGAATGCTATGGAACTACAAAAGAATTATGGGTTTGACTTTGAAGATTTAAGTTTGATTTCTGGAGTCTCCATCCCTATGGGCTTCAAGGTTCCTACTTTTGTGGTGTATGATGGTGTGTCTTGCCCAAAATTGCATTTGAGGTCTTATGTCAGAAGAATTCAACCCCATACTCCTGATAAGAAGTTATGGATACATTTCTTTCAAGAGAGTTTGTCTGGATCCCAACTGGAATGGTATTATCAACTAGAGAGTACCAACATTCGCAACTGGAATGATCTTGCTGAGGCTTTCTATAAGCAGTACCAATACAATTCTGATTAAGCACCAACTCGCATGCAGCTCCAAAGCATGTCCATGGATGCCAAAGAAAGTTTCAAGGAGTATGCTCAGAAATGGAGAGATCTGGCAAGTAGAGTTCAACCCCCTTTGAATGATAGGGAATTGGTTGATATGTTCATGAGTACGTTGACTGGTCCTTTCTATAGTCATCTCATTGTAAGGTCATCATCTGGCTTCACTAAGCTGATAATGACTGGAGAACGTGTGGAAAGTGGGATACGAAGTGGAAAGATTCAGATAATGGCTTCTTCAAGTATCACCAAGAAGCCCCCTCATGGGAAAAAGGAATCCAATGATGTGTATGGCCAGCATGGTCGTAATGATCGTAACCAATCTGTGGGAACTGTTTTGATTTCTAATCTTACACCTCCACCACAAGAGCGGCAATAGAATAGTCATCCCAAGCCTAGGAGGCAATTTACCAAGCTCAATATGTCGTTGGCTCAGGCTTTGCAGCATATGTTGAAAGGAGAATTGATTACTTTGAAGGAACCACCACAAAATATCAATACGTCCTCTTTTCATTACAATCCCAATGCAAGGTGTGCATACAATTCTAATAGCCCTGGCCATGATACTAACAGTTGCTGGTCATTGAAGAACAAAATTCAGGATATGATTGAGAATGGAGAAATTGAGTTTGACCCTCTGGAAACTCCTAATGTGATTACTGCTCCTATGCCTAAACATGAGAAGACTGTTAATGTTGTTGATGAGGTTTTTTATGTTCATATTGTGGCTGAAATAACAACTCCTTTAGCTATTGTCAAGAAGAAACTTGCGCAAGCCGGTTTATTTCTGGGTTGCAGGGAAGATTGTTTTTACTGTGCCTATAAACCTGATAGTTGTTGGAGGTTGAGGTCAGGTATTCAACGCCTGATAGATAACTATATTATACTATTTGTGAGGACCCCTTCTATAGAGATCTATGTGGAGGTTTGACTCAAGATTTGAAAGTTGAAGATGTGGCTATGGTTAACAAGACTCCTGTGAAGATTACTTCCAATGGACCAGTGAGGATCACTTCTAAAGGTCCTGTGAAGATTACTCCTGAGCCAAAGGTGGCTCCATTGATTATTATTACTCCTGGTCCTATCCCATATACTTCTGACAAGGCTATACCCTGGAATTATGGTTCTGATGTTTATATCCATGGTGTCAAACAAGAATCTTTGACTGATGCACCTGTTACCGATGTTAATCTTGATGTGGACAATATTGCTGGATACAGTAAGGTTACTAGGAGTGGAAGAATTTTCTCTCCAGAAGACACCTCAAAGAATGCTGCTACTCCAGTTCATATCTCTAACTCTGGGCCGAGTACTGAGGCTCGGGGCAAAGTGTCGCACCCCGAAAATGACGACCTCACGCGATCCAAAAGGACGGAGCCGCGCACTGGACAGACTGAAGAGTCGCCACCTAATTCTATTTATTCCCGAATAGGGAAAGGGAAGATATAGATACAACCCGGGAAGAGAGGGATGAGGACAAAGGTCTCGCAACCATTGCCTGGGTTCGGAAGTCGGTTATGCAGGGGGAAGGTATTAGCACCCCCTACATCCATCGTACTCGATGGGAACCATCTAAGTTGTCACACGCAAAAGGATATCTATGCTTAAAGAGTTACTTGCTAGAGGGAAATGAGTTTAAATTATAAGTTTGATTGATCATAGGTGCTCGGCAAGGATTGACATCCTTGTGCCTACGTATTCCCGCGTGCAATGGGAAAGTCAGAGCCTCGTAGTTCGGCCTACTACGGTTGATGGTTGAAGAATTTATTACCTTTCTTCGATGAAAGGGTTTATGAGTCGAATTGCACTAAAGACTATGGATAGTTTATTCCGTCCAACAAGACGAGCGTCTTGCATAGAAATAATCGGAGCGAGTAACGAGAGCTCGTTATCCTCCTTTCTACGCTTAAGGCTCGTGGCGTACAATTTCTTCTCGTATTACTAATGTGTTTTATTAATCTATGACCGCTTGACGTTGGGTCAAGGGTTTGGATCTAATCGAAACATTTTTTTTTTTTTTTAGGTTAGAGGGTGAATGCAAATGGAGGTTTATTTTGTGGTTTGTTAGTGAGGCACAATGCGCTCGGCTCGCAAGGCGAAGTGGATCCTAATAAACGAAACGATAGTTGAAAAATAAAGTGTGAGTGTGTGAGAGTGCAACCACTTGGCGTTGGACCAAGGGTTCGCGAACGAAATAATAATCGATAAAATGCGGAAAATAAAATGCGTACAAAATAATGGGAGTGGGATACATGTAAGTTACACGGGATTGCGAGAAATAAAGGGTATCGTTGTAGTTTGCCCAAGAGGAAGCGTGTGTGCAGTGTTTTCGAACTGTTCGGAGGCATTCGGCCTTTTTTATTCGAATGCAACTGTTTGGAGGCGTTGGACATTTTCGGACGCGTCGAAGTGTGGTTCATTAACTGCCTTAGAGCCGGTTCAAAGCTTAGAACCGTTCTATGAGGAGTCGAGCGATATTTTTGAAATGAGGAAATAAATAAATAAATTGAACTCAAAGCGGAGGGTCTCATCATTAATCGAGATGTCAAGTCGGCTTGCGACGAATCTCAAAATTAATTTGATGTTCATCGACCATGAAAATTAAAAAAAAGATAAAATAATATAAACTAAATTAATTTAAATAAACTAAATTAATTTAAATAAAAAATAAAGAATAACATAATAAAAACAAGGAGGGTGTTACCGTATGAATCCAGGGTGCATCAGATCAAAAGCAACTCATAGGTCTGGCCCAACAGAATCTCATGAAAGGGTCTTAAAAAACAAAAGAAAATTAATTTTAAAATAAAGGTGGGATATTGACTTGGACTCAAAAATTATCTTTGTGTATAGTAAAAAGAAGCATCAACAGTTCCAAAAAATAATAATAAATAAAAAAAAGTGGCTCAACATACATCTCATTGCCCAAGAGTTTTCTTTAAAAAAAATAAAATAAAATGCGAAAGTAAAAAAACTGAAACAAAACCAAAACCATAAACAGGGAACACGCTTTTTATAACAAAAGGAAAATGGTGGAAACCCACCCTCGGAAATGTTCAACGGCGCCGGTCTCTCGCGTCTTGCGGATTCGTCTCTCGCGGTCGCCTCTCTCTACGTCATGGATCGATTGGCAGCGGCTCGGTGGATTTGGTTTCGATGATGGTGGCTGAGTGTTGGACGCGATAGTGTGTGGATTTGCGGAGGTGGTTCGAGGGGTTTGATGAAGGAGTAAACAGGATTCGGCGGTGAGGTTTAGTGAAGAAGAAAGGAAAGATTCGATTTGTTGTGTTGTTCGTTGATCTGGGTTTTGATTTCGAATGCGTTAAGCTTGCTGTCTGTTTGTGGTTTGTGTTCGTGCGATTGTGGCGGTGACTGCGGCTGTCTCACAGGTTTTGCGATTGCGCGAATAATGAAGGGTGTGAGTGACGGTTTGTGGTGAATGGATGTTTTTGTTTTCGCGGTGGGTTGAGGTTTGAAGCAGTTTGTTTTGGATGGTTTGTGTGGTTTTTCTTTTTTTTTGGTTTTTTCGTCTCATACTTGGTTTGGTGAGGGTTTGCAGTGAGGTGGTTTAAAGAAAAAGGTGGACTAAAGATTTTATGTTTATGAGGTGTTGTTTGTTATGGATGATGGAGCGTTTATGAATAGGTTTTTTGTGTGTAGGTGATTGAGGAAAGATGCAGGGAGTATTTACAATTTGGAAGGTTTGTTTATTAGTGAAGATTGAGTGATTTTTTTTGTGATTTCGAAGCTTGAAGGAAATTGTTTTACAGGGGTTTGAGAGGCTCTCCAAGCTTGTATCTCTTGAGATGATGGAAAAGGATTAGCTTTTATAGAGTGATGTTTAGAGGGGATGAATCAGATAAGATTGAAAAGGAATTTTGTGAGCTGTCAAAGAAAAATGTTTGAAATTCGTACAAGTGAGGCTGCATTTACGGATTGTGCGGCAACGAATAGTTGTGGTGCTAGCAGAAAAAAGTCTGTGCATACTGCTTTTGTTTGTGGGCAATGGTGGGGTCCATTGGGATGAAGGTACAGCTAGCCATTATAGACTGGGTAAAAAATTGGTTTTCTTTTTGTTTTGTATTTTTATAATGAAGATGGAGAATAATTAATGGTACGTTGTAGTTAAAACTTAGAAGAAAAAAATATATAATCTGAAAAAAAGAATAATAATAATAATAAAGAAAATAATAATAGGATTAAAAGTAATAATGATAGTAAAAATAAAAATAACGATTATAGTGAAAACAATTTTTAGAAATAATATTAATGATGGAAAATATTAAACTAATGGTAATAATAAATATAGTGGAATAATAATAGATAATGATGAAAAATAAAAATAATGCTTTTTTTGTAATTTTTGGGATGGATTAATGGACTTAAAAAAAGAAAAAATGATAATGTGTTTTGAAATGAAAATAAAAAGATAATGGGATGGATATAGATAATGAAAACTGATAATCGGATAAAAGACCTCCACACAACACACCGATTTTTTTAAAAGGCAACATCACACATAAATACTGGCAATCTCGAAATGAACCTCGATTTCTCGCACAAACCTGGGAAAAGAAAAGACATATTTTTTTTATTTTTCGAATATCAGACAGAAAAATAAAGTAGTACATATTTTTGGATTTTTAAATAATGATTAGACAGAGAAATAAAATGGTACATATTTTTGAATTTTTGAGTATATTGGTAAACAAAAAATAAAATAGCACAAGTAGGACAAATTTGGGGTATGACAGTTGCCCCTATCGAATTGGCTTAGACCGAGTAAGATGAACTGGCTCGCGTTCAAACTTTCACGGTATAAGATAATTAGATATGAACAGACTCCAAATTTGTCCGATAGAAAAAAATGTGTAATGATTAAAGCTAAATGACTGAAAACTGGAAAAATGGGTGACACAACGAAGAAATAAGTTGACTAAAAACGAAATCACTCATCACCGAAGGATGATAAGGCGACTAAAATTTAAATGTGACCCTGTCACTAAAGGGAAAACCGAGTGATGGAAAAATTAAATAACGACCCCCGCCACCAAAGGAAAAACCGGGTGACTGAAAAAAATTAAATAAACGATACCCGCCGCCAAAGGGAAAACCGAGCGACAGAAAAATTAAATTCGATCCCTGTCGCCAAAGGGAAAACCGGGCGACTGAAAAATTAAATAACGACCCCCGCCAGCAAAGAGAAAACTGGGTGACTGAAAAAAATTAAATTCGATCCCCGCCACCAAAGGGGAAGTCGGGTGACTGAAAACTTAAATAACGACCCCCGCCACCAAAGGGAAAACCAGGTGACTGAAAAAATTAAACGATCCCTGCCGCCAAAGGGAAAATCGGGCGACTGAAAAGTTAAATTCGATCCCTGCCGCCAAAGGGAAAACCGGGCAACTAAAAAATTAAATAACGACCCCCACCACCAAAGGGAAAACTGGGTGACTGAAAAAATTAAATTCGATGCCCGCCACCAAAGGGGAAGCCGGGTGACTGAAAACTTAAATAACGACCCCCGCCACCAAAGGGAAAACCGGGTGACTGAAAAACTTAAACGATCCCCACCGCCAAAAGGAAAACCGGGCGACTGAAAAATTAAATAACGACCCCCGCCACCAAAGGGAAAACCGGGTGACTGAAAAAAATTAAATTTGATCCCCGCCACCAAAGGGGAAGCCGGGTGACTGAAAACTTAAATAACGACCCCCACCACCAAAGGGAAACCCGGGTGACTGAAAAATAAATAAACGATCCCCTCCGCCAAAGGGAAAATCGGGCGACTGAAAAAATTAAATTCGATCCCTGCCGCCAAAGGGAAAACTGGGCGACAGAAAAATTAAATAACGACCCCCGCCACAAAAGGGAAAACCGGGTGACTGAAAAAAATTAAATTCGATCCCCGCCACCAAAGGGGATGTCGGGTGACTGAAAACTTAAATAACGACCCCCGCCACCAAAGGGAAAACCGGGTGACTAAAAAAATTAAAAGATCCCGCCGCCAAAGGGAAAACCGGGCGACTGAAAAATTAAATTTGATCCATGCCGCCAAAGGGAAAACCGGGCGACTGAAAAATTAAGTAACGACCCCCGCCACCAAAGGGAAAACCGGGTGACTGAAAAAAATTAAATTCGATCCCCGCCACCAAAGGGGAAGCCGGGTGACTGAAAACTTAAATAACGACCCTCGCCACCAAAGGGAAAACTGGGTGACTGAAAAAATTAAATGATCCCCGCCGCCAAAGGGAAATCCGGGCGACTGAAAAATTAAATTTGATCCCTGCAGCTAAAGGGAAAACCGGGCGACTGAAAAATTAAATAACGTCCCCCGCCACCAAAGGGAAAACCGAGTGACTGAAAAAAATTAAATTCGATCCCCGCCACCAAAGGGGAAGTCGGGTGACTGAAAACTTAAATAACGACCCTCGCCACCAAAGGGAAAACTGGGTGACTGAAAAAATTAAATGATCCCCGCCGCCAAAGGGAAAACCGGGCGACTGAAAAATTAAATTTGATCCCTGCAGCCAAAGGGAAAACCGGGCGACTGAAAAATTAAATAACGACCCCCGCCACCAAAGGGAAAACCGAGTGACTGAAAAAAAGTAAATTCGATCCCCGCCACCAAAGGGGAAGTCGGGTGACTGAAAACTTAAATAACGACCTCCGCCAGCAAAGGGAAAACCGGGTGACTGAAAAAATTAAACGATCCCCGCCGCCAAAGGGAAAACCGGGCGACTGAAAAATTAAATTTGATCCCTGCCGCCAAAGGGAAAATCGGGCGACTGAAAAAATTAAATAATGACCCCCGCCACCAAAGGGAAAACCGGGTGACTGAAAAAATTAAACGATCCCCGCCGCCAAAGGGAAAACCGGGCGACTGAAAAAAATAACGACCCCCGCCACCAAAAGGAAAATCGGGTGACTGAACAATTAAATTTGATCCCCGCCACCAAAGGGAAAACCGGGTGACTGAAAAAAATAAATTTGCTCCCCGCCGCCAAAGGGAAAACCGGGCGACTGAAAAATTAAATAACAACCCCCCGCCACCAAAGGGAAAACCGGGTGATTGAAAAAATAAATTCGATCCCCGCCACCAAAGGGAAAACCGAGTGACTGAAAAATTAAATTTGATCCCCGCCACCAAAGGGAAAACCGGTTACTGAAAAAATAAATTCGATCCCCGCCACCAAAGGGAAAACCGGGTGACTGAAAAATGAATAAACGATCCCCGCCGCCAAAGGGAAAACCGGGAGACTGAAAAATAATCGAAGAGAAAAAATCAATGGGGGACCGCCACTGAATTTGTTGAGGAGATTCCTGGAATCTTCGATTGATCCTAGATCCTGACTTATGCTTGCACGCTTAATTTGTTTTGAAATGGTATTCCATAATGATGAAGATACAGTGCAAGTGTTTATGCACTGCTGAAAGTTAAAATGTTGGGAGTATGAGAAGTTGATTTATTTAGGTATGCATATGATGCACATGCTGCAAATGATTGATGTAAATGATCGGTAATGATGCATATGAGGTGATTGGAAAATGAATGGTGCCATCTTGGTGGACTTTTGGTCTGGTAGTTGCCAATAATGATTGGACTTTGGGTGGGTGGAGGGTTTGATTCCCCGACACTCGATCTTCGACGATGCGCGGTCAGAAGATGAATCGGGATGCCCCAAGTTTGGTCACTTATTGATGAGCAGAGTGAGTTAATTGACACATGAAAACTGTTTTGCTTTGAATGGTTGTCAACATCTGGAAGATTTTCTGTTTTGTTTGCTTTGAAAACTGTTTTGCTAGGAAGATTTTCTCCTTGTTTGCTTGCCCCTGCCTGTAGGGTATTTGAAAAAAATTCTGGTGGGGGAAGCTTTGAGAGTGACCAAGACATGATTTGCCCCAGTATTTGGATTTGGTAGGCGTCTGCCCCTGATTTAGCTGTTGGAAGATGATTTTCCCCTGATTGGGCCTGTGAGGACGATTTTGCCCCTGATTGAGCTGTTAAGAATGATTTTGCCCCTGATTAATGGACTTTGAGATAAATTTCCCCTGATTGGGTTGTTGAAGATGTTTTGCCCATGATTGGACTGTTGAGGTAGTCTTGATTCATGTTGGCACCAATGAAGTTCAAATTTTCTCTTTTGATTGCCCCTTGTTGGGATGTCTTGATCTCAAGCACTATTTTTGCAATAAAATTGTTCATACACAAATGGTAGTGTTAATGCAACGTTCATGTAAGTTTTGAAAAAGTCGTTTTATTTGAATGTTGTGAAAGTGTGACGAATGGACCGTTAGCCCAAACGAGGTGTTGACTTAGAAAGTGCGTGAAAGATGCAGCAAGAATAATGTGCAATCGAGATTGAAGATTAGCAAATATATGGGTGTCAATTCACGCAACCGTGTTGGTAATATGCTTTCAGAATAAACCTTGCCTCAATTAGGTCTTTTGAGGGTCGTAACGTGGTCTGGTTCATGGTTTGAGAAAGAAAGGTATAAGGCTCAAAGTTATTTATACCCACCCCTTCTTCGTGATGTTCTCCAGTCTTACGTTCAGTTAACTCTTCACATGCATTTGTTATGACTTTGCAAGAATGAAGATGAAGCTTTAAAGTTCGCTTGAAAATGGCAATCATCTTATTTTGTTGTAGGTGACCCTTTGATTCTTAATTTGGTGGTCACTGATATTTATTTTGCTTTTGTTGAGGATCTGAACTCCTCTTTTTGATTTATTCTTTTTCCGACTAAGTCTCCCTTTGGGTGCTCAACTTAGCGATTTCTCTTTTATATTTTTTTGTATTTTGTTGAATGTTGTGACTGCCAAGTCATTTGTTGATGGTCCTCTAACGGGATGTCTCATCTTGCGATTTGAAGGTGTAGTCAGGTTAACTGAACAACTACCCTGCCCCGGGTTAAGCGTAAGGGTTTGTATCCGAAAGAAACTCTTACTTCTAGGCTTGAAGTGGTTGACTAGGGATTAACTCCTTATCTCTTCAATGTTTGGGGATTTGAAAGAATGCATGTACATCATTGATAAGGTTTTATCCGAAAGCATACTGCAATAGTTATGGGTATTCAGTTTTCATCATCCTCCCTCAAATATTTGCTAAAATGAAGTGAACGAATATTTTTGTGATTTTGTGATAAATGATAAATGATGAGCAAATGCGAATAGACTGATTCAAAACATGCATAAACATAATATTATCAAAACCAAATATGAATAACAATGTTCAAAGCAAATAGTACTTAAACAGACAATACAAAATAACAGGGATGCAGAGTAATAAATGGCGATGACTGCCTTGTTTTGAGGAATTGAACTTCTCTTGATTTGACTTGCTTCTTCAAAGTTGGAGACTACTCAGCTTTGGTCTTCAGCAACTTCTTCAAAAGCATTCGTTGATGGGCCACTTGCGGCGACACTGGATTGTTCTAGACATTCGGATTCTTCTGAGTGAATGTGAGATCCTTAGAGTCGATTAGGTCTTGAACTTTGTGTTTGAACGTTCTGCGGTTCTCGATTGTGTGACCTGGAGCGCCTTTGTGATACCCACAGCAAGCATTGGCATCAAAGTCTCGGGCATTACCAGTTTGAGGTGGCATATTCTTCAAAACAAGAGTTCCCTCTGCCATTAGCCCATTAAAAATTTCTCCATATGACATAGGCAATAGATCAAAATTTCTGTCAGGCCTCCTATGCTGATTTGGCTGGCGTTGTCGAGGAGCATGTTGTTGTTGTTGACCAGGTTGTTATGGATGAGTCAGTTGCTGGTTCTGATCAATCTTGCTCTTGATCGAGTCAATCTCTTCCCTCATAGCAGCTTGTTCTTGTTGAATCTGATCAATCAGTCTCCTAGTGTTGGCTCAAGTTAGGTACAGGCATCGAGAACGATACGGGCGTCGAGAAACCAGTTTGATTTACTGAAGATGGAGGAACATGAAATAAGTTTTCGAATTTTGGAATGAAATGCAAGGATGATGCAAATGAAATGATATGCAATGTCAGAATCTAGGATCACAAGATCAGGGTCTCATGAGTCCAAGGTACAGATGGAGGATACTCTAACCAGGAACTCACTGGGTAGACTCTAAAGGTTTTAGGGACTCCAAAGTTATTAATTCATATGGTTGTTCATCACACACGCCATAAGCATGACGGTTGATCGACTTCCCCATATGAATCTATTTTGGGTGAGATCTTCGTATCGACAACCCACGAGAGAAAATTTTCTCGGGAGCCCATACTACGCGATCATCGACACAAGGTTTAAACAAAGGTCTCAGAGTTATGGACTTTGCTCAAATGTTTGATGCACATGTCAGCTCTTGACAGTCAATCCACTCCATTGAGAAAATCTATTCTGAGTGAGGTCTTCGTATCGACAACCCACGAGAGCATATTTCTTGGGAGTCCATACTACGCGACCATCAATCGATGTTTTAACCAAAAGGTTCTAAAGGTCCTCAGAGTCGATGACCCTAATGAAAATAACTGAGCACACACGCCAAGAGCTTGACGGTCGTCAGTATTCTCATTAGAATCTACTCCAAGTGATGTTTTTGTATCGATAACCAACGAGAGTGGTTCCCTCGGGAGCCCATACTACACAACCTCGCTAACTTATGTTTGTACTCGTAAGCCCGGGTATAGAGCCTTTTCCCTCAAGTTTATTTTGCAAAGTATCGATCCAAATTATAGTACCAAGTGTAACACCCCAAAATTCTCCCTCTTATTTTATTATCAACCTCGAGTGATTTACGCTTCATTCTCGCATCATTCCGCATATCATTGCATCGCATTTGAAAAATTAAATAAATAAATCATCATCCTTTGCATACGCATAAGGTGCGAGGCTTGCCAAACATTGGAGTTCAAGAGAAAACTAATATCCCAAAAATAATCCAAACCATTTCCAAACTAACCAACCAAAAAGGGAAAAATTCACCTTTCTCTCCCTTTTCTTTCCGCTTTTCCTTCCACTTTCTTTCCACATTTCCTTTCATTCTTTCCCTCTTGTTTTTCCACTTCAATTCCACTCCATTTCCCTTGGAAACTTCTACCATGTTCTACCATCTTCTAGAGTGTTCCAAGGAATATTCCATCTTCTAGAGTGTTCCAAGGAATATTCCTTTTCCAACCCTAATCCTAACTAACTACCAAACCATAATTTTGGATCCCAAGCCTAATTTTTGGGCCCCAAACCTAATTCCATTCCCAAACCTAGCTCCAAGCTTAGCCTCTATATATTCATTAATCACTTCAATGCAAGGGGTTCCCACAATTTTCCAACTTTTCACTCTTTCACAATCACTTTTTCTCTCACTTTTCCTCCATTTCCATTTTCACCAAAGCTTTTTTGAATAAGCTCTTCAAGTTTCACATTGAAACTTGAAGATCTTAAAGCTTAAGCCTCCAACCTCCATTGATTTTGGATTGTAGAAGAAGAAGCTAGTGATTTTTGTGAAGGTTTCGACTTATCGGAAGCACACGAAGGTTCAAGCATCAAGAACGCATTTATTTTGCGGTTTCACGGTTTTCTTGGTTTTCTTTTCGATCAAGCTCCGATTCTTGCAACATTCACCGAAGCACTTCTCCGCTTCGTAGGTTGGTGATCTAAATCACTTCTTCTTTAAGTTATTCTCTTCATCTCGTCATTTCGGCATTCTTTAATTGCTTTTCGTTTTGATTGCGATCGATTATGTATTGCTTGCGATTTGTGATTGTTATTTGATTAGGATTTAAGGTGTTGATAGTTATAGGTTCTATCATGTGTAAATAAACCCCAATTAAGTAGAAATTAGTGTTAGCATGTTCCTAGGAATGTTAGGGATCATTAGAAGTAAGATTGTGGCCAAAAGCACTTATTTCAAAAGCATTTTTCACTTTCTGTTCAGCGTTAACCGGTTAACGCATTTGGTTAATCGGTTAACACATGCGTTTTTGGCCATTTTTAGTGTTGTCCAGGGTCCGTTAACGGGTTAACCAATTTGGTTAACCGGTTAACGCTGTTCATTTTTGGATTCTTAGCTTATTTTCATGCTCAATCTTGCTTCCTAGTGCTTCTATGTGAAATTCTGGGATCAGGTACGTGATGTCGAATGAGATGTTTAAACACTTGAAGACTTAAACAAAACTTAAAGTGCAGGTAAATTAAACAACACAGGAAATTGTTAACCCAGTTCAGTGTATCTCCACACTTACATCTGGGGGCTACCAAGCCAGGAAGGAAATCCAATATAAGTAATATTAGTTCTGGACTTAAACCACTCAGTTTAATCCCTCACTTAATATCTACCCAAGGCAATTTCTACCTAAGACACAACTTATATATGAGTACCAACTCACTCCCCCTCAATCACACAGTGATATGTTACAATGTTTAATAAAATTGAAGTCACACTTCAAACACAACAGCTTGATTTTACTTCACAGTTTCAATCAAGACACAATACACTTTTGCTTAAAAGCTCATAAAGTGATACACATATAAAACCTGCTATTAAAACACAAACACCCTATTTAGTCTTCTTAATTTCGCACTCTATTCTGAGAGTTTCTGTTGCTTAAATAGATGCTTGGATTTTGGGCTTTCTGTAGGTTATCCAATCCTGATACGCATGTTGTCATCACCTTGAATTAGGGTTTGTTACTTCCTTGATTCTAGGTGAGATAGTTCTTCTGTTATACTGAAATCATATAACTAATCTCCCTACAGATGCGCCTTGTATTGTTTATCCATTCACAATTTATTCCAGATAGATTCCCTGAATTTACTCAGTTCTGTTATGCATTATTTAATTCTGGTAGCAGGTTTGAGATGTCACAACATCTGGCATGACATCCTGAAATCTGAACTTACTTCATTAACTTATACAATGTCACAACATCTGGTGTGACATCCTGAATTAAGTTCATTAACTTATACTTTGTTTGATAATGTCACAACATATGGTGTGACATCCTGAACTAAGTTCAACACTTCTTGTTGGTCAAAAATTCTGCCAATTCTAAACATCTACAAACTCCCCCTTTGGCTAATTTTTGGCTAACACAATCTTCTGGTTTTATCAGAGTGCAGCAGAGTTTCATTTATCAGAGTGCAGCAGAGTTCTTTTCTGTTTTAATCATATGAGAGTTTGCTCCCCCTCAAACCTGTATGTATTCTGACTTGTTCAACAGAATTTTAAAAAAAAACTTAGTTCAGAAGCAGATACTAAACAGACAAACAGCTTGTTCATTAATCATGTAAACTGCAACAAACATTGTTGTTGTTGTTACTTCTCTTCTCCCCCTTGTTAGACAGAAATTGGGGCCAAATTACATAAGCAGAGAGAAATACAAAATTACAAAACCAAAATACAATGCTGAAGCAGACAGTACACATTCCTCACACACATTTTCACTCAGAGTCTTCATATTCAGTATCTTCTTCCTCTTCAGATTCATCATCAGAGTTAGCAGTCTTCTGAGAACTCTCTTCCATCTCCAGCCTTTGAATAATTTCCTCAAGCTTTTGCTTCCTGGCATCCAGCTCTTTGCAGGTGTTCTTCAGTTCTGCAATCAAGGCAGCTTTGGATATGGGAGTCTTTGCTTTTGAAGGTCCAGTAGATGTCCCACTGGGAGCTTCAACATCAGCAGCATGATGGCTTAAGAACAATTTGTAGTGGAAGGCCAGCGGACTTTCTCTTTTGCAGACTGAATCCTTCTCAGTGAGGATACCTGGATACTGACTGAGGATGATTCCACAGAGCAGAGAGGGAAAAGCAATAGGAAGATTTGTTGCTGATGTTCCTGCATGCTTCAGTGTTTGATCAAATATGTAAGCCCCAAAGTCCAGCTTTGTTTGGGTGCCCACAGCATAAATGAATCTTCCCAATGCAGTTGCTATTGAAGAGGTATGGTTGGTAGGGACCCAGTTGACAGTACCAATCCTATGCAGCATTACATACTTCCTTGTTAGCAAGCTAACAGAAAGTTTGCCCTTGACTGGCCAAGTTTTGACCTGATTAGCAGTGATGACCTTGCAAATTTGGTTGTCAGTCTTCCCCAACTCATTAGGCCCATCAGATTCTCTCCCTAGGTAATGATTGATAACCCTAGGAGAGAATTCCACACATCTCCCTCTTACATAGACTTTTCTGAATTCTTCTGACTTTCCATCAACACAGTCTTCTTGCAGGTTGACAATGAACTCCTTGACTAGCAGCTCATAGCAGGGTGAAAAGTTTGAAACTGTTTTGTATAAGCCAGCAGATGATATGAGGTCTATTACCTCAGTGCACTCCAGTGCATTGCTGCCCAGCTCTCTTTCCAGTGCCACCCTTCTTTGGTAGACAAATTTCCATCTGCTCACACTTGACACATGATGGAATGACACATTGTCCAGAGGAGCTTCTGGAACAGCAGAGGTAGACCTTGAAGGTGCTGGTTTCTTCCTTGGTGGAGATGTTGGGACATCCTCTTCAAAATCTGAATCAGGTGGAGTAACAACTTTCCTCTTTTGGGTATTCACCTTGCTCCATTGTTTAGTAGGACCAAAGGCAACTTTAGCTTTGTCCTTCTTTGGTGTAGGCTGTTTATTTTTAGGAGTTGCATGTCCTGCAGTCTTCTTTTCCTTCCTAGACCTAAGCCTTTTGGCTATGCTAGGGTCCACATATGCAATGATCTCTGTGTCAGAGTCATTATCTATGTCTACAACAGGAGGAGGTTGGGTAGTCTCCTCTTCAGCAGGTGGATCAACAAAAGCTTGGTCATCAGTGGCTTCATCATCATCATCAGTTGAGGCCTTGTGCTGGTCCTCAGATGTTTCAACATCTATTGGGACATCCTGTTGAGCAGGAGTGTCCTCTTCAGCCTGATTGCTCTGTTCTTCTTGTGGAGCTGGCATGGTGTTCAGAGGAACAGATACCCCACGCACTACTCTTTGCTCAGACAAAATCCTATTAACAAGATGCTTGATGGAGGCATCCACATAATCAGAGGCTTTGGGGGTGGTGTTTGAGGATGAAGGAACCCCTTTTCTTTTGCTGAACACAGGTTCCTTTGCTCTTCTCACATTTGGAGTTCTAGGCTTTTGAGCAAGAGGAACACTTCCTCTGATTTCGTCCATGGGAGTAGTATCCATTGGAACCATGGAGATTGGGGTTGCATGCACCACATCTTCTTGGTTGAGATTTTCATCCATGATGTTAGGGTTTTGATGTTGAGACATTTTCGAATGTGGTGAAGGAAGAGTTTAGGGTTGATTGATTTTGATGAGCTCAGAAAAACAGCTTTAGCATGCAAATAGTTTTGAGAGAATAGTGAGGAGATGAAGAGCTGAGAGCAAGCTTGAGCTTTTATAAAAGCCGTTACTGATGGAATTTTAAAGAGTGGAATACACAGAGTTGTTGACCAGACTGGTGTTGCCATCTGGTGATCATGCCACACGATGTCATAGGACATGTTGGCACTTCTCCATAACTGCTATATTTCACATAAGCAGATTCCCAATTTACCCCTTAGGTTTTCAAATTGGGTAGCATCCAAAGCTTTAGTAAATATATCAGCCAATTGCAGATCTGTGGCTACATGTTCTAATGAGATCACCTTCTCTTCCACTAGATCCCTGATGAAATGATGCCTGATATCAATGTGCTTGGTCCTGCTGTGTTGGATAGGATTCTTTGATATGTTAATAGCACTTAAATTGTCACAGTACAATGTCATGACATCTTGTGGGACATTGTATTCTGTGAGCATTTGCTTCATCCAAACCAACTGTGAACAACTGCTACCAGCTGCAATATATTCAGCTTCAGCAGTGGATAAGGATACACAATTTTGTTTCTTACTGAACTAAGAAATCAAATTTTTTCCTAGAAAGAAGCATCCTCCTGATGTGCTCTTTCTATCATCAGCACTTCCAGCCCAATCAGCATCACAAAAGCCAGTGAGAATTGGTTCACATCCATGAGAGTACATTATGCATAGTCACAAGTACCATTGACATATTTCAAAATTCTCTTTACCTGGTTTAGATGGCTTACTTTTGGCTCAGCTTGATATCTTGCACATACACCTACTGCAAAGACTATATCTGATCTGCTAGCAGTTAGATATAAAAGGCTTCTAATCATGCTTCTGTATAAGCTTTGGTCTACATTCTCACCCTTGTCATCCTTTGTCAGCTTTAAATGAGTGGGGGCAAGTGTTCTTTTGTGACTAGCATTGTCCATCCCAAACTTCTTGACAATGTTCTTTGCATACTTGCTTTGGGATATGAACATGGAGTCCTCCATTTGCTTGATTTGCAGTCCAAGAAAGTAGGTTAGTTCTCCTACTAGGCTCATCTCAAATTCAGATTCCGTTTGAGTGACAAAATGTTTAACCATCTTGTCTGACATCCCACCAAAAACTATGTCATCTACATATATTTGAGCAATCATGACATTTCCTTCTTCATCCTTCACAAACAAGGTTTTGTCTATTCCACCTTTCCTGTACCCTTGTTTTATGAGAAAAGTAGTCAGTCTCTCATACCATGCTCTTGGGGCTTGCTTCAGACCATAAAGAGCCTTCCTTAGTTTGTATACATGATTTGGACAGCTTGGATCAACAAATCCCTTAGGCTGCTCCACATATACCTCCTCATTAAGATACCCATTTAGAAAGGCACTTTTGACATCCATTTGAAATAGCTTGAACTTCAGGATACAAGCAATTCCTAAAAGTAGTCTGATTGATTCAAGCCTTGCTACTGGTGCAAAGGTTTCATCAAAGTCTACTCCCTCAATTTGTGTGTATCCTTGAGCTACAAGTCTAGCCTTGTTCTTTGTAACAACTCCCTGCTCATTTGACTTGTTCTTATACACCCATTTAGTGCCAATCACATTTATGTCATCAGGTCTAGGAACAAGATCCCACACTTCATTCCTTGTGAACTGGCCTAATTCTTCTTGCATTGCACAAATCCAGTACTCATCATTAAGAGCTTCCTTGATGTTTTTAGGTTCTATTTTTGAAACAAAACAAGAACCTGAAATCACCTCTCTTGATCTAGTGATTACACCACTGTTGGGATCACCAATTATCAGATCTTTAGGATGATCCTTCTGGATTCTGATGGAGGGAGGTTTGCTGGATTGTTCTGTCCTTGCCTCAGTTAGAGTGAATTCAGGATAATCACTCTTTATTTCAGCTTTAGTCTGACTGTCAACAGATGTTCCAACATCATCTGCAACATCTGCAGGGGCATCATCAATGATCACATTTATTGACTCCATTATAACCTTGGTTATGGAGTTAAATACTCTATAGGCTCTGCTGTTTATGGAGTATCCAAGGAAAATCCCTTCATCACTTTTAGGATCCATCTTTCTTCTTTGATCCCTATCAGCCAGAATGTAACAATTACTTCCAAACACATGTGTAGATGTTTAAGAATTGGCAGAATTTTTGACTAAACAAGAAATGTTAAATTCAGTTCAGAATGTCCTATCAGATGTTGGGACATTAGCAAACAGAGTATGTGAACTTGGTTCAGGATGTTCTACAAGATGTTGGGACATTGTATAAATGACTAAGTTCAGTTTTGTCAGGATGTCCCAACAGATGTTGAGACATCTCAGACCTGCTACCAGAATTAATTATTGATTAACAGATCAGAGATATTTAAGGAGAATTATCTGGAATTAATTAATGATGGATATAAAACAGAACAAGGCGCATCTGTAGGGAGTTTTAAATTGAAGATTCAGATTAAAACAGAAGACCTAATGCACCTAGAATATAGGAGGTAACAAACCCTAAATTCAAGGTGACAGCTGCTGCACATTAGGGCTGGATCATTCTACAGAAAGCCCAAAATTCAGAACCTATTTAAACAACAGAATCTCATAGAATTGAATACGAATTTTAGAAGAATAAATAGGGTGTCTAGTGTTTTAATAGCAGGCTGTTTTTATGTACCACTTTATGAGCTTTTAAGCAAAAGTGCATTTGTGACTTGATTGAAACTGTGAAGTAAGATCAAGCTGTTTTGTTTGAAGTGTGACTTCATTTTAATTAAACTTGTAAACAAAATCACTGTGTGATTGAGGGGGAGTGAGTAGGGTACTCTTATCTAAGTGAGTCTTAGGTAGAAATTGCATTGGGTAAGTATTAAGTGATAGATTAAACAGGGTGGTTTAAGTCTAGAATTAATATTACTAATAGTGGATTTCCTCCTGGCTTGGTAGCCTCCAGATGTAGGTGTGGTTATACACTGAACTGGGTTAACAAACTTCTGTGTTGTTTATTTTTCCTGTTGTTTAAAGTTTTGGTTAAATTTGTCAAATGTCCTATTAAGTGTTGGAACATCTCTTAGGACATCTCATTACAGAATTTCAATTGGCATCAGAGCAGGCACCCTGCCTGTTTATACTGGGTGAGATCTAGGGAAAACAAATTCTGTAACATGGACAGAGATATAGGGTCAGTAAATAGACCACCTATACTGGATGGTTCTAATTATGACTACTGGAAGCCAAGAATGATTGCATTCTTAAAGTCACTTGACAACAGGGCATGGAGAGCAGTAATTGTTGGATGGAAACATCCTGTTAAAGACACCAAAGATGGATCAATAGTTCTGAAACCTGAAGAAGAATGGAGTAAAGAGGAAGAAGATTCAGAACTAGGCAACTCAAAAGCCCTAAATGCTTTATTCAATGGCATTGATAGAAATATTTTCAGACTGGTGCATCATTGTGAGCTGGCCAAAGATGTGTGGGATACCCTCAAGACAACTCATGAAGGAACATCAAAAGTAAAAATGTCAAGACTTCAACTTCTCACCACCAAGTTTGAAAACTTGAGAATGAAGGAAGATGAATCAATTCATGAGTTCTACATGAACATCTTGGATATAGCCAATACTTCTGGAGCCTTGGGAGAAAAGATGACTGATGAAAAGCTTGTAAGGAAGATTCTCAGATCTTTGCCAAAAAGATTTGACATGAAAGTCACAGCAATAGAAGAAGCTCAAGACATATGCTCCATGAAAGCTGAAGAACTCATTGGTTCCCTTCAAACTTTTGAAATGGGAATGAATGACACACATGCTAAAAAGAACAAAAGCATTGCCTTGGTTTCAAATGCAGATGAAGAAGAAGATGAGAAATCAGCAAATGACAAAAGCTTATCAGAAAACCTTGTCTTGCTTGGAAGACAATTCAAACAGATTCTCAGAGGAATGGAAGGCCAATCCAAATCCAGTGGAAGAAACACAGACTCTGAGAACAGGAGAACATATGATGCTAACAGAAAGTCAAAGTTTGCTGAAAAGACCAGTCAAGATAAAGGAGTCAAATGTCATGAATGTGAAGGATATGGACACATCAAGTTTGAATGTCCTACCTACTTAAAGAGGCAAAAGAAAGGTCTCTCTGTGACCTGGTCTGATGAAGACTCAGGAGAGTCAGAAGAAGAATCAGCTAAGCATATTACTGTTCTAGCTGGACTATGTGAATATGATAGTGATTCCAGCTGTGGAGAGCTTACTTATGCAGATCTTGAGCAAGCCTTCAAGGATCTGTACAAGAGTAGTACTGAAGTATGCAGTGAGGTCATAAAGCTAAAGAAGCAGAATGAAGTACTAGAAGAAGAAAAAGCAAGTGATCAAGTAATTATTGATACCTTGAAAAGTGAAGTAACTCTTCTCAATTCTAAGATGGAACATATGTCCAAATCTGTTAGAATGATGAACAGCAGCTCAAATACACTGGATGTTATTCTTTGCAATAATAAACATTCAGGGGACAAAAGTGGACTGGGATACAACAGAGAAGAAGCCAGCTCTAGCAAAGCCACTTCAAAAATTACACAGTCAAACAAGATGTCCCAACAAATGCTTCAACATCAGAACACAAAGACTAACATAATGTTCCAACAGATGTCTCAACATTCTGGAAAGAACAAAATGAAGAAGAAGTATCAAAGATGGAGATGCCATCACTGTGGAAGATTTGGGCATATCAAACCTCACTGTTATAAGTTACATGGATATCCAAATCAGATGTGTCAGCAACCTCCTAAGCAAAAGACAGAAGTAATCAAGAAAGTTTGGAGACCAAAAGCTGACATTCAGACTGATCAAAGCCACACACCCAAGAACAAGATCAACAATCAAGCTTGGAGATCAGCTGAACAACACTCAGAGCAGAGGCATCAAAAGAAATCTCAACTCATCTGGTCAAAGAAGAGTACTGCATACATAGCACATACATCATTGAAAGTATCAGCTAAGGAAGACTGGTACTTTGACAGTGGATGCTCAAGACACATGACTGGATTGAAGAATTTGCTAGTAAACTTAAAGCCACATTCATCCAAGTATGTTACCTTTGGAGATGGAGCTAAAGGAGAGATCAAGGGAGTTGGAACCTTGGATTGTCAATATGTTCCAAGATTAGATGATGTGCTGCTTGTTAAAGGTTTAACTGCTAACCTGATCAGTATAAGTCAACTATGTGATCAAGGATACAGTGTAAACTTTACAAAAACTGAATGCATAGTGACTAACCAAAAGCAAGAGGTTGTCATGAAAGGAGCCAGATCTAAAGACAACTGTTACATGTGGGAATCCCAAAATCTCAGTCTCACTTCAACCTGTTCTCTAGCTAAAGAAGAAGAAGTGAAACTGTGGCATCAAAGACTAGGTCATCTTCATTTCAGAGGCATAAAGAAGATCATATCTATGGATGCTGTAAGAGGTATTCCCAAACTGAAGATTGATGATGGCAAAATATGTGGTGAATGTCAAATAGGCAAACAAACCAAGATGTCCCATCCAAAGCTCCAACATCTGACAACTTCCAAAGTTTTGGAACTTCTTCATATGGATCTTATGGGACCTATGCAAGTTGAAAGTCTTGGTGGTAAGAGGTATGCCTATGTTGTGGTTGATGATTTTTCAAGATATACATGGATAAACTTCATCAAAGAAAAGTCAGATGTATTTGATGTATTCAAAGAATTATGTCAAAGATTGCAAAGGGAAAAATCCAGCTGTGTGATCAGAATAAGAAGTGATCATGGAAAAGAATTTGAGAATCAAAAGTTCTTAGATTTCTGTTCTTCAGAAGGAATCAACCATGAGTATTCTTCACCTATCACTCCTCAACAGAATGGGATTGTTGAAAGGAAGAATAGAACCATTCAAGAATCAGCAAGAGCTATGATCCATGCTAAGAAGTTACCTATGTATTTCTGGGCTGAAGCTATGAACACTGCCTGCTACATCCATAACAGAGTTACCTTGAGAAAAGGAACCCTGTCCACAATATATGAAGTCTGGAAGGGCAGAAAACCCACTGTGAAGTACTTTCATGTGTTTGGAAGTAAATGCTATATTCTGGCAGATAGGGAGCAAAAGAGAAAAATGGATCCTAAAAGTGATGAAGGAATTTTCCTTGGATACTCTATAAACAGCAGAGCATATAGAGTATTTAACTACAGAACAAATGTTATCATGGAATCCATAAATGTGATAATTGATGATGCTCCTACAGATGTCCCAGAAGATGTTGGAACATCTGCTGATATCAAGATTGAAGCTGAAGAAAAGAATGATCAATATAACTTCACTCAAAATGATACAAGGTCAGAAGATTCAAGCAAACCTCCCTCCATCAGAATACAGAAGGATCATCCCAAAGATTTAATAATTGGTGATCCCAACAGAGGTGTGAGCACTAGATCAAGAGAAGTGATTTCAGGTTCTTGCTTTGTTTCCAAAATAGAACCTAAAAATGTCAAGGAAGCTCTCACTGATGAATACTGGATTTGTGCTATGCAAGAGGAATTAGGTCAATTCACAAGGAATGAAGTGTGGAATCTTGTTCCTAGACCTAATGACATAAATGTGATTGGTACTAAATGGGTGTACAAGAACAAGTCAAATGAACAAGGAATTGTTACAAAGAACAAAGCTAGACTTGTGGCTCAAGGATACACTCAAATTGAAGGGGTAGACTTTGATGAAACCTTTGCACCAGTAGCAAGGCTTGAATCAATAAGACTACTGTTGGGAATTGCTTGTATCTTAAAGTTCAAGCTATTTCAAATGGATGTGAAAAGTGCCTTTCTTAATGGTTATCTTAATGAAGAGGTATATGTAGAACAACCTAAAGGATTTGTTGATCCAAGCTGTCCAAATCATGTATACAAACTCAAGAAAGCACTTTATGGTCTGAAGCAAGCTCCAAGGGCATGGTATGAAAGACTTACCACATTTCTTATCAAGCAAGGATACAGAAAAGGTGGGATTGATAAAACCCTGTTTGTTAAAGATGAAGAAGGAAGTGTCATGATTGCACAAATATATGTTGATGACATTGTGTTTGGTGGGATGTCTGATAAGATGGTCAAACATTTTGTCAAGCAGATGGAAGCTGAATTTGAAATGAGTCTAGTAGGTGAATTAACCTATTTTCTTGGTCTGCAAGTTAAGCAAATGGAAGACTCAATGTTCATCTCACAAAGCAAGTATTCCAAGAACATAGTGAAGAAATTTGGAATGGAAAATGCTTCTTATAAAAGAACTCCTGCTCCTACACATTTAAAGCTGACTAAAGATGAAAAGGGTGAGAAGGTAGATCAAAGTTTATATAGAAGCATGATTGGAAGCTTGTTATACTTGACTGCTAGCAGACCAGACATTGCATTTGCAGTAGGAGTTTGTGCAAGATATCAAGCTGATCCAAAAGTCAGTCATCTCAATCAAGTCAAGAGAATCCTTAAATATGTTAATGGTACATGTGACTATGGCATAATGTACTTTCATGGATGCAAACCAATTCTCACTGGCTTCTGTGATGCTGATTGGGCAGGAAGTGCTGATGACAGAAAAAGCACTTCAGGAGGATGCTTCTTTCTAGGCAACAATCTGATTTCTTGGTTCAGTAAGAAACAGAATTGTGTGTCATTATCTACAGCTGAAGCTGAGTATATAGCAGCAGGTAGCAGTTGTTCTCAGTTGGTTTGGATGAAGCATATGCTCACTGAGTACAATGTCCCACAGGATGTCATGACATTGTACTGTGACAACTTGAGTGCAATCAACATATCTAAGAATCCTATCCAACACAGCAGGACAAAGCATATTGATATCAGACATCATTTCATCAGAGATCTTGTAGAAGAAAAGGTGATTTCATTGGAGCATGTATCTACAGATCTGCAGTTAGCTGATATTTTTACCAAGGCATTGGATGCTACTCAATTTGAGAACTTAAGGGGCAAACTTGGAATATGTTTATGTGATATCTAGCAGTTAATGAGATGTGCCAACATGTCATATGACATTGCATGGCTTAATTTCCAGATGGCAAAACTGGTCTGGACAAGATCTTTGAGAATTCCAATCCTAATCATTTGGACTGTAACGGCTACTTATTTAGGAACTCCTTATAAGCAGCTATCAAGAGTCTCATCACATCATCACAAGCGAATCACATTAACTAGCAATCCTTCAGGAATCATAAACCCTAAAGCTGCACATTCATCTTCTTCAACAATGTCTCAAAACCCTAAAACATCTGAAGAAGTTCTCAATCAGAAAGACGTGGTTCATGTTACTCCTATTTCTATGGTGCCAATGCAATCAACACCATTAGACGAACTCAGGGGAAGTGCTTCTCACTCTAAAAAGGCAAGAACACCAAAGAGAGCTAAAGATCAAGTTTGTAGCAAAGCCAAAGGAGGCATTCCTTCTCCTGCTAACATGCCACCAAAATCTTCAAACTATGTGGATGATTCAATCAAGGAGATTGTCACCCAAATTCTGTTTGAACAAAGAAAGGTGAGTGGGATCTCTGTCCCATTGCAAACCATGCCTGCTCCCCAAGAAGAACCATCTCAAACTGCAGAGGGCACTTCTGCAGAACAAGATGTCCCAATAAATGTTGGAACATCTGCAGATGAGAAAGAAAATTCATCTGATGATGAACAGACTGAGGTCCAAGAAAAGGCCTCAAGTGAAAGTGATAAAGAAAACTCTGAGGATCAGAATAAGGCCTTAAATGAAGATAATGACAAAGTTTCTGAGGATCAGACCAAAGCCTCAGATGAAGATCTAATTCCTGCTGATCAACAAGCTGAAGAAGAGACTGCTCAATCTCCTCCAGGGGTCAATCTGGAACAGGACTCTGATGCAGAAATCATAGCATCTGTCAAACCCAGCATAGCCAAAAGACTCAGGTCCAGGCAGGGTAAGATGCAAGCTGAAGCAGCAATTCTTGAAAAGAAGAAAGCTTCTCCAAAGAAAGGGAAAGCTAAAGCTTCTTTTGGGCCATCAAAACAATGGAGTAAAGTTCAAACTCAGAAAAGAAAGGCTGTCACACCATCAGATTCAGATGTTGAATCAGATGTCCCAACATCTCCTCCTAAGAAGAGACCAGCAATATCCAGAGCTTCATCTGCTGTACCAGAAGCTCCCTTGGATAACATATCATTTCACCATGTCTCTTGTGTGAACAGGTGGAAATATGTGTACCAAAGAAGGGTTGCCCTGGAAAGAGAACTGAGCAGCAATGCACTTGAGTGCACAGAACTGATAGACCTCATATCTGCTGCAGGACTGATCAAGACAGTCTCAGACCTTTCTCCCTGCTATGAACTTCTTGTCAAAGAGTTCATTGTGAATCTTCAGGAAGATTGTTCACATGGTAAGTCCTCTGAATTCCAAAAAGTCTTTGTTAGAGGTAGATGTGTGGAGTTTTCTCCCCAAATCATAAATCAGTATCTAGGAAGAGAAACAGATGGACCAAATGAGCTGGGCAAGACAGATAATCAAGTCTGTAAGGTGATAACTGCTGACCAGGTAAAGGCATGGCCTGTGAAGGGAAAACTATCTGTAAGCATGCTTACCAGAAAGTATGCCATGCTGAACAGGATTGGTACATCTAATTGGGTGCCTACTAACCACACTTCCTCAATCTCAACTGGTCTAGCCAGATTTATATATGCTGTTGGAACTCAAACCAAAATGGACTATGGAGCTTTCATCTTTGATCAAACCATGAAGCATGCCAGCTCCTCTGCAACCAAGCTGCCAATAGCTTTTCCATCATTGCTGTGTGGTATTGTTCTAAGTCAATACCCTGGAATTTTAACTGAGAAGGACATTGTCTGCAAGAGAGAGAGAGCCCCCTGGCCTTTCATTACAAATTATTCCTAAGTCACCATGCTGCAGATGTTAAAGCACCTTCTGGGACATCTGCTGGTCCCTCAACTGCTAAGAATCCAATCTCCAAGAAAGAATTAATTGCTGAGCTAAAGTACACCTGCAAAGAGCTTGAAGCTAGAAAGAATAAGCTGGAGGAAATGATTAAGAGGTTGGAAAGTGAAGAAGATCAGACAGCTGCATCTGATAAAGACAGTGAAGCTGACAGTGAAGCTGATAAAGATGAAGACACTGAAGTGGAGGAAGCTACTGAGAGTGATGATTCTGAGTGATCCAATGTATGTGAGGCATTTGTAATGACAGCAATGTTGTGTAATTCTGGATAATAGTTCTTTGGCCCCTAATTTTGTGCCTACCAAGGGGGAGAACAACATCAAATGTAATTGCTGTTTAAATGATGAATGAAATCTGTTTGTTTCTGACTGAACTGAATAAGTGTGAATATTTCTGTTGAAACAAGACTGGACTTATATATGGTTGAGGGGGAGTAAAACTCAAATTTGAATCAACAGAATAGTAATGATTTACTCTGATAAAAAGAACTTCTGCTGCACTCTTAAAACCAGAAAAGATGTTAGCCAAAAATTAGCCAAAGGGGGAGTTTGTAGATGTTTAAGAATTGGCAGAATTTTTGACTAAACAAGAAATGTTAAATTCAGTTCAGAATGTCCTATCAGATGTTGGGACATTAGCAAACAGAGTATGTGAACTTGGTTCAGGATGTTCTACAAGATGTTGGGACATTGTATAAATGACTAAGTTCAGTTTTGTCAGGATGTCCCAACAGATGTTGAGACATCTCAGACCTGCTACCAGAATTAATTATTGATTAACAGATCAGAGATATTTAAGGAGAATTATCTGGAATTAATTAATGATGGATATAAAACAGAACAAGGCGCATCTGTAGGGAGTTTTAAATTGAAGATTCAGATTAAAACAGAAGACCTAATGCACCTAGAATATAGGAGGTAACAAACCCTAAATTCAAGGTGACAGCTGCTGCACATTAGGGCTGGATCATTCTACAGAAAGCCCAAAATTCAGAACCTATTTAAACAACAGAATCTCATAGAATTGAATACGAATTTTAGAAGAATAAATAGGGTGTCTAGTGTTTTAATAGCAGGCTGTTTTTATGTACCACTTTATGAGCTTTTAAGCAAAAGTGCATTTGTGACTTGATTGAAACTGTGAAGTAAGATCAAGCTGTTTTGTTTGAAGTGTGACTTCATTTTAATTAAACTTGTAAACAAAATCACTGTGTGATTGAGGGGGAGTGAGTAGGGTACTCTTATCTAAGTGAGTCTTAGGTAGAAATTGCATTGGGTAAGTATTAAGTGATAGATTAAACAGGGTGGTTTAAGTCTAGAATTAATATTACTAATAGTGGATTTCCTCCTGGCTTGGTAGCCTCCAGATGTAGGTGTGGTTATACACTGAACTGGGTTAACAAACTTCTGTGTTGTTTATTTTTCCTGCTGTTTAAAGTTTTGGTTAAATTTGTCAAATGTCCTATTAAGTGTTGGAACATCTCTTAGGACATCTCATTACAGAATTTCAACATGGAAGTACTTGACTATAGGTTTTCTTCCCTTCCAGACTTCATAGATAGTGGACAAGGTTCCTTTTCTTAGAGTGACTCTGTTGTGAATGTAACAAGCTGTGTTCATAGCTTCAGCCCAGAAGTACAGTGGTAACTTTTTAGCATGGATCATAGCTCTTGCTGACTCTTGGATAGTTCTGTTCTTCCTCTCAACAATCCCATTCTGTTGAGGGGTGATAGGAGAAGAATACTCATGATTGATTCCTTCTGAAGAACAGAAATCTGATAATTTTTTATTCTCAAACTCCTTTCCATGGTCACTTCTTATTCTGACCACACAACTTGCTTTTTCTCTTTGTATTCTTTGGCACAGATCTTTGAATACATCAAACACATCAGACTTTTCTTTGATAAAATTTATCCATGTATATCTTGAAAAGTCATCAACAACTACATAGGCATACCTTTTTCCCCCAAGACTTTCAACCTGCATTGGTCCCATAAGATCCATATGCAGTAATTCCAAAACATTGGAAGTTGTCAGATGTTGGAGCTTTGGATGGGACATCTTGGTTTGCTTGCCTATTTGACATTCACCACATATTTTGCCTTCATCAATCTTCAGTCTTGGAATACCTCTTACAGCCTCCATAGATATGATCTTCTTTATTCCTCTGAGATGAAGATGACCCAGTCTTTGGTGCCATAGCTTCACTTCTTCTTCTTTGGCTAAGGAGCAAGTTTAAGTGAGACTGAAGTCTTGAGGTTCCCACATATAACAGTTGTCTTTAGATCTGACTCCTCTCATGACAACCTTTTGTTCTTTATCAGACACTATGCATTCAGTTTTGGTAAAGTTTACACTGTAACCTTGATCACATAATTGACTTATGCTGATCAAGTTAGTAGTCAATCCTTTTACCAGCAGCACATCATCTAGTCTTGGTACATTTGGGCAGTCCAAGGTCCCAACTCCCTTGATTTCTCCTTTAGCTCCATCTCCAAAGGTTACATATCTGGATTAATGTGACTTTAAGTTTACCAGCAGATTCTTCAATCCAGTCATGTGCCTTGAGCATCCACTGTCAAAGTACCAGTCTTCCTTAGCTGATACTCTGAGAGATGTATGAGCTATATAGGCAACACCCTTCTTTGACCATTTTTGCTTGTTGTGAGATTTCCTTTGATGCCTCTGCCCTGTATAGTGTCTATCTTTAGAGCTCCAAGGTTGTTTGTTGAACTTGTTCTTGGGCATGTAGCTTTGATCAGCATGAAGACTAGCTTTAGGTACCCATACTTTATTGATGACCTCTGTCTTCTGCTTAGGGGGTTGTTGATATCTTTGATTTTGATGTCCATGCAGCACTTTCTTGGTGACCTTTATTTTCTGCTTAGGAGGTTGCTGATGCATCTGATTTGGATATCCATGCAACTTGTAGCAATAAGGTTTGATGTGACCAAACCTTCCACAATGATGACATCTCCATCTTTGATACTTCTTTTTCATCATGTTCTTTTCATGATGTTGGGACATCTGTTGGGACATCTTGTTTGACTTTATGGGATTTGAAGTAGTTTTGCTGGTGCTAGCCTCAACCTTTTGAGCTTTGTTAAATCCCAGTCCAGTTCTATCCCCTGAATGCTTATTGTTGTTGAGAATGACATCCAGTGTGTTTGAGCTAATGTTCAGCATTCTAACAGATTTGGACATATGTTCTAATTTGGAGTTGAGAAGAGTTACTTCACTTTTCAAAGTGTCAATGATTTCTAGATTACTTGTCTTTTCAACCTTTAATGCCTCAATCTGCTTCTTCTGCTTTATATTCTCCATGCATACTTCAGTGCTCCTTTTACACAACTCTTTGTATGATTCTTCAAGCTCTTCAAAAGTCAGCTCCTCATCACTGGATCCACTTTCAGATTCACATACTCCAGCTAGAGCAGTGATGTGCTTTGCTGATTCTTCTTCTGAATCACATCCTGAGTCTTCATCAGACCAGGTCACAGAGAGACCTTTCTTCTGCTTCTTTAGATAGGTAGGGCATTCATTTCTGATGTGTCCATATCCTTCACATCCATGACATTTAATCCCTTTTTCTTGATTGGTCTTTTCATCATAATTTGACCTTCTATTAGCATCATAAGGTCTTTTATTCTCAGAAGAGTTTGAGTTTCTTCCACTTGGTCTGGACCTGCTATCCATTCTTTTGAGAATCTTGTTGAATTGTATTCCAAGCATAGCAATTGTTTCTGATAAATTTTCTTCAGGGTCTGCTTCATGATTTTCTTCTTCTTTATCAGTATTTGAAACCAGGGATATGCTTTTGTTCTTCTTTACAATTGTATCATTCATTCTCATCTCAAATGTTTGAAGGGAACCAATGAGCTCTTCAACCTTCATTGTGCATATGTCTTGAGCTTCTTCTATTGCTGTAACCTTCATGTCAAATCTTTTTGGTAAAGATCTGAGAATCTTTCTTACCAGCTTTTCATCACTCATCTTTTCTCCCAAAGCACCAGAAGTATTAGCTATTTCCAAGATGTTCATGTAGAACTCATGAATTGTTTCATCTTCCTTCATTCTCAAGTTTTCAAACTTGGTGGTGAGAAGTTGAAGTCTTGACATCTTCACCTTTGATGTTCCTTCATGAGTGGTTTTGAGAGTGTCCCAAACATCTTTGGCCAGCTCACAGTGATGCACAAGTCTGAATATGTTCCTATCAATGCCATTGAATAAGGAATTTAAGGCCTTGGAATTTCCAAGTGCTGAATCTTCTTCCTCCTTGCTCCATTCTTCTTCAGGTTTCAACACTTTTGCCCCATCCTTGTTGTCTTGGACAGGGTGCTCCCATCCTTTGTTGACTGCTTTCCAAGCCCTATTATCAAGTGATTTTAAGAATGCTACCATTCTTGGCTTCCAGTAGTCATAGTTTGATCCATCCAATATAGGTGGTCTATTCACAGATCCTACATCTCTGTCCATGTTCCCAAAATTTGCAATCCCTAGATCTCACCCAGTTAAACAGGCAGGATGCCTGCTCTGATGCCAATTGAAATTCTGGGATCAGGTACGTGATGTCGAATGAGATGTTTAAACACTTGAAGACTTAAACAAAACTTAAAGTGCAGGTAAATTAAACAACACAGGAAATTGTTAACCCAATTCAGTGTATCTCCACACTTACATCTGGGGGCTACCAAGCCAGGAAGGAAATCCAATATAAGTAATATTAATTCTGGACTTAAACCACTCAGTTTAATCCCTCACTTAATATCTACCCAAGGCAATTTCTACCTAAGACACATCTTAGATATGAGTACCAACTCACTCCCCCTCAATCACACAATGATATGTTACAATGTTTAATAAAATTGAAGTCACACTTCAAACACAACAGCTTGATTTTACTTCACAGTTTCAATTAAGACACAATACACTTTTGCTTAAAAGCTCATAAAGTGATACACATATAAAACCTGCTATTAAAACACAAACACCCTATTTAGTCTTCTTAATTTCGCACTCTATTCTGAGAGTTTCTGTTGCTTAAATAGATGCTTGGATTTTGGGCTTTCTGTAGGTTATCCAATCCTGATATGCATGTTGTCATCACCTTGAATTAGGGTTTGTTACTTCCTTGATTCTAGGTGAGATAGTTCTTCTGTTATACTAAAATCATATAACTAATCTCCCTACAGATGCGCCTTGTATTGTTTATCCATTCACAATTTATTCCAGATAAATTCCCTGAATTTACTCAGTTCTGTTATGCATTATTTAATTCTGGTAGCAGGTTTGAGATGTCACAACATCTGGTGTGACATCCTGAAATCTGAACTTACTTCATTAACTTATACAATGTCACAACATCTGGTGTGACATCCTGAATTAAGTTCATTAACTTATACTGTTTGATAATGTCACAACATCTGGTGTGACATCCTGAACTAAGTTCAACACTTCTTGTTGGTCAAAAATTCTGCCAATTCTAAAGATCTATACTATGGTTCATGTATGTTTAGGTAGTGATTTTAGGGAATTTTTGGGTCCATTTCCAGTAGCCAATTCATTTGTTTCGAGTCGTTTCGACATGATTCCGTTCACTTTTCCATGTTTTGTGTTAAATGTGCAAATGTGATATAATTGATTCTTGATGTTATTTTGCTACACTTTAATCATTTATTTCACATGTTAAGTGCTTGCTTAAATTCAATATGTGCTTCATGATTATTGACATTGCTTGGTTGGTTGATAAAGTGATTAAATGCCATGTTGATTTTTTTTGCCAAAAGTGATTAAATGTTTCACATGTTCATGCAAGTTTCTTGTGCTTAATTGATCATATCATAACATGAGTTCAATTCTGATTTTTATGCCATGCATGTGTAACAATTGATGCTTGTAGTGATACTTGTTCAATCTCATGATAAAATGCTCATTTGTGCAACATGAAAAAGTATGTTTGTTCTTGATTGATCATTGTCATTTTTAATCAAATAAATGATGTAAATAAATTCACATGTTTGAGTTCATTTTGTGATGCATGTAGATTCATGTTAAGTGACATTAATGTGTTGTTTATCATTCACTTTGTGCACAAAAAATGAAAATAACCAAATCTGGATTTTGCATTTCATAGTTGTTTTTGCATATAGGTGCTGTAAAATACATGTTGTTTGTTATGTTTGCATGCTGTTTGTAACTTTTTACACCTACCTTTTCATGTTGCATGCTGGCTGTAAAAAGCTGATTTGTGTTATGCATTATTTTCATAGCTGTTTCTACTTTAGGGGCTGTAATAGGTGCTGGATTTTTGTTTTAGCATTCTTTTAGTTCTCTAGAAATAAGATAGAGTCATTAGGATTTAATTGTTGTGTGTTTGCCTTATTATTTTAATAAAATACAACATTAATCTTTGTTTTGTAGAGGGGAAGATTGAGGTAAGTTTCCTTCAATTTATTCTTTTACTTCCTTTATACATTTAATTTGCATTTAATTTCCTTTACTTTTCATACTTGTGTTTGGTAGGATTTCCCCCTCTTTTGTAGAATCAACTTAACTTCTCTAGGAAGTAAGTTGCATTCTATTCTTTCCTTCCTTAGGAGTAGAAAAACCTTATAAACCATAAGACCATCATTTTAATAAATAACTTAGGGTTGTGTCTTAGTCCCCCTTAGTTCGTCCTTTTGCAACTTGAGTCATTCTTTCTCATCTCATAAAGAAAAACAATAAAGTACTTAATAAAAACCGAATGTTCTTGTACGACACGAGACTTTGTTGCGGAGTTCTTATACACGTCCTGTTTCGGGGTGAGGTGTAAGTCCCTACCACGATGGATAGGTCTTAGTATGAGAATGTTCACAAACAAACTCCAAAACACTTCTTCTAAAAGACAATCAACAAAGATATCGCGTCTTCTCTTCTCATCTCTTAATCTTTGTGGACAAATGCGACTTGCCTCGACAGTTCAAACAGCGATACGATAAACACTCTTGAGTCAGAGCCGGTAATACCTGAGCTAGAGCTATGGCAACGTCATCCTAAAAAAATACAAACAAAGTTCCCGCCTTAGTTAGGCGAACTACGTCGACTCTGATCCTCATTTTCCCGATGAGGTACGTAGGCAGCGGGGTAGGGCCCGTTCGAGCACATTCTTTATTTTCCCTACATTTTCCCCTTTCTTTCTTTCTGTTCTCTTTCTCCAGTTTCCCTTTCTCATTTCCATTCTCATTCCAGTCAGCAATTTTATTCAGCAGCAGTTATTTCTCACCCTTTGAAACCAAACAAGCAAGCGTGGATCCCGTCGGTTACGGCGGACGGTCTGGGGTGCTAATACCTTCCCAGGTCGTAACCGACTCCCGAACCCAGATCTTTAGTTCGCAGGACCTCGTCCTTTTCCTTCTTCCTCAGGTTTGTGCAGCATTACCTTTCCCGTTCCTTCGGGATAAAAATGTCTGGCTGGCGACTCTACCTTTTGCGCGCCACTTTCGCGTTTGTACTAGGATGAAAATCTCGGGAGCGACACCTGGCGACTTTGCTGGGGAGGGAACCCAGAGTCTCTGGTTTCCCTTGTAGAGTCACTCCTAGCGCCTGTTTGGTTTTGTTTTTTGGTTTGTATCTGTTTGTTGCTACGTGCTTTAGTTAGCTTTACTGTTTTCATTTACAGTTTTACTTTACATCTTTACTTTACCGCATTTATTTACTGCTTTCAGTATTTATTTTCCATGCATCATATTATACTGGACTGTCTGGCTATGCTGGTTTTCATTTTTTCTGCGGGATGGGAGTTACTATGAGATAAGCCAAATACCCGGCTTGAGTGCACTATAGGATTAGCGTGGACACGTTGTACTCGCATGGTTACATGATGAGTGGCGATGTGTTCCACACCCAAGTTGCGTCCGTCTTGGAATTATCTTGTGTGGGGGTTCTTCCCCACTTCGGGATACGACCTTGATGGTTATGTGCAGCTAGGGAACGATCATTGAGAACCTTTGTGGAAACAACCTTCTTCAGTGATGACAGTGGCATACCACATTTGTTGGCAAACCCACTCGCATCCAAGGGCCCACTAGGAACTCGCATAGGATTGCCCGGTTCTCTCATAGGAACCCAGTCAAGGCAAACTGTTCATATGACAATAGTATTGTACCCTTCGGGATGAATGTACTATTGTTTCTCGATTCAGTGCTTGAAGCTGAGGACTTATGAGGGATGCTTGTTTTCCCCGTACTCAGCTGAGACCTCCCCGGTCAGTACATAATGCCAAACTGATTCCCTGATTTGGTCATGAGCCATTTCTCGGAAATGGTGATCGTATTATTGCTATCCGGCTTTGAGAGTCCGTAATGTTGACTCAGTGTAGCATACCCGTGAGATGGGAGGGGTTTACAGGTTTGCATGAACCCTGAAACTTCCAACATACCCACTTTGCCGGCATTGTTCAGTATTATGATCAGGTTCTACATGGTCCTTTGGTTTCGAGATCCGGGATTTCGGTGGTATTGTTATTACGACTCTTCACCAACACATGATTGTCTTCTCAACACCAACGTCAGACCAGTGATCGCCAGACCTTTGACCACATGACAGTGCATTGCATAACATCCTCTGCATGCTTGCATTACTAACACATGCGTACTCATTTGCAGGGTCGTATGTCGCATCTTCATGAACATATCATACGCATTTACTGCATGATTTGCATATTTTTCATTTTTACAGGTTATTCAGACTTCCTAACTTATTCAACTTTAGGCAATATAGGTGGTCAACACGTTCATCGATATCCAACAAGAAGAAACCGAGTGAGAATGGCTGAACGAATGCAGACTGATCTCAATGAGCTCCGACAGAGGATGGATCAGTTTATGGACATGATGACCGGCATTGCTCAGAATCAAGAGCGTCTCAGGTTGATGGTTGAGCAACCTCGGGGGAATGCTAATGCTGGAACACCGACTAAGAATGTGGATCCTAACGCTGCCCGTGACGGAGGACCAAATCTAAATGGGACTGCGGCCCGTAATGAAGACATACAAGAGGACCAGTTCACTCTACTGGATGCTGATATGGGTAATATGAATGAGGTCAACAATCGAAGGTATGAAGAGCTAGCGGAGAAGATTAAGGCCATGGAATGTCAGAATTCCCTGGGCATCGATGTAACCAGTCATGGGTTAGTGCCAGGAGTCAGAATCCCTCCTAAGTTCAAGGTGCCATCATTTGACAAGTACAACGGCAGCATGTTCCCTAGAACTCACATTCACGCCTACTTTGGAAGAATCTCGGCTCACACTGATGACGAGAAACTTTGGATGCATTTCTTCCAAGATAGTCTATCTGGAGCTTCATTGAGCTGGTACATGAAGCTGAGCAGGGTCTCTATCCAATGCTGGAAAGATTTAGTTGAAGCTTTTCTCAAGCAGTATCAATATAATATTGATATGGCTCCAAACCGCACTCAGTTGCAGAATTTGTCTCAAGGACCTAAAGAAAGTTTTAAGCAGTATGCCAAGAGGTGGCGTGATCTGGCCGCACAGGTTCATCCTCCATTGCTCGATCGGGAAATGGCTGATATGTTTATGGGAACCTTGCAAGGTGTTTACTTGGATCGTCTGGCTGCCTGCCCGTCCATTGGTTTTTCTGATATTGTCATCGCTGGAGAAAGGATAGAAAATTTCTTGAAATTAGGAAAGATCCAGGATGCAAGCAGTGCTAGTTCTTCTGGTGTGAAGAAACCTTTTGGAAATGGCCAAAGACGAAGAGAATGCGAGACCAATGTTGTGTATAGGGGCCGAGACAGAGGTCGTTCACAGGGTTACTACCAAACAACTGCAGTGACTATTACGCCACAGGTTCAACCACAACCTCAAGGTCAGCAATATCAGGCACCAAGACCAAATCAGGAAAGAATAAGGACAAGAAACCGCAGACTTGATCCCATCCCATGCCCATATGTTGTATTGCTTCTAGAGCTGCTAAAGTTGAACATGGTCGAGCTTCGAACCATGAGAGCTCCTTCTCCTGATAATCTACCTCCAAACTTTGATGCAAATGCCAAATGCGAATTCCATTCGGGTGCCCAGGGGCACAATATTGAGAAATGTTGGGCTTTTCAGAACAAGGTACAAGACCTAATTGACTCCAAGGCGATCAATTTTGCTCCTCACCCAAATGTACTCCAGAATCCAATGCCTAATCACAACGGAGCCGGTGTCACGGTTGTTTTACCAGATGGTCCATGTTAAGCTGGAATCTTCAGGAAGCAAATAAAGCCATCAGTATCCAGATACTCTCAGTAATGGCAACTGTTTGTTTTTGTTTCTTCAATGCTTTTTTCATCCCTATTAAGGGGAACTACGTCGCTCTGATTCTTCATTGGTCATTGGTCAATGGAGATACGTAGGCAGAAGATCGTCAGGTCTTTCCGAGCAACCTTATGGGGCAACTTTACTCCCCAGCTTCACTTTTCCTTCAGACGTCTCGTGTCAGAGTCAGAATAACTAGAAGAGGAGGTATGATTGCCAAGGTTGAGTATACGGCTGCAAATTGAAGATTTCAAGTCTGTGAAAGAGCCATTGATCAATGAAAGTATCCAAGACTGACAGGTCCAGACGGAGTCAAGCCTCCTCAACAACGACAATATTAAGTTTCTTTACTGCATTTCCATTTGTAGTTCTTTTATTTGCTAAACATTTGTATACATGTATGAAATTTGTTTACTTTTGAATGTTATCAATAATAAAACTCACATGTTTTTCTTGAAGTAATTCATTTGCATTCACTTATGATTTTGTATGTGCATATTGCAATACCAATTATCATGCTCACACTCAATGAAGGAGAATGACGAAACAAAAACGCAAAAATCTCTAATTGTGTGCTCTCGAATAAGACCTTGTTAACGATGTACATGCTTTGTTTCGAATCCCTAAACACTGGAGATATAAGGGAGATATACCCTCGCTAACCCTTTTGAGCCTTGAAGTAGGAGTTTCTTCTCGCATGAAAAACCCTTACATGTAACCCAGGGGCAGGGTAGATGTCAGCTAGTCGGACCAAGCGTTCATGCTTTCATAAAGGAGTGTATTTGAGGATCCATTACATTCCACTATGCTAATCAAAGAGGTCCAAAGACCAGAAACCACGATGGTTATCCAAATCAAGAGGTCCAAAGACTGGAAGCCACAATGGTTATCCTTCATTGACCAAAGAATGAGGCAGTCACAACCCTCACAAAGCAATCAAGACAAACAGTGTCACACGATTTTGTTCAAAAAAGAATGAAATGAAAAGCCCGCTAAGTCGAAACTTGAAAACAAGCGACTTAGGAAAAAGTTAGGGCATCCTGTTGGACTTCACAATAAAAGATTCACAAGAATCAGTCCAGGAAAAAGTTAGGGATAAGCAAAATAACACAAAAGCGAAAGACGAAAAGGATTACATAAGAAATATCCTCGAGCAAGAACAAAGTCGTGTGGCACAGACACGAAAGACAAAGGGGTGACTGACTCCAAACAATAACCTGATTGGTGCTTGAACCGATAGCAGCAATGGTTCCTCAACCGACACGAAACCCTTACGAAAGGTGAACGCTTGCGAAAATTAGCTGAACATAGGAATGGAGAACATCATGAAGAATGGGTGGGCACAAATAATTTCGAGCCTATATCCTTTGTTTCTATAACCGTGAACCAGGCCACGATACAACCCTCAAAAGTCCTAACTGAAACAGGGTTCATTTGAGAGCGTACTACCACGAGATGGCGTTCCTGACTCCTATGAGTTGTGCTAAAAGACCTTGTTGGTATTGCATGTGCATGTGTTCTTTCAATCAAAAGTAATGTCGCATCTTAACCAGTGATTTGTTCACAAAGGTTTGCGAAACCTTTTCAAATCTTCAAGATTAACATGTGTGTTGCATTAGAATTTCCATTCTCAGAATAAACATTTTTCTGCTTGCATACATCTTTTTGGCATCATAAAAAGCTCACATGCGGAAATTCAGTCCAGAAGCTTAAGCTTTCCAAGTTGAGAAGTCTAAAACTTCTGAAAGACAGTCACGTCGAGGTGCACTTTTCCGAGAAGGCTCCATTGAGTAAGGACTTTCCCAACTAGTCATCGTAAGGCTCCATTGAGAAGGCTCCATTGAGAAGAGCCAACCAATCTGGGGAAGTTATGTCAAGCAATGTCCTCAAGAGTCAGCCAAACTGGGGCAATCACCTCTAGATTCAAATCTCTCCCAGAGCAATTGGTCAAAGATTCATACTGGGGCAAGTCACCCCAATCGCACAAGGATTCATTCTTTCCCAAATACAGATAATCGGAAGTTCAGAATACCGGGGCAATTATACTCCTGAAGAGTTTAAAGGCACCAAGTCTTTTGTAAAATCCTCTTAAGGTAAAGCCCGAATCAAAGCAAATGATCCCTAGCACGAGACTACTTGAAATCTCTCCTCCTCAGCAGGATGCGGTTCAGTTTTGTAATCCCCAACAGACGCATGGAAGTTATCCCCAGTAAAGTCGTCAAACTTCTCTTCAGTAGGTTTCCTCGATCTTATTTCCTAGCAGATCTCAAACCAAATCCTTCTCTTCCCCAGCAGAGCATTAAGGATCATCCCTAGCAAGAGTCGTCTTCCCATAGTGAAGCACTTCTTAAAAGAATCCAGAAATTCCCGGAAGTTAGCTAAACGTTTCTCTTCCCCACAGGGGTTTGGAAAATTCAGGTAGACAAGAGAGTTCTCCTCAGCAGAGCCTTGACAGTTCTTCCCCCAGCTAAGTCGAAAAGTCGTCAATTCCCCAGCGAAATCTGTGGGGTGAGATTCAATCCCCAGCAGTTGAGGCATCCCCTAACAGGGCCTTCAAATCTAAAGTCCAATTTATTTTTGGCAAAGGTAATAAGTCGAGACAGACTAGTCACCCTCTTCTCTAACAGAAATATCGACAATCACCTGTATTCCCCACAGAGTCAACAAGGGTTGTTATTTCCGTGTCAGGAATTCCCTTTATACCTATCCCCAGTGTTAGGGGGCATCATGTCATACAGTTCACCATATGCGTGCTCGATCCAAGGTTTATATCCAAAGTCCACCCGCAGCGTGGCAATTTATCCAAAGTCCAGCCGCAGACTGGCCAAAGTCCATCCTCTGGGTGACAAATTCTTAAAGTCCAGCCGCAGACTGGCCAAAGTCCATCCTCCAGGTGGAGAATTCTTAAAGTCTCCCGTAGTGAGCAAAAGTCTCCCGTAGTGAGCAGAAGTCTCCCGTAGCTGAGCAATGTGCCCCCGTAGTGTGGCAAATTTTCAAAGTCTCCCGTAGCGAGCAACAGCCCCCGTAGTGTGGCAAATTTTCAAAGTCTCCCGTAGCGAGCAGCAGCCCCCGTAGTGTGGCAAATTTTCAAAGTCTCCCGTAGCTGAGCAATGTAGCCCCGTAGTGTGGCGAATCATCAAAGTCTCCTGTAGCTGAGCAATGTGTCCCTGTGGAGTGGCAAGATTTCCAGAGTACCCCCGCAGTGTGGTAGAGTTTCCCCGCAGAGTGAGCATAAGCCCATCCTCAGGGTGGTAAGGTATCCAAAGTCTCTCGTAGCTGAGCAATGTGTCCCCGTAGTGTGGCAAGATTTCCAATGTATCCCCGCAATGTTGCAGAGTATCCCCGCAGAATGATCAGAAGCCCATCATCAGGGTGGTAAGGTATCAAAAGTCTCTCGTAGCAAGCAATGACCCCCGTAGTATGGCAAATCATTCAGAAGACCAATCGTTGTGTGGCATGTCATTAATATCCCAGCAAAAGTCCACCCGTAGTGTGGCAAATCAGCAATCTCCCAGCGTCATTCCAAAACATTCACCAGTTCACTACTCTTCACATCTGAGTTCTCCACAAGTAGAGTTCAGATGGTTGGGTTTATTTCCCTTTTCTTTTTCCACCGAGTGCAAATTTTCTGGTTGTTTTTAGTATTCAATCCCTGCATACTTCAAACGTCTGAAAGAAATTTCTATCATTCATTCAAGTCTACAGTGATTGAATAGGGGCAGCTGTAACACCCCAAAATTTGCCCTCTTATTTTATTATCAACCTCGAGCGATTTACGCTTCATTCTTGCATCATTCCGCATATCATTGCATCGCATTTGAAAAATTAAATAAATAAATCATCATCCTTTGCATACACATAAGGTGTGAGGCTTGCAAAACATTGGAGTTCAAGAGAAAAATAATATCCCAAAAATAATCCAAACCATTTCCAAACTAACCAACCAAAAAGGGAAAAATTCACCTTTCTCTCCCTTTTCTTTCCGCTTTTCCTTCCACTTTCTTTCCACATTTCCTTTCATTCTTTCCCTCTTGTTTTTCCACTCAATTTCACTCCATTTCCCTTGGAAACGTCTACCATCTTCTAGAGTGTTCCAAGGAATATTCCTTTTCCAACCCTAACCCTAACTAACTACCAAACCATAATTTTGGATCCCAAGCCTAATTTTTTGGCCCCAAATCTAATTCCATTCCCAAACCTAGCTCCAAGCATAGCATCTATATATTCATTAATCACTTCAATGCAATGGGTTTCCACAATTTTCCAACTTTTCACTCTTTCACAATCACTTTTTCTCTCACTTTTCCTCCATTTCCATTTTCACCAAAGCTTTTTTGAATAAGCTCTTCAAGTTTCACATTGAAACTTGAAGATCTTAAAGCTTAAGCCTCCAACCTCCATTGACTGTGGATTGTAGAAGAAGAAGCTAGTGATTTTTGTGAAGGTTTCGACTTATCGGAAGCACACGAAGGTTCAAGCATCAAGAACGCATTTATTTTGCGGTTTCGCGGTTTTCTTGGTTTTCTTTTCGATCAAGCTCCGATTCTTGCAACATTCACCGAAGTACTTCTCCGCTTCGTAGGTTGGTGATCTAAATCACTTATTCTTTAAGTTATTCTCTTCATCTCGCCATTTCGGCATTCTTTAATTGCTTTTCGTTTTGATTGCGATCGATTATGTATTGCTTGCGATTTGTGATTGTTATTGGATTAAGATTTAAGGTGTTTATAGCTATAGGTTCTATCATGTGTAAATAAACCTCAATTAAGTAGAAATTAGTGTTAGCATGTTCCTAGGAATGTTAGGGATCATTAGAAGTAAGATTGTGGCCAAAAGCACTTATTTCAAAAGCATTTTTCACTTTCTGTTCAACGTTAACCGGTTAACGCATTTGGTTAACCGGTTAACGCATGCGTTTTTGGCCATTTTTAGTGTTATCCAGGGTCCGTTAACGGGTTAACCAATTTGGTTAACCGGTTAACGTTGTTCATTTTTGGATTTTTAGCTTATTTTCTTGCTCAATCTTGCTTCCTAGTGCTTCTATGGTTCATGTATGTTTAGGTAGTGATTTTAGGGAATTTTTGGGTCCATTTCCAGTAGCCAATTCATTTGTTTCGAGTCGTTTCGACATGATTCCGTTCACTTTTCCATGTTTTGTGTTAAATGTGAAAATGTGATATAATTGATTCTTGATGATGTTTTGCTACACTTTAATCATTTATTTCACATGTTAAGTGCTTGCTTAAATTCAATATGTGCTTCATGATTATTGTCATTGCTTGCTTGGTTGATAAAGTGATTAAATGCCATGTTGATTTTTTTTGCCAAAAGTGATTAAATGATTCACATGTTCATGCAAGTTTCTTGTGCTTAATTGATCATATCATAACGTGAGTTCAATTCTGATTTTTATGCCATGCATGTGTAACAATTGATGCTTGTAGTGATACTTGTTCAATCTCATGATAAAATGCTCATTTGTGCAACATGAAAAAGTATGTTTATTCTTGATTGATCATTGTCATTTTTAATCAAATAAATGATGTAAATAAATTCACATGTTTGAGTTCATTTTGTGATGCATGTAGATTCATGTTAAGTGACATTAATGTGTTGTTTATCATTCACTTTGTGCACAAAAAATGAAAATAACCAAATCTGGATTTTGCATTTCATAGCTGTTTTTGCATATAGGTGCTGTAAAATACTTGTTTGTTATGTTTGCATGCTGTTTGTAACTTTTTACACCTACCTTTTCATGTTGCATGCTGGCTGTAAAAAGTTGATTTGTGTTATGCATTATTTTCATAGCTGTTTATACTTTAGGGGCTGTAATAGGTACTGGGTTTTTGTTTTAGCATTCTTTTAGTTCTCTAGAATTAAGATAGAGTCATTAGGATTTAATTGTTGTGTGTTTGCCTTATTATTTTAATAAAATACAACACTAATCTTTGTTTTGTAGAGGGGAAGATTGAGGTAAGTTTCCTTCCATTTATTCTTTTACTTCCTTTATACATTTAATTTGCATTTAATTTCCTTTACTTTTCATACTTGTGTTTGATAGGATTTCCCCCTCTTTTGTAGAATCAACTTAACTTCTCTAGGAAGTAAGTTGCATTCTATTATTTCCTTCCTTAGGAGTAGAAAAACCTCATAAACCATAGGACCATCATTTTAATAAATAACTTAGGGTTGTGTCTTAGTCCCCCTTAGTTCGTCCTTCTGCAACTTGAGTCATTATTTCTCATCTCATAAAGAAAAACAATAAAGTACTTAATAAAAACCGAATGTTCTTGTACGACACGAGACTTTGTTGCGGAGTTCTTATACACGTCCTGTTTCAGGGCGAGGTGTAAGTCCCTACCACGATGGATAGGTCTTAGTATGAGAATGTTCACAAACAAACTCCAAAACACTTCTTCTAAAAGACAATCGACAAAGATATCGTGTCTTCTCATCTCATCTCTTAATCTTTGCGGACGAATGCGACTTGCCTCGACAATTCAAACAACGATATGGTAAACACCCTCGAGTCAGAGCCGGTAATACCTGAGCTAGAGCTATGGCAACGTCATCCTAAAAAAATACAAACAAAGTTCCCGCCTTAGTTAGGCGAACTACGTTGACTCTGATCCTCATTTTCCCGATGAGGTACGTAGGCAGCGGGGTAGGGCCCGTTCGAGCACATTCTTTATTTTCCCTACATTTTCCCCTTTCTTTCTTTCTGTTCTCTTTCTCCAGTTTCCCTTTCTCATTTCCATTCTCATTCCAGTCAACAATTTTATTCAGTAGCAGTTATTTCTAACCCTTTGAAACCAAACAAGCAAGCGTGGATCTCGTCGGGTATGACGGACGGTCTGGGTGCTAATACCTTCCCAGGTCGTAACCGACTCCCGAACTCAGATCTTTGGTTCGCAGGACCTCGTCCTTTTCCTTCTTCCTCAAGTTTTTGCAGCATTACCTTTCCCGTTCCTTCGGGATAAAAATGCCTGGCTGGCGACTCTACCTTTTCCACGCCACTTTCGCGTTTGTACTAGGATGAAAATCCCGGGAGAGACACCGAGGAGCCACAAGATATATAAGATGGAATGCGATAAAGAAAAAAATAAACAAGGAAGGCATAAAAGCAAACATCCAAACAAGCGTGGGAACCTAGACTAGGCATGACTCGCATAGGGGTGAACCAGTCCCCAGCAGAATCGCCAGCTGTCGCACCCCGAAAAATACGACCTCACGAGATCCGAAAGGATGGAGCCGCGCGCTGGACAGACTGAAGAGTCACCACCTAATTCTATTTATTCCCGAATAGGGAAAGGGAAGATATAGATATAACCCGGAAAGAGAGGGATGAGGACAAAGGTCTCGCAACCATTGCCTGGGTTCGGAAGTCGGTTATGCAGGGGGAAGGTATTAGCCCCCCCTACATCCATTGTACTCGATGGAAACCATCTAAGTTATCACGCGCAAAAGGATGTCTATGCTTCAAGAGTTACTTGCTAGAGGGAAATGAGTTTAAATTATAAGTTAGATTGATCCTAGGTGCTCGGCAAGGATTGAGATCCTTGTGCCTACGTACTCCCGCGTGCAATGGGAAAGTCATAGCCTCGTAGTTCGGCCTACTACGGTTGATGGTTGAAGATTTTATTACCTTTCTTCGATGAAAGGGTTTAGAAGTCGAATTGCACTAAAGACTATGGATAGTTTATTTCGTCCAACAAGACGAGCGTCTTGTGTCGAAATAATCGGAGTGAGTAACGAGAGCTCGTTATCCTCCTTTCTACCGTTTAAGGCTCGTGGCGTACAATTTCTTCTCGTATTATTAATGTGTTTTATTAATCTACGACCGCTTGATGTTGGATCAAGGGTTTGGATCTAATCGAAACATTTTGGTTTTTTTTAGGTTAGATGGTGAATGCGAATTGAGGTTTATTTTGTGGTTTGTTAGCGAGGCAAAATGCGCTCGGCTCGCAAGGCGAAGTGGATCCTAATAAACGAAACGATAGCTGAAAAATAAAGTGTGAGTTTGTGAGAGTGCAACCACTAGGCGTTGGACCAAGGGTTCGCGAACGAAATACATGTAAGTTACACGTAAGTGTGGGAGAGGGATACATGTAAGTTACACGGGATTGCGAGAAATAAAGGGTATCGTTGTAGTTTGCCCAAGAGGAAGCGTGTGTGCAGTGTTTTCGAACTGTTCGGAGGCGTTCGGCCTTTTTTATTCGAATGCAACTGTTCGGAGGCGTTGGACCTTTTCGGACGCGTCAAAGTGTGGTTCATTAACTGCCTTAGAGCCGGTTCAAAGCTTAGAACCGTTCTATGAGGAGTCGAGCGATATTTTTGAAATGCAGAAATAAATAAATAAATTGAACTCAAAGCGGAGGGTCTCATCATTAATCGAGATGTCAAGTCGGCTCGCGACGAATCTCAAAATTAATTCGATGTTCATCGACCATGAAAATTAAAATAAACGATAAAATAATATAAACTTAATTAATTTAAATAAACTAAATTAATTTAAATAAACTAAATTGATTAGAAATAAAAAATAAATAAAAATAAAGAATAACATAATAAAAACAAGGAAGGTGTAACCGTATGAATCCAGGGTGCATCAGATCAAAATCAACTCATAGGTCTGGCCCAACAGAATCTCATGAAAGGGTCTTAAAAAACAAAAGAAAATTAATTTTAAAATAAAGGTGGGATATTGACTTGGACTCAAAAATTATCTTTGCGTATAGTAAACAGAAGCATCAACAGTTCCAAAAAATAATAATAAATAAATAAAAGTGGCTCAACATACATCTCATTGCCCAATGGTTTTCTTTAAAAAAAATAAAATAAAATGCGAAAGTAAAAAAATTGAAACAAAACCAAAACCATAAACAGGGAACACACTTTTTATAACAAAAGGAAAATGGTGGAAACCCACCCTCGGAAATGTTCAACGGCGCCGGTCTCTCGCGTTTGTCTCTCTCGCGTCTTGCGGTTTCGTCTCTCGCAGTCGCCTCTCTCTCTGTCCTGGATCGATCGGCGACGGCTCGGTGGATTTGGTTTCGATGATGGTGGCTGATTGTTGGATGCGATAGTGTGTGGATTTGCGGAGGTGGTTCGAGGGGTTTGACAAAGGAGTAAACAGGATTCGGCTGTGAGGTTTAGTGAAGAAGAAAGGAAAGATTCGATTTGTTGTGTTGTTCGTTGGTCTGGGTTTTGATTTCAAATGGGTTAAGCTTGTTGTCTGTTTGTGGTTTGTGTTCATGCGATTGTGGCGGTGACTGCGGCTGTCTCACAGGTTTTGCGATTGCGTGAATAATGAAGGGTGTGAGTGACGGTTTGTGGTGAATGAATGTTTTTGTTTTCGCGGCGGGTTGAGGTTTGAAGCAGTTTGTTTTGGATGGTTTGTGTGGTTTTTCTTGTTTTTTTGGTTTTTTCGTCTCATACTCGGTTTGGTGAGGGTTTGTAGTGAGGTGGTTTAAAGAAAAAGGTGGACTAAAGATTTTATGTTTATGAGGTGTTATTTGTTGTGGATGATGGGGTGTTTATGAATAGGTTTTTTGTGTGTAGGTGATTGAGGAAAGATGTAGGGAGTATTTACAATTTGGAAGGTTTGTTGATTAGTGAAGATTGAGTGATTTTTTTGTGATTTCGAAGCTTGAAGGAAATTGTTTTACAGGGGTTTGAGAGGCTCTCCAAGCTTGTCTCTCTTGAGATGATGTAAAAGGATTAGCTTTTATAGAATGATGTTTAGAGGGCATGAATCAGATAAGATTGAAAAGGAATTTTGTGAGCTGTCAAAGAAAAATGTTTGAAATTCGTACAAGTGAGGCTGCATTTACGGATTGTGCGGCAACGAATTGTTGTGGTGCTAGCAGAAAAAAGTTTGTGCATACTTCTTTTGTTTGTGGGCAACGGTGGGGTCCATTGGGATGAAGGTACAGCTGGCCATTATAGACTGTGTAAAAAATTGGTTTTCTTTTTGTTTTGTATTTTTATAATGAAGATGGAGAATAATTAATGGTACGTTGTAGTTAAAACTTAGAAGAAAAAAATATATAATTTGGAAAAAAGAATAATAATAATAATAATAATAAAGAAAATAATAATAGGATTAAAAGTAACAATGATAGTAAAAATAAAAATAACGATTATAGTGAAAACAATTTTAGAAATAATAATAATGATGGAAAATAATAAACTAATGGTAATAATAAATATAGTGGAATAATAATAGATAATGATAAATGAAAAATGAAAATTAATGCTTTTTTTGTAATTTTTGGGATGGATTAATGGACTTAAAAGAAGAAAAAATGATAATGTGTTTTGAAATGAAAATAAAAAGATAATGGGATGGATATAGATAATGAAAACTGATAATCGGATAAAAGACCTCCACACAACACACCGATTTTTTTAAAAGGAAACATCACACATAAATACTGGCAATCTCGAAATGAACCTCGATTTCTCGCACAAACCTGGGAAAAGAAAAGACATATTTTTTTATTTTTCGAATATCAGACAGAAAAATAAAGTAGTACATATTTTTGGATTTTAAATAATGATTAGACAGAGAAATAAAATGGGACATATTTTTGAATTTTTGAGTATATTGGTAAACAGAAAATAAAATAGCACAAGTAGGACAAATTTGAGGTATGACACAAAGGACCAGTAATTGAACTTGTTCAAGCTGAAGCACCGGTTAGTGAAGACCTCTTTAAGCAGATGGAAGAAGTGTTGAAGATCATCTGCAAAAGTGATTATGATGTTGTTGACCAGTTGGGGGATACTCCCTCCAAAATCTCCATGATATCTCTACTATTGTGTTCTGAAGCCCATGCCAAGGCTTTAATCAAATTCCTGAAGACTGCTCACGTGCCACATGAAATCTTTGTGGACCAGTTTGAAAATTGTGTTGCTCATCTAACTAGTGATAATGGTTTGGGTTTTACTGATGCTAATCTGACCCCTGCTAAAAGAAACCATAATGGAGCTTTGCATGTCTCCATTGAGTGTAGGGGCACTACTTTGTCTCATGTATTGGTGGATAATGGTTCTTCGTTAAATGTATTACCTAAGGAGGTTCTAGACAAACTCAACTTGAAGGATGTAGTGTTAAGACCAAGTAATATGGTGGTGAGGGCCTTTGATGGTTCAAGAAGAATGGTGCATGGAGATGTGGATCTTCCAATCAAAGTAGGCTCTCAAGTCTTTGATTCCATTTTCTATGTGATGGATATTCGTCCTGCGTACTCCTATTTGCTTGGGCGCCCCTGGATCCATGGGGCAGGTGTTGTGACTTCCACTTTACATCAAAAGTTGAAATATCCAGTGAAAGGAAAGATTGTCACTATTTATGGTGAATAAGAATACATGGTCGGTCATATGAATACTTTTAAATATGTTGAGATGGAGGGTGGATTTGTTGAGACTCCTTGCCAGATATTTGAAGTGGTTCCTCAAGTCGTTCCTGCTACTGAAGCTCTCCCTGTTGTTAAAAGAGTTCATGTGATTACCAGAGTGCCTCCTACAATGGCCTCCCTCAAAGATGCTAGAGCCGTGGTTGAAGAAGGTGGTTGTACTATTTGGGGTTAGCTTCCTGACATTCCTTACAAGTCTGACAAGTTTGGTTTGGGTTTTACTGCAGAATCTCAAAAGGCTGTTCGTCGTGCCTGTGCTGCTCGTATCACTCATAAAGGAATCATAAAGGACCAAGTCAATGTTGTGGAAGATTGTGACGAAGGTTACAACCTGGATGATTGGATCTTTCCTACCATGGGTGATGGACTCAACAATTGGAAGGCTGAAGACGTTATTCCTATCTCCTTTAGTCAGGAGTAAATGCTATTTCATTTTTCTAAATTTATTTTTTGTAATTTTGAACAATTAAATACTTTAAAGCCTTGTGCCTTGCCCGAGGCACAATGGTATGCTTGTTAGGGTTGTCATTTCATTTGCATATTTTCATTCAATAAAATCAATGGACGTTTCTCACTTTCGTAAATATTGTGCTCTTTGTCTTTCTTTTACTTTTTCCTTTTATAAAAAAAAAGCTATGTGTTCTTACACACACACGTCACTAAAATGCAGATCTTCATCCACTCTGGATCCTATTGATAACAATTCTGCTATTACCAATTATGACTTCGAGAATCTGATCTATCAAGTCGAAGATGGAAAGGAGGAAGATTGTGAAGTACCCGTAGAGTTGGCTAGATTACTACAACAAGAAGAGAAAATTATACAACCACATGAGGAACCAATCAAAGTTGTGAACTTGGGAACTGAGGAAAACAGGAAAGAGGTCAAGATAGGTGCTGAGTTGGAAGATGATGTCAAGAACAGGTTGATTAAGATGTTACGTGACTATGTGGAAATTTTTGCTTGGTCTTATGAAGATATGTCAGGGCTGGATACAGATATTGTGGTTCACGGTCTACCAGTGAAGGAATATTGTCGCCCAATAAAACAGAAAGTTTGTTATATGCGTCCTGATATGTCAGAAAAGATTAAGGCAGAGGTGATGAAACAATTCAATGCAGGGTTTTTAGCCGTTACTTCTTATCCTCAGTGGGTTGCAAACGTAGCGTCAGTGCCTAAGAAAGATGGTAAAGTACGCATGTGTGTAGATTACAGGGATTTGAACAGAGCCAGCCCCAAAGATGAATTTCCACTTCCACATATTGATGTTCTGGTAGACAACACTGCTCAACATAAGGTGTTCTCTTTTATGGATGGTTTCTCTGGGTACAATCAGATCAAGATGGCACCTAAAGATATGGAGAAGACTACATTTGTTACACAATGGGGCACTTTCTGTTATAAGGTGATGCCATTTGGTTTGAAGAATGCTGGGGCAACATATCAGCGTGTTATGGTAGCTTTGTTCCATGATATGATTTACCATGAGATAGAGGTATATGTGGATGATATGATAGCCAGATATCAGAATGAAGAAGAACATATTAATCACCTGCACAAGTTGTTTGAGAGGTTGAAGAAATACAAGTTAAGGTTGAATCCAAACAAGTGTACTTTCAGAGTTAGATCTGGTAAACTTTTGGGTTTTATTGTCAGTGGTAAGGGTATTGAAGTGGATCCTGCAAAGGTAAAAGCTATACAAGAAATGCCTGCTCCTCATACTGAGAAAGAAGTTAGAGGTTTCCTAGGACGACTGAATTACATTGCAAGATTTATTTTCCAGTTGACTGCTACTTGTGAACCAATCTTCAAGTTGTTGAAGAAAGATCAAGTATTGGAATGGAATGATGAATTCCAGGCAACTTTATATGAGATCAAAAAGTACCTACAGTAACCTCCTATATTGATGCCACTAGTTGAAGGAAGACCCTTGATTATGTACTTAACAGTATTGGATAACTCAATGAGGTGTGTGTTGGGGCAACATGACGAGTTTGGTCGAAAAGAGCAAGCAATATACTACCTTAGCAAAATGTTTACCGACTATGAAACAAGATACTCACTGCTCGAGAAAACTTGTTGCGCTTTGGAATGGGCTGCTCGCCGACTAAGACAGTATATGTTGACCCATACCACTTTATTGATTTCAAAAATGGATCCAATCAAGTATATATTTGAGAAATCTGCTCTCTCCGGACGAATAGCAAGATGGCAAATGATCTTGACAGAATATGACATACAATATACTACTCAGAAAGCAATCAAAGGAAGTGTAGTAGCTGACCATTTGGCTCATCAAGCAGTGGATGATTATCAATCTATGAATTTTGAGTTTCCAAATGAGGATATTATGATTGTTACTAAAGAACCTAGACAATATGAAGAACCTGGACAAGGATCCCGATGGACTATGGTTTTTGATGGAGCTTCTAATGCGCTTGGTAATGGTGTTGGTGTTGTGATTATCTCTCCTAAAGGTTGTTTTACACCAGTTACTACAAATCTTTGTTTTAAATGTACCAACAATATGGCTGAGTATGAAGTGTGCATCATGGGTATCAAGGTTGCTATTGAGATGAAGATCCAATTTTTGAATGTATATGGAGATTCAACCCTGGTAGTTAGTCAAGTTAAAGGAGATTGGGACACCAGGCATCCTAATCTCATCCCTTACAACGAGCATGTGATGTCTTTGATCCCGTACTTTGAAGAGATTACCTTTGGACATATTCCACGAGAAGAGAATCAGTTGGCAGATGCATTAGCTACCATGGCATCTATGTTTGAAATCAGTTGGGATGATGAAGCTCCGAGAATTACTATTGATCAATTTGATAAACCTGCATACTGCAATGAAATGGGTACTGAAGGAGTAGAAGAAAAACCTTGGTTTCATGAAGTGAAGAGGTATCTTGAAGCTCAGGAGTTCCCTGAAGGGGCTTCTGTTAATGATAAGAATTTTCTGAGGAGGTTTTCTACTAAATTCTTCCTGAGTAATGGAATTTTGTACAAGCGCAACCATGATTCAACTTTGCTTCGCTGTGTGGATAAGAAAGAAACAGTAGAGATTATGGAAGACATGCATGATGGGATCTTTGGTACTCATTATAGTGGGCATACTATGGCTAAGAAGATTCTGAGAGCAGGTTATTATTGGTCTACCATGGAAGCTGATTGCTATCAACATTCCAAAACTTATCACAAATGCCAGATTTATACTGATAAGATTCATGTGCCTCCAGTTCCATTGAATGTTCTAACTGCTCCATGGCCTTTTGCCATGTGGGCCATTGATATGATTGGTGAGATCAAACCTACTTCTTCCAATGGACATCGTTTCATCCTTGTGGCTATTGATTACTTCACAAAATAGGTAGATGCAACTTCATTTGCTTTTGTTACTAAGAATGTTGTGGCTCGATTCATCAAGTATAATCTTATATGCAGATATGGAATCCCGGAAAGGATTATCACAGATAATGGTACTAATCTGAACAACACTATGATTACTGATCTCTACACACAGTTCAAGATTAAACATCACAATTCTTCTCCATATCGTCCAAAGATGAATGGCGCATTGGAAGTCACTAACAAGAATATTAAGAAGATCTTGTAAAAGATGACAGTTACATATAAGGATTGGCATGAGATGTTACCATTTGCTCTTCATGGTTATCATACCACCATACGTACTTCAACAGGGGCAACCCCATTTTCCCTTGTCTATGGTATGGAAGCAGTTTTACCCATTGAAGTTCAGATTCCTTCTTTGAGAATTATGAAGGATGCAGGCTTGGATGAAGATGAATGGATCCAGACTCGACTTGGCCAGATAAACTTGGTTGATGAGAAAAGACTAGCAGCTGTTTGTCATGGTCAGATGTATCAGAAACGTATGATTAAAGCCTTCAATAAGAAAGTTAGGCAGCAAGTGTATCAGGCTGGTGATTTGGTAATCAAGCGTGTTATATTACCACAGGGTGATCCCAGGGGCAAATGGACCCCCACCTATGAAGGGCCATTTGTTGTTAAGAGGGTATTTTCTGGAGGTGTCGTGATACTTACCACTATAGATGGTGAAAATTTCCCGCAGCCTGTGAACGCAGACATAGTTAAAAAATACTACGCATGAAAAGACCCGCTAGGTTGACTGGCCTAGGAAAAAATAAGGGCATCCCGGCGAACCAAAAGGGTTCGGGCAAAAATTAGGGATATATATAAATAAATAAAATGTACACCCGACAAGTCGAAAACCTGAAAAGGAGGCTTGGGCAAAAAAAGGGTATCCCGGTGGATTGAAAACCTGAAAGGGAAATCCAGGCAAAACTTAGGGATTAAAGCGTATGACTATGTCTCGTTGGATCACTCATGTTACCTCTACTAGTTGTTTTATCTATGTCAAGTTCAACAGATACCGATCAGTCCAATCATTTCTTCTCCGATAGCTGAAGATGAGATAATTGAAGATAATGGCAATAGCAAAGTTGAAACTCAATAGGATTATTTTCACATAACTATTTTTTCTTGTAAAAATTTCTTTGACGAACTCCTCTTACTAGGATTTCCGTCTCCGTGTTAAAACTTGCCTGTTTATAGGCCTATTTCTAAAATAAATAAAACTCCAATTTTTGTATTCAGCTTTACTTTTCCCTTTTTATTCAGCTTTACTTTTCCCCTTTTTACTAAAGCGAAAAACGCCCATTGATTATGTTTGAATGTATATATGCCTTTGAATATGATTGATGTTTACCAAAACTGCATAAAATACAATAATAGCATTTACTAAGAACGAATAGAGGTAGGAATTCAACGAAGCTTTGTCGGTTCATCCCCACGGAGTAATCTTTACGGATATCCTTATGGAATACCTCAAGTAATATCTTACATTTCCAACTTTACGAAGTCTCCAAACAGTTTCATGTCCTCCGAAGAATTGATACTCAAATATATAGGTTTCTCGGATCTATGTCCATCTCTTTTATCCTCAGTCAGGATATTCAGGAACTTAATCCTTCAATAAAAAGTACGACGAACGAAAACGGGAGTTCCTAAGTACGATATTCTTAAACAAGACGGGAACGAAGTCTTCATACTCCTCAACAACGAATCGAGATTTATTTTCCCCGGTCGGCATTTGTTCTACGAAGCTACTTATACGCTTCAGCTACATAGTTCATTCATACATACATCGTATCATATCATGTCATATTATACGCATTCTCATAAAATATTATCTTGCAGAATATTATATATGTCATTATATTTGCACCGAACTAACCTTGTTTTTCAGGTTAATTCTCCAGCAGGTAAACTTCATCAACAACTTACCTTGGGTTGTCGTTTATTCTTCCCAAATGTTATCTTGTTACCTCAGGCCGTTGTTTATTCTTCCCGAAGGTTATCTCATTTTGGGTCGTCGATTATTCTTCCCAAAAACCATATTGATACCTTGGGACGTCGTTTATTCTTCCCAAAGGTTATCTTGTTACCTCGGGCCGTCGTTTATTCCTCCCGAAGGTTATCTCATTTTGGGCCGTTGTTTATTCTTCCCAAAAGCCATATTGATACCTTGGGCCGTCGTTTATTCTTCCCAAAGGTTATCTTGTTACCTCGGGCCGTTGTTTATTCTTCCCGAAGGTTATCTCATTTTGGGCCGTCGATTATTCTTCCCAAAAACCATATTGATACCTTGGGCCGTTGTTTATTCTTCCCAAAGGTTATCTTGTAACCTCGGGTCGTCGTTTATTCTTCCTGAAGGTTATCTCATTTTGGGTCGTCGTTTATTCTTCCCAAAAGCCATATTGATACCTTGGGCCGTCGTTTATTCTTCCCAAAGGTTATTTTGTTACCTCGGGCCGTCGTTTATTCTTCCCGAAGGTTATCTCATTTTGGGTCGTCGTTTATTCTTCCCAAAAGCAATATTGATACCTTGGGTCGTCGTTTATTCTTCCCAAAGGTTATTTTGTTACCTCGGGTCGTCGTTTATTCTTCCCGAAGGTTATCTCATTTTGGGTCGTCGTTTATTCTTCCCAAAAGCCATATTGATACCTTAGGTCGTCGTTTATTCTTCCCAAAGGTTATTTTGTTACCTCGGGTCGTCGTTTATTCTTCCCGAAGGTTATCTCATTTTTGGGTCGTCGTTTATTCTTCCCAAAAAGATATCTTCATATTTGGGATTGATTCCCACTCAAAGAAACATATCTGAAGACTTTTTATCCGAATGGCATCTTTAAGGCCATTCAAGCATCACAACCAACCAACAGCATCATTCTACGCACCGACAAGTGCAAATTTTTGGGCTTTGGTGTTCAATCCTCTTCAACCTTCAAGTCACGAATGACGTACATGCCAATCTAACTCCTCAGATTTCAAAAAATTGAACAGGGGAAGCTGTTGTACCCCAAAATTTTCCCTCTCACAATCAAGAGAATCTCTCCCAATACTTCTAAATAATCATAAGATCCTCAAGGCTCCCAATTGATCAAGAAGTGTGGAAGTTTCCCCAGGCAATGCCTCCTCCTAAGCAAAATGTCCAAAACTAGGGTTTTGAGTTTCCTCGGGTTAAAATGACTTTCAAGGATTCAAGTGAGCTTCATGGCATCCCATGTGACTTCAAGAATCCCCATGTCAAGTTTTAAGGATTTCCCAATAAGTTTGACCAGTCAGATGATCAGATATGCAAAAATCAGTCAAATCAGTAAAAAGTAAAACTGAGGTCAATTGTGGTCAAATCAAAGTCAAACTTCAAGATTTTTTGCCAACATCAATTTTATGAAGTAAAATTCATCATTTGATCAAGGGTTGATCATGATTCATCAAGGAAGTTTCAGATCATCAAGAATCGGGAGTTTCTAAATTAGGGTTTTCTTAAGAAAAGTCAACTGACTTTGACTAGCCATAACTTTCACATGCTTCATCAAAAATTTCCCATCCAAAGATAATTTGGAAGGAAATTTAATTCTCTACAACTTTGTGTCTCACAAACCAAGCCTAGAAATGCTTCATTTGGAAGGTATGAGCTAAAACATTACAGGTCATTTCAAAAGTCAACAAAAAGTCAACATCTTCCAAAGAGCATAATTTGAAAATGGTGAAAGATATGGACATGAGACCAAAGAGGTTTGTTAGAGGACTCTTTAATCTTTCCAAAATGTCCAAGAACACTTTCATATCCTTAAAATTGAGGGATTTATGCCTTGTCAAAGTTGGGAGATTTTTTAGGGTTGTATGAAGAAAATAAGGTCTTAAAACCAAATTTTTCCAAGTGGGCCTATCATTTTGCAATCCAATCTTTATGATGACATCAAGCACGACCCAAAACCAAAGAGTTCTGATTTTTATTATTTATTTATTATTTATTTGGATTTTATTCATTAAAATTCAATTTAAATATAAATTAAATATGAAAAATCAAATAATGGTCAAGATATTTGATTGGAAATCATTTAAATCATATTTAGAATGATTGGAAGTCAATTGAAATCAAATTGGATCAAAAATAGCAAGGTATCATTTGATTTGTTGAGCTTTAATGGTGATTGATCCCTTCACACTCAGGTTATCTCATAAGCCCACAAATCCATAAGTTTTTTGACATAAATTCAATCCTTATAAGTACATGAACACAACCAATGCATGAGGACACGTTTTGGCAGCCTTCAAGAACAAGAACAATTATCAAAATTTTCAAAGAAAATTCAAATTCAAATTCTTTAATTTTGTGATTTTTCAGGTGATTTAAAGATTGCAAATCCTTCATGGATCATCATTGAACGTGTTTGCATCATCACATTCATCTAAAACATCCTTAAAAACATAAACCGAATCCGTTTTTGTTCTTTTTTAATTTTTTTTTTCAATTCATATGTTTAACGCATTATAAATGGTTTCGCTTTATTGAATCTTGTTTACTTTGATGTTGGGAGCAATTCTGGTTTGTTTGATTGAAGATTCAATGCAGGATACGATTAACACCATATCTAGGGTTCGTGAACTCTCAAATTGGGGATGATGGTTAACGCGCGATTTTGTTTAAAATTGACTGGATATTTGGATTTAGCATGCGTTGCTTGACTGATTGGTGTTTTTAGAATGAATTTGTGTTGCTTGTCTAACGATTTGGGATATGCAGGATTTATAGTGACGAAGAGAATCTGTTACTATAGCCTTTAGTGACGAAGGCTTGTCACTAAAAGCTAACTGGACAGACCAATGGGGAAGATGACCCTGCGCGCGAAATTTGATTTTTAAATGCTGGTTTATTATTTAATTAATTGTTTGTATGTTAACTCACAGAAGTGCAGGTGGTCCAGTGGTTATGATGCGCGTATGGAAGCAAATGAACTTGGGTTCGATTCCCAGGTTTTCATGTTTTTTTTATATATTTCATTCTTTTTTGCAGGTTTCGTATATAATATATTTTGGCCATTGAATCAATACCAGGCGCGCATGGCCTAGTGGAGATGTTTGAGGGTTTTAATGCAGAGGGCGTGGGTTCAACACCTTCCCCCAGAATTTTTCATAAAAAACCTGGTTTTGTTTCTTTTCCTTTTTCTTTGTTTTATTTTATTATTTTATTATATTATGACTAATTATTTTCTTAATAAATTAATTAACCAATTAGTTTAATGATTTAATAAGTTCTTAATAATCTTGTTTTTTTCTATAAAATCTCATTAATTATTTTATAAAAGAATATTTGGTTAAAAAATGTTAGTAATTCTATTATGTAAATTAATTAGTAATATTTTTCTAAATAAATCTTAATTTTCTTAAAAAAGACTTTTTTATTAAAACTCTAAATAAATATTTTTTTATAATAACTTTTTTTATTTGTATAAATTTTTAACATATTATTCTTTATAATTATTATCACTAAATTATTTTAAATTTATACTACTTCTAAATTAATTTCTAAAAATTATGATTAAGCTAATTTTTTTTTTAAATTCTAATCATTATTATTATCATTGCTTTATTATATTTTATTATTATTGTTATTATTATTGTTTATTTATTTATTTTATTATATATATTATTTTTTTTTATCCGATTATTATGTATCGGCCAAAGCCTTGTAATATCTTATAGATTTATTTTTCCGTCTTTATTTTCCTTTGTAAATATTTAACAGCGTGGTTAGTAAAAAGGGAGTGACAACCTAATTGATAATTAATTAAATTTAGAAAATTAATTAAATAAGATTAAATATATGAAAATAAACACTCACACACGTAAGTCGATCTTTGATCGCCATCTGCACTTCCTAGGGTATCCCTCTTGGTTGCCTTATTTAAACGGTCAAGTCCCTCAAAAATGGGGTGTCTTAAGCAAAGTCCCTCCATAAATAAATCATCTATTCCCTCCCAGATTTAAAAGATCAAGTCCCTACGATGTTGCCTACGATAATGATCTTGTCCCTTCGGTAAGAGATGATGGTCCCTCCTAGGTTGCTAAAGACACCCTACAGTTGCCTTCGTTGATCGTACGATGACCCTATGCATGTCCCTTAACAAATCCAAGGTAATGACTACCTATTCCTTAATAATAGGGACAGTCATACCCTTGAAAGGACATATAAGAACACGAATGACTTAGTCTAGGGTAGGTATCTCTTAGTTACTTGCTCACATCTTCAAAAAATACTTTTCACACCTCACTATTTTCAAACATTTTCAAACGAGGCTTTGTATACATCCATACAAGGATCATTACAAAGTACTTAGAAAAATTTCTAATCACACACTACACTTCTCAAAAACAATTAAAGTGAACTAAGTGACTAAGAGCCCATGGATAACCATGGATATAAAGGGTGCTAACACCTTCCCTTTATATAACCTACCCCCCGAACCCAAGTCTTTTAAAATAGGTCTTTCCTGTTCTTTTATGTCCTTTCCACTTGGATAAAATAAAAGTCGGTGGCGACTCTTGCTATCCGCAACATTTATAGAAAGTCAATTCTACCACCGTGTTACACATAGTCATCCATATTTTGAGTCGTAAGTAAAGTCGGAAAATCAAAACTTTTTTCATGAAAAGACTTAAGATTAACATACTTTACTGGCATGAAGTTTCGGTTGTGAACCTTGAAATCCAAGCGGTGTTCCCTAGTTGATAGAAGCAGAACAACATCGTCTTCACCGACTTTGGAGCTACTGCCTGTTGGAAGCTTTCCTTTCTCTTTTCTTGGAGGTGCCATTGATGAAGAATAAAGGTTATGGTTTAAAGAGATATTTTCGGATTTGGTGATGTGTGGTGAAAAAAATGGAATAAGTGAGAGGTCCTTATAAAGTGGTGAGTGATGAGTGGGTTTTAATGAGATTTTGAATGACAGAGGATGAAAGTTGGAAGAATTCCTTTAATGGAGTCAAGAAGGGAGTCAAAGAGATGAAGAGAGTATGTTTCCAAGGTGAAGTGAACACATGCAATGTATTTTTATGTCATAAAAACATGTTTTAATAAAATAAAAGACTTTCTGAAAATTAAAAAATATGTAAAAAACGTCCAGTGTTAATCGGTTAACAAATTGGTTAACCTGTTAACACAACCAAAATACGTCCAATCTGGGCAGAAAAGGCACTAGTTAATCAGTTAACATATTGGTTAACCGATTAACACACCTAAAAAAATGAAAAATTTCCAAAAACAGTAGCTTTGCATGCCAAAATTCATGAAGGGTCTCAATATAAAAAGTTATGGAATTTTAATACACTTAATAATGCAACTTTAGACTGAATTTTTTTTCAAAAACATAATTTAATTGCATGTAAAAATAAGAAAATCCAACAATTTTCACATAACTCACATATTTTAATATAGTCCATAAAGATATAAAATTGCAATGAAATACTTTTTGTGTACCTTAGCTTCATTATAACCTATAATGAAGAACTTTAGAAACTTTAAATGTCACCTTCATCAAGAATTCCAAGTTTGCGCCGAATCTTAAAAAAAAACTCATTTACAAGTGGTTTTGTGAAGATATCCGCGAGTTGATTATGCTTATCTACAAAGTTGACCTTGACATCACCTTTATGAATGAGGAAAAACACAAGAAAGGGGGGTTTGAATTGAGATTTCAAAAATAAAGCGATCAACGCAATTGATTTATCTTGGTTCGTTTGAACTCAAACTACATTCAGTCCACCCGCCAATGTGATTTTGCCTCTCTTAACAAGGTCTTAATCAACTAATCAAATAATGATTACAATCATGATGATCTACTATCAAATTCTTCTTGAGTCTACTGACTATATTTAATCACTCAAGGTATATCAAATTGATTATAACAAGGTGTAACTAGAATTGCTTCTAATAAGAGGTTAACACAGCTGTGATAATTTTTACAAAATTAAATTACAAATATTATGGAATAGAATTTTGATTTTTGATTTACGCGCGTGAGTGTTTTGCGCTCAAAATTCTTCAATGTACTCCTTATATAGATATTTGAAATAATCCATTAGAGAAAGCTTTATTTATTTTTAGATGATGATAAACGCCATTAAGAGTTTCAAATAATATAGATTCTTGTTTGGAGCCGTTATTTCTTTGATCTTCATTAAGTATGCTTGATTATGAGAATCAGAACTTGCGTAAGTTCAAATATCAGAGTTTGTAGCAAGGAAGCTTTTTTGAGCGTTGTTGTTGAATGGGATCTTCTAGGCAAATCTTCTTGTTGTAGAATTTCGCTTAAGAGTAGAAGATCTTGCTTCAGGATTTCTTTCAGTTTATGAGAGCTTCTAATCCTGCATATTAAAAATTAATTTTTAGGTAGCATATTTTGTTCTTATAATTTTAAAATATGTGTTATCATCAAAACTTATTCAGAGAAGGTAGAATAATAAAACATGTTCTAACAATAACAATCTCCCCCTTTTGATGATGACAAAACTATATATTTTGAGAATTAATTTAAGAACAAAAGGTAATAGAGAGACTCCCTTTGAGTTTCTTTGAAATATTCATTCAGAGTTTACAATAAGAAGTTCATATAATAGAAGCTCCCCCTGAGTTGAAGATTTTTCCTGTTCTTAAACATCATATGAAAATTATTAGAGTTTTAAGATTTTTGAGGCTTAATATTGGTGAGTTGTTATTAATCAAAATATTTTACGTTCTTCCCCTTTTTGTCATTATTCAAAAAGTAAAGTAAACAGAAAAAGATATCATAACAAAAATAGACAAAACAAAGAAGATTTCATTAATCAAAATACGCAAATCAACACATAATCAGGAAAAGCAACAAAACATAGAAACAAATAAACACTAAGGTTGTGGAGGAGGTAGTCTTGTGAACAATGCCTCCAAAAGAATCTTGATCTGAGAGGTAGACTCCACCTGTTGACTAATCATGTTCTTGAGTTCTGTATTTGTTTCATCTTGCTTATCCAATCTGATTTTCACTGTTTCATTTTCTTTCCTTAACTCTTCCAGAGTTTTCAAAACCAAAGAAGATGGAGGAGTTTCTTCAGCAGAAGTAGACACTTGTTCAGAACTTGGTGCATGAGTTTATGAAGGTGACGTTGCACCATTTGTCTTCAGATACAACTATGATCTAAAGTTTAGAAGATGAGTCCTTTGGTTCTGTCCAAGGTTAAGTGCCCATGAGATGAAGATTCTTCTTATCCCAACAATTAATAACTTCTTCCTTAAAAATGTTAAATTTCTCGCAGAAGTTTTGCTGAGCAAAATCATAGCAAATATCTTTCAGCTTCTTGGACTCAGTGTTGAACCATTTTCTGAAATTGGTCCAAAGGTGATCAGATGTTGCAGGGTTCAGATTTTCTACACAAGCGTTTTTCAAGTTGTCTACCCATTCTTTCATTTATGCCTCAAAATCCAGCAATAATGCACCAACATCTAATTTGGTTGGTTTGGGTTTGGGTTTTGGGATGGAGATTTTCATAGAAGTAAAGGCTAGTTTTTGTAGGGCTTCAATGTCAATGATGGTTTTGAGTGGATCTTCTGGTTCATTAGTAGGAGTGGGAGTATGTGGGATGGTGATGAAGGTAGGAGATCTTGGAGGAGATTCATAAGAAGATAATGAATCTTCTATTATTGTGGGGATGTCAAATACAATTCTAGGTTGGGAGGAATTAAGAGGATAGTTAATTATAGGAATTGTTTGAGTGGTGGTAAGAGGTGGATTAAGAATGTTGGATTGAGAGGCTTCAAGATACGGTGGAAACTAATCAATGTCAGAGAGGACTTGTTGAAGTTCTGAATGAGTTTCAACAAAATGTATGGAGTTTAGGTCAGAGGGAGGATTTGGGTCAATAGGAATGTCGAATTCATCGAGTGTTTGGGGTGAATAATGTTCAGAAGGTCTGGCAGAAGGTGAAGGGTTTTCTGGTTGAATGTTTTCAGTTTGTAAATTGTCAGAGGGTTGAGTAATATCAAAGTTTGGGTTTTTAGAAGATGGGGCTTTAGAAGTAATGAGGTTGGAAGGTACGGGGATATCAGAAAAAAGGTGTAGCAGAAGGAGGGTTTTCAGGTGGGGGAATTTCAGATGATGATGTTATCACTGACTCAATCACAGAAATAAAAGATGAAGGGTTACCTTTCTTTTTAGCAACCTTTGGTGTCTTCTGAGAAGTTCCCTCAGAAGCTTTCCTTTTCTTTGTCTTCTTCGTAGCAACTTCTGGAGCTAGTCTTCGGAGATCTTCTGGATTGAACCAGGATCAGTGCCATCTTGTTTACAGGATTCCAGATATCTGACGGTGATTTCTGGATGAGTGTCAGCAGAGAATAGAGGAAAATCCTTCAGTGGAATCTTCCTTGCGGTGATTACTTCTTTTGAATGCAAAATAGGATCCTTCTTGATGTTGTCTATGAACTTCATTTTCTTGAGATTCTTCGCATTGAGAGGTTTTCCAGCAATAGCTTCGAGATCATTAACTTGTTGGGCTTCAATCAGATGTTCTACCAGTTTGTTTTCTGTTAGAATATATGAGATTAGACTTCCTAGAGGAATCCAATCTCTTTTGGTTTTCTCATCTTCTCTTGTTTCCTTGACGTTATTCTTCAGATTATTGAACATACTATGAGCAAGGTTGATTTTCCTATTTGTTGAGATGAAGCAGAGAAGATATTGTTGATCCAAGTTGATTAATCTGGAGAACTTGTTGATTTTCTGTGACTGATGCAACCCAGAATTATTTTTGCCCAAATTCTCTAACGATCCTTGAGATCTTTAATATTGTTAGAATGTAACCCAGAAGTAAAGATTTCTCTAGATACTAGGTGTCAACACCCCAAATTTGCCCTCACCCATTCACACCATGGTTTGTGATCATTTCATATGCATAAACACAATCATACCATCTCATATTGCATTTTTGATTCACTGCATTGGTTCAAAATCATCTGCATCTAGGGTTTGTGATCTGAGCAATCCAAGAGTTTCTTGAGCCACTCCAAGGGTCAACAATCACTTCAAAGGGGTCCATGTGTGTTCAAATATCACATTATATCCTCTCAAAGTCAAGAATGTCAAAGAATCACAAGAATTGGGATTGGTATGGAAGCAGAGCCAGGTTTGACTGCACAGATGACCTAAAATTAGGGTTTTGGTTTCAGAGGCCATAACTCCAATTTTTTTGGTCATTCTTGTTTCTTTTGGTCTCTATATGGTATAGGGAGTATGCATATCAATTTTCATGAAGAAATTCCATGGGGAAGTCATCTGATCAAGAGTTGACTTTTCAGACAAGTCAGTGCAAAATCAGGGCATCTGAGGCCCCCAATGACCCAACCAAGGGGTGATCTTCATCATTTTGAGTGTATATGATCTTTATTTGATCATGGAAGAAGTTGGAAGTTCAAAAAATTCAAGAATTTCAATTTTTTGCAAAGTTGACTTTTTTGGGCAAGTTTGACTTTTAATGAAAATGTCATTTTATGCAACTTTTTCAACCCTTACTTTTTGATTCAAAAATGCTTCAAATGGAAAAACTTTGGTCATGAAAGTTGTAGATTAGATCTTTCCCTTTTCAAAAAGTACAAGAACATGACCTAATTCATTTTGGATCAAAAGTTATGGTTTGTCAAAGTTGGCAAAAATCACTAAAATTCAAGTTATGCACCAAATGGAAAACTTGCAAATTCTTGTACCAAGCATTCTATTGACTTCAAAATGAGTTCAAAACTTCATCACATGATCACACAACATTCAAAAATCAGAATGGGCCAAGAGATCATTCACTTTTGAGGCCTATGGAGCAAGACTTTTTCATGAAAAGCAAAGGCAAGCCAAGTTGCAAAACCAATGATAACTTCTCATCCACTTGTTGCCTAGCCTGCTGATCAATCCTAGCCTTTCTCCCTCACCTTGCTGCGCAGCCCACACCCCTTGTACTTGGCTAGAACATGACCCATGCTTTCTCTTACACAAAGTTGACAATTTGCAAAAGTAACCATACCTATCACAAAAGGACATGTCACTTCATCTGACCAATAGCAATTGTTTATACAAACAAATTGCAAGCCAAACCACACAAGAGGCAAGCCTGAAACACACTAGAACTCAGCATTCACAAAATCACCCCAACTTGCATTTTCCTTCGAAACTCTCCCCACAAGCCTCAAACACAAAAACAAACTTCACAAACAATCTCAACTCACTTCACTGATCACAAACCAACCATTGTTTTGGCCTGAAACCTCCCACATCACAAATACGATTTTCTCATTCCCTTGGCCTGAGCTCCTGCCAACTTGCTCTAGAGGCTACACAAACTCCAACTGAGTGTCAAAGGCTTCAAAGGAAGATCATTGGGACTTGTTTGAGCCAAAGAACAAGCCAGAAAGCTCCTGAATCGAAAGCTCAATCTCAGGTAGCTTCATGAACTTTTTTTCCCGAACTTGCTTTTTAAGTTTCTAAATGATAAAGCATGCTTCCTTGAGTTCACTGAACTTGTTACTTTTGAAAAAGATGGAGAAATGAGGTTGTATGATGTTTCTGAAATTTTGACAGTTTTTGATGTTTGATTCGAATCTTGTTTGTGTGTTGAAATAAATGATTTTTGTTGCTTGAATCTTGTTTAGAATGAGTTAAGGTTTGATTCTGGAGAGTTTGGCATCTTTTCATGGCATATTGAGAGAGATTGAGAGATGACCTAGCCGGAGAAGACGACCGGAACAGTGTTCCGGTCGTCTGAAAGTAATTAGGGTTTGTTTAATTAGGGTTAAGTGTAATTAAGCCAGTTTGAATTTGGTCCGTTCATTCGCGCGCGCAGTCAGCTCCCGCGTCCCTGAGTTTGAATCTCAGCCATTAGATTGGCTGACTTTCTCTTTTTCCCATTTAATTTCATTCTTATTTTATTTGTTTCATACTTAATTTCTCCATTTTATTAAAAATATCAAAACCACTCTAAAAATTCTGAAATTTTTTATGCACACTATTATTTAATTTCAGAAACCAAAAATATTTTTACTTTTATTTTTAGTATTAAAAAAGTATTTTTAAATATTTAAAAGTTTCTTTTTAATTAATTAATGAGAATTAATTAATTAAAAATACTTTTAAGTATTTAAAAATCACCAAAAAATTCATGAAACATTTAAAAACATTTAGAAACATTGTCCAACCCTCAAACCAAATTTCCTTTTTGATCTTGATGCATTTTGAGAATTTTTCATGGAATTAAAATCATTTTGATGCATTATTTTGATCCAAACTTCCAAAAATCATTTATGCCTAACCCTAAAGAGTTGGACTTTGATTCTTTTTGCATTGTGTTTAGCATATCATGTAGTTTGTAGGATTAAATGGCCATGATTTTATCTCTCATTTTCCATTTGTTTGGCATTTTTCTTGTTAAGGAACCCTAAAACCCTAGAAAACTTAGGAAAATCATAACTTGAATTTGGTTAAGAGTTGGAACCCCTACTTTGGGCAGTGAGTTAGTATAGGATTAGGGATCCTTTGAGTTCATAATTTTTTATATTGATGTTTGCTTCTGATTTTGGTTTGTGTTTGATGCTTTGATCATAAACCCTAATTTGGGCTTCCATATGCATCCATCTTGCATTTGCATTCATACCTTGACTTGCCATGACATTTTATGCATCCATTTGATTCATTTGACATCTTAAGACATATTGAAAGCATGTTTGATCATTGCATCTTGCAGTTGCCATGTTGTATGCCATTTGCATGTCATAACTTTTCATGTATGTTCATGTTTCTTAACTTGTTTCATTTGCATCCATGAGCTTGTATGATCATCCCCATGCCTTGTCACATGTTTGAAGCCCCTCATAGCATCATTAGCATCATGTATGTGCTTCTGGTTTTGTCTCTCATCATGCCATTCCATCCCATTTTGCATTGCATTGCATTCCTTTTCTAACTTTTCAGGTGGTAAGTGGATATGAGAAGTGAATTTGCCTTCACTTCTCATAATTTCTTTTCATCTCTTTCATGCACCTTTGCTGCATTTTATTATGTGTTTGAGTTTGAGCTTGCTCATTCTTCTTCTTCTTACTTTCTTTCTTCAAGTGACTTGACTTCTTGAATGAAGCAAGTTACTTTGCTTCTCCTGATCCTTTCATCTGCTTCCTGGTGGTTCCATTGAAGATTGCTCTTGTAAACCTCACAAACCTTAGGAACAACCAAGCATGATAATGATTAGGGTTTTGATTAGTCCCCCCACTTAGCTTTACCTTTGTGTCTCATTGAGTCTTCTCTTCTCATCTCATAATCAGGGACTAAACCCTAAAGGCTTTAAGGCTTTGTGATTAGGCTTATGCCTGCATCCTTCTATTAGGATGGAGTGTATAACTTTAATCCTAAGTGTTAAACCCTTAATGTGTTTAACTCCTTTAATCAATCCACTTAATAATCACCAAGACATCACACTTGTAACTTGGGCCTTGCATTAGGGTTCTAATTCTTCCTTAATTGGTTAAGAAGGACTAACCCTAGTGTTAATGGACAAGTCCCCCTCAAGTTGTCTTACAAACCTTAAAAATCACTTCATCATCATACCATTAACTAAAACCCACTTAATAAAGGCTTTGTTTTGTCATGAGTTTAATCCCTAATCATGGATTAAGTTGAGGAGCTTTCCTCAGCTTAAACATTCTCATCTATTATCCTTCTATTAGGATGGTGTAATGAGTCTGTTTAATCCCTGATTATGGCTTAATCTCATTACTTAACACTAAACAAAAACACCAAAAAACATCTAAATAATTACAAGTAGGTTAATGATCTTAATCCTACACCAGGGGGATTAAGTGTGAGATGCTGACTTCACACTTAAAGTATTCTCATTACCCCTAATCAGAGGGAAGATGTGATGAGTTTACTAACCCATTGGTTTAGGCTTAAGCTCATCATCCTATGACAAACTTTCAAAAGCAATAAAAGATTGAAAACACAGAAACAAACAATAATCGTCTCCTCCGGGATTCTTTTCTCATCTCATTCACTCATAAACGAGAACTTGCTTCTTCCGTCTAATGCAAGACAGTTTACACCTGAGCCAGACAGGTCATACACTTGAGCACAGACAAGTAAGCAGTTCATCAAGTCAATTTATCTTTCAGTCTCTTTGAGTCGAACTACGGTGTTCTGACTTCCTCATTGCACGAGAGGATACGTAGGCATAACTTAACAGTTATCGAACAAAAGTCTTTGTATATTCCCCCTCTTTCCAGCATTATTCTTTAGCCTCATTATCATGAGCATTTCACTCTTATCCTTACACTGACACTGTATATATCACACTTCACTTCTTTCACACTGACACCTGCACATCCTTTTCCAGCTCTTTTATACACAAATTGCACAGACACTACCCCTTTAAAACACAAGTCTTTTAAGCGTGGATCCCGTCGAGTACGGCGGACAATCTGGGTGCTAATACCTTCCCAGGTTGTAACCAACCCCCTTTCTCAGTCTCTCTGGTTCGCAACCGTCTTATCCATATCTTTCTAGGTCTATGCAGCATTGCCTTTCCTCCGGGATAAAAATGCCTAGCTGGCGACTCTTTTCTTTTCCAGTGAGCTCACTGCTGTGTGTTCTCATTGTTCTTTTCGCCGACCGTTCGCGTCTGTACCTTATTTGAGCTCAGTCTCATCTTTTGGGAGCGACAGCTTGGCGACTCTGCTGGGGACCCTTATATTGTAACCAGGGCTTCTGGTTCTTTTTGTGGGTTCCTCCTAGCGCTTGATTGATTTGTGTTTACTGGGGTGTTATGTGCTATTTGTGCTTGTATATTTATTTTTGTTTATTTGCTTTATGTACAGTTGCTTTATTGCTTTCTTTATAGCTTTTTGCATATATCATATTGTCATGCTGTGCTGGCTGGATCTGTTTGGTTGTTTTGGTGGGTGGGGTCCTATTGAGAGTTCAAGGTCCTATACCTGGGACCTGAGTGACACCTAGGCTAGAGTGGTTCATATTCTTTCCCATTCCATCTCGGTCTGGTGCGGGAATATGAAACACGGTTCAGATATGGGTTTCTTCTTGAGAACTCTGTGTTGCAGATTTCCTGCAGTACTAGGGCTATCTGGGAAGCCTGCTAAGTCTGGATGACCTTTAGTATTGACCTTCAGAAACTGAGGTGAATTAGAGGAGGAACTTTTATGGTTATTGTAAACACTGTACCTCCGGGTTAGGAGTGTTTACACTTCTCATAACTGATCCAAGTCTGAGGATCCTTGTTTTAGAACACCACCTGTGAGGGGGTTGGGCTGTTTACAGGTTTGCAGGTACCCTTGACCTCAGCATACCCTGTTACTTTGCTTTGATTAAGAGTACTCCATTTTGGGACAGTTCTTGTGATTCTAAACCCTGGACATGTGACTCTTTATTTGAGTCCCCCACCTTGGTTACTGGACTTATAGACTTCCATCTGGATTTCTTGAACATACTTGGACCTATATCAGAGCACTTGATCAGATCCAGCTCAGTCACAAACCCTTGCATATCATTTGCATACATCATCATTGCATCATTTTAACATTTGCTTATTTGTTTTTCAGGGTATCCATACTTTATTTTGGCTTGGTTTTGACCCCATCATCAGCATAGGCCTATCTTCACCAGTATCTACTCCAGTTATCAGCTATCTGCATCATCAGTCTCAGCCTGTCAGAGGCCCATCATCAATTTTATTCTCCATCATCAGCATCTGTCTTTTCTTTTCCTCTTCAGCAACATGGCACCTAAGAAAAGTAACATCTCCTATCACTTCTTTGAACCTGAGCTAGCTAGCATCAGGAGGATTCAGACCCTGATTACTCCAGACCATATACCACTTTTTAGAGAACATTATGGAGGAATCCTTGATGTGGTTATGGATTTGGACCCTTCACAGAGGAGCTTGATACATACTTGCCTGCAGTTCTATGATCCCCCTCTGAGGTGCTTCACATTTCAGAATTTTCAGTTGGGACCCTTGTTGGAAGAGTATTCATCACTGATTGGTGTACCTATCAGGGGTGGAGTCCCCTTCAACCTTGAGATGGCATTCCCTAGTAATGAAGAGGTGGCAAAGGCATTGCATCTGGAACCAGTTCTGATTGGGCAGAATTTGACATCTAAAGCTGGAATCTCTGGTTTTCATCTGGATTTCTTGACTTCTCAGGCTAGTCTGAAGGCCTCCCTGGGGGAGTGGAAGGCAGTCTGTGCTCTGTTGGCCCTCAGCATATATGGGGTCATTTTATTTGCAGATGAGCCTAAGTTTGTTAGCAAGAGTGCAATCCATCTTTTCATCCTGAGAAACCCAGTGCCCACCTTACTGGGAGATCTTTACTACTTTGTTCATCAAAGGAATGAAAAGCAAAGGGGAAGATTAGTGAGATGCTGTGCTCCTTTGTTCCATACCTGGCTGCTCAAGCATTTGCCAAAGACTGATGCATTCTTGAACCCTCACCAGCAGAAGAACTGGGCTAGGAGGCTTGTTGCTCTAACCTCAGATGATATCAGATGGTGTACTCAGAGTACTAAGGGCAGAGACATCATTACAAGTTGTGGGCAATTTCTCAATGTGCCTCTGATTGGAGTGAAAGGGTGCATCAATTATAACCCTCTGCTATTCAAAAGACAACTGGGCTATGCATTAGTCCATCCTCCTAGGGCACAGGATCTGACTGAGACCCTTTATTGTGAAATCAAGCCTAATCTGGTTGTTGTCAGGCAGGCAGCTTGGGCCTGGGACAATGTTCAGACTAAAGGGGTAACCATTCTGGGGAAGTGCAACAATGTGGCATCAGCCCAGTACTATGAGTGGTCCCATGCCAGGGCTCAGTTTTCTGGGATGCCCTTTACCATGGAAGATATGCCTGGACCATCCTCAGCACCACCTCCTGTCACTGTCAGCTTAGAGGAGTTTGAGAAATTGAAAGAGAGAAATGAGAAGTTGACTCAGGCTCTACAGAAGACCCTCTGGGAGAGGAGTGATGGTAGGTTGGATATTAAAAGGTTGGAAAAGTTGAAAATAGAGCATCTGGCTAGGATTGAGAAGTCTGAGGATTACATCAAGAAGTCTAGGGCTGGAGAACAGATTCTGAAGAATGCCTGCAAGGAAGCTCAGTTCCAGAAAGCCAGGACTGATTTGTATCTGAAGGAGAGTCAAGCTAGGTGGGTCAGGATCACCGAAGCTCGTACTCTAGAAGATAAAAGGACTCAGGACAAGATTGAGAAGTTGGAAGCTGGTGCAAAAGAGCAACAGGAAGCCCTGGCAGCAGCCCAGAGGGAGATCTCAGAGCTGAAGATTAGAGCTGGTGTGAAGAGGTCAAAGGACCAGAGTCAACACAAGAAGCTAACTGCAGCTGTTACTACCAGGAATCTCCTTATCAGGAATCTCACGGAGCGTCCAGCTGATCCTGTGACTGAAGCACTTCTCAAGGAAGTTCAGGAGGATGAGTTTGGTCTTGGTGTTTGACTTTTGCTTGTTGTTGCTTTCATTTTATGTAATTTTATTTTCTTATGATGTATTTTGACCCCTCAGAGGGCTTGTATTGTAAAAAGAAACAAGTTATGTATTATTTTACTTTTTGTAATATATGTATCAGTTTGCTCTATCTGAGTTTTCTTTCAAAGCAACATCACAAGCATCTTCAAGGGCCTGGAAGGGTCAAAACCAAGTGCCAAGCCGGATACCTTGGAAACAAATAAGCATAACTGCATTTGCATACTAACCTTTTTATTTGTTTTGTAGGTTTTTGTTTATTTGTTACTAACTCTGTTGTGATGTCAGGAACTATTGCTCGACGACGTGTGTTCCCACTCAACCGTCCACATAGATATCCAACCCGCAACAATCTTCCGGGCATACAAATGGACCAGGTACAGCAGGACCTTACAAAGGTCAGGAACCAAATGGCCAATGAGAGGTTAGAAATGAGGAATCAGATGACACAATTTATGGAGGTGATGAACAATATGGCTCAAAGCCAGGAGAGATTGAGAGCCATGGTAGAAAGGCAGAATCAGGAAGATCCCCATCTAGGGACTGCTGGCACGAGCAACAATGAGAGGGTCCAACCTCATGTTAATCCCCCTGTATTTGGACCCCACCTTCATCCAGAGATCAACATTCCTGCAAATGTTCAAGGGACTGCCACTGCAGGCAGAGTGCTGCAAGAAGACCCCCAGGAAGATCAGTTCACAGTGATGGGAGCTGGAGAGGAAGCTTATGACAGAAGGCTGGATGAGATAGCTGAGAAATTAAGATCCTTGGAGTCTCAAAACTCTTTGGGTTTTGATGTTATGGACATGGGCTTGGTAGACGGGGTCAGGATTCCCCATAAGTTTAAGCCTCCTTGTTTTGAAAAGTACAACGGGACTTCCTGCCCCCGGACCCACTTACAATCCTTTCTGGGGAGGTTGAAAGCATATACCATGGACGAGAAGCTATGGATGTTTTATTTTGAGGATAGCTTGACGGGAGCTTCAAGAGAATGGTACTCTCATCTGACAAGAGCAACCATCAGGTGTTGGAAGGATTTGGCAGAAGCCTTCATTAGACAATACCAGTATAATTTGGATATGGCACCCAACAGGACCCTCCTAATGGGAATGTCACAGTCGTCTAGAGAAAGTTTCCGAGAGTATGCCCAGAGATGGAGGCAATTGGCTGCTGCTGTCCAGCCACCTATGTCGGAGAGGGAAATGGTAGATATGTTTATGAACACCCTCCAAGGAACATACATTGACAGGCTAGCTGCTTTCTCTTCCACCAGCTTTGCAGATGTTGTTATAGCTGGAGAGAGAATTGAGAGCTTGTTAAAGATGGGCAAAATTTCTGACAACGGTGCCAGCTCATCCAGCAACACAAGGAAGCCTTTTGTAGGCCCAAGAAGAACTGGTGAGACCAATGCTATCCATGCCAGCAGGGGCAGGCCCCAATATGTTCATAGGTCTGTGGCAGCAGTCACCATCCCCGCTCCAGCTCATCCACAACCAGCTTATCAACCACCGCAACAAAATTATCAGCAACAACCTCAGTACCAGCAACAAACTCAGTATCCTCCTCAGAGAAACTACAACAACGCCAACAACAACAATCAGCAAAGACCATATCAATAGAGACCTTCTCGGGCCAATAGGGTGATCGATCCGATCCCTATGCCCTATGCAACATTACTGCCACAACTCCTGAAACTCAACCTAGTTGAGCTAAGGACGTTGGCACCTCCAGATCCTAATAGTCTACCCAGGAATTACGACTCCAACGCCAGATGTGCTTTCCATTCAAATGCACCTGGCCATAGTACAAAGAAGTGCAGAGCCTTGCACATGAAGGTACAAGACTTGGTAGATTCTAAGGCTCTAAATTTCGCACCACCACCAAATGTTAATAAAAACCCCATGCCACACCACGGAGGTCCCAGAATCAATGCTATTGAAGAAGACAAGCCGTCTTATTTAATAACCAGTGTGGGTCAGATTCGGACACCGTTGGTAGAGATTAAGGCTCAACTCCTCGAATGTCAAATGTTCCCGGGATGTGAGCTAGGGTGTGCTTACTGCAACATTTCAGTGAATGGTTGTGATAACTTGAGGGATGGCATAGATGGTCTCATCCAGAGTGGCCTGCTTCAAATTACAACATCAATTCCAACAAATCCAGCAATTTCATCAGCAACAATTCCAGTATCTCCTACAACTGCAACAACCATTGTTCCCGACAACTCTTCAGCTTCATCAACAAATGTTTCATCTGTCATTTCAACTGACCAGATATCAACAAACATTCCTTCTACAACTTCAGCACCACTTCATTTTGAATCTCCTACAACAACAACACCCATCCTTCCAACAATGTCTCCTACATCATCAGCAGCAAACAATGAAGATGTCTCAACCGTTACAATTTATTATGATCCTGAAAATGATTCTGCCTACAACTCACAAAGTGCTACTCCTATCAGAGCACCAGTCACAATATATTATGATCCACAGACTATCATGGTCCCTTCTGCAGCTGCAATCAGTCCAGTCACTATCACAGTGCCTGTGCCAATACCTTATGAAAGCAGTAATGCCATCCCCTGGCATTACGGTGCTGATCTATACTGCGAAGGACAGAAAATCACTCTTGAATCATCAACCCCTGCACCACAAATAGACAATTTGGGAGGAGGCGGAGGCTTCACTCGAAGCGGACGTCTCTTTGCTCCACAAATTCAAAGACCCACTACCGAAGCAGAAGCTGCTGCCAAGGCAAAAGGGAAGAGCCTGGTGCAGGAAGATCAAGCTGTTAAGGAAGCTTTGAAAACACCCTTTGATCAAGAAGTCGATGAGTTCATGAGAATCATCAAGAAGAGTGATTACAAGATAGTGGACCAGCTTCACCAGACGCCTTCCAAGATCTCTATTCTATCATTGCTTATGTGCTCCGAAGCTCATCGGAACGCACTACTCAAAGTCTTGCACGCAGCTTACGTGCCTGAAGAGATCACCGTCAATCAATTGGAAACTGTGGTTGGAAATGTTACTGCTAGCAATGGACTAGGGTTCACCAACACTGATCTGACTACGGAAGGCCGCAATCATAACAAGGCTTTGCACATCACCATGGAATGTAAAGGTGCAGTCCTTTCCCATGTGCTGGTAGACACAGGGTCATCCCTCAATGTCTTACCTAAAAAGGCCCTTGTGAAGCTAGAGTATGAAGGATTGGCATTACGCCCCAGCAACCTGGTAGTGAGAGCCTTTGACGGCTCCAAGAGATCAGTTCTGGGGGAAATTGAGTTGCCTGTAACGATTGGCCCACAAACTTTCAAAACGACCTTCTACGTGATGGACATTCAGCCTGCCTATAGCTGTTTGTTGGGTAGACCATGGATTCATGCCGCTGGCGCAGTTACGTCTACCCTTCACCAGAAGTTAAAATTCGAGTGGGAGGGCCAAGTCGTTACAATCTGTGGAGAGGAGGATATTTTTGTTAGTCATCTGGCTACCTACAAATATATTGAGATGGATGGGGAGATCCATGAAACGATGAGCCAAGGGTTTGAGGCCCTGAACGTAAATGAAACATCTGCTGTACCTGGAATCTCCATGGCATCTTATCAACAAGCCCGGAAGGTTGTTGAAGAAGGAACTGCCCAAGGCTGGGGCAAGGTTTTATCTGTGGAGGAGAAGAAGGACAAATTTGGGTTGGGTTACAGACCAACTCAACAAAATCAAGCGGAGGCTGCTGAGAAGCCCGGTTTTGTCAGTGGGGGGATGCTCACCCCTGATGCTATCAACAATCTGGAAGACGAGTTGGAAGAAGAACGCAATCTGGAGAATTGGATACGTCCAAAGATCCCGGGGAGCAGTATCTCAAACTGGTCTTCCCAGGAAATTATAAGAGTTACTCATGCAGAGTAATTATTATTTCCTGTATTTTTATAGCATGCATCAAAGTCTTGCATCTTGCCCAAGATGACAAGACTCATTTTGTAATCGGGCCATCTGTACTTTTTTGTGCAACAAGATTAATCAATGAAATATCAGACATCTTTTTGCAAATGAGTCTTTTTCTTTTCCGCTCACTGTTTTTCCATTTTTCTTTTTGTACAAAAAATAAATGGCGATGTTTTCAAAATGACAACTTTATTTCACTTTTCTAAACAAGATTAAAATCAATCACTAAAATGAACAAACTGAACCCTTGCAGAGAGTGCCTTCCAGACAGCACCGACAACAGCACGGCTATGACTTCGTATGACTTTGACAATCCAATCAATCAAGCTGATGAAGGGGTTGAAGAAGAATATGAGCTTCCTGAAGAGCTAGCCAGGTTGTTGAGACAAGAGGAGAAGTTTATCACTCCTCATCAGGAGGAGGTCGAAACGATTAATCTTGGTACAGATGAAGACGTGAAAGAAGTTAAAATCGGAGCCTGCTTACAAGACTCAGTGAAGAGACAACTGATTGATCTGCTTCAAGAGTATGTAGATGTGTTTGCATGGTCCTACCAAGATATGCCAGGGTTGGACACCGACATTGTTGTGCACAAGCTGCCTTTGAGAGAAGAATGCCCACCGGTTAAACAGAAGCTGCGCCGAACTCGCCCAGACATGGCAATGAAGATCAAGGAAGAGGTACAAAAGCAGTGGGACGCCGGGTTCCTTGCTGTGACTAGCTATCCACCGTGGGTTGCTAATATTGTGCCTGTGCCTAAGAAAGACGACAAAGTAAGGATGTGTGTTGACTACCGAGATCTGAACAGAGCCAGCCCGAAAGATGATTTCCCATTACCTCACATTGACGTATTGGTGGATAACATGGCTCAGTTCTCGGTATTCTCCTTCATGGATGGATTTTCAGGATACAATCAGATTAAGATGTCGCCTGAAGACATGGAGAAGACAACCTTCATCACACCTTGGGGCAAGTTCTGTTACAAGGTAATGCCATTCGGACTGAAGAATGCAGGCGCCACATATCAACGGGCTATGGTGACATTATTCCACGATATGATCCATAAAGAAATCGAGTGTTATGTGGATGACATGATTGCCAAGTCCCTCACCGAAGAAGACCACCTGGTAAATCTGCTAAAACTATTCAAGCGTCTGAGGAAGTACCAACTGAAGTTGAACCCCAACAAATGCACATTCGGGGTGCGATCTGGTAAGCTGCTGGGTTTTATTGTAAGCGAGAAAGGGATTGAAGTTGACCCTGATAAAGTCAAGGCTATTCAAGAGATGCCTGCACCAAAGACAGAAAAAGAAGTTCGAGGGTTCTTAGGTCGATTGAACTACATTTCAAGGTTCATATCTCACCTTACAGCAACCTGTGAACCCTTGTTCAAACTGTTGAGAAAAGAACAGACGGTCAGGTGGAACGAAGACTGCCAGAAGGCTTTTGACAAGATCAAGGAGTACTTGCAAGAACCTCCAATCCTTATGCCTCCAGTTGAAGGAAGACCTCTAATCATGTACTTGACAGTATTAGAAGAGTCAATGGGGTGTGTGTTGGGCCAGCATGACGAGTCTGGTCGAAAAGAGTATGCAATATACTACCTAAGCAAAAAGTTTACCGACTGTGAACAACGTTATTCACTGCTCGAGAAAACTTGTTGTGCTTTAGCGTGGGCTGCTCGCCGACTGAGACAGTATATGTTGACCCACACCACCTTATTGATCTCAAAGATGGACCCAGTTAAGTACATTTTTGAGAAGCCAGCTCTTACCGGACGGGTTGCAAGATGGCAAATGATTCTCACAGAATATGACATCCAATACACATCTCAGAAAGCCATCAAGGGCAGTGTATTGTCCGAATATCTTGCTGAGCAACCTATTGATGATTACCAGCCTATGAGATTTGACTTCCCTGATGAAGACATCATGTTCATAAAAGAAAAAGATCATGAAGAGCCTGTTCACACTGAAGGGCCCGACCCAGAAGAAGAATGGACTATGATGTTTGATGGGGCTGTCAACATGAATGGTCGTGGTGTTGGTGCAGTACTTATTACACCCAAAGGAGTTCACATGCCTTTCTCGGCAAAACTCACTTTCAACTGCACTAACAACGAAGCTGAATACGAAGCTTGCATTATGGGTCTTGAGGAAGCCATTGACCTCAGGATCAAGACATTGACTGTATTTGGAGATTCAGCTCTGGTAGTTAATCAAACCAACGGCAAATGGTACACCCACCAAGATCATCTGATACCTTACAGGGATTATACAAGAAGGCTATTGACTTTCTTCACAACGGTCAAGCTTGAGTATATCCCTCGGGACGAGAATCCGTTTGCAGATGCTCTGGCTACCATTTCATCCATGATCAAAGTTCAAGCTGCCAACTTTGTACCTCAAATTTCAGTGTCCAGACTTGACAGACCAGCATATGTATTTGCAGCAGATGTTGTCAAAGATGATAAGCCTTGGTTCCATGACATTAAGTGCTTCTTGGAGGATCAAACATACCCATCTGGGGCATCTTCCAATGATAAGAAGACTTTGAGAAGGCTTGCTGGTAGTTTCTTTCTGAACACTGATGGTTCTTTGTACAAAAGGAACTTTGATATGGTACTCCTCAGGTGTGTTGACAAGACGGAAGCAGATTTGTTGATGCATGAAGTGCACGAAGGATCCTTTGGTACCCATGCAGGAGGGCATGCCATGGCTAAGAAGTTGTTAAGATCAGGCTATTACTGGATCACAATGGACGCCGACTGTTGTGCCTATGCCAGAAAATGCCATAAATGCCAGATTTATGCGGATAAGGTGCATGTACCTCCCAATCCTTTGAATATAATGTCTTCACCCTGGCCATTTGCCATGTGGGGCATTGATATGATTGGCAAGATTGAACCGACTGCTTCGAATGGCCACAGATTCATCTTAGTTGCTATTGACTATTTCACCAAGTGGGTCGAAGCAGCTTCATATGCAAACGTTACAAGACAAGTGGTAGCTAGATTTTTGAAGAGAGATATCATCTGTCGATATGGAGTTCCCGAGCGAATCATTACTGATAATGGTTCTAACTTGAACAACAAAATGATGGCAGAACTGTGCCGGGACTTCAAGATCCAACACCACAATTCTTCTCCCTACAGGCCAAAGATGAACGGCGCTGTTGAGGCAGCTAATAAGAATATTAAGAAGATTGTGCAGAAGATGGTAGTCACCTATAAGGACTGGCATGAAATGCTACCATTCGCTTTGCATGGGTACCGCACGTCAATCAGAACATCCACTGGGGCAACGCCGTATCAGCTTGTGTATGGTATGGAAGCAGTCCTACCTGTTGAAGTTGAATTACCCTCTCTGCGGGTATTGATGGATGTTAAGCTAAATGAAGCAGAATGGGTCCGATCCCGATATGAACAACTGAGTCTGATTGAAGAGAAAAGATTGGCTGCAATCTGTCATGGGCAGCTATATCAGAAAAGGATGAAGAGAGCCTTCGATCAGAAAGTTAGGCACCGAGAGTACCAAGTAGGAGATCTTGTGCTGAAAAGAATCCTCCCTCCTCATACAGACCACAGGGGCAAATGGACACCGAACTATGAAGGACCATTCGTGGTAAAGAAAGTTTTCTCTGGTGGAGCACTGATGCTCAGCACCATAGATGGTGAAGATTTCTCGTCCCCTGTGAATTCAGATGCAGTTAAAAAATACTTCGCATAAAATGACCCGCTGGACATAAAAACAGAATGTAAGTCCAGGCAAAAATAGGGCATCCCGGCGAGTCAAAAACAGAATAAAAGACTCGGGCAAAAATAAGGGAAAAATAAAAAAAAATGTACACCCGCTGAGTTGAAAAGCCGCATTGGACAACTCAGGCAAAAATGGGTATCCCGATGGATTGAAAACCCGAGAGGGCGATCCATGCAAAACAAGGGAATAAGCGAACAACTGCACTCTGAATTCGTCTGTATCACCTACAACTTGGTAAACCTCGAAAGGATCAAGCTTCAAATAGGATCAACCTTCTTCAGAAAGCAAGACGAGAAGAACGTCAAAAGTCATGCGAGTCATAGCAAAAGAGGAAGCTCCTTAAAGCGTCGTCAACATTGCCAGCATTTTGTTTCTCAATTTGTAACAATCTCCTCATTTCAGGGGATTTGTTTCTTTGACTGTATCTTGCCAATTCAGGGCACATAAATTAATAAAATCAGATTTTTCAGTCATGTTTCGTCTTGTACATTTTTATTTGCAAAGAATGTCTGATGTCTCTAAAAAACTGATTGCATTAAGTACAGATGATTTTCTTCAAAAAAAATAAATAATAAAAACACGTGCTTGCAGGGAATATACTTACTCTCAAAAGTGTCTAACTCCTATGACGGAATCCAGCAAAGGATACCTCGGGATCACTTGTGCGTTTCTCTATCTTTGCAGGATTGCAGGTATCCAAAACGCAACTCGGGGCATGAAAGCTTCATCCCAGCAAGCTGACAAACACTCACTCAGTTTTAGCACTCAAAGAGTTCTCTCCCCAGCTGAGTGGCCACTTATTGCTTCTCCCAGCCGAGTTGCCAATCTTTCTTCCTCAGTTAAGCACAAAAGTCAGGGAACCGTCTCCCCACAGAATTTCAGCCTCTATTCAGAAGAGCAACGCACGAAGGAATCACAACAGAGTAAAGAAAGCTTCTACAAACCCCAGCTGGGTTCCCTCATTACCAAGATGGGTCTATCAGTGACTTATCTCCCCAAGTGGATACATCTCATCAGATCCACCAATGGTCTCATCCCCAGCTGGGATGTCCATTTCGAGCAGATCGGCCAGAGATCTTCGCAACAACGGGATCCAAGTCCCGGATCGGTCTTTGCATAATCATAGCATTCGCATCATGTTCACCCACAAAGCGTAGTATTCCGTTTAAAACGGAGCATTACGGCAAAAAAAGTCAAACATATAGCATAATCAGAAGCCATGTTTTGAATCAAACACTTGTGAATAAAGACAACTCACCAACAATATACGAAACATCCCCCAGATTCCCCAGCAAAAGCAGTCGCCTCACATTCACAAACACCAGTATATACTCCCTTTGACACCCGTCCGTGTCATATTCCCCAGCAGAAAGCCAAAGACATTCTCTTTGCACTCACAAATATGTATATACATAACTTCCTTGACATCCGTCCATGTCATTTTCCCAGCACAGCATTATAAACACTTTGTACATCAGATACTTGTTTATACTACACTCTACTCCTTTTGACACCCGTCCGTGTCACTCTCCCCAGCAGATTAAACACTCATCTGTACACCATTCATACTTATACAGATACTCGTCCGTATCTTGTATACGCCATTTATATCCCCACAGATTCGACACTCGTCCGTGTTCTTTGTTAACCCGTTGGTACTCGTCCGTACCATCATCTCAGAACATGTGTCAAGCGTTTGTTTCTACCTGATACTCGTCCGTATCATAGTCTTAAGGATGCTCGTCCGTATCTTTAATCCATACACTGTGTCAAACACTTACGCCTCCTTGAATATAGATACTCGTCTGTGTCTACTATTCCCCAGAAGAGTCCCCTCAGATTCGACACTCGTCCGTGTTCTTTGTTAACCCGTTGATACTCGTCCATATCATCATCTCTGAACACGTGTCAGCTTTTGTTTCTACCTGATACTCGTCCGTATCATAGTCTTAAGGATGCTCGTCCGCATCTCTAATCTATACACAACATCTAAACACTTATACCTTTTGTTTCTTGGATATAAACACTCGTCCGTGTTTACTATTCCCCAGTAGATCACCAACAAGGAAATTTTCCTTTTATCTGACACTCGTCCTGTGTCATGATAAACCCTGAGAGCAGCCGTACCCTGCTAGGTGGTCGTGCTCCACCTCTTGATGGTCGTCCTCCATCATGCTCATCCGATGGCCGTCCCCATCGTTGATTTTCTATCCGACATTCGTCCTATGTCGTGGTATTTAGCAGCCGTCCCCTGCTAGGTGGTCGTCCTCCACCTTTTGATGATCGTCCTTCATCATTTTATCCAATGGCCGTCCCCATTGTTGATCTTTGGTTACTTGACATTCGTCCTATGTCATGATAAACCTCGAGAGCAGCCGTCCCCTGCTAGGTGGTCGTCCTCCACCTCTTGATGGTCGTCCTCCATCATGCTCGTCCGATGGCCGTCCCCATCGTTGACCTTTTATCCGGCACTCGTCCTATGTCGCGATATTTTCGGCAGCCGTACCCTGCCAGGTGGTCGTCCTCCACCTTAGATGATCGTCCCTCATCTTACCCCAACAGAGCAGCCGTCCCCTGCTAGGTGATCGTCCTTCACCTTTGATGACCGTACCTCATCATCTGTTTATTTCATTTATTCTTTAACCCGATGGCCGTCCCCGTCGTGGTCCCTTTTCTTTTTAGCCCGATGGCCGTCCCCATCATTGGTTACTTTACTTTATGAACTTGATGGTCGTCCCCGTCATGTTTCATTAATCCCCAGAGAATCTTACAACTTTACTTGATGGCCGTCCCCATCATAATTCTTTTTCTCCCCAGCATGTCGGTCGTCCCCGTCATCGCTTTACTCCCCGCACTTTTCCAGCATGTCGGTCGTCCCCGTCATTGCTCTTTACCCAGCAGTCGTCCTCTGCTCGATGGTCGTCCTCCGTCGCCCATACTTTACAATATACTTTATTTTCTTTTACAATCTATATCCCTTTTCTTCTTCATTCTGTGAGTGCAAATTTTGGACTGTCTTTGGTATTCAACCACAAGTTATCTTGTTTGCCTGTTAAGCCTTCGCTTACATCCTGCACAGCTAACTCATGTTTGAATAGGGGCAGCTGTAAACACCCCAAATTTGCCCTCACCCATTCACACCATGGTTTGTGATCATTTCATATGCATAAACACAATCATACCATCTCATATTGCATTTTTGATTCACTGCATTGGTTCAAAATCATCTGCATCTAGGGTTTGTGATCTGAGCAATCCAAGAGTTTCTTGAGCCACTCCAAGGGTCAACAATCACTTCAAAGGGGTCCATGTGTGTTCAAATATCACATTATATCCTCTCAAAGTCAAGAATGTCAAAGAATCACAAGAATTGGGATTGGTATGGAAGCAGAGCCAGGTTTGACTGCACAGATGACCTAAAATTAGGGTTTTGGTTTCAGAGGCCATAACTCCAATTTTTTTGGTCATTCTTGTTTCTTTTGGTCTCTATATGGTATAGGGAGTATGCATATCAATTTTCATGAAGAAATTCCATGGGGAAGTCATCTGATCAAGAGTTGACTTTTCAGACAAGTCAGTGCAAAATCAGGGCATCTGAGGCCCCCAATGACCCAACCAAGGGGTGATCTTCATCATTTTGAGTGTATATGATCTTTATTTGATCATGGAATAAGTTGGAAGTTCACAAAATTCAAGAATTTCAAGTTTTTGCAAAGTTGACTTTTTTGGGCAAGTTTGACTTTTAATGAAAATGTCATTTTATGCAACTTTTTCAACCCTTACTTTTTGATTCAGAAATGCTTCAAATGGAAAAACTTTGGTCATGAAAGTTGTAGATTAGATCTTTCCCTTTTCAAAAAGTACAAGAACATGACCTAATTCATTTTGGATCAAAAGTTATGGTTTGTCAAAGTTGGCAAAAATCACTAAAATTCAAGTTATGCACCAAATGGAAAACTTGCAAATTCTTGTACCAAGCATTCTATTGAATTCAAAATGACTTCAAAACTTCATCACATGATCACACAACATTCAAAAATCAGAATGGACCAAGAGATCATTCACTTTTGAGGCCTATGGAGCAAGACTTTTTCATGAAAAGCAAAGGCAAGCCAAGTTGCAAAACCAATGATAACTTCTCATCCACTTGTTGCCTAGCCTGCTGATCAATCCTAGCCTTTCTCCCTCACCTTGCTGCGCAGCCCACACCCCTTGTACTTGGCTAGAACATGACCCATGCTTTCTCTTACACAAAGTTGACAATTTGCAAAAGTAACCATACCTATCACAAAAGGACATGTCACTTCATCTGACCAATAGCAATTGTTTATACAAACAAATTGCAAGCCAAACCACACAAGAGGCAAGCCTGAAACACACTAGAACTCAGCATTCACAAAATCACCCCAACTTGCATTTTCCTTCGAAACTCTCCCCACAAGCCTCAAACACAAAAACAAACTTCACAAACAATCTCAACTCACTTCACTGATCACAAACCAACCATTGTTTTGGCATGAAACCTCCCACATCACAAATACGATTTTCTCATTCCCTTGGCCTGAGCTCCTGCCAACTTGCTCTAGAGGCTACACAAACTCCAACTGAGTGTCAAAGGCTTCAAAGGAAGATCATTGGGACTTGTTTGAGCCAAAGAACAAGCCAGAAAGCTCCTGAATCGAAAGCTCAATCTCAGGTAGCTTCATGAACTTTTTTTCCCGAACTTGCTTTTTAAGTTTCTAAATGATAAAGCATGCTTCCTTGAGTTCACTGAACTTGTTACTTTTGAAAAAGATGGAGAAATGAGGTTGTATGATGTTTCTGAAATTTTGACAGTTTTTGATGTTTGATTCGAATCTTGTTTGTGTGTTGAAATAAATGATTTTTGTTGCTTGAATCTTGTTTAGAATGAGTTAAGGTTTGATTCTGGAGAGTTTGGCATGTTTTCATGGCATATTGAGAGAGATTGAGAGATGACCTAGCCGGAGAAGACGACCGGAACAGTGTTCCGGTCGTCTGAAAGTAATTAGGGTTTGTTTAATTAGGGTTAAGTGTAATTAAGCCAGTTTGAATTTGGTCCGTTCGTTCGCGCGCGCAGTCAGCTCCCGCGTCCCTGAGTTTGAATCTCAGCCATTAGATTGGCTGACTTTCTCTTTTTCCCATTTAATTTCATTCTTATTTTATTTGTTTCATACTTAATTTCTCCATTTTATTAAAAATATCAAAACCACTCTAAAAATTCTGAAATTTTTTATGCACACTATTATTTAATTTCAGAAACCAAAAATATTTTTACTTTTATTTTTAGTATTAAAAAAGTATTTTTAAATATTTAAAAGTTTCTTTTTAATTAATTAATGAGAATTAATTAATTAAAAATACTTTTAAGTATTTAAAAATCACCAAAAAATTCATGAAACATTTAAAAACATTTAGAAACATTGTCCAACCCTCAAACCAAATTTCCTTTTTGATCTTGATGCATTTTGAGAATTTTTCATGGAATTAAAATCATTTTGATGCATTATTTTGATCCAAACTTCCAAAAATCATTTATGCCTAACCCTAAAGAGTTGGACTTTGATTCTTTTTGCATTGTGTTTAGCATATCATGTAGTTTGTAGGATTAAATGGCCATGATTTGATCTCTCATTTTCCATTTGTTTGGCATTTTTCTTGTTAAGGAACCCTAAAACCCTAGAAAACTTAGGAAAATCATAACTTGAATTTGGTTAAGAGTTGGAACCCCTCCTTTGGGCAGTGAGTTAGTATAGGATTAGGGATCCTTTGAGTGCATTTTCAATTTTTTATATTGATGTTTGCTTCTGATTTTGGTTTGTGTTTGATGCTTTGATCATAAACCCTAATTTGGGCTTCCATATGCATCCATCTTGCATTTGCATTCATACCTTGACTTGCCATGACATTTTATGCATCCATTTGATTCATTTGACATCTTAAGACATATTGAAAGCATGTTTGATCATTGCATCTTGCAGTTGCCATGTTGTATGCCATTTGCATGTCATAACTTTTCATGTATGTTCATGTTTCTTAACTTGTTTCATTTGTATCCATGAGCTTGTATGATCATCCCCATGCCTTGTCACATGTTTGCAGCCCCTCATAGCATCATTAGCATCATGTATGTGCTTCTGGTTTTGTCTCTCATCATGCCATTCCATCCCATTTTGCATTGCATTGCATTCCTTTTCTAACTTTTCAGGTGGTAAGTGGATTTGAGAAGTGAATTTGCCTTCACTTCTCATAATTTCTTTTCATCTCTTTCATGCACCTTTGCTGCATTTTATTATGTGTTTGAGTTTGAGCTTGCTCATTCTTCTTCTTCTTACTTTCTTTCTTCAAGTGACTTGACTTCTTGAATGAAGCAAGTTACTTTGCTTCTCCTGATCCTTTCATCTGCTTCCTGGTGGTTCCATTGAAGATTGCTCTTGTAAACCTCACAAACCTTAGGAACAACCAAGCATGATAATGATTAGGGTTTTGATTAGTCCCCCCACTTAGCTTTACCTTTGTGTCTCATTGAGTCTTCTCTTCTCATCTCATAATCAGGGACTAAACCCTAAAGGCTTTAAGGCTTTGTGATTAGGCTTATGCCTGCATCCATCTATTATGATGGAGTGTATAACTTTAATCCTAAGTGTTAAACCCTTAATGTGTTTAACTCCTTTAATAAATCCACTTAATAATCACCAAGACATCACACTTGTAACTTGGGCCTTGCATTAGGGTTCTAATTCTTCCTTAATTGGTTAAGAAGGACTAACCCTAGTGTTAATGGACAAGTCCCCCTCAAGTTGTCTTACAAACCTTAAAAATCACTTCATCATCATACCATTAACTAAAACCCACTTAATAAAGGCTTTGTTTTGTCATGAGTTTAATCCCTAATCATGGATTAAGTTGAGGAGCTTTCCTCAGCTTAAACATTCTCATCTATTATCCTTCTATTAGGATGGTGTAATGAGTCTGTTTAATCCCTGATTATGGCTTAATCTCATTACTTAACACTAAACAAAAACACCAAAAAACATCTAAATAATTACAAGTAGGTTAATGATCTTAATCCTACACCAGGGGGATTAAGTGTGAGATGCTGACTTCACACTTAAAGTATTCTCATTACCCCTAATCAGAGGGAAGATGTGATGAGTTTACTAACCCATTGGTTTAGGCTTAAGCTCATCATCCTATGACAAACTTTCAAAAGCAATAAAAGATTGAAAACACAGAAACAAACAATAATCGTCTCCTCCGGGATTCTTTTCTCATCTCATTCACTCATAAACGAGAACTTGCTTCTTCCGTCTAATGCAAGACAGTTTGCACCTGAGCCAGACAGGTCATACACTTGAGCATAGACAAGTAAGCAGTTCATCAAGTCAATTTATCTTTCAGTCTCTTTGAGTCGAACTACGGTGTTCTGACTTCCTCATTGCACGAGAGGATACGTAGGCATAACTTAACAGTTATCGAACAAAAGTCTCTGTATATTCCCCCTCTTTCCAGCATTATTCTTTAGCCTCATTATCATGAGCATTTCACTCTTATCCTTACACTGACACTGTATATATCACACTTCACTTCTTTCACACTGACACCTGCACATCCTTTTCCAGCTCTTTTATACACAAATTGCACTGACACTACCCCTTTAAAACACAAGTCTTTTAAGCGTGGATCCCGTCGAGTACGGCGGACAATCTGGGTGCTAATACCTTCCCAGGTTGTAACCAACCCCCTTTCTCAGTCTCTCTGGTTCGCAACCGTCTTATCCATATCTTTCTAGGTCTATGCAGCATTGCCTTTCCTCCGGGATAAAAATGCCTAGCTGGCGACTCTTTTCTTTTCCAGTGAGCTCACTGCTGTGTGTTCTCATTGTTCTTTTCGCCGACCGTTCGCGTCTGTACCTTATTTGAGCTCAGTCTCATCTTTTAGGAGCGACACTAGGGATAGGTCATAGCTTTTGTTCATGTCGCTGCATTTTATCCCATTTCCATAAGATTCAATGAGTCTTGCAATAAGATCTTCAGAGATGATGATCTTCTTCCCCGTGACATAAGAAGTTACTTGGTTGTTTGAAGCTGAGGAAAAAATCTAAAACTCTTTAACCAACTTAGGGAAAATAGGACCCATAAGATGATCAAAGTACTTCATCCAACCTTGAAAATTTACTTTAGGAGTGAGATCATAATCGTTTTCCTTCATGCTTCCAAAGTCGACAAATAGTTCACATAGAACTTCTAGTTTATCAACTATAGTGAAAAGAGTTATGATTGGAGTGACATGGGTTTCTTCTGAATCTTGGGTTGCAGAAGATGGTTGAACTTGCTTTGAGGAAGATGCCATTGTTCACAAAAAGGGTTTTGATAGCAAATGCAGAGAGTAACAATATAAGAAATAAGAAAGGAGTGATAATGAATGTGAGAGGTGAAAAGTGTTTGTAGGGTGAAAGTGATCACATATATATATATATAGTATTTGTAACTGTAAGTTCTATAGAATTGGCATGAATTTTGTAAAACAAATATAGCAGCAATGTTTGTACAAGATCTTTGCAAATAATGGGATATATAAAGAAAATAATTCCTTTGTATGCGCACAAACATGTTGTGTTGAAATGTTTTAACATTTGGAATAACATGTCGAAGAAGATGTCAAGAAAGTTCATTCGACATCATGAACTGCTGAAGATGGATTGAAGTTTCTGTTTTGGTTTCAATAGAAACAGTTTATTAGAAGATTTAAATCAATCCAATGGTGCTGATTGTAAAAGATCTGGAAGACTTAATTTAAATTGAAGACAAATATTGAAAAATATAGAGTTTCTATATTCAAAGATATTTTAGGAGTTTTTAGATTTGAAGATCTTTTTGTATATTTGTAAGAAGATTTTTCTGCATATTTGTAGCAGCTATTGTTGTGATTGTTTAGGCCCAAATCTAGTTGGGAATAGGTTATAAAAGAAACCTTGTAACCTAGTTTAGAAACAACCAACTAAACCGAAAATGTAAACATCATTAGGGTTGTGCCTTGTGCAGTCGTAAGCAACAAGGAACCATGTTGTGGTTGTGTATTTGTAAACCTCAAAGCTACTAACTAAGAGGTGGATTGCACTTAACTGAAGCTGCTAAGAAAGGTTAATGTATTGTAATAGAAGTGTGTCTTCTATTGTGGATTGTTGTATAGGTTTGAAGTCGTCAATATCAGCAACTGACTGTTGGCACTATGAGACATCACTGAGGTGATTGGAAGTGAGGATAAGTTTATCATATTAGGAGTTCCTAAGTAGAAGTTGCATTGGTAGTGATTAAGTGAGAAGACTGTAAACTGTAGGTGTTTGCTAAGAAGTCTTTGAATTGATACTACATAGTGGATTTCCTTTCTGGCTTGGTAGCCCCCATAGTAGATTGGTTTTATCGAACTGGGTTAACAATTCTATTGTGTTCTTTATAACTTTTTTTGTTTTATGTTTTATGTAGTACCTGAACTGAATGTCCTATCAGATGTGACAACATCCTGAAGCATGTTTGAATCTGTTTTATCAGAATTTATAAGTACTGTTGTGTATGCCTTGCCATGTTTATAATTAACATATAAGATGTCTCAACATCATATTCGACATCTGAGTCTGTCATACCAGAATTTCAATTGGTATCACAGCAGGCATCCTAGTCTGTTTCTGGATAAGATCCAAGGGGGATACTTTCTGGTTCATGGTCAAGGTAGAAGGGTTCTACTGAAAAGTTGTTTAGATGTGTGAATGGTCCCTAGAAGTGGAATATGGATTGTTTTGTCGTTGTAGCATGGGGTTCGTGCTGCTATTGTGAGAGGTTTGATTTATTTTCAAACCTATGGTGGCTGGTTTCACCTGGAGATAATTGCTAGGGATAATTTGTGACACTTGAATCTACTAAGGAGTTTGTTATCCGCTGCTTATCTATCTGATAACTCCTTTGTGTGATAAGGTTGCTCTTCTCTGGAGATATATCATATGGTGTTGGGGATATATGTCTATTTGCTTCTGTCAATTGTGCTAATGATACTTGAATACTCTTTTTCAAGTCCACTCAAGGCACTGTGAGGAGAATTGGTTGTTTGGAGATCTAAAGATTGTTATTAATAGACCTATCTTCTATCTGTAGATCTCTGTGTGATCCTTAGAATGATGTCTTATCCCATGATAGAACATCACATCATAATTAGGCATGATTCTGTTGTCTAAGGAATGGCTATATAGATGATTGGGTTCTAAACTACTGTGTTTATTTCACAAAGTGTTTGGAACCTACTCCTGATCTGGAAGAGGAGGCATTTGTATGGTGTGTCTAAGAAGGTTTTGGTCCTGGAACTTTTCTTAGATATGGGTGTTGATCAAGGAGTGATCAACATGTGTTTTTTCTTGAGGATAGTTTATTTTTGGTCTTTGCTGCAGGAGTGAAGTACCTGAGCTTCAAGGAGGATTATTTTAAAGAGACTCCTTGTACATGAAGGTCAAGTTGTGTCAACTGGTGGAGTTGACTGATGTGGATATAGATGATCAGTAGTTATATTGTATGTGAAGACATCTCAATTCATCCTAATTACCGGACCTGAAGGAGAAGTCTATTGGAGTGTCCCAGCTGCTGCTTATGTCTGTGTTTTGGAAGCCTAATCAACTGTTGATGATTGATTCCCCTATGCCCCTGCATATGTTTGTTGTGGAGGTTTGTGTGACTGCTACTAATGTCTGAACAAATGTTAGAACATCATCTCAGAAAGTTTCAGATGTCTGCAGAAGAAGAAGAAGAAGTCAGATTACATGTTCAACCTTGTGTGAGAATGTAATTTTATCTGACCATTAGTAAATACCTTGAAGGGAGACTTGGTATTTGTCTATTGTTTTTATGATGCATAAAGGTGGATACTTGGATATGAGACTTATTATTTACCCTAGAAGCATGCATATTTGCAGTCTGAATCTTATGGTTCATAAAGTATTATGAGTAACTAATACTCATCTTCAAAAAGGAGCTTTGGTTGTTCATGAAAGGGGGTGTTAAGTAGTGCCATTTGTGGTGTTTTGGTGCAAGAGTGCAGACTGGTTTTGGTGGATGTATCTGGAATTTTGTTCTTCCCATGACAAGGAAGGTGTTTATAATCATGAAGTTATTATTGATAAATCATCAGGACTTTGTGAATATTGCTTTACTCAGGGAGAAATGTCATCCTTGGTATTGCTGCAAGGTGTAGTTCTGAACTATTCCTTCTGAAGATTCAGACAGTGGCAGGTTTGAAGACTTTGGAGAAAACAGTGGAAGTTTCTCATCAATATGTGATATTGGTAGAATTTTCTGCAAAACCAACATGATGGAGGTTGTCTACTCAAACTTGGTAAATATGTCAAGTCTATGAGAGCATGGAACTCTTGTTCTGTAAAGGAATGAGGTTCTTTCAATTGGCAGAAGAAGGAGCTGAATTTAACAACTGGATATGGACTAACAATGTTCAAACATCTAGTTCAACATCAGAGTCTAATTTGTGAAGTGGCACGTCAATTTAAGATAGAATGATCTACAAGGATTGAATGCTTCATAAGGCATGTTATCTTGATAGCTTGGTGAAGATCAACTTTATTTATCTGGATATCTTTGGAAGATTTTTGACAAATGTGAAGAAGACAAGTGTGGCAAATGTTTTTTTCATATGAGGATTCATAAAGGAGGTGATCAAACAGTAGCAATTAGTTGATCTCTATATTAGATTTGAAGAATTAATATAATCAGAGTGTGGCAGCTGGTCGTTCTTGAGGATTTTCTTGGAAAAAATTGCTCTTGGGCAGAAGAGTGATAAGTTGAAGACTCAAGGAGATTTATTCTTCTTGAAGGTGGTTTTCTGGATTTCTAATTCAAGCTGGTAGCACAGTGCAGTTGAAGAATTTCAGCTCTTGGATTACTATGTTATTGTAAGTCCAGTTGGTGAAGCACATCTATGATCATGGTGATAAGGTCTTAGAGTGTGGAAAATGTTCTAACTATACGTTAGTACATTATATTGGGTGTTTGAATACATGGTTTCTATTCTTAGCCTACCAAATCATATGGGAGAATTATGACGTGGTTGATCTGTATTGGAAGAAACATGTAGAAGAGACTGAAGTAGACCAGGTATTGATTGCTTGGAAGTCTGTTTATGGACATTCTTTATAATTTTAGAATTAGTTTGAATGATGTTTGTCTGGATTGTATGGCCAAAGGACTGTAAAGATATTATTATGGGACAGTTTTAAGAACCTGTGTGCAGAAGATGTTCAGCTTGTGTAGTCTATGGTAACTACAAACCAAGAAGGGATCAGATGTGTTTTGGTACTAGAAGTGAATGTGTTCAATTGGGAATTGAATAGAGGGTGAGATCTTGAAGACATGAAGATGCGTCTTATGTTTTCATTTCATCATAGTACAGAGAAGCATGGAGTATCCTTGATAGGGGGTATTGTAAACACCCCAAATTTGCCCTCACTCATTTCACCATGGCTTGTGATCATTCTCATATGCATAAACACAAACATATCATCTCATATCTCATTTTTGATTCACTGCATAGTTTCTAAGTCAGCTGCACCTAGGGTTTGTGATCTGAGCAATCCCAAAGCATCTTGAGCCATTCCAAAGGCCACCAATCATTTCAAAGGGGTCCATGTGTGTTCTTATATCATATTCCATCTCCTCAAAGTCAAAAATGCAAAGGAATCACAAGAACTAGGGTTTGAGTGGATGCAGAGCCAGGCTAGACTGCACAGTTGACTGAAAATTAGGGTTTTGGTTTCAGAGGCCATAACTCCAATTTTTTTGGTCATTCTTGTTTCCATTGGTCTCTATATGGTATAGGGAGTATGCATATCAATTTTCATGAAGAAATTCCATGGGGAAGTCATCTGATCAAGGGTTGACTTTTCAGACAAGTCAGTGTAAAATCAGGGCATCTGAGGCCCCCAATGACCCAACCAATGGGTGATCTTCATCATTTTGAGTGTATATGATCTTTATTTGATCATGGAAGAAGGTTGAAGTTCATGGAAATCAAGAATTTAGGGTTTTTGCAAATGTTGACTTTTTGGGCATAGTTGACTTTTCAAGAATGCATCATTTTAGGTCATTTTTCAAGCCTTGATTATTGATCCAAAAATGCTTCAAATGGAAAAGCTTTGGTCATGAAAGTTGTAGATCTCATTTTTCCCTTTTCAAAAAGTACAAGAACATGACCAAACTCTTCTTGGATCAAAAGTTATGGCAATGCAAAGTTGGCTAAAATCATTGATTTTTAAGGCATGCCCTAAGTGAGAATTTTGCAAAACCATGGATCAATGCATATTGTGACCTCTAATTCATTCCAAACCATTACACAAACATTCTATGAGCCTTAAAAATCAGAATTGGACCAAGTTTCCCCATGGTTTGGTTTGTGTAACAAGACTTTCTCACATGTGAACCAAAATGTCACAAGTTGCAAAACTCATGATCATGCTTCCTACCACTTGCAGCCTTGGATGCTGAGCTTTGCTAGCCTCTCACCTCACCTTGCTGCGCCAGCCCATGCCCATGTACTTGCCTAGATCATGAGCCATACTTTCTCTTACACAAGAGTTGACAAATTGCAAAAGTGGCCTCACCTATCCATAAAGCACATGTCAAATCAACTGACCAATGAGAGAGAGTTATGTGGACAATTTGCAAGCTAGACATAACACAAGGCAAGGCTGAAACCATTCATACACACACATACACAAAATCACCCCACATTGCATAAGCCTTCGAATCTCTCTGTCCAGCATACAAACACTTCATCCATCTTCACCATTCAACTCACCTTGTTCCATAGACCACAAAGCACCAAGAACACAAGCCTGAAACAGCCTGAACATCTCACTGCCATTTCTCACTTCATTTTGCAGTTTCATTCGAAACTTTCACCCTAGCTCACAAACAGCCAAACAAACACTCCAGACCTTCTCCATTCATCCTCAGGATCTCAAACAACCCATCACAATGACCTGAAAGTGCCAGAATCTCCATTGCCATTTCTGATCAAGCTTGAGCAGAAGTTTTCGAATCTCATTATCCAGCCAACACAAACTTCTTTTGAGCATTCAAACATCTTCTGGAGACCAAGTGGAGCAGTTTGCACTGAAGGAAGTGGCCAGAAAGTCCTCAAGTTGAAAGCTCCAAATCTCAGGTAGCTCGAAATTAATTTTTCCAGAAATCATTTTTCTTGTTACAAACTTGTTCTATGTGATTCACTGATCATCCTGATGTTCTTAGTTTTTGAAATGGTTTTGTTTTGAGTATTTAATTTGTCTCTGAAGCTTGCGTGCCCTAGAACTTGTTTCCTTCGATTCAGCTTATTTAGGAAATATAAATTTGTTTTGAGAGAGGGGTTTGATTCGTGAGAGGTTGGAGATCATTTCCCAGTTCTTAGTTTTCATTTTTGATACGATTTGAGGGGTTTGGGGATTTCTCAGGTGAGCTGCTGGCCGGAGAAGACGACCGGAAGTCTTCTCCGGCCACCTGAGAGTCATTTGTGCCCTAATCACGTAATTAATGTTAGTTTGAATTTGGACCTTTGATTGCCATTGACTTGTTGACTTCGCGCGCGAGGGAAGGGCTCAGATCACTTTGATTAGCCCTAATTCTTTTATTAGTTTTAATTAATTGTAATTAACTCAGAACCAATCCTGGCCACAAGATCACGCGCCAGTCAACCAATTCAAAACCAGAATCAATCTCAGCCTTCCATTTGTTTTACTTTTCATTTTCATTTATTTTAATTCATTTTCTTTTCATTTAAATTGCATAATTAATTTAAAATAGCAAAAATGTCTTAAAAATTATGAAACTTTTTCCTAAGAGTTTTAATAATTGTTAAGACCCAGAAATATTTTTATTTTATTTTTTATCATTAAAAAAGTATTTTTAAATATTTAAAAGATTATATTTAATTGATTAATGGGAATTAATTAATTAAAAATACTTTTAGGTATTTAAAAATTACAAAAAAATTCATGAAATGTTCTAAGACATTTAGAAACATTGTCCAACCTTCAAACCAAATTTCTTTTTTGATCTTGATGCATTTTAAGAATTTTTCATTGAATTAAATCATATTTTGTGCATTAATTTGATCATGGATTCAAAAATTCATTTCTGTCTATTGGAGAAGGTTGAGACATTGGTTCTTCTTGCATTGTTTTATGTTTAGCATGTAGTTTCTAGGATAAAATGGCCATGATTTGTTTCTTCATTTTCTAATTGTTTGGCATTTCTTTTGGTAAGAACCCTAAAAAACCCTAATAACTTAGAAAATTCATATCTTGAGTTTGGTTGAGAGTTGAGAGTTCCCCTTTGGGCAGTGGTTTATTATAGGTTTAGGGTTTCTTTGGGTACCATTTTCCATTTTTTTTACCTTAGGGTTTGCTTCTGTTTTTGGTTTTGGTTTGATGTTTGATCCATAAACCCTAATTTGGGCTTTCTCTTGCATTCTTCTTGCATTCTCTTGCATAACATGACTTGTCTTTGCATTTTGTGCATGCTTATGATTCATTTGACATCTTAAGACATATAGAAAGCATGTTTGATCATTGCATTACATATTTGCCATGCCATTTGTCTTGTATGCTTCATAACATTTCATGCTTGTTCATGCTCCTTAACTTGCATCATTTGCATTCATAATCTTGTATGAACATTTCCATATGCTTGCCTCATGTTTGCAACACCTCATAACATCATCATCATCATCAACATGCTTCTGGTTTTGCTTAGCATCATATCATTTCATCTCATCTTGCATTGCATTGCATTCCTTTCTAACATTTCAGGTGGTAAGTAAACTTGAGAGGTGAATTTGCCTTCACTTCTCATAACTTTTCTTTTCATCTCTCTTGCATCCATTGCTGCATTTTATTTGTGTTTGAGTTTGAGCTTGCTCATTCTTCTTCCCCCCACTTTCTTTCTTCAAGTGACTTGACTTCTTGAATGAAGCAAGTCACTTTGCTTCTCTTGATCTTATTCATCTGCTTCCTGGTGGCTCCTCTAAAGATTGTTCTTGAAAACCTCACAAACCTTAGGATCAACCAAGCATGACAATGAATTAGGGTTTTGATTAGTCTCCCCCTCATAGTTTTACCTTTGTGTCTCTCTTTTGAGTCTTCTCTTCTCATCTCATAATCAGGGACTAAACCCTAAAGGCTTTAAGGCTTTGTGATTAAGCTTATGCCTGCATCCTTCTCTTAGGATGGAGTGTATAACTTTAATCCTAAGTGTTAAACCCTTAATGTGTTTAAATCTCTTAATCAATCCATCTAATAATCATCAAGACATCACACTTGTAACTTGGGCCTTGCATTAGGGTTCTAATTCTTCCTTAAGTGGTTAAGAAGGACTAACCCTAGTGTTAATGGACAAGTCCCCCTCAAGTTGTCTTACAAATCATAAAAAACACTTCATCATCATACCATTGAATAAAATCCACTTAATCAAAGGCTTGTTTTGTCATGAGTTTAATCCCTAATCATGGATTAAGTTGAAGAGCTTTCCTCAGCTTAAACATTCTCATCTATTATCCTTCTATTAGGATGGTGTAATGAGTCTGTTTAATCCCTGATTATGGCTTAATCTCATTACTCAACACTAAACAAAAACACCAAAAACATCTAAATAATCACAAGTAGGTTAATGATCTTAATCCTACATCAAAGGTGATTAAGTGTGAGAATCTGACTTCACACTTAAGGTATTCTCATTACCCCTAATCAGAGGGAAGATGTGATGAGTTTACTAACCCATTGGTTTAGGCTTAAGCTCATTATCTTATGACAAACCTTCAAAAGCAATAAAAGACTGAAAACTCAAAAACAAACAATAATCGTCTCCTCCGGGATTCTTTTCTCATCACCTTCACTCACAAACGAGAACTTGCTTCTTCTGTCTAATGCAAGACAGTTTGCACCTGAGCCAGACAGGTCATACACTTGAGCATAGACAAGTAAGCAGTTCACAAGTCAATTCATCTTTCAGTCTCTTTGGGTCGAACTACGGTGTTCTGACTTCCTCATTGCACGAGAGGATACGTAGGCATAACTTAACAGTTATCGAACAAAAGTCTCTGTACATTCCCCCTCTTTCTAGCTTTATTCTTTAGCCTCATGATCTTGAGCATTTCATTCTTATTCCTTACACTGACACTTTCATACTTCACATCACTTATACACTTTACACTGACACCTGTACATTTTCTTCCAGCCTCTTCATACACAGATTGCACTGACACTACCCCTTTAAAACACAAATCTTTTAAGCGTGGATCCCGTCGAGTACGACGGACAATCTGGGTGCTAATACCTTCCCAGGTTGTAACCAACCCCCTTTCTCAGTCTCTCTGGTTCGCAACCGTTTTATCCATCTTTTTCTAGGCCTATGCAGCATTGCCTTTCCTCCGGGATAAAAATGCCTAGCTGGCGACTCTATTCATTCTCCAGTGAGTTCACGGCTGTGTGTTCTCACTGTCCCCTTCGCCGACCGTTCGCGTCTGTACCCTTATCTGACCTGGTGTCACTTATCGGGAGCGACAGCTTGGCGACTCTGCTGGGGACGCTTATACTGCAACCAGGGCTTCTGGTTCTTTTTGTGGGTTCCTCCTAGCGCTTGATTGATTTGTGTTTACTGGGTTGTTATGTGTTTATTTGTGCTTGTATTTATTTTGATTTATGTACATTTGCTTTACTGCTTTCTTTATTGCATTTTGTATATATCATACTGTCATGCTGCTGGCTGGATCTGTTTGTTTGCTTTGGTGGGTGGGTGTTTCATTGAGAGTTAAGGTCCTATACCTGGGACCTGAGTGACACCTAGGCTAGAGTGAATCATATTCTTTCCCATTCCATTTCGGTCTGGTGCGGGAATATGAAACACGGTTCAGACATGGGTTTCTTCTTGAGAACTCTGTGTTGCAGATTTCCTGCAATGCTAGGGCTATCTGGGAAGCCTGCTAAGTCTGGATGACCTTTAGTATTGACCTTCAGAAACTGAGGTGAATTAGAGGAGGAATTGTTATGGGTATTGTAAACACTGTGCCTCCGGGTCAGAAGCGTTTACACTTCTCATAACTGATCCAAGTCTGAGGATCCTTGTTTTAGAACACCACCTGTGAGGGGGTTGGGCTGTTTACAGGTTTGCAGGTACCTTGACCTCAGAATACCATGTTACTTTGATTTGTTAAGAGTACTCCATGTTGGATAGTTCTTGTGATTCTAAACCCAGGACTTGTGGTTCTTTATTTGAGCCCCCCACCCTGGTTACTGGATTTATAAACCTCATCTGGATTTCTTACACACTTGGACCTATATCAGGGCATTTTGATCAGATCCAGCTCAGTCACAGACCCTTGCATATCATTTGCATACATAATTATTGCATCATATTGACATTTGCTTATTTGTTTCAGGGTATCCATCTTCATTTGGTTTTGGTTTTGACCCTATCTGCAGTATTGACCTGTCTTCACCAGCACCTGCTTCAGCTATCACCAGCACCAGCCAATCAGTGGCCCTCTTCTTCAGCATCAGCATCAGTACCTATCTCTGCTCAGTCCCAGCATCATGGCTCCAAAGAAAAGCAACATCACCTATCACTTCTTCCAGCCAGACTTATCAGACATCAGGAGGATCCAAACCCTGATCACTCCAGATCACATACCCTTGTTCAGGGAGAGTTATGGAGATATACTGGACATGGTTATGGATCTGGACCCATCCCAGAGGAGCCTCATCCACACTTGCATTCAGTTCTATGATCCCCCACTGAGATGTTTCACCTTTCAAGACTTTCAGTTGGGCCCTCTTTTAGAAGAATACTCCTCATTAGTTGGTATGCCTATCAGGAGAGAAATCCCTTTCAACCCTGAGATGGTCTTTCCTACCAATGGAGAGGTAGCAAGAGCTTTACATCTGGAGCCTGTCCTAATTGAGCAGCATATGACCTCTAAAGCTGGGATCCCTGGTTTTCATCTGGACTTCTTAATTTCTCAAGCTACCTTGAAGGCTTCTCTAGGAGAATGGAAAGCTGTTTGTGCCCTGCTGGCCTTGTGCATATATGGAATTGTGTTGTTTGCAGATGAGCCTCGATTCATTAGCAAAAATGCAATCCACCTGTTCATCCTGAAGAACCCAGTGCCAACTTTATTGGGGGACCTTTACTATTCAGTGCATCAGAGGAATGAGAAGCAGAGGGGGAGATTAGTGAGGATTTGTGCTCCATTATTTCATACTTGGCTTCTCAAGCATCTACCCAGAACAGATGCATTTCTCAACCCTCATCAGCAAAGCAACTGGGCTAAGAGGCTCACTACTCTCACTTCAGCTGATATCAGATGGTGTACTCAAAGCACCAAGGGCAGAGATATCATCACCAGCTGTGGGCACTTTCCCAATGTGCCCTTAGTAGGAGTTAAGGGAAGTATTAATTACAACCCCCTGCTGTTCAGGAGGCAACTGGGTTATGCCTTAGTCCATACTCCTAAGGCACAGGACTTGGTGGAGACTCTCTATTGTGAGAACAAGATCAGTTTGACTGTTGTTAGGCAGGCTGCCTGGGCCTGGGATAATGTTCAAACCAAGGGAGTCACCATTTTGGGGAAGTGTAATAATGTGGCATCAGCACAATATCATGAGTGGTCCCGTGCCAGGGCCCGATTCTCTGGGATGCCCTTTACCATAGAAGACATGCCTGAGTCATCTTCAACACCACCCCCTGCCACCATCAGTTTGGAGGAGTTTGAGGGCTTAAAGGAAAGAAATGAGAAGTTAACCCAAGCTTTGCAGAAGACCCTCAGGGAGAGGAGTGAAGGTATGAGGGAGATTGAGAGATTGGGGAAGTTGAGAGTGGAACACTTGACTAAAATTGAGAAGTCTGGAGATTATATCAACAAGTCTAAAGCTGGTGAACAGATTCTGAAGAATGCTTGTAAAGAAGCCCAGTTCCAAAGAGCAAGAACAGACTTATATTTGAAGGAAAGTCAGGCCAGGTGGGTCCGGATCACTGAGGCTCGTACTCTAGAAGACAAGAGAGTTCAGGACAAGATGGAGCAAATGGAAGAAGCCCTGGCAGCAGCCCAGAGGGAGGTATCAGAACTAAAAGTCAAAGCTGGAGTGAAGAAGTCCAAAGATCAAAGCCAGAACAAGAAGTTGACTGCAGCTGTTGCAACAAGAAACCTTCTCATCAGAAGTCTCACGGAGCGTCCGGCTGATCCTGTGACCGAAGCACTTCTCAAAGAAGTTCGTGAGGATGAGTTTGGCCTTGGAGTTTGATCATTTGTTTGTTGTTGTTCCTATCCCATGTACTTTTGCTTTTTGTGTTGTATTTTGACCCTTTTAAGGGCTTGTGTTGTAAGATGAACAAATTGTATTATTTCACCTTATGTAATATATTCATGTTAGTTTACTTCAAAGGCAACTTCAACAGCAGCATTTCCAAGGGTCTGGAATGGTCAAAACTGAAGGCCAAACCGGATACCTTGAGAGCAAATAAGCATAACTGCATTGCATACTAACCTCTTTGTTTGTTTTGTAGGTTTTTGTTTTGTTGTTGCTAACCTCTGTTGTGATACTCAGGAATTATTGCTCGTCGCCGGGTATTTCCTCTCAACAGGCCACACAGGTACCCAACTAGAAACAACCTTCCGGGAATCCAGATGGACCAGATGCAACAAGACCTTACGGAGGTCAGAAACCAGATGGCAAACGAAAGATTGGAGATGAGAACCCAGATAACACAGTTCATGGAAGTGATGAACAACTTAGCTCAAAGCCAGGAGAGGCTCAGAGCTTTGGTAGAAGGGAGGAATCAAGATGAGCCCCATGTGGGAACTGCTGGCACAAGTAACAATGAACGGGTGCAACCCCATGTTAACCCTCCTGTGTTTGGTCCCCATCTACATCCTGAGATTAATATTCCTGCAAATGTTCAAGGAACAGCCACTGCAGCCAGGGTACTTCAAGAAGATCCTCAGGAGGACCAATTTACAGTAATGGGTGCTGGAGAGGAAGCCTATGATAGGCGACTGGATGAAATAGCTGAGAAGTTGAGATCACTGGAGTCTCAAAATTCTTTGGGCTTCGACGTCATGGACATGGGTTTGGTAGATGGGGTCAGGATCCCCCATAAGTTCAAGCCTCCTTGTTTCGAAAAGTATAATGGGACTTCATGCCCCCGGACTCATCTACAATCATTCCTGGGAAGGCTGAAGGCCTATACAATGGATGAGAAGCTCTGGATGTTTTACTTTGAAGACAGCTTGACTGGAGCATCAAGGGAATGGTATTCCCACTTGACAAGGGCAACTGTAAGATGCTGGAAGGACCTGGCAGAGGCCTTCATCCGACAGTATCAATACAACTTAGACATGGCACCCAATAGGACTCTCCTAATGGGAATGTCACAGTCGTCAAGGGAAAGTTTCCGAGAATATGCCCAGAGATGGAGGCAATTGGCTGCTGCCGTTCAACCACCAATGTCTGAGAGAGAAATGGCAGACATGTTTATGAACACTCTCCAGGGGACGTATATTGACAGATTGGCTGCTTTCTCTTCCACTAGCTTCGCAGATGTTGTCATAGCTGTGGAGAGGATTGAAAGCCTGTTAAAAATGGGTAAGATCTCAGACAACGGTGCAAGCTCGTCCAGTAGTACAAGAAAGCCTTTTGCAGGCCCGAGAAGAACTGGCGAGACCAATGCCATTCACACCAACAGGGGTAGGCCCCATTATGTTCCCAGAACAATAGCAGCAGTCACTATCCCTGCTCCAGCTCATCCTCAGCCAGTCTATCAACCTCCTCAACAAAACTTCCAACAACAACCTCAGTATCAGCAGAATCAATATCCTCCAAGAAACTACAACAGCAACAACACCAACAACAACAATCAACAGAGGCCATTCCAACAAAGGCCATCCCAAGCTAATAGGGTAATCGACCCGATCCCAATGCCGTATGCTGCCTTGCTGCCACAACTTCTGAAACTCAACCTAGTTGAGCTAAGAACGTTGGCACCTCCGGATCCCAACAGTCTACCAAGGAACTATGACTCCAATGCTAGGTGTGCTTTTCATTCGAACGCACCTGGTCACAGTACATAAAAATGCAGGGCTCTGCATATGAAGGTACAAGACTTGGTAGACTCCAAGGCTCTGAATTTTGCACCGCCGCCCAATGTCAATAAAAACCCAATGCCAAACCATGGTGGTCCTCGAATTAACGCTATTGAAGAAGACAGACCGTCTTATTTAATAACCAGTGTGGATCAGATCAGGACACCATTGGTAGAAATCAAAGCTCAACTCCGCGAAAACCAAATATTTCCGGGGTGTGAACTAGGGTGTCCCTATTGTAATATTTCATGGAATGGGTGTGAGGACCTGAGGAATGGCATTGACAGCCTTATTCAGAGTGGCCTGCTACAGATCACTACATCATTCCCGACAAACCCAACAACTTCATCAGCAACGGTTCCAGAACCTCCTACAAATGCAGCAACTATTGTTCCCGACAATTCACCAGCAACATCAACAAGTACTTCGTCTGTCCTCCCAAATGATCAGTTTTCAACAGTTTCTCCTGCTACAACTTCAGCTTCATTCCATTTCGAATCTCCATCAACAACAACATCAGTCCTTCCAACAACACCTCCTACAACACCAGCAATCAATCATGAAGATGTCTCTACTGTTACCATATTCTACGATCCTGAAAATAATTCCGCCTACCATTCAGAAGGTGCTGCTCCCGCCAGAGCACCAGTTACAATCTTTTATGATCCACAAACAATAACAGTCCTTTCAGCAGCAGCAATCAGTCCGGTCACTGTCACGGTGCCTGGACCAGTACCATTTGAAAGCAACAGGGCCATCCCTTGGCACTATGGCTCTGACTTGTATTGCGAAGGAAAAAGAATCACTCTTGAAACATCAGCACCTGCACCACAAGTAGATAATGTGGGGGGAGGCGGAGGCTTCACTCGAAGCGGACGTCTCTTCGCTTCACAAGTTCAAAGACCTACTACCGAAGCAGAAGCTGCTGCCAAGGCAAAGGGAAAAGGCCCGGTGCAGGAAGACCCAGCTGCCAAAGAAACCCTGAAGACACCGTTCGATCAGGAAGTTGATGAGTTTATGCGAATCATCAAAAAGAGTGATTATAAAGTTGTGGATCAGCTTCACCAGACGCCATCCAAAATCTCTATCCTCTCACTGCTTATGTGCTCCGAAGCCCATCGGAATGCACTACTTAAAGTCCTGCACGCAGCTTACGTGCCCGAGGAGATTACTGTCAACCAATTGGAAACCGTGGTTGGAAATGTTACTGCTAGCAATGGGCTAGGGTTTACCAATTCTGACCTGACAGTGGATGGCCGCAACCACAACAAAGCCTTGCACATAACCATGGAATGCAAAGGAGCTGTCCTTTCTCATGTGCTGGTGGACACAGGTTCTTCCCTGAATGTCTTACCAAAGAAGGCTCTGGTGAAGTTAGAATATGATGGATTGGCATTGAGACCCAGCAACCTGGTGGTAAGAGCCTTTGATGGTTCGAAGAGATCGGTTCTGGGAGAGATTGAGCTGCCAGTGACAATTGGCCCATAGACCTTTAAAACTATCTTTTATGTGATGGACATTCAGCCCGCCTACAGCTGTTTGTTGGGTAGACCCTGGATTCACGCCGCCGGCGCAATAACGTCTACCCTTCACCAAAAGTTAAAATTTGAGTGGGAGGGTCAAGTTGTCACAATCTGTGGGGAAGAGGATATTTTCGTTAGCCACCTGGCTACCTATAAGTATATTGAGATGGATGGGGAGATCCATGAAACAATGAGCCAAGGTTTTGAAGCCTTGAATGTCAATGAAGCATCTGCTGTTTCGGGAATCTCCATGTCGTCTTACCAACAAGCCCGGAAGGTTGTTGAGGAAGGAACTGCCCTAGGCTGGGGCAAGGTCTTAGCTGTGGAGGAGAAGAAGGACAAATTTGGGTTGGGTTACAGACCAACTCAACATCAAGTAAAGGCTGCTGCAGAGCCTGGTTTTGTCAGTGGGGGGATGCTCACCCCTGATGCTATCAACTGTCTGGAAGACGAGCTGGAAGAGGAGCGCAATCTGGAGAATTGGATTCGTCCAAAGATCCCGGGGAGCAGTGTCTCGAACTGGTCTTCCCAGGAAATTATAAGGGTTACTCGATCAGAGTAATTATTATTTCCTGTATTTTTATTAGCATGCATCAAAGTCTTGCATCTTGCCCAAGATGACAAGACTCATTTTGTAATCAGGGCCATCTGTACTTTTGTGCAAACAAGATTAAATTAATGAAATATCAGACATCTTTTTGCAAACAAGTCTTTTTCTTTTCTGTTCACTGTTTTTTCCATTTTTCTTTTTTGTACAAAAATAAATGGCGGTGTTTTCAAAATGATAACTTCATTTCACTTTTCTAAATAAGACTAAAATCAGATCACTAAAATGAACCAATTAAACCCTTGCAGAGAGTGCCATCCTGACAACACCGACAACAGCACGGCTATGACATCGTATGACTTTGACAATCCAATCAATCAAGCTGATGAAGGGGTTGATGAAGAGTATGAGCTTCCTGAAGAGCTAGCCAGGTTGTTAAGACAAGAGGAAAAGGTTATTACCCCTCACCAGGAGGAGGTTGAAGTGATTAACCTTGGTACGGAGGAAGACGTGAAAGAGGTTAAAATCGGGGCCTGCCTGCAAGACTCAGTGAAGAGACAACTGATAGATCTACTTCGAGAGTATGTGGATGTGTTTGCTTGGTCGTATCAAGACATGCCAGGGTTGGATACCGACATTGTGGTGCACAAGCTGCCTTTGAGAGAAGAATGCCCACCAGTTAAACAGAAGCTGCGCCGAACTCGCCCAGACATGGCTATGAAAATCAAAGAAGAGGTACAAAAGCAGTGGGACGCCGGGTTCCTTGCTGTGACTAGCTATCCGCCGTGGGTTGCTAACATAGTACCTGTGCCTAAGAAGGATGGCAAAGTAAGGATGTGTGTCGACTACCGGGATCTGAACAGAGCAAGCCCGAAAGATGATTTCCCATTACCTCACATTGATGTATTGGTTGACAACACGGCTCAGTTCTCGGTGTTCTCCTTCATGGATGGATTTTCAGGATATAATCAGATCAAGATGTCACCTGAAGACATGGAGAAGACAACATTCATCACACCTTGGGGCACGTTCTGTTACAAAGTGATGCCATTCGGACTGAAGAATGCTGGTGCCACATATCAACGGGCTATGGTGACATTATTCCACGATATGATCCATAAGGAAATCGAGTGTTATATGGATGATATGATCGCCAAGTCCCTTACTGAGGAAGAGCACCTGGTGAACCTGCTGAAGTTGTTCAAGCGCTTGAGGAAGTACCAACTAAGGCTGAACCCCAACAAATGCACATTCGGGGTGCGATCCGGAAAGCTGCTGGGCTTTATTGTAAGCGAGAAAGGGATTGAAGTTGACCCTGATAAAGTCAAAGCCATCCAAGAGATGCCTGCGCCGAAAACTGAGAAAGAAGTTCGAGGGTTCTTAGGTCGATTGAACTACATTTCAAGGTTCATATCTCACCTCACAGCAACCTGTGAACCCTTGTTCAAGCTGCTAAGAAAAGAACAAACGGTCAGGTGGAACGAAGACTGCCAAAGGGCTTTTGACAAGATCAAAGAATATCTGCAAGAACCTCCAATCCTTATGCCGCCAGTTGAGGGAAGACCTCTGATTATGTACTTGACAGTATTAGAAGAGTCAATGGGGTGTGTGCTGGGCCAGCATGACGAGTCTGGTCGAAAAGAGTATGCAATATACTACCTAAGCAAAAAGTTTACCGACTGTGAACAGCGTTATTCACTGCTCGAGAAAACTTGCTGTGCTTTAGCATGGGCTGCTCGCCGACTGAGGCAGTATATGTTGACCCACACTACCTTATTGATCTCAAAAATGGATCCAGTCAAGTACATTTTCGAGAAGCCAGCTCTTACCGGACGGGTTGCAAGATGGCAGATGATTCTTACAGAATACGACATACAGTACACATCTCAGAAAGCCATCAAGGGCAGTGTACTATCTGAATATCTTGCTGAGCAACCCATTGATGATTACCAGCCAATGAGGTTTGATTTCCCTGATGAAGACATCATGTTCATTAAATCAAAAGACCATGAAGAGCCTATTCACACTGAAGGGCCTGACCCGGAGGAAGAATGGACTATGATGTTCGACGGGGCTGTTAACATGAATGGCCGTGGTGTTGGTGCAGTGCTCATTACACCTAAAGGAGTTCACATGCCTTTCTCGGCAAAACTCACTTTCAACTGCACTAACAACGAAGCTGAATATGAAGCTTGCATTATGGGTCTTGAGGAAGCCATTGACCTCAGGATCAAGACATTAACCGTATTCGGAGATTCAGCTTTGGTAATCAATCAGACCAACGGAAAATGGTACACACACCAAGATCATCTGTTACCTTACAGGGATTATACAAGGAGGTTACTGACTTTCTTCACAACAGTCAAACTTGAGTATATCCCTCGGGATGAGAATCAGTTTGCAGATGCCTTGGCTACCATTTCGTCCATGATCAAAGTTCAAGCTGCTAACTTTGCACCTCAGATTTCAGTATCGAGACTTGATAGACCAGCATATGTATTCGCAGCAGATGTTGTCAAAGATGATAAGCCTTGGTTCCATGACATTAAATGCTTCTTGGAGGATCAAACATACCCGCCTGGGGCATCTTCCAATGATAAGAAGACTTTGAGAAGGCTTGCTGGTAGTTTCCTTCTGAACACTGATGGGTCTTTATACAAAAGGAACTTTGACATGGTGCTCCTCAGATGTGTTGACAAGACAGAAGCAGATTTGTTGATGCATGAAGTGCACGAAGGATCTTTTGGTACCCATGCTGGAGGGCATGCCATGGCTAAAAAGTTGTTAAGATCAGGCTATTACTGGATCACAATGGATGCAGACTGTTGTGCTTACGCCAGAAAATGCCACAAATGCCAGATCTACGCAGATAAGGTGCATGTGCCTCCTAATCCTTTAAACATAATGTCTTCACCGTGGCCCTTTGCCATGTGGGGCATTGATATGATTGGCAAGATTGAGCCAACTGCTTCGAATGGTCACAGATTCATCCTGGTCGCCATTGATTATTTCACCAAGTGGGTTGAAGCAGCCTCATATGCAAATGTTACAAGACAAGTGGTAGCCCGATTTCTGAAGAGAGATATCATCTGTCGGTATGGAGTGCCCGAGCGAATCATTACTGATAATGGTTCTAACTTAAACAACAAAATGATGGCAGAGCTGTGCCGGGACTTCAAGATCCAACATCACAATTCTTCTCCTTACAGGCCAAAGATGAATGGCGCTGTTGAGGCAGCAAACAAAAATATCAAGAAGATTGTGCAGAAGATGGTAGTCACCTACAAAGACTGGCACGAAATGCTACCGTTTGCCTTACATGGGTACCGCACCTCAATCAGAACGTCCACAGGGGCAACACCGTATCAGCTTGTATATGGTATGGAAGCGGTCCTACCTGTTGAAGTTGAACTACCCTCGCTACGGGTATTAATGGAGGTTAAACTGAGTGAAGCAGAATGGGTTCGGTCCCGATTCGAACAACTGAGTCTGATTGAAGAGAAAAGATTGGCTGCAATTTGTCATGGGCAATTGTATCAGAAGAGAATGAAGAAGGCCTTCGATCAGAAAGTCAGGCACCGAGAGTACCAAGTGGGAGATCTTGTACTGAAAAGAATCCTCCCTCCTCATACAGACCACAGGGGCAAATGGACTCCCAATTACGAAGGACCATTCGTGGTGAAGAAAGTTTTCTCTGGTGGAGCACTGATGCTCAGCACCATGGATGGTGAAGATTTCCCATCCCCTGTGAATTCAGATGCAGTTAAAAAATACTTCGCATAAAATGACCCGCTGGACATAAAAAACAGAATGTAAGTCCAGGCAAAAATAGGGCATCCCGGCGAGTCAAAAACAGAATAAAAGACTCGGGCAAAAATAAGGGAAATAAACAAAAATGTACACCCGCTGAGTTGAAAAGCCACATTGGACAGCTCAGGCAAAAATGGGTATCCCGATGGATTGAAAACCCGAAAGGGCGATCCATGCAAAATAAGGGAATAAGCGAACAACTGCATTCTGAATTCATCTGCATTATCTACAACTTGGTAAGCTACAAAGGATCAAGCTTCAATCAGAATCAACTCTCTCCAGAAAGCAAGACGAGAAGAACGTCATTGTCATACGAGTCATAGCAGAAGAGGAAGCTCCTCGGAAGCGTCGTCAACATCGCCAGCACTTTGTTTCTCAATTTGTAACAATCTCCTCATTTCAGGAGATATGTTTCTTTGACTGTATCTTGCCAATTCAGGGCACATGAATTAATAAAATCAGATTTTCAGTCATGTTTCGTTTTACATTTATGTTTTGCAAAGAATTGTCTGATATCCCTAAAAACACAATTGCATAAGTACAGATGCCTTTCTCTAAAAATAAATAAAAGCACATGCTTACAGGGAATATACTTACTCTCGAAAGTACTTATCTCCTATGACGGAATCCAGTAAAGGATACCTCGGGACCATTTGCGCGTTTCCTTATCTTTGCAGGATTGCAGGTATCCGGAACGCAACTTGGGGCATATAAGCTACAGTCCAGCAGGCTGGCGAATCAGCAAACAGGCTTAACACTCAAGATGTTTTCTCCCCAGCCGAGTTGCCTCTCACTACTCTCCCCAGCTGAGTTACCAACAGCATTCCCCAGCTGTAGTACCAACCACTATTCCTCAGCAAGATGCAAGAATCAGGGAATCATCTCCCCGCAGAGCTTCAAGCCTCTATTCAGAAGAGCAACGCACGAAGAAGCCACAACAGAGAGGGAGAAAGCTTCTACAAACCCCAGCTGGGTCCCGTATTATAAGGATATGTCAATCAGTGACCTATATCCCCAAGCAGATACATCATTAGATCTACCAATGATCTCATCCCCAACTGGGATGTTCACTCCAAGCAGATCAGCCGGAGATCTTCGCAGCAACGGGATCCGAATCCCGGATCTGTGCCTCTTTGCATAATCATAGCATTCGCATCATACTATCCCCTCAGAGCGTAGCATTCCGTCTAATACGGAGCATTACGGCAAAAATCAAATGCATAGCATAATCATAAGTCATGCTGTGAATCAACACTTGTGAATAATGACAACCTGTCGGCATACAGAATATATACAGAAAAGAATCCCCACCAGAGTCCCAGCAAAAGCAGCTGCCCTTTCAAATCACAAACACCAGTATATACACCTCTGGCACCCGGCCGTGTCATCACTCCCCAGTAAAGTTGCCTGAATACACTTTACAAACAAAATCACCCGTACTACAGATATTTTCCTGACACCCGTCCGTGTCAAATCACCAGCAGAAAGCCAAAGACATCCTCTTTGCACTCATATATACCTGTATACAATTTCTTGACACCCGTCCGTGTCATATCCCCAGCGCAGTCGCTTACACTTTCATCACCCATATGCTTGTTGATATCATACTTTTCTCTCTTGACACTCGTCCGTGTCACTTTCCCCAGCAGATAAGCACTCATCTATACATACTCACTATTCATAAGTACACTTATACAGATACCCGTCCGTATCTTGTATACATCATTTATATCCCCACAGATTCGACAATAGTCCTTGTTCTTTGTTAACCAGTTGGTACTCGTCCGTACCATCATCTCAGAACATTGCGTCTAATGTTTGTTTCTACGTGATACTCGTCCGTATCATAGTCTTAAGGATGCTCGTCCGCATCTTTAATCCATATACTGTGTCAAACACTTTTGTCTTTTTGAATATAGATACTCGTCTGTGTCTACTATTCCCCAGAAGGATTCTTTCAGATGCAACACTCGTCCGTGTTCTTTGTTAACCAGTTGATACTCGTCCGTACCATCATCTCTGAACATGTGTCAGTTTGTTTCTACATGATACTCGTCCGTATCATAGTCTTAAGGATGCTCGTCCGCATCTTTAATCTATACACAATACCAAACACTTATACCTTTTGTTTCTTGGATGTAAACGCTCGTCCGTGTTTACTCTCCCCAGTAGATCGCCAACAAATTTTCTTTTATCTAACACTCGTCCTGTGTTACGATAACTTCGAGAGCAGCCGTACCCTGCTAAGTGGTCGTCCTCCACTTCTTGATGGTCGTCCTCCGTCATGCTCATCCGATGGCCGTCCCCATCGTTGATTTTAGCAGCCGTCCCCTGCTAGGTGGTCGTCCTCCACCTCTTGATGATTGTCCTTCATCACTTTATCCAATGGCCGTCCCCATTGTTGATTTTCGGTTATTTGGCATTCGTCCTATGCCATGATGAACCTTGAGAGCAGCCGTACCCTGCTGAGTGGTCGTCCTCCACTTCTTGATGGTCGTCCTCCATCATGCTCGTCTGATGGCCGTCCCCATCGTTGACCTTTTCTATCCGGCATTCGTCCTGTGTCGTGATATTTTCGGCAGCCGTACCCTGCTAGGTGATCGTCCTCCACCTTTGATGGCCGTCCCCCATCATATTTCTTTTATCCCCAACAGAGCAGCCGTCCCCTGCTAGGTGATCGTCCTTCACTTTTGATGGCCGTACCCCATCATCTGTTTATTTCATTTATTCTTTAACCCGATGGCCGTCCCCGTCGTGGTCCCTTTTCCTTTTTTAGCCCGATGGCCGTCCCCATCGTTGTTTGCTTTACCTTTATGAACCTGACGGCCGTCCCCGTCATGTTTCATTAAATCCTCAGAGAATTTTACAGCTTTATCTTGATGGCCGTCCCCATCATGATTTTATTTCCCCAGCTAGTCGGCCGTCCCTGTCTTGGCTTTACCTTCTATCCCCAGCATGTCGGCCGTCCCCGTCATCGCTTTGTTTTCCGCACCTTTACAATATACTTTATTTTCCTTTTGCAATCTATATCCCTTTTCTTCTTCATTCCGTGAGTGCAAATTTTGGACTGTCTTTGGTATTCAACCACAAGTTATCTTGTTTGCCTGTTAAGCCGTCGCTTACAACCTGCACAGCTAACTCATGTTTGAATAGGGGCAGCTGTAAACACCCCAAATTTGCCCTCACTCATTTCACCATGGCTTGTGATCATTCTCATATGCATAAACACAAACATATCATCTCATATCTCATTTTTGATTCACTGCATAGTTTCTAAGTCAGCTGCACCTAGGGTTTGTGATCTGAGCAATCCCAAAGCATCTTGAGCCATTCCAAAGGCCACCAATCATTTCAAAGGGGTCCATGTGTGTTCTTATATCATATTCCATCTCCTCAAAGTCAAAAATGCAAAGGAATCACAAGAACTAGGGTTTGAGTGGATGCAGAGCCAGGCTAGACTGCACAGTTGACTGAAAATTAGGGTTTTGGTTTCAGAGGCCATAACTCCAATTTTTTTGGTCATTCTTGTTTCCATTGGTCTCTATATGGTATAGGGAGTATGCATATCAATTTTCATGAAGAAATTCCATGGGGAAGTCATCTGATCAAGGGTTGACTTTTCAGACAAGTCAGTGTAAAATCAGGGCATCTGAGGCCCCCAATGACCCAACCAATGGGTGATCTTCATCATTTTGAGTGTATATGATCTTTATTTGATCATGGAAGAAGGTTGAAGTTCATGGAAATCAAGAATTTAGGGTTTTTGCAAATGTTGACTTTTTGGGCATAGTTGACTTTTCAAGAATGCATCATTTTAGGTCATTTTTCAAGCCTTGATTATTGATCCAAAAATGCTTCAAATGGAAAAGCTTTGGTCATGAAAGTTGTAGATCTCATTTTTCCCTTTTCAAAAAGTACAAGAACATGACCAAACTCTTCTTGGATCAAAAGTTATGGCAATGCAAAGTTGGCTAAAATCATTGATTTTTAAGGCATGCCCTAAGTGAGAATTTTGCAAAACCATGGATCAATGCATATTGTGACCTCTAATTCATTCCAAACCATTACACAAACATTCTATGAGCCTTAAAAATCAGAATTGGACCAAGTTTCCCCATGGTTTGGTTTGTGTAACAAGACTTTCTCACATGTGAACCAAAATGTCACAAGTTGCAAAACTCATGATCATGCTTCCTACCACTTGCAGCCTTGGATGCTGAGCTTTGCTAGCCTCTCACCTCACCTTGCTGCGCCAGCCCATGCCCATGTACTTGCCTAGATCATGAGCCATACTTTCTCTTACACAAGAGTTGACAAATTGCAAAAGTGGCCTCACCTATCCATAAAGCACATGTCAAATCAACTGACCAATGAGAGAGAGTTATGTGGACAATTTGCAAGCTAGACATAACACAAGGCAAGGCTGAAACCATTCATACACACACATACACAAAATCACCCCACATTGCATAAGCCTTCGAATCTCTCTGTCCAGCATACAAACACTTCATCCATCTTCACCATTCAACTCACCTTGTTCCATAGACCACAAAGCACCAAGAACACAAGCCTGAAACAGCCTGAACATCTCACTGCCATTTCTCACTTCATTTTGCAGTTTCATTCGAAACTTTCACCCTAGCTCACAAACAGCCAAACAAACACTCCAGACCTTCTCCATTCATCCTCAGGATCTCAAACAACCCATCACAATGACCTGAAAGTGCCAGAATCTCCATTGCCATTTCTGATCAAGCTTGAGCAGAAGTTTTCGAATCTCATTATCCAGCCAACACAAACTTCTTTTGAGCATTCAAACATCTTCTGGAGACCAAGTGGAGCAGTTTGCACTGAAGGAAGTGGCCAGAAAGTCCTCAAGTTGAAAGCTCCAAATCTCAGGTAGCTCGAAATTAATTTTTCCAGAAATCATTTTTCTTGTTACAAACTTGTTCTATGTGATTCACTGATCATCCTGATGTTCTTAGTTTTTGAAATGGTTTTGTTTTGAGTATTTAATTTGTCTCTGAAGCTTGCGTGCCCTAGAACTTGTTTCCTTCGATTCAGCTTATTTAGGAAATATAAATTTGTTTTGAGAGAGGGGTTTGATTCGTGAGAGGTTGGAGATCATTTCCCAGTTCTTAGTTTTCATTTTTGATACGATTTGAGGGGTTTGGGGATTTCTCAGGTGAGCTGCTGGCCGGAGAAGACGACCGGAAGTCTTCTCCGGCCACCTGAGAGTCATTTGTGCCCTAATCACGTAATTAATGTTAGTTTGAATTTGGACCTTTGATTGCCATTGACTTGTTGACTTCGCGCGCGAGGGAAGGGCTCAGATCACTTTGATTAGCCCTAATTCTTTTATTAGTTTTAATTAATTGTAATTAACTCAGAACCAATCCTGGCCACAAGATCACGCGCCAGTCAACCAATTCAAAACCAGAATCAATCTCAGCCTTCCATTTGTTTTACTTTTCATTTTCATTTATTTTAATTCATTTTCTTTTCATTTAAATTGCATAATTAATTTAAAATAGCAAAAATGTCTTAAAAATTATGAAACTTTTTCCTAAGAGTTTTAATAATTGTTAAGACCCAGAAATATTTTTATTTTATTTTTTATCATTAAAAAAGTATTTTTAAATATTTAAAAGATTATATTTAATTGATTAATGGGAATTAATTAATTAAAAATACTTTTAGGTATTTAAAAATTACAAAAAAATTCATGAAATGTTCTAAGACATTTAGAAACATTGTCCAACCTTCAAACCAAATTTCATTTTTGATCTTGATGCATTTTAAGAATTTTTCATTGAATTAAATCATATTTTGTGCATTAATTTGATCATGGATTCAAAAATTCATTTCTGTCTATTGGAGAAGGTTGAGACATTGGTTCTTCTTGCATTGTTTTATGTTTAGCATGTAGTTTCTAGGATAAAATGGCCATGATTTGTTTCTTCATTTTCTAATTGTTTGGCATTTCTTTTGGTAAGAACCCTAAAAAACCCTAATAACTTAGAAAATTCATATCTTGAGTTTGGTTGAGAGTTGAGAGTTCCCCTTTGGGCAGTGGTTTATTATAGGTTTAGGGTTTCTTTGGGTACCATTTTCCATTTTTTTTACCTTAGGGTTTGCTTCTGTTTTTGGTTTTGGTTTGATGTTTGATCCATATACCCTAATTTGGGCTTTCTCTTGCATTCTTCTTGCATTCTCTTGCATAACATGACTTGTCTTTGCATTTTGTGCATGCTTATGATTCATTTGACATCTTAAGACATATAGAAAGCATGTTTGATCATTGCATTACATATTTGCCATGCCATTTGTCTTGTATGCTTCATAACATTTCATGCTTGTTCATGCTCCTTAACTTGCATCATTTGCATTCATAATCTTGTATGAACATTTCCATATGCTTGCCTCATGTTTGCAACACCTCATAACATCATCATCATCATCAACATGCTTCTGGTTTTGCTTAGCATCATATCATTTCATCTCATCTTGCATTGCATTGCATTCCTTTCTAACATTTCAGGTGGTAAGTAAACTTGAGAGGTGAATTTGCCTTCACTTCTCATAACTTTTCTTTTCATCTCTCTTGCATCCATTGCTGCATTTTATTTGTGTTTGAGTTTGAGCTTGCTCATTCTTCTTCCCCCCACTTTCTTTCTTCAAGTGACTTGACTTCTTGAATGAAGCAAGTCACTTTGCTTCTCTTGATCTTATTCATCTGCTTCCTGGTGGCTCCTCTGAAGATTGTTCTTGAAAACCTCACAAACCTTAGGATCAACCAAGCATGACAATGAATTAGGGTTTTGATTAGTCTCCCCCTCATAGTTTTACCTTTGTGTCTCTCTTTTGAGTCTTCTCTTCTCATCTCATAATCAGGGACTAAACCCTAAAGGCTTTAAGGCTTTGTGATTAAGCTTATGCCTGCATCCTTCTCTTAGGATGGAGTGTATAACTTTAATCCTAAGTGTTAAACCCTTAATGTGTTTAAATCTCTTAATCAATCCATCTAATAATCATCAAGACATCACACTTGTAACTTGGGCCTTGCATTAGGGTTCTAATTCTTCCTTAAGTGGTTAAGAAGGACTAACCCTAGTGTTAATGGACAAGTCCCCCTCAAGTTGTCTTACAAATCATAAAAAACACTTCATCATCATACCATTGAATAAAATCCACTTAATCAAAGGCTTGTTTTGTCATGAGTTTAATCCCTAATCATGGATTAAGTTGAAGAGCTTTCCTCAGCTTAAACATTCTCATCTATTATCCTTCTATTAGGATGGTGTAATGAGTCTGTTTAATCCCTGATTATGGCTTAATCTCATTACTCAACACTAAACAAAAACACCAAAAACATCTAAATAATCACAAGTAGGTTAATGATCTTAATCCTACATCAAAGGTGATTAAGTGTGAGAATCTGACTTCACACTTAAGGTATTCTCATTACCCCTAATCAGAGGGAAGATGTGATGAGTTTACTAACCCATTGGTTTAGGCTTAAGCTCATTATCTTATGACAAACCTTCAAAAGCAATAAAAGACTGAAAACTCAAAAACAAACAATAATCGTCTCCTCCGGGATTCTTTTCTCATCACCTTCACTCACAAACGAGAACTTGCTTCTTCTGTCTAATGCAAGACAGTTTGCACCTGAGCCAGACAGGTCATACACTTGAGCATAGACAAGTAAGCAGTTCACAAGTCAATTCATCTTTCAGTCTCTTTGGGTCGAACTACGGTGTTCTGACTTCCTCATTGCACGAGAGGATACGTAGGCATAACTTAACAGTTATCGAACAAAAGTCTCTGTACATTCCCCCTCTTTCTAGCTTTATTCTTTAGCCTCATGATCTTGAGCATTTCATTCTTATTCCTTACACTGACACTTTCATACTTCACATCACTTATACACTTTACACTGACACCTGTACATTTTCTTCCAGCCTCTTCATACACAGATTGCACTGACACTACCCCTTTAAAACACAAATCTTTTAAGCGTGGATCCCGTCGAGTACGACGGACAATCTGGGTGCTAATACCTTCCCAGGTTGTAACCAACCCCCTTTCTCAGTCTCTCTGGTTCGCAACCGTTTTATCCATCTTTTTCTAGGCCTATGCAGCATTGCCTTTCCTCCGGGATAAAAATGCCTAGCTGGCGACTCTATTCATTCTCCAGTGAGTTCACGGCTGTGTGTTCTCACTGTCCCCTTCGCCGACCGTTCGCGTCTGTACCCTTATCTGACCTGGTGTCACTTATCGGGAGCGACAGGTATGTTACAATTTTGTGCAGCTGATTTTGTGAAGTTAAGGGGGAGTTATACCTTAACCAGGTTCCATGATGTTATAGATCATGTTGTGACATGTGCTACTAAGTATGTTTTCCTGATTATTTTATTGCTTAGTGGTTGTGGTGTGCATGTCCTTGTGATCCAGATGAGAAGTGTCATAGGAGTCCAGAAGGTTATATTGTATAAAGTTGCTCTCTACCATTTATGTTGGATTCTTGAGGTGTTGTGAACCATTATTTCACTGCTAGTAGACAGTATATGGTTGGATGTCAAAACATGTTTCAAAACATATTGGTGTTGTTCTCTTTTTGGGAGTGTTTATGGACGACGATGGCAGAAAAATGTGAAACACAGATTTTTCAAGCGTGTTTGTTATTGGGCCGTTTGTTTTGGGAGAATTAGCCAGCTGGTCAAGATTAGTTTTTGTTCCACATTGAATGGTGCAGATGTTTTTGCTCCTATCTTAAAGATCTTGGACCAAGAACGCTTCTTTTTCAAGGATAGGTCGTTACTATCTATGTCCTTGCTCCCTATTTATAGAAGTGTATTTCCTCATCCTTCAACATGTGAGTTTTCTTGTTTTCATCTTTTCTTCTAATAGGGTTTGTAACACGGTGGGAGAACTGACTTTTTAGTTATGTTGCGGATAGCAAGAGTCGCCACCGACTTTTATTTTATCCATATGGAAAGGTTATAAAAGAACAGAAATACCTATTTTTAAAAGACCTGAGTTCGGGGGGGGGGGGGGGGGGGGTAGGTTATATAAAGGGAAGATGTTATCACCCTTTATATCCATGGTTATCCATGGTCTCTTAGTTACTTAGCTCACTTGTTTGTTTTGAATGTGTGAAATGTGTGTATTTAGAAATTTTTCTTAGTACTTTGTAATGATCCTCATATGAATGTATACAAAGCCTTTGAGTTTGAAAAATGTTTTGAAAAGTGAGGTGTGAAAAATAATTTTAAAGGTGAGCAAGTATCTAAGAGTTACCTACCCTAGACTAGTCTTTCATGTTCTTTTATTTTCTTTCGAGGGTAAGATTGTCCCTACTATGAAGGAGTAGGTAGTCATTACCTTGGATTTGTTTGAGGGACAAACGTAGGGTTATCGTATGGTCAATGAAGGCAACTTATAGGGGTGTCTTTAGCAATTTGAAGGGATTATCATCATATTTACCGAAGGGACAAGATCATTATATTGTAGGCAACCTCGTAGGGACTTGATCTTTTAATCTGGAAGGGACAATGATGATTTTTTCTTGAAGGGGCTTTGCTTAAGACACCCCATTTTCAAGGGACTTGGTCATTTATAAGGCAACTAAGAGGAGAACCCTAAGAGGTGCAGATGGCGATCATAGAACGATCGACTTACGTGTGTGAGTGATTATATTCAAGTATTTATCTTATTTTTAATTATCTAAGTCCAATTTATTTTCAATTATGTTTTGCACTCCCTATTATTGCTAACCATGCAAATAAAATAAATAAATAAAATGCGAGAAAATAAAACCTACGATATTACACGGCTTCGGGGCAGTTACATAATAATCGAGCAGAAAAAATAAATTACATAATAATAATAACCTATACAATTTTTCTAAACAAATTAAGGTAAAATAAATAAATAAATAAATAAAGAGAATTATTCTAAATAATTAAATAAAGCAAAATAAATAAAAATAAATTAAATTTGGAAATTAGGGTTAGAAAAGGAAAATTAGGGTTTAAGCAAAAGTCAGGGTTAGAATTAGGGTTTTTAAAGAAAATTTAAATTTATTAAGAAAGATATTAACCTAATTACTAATTAATTTATAAAAATAAAAATTAATTGATTACAAGAAAATCATTATTATTATTTTTATAAAAAAAAATTAAGAAATTATTAGTAAATTTTATTAACAAAACAAATGAGGTTATTAATTTAATTGATTGATTAGTTAATTAATTAACAAGATACTTAGTTATAATATAATAATATAATTTTTAAATAAAAAAATAAAAAAAGAGGAAATAAATATGCGCTAAAAAAATGGGGGAGGCCTGGATTCGAACCCAGGACCTCCCCTTTACCAGTCCTGATGCGCAGCCGCTGGGCTAGGCGTGCTCTTGTGAACTATAACCAGAACAAAAATTATATAATATATGATGAGATTCAAATTTCAGGAAAATGTGCCATCATCTTCAACCTCAGTCCGTCCGTTTAGGGTACTAGCTACAACAGGTTCATCGCTATAGCTTATATCGACGCTTCTTTTCCATCACCAAAGGCCCTGCATCTTGTAAAACCAACAATACACAACATAAATTCATTCCAAAAACATCAATCGATTACAAATGTTTCCATGAATCCAAAGAACTCATCAATTTGCACTAAAATTGCTTTTAATAGAGAATCCCAAATTTGAAATGTGTCGCTCCCACCAAATGACACCTGGTCAGAAGGGGTACAGACGCGAACGGTCGGCGAAAGAGAAGAAAGGAATAGAGTCGCCGGCTAGGCATTTTTATCCCGAAGGAAAGGTAATGCTGCATAAACCTAAGAAAGGATGGATAAGACGGTTGTGAACCAGAGAAACTGAGAAAGGGGGTTGGTTACAACCTGGGAAGGTATTAGCACCCAGATTTTCCGTCGTACTCGACGGAATCCACGCTTGAAATCTTGTGTTTAAAGGGGTAGTGTCAGTGCTATTTTGTGTACAAAAGCTGGAAAAGAATGCAAGTATCAGTGTGAAAGAAATGTGGAATGAATTGGAGAAGTGTCAGTGTAAGGAAAGAGTCCAAAGCTCAAGACTATGAGGCTTAAAGAATAATGCTGGAAGGAGGGGGAATATACAGAGACTTTTGTTCGATAACTGTTAAGTTATGCCTACGTATCCTCTCGTGCAATGAGGAAGTCAGAACACCGTAGTTCGACTCAAAGAGACTGAAAGATAAATTGACTTGTGAACTGCTTACTTGTCTATGCTCAAGTGTATGACCTGTCTGGCTCAGGTGCAAACTGTCTTGCATTAGACGGAAGAAGTCAGTTCTCGTTTATGAGTGAATGAGATGAGAAAAGAATCCCGGAGGAGACGATTATTGTTTTTTTTTTCCAGTCTTTTACTGCTTTTTGAAGTTTGTCATAAATTAATGAGCTTAAGCCTAAACCATGGGTTAGTAAACTCATCACATCTTCCCTCTGATTAGGGGTAATGAGAATACCTTAAGCATGAAGTAAACACCTCACACTTAATCACCATGATGTAGGATTAAGATCATTAACCTACTTTCATTTATTTAGATGTTTTTGGTATTTTTGTTTAGTGTTAAGTAATGAGTTTAAGCCATAATCAGGGATTTAATGGACCCATTACACCATCCTAATAGAAGGATAATAGATGAGAACATTTAAGCCGAGGAAGATACCTCAACTTAATCCATGATTAGGGATTAACCTCATGACAAAAACAAAGCCTTTATTAGAGTGGATTTTAGTTAATGGTAAGATTAAGAAGTGGATTTTATGGTTTGTAAGACAACTTGAGGGGGACTTGTCCATTAACACTAGGGTTAGTCCTTCTTAACCAATTAAGGAAGAATTAGAACCCTGATGCAAGGCCCAAGTTACAAGCTTGATGTCTTAGTGTCTATTAGGTGAATTGATTAAGGGATTTAAACACATTAAGGGTTTAACACTTAGGATTAAAGTTATACACTCCATCCTAAGAGAAGGATGCAGGCATAACCCTAATCACAAAGCCTTAAAGCCTTTATGGTTTAGTCCTTGATTATGAGATGAAAAGAGAAGACACAAAGATGACACAAAGGTAAAACTAATAGGGGACTAATCAAACCCTAATTGTGATCATGCTTGGGTGTTCCTAGGGTTTATGAGGCTTGCAAGAAGATCTCAAGAGAAAAGCCACCAAGGAAGAAGCAGGAGGAGAAGCAGAAAGAAGCAAGACAACTTACTTCACTTAAGAAGATAAGTTGCTTAAAGAAATAAAGTGAGGAGGGAATAAGAATGAGAAAGCTCACCCTAATACAAAATTAAAATGTAGCAATGATGCATAGGAGAGAAAAGAAAAGATTATGAGAAGTGAAGGCAAATTCACTTCTCAAACACTTACCACCTGAAAAGTTAGCAACAAGAAAATGAAAAGGAATGAAAATGGGAAAGATGCAATGATGCAAACCAAAACCAGAAGCATGATCAAGGTATGGATGATGCAAAGAGATGAGGCAAATGCATGTCATGAGATGTGGATGATCATACAAAAGGTGAGAATGCAAATGAGACGTAAAGGAAACATGAAAGTCCATGGAAACTTATGAAATGCAATGGATACAAAACATGGCAAATGGATGATGCAATGATCAAACATGTTTCTAATGTGTCCTAAGATGTCTTAGAAGTCATGTGAATGCACAAAATGTCATGGCAAGTTTATGTATGCAAGCATATGAGAGATGAATGCAAATGAAGGTGAAAATTAGGGTTTATGCATAACATGCAATACAAAATCCAAAACCAGAAGCAAATGACTTGATAAAAAGTTGAAAATATGATCAAAGGAACCCTAACCCTACACAAGTTCACTTTCCAAAGGAGGAGACCTAACTCTTAACCTAATGGAAGTTATGATTTTCTCAAGTTAGCTTGGGTTTTAAGGCACTTCAAAAGGGAAAATACACAACAAATTGAAAATGAGAGATAAATTCAAACCAATTTTATCCTAGAAACTAAATGATGTGAGGAATGCAATGCAAAAAGAACCATCATCAAACTCCTCATGGTTAGGCAGAAGGGATTTTTCTAAGTTAGGGCAAAAATATTGAATTTTAAGAACCCTAATTCCAAAGAAAAATGTCAAAATAGGTCAAGAACCAAAAAGAAATTTGTGTGAAGAGTTTGATAATGTTTCTAAATGTGTCAAGATGCAATGTGATTTTTTGGTGATTTTTAGAAACTTAAATGTTATTTTAATTAATTAATTCTCATTAACTAATTAAAATAAACATTTAAATATTTTAAAAATACGAAATTGATGCAAAAAATAAAATAAAAATTATTTTCAGAATGAGAAAAATATTTTAAGGCATGATGCAAAAAATCAATTTTTTTAGAATTGTTTTACTATTTTAAATAAAATGTAGAAAGAAATGTAATTAAAATGAAATTAAAATGAATTAAAATGAAAGTCAGCAGATCCAAAGGCCCGGATTCAAATAAAAAGGGGAGGGAATTGACCAGCGCGCGCAAATGGACGGCCCAAATTCAAACTACGCTAATTATGTCATTAACCCTAATCTGAACCCTAATTACTTTCAGGTGACCGGAACAGTGTTCCGGTCATCTTCTCCGGCTAGCCCCTCACTCAATCTCCCTCAATACGCAACCCCAAGACCCCTAAAGCTCCAGAAATGATCCTCTCCTCAACCCCAACAAGAATCAACCACCAAAAATCATTTGTTCATCATCAAAAGCACGAATCAAAGCAAAACGGAAAACATGGCAAAAATTTCAGAAGCTTATGAAATGCTTAATTCTCAACTATTCTCAAAAGAAAAGACATCATGGTGATTAGTGAAGCATGTAGAATCATTCTATAACATAAAATAAGAGTTCTGGAAAAATAAATGCCATGGCTACCTGAAGCTGAGCTTTCGAAACAGGAGCTTTCTGGCCAGTTCTTTGCCTCAAATCCACTCCACTGATTCCCCCCAAGAGCTTGTGATGCTTGGTTGGAGTTTAAATGGCCTCAAGAGGAAGTTGGCAGAAGTTCAGTTCATGAAATGTCAAAATCGTGTTTTTGATTCTGAGTGTTTTAGGGCAAAATGAAGGGTGGGAAATGATCAGTGATGTTTATGGAGTTGAATGGTGGAAAAGGTTTGTAGGTTTGATGGTTGAGTTAAGAGATTCGAAGGCTTTTGCAAATTTGGGGATTTTTGAGTATGCTGTGTATTCTCAAGTGTTAGGCTGCAATGTTGTGTGCTTTTGCTTGATTTTGATCCACATAATGAAATGTGATAGGTCAGAGAGTGGGTGTTGTCCTATGTTGATTGGTATGGGCAAGTTGCCAAAATGTCAAAAGTTGGTGTACTTGAGGTATGGGCTCATGGCAGGATGGTTTAGGGGCATGGCTCGAGTCAGCCAGCTTCAAGGAGGTCCATGAAAAATGATTTAGTGAGCTGGCTCAAGTGGATGAAGAGATTTGGATCATTTTGCCATTTTGTACAACTTTGGCCCCTTTTGAATTTCTTGAAGTTTAAGGCATGAAATGGAATGATCCAAAGCACCAATCTGATCCTTAGAGGTCCACTTGACATGTTGTGAAGTGTTTATGCACATTAGAAGCCTTTAGAATGCTTTATCATGTCATTTTGCAAAATGCCTCTTTGGTGTAAAAGTGAATTTTAAGTGATTTTTCCCAACTTTGCAAGACCATAACTTGAGTTCTATGATGAATTAAGTCAAGTTCTTGTACTTTTTGAAAACCCTAATTTTATGGCCTCTGAAACCAAAACCCTAATTTTAGGTCATCTGTGAAGTTAAGCTTGGCTCTGCTTCTATGCCTTTCCCAGTTCTTGTGATTCTTTGACTTCCTTGACCTTGGGAGGATAAAATATGATGCTTGAACATACATGGACCCTCTTGAGATGATTGAAGACCTTTGGAGTGGCTCAGATTGCTGAGGGATTGCTCAGATCACAAACCCTAGATGCAGATGACTTAGAACCAATGTAGTGAAGTAAAAATGAAATATGAGATGATATGATTAAGCTTATGCAAATGAAAAGAATCACAAGCCATGGTGAAATGAGTGAGGGAAAATTTGGGGTGTTTACAGCTGCCCCTATTCAAACATGAGTTAGCTGTGTAGGATGTAAGCGACGGCTTATTATACGAACAAGATAACTTGTGGTTGAATACCAAAGACAGTCCAAAATTTGCACTCACTGACTGTGAAGAAGAAAAGGGATATAGATTGTAAAAGGAAGTAAAGTATGATCATAAAGTGCGGGCGACGGAGGACGACCATCGGGCAGAGGACAACTGCTGGGGATGAAGCAATGACGGGGACGGCCGACATGCTAGGGAAATGGAGGTGTCATGATGGGGACGACCATCAAGTAAAGGAACAAAACTCTCTGGGGATTAAAGGTAAAGTCAATGATGGGGACGACCATCAGGTTTGGAAATTAAAGTAAACAACGATGGGGACGACCATCGGTTCAAAGAATAAATGAAATATTGATGAGGGACGGTCATCAAAAGGTGAGGGATGATCACCTAGAAGGGGACGACTGCTCTTTACCACGACATAGGACGAATGTCGGATAGAAAAGGTCGACGATGGGGACGGCCATCGGATAAGCATGATGAAGGACGATCATTAATAGGTGAAGGACGATCACCTAGCAGGGGACGGCTGCTCTCGGGGTTTATCATGACATAGGACGAGTGTCAGATAACAAGATCAACGATGGGGACGGCCATCAGATATAATGATGAAGGACGATCATCAAAAGGGTGAAGGACGATCACCTAGCAGGGGACGGCTGCTAAAAATATCACGACATAGGTCGAATGTCGGATAGGGAAGGGTTCCAATAATGGAGAATCCGCTGGGGGATGGTGAAGGACGATCATCGGAAGGTGAAGGACGATCACCTGGCAGGGTACGGCTGCCGAAAGTATCATGACATAGGACGAATTTCAGATAAAAAGGAAACAATTTACTGGAGAATCTTCTGGGGAATGGTAGACACAGACGAGTGTCTAATTCCAAGAAAGAAAGGGTATAAGTGTCTGACGCCGTGTATGGATTAAAGATGCGGATGAGCATCCTTAAGATTATGATACGGACGGGTATTAGTAGAAACAAATGCTGACGCATGTTCAGAGATGGTGATACGGACGAGTATCAACTGGTTTAATCAAAGAATACAGACGAGTGTTGACTCTTAGGGAAAATAAGAGGTATATACAAGATACGGACGAGTGTCTATATGACTAAAAGGTAAGAATGAGTGAGACACAGACAAGTGTTCATCCTGCTGGGGAGAGCATGATACAGATGAGTATCAAAGAGAGAATGTATAAGTCATGAACTCATAAGTATAAAAGATATTCTGACGATCTGTGGGGATAAGATGACACGAACGGCTGTCGGAAGAAGTGTATTATAAACAAGTGTTTGATTTACAATAAGTGTTTTGGCGACCATGCTGAGGAATGGAGACACGGACGGGTGTTGATGGAGTGTATATAGATGTATATGTCTGTAGAGAATGCTCGGGCGACTTTACTGGGGAATGATGACACGGACGAGTGCCAAAAGGAGAATGTATTTGTATTTGAGAAATGCAAAGAAATTGCTTTGGCATTCTGCCTGGGAATTTGAGTGGTATCCTATATGTTGTTGATGGTATGTCAGTATTCACAGGGGATTGATTCAATCATGGCTCGTGACTATGCAATATGTTTGATTTTTGCCGTAATGCTCCGTATTAGACGGAATGCTACGCTCTGGGGGGAGATATGATGCAAATGCTATGATTATGCAAAAGATACCGATCCGGGATTCGGATCCCGCCGCCGTGAAGACCCCTGGCTGATCTGCTTGCAGCGATATCCCAGCTGGGCATGAGATCGTTGGTAGATCTGATATATACGACTCTGTTTGGGGGAATAAGTCACTGGTAGACCTTTTCTTGGTGATGAGGAACCCAGTTGGGGCCTGTGGAAGCCTTCGTCACTTTGCTGTAAGATCTTCAGACATTGCTCTCCTGGATAGAGGTTGGAACTTTGTGGGGAGATAGCTAGAGATGAGGGTGCTTAACAACTCATCTGGGGAAATGAACATTTACTGATGCTGTTTGGGAGACATGTTGAGGAAGTAATGTTTTGACAGCTTCCTGGGGAAAAGCTCTCATGCCCCATGTCGTACTTTGAATACCTGTAATCCTGTATGACAAAGAAACGTACAAGTATCCCGAGGTATCCCTTACTGGATTCCATCATAAGAGTTTAGACACTCCCGGGAGCAAATATATTTCCTGTAAGCATGTAATAAGAAAAGGCGCATCCGTATTTATGCAACTATTATATTAAGGACATCGGACATTTTTGCAAATGAAAATGTACGAGACGAAATGTGACCGAAAAATCTGATTTTATTAATTTGGGTGCCCTGAATTGGCAAGTACAGTCAAAGGAACAGATCCCCTGGAATGAGGAGATCGTTACAAATTGAGAAACAAAAAGATGCTGGCAATATTGATGACGCTTCAGTGCTTCCCTCTCGCTATGACTTGTACGACATTGACTTTCTTCTCATCTTGCTTCCTGAAGAAGGCTGATTCTGACCGATGCTCGAATCTTTTCAAGTCTGCCATGTTGTAAGTGATACAGACGAATTCAGAATGCAGTTGTTCGCTTATTCCCCTATTTTGCGTGGATCGCCCTTTCGGGTTTTCAATCCACCGGGATACCCATTTTGCCTGAGTTGTCCAATGCGGCTTTTCAACCCAGCGGGTGTACACATTTTTTTTCATTTTTTTTCCCTTATTTTTGCCCGAGTCTCTTATTCTGTTTTTAACTCGCCGGGATGCCCTATTTTTGCTTGGACCTACATTCTGTTTTTATGTCCAGCGGGTCATTTTACGCGAAGTATTTTTTAACTACATCTGAATTCACAGGGGACATGAAGTCTTCACCATCCATAGTATTGAGCATCAGTGCTCCTCCGGAGAAAACTTTCTTTACTATGAATGGACCATCATAATTCAGAGTCCACTTGCCCCTGTGGTCTGTATGAGGAGGAAGGAGTCTTTTCAGCACAAGATCTCCTACTTGGTACTCTCGAAGCCTGACTTTCTGATTGAAAGCTTTCTTCATTCTTTTCTGATACAACTGCCCATGACAAATTGCAGCCAATCTCTTCTCTTTGATCAGACCTAGTTGTTCGTACCGGGACCAGACCCATTCTGCTTAGTTTAGCTTAACATCCATCAGTACCCGTAAGGAGTGTAATTCAACTTCAACAGGTAGGACTGCCTCCATACCATACACAAGTTGATACGGCGTTGCCCCAATGGATGTTCTGATTGACGTACGGTACCCATGCAAGGCGAATGGCAGCATTTCATGTCAGTCTTTGTAGGTGACCACCATCTTCTGCACAATCTTCTTGATATTCTTGTTAGCTGCCTCCACAGCGCCATTCATCTTTGGCCTGTAAGGAGAAGAATTGTGATGTTGGATCTTGAAGTCCCGACACAGTTCTGCCATCATTTTGTTGTTCAGGTTGGAACCATTATCAGTAATGATTCGTTCGGGAACTCCATACCGACATATGATATCTCTCTTCAGAAATCGGGCTACCACTTGCCTGATGACATTCGCATAGGAAGTTGCTTCAACCCACTTGGTAAAATAGTCAATGGCTACCAGGATGAATTTGTGGCCATTTGAAGCGGTCGGTTCAATCTTGCCAATCATATCAATGCCCAACATGGCAAAGGGCCAGTGTGAAGACATCACGTTCAGAGGATTTGGAGGTACATGCACTTTATCTGCATAAATCTGGCATTTATGGCATTTTCTGGCATACGCACAACAGTCTGCATCCATTGTGATCTAGTAATAGCCTGATCTTTGCAACTTTTTAGCCATAGCATGCCCTCCCGCATGGGTACCAAAAGATCCTTCGTGTACCTCGTGCATCAACAAGTCCGCTTCTGTCTTATCAACACACCTGAGGAGTACCATATCAAAGTTTCTCTTGTACAGGGAGCCATCAGCATTCAAAAAGAAACTACCAGTCAGCCTTCTTAATGTCTTCTTATCATTGGAAGATGCCCCAGGAGGGTATGTTTGATCCTCCAAGAAGCATTTGATGTCATGGAACCAAGGCTTATCATCTTCAACAAGGTCTGCTGAAAATACATATGATGGTCTGTCAAGCCTGGATACTGAAATCTGAGGCACAAAGTTGGCAGCTTGAACTTTGATCATGGATGAAATGGTAGCCAAAGCATCTGCAAATTGATTTTCATCTCGAGGGATATATTCCAGCTTGACTGTTGTGAAGAAAGTCAATAACCTCCTTGTATAATCCCGGTAGGGTATCAGATGATCCTGGTGAGTGTACCATTTGCCGTTGGTCTGATTGATTACCAAAGCTGAATCTCCGAACACAGTCAAAGTCTTGATCCTGAGGTCAATGGCTTCCTCAAGACCCATAATACAAGCTTCGTATTCAGCTTCGTTGTTAGTGCAGTTAAAGGTGAGTTTTGCCGAGAAAGGCATGTGAACTCCCTTAGGTGTAACGAGTACTGCACCAACACCACGACCATTCATATTAACAGCCCCATCAAACATCATAGTCCATTCTTCTTCTGAGTCAGGCCCTTCAGTGTGAATAGGCTCTTCATGATCTTTTGCTTTCAGGAACATGATGTCTTCATCAGGGAAGTCAAATCTCATAGGCTGGTAATCATCAATGGGTTGCTCAGCGAGATAATCAGACAATACTCTGCCTTTGATGGCTTTTTGGGATGTGTATTGAATGTCATATTCTGTGAGAATCATTTGCCATCTTGCAACCCGTCCGGTAAGTGATGGCTTCTCAAAAATGTACTTAACTGGGTCCATCTTGGAGATCAACAAGGTAGTGTGGGTCAACATATACTGCCTTAGTCGGCGAGCAGCCCACGCTAAAGCACAACAAGTTTTCTCGAGCAGTGAATAATGTTGTTCACAGTCGGTAAACTTTTTGCTCAGGTAGTATATTGCATACTCTTTTCGACCAGACTCGTCATGCTGGCCCAACACACACCCCATTGACCCTTCTAATACTGTCAAGTACATTATTAGAGGTCTTCCTTCAACTGGAGGCATAAGGATAGGAGGCTCTTGTAAGTATTCCTTGACTTTATCAAAAGCCCTCTGACAATCTTCGTTCCACCTGACCGTTTGTTCTTTTCTTAACAGCTTGAACAAAGGCTCACAGGTTGCCGTAAGGTGAGATATGAACCGTGAAATGTAGTTCAATCTACCTAGAAACCCCCGAACTTCTTTTTCAGTCTTCGGTGCAGGCATTTCTTGAATGGCTTTGACTTTGTCAGGGTCTACTTCAATCCCCTTCTCACTTACAATAAATCCCAGCAACGTACCGGATCGCACCTCGAATGTACATTTGTTGGGGTTTAACTTCAATTGGTACTTCCTCAGACGCTTGAATAACTTCAACAGATTCACCAGGTGGTCTTCTTCTGTGAGGGACTTGGCAATCATGTCATCCACATAACATTCAATTTCTTTGTGGATCATGTCATGGAATAATGTCACCATAGCCCGTTGATAAGTGGCACCAACATTCTTCAGTCCGAATGGCATCACCTTATAACAGAATGTGCCCCAGGGTGTGATGAAAGTTGTCTTCTCCATGTCTTCAGGTGACATCTTGATCTGATTATATCCTGAAAATCCATCCATGAAGGAGAACACCGAGAACTGAGCCGTATTCTCGACCAATACATCAATGTGAGGTAAAGGGAAGTCATCTTTCGGGCTGGCTCTGTTCAGGTCCCGGTAATCCACACACATTCTCACCTTGCCATCTTTCTTAGGCACAGGTACAATGTTAGCGACCCACGGCGGGTAACTAGTCACAGCAAGGAAACCGGTGTCCCACTATTTTGTACCTCTTCCTTTATCTTCATTGCCATATCTGGGCGAGTACGGCGCAGCTTCTGTTTTACCGGCGGCTAGTCTTCTTTTAGAGCCAACTTGTGCATAACAATGTCGGTGTCCAACCCTGGCATATCCTGATAAGACCAAGCAAAAACATCCACATATTCCCGAAGCATGTCCATCAGTTGCTCTTTCACTGAATCTTGCAGGCAAGCCCCGATCTTAACTTCCTTCAAGTCTTCTTCCGTACCAAGATTAACCGTTTCAACTTCCTCCTGATGAGGAGTGATAACCTTCTCCTCTAGTCTCAACAACCTGGCTAGCTCTTCAGGTAGCTCATAATCTTCTTCAACCCCTTCATCAGCTTGATTAATCGGATTGTCGAAGTCATACGAAGTCATAGCAGTGTTGTTATTGGTGCAGTCTGGAGGGCACTTTCTGCAAGGGTTTAGATTTGTTCATTTTAGTGACCAATTTTATCTTATTTAAAAAAAGTGAAAATGAAGTTATTATTTTGAAAAAACATTGCCATTTTATTTTTGTACAAAAAATGAAAAATGAAAAGCAGTGAGCGGAAAAGAAAAGACTCATTTGCAAAAGATGTCCTAATATTCATTAATTGATCTTTGCACAAAATACAAGATGGCCCGATTACAAAATGAGTCCTGACATCTTGGGCAAGACGCAGGACTTGATGCATGCTTAAAAACAGGAAATAATAATTACTCTGCAGGAGTAACTCCTATAATTTCCTGGGAAGACCAGTTTGAGACATGGTTCCCCGGGATCCTTGGACGTATCCAGCTTTCCAGGTTGCGCTCGTCTTCTGACTCGTCTTCCAAACTATTCACAGCATCCGGGGTGAGCATTCCCCCGCTAACAAACTTGGGCTCCTTTGCAGCCTCTGGTTGATCTTGTTGAGTTGGTCTGTAACCCAACCCGAATCGGTCTTCTTTTTTCTCCACGGGCAGCAGCTTGCCCCAGCCTTGGGCGGTACCCTCTTCAACAACCTTCTGGGCTTGTTGATATGATGTGATGGAAGTCCCCAGCACAACAGATGTTTCATTGATATTAAGGGCCTCAAACCCTTGGCTCATGGTTTCATGGATCTCTCCATCCATTTCAATGTATTTGAAAGTAGCCAGCTGACTAACAAAAATATCCTCCTCCCCACAAATAGTAATGACTTGGCCTTCCCACTCGAATTTTAACTTCTGGTGAAGGGTTGATGTCACGGCGCCAGCGGCGTGTATCCATGGTCTACCCAATAGACAGCTGTAGGCAGGCTGTATATCCATCACGAAGAAGGTCGTTTTGAAAACCTGTGGGCCAATCACTATTGGTAATTCTATCTCTCCCAGAACTGATCTTTTGGAACCGTCAAAGGCTATCACTACCAAGTTACTTTGGCGTAGTGCCAATCCGTCATACTCCAGCTTCACAGGGGCTTTCTTGGGCAGGACATTGAGGGATGACCTTGTGTCTACCAGTACGTGAGAAAGAGCTGCACCCTTACACTCCAAGGTTTGTGCAAAGCTTTGTTGTGATTGTGACCTTCCGTTGTTAGATCAGTGTTGGTAAATCCTAGTCCATTACTAGCGTTGACATTTCCAACCACAACCTCTAACTGATTGACGGTAATCTCCTCCGGCACATAAGCTGCGTGCATGACCTTTAATAGTGCGTTCCGATGAGCCTCGGAGCACATTAGCAATGATAGTATGGAGATTTTGGAAGGTGTTTGGTGAAGCTGGTCTACCACCTTGTAATCACTTTTCTTTATGATTCTCATGAATTCATCAACCTCTTGATCAAAAGGAGTCTTCAAAGCTTCTTTGACAACTTGTTCTTCTTGCACCATGCTTTTTCCTTTTGCCTTGGCAGCAGCTTCTGCTTCGGCAATGGGTCTTGGAATTTGCGAGGCAAAGAGACGTCCGCTTCTGGTGAAGCCTCCGCCTCCCCCCACATTGTCTATCTGAGGTGAAGAAGTTGATGATTCTAACGTGATTTTCTGCCCCTCGCAGTATAGATCTGAGCCATAATGCCAAGGGATGGCATTATTGCTTTCGTAAGGAACTGGCCCAGGCATTGTGATAGTGACCGGACTGATAGTAGCTGCAGAGGGGACCACAATGGTGTGTGGATCATAGTATATGGTAACTGGTGCTCTGACAGGAGTAACATTTTGTTGTGAATTGTTGGTAGGAACATTTGCGGGATCGTAGTAAATCGTAACCATTGAGACGCTTTCATTAACTGTTGCTGATGTTGTAGGAGGTGTTGGGATTGTAGCAGGAACTGATGGAATAAAGGGTGTTGTCTTTGTAGGAGGAATGGTGACTGAACTTGTATTCATTGAAGTGATTGATTGAGCAGTTGTTGGAGTTGTAGTAGAATCCGTTGGAACAATGGTTGCTGACGTTGTAGGAGTATCTGGGATTGTTGATGAAGGAATTGTTGGAGTTGTAGTCACTGTTGTTGTAATCTGAAGGATGCCCTCCTTAATAAGACCATCTATACCGCTCCTCAGTCTCTCACACCCATTGACTGCAATATTGCAATACCCACAGTCGAGCTCACACCCGGGGAACACTTGGCATTCTAAAAGCTGAGCTTTGATTTCAACCAAAGGTGTTCGAATTTGTGCAACACTGGTGATTAAGGTGGATGGTTTTCCTTCCTCAATAGCATTAATCCTAGGCCCGTTGTGACTAGGCATTGGATTCCTTGTGACATTTGGAGGAGGTGTAAAGTTGAGAGCTTTTGAGTCCACCAGGTCTTGGACTTTCATCTGTAGGGCCCTGCATTTTTCGGTGTTGTGCCCCGGTGCATTTGAGTGGAATGCACACCTGGCATTGGCATCATAGTTCTTTGGTATATTGGTGGGATCTGGAGGTGCCAATGTCCTTAATTCAACTAGGTTGAGCTTCAGGAGTTGTGGCAAGAGTGCAGCATACGGCATTGGGATTGGGTCAATTACCATGTTTGCTTGTGATGGTCTTTGTTGGAAAGGACGCTGTTGTTGGTTGTTGTTGTTGTTGTAGGTTCTCTGTTGCGGATAATGAACTTGTTGTTGATACTGTGGTTGTTGTTGTTGAGGATATGCTGATTGTTGAGGAATCGGAGCTGGAATAGTAACTGCTGCTACTGAACGGTGCACATACTGAGGCCTGCCCCTGCTTGCATGAATGGAATTTGTCTCACCGGCTCTTCGGGGTCCCACAAAAGGCTTTCTGGGATTGCTGGATGAACTTGCACCATTGTCGGAAATTTTGCCCATCTTTAAGAGGCTTTCAATCCTTTCACCAGCTATGACCACATCAGCAAAACTGGTAAAGGAGAAGGCAGCCAATCTATCAATATAGGTTCCTTGCAAAGTATTCATGAACATGTTAGCCATTTCCCTTTCTGACATGGGTGGTTGGACAGCAGCAGCAAGCTGTCTCCACCTTTGGGCATATTCTCTAAAGCTCTCTCTAGAAGATTGTGACATTCCCATCAGAAGGGTCCTATTGAGAGCCATGTCCAGGTTGTACTGATATTGCCTGATGAAGGCTTCAGCTAAGTCCTTCCAGCATCTAATGGTGGCCCTAGATAGGTGTGAATACCACTCTCTCGAAGCCCCAGTCAGACTGTCTTCAAAGTAGAACATCCACAGCTTTTCATCCATAGTGTAAGCTTTGAGTCTTCCCAGGAAAGACTGCAGGTGAGTACGAGGACAGGAGGTACCATTGTACTTTTCAAAGCATGGGGGTTTGAATTTGTGGGGAATTCGCACCCCATCCACTAGCCCCATGTCCATCACATTGAAGCCCAAAGAATTCTGAGACTCCAAAGATCTTAATTTCTCGGCAATTTCGTCCAATCTTCGGTCATATACTTCGTCTCCAGCCCCCATAACAGTAAACTATTCTTCTTGAGGATCCTCTTGCAAGATTCTCCCCCCGGCAGTATTACCTTGCACATTTCTTGGGATGTTAACTTCTGGATCCAGATGAGGTCCAAATACTGGTGGGTCAATACGGGGCTGGTCTCGTTCATTGTTACTAGTTCCTCCTGTTCCAAGATGAGGCTCCTCAGGAGTTTGTCTTTCCACCAGCTCCCTTAACCTTTCTTGACTCTGGGCTAAGCCAGTCATCACTGCCATGAATTGAGACATCTGATTTCTCATTTCTACTCTCTCATTAGCCATCTGGTTTCTGACCTCAGTCAGATCCTGCTGTACTTGTTCCATTTGAATACCGGGAAGGTTGTTACGAGTCAGGTACCGGTGCGTGCGGTTGACAGGGAACACTCGGCGACGAGCAATGTTTCCTGAAGTCACAACAAAGTTAGAAACAATAATAATAACAAAACAAAACAAAAGTTAGTATGCAATGCAGTATGCTTATTTGTTTTCCAAGGTATCCGATTTGGTTCTTGGTTTTGACCTTTCCAGACCTCGAGGAAGATGCTTGATGTTGCTGAGAGAAAAACCCAAATGGAAGCAAACAAAAATATATTACAAATGGGGAATAATACATAGTTTGTTTTACAACACATGCCTCTGGAGGGTCAAAATACATCAAAAAGAAAAAAGTACATCAAATGGAAACAACAACAAACAAAGAATCAGACATCCAGTCCAAACTCATCCTCTCTGACCTCCTTTAGGAGTGCCTCAGTCACTGGACCAGCTGGGTGCTCTGTAATGGTCCTAATGAGGAGATTCCTGTTAGCAATGGCAGTGGTCAGCTTCTTATGCCTGTCCTGGTCCTTTGATCTCTTCAGTCCTGCCCTGAGCTTTAACTCTGAAATCTCCTTCTGGGATGCCAACAAAGCTTCCTGCTGCTTCTTCTCATTGGCCTCTAGCTGTTCAATCTTGGCTTGAGTCTTTTGGTCTTCTTGTGTACGGGCTTCGGTGATCCTAACCCACCTAGCCTGACTCTCTTGTAGATAGAGCTCAGTCCTAGCCTTCTGAATTTTGGCCTCTTTACAGGCATTCTTCAATATTTGTTCCCCGGATCTTGCTTTCCTGATATAGTCCTATATCTTCTCAATTTTGGTAAGATGCTCCACCCTAAGCTTCTCCAATCTATCAATGTCCAGACGACCATCACTCCTTTCCCAAAGAGTCTTCTTTAGAGCTTGAGATAAGTTCTCATTTCTTTCCTTCAGCTTCTCAAATTCTTCTAGGCTGACAGTTGCTGCTGGTTGTACTGTAGATGGTCCAGGTATGTCCTCCAAGATGAAAGGCATTCCGGTAATTTGAGCTCTAGTACGGGACCAATCATAGTACTGAGCTGAAGCAACATTATTGCATCTTCCAAGAATAGCTATCCCTTTTTTCTGGATGTTGTCCCAAGCCCAGGATGCTTGTCTGACAGCAGCTGAATTAGGTTTCACTTCACAATACAGGGTCTCAGCTAAATCTTGTCCTCTGCGAGGGTGAACCAAAGCATAGCCCAGTTGTCTCTTGAACAGAAAAGGATTGTAGTTGATGCAACCCTTTACTCCTATTAGAGGCACATTTGGGTATTATCCACAGCTGGTGATAATGTCCTTGCCTTTGGTGCTCTGGGTGCACCATCTAATATCATCTGAAGTCAAGGCAATGAGCCTCTTGGCCCAATTCTTCTGTTGGTGGGGATTCAGGAAGGCATCTGACTTAGGCAGGTGTCTGAGCAGCCAGGTGTAAAACAAAGGAGCACAACATCTTACCAACTTCCCCCTTTGTTTCTCATTCCTCTGATGAATGGAGTAATAGAAGTCTCCTAGCAATGTGGGTACTGGGTTCTTCAGAAGAAACAAATGGATGGCATTCTTATTGACAAATTTGGGCTCATCTGCAAACAGTATAGCCCCATATATGCTAAGGGCTAATAGTGCACAGACTGCACTCCATTCTCCTAATGAAGCTTTCAGAATGGCCTGAGAAGTCAAGAAGTCCAAATGCAAACCAGGGATCCCAGCTTTTGTTGTCATACTTTGCTCAATCAAGGCAGGCTCCAGGTATAGTGCCTTTGCTATCTCTTCATTTCTGGGAGCTGGCATCTCTGGGTTGAAAGGGATTCCACCCCTGATAGGTACTCCAATCAATGAAGAAAACTCCTCCAATAGAGGCCCTAACTGAAAGTCTGGGAATGTGAAACATCTCAAAGGAGGGTCATAAAACTGCAAGCATGTGTGGATCATGCTCCTCTGAGAAGGGTCAAGGTCCATAACCATATCCAGGATACCTCCATAATGCTCTCTAAACAATGGGATGTGGTCAGGTGTGATGAGTGACTGGACCTGCCTGATACCAGTCAACACAGGCTCAAAGAAATGGTAGGATATGTTGCTCTTCCTGGGAGTAGTCATGAGTGCTGCTGAAGAAACTGAAAGTAAGTGCTGATGAAGATCAAGACTGATACTGGAGATGAGCCACTGATAGGCTGATGCTGGTGATGATGAAGATAGTTGAAGCAGATAACTGATGAAGATAGCTGAAACAGACAACTGATGAAGACAGTTGAAGCAGAGGTCTATGCAAAAGAAGGGGTCAAAATCAAACCAGATATGATGTGGATACCCTGAAAAGCAAATAAACAAATGTTAAATGATGCAATGATGATATATGCAAATGATATGCAAGGGTTTGTGATCAAGCTGGATCTGATTATCTGCCTTGATATAAGTCCATGTATGTTCAAAGGTCCAGATGAGGGCCCAGAAATCCAGTAACCAAGGTGGGGGACTCAAATAAAGAGTCACATGTCCAGGGTTTAATCACAAGAACTGTCCAAAATGAGGTACTCTTAAACAAAACAGTAACAGGGTATGATGTGGCCAAGGGTTCCTGCAAACCTGTAAACAGCCCAACCTCCTCACAGGTAATGCTCTAGAACAAGGATCCTCAGACTTGGATCAGTTATGAGAAGTGTAAACACTTCTAACCCGGAGGTACAGTGTTCACAATAATCATAAAAGTTCCTCCTCTAATTCACCTCAGTTTCTGAAGGTCATAATAAAGGTCATCCAGACTTAGCAGGCTTCTCAGATAGCCCTAGCACTACAGGAAATCTGCAGCACAGAGTTCTCAAGAAGAAACCCACATCTGAACCGTGTTTCATATTCCCGCACCAGACCGAAATGGAATGGGAAAGAACATGAACCACTCTAGCCTAGGTGTCACTCAGGTCCCAGGTATAGGACCTTAAACTCTCAATGGAACCCCACCCACCAAAACAGAAACCAGATCTAGCAATGATAATGACAGTATGAAATATGAAAAACTGTAAAGAAAGCAGTAAGTAAAAGTTGTACATAAAGCAGTAAATAAAGCAAAATAAATAAACACATATAGCACATAACACCCCGGTAAACACAAATCAAACAAGCGCTAGGAGGAACCCATAAAAAGAACCAGAAGCCCTGGTTGCAATATAAGGGTCCCCAGCAGAGTCGCCAAGTTGTCGCTCCCACCAAATGACACCTGGTCAGAAGGGGTACAGACGCGAACGGTCGGCGAAAGAGAAGAAAGGAATAGAATCGCCAGCTAGGCATTTTTATCCCGAAGGAAAGGTAATGCTGCATAAACCTAAGAAAGGATGGATAACACGGTTGCGAACCAGAGAAACTGAGAAAGGGGGTTGGTTACAACCTGGGAAGGTATTAGCACCCAGATTGTCCGTCATACTCGACGGGATCCACGCTTGAATGCTTGTGTTTAAAGGGGTAGTGTCAGTGCTATTTTGTGTACAAAAGCTGGAAAAGAATGCAAGTATCAGTGTGAAAGAAATGTGGAATGAATTGGAGAAGTGTCAGTGTAAGGAAAGAGTCCAAAGCTCAAGACTGTGAGGCTTAAAGAATAATGCTGGAAGGAGGGGGAATATACAGAGACTTTTGTTCGATAACTGTTAAGTTATGCCTACGTATCCTCTCGTGCAATGAGGAAGTCAGAACACCGTAGTTCGACTCAAAGAGACTGAAAGATAAATTGACTTGTGAACTGCTTACTTGTCTATGCTCAAGTGTATGACCTGTCTGGCTCAGGTGCAAACTGTATTGCATTAGACGGAAGAAGTCAGTTCTCGTTTATGAGTGAATGAGATGAGAAAAGAATCCCGGAGGAGACGATTATTGTTTGTTTTTTTGTGTTTTCAGTCTTTTACTGCTTTTTGAAGTTTGTCATAAATTAATGAGCTTAAGCTTAAACCAAGGGTTAGTAAACTCATCACATCTTCCCTCTGATTAGGGGTAATCAGAATACCTTAAGCATGAAGTAAACACCTCACACTTAATCACCATGATGTAGGATTAAGATAATTAACCTACTTTCATTTATTTAGATGTTTTTGGTATTTTTGTTTAGTGTTAAGTAATGAGTTTAAGCCATAATCAGGGATTTAATGGACCCATTACACCATCCTAATAGAAGGATAATAGATGAGAACATTTAAGCTGAGGAAGATACCTCAACTTAATCCATGATTAGGGATTAACCTCATGACAAAAACAAAGCCTTTATTAGAGTGGATTTTAGTTAATGGTAAGATTAAGAAGTGGATTTTATGGTTTGTAAGACAACTTGAGGGGGACTTGTCCATTAACACTAGGGTTAGTCCTTCTTAACCAATTAAGGAAGAATTAGAACCCTGATGCAAGGCCCAAGTTACAAGTTTGATGTCTTAGTGATTATTAGGTGAATTGATTAAGGTATTTAAACACATTAAGGGTTTAACACTTAGGATTAAAGTTATACACTCCATCCTAAGAGAAGGATGCAGGCATAACCCTAATCACAAAGCCTTAAAGCCTTTAGGGTTTAGTCCTTGATTATGAGATGAGAAGAGAAGACACAAAGATGACACAAAGGTAAAACTAATGGGGGACTAATCAAACCCTAATTGTGATCATGCTTGGGTGTTCCTAGGGTTTATGAGGCTTGCAAGAAGATCTCAAGAGAAAAGCCACCAAGGAAGAAGCAGGAGGAGAAGCAGAAAGAAGCAAGACAACTTACTTCATTTAAGAAGATAAGTTGCTTGAAGAAAGAAAGTGAGGAAGGAATATGAATGAGCAAGCTCACCCTACTACAAAAGTAAAATGCAGCAATGATGCATAGGAGAGAAAAGAAAAGATTATGAGAAGTGAAGGCAAATTCACTTCTCAAAGACTTACCACCTGAAAAGTTAGCAACAAGAAAATGAAAAGGAATGAAAATGGGAAAGATGCAATGATGCAAACCAAAACCAGAAGCATGATCAAGGTATGGATGATGCAAAGAGATGAGGCAAATTCATGTCATGAGATGTGGATGATCATACAAAAGGTGAGAATGCAAATGAGACATAAAGGAAACATGAAAGTCCATGGAAACTTATGAAATGCAATGGATACAAAACATGGCAAATGGATGATACAATGATCAAAAATGATTCTAATGTGTCCTAAGATGTCTTAGAAGTCATGTGAATGCACAAAATGTCATGGCAAGTTTATGTATGCAAGCATATGAGAGATGAATGCAAATTAAGGTGAAAATTAGAGTTTATGCATAACATGCAATACAAAATCCAAAACCAGAAGCAAATGACATGATAAAAAATTGAAAATAGGATCAAAGGAACCCTAACCCTACACAAGTTCACTGTCCAAAGGAGGAGACCTAAATCTTAACCTAATGGAAGTTATGATTTTCTCAAGTTAGCTTGGGTTTTAAGGCACTTCAAAAGGGAAAATACACAACAAATTGAAAATGAGAGATAAATTCAAACCAATTTTATCCTAGAAACTACATGATGTGAGGAATGCAATGCAAAAAGAACCATCATCAAACTCCTCATGGTTAGGCAGAAGGGATTTTTCTAAGTTAGGGCAAAAATATTGACTTTTAAGAACCCTAATTCCAAAGAAAAATGTCAAAATAGGTCAAGAACCAAAAAGAAATTTGTGTGAAGAGTTTGATAATGTTTCTAAATGTGTCAAGATGCAATGTGATTTTTTGGTGATTTTTAGAAACTTAAATGCTATTTTAATTAATTAATTCTCATTAACTAATTAAAATAAACATTTAAATATTTTAAAAATACGAAATTGATGCAAAAAATAAAATAAAAATTATTTTCAGAATGAGAAAAATATTTTAAGGTATGATGCAAAAAATGAAATTTTTTTAGAAATGTTTTACTATTTTAAATAAAATGTAGAAAAAATGTAATTAAAATGAAATTAAAATGAATTAAAATGAAAGTCAGCATATCCAAAGGCCCGGATTCAAATAAAAAGGGGAGGGAATTGACCAGCGCGCGCAAATGGACGGCCCAAATTCAAACTACGCTAATTATGTCATTAACCCTAATCTGAACCCTAATTACTTTCAGGTGACCGAAACAGTGTTCCGGTCATCTTCTCCGGCTAGCCCCTCACTCAATCTCCCTCAATACGCAACCCCAAGACCCCTAAAGCTCCAGAAATGATCCTCTCCTCAACCCCAACAAGAATCAACCACCAAAAATCATTTGTTCATCATCAAAAGCACGAATCAAAGCAAAACGGAAAACATGGCAAAAATTTCAGAAGCTTATGAAATGCTTAATTCTCAACTATTCTCAAGAGAAAAGACATCATGGTGATCAGTGAAGCATGTAGAATCATTCTATAACATAAAATAAGAGTTCTGGAAAAATAAATGCCATGGCTACCTGAAGCTGAGCTTTCGAAACAGGAGCTTTCTGGCCAGTTCTTTGCCTCAAATCCACTCCATTGATTCCCCCCAAGAGCTTGTGATGCTTGGTTGGAGTTTAAATGGCCTCAAGAGGAAGTTGGCAGAAGTTCAGTTCATGAAATGTCAAAATCGTGTTTTTGATTCTGAGTGTTTTAGGGAAAAATGAAGGGTGGGAAATGATCAGTGATGTTTATGGAGTTGAATGGTGGAAAAAGTTTGTAGGTTTGATGGTTGAGTTAAGAGATTCGAAGGCTTTTGCAAATTTGGGGATTTTTGAGTATGCTGTGTATTCTCAAGTGTTAGGCTGCAATGTTGTGTGCTTTTGCTTGGTTTTGATCCACATAATGAAATGTGATAGGTCAGAGAGTGGGTGATGTCCTATGTTGATTGGTATGGGCAAGTTGCCAAAATGTCAAAAGTTGGTGTACTTGAGGTATGGGCTCATGGAAGGCTGGTTTAGGGGCATGGATCGAGTCAACCAACTTCAAGGAGGTCCATGAAAAATGATTTAGTGAGCTGGCTCAAGTGGATGAAGAGATTTGGATCATTTTGCAATTTTGAACAACTTTGGCCCCTTTTGAATTTCTTGAAGTTTAAGGCATGAAATGGAATGATCCAAAGCACCAATAAGATCCTTAGAGGTCCACTTGACATGTTGTGAAGTGTTTATGCACATTAGAAGCCTTTAGAATGCTTTATCATGTCATTTTGCAAAATGCCTCTTTGGTGCAAAAGTGAATTTTAAGTGATTTTTCCCAACTTTGCAAGACCATAACTTGAGTTCTATGATAAATTAAGTCAAGTTCTTATACTTTTTGAAAATGGGAGGATCCAATCTACAACTTTCATGACCAAGAATTTTTCATTTGAAGCATTTTTGAATCAAAAAGAGGAGGTTGAAAAACTTTCCCAAAATGGCAAGTTTTCATTACAAGTCACTTTCCCAAAATGGCAACTTTGCAAATGGCTTGAAATTCTTCAATTTTGTGAACTTCTAACTTCTTCTAAGATCAAATAAATATCATAAACATCCAAAATGATGGAGAAGACCCTTTGGTTGGATGATTGGGGGCCTCAGATGCCCTGATTTTGCACTGACTTGCTCAAGAAGTCATATATTGATCAGATGCCTTCCCCATTGAATTTATTCATGAAAATTGGTAAGTATGATCCTTATAACATATAGAGACCAATAGAAACAAGAATGACCAAAAAAAATTGGAGTTATGGCCTCTGAAACCAAAACCCTAATTTTAGGTCATCTGTGAAGTTAAGCCTGGCTCTGCTTCTATGCCTTTCCCAGTTCTTGTGATTCTTTGACTTCCTTGACCTTGGGAGGATAAAATATGATGCTTGAACATACATGGACCCTCTTGAGATGATTGAAGACCTTTGGAGTGGCTCAGGGATTACTCAGATCACAAACCCTAGATGCAGATGACTTAGAACCAATGTAGTGAAGTAAAAATGCAATATGAGATGATATGATTGAGCTTATGCAAATGAAAAGAATCACAAGCCATGGTGAAATGAGTGAGGGAAAATTTGGGGTGTTTACAAAATGTTAAACCCTAATAATGGTATTTCGTCCTCCAGGCATCGATCCTTCAAATAATTGGTCCAGAATCCATCTATGCATTATCATAAACATATTTAAACAAACCAAAACAACTTAAAACGCACCAAATGTTAGAATCGAAAAATTCAAAAAGTAAGCAAAAAACGAATTCAAATTGTGCATTTTATGGTGTTATGGATGAGGATGATGATTGAAACATGATCAAGAAACCTCCAGGAAGTTGTTGCAAGCTTTCAAAACCTTTGAAACTACCTGAAATTGCAAAACCGATTTTGAATTTTTTGTGTGATTTTTGAAGTTTTGAACAATGCCTCAAGGTCTCAATTTTTCGTCCCCTGTGCTTGCTTTATGTTGGTGTATATGTAAGGAATGAAATTAGGTCAAAATATGAGCCTTGAGTGTATGGATTTTGGTTACTTGATGATGAAGAAATCAATCACTCATAAATGTCCAAAAATCACATATATTCTTGTCAATTTGGTCTAGCACGAATTGTAGAGTATCCAATCAATTTAAATGTTGTATATTTGATTCTAGAACAAAGATTTGGATCCAATATTTGATTTTTTTATTTTATTTCTATTAAAATTGAATTTTAACAAATAAAATCACAAATAATACAAAATAAATTATAAAAATCAGAATAAATGGTCATTGGGTCATGCATGACTTTATCCTCAAGTTTGGGTTGCAATTTTATGGGCCCATTTGGAAAAAAAAATTGAAGTTAAGGCCTTTTTTGCTTCATACACCCCTTGAAAATTTCCCAACTTTGCCAATGCATAACTCCCTCAATTTTAATGCTATGAAGGTGTTCTCGGGCTTTTTAGAAAGCTTAGAGTGTCCTCTATCCAAACCTTTTGGTCCAATGTCCATATCTTTTACCATTTTCAAATTATGAGCTTTGGAAAAAGTTGACTTTTTGTTGACTTTCAAAAGGACCTATAATGTTTTAGCTCATACCTTCCAAATGAAGCATTTTTAGGCTTGGCTTGTGAGACATAAAGTTGTAGATAATTGAATTTCCTTCAAAATGAGCTCTGGATGGGTAATTTTTTATGAAGTATGTGAAAGTTATGATTGGTCAAAGTTCAGTTGACTTTTCCTTTGAAAACCCTAATTTAGAAACTTCTCGATTCTTGATGATCTGAGGTTTCCTTGATGAATCATGATCAACCATTGATCAAATAATGAATTTCACTTTATAATCTTGATGTTAACCAAAAATATTTGAAGTTTGACTTTGAGCTGACCACAGTTGACCTCAATTGACTTTCTGACCAAGTTAACTGATTTTGAGGTATCTGAGCATCTGAATGACCAAGCTTGTTGGAAAAGCTTTGAAACTTGACATGAGGATTATTTAGGGCATGTGAGATGTTATGAAGCTCACTTGAGGCCTTGTAAGTCCATTTATATTGGAGAAACTCAAAACCCTAGTTCTAGATCCATTGTTCAGGAGGAGGCTTTGTCTGATGAAACCTTCAATCTTTTTTACCAATTGAGAACCTTGAGAACCTTGTGACTACTGAGAACACTCTTGAGACATATTGCCTTGATTATGGGAGGGAAAATTTTGGGGTACAACAAGGTTCTTTAGAATTTGGATGAATAATTCGTGTGTATGGTGCTGTGAGGGCTGTGTTTGCCAAGTTTTGGCTAAAAGGGGGGAGAAAGAAAGTGTACAGATGTTGTGCTCAGAGCTGTTGTCACGGGAGTTGCATCTGTTGTTTGTATGGTTGTATCATGATGTCAAGGTGGATGTTGTATGCTAGTCTTTGTGACTTGTGTCCTGAGTTGTTGAACACAATTGTGACTTGTGTTCTGAGTTACATAAGGGAAAAACAGGATGTTCTCTTATGTCACCATTAGTCACATTGAGGGAGAATGTTCAACATGTTGAGGGGAAGGGTTCTGTAGAACCAGAATGGAGAGAGGTCTTAATGGATTAGTTCGGCCAAGACTTCAGGACTTTCTACTCCTTGCCCACTGCTGATGTTTCCACTAAAAGAATAGGTGAATGGTTTTTTGATTGTGAATGTCGTATCTTAACCAGTGATTCGCTCACGAAGGTTTGCGTTTCTTTTTCAAAACTCCGAGTTTGACATGTGTGTTGCATTAGAATTTTCATTCTAAGAATAAACATTTTTCGCTTGCATACATTTGTTTGGCATCATAAATGGTTCACATGCGGAAATTCAATTCAGAAGCTCGAGTTTGCCAAGTTGAGAAGTCTAAAACTTCTGAAAGACAGTCAGGTAGAGGTGCACTTTTCTGAGAAAAGCTCCATTGAGTAAGGACTTTCCTAATTAGTCACAGTAAAAGCTAGCCAATCTGGGGCAGTTAAGTCGAGCAATCTCTTCAAACTTCAGTCAGACTAGGGCAATCACCTCGAGATTCAGATCTCTCCAAGAGCGAAGATTAGTCAGTCAAGTGCAAAACTATTCAAGTACTCATACTGGGGCAGGCCACCCCAATAGTACGAGAGTTCATTCTTTCCCGAAGACAGACGATCGGAAGCATTTACCCGGAGTTTAGAATACCGTGGTCACTTGTCAAGCCAACTATCTCGTTCAACACTTCTGACAGATACAAACTCATCTGCATTGGCAATGGTTACCTCCCCAACAAGGTTGTTACGCTAGTTCATGCAGTCGTTATGATACCTAAGAGTTTAAAGACGCCAAGTCTTTTGTAAAATCCTCTTGAGGTAAAATCCATACGGAAGCAACTGATCCCCAGCACGAGACAACCTGAAATCTTTCCTCCTCAGCAGGACATGTCTCGGTGTTGTCATCTCCAACAGGCAAATGGAAGTTATCCTCACTAAAGTCAGAAGTTTTTCCTTCAGTTGGTTTCCTTAATCTTGGTTCCTCAACAGATCTAAGGCGATTCCTATTCCCCTAGAAGATTTCAGATAAATCATTCTCCCCCCAACAGATCCATAAGAGTGGATAATTCCTAATAATCGAAGTATTCCCAGGCACGGCCCTCAAATCTAAAGTCCAATTTATTTTTGGCAAAGGTGGTAATTCGGGACAAATGAATTATTCACGCTCTTCTCCAACAGAGATGTTATCCCCACAGGACTTCTTGGGATCGAATACGCGATCATTGTGTTTCCCCATAGAGTTAGCAGGGACTTATTACTTCCGCGTCAGGAATTTCTTTCACATTCACACCAGTTCATTAACAATACTCAAGACATAACATCCCCAGTGTCATGGGGCAACATGCCATGCAATTCAACATATGCAAAGCCCAACCACAGACTGGCCAAAGTCCATCTTCGGGTGGCAGATTTCAAAGTCCAGCCGCAGACTGGCCAAAGTCCATCTTCGGGTGGCAAGTTTCAAAAGTCCCCCACAGTGGGCAAAAGTCTCCCGGAGTGAGCAAAAGTCCACCCGCAGTGTGGCAAATCTCTAAAGTCCCCCGCAGTGGGCAAAAGCCTCCCGTAGTGAGCAAAAGTCCACCCGCAGTGTGGCAAATCTCTAAAGTCCCCTGCAGTGGGCAAAAGCCTCCCGTAGTGAGCAAACGTCTCCCATAGTGAGCAAAAGTCCACTCGCAGTGTGGCAAATCTCTAAAGTCCCCCGCAGTGGGCAAAAGCCTCCCGTAGTGAGCAAAAGTCCACCCGCAGTGTGGCAAATCTCTAAAGTCTCCCATAGTGAGCAAAAGTCCACCCGCAGCGTGGCAGATCGTATCGTGAAGTCCAACCGTAGATTGGCAAAAGTCCATCCCCAAGATGGCAAAGTATCTTAAAATTCGGTCACAAATTGTTGAAAGTCCACCCGCAGCGTGGCAAGTCGTTATTCATCCGAAAATACATCGGTAAGGAATTGTTGCAACCTACCAAAGTCCACCCGCAGTGTGGCAAGTCAGTAGCCGTCTGGCATCAGTCAAATGGCGTCCCCACGTTTACTATTCTTCACATCATAATTATATCCAAAGCAGAGTTCATTCAATTGAGTTTATCTCCCTGTTCTTCTGTCGTAGAGAGCAAATTTTCCGGTTGTTTCTGGTATTCAATCCCTGCATACCTCAAACGTCTGAAAGCAACAACTATCATCCATTCAGGTCTACAGTGATTGAATAGGGGCAGCTGTAACACCCCAAAATTTGCCCTCATATTTGTTATTATCTAGTTGGTTACTCTTCACATTCACATGTCATCATCATAGGCTTGTTATTGGGGGTGAGAAGCTTATTTGTAAATCTTTAATCTTGGTTTGGATTCATGGTCATCGAGATGTAAGGAATTAAGCTCTCAAGTTCACATAATCTTGGCACACAAAAAATGGATCAAAGTTTGCTCAATACTGAGACTAGGCCTTATATTGATGAATTCAAGATTATGAGATTTAATTTCAAAGGTGGGTTTCAGATTCAATTGAATTGTTTTAGAAAGGTTAGTATGATATCTTAATTTCAAGTTCACCTCAAAGCATGGAGTCATTAATTCCTATAAGTTAAGTTGTGTTGAACTTTCAGTATTGGTTTCAAGCATTATTCCAGGATTGATTTAAAGATTTAATTCAGTCTAAGCCACATTCTAAAACATTGTCATCCATATCCATTTTTACACTAATTCCATGATAGACATATCCACTCGTAAGCCATTACATAATATCCAAGTCCAATTTCGATAAGCATTCGATTTCGTCCGGATTCATTCTACAGTCAAGTTACAACTACATCTAAAAGTTGTAATTTATGTCCTTGTTTTACCATAGTCATTATCAATTAGGTCCATGATCCATAATTCATTTTGAACTACCTTTTAATACCAATTTCCAAAGATTCAGTTACATACTATTACTCTTTTTCAACTCTTTCAAAGCAGTTTCTTTTGCTGTTTGTTTTTTTTTTCAATTTTGCTTGTGTTATTTGTGAGTTTGAGATCGTTGTATTGAATTGACTGGATTTTGTTTAAGCAGAAAATGTGGTTCCTATGGAAGTATAAATCATGGTTCATGGGATATGTTTTTTATTTTTATTCTCTTTTCCATTTTTTGGACTAATCATGCAGTGTATTATCCACTGCATTATCCACAACACCAGCTAAAGTTACCAAACTCAGCAACAAAATTGGATTGATAAGAAAACAAATAGAATTATAACGAGAAGACGAGATTCTTTCACAGAAACGTCATGGTCATTTACAACATCCGTAAAATACAAATGAAAACCATTGGGAGAAGGGAAGAAGTTCAATAACAAACTTTCAGTTACAAATCATAAACCCCTAACAAATTATAACAGAGCCCAAACTGAACCAACTAACTCTTAACTGAAAAGCTTCCGGAAACTTCAGATTGATTGTATATAAACCAGGATTCATTCACTCCCTCGGTTCCTTCCGGATTCGACTCTTAGCACTTCTCTTCACCACTTTTTTTCCTTTGAATTTCATCATTCTTTCTTGTAGAACTTTGTTCTGCATCATCTTCTTCCATCAACTATTCTTCAATCCTTCTTGATCCTCATCTTTCCCCTTTACCATTTGCATCGCCACCTTCGAATATCTCACCCCTTCATATCTTCATCATCGCCACGTTGTTACAACCAAGCCTGCATAATACAGCTCCAACAACTCAGAACCATCGGAGAAAACAGAGTTGGAAGAAGGAGATTTATGAGTCCAACAAGTTCAGATATGGGGAAAAGAAGAATGAAATCGGGATTTGGATGCTTACCGAAACGTGATACCGAGCCGACAGCTTTCTTCTTCAACTGATGCTCCAATGTTGATCTTCATCACTATGCGACGGTGACTTGCAAATAATTCGAAGCAATACCATCAATCCAACAAGCAATTGCAGATATTCCGAACCTACAAAGAGCCACAACATATTCAGCAAGAAATATCGGAAGAAGAAAAGATGAAGCCAAAGCGCATACCTGAGTGAAGTTCCGCATCGCTTTACATCGTACCATCGACGTCTTCATCGTCACACCCTTGTTGTTCATCAATCAGAATCAGCCACCAATCCTCCATCATCATCTTTAATCAACTTCTCTGCGGCTTCGATCTTTAGCAACCTGTAAGATCAATACAATCACATAAATTACAGAGTTTTTGATTCTGAACCAAGAAGGTTGAAGTTGCCAACAGGGTCAACACCAACCGGCCATAAGCCTTCAGCAAAATGCATATCATAAAATGGTGAATCAAATAGAAGAACAAAACGAATTGATGAACAGAGTTGATTCAGAATCAAGGATGCATACCTGAATGCTGCAATTCCGTTGTCGATTGAACAAATACGGTAATTCCGCTTCAAACTTCTTCACGCCATTATCTTCAACGCCTACCGCCATCTTCGTCATCTTTGCGGCGTCACCTTCAAGCGGCCACAGCTTCACAGGTCCTTCAAAACCGTCTTCAACAATCTCCATCAACCTGCAGAGAACACTGCTTATCAACAACATCATAAGCCCTTAGTTTCGAGAAAAGGACGAAGACATACCTTTGTGAAGAAGTGCGAGAACGACTTCAGCGGACGTCGTCGATCCTCAGCATCAGGATAATCCCCGACGCGTCGCCACCACATCGTCGGTTTCGACCTTCAACCTCAACGAAACCGAGACGTTGTCCGTCACTTCGACTGAAGGTATGTGGATCTTGAACTGTTTTGAATCCGTTTGCTCTTTCGGTTTCTGAGGGAGTTCGATCTAAGGGATTGGGGAAGGATTAGGCTAGGTGGTTTACGGATGTGAGATGGGGGTGGAAAAGGAGAGGATTTAAGTATGTCGCCGGTGATTTAGGGAGGTTGTAGGAGGGAGAAGCCGCGGCAGGCGGCGATTAAGGTTTGGGGAAGAAGAACTTGAGAGAGATGAAGCCGCCGCGGATGAGAAGAGAGAAAAGGGGTTAGGGTTATTGTGTGGGAGACGAAGGGGAAGACTAGGGTTGAAAGAGAGGGAGGCTGTGTTCATAGAGGTTTCGTTTTTTTCAAAAGGGTTATATTGTTTCAGAATTAATTTAATTTTGGAAGTAAATGAAATTAATAATGTGCATTAATCCTTAATTAAGACCATAAAAATTCGGTTAATGGCCATAAAGATTCGTTATCTTCTCACTAGTGGGTGGTCCACTCCGGCGGTGACAAGTGTCACCGTCCGGTAGGACCACCGTGTTTGGTTCATGCGCCTGACTCCCCATGGCAGTTACCATACTCCCTCAGGCTTCTATGTTGTTGGGCCCTAAGAATTGCTTTTCGAACCCCCCATTTAGGCCCAGTTTGGTATTGTAACTTAAAAACTTTCTTTCCTCACCCCCTCTCTATTTCATTTCTTTTATTTTTCTATGTTATGCCTCTTCAATTTAATTCACAAAAAAAATATGAAAACATTTAATAAAAATCCACAAAAACTACAGTAGAATATTAAGTCAATTTAGAAACATTCCCAATTTTTATTTTCTGAATTTAATCAATTTTCGATTTAATTTCGATTTTTTAATTTAATTGACTTATATTGAATTTCCACTTGGACACATAAATTTGTATAATTTATTTCTGCCACTTCCTATAGAATTTTTGGCCCATTCTTTTTGCTATGATTAGAGGACAAATTAAAGTACCTATAATATTTTTGGTGTATTTTTTAGGGCATTTTATCTACTGTTTTGGTAGTGTGATTTGTATGAATTTGTGATTGAATCTTACATAGAATTAAAGGACTATTTGACATAGTTAGACTTAGAATTTTTGAGAGATTTTTTGACACAATAATATAATCTGGTTAGAGATCCTAGGGAATTAATTTCACATTTTTTCCATGACTTTTGATATTTTTGTCATTTAAATTCATTCCATCATATTATGCATATTCATGATTCATGTCATTCACTAACTATTTTCTTTCTTTGTGCAAGGTATTTTCCGAGAATTTTCTTATGGACTTGGATATTTTTGTGCCTCAATTATTTTGTTGTGTACTTTATGATGTAATATCTTAGAACTTGTATGTTCTTTAAAGTTTTTATAATTAGGATAGAAAAGATAAAACAAATCGTTAGAAAACAAAATCTCAAAAATGAAACAAATAAGATACTCGATCCAACATCGAGTAAATTTTCAAATAAACAAAGTTGCATGTGACTTTAGGGTTCCTCGATTACCATCGATCCACTCCATTCAACCAAAAGCAAGCCTTGTATGTTGCACACCATAAGTCGTGCGTCTTAGCACCACGCAACCGACCCACCCGATCCATCGTTTCATCCCATTTATGCTTCATTCACGTTTTTTTCCACCATGACTTAGGAGGACCATATTGTTCATTATTGCCTTTTATGTTATCATGTCTAGTTCTAATATCTCTTAGGTAGATTTAATCTCAAACCTCATTAACCATAGGTCATCTTCAAATTCAAACTAACTTAGGGTAAGTCTAATTTCCCTTAGAAGTTTTCCTTTTATATAACTTGAGTCTCACTTCTCATCTTCAAATAAAATCAAAAACACTTAACAAAGTAAAAGGTGTACAATGCGTCACGAGCCTTAAGCTATACGGGAAATGACTAGTGGAGGTCTCCTTAACTCTTCTAGGGTGCTTTACAAACGTTCCATTGGGGGCGACCTTGGAAAGTATTCGCTCCTGTGTCATAGTCTTTAGTGTTGTACATACAATAAACACAATCTCAAAACACTTCTTATAAAAGACAACAAACCAAGAAGTCATGTCTTCTCATCTCATCTCATACTCTTTGCGGACGAATGTGACTTGCCTCGACAGTTCAAACAGCGATACGGTAAACACCCTTGAGTCAGCGCCGGTAACACCTGAGCTAGAGCTATGACAACGTCATCCTAAAAATAACAAACAAGTGTAAGCCTTAGTTAGACGAACTACGGCGTCTCTGATCCTCATTTATCCTGATGAGGTACGTAGGCAGTGGGGTAGGGCCCATTCGAGCACAATCTTTTATTTTCCCTACATTTTCCCTTTTATTCCCATTTGTCGATTCTGTTTCTTTTCTCATTTCCATTTCATTCCAGATAGCCATTCTTTTATTCAAACAACATATTATTTCTCACCCTTTGAAAACAGACTTATAAGCGTGGATCCCGTCGGGTACGGCGGACGGATTGGGGTGCTAATACCTTCTCAATTCGTAACTGACTTCCGGACCCAGATATTTGGTTCGCAAGGCCTCGTCCTTTTCCTTCTTCCTTAGGTTTGTGCAACATTACCTTTCCCATTCCTTCGGGATAAAAATGTTTGGCTGGCGACTCTAACTTTTCTGCACCACTTTCGCGTTTGTACTAGGATGAAAATCCCGGGAGCGACAGCTGGCGACTCTGCTGGGGACTTTTAGAAATTCTAATTTCTCCTTTGAGAGTCAATCCTAGCGCTTGTCTGTTTCTGTTTTCTTCAGGTGCTTATTCATTCGCTGTTATGCTTTAGTTTAGCTTTACTGTCTTATTTACAGTTTATCGCTTTACTTTACAGCTTTATTTACAGCTTTCTGCACTTTACTTTATTGTCGCATATACTGGCATATATTGTACTGGTTGTTCTGGTTTTCCTTGGAGGGATGGGATTATTGTGAGATAAGCCAAATACCTGGATTGAGTATACACATAGGATTTAGAGTGGGCAATCGTGTGGCTTGCGTGGTCTTGAGCACGTGTAGTTTTCACGAGTCCCACACCCAGATCAGGCTCTCTTGGGATATGTTCTATACTGCCTAGGCAGACCATAGAATGTTCCCACCTTAGTTGCTAACACTGGGAACCGATCATCGAGGACCTTAGTGGAAACAACCCTCTCCAGTGGTGACAATGGCAGACCACATTTCGTGGCAAACCCATTCGCACCCGAGGGCCCACTAGGAAATCGCATAGGATGACCTTGTTCTCTCGTAGGAACCTGGTTAAAGCAATTGGTCGTATGACGGTAGTATTGTACCCTTCGGGATGAATGTACTATTGTTTCTCGACTTCAGTGCTTGAAGCCGGGAACTTATGAGGGATGCTTGTTTTTTCCGGAATTCAGCTGAGGTCTCCCTGAGTAGTACATAATGTCAAACCGATTCCCTGATTTGGTCATGAGCCATTTTTCTGAAATGGTGAACGTATTATTGCTATTCGGCTTTGAGAGTCCGTGATGTTGACCCGTAGTAGCACACCCGTGAGATTGGAAGGGGTTTACAGGTTTGCAGAAACCCTAAAACTTCCAACATACCCGCTTTTTCCAGTGTTACTCTGTGATATGATCCGGTCCTATATGATACTTGGTTGAGAATTCTGGAACTTCTGCACAGAGACACTGATATCATGATCTTCACCAACACTTGGTTATCTGATCCACACCAGCGTCGGACCGCTGACCGCATGCCAGTTGCATACATGACATCGTGGCATTTTAGCATACATGTTCAGTTACTTCTAAGGATCCCATATCTGAATTAAGTCGGATTTTTTCTGCATTAAAACTTGGATCAAAATAGATGGACTCCTTGGAAATAACTGAACATGGCATTACATACATCCTTACATTTTTGACAGGTATTCAGGGACAACTTCTTATCATGACTTGGTTTCTCTTCAGAATGGTTTCTCTTTTCTCATTTCCATTTAGAGATATTTTAGGAGTTTTTAGATTTGAAGATCTTTTTGTATATTTGTAAGCATATTTTTTCTGCATATTTGTAGCAGCTATTGTTGTGATTGTTTAGGCCCAAATCCAGTTGGGAATATGTTATAAAATAAACCTTGTAACCTAGTTTAGAAACAAACAACCAAACTGAAAATGTAAACATCATTAGGGTTGTGTTCTTGTGCAGTTGTAAGCAACAAGGAACCCTATTGTGGATGTGTATTCGTAAACCTCGAAGCTGCTAAGCAAGAGGTGGATTGTACTTAACTGAAGCTGCTAAGAAAGTTTAATGTATTGTAATAGAAGTGTGTCTTCTATTGTGGATTTCTATATAGGTTTGAAGTTGTCAATATTAGCAACTGACTGTTGGCACTGTGAGACATCACTGAGGTGATTGGAAGTGAGGATGAGTTTCTCATATTTAGGAGTTCCTAAGTAGAAGTTGCATTGGTAGTGATTAAGTGAGAAGACTGTAAACTGTAGGTGTTTGCTGAGAAGTCTTTGAATTGAGACTACATAGTGGATTTCCTTCCTGGCTTGGTAGCCCCCAGAGTAGATTGGTTTGATCAAACTAGGTTAACAATTATATTGTGTTCTTTATAGCTTTTATGTTTTATTATTTATGCAGTACCTGAACTGAATATCCTATCAGATGTCACAATATCCTGAAGCATGTTTGAATCTGTTTTATTAGAATTTATAAGTACTATTGTGTATGCCTTACCATGTTTATAAGTAACAGATAAGATGTCTCAACATCATATTCGATATTTGAGTTTGTCATACCAGAATTTCAGTAATGGGAAAAAACATAATTAGTGGAAAAACTTAAATCACAAAACATGATGATTAACAACATATAATGAATTTTGGCAAGGGGTGGCATAAAATATTTTGGAATAGTTACCAACATGACTAGCGCCTCAACTTTGTCAGTTCAGTTGTTTCAGTATCCCCATAATTTGCACACATATTCAGCCTCAGAGGACAATTGTTCAAGTGCTTAATTGCATGTTTTATCCTCTCTTAGAGTTTAAACACGTAGTCAGATTCAGAAGACACTTGGAGCTTCATTGATAGGTGTTGATTTAATGATCTGCATGTTCTTTCCTTGACACGAAAAGTTCTAAGATGCAAACAGTCAGATCTTCTATAAAGATTCTGATACAATTCTCCTTCTTAATTTAGAAGAAGTATTTTATCAGAAGATAAAAAATAGAGAAGTTCTAAGAGTTAAATGTATAGACCTAACATATTCATTTTGGACATAATTCCATACTGAGATGTTTCAGAATGAAGTTGAACCTATCCTCGGCAAGGGTGTAACACCCCAAATTTGCCCTCTCATTTTCATATCATTAGCATATCATTTTCATATTTCGTACCGCATCATTAGCATAGAAAGATGACGCATAACATTTATTGTTGAAGCATATCATGGATCATGGCAGTGATTTCGGTTCCGGGCGGCTATTCAGTTCGCGATCCAATTTAGATGGACGTTTGACCCATTCTTGGTCAAACTATCAAAGGATTGCTTCATTTTCAAGTCATGTGTGCTTGTGGTTTTTCTTCAGGTGACGTTTTTCAAAGTCAAGTGGTGTTATGTGTAAAGGTCATCAGTTTGTCGAGAAGTGGTTCGTGTGATGGTTTTGGATTCAAAAATTCAGTCTTATCATGATTCTAGATTCAGTTGTATGCATCTACGAATTTATCTTCTCGGAGACTTAATTTAGATGAATTGGATATGAGTCGATTCATTTGATCAGAGATTCAGAGATAATTAAGTTGGTGGCCGTATTTCAGATTCAAGTTGCTCAGCGGTGCATAATTGGTTTTAATCAGTGAGTTTTGGTGGAAGCAGCATAAGTTTGGTTTGGGTTAAGAAAATCAAAGTTCCATGGTGGAGTGATAGTCAGATCATTTCTCCTCTTCCTTATTCATGTTCTGTCCATTTGTACACATTTTTCTCGATTATCCGACACCCATTTCCATGATCCATTTTTGATTAAAATCACTTCCAATTATTATCCTATACAATCCATTTTCAATTTTCAATTTTTATTTTGTTCTCTTTTTTCATCCAATATTACTAAGTTTTGTTTTAATTCACATCATAACTTTAGAAATTTCTATATACATCACCTTTTCTACATTGTCCAATAACCATTATTTTTCTTTATCCTTTAGTGTCTTTTTTATTTTTTTCTCATCATTTTAAAAGTCCAATTTTTTTTTTCTAAGTCTAAAACCACCAACAAGAAGTACCATGTGACTCCTAATATCATGCATATACACAGCCAATAACCAAGGTGCCAATATCAGTTCCAACTTGTGCACCATATCACACGGAAAAGGCCTTGCCCAAAACGCATACAGTTTAACTCCAAAATGCACGCAATGTCACACAAAAATATCCCCAACAAGCAGAGGTGAGCACGCGCATATCCCATATCAAAAACGCATTGAAAAAATACTCACACCAAGCTCATGAGCAAGAAAAAGAAAAACGTAACAGAAAACAAGAAAAAGGGAAGTAACAGAATGGAAAAAAAGGAAGAATAACAGAAATTTCATGAAAAATTTATCATCACTCATTTTGCTCTTCATCACCAATAACCTAAAGCCAGAGTCTCATCAATCAAGACACCAAAAGAATTTTTCGTGATTCATTCATCAACCATAATAGAACTCATCACTCACACGCCATAACGAATTCACTTTGTTTTTCATTCATCACCAATAACCGCTTCGGTCTTCATCACACACAAAAAAAACAGAATCGTCATCATCGATTCTCTGCACATCAATGGCGTCATCTTCATCAACATCACAGAGTCAGCGTCAACTTCATCATCATCAATGTCATCTTCATCGGTGACATCGCACAAACAGATTCATCACCATTAATCATCAATCCATGGAATCAGTGATTCGAAGCCAATGCACGATGCAGGAGAGTGGAGGAGTAGCGAACAAAATTAATGAAGAGTTACGAGAATCTACTTGCGTGGAGTCATCACCAAGTCGAAATTGAAAGCAAAATCCATCGAGTTAGCTTCGTCATCCTCATCAGGCTCGCATCAAGCGGAAAGCGCATAATCACATCCACTCGAAGACAAGAACGGAGAAGACAAGACCGCATCACGTTCAACACTATCGTAACGAGTCGCGACGGCTTTGTTTCTGTATAAACAGACAAGTCAGGATTGAGTTCGGCTGCGGTTTCGTCCTTCCATCCGTCAAATTGCAAGTACGATTCAAACACTCTTCTAGATGAAATCATTCATGACATGTTGGTTGTTGTTCTTCGTGATTCTGTTTGCGCCGATCGTTTGTCTTCGGCTGAGTTTCTTTAATTTTTAGTTTCTGGTTCGCGAGAAGAGGAGAATAGGAGTGGAGTTCGTGTTTGTGTTGGGCTTTGGACGATGGTGTTAGGTTGATGAGCATGGCGATGGCGGTGAGATTAAGATTGGAGAAGAAGAGGCCGAACGATAAGGATGAGGGTTGGATAAGGCGTTGGAGTTGAGGTTTCGTTGGAAGGAGGTGGTGGCCGTGAGGCGTGCGGCGGCGGATTCTAGGTCAAGCAGGAGGGAGGGGATGCCGAGAGAGAGAAAGATTTTGTTTCTTTTATTTTTCTGTTTAATTTGTTGAGTGTGAATGAATGTTGAAAAGAATTAATAAAGTTATAAAAAAATATTGATAATGGAAGAGTTGAGAGAACCGAGGAGATAAGAGATAAGGTGCCATCAGATTTTGTTGATTCTGCCCATACCGGCGGTGACACTTGTCACCGTCCGGTAGGGCCTGTGTTGGTGGATTCCCCATGCGTACCTCCACCATAGAGCATGTGCTGGCGCGTTCTGGGCCTGTCCAGGTGCTATTCGCACCTCCTCAATGCCCAGCCCATCCAAATTCAGTACAACACCTTACTTCATACACCCCTTCAATTTATTTCAATTTCCTTTTCTTCATTTAATTTCTTTTTTAATTCAGTTCCATTTTAATTCATATAAAATAGATTCTCTCATTCAAAAATTCTCAAATAAATCATGAATATTCCTTTATGTTTCTAGTTTTTTATCACATTTTTATTTTATTTTTTTTCATTGATCCACGTGCCATAAATAATTCACCAAGGTGCATAGTTTCTTTTGCTTCATTTCTTAACCAGTCTGTCTTGTTTATTTTCTATAGCTTTCAATATTTGGATTTTTGATCCCATTCTTTTTGCATTGTGTTTCTGAGATCTTGTAGTTTTCATGTAATTTTTCTCTGAATTTTTAGGAAATTATTTCTTGAGTTTTGATCTGATATCTTGTGATGTAAGTTTTCTGTCCTAACTTGTGTTCTTGCCTCTATTTGACCTAGTTCCTTTCTGAATTTTCGCAAAACCATTTGGCAAGTTGATATGATATTTTTGAAGATCATTTGGTTTAAGTTGTAGAATTTTTAGATGGCTGGTTGATTATTTGTTGATTTTTGTTCTCACCTTGTCCCATTTTGCCTCGTTTGGTTCATAAGATCTCTTATAGGCTTAGAAGGGCACTTGTGCCAACTTCTTCTTCTCATTTGGGGTTCCTTTGGGGTGTGGATACCTTCCTGGTCCTAGGATAGGTATTGTGCCTTTTGATTTTTTTGAGTTTGCTTCTTATTCAAGTCATTTGTTTCTTTAAGTGTTTAAATTCCATATTTTGATTCCGTTGCTTCTATTTTGACATTGTTTGGTATTGTGTGACTTCTCTCTTCATCTTGCTGGCCTCCTAAGCCATTCTTCACATCATTTTGATTCTGGTTTTGAACTTCGTGTTTGTATTTTGTGCGTTTTGCATTACATCTCTCATAAGTGCACATTTGTTTCCATATGTATTCATGTCGCCTCATTTTAAGTCATAAGTCTCTCATTTTCATTTCTTTGAGTTGGATTGGAATTAAGCATTTGTTTACTTCACTTCACTTCTGATTTTTGGATGATTTCATGTTAATTTGCTCATTTTTGTTTCACTTGTGCATACTAACCTTGCAGGGGCTATGGTAAGTGTGAGATGTGGGAATTGAGTTCCACATCTCTAATTCTTATCTCTTCCTTTTATGTTTATGTGAACTAACCCTCTTTTGTTGGGCCTAGGCCTTTCTCATCCCTTCTTCTATCTTCTTCTTCCTTCTTCATTAGGATAGAAACCTCACTAACTCTTAGGATATCCACGCATGTTAACACTTAGGATTATTTTTAGTCCCCTTTAGAATTTTTCCTTTGAGATCCTTTGGTGCTCTCTCTCTTCTCATCTTCAAACTTAATTTTAATTCATTTAATAAAGGTTGAGTACTTTCATGTGACATGAGACTTTGCTATGAGATGCTCACATGCGTTCCATTTCGGGGCGAGGTGTGAGTCATCACTCGTGGTGGATAGGTCTTAGCATGAGTACCTCACAAAGAAAAAGCTAAAAAACACTTCTTAACCAAAAAACCACAAAAATACTTAATAATGGTAATAGGCCAGTGTGCTCAAGCCTTCACTTGTGGGACTAGCTTTGGGGATTTCCTCCATAGATAGGTGTGCCTCTTGCGCATTCCATTTCGGGATGATGTGAGACGTACACATCCCATTGAGTAAGACTTGGGTACACTTACCTATGCAAACTTTCACTCATAAAAGCTTCTAAAAAACACCAAACAAACAATAAGCGTCTTTCCTTCGGGAATTCTTTTCTCATCTCATTCGCTCCGTACGCGAACTTGCTCCTACTTGTCACTTTGCAAGACGGTAACGCACTCGTCGTCCGAGCCTGCAACACCTGAGCAATGGCATAGGCAGTTCAAGCTTTAATTCACAAGCACTTTCCTTTGCTACCCCTAGTTGGGGGAACTACGGCGTCTCTGATCCTCATTATCCTGATGAGGTACGTAGGCAGCGGGGTAGGGCCCGTTCAAGCACAATCTTTATTTTCCCTACATTTTTCCTTTATTTTCTTATTTCCGTTCTTTTCCAGTTCCAGTTTCTTTTCATTTTCATTTATTCAAGCAGCAGTTATTTTCTCACCCTTTGAAACAAAACAAGCAAGCGTGGATCCCGTCGGGTACGGCGGACGGTCTGGGGTGCTAATACCTTCCCAGGTCGTAACCGACTCCCGAACTCAGATCTTTGGTTCGCAAGGCCTCGTCCTTTTCCTTCTTCCTCAGGTTTTTGCAACATTACCTTTCCCATTCATTCGGGATAAAAATGTCTGGCTGGCGACTCTAACCTTTCCGCGCCACTTTCGCGTTTGTACTAGGATGAAAATCCCGGGAGCGACAAAGGGGTTTTGTAAAAATATTACCCCATTGATGGTTCGTGTCTATAAATTTTAAAAATAGAATTCCCTTCTGAGTATAGTCCCTAATGAAGTGATGTTTAACTTCTATATGTTTAGCTCTAGAGTGTAAAATAGGATTTTTATAAAGACAAATAGCAGAAGTATTATCATAGAGGATAGGGATGTTACTCTCGTAAATGTTGAAATCCTCAAGTTGATTTTTCATCCAGAGCATCTGAGTACCGCATCCATTTGTTGATATGTATTCAGCTTCAGCAGTTGAAAGTGCAATTGTAGATTGTCTTTTGCTGAACCAAGAGATTAAGTTATCTCCCAGAAATTGGCAACTTCCAGAAGTACTTTTTCTTTATGTTCTGTCTCCAGCAAAATCAGCATCGCAATACCCTACAAGTTTATACTCTATATTTTCTATAGAAAAGGCCAAGTTTATTAGTACCTTTCAGATATCTGAAAATTCTCTTAACAGCTGTTAAGTGAGATTCTCTAGGATATGATTGGAATCTAGCACAGAGGCAAATACTATATAAAATATCAGGTCTTGAGGCAGTTAAGTAAAGGAGAGAGTCAATCATACCTCTATAGAGCTTCTGATCTACTTTCTTACTTACCTCTTCCTTTTCCAAAATACATGTAGGATACATAGGAGTTTTTGAAAGTTTACTTTCTGACATATTGAATTTCTTTAGAAGTTATTTGATATATTTGCTTTGGTGAATGTAGGTTACTTCTGATGTTTGATTGATTTGGATTCCCAAAAAGAACTTTAATTCTCCCATTAAGCTCATTTCAAATTCTACTTGCATAGTCTTAGCAAATTCCTTTCCCAAAGAGCTTTTAGTAGATCCAAAAATTATATCATCTACGTAAATTTGACAAATTAGAATATCATTTTTAAATGTTTTACAGAAAAGAGTTGTGTCCACCTTCCCTCTAGTAAAATTATTTTCTAAAAGAAAATTACTTAATCTTTCATACCAAGCTCTGGGAGCTTGTTTCAGACCATATAAAGATTTTTTAAGTTTATAAACATTTTATGGATGTTTATTGTTTTAAAAACGGGGGGTTGGTGCACATAAACTTCTTCATCAATGTAACCATTTAAAAACGCACTTTTGACATCCATCTGTTAGAGAGTGATGTCATGATTTAATGCAAAGGAAATTGAAAGTATGATATATTCTAACCTTGCGACTGGTGAAAAGGTTTCTGTATAGTCTATTCCCTTTTGCTGACTATAACCTTGTGCAACCAGTGCTTTGTTTCTGACAACTTCACCTTGTTCATTGAGTTTATTTCTGAAGATCCATTTGGTTCCAATGATGTTGAATCCTCTGGGTCTAGGAACTAAATCCCATACGTCATTTCTGGTGAATTAGTTTAGTTCCTACATTGCAAGTATCCAATCATTTTCTGAGAGAGCTTCATCAATGGAAGTGGGTTCTAACAGTGAAACTAATCCCATTAGTGATTCTTCAGAGTTTTTGAATGAAGATCTTGTTCTGATTGGATCATCTTTCTTTCCCAGAATTTTATCTTCTGGATGATTCAACGTGCTTATGGATTGTCTCTTCTGACTGGGTTCTTCAAAACTTGTTATGGTAGTTGTGTTATCTTTTTATGTAGATGGTTGTTCTTCAGATGTTCTGGCTTCAGTAATTTGAACTTCTATATCTGCAAGAGATTCATTTTGCTTTGGCTTTTCAGGACCAAGCTTATCATCAAATATGACACAAATGGATTCCATCACAGTTCGTGTTTATGTATTGTATACTCTATATCCTTTCAAACATTCAGAGTATCCTAACGTGAAACATTTTTGTGCCTTAGAATCAAACTTGTTCAGAGGGTCGTTAGTATTCAGAATAAAACAGGTGCATCCAAAAGGATGAAAAAATGAAATGTTGGGCTTTCTGTCCTTCCACAATTCATAAGGAGTCTTTTCCAGAATAGGTCTTATAGAGATTCTATTCTGAATATAACACATTGTATTTAGTGCTTCTGCCCAAAAGTTTTTAGCCATGTTAGTCTCATTGATCATGGTTTTGGCCATCTCTTGTAAAGTTATGTTCTTACGTTGTACAACTCCATTTTGTTGTGGAGTTCTAGGACAATAAAAATCATGAGAGATACCATTTTAGTTAAAAAAATAATTCCAATTTTTTGTTTTTAAATTCTCCACCATGATCACTTCTGACTTTTACAATTCTAAACTTTTTTTCATTTTGAACTTGTTTGCAGAAGTTAGAAATACAGAGATTGACTCATCCTTGTGTCTAAGGAACTTTACCAATCTCCATCTGCTATAGTCATCTACAATCACTAATTTATACTTCTTACCACTGATTGAGGCAGTTTTCACTGGTCCAAACAAAACAATGTGCAGAAGTTCTAATGGTTTAGAGGAAGAAACAACATTCTTAGATTTAAAAGCTGGTTTATCAAATTTGCCTTTCTGACATGCTTCCCACAGAGTTTCTGAGTTGAATTTCAAATTTGGAAGTCCTCTGACCAGATTGAGTTTGTTAATCTGAGATAATCTTCTCATATTAACATGTCCCAATCTTCTATGCCAGACCCATTGCTCATTGTTAACAGACATAAGACATTTTACATTCTGACTTTTTAGTTCAGAAAGTTTTATTTTATAGATGTTGTTCTTTCTTTTCCCATTAAAGAGGATTGTTCCATCTTTCTGACTAACAGCTTTACAGAACTTTTGATTAAAGATTATATCATAATTGTCATCACTTAATTGACTTATTGATAACAAGTTATGCATCAATCCTTCTACTAACAGAACATTAGAGATAGAGGGAAGAGTATTGTTACCAATAGTTCCAGAGCCAATATTTTTCCTTTCCGATTGCCTCCAAAACCTACGTAGCCTCCAACTTTAAGCTCAAGACTTTGGAACATATGATTTCTTCCTGTCATGTGTTGCGAGCATCCAGAGTCCAAGTACCAAGATTGGTGTTTCAATCTTGTTGTTAAAGACATCTGCAACATACACAATTTTATCCTTGGGTACCCATATCTTTCTGGGTCCTTGTTTGTTAGAACTTACAAACGTCTGATTGAGTTTGAATATCTCAATAGAATTTGTAGAACATGATAACTCACTAGTATATTTTAAATCATGATTATGTCCATATGTGAAGTGAGAATTTAAAGGTGTGTTGACTTTTATGATCATGTTATCAACTTGTTTAAATTTCTGTGGTGCCTCTCCTATGGGTTTAACATATCCTATGCCTCTTCTACCATTTAGGCTAGCTCCATAGATCATTGAGGCAATTTTGCTTCTATCTATGTTTTTAACTAGAATTTTTTGAAAAATGTGACCATATTGCTTTACGATACTATCAGAACTAGATGAAACTTTTGATTCAAATTCTTTCCGAGCTTTATGTTTTTCAAAAGAATTTTCTAGTTTTGAAATGTTTTCTCTAAGCTTAGAGTTTTCTGCTTTTATTTTCCTAGTTTCCTCAGATTCAGATACTAGACCATGTTTCAGGTTTTTGTATTTGATTTGGAGTTTCTGATATTTTTCAAGAATTTTTTAGAGACTATATTCTAATTGAGTTCTAGAAAGTTTAGAGAATACCTCTTCAGTTTCTGAATCTGATTCTGATGAGTTGATATCATCTGACACATTAGCCATTAAATCAATGTTGGCGTGTTCATATTCTAATTCTGGTTAAGCTTCATAAGATTCTAAGTCGTCCCATGTAGCCATGCGACTTTTCTTCTTCTCTCTATTGAATTTTTTCTTTGGCTTTTCTTTCCTAAGTTTGGGACAATCACTCTTGTAATGTCTAGGTTCCTTGCATTCATAGCATACTACTCCTTTGTTTCTAGACTTCTTGTATCCCGAGGATGATTCATAGTGATTGCTTGATCTTCTGGGATTCTTGAATTTCTTTTGTCGGTGCTTCCAGAGTTGTTGAACCCTTCTGGAAAGAAGTGATAGTTCGTCTTCTTCTGATGAGCCTCCAGAGCTTTCTTCTTCTTCCTAAAAGGATTTAGATTTAGATTTGTTATATTTAAGAGCAACATACTTACCTTTCTTCTGAGGTCCATCTTCTTCAAGTTCTATCCTGTGACTTCTCACGGAGTTGATCAGTTCTTCAAGAGATATCTCATTCAGATTCTTTGATAGCTTAAGAGCAGTGACCATGGGTCTCCAAGCCTTTGGAAAGCTTCTGATGATTTTCTTCATATGATCTACTGTTGAGTAGCCTTTGTCCAGAACTTTCAGTCCAGCAACCAGAATTTGAAACCTTGAGAACATTTTCTCAATCGTTTCATCTTCTTCCATCTTGAATGTTTCATACTTCTGGATAAGTGCCAGAGCTTTGGTCTCCTTGACTTGAGTGTTGCCTTCATGCGTCATCCTTAGAGAGTCAAACATGTGTTTGGAAGATTCTCTGTTTGTGATCTTTTCATACTTTGTGTATGAGATAACACTTAGAATTATTGTTCTGGCCTTGTGATGATTTCTGAATTCTTTCTTCTGTTGGGCTGTCATATTTCTTCTTTGAATCTTCTGACCATTGCCTCCAACAGGATGAGTGTAGCCATCAGTAACCATATCCCAGACATCTCCGTCCATATCCAGAAAGAAACTTTCCAGAACTTCCTTCCAGTAATCAAAGTTCTCACCATTGAACACTGGAGGTTTGCCATTGATTTTGTCATTCTGATAGTCGTTGTTGTTCTGAACTGGTTCTGCCATGGTGTTTTTCTTCTGGATATTTTTCTGACACGGGTAAGTGCTTGCACCTAGAACCAGGCTCTTTGATACCAATTGAATGAGGGAAAACACAAGAAAGTGGAGTTTGAATTGAGGTTTTCAAAAATAAAGCGATCAACACAATTGATTTATCCTGGTTCGTTTGAACTCAAACTACATCTAATCCACCCACCAAGGTGATTTCACCTCTCTCAACGAGGCCTTAATCCACTAATCAAATAATGATTACAATCACGATGACCTACTATCAAAGTCTTCTTGAGTCTACTGACTATACTTAGTCACTCAAGGTATATCAAATTGATTATAACAAGGTGTAACTTGAATTACTTCTAATAAGCGGTTATCACAACTGTGATAGTTTTTACAAAATTAAATTACAAATATTATGGAATAGAATTTTGATTTTTGATTTACGCGCGTGAGTGTTGTGTGCTTAAAATTCTTCAATGGACTCCTTATATAGATATTTGAAATAATCCGTTGGAGAGAGCTTTATTTATTTGTAGATAATTATAAACGCCATTAAGAGTTTCCAAAAATATAGATTCTTGTCTAGAGCCGTTATTTCTTTGATCTTCATTAAGTATGACTGATTCCGAGAATTACAACTTGCGTAAGTTCAAGTATCAGAGTTTGTAGCAAGGCATCTTTTCTGAGCGTTATTGTTGAATGAGATCTTCTAGGCATATCTTCTTGTTGTAGAATTTCGCTTAAGAGTATAAGATGTTGCTTCGGAATTTCTTTCAGTTTATGAGAGCTTCTAATGATGCATATCAAAAATTAATTTTTAGGTAGCATATTCTTTTCTTATAATTTTAAAATATTTGTTATCATCAAAACTTATTTAGAGAAGGTAGAATAAAAAAACTTGTGCTAACACTTTAAGCACATGATCACGATGGAAGTGGTGTCGAATGTGTATGTGTTTGGTCCTTGAGTGCAAGACAATATTTTTTGTTATGTTAATCGCACATGTGTTGTCGCATCGGAGGGGAATGCATCCTAGATGGATTACGTAGTCGCTTAATTATTGCTTTAGCCAAAGGTTTTGTGCACAACAACTACCTACTGCTATGTATTCGCTTCGACCGTACTAAGAGAAACACACACTTGTTTCTTACATGATCACGAAACTAATGAATTTCCAAGGATGTGACAAGTTCCGCTAGTACTTTTTCTATCTATTTTACAACATGCATAATCTGCGTCAGAGTAACCAATTAATTACACACAATACCTTTAGGATACCATAACCCAACGTCCGTCGCTCCCTTGAGATACTTCATGATTCTTTTGACCGCCGTGAGATGTGACTCCTTTGGATTTGCTTGGAAGAGAGCACATAAACATACACTAAACATTATTTCAGGACGACTTGTCATCAAATACAATAAAGAGTCAATCATACCTCGATACTTTGTAATATCAATTGATATTCCCGATTCGTCTTGATCAACATAGATTTTGAAGTGCATATGTGTTGACATAGCTTTATAACCATCCATTTTGATTGGTTGATAAAAATGCAGTCTCTTAGTTGCTTAATTTGCAATCCAAGGAAGTAATTCATCTTACCCATCAAAGACATTTCAAATTCGCCTTGCATCATCAACGCAAATTCTTCACATAGTTCCTTATTTGTTGAACCGAAGATTATGTCGTCCATGTAGACTTGAACTAGTAAGGTATTACCTTTTATCTTCTTAATGAAAAAATTATTGTCTACCTTGCCTTTTCAAAACCTTTTTCGCATAGAAAATTACTTAGACGATCATACCATGCCCTTGGTGCTTGTTTTAATCCATAGAGCGTTTTCTTCAATTTGTATACATGTGAAGGATGATTTAAGTCTTCAAAGTCAGGGGGTTGTTTGACATAGACTTCTTCATTGATGTAGTCGTTCAAGAAGCCGCTTTTGACGTCCATTTGAAATAACTAAAAATTCATTGAGCATGCGTAAGCAAGTAATAAACTAATAGTTGCTAACCTTGCAACCAGAGCGAAAGTTTCTTCAAATTCGATTCCTTCCTCTTGATTATACCCTTTTGAGCCACCAATCTTGATTTGTTCCAAATAATTATTCCATTCTCATCAAGTTTGTTCTTAAACACCCATCTTAGCGAAAGTTTCTTCAAATTCGATTCCTTCCTCTTGATTATACCCTTTTGAGCCACCAATCTTGATTTGTTCCAAATAATTATTCCATTCTCATCAAGTTTGTTCTTAAACACCCATCTTGTTCTGATGATATGCTTACCACTTGGCCTAAAAATAAGTTCCCAAACTTTATTTCTCTCGAATTGGTTTAATTCTTCTTGTATAGCAATAATCCATTGATCATCTCCAAGAGCTTCATCAACTTTGGAAGGTTCTATTTGTGAAACGAACACCATGTTCAAGCATGCATCCTTGAGATTCAATCTTGTAGCAACACCTTGACTTAAGTCTCTGATAACTTTGTCAATAGGATGATCTTTATGTGTCCTCAATTTCTTTGGTAGGTCGTTGATATTGGAATCTTGTTGAATCGGTTCATCTTGATGTTCTACTTGATTTAAAATGATGTCTTTAGAAGTATCTTCTTCAGGGATTTCTACGAAATCATCATCATCACAAACAACAATATCCTCTTTCGAGGGGTTATATTCATCTAAATTGACATGCATAGATTCTTCTATAGTTAAAGTTCTCTTATTATATATTCTAAAATCCTTACTTGAAAGAGAGTAACCAAGATATATACCTTCATCCGACTTTTCGTCGCACTTACCAAGATTATCTTTGTCATTGTTCAAGACAAAGCATTTGTATCCAAAGATGTGAAATAATTATATGTTTGGTTTCCTCTCTTTGAAAAGTGTATAGGGGGTTTTCTTGAGAATAGGCCTAATGTTGACACGATTACTTACAAAATAAGACGTGCTCACCGCATCTGCCCAAAAATATTTAAGAAGGTTTGAATCACTTAGCATTGTCCTTGCAAGTTCCACCAATGACATATTCTTCCTTTCTATAACACCATTTTGTTGTGGAGTTCTTGGTTCCTAGAAGTTGTGTGAGATTCTATGTTCTTCATAAAATTCTTCAAATAAAGCGTTTTGGAACTCTTCACCATGGTCGCTTCTAATGGAGGCAATTGTAACCAATATTATTCTTAGAACCAAAATATTTTCCTAACCTTTTTACAAGAAGCATGAAATTTTCGTCTTCAACCGGATTGTCTTCTTTCTCAACTTCTTTGGAATCAACCTTTAATGTGATGCTTTTAGATTTATTTTCTTGATTCTCATTCTTTTCCAATCGCCCAAGTTCTGTCTCATGTTCTTAAAGTTTGCCAAACAATGTAGTGGATGTCATCGTGGATAGATTTTCTTTTCGGATATTGTCGTAACTTTGGGTTTCCATTCTCTGGACAAAGATCTAAGCACTTTAAAATTAAGTTCATCGTTAGTTAAAGTCTTACCAAGTGCCATCAAATGATTTGTCATGTGCATGAATTTTTCTGCAAATCAAGGATTGATTCTCCTGGTTGGATTCTGAATAACTCGTATTCCTGACTTAACGTATTCAATCTCGATCTTTTAACTTCAGAGGTTCCTTCATGAGTTTCCACCAAAGTATCCCAGATTTGTTTTGTCAGTGTACATGTTGAGATGCGAAAAAATTCATCCATATTTAGTGCACTTTGTAGAAGATTAATTGCCTTTTTGTCATAGAGAACCTTTTTTTATCATCATCATCATCCCATGAACCTTTAGGATTTGTTAATACAACATCATTAACAACCGTTGAAGGAATAAAAGGGCCATTTTGGACATCATCCCATATTTCATCTCCTTGTGCTTCTAAATGATCTTTCATGCGAATTTTCCAGAAGTCAAAGTATTCACCACAAAACAGTGGAGGCTTGTTGCTACTACCACCATCTTTAAACACAATATTATTGTTTGCAGAAGCCATTCTGAATTGATTAGGAACAGGTTACCTAAAACCCACTTTGATGCCAATTGTAACTTAGAGATGCGCCTAATTGAATTAGGCTTTTAAAAATTCTTCGGAGTTTTTCCGTTTTTTTTTATTCTTTACTTTCTTACGAAATCTAAGTGCGAAAATGATAAATGCGGAAAGTAAAAGAGACACTATGATTTATCCTGGTTCCCTTTATAATCTGAAGGTACATCCAATCCCTTTTCCAAACCGAAAGAGATTTTCACTATATGTTAGAAACCTAGAACAAGACAGACCTAGTTCTTTCTAATTCTAACAACCAAGAACAATCCTCTTGGATTTAAAAAAGCTTAAAGTCTGATTGAGATTAAATTTCTCACACACAAACCTCTTGTGTCCATAATCCGGATCACAAGGAAAACCTTACTAACTTATCTCTAACAATCCTAAAGATAAGTATTAATAAAAAAAATTATGAATTTTGTATAAGTGTGGGAAGATGAAACTTTTTATCTTTTATCAATATAAATATTGATTTTCTCCTTGGAACAAGTATCACTCACAATTAATATACAAGTGTTATTGAAAGAATGAGATGAAACTAGAATGATGTTCTTGAAAATTTATGAAAAGTTTCTCTCAATAAGTTTGAATATGAACACTTAGAAAATATTTGAAAAATGAAGAATATGAGTGATTTTTTATTATGAAAATTATTGGAGGTAAGTGTAAAATCTAAAAATGATTTGTTTATATAATGCATAAAACACCCTTTCATAAAGGTATCATTTAAATGAAACAATGTCATGATTTGTAAGATAGAAATAATGAAAATTTTCATGAAAAGTCACATATTTTCGCATGCAACAACAGTATTAATCGATTAACACATATGTTAACCGGTTAACACACTTCAACGTTAACCCAAAATTCAAAATTTAGCTTGGTTAACCGGTTAACACTGAAGGATTTTGTGAAAAAGCTGAATTTTAATGCTTGAAAAATATGGTAAATGGTTCCTATCATTCTTAACATGTATATTATGCATAAAATGAATTTTTGAACACTTGCATAAATATTTTGAGCAATATTTGTTATATCTTTAAGTTATTCCAAGTTGATCTTCAATTCTTTGGAAATATTATGAGTGTTATTTGAAGTTTGATCCACTTGATATTTCTTTAAAACTTGAACAATGCTAGACCAAACATTTGAAGCTTAATTCAAAAGCCTCTCTTCCTTTTTGCACATACACACTTGACCAATATCTTGTTGTCTTCATCAAAATCAAATATTTAAGGAAGCTTGCATCTACAAAATTAAGCTTGGGTAGTGAGTAAATGATAAGTTGGAAATCAGAGGTTGTTTCACTTAGAATTAATATTATTTAGTGGATTTAATTCCTTGCTTGGAAGCCTCCAGAGTAAGTGAGTTGCACCAAACTAGGTTAATAATTAATTGTATGTTCTTTACTTTTTGCAATTCTATTTTGTGTTCATATTGTTCATTGTATGCTAAAAGTAGAGATCATTTGTCTCGACATCTCATATGACATCTAAAATCTGCTACACTAGATTTAAGTGGATTTGCCAATTGTGGGAAATAAATTCTCATGGTTCAAGGACAATGTGTCTTGTAAAAGTAGTCTGGATATATATATTATTACTAAAGGTTTGATTAATAGATGGAGTCTAGTGGTTCAATAAGTTGGGGAGAGAGACTTCTCGGATCATCGACCAATATGGGTGAAGGCTAATAAGCATAATTGGGATGCAAAGCCATTCAAGGTGTTTTCTTGTTGGTTTGAACATCCCAAGTTCCTCGAGTTTGTGAAGACGAAATGGAGCAACATCAATGTTTCTGGTAATGCTGAAAAAATTCTATGTAAAATGATTAAAAAGTTAGGAGATAGATTAAGATGGTGGAATATGAAGATTTTTGGGTGGATAGATCTTTAGATTGATGACAAAGTTTCTGCAATCAATAAGTTGGATGTAAAGGATGCAACTGGTAATGAGTTTGATTTGCAAAAGTTGTCTGACGTAAATTGTAAGGCTCTTGCTGAACTTTGGGATGAGTTATTGGTTCAAGAAATTATTATTAAACAAAAAGCAAGGCTGGATTGGATTAAAAATGGTGATATCAATACACGGTAATTCCATACGATGCTCAAGACGAGAAATCCAATCACAAGAGTAAAAGTGGAGGACCGATCTGTGGAAGAGGTAGGTGAGGTTAAAGATGCTATCTCAATTTTTTTCAAATAACGGTTCACTAAGGAGGATGTCATGAGGCCTTTGTTAATTACAGATGAATTTCCTAAGATTTCAATAGAAGACAGGGACGAACTTGAGTGTGGCTTTACGATTGATGAAATTTAAGAAACGATTTTAATATGGAATTTTAAAAACAAGTTGGCATATTATTGGTGAAGATGTTATAAACTGTATCATGGAATTCCATTATACACCATGCATTTTGAAAGCTATAACGTCTTCCTTTATATTATTGATTCCAAAGGTGGAGAATCCTCAAGGCCTGAGGAATTCCGTCCAATATGTCTAATAGGTTGTGTCTACAAAATCATTTTGAATCTGCTAGCAACTTCTTTAAGGAAAATTATAGGAAAACTCGTGTCAATTCACAGTCCGCATTCATTCCAGGTAGGAATATTCATGATGGGTGTTGTTAGTAAATGAATTGATTGACTACGTGAAGCGACATAAGAAATTTTGCCTTATGTTCAAAATAAATTTTGAACAAGCCTATGATAATGTGGATTGGAATTTTCTTGTTAGACTATTGAGAGATACTGATTTTGGTCCAAGATGGATAAAGTGGATGCAGGGTGGTGTTCTTAATAGTTATTTGTCTATTCTTGTTAATGGTAGTACTACTAGAGATTTCAAGGCGTCGATGGGTTTGAGACAAGGGGATCCCTTGTCTTTATTCCTATTTTGTATGGTTGTGGAAGGATTAGCTTTGATGGTTAAGAGGGTGATTCGTTTGGGTATGCTCATGGGTATTTCTCTAAATACTAATTGTTCATATGACATACTTCAATTTGCGGATGACACGATGTTATTGTGCGATGTGAATTGGGAGAATCTTTGGGGTCTAAAATCTGTTATTCGCGGATTCGAAATGGTTTTGGGCCTAAAGATTAATTCTTGGAAGAGTAATTTAACAGGGGTTAGTGTAAATTATGATTTTATGGTAGCATATTATCATTTTTTTAGCTTGTAGAATGGGGAAAGTCCCTTTCAAATTCCTGGGAATTTTGGTTGGTGGTAATCATAGGTCCTGCTCATTCTGTCAGCCGGTTATTAACATTTTCAATGCAAAGCTTTCATTGTGGTGTGGTAAAATATTTTCGATTAGAGGAAGGGTCACTCTCATCAACCATGTTCTAATGAACTTAACAATTCACTATCTCTCCTTTTTTCAAGCGCTGGTGGCAGTTTTGAAAGAGATTATAGCAATACAACGCAATTTCATGTGGGTTGGTTCGCCTGATAAAAATTCAGTGGCTTGGGTTAGTTGGAGTGCAATATGTTGCTATAAAGAGAAAGGTGGATTAGTGATTCGCGATGTGCAGGTTTTTAATAAAGCTTTATTGGTGAAATGGTTATGGAGGACGGTATCGGATCCAAAATCAATTTGGCGTGACCTTATTCATCACAAGTATGAGAATGTTGTGGCGAGACTATTGTTGCACGATTATAAACTGATCAAGGCTATGGATTCATTATGGTGGCGTGATTTGAAAAAACTTGGTGATGATACAACATTGGGTTCGTTTAAGGATTCAATTTCGTTCAAGCTTGGTACTGGTGGCAAAACACCGTTTTGGTTATGCAGATGGTTCAATACTGCTACTTTTAAGGTTGTGTTTCCTAATTTGTTTGCTGCAGCAATTAACAAGAAATGTTAGGTGAGAGATATGGGGGAGTGGGGGGACAATTGTTGGGTTTGGAATCAATCCTTTTATGAGGAAGGGGTTGTAGGTGTTCAATATGAAATTCAGGATCTTAATATTCTGTTCCAGTAGGTTCAACCGGTTGCTGATGTAGATGGCGCTATTATTTGGCCATGAAGTGACGACAAGTGTTATTCGGTAGCTTCATACTACAACAAGATGCAAAGCTTAGTTGGTGACATTGTTCAGCAAGATTGGGTTAAATTGGCATTGGAGTTATTATGGAAAACATCCATTCCATTGAAGGTTAAGGTATTTGGTTGAAGGCTTTTATGGGACAAATTACCAACTAGAAGCAATTTGGTAATTCACAATATTATTACCAATCCACACGAATAAGTTTGCGTCATTTGTTTCCAAGTTGTCGAAGACTTAAATAATCTCTTTTGTGAATGCTTAATTATTAGAGAGATTTTAAAATTGGTGATGAATTGGTTGGGTTTAAGTTGGATGGTTGAAGATAACGTTTGTAATTTCTTGTTGTCTTGGTTTGTTATGTGGTTCTCCTCTTATTGGTGTATTTGGTCCAACAAAAATCAAATCATTTTTGCAGACAAGATTGGTAATGCAATGGTAATTTTTCATCGTATTGTTTCGGTTTCGTGGTGGTGGTTGGCGATAGTAACTAGAAAGAAAATTTGATGTAATTATTATGAGTGGTTCATCCTAGTAAATTCCTATAATTGGAAACTTTTGTATTTGGGTTGGAATACCATAATACTCCCATCTAAAAAAATAATGCTTGATTATGAAGAGAAAAAAAAGAGAGAAATGATAATAGAAAAGAAATATGTATATTTATAAAATGATTAAAAAAATTAAATAAAAAACAATATACAATTAAAAACTATGTCATTATAATTAATGGAAAAAATGCTATATAGAAATTAATTCGGTGAGAATAAAACATTTTATAATAAATTATAAATATGATTTATAAATAAAATAAATAAATAATTTTTCCAATTAAATATTTCATTTATATACATACAATGAATAAATAATAAATCATTTATTTTTTCATGTATAATGTTCTTTTAAACGAGGAAAAACATTTAAAGAATTATGTCTTATTTCTTCTTCTGAGGATTGAATGCTTTCAAACACAGTATTAAAAAGGTAAAATGGAAAATAATATAAGCAAATGTGAATAAATAGGGAAAATAGTCTAATATTAAATAGAAATGTGGTGACTTAAATATTTATAAGTGAGAGATTTATATATCAATGTTTCCAAATGTAAAACTCTGGCCTCTAACAATTTTTATGTTTTAATTATACTAAATGAATAGTGTCACGATATTTTAAGGGACTAAAATAAGTTTTTCATTTAAAAAATTGATCCTCTTAAATAAATAAAAAAACATAAAAATAGATGACAAACAATTGAAAGGACTATAATAATCTCCGTTTGAATGTAATGTAATTGGTGTAGTTTATTTCTTATGTATTTATTTATTATAAATATTTATAAATTTTCTTATATTAATTTTTATTAATAAAATAAAATTTTAATTTATTAAATTGCAATTTTTAATTGATTACTATTGACTATTTTTTCCTCTATTCATTTTTATAAATGTTTTTGCTAATATAATAACTTTTTGTTGTATCTAATTTATGTTTAAAGATACTTATTTAATTGTTTAAATTCATATATATATATATATATATATATATATATATATATATATATATATATATATATATATATATATATATATATATATATATATATATATATATATATATATATATATATATATATATATATATATATATATATATATATATATATATATATAATCATAAGTTGTTTTCATTTTTTAATACCAAACTATTGATTATCATCTTATTTACAATACTCTTTATTTACTTCTTACTTTCTTTTCTATTTCTTTTTCATTCATTAACCAAATAATTTATAAAAAGTCCTAATATATATATTTTTCTAAGAGATTTAAAATTGTTTTTATATTTTTCAAAGACTAAATTGAATCTTGTAGTTTTCTTGTAGATTTTATTCTTCCATTGATTTATTTTTTAAAGTGTTGATATCTCTCTCTCTCTCTCTCTCTCTCTCTCTCTCTCTCTCTATATATATATATATATATATATATATATATATATATATATATATATATATATATATATATATATATTACATTAGTACATAGATATATAAAAGCTACTCCTAAATATTAAATCATAAATCATCGGTTTACATTCATTTAACTTAATTATTACACGATAACTGACTTACACTTGCTCTAATTTACTTCAAATTTTGAATCTCCATCAATAGATTTAAATTCTCGATAATTTATTTTTTATATTGTTTGCTAACCTTGTGACTATGCTTGCATTCTCTAATTTAAAATCTTCTTTGTATAAATTTTATTCACAATTTTCTAATAATATCTTAAGCTTTTTAAGAGTTATTTTCCCTCTTTTTTCGATGGGGTTCATATTGACGATTCTTAACGATGATAAAAATAGAGCGTGAAAAAAAAGAAAAAAGAATCATATTAATTATTAAAAATAAATATGGACTCTTTTTTTTAAAAGTACAATATGGACTTTTTTATGTCTTATACACAATTTGTGTTTATTCTTAATTTTTATGACGATTTAATTTGGTCAAGGAAAATAATACTTATATATGTCTGTCATTTATCCATTTTCCAATATTTTTTTTAATAAACTTGTTAAAAAATAAATATTTTAAAAATCAAACATTGAACAATGTATATTGTATTGTCTATATTCATTAATATTTCAGATAATGCTCTAATATTATTGAGTTTTATTGGATATTTATCCATTTAATAATTTAAATTTTATTAGAGGTATTACTACCAAAAAAATATTTTAGAGTATTAAAGAATTTTTTTATTATTTAAATTGGATATTTCAACCCAATTAAAAAAAATCATCTTTAGAAAAAAAGAGTAGAAAATCCAATTAAATTTAACCACATGAATATTATATATATATATATATATATATATGGGATATACTTACTTTATATCTTGACCATTAATTCTTTTTAATCCAATAATTAAAAATAATAAGCAATTAGATATCTCCATTGGATTAAAAAGAATTATTGATCAAGATGTGGAGTAAGTATTAAAAGTTACTCTTGGAATAAGAATATCTCCATATATATATATATATATATATATATATATATATATATATATATATATATATATATATATATATATATATATATATATATATATATATATATATATATATATATATATATATATATATATATATATATATATATATGAAATATTTCCCTTTAACTAATTTTTAATTTAAAAATTCATTAATTAACATAAAAATTAGACTTGAATTAAATAATCAAAATTCAAACCATATAAATAATAAAAGTAACCCCCAATATTAAAAAAAGAGCCATTGAATCGAAATTATGCCCCCTTTTGAGTAACTCTTTTTTTTTTTACTTATTATTTTTGTTTTTAAAATATAAATATTCTCATATTTGTCAAACATTATTTTAATATAATATATTTTCTTGAGTTGTATATAAATCTATATGGTATTTTCCTGATAATACACAATCCTAATTTTCCATTTCCATCCGAGCATGGATACACCTTTAAGTATCACACAAATTCCTATCACCATAAAAGAGCTCTATATGTTCTTTTCTATTGATCGTGAGTTATTTTGCTTTTTGATCTTCAAACTTCACTATGAAGTAACTCAATCTCTTTTGGTCATGGCACTGTGGCTTTGGCTTGAAAATATTGGGTACCATAACCTTATTCAAAAAGTAGCATCTCTACAAGGTACCCTTATCAATGCCCTAGTTAATGAAGCTCTGACTTGCTTGCAATTTTTGGAGAGGGTTGAACCTCCTATCCCAACTGGTGGTGGTTTACCCTTGACAAAAATGCTTATGAAAAAAGACATCTCTCTTGAGATTTTCACTTTGAAAAGATATACCGCAATAATTGGCATTAAAATCGTTCTAAACAACACATGCGCTCGAGTTTTTAACGATGTTTTGCAGATAGCTTTGAAATGGAAAATCAATACACGAGGTAGTACCACATCACGAACTCACGCACTCAATATGCCTTTGATTCTTCCAGGATTTCCTCACCCTTTATTTGGCAGCTTTGATTTGTTACCAAGAATCGAGAACATCGGTTTGTCTGATGAAAGCATATGGATTCAAAAGAAACCCTATGACGATGCTACAAATGATGATAAATCCTTGTTTCTCACATTTTCTAGAGGCTTCCCTGTGTCGGAAATGGAGGTGAGGTACTTGTTCAACACTAATTATGGGGATTGTGTGCAAAGTTTGATCATGGGTGGAAATCATGCCAAGAATGATCAAACTCTATTTGCAATTATGGTTTTGAAAATGGTGGAAATTGTGGATCAAATTCTATCTGGGAAACGTGTTGCCAAGCTGAATATCAATGGAAAACACATATGGGCTCGCAAGTACGAGCCTCGCTAAATTGCAGAGCATTTTGCTTATTTCAATTATAGTCGTGAAAATAAAATCAGAAAAACAGCTAAAATAAAGAGAGCCTTAGTGCTCGCTATAATCATCATTGCTGTTAGTTTTGCTTCTTTTTTCTTCTTCTGCTTTATTTGAATAAAACATTTATGTCAGGACATTATGATCCTTCTGAGTTATATATGTAAGCAAGACTTTGATTAAACTCCATAATCTGTTTACGAATCTTGCATATTGAAAGTTTATGGTAATAATTTTATAGTGTTCAAATATCATCCACCGAAGAAAATATTCTTATAAAATGTTGGTTTGGGTTCTCAGTAGCAAGACCTGCGAATTGTCTCTGTTGCACTAATTGCAGCAGGGATGGTTTAAGTTCAAAATTATTGGCTGGGATAACAGGGTTTACTATACTAGAACTAGGTTCCTCGTTTGATGGTTGGGCGAAGTCCTTAAGAGGTCTTCGGTTTTGATCTTCGGCCATAGCTCTCCTATTCCTATGGAAAAACAAACGTGCGCGAGCGTTACGTTCAGGTTCAGCTAGAGGGTCTACTAAACTTCCGGCACTGCGAGTCTTTCGCATTGACCGGCGGGTAACCTCCTTAGTCTAAACGGTATAACTACAGGGTATGAAATTTGACGAAATTGGTCCCTGGCAACGGCGCCAAAAACTTGATGCGTGTTTTTCGCAAGTGTACGAACACGTCAGAGTAATATAAAAGATTGTCGAATCCATTGAGACCAAGTGTCAATCTATCGTACCTGTTGTTATGGTGTGTATCTAAGGCAACTGAATATAAGGGTTGTAAGGAATGCGCAATGGTAAATAAAATAATAATTTTAAACAATAAACAAAGACAGGCTCGAATGTAATTCACGTAATCAATTAATAATCTGGTACTTGTTAATAGAACTACTTATGGGCAATGTTTTCTACTTTGAAAAGAACTAATTTAACGGGAACTGTCGCTTTCGCGTATTCATAACCGAGTTGTACTCTCTAATCAACCCCTCCTATTGTCACGGATAAAAAGGTGCGTACTGCGTTAGAGTAGTAAACCTATTTTTAAGAAATATAGTATCTTAACTAAGTTGAAAAGTACTTTAACCTGGATTTCTTAGCAAAAAGAGGTTCTCACGAACCAGACTCTAAACTTCATAACGCGTCCAAAAATCGTTTTAAAATCTCTTTTCTTTTTAATCTAAAAACTCCTAATAAACTAGACAAAGCGCTTTTGGCTGTTTTTGAAATAGTTAAAAACAATTACTTAAATTGAAAGATAAAATAGCCCTTAAGTGTTTCCACGAACAATTGTACGGATTACTGGTTTAATTACGATCCTTACATTCTAACCTTTATGGATTTAGTTAGACATAGTAAAGTAAAAGTTCTTTTTATAATTTTTCATAAAAGTAATTTAGTGTGAGTGCGGAAAGTAAATAAAAGTAGTGCGAGTGCGGGAAATAAAGGTATTTAAAGCGAGTGCGGAAAATAAACGAAAGTAAAGCGAGTGCGGAAAATAAATAAAGTAAAGCGAGTGCAGGAAATAAATAAAGTAAAGCGAGTGCGGGAAATAAATAAAAGTAAAGCAATGCGGAAAAGTAAAATACGAACTGGAATTAAAATGGCGGCAGGATTAACTTCCTCCCAGAGTGCTCCAAAACTCGATCACACAGACGTATACAGACTCGATCACTCGATTGCAGTAACACCCCGATGTGGAATGATAACTGCTTTAAAACTGATATATGCCTAAGAGATTCTAAGTTTGGATGAGGAAAAACGAAAATCTAAGGTCCTATTTATAGGAAAACAAAAAGCAGGAAAAGACCAGGATGCCCCCTCCACTAAAAAGTGGAGGGAAAAGTTTTTGCCTTGTGGCGCCCGCCACAAGGCCATGGCGCCCACCATGAGGCTAATGTGGGATGAAAGAGTGGGGATCGTGGGTCTTGGCAGATGTAGAGTGGTCTTGAGACATGGCCACGTCATGGCAGACCCCATGGTGCCCGTCATGGTGGATGTCGTAAGTGTAAAACGCTGAATTTCTTGGTTTTCGTCCGTTTCCACTCCTTTTTCGCTCCTTTTCTCGATTTAGGCCCCGGTTACAAAGAAAACCTGAAAACAAATAAAAACAAAGTAATAACATAACAAAATAACAATAAAAGCTAAGAATGCATGCGAAATCGGAGTTAGAAATACGGTGAAATTTAGTGTTATCAAATTCTCCCACACTTAGACCTTTGCTTGTCCTCAAGCAAACATTAAAGCTCAAGAAAAAATGGTGTCAACACGTGTTTTTGGGCTAAAGGGCTTTAAAGTTCAAGTCAGGATGTAGTGACAGGTACTAACTAAGTGAACCAAGGGTACCATAATAACACAAACACAAACGTCAATCCTATATTAACCACTCCATGTCATCCCACAATACCTAGGCCTATCTTCTCATCTTTTTGGGTCCTTTTCATTCAGGCGCAATCACATTAAGCCCGTTATCCGTACATGCTTCATAGTAGAGTGACCGGTTAGTGATTCTGATCCATAACATAAGGTTTCTGGCACATAAGCATGTGTAAACCTGTTTTATTTGACCTAATTGTAGCTGTGGAGGATCGGATCGTAATCCGCCCTACCAAGTTCAGTGCCAGATACCTCTAAACCAACTAACAATAGGTGACTGCAATTTTTTTCTTTTTGTGGCAAAATAATTTTTTCTTCACTTTTTTCGGTTTAAATGACTTTGTGAGGGTCACCTGTCCCAGAGTTTGCCTTTTTCTTTTTTATTAGCACTGGATCATTCACTTATGTTCATCGGCCCCCTATGTAGAACATGCTTAGGCCGGAGCTGACTGCTAGAATAAACTACTTAGGACAATTTTTCTGAATGATAATAAAGGCCATGGTGTGGGGTTTAGGAGTGATTCCTATAATCAAGAGGTCTATGGTGCTAAAATGGTGCTGATGTTTCAAAAAGTTGACCTAAGTCACCACATCCTAATCTAAACCTGTCTCAAAGCCCAAAAAACATGTGAAACAACATTGTTTTCTTTTTAAAAAAAATTTTTTTTTTGGTAAGGCTAAGGAAATGGGAAAAAATGAGGATGTACTAAAAATACACTATACTGGTGACTCGTCAGACTCATGCATTATCTAAGAAAATTAAACTAAATACTTACTGAAAAGGGAAATAACTGAAAGGGAAATGACAGAAAGCAATAAAATCCCCTCCCACACTTAAATCGAACATTGTCCCTAATGTTTCGAAATAAGATAAGGAGGGTAACCTGGAAAAACTACTACGGAAGAGCACTGGTGCCCTCGCCGTCCTGCTGTGATGGTCTGGAACGACGGGATCTACTGCGCTGCTGGTCCCTCCGGTCAAGTCGTGCTGATAAGGCAGCCTGGGCACCCCGAACCTCTCGAAGGTTACCTAGGATGGAACCCTGAGTGGCCTCCATAAGCTGGTAGTGTCGGCGGTTGACTTCTCTCTGACGGTCCTGCTCTAATGTGATATCGTGCAAGGTACGGCAAACGTTGTTGTAAGCACGATCCGAAACTAATCGCGATTGTTACATGAAGTTCATGTTGTCCGTCAGTTGTTGTGAAATAGTAGAGAGAAAGCCGTCTCGCTTTTCCTCTCTAGCTGTCATATCACGCCACATCTCCTCAGTGACATAGAATCCAGGAGCAGCACCTGCAACAGGGTTAGAGGAAGATGGTGCGGTGTGTGACTGTGAAGGACGATGGGGGGACATGTGAGGTCTGGGAGACTGCTCTCTCCGATCATACTCTTCATCAGTGTCATGTGCCTCCCCATCAGGAATATTAGGAGGAAGTGGACCCAAAATAGGCGGAGCATTCAGATCATAGGTCCAGTTCCTTTCATTACGTACATCAGTACGTCTACTGCAAGGTAAAGCAACAGATGGGATAGCTACCCCATGAACCATCAACTCATCACCACCTTCTCTCCTCGTTCGGCACAATTTCATGTCTTTTAGAAATTTTAAATTAATTGTGCGAGGAGGTAGTGGTTCAAGTGTAGCTATCTCATTGTTCAGGTCAAGAGCCCGAGCAATAGACGTAACAAGCCCTCCAAAAACAATCGGTCCTGTTTTATTAGTAAGTAAAGCCATATGTGCAAGCATAAACGGGACCGGATTGATATGGGTACTAGTGAGGCATCCTTGCAAAAATAGGAGTTCTCTAGCGTTTACCTTGTTTGGACTCTCCCGGCCAAAAATAGTACATGCCAAAAGATATCTGAAAACTCTTATGGTCGGGTTATGGATGGTCGATGCAAGTATTCCTTCAAATGAATTTATTGAAGTACTTGAAAGCCTCTGCCAGAAGGAAAATACCTCGGCCGACCATTCCGCATCCAAAGGTGCCTCACAAATCGCACCTTCCCTATGAGGGATTCCTTACAAGCCTGTTAGTTCGTCGGTACTGAATTCGTATTCAATTCTAAACAGTCTAAAATTAACAGTACTGACTGTGCTAGCAGTGTTAGGACCGACAGTGTATATCAATGAACTTAAAAACTCAACTGTCAGCCTCTCATAGGTAGGTTCCTGGTTAACAAAAATATTATGCAAGCCTAAAAAATCTAATAAATGAAAAACACTATGATAAAGACCCAAAGCATACAGACAGTTATCATCGACGTACCTAGTCGAGAGAATTTTTCGACTCTGAAGCCTTTGAATAATTTTCCTTTTCCTATCACCCGGTCTTCCATCGCGAAGAAGAAATCCATTGAACTCCATTGTTGTTGCTCCTTGAGAAGTGAAAAGTGGTAGAAAATGGTTTATGAGAGAAATGATAAAGGTTTGATTTTTATGGTTTGTGGTGGATGAAAATGAAAATGGATTTTGGATAGGTTTTATAGATGGTGAGTATTTTGGAAATGGGGGAGCTTTAATGGGGTTCAATGGGGTTTTTGAAGTTGGAAGGTGTAAAAATGGAGGAGAAAGGGGATCAGCCCCGTTTTTTATGATGTCGGTGTGGCGCCCGCCACAGGGGGTATGGCGCCCACCACAAGCCCATTTCCTACTGGGCCTTGGATTTTCACATCTTCTTTTGGGCCCCTTTTGCACCTTCGGTCTTCGAGGGGGTCCGGATAGCGTTTTCTTCTCTTTTCCAAGGCGTGAGGCTTGCATATTTTTTTTATGCAGACAAAAATGAATATATTTTTGTCTTTATATTTTTTTTCTTTGCTCGACAAAATAAAATAAAATAAAAATCAAAAGAAAAGAGAAAAAATGACATTAGTGCACGAAATTATATATATATATATATATATATATATATATATATATATATATAAGATAAACTCAAAGTACATGAAAAAAGAAAATGTAATAGATGCAATAATGTAAGATATGTCTGGAGATGCGAGAAATAAAATAAAGCATGAAAGAAAAAAAAATTAAATACTAGGGTAATATCGTCAGTGTAGAACGAATCATGTGGTAGGCTTCTCCTCCTGGTTTGATCCACGAATCTCAGTTATCTCCCTCCGAAGCTCTTCAATCTCCTGATATAGAGCATTGGCCTCTGAGGCATGAGTGAGATCAGATACCTGAATCTATAATTCCAAGTCCGCTACTTCCTGCTTGAGCAGGGTAGTCTCCTTGCGGAGTTTATAAATCTGAGTTTGTAGATCAGGCGGCTGCAGAGACATATTGTTAGACATAACAGTGATTCAGGGAGAAAGAGGTGTAGGAGTGTACTAGGCGGCGGGAGGTGATTTTGGCTCTTCGACAGTCTCTCCATAACCCTCTAGAGCATAACTCCAATTAGCAGGATCATGGACATTGGTCATCAGCGGGTCTGGTAATGTAAAGTAATGTATCACTTCACCGTCGATCAGTAATCTAAACGTGTTGGGTTCAAAAGAGGCCCTCCTCATCAGTCCTCTGTCAAGACAAAAGTCAACATCCAGGGTGGTGTAGCAGCAGAAGGTCCTGAGGTGCAATAATTTGCGAGACAAACCCAATGCAGTAGCTATCTGTGTAACAATCCCACCGACATGTATGATGCCTACAGATGATCTGGCAACACTAGCAAGGCCCTTCAACAGAAAGTTGCCACAAGAAACTAGGCGAGACTGAGTCGCACAAAACAGTAGGAAAATCTCCTCTTCATTTAGCAGAGTTTCTGTATCTGGCAAACCGAGGAAAGAATGTGCTACAATCATCTGGAAATACCTTAATGCAGGGTTGCGGATTACCTGAGAAAACTGAGTGGAAGGATCTTGGCTCCCTCCACCTGAGATGTTAGACCAAAACTTTTCCACTTCTCTGCTTATAAAATACCCCATTGGTGTCTCTGGAATAGCATCAGGAGTAGTCTGAAAACCGAGTAAATCACCAAACTCTTTCTGAGAGAAGGAGTAGTCAATCCCGAACAACCTGAAAACAGCATATCCATCGGGTCCAGCCCAAGGATCATAATGAAACGAGCTGAGGAACTCTAGAGTTAAGTTCCTGTAAGTGTTGTTCCTATCGTCAAACTGGTCCCACTGGAGTTGATGGCATAAGAATCTGACGCTTGGCTCTATCCCCAAGGCATCCATGCAATCATGGTCTGGGTACCTGGTAGGTGCCATAGGGCGTCTCATATGGACATAGTAACGCTCTCTCTGTGCGTCGTCTCTAAAGGCCACGTGCATGTCATAGGGGTTCTGCATTCTGCACAAGGTTAGCAAACAAGTCCTGAAATCACATAAAACATTAAATCGTTAGTCCTGACATATTAATAAAATAAACAAATTAAAATAAAGTAAAAATAAATAAAAAGTACGTAAACAAGAAAACCATGGGTTGCCTCCCATGCAGCGCTTGTTTAACGTCATTAGCTAGACGACCGGTTTTTATACATCATTGGAAGGATATGGTGGATCACTCAGAGTATGGCAGGTGTATGTTGTTGGGATGTCACCTCCTTCGTAGGGCTTCAACTTCTATCCATTGACGATGAACGGTTTACATGTTTGGTTCTTGATTTCAATAGCACCAGATCTTAGGATCTTAGATACTTCGAAAGGGCCAGTCCATCTCGAACGAAGTTTCCCTGGAAAAAGTCGTAACCTAGAATCGAACAGGAGAACAGGATCGCCTATTTTGAAGTCTTTCCTTATGATTCTTTTGTCATGCCAAGCTTTTGTTCTTTCTTTGTATATGATGGCATTTTCGTAGGCAGATTGTCTGAGCTCTTCTAATTTGTGGATATCAAGAATATGTCTCTCACCAGCAGTCAAGTAATCCAAATTCAAAGTTTTGATGGCCCAATAGGCCTTATGATCCAACTCAAAAGGTAAGTGACATGATTTTCCATAGACCAGTTGATAAGGGGTTGTCCCTATAGGGGTTTTGAAAGCGGTTCTATAGGCCCATAATGCCTCTTGAAGTTTTTGCGACCAATCTTTTCTAGATATAGAGACAGTCTTCTCAAGAATTTGTTGATCTCCCTATTAGATACTTCCACTTGTCCATTGGTCTGTGGGTGGTATGGTGTTGCTACTCTATGCTTAACTCCATACTTGCTTAAAATTTTATCAAATATTCTCGATATGAAGTGTGTTCCTCCATCACTTATGACTAAACGGGGGGTTCCAAATCTGGGAAATATATAGTTTTTGAATAATTTGATGACTACTCTGGTGTCATTTGTGGGTGCGGCGATAGCTTCAATCCATTTAGACACATAGTCAACAGCTACTAAGATGTACTGATTTCCAAAAGATGGTGGGAACGGTCCCATAAAGTCTATACCCCATACGTCGAAGAGTTCTACTTCTTGGATATTTCTTAGAGGCATTTCATTACGTCTTGAAATATTTCCTGTACGTTGGCATCTGTCACATTTGACAATGAAAGCATGGACATCACGCCACATAGTAGGCCAGAATAGGCCAGCTTGAAGAATCTTGGTATAGGTCTTAGATGTGCTCGCATGTCCACCATAGGGTGCAGAGTGACAATGCTCAATTATATTATGTACCTCTTCTTCTGGAACACAACAGCGGAAAATGCCATCTTTACCTCTCTTGAAAAGAAATGGTTCGTCCCAATAGAAGTTTCTCACATCACTATAGAACTTCTTCTTCCGGTGGTATTTTAGATCAGGGGGTATGATGTCAGCGGCTAGGTAATTAACAAAGTTTGCATACCAAGGTGAATTACTTATAGCTAAGGATTTATGAGAATACTCATGTGGGTCTGGGTTATCATCTTCAATAGTTTCTAGTTGGGCTATCAGTCTATCATAGGAAAAATCGTCATTTATGGGTACTGAGTCAGGTTTCAGGTATTCTAGCCTAGAAAGGTGATCAGCAACTACATTATCTGTGCCTTTCTTATCACGGATATCCAAATCAAACTCTTGCAGTAATAGAATCCATCGAAGTAACCTAGGTTTGGCATCCTTTTTACTTAGTAAGTAACGAATGGCAGCATGGTCGGTGTAAACTATAATTTTGGCTCCTACTAGATAGGATCTAAATTTCTCTATGGCGAAAACTACAGCTAGGAGCTCTTTTTCGGTTGTTGCGTAGTTGAGTTGTGCAGCGTCTAGGGTTCTACTGGCATAATATATTACATGTAACTTTTTATCTTTTCTCTGACCTAGAACGACTCCAACAACATAGTCACTAGCGTCACACATTATCTCAAACGGTTCTGACCAATCAGGGGGTTTCATTATAGGTGCTGAAATCAGAGCTTGCTTCAGAAGATTAAATGCTTCAGTACATTTTTCATCGAAGATGAATTCAGCATCTTTCATTAAAAGACCAGTTAAGGGCTTTGTTATTTTGGATAAGTCCTTGATAAAACGTCGGTAAAATCCGGCATGTCCAAGAAAACTTCTTATCTCCCTGATAGTCTTCGGCGGTTTTAGATTCTCTATGACTTCTATCTTAGCTTTATCTACCTCTATACCTTTTTCGGAAACTATATGTCCTATAACAATCCCTTCGGTGACCATGAAATTTCCCAATTTAGCATAAGGTTTACCTCCACACATCTTTCCAGGATTTTCTCTAGGTTGATAAGACAATTTTTGAAATCAGATCCACACACTGAGAAATCGTCCATAAATACTTCCATGATTCCATCTAAGTAGTCTGCAAAGATAGACATCATGCAGCGTTGGAAAGTGGCAGGAGCATTACAGAGTCCAAAAGGCATTCTTCTATAGGCAAAAGTTCCAACTGGGCATGTAAAGGTAGTTTTTTCTTGATCTTTGGGGTGAATAGGTATTTGGAAGAATCCTAAATATCCATCTAGGTAACAAAAGTAAGAGTGTCTGGCTAGGCGCTCCAACATTTGGTCTATGAATGGTAATGGGAAATGGTCCTTCCTAGTTGCTTTATTTAATTTTCTATAGTTTATGCACATACGCCAACCTCCATCGGTTCTTTTTGCTACATGTTCGCCCTTCTCGTTTTGCACGACTGTGATGCCTCCCTTTTTAGGTACTATATGCACAAGACTCACCCATTTACTGTCTGAGATCTGATATATTATACCTGCCTCTAGTAAGTTAAGAACTTCAGTTTTAACTACATTACTCATCATAGGATTTATTCTTCGTTGGTGCTCTCTGGAGGATTTTGAATCTTCTTCAAGCAAAATCCGATGCATGCATACAGATGGGCTTATTCCTTTTAGATCTGAGATCTTATATCCTAAGCCTGAGGGATACCTTCGTAAAACATCTAATAATTGGTTTGTTTCCTCTTGGTTTAAGGTAGCACTTACTATAACTGGACGGTTCATTTCTTCATCGAGAAATTCATATCTCAGGTTTTTAGGCAGTTCCTTAAGTTTTACGGTTGGTTTCATAGGGCAAGGCATAGGATCTGGGGTAAGAGATAAACATTCGTGAAGGTTATCATTAATGTAGGGTTCTTTATAATTGTCATCTTCCAAAATAAGGGTCGATGGCAATTTTATAGATTCAGTTTCTTCTTCTTGTTCTAATTCCCTAATGCATTCATCAATGATATCTAAGGCATAACAAGCATCTCCTATTACAGGTGCCATAAGAAATTTCGAAAGTATAAATTCTATCTTCTCGTTGCCTACCTCAAAGGTTAGTTTCCCTTTTTTAACATCTATTACGGCTCCAGCAGTCGATAAGAACGGTCTACCTAGGAGGATTGGTATGTCGTCATCTTCTTTAATGTCCATGACAACAAAATCAGTAGGTATAAACACCTGACCTATCCTAACAGGGACGTCTTCAAGTATGCCTATAGGGTATTTAACGGATCTATCGGCTAATTGAAGTGACATCTTAGTAGGTTGTAATTCTCCTAAGTTTAATCTCTCATAAACTGCTAAAGGCATTAAGCTCACACTAGCTCCTAAGTCTAGAAAAGCTTTTTCGATGACATGATTCCCCAAAATACAAGGAATGGAAAAATTTCCGGGATCTTTATCTTTCTTTGCTAACCTATTTTCGGAAATAGAATTACATTCCATGGGTTTCGGATCTTCAAGTCTACGTTTATTTGTAAGTATATCTTTGAGAAACTTAGCGTAAGAAGGTATTTTGGTGATGGCTTCTGTAAAGGGGATTTCTACGTGAAGTTTTTCTATAACCTTAACGAATTTTTGATACTGATTATCGATTTGGGTTTTCTTTAGTCTTTGAGGGTATGGTATTGGTGGTTTGTATGGCGGTGGTGGTACATAGGTTTTATTTTTAGGTTCTTCTCCTTTTTCTTGACTTTCCGGGTTTTCAGATTCCTCTGGTTCCTTCTCCTCATTTCTCTCAGAAGTTTCGGGCTCACTTAATCTAGGGTTAGAAGGTTCCTTATAAGCGGTTCCACTTCGTAGAGTAATGACATTTGCTTGGCCTTTTGGGTTTTGTTGAGGTTGTCCAGGGAACTGTCCTCCAGGTGTAGTCTGAGGGGCTTGGTTTAAAGCTACCTAAGAGATCTGGGTTTCAAGCATCTTGTTGTGAGTAATAATTTGATCAACCTTGGTTCCTAACTGGGTAATTAGTTCGTTAACATGGACGTTTTGGTTCATGAACTCTTTGTTTTGTTGTGTTTGAGCAGTGATAAAATTTTCCACAATTTTCTCAAGGCTCGGACTTGGTGGTACAAGTTGCATAGGTTGATTTGTTCTTGGGGCTTGGTAACCTTGTTGTCTCGGAGGAGCAGTATTTTGAATAGGGTTATTATTTTTGTAGGATAAGTTTGGATGATTCCTCCATCCAGGGTTATATGTGTTTGAAAATGGGTTCCCTTGGGTGTAGTTCACTTGCTCAGGATTTGTCTCATTTAACAGATTGCATTCGGCGGATTGGTGTCCTTGCGTTCCACATATCTCACAATTCGGCGAAATTGCGGCTACAGTATTCGGGGTTGTGCACATATGTTCGACTCTAAGGGCCAATGCGTTCATTTTAGCCTACATCATGTCCATAGAGCTTAGCTCATGTATTCCTCATTGGGCTTCCTTCTTTTCCACTGTCGCTCGTTCTACTCCCCATGATTGATGGTTTTGGGCCATATCTTCGATAAGGGCACTAGCTTCAGGGTAAGGTTTGTTCATCAGTGCGCCACCAGCGACAGCGTCAATGGTCATCTTAGTGTTATAATGAAGTCCATTATAGAAGGTTTGAATGATTAGCCAATTCTCTAAGCCATGATGTGGGCATGCTCTTAATAACTCTTTATATCTCTCCCAGGCTTCGAACAACGACTCTCCTTGGTGTTAGGTAAATCTGGTTATTAGGTTTCGAAGAAGAGCGGTCTTACTTGGGGAAATTATCTAGCAAGGAATACTTTCCTAAGGTCATCCCAAGTTGTTATAGAATTGGGTGGAAGGGAATCTAACCATGATAGAGCTTTATCTCTGAGGGAAAAGGGAAATAATCTTAAGCGTATCGCCTTAGGAGGAGCTCCATTGGTTTTAAAGGTGTCTGCTAACTGAAGAAAGTTTTTTAAATGTTGGTTTGGGTTCTCAGTAGCAAGACCTGCAAATTGTCTCTGTTGCACTAATTGCAGCAGGGATGGTTTAAGTTCAAAATTATTGGCTGGGATAATGGGGTTTACTATACTAGAACTAGGTTCCTCGTTTGATGGTTGGGCGAAGTCCTTAAGAGGTCTTCGGTTTTGATCTTCGGCCATAGCTCTCCCATTCCTATGGGGAAAAAAACGTGCGTGAGCGTAATGTTCAGGTTCAGCTAGAGGGTCTACTAAACTTCCGGCACTGCGAGTCTTTTGCATTGACCGGTAGGTAACCACCTTAGTCTAAACGGTATAACTACAGGGTATGAAATTTGACGAAATTGGTCCCTGGAAATGGCGCCAAAAACTTGATGCGTGTTTTTCGCAAGTGTACGAACACGTCAGAGTAATATAAAAGATTGTCGAATCCACATAGACCAAGTGTCAATCTATCGTACCTGTTGTTATGGTGTGTATCTAAGGCAACTGAATATAAGGGTTGTAAGGAATGCGCAATGGTAAATAAAATAATAATTTTAAACAATAAACAAAGACAGGCTCGAATGTAATTCACATAATCAATTAATAATCTGGTACTTGTTAATAGAACTACTTATGGGCAATGTTTTCTACTTTGAAAAGAACTAATTTAACGGGAACTGTCGCTTTCGCGTATTCAGAACCGAGTTGTACTCTCTAATCAACCCCTCCTATTGTCACGGATAAAAAGGTGTGTACTGCGTTAGAGTAGTAAACCTATTTTTAAGAAATATAGTATCTTAACTAAGTTGAAAAGTACTTTAACCTGGATTTCTTAGCAAAAAGAGGTTCTCACGAACCAGACTCTAAACTTCATAACGCGACCGAAAATCGTTTTAAAATCTCTTTTCTTTTTAATCTAAAAACTCCTAATAAACTAGACAAAGCGCTTTTGGCTATTTTTGAAATAGTTGTAGATGTTTAGAATTGGCATAATTTTTGACCAACAAGAAGTGTTGAATTTAGTTCAGGATGTCACATAAGATGTTGTGACATTTTCAAATAAAGTATAAGTAAATGAACTTAATTCAGGATGTCACACCAGATGTTGTGACATTGGATCAGTTAATGAAGTAAGTTCAGTTTACAGGATGTCACACCAGATGTTGTGACATTGTATCAGTATATGAAGTAAGTTCAGTTTTCAGGATGTCACACCAGATGTTTTGACATCTCAAACCTGCTACCAGAATTAATTAATGATTAACAGAACTGAGTAAATTAAGGGAAGTTATCTGGAATTAATTATGGATGGATGAAACAGAAGAAGGCGCATCTGTAGGGAGATTGATTATATGAATTCAGTATAATCAGAAGAACTGACTCACCTAGAATCAAGGAAGTAACAAACCCTAATTCAAGGTGATGGCAGCATGCGTATCAGGATTGGATAACCTACAGAAAGCCCAAAATCCAAACACCTATTTAAGCAACAGAAACTCTCAGAATAGAGTACGAAATTAAGAAGACTAAATAGGGTGTTTGTGTTTTAATAGCAGGTTGTTTTTATGTGTATCACTTTATAAGCTTTTAAGCAAAAGTGTATTTGTGTCTTGATTGAAACTGTGAAGTAAGATCAAGCTGTTTTGTTTGAAGTATGACTTCAATTTTATTAAACTTGTAAACATATCACTGTGTGATTGAGGGGGAGTGAGTTGGTACTCATATCTAAGTTGTGTCTTAGGTAGAAATTGCCTTGGGTAGATATTAAGTGATAGATTAAACTGTGTGGTTTGAGTCTAGAATTAATATTACTTATATTGGATTTCCTTCCTGGCTTGGTAGCCCCCAGATGTAAGTGTGGTTATACACTGAACTGGGTTAACAATTTCCTGTGTTGTTTAAGTTTTATTCAAAGCTTCAAGTGTTTAAACATCTCATTCGACATCACGTACCTGATCACAGAATTTCAATTGGCATCAGAGCAGGCACCCTGCCTGTTTAACTGGGTGAGATCTAGGGACTGCAAATTCTGGAAACATGGACAGAGATGTAGGATCTGTAAACAGACCACCTATATTGGATGGATCTAATTATGACTACTGGAAGCCAATAATGGTAGCATTCTTAAGATCACTTGACAATAGGGCCTGGAAAGCAGTCAACAATGGATGGGAGCACCCTGTCCAAGACAACAAAGATGGAGCAAAAGTGTTGAAACCTGAAGAAGAATGGAGTAAGGAGGAAGAAGATTCAGCACTTGGCAATTCCAAGGCCTTAAATGCTTTATTCAATGGCATTGATAGGAACATCTTCAAACTTGTGCATCACTGTGAGCTGGCCAAAGATGTTTGGGACACTCTCAAAACAACTCATGAAGGAACATCAAAGGTGAAGATGTCAAGACTTCAACTTCTCACCACCAAGTTTGAAAACTTGAGAATGAAGGAAGATGAGACAATTCATGAGCTCTACATGAACATCTTAGAAATAGCCAATACTTCTGGTGCTTTGGGAGAAAAGATGACTGATGAAAAGCTTGTAAGAAAGATTCTCAGATCTTTGCCAAAAAGATTTGACATGAAGGTCACAGCAATAGAATAAGCTCAAGACATATGCACAATGAAGGTTGAAGAGCTCATTGGTTCCCTGCAAACATTTGAGATGGGAATGAATGACACAATTGTAAAGAAGAACAAAATCATAGCCTTGGTGTCAAATACTGATAAAGAAGAAGAAAATAATGAAGCAGAACCTGAAGAAAATTTATCAGAAACCATTACTATGCTTGGAAGACAATTCAAAAAGATTCTCAGAAAGATGGAAGACAAGTCCAGACCAAGTGGAAGATACTCAAACTCTTCTGAGAATAAAAGACCTTATGATGCTAATAGAAGGTCAAATTATGATGAAAAGACCAATCAAGAAAAAGGGATTAAATGTCATGGATGTGAAGGATTGGGACACATCAGAAATGAATGCCCTACCTATTTAAAAAGGCACAAGAAAGGTCTCTCTATAATCTGGTCTGATGAAGACTCAGGATGTGATTCAGAAGAAGAATCAGCTAAGCATATCACTGCTCTAGCTGGATTATGTGAATCTGAAAGTGAATCCAGTGATGAGGAGCTTACTTTTGAAGAGCTTGAGCAATCATACAGAGAACTGGTTAAAAGGAGCACTGAAATATGCATGGAGAGTATAAAGCAGAAGAAGCAGATTGAGGCACTAAAGGATGAAAAAACAAGTGATCTAGAGATCATTGACACCTTGAAAAGTGAAGTAAGCCTTCTCAACTCCAAGTTGGAGCATATGTCTAAATCTGTTAGAATGCTGAACAGTAGCTCAAACACACTGGATGTTATTCTCAACAACAATAAGCATTCAGGGGATAGAAGTGGACTGGGATTTAACAAAGTTCATAAGGTTGAAGCTAGCACCAGCAAAACTACTTCAAATTCCATAAATTCAAACAAGATGTCCCAACAGATGCTTCAACATCATGAAAAGAACACAAAGTCAAACATAATGTCCCAACAAATGTCTCAACATCATGAAAAGAACATAATGAAGAAGTATCAAAGATGGAGATGTCATCATTGTGGAAGGTTTGGACACATCAAACCTCATTGCTACAAGTTGCATGGATATCCAAATCAGATGTATCAGCAACCTCCTAAGCAGAAGATAGAGGTTACCAAGAAAGTGCTGCATAGACATCAACATCAAAGATATCAGCAACCCCCTAAGCAGAAGACAGAGGTCATCAAGAAAGTATGGGTACCTAAAGATAGTCTTCATGCTGATCAAAGCTACATGCCCAAGAACAAGTTCAACAAACAACCTTGGAGCTCTACTAATGGACACTACACAGGGCAGAGGCATCAAAGGAAACCTCAATACAAATGGTCAAAGAAGGGTGTTGCATATATAGCTCATACATCTCTAAGAGTATCAGCTAAAGAAGACTGGTACTTTGACAGTGGATGTTCAAGACACATGACTGGATTGAAGAATCTGCTAGTAGACTTAAAGTCATATTCATCCAGATATGTAACCTTTGGAGATGGAGCTAAAGGAGAAATCAAGGGAGTTGGGACCTTGGACTGTCCAGATGTACCAAGACTAGATGATGTGTTGCTGGTAAAAGGATTGACTGCTAACTTGATCAGCATAAGTCAATTATGTGATCAAGGTTACAGTGTAAACTTTACCAAAACTGAATGCATAGTGTCTAATAAAGAACAGAAGGTTGTCATGAGAGGAGCCAGATCTAAAGACAACTGTTATATGTGGGAACCTCAAGATTTCAGTCTCACTTCAACTTGCTCTTTAGCCAAAGAAGAAGAAGTGAAACTATGGCACCAAAGACTGGGTCATCTTCATTTCAGAGGCATAAAGAAAATCATATCTATGGAAGCTGTGAGAGGTATTCCTAAACTGAATATTGATGATGGCAAAATATGTGGTGAATGTCAAATAGGCAAGCAAACCAAGATGTCCCATCCAAAGCTCCAACATCTAACAACTTCCAAAGTTTTGGAATTATTGTATATGGATCTTATGGGACCTATGCAGGTTGAGAGCCTTGGTGGTAAGAGGTATGCCTATGTGGTGGTTGATGACTTTTCAAGGTATACATGGATAAATTTTATCAAAGAAAAGTCTGATGTATTTGATGTATTCAAAGATTTATGCCAAAGAATACAAAGAGAAAAAGCAAGTTGTGTGGTCAGAATAAGAAGTGACCATGGAAAGGAGTTTGAGAATCAAAAATTCTCAGATTTCTGTTCTTCAGAAGGAATCAATCATGAATAATCTTCACCAATCACTCCTCAACAGAATGGGATTGTTGAGAGGAAGAACAGAACTATCCAAGAATCAGCAAGAGCTATGATCCATGCTAAAAAGTTACCATTGTACTTCTGGGCTGAAGCTATGAACACAGCTTGTTACATTCATAATAGAGTCACTCTAAGGAAAGGAACCTTGTCCACAATCTATGAAGTCTGGAAGGGCAGAAAACCCACAGTTAAGTACTTCCATGTGTTTGGAAGTAATTGTTATATTCTGACTGATAGGGAGCAAAGAAGAAAAATGGATCCTAAAAGTGATGAAGGGATTTTCCTTGGATACTCTATAAACAGCAGAGCCTATAGAGTATTTAACTCTAGAACCAAGGTTATCATGGAGTCCATAAATGTAATAATTGATGATGCCCCTGCAGATGTTACAGAAGATGTTGGAACATCTGCTGACAGCCAAACTGAAGCTGAAGAAAAGAGTGATCATCCTGACTTCACTCAAAATGATGCAAGGACAGAACAATCTAGCAAACCTCCCTCCATCAGAATCCAGAAGGATCATCCCAAAGATTTGATAATTGGGGATCCCAACAGAGGTGTAAGCACTAGATCAAGAGAGGTGATTTCAGGTTCTTGTTTTGTCTCAAAAATAGAACCTAAAAACATCAAGGAAGCTCTTACTGATGAGTACTGGATTTGTGCTATGCAAGAAGAATTAGGTCAATTCACAAGGAATGAAGTGTGGGATCTTGTTCCTAGACCTGATGACATAAATGTGATTGGCACTAAATGGGTGTATAAGAACAAGTCAAATGAGCAGGGAGTTGTTACAAAGAACAAAGCTAGACTTGTAGCTCAAGGATACACACAAATTGAGGGAGTAGACTTTGATGAAACCTTTGCACCAGTAGCAAGGCTTGAATCAATCAGACTACTTTTAGGAATAGCTTGTATCCTGAAGTTCAAGCTATTTCAAATGGATGTGAAAAGTGCCTTTCTAAATGGATATCTTAATGAAGAGGTATATGTAGAACAGCCTAAGGGATTTGTTGATCCAAGTTGTCCAAACCATGTGTACAAACTAAGGAAGGCTCTTTATGGACTGAAGCAAGCCCCAAGAGCATGGTATGAAAGGCTGACTACTTTTCTTATCAAGCAAGGGTACAGGAAAGGTGGAATAGACAAAACCTTGTTTGTTAAAGATGAAGAAGGAAATGTCATGATTGCTCAAATATATGTAGATGACATTGTTTTTGGTGGGATGTCAGACAGGATGGTTAAACATTTTGTCACTCAAATGGAATCTGAATTTGAGATGAGCCTAGTAGGAGAATTAACCTACTTTCTTGGACTGCAAATAAAGCAAATGGAGGACTCCATGTTCATTTCCCAAAGCAAGTATGCTAATAACATTGTCAAGAAATTTGGGATGGACAATGCTACTCATAAAAGAACTCCTGCCCCCACACACTTAAAGCTGACAAAAGATGACAAGGGTGAGAATGTAGACCAAAGCCTATACAGAAGTATGACTGGAAGCTTATTATATCTGACTGCTAGCAGACCAGACATAGCCTTTGCAGTAGGTGTATGTGCAAGATATCAAGCTGATCCAAAAGTTAGCCATCTAAACCAAGTCAAGAGAATTCTGAAATATGTCAATGGTACTTGTGACTATGGCATAATGTACTTTCATGGATGCAAACCAATTCTCACTGGCTTCTGTGATGCTGATTGGGCTGGAAGTGCTGATGATAGAAAGAGCACATCAGGAGGATGCTTCTTTCTAGGAAACAATTTGATTTCTTGGTTCAGTAAGAAACAAAATTGTGTATCCTTATCTACTGCTGAAGCTGAATATATTGCAGCTGGAAGCAGTTGTTCACAGTTGGTTTGGATGAAGCAAATGCTCACAAAGTACAATGTCCCACAAGATGTCATGACATTGTACTGTGACAACTTAAGTGCTATTAACATATCAAAGAATCCTATTCAACATAGCAGGACCAAGCATATTGATATCAGGCATCATTTCATCAGAGATCTTGTGGAAGAGGAAGTGATCTCATTGGAACATGATCTCATTGGAAGAGGAAGTGATCTCATTGCAATTGGTTGATATATTTACTAAAGCTTTGGATGCTACCCAATTTGAAAACCTAAGGGGCAAATTGGGAATCTGCTTATGTGAAATATAGCAGTTATGGAGATGTGCCAACATGTCCTATGACATCGTGTGGCATGATCACCAGATGGCAACACCAGTCTAGTCAAGAACTCTGTGTATTCCACTCCTTAAAATTCTCCAAGTAACGGCTCTTATAAAAATATCAGCTTGCTCTCAGCTATTCATCTTCTCATCATCCTCTCAAAACGAATTGCATACTCTAACTGATTTTCAGAGTTCATCAAAATCATTCAAACTTAAACTCTTCATCCACCACTTTCGAAAATGTCTCAACACCAAAACCCAAACCTCTCTGATGAAATCCTCAACCAAGAGGATGTGGTGCATGCAACCCCCATTTCTATGGTACCTATGGATTTAACTCCCATGGACGAAATCAGAGGAAGTGTTCCTCTTGCTCAAAAGCCTAGAACTCCAACAGTGAGAAGAGCAAAGGAACCTGTATTCAGCAAAGCCAAAGGAATGCCTTCATCCTCAAACACCACTCCCAAAGCCTCTGAATATGTGGATGATTCTATTAAGGAACTTGTGAACAGGATTTTGTCTGAGCAAAGAGTTGTGAGTGGTATATCCATTCCCCTGAACACCATGCCAGCTCCACAAGAAGAACAACCAAATCAGGCTGAAGAGGACACTCCTGTCCAACAGGATGTTCCAATAGATGTTGAGACATCTGAGGAACAGCACAAGACATCCACTAATGCTGATGATGAAACATATGAGGACCAGCACAAGGCCTCCACTGATGATCAAGCCTCTGTTGATCCACCTGCTGAAGAGGAGACTACTCAACCTCCTCCTGTTGTTGACATAGAGCATGATTCTGACAGAGAAATCATTGCTTCTGTGAACCCTAGCATAGCCAAAAGGCTCAGAACTAGGAAGGAAAAGAAGACTGCAGGACATGCAACTCCTGAGAAGAAGAAGCCTACACCAAAGAAGGACAAAGCTAAAGTTGCTTTTGGTCCTACCAAACAATGGAGCAAGGTGAATACACAAAAGAGGAAAGCTGTCACTCCCCCAGATTCAGATGTTGAAGAGGATGTCCCAACATCCCCACCAAAGAAGAAACCAGCACCTTCAAGGTCCTCCTCTGCTGTTCCAGAAGCTCCTCTGGACAACATTTCATTCCATCATGTGTCAAGTGTGAGCAGATGGAAATTTGTCTACCAAAGGGTAGCACTTGAAAGAGAGCTGAGCAGCAATGCACTTGAGTGCACTGAGGTAATTGATCTCATCTCTTCTGCTGGCCTGTTCAAAACAGTGTCAAACTTCTCTCCTTGCTATGAGCTGCTAGTCAAGGAATTTATTGTCAACCTTCAAGAGGACTGTGCTGATGGTAAGTCAGTTGACTTCAGAAAGGTGTATGTAAGAGGGAGATGTGTGGAATTCTCCCCTATGGTTATCAACACTATCTAGGAAGAGAATCTGATGGACCTAATGAGCTGGGAAAGACATATAACCAGGTGTGCAAGGTCATCACTGCTAATCAAGTCAAAGCATGGCCAGTCAAGGGGAAACTTTATGTTAGCTTGCTGACAAGGAAGTATGCAATGCTGCATAGGATTGGCACTGCAAATTGGGTCCCTACCAACCATACCTCCTCAATAGCAACTGGATTAGGCAGGTTCATATATGTTGTGGGCACCCAAGCAAAGTTGGACTTTGGGGCTTATATTTTTGATCAGACATTGAAGCATGCTGGAACATCTGCAACAAAGCTACCTATTGCCTTCCCTTCTTTGCTGTGTGGAATAATTCTTAGCCAGTATCCAGGTATCCTCACTGAGAAGGATTCAATCTGCAAAAGAGAGAGTCCTTTGGCCTTCCACTACAAGCTGTTCTTAAGTCATCATGCAGCTGATGTTGAAGCTCCCTCTGGGACATCTGTTGGACCTTCAAAGGCAAAGTCTCCAATATCCAAAGCTGATTTGATTGCTGAGCTGAAGAACACATGCAAAGAACTGGATGCCAGGAAGCAAAAGCTTGAGGAGATTATCCAAAGGCTGGAAATTGAAGAGAGTGCTCAAAAGGCTGCTGCTTCTGATGAGGAAACTGAAGAAGAGGAAGACACTGAATATGAAGATTCTGAGTGAAAAATGTATGTGAGGAATATGTAATGTCTGCTTCAACATTGTATTTTGAACTTTGTAATTCTCTCTGTAAACTTTGGCCCCAATTTATGTCTAACAAGGGGGAGAAGAGAACTGAACAACAACAACATTGTATGATGCAGCTTACTGATTAATGAAAAACTTTTGTTTGCTTCTGAACTAAAGCTGTGTTTTTAATGAAAAATTTATGTTGCAACAAGTCTGAACACATGTAGGTTTAAGGGGGAGTAAACTCACACATGACTCAACAGAAAAGAACTGCTGTACTCTGATAAAAGAAATTCTGCTGCACTCTGATAAACCAAAAAAGTATGTTAGCCAAAAATTAGCCAAAGGGGGAGTTTGTAGATGTTTAGAATTGGCAGAATTTTTGACCAACAAGAAGTGTTGAATTTAGTTCAAAATGTCACATAAGATGTTGTGACATTATCAAACAGAGTATAAGTAAATGAACTTAATTCAGGATGTCACACCAGATGTTGTGACATTGGATCAGTTAATGAAGTAAGTTCATTTTACAGGATGTCACACCAGATGTTGTGACATTGTATCAGTATATGAAGTAAGTTCAGTTTTCAGGATGTCACACCAGATGTTTTGACATCTCAAACCTGCTACCAGAATTAATTAATGATTAACAGAACTGAGTAAATTAAGGGAAGTTATCTGGAATTAATTATGGATGGATGAAACAGAAGAAGGCGCATCTGTAGGGAGATTGATTATATGAATTCAGTATAATCAGAAGAACTGACTCACCTAGAATCAAGGAAGTAACAAACCCTAATTCAAGGTGATGGCAGCATGCGTTTCAGGATTGGATAACCTACAGAAAGCCCAAAATCCAAACACCTATTTAAGCAACAGAAACTCTCAGAATAGAGTACGAAATTAAGAAGACTAAATAGGGTGTTTGTGTTTTAATAGCAGGTTGTTTTTATGTGTATCACTTTATGAGCTTTTAAGCAAAAGTGTATTTGTGTCTTGATTGAAACTGTGAAGTAAGATCAAGCTGTTTTGTTTGAAGTATGACTTCAAATTTATTAAACTTGTAAACATATCACTGTGTGATTGAGGGGGAGTGAGTTGGTACTCATATCTAAGTTGTGTCTTAGGTAGAAATTGCCTTGGGTAGATATTAAGTGATAGATTAAACTGTGTAGTTTGAGTCTAGAATTAATATTACTTATATTGGATTTCCTTCCTGGCTTGGTAGCTCCCAGATGTAAGTGTGGTTATACACTGAACTGGGTTAACAATTTCCTGTGTTGTTTAATTTTCCTGCACTTTAAGTTTTATTCAAAGCTTCAAGTGTTTAAACATCTCATTCGACATCACGTACCTGATCACAGAATTTCAATAGTTAAAAACAATTACTTAAATTGAAAGATAAAATAGCCCTTAAGTGTTTCCACGAACAATTGTACGGATTACTGGTTTAATTACGATCTTTACATTCTAACCTTTATGGATTTAGTTAGACATAGTAAAGTAAAATTTCTTTTTATAATTTTTCATAAAAGTAATTTAGTGCGAGTGCGGAAAGTAAATAAAAGTAGTGCGAGTGCGGGAAATAAAGGTATTTAAAGCGAGTGCGGAAAATAAACGAAAGTAAAGCGAGTGCGGAAAATAAATAAAGTAAAGCGAGTGCAGGAAATAAATAAAGTAAAGCGAGTGCGGGAAATAAATAAAAGTAAAGCAATGCGGAAAAGTAAAATACGAACTGGAATTAAAATGGCGGCAGGATTAACTTCCTCCCAGAGTGCTCCAAAACTCGATCACACAGACGTATACAGACTCGATCACTCGATTGCAGTAACACCCCGATGTGGAATGATAACTGCTTTAAAACTGATATATTCCTAAGAGATTCTATGTTTGGATGAGGAAAAACGAAAATCTAAGGTCCTATTTATAGGAAAACAAAAAGCAGGAAAAGACCAGGATGCCCCCTCCACTAAAAAGTGGAGGGAAAAGTTTTTGCCTTGTGGCGCCCGCCACAAGGCCATGGCGCCCGCCATGAGGCTAATGTGGGATGAAAGAGTGGGGATCGTGGGTCTTGGCAGTTGTGGAGTGGTCTTGAGACGTGGCCACGTCATGGCAGACCCCATGGCGCCCGCCATGGTGGATGTCGTAAGTGTAAAACGCTGAATTTCTTGGTTTTCGTCCGTTTCCACTCCTTTTTCGCTCCTTTTCTCGATTTAGGCCCCGATTACAAAGAAAACCTGAAAACAAAGAAAAACAAAGTAATAACATAACAAAATAACAATAAAAGCTAAGAATGCATGTGAAATCAGAGTCAGAAATACGGTGAATTTTAGTGTTATCCGAAACCCTGAATCTAACCAACATTGTGATCTTGCAACTAGGCGAAAGGATCAAGGCTCTAGAAGACGTTTGTCGTCCCATATCTCTTTCCACATCACGTGAGCGCCACAGGTGCCGCAGACCCTCTCCTGGGTGAAGAAATAATCGCCATCGTCTAGAAGAATCTAGATACATCAAGAATTGTTCGCTCATCTCCCTGGAGACATCTCTCCCCGGGAACCAAGAGGATAAGAAGAGTGCTTCAAACAGAAGTTCAACGGTCTCCCCCGACAAGACAAAGGGCCCATTCAAGACCACCTTCTCCGCGGAGATCAAGAAACAATTGTTCCTGTTCTCTTTCCTACAACTCTAGTGACAAAGATGAACCCCGAGGACCCCTTTCGCAAGAGATCATGTCCACCAGATTGCCAAAGGGCCTGGAAAAACCTCCACCTTTAGTCTCGTATGATGGAACCACTGATCCAAACAGACATAGAACATATTTATGCATTTCTCGACTATTACAGTGTCAGAGGTGCGATAAAATACAGACTCTTCCGACCACACTTGAGAAAGGGGAAATGGCTTGGTACAAAAGCCTCCCCTACGAATCAATCACTTATTGGAGGCAACTGGTGTAACATGTAGAAAATGATGTTCAAACATGCTTGGTATTGTTCATTCCTAAATATTTGCATGGAGGGCTATATAACTGGAGGAAAGTATTTTCCACAGCTCAGTTAGTTTCACAACATGATATTCTCGAATCACTCATTGTACCTGGCTCGCCTTTCATAAGGTCGGGCATTATTTTGCGCCAAGGGCATATTCTGGGAATTCGTGTAGTCATCGGCTAAAGAGGTGTAACGTTTTTGGTGCATCAATGCCAACTGTTTCTAAACCTTCAAGAGGGACAATAATGAGGGGATGGTTACAAAATAAATGATTGACAATGATGGAAGGAGAAAAGTTAGTCATTGATGGATTCTCTCAAGGAGGATAACTATATAAGGGGCTCCCGACTGAAGGAAAAGCAAGAGACGTTTTCTTGATACTTGCTTCATAGTACTGCTCTCAAATCCCCAAACTTACAAAACAAAATAGACGGCGTAGTCTTCCCTTGATCCTAGGAGGGAAGGCTAGCACCTTTGGTGTTCTAACCAAATTTTGCCAAAATATTTGGCGCCCACCGTGTGGCCTGTTAAATGTTTTCCCAGGTCACAAACATTATCACCAACATGTTAGACGGCAACAATGATCCACCACCTACAATGGCCTAACTTTTGGCCATGATGGAGGAAATGCGCCAACAAAACGGGTACTATAAGACAATGTACACACACTTCAACAAAGAACACAAGTTGAAGATGAAACGGAGAAGGAGATGCTCGAGCCACAATGTTTGTCTCAAGAAATTTGGGATGACAATGTCCCCGATAACTTCAAGTCACCCTCACTGGTGACATATGATGGCAAGACGGATCCGCAAGAACACATTATAGCCGTAAATAATCAAATGGCTATAGTGGCACCTACAGACTCTCTAAAGTGTAAACTTATAATGGGTACATTCAAGGGCGTAGTACTCAGATGGTATATGAGTCTCCCCCTCCTTTTAGTTATTAGTTACCAGGACTTGACCAAAATGTTGGTACAACATTTCTCAGCCAGTAAGCGCCGAAAGGTATCTTTCAATACCTTATTTGATGTCCGACAACAACACTCTGAATCACTCATGGAATATCTCGCTAGGTTCAACAAGGAAACTCTTAAAGTATCTCATCCCAATCAGGAGTTGTTTGTGGGGGCTTTTCAAAATGGATTACGGGCCGGACAGTTTAATGAGTCCCTTTCCCAAAAGCCAGCCGCTAACATGGATGAAATTACATCCCAGGAGGAATGTTACGTAAAGGGTGAGGAAAGCAATAGGGAAAAAAAGGACCGGGATGGCACGGAAAGAATCAGAAACAAAGAGGAAAACTCAACTCGAAAGAAGGAACCATATCGATCGGCCACCCGAGAATGAAATTATCCCATACCGTACAAGGCTTAACATATGTCAGACAGAAGCTACACTCCCTTAAATACACGGAGATGAGACATTCTAAAAGAAGTCGAGCATCTGAACCTGTTATCAAAGCCTACTCGACTGAGAAGAGAAAATGTTATTATGGGAAAGGATCATGAGGCATGTTGCAACTATCATAGAATCAAGGGCCATCACACAGAGGATTGTCAACATCTAAAGAGGGAAATAGAAGCTTTAATCCATAAATGACATCTTTTATCCTATGTGAAAGATTCACGCTTACAAAGTGATAAAAGGAGTCATCGACGTGACAATCTGGGTTCTGAAAAGAGTTCATAGAAGAAGAGCTCGGACACTGGCGTGGGTCATGAAACAAAGATCGTCAGTCACACGCTAAATACAGTAGTTGGGGGCTTTGCGGGAGGAGGTGAAACTAGCCCAACTAGAAGGAGATATGCTAGAACAGTCATGCACATTAAACAATCTATGTCGGGAAAGTTGGACAAAGATCTCAAAGCAGTCACGTTCTCTAAGAAAGATGTTATATGGGTTCTAGCTCATGAAAATGATCCCATGGTCATAAAAGTTTCCATACAAGAATGGAGCATGAAGAAAGTATTAATAGACCTCGGCGGCTCGACAGATGTGTTGTATTGGGACGTTTTTCGTGGAATGGAGCTTGACACCACCGAGCTCTTACCATTTAAAGGAAGTCTTGTAGGATTCTCAGGAGAACAGGTGCAAGTACTGAGACACTTGGTGTTACCTATCACTTTTGGTAACTCAGACAATGCAAAATCTGTATGGGTCAGATATCACATTGTCAATGCTACCTCGCATTATAATATTATCATAGGAAGACCATCGTTCAATGCTTTGGAAGCTTCGCTCTTAACTTTATATCTCACTATGAAATTCCCACTCGGTAAGGGCCAGGTTGGAATAATTAGAGGCGACCAGGGGATAGTAAGAAAGTGTTATAATGACAGTATTAGGTTAAAGAAAAAGGAGCTTCAGAGCGAGGGGAACTTCAAGGCATAACTTAAGGTTCACATGGTAAAGATTTGCATACTCGATGACCTATAAGCTGAGGGAAGTTTGAGGCAGGTTTCATTGTTAGAGGTTCAAGGTCGTCAGGTGAAACATAACGACTTAATGGCCACGACACGATTTGCAGAGGAGGAGGAAACTACTCGTCGCCTGATCAAGGTGGGCGCTTAGCTGGTAGCCAAACTAATGTGGCACATGTTCAGAATAAGAGATCCTAATTTATGGAGATATCTGGAAGGAATGTCTTTAACATATTCGATAAATAATGGGCTCAGGATAGAGTGCACTACCAATTAGAATAATCCTGAGATCAATCACACAGATCGGCTGGTTGACAAAGGTGCAAAAGAAAAAGCAGGGTTCAGAGAGATACCTGAAGAGTCAAAAGCACGTCATTAAGATGGAGATGATAAGGGTAATAAAAAAGACCAGTCATTAAAAATCTATGACACCCTAGGGCAATGAAGTGGCAAGTTTGATTTCCTTGTTATGTATACCGCTCCAAAAAGCTCGTGCATAAAGATCGAAGATATCACCCTAACTGGTTGGGAAGATTCACCAGGATAAAGAGACATAGAATTTCTCCTTTGAATCACTAGGCTCAATTGGAAGGAATTTTAAATGTCTAAGTTATGAAACCTGCAAGACTTAGATAGGATGTAGCTGACTTATGTAAATATAAATAATTAACAGAAATCAGGTTGCACTCTTTTCCCTTAATTTACAAGGGTTTTTTAATGAGGCACCCAGGCTTAATAAATGTGCACTTTTCAGGTACATAGCGTAAGGGATTATGATTTGTGCTTAAAACTCAATAAATGTGTTGACCAACTCCATATACATAGGTCACTCATAAACGTATGGACTTGCTCCACATACTTGGGTGCATTAAACCCCTATAAATGTGTTGAATAGCTTCACGTACATAGGTCTCCCTCAATGTGTTGATTAAATCCACGTAGGGTTGGAAAACTTCTATAACACGTCGATTACATCTGTGTTCATAGGTCACCCACAAGCCTGTTGACTAGCTCCGGACAGGGTTGGAAAACCCCTATAAATGTGTTGACTAGCTCCGCATACATAGGTCGCCCTCACATGCATTGATTAAATCCTTATAGGGTTGGAAAACACATATAACACGTCGATTACATTCATGTTTATAGGTCTCCTACAATCCCGTTGACTAGCTCCGAGCAGGGTTGGAAAACCCCTATAAATGTTTGACTAGCTCCGCATACATAGGTCGCCCTCAAATATGTTGATTAAATTCGCGTAGGGTTGGAAAAATCCTATAACACGTCGATTACATTCGTGTTCATAGGTCACCCACAAGCCTGTTGACTAGCTCCGGGAAGGGTTGGAAAACCCATATAAATGTGTTGACTAACTCTGCATCCATAGGTTGCCCTCAAACATGTTGATTAAATTCGCGTAGGGTAGGAAAACTCATATAACACGTTGATTACATTTGTGTTCATAGGACGCCCACAAACCTGTTGACTAGCTCCATAAAGGGTTAAAAAAACTCCTATACGCATGCTAATTACATCCATGTGTACAAAAGTCTCCCTAAAGACTTCCTATTTCTCAATAAGAGACTCGAGGATTGAAAAAGAACTGTCGAAATACTCACAAGAGCCAAAACCAAGTTTATCATACATGCACGGCCGAGTACATAGTCGGTCACCTTAGAGATTCTGAACTTCATGAAATCCCGGAAGATTTTTATGCCTGGGGCTTATTAAGAAAGGCCTCCTTCAAATACTTCAGCGGATTGTGGGAAAAATTCTATGAAGGAAAAACCATGTCTCACGTACATAAATTATTCCTCGACCGGACTAGAATGGGATTACATATAAAATGCCCCAACGACAATATCTAAAGCATACATGCTTGGGGCTAAATGAGCATTAAAGAGTCTTTAACACGCCCAAGTGCATACATGAAAATTTCGGCCCTAAAACTCAAAGTATTCAAGAGCTTTACGCTCGAGGTTGTTTATGCAGAGTCGATTACCAAACAAATACAAGTCTTAGGAATTAAACTAAGCAAAAACGATGATTGGTGCCCCTTAATCGGCCAATAGGGACACCTCGACTTAAGTCGCTAATGGGTTAGCATATATGTTCAAGTATTTTTCTGGAAACGAACAACATATAATATAAAATGCCTTAGAAGGGCCAAAATATTTTACGTTACAGTAAAAAAAGGCTTGAAAGCTAGGAAATCATCAAACATCCATACAAAGGAACAATAAAAAATGACAGTAGAGCATAACTTTCTCTCATTTGAGCTGGCTAATCTCTCTAGCCTCCTAATTTAAGGAAGTTAACCCAGTCCTCATCAGCATCTGCATCAAAATCGTGTTTTTGAGCACGACCTTTGGTGAGGGACTTCATCTTGGTCACAAATTCTTTCTTAGTTGAAATCTCCCCAATTGATGATGCAACTGATGTTCCAGATTTGGATTATCTTTATTCGCCTTCTCGGTCACCTTCTTGGCCGAATTTTTTTTTGAAGAAGTACTCATGATAAAGTATTATGTGGTTGCAAATAAGAAGCAGACTAACTGTGGTTTTATGGGGATCAAATCCCTTAACTGTATCGCTTAGTCAAGAAGTAAAGAGTGGGAAGGCGCGAAATTATCCTTGGAAAAAATCCATTGACAACCCTATGATATTCACTATGTCATATAAACTTGTTCCTAAAAAGATGAGAAAGTTATTCCATAACCCATCCACCGGGTACCTCATCATCGATGTTCGGGGTTGTGCACGGTCCTGTCAATGGACAAGCTTTTAAGGCCAGAGAGGTCATGATCGACCACTTTACACCAATTTTGATTCAAAGAGCCCGAGGGGCCATTATATACATATGCAAAAGAATTATACATGAGGAGAATCTCTTTACGAAAAGCACAAATTAAAAAGGAATTAATAAGGTTGGATAACCAGAAAAGCTGTAAAGAACACAATCAAATTGTTAACCCAGTTTGATGCAAACTCATCTACTCTGGGGGCTACCAAGCCAGGAAGGAAATCCACTATGTAGTATTAATTCAAAGACTTCTCAGCAAACACCATCGTTTACAGTTTTCTCACTTAATCACTACCAATGCAACTTCTACTTAGGAACTCCTAAATATGAGAAACTCATCCTCACTTCTAATCACCTCAGTGATGTCTCACAGTCCCAACACTCAATTGTTGATATTGACAGCTATTTACCTAACCAACAAGGAAAAATAGAAGACACATTTCCATGACAACATCTAAGAGTTTCTTAAAATCTTCCTCCAAGAACAATATACCTCTTACTTAGCAGCTTCGAGGTTTACAAACAAAACAACCATAACATTGAACCTTATTGCGCACTGCTGCCACAAGAACACAACCCTAATGATATGTCTATTACATTTTTGGTAGGTTTCTAAACCTAGGTTACAAGGTTTCTTTTTATAACTTATTCCCAACTAGATTTGGTCCTAAAAATTAAAGCATAACAGCTGCTACAATAATGCAGAAAAATCTGCTACAAATAAAAAGATCTTCAAATCAACAACTCCCTAAAATATCTCTAAATATAGAAACTTTATATTTTTCAATATTTTATTTTTGTCTTCAATGTAAATTTGAGTCTTCAATATCTTTTAAAATCAACGCCAATTAGATTGCTTCAAATCTTCTAAATATTCTATTTTTGTTGAAAACATAACAGAATCTTCAATCCATCTTCAGCAGTTCATGATATCAAATGAACTGTCTTGAAATTTTCTTCGACATGTTGTTCCAGATGTTGAAACACTTCAACATAACATATTTGGGAGCACAAAAGGATTCCTTGCTTAAATTGTTCCTTCTTTTGCAAAGATTATGTACATATTACATTAATGTTATATTTGTTTTACAAAATTAATGTTAATCCTAAAAATACAGAACTTACAATCTCCCCCTTTGGCAAATTTTGGCTAAAATAAATAATACAAAGAAAAACACCAAAAAATACAACAGACTTCAGCAGCAAAAAAAACAAAAAAAAAACACCAACAACCTTTTCTTCATCATGTTAGGACATGTTGCTTGACATCTTCCTTAGCAGTGGACAAGGAGTAGAAAGTCCTGAATTCTTTGACCAAACTGATCCATTTCTACCTCCTTACCATTCAGAAGAAATACCTCCTGAACTCCGGGAAATACCTCCCAAACTCTGAGAGACTCATTCCTTCAGAGAGGCCAATGGTAGCATACAAGAACAAGTCACTCATTATCTTACGCAACTCAGAACACAAGTCACAATTGTGTTCACAACTCAAGACATAAGTCATAAGGACTAACATTCAATATCCACCTTGACATACTGGCATCCACCATACATGAACAAAACATATGCAACTGCTGTGACAACAACTACAAGCACATCATCTGCACACACTCTTTCTCCCCCTTTTTAGCCAAAACTTGGCAAATACAGACCTCACAACACCACACCAACATATTATTCATCTAGATACAAAAGAACCCCATTAGAAAGAAGAAAATATGAAAATACTCACATGTTGATGGAGGAGAAATACACTTCTATAAATAGGGAGCAAAGACATAAATAATAATGAACTATCCTTGAATAAAGAAGCGTTCTTGGTCCAAGATCTTTATGAAAGGAGCAAAAACTTTTGCACCATTAAATGCGGATCGCACAAAAACAGACCTTGACCAACTGACTTGCTCTCCCAAAATAAACGGCCCAATAAAAAACACGCATGAATAAAACCCGTGTTTCACATTCTTCTGCCAGCACCGTCCACAATTATTCCTAGTTAGGAAACAATACACACATGTTTTGAAACATGTTCTGACATCCAACCATATATTTTCTGCTAGCAATACAACAACATGGTTTACACCTCCTGAAGAATCCAAAATAGACTGCAAAAAGCAGCTTTATACCATATAGCCTTTTGGACACCTAGGACACTCCTTATCTGGATCACAAAGACATACACACCACAACTAAGTAATAAATGTTTTCATGAAAAAAATCCCACACTTAGTAGCACATGTCACAACATGATGTGTAACATCACAAAACCTGTTTAAGGTATTACTCCCCCTTAACTTCACAAAACCAGCTGCACAGAATAGTAACACACTCCCCCTATTAAGGATACTACATGCTTCTTTGCACTTTGATGAAAGGAAAACATAAGACGCATCTTCATGTCTTCAAGATCTCACCCTTTGTTCAATTCCTAATTGAACACATTTACTTCTTGTACCAAAGTACATTTGATGCCTTCTTTGTTTGCTATTACCATAAACTACACATGTTAAACGTCTTCTTGAAAGCAAGTCATGAAACTAGGCCAACATAATATCTTTACAGTCCTTTGGCCATACAATCCAGACTAATTTTTTTAACTAATTTTGAAATTAGAATGAATGTCCACAATCAGACTTCCAAGCAATCAATACCTGATCTACTTCAGTTGACTCTATATGTTTCTTCGAAGACAAATCATCTACTTCCCATATGATTAGGTAGACTAAAAATTATAAACCATGTAGAAAAACACCCTAGATAATGTCCTAACACCAGTTAGAACATCTTCCAAACACCAAGATCTCATCACCTAGATTTTTGATGTGCTCCACCAAATGGACTTACTATAGCATAGTAATCCAAGAACTGAAAATCTTCACCAATGTTGTGCCACCAGCTTGAATCAGAAATCCAGAAAGAGAGATAGACTCTCATCCACCTTAAAGAAGAATAAATCTCCTTGAGTCTTCAACTCATCACTCTTCTGCCCAAGAGAAACTTGTTCCAAGACAATCCTCAAGACCAACCAGTTGCCACACTCTGATTATCTTGATTCTTCGAATCCACTAAAAAGATATACCAATAGCCACAGTTTATCACCTCATTTAGGAACCCTCATATGAAAAATCCAATTACCACGCTTTGTCTTCTTCACGTATATTAGAAATCTTTCAAAGATATCTTAATCAATAAAATTGATCTCCAGCAAGTTGTCAAGATAACAGTCCTTTTGAAGCATTCAATCCCTATAGATCATTCTATCTTAAATTGATGTGCCACTTCACCAATTAAGATTCTAATGTTGAACTAGATGTTAGAACATTGTTAGTCCACATCCAGCTATTAAATTCAACTCTTTCTTCTGCCACTTGAAAGAACCTCCTTCCTTAACAGAACTAGAGTTCCTTGCTCTCATAGGCTTGATTCATCAACCAAGTTTGAGTAGACAACCTCCATTTTGTTGATTCTACAGAAATTCCTATCAATATTGTAAACACCCCAAATTTTCCCTCACCCATTCACACCATGGCTTGTGGTCTTTTCATATGCATAAGTTCAATCACATCATCTCATATTGCATATTTGCTTCACTGCATTGCTTCAAAGTCATCTGCATCTAGGGTTTGTGATCTGAGCCATCCCTGAGCCAGTTGAGCCACTCCAAAGGTCATCAATCACTTCAAAGGGGTCCATGTATGTTAGAGCATCATATTATATCCTCCCAAGATCAAGGAAGTCAAAAAATCACAAGAACTGGGAATGGCATGGAAGCAGGGCCAGGTTTAACTGCACAGATGACCTAGAATTAGGGTTTTGGTTTCAAAGGCCATAACTCCAAATTTTTTGGTCATTCTTGTTTCTATTGGTCTCTATATGGTATAGGGATCATGCATATCAATTTTCATGAAGAAATTCAATGGGGAAGGAATCTGATCAAGAGTTGACTTTTTGAGCAAGTCAGTGCAAAATCAGGGCATCTGAGGCCCCCAATGACCCAACCAAAGGGTGTTCTTCATCATTTTGATTATGTATGATATTTATTTGATCATAGGAGATGTTATAAGTTCACAAAATTGAAGAATCTCAAGCCATTTGCAAAGTTGACTTTTTGGGAAAATGACTTGTAATGGAAACTTGCCATTTTGGGAAACTTTTTCAACCCTTGCTTTTTGATTCAAAAATGCTTCAAATGGGAAAACTTTGGTCATGAAAGTTGTAGAGTGGATCATTCCCTTTTCAAAAAGTACAAGAACTCATTCTAATTCATTTTGGATCAAAAGTTATGGCTTGTCAAAGTTGGCCAAAATCACATAATTTGAAGTTTTCTACCAAAGAGGCATTTTGCAAAATGGTATGATCAAGTGTTCTAAAGGCTTCAAATGTGCACAAACTCATTACAACATGATCATGTGACTTCTAAAAACCAGAATTGGCCCAAGAATTATGCATTTTGATACCTTGAACTTCATGAATTTCAAAAGGGGCCAAACTTTGGGAAATTTGCAAAACACCTCATGAACTTCATGCAACTTGCTGAATCATCTCAAATCAAATTCCATGGTTCTCCCTAAACTCAGCTGAGCCAAGCCATGCCCCTATCTCAGCCTGCCACTTGCCCATACCTCCAAGTACAACTTGCTTGACGTTTTGCAACTTGAGCCATACCAATCACAACAGTCCACACCAACTCCTCTGACCTCTCTAGTTGTGATAAGTGGACCAAAGCCAGCATAACACACCACACACACAAGCTTGAATCAGATCATAAGCCATAGTTCCAAGTTTATGCTTCATATGCAACTTCCTTCGAAACACACAGCACAAGCCTCAAACACAAAAACAAACTTCACCATTGATCTCAGCATGTTCCATTGATCACAAACCAACCATTGAAACAGCCTGAAACCTCACATAAACCAAATACGATTTCTGCCCCTCCTTGAATAGAACTCAAGCAATCTCTCAAACCAGCCCAAATAAACTTCAAGCAAGCTTTGCAAACACTTAAGGGAGGTCAGTGGAGTTGATTGGAAGCAAGGAACTGGTCCAGAAGCTCTTGGGTTGAAAGCTTCGATTCAGGTAGCCATGGAAATTCATTTTTCCAGAACTCTTATCTCTTGTTTCTAAAATGATCTACATGCTTCCCTGAGTTCACTGAACCTTTTATTTTTGAAAATGATTGAGAAATGAGCTTGTATCGTGTTTCTGAAATTTTTGCAGTTTTTGATGTTTGATTCGTATCTTGATTTTGAGTTAAAATAAATGAGATTTGTTGCTGGATTATGCTTTGTTGTTGATCATTGATTGTTTCTGGAGATTTTGGCACATTTTTATGGAGTTTTGAGAGAGTTAGGTCAAAGGTCTCGCCGGAGAAGACGACCGGAAGTCTTCTCCGGCCACCTGAAGTTGATTAGGGTTAATCTGTGTCATTAATGTGAGTTTGAATGTGAAGCGTAGGATGGCTTGACCAGGGTTGACCCGCGCGTGTTTGAATGGTCAGGATGCCTCATTAGAAACCCTAATCCTCATTAACTTAATTAATTCAGTTTAATTAATTTAAAAATCAGAATTAGCCAAGTTTGAACTTGGGCCGTAGGATTGCGCGCCAAGTCAAACCTTCCCTGCCCAGATTGTATCTCATCCTCTCATTTTGCATACTTTTCCATAATTTAATTTTATTTCATTTTATTTGGATTTATTTTGTACGAATTAATTAAAATAGCAAAAAACATTGAAAAATTCTGAAAATTTTTATCCAAGCTTTAATTAATTTTCAGAACACAAAAATATTTTTATTTTTATTTTTTGCATAAATATTATTTTTAAATAATTTAAAAGTTTATTTTTAATTAATTAATGAGAATTAATTAATTAAAAATACTTTTAGGTATTTAAAAATCACAAAAAAAATTCATGTAACATTTAAAAACATTTAGGAACATTGTCCAACTCTCAAACCAAATTTATTTTTTGTTCTTGATGCCTTTTGATCATTTTCAATGGAATTAATTTCATTTCAAGGCATTATTTTGCTTCAAACTTCAAAAATTCATTTCTGCCTAACCATTGAGAGTTGGACAATGATTCTTTTTGCATTGCATCTTGTATAGCATTTAGTTTATAGGATAAAATTGGCTTGAATTGATCTTGCATTTTCAATTTGTTTGGCATTTTTCTTGACAAGATACCTTAAAACCCTAGCAATCTTAGGAAATCCATAACCCTCACTAGGTTAAGAGTTGGATCCCCTCCTTTGGGCAGTGAGTTTGTATAGGTTTAGGGTTCCTTTGAATGCATTTTAAAATTTTTATCATGATGTTTGCTTCTGGTTTTGAATTTTGTTTGGTGCATTGATCATAAACCCTAATTTGGTCCTTCCTTTGCATCCATCTTCCATTTGCTTACATACTATGACTTGCCACGACATTTTGTGCATTCATTTGATTCATAATACATCTTAGGACATATTAGAACCATGTTTGATCATTACATCTTTCATTTGCCATGTTGTATGTCATTTGCATTTCATAACTTTTCATGAACATCCATGGTTCAAAGCATGCTTCTCTTGCATCCATATGTTTGTATGATCATTCTCATGCCTTGCCTCATGTTTGCATCATCTCTTAGCATCATTAACATCATACTCATGCTTCTGGTTTTGGTTTGCATCATCACATTTCATCTCATTTGCATTGCATTTCATTTCTTTTGCTAACTTTTCAGGTTGTAAGTTGTTTTGAGAAGTGGATTTGCCTTCACTTCTCACAATCTCTTTTCATCTCTCTTATGCATCATTGCTGCATTTTGTCTTGTGCTTTGGATTAAGTTTTCTCATTCTTGTTCATCTTACTTTCTTTCTTCAAGCAACTTGACTTCTTAAGTGAAGCAAGTTGTTTTGCTTCTCTTTGTTCCTTTCATCTGCTTCTCTCCTTGGTGGCTCTTTGAAGATCTTTCTCTTAAGCCTCACAAACCCTAGGACAACCAAGCATGATAATGATTAGGGTTTTGATTAGTCCCCCCATTTAGCTTTTACCTTTGTGTCATCCTTGAGTCTTCCCTTCTCATCTCATAATTCAGGGACTAAACCCTAAAGGCTTTAAGGCTTTGTGATTAAGCTTATGCCTGCATCCTTCTATTAGGATGGAGTGTATAACTTTAATCCTAAGTGTTAAACCCTTAATGTGTTTAACTCCTTTAATCAATTCACCTAATAATCATCAAGACATCAAGCTTGTAACTTGGGCCTTGCATTAGGGTTCTAATTCTTCCTTAATTGGTTAAGAAGGACTAACCCTAGTGTTAATGGACAAGTCCCCCTCAAGTTGTCTTACAAACCCTAAAAATCACTTCTTCATCTCATCATTAACTAAAATCCGTCTAATAAAGGCTTTGTTTTGTCATGAGGTTAATCCCTAATCATGGATTAAGTTGAGGAATCTTCCTCAGCTTAAACATTCTCATCTATTATCCTTCTATTAGGATGGTGTAATGAGTCTGTTTAATCCCTGATTATGGCTTAATCTCATTACTTAACACTAAACAAAAACAACAAAAACATCTAAATAATCACAAGTAGGTTAATGATCTTAATCCTACATCATGGTAATTAAGTGTGAGATGCTGACTTCACACTTAAGGTATTCTCATTACCCCTAATCAGAGGGAAGATGTGATGAGTTTACTAACCCATTGGTTTAGGCTTAAGCTCATTAACTTATGACAAACTTTTAAAAGCAATAAAAGACTGAAAACACAAAAAACAAACAATAATCGTCTCCTCCGGGATTCTTTTCTCATCTCATTCACTCACAAACGAGAACTTGCTTCTTCCGTCTAATGCAAGACAGTTTGCACCTGAGCCAGACAGGTCATACACTTGAGCATAGACAAGTAAGCAGTTCATCAAGTCAATTTATCTTTCAGTCTCTTTGGGTCGAACTACGGTGTTCTGACTTCCTCATTGCACGAGAGGATACGTAGGCATAACTTAACAGTTATCGAACAAAAGTCTCTGTATATTCCCCCTCTTTCCAGCATCATTCCTTAAGCCTCATAGTCTTGAGCATTTCATTCCTGTTCTTACACCGACACTGTACATTTCACTTCACTTTCTTTTTACACTGATACTTGCATTCTTTTCCAGCTTTGATACACAAATTGCACTGACACTACCCCTTTAAAACACAAATCTTTTAAGCGTGGATCCCGTCGAGTACGACGGACAATCTGGGTGCTAATACCTTCCCAGGTTGTAACCAACCCCCTTTCTCAGTCTCTCTGGTTCGCAACCGTCTTATCCATATCTTTCTAGGTCTATGCAGCATTACCTTTCCTTCGGGATAAAAATGCCTAGCTGGCGACTCTTTTCTTTTCTCTTGAGTTCACCCCTGTGTGTTCTCATTCCCTCTTTCGCCGACCGTTCGCGTCTGTACCCCTAATGGCTCCGAGTGTCATTTGGTGGGAGCGAAAAATATCACATATTGTTAAGAAACTCTCATTGTTTCTCCAAAGTCTTCAAACCTACCACTGTCTGAATCTTCAGAAGGAATAGTTCAGAGCTACACCTTATAGTTATACCAAGGATGACACTTTTCCTTGAGTAAAGCAATATTCACAAAGACATTATGGTTTTGTCAATTATAACTTTATGATTTTAACCACCTTCCTTGTCATGGGAAGAACAGAACTCCAGCTGCACTCACCAAAAAAAATCTGCACTCTTGCATTAATAAACCACAAATAGCTCTTCTTAACTTCCCTTCTCATGAACAACCAAAGCTCTTCTTGAAGATGAGCATTAGTTTCTCAATACCCTTTTTGAACCATAAGATTCAGACTGCATATATGCAATCTTCCCAGATAAATACTAAGTCTCTCGTCAAAGTATTCACCTTTATGCATCACATAAACAATAAACAAATACCAAGTCTCCCTTCAAGGTATTTACTAAAGGTCATATAAGATTACCTTCTCAAACAAGGTAGAACATGAGTCTGACTTCTTCTTCTTCTGCAGGCATCTGACACTTTCTGAGATGATGTTCTAACATTCTTTCAGACATCAGTATCAGTCATATAAACCTTCATAGATTATTATGGTTCTGAAGAAAACCAACATAGTAATCCATACACAAGTATGGGAACACAAGGGAATCAACCATCAATAGTTAATCAAACCAAAACACAAACATATGCAGCAACTAGAACACTTCAACATACTTCTCCTTCAAACTCAGGATTCAGACTGTCTGATTTGAGATGTCTTCACATACAATATAGAACTTGGTCAGCTATATACACATCAAACAACTCCACAAGTTGATATAGATTGACCTTCATGTACAAGGAGTCTCTATGAAATAATACTCCTTGAAGCTCAGGTACTTCACTCCTGCAGCAAGGACCAGAAATAAACTGTCCTCAGGAGAACAAACACATGTTGATCATTCCTTAATCAACACACATAACTAAGAGAACTTCCAGGGCAAGAACCTTCTTAGAAACACCATACAGATGCCTCCTCTTCCAGATAAAGAGTAGGTTCCAAACATGTGCGATATAACCACGATAATTTAGCACCCAAGCATCTATACAACTAGCCCTTAGACAACAGAATTATTCCTAATTCTGATGTGATGTTCTATCAAAGTCTAGGACATCACTCCAAGGATCACACAAAGAGATCTACAAATATAGATAGATATGTTTAAAACAATCTTCAGATCTCTAAACAACCACTTCTCTTCACAGTGCCTTGAGTGGACTTGAAAAAGAGTCTCCAAGTATCATTAGCACAATTGACAGAAGCAGATAGACATATATCCCCAACACCAAAGGATATATCTCCAGAGAAGAGTCACCTTCTCAACCATCGGGAGTTATCAGATAGATAAGCAGCAAATACAAACTCATCAGATACTTTAAGTGTCATAAATCAGCCCTAGCAATATCTCCAGGTGACACCAACCACCATAAGTTTGAAAATAAATCAAACATGTCACATCAGTAGCATACCACCATGCTACAACATCAGAATAGTCCATCCTACACTTCTATGGACCATTCACACAACAAACAACTTTTCAGTAGACCACTTCTACCTTGACCATGAAGCAGAAAGTATCCTCCTTGGAACTCATCCAAAAATAGACTAGGATGTCTGCTCTGATACCAATTGAAATTCTGGTAAGACAAACTCAGATGTCGAATATGATGTTGAGACATCTTATCTATTACATATAAACATGGCAAGGATGCCTTCTTTGATACCAATTGAAATTCTGGTAATAGTATTTTAAAATTATGATATATCAGATTCAAACATTCTTCAGGATGTTTAGACATCTGATATGATATTTAGCACGCATACTGCATAAAATATAAACCAGAAAAGTTGTAAAGAACACAATTAAATTTTTAACCCAATTCGATGCAAACTCATCTACTTTGGGGGTTACCAAGCCAGGAAGGAAATCCACAATGTAGTATCAATTCAAAGACTTCTCAGCAAACACCACAATTTAAAGTCTTCTCACTTAATCACTACCAATGCAACTTCTTCTTAGGAACTCCTAAATATGAGAAACTCATCCTCACTTCCAATCACCTCAGTGATGTCTCACAGTCCCAACACTCAGTTGCTGATATTGACAACTCTTTACCCAACCAACAAGGCAAAACAAAAGACACATTTCCATGACAACATCTAAGAGTTGCTTAAAAGCTTCCTCCAAGAATAATATACCTCTTACTTAGCAGCTTCGAGCTTTACAAATAAAACAACCACAACATTGAACCTTATTGCGCACGGCTGCCACAAGAACACAACCCTAATGATATGTCTATTACATTGTCAGTTGGTTGCTAAACCTAGGAAACAAGGTTTCTTTTTATAACCTATTCCCAATTGGATTTGGGCCTAAAAAATACAGCATAACAGCTGCTACAATAATGCAGAAAAATATGCTACAAATAAAAAGATCTTCAAATCAACGACCCCCTAAAATATCTCTAAATATAGAAACTCTATATTTTTCAATATTTGATATTTGTCTTCAATGTAAATTTGAGTCTTCAAGATCTTTTAAAATCAGCGCCAATTGGATTGCTTCAAATCTTCTAAATATTATGTTTCTGTTGAAAACATAACATAATCTTCAATCCATCTTCAGCAGTTCATGATGTCAAATGAACTGTCTTAACATCTTCTTTGACATGTTGTTCCAGATGTTGAAACACTTTAACGTAACATGTTTGGGTGCACAAAAGGATTCCTTGCTTAAACTGTTCCTTATTTTGCAAAGATCATGTACATATTACATTGCTTCTATATTTGTTTTACAAAATTAATGTCAATCCTAAAAATATAGAACTTACACTCTTCAGAACTACCAGTTAGTTCAAATAATTCCCGTGCCAAGACCGCACATCTCATCAGATAAGAGCTGATATTCTGAGTAATCTTTTGCTTACCAATAGATTTAACTTTGTTAACATTTTCGGTCGGGTTGAGATGGTCGTGAAGAAATTTAAAGCCATCAAGATCATTTGACCAAAACTTGAATTCTCTTGAGGCAGGATTCTCTTCAGGGTCTTGCATTAAGGAATGAATCTCTAGACCGGCTTGATGAATATCTTTGTTTGAGAGGATCTTTAGTTTTTAGGGTCAGCCTGAGAATCCTCGTTCGGGTTGGAAGTCACCAGAGGCTGAGATTCACCTTTAGTTGGGAGCGCTTTAATACCCACTTCTCTGGAGCGCTTAGGAGCCCGGGTCTCCAACCTACTCAAGTCTGATTTGGATTCAGAAGGACCTCCAGTGCCTTTACGAGCTTCCATATCATTTTTCATCAATTTCTTTTTCTCAGAAACGGATAAGTCAGTCGTCTTGTAAGTGAAAAGGAAAGAGTTTAGTGTAAAAATAAAAGACAATAGAAAAAATGTATAAAATTAGTAAGTTCCCAAGAAAATAAGAAGTTGTTTATCAAATAAGGGAAGCAATTCCTTAAATTTCATCATGCGGAAAGAATCCAAAACCGGGGATAGATAATAGGTCCTTAGTCCAATAATGAGGAAAACAGTGATGCCCATCTGAGGCGTACAATACCTGAGGACACCTCGGCCCGCCACAAATTTTGACAAAGCGGTCTTTATAGCTTTTATAATTGGATGCATAAGCCTGGAATAGGGTTCTCTGAGAAATTCCACTGAAATAAATCCAACTTCGGTTGTCAACGCCTTTCACCTCAAAGTATGAAAAGAACAAACCAATGGTCAGGGTAATAAACAAAACCTCGCACACTTTCTCGAAGGATTTTATAAAACCCCAACTATTGGGGCGCAGTTGAGAAGAAGCGACATTAACAGTTTTTAGCACGTCAATCTCAAAATCAATAAAAGGAACCCGTATGTCAAAATCTTCAAGGATACTTGGGTAGAAATAAAAGAAGTCCTCAGTAACACTCTTAGGCCGGAGAATGCATGTAACACCCTAATTTATTTAAGTCATTGTTTATTTATTTATTTCGTATATTTGTGTGATTATGTGAATCGTTGTGATTAGTTGTGTGTGATGATGCTATAGTTGTGTGTTGTGTATCTGTGGTGAAGGGTAGTTTAGTCGTAGGGGAAGTGTTGGACTAATAACGTAGGACTTGATGATGTATCGAGTTGAATAATTAAATTATCCTAAGTTTCTAATTTGGAATTAATTAATTAAGTTGTGGAGTGTTATATTAAATTAATTCATAATATTAGAAATAAGGAGAAAGGGTAGTATGGTAATTAAATGAGGAATTAGTGAGGACATAATAGGCATTCCAATATTAGAGGTCCAAAGGTTATCTTTAGAATTAGGAGAATTGGGGGAATCATTAGTGGGAAAAAAATGATTGTGGAAGTTTGGAAGAGCGTGAAGAAGAGAGAAGAGGAGAAAGGTTAGGACAAGGCTAAAGACAAAGATTTCGTGAGAAAGGAAGATATTTTTCATCGAATTAAGGTAAGGGTGAGTTCTCTTTCATCTTTTAAGGGTATTATGATATGAATGTTAGGGTAGATGTCCTTAGGTATGTTAGTGGGATTGTGTGATTGATAAATTGATGAATGTGGTATGAAATTCAGGAATTCCTAATGTCTGAATTGTATATTTATATTGGTAGTGTTAGATGTGATTTTTTCGGTGGAAAATAGTGATTTGTACGGGTTTTATACACTGTTTGAGGGTGAGAGTCGCAGGGGAGAAGTGCAGAAAGCGCAGGGTTTTTCTGCTAAATCCGACTTGTTCGCTTAGCGAGTCGTTGGAAACTTTCGCATCTTCAAGGCATTAGCTTGCGCGCTTAGCGAGTAAAGGGATCGCTTAGCGAGATATGGAAGGGGGAAAATGTGTTTTTAATTTATTAAAATTCATGAAAAATTGTGTTTTATGTTTTAGGAAGGTTGATGTGTTGTTGATGCGGTATGAGCAGGTTTAGAGAGGTTGTATGTGCCTTTTTTCGATGTTGAATGTTGTTGTGTGAAACATTTGAATGCATGATTTATGTTTAGATGCATATATGTTGGTGATTGAAAATTGTTAGTATGAGAAAAAATATGCATGAAGTGTTGTTGTTGTTGCATATTGCCATCGTTGTTGCATGTTGTCGTCGTTGGTGAGGTGATTGTGTTCAATCACGACGTAGGGTGTGATCATGAAATAGGGATCACACTGGACCATGAAATAGGGATCGAGGGTGTAATCATGAAAGAGGGGTTACACTGGACCATGGAAAAGGGATTGAGAGTTTCGACGGGAATTGGGTAATGAAATAGGGATCGATTCTTGGTACCACATGCATTGAGTCTATGGTTAATTCTCATTTGCATGTATTGTTGTTGATGTGTATGATGTGGATGTATATGTTATTGATGTGTATGATGTGGATGTATATGTTGTTGATGTGTATGACGTGGATGTATATGTTGTTGACGTGTTTGTTGTAGATGTGTAGTTGGGTTGTGATTCTTGTCGTGATAAGTATGTTGTTGTTGTACTTATGTGATATATGCCTTATATTTATATCATTTTCCTCTTTTAATTGATTTAAGAATCTCACCCCTTCTGTTTGAATGTTACCCCTATGTTGGTAACGTGCAAATACTTAGGAGTAGCTGTGGTCGTGGCATCCGCTCTGATATGTAACATGGGAATCGAGAACTTCATTTTGTTGCTTTAATTCATTTGTTATATTGATGTTGTTTTAGAAGTTTTCAAACTATCTTCTATTTCAATGATATCGTTAAAGTTTGGTTTTTCTGCAGTTTAATTTGAATAATTTTTCGTTCATGTTATGCATCAAATTTTAAGAGTGTGTTTTATGTTGGTTAAAAGTAGCATCTTGAATTGAAAATGATGTTTTACTCTGATAGTGTCATATTTTATTTATTAAAAATGACGAGGAAAATTCGGGGTGTTCCAATTTGTATCAGAACAGGTTGGTTCGTCCGACCAAGTTGTCGAGTCATTGAGTTGTTGTCGTTGTCCTGGTTGAGGTCTATGATAGTCGGTCGTTGTCTGTATAAGTGTTTCGAGAGTTGTTTTTTGTTGTTGTTGCATAGCAGTTGAGAATGGCTGGAAGGAATGACATTGCATTTGCTACCGCTATGCATGATATGGCTCAAGTTGTGTAGAATCCGCTGAATGCTGGGAACAACGAGATTGATAAATTCTAGAAGAAAATTCTGCCTACTTTCAAGGGAAAGTATGAACCAAATGGGGAGCAAGAGTGGATCAAGGAGTTCAAGAGGATATTTCGGGTGATGGAATGTTTTGAGGCACAAAAGGTTCGGTTGGGTACTCACAAGATGGTATGAGAAGCTGACGATTGATGGGTCGGTACTCAACAACGATTGGAAGTGCCAGGTGAGACAATCACTTGGGTTATGTTTAAGAGGGAGTTCTTGAGGAAATATTTTCCTGAAGATGTTCGAGGGAAGAAAGAGATAGATTTTTTGGAACTGAGGCAGGGTAGCATGTCGGTGACAGTGTATGCTACTAAGTTTTCTGATTTGGCAAAGTTTTATCTGCATTATAGTGAGGCGACTGCTGAATTCTCGAAGTGTGCAAAATTCGAGAATGGTTTGAGGCCTGAGATCAAACAGGCGATTGGCTATCAAAGGATCAAAATATTTTCACATTTGGTTGACTGCTGTAGGATCTTTAAGGAAGATAGCTAGGCTTGATCAGAGCATTTCAAAGGTTTGGCTGAGAGGAAAGGAAATCAATAGATGTATCAAGGGAAGCCTTATGCAGCTCCGGCTGATAAAGGTAAGCAGAGAATTGCTGATGGAAGGAAGCCAAGTAGGGGAAGATATTTTGTTTCTATGAAGTGTTACAGATGTGGTGAGGTAAGTCATCGTGTCAGTGAGTGCATGAGTCATGTGAAGAAGTGCTTCAAATGTGGACAACCTGGGCATTTGATCGTAGATTTCAAGACTAACACGGTGACTTGCTACAACTGTGGAGAGCAAGGCCATATCAACAATCGTTGTCTGAAGCTGAAGAAAGCTTCAACTAGAGGGAAAATGTTTGCTTTGACATGAACTCAGACTTCCAGTGAGGATCGACTAAATAGAGGTATTTTCTAAAATAATGATACACCTTTGATTGTTATGATTGATACTAGTGCAACATACTATTTTATTGCTGATGATTGTGTGAAAAGATTAGGTCTTATTGTTTCTTTGATGAAGGGAGGAATGGTTATCGAAACTCTTGCGAAGGGATTAGTGACTACTTCTCTGGTTTGTTTGAAGTTCACTTTAATGATTTATGGTCAGGACTTTGGTGTCGATCTCGTTTGTTTGTCGTTGGAGGGTCTTTATGTGATTTTGGGAATGAATTGGTTGGAGTTCAACCATGTTCATATCAACTCTTACAATAAGACTGTGCGATTCCTTGCTCTGGAAGAAGAGAAGAAGAGGGTTACTTATCTGATAAAGAGTTGAAGGATATTTTGGATGAAGAAGCTCAAATGTTGGCTTTGTTTGCATCCTTAGTGGCTGAGAACGATTCATTAATGAATTACAAGTGGTGAGAGAGTTTTTAGAAGTATTCCCGGATGATATTGTTGATGTACCTCTAGGATGGGAAGTAGAGTTTAGTATTGATCTTGTACCTGGTACTAGATATATTTCTATGGCTCCATATCACATGTTAGCGTCAGAGCTATCGGAGTTGAAGAAACAATTGGAAGAGTTGTTAGAGAAGAAGTTTGTGAGACCAAGTGTGTCACCTTGGGGAACTCCGGTGTTGCTAGTAATGAAGAAAGATGGTAGTATGAGATTATGAATTGATTAAAAACAGTTGAATAAAGTGACAATCAAGAACAAGTATCCACTTCTGAGAATATATTACTTGATGGATCAGTTGGTGGATGCTCGGGTGTTTAGCAGGATTAACTTGCAGTCAGGTTATCATCCGATACGTGTAAAGGATGAGGATATTCAGAAGACCGCTGACTCGGTATGGATATTATGAATATGTGGTGATGCCGTTTGGAGTTACTATTTACTCTAAGTCATAAGAAGAACATGTGGAACATCTACGGATTGTCTTACAAGTGTTGAAGGATAAGAAGCTTTATGCAAAGTTATCTAAGTGTGAGTTATGATTGAAAGAGGTGAGTTTTCTTAGACATGTCATTTTGAGTATTGGTATTGCAGTGGATCCATCCAAGGTAGATGCAGTTTTACAATGGGAAGCTCTGAAGTCAGTGCCCAAGATCATATGTTTTTTGGGGTTAGCTAGTTATTATCGAAGGTTCATTGAGGGGTTCTTAAAGTTAGCTCTTTCGTTAACCTAGTTAACCTGTAAAGGTAAGGCGTTTGTGTGGGATATTCATTGTGAGTGAAGTTTCATTGAGCTGAAGAAATGATTGACTACAACTCTAGTTTTGATTTTTCCTAAATCAGAAGATTCGTTTGTGGTGTATTGTGATGCTTCTTTGATGGGTTTAGGAGGAGTATTAATGCAGAATAACCAAATGGTGGCTTATGCTTCACATCAGTTGAGGATTCAGGAGAGGAATTACCCTACCCACGATTTGGAGTTGGCAGCAGTGGCGTTTATACTAAAGATCTGAAGACATTATCTTTATGGTTCTAGATTCTAGGTGTTTAGTGATCATAAGAGCTTGAGTTATCTGTTTAACCAAAAGGAACTGAATCTGAGGCAGAGACGTTGGTTGGAATTTTTGAAGGATTATGACTTTGGCTTGAATTATCACCCCAGTAAAGCTAATACGTAGCAGATGCTGAGTCGGGAAAAAATTCATATGTCGGCTATGATTATGAGATAGTTGGAGTTGATTGAGAAATTCAGAGACATGATTTTGGTCTGTGAGCAGACATCGTATAGTGTAAAATTGGGAATGTTGAAGATTAACAATGATTTCCTCGCTAATATCAGAGAGAGCTAGAAGTTAGATGTGAAGTTGGTAGACTTAATGGTTAGAGATGAGCGCATGAGAAATGGTGATTTTCGTATAGATGATCAAGGTGTGTTGAGATTCCGTGAGCAAATTTATATTCTTGAAGATCCATAACTAAAAAGGATGATTCTTGAAGAAGGCCACAAAAGTAGTTTGAGTGTGCACCCGGGAGCTACAAAGATGTATCAGGATTTGAAAAAGATATTTTGGTGGCCTGGATTGAAGCGTGATGTAGCTCACTCCGTGTATGCTTGTTTGACTTGTCAGAAGTCGAAGTTGGAACATCAAAAACCTGTTGGTTTGATGCAACTGTTGGATATTCCAGGGTGGAATGGGATAATATATCTATGGATTTTGTTACAGGATTACCTAACACTCTAAGAGGGAATGATGCGATTTGGGTAATTGTTGATCGACTGACGAAGTCGGCACATTTTATCCCGATTGATATTTGCTTTTCATTGCAGAGGTTGGCCGAGATTTATATTCGTGTGATCGTAAAGTTGCATGGGATTCTGTTGAGCATTATATCAGATAGAGATCCGAGGTTTACTTCTAGATTTTGGGAGAGTTTGCAAGAGGCGTTGGGTTCGAAGTTGAGGTTGAGTTCCGCTTATCATCCGCAGACAGACGGGAAGACGAAAAGGACTATACAATCTTTGGAATATTTGTTGAGAGCTTGTGTACTTGAACAAGGAGGTGCTTGGGATAATCATTATCGTTGATTGTGTTCACTTACAATAACAATCATCATTCCAGTATCAGAGTGGCACCTTTTGAAGCATTATATGGTAGGAGATGTCGAACACCTTTGTGTTGGCATGAATATGGTCAGAGTATAGTGCTTGGACCTAAGATTGTTCACCAAACCACTGAGACGGTGAAGTTGATTTGAGAGAAGATGAAAACTTCACAAAGTAGACAGAAGAGTTATCACGATAAGAGAAGGAAAGATCTTTATTTTAAGAGGGAGACCATGTATTTTTTAGAGTTACTCCGGTAACGGGCGTTGGACGTGCTTTGAAGTTGAAGAAGCTTACTCTGAAATTCATTAGTCCGTATTAGATTTAGGCAAGAGTTGGGCCAATTGCTTATAGAGTGGCGTTGCCACCGTGGTTGTCAAATTTTCATGATGTATTCCATGTTTCACAGCTTCGGAAGTATGTTCAGGATTCGTCGCATGTGATACCGATTGATGAGGTGGAATTAAGGGATAACCTTACGATTGAGGCTTTACCTGAGTATATCAATGATCGTGAAGTGAAGCAGTTTAAAGGCAATGGGATTGTTCTCGTGAAGGTAGTATGGGGAGGTGCTGCCGGTGGGAACATGACTTGGGATTTGGAAAGTAAGATGCGAGAGTCTTATCTGAATCTGTCTGTGGCAGGTAATTTTCAAGGATGAAAATATTCAAGTGGGGGAAAGTTGTAACGCCCTAATTTATTTAAGTCGTTGTTTATTTATTTATTTATTTATTTCGCATATTTATGTGATTGTGTGAACCATTGTGATTAGTTGTGTGTGATGGTGTTATAGTTGTGTGTTGTGTACCCATCGTGAAGGGTAGGTTTAGTCGTATGGGAAGTGTTGGACTAATAACGTAGAACTTGATGATGTGTCGAGTAGAATAATTAAATTATCCTAAGTTTCTAATTTGGAATTAATTAATTAAGTTGTGGAGTGTTATATTAAATTAATACATAATATTAGAAATAAGGAGAAAGGGTAGTACGATAATTAGATGAGGAATTAGTAAGGACATAATAAGCATTCAAATATTAGGGGTCCAAGGGTTATGTTTTGGAAGAGCATGAAGAAGAAAGAAGAGGAGAAAGGCTAGGACAAGGATAGAGACAGAGATTTCGTAAGAAAGGAAGCTATTTTTCATTGAATTAAGGTAAGGGTGGGATCTCTTTCATCTTTTAAGGGTATTATGATATGAATGTTATGGTAGATGTCCTTAGGTATGTTAGTGGGATTTGGTGATTGATAAATTGATGAATGTGGTATGAAATTGAGGAACTCCTGATGTCTGAATTGTATATTTATGTTGGTAGTGTTAGATGTGAGTTTTCCGGTGGAAAATAGTGATTTGGATTTGTTTTATACACTATTTGAGGGTGAGAGTCGCAGGGGAGAAGTGCAGAAATCGCAAGGTTTTTCTGCCAAATTCGCCTTGTTCGCTTAGCGAGCCATTGGAAACTTTCACCTCTTTAAGGTAGTAGATTGCGCTCTTAGCGAGCAAAGAGGTCACTTAGCGAGACCAGGAAGGGATAAAATTTGTTTTTTATTTATTAAAATTCATGAAAAATTGTATTTTATGTTTTAGGAAGGTTGGTGTGTTATTGATGCGGTATGAGCAGGTTTAGAGAGATTGTATGTGCATTTTGTCGATGTTGAATGTTGTTGTGTGAAACATTTGAATGCATGATGTATGTTTAGTTACATATGTGTTGGTGATTGAAAATTGTTAGTATGAGAAAGAATATGCATGAAATGTTGTTGTTGTTGTTGTATATTGCCATCGTTGTTGTATGTTGTCGTTTTTGGTGAGGTGATTGTGTTCAATCACGACGTAGGATGTGATCATGAAATAAGGATCACACTGGACCATGAAATAGGTGTCGAGGGTGTAATCATGAAATAAGGGTTACATTGGACCAAGGAAAAGGGGTCGAGAGTTTCGACGGGAACTAGATCAGGAAATGAGGATCGATTTTTGGTACCAGATGTATTGAGTCTATGGTTGAGTCTCATTTGCATGCATTGTTATTGATGTCTAGGACTCACATTCATGCGTACTTTGGAAGAATCTCGGCTCATACTGATGACGAGAAACTTTGGATGCATTTCTTCCAAGACAGTTTATCTGGAGCTTCGTTGAGCTGGTACATGAAGCTGTGTCGGGTCTCTATTCGAAGTTGGAAAGATCTAGCTGAGGCATTCCTCAAGCAGTATCAATACAACATTGATATGGCTCCGAATCGCACCCAGTTGCAGAACTTGTCTCAAGGACCTAAAGAGAGTTTTAAGCAGTATGCCCAGAGGTGGCGTGAGCTGGCCGCACAGGTTCAACCTCCATTGCTGGATCGGGAAATGGCCGACATGTTTATGGGCACCTTGCAAGGTGTTTACTTGGATCGTCTGGTCGCCTGCCCGTCCATTGGTTTTTCTGATATCGTCATTGCTGGAGAAAGAATAGAGAATTTTCTGAAAATGGGAAAGATCCAGGATGCAAGCAGTGCTAGTTCTTCCGGTGTGAGAAAGCCTTTTGGCAATGGCCAAAGAAGAAGAGAAGGAGAGACGAATGCTGTGTATAGAGGCCGAGACAGAAGTTATTCTCAAGGTTACCACCAAACAGCTGCGGTGACTATTACTCTACAGGTTCAACAACAACGACCACAGGGTCAGCAACAACAGGTACAAAGACCGTTTCAGGAAAGAACAAGAGCGAGAAACCGCAGACTCGACCCCGTCCCATGCCCATATGCTGTATTGCTCCCAGAGCTGCTAAAGTTGAATCTGGTCGAGCTTCGTACCATGAGACCTCTTGCTCCTGACAATCTACCTCCGAATTTTGATGCCAATGCCAGGTGCGAATTCCATTCAGGTGCCCAGGGGCACAGTATTGAGAAATGTTGGGCTTTTCAGAACAAGGTACAGGACCTAGTTGACTCCAAGGCGATCAATTTCGCTCCTCTCCCAAATGTACTCCAGAATCCGATGCCTAGTCATAATGGAACCGGTGTCACGGTTATTCTACCAGATGGTCCACGTTAGGCTGAAGTCTTCGAGTTAATCACCCAGGATGCTAGGGTAGTCATGAAGCAAATAGAGCCAGCAGTATTCAAATACTCTCAGTGATGGCATTTATGTGTTTGCCTTTCTTCATTGTTCATTTTTCATCCCTATTGAGGGGAACTACGTCCCTCTGATTCTTCATTGGTCATCAGTCAATGGAGATACGTAGGCAGAAGATCGTCAGGTCTTTCCGAGCAACCTTATGGGGCAACTTTACTCCCCAGTTTCACTCTTTCCTTCAGATGTCTCGTGTCAAAGTCAGAATAGCTAGAAGAGGAAGTATTACTGCCATGGTTAGGTATACAACTGCGAATTGAAGATTACAAGTCTGTGAAAGAGCTATTGATCACTGAAAGTATCCAAGACTGACAGGTCCAGACGGAGCCAAGCCTCCTCAACTACGGCAATATTCAGTTTCTTTACTGCATTTCCATTTGTAGTTTCTTTTATATGCTAAACATTTGTCTACATGTATGAAATTTGTTTGCTTTTGAATGTTAGCAATAATAAAACTCACATGTTTTTCTTGAAGTAAATTCATTTGCATTCCCTTACAATTTTGCATGTGTACATCGCGATACCAATTGTCGTGCTTAAATTCTATGAAGGAGAATGACGAAATAAAAACGCAAAATCTCTAATTGTGTCTTCTCGAGTAAGGCCCTGTTGACGATGCACAGGCTTTGTTTCAAATCCTTAAACACTGGAGATATAAGGAAGATAGACCCTTGCTAACCCCTTCGAGCCTTGAAGTAGGAGTTTTCTTTTCACATGAAAAAACTTCACATGTAACCCAGGGGAAGGGTAGATGTCAGCTAGTCGGACCGAGCGTTCAGGCTTTCATAAAGGAGTGTATTTGAAGATCCATTGCATTCTACTATGCTAATCAAGAGGTCCAAAGACCCGAAACCACAATGGTTACCCAAGTCAAAAGGTCCAAAGATGGAAAACCACAATGGTTATTCTTCGTCGACCAAAGAATGAGGCAGTCACAACCTTCGCGAAGCAATCAAGACAAACAATGTCACGCGACTTGTTCAAAATGCAAAAAAAAGGAAAAGAAAAGAAAAGGCCCGCTAAGTCGAAACTTGAAAACAAGCGACTTAGGCAAAAGTTAGGGCATCCCGCTGGACTCCACAATCAAAGATTCACAAGAATCAGTCCAGGAAAAAGTTAGGGATAAGCAAAATAACGCAAAAGCGAAAAGACAGAAAGGATTACATAAGAAAGATCCTCAAATAAGAACAAAGTCGTGTGACACAGACATGAAAGATAGAGGAGTGACTGATTCTCAGCAATAACCTGATTGGTGTTTGAACTAATAGCAGCAATGGTTCCTCAACCGACGTGAAACCTTTATGAAAGATGAATGCTTGTGAAAACTAGCTGAATGTAGGAATGGAGAACATCACGAAGAGTGGGTGGGCACAAATAAATTTCGAGCCTATGTCCTTTGTTTCTGTAACCGTGAACCAGGCCACGATACAACCCTCAAAAGTCCTAACTGAAACAGGGTTAATTTGAGAGCATACTACCACGAGACCGCGTTCCTGACTCCTATGAGTTATGCTAAAAGACATTTGTTGGTATTGCATGTACATACTTTCATTCAAAATAAGGTCGTATCTTAACCAGTGATTCGCTCACAAAGGTTGGCGATCCATTTTCAAAACTTTGAGATTTACATGTGCGTTGCGTTAGAATTTTCATTCTAAGAATAAACATTTCTCGCTTGCATACATTTGTTTAGCATCATAAATGGTTCACATGCGGAAATTCAATCCAGAAGCTCAAGTTTGCCAAGTTGAGAAGTCTAAAACTTCCGAAAGACTGTCACGTCAAGGTGCACTTTTCCGAAAAAGCTTCATTGAGCAGGGACTTTCCCAGTCGGTCAGGGTAAGAGCTAGCCAACTTGGGGCAGTTACGTCGAGCAAACTCTTCAAATTTCAGTCAAACTGGGGCAATCACCTCGAGATTCAAATCTCTCCAAGAGCGAAGATTAGTCAGTCAAGTGCAAAGCTATTCAAATACTCGTACTGGGGCAGGCCACCCCAATAGTACGAGAGTTCATTCCTTCCTAGAGACAGACGGTCGGAAGCATTTACCCGGAGTTTAGAATACCGTGGTCACTTGTCAAGCCAACTATCTCGTTCAGCACTTCTGAGAGATACAAATTTATCCGCATTGGCAATGGTTACCTCCCCAACAAGGTTGTTACGCTAGTTCATGCAGTCATTACGATACCTAAGAGTTTAAAGACACCAAGTCTTTTGTAAAATCCTCTTGAAGTAAAATCCCTACAGAAGCAACTGATACCAACACGAGACAACTTGAAATCTTTCCTCCTCAGTAGGACGTGTCTCGGTGTTGTCATCACCAACAGGCAAACGGAAGTTATCCTCACTAAAGTCAGCACTCTTTCCTTCAGATGGTTTCCTTGATCTCGGTTCCTCAACAGATCTAAGGCAATTCCTATTTCCCTAGAAGATTTCAGATCAATCATTCTCCTTCCCAGCAGCTCCATAAGAGTGGATAATCCCCAATAGTTGAGGTATCCCCTAGCACAGTCCTCAAATCTAAAGTCCAATTTATTTTTGGCAAAGGTGATAATTCGGGACGAATGAATTATTCACGTTCTTCTCCAACAAAGATGTTATCCCCATAGGACTTCTTGGGATCGAATACGCAATCATTGTGTTTCCCCACAGAGTTAGCAGAGACTTATTACTTCCGCGTCAGGAATTTCTTTTACATTCACACCAGTTCATTAACAATACTCAAGACATAACATCCCCAGTGTCATGGGGCAACATGCCATGCAATTCAACGAATTTCAAAGTCCAGCCGCAGACTGGCCAAAGTCCATCTTCGGGTGGCAATTTTCAAAAGTCCACCCGCAGTGTGGCAAATCTCTAAAGTCCCCCGCAGTGGGCAAAAGCCTCCCGTAGTGAGCAAAAGTCTCCCGTAGTGAGCAAAAGTCCACCCGCAGTGTGGCAAATTTCAAAAGTCCCCCGCAGTGGGCAAAAGTCTCCCGTAGTGAGCAAAAGTCCACCCGCAGTGTGGCAAATTTCCAAAGTCCCCCGCAGTGGGCAAAAGTCTCCCACAGTGAGCAAAAGTCCAGCCACAGACTGGCCAAAGTCCATCTTCGGGTGGCAAGTTTCAAAATTCCACCCGCAGTGTGGAAAATCTCTAAAGTCTCCCATAGTGAGCAGAATTCCACCCGCAGAGTGGCAAGTTTCCAAAGTCCACCCGCAGTGTGGCAAATTATTCAGCAATCCACCCGCAGTGTGGTAAAGTATCTGAAGACCAACCCCAGATTGGCAAAAGTCCATCCTAAGGGTGGCAAAATATCTTAAAATTCTATCACAAGTTGATCAAAGTTCACCCGCAGCGTGGCAGGTCAGTAGCCATCTGACAACACCCAAAAGGCATCCCCTGTTCGTCATTCTTCACGTCATAATTATATCCAAGCAGAGTTCATTCGGTTGAGTTTATTTCCCTTTTCTTCTGTCGTAGAGTGCAAATTTTCTGGTTGTTTCTAGTATCCAATCCCTGCATACTTCAAACGTCTGAAAGCAACTGCTATCATCCATTCAAGTCTACAGTGATTGAATAGGGGCAGTTGTAACACCCCAAAATTTGCCCTCATATTTATTACCATCTGATTGGTTTGTTGTTTCATATTCACCTACATCACGCGTTAGTTCATAAATTTGCGGTCACACATTTTCATTGGCTCATAAGGCGCAAGATCAAAGTGTTTCCTTACGATATGAATGTTCATACTTATTGGTGATTCATCTGGCTAGTGCGCTGGAGGCTAAGGCAAAGGGTGAGTTCCCACCAATATAAGAATTTCCTTATCAAAGGTCATCAAATATCAAGTCCAATTCTTCCAGGTTTCTCAAGCATCATCAAATACCCGGCTAAGAAATCTGTGAATTAGGGTCATAATTCATGATTATTGAAGAGCCCATCTACATCAAGCCAATAAAGCTTGTCTTCTCCAAAGTTCACGAGGTTTTGAATTAGAATTTACTTCTTTGTATTTCTCATTAAATCAAGGTGTGAACTCATGTGGTAATCGAGGGATTGTGGTTCTCTTAGTTGCTTGGTGCTCATGGTACAGATTATTGGTTTGGTTGATTGAATACGAGCTAATTTTGGACTTAGAATTTGGTTGAGAGTTAACATGCTATAATTGGTTGGGATGCAAGACACAAGTTCATAAAAGAAAAAACATGTACAAAATAAGCCATACCTCCTTATTGATTTTTCGAGTTCTTTAAAAGTATTAAGGCTTGAAAATTACCCGGTTGTTCAAAAGCTTGTTGATCCCAGTCTTTTTATTTACAAATTTACAAATAATTTGTTAAAGCAAAGGAATGTGCCTGTTTTTGAAATTGCACTAAACATTATTGCCAGCATGAAACGTGACTGGATGCAGACAGGGAGGAAGCCTAGCATATTATGCGGTGCATCATTATACATGTCTGCTTTTGCACATGGTTTTACATGCTCTAAGTCAGATATTCTAAGGATAGCCCATGTATGTGAAGCATTGATCAAGCGGCTGGTAGAGCTTGAGAATACAGAGGCTGGATTGATGAATTGAATGCAATGGCAAAAAGAGCTTGAAAATAACATCAATTAAAATACCAAAAGTGAACAAAACAAAAAAAAAGATAATTGATAGGAATTTATTTATAGTCATATAACATAAGTCAGAAGGAGAAATCCAGTTACAAAATAGAGAACTTCTCAACTTAAAAATGGACAACGGGCAGATAACAGGAAAGACGGGGGACAACGAGAAAATGAAAGAAAAGAATCTCAATCACTCTGATATCCAGGATAAAAACAAAAACTCTCTCTTGACTGGAATGTTCTTTAATGCTTCAATCTGGAAATCTCTCTCAGGATCCTCTTCAAACTCTTCTACAAACAAATCCCCTGCAACTCTACACAGTTCAACCAATATTCAAATCATCTCCATCATCCATAACCGTTATCAATCCTCAGTATCCAACAATAATCTTACGTCGAATCTTCGATATCTGCATTAACTCAGTCTCGTCAATAACCTGCAAAACCAAACGATAAAACCATCACTACAAAGAGCAATTCTTTTGATATTTCAAGAGGGCATCACAATCGCAATTCACGCAAGTCTAAGGAGAAGAGCATAAGGATTCGATAGTGATACCTCACAATAAGAGAAGTGACTCGTTCAGCAAAGACTGGAAGTCCAAAAAAAAATCGTCAGCTTTCAATGAACCTTCAAAAGCACACAAGAGTCGTCTTAGTCAGAATCACACGATATTTTCACGTTAACTCCCATCACAACCTTCCATCTGCGTTTCATGTTAGCAAGACGAAACCAAGATTAAGTGAATTTTCAAGAGGAAAAGAAGAGGATAACAACTCAAATCAGTTACAAAATCATAACAGAAAATATAACAGAGCTCATAACTATTGTACCTGAAATTCCCCTTTAGCCCCTTCAATCCATTGTCTATAAAACCAGGAACTTGCTGCAAATTGGGTTGGGGATTCGGATTCATCATTTTTCTTCGTCATTCTTCTTTCTTCCTTCCTTTTTTCCAGCTTTCCCTCTTCAATCTTACAACTCGAATTTCTTCATTCCCTTGGCAGAGAATCACGCTTTAGTCCACAAGGTCTTTAGTCCACAAGATTTTCTTTAATCTGCACCAATAGGATAACCAAGTCACGATCTGCGTCTTCACCGATTCAACATCATCATCACTATTACATCATCGTCAGAACCTGCAAATTGAAGCAAGACTCAGTAATAATTCAACACTTTCACTGATTCAAAGCAACAATGTTCAAGCTCAAATCAGAAGTACATCAAGAAGTCACAGCGAGGGAGTAAAAGATTCAGGGGAGAGAGGTCGGTTAAAAGGCGTTTATACCTGAGCAATCAGAAGCGATTTCTCCGTGGCGAAAGGCATCGGAGGAGCTGTTTGAAGGTTAGTCAATTCGGAGCTTTAATTCGGAGCTGTTTGAAGGTTAGTCAATTCGGAGCTTTTTTCGGAGCTTTACTTCCACAAAAATTATACTATAATATTAACTCCATTTAGAAACATTCCCAATTTTTATTTTCTGAAATTAATCTTTTTTCAATTTTAATTCGATTTTTTAATTTAATTGACTTATATTGAATTCCCACTTAAACACATAAATTTGTACAATTTATTTCTACCACTTCCTGTAGCATTTTTTGCCCATTCTTTTTTCCATGATTAAAGGACAAATAGAAGTACCTAGAATATTTTTTGTGTATTTTTTAGGGCATTTTTTCTACTATTGTGGTTGTGCGATTCGTACAAAAGTGTGATTAAACCTTAGTTAGATTTAGAGGACCATTTACCATAGTTAAGATTAGAATTTTTAAGAGATTTTTTAACATAGTGTTGTAATCAGGTTAGAGACCATAGGGAATTAATTTCACATTTTTCCCATGACTTTTGATATTTTTTGTCATTTTAATTCATTTCCATCATATTATGCATATTCATGATTCATGTCATTCACTAACTATTCTCCTTTTTGTGCAAGGTATGTTTTCAAGGATTGGCTTATGGACTTGGATATTTTTTGTGCCTCAATTATGTTTGTATGCTTTGTGATGTAATAGCATAATACTTGTATGCTTGTATAATTTCCATAATTAGGATAGAAAAGATAAAACAAATCGTTAGAAAACAAAAATCTTAAAAATGAACAAATAAGACTCGATCCAACGTCGAGTAAGTTTTCAAATAAATAAATAAAGTTGCATGTGACTTTAGGGTTCCTCGATTACCATCGTTCCACTCCATTCAACCAAAAGCAAGCCTTGTATGTTTCACACCATAAGTCGTGCGTCTCAGCACCACGCAATCGACCCACCCGATCCATCGTTCTATCCCATTTATGTTTCGTTCACGTTTTCTTCCCACCATGACTTAGGAGGACCATATTGTTCATTATTGCCTTTTATGTTATCATGTCTAGTTCTAGTATCTCTTAGGTAGATTTAATTTCAAACCTCACTAACCATAGGTTATCTTCAAATTCAAACTAACCTAGGGTAAGTCTAGTTTCCCTTAGAATTTTTCCTTTTATAACTTGAGTCTCACTTCTCATCTTAAAATAAAATCAAAAACACTTAATAAAGGAAAGGTGTACAATGCGCCACGAGCCTTAAGCTATACGGGAAATGACTAGTGGAGGTCTCCTTCACTCTTCTAGGATGCTTTACAAACGTTCCATTGGGGGCGATCTTGGAAAGTATTCGCTCCTGTGTCATAGTCTTTAGTGTTGTACATTCAATAAACACAAATTCAAAACATTTCTTATAAAAGACAACAAACCAAGAAGTCACGTCTTCTCATCTCATCTCATACTCTTTGCGGACGAACATGACTTGTCTCGACGATTCAAACAGCGATACGGTAAACACCCTCGAGTCAGAGCCGGTAACACCTGAGCTAGAGCTATGGCAACGTCATCCTAAAAACCACAAACGAGTGTAAGCCTTAGTTAGACGAACTACGGCGTCTCTGATCCTCATTTATCCCGATGAGGTACGTAGGCAGTGGGGTAGGGCCCATTCGAGCACAATCTTTATTTTCCCTACATTTTCCCCCTTTATTCCCATTTTCCAATTCCATTTCTTTTCTCATTTCCATTCCATCCCAGATTGTCATTCTTTCCTTTGAACAGCATATTATTTCTCACCCTTTGAAAACAGACTTATAAGCGTGGATCCCGTCGGGTACGGCGGACGGATTGGGGTGCTAATACCGTCTCAATTCGTAACCGACTCCCGTATTCCAGATCTTTGGTTCGCAAGGCCTCGTCCTTTTCCTTCTTCCTCAGGTTTAAGCAACATTACCTTTCCCATTCCTTTGGGATAAAAATGTCTGGCTGGCGACTCTAACCTTTTCTGCGCCACTTTCGCGTTTGTACTAGGATGAAAATCCCAGGAGCGACAGCTGGCGACTCTGCTGGGGAGTTTTAGGAATTCTAATTTCCCCTTTGAGAGTCAATCCTAGCGCTTGTCTGTTTCTATTTTCTTTGGGTGTTTATTTGTTCGCTGTCATGCTTTAGTTTAGCTTTATTGTTTTATTTACAGTTTATCGCTTTCCTTTACAGCTTTATTTACAGCTTTCTGCACTTTACTTTACTGTCGCATATATTGGCATATACTATACTAGCTGTCCTGGTTTTCCTTGGCGGGATGGGATTATTGTGAGATAAGCCAAACACCCGGCTTGAGTATACACATAGGATTTAGAGTGGGCAGTCGTGTGGCTTGCGTGGTCTTGAGCACGTGTAGTTTTCACGAGTCCCCCACCCAGATCAGGCTCTCTTGGGATATGTTCTATATTGCCTAGGCAGACCATAGAATGTTCTCACCTGAGCTGCTAACACTGGGAACCAATCATCGAGGACCTTAGTGGAAACAACCCTTTCCAGTGGTGACAGTGGCAGACCACATTTCGTGGCAAACCCATTCGCACCCGAGGGCCCACTAGGAAATCGCATAGGATGACCTTGTTCTCTCGTAGGAACCTGGTTAAAGCAACTGGTCGTATGACGGTAGTATTGTACCCTTCGGGATGAATGTACTATTGTTTCTCGACTTCAGTGCTTGAAGCCGGGAACTTATGAGGGATGCTTGTTTTTCCGGAATTCAGCTGAGGCCTCCCTGAGTAGTACATAATGCCAAACCGATTCCCTGATTTGGTCATGAGCCATTTCTCGGAAATGGTGAACGTATTATTGCTATTCGGCTTTGAGAGTCCGTGATGTTGACCCGTAGTAGCATACCCGTGAGATTGGGAGGGGTTTACAGGTTTGCAGGAAAACTAAACCTTCAACCTACCTTGTTCTTGATACTTGGGTTTTCTTCCGACACATACTTATGATCTGATATTCTTGACAGTCGGTATTCAGGCAAAATCAGAAGACAGTACAACAGTGCCCAGTATATGCAACAGTGATCACATGCCATTGCATTGCATCACATCATTCGCATACTGGCATTCCTAACGCATGTTTATTCATTTGCAGGGCTGCATATCACATCCTTGATTCCGGTTGTGGGTATTGATCTATGAGCATGGAACCCAAGAAGAAGACCAAGTGTATTATCTCCTACAAGGTTTATCGGCCTGTTGTGAAAGAAATTCTCAAAGTGAAGGCCTTAGCTCCTCCAGAAGTTTTGAATGTCTTCAAGCAGGATTACGGGTGGATTTTGTATTTCATAGAGCCCATCAGTGACTATGCTTTCAGAGGGATGCACACCTTTCTACAGTTTTATGATCCACAGCTTAGATGTTTCGTACTTTCTGATTTCGTGTTGGCACCTACATTAGAGGAGTATTCGAGCATCCTGAGAGTTTCCGTGAAGGACTGTACACCATTCTTTGGGACCAAGATTGATCCCGACTTCAAAGATGTAGCAACTGCTCTTTATTTGAGCAAGTCATTATTGGAAGACCGGATTGATAGCAAAAGAGGCTTCCGAGGATATCATTTGAGTTTCTTGTTATATGAGGCTACCAAAGCAGCTGAGGCAAAAAGTTGGAGTGCCTTCAATGCGATCTTAGCTTTGTGTATCTATGGAATCACTTTGTTCCCGAACATGCCGAACTTTGTGGATGTTGATGCTATTCGCATTTTCATAGCAAAGAATCCTATTCCTACTCTCCTAGGTGATCTCTACCACTCTGTGCATTATAAGAATGAGAAACGAAGGGGTGGAATGTTGAATTGTTGCGCGACGGTATTCTACAAGTGGTTCACACGCTTTCTTCCACAATCAGGAGCTTTTGAGAAGACGAAGAACACTCTTGAAGGGTCGGAAAGATTGATGGGTTTGCAAGCAAAGGACATTGTATGGGTTAATCAGGGTTTGCGGTGCATTGACATTCTTCATAGTTGCGGAGGATTCCCTAATGTTCCATTGATCGGGAGGAAAGGGGGAATTAATTACAACCCTTCTCTCACGGTTAGACAGTTTGGGTATGCCTTAAGGGAACCACCAGCTGATATAGACATCACAGAGTCTTTGTACTTCCAGTCAACAGATGGATTCGAGATTGCTCAGAAAGCTTCTAATGCTTGGCATAGTCAGAGGACAAGAGGGAAGAAGACTTTGGGAGTAGGGAATTGTCGAATGTATATGTTAATGCTATTATTTTATGATTGGCATTATGTTTGGTAAAACTAATATGGCTGGAAAATGTTGAATAAAAAGTTCCATATATTAAATTAACATGGTATAGACTCTGGAAGAACAAGTCAAGACATGATTAAGGAAGTTGTCAAAGAAGATGTTGAATTCAGTTCAAAATGTCCTATCAGATGTTGGGACATTATCAAACAGAGTATAAGAACTTAATTCAGGATGTCCCAACAAATGTTGTCATATGTTACAGTCAGATGTCAAAGAAGATGTTGAAACATCTGCAAATGTCATGACAGAATTACTGTCATATGTTACAGACAGATGTCAAAGAAGATGTTGAAACATCTGCAAATGTCATGACAGAATTACTGTCATATGTTACAGACAAATGTCAAAGAAGATGTTGAAACATCTGCAAATGTCATGACAGATGTCAAAGAAAATGTTGAAACATCTGCAACTGTCATGACAACATTACTGTCATATGTTACATATAGATATCAAACAAGAAGTGTTGAACTTAGTTCAGGATGTCACACCAGATGTTGTGACACTGTCAAACAGAGTAACAGTTAATGAACTTAAATCAAGATATCAGGATGTCACACCAGATGTTAGGACATTGTATCAGTTGATGGAATAAGTTCAGTTTACAGGATGTCACATCAGATGTTGTAACATTGTATCAGTAAATGAAGTAAGTTCAGTTTTTCAGGATGTCCCAACAGATGTTGAGACATCTCAGACCTGTTACCAGAATTAATTAATGCATAACAGAACTGAGTAAATTCAGGGGAATCTATCTGGAATTAATTATGGATGGACAAAAACAGAACAAGGCGCATCTGTAGGGAGAGTTGTTATGAAACTTCAGAATAATCAGATGAACTAAATCACCTAGAATCTAGGAAGTAACAAACCCTAATTCAAGGTGATGACATTGGATTTATCAGATCTGAATTATGCAGAATATTCTGGAGATATTATGCAATCATATGTGGTGCTGATCTAGAAGATCTTAAAGACTCAATTTAAATTGAAGACAAATATTGAAAAATAGAGGTTTCTATATTTAGAGATATTTTAGGAGTTGAAGATCTTTTGGAATATTTGTAGCAGATATTTCTGCATATTTGTAGCAAATATTTCTGCATATTTGTAGCAGCTATTGTTGGGATTGTTTAGGCCCAAATCCAGTTGGGAATAGGTTATAAAAGAAACCCTGTAACCTAGTTTAGAATCAACCCAATCAACCGAAAATGTAAACATTATTAGGGTTGTGTCCTTGTGTCAGCCGTGCATAACAAGTAACTCTATTGTGGCTGTTTCACTTGTGATTCTCGAAGCTTGTAAGCAAGAGAAGTTTTGTGACTTGATTGAAACTGTGAAGTAAGATCAAGCTGTTTTGTTTGAAGTATGACTTCAATTTTATTAAACTTGTAAACAAGATCACTATGTGATTGAGGGGGAGTGAGTAGGGTACTCATATCTAAGTTGTGTCTTAGGTAGAAATTGCATTGGGTAGTTATTAAGTGAAAGATTAAACAGGGTGGTTTAAGTCTAGAATTAATATTACTTATAGTGGATTTCCTCCTGGCTTGGTAGCCCCCAGATGTAAGTGTGGAGATACACTGAACTGGGTTAACAATTCTGCTGTGTTCTTTATATCTTTTATGTTTTATGCAGTACCTGAACTGAATGTCCTATCAGATGTCCCAACATCCTGAAGCATGTTTGACTCTGATATATCAGAATTATTTAAGTACTGATATGTATGCCTTACCATGTTTATAAGTAACAGATAAGATGTCTCAACATCATATTCGACATCTGAGTCTGTCATACCAGAATTTCAATTGGTATCAGAGCAGGCATCCTGGTCTGTTTCTGGATGAGATCTAAGGGGGATACTTTCTGGTTCATGGTAAAGGAAGAAGGATGATATAATGAAAAGCTGTTGGAACTTGAAAGGTTCATATTGGAATTTGAATGGTCCATAGAAGTGGAGGATGGACTATTCATCATATGGTGTATATTGGACCAGTCTGGTGTTATCAGGGCTGGAAATTTGCTGGTGAAGTGCTGTGTAGCTATGATGTCAGACAGAATGTCCTGACATCTTGGTTCAGAGAATTCTATATTTGAAGGAGGCTTGTATTTTGTTTTCTGTGAGAGCTGGAGAACACTTAGTTCAGAATGTTGTGGTTCTTGATGAAAGAAGAGGTTAGAGCCAAAAACAAAAGAGTATAATTATCAAATCTTTCATGCGGGAGTGAAAATCTTGATAAGTTATCTCTTAAGCTTATTTATGGTGACCTAATGAGGATTATCTTCCTGGTTATGGTGTCCTATGTTGTTTAGGTATAGCTGGAGAAAATCTCTCTTGTGAAGATACATGTTTATGATTGTCTAAATCATGAACTGAAGGAAGTTTCATCAAGAAAGAAGTTGAATTGATATGTCAATCCTAATGGCTTGACACCACACTACACATCAACAGTTTTTGAACCAAGCTTAGTTTTGTGTTCCAGAAGAAGGAAACTGGTGTGATATCCTGCTAACATGATGGATGCTCTGGGTGCTAGACAAATGTGTGATGATCACATATGTTTGGAACCTACTCCTAACCTGGAAGAGGAGGCATCTATGCTACATGTTGAAGACTTAGATAATGACTCTGACACAGAGATCATTGCTTCTGTGGACCCTAGCATAGCCAAAAGGCTTAGGGCTAGAAAGGAAAAGAAGACTGCAGGATATTCAACTCCTGAAAAGAAGCAGCCTACTCTAAAGAAAGACAAGGCCAAAGTGGTATTTAGTCCTACTAAACAATGGAGCAAGGTGAATACCCAAAAGAGAAAAGCTGTAACTCCACTAGATTCAGATGTTGAAGAGGATGTTCCAACATCCCAACCAAATAAGAAACCAGCACCCTCAAGGTCCACCTCTGCTGTTCCAGAAGCTCCTCTGGACAATGTTTCATTCCATCATATGTCAAGTGTGAGCAGATGGAAATTTGTATACCAAAGAAGGGTAGCACTTGAAAGAGAGCTGGGCAGCAATGCACTTGAGTACACTGAGGTAATTGACCTAATTTCTTCTGCTGGTTTATTCAAAACAGTATCAAACTTTTCACCTTGCTATGAGCTGCTAGTCAAGGAATTCAGTGTCAACCTACAAGAGGACTGTGCTGAAGGTAAATCAGATGAATTCAGAAAAGTCTATGTAAGAGGGAGATGTGTGGAATTCTCTCCTAGGGTTATCAACCATTATCTAGGGAAAGAATCTGATGGACCTAATGAGCTGGGTAAGACAGATAACCAGGTGTGCAAGGTCATTACTGCCAATCAAGTCAAAGCTTGGCCAGTCAAGGGCAAACTTTATGATAGATTGCTAACAAGGAAGTATGCAATGCTGCATAGAATTGGCATTGTAAACAGGGTCCCTACCAACCATACTTCTTCAATAGCAACTGGATTGGGCAGATTCATATATGTTGTGGGCACCCAAACAAAGCTGGACTTTGGGGCTTATACCTTTGATCAAACCCTAAAGCATGAAGGAACATCAGCAACAAATCTTCCCATTGCTTTTTCCTCTCTGCTATGTGGAATCATACTAAGCCAGTATCCAGGTATCCTCACTGAGAAGGATTCAGTATGCAAAAGAAAAAGTCCTCTGGCCTTCCATTACAAACTTTTCTTGAGCCATCATGCTGCTGATGTTGAAGCTTCCACTAGGACATCTGCTGGACCTTCAAAAGCAAAGACTCCCATATCCAAATCTGCCTTGATTGCAGATCTGAAAAACTCTTGCAAAAAGCTGGATGCCAGGAAGAAAAAGCTTGAGGAAGTAATTCAAAGGCTGGAGCTGGAAGAGGTTGCTCAGAATACTGATGAATCGGATGATGAATCGGATGATGAAGAAGCTTCTAAATGTATTTACAAATGTGGATGATAAATGCATGACTTTGGTCATGATTAAAGCTAGCAATGTGACCAACAATTGCTAGAAGCAAGGGAAGAATGTCAGATTGAGAAGTCTGATCAGAATGGTTGTTGAACTGGTAGTCTCTTCCACTATTAGTCATGGATAGTGGCAGTATGAACCCTTTGTAGCAAGCAAACTAAGAGCATCTGTTTTGGAATATAAAATCAAGTGTGGATATTTATCAGTTGTGCTCTTTGTATGTTCATCAGGGGTGTGAAATTGAGAATTAGTGGAGTTTATACTCAGCTGGAGTATTGTTTATCCATGACATGAGGAGATCTTGCTAATCTTATCTGGAGCTAACCTTAAAATCCTACAAAATTAAAAGATCAGATTGTGTAGAACTATCTGATAAGGTATTAAGATCAATTGTTGTTTGTGGAGTTCACAAATATTTGATTGATTATCCTTGTGATTCAAGATTGGTGATGTTCAAAAAGATGTTGGAACATCTTATCATCAGAGTTTGTGCAGAATCATGGGAGAGGTATTGCATAAGTTGTAGCATTGGCTTCAGTCTTGTGTGATAGGAGTTATGTATTTCTGGAAAGTTTCTTGGCAAGAACTGGTCTGGATATTATTGATTCTGAAGATGGAGATGAAAGACCATGAACATATCATAATCTTGATGACTACTTGGATTGGTTTATTTCTGATCTAGGTGTAGTCCAGAATGCTCATCATGGAGTTAAGATAGGTGGGGATATCATAAATTTGTTAAGACTGCCTTACTCAAGGAAAGGTGGCATCCTTGGTATAGTTATGAGGTGTAGTTCTTAACTATTTCTTCTGAATAATCAGACAGTGGCAGGTTTGAAGACTTTGGAGAAACATTGAAGTTTCTCATCAATATGTGTTATAGGTAGGAATTTCTGCAAAACCAATAGAATGGAGGTTGTTTACTCAAACTTGATGGATAAATCAAGTCTATGAGAGCATGGAACTCTTGTTCTATAAATAAAGGAGGTTCTTTCAAGTGGCAGAAGAAGGACCTAAATTTAACAGATGGATGTGGGCTAATAATGTTTAAACATCTAGTTCAACATCAGAGTCTAATTGGTGAAGTGACACATAAATCAAGATAAAATGATCTATAGGGATTGAATGCTTCATAAGGCCTTTTATCTTGACAGCTTGGTGAAGATCAACTTTATTGATCAGGATATCCTTGGAAGATTTATTATAAACGTGAAGAAGACAAAAGTGGCAATTGGCTTTTTCATATGAGGATTCATAAAGGAGGTTATCAAAATGTGGTAATTGGTTGATCTTTAAAGTGGATTCGAAGAATCAAGATAATCAGAGTGTGGCAGCTGGTTGTTCTTGAAGATTGTCTTGGAACAAATTGCTCTTGGGCAGAGGAGTGATGAGTTGAAGACTCAAGAGGATTTATTCTTCTTGAAGGTGGATGAGAGTTTATCACTCTTTCTGGATTTCTGATTCTAACTGGTGGCACAGTGTAGTTGAAGATTTTCAGTTCTTGGATTACTATGCTATAGTAAGTCCAGTTGGTGGAGCACATCTAGGATCATGGTGATAAGGTCTTGGTGTATGAAAAATGTTCTAACTAAGTGTTAGTACATTATCTGGGGTGTTTATCTACATGGTTTCTATTATTAGACTACCTAATCATATGGGAGAATGATGAAGTAGATGATCTATATTGGAAGAAACATGTAGAAGAGACTGGAAGTGTTCCTCATGCTAAAAAGCCAAGAACTCCAAAAAGATCAAGTTTTCAGCAAGACCAAAGGCATACCTTCACCATTGTACAACACTTCAAAAGCTTCTGAATATGTGGATGATTCCATAAAGGAGTTGGTAACCAAGATCCTATCTGAGAAAAGAGTGGTAAGTGGCATATCTATCTCTCTAAACACTATGCCAGCCCCACAAGAAGATCAACAAACTCAGGCTGTAAAGGACACTCCTGCTCAACAGGATGTCCCAATAGATGTTGAAACATCTGAGGACCAGCAAAAGGCCTCATCTGATGCTGCTGTTGAAACATCTGAGGACTAGAAAAAGGCCTTCAATAATTGTGATGAAGAAGCATCTGAGGACCAGCACAAGGCCTCAACTGAAGAGCACATCTCTGTTGATCCACCAGAAGTATATCATGTATTGATTGCTTGGAAGTTTGTTTGTGGACATTCATTCTAATTTCATAATTAGTTTGGATGTGTTTTATCTGGATTGTATGGCCTTTGGTGTGTAAAGGCTTAGTGTCAAGAACCTGTGTGCTAGAAGATGTTCATCTTGTGTAGTCTGTGGTAACTACAAACCCAGAAAGGAATCAGGTATGCTTTGGTACAAGAAGAGAATATGTTCAATTGGGAATTGAACAGAGAGTGAGCTCTTGAAGACATGAAGATGCGTCTTATGTTTTCCTTTCATCAATGTACAGAGAAGCATGGAGTATCCTAGACAGGGGGAGTGTGTTACAAGTATGTGCACTTGATTTTGTGGTGTTAAGGGGGAGTAATACCTTAACCAGATAAGGAGAATCCTAAGAGTCTAGAAGGCTATATTACATAAAGCTTCTCTCTGCAGTTTATGTTTGATTCTTGAGGAATTGTGTGTGTTTCAAGCTTATGGAGATTATATACCTCTATTTTTATTATGGTACCTTTGTCTTTTTATGGCTAAAAAGGGGGAGGAGTAATAGTATGAGGTCTGATATGAAGATGTGATGTTAAGGAACTTATACATAAGGTACTACTACACCTGTATGTAAATTAGTTTTAGCCAAAATAAGCCAAAGGGGGAGATTGTTAATGCTATTATTTTATGATTGGCATTATGTTTGGTAAAACTAATATGGCTGGAAAATGTTGAATAAAAAGTTCCATATATTAAATTAACATGGTATAGACTCTGGAAGAACAAGTCAAGACATGATTAAGGAAGTTGTCAAAGAAGATGTTGAATTCAGTTCAAAATGTCCTATCAGATGTTGGGACATTATCAAACAGAGTATAAGAACTTAATTCAGGATGTCCCAACAAATGTTGTCATATGTTACAGTCAGATGTCAAAGAAGATGTTGAAACATCTGCAAATGTCATGACAGAATTACTGTCATATGTTACAGACAGATGTCAAAGAAGATGTTGAAACATCTGCAAATGTCATGACAGAATTACTGTCATATGTTACAGACAAATGTCAAAGAAGATGTTGAAACATCTGCAAATGTCATGACAGATGTCAAAGAAAATGTTGAAACATCTGCAACTGTCATGACAACATTACTGTCATATGTTACATATAGATATCAAACAAGAAGTGTTGAACTTAGTTCAGGATGTCACACCAGATGTTGTGACACTGTCAAACAGAGTAACAGTTAATGAACTTAAATCAAGATATCAGGATGTCACACCAGATGTTAGGACATTGTATCAGTTGATGGAATAAGTTCAGTTTACAGGATGTCACATCAGATGTTGTAACATTGTATCAGTAAATGAAGTAAGTTCAGTCTTTCAGGATGTCCCAACAGATGTTGAGACATCTCAGACCTGTTACCAGAATTAATTAATGCATAACAGAACTGAGTAAATTCAGGGGAATCTATCTGGAATTAATTATGGATGGACAAAAACAGAACAAGGCGCATCTGTAGGGAGAGTTGTTATGAAACATCAGCATAATCAGATGAACTAAATCACCTAGAATCTAGGAAGTAACAAACCCTAATTCAAGGTGATGACATTGGATTTATCAGATCTGAATTATGCAGAATATTCTGGAGATATTATGCAATCATATGTGGTGCTGATCTAGAAGATCTTAAAGACTCAATTTAAATTGAAGACAAATATTGAAAAATAGAGGTTTCTATATTTAGAGATATTTTAGGAGTTGAAGATCTTTTGGAATATTTGTAGCAGATATTTCTGCATATTTGTAGCAAATATTTCTGCATATTTGTAGCAGCTATTGTTGGGATTGTTTAGGCCCAAATCCAGTTGGGAATAGGTTATAAAAGAAACCCTGTAACCTAGTTTAGAATCAACCCAATCAACCGAAAATGTAAACATTATTAGGGTTGTGTCCTTGTGTCAGCCGTGCATAACAAGTAACTCTATTGTGGCTGTTTCACTTGTGATTCTCGAAGCTTGTAAGCAAGAGAAGTTTTGTGACTTGATTGAAACTGTGAAGTAAGATCAAGCTGTTTTGTTTGAAGTATGACTTCAATTTTATTAAACTTGTAAACAAGATCACTGTGTGATTGAGGGGGAGTGAGTAGGGTACTCATATCTAAGTTGTGTCTTAGGTAGAAATTGCATTGGGTAGTTATTAAGTGAAAGATTAAACAGGGTGGTTTAAGTCTAGAATTAATATTACTTATAGTGGATTTCCTCCTGGCTTGGTAGCCCCCAGATGTAAGTGTGGAGATACACTGAACTGGGTTAACAATTCTGCTGTGTTCTTTATATCTTTTATGTTTTATGCAGTACCTGAACTGAATGTCCTATCAGATGTCCCAACATCCTGAAGCATGTTTGACTCTGATATATCAGAATTATTTAAGTACTGATATGTATGCCTTACCATGTTTATAAGTAACAGATAAGATGTCTCAACATCATATTCGACATCTGAGTCTGTCATACCAGAATTTCAGTATACACCGTTTGCAGAATGGTTAAGAGAACGGGTTGAAGTGTTACTGTTACCATTTGGGCCTGCGCCTCTTCTATATCCCACAGTCATTGAACAACCTACCACAGTTAGCATTGAAGAGTTCAACAAGATGAAGACGGAAAAAGACGGTTTGTTAATGGAGAATGCACAGTTAGGTCAGGAGCTTGCTAAAGCTAATCACGCCAGACTTGAGGTTGAGTGGAAAGCTCAAGAAGATGCTGAGAGGCACGCTATTGCAAGGAAACAGTGTGAGGTTGAGTTAGCTCGGTATGAGAGGTTCGAGTTTGCTACTAGAAGTTCTTCCAAGGAACACATTGACACTAGAAGGCAACTGGATCAGAAGACCTTGATGTTTGAGAACATGAAAAAGAGACATGCTGCTTACAGGATCAAAAGAGAGGAACAAGACAAAGTTCAAGCTGAAGAGATCGCGAGTAAGCTAAAAGAGAAAGACGAAGAGATGGCCGATAAGTTGAGAGGAAAAGATGAAGAACTTGCTAAAGCCCGAGAAGAAGCTGCTTACTACAAGCGGATGATGATCTGCTATCAGAAGAAGCTGAAGAGGTTTGAAGACAACCAGGTGCAGAAGAATGAGTTGGTAGAAGTTCCAAAGGTGGGACCGATCATTGACTCAGATCTAGATAGAGGATCGCATTGACAAAGACATCTTTCTATTTTGCTTGTATGTTTTAGGATTACCATCAGGACTGTTGATGGAATCTTCTTATCATTGCACTTCTGTTCAAATCCATGTTGTGTGTATTTTGACTATATCAACAAAGTTCTTATCATAAAAAGATCTCTTTACTGTCATTCTGTGTTCTCTCACTTTATGATCACTGACACATCTGACACATTTGCAAAAACACGTCGGTCTTCGTATTCTTGGAATTGTTTGGCACGTCTGCTACACGCACACACCTTATATTATCAACATTGCTTGTTATTTACAGCAAAAAGGAGCTTCTGTCTTCATCAAACCCACAAAACTGGAATCAGGGGATGGGATGCCCTAAAAATGGATCGACATGCCATAACATTCATTTCCTGCATATCATATTCTTGTGTTTTTGCAGGTTACCCAGGGTTTCTAACTTATTTGATTACAGGCAATATAACTGGTCAACGCGTTCACCGATATCCGACTAAAAGAAACCGAGTAAGGATGGCTGAACGAATGCAGACAGATCTCAATGAGCTCCGACAGAGGATGGATCAGTTCATGGAAATGATGACGGGCATGGCCCAGAACCAGGAGCGTCTCCGGTTGATGGTTGAGCAACCTCATGGGAATGTTAATACGGGAATACCGACTGAGAATGTGGATTCTAACGCTGCCCGTAACGGAGAACCTAATCCAAATAGGACCACAACACGTAATGCAGGTTTAGAAGACAATCAAGAGGACCAGTTCACTCTACTGGATGCTGATATGGGTAACATGAATGAGATCAACAATCGCAGGTATGAAGAGCTGTCAGAGAAGATCAAGGCCATGGAATGTCAGAATTCCTTGGGCATCGACGTAACCAGTCTCGTGTTAGTACCAGGAGTCAGAATCCCTCCAAAGTTCAAGGCACCATCATTTGACAAGTACAACGGCAGCACGTGTCCTAGGACTCACATTCATGCGTACTTTGGAAGAATCTCGGCTCATACTGATGACGAGAAACTTTGGATGCATTTCTTCCAAGACAGTTTATCTGGAGCTTCGTTGAGCTGGTACATGAAGCTGTGTCGGGTCTCTATTCGAAGTTGGAAAGATCTAGCTGAGGCATTCCTCAAGCAGTATCAATACAACATTGATATGGCTCCGAATCGCACCCAGTTGCAGAACTTGTCTCAAGGACCTAAAGAGAGTTTTAAGCAGTATGCCCAGAGGTGGCGTGAGCTGGCCGCACAGGTTCAACCTCCATTGCTGGATCGGGAAATGGCCGACATGTTTATGGGCACCTTGCAAGGTGTTTACTTGGATCGTCTGGTCGCCTGCCCGTCCATTGGTTTTTCTGATATCGTCATTGCTGGAGAAAGAATAGAGAATTTTCTGAAAATGGGAAAGATCCAGGATGCAAGCAGTGCTAGTTCTTCCGGTGTGAGAAAGCCTTTTGGCAACGGCCAAAGAAGAAGAGAAGGCGAGACGAATGCTGTGTATAGAGGCCGAGACAGAAGTTATTCTCAAGGTTACCACCAAACAGTTGCGGTGACTATTACTCCACAGGTTCAACAACAACGACCACAGGGTCAGCAACAACAGGTACAAAGACCGTTTCAGGAAAGAACAAGAGCGAGAAACCGCAGACTCGACCCCGTCCCATGCCCATATGTTGTATTGCTCCCAGAGCTGCTAAAGTTGAATCTGGTCGAGCTTCGTACCATGAGACCTCTTGCTCCTGACAATCTACCTCCGAATTTTGATGCCAATGCCAGGTGCGAATTCCATTCAGGTGCCCAGGGGCACAGTATTGAGAAATGTTGGGCTTTTCAGAACAAGGTACAGGACCTAGTTGACTCCAAGGCGATCAATTTCGCTCCTCTCCCAAATGTACTCCAGAATCCGATGCCTAGTCATAATGGAACCGGTGTCACGGTTATTCTACCAGATGGTCCACGTTAGGCTGAAGTCTTCGAGTTAATCACCCAGGATGCTAGGGTAGTCATGAAGCAAATAGAGCCAGCAGTATTCAAATACTCTCAGTGATGGCATTTATGTGTTTGCCTTTCTTCATTGTTCATTTTTCATCCCTATTGAGGGGAACTACGTCCCTCTGATTCTTCATTGGTCATCAGTCAATGGAGATACGTAGGCAGAAGATCGTCAGGTCTTTCCGAGCAACCTTATGGGGCAACTTTACTCCCCAGTTTCACTCTTTCCTTCAGATGTCTCGTGTCAAAGTCAGAATAGCTAGAAGAGGAAGTATTACTGCCATGGTTAGGTATACAACTGCGAATTGAAGATTACAAGTCTGTGAAAGAGCTATTGATCACTGAAAGTATCCAAGACTGACAGGTCCAGACGGAGCCAAGCCTCCTCAACTACGACAATATTCAGTTTCTTTACTGCATTTCCATTTGTAGTTTCTTTTATATGCTAAACATTTGTCTACATGTATGAAATTTGTTTGCTTTTGAATGTTAGCAATAATAAAACTCACATGTTTTTCTTGAAGTAAATTCATTTGCATTCCCTTACAATTTTGCATGTGTACATCGCGATACCAATTGTCGTGCTTAAATTCTATGAAGGAGAATGACGAAATAAAAATGCAAAATCTCTAATTGTGTGCTCTCGAGTAAGGCCCTGTTGACGATGCACAGGCTTTGTTTCAAATCCTTAAACACTGGAGATATAAGGAAGATAGACCCTTGCTAACCCCTTCGAGCCTTGAAGTAGGAGTTTTCTTTTCACATGAAAAAACTTCACATGTAACCCAGGGGAAGGGTAGATGTCAGCTAGTCGGACCGAGCGTTCAGGCTTTCATAAAGGAGTGTATTTGAAGATCCATTGCATTCTACTATGCTAATCAAGAGGTCCAAAGACCCGAAACCACAATGGTTACCCAAGTCAAAAGGTCCAAAGATGGAAAACCACAATGGTTATTCTTCGTCGACCAAAGAATGAGGCAGTCACAACCTTCGCGAAGCAATCAAGACAAACAATGTCACGCGACTTGTTCAAAATGCAAAAAAAAGGAAAAGAAAAGAAAAGGCCCGCTAAGTCGAAACTTGAAAACAAGCGACTTAGGCAAAAGTTAGGGCATCCCGCTGGACTCCACAATCAAAGATTCACAAGAATCAGTCCAGGAAAAAGTTAGGGATAAGCAAAATAACGCAAAAGCGAAAGACAGAAAGGATTACATAAGAAAGATCCTCAAATAAGAACAAAGTCGTGTGACACAGACATGAAAGATAGAGGAGTGACTGATTCTCAGCAATAACCTGATTGGTGTTTGAACTAATAGCAGCAATGGTTCCTCAACCGACGCGAAACCTTTATGAAAGATGAATGCTTGTGAAAACTAGCTGAATGTAGGAATGGAGAACATCACGAAGAGTGGGTGGGCACAAATAAATTTCGAGCCTATGTCCTTTGTTTCTGTAACCGTGAACCAGGCCACGATACAACCCTCAAAAGTCCTAACTGAAACAGGGTTAATTTGAGAGCATACTACCACGAGACCGCGTTCCTGACTCCTATGAGTTATGCTAAAAGACATTTGTTGGTATTGCATGTACATACTTTCATTCAAAATAAGGTCGTATCTTAACCAGTGATTCGCTCACAAAGGTTGGCGATCCATTTTCAAAACTTTGAGATTTACATGTGCGTTGCGTTAGAATTTTCATTCTAAGAATAAACATTTCTCGCTTGCATACATTTGTTTAGCATCATAAATGGTTCACATGCGGAAATTCAATCCAGAAGCTCAAGTTTGCCAAGTTGAGAAGTCTAAAACTTCCGAAAGACTGTCACGTCAAGGTGCACTTTTCCGAAAAAGCTTCATTGAGCAGGGACTTTCCCAGTCGGTCAGGGTAAGAGCTAGCCAACTCGGGGCAGTTACGTCGAGCAAACTCTTCAAATTTCAGTCAAACTGGGGCAATCACCTCGAGATTCAAATCTCTCCAAGAGCGAAGATTAGTCAGTCAAGTGCAAAGCTATTCAAATACTCGTACTGGGGAAGGCCACCCCAATAGTACGAGAGTTCATTCCTTCCTAGAGACAGATGGTCGGAAGCATTTACCCGGAGTTTAGAATACCGTGGTCACTTGTCAAGCCAACTATCTCGTTCAGCACTTCTGAGAGATACAAATTTATCCGCATTGGCAATGGTTACCTCCCCAACAAGGTTGTTACGCTAGTTCATGCAGTCATTACGATACCTAAGAGTTTAAAGACACCAAGTCTTTTGTAAAATCCTCTTGAATTAAAATCCCTACAGAAGCAACTGATACCAACACGAGACAACTTGAAATCTTTCCTCCTCAGTAGGACGTGTCTCGGTGTTGTCATCACCAACAGGCAAACGGAAGTTATCCTCACTAAAGTCAGCACTCTTTCCTTCAGATGGTTTCCTTGATCTCGGTTCCTCAACAGATCTAAGGCAATTCCTATTTCCCTAGAAGATTTCAGATCAATCATTCTCCTTCCCAGCAGCTCCATAAGAGTGGATAATCCCCAATAGTTGAGGTATCCCCTAGCACAGTCCTCAAATCTAAAGTCCAATTTATTTTTGGCAAAGGTGATAATTCGGGACGAATGAATTATTCACATTCTTCTCCAACAAAGATGTTATCCCCATAGGACTTCTTGGGATCGAATACGCAATCATTGTGTTTCCCCACAGAGTTAGCAGAGACTTATTACTTCCGCGTCAGGAATTTCTTTTACATTCACACCAGTTCATTAACAATACTCAAGACATAACATCCCCAGTGTCATGGGGCAACATGCCATGCAATTCAACGAATTTCAAAGTCCAGCCGCAGACTGGCCAAAGTCCATCTTCGGGTGGCAATTTTCAAAAGTCCACCCGCAGTGTGGCAAATCTCTAAAGTCCCCCGCAGTGGGCAAAAGCCTCCCGTTGTGAGCAAAAGTCTCCCGTAGTGAGCAAAAGTCCACCCGTAGTGTGGAAAATTTCAAAAGTCCCCCGCAGTGGGCAAAAGTCTCCCGTAGTGAGCAAAAGTCCACCCGCAGTGTGGCAAATTTCCAAAGTCCCCCGCAGTGGGCAAAAGTCTCCCACAGTGAGCAAAAGTCCAGCCACAGACTGGCCAAAGTCCATCTTCGGGTGGCAAGTTTCAAAAGTCATCCCGCAGTGTGGAAAATCTCTAAAGTCTCCCATAGTGAGCAGAATTCCACCCGCAGAGTGGCAAGTTTCCAAAGTCCACCCGCAGTGTGGCAAATTATTCAGCAATCCACCCGCAGTGTGGTAAAGTATCTGAAGACCAACCGCAGATTGGCAAAAGTCCATCCTAAGGGTGGCAAAATATCTTAAAATTCTATCACAAGTTGATCAAAGTTCACCGGCAGCGTGGCAGGTCAGTAGCCATCTGACAACACCCAAAAGACATCCCCTGTTCGTCATTCTTCACGTCATAATTATATCCAAGCAGAGTTCATTCGGTTGAGTTTATTTCCCTTTTCTTTTGCCGTAGAGTGCAAATTTTCTGGTTGTTTCTAGTATCCAATCCCTGCATACTTCAAACGTCTGAAAGCAACTGCTATCATCCATTCAAGTCTACAGTGATTGAATAGGGGCAGTTGTAACACCCCAAAATTTGCCCTCATATTTATTACCATCTGATTGGTTTGTTGTTTCATATTCACCTACATCACGCGTTAGTTCATAAATTTGCGGTCACACATTTTCATTGGCTCATAAGGCGCAAGATCAAAGCGTTTCCTTACGATATGAATGTTCATACTTATTGGCGATTCATCTGGCTAGTGCGCTGGAGGCTAAGGCAAAGGGTGAGTTCCCACCAATATAAGAATTTCCTTATCAAAGGTCATCAAATATCAAGTCCAATTCTCCCAGGTTTCTCAAGCATCATCAAATACCCGGCTAAGAAATCTGTGAATTAGGGTCATAATTCATGATTATTGAAGAGCCCATCTACATCAAGCCAATAAAGCTTGTCTTCTCCAAAGTTCACGAGGTTTTGAATTAGAATTTACTTCTTTGTATTTCTCATGAAATCAAGGTGTGAACTCATGTGGTAATCGAGGGATTGTGGTTCTCTTAGTTGCTTGGTGCTCATGGTACAAATTATTGGTTTGGTTGATTGAATACGAGCTAATTTTGGACTTAGAATTTGGTTGAGAGTTAACATGCTATAATTGGTCGGGATGCAAGACACAAGTTCATAAAGAAAAAACATGTACAAAATAAGCCATACCTCCTTATTGATTTTTCGTGTTCTTTAAAAGTATTAAGGCTTGAAAATTACCCGGTTGTTCAAAAGCTTGTTGATCCCAGTCTTTTTATTTACAAATTTACAAATAATTTGTTAAAGCAAAGGAATGTGCCTGTTTTTGAAATTGCACTAAACATTATTGCCAGCATGAAACGTGACTGGATGCAGACAGGGAGGAAGCCTAGCATATTATGCGGTGCATCATTATACATGTCTGCTTTTGCACATGGTTTTACATGCTCTAAGTCAGATATTCTAAGGATAGCCCATGTATGTGAAGCATTGATCAAGCGGCTGGTAGAGCTTGAGAATACAGAGGCTGGATTGATGAATTGAATGCAATGGCAAAAAGAGCTTGAAAATAACATCAATTAAAATACCAAAAGTGAACAAAACAAAAAAAAAAGATAATTGATAGGAATTTATTTATAGTCATATAACATAAGTCAGAAGGAGAAATCCAGTTACAAAACAGAGAACTTCTCAACTTAAAAATGGACAACGGGCAGATAACAGGAAAGACGGGGGACAACGAGAAAATGAAAGAAAAGAATCTCAATCACTCTGATATCCAGGATAAAAACAAAAACTCTCTCTTGACTGGAATGTTCTTTAATGCTTCAATCTGGAAATCTCTCTCAGGATCCTCTTCAAACTCTTCTACAAACAAATCCCCTGCAACTCTACACAGTTCAACCAATCTTCAAATCATCTCCATCATCCATAACCGTTATCAATCCTCAGTATCCAACAATAATCTTACGCCGAATCTTCGATATCTGCATTAACTCAGTCTCGTCAATAACCTGCAAAACCAAACGATAAAACCATCACTACAAAGAGCAATTCTTTTGATATTTCAAGAGGGCATCACAATCGCAATTCACGCAAGTCTAAGGAGAAGAGCATAAGGATTCGATAGTGATACCTCACAATAAGAGAAGTGACTCGTTCAGCAAAGACTAGAAATCCAAAAAAAAATCGTCAGCTTTCAATGAACCTTCAAAAGCACACAAGAGTCGTCTTAGTCAGAATCACACGATATTTTCACGTTAACTCCCATCACAACCTTCCATCTGCGTTTCATGTTAGCAAGACGAAACCAAGATTAAGTGAATTTTCAAGAGGAAAAGAAGAGGATAACAACTCAAATCAGTTACAAAATCATAACAGAAAATATAACAGAGCTCATAACTGTTTTACCTGAAATTCCCCTTTAGCCCCTTCAATCCATTGTCTATAAAACCAGGAACTTGCTGCAAATTGGGCTGGGGATTCGGATTCATCATTTTTCTTCGTCATTCTTCTTTCTTCCTTCCTTTTTTCCAGCTTTCCCTCTTCAATCTTACAACTCGAATTTCTTCATTCCCTTGGCAGAGAATCACACTTTAGTCCACAAGATTTTCTTTAATCTGCACCAATAGGATAACCAAGTCACGATCTGCGTCTTCACCGATTCAACATCATCATAACTATTACATCATCGTCAGAACCTGCAAATTGAAGCAAGACTCAGTAATAATTCAACACTTTCACTGATTCAAAGCAACAATGTTCAAGCTCAAATCAGAAGTACATCAAGAAGTCACAGCGAGGGAGTAAAAGATTCAGGGGAGAGAGGTCGGTTAAAAGGCGTTTATACCTGAGCAATCAGAAGCGATTTCTCCGTGGCGAAAGGCATTGGAGGAGCTGTTTGAAGGTTAGTCAATTCGGAGCTTTACTTCCTCCTCGGTCTTGATAGAGAGCGTAGCCATGGTGTTTCCTTTCGCGATTAGCATACGTATTCTCGTTTGAGATGTTGAGGACTATAGGTTGGGAAAGATTTCGGGATAGGTTAAGATTTTGGTGGTAAAAGGTTTACGGCGGAGAGGGGGATCCGCCGTTAAGGGGGCTAGGTCTTCTATTGAGGGAGTTGACAGTCGAAAGAAGAAGAAGAAGGTGGTGGTGGTAGCTGCGGCGGTGAGCTCGTAAGGAAGAAGGGAGGTTGAAGAAGAAGGGGGATAGGGTTATGTCACGTTATTCATCCCTCTCTGCTTTCTTTCTTTCTCTTTGTTTTATAAAAGATTATTTATTAATTTTAATAAAGGAATATTATTCATATTAATAGGAATTAAGTTTGGTTAATGGTATTATTAATAAGAATTAACAACCATAATTATATTCAAAATATATTCAATCCACCATTCAAATTTTCGTTTTTTTTAAGACTGGGAGAGGATAAGTGATAGTGGGCCTAAGTAATTGCTATTCGCACCCTTTAAAACTGAGCCCAATATATGTCAACTACTAGATATTGATATTTCTACCCCCTCCCCTCAAAGTCTGAGTTCTGGGCCTCAAATGGCTATCCACACCCTCTCTTTCAAGCCCAGCTTCATTATTAACTAAAATTATTTCTTTTCATCACCCCTTTCCTATTCTCATTTCTTTTAAAATTCTATTTTTACATAGTTTTCAAATCAAGTCATAAAAAATATTTAAATGTATAAGAAAATTCCACAAAAATTATACTATAATATTAACTCCATTTAGAAACATTCCCAATTTTTATTTTCTGAAATTAATCTTTTTTCAATTTTAATTCGATTTTTTAATTTAATTGACTTATATTGAATTCCCACTTAAACACATAAATTTGTACAATTTATTTCTACCACTTCCTGTAGCATTTTTTGCCCATTCTTTTTGCCATGATTAAAGGACAAATAGAAGTACCTAGAATATTTTTTGTGTATTTTTTAGGGCATTTTTTCTACTATTGTGGTAGTGCGATTCGTACAAAAGTGTGATTAAACCTTAGTTAGATTTAGAGGACCATTTACCATAGTTAAGATTAGAATTTTTAAGAGATTTTTTAACATAGTGTTGTAATCAGGTTAGAGACCATAGGGAATTAATTTCACATTTTTTCCATGACTTTTGATATTTTTTCTCATTTTAATTCATTTCCATCATATTATGCATATTCATGATTCATGTCATTCACTAACTATTCTCCTTTTTGTGCAAGGTATGTTTTCAAGGATTGGCTTATGGACTTGGATATTTTTTGTGCCTCAATTATGTTTGTATGCTTTGTGATGTAATAGCATAATACTTGTATGCTTGTATAATTTCCATAATTAGGATAGAAAAGATAAAACAAATCGTTAGAAAACAAAAATCTTAAAAATGAACAAATAAGACTCGATCCAACGTCGAGTAAGTTTTCAAATAAATAAATAAAGTTGCATGTGACTTTAGGGTTCCTCGATTACCATCGTTCCACTCCATTCAACCAAAAGCAAGCCTTGTATGTTTCACACCATAAGTCGTGCGTCTCAGCACCACGCAATCGACCCACCCGATCCATCGTTCTATCCCATTTATGTTTCGTTCACGTTTTCTTCCCACCATGACTTAGGAGGACCATATTGTTCATTATTGCCTTTTATGTTATCATGTCTAGTTCTAGTATCTCTTAGGTAGATTTAATTTCAAACCTCACTAACCATAGGTTATCTTCAAATTCAAACTAACCTAGGGTAAGTCTAGTTTCCCTTAGAATTTTTCCTTTTATAACTTGAGTCTCACTTCTCATCTTAAAATAAAATCAAAAACACTTAATAAAGGAAAGGTGTACAATGCGCCACGAGCCTTAAGCTATACGGGAAATGACTAGTGGAGGTCTCCTTCACTCTTCTAGGATGCTTTACAAACGTTCCATTGGGGGCGATCTTGGAAAGTATTCGCTCCTGTGTCATAGTCTTTAGTGTTGTACATTCAATAAACACAAATTCAAAACATTTCTTATAAAAGACAACAAACCAAGAAGTCACGTCTTCTCATCTCATCTCATACTCTTTGCAGACGAACATGACTTGTCTCGACGGTTCAAACAGCGATATGGTAAACACCCTCGAGTCAGAGCCGGTAACACCTGAGCTAGAGCTATGGCAATGTCATCCTAAAAACCACAAACGAGTGTAAGCCTTAGTTAGACGAACTACGGCGTCTCTGATCCTCATTTATCCCGATGAGGTACGTAGGCAGTGGGGTAGGGCCCATTCGAGCACAATCTTTATTTTCCCTACATTTTCCCCCTTTATTCCCATTTTCCAATTCCATTTCTTTTCTCATTTCCATTCCATCCCAGATTGTCATTCTTTCCTTTGAACAACATATTATTTCTCACCCTTTGAAAACAGACTTATAAGCGTGGATCCCGTCGGGTACGACGGACGAATTGGGGTGCTAATACCTTCTCAATTCGTAACCGACTCCCGTATTCCAGATCTTTGGTTCGCAAGGCCTCGTCCTTTTCCTTCTTCCTCAGGTTTAAGCAACATTACCTTTCCCATTCCTTTGGGATAAAAATGTCTGGCTGGCGACTCTAACCTTTTCCGTGCCACTTTCGCGTTTGTACTAGGATGAAAATCCCGGGAGCGACAGATATTATTCGTAAAAAGCGGATCGTTGCAATGTCCAAGTTATCTTCAATACTATTCTTATGGCTCATGACTTCAGATTCGAATGGTGCAACAATTTCCATTAGAAGTTCCATTGAACCTGAAGAATCAGAGTCAAAATCACTTTCAGAAGAAAGAACCTCGTCACAAAACTTATTCATAATTTTCCTATGTTCTTCTACGCCTAGGGGAGCGTCTAGTGAACGGGTATATTCTTCCCAAAGTTTCCTCCTTTCTTTATCGCTTTTGTGAACGGTTATTCCTCCATCATCGCATTTCCTAATAATTACCATGGCTAATAAAATTAAAGGGAGAATAGTAAAAGGAAAGAGTCAGATACCTGAATGGATGAAGAATCAAGGAGTTAGAGGTATGCTTAAAGAAAATAAGCATAAAAATAAGGAAGGGAAGAAGTGTTTTTTAAATATGAAAAATGCAAGGTTCAAGAATAGCTAGGGGTTGGCTATTCATGAGACTTTAAAGAAATCATGACGCTAGGAAGTCTAAAAGATATGACCCTTCATATGCTACTTTGTGCCACATAAGAATCTATGTGAAGACCGAGTATATAGCTCAACTATCCTTAAAATATGTACATACTCGTACTTGACCGAGCACTATTCCTACAGAAGTAGGAATATAACTCAGGGGGCTTATGTTCATGCCTAAATATTTGCATGGAAAGCTATATAGTCGGAGAAAAGTATTTTCCACAGCTCAGGTAGTTTCACAAAATGATATTCCCGAATCACTCATCGTACCCGACTCTCCTTTCATAAGATTGGGCACTACTTCGCGCCAAAGGCATATTCCGGGCATTCGTGTAGTCGTCATCTAAATATGTGTAACGGTTCTAGCGCATCAATGCCAACTATTACTAAACCTTCAAGAGGGGAAATAATGAGGGGATGATTACAAAATAAATGATAAAAAATAATGGAAGGAGAATAGTCGGTCATTGATGGCTTCTCTCAATGAGGATGGCTATATAAGGGGCTCCCGACTGAGGGATAAGCAAAAGATATTTTCTTGAGACTTGCTTCATATTACTGCTCTAAAATCCCTAAACTTATGAAACAAAATAGACAATGTAGTCTTCCCTTGACCCTAGGATGGAAGGCTACCTTTGGTGTTCTGATCAAATTTGGCCAGAACACGTATGTCATCTGGTCTCCATCAATAAAACAAATGTTATTGTTAGCTGCAACATCCGATCTCTTGCAATAGACAAATGATATTACATTATGGTTTCCATCTATCATTCATTCTACATTAGATGATCTACAAGTTATAGAGAAGAATGACTTTGGATGTACTGGTGGAGAAAGGGCACATGTTGGACGCAATGTTACAACATGTGGGTACGACATCCAGGTCTTTCTTAATAGGCCAAATTGTTGCGTTTTGGGACAAATCTTTTGTTGAAGATCCAATTAGATTTTATTGATTTTATTTAGCAATATGATAATATGATTTGTTGGACAATGATGAAGATAAAATCAAATTTAAATGTAGTTTAAATTTGAATTTGAAATAAATTAAATCATATCTTTCTGTTGGAGATATTTATGGAACAAATCTTATTCAACAAAGTGTGCAAAGATTATGGAAGAAATTAAATGCAGATCCACAAGAAGAAAATTCCAGAATTGCATTGCTATTTAAGGAGACTAAAACCTCACTTTTGAGGTGTGCAAGGTGTGAATATTTTGAAGATACCTAGTGTTAGGGTTTTTCTTTTGAGTCTTTGTATGTGCACCACTCTAGCGTCTCCTTTCATATCATATGACATGAAGTTTGGTTTTATTGAGTTTTAAACCTTATTCCAAGATGTTAAGTCTATAAGCTTGTGAATACTGTGTTTCTTTCATTCTAACCTATTGCCATAATCGAATTAGTGCATAATATTTATGTACATCTCTATGTTTCAGTAACTTGACATAAAAAGGTTTTTTTTAGTTGAGTTGAAACATTCAACATTGTTATCAAGTTGTAATCTCCAATCATTGGTTGTGTGATTGAGAAGAAAGTGAGCAGATTCTTATATTTAGGGGGAGTCCATAAATAGAAAGTCATTGGGTAGTGTTAAAAAGAGGCATTTAATAACACATATTTGTTGTTGCTTGTAAGTCTAAGTGTACTAAATTAATAATAGTGAATTTCCTTTCTTTGGTTGTAATCTCCAAACATAGGTGTTGTTTGTATCGAATTAGATTATCGATCTTCAGTGTTCTCTTTATTTCTTTTCTGCTTCATCATCTTGTAAAAGTTAAGACATTATTCATTGTTGTCATTCTGATATAACTTGTCGAACCAGTTGTCTAGGACACCGTGTTCGACATTTGTTCCCTTAAGAACATAATTTACCTCATTTTTAAATTAAATCGCCAAAAAAAATTTTAGTGCCTAACTAGTTGACCAAGGGAGCTTTCGATTGATTGAGATTTTTTCTAACTGTTTATTCAACTATATATTTTGCCTAATCGACTGGATGATGTGTAATTAAGTATATAATAAATTATGACATACCCTTAATAATTGGTAATGACTCTATATTGAAACATTTCAATTTGGGTCTAATAATCAATTATTTTAGGTACCTAATCAATTAGATGAGTTAAAAGACCCATATATTGTTTCCAAATTTACACCACACTTTGTCCTATAAATGGAGAGTTTCTCTATCACATTTTCACATCTAGAAAACTTGAAGAACCTCACTATTCATTTCTCTCATCACCTATCTAAATATCTCATATTTTAATCATAGTGCTTCGGGAGTGTTCTTGAGTATTAGTGAGGAATATTGTTTTAGGTAAGGGAAAAATTGTAAATTTACCAAGAGTGGAACTTTCTCTTGTGTAAATAATTCTTCCACAGGAAGTTGTTATTTTAGTTGTGAGGTAAACTAGTTAAAATCTTCTATTTGTATTGGGGGACTGTCTTAGGAAATCTCTTTCTGGTTCATGAGTTTCTCCATTGAAAAATAACTCTTTTGGATCGCAAAGACCATTAAATGAAAATTTCCACAACGGTTCTTGAGACCAGTCCAGTTAAAAGCTTCACCTGTTTAAGATAAGTCCAATTAAAGTATATAAAGTTTTTTAGTTTAGACCAGTGTAAGAACTCAGCAGGTTCGATATTAGCTCGATAAAAATATTGGTTCGATTCGTGGTCAGCCTATGTAAAATCCCGGTTCGATTTAGAGAATAACCAACTCAAAACTCTGCCTTGGTTCGAGAACAAGTTGTGCAAAATCTCCGTTTAGGACGTTCAATGAGAGGAAATTACACGAATTTAGTGTCATATTTATGTAATAAGGCATAGAAGTAACTAGTAATCGTGAGAGAAAAAAACACCACTTTTGAGAATTCAATATATTTTCTTATTTTTTTCCTTGCATTTTAATTTCTAACACTTTGTATAGTCAAGACTTCTTGGAGTAATTCTATTTTAATGTTATTTTCCTGCATTATTCAACTTTTACTTCCTTTATATTGTTATTATCACAAACATGTGTGAAATTTATGTCCGTGTTGTTATTCTATTAACTATGTTTGAGTAGATATTATTTGGGTTTGAGACATGAAGACTGTCGTACCAATGAACCTCATGCAAGTTTTATGAATACTGAAAATAACGAGTGAAAGTTCCAGTGATTTGACTAAATTTTGGTAAAACACATTAATGAGAAAGATGAAGAAATCTGGGAACGAGCCAACATGAAGAAATCTGATCATGATCAAAGATGTCGAAGAAGATGTCACAATGTGAAAATTTGACATCCTGGACTAATATACCATATTGGTTTAAATTTGTTCTGAATCTGTTTGAAGATTTGATGCGTGTTCAGGAGTGGATCAAGGATCAAAGATACGAAGCCCATAGAGCAGCTGAAGGCTATTTAAGGAGACTTAGACTTGGGGTTTAATATACCTTGAATACACCTTGTAATATCTTTTGTAACCTAGTTCTTAGGTAGAAAATAAGGATTAAGGCTTTGAGAGTCACAAACTCTTTAGGATTTGTAAATTTTCGTTTGTATCAGCTTGATACATTGTGGTAGGCATATCTATGATACATGTTCAGAAGCCATTAGGTAATGGAATGTATATTGTTTTTGGGTGAAGCTTTGAAGCAAATATGAGTTAGCGTGTTGATCAAGAATGCTTGACATAATTCTGTATTGATAGAAGAAAGATGAAGATGTCACAAATTGTGATAGAGGGTGAAAAAATGGGTTCTCATATCAAAGACGAAGTTCTTTGATAAAGACATTCATTGTGTAGTGATTAAGAGATAAAGTTGTAAATGGAGGAGTTTAGCTTTATGATAATACTACAGATAGTGAAGTTTTCTTCTTGAATTGGTATCTCCCAGAGTAGGTGAATTATACCGAACTGAGTTAACATATTCTGTGTTATTTTTATCCTTATGCAGATTTACTTATTCTGTTTTGATTCATGGTTAAAATGTCGAACTAGATGTCAAGACATCTAACATGTTCATATGGTGATATTGTTGACTATCAGTCCTTGTGCCTAAGCGTTGTTTAACTGTTAACAAAGATCAACGTCTCAACAAGTGGTTAAGACATTTGTGATCTGTGTACCAGAATTTCAACGAGAATCACTAGTTTGCTTTAATTTTCTACTTTTAAAGAAGAATGTTCGCTACGAAAGTAGGAACACAAAGACGTCGTTTATATGCCAAGAGGATATAAAAGATGTCCGATTTGGAAAATCGAGCAGTGGAGTATAAGACTACAAAAGTGTCTTAAAGTCTACTGAGAAAGTACTTTTCTATTAAAAGAGATTTTTTTTGGAATAAAAAATTTATATTAAAATTCCAAAAAAAAACAATACAATGCAAGGAGATCTAAAGATCTAGCCGTAAACAACCAACAACCAATACACTAGAGGAGTTACGGAAGCATAAGGCTACTAATACAACTCCTAAGATTGGGCCTCGCCCAACAACGATACGTAATGCTATCAATGATTTGCTGAATCACAATTCTAGGTTCACTACTTCCTTCAACATTGATCAAATTTTGATAATTCCAGATAACATACACTGTTTGAGTGAAAACACACTTCAAGATTTTTGAGATTTTGCTCTTGCTTCTACTGAAACTCAGAACCCAATTTAACTCATCTTTCCAGTCAAGAGGATAGTGGTTTATTTGTAGCCACCATAGGACATTACACCACATGCCTCTAGTTGTATTACAGGAAAATAACAAGTGATTTAAAGATTCTATTTCCCTACAAAAACTACAAATGTTGTTTTCCAATATTCCAAATATTTGTAATCGATCCTTTGTTGCTAATCTCTCGTTGCACGCAATCCACAATATGAAAAGGGCACGAGGCCTGACAATATTGCCAAACCAAATGTGCCTCAAATCTACATTGTCATCATTGATTTGAATAAAGTGATAGAGATTTTAATATGTTGCAAAACAAATATATCATGAATTTAGAATACGATAATACACCGACGAAAGCGGGCATTGCCACCAGTTTTAGCATATATTCTATAAAACTAAAATTCTTGTTAAATTTGGTATGAAACTGGTAAGAATAATGCTCGAAGACGGAAATCAAAGTCTCAAACCCTTATTTTTAATTATTAAGATAATTGAAATATCCAATTTTTCTCGGAATACAAACTATATACACCGAAACATATTTGATCTCTGATCCATGTGGATGATATTTTTACTACTTCAACATCAGCGTACACTTCATGATCAACATTAGCGTACACTTCATGGACGGACGTATGTTGATAGCCACACCATTTTTTCAATTTTTTTAATTATATATAACTTAGTTAATAAAAAAAAATTACCAATTTATTTTTTCCTCTCTTACATTAATTCTTCCTCTTACTCAATGTTTTAACAAAATTATAAAAAAAATTGAAATAAATCGAGCGAATAAATTTGGATAACTCAGTTGAATAAATCGACCTTTATAACAAAATTATATATTTATTAAGTCAGTCGAACTGGATGACCCGGTCTCTAAAATATATCACAACACCTACAAAATTTCAAATATTTCAAAATATCATAATTTCATAAGTTCACTCTTTAAATTCAAGTTCTAAATATTGTCATCACATACAATAAAATAATATAAAATATAAATCCAAATAAATTTTGAACTAAAGTCTAATTGCAACATAAAATGAATAACAAAATAATTTATCTTATAAATTTAATTCTTAGGAGGAAAAATTGTTCCAAATAAGAATTGAACAAAATATACTTTTATTTTAATGTTAGTTTTTTTTTAAAAAAATTATCAAAATGGTGTCGTTTTGTGTAAAAAAAAACAATTAATCCGCCGATTTTTCTAGTTTTTACTGGTGTTTGCCGGTTCTAGCCGGTTCACACCGATTCAATAGCTTACTCAATCCAACAATCAAACTAGATCGGTGACTCCGCCGGTTTCATGTCCGACTGATTTTTATAACACTCCTCTTACTTTTCTCTCACATAGTAACTTCTTTTTTTCTTCCTCTCAAACCTCAGCATCTCTCATGCTTCTTTCTTCCTCTCATATATTAATCCTTCATTTTTTTTCTCTAATTTTTTCACTTGGTTTGACCGTATTTATTTATGGGTGATTAAAAGTCAAAGGTATAATAATTATTTCAATTTTCAAGAAATTGATGGTAGACATTTTTCATCGTAAAAGTAATTCATTAAATAATATTATTTCTTATTTTAAATATAATTCAATTCATACTTTCTTTCATGTTTAGCTCCATCAATATGTAATGTTTGAATCCACTTATGATACATTTACAACTTATTATCATCAATTGAAGAATGTCTTATATGAACTAAATAATTCCACCAAGCATGTTTAAAAGATTTACAAATGGAGGGTTATAATTTGAATATATATATATATATATATATATATATATATATATATATATATATATATATATATATATATATATATATATATATATATATATATATATATATATATATATAAGCAAAGAAAAAGACCACACTTTATTTTTTTAAATATACACAAAGAGAAAAACAAATAGAAATGCTCATTTATGTTGATGGCATTACAATTATAGGAGATGATTAGACTCAGAGACAATTAATCAAAATAAATTATTAGTAACAAAATTTGAGATGAAGGATTTTCCATAACTCAATTTTATTAACCAATTTCATTTATTATTAAAAATAATTTTTAATATATTAACAAACTTTATAACTTTATAAATCAATTTTTTATTTCTCATTAATCAACTTTAATTTACTAATTTCGTCCGTTTTCAATTTTGTTTCACTTCCTCGCCGAGCTTTCAACAACTACCCACTGCTTCTGTGAACTCAACAGAGAGAGCGATGGAAAGTAGCGAGGAAGAAGATGACTTCCCTTCCATTGAGAGCATCATTCCTCAATCCAAGGTCGATTCTCTCTACCAGTCTCAAACTGAAAAGGTTCGCTTTTTCCTCTTTCACTTCACCATTAATAACAATGCCTTTCATCATTATTCTCTTGAATTTTTTAATTTTATCAATGTCTTGTAACCATCATTTATAGATTGTTGAAATTAAATTGGGGTTAATGTTCATTCTCGTTATCTTTCTGTCTGGGAACTCGGATTTGCTATTTTGATGGTTAATTTCAATAAAAGAGTTCTCTTTTTGATAGGGTTTTCTGTTTTGAACAAGTTGATATTATTCTTCAATACATTGCTATTTGTAGCTCTATATAACCATTTATTGTAGCAGAATTTGAACAAACCATTATTTCCTGCAATTGCTGATTGACAACATTGTTGTGTATAATCTTTTTTTTTTTAAAACAAAAGATGAATTTAAGTCAAATTGTTTTCATAAATTATCACTGAGAGGTTATAGCAATAAGTCGAAAACAATGTATGGACGTGTCATAAGATATTTCCATAAACTCTTTCAAACTGTCTCACAAGTCTTATGCCAGTAGATAAGCGCAAATAAGTCAATCCAAAATAGACTCGTAGTAAAGTCACTGTATTTTGGTCTCTTTTTTTTTATGTGTTGTAGCTGGTGTTGTCAATTACTGTCCATGGTGGATTGCGGTGGCGGGTTTTTTGACAACCGCATTGACAAATTTGGGAAGGGCGGTAGCACCATGCTGTTTTATGGCGGCGGATCTTGGCCTTCTGCCATGGTCCATTATTGATAACACTGGTTGTAGCCCTGTTGTGTTTGCATGTTCCAAGATTTCGGTTTAAGAACTATTAGATTGGGTAGTATGCTCAACATCATGAACATAGTATAGCGGCTATGCTTAACTAATCATCACCCGTACGGTGCATGTATCGTTAGATGAGATTGATGTTAAAACCTGTCATTCATTTCAGGGAATTAGAAAGCTTTGCTGTGAGCTCTTAGATTTGAAGGATGCTGTGGAGAATTTATGTGGCAATATGCACTCAAAGTACTTGGCTTTCTTGAGGTAACATATATCAACTAACTTAAAATGTTCTTGCTCCTATCCATTCTCCTGCTTTTCCCTATTAAGCAGCTAGCATGCATTTTCCATCTCAGTAATTTCATAGTTATCCAGTAAGGAATGCTAAAACCTTTATATATGTGTTTACATTTTGTCTATATTGTATTTATATGACTATATGCACTGGTTACCGCCATATGAATGATCACCATTTAGCCATAATCGTTTATCACAGCTTTAACGGTTGTCTCTAAAAAGGGATAAAGGAGTCAACATTTTAATGATCATTTTGATAGTGGTAAGAATGGAGGTAAGATATTTGTGAATAAGTTATTAGTGAAGCTGTATTGAAAGTTGTTCCTTCTTCCTTGAACTTTTCTCTTCAATTTTACCCCTATAGGGCCTATACTAAACAGACACCAGTGCTGTTAAAATGGCGTGGTGGTTTTTTTTTGGCAACCACCTTAGCCAATTTGTGAAGGGGTGCACACCATGGCGTCTCCATATTCCACTAAACACTGGCAGACACTAAAAAAATTCATTTTCTTTGCCTGATCTGATACCTGTTAGAATATAAAAAAAAAGGTATAATAACAATCAAATAATATAGAAACTAACCCTAAAGATTGTTAAGCGTCCCACATCGGATAATATATGGCCTGAACATGTGTTTATAAGTGAGGACAGTCCTCACTCTACCAACCGGTTTTGTAGGGTTGAGTTATGCCCAATGACATTTCTTGACATGATATCAGAGCCTCGTTTAAGTTCCGGTGGGCCACCTACTATGGTTTCCGCTATCGGGCCACCCACCATTTATTTTCATGTTTTGGTTTTGTAGGGTTGAGTTAGGCCCAATCACATTTCTTGACATGATCTAAGATAATCTAAGATTAAAAACTGATCCCTCAAGATATTCTAAGATACTCTAACATATGAGTCATAATCATATATAGTATAAGATATTTTCTTTTATGCTAATAAGCACGAATAATGCTCTGGACTATTCTCATTTTTCTTCACTGTATCTTTATGAAGTTTTAGTGATATTTTTCATAATCCTATTTAATGAACATAATAAGTACTGTCATGACGACCATTTCTGTTGCAAGCATAGCTTGTTAAAGGTTTCTACACCAGAGATACTATAGAGGAAGATGAGGATCAAGCTGATAGTATTATCATTTGTTTAGTTATGTTAAGAACTCTTAGAATTTCGGCCTTACCTGTCAAGAGAACTACATCGGGCGAGAAATGGTCTGAATATGTTTATAAGTGGGGGAAATTCTCACCTTATAAACCGGTTTTGTAAGATTTAGTTAGGTCCAACTCAAATTCTAAGATGGTATTAGAGCCTATCAGTCTACCTTACAAGTCGGTTTGTAAGGATAGTTAGAGACCTAATATAAAAATCTAATATAGTATCAAAGTCTATCCAAGATCCATTTAGCCACCTGCCATCAAGTTTCTGCTAATGGGCCACTTGGGTTGCGCTCGAGATGTCCAGTTCTGGGTGTGAAAGTTGTGTTAAGAGTCCCACGTCGGAGGAGGGACGACCTGAACATATATTTGTAAGTGAGGACAATTCTCAACCTTACAAAACCGGCTTCCGAGATGACGTGTGCCTAAACTTTATAAGCAATCCTTAGGCCATATCTATAGACAATGCAAGACTAAGCCATCCCCTCACATCCAACACAGTAAAGGTGCTAGAGGCTGCAATGAAGGCAACCCAGATAACACAACTAGGAGGCTTGGGGCGGACCGTAATTAAGGCTGAATTTCCAACTATAATCATCTAAATAGCTTAACCTCATAATATATTCCCCAGTAGGTTAGTTATACTTTAGTATATCTCCAACATATTCATTTGCACAAAGACAAAAGCAATTTCTGGGATTGAAGTGTGCAAACCACAAAGCCGCCACTTGGTCAAAAAACCAAGCCTCCCCAAAGTTCGAGATGTTAGCAAAAGGCTTATAAATGGTTCCTATTTCAATATTTTTGAAAAGTTTGAAACCTGAATTGTAAAGTTACCTACTTTATGATATAATTTAAATCAGTTTCCTCTATTTTGCATAATTTTGTTTAGTTGTTTGTTCTTGATGTTGTAGGATATCTGAAGAAGCTGTGGAGGTGAAACATGAATTGATTGATCTGCAAAAGCATATATCAGCTCAAGGTATTCTTGTACAGGATTTAATGACTGGTGTCTGCCATGAATTGGATAAGTGGAATCAGTCAAGCAAAGATGTTGATGAAATTCAGCATGAACCTGAACTCCTTGAGCCTTTATCCAAGGAAGAAAATGACCAGAAAACTCTATTCTTGGAAAACATTGATGTTCTTCTGGCTGAGCATAAGTTCGAAGAAGCATTAGAGGCGTTAGATGCTGAAGAAAAAAAAACTGCTGAGTTGAAAGTCTCAGGGAATAACTCTTCAGATGAAGGTTCCTCATATAAGTCTGCTCTCATGGAAAGAAAAGCAGTGCTTGAAGACCAGCTAATTGGAATTGCTAAACAACCTTCCGTTAGTTTTCCTGAGCTTAAGAAGGCCTTAGATGGTTTGATAAAACTTGGAAATGGTCCCGTAGCACATCAACTAATGCTGGCATTTTATGGGTCTCACATCCAAAAAAAAATTGAGGCGTTGCTTCCCTCGAGCTCTTTCTGTCCTGAAACATTCCCTTTTACATTGTCTAAGATTGTTTTCTCTGTTATTTCATTGACAATAAAGGAATCTGGTTTAATTTTTGGAGATAATCCTGTTTATACAAACAGAATTGTTCAGTGGGCAGAGTGGAAAATTGAATATTTTGTACGATTGGTGAAAGAGAATGCACCATCATCTGAGACAGTGTCTGCCTTACGGTCTGCTAGCATCTGCATTCAGGCCAGTTTGAAGTACTGCTCACTTTTGGAGCCACGGGGATTAAAAATGTCTAAATTACTATTGGTGCTACTGCGTCCTTCTGTTGAAGAAGTTTTAGAGTCAAATTTTAGACGTGCTAGAAGAGTAGTTCTTGACATGGCAGAATCAGATGAATGCTTACCATTGTCACCACAGTTTGCGTCTTCACTTTCTGCAGTTGCAACTTCGTCCAGTAACATACTTGTTGAGAGTGGAGTGCGATTTATGCATGTAATTGAAGTAAGTTAAGCTCACCATATGATATGGATATCATCAAATAAACAATAATTGATGCACTGCCTGCACATTTTTTTGGTTGATGGAATTACGCAACCTTTGATAAAACAGCCTTTGCTTTGATTTTTCCCACCTCTTTTTGCTCTTTCTGTCGTTATAAACATTCATACTAGAGATATATTAAATAATTTGAGAGCACACCATGCTGGTTAAGAAAAATTTAAAGATTTTTTTGTAGGTTATAAAATTATTAAATATGTTTTCATGATACATTTTAGGTTTTGATCTATAGTAAATGTTCTTTGATAGCCATGATCTTTAGGGTTTATCTTGTTCTGTTGAGATACTTGTGGAACTAACTGTAGTACTGTCAGTTGATGCGTGACTTTTGCTATTTGCATACTTTTCTGTTATATATTAACTTTCACATACCTTTCTACCTTTATGAGTGTATACATATCTTTTCCCTTCCTTTCTACATGTTTTCTTTTGGGGAAATCTTACAAAAGGTAGTCTTGGTACAAGTCTTTCTGGTTTAGGAACCAATCCCTCAACTGTTTGATGATGTTTATTGGTTTGTAGTGGTTGATGAATAGCCATTTGTTGATTAAATTCACTACATTTTTCCATAAACAAATACCCCCAATGTCTACAAAATGTGTACATCATGAAGTTTCAGCTTTTTCCTCCTTTCAGATAAAGAATAACTGCAACGTCTAAGGATCAATCTTACAGTATACCGAACCTGCAAACAACTTATTCCAAACAATTATGCCAGCAAACCACGTAGTGGCTGAGATTTCAACTCAGAAACAGAAAAAAAAAAGGAATCAGGGGAATGAGAATTTTTTTAGTGATCTATAACCATTAATATATAATTAGTATTATTCCTATAAATTGCCATTGTCCTAAGTCGTAACAGAAGAATTGTCCTTAGAAGGAACTTCTGTTTTCCTAGGGGCTTAGTAGCAAAATTGGTGTGAATAGTGGGGTGTCATGAAAGCAATAATTGGCTTTTCATGGTCAAGATGATCACACTCTGCCTTTGTCTCTGCATCTTTTCTTCTCTTGTTTTGTTGTTTGTGCATTTCAGTTTGTATGTGAAAATAATAAGAGTCTTTCAATGAATTCAAATGAATGGTTTTGCTTGGAATTTTGCTTTGTCCTGTTATAACAGAAAATGTTTATTCTTACAAACTATACAGGAAATACTGGAACAGTTAACACCAATGGCTATTGTGCACTTTGGAGGAAATGTACTAAATAGAATCATACAACTATTTGATAAATACATGGACTCTCTTATCAAATCACTACCGGGTCCTTCGGATGATGACAATCTTCCAGAGCTTAAAGAGGCTGTGCCTTTTAGAGCTGAGACAGACTCAGAACAACTTGCAATATTAGGACTAGCGTTTACCATATTGGATGAACTATTACCAAATGCTGTATTATCGACATGGATACTACAAAATGAAACCAAAGAACCAAATAGTGGACCCACGGAGAGTGTAGGTTTCAATTCAAATGCTAGTGTAGAATTAAAGGAGTGGAGGAAACATCTTCAGCATTCTTTTGACAAGCTTCGAGATCACTTCTGTCGGCAGTATGTTTTGAGTTTCATCTATTCAAGAGAGGGAAAAACCCGATTGAATGCAAATATTTACTTGAGCGATAACAGAGAGGATCTTTACTTGGATTCTGGCCTACTGCCTTCACTTCCATTTCAGGTCATCATTCTCATTCTCTGTTTTTTCTGTTGCCCTTGTTTTTCTTCTCTAATGATTTGTTTCTTGTTTCTTACCTTGGCTGTCCCTTTGTGTGTCCATTTTCTGTATTTTTTAGTACTGACAGGTGTATATTTGCAGGCATTATTTGCAAAGCTTCAGCAATTAGCTACAGTGGCTGGTGATGTATTGCTTGGGAAGGAGAAAATACAGAAAATTTTGCTTGCAAGATTAACAGAGACTGTTGTCATGTGGCTATCTGATGAGCAAGAATTTTGGGGTGTCCTGGAGGATAATTCAGCTCCTCTACTGCCTCTTGGTTTGCATCAGGTACTGTCTACTCTACATAGATAATGACTCCCAAGTTTATATTATTGTAAGTTACAGGTTGTTTGAATTCTTTTGTTTCCAAATTCTATAATCCAAATGCAACCTGTTTTAAAATAGTTCTTTGACTGTTAAATTACCTGGAACATATACAAACCAGATATAAAAAAGTCTTTTGGCTGATGCCTATAACTTGGGTTGAAATTTCTGCCAACACAACCTTGATACTTACTGCTGTACAAGTCCCTGTTAAATTCATACTTTTAAACATATGATTCTTTTATGAGCTTGTCCTATAGATAAGTGCCATGGTTACTGTGAAGATTAAGAATCCCATAGTGGCCACATACCCAATCCAGTAACGTTGGACGTTAGGGACATTAGAGGGGGTGTATTGGGAAAAACCTAAGTTCCATTTGGAAAAATGATAAGGCTTGAAAAGTGTATATAAAGAATGACATCCTCCACCTTTCAAGCTAGTTTTATAAGGGTGGAGTTAGACCCAACTAGAATTCTAATTGGTATCAGACCCTATCAATTCGGGCCACCCACCAGTTATCCACACACCAATAGAGATGGAAAAGTTTAAGTTTCACAATGAAAAATGAGTAGGGTGGTGTAATAGGGTGTATTGAAAAAAATTTAAGTCTCAAATTGAAAAATGAGCAGGACTAGAAAGAGTTTACAGAGACCGGTATTCCCCATCTTACAAACTGGTTTTGTAGGAATTGATTTGAGATAGACTCTATAAAAACCATAACTCACTTTTTTGTGGCAGCTGATACTTGATATGCACTTTACGGTTGAAATCGCACGGTTTGCGGGATATCCATCTCGACATGTTCATCAGATAGCATCAGCTATTATTGCTCGTGCCATCCGGACCTTCTCTGCTAGAGGCATAAACCCACAAAGGTATTATTGTTATTTATTTCAGAAGTCTTGGTTCTTGTTTGCAATTCTTACTGTTAGTTGTATTTCTTCTCCGAATTCTGACTTCAACAAATTGCCATTACCATTTAGTGCACTTCCTGCGGACGAGTGGTTTGTCGAAACTGCGAAGTCGGCAATAAACAAACTCTTACTTGGGGCATCAGGGTCAGAGACATCTGATATTGACGAAGATCACATCATTGTTCATGACGATCTCATCAACTCAGATTCAGATACCGTTTCTTCCCTGTCTACAATGGACTCTACTGAATCTTTTGCTTCTGCCAGCATGGCAGAACTTGACAGCCCCTCTAACTTGTCTGATCCTGATAATTGAATTTTTTCCCGTAGCTTTTAAAATAGAGAAGTTATGAAATTTGCTAGTATGTGATTGTTATCTAGTATGAAGTATATAATGTATTAAAAAACATGTATGTAAACCTTGCTAGGATAGTATGATTCCTTGTATTTGAATTAGAAAATTGTGAGCTGGAGAATAATCACAGATCATATTTATTTGTATATTTTAATTTGAACAGAATGTACGTTAATCTGAATCTCTCCATGTTTTTGTATTATTGTTCAATTGATCAATGAATCTCTCTTGTAATAAATGCTATGAATACTTGGATCATTTATGTTTTAAAAGTTTTATTTTGGTCCCACTTTTCAAAATTATATCATATTGACCCATTCCTCTCAAATTCTCACTTGACACTGTTAGGAACCCAACCCAAAATGACAAGAGATCAATAGAATAAAGTTGTGAAATAAAGCTTAATTGATTATTGATGATTGAATTGAAATGTTTACAGACAAGGGAGTTGTACCCAGTTATTTCCAGAGCTATGCTCCTATAGGGAGGCTTACAGCTCCATTCTCATGACTATAATCTTACAACCAAAGGTAACTATTTAACTATCTTAGGACCATCACCTTCTAAATTGTCTGGTAGCCCTTCCTCCTACTCCCTTCTTGAGTGACACATGAAAAACATGGTGCACTCTGGACACTTCAGGTAGTTTCAATTTGTATGCTACAACTCCTATACAAGTCTCAATAGGATAGGGACCAAAATGTTTAGCTGCCAGCTTGACATGGATATGAGGTGCTAGTGACTGTTGTCTATGAGTGCTTAGCTTCATAAACGGCCTCCTTCCTACTTCAAAGCACTTCTCTGATCAATTTCTGTCTCCCTCCTACTTCAAAGCACTTCTCTGATCACTTTCTGTCTACATGTGATTTCATAATGTCTTGTGCGTGTAATTCTCGCTGCATTGCTTTCACCCTTGTTTCACCTATCCCCTAATGAGCGAGCAATCAATGGAGTTTTTTTTTTCATACACAACTTCCCATGTGGCTTTATCCATGATCGAATGATACATGATGTTACCAATATTTTATCCAATGGAGCCACCCCACCCATGACTTGGGTTTATTTGTCATGAAACAACGAAGATATAAGACAACGAGTTACTACCTCTGTTTGTCCATCTGACTCTGGGTGTAAGCAAAACTCATTTTCAAATAAGAACATTGTAACTTGAATAACTCTTTCAAAAAATGACTCATAAATACCAGATCCCTATCACTAATGATGGAATCAGGTATACGACGCAAGTGTATGACCTCTTTAGTGAACACTTATGCTATACTCTTGGTTGTATACGGGTATACGATGTAAGTGTATGATCTCTTTAGCGAACACTTATGCTATACTCTTGGTTGTATAGGAATGTTTGAGGGGCACAAAGTGACTATATTTTGACAAACGGTCCATCATTACCAATATGGCTTTGTGTCCCACTAATAAAGTCCACAGATAAGTCTCTCTGAATCTTTGTATAAAATAGGCAGGGAAATTCCCTTGTAATGCAACAAGGTATTTCTATCGTTGGCACGTATCACACCTTCTTACAAACTCATGTACAATATTCTTCATCCCAATCCAATATAAGTCGATAACTATCCTTTTATATTTTCAGAGAAAACCTGAGTGTCACTCTTCAGGGGATGAATGAAGTTTCTGTAACATTTGAGGAATTAAAGATGATTGGTTGAACATAACCAACATCCCTTCATTATGCAAGATTGTTTGTTTTTTAACAAGTGCTAAATTACCAATTTAACCCGTTCAAATTATTTCATCCATAATCGTGTACTTAAGTGAATGTCAAAAAGAAAAAAGGGGTTAGCAAATTAAAAAGGAGGTGCAAACAAAAAACTGGCCAAAAAGTATTTCAATAACAAAGATTAGAAGTTGAAAGTCTCACCTTCTAATCGACCACACCTTAAGGTTATTCGATTAGAATCTTTTGAAATTAAAATTCAACTCATTCTAATCGATTAGATCAAAGATCTAATAGATTATATCTTCAAAAGCCTGCAACCATTTTCATCAACCAATCAATTAATCATTTGCATAAATGTTCTAATCGATTAGAACCTAATAATAAATAGGTACATTTGTTCTTCCTTCTCCATCATTGTAGCGGTAAAATCATGAGTATAAGCCATTAGTTAACTTAACTCAAAGTAAACAGAGTTGCCACCGCGCTTTTATTTTATTTCAAGAGGAAAAGGAAAAAAAGAGCGAATAAATTCTAATGAATCTAAAAGAAAAAAGCTAAAGAAACACAACAGAGAAACATGTAAGGGGATATGTTACACAATGGGAAGGTTTTACGCACCCAAAATGTCTGTGGTACTCCACGAGAGCCCTTTGAAAAATTTACTGCTTTTGGTTTGAAAAAGGTTTGTTAAATGAGAGTGGAGGGATGAGAAAGGAATTATTTTTTTATTTTTTATTTTTGTGTTTGGAGAAGTTTACCACCTCATGCCTACGTACCCACAAAGTGCAATGCGAGATCAAAACCTCGTAGTTCGTGGTACAAATAGTGAAAAGGGTTGGTTATGGTTGATTTTATTAAGTGAAGAGAATTTGTCATCTTTAAGTGGATGGCCAATCAAACTACCATGAGAATGAAGGCATGGACTCATACATCATTATGGGGAGGGCGCCAACTCGGATAAAATCAACGAGTATGCCACTAAACCCCCACGAATGACAAGAGACTCAATTACATCAAACTACAACCATGGAGATTGAGAGACTTGCACCCGACTAAAGAATAATGACTCATAATCGGCACTTTTTTAAAGAAAATACACAAAAGTGCACAAAGGCACAAAACAACTTGAATGAGTTTGATTCTTTTTATTTTTTGAATTAGGGTCAACATGATTAGATTCATTGATTTTAAAAGAAAAGAAAAAGAGTAAAAGTCACTTGACAAAAGTCAAGGTTTTGTTCATTAAAGAGGTGATGATTTAAAAAGAAGGAATCCTTTGAAAAAGGGAGAAGACTTTGAAAATTAAAGAAGGGGAGGAGATGAAGGGACTATCCTAAAAAAAAGAAAATAAAGAGATAAGGGAAGAAAGATCTAACCAAACTTGATGACATTTCAAATTATGAGCATAAGAGTTTCATTCTTATAAGCTAGCAAATGGCCAAATAAAGGCAAATTCCAACTTCATGAAGGTCAAGGCAAAGGAAAATGTGTCCTAAGAATCTAAGTCCAAATCTTCATTCCAAAGCCAATGATAGTAACCAATAGTCCACAAATTAAAGTCACAAGTTTTTTAGAAGTTTAATCCTTTATTAATGTTTTTGTGTCCAAATGGACAAATGGAAAATCAACAACAAAATAAGAGCAAATAATAAACATGATATGGATGAATAAAGCATAATAAAATAAAAGCAATAAAAATGCAAGAATTTAAATGTTAGTAGCAAAAGCAATTAAAGTGCAAGAATCTAAAATATTAATAATAATAATAATAGTATAATAATATTTACATAATAATAATGGCATGGTGAACTTAATCAACCACAACCAAAAAGAGCAACCAAAATCGAAAGGCAACCGGATCCGCTTAGCATCTTACACTATAGCGATTAATCAAGGCAAACCGAACCAAATTCAATAAAATTTGAAAGGCGATTGGGAGACCCAAAGCACATACGCATCAAACATTCATAAATCTCGATTCTTAATGCAATATGATTAACCACTTTGGGATTACGCAATCAACAAGAGATCCGGTCCACGAAAGTGCAAGTACCAAATTAGATTTTTATTCCGAATTTAGGGACAAATTTAGGTCTATGTTAAGCAATCGCCGAGTAATTTACGAAGTAATTACCCTACAAATGAGGCCGGCCACCACCAATTAAGGTGCATGATGTTAGTGCTAATGCATGCGAGATAAACGATATGTAAATCGCTATCTGGACGCAATACCGCACAAAACTAAAGGTGAATACCGAATTGAGCCGCACTCATGGTATTCTTCCATCCTTAAGTTCAATCACTCATCTCGGTGGATTCAAGAATGAAAATGTATCACTGACGCAAAGTACCTTAAATGAATTGAATAATCCACTAAAAGGTAATTTTGAATTAATGAACATTAACTACTCTAATCTATACCCAAAGTTCATTGAAATTAAGGAGAAATCACTCCCAAAAGTGCTTCCCAAGGTAAAAATAAAAGGGAGGAAGAAGGAGAAGAAAGAGGAACCAAAAAGGGGCTTGAAACAAGCTAAAAACACCATTCTGACTTGCGTTAATCGGTTAACCAAATGGGTTAACCCGTTAACGCAAGAAAAATCTGCGCAGTTTTAAAGATGGTTAACCAATTTGAACTATAAATGGTTAATCGGTTAACGATGTACCAGAAGCAGAAAAATGCAGAAAATTCAGCATAATCCATTTTAAAACCTTTTCACAAACATTTGATGATCATGATCTGAATTTGCACGAATTTTAAAACCAAAATACAGTGAAATCCCTGCAATCAAACAACAAATTTAGATCCAAAGGATCTAGAATCAAAGGCACCAAAGATCTACATCTTGAATGCTGATGGTGAAAATATGGGTTTATGGAGAAAGATGAATTACCAAAAGCACTTCGTCAAATTGGACCAAATCAAGCTTAGATCTACTGAAATTGATGAACAAGAGAAAGAAAGGATGAAGGTTTAGCTCAAGTTAGTCAAGAATTCAATGTGAATTCTTGATAACTTCAAAAGAAAGAAAATGAGCTTTAGTGAATTTTTGGTTTTGGAAGAATGTTTTGCAAGGGGTTTTTTGGCTATCAAAAACTTGGTGAATGAATGAAATTATGGTCCTATTTAAAGACTTTGGGTATGAGAATTTGGTGGAATGGAGCTTGCTTAGGTAATTAAAATTAGGCTTGGTAATTGCAATTTTGGTGGGAAATGGAAAAGAGTGGTGATTAGTGAGGGTTTATGGTAGGAAATTATCAAAGTGATGTAGAGAAATCAGAAACCAATGGATCTAGAATATTCCAATTAAATCAATGATCTAAGGGTGCTGAATTTGAATAAAATATTCAAATTTCGCATTGGTTAACCGGTTAACGCTAATGGTTAACCGGTTAACCGAGCCAAAATTTGAATATTTTATTCAAATGAGGTTGCTTGGTTGTTCTGGCCCGATTCTTTTTGTACGTCGAAGAAGGCATGAAAATAAACACATGAACCTTGGAAATACTTGTAATGAATCAATTAACTTGGGAAATCCTTGATCAGATAAACTTGAATTATTTGCGGATCAACTTCGACTTTTATCTGCGAAATTTTGCTCGGACTGCAGGACTGCTATTTTTTTGGTATTTTCAATGGTTCCTCTTCCTGAAAAGGTTAGTAAAAGAAAACAATTTTTTTTTGGATTTTAATTAATGGTTAGTAATCATAAACAAATAAAGTAATTAAAGACAACGGTGATCCCCTGTGAGGCATAAATCTAACCCGAGAGGAACCGAGCAACCAGTGTGATCTTGTTTGTATTCAAGATGCATATGAAATGTAAAGAAAACTTAGGGAAAAAATTAGGGTGCTACAATCATCACTCATATCTTCATCTATCTTCTTTATTTTCTATTTTCTATTTTTTTCCTTTCTATTTGGTTGTGCTATCTCATCATAAAAACTGACACTAAAGAGAAATTGAATGTGTGCAAACACATCTTCAAAAGTGTATGAATCTGACAACTTTTCATACTAAATTTAAGAGAACTACTTCAACAAACATTTAACCAAACATTCTATTTTCATCCCGCACTATATTAATTAAAGCTATTATGGAAGATGTGAAGTCTTTGATTCTTTCTATCAAGCCAATCTCAAAATTTTCATCTGCAACAAGCTAGAAAAAGTGTATCCAAGGCTGGCGAAGGCGCTCTATCAAATATCAACTTTATTGAGGGGATGATCACTTTTAAGGTACATAAAACCCAAATTTTTATCGAAGAATTTGGGGAACATGTTAATCTACCTTCTAATGGTACTCCATACTCCTCTGACGCTCCAAGTGATATGTATAACTTCAACTTTTTCACTGTTACTTAATCTTTTCTTTCCGATACATCAGCGAATCACAAAGTCCATCTCACAATGGGCTATATGATTGCAACTTCCATTTCCTTTTATATGTGATTACCCATGTGGTAATCTCGAGGAAGTTCAACCATAGGAAATTGTGTAAGATCAATGTTATGATGACTCAACTACTAAGCCACAACATTGAGACCAATAAGGATGGTAGAGTAATCCAACATATGATGGATTGCAGAAGATAGGGTAAATCTTGATTTCTATACGGGGACTTGATCACTAAGACTGATTCTGATTCAAGATGAACTCAATTTAAAGGGGGAAAAGTCTAGCCAAAACTGCTCAATGATTGGAAAGAATTCTCAAAAGCAAACGAGGATCTGCAACATGAATGGAGTATTGGAACACATTACCCTAGTTGAGCATGATCCTCAGGATCCTAAGCAGCCATAGCCAACAAATCTAGAATATTTTGATTTTGAGATACCTCAACCTCCTCCAACAGAAGCTTTGCTCAACTTTTTTTTGGAGTTCTAGTCCACTTAACTGTTTATTCATTTCAACTAGTAGATTCCTCAATAGTACACTTTTTTCTCTATCATCCAACTAACCTTTCGAGAGTTGGCCGCAAACCACGTAGTTGCCTTTCCGAGGCGGATCTACTTGGGGAACCTCAGGGGCACAAATCTCTTACTCTTATAGGGGGGCTTGAGTCTCTAGTCTTAGAGGTTGTTGGATATGATTCCCCCGACGAGAGGAAAAACAATGATGCCCTCCCTATTCTTGATATAAGTTTTCTATTACAACTATGCTTGCCAAAGATCGTGGAAATTTGAGGTTATGAGTTAACCTTCTTCCACCGTTTGTCATTCCCTAAGTATTATGATAAGATGTTTGAAACATTATTTATATTTCTTACAGATGATGCAAATGTTCTTTCCGATGAGAAAATTTCTCTTATGAATTATCAAGTTTTTGTTGTGTTGAAGGACAGTATCTTACTCGTGCCTCGGTTGTCTTGGAAAATAGGGGGCGGGGATAAGGGACCTTCGTATACTCTGACCCCAAGTCAAATATCGTTAGAGATGAGAGGTATAAAGTTGTTAAGGAAATTTTGGTGTGTACTTGATTCGACATATGTTACATTTTTTTATTGGGATTTGACTAGGGTTTATACTTACTAGCATTCTTTAATTCCCATCCATACAATTCATATTGAGAAATGGAGAGATATAACTCATTCTCTTATCGGAAAATCTTTGTTTCCTGTTTTGTTTGGACCAAGTGTTTTCTTTAGGGCGGACCCAAATATGCTCAATAGTACACTTGGGTGCTTGGGTCTCTAGTCTTAGAGGTTGTTGGATATGATTCCCCCGACAGGAGAAAAAAACATTGATGCCCTCCCTATTTTTGATGCAAGTTTGCTATTACAACCGTGCTTGCCAAAAATCATGGAAATTTGAGGTTATGAGTTAGCCTTCTTCCACGGTTTGCCATTCTTCCACGGTATTGTGATAAGATGTTTGAAACATTATTTATATTTCTTACAGATGATGCAAATTTTCCTTCCGATGAGAAAATTTCTCTTATGAATTATCAAGTTTTGGTTGTCTTGAAGGACAGTCTCCTACTCGTGCATCGATTGTCTTGGAAAAGAGGAGGGGGTAGATGACTTACACATACTCTAACACCAAGTCAGTGATCATTATAGATGAGAGGTATAAAGTTGTTAAGGAAATTTTGGTGTGTACATGATTCGACATATGTTACATTTTTTATTGGGATTTGACTTGGGTTTATACTTACTTGCATTCTTCAATTCCTATCCATACAATTCATATTGAGAAATGGAAAGATATAACTCGTTCTCTTATCAGAAAATCTTTGTTTCCCGTTTTGTTTGGACCAAGTGTTTTCTTTTGGGAGGGCCCAAATATGCTCAATAGTACGCTTAGGTGCTTGGTGTAACACCCCACTTTTCCATTTATGAAAATATGTATATAAAATGAAATTATCAGAGTTCTTTAAAAATAGGATGCCACATGTTTCAAAAAAAACTATGAAGTCTTAATTGCTTCATTTATTCTTTTCTCAATAGCGAATAAAAACAACGGAAAATAATTATCATTAACTTCACAAAACACTTGCCAATACAAATCAAAAACTCCATATAAAAGAGTGATCCTCAAAAGTTTCTATTTCAAAACGATACATAACAAAATTCGATGAAATAACAAATAAAATAAATTCCTCAAAATTCCCGTGTTACGTATCAGAGCGACTCCTAAGACTCGATCAAGAACACACTCCATGTACAACTCAAGTACCTGGATTATCTGTACTTCCAAGGAAGCATAGAGGCAACAAAATAACAAAGGGGTGAGAAATACATTCAATAATTAACGTGTATCATACATGTTAAGAGTAGTACTCACACAATCACCAAACACCAAATAATGAAATGTGAATCACAACCGACACAATGCATGTGGTACCAATACACCATGGTTCATTCAATTGAACTTAATTCATAATAGAATCCCGATAAATCACTTACGCTCCTCCTGAGACATGATTTATCCACACCACGAATCACTTATGCTCCTCCTGAGACATGATTTGTCTACACCAAAACACGAAATGCATGACATATTATGCATATAACACATGTATAATAATGACATACATGCACATGATCCTCCTGATCACATAAGAAACACATAATCACCATAATATGCACCAACACCAATATACACCAGAAATAATCCAACAATACCAATCCACTAAGTAACCAATTAATCTCATAAATTCTATTTATTCGTATTCCTACCACCATTATTAGTTTTCAACAAGTCCTAACATTTATCCCAACCTCTCAGACCAAAACAAAATTGCATCGGATGCAAAAACGGGAGAGAAATCACGAAACCGATAAAAAATATGCACCGTTGCTGGTCATACGCGTAATGGCTAGGGCCATACGCGTATTTCCCAGCTCTCCCACCAGCCACTACTCCCCAGACGTGTAACGTCCCACTACCTACTCCATTACCCGTAATGCCTTTGACTCCTATGCATAACCTATGTATTTCACTAGAGGGCCATGTCAAATCCTCCTTTTTGGTCATCCAATATGCATAATGGCTTACCATACATGTAATGCCTACTCCCTTATGCATAACAACCTTCTTGTTTCGCGTATGGGCATAAGTTGTGCAAAAACTCAGTTTCTCACACCAGTTCGAATTCTGCTATGGGATCCTCACTTGTTCCACTCCAAACCAGTCCTAGAATTGTTTCTACATTGTTTTCATGTCCTCTAACATATTATTATCTCTTCTTCCTGTTACTACCAATCTAATGAGTTTTTCTTATATCTATTTCGTTATCTCTACCTGCAACAAAACCGGATCTGTAAACACCAAGGTTATACAACATATCACACCAATTATTCATACAGTTCATGACAATAGAAATTTGAATCATACAATTTTTCACCACAAATCATACACACAACAGATCTACAAGAACATAGAAAACATTCATATGAATTTATATGAGGGTAAGGACTCCTCACTACCCTTACATGGTATAAACACCCATTATGAATCCATCCCCCTTACCTCAAAAATATGATGAACAATTCCTAAGAAAATATTCCCTTGAGATTGCCCTAGCTCTCCTATGTTCTTCCCTCTCCAATGTTCTCCAAGGAAAATCTCAGTTATGACTAATTCTGCCCCTAAACTGGTTAAGTCACTTAGTCTCCCTTGTTTTACTCACCCTCAGCCAATTACTAATTAAGTTCAGATTTTTAATTAATAATAATAATTCTAATAATAATAATAATCATAATAATAATGTTAATAATAATAATAAGAATAATATTAATAATAACATCTCTTATACCATTATTATTAAACACACCTTCTACTTCTCACTATCACCCTACTTCTAACTCGAACCAAGCACACAACGTCCTAAACAAAGTAAATCCAACAAAAATAACATCGATGATTAATAAATTAAAATGTGGTGTTACACTTGGGTATCTAGTCTTAGAGGTTGTTGGATATGATTCCCCCTACAGGAGGAAAAAACATTGATGTCCTCTCTATTCTTGATGCAAGTTTGCTATTACAACCGCGTTTGACAAAGATCATGGAAATTTGAGGTTATGAGTTAGCCTTCTTCCACGGTTTGCCATTCTTCCACGGTATTGTGATAATATGTTTGAAACATTATTTATATTTCTTACATATGATGCAAATGTTCCTTCCGATGAGAAAATTACTCTTATGAATTATCAAGTTTTGGTTGTCTTGAAGGACAACCTCCTACCCGTGCCTCGATTGTCTTGGAAAATAGGAGGGGGATAGGGGACCTTCGCATACTCTGACATCAAGTCAGTGATCGTTAGAGATGAGAGGTATAAAGTTGTTAAGGAAATTTTGGTGTGTACTTGATTTGACATATGTTACATTTTTTTATTGGGATTTAACTAGGGTTTATACTTACTTGCATTCTTCAATTCCCATCCATACAATTTATATTAAGAAATGACGAGATATAACTCATTTTGTTATCAGAAAATCTTTGTTTCCCGTTTTGTTTGGACCAAGTGTTTTCTTTAGGGCGGGCCCAGATATGCTCAGTAGTACACTTAGGTGCTTGGATCTCTAGTCTTAGAGGTTGTTGGATATGATTCCCCTGACAGGAGGAAAAAAACATTGATGCCCTCCCTATTCTTGATGCAAGTTTTCTATTACAATTGCGCTTGCCAAATTTCATGGAAATTTGAGGTTATGAGTTAGCCTTCTTCCATGGTTTGCTATTCTTCCACGATATTGTGATAATATGTTTGAAAGATTATTTATATTTCTTATAAATGATGCAAATGTTCCTTCCGATGAGAAAATTTCTCTTATTAATTATCAAGTTTTGGTTGTCTTGAAGGATGGTCTCCTACTCGGGCCTCAGTTGTCTTGGAAAAGAGAAGGGGGATAGGGGACCTTCGCATAGTTTGATACCAAGTTAGTGATCGTTAGAAATGAAAGGTATAAAGTTGTTAAGGAAATTTGGTGTGTACTTGATTCGACATATGTTACATTTTTTATTGGGATTTGAATAGGGTTTATACTTATATGCATTCTTCAATTCCCATCCATACCATTCACATTGAGAAATGGCGAGATATAACTCGTTCTCTTATAGAAAAATATTTGTTTCCCATTTTGTTTGGACCAAGTGTTTTCTTTAGGGCGGGCCCATATATGTTCACTATGTCCTAGAAACTTCTGTTGGGTGAGAGATATTTATCTTTTGAAGCCATTGTTCTGATGCCATTTTGGCCACAAATATCTTTATATCTGGCCTTTGTGACTTTGTAGATCATTATCTATTTGGTCATATGCTAGGACTAGGACCGAGTAAGGTCATTCTCCATCAGGTCATCTGTTAGGATCAGGACTGGGTAGGAAAAATGGGTATAATTTTATTAGTCAAAGATGGATGAAATTTAATGATTCGCATACCAATAATGATGAATCATCCATAAGTGGGGTGGGGGTTATCAAACCCCATTAAATTACGAAGGTATTCAAGCTTACTGACTGGCAAGTAAGAAAACCCTAAAAATGATTAATACCAAAGGTTATATCCCCATTCAACAAGATTATTGTGTCGTATATACCCAACCAATTACAATATTTCTTTCTAGTGACACTCTTGAAAATCAGCTCAAGTAATCAACAATCGAATAAGGAGTTTTTTTAAGTTCGTTTGGCCTGTCCTTTTTATTGAACCACTCACCAACAAGCGGGAGTTTAAAGTCAAAGGATACATAAATAAGGTTGACGCATTAACATCAGATGAAGAGTAAAATGATCTTGTACTGAGCGAAAAGTCCTTAGGAAAGTGAATTTTCCATATTTTCAGTTATGATTTTGGGAATCATAATTTTTTAGAGAATGTCAACAAAGAAGGGTGAGTATTAAGAGGTAGGGTAAAAAAGAAGTTTTCAAGAGCTTTCAATAGGGTTTAAGATAAACAGAAAAGAATAAATATTAGTGAATACTATTGTAAATCTATTTAAAAAGACATATTAAGAGTGTTTAGAAGATCTATGTGACTTTTAAGAAATCAAGATTCAAGAGTATCCGGTCTTTTCCTTTTTCGTAATTCGAAACAAGGTTTACTCTAGCTAATATTCTATTTTTACGATGGAATGAAGACATTATTAATCCACTTTGTGACATTGTTACATCACATCATCTTAGAGGCTAACAATTATTTGACAATACAATCCAGATGGAATTTTCTTACCCCTGAGCATAACCAAAGTTCCAATTGAAATTAAAAGATATTCAATTCTAGGTTTAGATAAACTTTCCTCAATTAAGGCAAAATTAAACGAGCTAAATGATAATAGAACAAGACAAAAATGAATCTTTCTCAAATATATTGGGGTCCATAAGTGTAGTGAGGAACGATGAAGAGTTATAGTTCAATAATATGTGGTAATTGGGCAGTTTATGTCATGTTCCATGATTTTAAGCGTCGCTCACCACAATTGATGGATAACACAAAAACACAAACTAAGCAATAAAATATGTGCATGGTATTGCAACGAGTAGTGCCACAAAATTACTAAAACCCGCCGGACAAACAGAGTGCCACATATCCTAAGCATCCTAAGCAGAGAGATCACTCACCCATAACACACAAAAATAACCAAATAAGATAACACTTTTGTGGAACACAATTCTATTATCAAGATAGTTTTCTCAGTCAATTAAGCTATTGTAAACTATTTTTATCTCTTTAATCTACATTAAGTTCTTACATTATTTCTTTGTTTAATTGCCCAAAGCCCACACACATAGTACGGAATGTTCATTGAAGCGGTTAAGGTAGTTATATCCTAAAAATATAATTCATCCCACAATGTAATAATTGGAAAAATTATCATTATTGAGAACTACTTTATTTGTTCCTTTATATAAAAAGACAATTTATTTTTTAGGTTTATTAAATAATTAATGTATTTGATCAGTTTATAGACTAGATACATTGATGATTCAATAAATCTAATAAATAAATTATCTCTTGTAATATTAATATTAACATTTAAATTTGGAAAAATATATAAATTTTAATTTTAATTTATAAAAGAATAGATACCATAAGATGAAAAAAAAAAAAAAGCTCTCGAAATGACAAAGAGACAATATGGAATGAATAAGGTAACATGTGTACTATATATGGAATTGGATGACTTTATCTTGGAATAAATATTAATATCTTAAAGTATAAATATAAATTGCTTTCTCTAAAATATAAATAGAAATTGCTTTAGCAAGTTGGCAAGAATAGAATTCCTTTAAATTGAGTGGACAAATGGACCATTCATTTTCTAACTTAATAATAATAAAAGGGAATAAAGGAAATGCATTGCTAAAGGGAAATAAATTTTAAAATTAAATTGAAGAATTTAATAAATATAAATTATAGTATATTATAATATTAAGAGGATGATATAAACAGCTACTGAGAGAGCAAGGAGAGGATGATCGTCCCATAACTATTTAGTTTTTTTCTAGATTATTAAATATCTAATGGAATAGAACTACTGTTAAATAATTAAATTAATAAAAAAATTGTGTGTTTGTACGTGAATTTATTTAATATTATATAAAATATATTTAGATATACGTGTAAATTTAAAATTACAAAAAAAAGAATTTAGAGAAAAAAATTTCAATTTAAAAATAAATAATTCATGATAATTGTTGGTTAAAATAAAATAGATATTGTCCTGATAATGATCCGTAAAATAAAAAAATAATGGTGTGCACAATTATTGAATGATATTCAATTCGATACAATATAAAATGTTTTTAGATACACATGTTAAATTATAATATAATATTTAATTGAAATGAACAATGATCATACAAACTCAATTGTGTTAAATAATCAAATAAAAAAAACATGTGAGATGGAGAAAGAAAGAAAAAAATCATATTTGAAAATAAAATTTTTTCTCTCAAATAAATATAATTGTTGATTAAAATAAAATAGTGAGCTGTGAAATAAATACTTAGTTGTGAGCACTTTTATTGAATGTCATCCAATAAATTTCAAATGAGTTACTTAATTATAAAACGAACAATAATCATATAAATTACGAATGTTTTTTATATATAATAATTATAAAATAATTATATTTTTATTTTAAATATATTTTGTGTTTTAAAAATTCTAACATTTTTATGTGTTCTTCATTAAATTAAAAAGAGGTTCAAAATTTGTTATTTGTGCTTAAAAAATAAAGTGTGAGAAAAAAAAGTGGGAAATTTTTTTTAATTTGAAACAAGAGAAGAAAAGAAAGATTAAGAAAGTTAAAAGTTAAAAGTGAGAAATGAATTATGAGAAATTGGACATGTGACATGATTTAATAAGAGACGAGAATGATAAAGTGTGAAAATTAGTTGATTATTTAAATGTTCTTTTGTCAGTATAAAATAGTTGTAATGAAAGAGTAATTTTGAGAGTTCACGCAGTTGATTTTTAATGGGTTGATAATTGATAGTTGTTATGGACTGAACAACGACTAGGCATGACTCAATCATCTCTTACCCATGAAACGGCCCAACAACCCAAATGTCCAGGGGACCCATCATATTCATGCTCCCCCTGGGGTGGTCGCGTCTCATCGACCACGTCTGGTCGTGGTCAACCTTTTCTCCTCGTACTTGACATTTTCCAGAATCGGCAGAGATCACCCAAATTCGGTCATGACAGCTCCTGCTCGTATGGTCGCGTGCTCGACGCACCCCTTTAACGACCAAGTTGCTCGTCTGACGGTTGGTTTCTGACAGTTACCTATTTTCGGGGGATCCGCGATCAAGACCTAAAATAGGAACTGTTAGTCATGCGCTGGGGGCTCTCTATATAAACTCTCTCACTTGAGGGGGTCAGGTATCAAATATTCATTTCATGAACACTCTTACTTGTACTTGTCATCTCTTGTGCCTGTTCTGACTTTGACATTGGAGTACCTTACAGGTACACCCCCGTTCTCCTCAGCATTTGAGCAGACCATGGAGTTCAAGTCAGCAGCCAATGGAGTTCTCATCTCAGGTACGATCAGTGACGCCGTCTGTGAGAAAGTTGCTGCCCCGTTTTCTCATCCTCAGTTCATGAAAACAAAAACATCACCGTTCAATCTCCTTCTCGATGGCTCACCAAGAAGATTCCATTAGTGCTCGCCTCATCACCGACATCCCCATTAAGCAACGGGAAAGGGACGAAACTAACCCTCCCCTCGGAGAACCAGATCGTTTTCTTAACGGGCGAACTACCTCCCTGTCACCTGAGCCTTCCCAACAGCCTGAGATCACCCCTGCAGATCTCCCACTGATTCCCATCCCCGAAGGGACGAATCAGACACTAGCGGCTTTGGTCGAAGTGACCAACAACATCAACCTCCTCCTGCTCCGCCAAGGCGAAAGGTTGGAGGTTCTTGAAGAAGCAGGACGTGTGAGATCCCCCACTCTTGCGAGGAGACACCGTCGGTCCCGTTCGAGATTGCCCAGGTAAAGGAAGGACCACCACCAGCCCGAAGCCTCCAGATCCATCAAGAAGAGGACCCACTCGTCCCCTCGACGAAATAAATCCCCACAAACAACTCAACGAACTCTCCAGCCGGGAACACGACCATCACCAGAGGGCGCGAGGAATCATTCGAAGTCTCCTCCACGCAGGCATAGGAACGATCCTTCCCGCTCCGTCTCCCCGTTCTCCAGCGACGAGGATGAACCCCGTGGTCCCCTTTCAGAGGAGATCATGTCCACCGACGATGGGACCACAGATTCAGACGAACATATCAAAAATAATGACGCCCTGTTGGACTACAGAGGTGTCCGAGGAGCTATCAAGTGCCGCCTCTTTCCCATGACCTTGAGAAATGGGGCGATGGCTTGGTACAAAAGCCTCCCTCATGAGTCTATCACCTCGTGGAGGCAATTGGGAAGAACATTCTCTCGCCATTTTACTGCCTCTCGACGTCATCCCAAAACCGAGGCGCCCCTAGAAGCAATCATTCAGGGGAAGGATGAGTCCTAACGGGCGTATATCGAAAGGTTTAACAAAGAATCTGTCCAGGTCTCTACCACGGACAACATGAAAAAATATCTCTTTGAACGAGGACTCCGCCCTAGAGTGATTTCAGAAGGGTCGTGAAGATCGAAACACCGGCCACGCTTGATGCTTTCCTCCTCAAAGCGCAAGCGTACATATAGTACGAGGAAAAGGAATCGGTAAGCAATGCCCGTAACACCCGGCGTAATGAAGACGCCAAACCTCCCAAGCATGATAATTCCTCGATATCTCGTCGGAGAGGTGACAAAAGAAAGAAAGATCGCTCCCATGAACCACGGGAGCACAAGGGTCTCATCGGGAGGTTCCACGACTATACACCTCTCACAGCGACCAGGGAGAAGATCTTGTTTGATTACGCAAGTTCTGAATTTCGCCAAGTAGGAGTCAGATTCCCAAAACAGCTACCAAACAATCCGAATACTGACAAAACAAAGTATTGTCACTTCCATAAATCCCACGGGCATAATATCGAGTACTGCATTCACTTGAAAGACGCCATCGAGATACTCATCCGAGACGACAATCTCAAACAATTTACTAAGAGCAAAGATGTTCCTCGACAAGAAGTACAGGATGCACGGAAGGCTGAAGACATCACTCCATCGGTCGCGGAAACGAACCTTCAGGTCGCCCTCAACATCACGTGACCAGAAGATTTCTATGTTCCCGAGCCGTACAGAGGCCTTCCGTACTTCGCCGCATACAGCCCCTGGGAATATTTCTCATCAACAATGGTCATCTCCGAGGGAGGGCCCCATAAATTTACAGTAGGGTCATTGAAGCGGCGATTCAACCAGCTGATCAGCACCAACTCCAATTAGAGCTCGACCCTGCTCGTGGGAAAATCTTATATTGAGTATATAAGTGGAGATTTGAATATTTATAAGTGTGACAACTCACACACCTATCAGCTTAAAATTTTGAATGAATATATAATGTGTCTCTTACAAAATTGTGTTTCTCTTAAAGAAAAAACAAGCCCCAAAATGTAAAATGTTCTCTCGTGTTGATATCCTGAATTGACCTCAGTAGTGGTATCAGAATCTGATTCCAATCCATGTTTTGGATGGATGTGTAGAGTGTCTCTCACAAAAATGTGTTGCTCATAAAGAAAGGTATCAAACTAAAAATACTCCCTTTTAGTTCGAGTGAAGGGACCGTCTCACTTGTATCAAAATTCTCCATTGAATAGGTGGTGACCCGTTGAAAAGTATCAAAGGCGATACAAATGTACGTGAATGAAAGAGTTTCCACTTAAAGGGGAGCATTGTGGACAAACTCGCACTTGAGGGGGAGTGTTGAGAATAACAAGTGTGAATAATGTGGAAAAGTCTCACATTTATTAGAAATATGGAGACTTAGCATTTATAAGGGAGGGAATCTACACACCTATTATCTTAAGGTTTTGGGTGAGTATGTGGTGTCTCTCTCACAAATATATGTTGTTCTTAAAAAAATCAAAATGTAAAATACTCACTCGTGTTTAAATTGATATCTCATTATCAATTAAACTAACCTAAATAAAATTCAAAGATTTTAATTTCATCTACAGAGAGATGCTCTTCATTCTCTCTAGAAACTTTCCTCCAACCCTCTAGGGTTTGGCGACTACTCCCCACCCTCGTGGTGTTTTGCCTTTTGGAGTATCTTATTGAGTGTCCATTGGCATCTCATTGTTGGTGTTTTGTTTTAGTTGTGTGTGTTGTGCTTTTATTCGGTCTATTTTCAGTGGGTCTTCAAGGTGTTTGATGATTTGCTCTAAAGAGGTTTGGATGAAGATAATGAATTTTGGAGTAAAAATCTAAGTGTGGTATCTAATCAGTTTCTCTCTTCCTTTCAAGAAAGTGTTCTTTCAAAATGATGAGTTTAATCAATTTAAAAAATCTGTATAATCGAACTGTGTGTGATAAAGTCAAAGAAATGACCCGTAAGGGAATAAATTTTAAGATTGTGGTGTTCCCAAACTCATTTATCTTTTATGGAATATTAATACTTGGTTGCTTGAATTATGTGATTGGATAGATAATTCCATTGGATTCTAATCTCTCAAAGTTTATTATTATCCAACTCTTAATTAACTTAGTTATTAGTGTTGAATTTAGTTTGAGGATGAGAAATACACTCCCTCAATGTTTGTCAATTAATTGTACTCCTTCTATTTTATCTATTAAATGAAGAGGATGTTTACGGTTAAGAAAAAGAAATACTCCGAATTTTTTTAACAAATATATTTCCTATGTCATTATAAACCACCTTCTTGAGAATTTTCTGAGGAGCTTTTGCCCCTATTATAACTTTCTGCAGAGTAAAAAACTTCATATGATATCAACCATTAGACCAACCAAACATATGATATCATAATATTATTTAATTAGTGCAACCTTCCAAAATATTTTCAATTGGAATATAGCAAATAAAATATTCCATAATCATCAACTCACGGCTTGAAGCAAATATTCCAAAATCATCAACTCACGGTCTGAGGCAAATATTCCTTATTAGAGAATATATTACTTTCTAAAATAACAATATTTAGAATTGTATATAAAGAAAAGAAAACATGAATAACAACATATAACCATGGGGGCTTCTATATCAGAGCTAGAGCAGCAGCAGCAACAACAACAACCAGAACAACATCATCATTCACAGTCACAGCCACAACAAAATGAACCAACCAATACGGAAGAACTACGACGATTATCTTCCAGAAGCGAAAATTTGTTGCTGTCTCCTCAACATAACACAGAACCCTCCAGAAAGGTGGTACAAAATAGCTCAGTTGTAAAAGCCAAATATGAGACTCAATCAGAACCTAAACCTTTGATCAAACAACTAAGTTTTCCACACAACTTTGAGCACATATTGAAGGATGCAGACTCACCAGTTGATAAATCTTTCAGCAAAAAGATGTTTGATCAACTACATGCTGGTGTGTTCTTACATCATAAAACTAAGGCAAGTTTCAAAATGAAACAATCTTTGAATTTTTATTATAAGTTATTTGTTAATGAAACTATTATTTATGTATTGAACAAATGATTATAGAAATATTGGGTTGAGAAGAAGTCCAACGCCAACTGTTTTATGTTGTATGCAAGAGCCCTATCAATCACTTGGGGAGAGAATCCACTTTACTGGAAATGGATACAACAAAAAGATGCAAGGTACATACATATCATTTTGTAGCATATGATGTTACATAGTTTTTAGTCGTGATTAAAGTAAGATATGTTTTGTAGCGACGGAATGAGTGAGGTGGCTGAACTGAAGAGAGTTTGCTGGCTAGAAGTGCATGGAAAATTTGACACTAGAAAGCTTTCACCAGGAATTTTATATCAAGTTTCATTTTGTGTAAAGTTGAAAGATCCAGCTCAGGGTTGGGAACTTCCGATAAATGTTAGACTTGTTCTTCCAGGAGGAAAGAAGCAGCAATACAAGGTGAATTTGATGGAGATGTTAAGGGGAAGGTGGATTGAGGTTCCGGTTGGTGAGTTTGTAGCATGTGAGAAAGATGGTGGTGAGATGGAGATATCTATGTTTGAATATGAAGGTGGTATGTGGAAGCAGGGGCTTGTCATCAAAGGCATTGCAATCAAGCCAAAAGTATGAGAAACTTATATTTATGTAATGTGATAAAAAAGCTTATATTCCTTTTGTAATAAATAAAACAAACTAATCACCATGAATAGTCCTTTGGAAAGTTTAGGATATTATGCATACTATTCAAGTTACATATCCTCATTTTCCTTCCGGGTCCAATAGTTATTCCATAAGACAACAAAAAATGAAAAACATAAAAGATAGGCTGATAAAAATAAATATAACTTTTTCAATTGAACTTTGTACATAGGCTGTTACAAATATTAATAGCACGCCACTCTTCACAACGTTGGATAAGAATGTCAAATGATATTATTTTATCACAACTGACAGAGACATTATACAGCATAGAACATAGAGGAATATGGTGGCAGCATCATATGAATATTCTTATATATATACAGAGATGTCGGCCACAAACAAATATACATCAAGTATTCCACCATGTTCACGTGCACTTCAACAGAATGATTCACGAGGCGTCAATTGAAACAGATAATGCATTGAGTTCAATGTGCTGTTTACCGTCACTGCCAGGGTGAACAAAGACAGTAGCATGAGCCTCAGAATGTGATTTATTGGCTCCTTGTGAAACAGATATTGAGCTCAAGGACATTTTGTCACCAGTATTGGTTTGACCATCTTGGTCATTGGAAATGATTTCCCATTCCTCTTTAAGGGATGTTACTACTATACCCTCTTCTGTATGGCTCTCTATTTCAAAAGCAGTAGGTAGAATCACATAATCATTGACAGGATTGTAAAAGGGATCGGGATCTCCTGCTCTCAGCCAGTGCTTGAGAATCCTGAATAGATGAGGCTCACAAAGGATACCTCGATGCTCCCCTGGGATTCCAACCCTTTCCTCCGCATCGAAGCCATCAGCCTGCATACAAGGCCAAAAGATAAAGCATTGTTAAAACAAGCAGTAATGTATGATAAATCATTATACAGAATTTATATTAACAGTTTAACCAGATTCTTTCTTCAACTGTAGAAATAACTTAATTGGTTTAATATCAAGAAAAATTGTACAAGATTAGAAACATAAGAATACCTTCCATGACTCACTTAGATTCAATAAGTCATCAATTGCATAAAGATATGAAGAGGAGAGTTAACAAACCTTAGCCGACTCTACTGGAACTGTTCCATCACCATCAACACACACGAATCTGGGCTGATATTATAAAATAAAGTCAGACTTTGTATACTAAGGAAATGAAATGCCTGGGGAGTAGTTTACACAGATGTAACACAACACACAATAAAGTAAAATCCGCACATATACGAAATAGAAGATGAAACAAAGGAAATAAATGTTAATTGAAATAGTTATAGATTCAAGTTGAGGCAAGAGAAGAGGTTGCCACATTCCAAATTCAAGATGATGTTCTGAAGGCTTAAAAGCTACTAAAATTTAGTCTACTCATTGCATTAATATACGCACAGCATTTAAACTAATTAAAACAAATTCTAAAATAAGGGCCAAATAGCATATGCAAATTGGCCAGACTTTTTCCAAAGGAAGTATGGATAGAAAGTTGTAGTGGAAATTAGGGGAATCAATAACATGTCCACTGAGCCATATCGCTTTGGCTACCTTTTGATAGATAAGATGCACCAATACATATAAATGTATATTTGCAAAATTAAAAAAGTTACAAATGTACCTGTAAATAACGTAAGTCGTGCAGATCTGAAATAGGCTTGCCTGCATTTCCATAGCTGCAGAATAGTTGTCATGTAAAGCGAGGGTCACATATATTAAAAGGAATACAAATACCTATGAGAAAGTACTAGACAAATCCCATTGCAATTAATACACATTCTTAGGGCAACAGTGGTATGACCCAATGAATTGATAGAGACATTACCAAATGCTATGAGGGGTCTGAAGATTGGTCCCATAAATATTGTAAAATTTAACACCCGGTGGAAGTTTGGCAGAAGCTAGAATCTCCCGTGTTTTGTTTGCCCATTCCATAATCTCTAAGTTGAAGGGCAGAGGCAATTCCTCACCATCATAATTAAGCTGGACATCAAACCAATCAAATTAAGGTGCATGCATACAAGTAAATATCCTAGACAACTATGTCTTGAATAGCAACATATCTATTCTCAAACATATAAATGTATTTCCAGCCAGTGTTGTCAAATAGCAGTTATAGTGTAGTGGAATTTGAACAAAAATTATTTTGCAACTCACTTTGTTGTTTAAAAGAGCTTGCTTCAAAATCTCGACACTATCACATGGCGGATATGACTCCAGAATAACACGAGATTTCCCGTCCGATTGAACTCTCTCACGCCACAATTCCAGAACAGGAATGTGTTGCCAATGAAAATTAGGACAGGCCATCAGTTCATATATCGATGGACATTCAATCAGCTGTGACATGGAACAACCTTCAATAAGCAATTTTGAAAACCAAGGCATCTAAATACCAAAAGAAAAAACGCAAAATGTATTATAAGTTCATACCAAAATGCACACATTAAAAGAAAATCCACATGCAAGTTTATGCTTATACAATCTTGTGCATAGGAAAGAAGAAAAACATTATAATAGAGAACACGGCATTATGCTTATAAAATCTTGTGCATAGGAAAGAAGAAAAACATTATAATAGAGAACACGGCATTATGCTTATAAAATCTTGTGCATAGGAAAGAAGAAAAACATTATAACAGAGAACTCTGCATCACACAATCAAGGAAAATACAAACCGAGCAATCAAAGTCAAGTGATCATGCATGAAAATGCTATATAATTATACTATAATAACTTGTACAAACTATAAATAATAGCAGCCAAAACTAGTTAATATTTTTTCTTATATATTATGACATTGCATACTATTTTGCTTTGGATATGAACATAGATATCAAACGAATGATTGTGAATTTTGATTATCATTTAATCATTATTGCCTTTTGGCTTTGGTTTAAGGGTGAATTCATCGGTAAACTCACATAGAAATCATACAAGTATTAAATACTCAGCACCCTCAAATATCTGTGTATCCAACAGATATCAAAGATAATATATACCACAAGAGAAAGGTAGGATGACTATGACAAGTCCCTGTAATAGGGATTGGTTACACTAATAATTGAAGTCAAAACACAGATTGAGAAGGCCAAAATAATTGATCTGTACCAACTGGTGCATGCTCCATTTGGAAATAAAAAAGTTTTGCTCCCATCCTTCCACAAATGACATTCCATTTAAAAGGGTAGAATTGGCACATCCAGGGGCACCTGCAAAAACGTACAGCTGAGTCATGATCATGATGGTAAAAAAAAGATTTAAGAAACCTCTATCTAGCTGCAAGAACTTAGATGATATAAAAACCAATACATGAATGAAAGGCTAAATCAAAGAGAATCTGAAGAGTTTCAAAACAGAAATTATGAGAAAAAGAATTGAGCTAATGTGAACAGTTGCCATCAAAAAGCATGATGGTAACAGCATCACACCTATCACTTTCAAATTTAACGTTTGCTTAATCTCTTTCACCAAAAACACCATAAATAAACTATATTTCCTTTTCTTTATTATTTTTCCTCCAATATTTCAACAACCCTCATTTTGATGCAAATTTTTGTGCATCAACTATTTACTCTCTACCGCATACAAATGACATTGCTCTCTCTAATAAGATTAAGGAAAACAAATTTCCAACAGTCCCAGCTTTACAAATTGCATTTAAGTGCTAGAAGAATCATATTCGTCAGATATCCTTAATGTTTACTCCTGATCTTCTGAGTATATACAGAATAGAATATTACTTACCCTGGAATGGCGCAGTAATTGCAATCCAATTCTTAACATATTTCTCGAAAATCTGCAAACAACAACAAAATTGCAAACTTTACATCTCAGCAGTGAAAAATTCCAAGGTTTTGATGGATATAAATGACAAGGTTAAAGAAAACTACAAAATAAAGTAAAATTGATTTAGGAAGCTTAATGAATGTATTACATCACTATGCAGGGACAAGAAACATTTCACCAAAAGACCACCCATAGAATGACTTATGAGGTTTATCTTTTTCCCTCCAGCAGCATTATAAATTAATTCCAACTTTGTAGCAAGCCGATCCATTGTTTCCTGCAACCTGAATGAAAATAATCAGGATTGTTAAAGACCTTGTCATTACGGATTGTGGAAAATTATATCACTGGTAAATCTAACAACAAAACAAAACAAAAAAACAATGTGGAGATAGCAATTTGGATTAAATTATTTGCACAGTTGTAGTCTACTTTAGGCTATGCTTGTTTGACAGATAACAACTTCCTGAGAAAACTGTTTTGTAAAAACAATTACAAATATAAATACAGGATACAAATATTATTAACAATGAAGTGCCTCTTTAGATTGACTTATCTAAGCCTATATACTGACATGAGCACTTCTGAGACAGTTAGACAAAACCCATGAAAACAGTTTATGACTTCATAAGTTGTTTTCAGCTTATTTTCATTAGCATTGCAAGATGGCTGATGAAAATAGCATATAGCTTATACAAAAACAATTTACATTTATTTTATCTTTTGGTATAGAAATGACTTATACATAAGCATTTTTCATGCTGTAAGCTACAAATTTAGCTATTTATCCAAACAGGGTCAGAGTCTATTATCAAAATGAGATCTATTTTTATCTTGCAGAAAGATGAAATGAACTAATATCATAAAATTTACAGATATGAAAAGTGGAGTCTCTAAAGAAAATTAAGCTAAATTAATTTGGGTAAGTAATGAGAAGGGAATGGGTTCATTTTTCAATTTTGATCAAATCACTATCATTAAACCATTCCTATTCTAGTTTAGGATTAGTTAGCTACCTGTTGCTTTGTCGAAAATCATATCCAAAGCCAAAAAGTGACTTCCCCTCTTGATACCCCCATTTCTGCATTTGAACTATCATGTCATGGAAATAATATACAGCCTCACTTCCAACTACCTGAATCATAAAAATGGATACATGATTACAACAATCAATTCTTCAGCTATCAGCAATGCAATTTACACAACTCAATTTAAAACACACATACCAAATCAGGATCTAAAATATCAATTGCCTGGAGTCCGTGCCTATCTTCAGGAACCACAATTGTTGATTTTGGATCCATTGTTATGGTTTTTCCTGATTGCAACAAACATTGTCAGAGATGTCATGCTTACCAAATTGAGAGTGAGTTTCTTGTAACGACTATACGTGTTGTTAAATAACCGGTATAGCACCGATATACCGGTATTGCGTATCGCAATTTTGGCTATCCAATATGAAAGCCAGTATTTCATTTCGATTTCGATTTCGTGAGGCTCGAGATATAGGCGCTTATGTATTTGATATCGGAACCAATATTATTATTATTATTATTGTTTTTTATAATATATCATATTAAAAAACATTAAAGAGTAGAATGTGAAGTGGAACAATAAAAATTAAAAAGTAGAACATGAAGAGGTGGAACATTAAAAAATTGAAACGTGAAGAGGTGGAACATTAAAAAAGTAAACCGTGTGGAATTTAAGACAGCATCTGTTAGTGAATAAGGAAGGAATCTTTTGGTTGGCTACTGTGTGGAATTTATGGAAACTTAGAAATAATATTCTGTTCATGATTAATTTTGCAATTTTGAGGACTTGATCTGAGCAATTACATTGGAGGTGTGGAATTTGAGAAGGATTGGAGAAATTCCAAAATCCAACTGTAATTTATATGACTTATGCATAGCTCCCTTGAGTTGTTTCTGCAAAATTGAGTTGGTTTGTAATTTCTTTGGTTTAGTGATTGTTTCCTTGTAAGAGCAAGAGTACCCCTTGTACTCTATTTTAATCAAATCATCTTGCTTATCAAAAAATAAAGTAAAACATGATGAGGTGTGTGCTACTAAATTGGTGTGTGGATATTATACATATTGAGTCTGGAACATTAGGAAAACAGAATGTGAAGAGGTGTGCTACTTCAGGAGTTGGAGAGCATACATACAAGATATACTGGGCAAATAACTAAAAAGAGAAAAATAACTGCCAACCCTAGTGTTGTTGTGTTGGCACTTCATTTAAAACAAAGAAAAGAAGTTGGTGGGGGTGGTTCTTCATCTAGGAAGGGAAAGCAACATGTAGTTGAAGTGCAAGATCCTATGTTCGTAGAATCAGAAGCAGAATTTGAGGACATTGATTTCAGATGACTCAACTGAAGACAAGAATATGTCTCACTATCTAAAAATGAGGAAAATGATTGTGTTGGAGAAAATGAGAATAATTAGATCTTTTATCACTAGTTAAACTTATTAGAAGAACTACTAATTATTAGTTTGAACTACTCAACTTTTGAGTTTTAATTTCAGTTTTTAGCTTTCTGCAACACTGTTTATACAACATTGTTCAGTTGTTAAGAATTTGAAATATTCAGTTTATTGTCCGGAACTTTTTGTTAATATCTGTTTATGCAGCTTTTATTTGTGTGTGACATGTTTGATTTTCTATATCAATATTTATTTTAACCGTTTCAAGGTTTCCGTTATTTGATTAAAACCGAGACTAATTAGCAGTAGTATATCATTGATAATCTAAATGCTATATTCGTGATAACATGTATAACTAAAAAGCAGCATAATGTAAAGTGCTTTAATTAAATTTGAATATAAAAAAAAAGTTGTACCAGTAGAAGGATCATAACGTGACCAAAGCTTAGTTTTCAGCTTATACTCAGCGGAGAGAAAGCGAACCCAAACACGTTCCTGGCTACCGTCGGTATTAACAGCATTGAGAATAGAGCCACCAACGCCGGGTACCAACAATACAGGATCGAGATTAGGGTTGATGTAGGTTTGGGATTGGGGCTTCTTCAAGAGACGCAGCCATAGCTCGATGGATCGAATGACGTCCTCCAACAACATCGTCATCGACAAATGGAAACCCTGATGGATTGATTGAATTGGGATTAGGGTTTGAATTTGGGAAACGTGTTGTTGAGTACGCCAGCGGGGAAGAAGGAAGGAAAGGGAAGGAAATGTAGATGGATAAGAGTTGAGGTTGGATGATGCCGATTGTGACGGTTTTTCTACGTGGATTTCGCTTTTCTAATAAAACTACTATTTTTTAAGAAATCATTTTTCTTTCAAAAATATATTTAATTCTGATGTCTCCACTTTACTTTCTTTTTTTACTTTTCTAACATAGTTTCATATTTATTTTTGTTTTTTGCTTTTTTTATTTACTTCCGATTTATATATACAGTAGATTTTTTCTAAAATACTCTTCATTAATATGTACTTGTATATGTTAAATAATAAATTTCTAAGCAAGTTAATATTAATAATACTAAATAAAATTAGTTCGTTGAATAAATGATAGCCAAAATATAAATTATATCATTTGTCTAATCCAATTCTCAAAATTTTATAATTTAATTAATATTTTATTATATACATGTGAATATTTTTCCATAGACCTAATAAAAAATTTGTATGATAATTCGGAGAAAATGTATAACCTATTTTGTAATGTCCATAAAAAAAATAAAAAAATTTCCTTTTCAAAATATATAGTTTTACAAGCCAAAACGTGACAATTGAATTTTATAAGAGATGTGTATTATGTGTGTGTCGATCAAAGGCTAGGGTAATTACTCTGCACCAGTCAAAAGATTAATAACCCATGACTTATTTATCAAATATGTTTCATCAGGTCTCATGTATAAAAGGTACACAATCTCTAATCTCTATTTTTCATTACCAATATCTTGAATCTTAAACTGACTTAGGTGTTAGAGTGTTAACCAAGCAGGTATCCCTTTTGATCTGTCGTATCGAAGAATAACAACATTGATTCAAGATCAATGCCTCTGGTTCAAGAAGCACTATGATCACAATCTTTGATCCATTGTGCCACATTGTCGTAATGCTTGGGAAACCTCGTTCTACCGCGAATTTCGCAATCCTATCTATTTCTGGTTCCGCTACGGAACACTGGTGCCGTCTATGAAAATCGACTTTCGATTTCTGCGATTTTCACGATTTTACGTTTGATTTTCAGATCTGAAATACGAAAGCATCTCAGGTGAAGAAATCGAAGTCTCAAGAAGCCAAAATCTCATATTTATGTTGTTTAGATCCGTCGAAGTTCGATATAGCTCTGATCGGTCGTTCGTATCAGTTCCGAACCACCGTGAAAAGACATTAATGTTACCCAAAATAAGAATACACATCACAACAAATCAGGGTATAACTAATGCAATTGACACTTCACTTCGGATTCTAGGGGTGTTGTCAAAGACACCTTGCACGTCCAACTAAAACAATCTTGAAATTCTAGTATCAGATATGTGATGTCGAAAGAAATGTCACGACATTAATATCTAAACATTGATAAGGTAAATAAAGTATAAAGAAAAGAGCAGTAACACAAGTAATTATTAACCTAGTTTGGTGTAATCACACCTACTCCGGGGGATACCAAGCCAGAGAGGAAATCCACTATAAGCCGTATCAATTCAGAGTTAAACTCACTGTTTACACTCCTCACTTAATCGTCATCCGATGCAACTTCTATTTAAGAACTCTTAGATAAAAGACATCTCTCACTCCCCCTCAATCACACACAATGATAAGCAAACAAGAAACAAATAGAAACGAAGATACCTTTCAAATACATAACTTGATCTTGCTTAAAAGCTTCAATCAAGAACAATACACTCGTGCTTAAAAGCTTAGAGTTAACAATTTACAACTCAATAAAATCAGTTTAATTCCAACATCAAAGTGATGTGTGAATGACTCATAATTAACAACTTAAACTTAAAAACCCTAAAATAGAATACGTAGCTTTCACACTCTAATCTCTCCACCTCCAATTAGGGTTGCACCACTGTTAAATATAGAACAATCTTTATGGCCTTGGTCAAAGAATCTGGACAGATCTGATGAAGTAATGAAATCAGACAGATCTGATCTTCATTAAAACCTGATTGATCTTCAAATCTCTTTTGAAAAAATTGCACATGAATAAAAACATCGGATCTTTCCAAAACAAACGAGACAGTCTGCTCTAAAGATTCCATAAATAACAACCTAAAAGATATGAAAATATCTTCAAATATATGAAATATTATAGCTTTTGTTAATTATAAAATTTCTCCTTGATTTTCTCCATCAATCAGACTAATCATAGAAACAAACACCTGCTAAAAATCTTCCAGAATCAAATCACAACTTTTTGCAAAGTTGCCCATAACTGACAAACAAATGTTAAAACATCTGCTCTGACATCACAAAACAATAATATTGTCATGACAGTTGAAGATGTTTCAACATTTGGCCCATCATTTGCCAAGTATTATAACCACATATGTACTGATGTTTGAGCAGCCATGTCAGGACTTCTTATCTGACAACTTGCAAAACCTGCTATAGAACTTGTTATTCAGCATGTTAGAACATCTTGTCCAACATTTTATTGTCAGGTTAGTTTTACCAAAGTTAATGTCAACACTCATACTTGCAGAACTAACAATCTCCCCTTTTGGCATATTTTGGCTAAAACTAACCAAATAACCCTTCTTCCAGATCAGAGGCTAACACAGGTCAGCAGCAAAAAACATGACAACCTTTTTCACAAAGATCTTCTTCTACATTAAATAGTAAAATAAATAACTCCCCCTCGAGGAAACGACCAAATAACACTACTACTACTTACTTCTCCCCCTTTTTAGCCATAATATGACAAACCAAGCAACTATGCATTAAGGGTAATCAACCAAAAGTAAGTAAATTTGCAGCAGAACACATCCAATCACCGAGATAAGAAAAAAAACTAAATGAAACAGAAATTTGTTTCCCAGTTGTTTCTTACTTCTTTACTAGAGGCATGAAATTCCGGACATTATGTTCAACATCATACTCTGACTTACTTTTCTTAGTAACAGAAGCCACATCATCAGTATTCAGATTATCAATATTGACCATCTTTGTAGATTGATGGTTCTTTTCACCAACACTTTCCTCTTTATCTTTAGACAAATCTTTCTCACTTCCAACAACTTTAGGTCTCCACACCTTTCTAGTTTTAATCATACCATGATTATTCCTAGGTTGTGTTAATTGTTTTGGATAACCATACAGTTTGTAACAGTAGGGTTTTATGTGACCAAACCTTCTACAATAATGACATTTCCACTATTGGGTCTTGCTTCCACAATGATTTCTTTTCTGATGTTGGGACTATTTACCTGACATCTTTTGTTCCTGTTTTCCTTTAGGTTAAACAAACTTCATTGCAGACATTTTTCTTTTCTTCTTCACATCTTTATTATCATAACCCGGACCTATAACATCTCCATTATTCTTCCCAGTTTGAAGAATTTCATCCAGCACATCAGAACTATTATTAAGCATTCTTATAAATTTAGTCATATTGTCAAGTTTTGAGTTGAGCAGTACAACTTCCTCCTTCAAATCAGAGATGACATCCAGATACTTGACTTTTTCAGCCTGAAGTTGAGCAATGACCTTCTTTTGATCCTCTTCTAGTTGACACACTTCTTCACCTCTGAGGCATAACTCTTTATATGAAGCTGCAAGCTCATCAAAAGTAAGTTCTCCATCATCCGATCCTTCATCAGAATCACATATGCAAGTGAAAGCTTTTTCTTGATTGTATTTCTCCTCTACTCTTGCTTATCTTTGAAAATCGATGTTCTTGCTAATTGTTGAATGACATGTTTGCAACATTTGTTCTTGACTTCCTATCCATACACTTTAACACCTTATTGACTTGCCTCCCAAGAAGCACAATTTCATTATAAATTCCTTCATCAGTCTCCATGTCACATTGAACCTATTTATTATTAGTATTGGAGATAAAAACTAAGTTATTGTTCTTCTTTTTAGATCTTTCATTGATAGCCAATTCAAAAGTTTGAAGTTACCCAATAAGCTCTTCCACCTTCATATTGTTGATGTCTTGAGCTTCTTCAATAACTGTGACCTTCATGTCATACTTCTTAGGCAACGACCTGGAAATCTTTCTAACCAGATTCTCCTCTGACATCTTCTCTCCCAAGGCATTAGATGTATTGAAAATATCAAGAATATTCATGTGAAAATCGTGAATTCGCTCATCTTCCTTCATCTTCAAGTTCTCAAACTTGGTGGTAAAAAGTTGAAATCTTGACATCTTCACCCTAGAGGTTCCTTCATGAGCATTCTTCAAAATCTCTCATGCATCTTTAGCAACAGTACAATGATTTATCAATCTGAAGGTGTTCTTGTTCACTCCATTGAATAATACATTCAAGGCCCTAGAGTTTCTAAAAGCAATATCGTCTTCTTTCTTAGACCAATCCTCTTCTAGCTTCAATTCTGTTGTATCCTTTCCATCGTCATCCTTTATAACAGGGTGTTTCCAACATTTAATAATTGTTTTCCAGCTTTTGCTATCAATAGTTTTTACAAAAGTCACCATACGCCTTTCCAGGTATCATAATTAGTGTCATCCAAAATAGGCGGTATGTTGACAAACCCTAGTTCCATGTACATTGTACCAGAAAGTATCGTCCCTATATCTCACCCAGAAATAGAGCAGGATGCTTGCTCTGATACCAATTGAAATTCTGGTATCAGATATGTGATGTCGAAAGAAATGTCACGACATTAATATCTGAACATTGACAAGGTAAATAAAGTATAAAGAAAAGAGCAGTAACACAAGTAATTGTTAACCCAGTTCGGTGCAATCACACCTACTATGGGGGCTACCAAGCCAGAGAGGAAATTCATTATAAGTAGTATCAATTCAGAGTTAAATCCACAGTTTACACTCCTCACTTAATCACCACCCAATGCAACTTCTATTTAAGAACTCTTAGATAAGAGACACCTCTCACTCTCCTCAATCACACACAGTGATAAGCAAACAAGAAACAAATAGAAATGAAGACACCCTTCAAAGACACAACTTGATCTTTCTTAAAAGCTTTAATCAAGAACAATACACTCGTTCTTAAAAGCTTAGAGTGAACAACTTACAACTCAATAAAATCAATCCAATTCTAACATCAAAGTGATGTGTGAATGGCTCACAATTAACAACTTAAACTTAAAAACCCTAAAACAGAATATGAAGCTTTCACACTATAATCTCCCCACCTCCAATTAGGGTTGCACCACTGTTAAATAGAGAATGATCTTTATGGGCTTGGGCAAAGAATCCAGACAAATCTGATGAAGTAATGAAATCAGACAGATTTGATCTTCATTAAAAACTGATTGATCTTCAAATCTCTTTTGAACAAATTGCACAGGAATAGAAACATCATATCTTTCCAAAACAAATGAGGCAGTCAGCTCCAAAGATTCCATAAATAACAACCTAAAATATATGAAAAATATATTCAAATATATGAAATAAAATAACTTATGTTAATCATAAAATTTCTCCTTGATTTTCGCCACCAATCAGTCTAATCACAAAAACAAACACCTACTAAAAATGCTCTAGAATCAAATCACAACTTTCTGCAAAGTTGCCTAGAACTGACAGACAGATGTTAAGACATCTATTATGACATCATAAAACGGGAATATTGTCATGACAGTTAAAGATGTTTCAACATTTGGCTCAGCATCTGCCAAGTATTATAATAACATATGTACTGATGTCTGAGCAGCCATGCCAGGACTTCTTATTTTAAAACTTGCAAAACTTGTTATAGAACTCGTTCTTCAGCATGTTAGAACATCTTGTCCAACATGTTATTGTCAGGTTAGTTTTACCAAAATTAATGTCAACAACCACACTTGCAGAACTAACAAATCTTATCATTTCAACGTTGAGCGCGCCTCAAAAGTCCAGGGGTGTTTTTAGAGTCGTTTTGCACGTGCGACTAAAGCAATCAAATCCCCTAGCGTCGAGCATGAAGGTGTGAAAAGTACACAAGAAGGGGGTTGAATTGTGTTTCACATTTTCATAATTTAGCTTCTAATCAGTGTTCAGAATCAGAACTAATGTTCATATGTTATTTAATTCATTAGGCAACGGATGCTAATAGAAGTAAATAGATAACAGTAGAAGACACAAAAGATTTACCATGGTTCCTCCCATAACTGAGAGTATTTTCAGTCCACTTGCCTCATAAGAGATTTTTATTATAATCAACTTGATTACAATCACTTGTGCTTCTGCATAAGTCTTTTACGCTTGCTCAAACCCACTGCCTGAGACTTTCTTGCTTAGAGCACATGTCTAAGACTTAACCTTTGCTCACACCCTCTAACTGAGCCACCTATTTCAAATGCCCACTAGTTGAGACTTACCATTTCTTAGAGCACATGTCTAAGACTTTTTTTCACATCCTGTGACTGAGCCACCTGCTCTAAAGATCATTCAGACTGAGGCTTTTCCTTGCTCAAGCTGCACTCGAGACTTCTTATTCACACCCCTCAGGTGGATTCTTTACCTTTGCTCATGCCGCACTTGAGACTTCCTACTCACGTCCCTCAAATGGATATTTTACCTTTGCTCAACCACACTAGCTGAATAAGACTTTCACGACTCAAGCACTTAAGCAATGAGACTTACGTGTCTTAAACATCTTGGCTCAAGACTCTACTCAATCAACCTTGTTGATTAAGACTCTTACAACTCAAGCATATAGTAAGAGACTTACGTAGCTCAAGCATCTTGGCTCAATACTTGTTGCTTGAATCCCAATAAGATAAGACTTTTGCTCAAGCGCATAACAATAAACTTGATCTAAACTACTGAAGGCTCAACAACATAAAAAACAAGGTGTGCATGATACAAGCATCAAAGGTACGGGAAATCACCATAACAAAGACCTAAAGCTCTTAAGATTTCTAAGATATTTAATGGTAATAAATCTTGAGGCTTTTACAATTGCAACCTATAACAAAAATCTACATATTACAATAGAGTTGATAATTGCTTGATCTTGCTACTCCTTCTTCTGAAGAATCCTTGTTAAGATTCAAACTTGAATCTTCAGCCATATTTACAGCCTTTTGCAGAAACTAGCTATTGAAGAGGTAATTTGATCAAGTGTCTTTGCCTTTACTCTATATTACAAGAGTCGTTGAAGATGGATACATAACAGATTTTGAATCTAATGTGTAACATGTTTAACCTTTGAGTGTTCAAGAGGTTTTGTACTGATAGAGCTGTTGAGAGAAGATATTCGTAGAGCATGCCAACCTTTATTGAGCCTTGCAATCTTGTAGACTCTAGCCAGCAAGCTAATAAGATAATACAACTTGCTTTCTGCAGTACGAACAACCTCAACTTTATTAATAACTCTGAATGGTACTAGATATTGATATACAATTACCAAGCATAATAACTCATTGAATGTTGAGGCCTTCAGCTCAGAGTCTGCACCAAGCCACACTAGCAATTGTTCTTCAGACTCTGCCACTAGAAGCTAGCAATGAAGCAACTCCCAAGTGTGTTCATGTAAAATAGATTATAATTATTTATGTACATTGATGTATAACCTGCATAAATAAAACACGCATCAAATAAACCATTGTTTTTTCAATTCTTTGTTATCATCAAAACCAAAAGAGAATATGTCAAGAACAAATCTTGTTCTAACAGAGTGCACCTTTGAAGTCCAAGGGTGTTGTCAAAGACGTTTTGCACGTTTGACTATAAATATCAATTCCTTACAACGCCATTACGTACCTTCAGAATATATGGGAGATGCCTAAGATTTTTTGCACGTCTAACTACAACAACTAATTCCCCCAGGGATGTTATCGGAGACGTTTTGAACGTCTGGACACAAAATTTAAAATGCCTCATCATATCAAAGAAATACACACATTTACGTGTTGTTGTCGTATCCTCTCCCTCCCTTCAGATCTAGCCAGTCAAAGGGCGAGATAGGCGGAGCCTAGAGACATCTACCTTTAACTGAGCTTTACCTTGGAGAAGGGACATGAATCATCTACCCTTGGTTGGGAATGATCCTTTGTGACGCGCATTGCAGTTCAAAAAATAATGGTTGCATCTACCTAGTTATGTCCATCATCTGTAAGTACAATTCAAAATATAACCATGCTAAACCTGACTCATGCCTTATCTATGTAAATATGGTTAAGTTATAATCTCATATAGCTGGTTTTGAACGAAATACTTATAGGTACAATAGAAAGGATAAACTCTTGGAGCCAAGCTCATATTTCATCAACTCAAATTCAACATACGAACACATCAAGTTGCAACAATGCTTCCCTCGCACAAGCACACTATAATTACAGTCACACTCTACTGGTTTGGAATTTCTCCAATACACCGCGTACATCTTAACGCAACATACTCTCAAACAAAGAAGCCACACATGGCTTCAAAAAAACTTAAGTTCATTTACACTTTAAGTAAATTATATTTACCTTTCTTTATAACAAATATATTTTACAACCTATAGGGCTCGAAAGCATGACCTAACTCTCATAAGTTCTCAGCGGGACAATAACAATGATTGAAAATAGCGCAATACGAAAGCAAAAAACACAAGCATGCAAAGAGTATATATATATATATATATATATATATATATATATATATATATATATATATATATATATATATATATATATATATATATATATATATATATATATATATATATATATATATATATATGAAGACTTAGACCTAGGGTTAGATATGCCTTATGTAAAGATTGTAACCTAGTTCTCTTTTGTAAAATAAGGGTTTAGGTTTTGAGAGTCATTGGACCTTAGGGTTGTAGTTTCCCTCTGCAGTATGGGATGCAGATAGGACAATGTAGGTGCATGTAAACTACCAAAAGCCTTTAGGTAATGGTTGTTGTATTGTTCTTGGACGAAGCTTTTAAGCATGTCCAAGATAACTTCTTGGTCAATAAAACTGTGATAAGTTCTGTGATGGCAGAAGACAGATGCAATGCAGGTTGTGAAAGATGTGAGTAGGTTCTCTTTTCAGAGTTGTAAACGGTGGAATTTAGATTTGGTAAATATGTTCATTAGGGTGGTGATTAGAAGACAAAGTTGTAAATGCGAGAGTTTAGATTTGTGATAATACTATAATTTAATGAAGTCTTCATCATGGATTGGTATCCCCCAGATGTATATTTTTAACACCGAACTGGGTCAACATATTTTGTGTTATTAATATTCTGCAATTTATAGTTTTATGTTATATGTTCTTGACTGAGATGTCCTAACATGGTTTCTTAATATCTGTTGGTGATTATGTTGCACCACTTCAAAAACAACAACTGTATATTCATCTTTGTTTCCTAAAGTGTGGTAATCATTGTGTTAACATTAAGATAGGACATTGGGGTATCTGCATAACTAGAATTTCAATTGGTATCAGAGAAGATATCTTGGTCTATATTTTGGATGAGATCCATGGAGTACTTTCTGGTGATTAAACAAGGAAATGTTATTGTCTGAAGGGTTCTGTAACAACAAACATAAGGAGTGGCAGTTCTCTTGGATGTTGTCCTGAAAGATGTCTTGACATCTTGTCTAGGGCAAGTTGCAGTTGTTCTTTATTTGATTCCAATGCATATATTCCGATTGAATAATACCAGTAGTATGGGATACTGGAGTAATGATTGAAGGAAGCTGGTAGTTGTACTTACCTGGTTCTGTTCTTGTAGATGTCAATCGGTTTGAATACACATAATATTCCAAAGTCGAGAGCAGAGGGATGTTATTATGATGATTAAGTCTTATGTGACTTGGTACATGGTTAAGTGGTGTCATCATGTTTGTTGAAGTCAGACTGGATAGAAGGGGTAAGATGAATTATCAAACTCATGCTCTAGGGGTTTGATGATTTCTTGTTGGCTAAGTTGTTGAAGACACTCGATATGATGATCAAGTACAATCAAGAAAATTCATCCGTATTCTGGAGTCTGCTAGTTATTCTTCAAACTAGGAAATACTTTCTTGTAAGCATAGAAGTGAAGACAATGTAGGTGATTTATTTTCACTGTCCACAAACAGCGTGCAATGAAGAACTAATACTTCTTAACCCTAAGGATGAGTTCACACGATTGAGGTAATTATGATTCGTTCAAAGAGAATCTTAAGAGCTTGAGTTAAGGGGACAACCTTGATATGTTAATAACTTGCACAACAACATAAAAAGACAACATGAAGAGGAATATATATGTGATATTCAGAATATGCTGGAATCGAACAAGGGTTATCACTATAAGGATTAAAAATCAATTTCTTTGTGAAAATTTGATTATCCTCGTGATTCAAGATTGAGGATGTTGTATCAAATGTTCTAACATATTTTCATCAGAGGTTTGGAGAATCATGGAAGGGGTTCTACATTCACTCAGAAGTCTCCTAGGCTTTTGACCTAGGATTATTGGCTTCACATATTTTCCTGAAAAGTATTGAGACTTGTCCAGATGGTGATATAATTTTTAAAGATAGATATAAAAGACTATAAAGACATCATAATCTTGATGACTACTTGTATTGGTTTATTTATGATCCAGATACTTTAGGGCATTCCAGAATGCTCACCATGGAGTTCAAATAGGTGGCAATATCAGCAACTTCGTGAAGACGACTATACTTAAGGAAAGGTGGCATCCTTGGTACAACTATGAGGGTTAGTTTCTAACTAGTCATTCTGAATATTCAAATAGTGGCAGGTTTGAAGTCTTTAGAGAAGCACTGACAGGTATTCATCAATATGTGAGATTGTTTGGAATAACTGCAAAATCAATAGAATAAGGGTTAACTACTCAAACTTGGTTGGTGAATCAAGACTATGAGAGCATGTGACTTTTGTTATGTAAAGGGGGAAGTTCTTTCAAGTGGAAGAAGAAAGAGCTGAATTCAACAGCTAGATGTCGAATTAAAATGTTTTGACATCTAGTTCAACATCAGAATCTCAGTTGGTGGAGTGGCACATCAACTTAAGATAAGGTGATCTACATGAATGAACAGTGATGCTTCAAAAGATCATTCTCGTGGATGTTTGAGGGAGTTGTATGAAGGAGAATATGTTACATTATACATGGCTTAGGGAGTCTAAGTGTGTTTGCTATTGAGCAAATGGATACATGTAAATTGAAGATCAAGTTTCACTATGTAGATCATGATATCTTTGTGAGAGTTCTGACAAACGTGAAAAGGTCAAACAGTGGCATTTGATTTTTTTTATATGAGGATTAATGAATGAGGTGATCAAACTGTGGCAATTGGTTGATCTCAGAAGTGGATTTGAATAATCAAGATAATTAGCATGTGACAGCTGGTTAGTCTTGAGGATTGTCTTGGAACAAGTTACTTTTGGACAGAGGAGTGATGTGTTGAAGACTCAAGGATAATTATTTCTTCTTGAAGGTGGATGGGAGTTTATTTATCTCTTTCTGGAGTTCTTATTCAAGTTGGTGGTGCAATGTTGATTGGAGTTCTTCGGTTCTTCAGATTATTATAATTCTTCGGTTCTTTAGATTATTATGCTATAGTAAGTCCAGTTGGCGGAACATATCAAGAATTTTGTCTTGATGTGTGGAAGATGTTCTAACTTGGTGTTAGGATATTATCTAGGTTGGATATCCTTGGTGAAGGATGATTATGCTATGGTTCTGGAGCTTTTTACCTACATTATTGCCTAAGGAACATCTACATAGTCATACTGAAGAATGATGAAGTAGAAGGTCTTCATTGGAAGGAGAATGTAGATAAGACTGAAGTAGATTAGGTATTGATTGTTAGGAAGTCTGCATGTGGATAATCAGTAACTAATAAGGAGTATTCCATATTATTATACATGAGAATGATAGGGAATGATTGCCTTTGAAGAGTTGGGTAACTGTCTATTTTTTTAAAATCTTGTGGAAGGACTTTGTCTAGAAAGTCATGCTTTTCTAAAGCATATGTCCAATATCTGACACTAATGGGAGGAAAATAAACTAATAGGAATGGGGGGATCAATGGTCTTTGATCTTAATCCAAAAACATGTTAATATCAGGATGGCGATCCTTATGTGCCTCACGGATAACATGATGGTTTTCTTGTGTGAGTTACTAGTATTTCTTGTCAGAAGGTATAATGGTACCAAAATAAATGTGCTTCAGCAGGTGGCTAGACAGAGAGTGAGCTCTTGAAAGCTTTGAAAAGGCGTCTTATGTTTTCCATTCATTTCTATGCAGGTGCTCAGGGGGAGCACAAATTGTCTTAGATAGGGGGAATTACCTCTTGATCTAAGGATATACTGTAGGGGTGCAGTCTACGCCAATCTTGTGGTGAGTGCCAAGTATATTTTTTCCATCCATGAGGGATGAAGATGTCAAGTGTGATGTCTTGACATTTTATTATTGCAAGTTGGGGGAAACTTGACAATACAAAATATATGATTCTTGTTGAATGCTTAAAGAATCATTGATCAGTCTGGGAGAATTTATTTTTCTCTACAGATTCCTATGAAGATGCTTTGGCTTTGTCAAATCAGTAGAAAAGACATTGTCTGACATGAAGTCAGGACATTATCTTGGAACATGTTTACATGTAACATGATTTCCTTGGACGATGCTCTTAAAAGAAGAAACAATCAACCGTTTTGGCCTATGTGCAGTTAATGAAGTTGTTGGCTCTTTGAATTGACCAGCGTTTTGATCGATGATTCGTTACTTTCAAAGAATATTGCTCGCTATAAATTGGATTGTTGTGACACTTCTTGGTCTTATAATTCCTTTCTTTCAATAGAAGTACTCGATGACTTTTTTCAAAATCTGGATGGGTTGTTCCATGATTTGGAGTTGTCTTGGTTACTTTTGCCAAGTATTGGCTAAAAAGGGGGAAATAATAGTGTTCTGATTATTGGGTTCATTCAAGTAGTGACAGTGCAAGAATGATGCAAAAGACAGATGTTCCATCATCTTAACTTACAAATTTCTCTCTGTTTGTGTCTTGTGATCTGAGTTGTAAAGCAGGTTGTGTCTTGTAACATGAGTTACATAATTCTTGTACTTTGTGTTACGAAGGCTACAACTGATGGTTCTTTTATGGAGGAGTCTTATGCAGTTTTTTTTATCCTTCTTGGAAGGAAAAAGAAATATATTGAAGGGGGGATTTCTTCAGGCTCCAATCAATTCTCAAGATGGAAGGGTCTTGCTGAAGAGCAGAATGCAACATAAGATGTTTTAACAAAAATTTGTCAAAAGGGGGAGATTGAAAGCACCTAATGTTTGACAAAATTTTGGTAAAACATTTGAAGATTAAAAATGAAGAATCTGCTCAAAATAGAAGATGTCAAAGATGATGTCATAACAGCAAGATATGACATCTTGGAATGTATTGCAAGATTTAAGTCAATAACAAATATGTACAAGATTTGTTGTGGAATTAAGTACTAGATCAAGACAAAGATAGAAAGCCCAAGACAGAAGAATATATATATGAAGACTTAGATCTAGGGTTAGATATGCCTTATGTAACAATTATAACCTAGTTCTCTTTTGTAAAATAAAGGTTTAGATTTTGAGAGTTGTCGGCTCTTAGGGCTGTAATTCCCCTCTACAGTATGAGATGCAGAGAGGACAACATAGATACATGTACACTACCAAAATCCTTTAGGTAATGGTTGTTGTATTTGATCTCACCTGATCAGAAGGGTCTTCCAGTGACTTGATGTAATGGCCAGAGAATGGGAGGAGAAATGGGGGTGTACCTGCAAGGCACTCCAATGCTTAAGTGAGAAGAGGTACAGTGTAGTATGGTTAATTGAAAATGAGTGAGAGCCTGACCCTTTAATGAAAAATGGTATTTATAATGTGCCCCTAGCGCTGGGTCAAGGTCCCTCTATGGGCTTAGATCAGCTAGGCCCAAGGAGGAACTGCCAAGGAACGTGTGAGAAGCGTGAAGGCCTAGCTAAAAGGTCTGATCCTTGGTCCAACTGCCCCTATCTTTCAGGAGATAATAAAGGGCAATTGGGTGACGTGGTAAGTGAGCTGGCGGACATGCTCTTTGCCCGTCCTTAATGGATTCCCGTCGCATAAGCAACCGGTTTAACCAAGAGGTGCCAATGCTCGAGTATATGGGCCTCTGCTCGACCTGTTGGGCCGTGACCTTAGGTATTCTTGAGGCCCAGTCCAGAACAGTATTATTATTGGACGAAGCTCTTAAGCACGTCCAAGATAACTTTTTGGTCAAGAAAACTGTGACAAGTTCTGTGATGACAGAAGACAGATGCAACACAGGTTGTGAAAGGATGTGAGCAGATTCTCTTATCAGAGTTGTAAACGGTGAGGTTTAGTTTTAGTAAAGATGTTCATTAGTGTAGTGATTAGGAGACAACGTTGCAAATGAGAGAGTTTAGCCTTCGTGATAATACTACGATTTAATGGAGTCTTCATTCAGGATTGGTATCCCCCAGATGTCGGTTTGTTAACACCGAACTGGGTTAACATAATTTATGTTCTTATTATTCTGCAATTTACAGTTTTATGTTATATGTTCTTGACCGAGATATCCTAACATGATGTCTTAACATCTGTTGGTGATTGTGCTGCACCACTTCAAAAACAACAGCTGTGTATGCATCCTTGTTTCCTAAAGTGTAGTAATAATTGTCTTAACATTAAGATAAGACATTGGAGTATCTGAATAAACATAATCCTTGTCGGAGGTGGTCTTCAAATGTCAGCGTTCAAGACCACCTCTAACATCCTTTTTAAGAACCACCAAAAAAGAATTCAATAGATCAACAATGACATTAAGGTCGGGACATAACTCTCGCACATATTCCAATATTTCATCTCAGATCCTACACACAACTTCAACAACCCTTAAAAAATTCCTTGAGATGCCACCTCCTCCTCAAGAATCTTCATTTGATATAGTCATCACTCTTCTTTAATTTCTTAGAACCATATAACCTAAATTTAAGTAATTACTCCATCATGTTCTTATTATAATAATTATTTTTTTATATTTTAACTAAATATAAATTAAATAGGTTGTTTATTTAATAAATGTGAACATGAAATTTTCTTGTAAGGTAAAAAGCAAAATAGAATATTTACTAAAAATTTATGAATAAATATGTGTAACAAAAATGATTAAACTCCATATGTTATAAAACAAGTTGGAATATAATGGATAGCCACGTTCACATTTTGTGTCCAATAATAGGATTAGAAAGAAACATCTATCCAGTTCTATAACAAGTGGACTATATCTGCCCGCATAGTTCATAAAGCCTCCCATTTAGATAAGAAACAAAATGAACCACGGCTGCCTAATTTCCGGTTCTACTGGTTACAATAATCTCATCCCCGTCAAGGTAAAATGTTGTTACTTTTCTCAATTAATCTTCACATGTAATCATGAATGTCAATAACATTAATAAAGAGATCGATTACAGGAAAACTTGAAAAAGGAAAAGAACCAGTTGAAGCTTATTCCTACAAAGCCAAAACAAATCAACTTTTTCACCACCCTAGCTCCTCCTCTTGCTGCTGTATTCCTGCTTTTTTCTCCAATTTGCATCACTCCAGGTTAAATTGCCGCCGCATTTCTATTCAAATTCCACTACTGCCCTCATGCCAATCACTTTTCTTGTTCTACAGTTTCAAATGCCCAAACAATAGATATCCTAAGAGGAGCCTCATTGTTCCAACAAACATGTATTGGATGTCACGATGCAGGTGGAAACATTATACAACCAGTAAGCATCATCCTCTTCAATATAACGTCTCTTAATGTTCTACCAAACACAAATTAATTTTTTTTCTTTCTTACAGGGATCAACTCTATTCACAAAGGATTTACAAAGGTAAGTGAAGAAATCTGAGAACTCTCATTGTTAATTTCTCTGAAATAATAATCCAAATGTTGCTGTACAGAAATGGAGTTGATACAGAAGAAGAAATCTACCGCGTCACATACTATGGCAAAGGAAGAATGCCGGTAAGATATATATTGTAATTGGACTTGAGAATTTATTCTTCATAGTTTATGTTTAGGGGCTTAAATTTTTGCACACACATTGAGACTCTATAGTTTCATGCAGGGATTTGGTAAAGAGTGCATGCCTAGAGGGCAGTGTACATTTGGTGCTCGTTTGGAAGATGAAGATATCAAGATATTGGCTGAGTTTGTCAAGTTACAAGCTGATAAAGGCTGGCCGACTGTAGAAACAGAAGAAAAATGATTTACCAATTGAAATCTCTCTTCCATCATTTCCTAATGAACTGGTACAAAGGCATTCATTTAATCGATTTAGGTACATTAGTGTTTTTTCTTATAGGTTTTTGAATTTTCTGATAACAATTTTTCTGGGGCATGTAAGAATAATTAAGTAGATAAAATGGCTAATTAATGGGAAGTGATATCATTTAAATAAAGTGGTGCATGTAAGAATAATTAAGTAGATAAAATGGCTAATTAATGGGAAGTGATATCATTTAAATAAAGTGAAAAATTGGTATTGTGAAGGGATATTGACAACATCTACAAACAAAATATGTTATTGTGAATGAGGTATGAGTAACATCGATTAATGGAATATGTTATTGTGAGTGAGGTATGAATAACATCGATTAATGAAAAATGTTATTTGTAAAGGGTATTGTAGTGTTATATTTGTGAGCGTCTTAAATGTAAGCGTCCTCGTCTAAGAATGGTATCGCATAAGCGATGATCTAAGGATCCGCCTTCACCACTAATGTCGTGTATATGAATGAATGAGAGAGAGAGAGAGAGAGAGGGAGGGAGGGAGGGAGAGTCCACCACCACCCCCTGAAGATTAGGCGGTCAATAACTCATCCTAGTAAGGAAGATTTAGTTGCCGCCACACAGGTTATCCAAAACCCTATGCCCTATGGGCCTCTATAAATATACCTCCCTTAGAGGAGGAAAAAAGGGATAAGTCATTACATCCTAAGCATAATGCTTAGACAAATCATTACACTGTTCACACGCTTATTACAAGTGCATCATCCATTAATAAGTTTCTCACCTCACGTGAGAAGGACTGCTAAAACCACCACAAAACACCCAAGGCTTCTTGTCGTCTTGGGCAAACCCTAACCACACAAATTGTTATAAATCTATTAAGACCTATGAGCCTCCCTACCCTTGTAGTAGGAACACACACACACACCTATACTTTTTTACTAGTATAATGGCGCCCTAGAAAAACTAACTTGTGCCACACAATCTTCATCACCTTATCCGTTGCGACCCTTTACTCTAATTCCTAACATCTTCCGACCATGGTTAATAGGAGAGCTCCATCCCCTATGCTAGAAGAGCTCCATCTTCTGACCATGGTTAACACACAAAGGACGAGTTAGTTATTTTTTCCTCTTTCAATGAATATTTTATTCCATCTATCCTCATTTTAATTTCCTTCATTTGGTATCATTCTATGATTTTATTTATGAAGTAAAAGAAGGACAAGAGTAATGATTTTGATCGTTTTATCCAGTTGATAATATCCCATACATTAAGAAAAAAGGGAGAAGAAAAATAATCTAAAGAGTGTGTTAACATTAACATTCTGAAAAGGTCAATGATAATGACTTTGAAGATTTAATCTAAAAACTCTGAAGAGAAAGTAATTGTTTTTCAAACAAACATCATGGAATCAAAATTCTAATTCTTGTACTCGTAGGGAGCTGTCAAAGCTCACTCGGTACTTTGAGATAAATAATTTTTGATAGTATACAATACTCAAAGAAAGCTTGCAAATCTCATTATGAAGTTTTTAACATATTTACCTGAATTGAACCTTCATTGAAACTAAAATTATTTAGGGTCTCAAACTCAGGGGGAACTTGCAAACCCTACTCTGCATATTTAAGTTGAAGATATAATTTTGAAATGATAGAATTCAGGGGAAGCTTGCAAACCTATCTCTAACGTTTTATAAATATATTTATCCAAAATGCATGGATATTTATCTGGTTTTAACTTTCATTGAACCAAAATTATTTTGAATCTTAAACTCGGGGGGAGCTTGCAAACCTCACTTTGTAGATTTGAGTTGAAGAAATAATTTTGAAAGTATAAAATTTAAGGGGAGCTTGTAAACCTAACTCTGAAGATTGTAAGAACAAGTTTGGTTACACATCTATATAGCTTTTGTATTTTGATGATAACAAAGAGTAGAAGAACAATTTTATGCACTTAAAGACTTTTGTATTTTGTTAAGTGTGCAGAAACCCAAAGATCAGAACATAATCTAAATGGAAAAAGCAAATGTTGATTAAAGAATATTCTGATCAAGAAACTTCAAATGCTTGTTTGGAGGCAACTCTGACAGTTGAAGACTTTGAAAGAAGTCAACTACGATTGTCAATTCAGAAGACAACAAAGGCTAATGGAAAATAAAATTCAAATCAAAGCATAGTCCGAATCAAGGTTTGAACGTCATCAAATTATAAAAGCCAGACTCCAAAGATAGCTATGCCAATAAAGAAATCAATGTGAATGCATACAAAGTCTGAAGAAAGCAGAAAGCATATTAAAGAAAGGAAAAACACATACTGAACAAAGGAAAAATACAAATGTGTTTAAAACAAGTCAACCTTCAAGATTATCATGTCAATGTTTCTGAACATAAACCATCTAGACAAACTCTGATAAAGCTTTGACTACCAGTGTGTGTGTGTGTGTGTGCATGCAAGTCTCACAACCCAGTACTTAAAGGACTTTGAAGTCTCTCCATGTTCTGAAGACAACTTCTAAATTCTACTCAAGCTTTACCAAGTTATATTTGAAGCTCTGACTAGAAGTTGGTAAGCAAAGAAAATATTCTATTACAATCAACACATTTGAGCTGAACAAAGCATTAAATGTTTCTCCATTTCTTGTTCTCATTCACCATGGACTATAGTACTTTAAGGCCTCACTTTTAATAAACTTTGTAGATTACATCATCTAGGCTCTGGACTCTGATCAAGTTCACCTTATCTATTATATGGAGCTTCTGATTATGACGAGCAAAATACTCAAGGAAAGTACAATGAAAAAGAGATTTCCTTATGAAGACGGATTCTAATCTTTACTTAAGCTTCAAACCACTTTCATAAGAAGCCTCTTACTAGAAGATTTGAATTAAAGGTCTTTAATGTTTGATGTGATAGAAGCTCAAAAAGAAAATCTACTTTTAAATTAAAGAAGAATTCTCACGTCCCATCATCAAATAATTCTCTGTTGCAAGCGCCACTCAACTACTACACATGAAACGACCTTCATACAATGGATACTTCAAAGGTCAATTCCTATTCTACCCTCCAACGTCGGATCTATTCATCTCATATATATTCAGAAGAATATGGAAGGTGAAAGACACCAAAGAAAGAGCGAGTATAAAACAAAGAAGAAAATGGAAAGGAAGAAAGAATGTGTTGACACAAGCATGCATGTGGATGTATGTGAATTTTAGAAGACGCCAAAGACACAACATCACAACACAACAAATAGATGAGTACTTATAACTTTCATTGTATATCTTTTAAGTATAATCATCTAAACTTCATCTTGTGTAATATGATTATCTAAGAAGCACACTTGTAAATACAAACTATCATAACCCAGTCTGGTTATGTTCCTCAAGCGACCATGTTAGTCAGGCTCTTGAGAAGTCTGTGATAAGTAGTCATTGAGGAATATTCTTAAATGACCGGGTAGGCCAGGTCTTAAGGAGTCAACGACCGTTGGAGTTTCTCAGGCGATCAAGTATCTCAGGCTCTTGGGAAATTGTTGACAGGTTGTCATTGCTTTGTAATCATGATTTGATTATTGGATTAAGTCCTTGGCTAAGGAAAATCACCTGATAGGTGGACAGGAGGTAGCCTAATTAACGATGAATTAGGATAAGATGCTTGTGTCTTTTATCATTATTCTTGTTGTTATACTTGCGGTTGTTTTGGGAAGCAAAAAGTTATCAAACCGGAAACCCAATTCAACCCCCATTTCTTATGTTTCCTGCACCTTCAATTGTTTATGGTTTTCTTCTGAAAAAGACAGGATTTAGTTAGTCTATTGGAGTAGATTTGTACATAACCATTAAGAATTATATTCTTATAAAGTTGTTATGTTTAAGACTTTTGTGAATGAAATTAATTTAGTAAGAAGATTAAGAGACTTCGTAGTGATAAAGGAACTGAATATGATTCCAGTTTATTTAATGAATTTTATAAACAACATAGAATCGTACATGAAACGACTACACCATACACTCCTGAAATGAATGGTAAAGTAGAATGAAATAATAAAACTCTTACAGAACTTGTTGTTGCAATTATGTTGAATTGTGGTGCTCCTCCCCACTGGTGGGGGAAATTTTTTTGACTGTTTTCTATGTTCTGAATAGACTTCCCAAGTCAAAAATCAAGATCCCTCCTTATGAGATATTAAAGAAAAGACATCCAACCTTGTCTTATTTACAAACTTGGAGCTGTCTGGCTTATGTCAGAATTCCAGATCCAAAGCGAGTCAAACTCGCTAGTAAAGCCTATGAATGTTTATTCATTGGGTATGCAACAAATGGTAAGGCATATATGTTTTTTGACCTAAATGATAAAGTGATCATATAATCAAATGATGTTGAATTCTATGAAGACAAATTCCCTTTCAAATCAAGAAAACTGGGGGAGTTGAATCAGATCACATTCTTGAGATAAGAAACACCAAAAGCAACGACTAAGTAGAAACATAGCTTCGACGAAGTAAACAAGTAAGAGTTGCTAAAGACTATGAGCCCGATTAGAAGAAGATTCAATTAAATCTTCAAGAAGTCTTGTCATCTCTGGATGCATATTTGTGGCATGAAGCTATTAACGATGAGATAAATTCTCTAGAATCTAACAAGACCTAGAACTTTATAGACTTGTCTCCTGGTTACAAACCAATTAGTTGTAAATGAGTTTTGAAAAAGAAACTAAAATCTGATGGAATAATTGATAAATACAAGGAACACCTTCTAACTAAAGGTTTTAGGTAAAGAGAAAAAAATTATTTCTTTGATACATTGTTTCTAGTCACTAGAATTACATCCCTTAGGGTACTGATTTCATTTGTTTATATTTATAACTTAATAGTACACCAAATGGATGCTAAAACAACTTTTTTTAAATGGTGACTTAGAAGAAGAAATCTATATGGATCAACCGAAAGGGTTTATAATTCATGGGCAAGAAAGCAAGGTCTATAAGTTAGATAAATATTTGTATGGTCTAAAACAAGCTCTAAAGCAATGGCATGAGAAGTTTGATAACTTAATGATATTTGTTATGGACCGGGTCGACGCAGTATGCGTCAGGTAGAGGCCCAATTGTCGGACACGATCCACGACCCAATAACAAGGAGAGGTGGGAAGGGTGTCTCCCTCACGTGCTCGACGTTACCCAACTGCCCATTATTATATCATGATATTTATGCGCAGTTGGACCAAAGGCAAGACCACGTGCTAGGTCTTATCTGCTTCTATGCAGTCCTTAGAAGTTCTTCCTCGGACCTAGCTAAGCCAATCCATGGGGAGAATCTTGGCCTAGTGCTGGAGGCACACTATAAATACCCTTTTTCACCAGAGGATCGGGTATTCTGAACATTCTATTCTTTACTTTACATATTTTGTACTTGCACTTTCTCACTTTGGCATCAAAGTGCTTTGTAGGTACACCCCCAGTTCATCTCCGTAGCTGCTCATCACCGAACAGTCCCTCCTGATCAGGTCAGATCAGTGGCGCCGTCTGTGGGAAGAAAAAGTTCTCCCCGTATTTTGAAACAGAAGACCAAAACTTCACCTCGTCTCTTTAACCATCCAGCATGACCAGCGAACACGACGACAACCGCGTCCATGGCCTTGTCGACTACACCACGGGTGTGGACGAAGATCAACATGTCACTCATGAGTCCGACATAAGAGACGAATAACCTGCCACCCCTCACCTGAGCCCGAGGCCAATGGCGTCCCCCAGCCTCAGCTTGCAGCTTTTTTCCAACCCATCCTGATACCATTCGAAGGAGATGCCACGATCATAGCTATGGCGAACGCCCTCAACCAGACGAACCTCATGCTATTTCAACAGCATGAGAGGATCATGACACTGAAGATGGAACGTCGAGCCGACTCTCTTCGGCAAAGGTCTCACCGATCACACAACCCTTCACCCTGCAGACGCGGTCGTGGACCTCAGCCAGAGCCCACCAAGAAACGTGAACGCTCCCCTGAGCCAAAGAAGAACAAGGCCGGGGGGCGCATCGAGCAGCCGAACCGGCCAACCAAGGAAACCTACTCGTTGAGACCAAAGCCCCAGGAACGAGGATTACTCACCCCTGAGGAGCGACGAAGACGACCTTAGCTGCCCGCTTTCTCGGGCCATCACAGAGACTCCAATCCCGGCGGGCATGGAGAAGCCCCCTCACCTCCCGACGTACGATGGGACAACCGAACTCGATGATCACGTCGACAACATCAACGCCATGATAGACTACCACAACGACATCAGGGGTAATGTCAAATGTAGGTTGTTCTGCACGACACTTAGGAAGGGAGCCATGGCATGGTACAAAAGCCTGGCCCCCGAATCCATCACGTCCTGGAGAAACATGAGATCAGCGTTCACGAGGTTTAGAAAATTAGGGTTTATAAAATTAAATCAGGATTGATTAATTAACCTAATTACTAAATTAATTTACAAAATTAATTAAAAAACCTAATAAAACTAATTTTTTTCATTTAAAAATAAATGAATAAAAATAAAAATATGGTTTGAGAATAACTGAAAGTTCATTAGTGAAATTGTTTTAAAAAAATGATTAGGTTGAATTAATTACGGGTTAATTATGGTTAATTAATAAAATAATTAAAAACAAAAAAAAACTAAGAAAATAAGAGAAAAAGAACCAGGTTGTAAAAAACGTTGGAGGCTGGACTTGAACCCATGCCATTTGCTTCACATATGCATACTCCGTCCACTAGGCCACACGCGCGCTGATGATAGAAATATAAAACAAAAAAATTATAAAAGATGTGAAATATTTGAATTCTGAAAAACGCGCGCGTCCTCCTCCTTCTTCCTCTAGCCATCTAAATTTAGCTACAAAATTCATGCGTTTTTGCTACGAACTTTTCGTAGCTAAAAGACCCGCGTTTTACAAACAATCACAAATACACAAAATTAATCTATTCCAAGTATACCAATCGACTGCAAATGAGTTTAAGAGTCCAAATATCTCATCAACTTGTCTTTAAATCGTCTAAATTGAAAGTCCCCAAACTCTATCTTCAAATTCTAGCCATGGTATGTTTTGAATCCTGCAATCAAAGCTTAATCCAACCGTCCATAAAGATTCGGAACTTCAAAACAAACAAGAATATGTGATCAAATGCAATTTATAATGCATATATAACAGAAATCGAAATTCAAGAAAAACAAGAAAAATATGAAATCAGTTTATGCGTTTGATCATGAATTTGATGATGGTAATGATTGAGGCATGTCTAGAATGCTTCAAGGAAGTGATTGCCACCTTCAAAACTCTTGGAAAGTGGCTAGAACAAGGAAACTGAATGTAAGTTTTTTTTGTGAAATTTTGAAGTTTGGAAGAGGTTCTCTAGCTCTCAAAAATTGTCCTTCTGCCTTTGGTTGTATTGTGTACTTATAATAGAATGAATTAGGTCAATAATATTGGGCTTTTTGATGGATTATAGGATTGCTTGAGTATGAAGAAAAATAGTTTCTAAATTTGTCCAAATATTTGATAAAATCATGCCAATTTGGTCTTGCACGAATTTTGTCTTTTCCAATCATCATGAACATCATATATATGATCCCAAAATAGATTTTAAATCAAATATTTGATTTTTTTATGATTTATCTTAATTAAAATTGAATTTAAATGATTTAAATTCAATATAATATAAAATAAATAACAAAAATCAGATAATATGATTAATGGGTCGTGAATGGTCTTATAATTGAGTTTGGGTTGAAATATTATGGGCCCATTTGAAGAAAACTTGGGTTTTGGCCTTTTTTTGCTTCATACACCTCCTCAAAATTTTCCAACTTCAACAATGCATAACTCTCTCAATTTGTATCCCATGAAGGTGTTCTAGGTCTTTTTAGAAAGATTAGAGTGTCCTATAACTACTACTTTTGGTCCCATTTCCATTTAATCTTCCATTTTTGAGTTATGAGCTTTTGAAATTTTTGACTTTTTGTTGACTTTTAAAAAGACCTGTAATTTCTTGGCTCATATCTCTCAAATGAAGCATTTTTGGCCTTGGCTTGTGAGACACAAAGTTGTAGGGAATTGAATTTCCTTTAAAATGATCTTTGGATGGGAAATTTTTGATAAAGCATGTGAAAGTTATGGTTGGTCAAAGTACAATTGACTTTTCCTGCACAAAACCCTAATTTAGTAACTCCTGATTCTTAATGATTATGAGGTTTCCTTGATGAATCATGACCAACCCTTGATAATATGATGAATTTTACCTCATAATCTTTATGTTGACCAAAAATATTGAAGTTTAACTTTGTGTTGACCACAGTTGACTTATTGACCAAGTTAACTGATTTTTAAGTATCTGAGCATCTGATCGACCAAACTTGTAGGGAAGGCCTTGAAACTTGACATGAGGATTCTCTAAAGTATGTGGGACAATATGAAGTCCACTTGAGGCTTTGGAAGTCCAATTTACCTTGGGAACTCAAAACCCTAGTTTTAAAATCCACTGTTTAGGAGGAGGCTTTGTCTGATGAAACCTTGAATCCTTTTGAGCAATTGTGAATCTTGTGACCATTAGGAGACCTCTTGAGGCACATTGTCTTGAATATGTGAGGGCAAATTTTGGGGTACAACAAGTGTGTATGTACATGATCTTTGCAAAATAAAGAATATATTAAGCAAAGAATCCTTTTGTGTGCGCCCAAACATGTTGTGTTGAAATGTTTCAATATCTGGATCAACATGCCAAAGAAGATGTCAAGACAGTTCATTCGAAATCATGAACTGCTAAAGATGGATTGAAGATTCTGTTAGGTTTCAAGATAAACAAAATATTATTGAAGTTTTAAATAAATCCAGTGGCGCTGATGTATAAGATCTTGAAGACTCAAATTTATATTGAAGAAAAATATTGAAAAATATAGAGTTTCTATATTTAGAGATATTTTAGAAGTTTTTATATTTGAAGATCTTTTTGTATATTTGTAGTAGATTTTTCTGCATAATTTGTAGTAGTTGTTGCTGTGATTTTCTTAGGCCTAAATACAATTGTGAATAGGTTATAAAAAGAAACCTTGTAACCTAGTTTAGAACCAACCAATCAACGAAAATGTAAACATTATTAAGGTTGTGTTCTTGTGGCAGCCGTGCGCAACAAGGAACCCTCTTGTGGCTGTTTTATTTGTAAACCTCGAAGCTGCTAAGTAAGAGGTGGATTGTTCTTGGAGGAAGCTTGTAAGCAACTCTGAGTTATTGTTATGGAAGTGTGGCTTCTGTTTTGAATTGGTGGTGTAGGTAAAGAGCCGTCAATATCAGGAACTGACTGTTGAGGACTGTGAGACATCACTGAGGTGATTGGAATTGAGGATGAGTTTCTCATATTTAGGAGTTCCTAAGTAGAAGTTGCACGGGTAGTGATTAAGTGAGAAGACTGTAAATTATAGGTGTTTGCTGAGAAGTCTTTGAATTGATACAACATAGTGGATTTCCTTCCTGGCTTGGTAGCCCCTAGAGTAGATGAGTTAGCATCTAATTGGGTTAACAATTTGAATGTGTTCTTTACAGCTTTCAGTTTATTTTATGCAGTATATGTGCTGAATGTCATATCAGATGTTTAAACATCCTGAAGAATGTTTGAATATGATATATAAGAAATTTAAAAGTGTTGTTATTTGTGCCTTGGCATGTTTATATGTAGCAACTAAGATGTCTCAACATCATATTCAACATATGAGTCTGACATACCAAAATTTCAGCAACAACAATCATATACTCAAGTATTCATCACAGATCCATCAAAACAATAGAAAATCCTACGAGGGAAGGAACCCTCACTACCCCATCATGTTAGATCACCTATTTAGAATTCCTTTCCCCCCTTACCTCAAAATTAGACGAATTTCTTGCGAAATCTGGTTATGGAGATGCCCTAGGTGTTCTTCCTCTTCCTAGGTTTCCTCAGTTCTTTCACAAGATTACACGACCAATTCCTCACTAATTTTTCTGATTAGTTTAACCTCTCTATAAAAACCCTCACTATCAAGTTTTACTAAATCGCCCTTATTTTTAATTAAACCAAATAATAATAATATAATAATATTACTAATATTATTTGCATAAAAATAATGGTAATAGAAATAATGGTTAAATGGTCTTATTATTATTCACACACCTGCTATTACTAAACACACTACAATTCTACCCGTCCCACTAGGACACGATGCCAAAACAACAAAACAACGCCTTAACCAAGGCCAACAAAGCACCAAAATACTCGACGAATAAATATTAAAAATGAGGTGTTACATAAGGAAGCTGTCCAGATCATCACAACGTATCTGTAACACCTCCAGCTCGAAATCACAACTCCAACTCCAAGCTCAAGTTCAGGTAAGCCTCAAACTAGGCCAAATCATAATCCATGCACATTTCATTACACTATCTTTTTTGCCATATATGCATAATCATATTCTAAGTAATTCCCCTCAATCAATTTCACAAAATCATCAACATGTAGAATTTCACGAGGCTTAGGCCAAATTAGGGTTCTTCAGTGTTCATCCTTGATTTTTCACTCCACACACAAAATAAATGAAATTAATTGGTACCATTGTGTTCGTGGGATCAAAACAAGTAATTTTGATGTTTATTTCATCTCAAATGGATGCATATTTCATGAGATACAATTGGTTTTGCAAATCTGGGCACAAACACCTTCCCACGTGTTCTTGGCCAATGTTTTTGGCGCCCTTTTTACAAATTTGAATTTTTTGTTTTATTTAATTGATTCAAAAATTAATAACTTTCTGACTATTGAGTTTTCAAATGATTCTTTTTTCATTAATTCTCAAAAAAGTTTAAATATTTTATCCCATAAAAAAAATTCCAAAAAAATATATTATTTTTAATATATTTAGTATTTTTTCAAATAATTAAATTTTAATTGTTTTTTACACATTTTAAAATGATTCTTTCTCTTGATTTTTCAAACACAAATGAATGTCAAGATATTCTATGGATAAAATATAAATTTTCAAACCTTAATCTAAATATTTTCTTGTTTTGCATTAGTGTTTCAAATTTATCAAATATTTTATTTCAAAATAAATATTCAAAATATTCAAAATATTCAAAATTAGGGTTTTGACTTTCATACCCTCAAATTGACTTTAGTCACACTCATGGACCTCTATCAGAGTGTAAGACACACCCCTCTTCGAAAAATGAACCATTAGGGCTCATCTGATCTATTTTCAAAAACTCGGTGCGATCGCTTTTTTCACCGTATTAAGTTTTCATCTGTGAATCTTTTTCGGTGAATATCTTTACACATAACCATTTTTTTCTAAAATGAATTTTCAAAATTTTTCATGAGGAATCCTTTGTGTTTAGGACTCATTCTTTTTGTTTTTAGCCTTCTTCGGTCTGTTTTAAAGCCCCGTCAGGCTTCTGTATAAGTCATGAACCCATCAATTGTTTCTTAAAGAATTTTCAATATCTTATACAGAGATCATTAGCATTTGTTTACAAATCTCATCTCCTTTTCTTTTTTCATCTTTATGACTAAAAATCTAAAACACCAGCAACTAGACTGAGCTTTACTCCAGTGAACTGCTTTCTAGGTTGTAGGCAGCTTTTCAGCATCCAAGTCCTACTATGTGTATGAAATTATCAATTAATTAATCAACAAAACAAATTCCATAGGCATCCTTATGTATAAGCCATATTATTGGCTTCTGAGCCATCTTTTCTCTTTTTAACTTCTCGCTGTTTTCTTAAACTGTTGTGCTTGCTTATAATTGAATTGTTTGCCAAAATTATCTTTCTCTACCTCATGCTAAAGCAAAGATAATACAATACTTCTTAATGATAAAAAGAATACAATTCAAAACACATATGTCATCTTTCTCCCTCGGGATTTTGGGTCTCTGCTTCCCAGTGTAACCCCCAACTACATTCTTAATAAAACAACTTAAGAATAATCAAACTATAGCAAAAATATATTAAAAGATGTTAAACACATTCACTGACACCTTTTATTTGTCTTCATGCATCTTTATATATATGCCTGTGGAGTAACTAGAGATGTCATATTTCTCCCTTGAGACGTTTTGTAAAAGTCATTATGATATGACGTCATAAGCATGGTTGTTAGAAACTGAATAGTTTTTTGATCATGGGTTGGTCATTTTTGGCCATACTTTTGTGCCATCGAAAGATGGGTGTCGAAAGCAACGATCAAAAAATGACCTTTCTATCAGCTAGGTCGAAAGGCCTTTTTTGGGGGCAATTTGTTAGCTCCTAATTTTGACACCTCGTTTACTTCAGTATCATATCTTTTGGGTGAAATAAAAGGGTTCAAACAAATCATGTTGAAGGATCCTGAGTCGAAGACGCAGGGAGTGCAAGGATTTAGACTTAGAATATTTTCTAAGTATAAGAAATAAACTTCGACCGAGCGCTCATAAGACGTGGTTGATGTTCAACGATTGAGATTCAATGTTGGAAGGAAACTTATGGCTCCTTCAATTTGAAAAAGGACAAGTGGCGCATATTGGAGGTTCAAGACATGCAAAGTGCCAAGTGACATATTTTTAGGAATAAACTGCCAATAGCAGTTATTTTCAACTAGTATAAATAATGTAGTTCTAGTGTTAGAATTTTGTGCGAATCATATTGTACAAGTTACTCCATAAACACTCAAAGTACCCGTGTGTATAGAAACGAGTGAAGGCAAGAATATACGTGATGAGATCACCACCTTATTTCATATCAATGCAATTTACATTCAAGTTTTTCTTTGAAGTCATTTAACTTGCATTTCTTTATTTTCAAGCAAGTTTATTCTTCAACAATTTATTGTTTCTTTACATCTTTTCTTTTATATTCCTTGCAATTTACATTTATTGCACTTTACTTTCGACTTTAAATTATTTTGAGTCTTGTTTGTTTTATTTTCTCTTTTTTACCAAAACACTTCATAAAATCTGTCGAAGAGTTTATGACATTATTCCTGAAAACCCAATTAAAACCTAGTATAATACATGTCTTAGGATCAATTTGGTCGATCTTGTGAGTAACTGAGAACATATTGTTGTTTTTAGAGGACCAACAATTGTTTATAAATTTTCAGGGTAAACAGCGACGCACCACATTTAGGACATTGACATAATTCTTTGTACTATTTCCGGTATAATATGCACTCATTAGGGCAAACATGTATCTTTATATACTCCAGACCCATTGGACACAATATCTTCTTGGCCTCATAGCAATGATCCGAAAATTTGTTATCTTTTGGTAGCATTTATTGTAGCAATTCAATTAATTCCTTGAAACTTTTATCCGAGCATCCATTTTTTGCCTTCAGCTTAAACAACTTAAATACCATCGACAATCGTGTGAACTGTGTGCGTCCCTTATATAAATGGGTGTCTTTATCACTACATAAGGTATCCTAAATATGAGCATTCTTAAAAGAAGATTCCCCAATATCATGGAACATATCCTTTAGTTGATCTTCCATATATTCATCTTCACCCACTCTTTGACTTTGTGACACCCGAATTTCCTCGTTATCCATTTCACCATGCCATGCCCATATTATATAATTTTGACATATACCATCACAACAAAGGTGATTGTGTATTTCTTTCATCGTACCCTTTTTGATATTTGCACAAACAACACAAGACAATAAAAGATACCATTATTTCCAGGAAGATGTTTATCAGGGTATTCAAGGAATTCACGAATTCCGTTCTCATAAACCAGACCTAATTTATTGGCTTTCATCCAACTACGATCCATTAAAACTTCTGAAATTTATACATGTATAATAATGTGAATGAAAATCCAAAATCTAATCCAAAAACTCAAGCATGTGCATATACAATATGAACAAAGAAAAAATCAATCAAGATGTATTCTCATACTAAACATAAAACATAAGAAACATCTCATTCTGACTTGAGCATATACAATATGAACAAAGAAAAAAGAAATGAAGATATTGAGGAATATCGTACTTCGAAGCTGTAATCAAATGAACATAAGGAATGAATATGTTGAAGAGTACCGTACGTCGAAGCTGAAAAATCAAATAAACGAAGACGATGAATATTTGAGAATGTACAACATAAACCAAGAAAAAAGGAATGAAGATGTTGAAGAGTACCTTACTTCGAAGTTGAAGAAGCAAATGAACAAAGACGGTGAATATTTGAGCTCCAAATGAATGGATACGAAGAAGGTAAAGGTTACGCCACCGTTGTCGTCTCTGGCTCGCTTGTTCGATTATGACGTCTTATGAAAGAAATACATAATAAGTTTTGTTTTAATTTAGTAGTAAAACTTTTAATCTTGGTTGGAGAAACAAACCGTAGTGGAGTCTTAAACCTAAAACAATGGTTGTTTAACAAACCGTTGTAAAATTATTTACAATTTATATTTAAATAATGGTATTAAGTGACACACGCTAAATGTATCCTAAAAAATGGAAAAAAATGTAGTTGCAGGGAATCAAAGCTTTGTTACATTTTATTTATTACTACGATTGTTTAGCATAACCGTTGTAAAATCATTTACAATTTATTTTTTAAATAATGGACTTAAGTGACACACGCTAAATGTACTCTAAAAAATGGAAAAATTGTAGTTGCAGGAAATCGAAGCTTGCTATATTTTATTTATTACTAAGGTGTTTTAATTCAACCGTCATTAAATGACTGTTTATACACCCAACTTATGCCTGAACGCGAAACTTTTAACCTATTACAATAGTGTAAAAGGATGCTTGTAAGACTGACGTTGTTGTTTTAGCCTTTTGTAGCAGTGAAAGTGGTTTGAATCAAGATATGAAAACATATGAGAAACCCATATGTATGATTAGATCATAATCCGAGTCATAAATCGAGTAATGAAAACATATGTTTCGAATCAAATGTGATAATGGCAAAACATGAAAATGCAGTCTTTCATGATTTGAGTCAAGTGTAAGCTGTGATTTGAATCTAATGCTGCTATGATTTGAATCAAGTACAAGTTATGAATCGAATCATGATTCCTTCAAATTTTTTCTACAGTCTTAGTTTCATTTAATTCAAATAATCAGATATGTGATTCGAATCACACACATAAAATCTTTTTTTTTTTTTCATTCTTAAAAGATGTTTTAAGATTCTACCAATGTCATGACTGAACCAATATCAATTATAGTTCTTGATCCAAAAACAATCGACAAAATGACTTAAAGCATATTGCTTACACCATAATCAAACATTTTGATTTATGCGTGTTAAAATACATATCTAAAACCCGATCCAGAAATGCACAATTGATGAGGACACTCAATGACATAAAACTAAAATAAAATAAAAAAAACTTAAAAGACAATCAAACAAAACCATAACCATTAAGATAGCAAAGACATGCAACTTCACTAATAATTAGAGTCGTCTTAACAATATAGTCATGGATTCGTGAGGGCACCGTAATAAACTAGATACATATGTTCTACTTGATAGGATTTAAGATAGTTTTACTCCATAGAAAATGCTCGAGTTACCATGACTTACACGTCCCATCATATAAATGGTAAATTTACTAGATATAATAAATTTTATTATCCTCCCTTTTATATATATATATATATATATATATATATATATATATATATATATATATATATATATATATATATATATATATATATATATATATATATATATATATATATATATATATATATATATTACCTAAACGACAGGATTTGATTAAAAGCCATTTCTAGTTGTTATGGAATAGAACCTAGGTCGGCAAATGTCGTATCCAAGGTCGAGGTTTTTAGAGTTCATTGTCAGTAATAGTGAATCTTGCCCTTGGGCCCGACTCCTTTCTTAAACTCAGTGAGACATCTGTTTCTCCAGCATGGTGTTAATGTCGAGATGAATCAAAAAACTTTTATCATAATCATATATAAAGGAATTCATTAATTGCATTACCTAATGCACAAGTGGGACCAATTAAGACAGAAAATAAGAAGAAAACCCTAATACGTTTGGTAAGGAAACATCCCTAATGACAGGTTTTTTTCACAACCACCTTATACAAGTCACAACTAACATAATCAATTCAACATATTAAACTGATTGAGCAAAACTACAAAAACAAAGCCATGTGACACTATCTCCTAATCACTAAGAACAATTTTTTAAAAAAGTTTGAAATATATGTGGTCCATGTTTTCCATTTGGCATGTTCATATGCCATTGTTTTCGACCAAAGACAAAGAAAACAACCAAAGCTAAATACAAAATGAGAGCATCCTCACCTGATTCCAACAACCTGGCCAATTTATGCCGCTTAATTACATTTAATTACCAGACATTGTTTAATTTTGATTATGTTCTTGTAGGGACAAACATGTCTTAAATCACATGGGAATAGTTTCTTTAGTTACTACCTATTTTTGAGTATATTGATTATGAAATTTTAATTGGTGCTAATTTATTTTGATGCTTTCTTGTACAATGACACCAGAAAACGACCTTGCTGTGACAGTTGTAGCTAATGAGTAATTAATTTTGTATATGTAGCTTTTATTGATCGTATAACGCAATCTCATGATCAAATGTGTTTATGAGTATTTTGGGGAAATTATATGTTTTGGTTTTAAAGTGATTCAATTGTGTGACAAGAATATTAGTATAAGGTATTGGGTTATCAACCTTAATTAGGAATAACATTAATCAGATCAAATAACAAATTATACTAAATGGAAGGGTGCAGGCGGCGCATGTTCGAATCTACGGCATCTCTATTGTTCACTTTTAAAGTGTGAATTTCAACCCTAATTTTGACCCTAATATACGTACATCATCATAAGAAATCCACTGACAAAAGGACTGTGCCAGACTGGTTTGAACAGTATCCCCGCAATGGATCAGGATTCCTGAGTCCCTAAGAGGATTCAGAAAAATGACCAATCATTAATAAATAATATTTTAAACCTTCCAATAACTACCAAATGATTAAGGAATCTTAAATGATGAGAAATCTTTCAAAGACTGTACAAAAGTCTCAGTGACCTCGGCTTCGAGCCATCACAATCACCAATTAGGGTTTCAGTCAACTGAGCCCTCCATATGAAAATTTTCATTGGAAAAGAGGAAAGGCCTCCACATATCATCAAGAATGTTGACATGACCATGACAAGCCATTTACAAGTACGAAATGTGCAAAGATCAAAGACTGCAAGATTAGGGTTTCATAGTGCCCAAATTAGGGTTTCTGAATAATCGGGGAACCAAAAGTCAAAATTTTCATCTGGATAAGAGCCTATACCATAGATAATGGTTTAAATAGCTCATATACATCATGAAAGTCCATTCATAAGGTCAAAATACCTCAGAGGATGTCCAGTCAAAAAATCACAAATCCAAGGGTATCCAGTGTAATTTCCATCTAGACCAAAAAGTCAAAGTTTGACTTTTTCATCCAAAATGATCCTTATGACCTATATTTCAAGAATATATGGTCCATGAATGCATTTTATCACAAAAAATCAGAAATTTGAAGATAACTTGCAAAAGGGGCAACCTTTGAAACTTGGAAAATTTTCTAAGTTATGAAAAAAAATGTTCAATTGGCCTACTAGCAAGAATCATAACTTGTGATACACGCTTCAATTTTTGGTGAACCAATGTTCAAATGAAAGATCTAATCACAAACTACAAATGATTCAACTAGGAGAAACTTCAATTCCTTATGGATTTCAAGTTGAAGATGGATCAAAATCAAGAAAAATATTGATTTTCAACACTTTGGAAAAATCTGCCTAAGTGTAAAATCAGCAAAACGTCAAAACTTGGTGGAATTTTTCACCAAGTTCTAAGCTGATTCAGATCCTTTTCAAAACACCAATGTTGTTATAAATGTTTTCAACAATTCAAAGAACCAGTTGGCATGAAAAGATCTTGCTTGTACAAGAATAAATCATGGATCAAAGTGAACATCTCAAGGTGTTTTGCAAAAATAGAATTTTCACAAACTTGTGAAATTTGATTTTTTGAATCATAGTGTAGATGTTTTAGATTGGCTATATTTTGTGGTAAACGCATACACACACACACACACACATATATATATATATATATATATATATATATATATATATATATATATATATATATATATGTTTCTGGATGTCATATGTAATGTTATGACATGTGATTTAAGCATTATGCATGTTTGGAGTTTTCTGTTTCCAGCTGTTTTATCAGGATGTCAAGACTGATGTCATGTTTTATCTGACTGGGCCTAAAGACCTAGATAAATCCTTATTTGTGCGTGTATTTTGCTGTCATTAAAATTGTGATTTGTTATGTTTAATTAACACATCTTATCAGAAGGAAAATGATTCAACTTGGGGTTATTTTAGCAGAACATATTTCTGCTGCTATTTTTGTTCCTTTATTTAAGGAAATATATTATTTGATTTGTGCAAGTTCAGCATACCCATTCAAGTTTCTACTTAAAGGATGCATTACCATAGTTTGAAGACGTGGAAAATAAGGATTGTTCATTCAACATTTTCGTGTGTATGTTTAGTTTTCTTGTGTGCCAAACAATTGTCTTGTTGATGATTGTTTGGGACTAGGTTTTTCATTTGTAGTTTGTCCACTCAAATCTTTTAAGCAAGAGTGTTTGTACTTGACTGAAGCTTTGAAGCAAAGTCAAGGATTGTTTTGAAGTGTGTCTTCGTCTTTTCAAAATTGTTTATTTAAGATCACTACTGTGATTGAGGGGGAGTAAGAGGGGTCTCATATCTAGGAGTTCCTAGGTAGAACTTGCATTGGGTAGTGATTAAGTGAGAAGATTGCAAATTGTAGGTGTTTGCTGTGGATCTTTGAATTGATACTACTAATAGCAGAGTTCCTTCCTGGATTGGTAGCCCCCAGAGTAGGTGTGTTTGTACCAAACTGGGTTAACAATTCCCTGTGTTCTTTACTTCTGTATTTGTGAATTTACTTATGTCTAATTTGTCAGATATTGGTGTCATGACATCGTATTCGACATCGTTTATCAACTGCCAAAATTTCAATTGGCATAAGAGCAGTCACTTTGCCTATTTTTCTGGGTGAGATCTAGGGGCATTATTCTGGTACTATGGATAAAGATAGAGGATTTGGGAATAGACCACATATTCTGTATGGTTTTAACTATGATTATTGGAAACCTCACATGGTTGATTTCTTAAAATCTCTGGACAAGAAGGCTTGAAAAGCTATAGATAGAGGATGGGAACATCCTGTCATTACTGATAAAGATGGAAATACAACTTTGAAGCCCGAGGATGATTGGAGCAAAGAAGAGGATGATTTAGGTACTATGGAATTAAAAAGCCTTGAATGCTCTGTTCAATGGAATTGACAAAAACATATTCAGATTGATGCATCACTGTCAGATGGCAAAGGAAGTCTTGGATATTATCAGAACCACTCATGAAGTAACCTCTAAAGTCAAGAAGTCAAGACTTCAAATGCTTACTACCAAATTTGAAAATCTAAGAATGAAAGAAGATGAGACTGTTCATGATTTTCACATGAATATTCTTGATATTGCTAATGCTTCAGGAGCTTTAGGAGAAAAAATGTCTGATGAAAAGCTTGTGAGGAAATTATCAGATCTCTTACCAAGGGATTTGCTATGAAGGTGAATGTTATAGAAGAGGCACATGACATCTGCAACATGAAGGTTGAAGAACTTATTGGATCTCTTCAGACATTTGAAATTGGATTCTGTGATGTGCCTGAAAAAAATAAAAAAAGCATAGCCCTTGTGTCAAATACTGAGGAAGAAGCAGAAAAAGGTGAATAAGAGAATGTAGAAAGTTTGAAGGAAGATGTTGCCATGATGGGAAGAAAATTCAACAAGGTCATGAAAAGGATGGATATTAACTTAAGACCAAATGGAAGGAACACTTCATCTGACATCAACGGATCAAATGAGTCAAGGACAAATCCTGAAGATAAGCCAAGCCAAATCAGAAGATTTCAATGTCATGGGTGTGATGGTTTTGGCCATATTAGAGCTGAATGTCCTACCTATCTGAAGGGACAAAAGAAAGGCTTATATGTAATATGGTATGATGGATATTTTGAAGAAGAATCAGCTAAACATATCAATGTTTTGACAGAGACATGTATGTCTGATGAAGACTCTAATGAAGATGAGCTAACATTTGAAGAACTTGTTGATACTTATCAAAATCTATGTATGAGGTTTGCACAAGTGATACAAGAAAGAGAAAAACAGAAGGAGATCATAACAACACTGGAGGCTGAAAAGAAAGAGCATTTATCAAGAATATCACATCTGAATGATGAAGTCACCGTACTGAATTCTAAGCTTGATCAAATGACTAAGTCCATCGGAATGCTGAACAATGGATATGAAAAACTTGATGAGATTATTTAGAGAAGAAGAAGTGCAAAAGACCTATCTGGGATAGGATTTAATGGTTCTAAAAACAATTTCTTCAGTAGCAGCAAATCTGAGCTCAAGAATAATGTTTCAAACCAGATGTCAAAACCAGTGTCTCAACATCATGAAACACAAAGATCAACTCATCAAAGGAGGAGATATCAAAAATGGAGGTGTCACTACTCTGGAAGGTTTGGTCACATAAAAACTTTATGTTACAGACTTCATGGATACACTGATCAAAAATCTCAACCCAAACCAGAGCACAACATTGTCATCAAGAAACAACAATGGGTTCCTAAGCAGGTTGCCTTGATAGCTCATACTTCTCTTAGAGTATCAACTAAAGAGGATTGGTATTTTGATAGTGGTTATTCTAAGAACATGTCTGGAATAAAGAATTTGGAGGTTTACATCAAACCACATCTCACCAGCTATGTAACCTTAGGGGATGAAGCTAAAGAAGAAATCAAAGAAGTAGGAAAATTTGAATGTTCAGGTGTTCCAAATATTGATGGTTTTCTACTGGTGGAAGGATTGAATGCTAATATTATTAGAATCAGTTAGCTGTGTGATCAAGGATTTAGTGTCAACTTTACAAAGTTAGAATCTATTGTCAAAAATGAAGAGAATGAGGTAGTCATGAAGGGAGTCAGGTCTAGATATAAATATTATCTCTGGATCAATCAAGATATCAACTATTCATCTGTATGCTCTCTATCCAAAGAAGATGAAGTAAAATTATGGTATCAAAAGATGGGTTGTCTTCATCTAAGAGGAATGAAAAGAGTTATAACTTTGGAAGCTCTAAGAGGAATCCCTAAGCTTCAGATTGATGAAGGTAAAGTATGCGGTGAATGTCAATTAGGCAAGCAAACCAAGATTTCACATCCGAAGATTTCACATCTTACTACATCCAAGGTATTGGAGTTACTACACATGGACTTGATGGGTCATATGCAGGTTGAAAGTCTGGGTGGAAAAAGGTATGCTTATGTCGTGGATGACTACTCAAGGTTTAATTGGATAAATTTTGTCAGAGTGAAATCTGATGTCTTTGATGTGTTTAAGGATCTTTGTCAAATAATTCAGAGGGAAAAGGAAAGTTGTGTCATCAGGATCAAAAGTGACCATGGAAAGGAATTTGACAATCAAAAGTTCTTTGAATTCTTCTCATCTGAAGGAATCAGCCACAAATTTTCTGCTCCCATTACTTCTCAATAAAATGGAGTTGTGGAAAGGAAGAACAAAACCATCCAAGAATCAGCTAGATCCATGTTTCATGCCAAGAAACTTCCTCTGTACTTTTGGGCTGAAGCTGTGAACACTGCTTGTTATGTTCATAATAGAGTGACTCTAAGAAAGGAAACTCCTACTACTCTCTATGAGATCTGGAAGGGAAGAAAGCCTAATTTCAAATACTTTCATGTATTTGGAAGTAATTGTTATATTCTGTCAAATAGAGAACAAAGAATAAAAATGGATCCCAAAAGTGATGAAGGCATATTTTTGGGTTACTCTAATAATAGCAGAGCCTATAGAGTTTTCAACTCTAGAACAAGAGTCATGATTGAATCCATAAATATGGTTATTGATGATTTATACAAAGAAGATGATGTCACATATGATGTTGGAACCTTCTATGATACTCCTATTGAAGTTACTGATAAAGAAGATGATCCAAATCCAGCTATCTCATAATTTGAGCCAGAATCAATAAACAAAGCACCTTCAATCAAAATCCAGAAGGATCATCCTAAAGATCTTATTATAGGTGATCCCAATAGTGGAGTAGTAACTAAATCAAGAGAAGTTGTCTCTAACTCTTGTTTTGTATCCAATATTGAACCTAAAAATGTCAAAGAAGCATTGACTGATGAATTTTAGATTAATGCTATGCAAGATGAGCTAGAGCAGTTCAAGAGAAATGAAGTGTGGGAGCTTGTACCAAGACCTGAAGGAACCAATATCATTGGTACTAAATGGGTGTACAAGAACAAATCTGATAAACAAGGGGTTGTGACTAGGAATAAAGCCATACTTGTTGCTCAAGGATATACTCAAATTGAAGGCATTGACTTTGATGAAACATTTGCTCCTGTAGCTAGACTTAAATCAATATGATTGCTATTGGGTATTGCATGCATTCTGAAGTTTAAATTGTTCCAAATGGGTGTAAATAGTGCCTTTTTTTAATGGATACTTGAAAGAGGAAGTTTATGTGGAGAAACCTAAAGGCTTTGTTAATCTAAACCTTCCAGGCCGTGTCTACAAGTTGAGAAAGGCTTTGTATGGCTTAAAACACGCTCCTAGAGCTTGGTATGAAAGATTCACAAAATTTCTTCTCAAGAATGGTTACAGAAAAGGTGGAATTGACAAAACTCTATTTGTCAAAGACGAAGAAGGAAAAATCATGATTGCTCAGATTTATGTGGATGATATAGTGTTTGGTGGGATGTCAGATGAGATGGTTAAACATTTTGTCAGACAGATGCAATCTAAATTTGAAATGATTCTTGTTGGAGAGTTAATCTTCTTTCTTGGCTTGGAAGTTAAACAAATGGAAGATTCCATTTTTCTCTCTCAAAGAAAATATGCCAGAAACATTGTACAGAAGTTTGGAATGGAGAGTGCCAGTCACAAAAGAACACCTGCTCCTACCCATCTTAAGATGACTAAAGATGAAAAAGGTGTAAGTGTTGATCAAAGCTTATATAGAAGCAAGATAGGCAATCTGTTGTATCTTATAGCTAGCATACCTGATATTGCTTTTGTTGTTGAAGTATGTGCCAGATATCAGGTAGAACCTAAAGTTTCTCACATAAATCAAGTAAAAAAGAATATTAAAATATGTGAACGAGACTTGTGATTATGGCATGCTGTACTCTCATGGGTGCGATCCTGTCTTATCTGGGTATTGTGATGTTGATTGGGCTGGTAGTGAAGATGATAGGAAAAATACTTCTGGAGGGTTTTTCTTTGTAGGCAACAATCTCATCTCTTGGTTCAGCAAGAAGCATAATTGTGTCTCCTTATCTACTACAGAGGCTGAGTACATAGCAGCTGGTAGAAGTTGTTCTCAGTTGGTTTGGATGAAACAAATGTTACTTGAGTATAATGTTACTCAGGAAGTGATGACATTATATTGTGATAATCTTAGTACAATCAATATTTCCAAGAATCTTACTCAGCACAGTAGGACAAAACATATTGATATTAGGAACCATTTCATCAGAGATCTTGTGGAAGATAAAGTGATCAAGTTAGAGCATGTTACCACTGAACGATAATTGGCTGACATATTCATTAAAGCCTTGGATGCTAATCAATTTGAAAATCTAAGAGGCAAATTAGGAATTTGTCTTTATAAGGGCTTATAATAATTATTTACTTATAGAAGTCCATTCAAAGGAAGCAGACTAGAGAGGAAGTTGCAGGTGACTTGGATAATGGTTAAGAAAGTGAAGAACAAGATGAAGTTTGTTTCTGATGGATTCTGATATACCCAGGATTTTTGCTCTTCATGAGCTTGTGGTACTGACAGTTTCTTTTATTTTATAATTTTGTCCTGGTTTGGCTCAATTTCTGGCTAAAAGGGGGAGTAATTATACTATTTATTTTAGTATATCCAGACTATTTGTTGTAGGGCTTAACAAGTTGAGGGGGAAATGAAATATCTCTGCTATTTCTGCTGTTGTGTTTTACTATGATATAATTTTTGTTTGAGGGGGAGTCTGTCTATCTCTCTGCTTTATGTGTGCATGTGTGCATCTGTTGCTGCGTTGGTTGTTTTGCTGAATAATGTTGTTCTGATTATGCTTAAATTATTTTAGCCAAATATTTTCTAAAGGGGGAGTTTGTAGATGTTTTAGATTGGCTATATTTTGTGGTAAGTGTAACACGGTGGGAGAACTGACTTTAGTTATGTTGCGGATAGCAAGAGTCGCCACCGACTTTTATTTTATCCAAAGGAAAGGCATAAAAGAACAGGAAAGACCTTTTAAAAGATTTTTGGGTCCGGGGGGTAGGTTATGTAAAGGGAAGGTGTTAGCACCCTTTACATCCATGGTTATCCATGGGCTCTTAGTTACTTAGCTCACTTTAAATTGTTTTTGAAAATGTGAAGTGTGTGAATATAAATTTTCATAAGAGTTTGATAATGATCCATGTACGGATGCGTAAAAAAACTTGTACTTTGAAAATTGTTTGAAATTGTGAAATGTTTGAGTTTTGAAATAATGAGCAAGTAACTATGAGGAACCTACCCTAAAGTTTAAGTCTTTTTGTTCTTTATCCTTTAAATGGTAAGACTATCCCTATTATTAAGGAATAGGTAGTCATTACCTTGGATGTATGGGACAAGTAAAGGGACATCTGTTATTTAGGCAACTGTGGGGTGTATTAAGCATTTTGGAGGGACTGTCATCATTATTCGAAAGGGACAAGATCATATTGAAAGGCAACCATTAAGGGACTTGATCTCTGATTATGAAGGGACTAGATGACTTTTCTTTTAAGGGATTTTGCTTTATACACCCCACTTGACCTTTTTGAATAGGCAACATTAAGAGGCAACCCTAGAAAGTGAGATGGCGATTAAAAATCGACTTACGTGTGTGAGTGTTTAATTTAATTTATCTTATAATTTTAAATGATCTAAATTTAATTTTAAGTAGAATACATATTCACACTCCCTAAATTACTAACCATAGCATAAAAATTAAATAAATTAACTATTTATAAAAATTACACCAAGAAGCAATTACATAATTATAATGAGCAATTAAAATAAATAGCAAATAAATAAATATAAAAATAAATAAATAGGCAATAATAAATATAATAGGGGTTAGTAATAATAATAATTAAAAAACAAATAAGGTTAGAAAAATAATAATAATAAGCATAATTAAAATAAATAGATTAGAAATAATATGATTAGTAATAATAATAAAAGGCAAAATTTAAATAGTTAATAGCAAAATAAGAGTAATTATATTAAGTAATTATAAAATTTAAAATTTATAAATAAATTAAATAAACAATGAACATATTATGAGAAATTATTAAATTTTGCAATTTACATACATAATTAATTATAAACAAAGATATAATATTATTAAAATGTGATTAACTATTATTTAATTATATTAATTAAAATATATACATAATAACTATATTTACAAAATTTAGAAAATAAAATTAGGTTTTTAATAATTATATAAGACAAACTAGGGCTTCTTAAAATTAGGGTTTGTTTAGAAAATATATTTTAGGGTTTAATTTAATATACAAAAATTATTGGAATAAACATGCATATATTATAATTTAATTATATAATTGAAGAAAATAATTTAAATTGAGAAAAATAAAAGTTTAGAATTTTAGAAAAAGTATAAGTGTTGTTTTAGATATTTATTAAATATATATATATACATGTACAATTTATTTTTTATTAATAATAAGAGAATAATTAAGCAAATTAATTAAATAAATTAAACAGAAAAATAATAAAAAAGAAACTTACCTTGGCTGGGTTTGAACCCAGGACATTCTGCCTGCAAACACCAAAACTTACCACTAGGCCAGCCAAGCGCAGGTGATAGAGGAATAGATCAAGTTTGTTTTATGCCTTGCCTGGAAAAATTACGAAAAATAATGAAAACCAAAAGGCCTGGGGGAGGATTGAACCCAGGACCTTTGAAGCTAACACGCATACACAAGACCAATCCAGCTAGATGAGCAATTCTGTTTATAAACCATCAAACAATAATAATATATTAAGTTCAACATATAAATGAGAAAACACAAAAATATTTGTCACAGCCAAGTTTCGATCCCTCGCCCTCTCATCAAACGCACGCCTGAGTTTCCACTGGGCCACGCAACCTGTGGTGATAACAATCCAGCAAGATAACATAAAATATTTTAAATCAAATTTTGAATTTTCCTGAGCGCGCCAACTAGCTTCTTCTTCCCCAAATTTCCTGCGAAATTTCATGCCATCTTACCTGCGAATCTTGCTGCGTGTTCTTCATTCCTGCGAATCACAAACTTCAACCAAACAACAAAATTTCACAAAATTAATTATGTCATTGAGTTGCTACTGAGTTTTGCAACTGTCCTACGTTTTTAGAATCCATTTATCATGATGAAATCATGAAACCCTAAAGGGGGCCGTGAACCCTAATCATGGTGAATTCTCATACCTGCACGAAAAACTTAATTGAATAGCCCAGAATCGTTCTAAGGTTCATCATAAACATCATCAAACAATCAAAAACAAGTCAAATACAATCAATCAATGGAATCGAAAAATCATATTCAAGAACAAAGTTTTGCTCGGGTTATGCAATTCATGAGGCTTTTGATGCAAATGGTGATTGATAATGATTCAGTGATGTCCAATAATCATGTCCATGTCCTCAAAATACCTTTTAAAGCTCTGGAAATCCGAAACCGAATGTGAGTTTTGGAAGGGATTTTTGATTTTGTGAACTTACTTTTGGAGGCAGAGAATTCGTGAATTTGTAATAGGGTTGTGTTTAGTATTTATATGTGAGTGAATTAGGTCAATAAAATTGATTGATCATGTGGAAAAATTGATATGAAAAGATTCAAGTTGATCATGCTTTGAAAATCAAATATTCTTGTATGATGGCTTACTATTTTTGGACCAATCTTATGATTTCATTCCTCTTCAATTCCAATCATCATTTAAGATCTTCTAGAAACTCAATCTCCATCAAATATTACATTTTCATATTTTATTTTTATTTAAAATGATTTTTAATGAATTAAATCAAAATAAATAAAAATAAAATAATAAAAATTCTGATTTTTAATGGTTTGGGTCGTGCATGAAGTCAATGTATGGATTGGGTCATCATTTGGCAAGCCCATTTGGAAGAAATTGATTTTAGACCTCATTTTTCATCATAAACCATCTCAAAATTTCCCAACTTTGCAAGGGCACATATCCTTCAATTTTAATGCTATGAGGGCATTCTTGGACATTTTGGAAAGCTTGAAGAGTCCTCTAACCAACCCCACTGGTTTCATGTACATATCATTTACCCATCTCAAGTTATGTCCTTTTGAAGTTGTTGACTTTTTGTTGACTTTCAAAAGGACCTATAATGTCTTAGCTCATACCTTCCAAATGAAGCATTTTTGGGCTTGGCTTGTGAGACACAAAGTTGTAGAGAATTCAATTTCCTTCAAAATGAGCTTTGAGTGGAGACTTGGTGATTAAGTATGTGAAAGTTATGGCTGGTCAAAGTTCAGTTGACTTTTACTAAGGAAACCCTAATTTAGAAACTCCTGATTCTTGATGATCTGAAATCTCCTTGATGAATCATGATCAACCCTTGATCAAATGATGAATTTTACTTCATATACTTGATGTTGGCAAAAAATCATGAAGTTTGACTTTGGTTTGACCACAGTTGACCTCAGTTTGACTTTTTAACTGCATTGACTGATTTTGACTTATCTGATCATCTGACTGAGCAAACTTTTGAGAAAAGTCTTGAAACTTGCCATGGGGGTTCTTACACACATATAAGATGTTATGAAGCTCACTTGAAGTCTTGGAAGTTCATTTAGCCTGATTAAAGTCAAAACCCTAGTTTTGGATGCACTGCTTAGGAGGTGCATTGTCTGAGGGAATTGTCAACTCTTCTGACCAATTGTGAACTTTGTGAACCTTGTGAACCATCATAAAATGTCTTGTGAACCTCATGGGAGGTATTGTGAACCTTGTGAACCTTGTGAACCTCATAAAGTGACTTGTAGACTTCATGGACCTCAATGCAAGGTTTTGAAAGCATTGTGAATCTTGTGAACCTTGTGAACCTTGTGAACCTCATAAAGTGACTTGTAGACTTCATGGACCTCAATGCAAGGTTTTGAAAGCATTGTGAATCTTGTGAACCTTGTGAACCTTCTTAGAACACAAAGTCTTGTATTGTGAGGGCAAATTTTGGGGTGCAACAGTAAGACATATTTTTGTTTCAGGATGTCATATGTAATGTTATGACATGTGATTTAAGCATTATGCAAGTTTGAAGTTTTCTGTTTGTAGCTGTTTTATCAGGATGTCAAGCATGATGTCATGACATCTCTGACTGGGCCTGAAGATCTAGATGAATCCTTATTAGTGTGCGCGTTTTGCTGTCATTAAAATTGTGATTTGTTATGTTTAATTAGCACAGCTTATCAGAAGGATAAGGATTCAACTTGGGGTTATTTTAGCAGAACATATTTATGTTATTATTTTTGTTCCTTTATTTAAGGAAATATATTATTTGATTAGTGTAAGTTCAGCAGACCCATGCCCATTCAAGTTTCTACTTAAAGGCTGCATTACCCTTGTTTGAAGACGTAGAAAATAATGGTTGTTCATTCAACAATTTTTTGTGTGTGTTTAGTTTTCTTGTGAGCCAAAAAATTGTCTTGTTGATGATTGTTTTGGACTATGTTTTTCATTTGTATTTTGTCCACTCAAAGCTTTTAAGCAAGAGTATTTGTACTTGACTGAAACTTTGCAGCAAGGTCAAAGATTGTTTTTAAGTGTGGCTTCTTCTTTTCTGAATTGTTTGTTTAAGATCACTGATGTGATTGAGGGGGAGTGAGAGGGGTCTCATATCTAGGAGTTCCTTTCTGGCTTGGTAGCCCCCAGAGTAGATGCGTTTGCACCGAACTGGGTTAACAATCCTGAAGTAATGATGATAGCTGTCAGGAGGATGAAGCAGTCCTGAGGCAATGATATGATTTCAGGAGGATGAAGCGGTCCTGATGTAATAAAAAGCTTTCAGGAGGATGAAGCAGTCCTGATGTAATAAAAAGTTGTCAGGAGTATAAAGCAATCCTGAGGTAGTAATAAGCTGTCAGGAGGATAAAGCAATCCTGGTGTAGTAATATGTTCCCAAGAGGATGAAGCAGTCTTGAGAGATGATAAGTTTTCAGGAGGATAAAGCAGTCCTGATGTATAATGCTTTCAGGAGGATAAAGCAATCCTGATAATCATAAGTTTGTTTGTTGGATAATTAACCTGAAAACAAGGTAGTATTTGTATAATAATATTAGTTTATGCATTATGTATGCATGTATAATACGATGCACTTAAGTAATGTATTATGTATCTATGGATATGTATGGTATGGTATGATGTAAATGATGTATGTATGACATGATGCTGCCTGAAGCGTCTAGATATCTTCGTATAACAACTGCTGGCCAGGGAAAATAAATCCCGATTCGTTGTTGAAGAATATGAGGAACTTAGTCCCGTCTTGTTTGATAATATATTATACATAACCTTCCGTCTGCTGGGGATAGCAAGGTATAGATAACCTCCCGTCTGCTGGGGATAGTAAGGTATATATAACCTCCCGCCTGCTGGGGATAGTAAGGTATATATAACCTCCCGCCTGCTGGGGATAGCAAGGTATAGATAACCTCCCGTCTGCTGGGGATAGTAAGGTATATATAACCTCCGTCTTCGTTTGATGGTAGGGTAGATATAACATCCCGTCTTCGTTCGTCGTACCCTTATTGGAAAGTAAATTCCCGAATATCCGTATGAGGATAAAAGAGATGGATATAAATTCCAGGGGAGATGTGACTTTATGAAGATGAACTTGCCCTACTGAGGGTTTGTAACTGTTTTGTAGAGATGAACCGGCGAAGCTTTGTTGAAATCCTTCCCTCGTTCGTCCTTAGTAAATACTATTACTGCATTTTCATGCATTTCTGGTAAACATCAATCATATTAAAAAGCATACATGCATTCAAACATAACCAATGGACGTTTCGCTTATGAAAATAGGGTAAAAGTAAATCTGGATTCAAAAGATGGAATTTATCTATATCAAAAGGTGACCCATACACGGGTAAATTTGTACAAAGAGACATAAACCCTAGTAAGAGGATTTTGCCATAAAGTTTTTACAAAACAAAGAAAATCAGCTATGTGAGAAACAATCCTATTGAGTTTCAATTCTACTATTGCCATTATCTTCAAGTATCTCATCTTCTGCTGTTGAGACGGAAATGATTGGGTTGAGCTTTATCTGTTCGAACTTGAGTAAGTAACACAACTGGTTGCAGTTTCATGGGTGATCCAAACGAGACATAGTCATACGCTTTAATCCCTAACTTTTGTATGGATTGCCCTTTCAGGTTTTCAATCCACCGGGATACCCTTTTTTGCCCAAGCCGCCTTTTCAGGTTTTCGACTTGCCGGGTGTACATCTTTTTATATATATCCCTAATTTTTGCCCAAACCCTTTTGGTTTGCCGGGATGCCCTTATTTTTGCCTAGGCCTGTCAACCTAGCGGGTCTCTTTTCATGCGTAGTATTTTTTAACTATGTCTGCGTTTACAGGCTGTGGGAAGTCTTCACCATCCATTGTAGTCAGTATCATGGCACCTCCTGAGAACACTGTCTTGACTACAAATGGTCCTTCATATGTTGGAGTCCATTTGCCCCTAGGATCACCCTGTGGTAATATGATACGCTTGATTACCAAGTCACCAGCCTGATATACCTTTGGCTTAACCTTCTTGTTAAAAGCTTTGATCATTCGTTTCTGGTACATCTGGCCATGACAAACTGCTGCTAACCTCTTCTCATCAATCAAATTTATCTGGTCTAGTCGAGTCTGAATCCACTCATCTTCATCCAAGCCTGCATCCTTCATAATTCTTAAGGAGGGAATCTGAACTTCAATGGGCAGAACTGCTTCCATACCATAGACTAAGGAGAATGGGGTTGCCCCTGTTGAAGTACGTATTGTAGTACGATAACCATGAAGAGCAAATGGTAACATCTCGTGCCAATCCTTATAAGTAACAGTCATCTTCTGTACAATCTTCTTAATGTTCTTATTAGCAGCTTCAACTGCCCCATTCATCTTCGGACGATACGGAGAAGAGTTGTGATGCTTAATCTTGAACTGCGTGCAAAGATCAGTAATCATAGTGTTGTTCAGATTAGAGCCATTGTCTGTGATAATCCTTTCAGGGATGCCATACCTACATATGAGATTATTCTTAATGAACCGAGCCACAACATTCTTAGTAACAGATGCAAATGAAGCTGCCTCCACCCACTTCGTGAAATAATCAATAGCAACCAGGATGAAACGATGCCCATTAGAAGCAGTAGGCTTGATCTCACCAATCATATCAATGCCCCACATGGCAAAAGGCCAAGGGGCAGTCAACACATTCAAGGGTGATGGAGGTACATGGACTTTATCAGCATAAATTTGACATTTGTGACAAGTTCTGGAGTGTTGATAACAATCAGCTTCCATGGTAGACCAATAATAACCTGCTCTCAATATCTTCTTTGCCATAGTATGACCACTAGAATGAGTGCCAAAGATCCCATCATGCATATCTTCCATAATCTCAGTTGCTTCTTTCTTATCCACACAACGAAGCAGAGTTGAATCATGATTGCGCTTGTACAAAATGCCATTACTCAAAAGGAACTTAGCAGAAAACCTTCTCAGAAACTTCCTATCTTTGACAGATGCCCCTTCAGGGAACTCCTGAGCTTCAAGATATCTTTTCACTTCATAGAACCAAGGCTTCTCCTCTGCCCCTTCAGTGTCAATCTCATTGCAGTATGCAGGCTTTTCAAATCTATCAATGGTAATCTTGGGAGCTTCATCATCCCAGCTGATTTCAAACATGGATGCCATGGTGGCCAAAGCATCTGCCAACTGATTCTCTCTTCGTGGAATATGTCCAAAGGTAATCTCTTTGAAATGTGGGATCAAAGACAACACATGCTCTCTGTAAGGAATGAGGTTATCATGCTTGGTATCCCAATCTCCTTTAATCTGACTTACTACCAGGGCTGAATCTCCATATACATCAAGGAACTGAACCTTCATATCAATAGCAGCTTTAATACCCAGGATACATGCCTCGTATTCAGCCATATTATTGGTACAATAGAAACAAAGTCTGGCAGTAATCGGGGTATGACAACCTTCAGGGGAACTAATCACAACACCAACACCATTACCAAGTGCATTGGAAGCACCATCAAAAACCATAGTCCATCGGGATCCTTGTTCAGGTCCGTCATATTGTCCAGGTTCTTTGGTAATAATCATAATGTCTTCATCAGGGAACTCGAAACTCATTGACTGATAATCATCCACTGCTTGATGAGCCAAATGATCAGCAACAACACTTCCCTTGATGGCCTTCTGAGTAGTATACTGTATGTCATATTCTGTCAAGATCATTTGCCATCTTGCAATTCTTCCGGAGAGAGCAGGTTTCTCAAATATGTACTTGATTGGATCTATCTTCGAAATCAATAAGGTAGTATGAGTCAACATATACTGTCTTAGTCGGCGAGCAGCCCATGCCAAAGCGCAGCAAGTTTTCTCGAGCAGTGAGTATCTTGTTTCACAGTCGGTAAACTTTTTGCTAAGGTAGTATATTGCCTGCTCTTTTCGACCAGACTCGTCATGTTGCCCCAATACACACCCCATTGAGTTGTCTAACACTGTTAAGTACATAATCAAGGGTCTTCCATCAACTGGTGGCATCAAAATTGGAGGTTCTAGCAGGTATCTCTTGATTTCATCAAAGGCAGTCTGGCACTCATCATTCCATTCCATCACCTGATCTTTCTTCAGCAACTTGAAGATTGGCTCACAGATGGTAGTCAATTGGGAAATAAACCTTGCAATGTAGTTCAATCGTCCCAAAAAACCTCTAACCTCCTTCTCAGTACGGGGAGCTGGCATCTCTCGTATAGCTTTCACTTTTGCAGGATCCACTTCAATACCTTTTCCACTAACAATGAAACCCAGGAGCTTACCAGATCTAACTCCAAAAGTACATTTGTTTGGGTTCAGTCTCAACTTGTATTTCTTTAGCCTCTCAAACAATTTATGCAAATGATCAAGATGTTGTTCTTCATTCTGAGACCTGGCTATCATATCATCCACATATACCTCTATCTCATGATGAATCATATCATGAAACAAAACCACCATAGCACGCTGATACGTTGCCCCTGCATTCTTCAAACCAAATGGCATCACCTTATAACAAAAAGTGCCCCACTGTGTAACAAATGTTGTCTTCTCCATATCTTCAGGTGCCATCTTGATTTGATTGTAACCAGAGAAACCATCCATAAAAGAGAATACCTTATGCTGAGCAGTGTTGTCTACCAGAATATCAATATGAGGAAGTGGAAAGTCATCTTTGGGGCTAGCCTTGTTCAAATCTCTGTAGTCCACACACATACGTACCTTACCATCTTTCTTAGGAACCGGTACCACATTTGCAACCCACTGAGGATAAGAAGTTACTGCTAAGAGCCCTGCATTGAACTGTTTCATTACCTCTGCTTTGATCTTTTCTGACATCTCAGGATGCATACGACGAACCTTCTGCTTCTTTGGCCGACAATCTTCTTTTACTGGTAAACGGTGAACCACAATGTCTGTATCCAACCCTGGCATATCTTCATAAGACCAAGCAAAGATCTCCACATAGTCACGTAACATCTGAATCAATCTGCTCTTGACACTGTCCTCTAAATCAGCCCCTATCTTGACCTCTTTCCTGTTTTCTTCAGTTCCCAGATTCACAACTTCGACTGGCTCTTCATGTGGCTGTATAGCTTTCTCTTCTTGTTGTAACAACCTAGCAAGCTCTACAGGTATTTCACAATCGTCCTCATTTCCGTCTTCAGTTTGATAGATCGGATTCTCGAAATTATAATTGGCAATAGAACTGTTATCAACAGGATCCAGAGTGGATGAGGATCTGCATTTTAGTGATGTGGGTGTGTGTAAGAACACATAGCTGATAAAGCAAAAATAAAAGAAAATAAAGACAAGGAACACAATATTTACGAAAACGAAACGTCCACTGATTTTATTGAATGAAGTATGCAAATGAAATGACGGCCCGTAACAAGCACACCATTGTGCCCCGGGTAAGGCACAAGGCTTAAGAGTTCAATTGTTCAAATTACAAACTTAAAAGCAACACAGTAATAGTATTTACTCCTGACTAAAGGAGATAGGGATAACATCTTCAGCTTTCCAATTATTGAGTCCAGCACCCACAGTAGAAAAAATCCAAGCATCCAAATTGTAGTCTTCATCTTGATCTCCCACAGCATTGATCTAGTTCTTCATAACCCCTTGATTGGTGATACGAACAGCACGAGCACGACGAACAGCCTTCTGGGACTCTGCAGTGAAACCCAAACCAAACTTGTCAGACTTGTATGGAATATCAGGAAGCTGACCCCAAATAGTACAACCACCTTCATCCACCACAGCTCTAGCATCATTGAGGGAGGCCATTGCCATTGTTGGAGGTTTTCTGGTGACCACAGGAACTTTCTTGGCAACCGGAGGAGCTACATAATCATTAACAACCCAAGGAACCACTTCAAACGTCTGACACAGAGTTTCAATGTATTCACCTTCCATTTCCAGATACTTGAAGGTATTCACATGGCTGACAAAGTATTCTTCTTCTCCATAGACAGTGACAACCCTTCCTTCTACCGGATATCTCAACTTCTGGTGTAATGTGGAGGTTACAGCACCTACCCCATGGATCCAGGGACGACCAAGCAGACAAGAGTATGAAGGACGAATATCCATCACATAAAATGTAGCAGTAAAAACTTGAGAGCCAACTTTGATTGGAAGATCAATTTCCCCATGCACTACTCTTCTAGAACCATCAAAAGCCTTCACCACAATATTGCTGGGCTTCAGCACAGCATCTTCAGGACTCAGCTTGTTCAGAACTTCCTTGGGCAACACATTCAGAGAGGAACCATTGTCTATCAATACATGTGACAGGGTAGTGCCCCTGCATTCAATTGAGATATGCAAGGCCCTGTTATGACCCCTCTTGGCAGGGGTCAAATCAGCATCAGAAAATCCTAACCCATTGTCATAGGTCAGGTGGGCAACACAATTCTCAAACTGATCAACAGAAATTGCACTGGGTACATGAGCAGTCTTCAGAAACTTGATCAAAGCTTTTGCATGAGCTTCAGAACATAATAACAAGGACAACATAGAAATCTTTGAGGGAGTATGCCCCAACTGATCAACAATGTCATAATCACTCTTGCGAATGATTTTCAATACTTCTTCCATCTGCTTAGAGAGATCATCAGCAGCTGGCACATCAGTAGATACAGGCTCAATAACAGGACCTTTGCCCCGAGCATCAGTGGTGGAAGTAACAACAGGAGTAGCTGCATTCTTAGAAGCCACTGGGGGAGAGAAGACTCTTCCACTACGTGTGATCTTACTAGATCCAGCAATATTGTCAACATCAACAGGAACATCAGCTAAAGGCTCTTGCTTAACACCATGGATGTAGACATCAGATCCATAATGCCAAGGCACAGCTTTATCAGACGTATACGGGATAGGACCAGGAGTAGTAATAACCACAGGAGCTACTCTGGCTTCAGCAACAACTTTCACAGGACCTTCAGCAGTAATCCTGATTGGACCTTGATGGGTGATTTTAATAGGTCCCTTGGAAGTGATTTTCACCGGCACTTTGTCAACCATATCAACCTCCTCAATCTTCTTACCTCTAGTAATATGTTCCACCATACTCTCCACAGAAGACGGTCTCCTTTCAAACACTATAGTATACTTATCCATAAGACGTTGAATTCCATCTCTCAATCTGAAGCAACTATCCGGCTTATAGGTACAGTACAAACAATCTTCACGACAACCTGGAAAGAACCCAGCTTGTACTAACTTCTTCTTGATAACAGACAATGGTGTGGTCAACTCCGTTACTGAATGGATGTGTAAATCTTCCTCAATGGCATTGACAGTCTTCTCGTGATTTGGCATTGGAGCAGTAATCACGTTTGGAGTACCCGGAGGATCAAACTCAATCTCTCCAGCATCAATCATATCTTGAATTTTGTTCTTCAAGACCCAACAATTATTAGTATCATGTCCCTGACAGTTTGAATGATATGCACATCGTGCATTGGGATTGTACCTGGGAGAGGTAACATTAGGATTCTGAGGAGCCTCTTTCAAAGTAATAAGTTCAGCCTTCAACAAGTGTTGCAATGCCTGAGCCATTGACATGTTGATCTTAGTGAACTGCCTTCTAGCCCTCTGTTGGTTGCCCTGTGGCTGCTCTGTTGTTGCAGGAATTGGATTTGAAATATGAACTGCACTAACAGACTGATGCCTTCTGTTACGATCAGGCTGACCATAAACAGCATTGGATTCTTTCTTCCCAGTGGGAGGCTTCTTTGCAGCACCTGATGAAGAAGTACCCACTTGGATCTTACCATTCTTTATACCATTTTCTACTCGCTCTCCTGTCATTATCAACTCAGTGAAGCCAGATGATGAGCTCCCAATGAGATGACTGTAAAACGGACCATTCAGCGTACACATGAACATATCAACCAGTTCCCTGTCAGTTAAAGGGGGTTGAACTCTTCCAGCTAAATCTCTCCACTTCTGAGCATACTCTTTAAAACTTTCTTTGGTACCCATAGACATGCTCTGAAGCTGCATGCGAGTGGGGGCTAAGTCAGCATTGTATTGATACTGCTTATAGAAAGCTTCAGCAAGATCATTCCAGTCCCGGATGTTGACACTCTCCAACTGATAATACCACTCCAGCTGAGCTCCAGATAAGCTCTCTTGAAAAAAATGGATCCACAGTTTCTTATCAGCAGTGTGAGGTTGAATTCTTCTGACATAAGACCTCAAATGCAGCTTGGGACAAGAGACCCCATCATAAACAACAAAGGTAGGAACCTTGAAACCAATGGGTATAACAACCCCAGATATCAGACTCAAATCCTCAAAATCCAGCCCAGATGATTTCTGCAACTCCATGGCATCCATTCTATCCACCAGCATCTTGAATTTGTCTTCATTAGGCTCATGGTAGTAATTAGCCTCAGAATCAGAGTCCCCCATAGTGTTGTGGAGACTGCCTTCCTCTTTCTCAGATTCCTCAGATTCATAGTCTTCAACCTGCTCTTTAGTCTTGACAGGACCTTTGAACCTTCTTCCCATGTTGAGCAGGCCACCTGACCTTCTAGTCTTCTTAGTCTTCTTGGCCAGAGAGGGGTTGTAAAGCTAGAGAGGGGTTGTAGGTGATGCCTCCTCTTATGCCTAGAAGTGGCACATTAGGAAACTCCCCACAACGGTCAATGATGGTGACATTCTCCATAGATCTGGAGCACCAATGGATATCTGAGTGAGAAAGTGACATGATCCTCTTGGACCATCTGAACCCTTGCTCATTCTTCATTACTGAACGAGGAAGGTGAGAAATAAACCACCTAGAAAGCAAAGGTATGCAGCACATCAAAGTTCCTCTTGCCCTTGTAGTACGGGTGTGAAGAGAATGCAGGATGTCTCCAAGCAATGTAGGCACTGGATTGTGACTCAGGAATATGTTGATGGCATGAACGTCTATGAACTGATCTGGATTGGGGAACAATACTAAGCCATATATCAGCAAGGCTAAGATCTCCTCAAAAGCATCATAGCTCATGGCCTTCAAGAACACTTGAGCCTTATCCATTAATACCTTGGCAAGAATACCCTTAACTCCGCTTCTCGTTTCTAGAACAATGTCAGACTTCTTCAGATGTAGGGCTGCAGCAATAACCTCTGGTTTAAGCTCCTTCTCCAAGCCTGTGAAGGGTTTCTGATCAAGAATAGGTATACCCAGAAGTTTAGAGAACTCTTCCATTGTTGGAACCAGCTGATTGTCGGGGAATGTAAAGCAGTGGTGCTTAGGGTCAAAGAACTGAAACAGGACACTCATCATGTCTTCATTGAACCCTGAAGTGACTAGATCCAATAGGTGACCATGTCTCTTGTTGAACCGGGAATGATCAGGCACTTGAGAAACCAACTCTTTAAGCTTGGGAGGTATCCCTACAAAGTTGATCCGGATGGTATTTCTACGAGCAGAAGCCATGACCTGCAACAAAGAACAAAGATAAACCCTTTGGTCCTTGAAATAGTTAGTGAAAATGCTATGCTTATGATGCATGATGATGTCATGATGTTATGCTCAATCACAAACATGTGGCACACACAAACAAGTCACACCATAGCCCTAGGTTTAAAGGCTTGCATGAGGTTTAAGGTAAGTACCCTCCCCTGAAGTTAGATGGTTCATCCTGTCCTACAAAAGTAACCGGGTTCTAAGGGATCTCAATATCATTGATCCTTCACAAGGGTGGTTGTTCAGAAGGCAACTTACTTGCCAACCAAAACCCTCCAAGTTTAGAATCTCAATGAGCGTAGTATCGAGTGTCAACCAACTTCAGTCTGCACCAAAGCCGGTTACCTCACTACTTTTCTAAAGGCCAAGATGGGATAACTAGGGTTCTAAAAGTTAGTTAGTGTATTGACAACATATGGCAGCCTCATATTATCCTCAACTTGACTTAAGGAACATAAGCACCAACCGAGAAGTCACACTAACTATGGCCACCAGATCAACCATATCGATATACGTCGTACAGTTTCCTTGGTCTATTGCCATTTACCTAAGGTACACTAGATCCGGGTTAGGACCTTTCACACATAAGAGCATCCCAACAAGTAATATAAAGCAAACAAGGCAAACGATTTAAAGTGATCTTAATTCCTAAGGGTACCCCTCTTAAATTTAAATCCCCAGCAGAGTCGCCAGTTCTGTAACACGGTGGGAGAACTGACTTTAGTTATGTTGCGGATAGCAAGAGTCGCCACCGACTTTTATTTTATCCAAAGGAAAGGCATAAAAGAACAGGAAAGACCTTTTAAAAGATTTTTGGGTCCGGGGGGTAGGTTATGTAAATGGAAGGTGTTAGCACCCTTTACATCCATGGTTATCCATGGGCTCTTAGTTACTTAGCTCACTTTAAATTGTTTTTGAAAATGTGAAGTGTGTGAATATAAATTTTCATAAGAGTTTGATAATGATCCATGTACGGATGCGTAAAAAAACTTGTACTTTGAAAATTGTTTGAAATTGTGAAATGTTTGAGTTTTGAAATAATGAGCAAGTAACTATGAGGAACCTACCCTAAAGTTTAAGTCTTTCTGTTCTTTATCCTTTAAATGGTAAGACTATCCCTATTATTAAGGAATAGGTAGTCATTACCTTGGATGTATGGGACAAGTAAAGGGACATCTGTTATTTAGGCAACTGTGGGGTGTATTAAGCATTTTGGAGGGACTGTCATCATTATTCGAAAGGGACAAGATCATATTGAAAGGCAACCATTAAGGGACTTGATCTCTGATTATGAAGGGACTAGATGACTTTTCTTTTAAGGGATTTTGCTTTATACACCCCACTTGACCTTTTTGAATAGGCAACATTGAGAGGCAACCCTAGAAAGTGAGATGGCGATTAAAAATCGACTTACGTGTGTGAGTGTTTAATTTAATTTATCTTATAATTTTAAATGATCTAAATTTAATTTTAAGTAGAATACATATTCACACTCCCTAAATTACTAACCATAGCATAAAAATTAAATAAATTAACTATTTACAAAAATTACACCAAGAAGCAATTACATAATTATAATGAGCAATTAAAATAAATAGCAAATAAATAAATATAAAAATAAATAAATAGGCAATAATAAATATAATAGGGGTTAGTAATAATAATAATTAAAAAACAAATAAGGTTAGAAAAATAATAATAATAAGCATAATTAAAATAAATAGATTAGAAATAATATGATTAGTAATAATAATAAAAGGCAAAATTTAAATAGTTAATAGCAAAATAAGAGTAATTATATTAAGTAATTATAAAATTTAAAATTTATAAATAAATTAAATAAACAATGAACATATTATGAGAAATTATTAAATTTTGCAATTTACATACATAATTAATTATAAACAAAGATATAATATTATTAAAATGTGATTAACTATTATTTAATTATATTAATTAAAATATATACATAATAACTATATTTACAAAATTTAGAAAATAAAATTAGGTTTTTAATAATTATATAAGACAAACTAGGGCTTCTTAAAATTAGGGTTTGTTTAGAAAATATATTTTAGGGTTTAATTTAATATACAAAAATTATTGGAATAAACATGCATATATTATAATTTAATTACATAATTGAAGAAAATAATTTAAATTGAGAAAAATAAAAGTTTAGAATTTTAGAAAAAGTATAAGTGTTGTTTTAGATATTTATTAAATATATATATACATGTACAATTTATTTTTTATTAATAATAAGAGAATAATTAAGCAAATTAATTAAATAAATTAAACAGAAAAATAATAAAAAAGAAACTTACCTTGGCTGGGTTTGAACCCAGGACATTCTGCCTGCAAACACCAAAACTTACCACTAGGCCAGCCAAGCGCAGGTGATAGAGGAATAGATCAAGTTTGTTTTATGCCTTGCCTGGAAAAATTACGAAAAATAATGAAAACCAAAAGGCCTGGGGGAGGATTGAACCCAGGACCTTTGAAGCTAACACGCATACACAAGACCAATCCAGCTAGATGAGCAATTCTGTTTATAAACCATCAAACAATAATAATATATTAAGTTCAACATATAAATGAGAAAACACAAAAATATTTGTCACAGCCAAGTTTCGATCCCTCGCCCTCTCATCAAACGCACGCCTGAGTTTCCACTGGGCCACGCAACCTGTGGTGATAACAATCCAGCAAGATAACATAAAATATTTTAAATCAAATTTTGAATTTTCCTGAGCGCGCCAACTAGCTTCTTCTTCCCCAAATTTCCTGCGAAATTTCATGCCATCTTACCTGCGAATCTTGCTGCGTGTTCTTCATTCCTGCGAATCACAAACTTCAACCAAACAACAAAATTTCACAAAATTAATTATGTCATTGAGTTGCTACTGAGTTTTGCAACTGTCCTACGTTTTTAGAATCCATTTATCATGATGAAATCATGAAACCCTAAAGGGGGCCGTGAACCCTAATCATGGTGAATTCTCATACCTGCACGAAAAACTTAATTGAATAGCCCAGAATCGTTCTAAGGTTCATCATAAACATCATCAAACAATCAAAAACAAGTCAAATACAATCAATCAATGGAATCGAAAAATCATATTCAAGAACAAAGTTTTGCTCGGGTTATGCAATTCATGAGGCTTTTGATGCAAATGGTGATTGATAATGATTCAGTGATGTCCAATAATCATGTCCATGTCCTCAAAATACCTTTTAAAGCTCTGGAAATCCGAAACCGAATGTGAGTTTTGGAAGGGATTTTTGATTTTGTGAACTTACTTTTGGAGGCAGAGAATTCGTGAATTTGTAATAGGGTTGTGTTTAGTATTTATATGTGAGTGAATTAGGTCAATAAAATTGATTGATCATGTGGAAAAATTGATATGAAAAGATTCAAGTTGATCATGCTTTGAAAATCAAATATTCTTGTATGATGGCTTACTATTTTTGGACCAATCTTATGATTTCATTCCTCTTCAATTCCAATCATCATTTAAGATCTTCTAGAAACTCAATCTCCATCAAATATTACATTTTCATATTTTATTTTTATTTAAAATGATTTTTAATGAATTAAATCAAAATAAATAAAAATAAAATAATAAAAATTCTGATTTTTAATGGTTTGGGTCGTGCATGAAGTCAATGTATGGATTGGGTCATCATTTGGCAAGCCCATTTGGAAGAAATTGATTTTAGACCTCCTTTTTCATCATAAACCATCTCAAAATTTCCCAACTTTGCAAGGCCACATATCCTTCAATTTTAATGCTATGAGGGCATTCTTGGACATTTTGGAAAGCTTGAAGAGTCCTCTAACCAACCCCACTGGTTTCATGTCCATATCATTTACCCATCTCAAGTTATGTCCTTTTGAAGTTGTTGACTTTTTGTTGACTTTCAAAAGGACCTATAATGTCTTAGCTCATACCTTCCAAATGAAGCATTTTTGGGCTTGGCTTGTGAGACACAAAGTTGTATAGAATTAAATTTCCTTCAAAATGAGCTTTGAGTGGAGACTTGGTGATGAAGTATGTGAAAGTTATGGCTGGTCAAAGTTCAGTTGACTTTTACTAAGGAAACCCTAATTTAGAAACTCCTGATTCTTGATGATCTGAAATCTCCTTGATGAATCATGATAAACCCTTGATCAAATGATGAATTTTACTTCATATACTTGATGTTGGCAAAAAATCATGAAGTTTGACTTTGGTTTGACCACAGTTGACCTCAGTTTGACTTTTTAACTGCATTGACTGATTTTGACTTATCTGATCATCTGACTGAGCAAACTTTTGAGAAAAGTCTTGAAACTTGCCATGGGGGTTCTTACACACATATAAGATGTTATGAAGCTCACTTGAAGTCTTGGAAGTTCATTTAGCCTGATTAAAGTCAAAACCCTAGTTTTGGATGCACTGCTTAGGAGGTGCATTGTCTGAGGGAATTGTCAACTCTTCTGACCAATTGTGAACTTTGTGAACCTTGTGAACCATCATAAAATGTCTTGTGAACCTCATGGGAGGTATTGTGAACCTTGTGAACCTTGTGAACCTCATAAAGTGACTTGTAGACTTCATGGACCTCAATGCAAGGTTTTGAAAGCATTGTGAATCTTGTGAACCTTGTGAACCTTGTGAACCTCATAAAGTGACTTGTAGACTTCATGGACCTCAATGCAAGGTTTTGAAAGCATTGTGAATCTTGTGAACCTTCTTAGAACACAAAGTCTTGTATTGTGAGGGCAAATTTTGGGGTGCAACAGTAAGACATATTTTTGTTTCAGGATGTCATATGTAATGTTATGACATGTGATTTAAGCATTATGCAAGTTTGAAGTTTTCTGTTTGTAGCTGTTTTATCAGGATGTCAAGCATGATGTCATGACATCTCTGACTGGGCCTGAAGATCTAGATGAATCCTTATTAGTGTGCGCGTTTTGCTGTCATTAAAATTGTGATTTGTTATGTTTAATTAGCACAACTTATCAGAAGGATAAGGATTCAACTTGGGGTTATTTTAGCAGAACATATTTATGTTATTATTTTTGTTCCTTTATTTAAGGAAATATATTATTTGATTAGTGTAAGTTCAGCAGACCCATGCCCATTCAAGTTTCTACTTAAAGGCTGCATTACCCTTGTTTGAAGACGTAGAAAATAATGGTTGTTCATTCAACAATTTTTTGTGTGTGTTTAGTTTTCTTGTGAGCCAAAAAATTGTCTTGTTGATGATTGTTTTGGACTATGTTTTTCATTTGTATTTTGTCCACTCAAAGCTTTTAAGCAAGAGTATTTGTACTTGACTGAAACTTTGCAGCAAGGTCAAAGATTGTTTTTAAGTGTGGCTTCTTCTTTTCTGAATTGTTTGTTTAAGATCACTGATGTGATTGAGGGGGAGTGAGAGGGGTCTCATATCTAGGAGTTCCTTTCTGGCTTGGTAGCCCCCAGAGTAGATGCGTTTGCACCGAACTGGGTTAACAATTCCTTGAGTTCTTTACTTCTGTATTTGTGAATTTACTTGTGTCTAACTTGTCAGATATTGGTGTCATGACATCGTATTTGACATCGTTTATCAGCTGCCAGAATTTCACATACTACAATGTCAAGTGGATTTAAGCATCTAAACAATGATTACAAATCTAAACAAACCTGTAAATTCATGATTGCACCATGGAATTCACCAAAATGACATTCATAGAATTCAACATTTATGCATTTTGATTCAAGGACCACAAAGCTTCAAAATGGCATATTCTTGAATCTCCTGTTCAACAAGAAATAGGTGGACACAATCCAAGCATCAAACTTTTGAGGAATGTGAATTTTGTTGCTGCATAGTTGAGCTATTTGAGAATTTCATCATTTCACATGTAAGAGATATTTTCATAAAACCACGACTCACCATTTTGACCTCATCACTTCAAATCTTAGAGGCCAAGTTTTTCCAACATATTTCCCTATAAATAGAGACCTCACTCCATCATAAAGATGACACCAAAGCTTCTGATTACTAAGCTTTCTCTTCTTTTTCCCTCAAAGACTTAAAACTAAATATTTTTAGCAATCACTTATGGTTTTTGAGTTTGAGCTAGCACAAGCTCAAACCAATTGCTCACACACATCACATATGATGTTTATGAGGTGTTCAAACACTTAGATCACCTCTGGAACACTTCCAACCCAGAATTGTAACACCCCTTTCTATACCCCAAATAAGCAATTAAATCATTTAGACACATATTAAAATTTCATCAGAGTATATTTGAAACACGGTATAAAAGAGCAATGCCACATTATACTTGAAATTGAAATCATACAACACCTGCTCAATAAAGATATGCAACAAACGGGGTAACTTACATACACAAGGATTTCATCCTTACACTCGTATTCATCAATTCAATAAACAGCGGAAACAAATATAACAATTTCAAACTTATATACTTATCATAAATATATCTGCAAGTTTGAATCACCAACATAATTCCATGTTTACATAAAAAATTTCACATCAAAATACATATACAACTGCATTCACAAAAAGGAATCACGCCGACCCTAGCTACCCGGTACTACATATCAGAGTCGACTGACCAAAAGATGAAGACGAGCTTCACAAAAATATCATCCAGCAACCTACTCTGCAATGCCTCATAGAGCATCATAAAAAAGCAGAAGGGTGAGAAACATTATCATAATAACATTGCATTATATATCTCAACATATAAAATGCACATAATCTATATTCTCACCACAATTCATTCCTTATCACCTATACACATCGCAATGTGTACACCAATACCAATCAAACATATTAATTACACACAATTCACCAATTTACATAAACTTACATAAACTTATATTATCTATGTTTATTCCTCAATTCTATTCATTCTGCATAAACATACGTCTAGCTATGTTTAATCACACATATACATTACAAATGTATAAATCACATACATATACATATATCAAACATGCATATATACAAACAAGTATGTTTCATCACACATACTGTCATCTCCATAATACTCCAAATAAACATATGCGCATTCATGTTTATTTCTGCATATCATAAGTAAAATGATAAAATGCAACTCATAGAGACCGACACACGACTCTATGCAGATGCAATGCGGTACCGACTCAACATTTCAGCAGGTTCACTCAGGAACCAAATGGAATCATCTCTTGTTACCTAAAGTAACTCCCCGTCGGGCATACGATGTTCCCCATTGCTCACACCCCACATGGGCACACAATGTTTATGGGTTGCTCACACCCCACACGGGCACACAATCCGATTGCTCACACCCCACACTGGCACACAATCAATGTGAATAAATCACCCATCACTCACACCCCACACGGGCACACGATGTTTCTGGATTGCTCACACCCACACGGGCACACAATCCGATCACTCACACCCCATATGGGCACACGATCTTGTTGTAGTCATCGCTCACACTCCACATGAGCACACGATGCTACAACGGATTCACAAAGAATCCCACAGCACAAGAATGCATACATTATGCTTTACATGAAAAATGACACACAACATTCTTGAAAATGCATACATTATTCAAAACATAATTATGCACTCAACTCATTCAATTAACATACATTGCATACAATTCAAGCAATGTATTCATTTGCCAACAACCACAATATCACCTCAAGCTCACAATTCCATAATTAACTTATTTATATTTTATCGGAAAAGTCGGGTGAAAGTCGGCTAAACATTACATTTCTTAGCATCACTAGTTTCTACATGTTTCTAGCTTCGATTCGATATAAGGAACACTAAAAACGGATAACCGAAACTAAAGCTACGGATTAAAACACAATTTTCTAAAAAACCTACAGGCTCGCTGAGCGCCCTCTCTCTCGCTGAGCGAGAATTTCCCTGGAACTTTCGCTGAGTGAGAATTTCCCTGGAACTTTCGCTGAGCGAGGGATAGCTTGCTGAGCGACCACTGCGATTTCCAGAATTTCTCAGCTTCGTGACAGTCAACCTAAACCCATCCAAACCTCCAAAATACTTCCATAAACTTGATCAACAACATATTCTAGCTATCATAATTCGATTACAACGATTTCTAATCGTTTAATCCACTAATTTCTCACATTTTCTCTAAAACCCTAACTATTCATCTTCTCTAAACTTCCATCAAAACCAAAACTCAACCAATCAAACACATACATAATCATACACAATATCAAGATAACAATGCTTATCACCCTTACCCGATTATTTCGTCTACACGGAACAATCTTGATCAAAACCTAGCTTTTTCTTCTTTCTCTCATTCTTCTCCTTTCTTTCTCTTTTATTTCCTTTCTATCTCTTCTATTTCCTTTCTATCTCTTTTCTTTCTCTTTCTCCCACTTATATTCTTTTCTCTCTATTTTCTATTCTTTCTCTTACTAACTATTTTCTCCACCAAATATCATTTTTCTCACAAAAATATAATTCCATCTAGTTCTAACTTATCACTAATTAGAAAATGTCTAAAATACCCTTTTATCCAATTCTACCCGAAAAATTCACAAAATGGTACAATCACATATCACACCAACATATCACATTAATTCCTCAACATATCATATCATCATGATAATTTCACAAATAAAACAATTATCATTCAAATAAAATATAAGACTCCACAAAAATTGGGAAAATCGAATCGGGGCGTTACAACTCTCCCCCACTTTAGAAATTTTCGTCCTCGAAAATATTACCTGATTCAAACAACTCCGGATACGACTCGCGCATCCTACTCTCCAATTCCCAAGTCATATTGCCTTCCGCAGCGCCTCCTCACGCCACTTTCACAAGCGCAATATCTTTGCCTCTTAGCTTCTTGATTTCACGATCTAAAATCCCAACCGACAAATCTTCCACCGTAAGGGTATCTCTTACTTACCCCTCGTCCATGGGAATAACATGTGACGGATCCGGAACATACTTCCGAAGTTGCAAAACATGGAACACATCATGCAAATTCGAACGATTCGGAGGCAACGCCACACGATAAGCCACATCACCCACTTGTGCAGTAATCTGATACTGCCCAATAAAATGAGAAGTCAACTTCTTCGACTTCAAAGCATGACCCACACCCGTAACCGGTGTAACTCTCAAGAACACATGGTCGCCTTCCTGAAACTCAAGATCCTTCCTTCTCTTGTCATGATAACTCTTTTGTCTACTTTGAGAAGCTCTCATCTTCTCCCAAATAAACTTTACTTTTTCCGTCGTTTGTTGTACCATCTCTGGCCCAACTACCATTCTATCTCCGGTTTCATGCCAACACAAAGGTGTTCGACATATCCGACCATACAAAGCCTCAAATGGTGCCATACCAATACTCGAATGAAAACTGTTATTATAGGTGAACTCAATCAATGTTAAATAACTATCCCAAACACCACCTTGCTCTAGCACACAAGCATGCAACAAATCCTCCAACGATTGAATTTTCCTCTCGCTTTGACCGTTCGTTTGCGGATGGTAAGCCGAACTCAATCTTAGCTTAGAACCCAAAGCCTTTTGAAAACTTTCCCAAAACCTCGATGTAAATCTAGGATCTCTATCCGATACAATACTCTTAGGAACTCCATGCAACTTCACAATCACATAAACATAAATCTCGGCTAGCTTCTCCAAAGAATAACTAATATCAATCGGAATAAAGTGAGCAGATTTAGTAAGCCTATCTACAATTACCCAAATAACATTATGACCTCTTTGCGTATTCGGTAAACCCGTAACAAAATCCATCGATATACTATCCCATTTCCATTCCGGAATATCCAACGGTTGCATCAAACCATTAGGCTTCTGATGTTCCACCTTAGACTTCTGACAAGTCAAACACGCATAAACAAAATGAGCTACATCTCTCTTCAATCCGAACCACCAAAAGATCCTCTTCAAATCTTGATACATCTTATTCGCTCCCGGATGTATACTTAAATTACTCTGGTGTCCCTCTTCCAATATCATCTTTTTCAACTCCTCATCATCGGGAATACAAATACTACCACGGAATCTCAAAACTCCAAAATTATCAACCTTGAAATCCTCACTCTCATTCATCATCAAATCAACAAATTTCAAATCCAACTTTTTCTTTTCACAAACGGTTGCAAGGAAATCATTCGTAACACGTAGCATACCAAGTCTCACGCTTCTCGGCGTCATCTCGCAAACCAAACTCAAGTCTCTAAAATTCTCCAAAAGTTCCCATTCCCTTATCATCAATGCGGACATATGTAACAACTTACGACTCAAGGCATCGGCCACCACATTCGCCTTACCCGAATGGTAATTCAAACCAAAATCATAATCCTTCAAAAGTTCTAACCATCTCCTTTGTCTCATGTTCAATTCCTTTTGATCGAATAAATACTTCAAACTTGTGATCACTAAAAACTTTGAACCTCGCACCATAAAGATAATGCCTCCAAATTTTTAGAGCAAAAACCATTGCCACTAATTCCAAATCATGCGTAGGATAATTCGTTTCATGCACCCTCAATTGTTTTGAAGCATAAGCTACAACGTTTCCATCTTGCATAAAAGCACCACCTAACCCAAACAATGAAGCATCACAAAACACCACAAATGGTTCCGTCGAATTCGGAAAAATCAAGATCGGAGCCGTTGTTAACCTTCTCTTAAGTTCCATGAAACTCTTTTCACAATGAATATCCCAAATGAAAGCATTTCCTTTACAAGTCAACTGCGTTAACGGAAGTGTCAACTTTTAAAATCCTTCAATAAACCTCCGATAATAACCCGCCAAGCCTAAAAAGCTTCGAATCTCCGTAACCGATCTAGGAACTTCCCATTGCATTACCGCATCGATCTTGGATGGATCCATACTTAATACCACCATCGGAAATAACATGCCCAAGAAAACTTACCTTCGACAACCAAAACTTGCACTTTGACAACTTAGCATACAATTGCTTCTCTTTCAAAATCTGTAACACAATCCTTAAATGCTCTTCATGCTCTTCTTGAGACTTAGAATAAATCAAAATGTCGTCGATGAATACAACCACAAAACGATCCAACTGTTCATGGAAAATATGATTCATGTATTCCATAAACACACCCGACGCATTAGAAACTCCGAATGGCATCACGAAATACTCGTAATGACCATATTGTGTCCTAAAAGCCGTCTTTTGAATATCCTCCTCTTTCACACGAATCTGGTGATATCCTGATCTCAAATCAATCTTACTAAAAACATGCGCACCAACCAATTGGTCCATCAAATCATCCATCCTCGGAAGCAGATACTTGTTCTTAATTGTCACCTTGTTCAACTATCGATAATCAATACATAACTGCATACTTCCATCCTTCTTCTTTACCAACAATACTGGCGCACCCCAAGGAGAAACACTCGGCCTAACAAACCTCCTATCCAACAAGTCATTCAATTTCTTCTTCAATTCTACCAACTCTGAAGCTGACATACGATACGGTGCCATCGAAATCGGTCTAGTACCCGAAACTAGATCAATAGAAAACTCAACTTCTCTTTCCGGCGGTACATCCTTAATATCATCCGAAAACACTTCTGGAAAATCACACATCACTGGAAACCTACTTATCTCCACTTCGCTTTCCACTGACAACGATGCAAACAAACCAAACAGTTGAGCTTCGTCCACTAAAAGTTTCTTCAACTCTTTCGTAGATAGGAAACTCTCTTCTTCATCATCATCCAAAGAAGGAAACCTTACTAAGTTATGATAATAGTCTATATGAACTCGATTAAATTGCAACAAGTTCATACCCAAGATCACGTCCAAACCTTCCAACGGCAAACAAACTAAATCCATAACAAAATCTTTATCATACATGGTCAAAGAACAACTTACACACACCAAAGAAGTAGTTACCGACCCTGAAGTAGGAGTCTTAATAACCATCTCACCACCCCAAGAAGACATAAACAAATTCAAATACTTAGCGCACTCAAGAGAAATGAATGAATGAGTTGCTCCCGTATCAATAATAGTAACTAAAGGCGTACTATTAATAAAGCATGTACCTTTAATCAAACGGTCTACACTAGTAGTGTCCTTCCCTACTAATGCAAACACCTTTCCGCCCGCCTGAGCTTGCTTTGGCTTAGTACACTTAGTACTAATGTGACCCACTTCTCCATAATTGAAGCACTTCATAATATTCCTTCTACACTCGGTAGTAGCATGTCCAAGACCTCCATAGTTTGAACATTTCACAATATTCTTTCCACATTCAAAAGACTTATGGCCTAAATCGCCACACTTGTAAAACTTAACGGGACCAGAACTCCCTCCACCAGATCTCTAATCAAAGTTTCCCCTATGCTTGCCCTTATCAGCGGGTGTCACATAAGGTCCACTTCTAGCTTGTTGTTTCCCTTTCCTCTCATTCACACTCTTGTAATGTGTAGAACGAGCTTTGCTATCTTCTTAAAAAATTCTACAACATTCAGTCAAATCTGAAAACCTTCTAATTCTCTGATATCCCACAGCTTGCTTAATCTTAGGATGCAAGCCATTCTCATACTTAATGCACTTAGAAAACTCAACAGTAGCAGCAGCATAATAAGGATGAAACTAAACCAATTCCACAAACTTAGCAGTATAATCAACCACTGACATACTACCTTGCTTCAGCTCGAGGAATTCCATCTCCTTCCTTCCCTTCACCCTCTCAGGGTAGTACTTCCCTAAGAACTCAGTACGGAAAACTTCCCAAGTTATCTCTTCATCATCCTCCTCAAGAGCTTGACTTCTACCGACCCACCAATCATCGGCTTTTTCCTTCAGCATGTGAGAACCAAGCCTCACCTTACTCTCTTCAGCACAGTCCATGACTTTGAAGATTCTTTCAATCTCCTTCAACCAATTATGAGCACCATTAGGATCGAATCTTCCTCTGAAGACCGGCGGTTGATTCTTTCTGAACTCATCATTAGCATTCACATTCGGCGCTCCCTGCACCGCCCTAGCCATTGCTTCCAAAGCAGCAACCATAACATTGTCATTTCTACCAGCCATATTCTGATTATTCCCAAAGACAACAACAAGATTAAACAAAAGTTCAATCATAACAACATCAAGACAGACACAACTGACTCAAACACTGGCTTTGATACCACTTAATGTAACACCCCCTTTCTATACCCCAAATAAGCAATTAAATCATTTAGACACATATTAAAATTTCATTAGAGTATATTTGAAACACGGTATAAAAGAGCAATGCCACATTATACTTGAAATTGAAATCATACAACACCTGCTCAATAAAGATATGCAACAAACGGGTAACTTGCATACACAAGGATTTCATCCTTACACCCGTATTCATCAATTCAATAAACAGCGGAAACAAACATAACAATTTCAAACTTATATACTTATCATAAATATATCTGAAATTTGAATCACCAACATAATACCATGTTTACATAAAACATTTCACATCAAAATACATATACAAATGCATTCACAAAAAGGCATCAAGCCTACCCTAGCTACCCGGTGCTACATATCAGAGCCGACTGACCAAAAGATGAAGACGAGCTTCACAAAAATATCATCCAGCAACCTACTCTGCAATCCCTCATAGAGCATCATAAAACATCATAAGGATGAGAAACATTATCATAATAACATTGCATATAACTATATATCTCAACATATAAAATGCACATAATCTATATTATCACCATAATTCATTCCTTATCACCTATACACATCGTAACGTGTACACCAATACCAATCAAACATATTAATTACGCACAATTCACCAATTCACATAAACTTATATTATCTATGTTTATTCCTCAATTTAATTCATTCCGCATAAACATGCGTCTAGCTATGTTTAATCACACATATACATTACAAATGTATAAATCACATACATATACATATATCAAACATGCATATATACAAACAAGTATGTTTCATCACACATAGTGTCATCTCCATAATACCCCAAATAAACATATGCACATTTATGTTTATTTCTGCATATCATAAGTAAAATGATAAAATGCAACTCATAGAGACCGACACACGACTCTATGCAGATGCAATGCGGTATCAACTCAACATTTCAGCAGGTTCACTCAGGAAACAAATGGAATCATCACTTGTTACCTAAAGTAACTCCCCGTCGGGCACACGATGTTCCTCATTGCTCACACCCCACATGGGTACACAATGTTTATGGATTTCTCACACCCCATACGGGCACACAATTCGATTGCTCACACCCCACACGGGAACACACTCAATGTGAATAAATCACCCATCACTCACACCCCACACGGGCACACGATGTTTCTGGATTGCTCACACCCCACACAGGTACATAATCCGATCGCTCACACCCCACATGGGCACACGATCTTGTTGTAGTCATCGCTCACACTCCACATGAGCACACGATGCTACAACGGATTCACAAAGAATCCCACGACACAAGAATGCATACATTATGCTTTACATGCAAAATGACACACAACATTCTTGAAAATGCATACATTATTCACAACATAATTATGCACTCAACTCATTCAATTAACATACATTGCATACAATTCAAGCAATGTATTCATTTGCCAACGGCCACAACATCACCTCAAGCATTCCATAATTAACTTATTTACGTTTTATCGGAAAAGTCGGTTGAAAGTCGGCTAAACATTACATTTCTTAGCATCATTAGTTTCTACATGTTTCTAGCTTCGAATCGATATAAGGAACACTAAAACGGATAACCGAAACTAAATCTACGGATTAAAACACAATTTTCTCAAAAACATACAGGCTCGCTGAACGCCCTCTCGCTCGCTGAGCGAGAATTTCCCTGGAACTTTCGCTGAGCGAGGGATAGCTCGCTGAGCGACCACTGCGATTTCCAGAATTTCTCAGCTTCGTGACAGTCAACCTTAACCCATCCAAACCTCCAAAATACTTCCATAAACATGATCAATAACATATTCTAGCTATCATACTTCGATTACAACGACTTCTAACCATTTAATCCACTAATTTCTCACATTTTCTCTAAAACCCTAACTATTCATCTTCTCTAAACTTCCATCAAAACCAAAACTCAACCAATCAAACACATACATAATCATACACAATATCAAGATAACAATGCTTATCACCCTTACCCGATTATTTCGTCTACGCGGAACAATCTTGATCAAAACCTAGCTTTTTCTTCTTTCTCTCCTTCTTCTCCTTTCTTTCTCTTCTATTTCCTTTTTCTATCTCTTCTATTTCCTTTCTATCTCTTTTCTTTCTCTTTCTCCCACATATATTCTTTTCTCTCTATGTTCTATTCTTTATCTTACTAACTATTTTCTCCACCAAATATCATTTTTCTCACAAAAATATAATTTCATCTAATTCTAACTTATCACTAATTAGCAAATGTCTAAAATACCCTTTTATCCTATTCTACCAGAAAAATTCACAAAATGGTACAATCACATATCACACCAACATATCACATTAATTCCTCAACATATCATATCATCACGTTAATTTCACAAATAAAACAATTATCATTCAAATAAAATAAAAGACTCCACAAAAATTGGGAAAATTGAATCGGGGCGTTACAAGAATCACTCATCAAAATCTAAAAAATTCCTTGTTTCTGCAACATGAAAATCAGAAGTTGATCCAACCATTTGTAATCAAGTCCAAGTGTTCAAACACATTCCATATGGTGTAGGGAAGTTGTCCAGATCATCACAACATCTCTGTAACACCTCCATCTCAAAATCACAACTCCATCTGCAAGCTCAAGTTCAGGTAAGCCTCAAACTAGGCCAAATCATAATCCATGCATATTTCATCGCACTATCTTTTTGCCATATGCGCGTAATCATATTCTAAGTAATTCCCCTCAATAAATTTTACAAAATCATCATCATGCATAATTTCATGAGGCTCAGGCCAAATTAGGGTTCTTCAGTGTTCATCACTGATTTCTCACTCCACACACAAAATAAATGAAATTAATTGGTACCATTGGGTTCGTGGGATCAAAACGAGTGATTTTGATATTTTATTTCATCTCAAATGGATGCCTATTCCATGAGATACGATGGATTTTGCAAATTCTGGGCAAACTACATCGCGTGTGTTCTTGCCCAAGGTGTTCTTGGCGCCTTTTTCAAATATTTAAATTTTTTAAATTTATTCATTTTGTTTAATTGATTCAAAAATTAATAACTTTCTGATTATTTTGTGTTTTTGAATGATTTTTTTTTCATTAATTATTAAAAGTGTTTAAATATTTTATTCCATGAAAAAATCACAACAAAAAAAAAATACATTTTTTAATATATTTATTATTTTCGTAAAGAATTAATTTTATTTGTTTCTAAACATTTTAAAATTCATTTCTTTCACTTGATTTTTCAAACATAAATGATATTTAAGTTGTCTCATGGATAAGATATAATATTTCAAACATTTATCCAAGGTTTCAACTTGTTTTTCATTAATGTTTAAAATCTATCAAATATTTTAATATTTTATTTCAAATAAATATTCAAAATATTCAAAATTAGGGTTTTGACTTTCATACCCTCATATTGACTTTTGTCAGACTTTTGGGTCTCTATTAAAGTGTAAGACCCATCCCTTTTTGAAAAATAAACCATTAGGGTTCATCTGATCCATTTAAAAAAAAACTCGACGCGATCGCCTTTTTCACTGCATTAAGTTTTTTTCTGTGAATCTTTTTTTGTGAATATCTTTACACATAACCATTTGTTTTCTAAAACTAATTGTCAAAATGTGTCATGAGGAATCCTTTGTGTTTCAGACTCATTCTTTTTGTTTTAAACCTTTTCCGGTCTGTTTTAAAACTCTAGCAGGCTTCCGTATAAGTCCTAAACCCACCAACTATTTCTTAAACAGTTTTCAATCTCTTATACAAAGATTATGAGAATTTTTTTATAAATCTCATCTCCTTTTCTTTTTTCATCTTTATGACTAAGGATCTAATACACCAACAACTAGGCTGAGCTTGACTCCGGTGAACTGCTTTCTAGGTTGTAGACAGCTTTTCAGCATCCAAGTCCTACTCTGTGTATGAAATCATCAGATAATTAATCAACAAAACAAATTCCATAGGCATCCTTATGTTTAATCCCTATTATTGGATTTTAAGCCATCTTTTCTCTTTTTAACTTCTTGTTGTTTTCTTAAACTATTGTGCTTACTTAGAATATAATTTTTTGCCAAAATTATCTTTCTTCACCTCATACTAAAACAAAGATAATAAAATAATTCTTAATGACAAAGAGAATACAATGTAAAAAAACATCTGCAATCTTTCTCCCTTGGGATTTTGGGCCCCTGCTTCCCAGTGTAACCCCCAGCTTCATTCTTAATAAAACAACTTAAGAATTCTCAAACCATAGCAAAGATATATTAAAAGTTGTTAAACACATTCACTTACACTTTTATTTGTCTGCATGCATCTTTACTGTTTATATTTGCATCTTTGCTATAAATTAAGCAATCGAGTTACTGTCACAAGACCTAACCTCTAAATAACTAGAACAAAAACTAGGGCAAAACATAGCCTCCTCTTGGGCTTCATTCAAAGACGCTTAGGCCTCCTAAAGGTGCCTTCTCTCAGGCTTAGAAGTTACTCAACTTTCCCCAGCCTCCTCTTGGGCTTTATCCAAGGACCCATGGGCCTCATATAGGTAACCAAACATCCTCTTAGGCTTAAACACAAGGACCCTCTCAGGCTTCCTAAAAGCATATGCTTCATATACGATACAAATAAAACTCTTATGACAGATTCAGTTTTCAACAAATTTTCAGCCTCCCATCTTAGTCTTCATATAAGATACAAATAATCAAGAGTCACTCCCTCACAAATAAGCTTCACACATGGGCTTCCAAATCAGGACACAGATAAAACTTTCCAAACATAGTCAGTTTTCATCCTTTAGCTTCAATCTTGGGCTTCAATCAAGGCATAAATGAATCAAATCTTCCCTATTTAGAGATGAAAAATTCTCTCTCTACTGAGCACCTTTTAGCTTCAACCTTGGGCTTCAATCAAGGCACAGAGAGTCAAACATTATACAGACACTTAAAATCATTCATAGTCTTAGACTTTAACTAAGCTCATTCCCAATAGTCATAGCCTTGGACGTTAACTAAGCTAATTTCTCACAACATAATCATAGTCTTGGACTATAACTAAGCTAAACATCCACCCTTTCTAGAGCTATGAAAATCAAGATAAATCATTCAGCTATTTTTGAGCTATGCAATTCAGGTCAATCATTCAGTCCTCCTTGAGCTATGCAATTCAGGGTACCCATTCAACCTTTCTTGAGCTACGCAACTCAAGATACCATTCAGATTATGCCTTGAGCTATGCAATTAAAGCAACCAACTAACTAGTTACAAAAAAAATTCTTTCAACTTCAATCCTAGGCTTTGATCAGGAAACAAACATACATTTTCAGCTTCAATCTTGGGTTTTAATCAAGACATAAATGTCCTTTTGAGCATCAACATCTTGTGCTTTAACCAGGATACAAATCAACCATTTCCTCCTAGATCTAGCCTTTTAGAAGGAACTACGATGCTCTGATCCCTCAATTCTCTTTGTGGGGGTACGTAGGCAAAAAGTTGTAAGATCTTTGCGAGCATACCAAACAAAAACAACAATTAGGTTTCTAAACCTAAGAAAAACTTTATAAAATTATGATGATACATAAACACAAAAAACATCAACTTCACTCTATCAATCAACACTCATCTCATACCCAGATCCATATAAAGAAACCTCCAATCAATATAAAAAAGAATAAATTTTGCACTAATCCAGAGTTTTGAAATAAGCTAAAGAAGAACCCAAAACCATGTGGGCATCTGTTTAATAATATATGTAAAGTGAGGTGAGTTTAAGATATATTTTCCCTTCCATAACCAGCTTCACCATGAAAAAATAAGAAATCAGAAAGTAGCAAAAATGTGATAGTAATTAAAGACCACAAAAATCGAGCTACAGGAAAATGGCGCCATTTGTGGGAAACTTCTTCTTACTTTTTAAAGTTATAATATTCTTTTAAACCTTTTTTTTAGTTAGAAAAAAAACCTAGGTTTAGGAACATGTATATATACAACTTTTATACTACTTTTATATTGATTTATGTTTATGTTTTCGCAAAATATATGTTCAAATGATATCCTTTGGGATGGTCTCTAAAAAATGGGAATGCAATTAATCTGCATCTGGGTGAGCTTGATTGAACTCTAAGATAGGGAGGGCATACTTGAGATAACTTGTCGGGAGTCCAATCCTGATCAGGTGAAACCTCAAAAGTCCCCGAATCGGTCTATGTATCCGGTGTGAAATCAATGTTTATAGCATACTCCGCAAAAACTCGGCGATTTCTAATCAGATACTCATAACGATGAGGATTTAGTAAACATTTACCCCTTGACATTGACTTACATGATCTACAGGTACAAAATCTTTTACCGTAGTATAAACATTTGGAAACGGGTAGAGCTATGGCCTCATGACACTGAACCCTTGAACCCATTTTTCATTGTGTTTCTGTGTTATATTCATTCATTCATTCATCAAGAGAAAACATTTTTCAAAAAAAAATCATCATTATTTTTCTCCTTTAAAAGAACTGAATGAACATATGTTTCATATTATCAATTTAAAAAAAAAAGCTTTTGGCGGCGGAAAAACCACAAGTTTACATTCAAGAGTCCGAGATTGGATAATCTGAGAAATCTAGGAAAGCTTGTCACATATATGGAATCATTTATGGAAAAGTTTGGAGAACTTTTGTCCCTACTGAAAGTCATCATGGTAGAAGGTATTCTTCCTACACTGGTCCAATTCTACGATCCGGTGTACCACTGCTTCACATTTCTAGATTATCACCTCTGCCTAACATTGGAATAGTACTCTCAGTTGATAGGAATCCCTATTAATGAGAAAATACCGATCTACATATTGGAAGGAATGCCGAGAGAATCAACAATTGCCAGGAATCTTTCTTTGGAAGAGTCAGAAGTTAAAGCTCATTGGACTACCAAAGTAGGAATCGAGGGTCTGTCCTCCAAAATTTTGATTGAGAGAGAATTATACTTTTCCAGTATCAGAAATACTGTTGCATTCAAAGTCATCTCCGTATTTCTCATCTATGGGATTTTCTTATTTCCCAATGTAGAAAACTTTGTTGACATCAATACGATAAAATATTCTCATTAGAAATCCATTTCCTACACTGCTCGCAGATGTTATCCACTCAGTTCACTTGAAGAATTTATGTGGCGGAGGAATGATTACTTGTTATGTACCACTTCTTTACAAATGGTTCACTTTCCACTTACCCAAGTCATCAGCGTTTTGAGAGACTAAAAGTGGATTGCACTGGTCTTAGAAGATTATGTCATTGACTAATTCTGACATCAGTTGGTCCAATCCAGTTTATGAAGGAATCAGGATCATCACCATATGTAGTAACTTCCCTAATGTACCTCTCATTGGTAACAAGGAAGGGATTAATTATCATCCAAAATTAGCTCGATGTCAGATGGGATAACCGATGAGAGATATACCCGTCAATGCTTATAATGAGGGACTATTCTTCAAAGAAGGAGAAGAGCACAAGACTATCAGAGGAGAAATTATGCATGCTTGGAAACATGTACATAAGAAAGGAATAAAATCTCTAGGAAAACCAAACTATATCTCTTTGGATCCTTATCTCCAATGGGTACAAGCAAGAACATTGAAACTAAGGATGCCTTACCCTCGACAAGGGGTACTTCCACTGAAATAAATTGTTCTCTACATCATCAATGATACATAAAAGCTTCAGATAGCTTTCAACAAAATATAGAGGGAGAGAGACTTCTGGGAAAACAAATATCAAATTCTCATTCTAAAGAATGTCAAAATTCAGAGTCTCCTGAATGAAAAGGATGACTTCATTGTGGTACTTGAGTACCACATCATAGAGAAGGAGGAACAACTACCTGTTCAAGGTAACACCGAAACCTTCTACATCTGGAAGAAGTCCAACTCAAGAGACAGAAAACAGATTACCAAGAAACTGAACTCCCAGCAAAGAGAGCTTTAGAGTTCAAAACTTTATTTCCAGCATTTGAATAATGTATTGTGGATGTAACTTGTTTCAGTTTAATAAAAAATTTGTATGATACTTTGCAATAGTTTGTCCAATCAGTTCTTTCTTTAATAAAGGAGAAAATTAAAAAAACTATTATTAATAATTGTATTATCATTCATCATTTGCATCATTTTCACATTTTCTTTTATCGAATCTTATTTTGTACTTCTTTTAGAAGTCAAGCTATCTCATTCGTATAATACTCGGGCCAGTAGCCAGAAAAGAATGGAAGACCTCGAGAAAGAGAACAAATAGCTGAAAGAGGAGCTCTCTAATGTGAACTCAAATATGGAAAGGCTCAAAGAAATGGTTAAAGCTATGATTGTAGCTCATAATCTTCACCAAAGCACAGTGATCTCATAATTCATGTCTGCACCGATTGAAGAGATATCGTATAAGGATCCAAGGTATGAGATGCCAAAGGATCATCCATGGGGCATGCCACTAAGTTTTATCCCGGAAGGATATGTTCCCTGACTAGTTGAATAATTGAGGAACGCTGCAAGATCATCTCAGTTTAAAGGTTACAAACTTCGAACTCTTCAAGATGCATTAGCAAAGAATGCCATACCAGGAGGTTACAAACTCCCAGTATCTGAAGTTCCAACTGCAGTACAAGATGAACTATATCCACTGGTACACATCACCTCAGAAAGCCGAAGGTACTCTCCTACTCCAAGTTAAGGGGGAGGAATCAATGAAATGATTGACGAATTCCAGAAACAGTTTGCAGCCATGCAACATGAATTACAGTCTCTTAAAGGACAAGAGTTGTTTGGAAGCAATGCAGCAGATCTCTGCTTGGTCCCAAATGTTCAAATACCTCACAAATTCAAAGTGCCGGATTTTGAGAAATACAAGGGTGATTCTTGCCCTCAAAGTCATTTAAAAATTTATGCTCGGAAGATGTCCACTCAGACGGGCAATCAAAAGCTATTTATTCACTACTTTTAGGATATCTTAACTGGGGTAGCGCTTCATTGGTACATGAAGCTCAACCGTATAAATATCAACAACTTCTGAGATCTCAAAAATGCTTTCATAGAACAGTATAAATTCAATTTGGATATGGCTCCCGTTCGGGACCAGCTTAGAGCAATGTCTCAAAAAGGTAATGAAACCTTTTAACTGTACGCGCAAAGATGGCGTGAAATTGCTGCTCGAATTTCTCCTCCTCTCGAAGAGAAAGAAATGACACAAATCTTCCTCAAGACATTGAGTTCATTCTACTATGAATGTATGGTTGCAAGCGCGCCCAATGATTTCACCGAGATGAAAAACATGAGAGTACGCTTAGAAGAGGTAGTTAGAGAAGGACGTTTAACAAAAGACGTTGAACCTTCAAGTTCAAGTAAAAGATTTGGAAGTTCCTTAACGAAGAAGAAGGAACAAGATATCAGTAACATATCTCTGGGTAAACAAGGACAAAAATTCACACCTCGTCAATCGGCGACGACATCTCCTATTATTACCTCAGTTGTAGATCCGACGTATAAACCTCAGATCACTCGGAACTTTACTAATCAACAATAGTATCAGCAAAGGCAACAGTCTCCTCAACAAGCTCGTCCATAATTTAACAACAACGGGTGTCCCAGGGCTCCGACAATTAACCATATACCTACAACATATGCTGATTTTTTCCACTATTACTAAGCAAGGGGCATATTTAGACATAAACTCCTGTTGTGATTCATGTTGTTCCCCCCTCCATGGTATAAAGTTGATCAATCTTGTCCTTATCATCAAGGAGGGAAATGGAATAACATTGAAAATTTCTTAGCTTTCAAGTACGACGTCCAGAGACTCGTCAAAAATGGAGTTTTATCTTTCAGAGATACTAATCTAAATGTTCAAACAAACCCGTCACCACAACATGAGAAAGCTTTGGTCAACTGGATTCAAGATCAGGAAATTCTAGGAGATAATTTACTTAATGATCCTCCAAGAATTGTTCTAAACTTTGACATCCGAACAATGAATGTCAATCTGGTTGTAATGTATTCCAGACAAAGTTTACATCATAATTTACCATGGCATGACTATTAAAGTTGCTTCGTTTGCTCAACAAATGATCAAGGGTGCTCCTTTGTACAGGAAGCCCTTCAACGACAAATGGATTTAGGATGGATTCAAGATTACCGTGAAGTGGATGATACTCAAATCAACATGATCCAAATCTTTGAAATTCACATAATGAATACCATTTTAGTCAAATTGCACTCCAAACACGTCAGACTTGGATTGTTACCAGTGCACGATTATCGGAACTGTAGAGGTTGCTCTGAAGGTAATTAAGGGTGTGCAACAGTGCAAAGAGATCTTCAACCTTTATTGGACCATTGGTGGCTTCCAATTTACATGGAAGAAGAAATTGGTCAGATTAGTCTCAACAATGGTACCCCAGCTAGAAGACAAACTTTCAACTCCAGAATACAAGATTCAGACAAAGTTAAGATGCATCATATACAAAGTGGATGCGATCTTTTTCCACCTCACAGTTATGAAAATTAAGAGGTCTGCTCAATGGATAAACGAGGATGTATCATAGTTCGGATGGATCTCCAAGATCAAATGGAGCAAGGTGTTACTCGTCTACAAGAGTCACAACAGATCAAGATGATACAGGAAGTTCCAGTAGTTGAACTTATGGATTGTGAAACCGACGAAGAGATTCTCAATACAATCCCTTTGATCGAGGAAAATAAATACTTGGAAGTTTCCTTTGAGAACAAAAAAATTCACAAGCCATCACCGATAGAGGTTACTTTCGGCAGCCGAAAGTCTCGTCTAACCCTTTTGGTCATCTATTTTCCAGGATCAGTGCCTTATGCTTCGGAGAAAGCAATTCTGTATAAATACGGACTAACAACCATAGAAGGAGGGAAGGAAGTACCCCTACCATCTCTTGTTAGCATCGTTGATATCAGTCGAGTCATTTGAAGTGGATGAGTATTCAACCGAGGAGTTAAAGAAATTACAAAAGGAAAAGAACCTCAAGCCGAGGTCATCGACCTGCCAGTGGGTCAGACAAGTAATCCAGAGTCTGCAACAAAGGATAAATATGAAATCCTCAGGCTCATTCAAAGAAGCGAGTATAACATTGTGGATCAATTACTACAATCTCCTTCGAGAATTTCAGTGATATCTCTTATGATTAGCTCAGAAGCTCGCCGAAAAGCATTATAAAGGGTTTTGTAGCAATCTTTCATAGAACCAAACGTAACTGTGAACCAATTTGATGGTATCATCTCCAGCATCACTAATTTCAACAATTTGGGATTTAATGACGATGATCTTCCTGAAGAAGGCAGGAATCCCAACATGGTATTGAACATTACTATCAATAGTGATGGTGATGCTCTAGACAGCGTACTTGTAGACACATGTTCATCTCTGAATATAATACCACGGTCCATTCTCACAAGACTGACTATTCAAGGTCCTTCTATGAGAAAAAGTGAGGTTGTAGTCAAAGAATTTGACGAATCTAGAAAAGCAGTTATCGACGAAGTGGATCTTCCCATAACCATTGGACCTCACATCTTCCAAATTACATTTCAAGTCATGGACATCTGTGTGACATACAGTTGTTTGCTTGGTTGACCATAGATTCTCGAAGCGGGGGCAATGACCTCAACACTTCATTAATAGATGAAGTTTGTGAAAAATAACAAATTGGTAACAATCATCTGGGAAAGAGCCCTGATTGTTAGCAACTTATCCTCATTCTTTTATTTAGAACCAAAAGACATCGTTAGGACTCAGTTCCAAGCTATCTCTGTAAGCAACGAGGATCATTCGGAAATAGGAACATAATTACTTCCTACAAAGATGCTCTCCAAGCCCTGGAAAGTAACAATATCAAAGGTTGGGGTCAAGTCGTAATTACCGTGAGCAATGAATCCAGAAAAGGTCTTGGTTGTTCTTCAGTAGCAGTTAAACCTACAACAAAGGACGAAAACTTTGGTTTTATTTAAAACGTTTTCCACAGTAGAGGCTGCCTTCACCCAATCTCTCAAGAGGTTCATACCATCGAGGAAAACAATTCGGAAGGCTCCGAAGATCCTGATGACGAATGGATAACATACTTTAATGAGGAAAAGTACACTTCTTAGGATGAAGCGTGCAAGGAATTCGACTTGCCGATCTCCATTTCAAAGTATATCCCAGAAATAGAGGACAAAAAGATCTCTGAAGTACCTACTGCTCCTCATAACTCATTGGAAGACACTCCAATGACAAATAACTTTGATCATACATTCAAATAATTAATGGACAATCTACCCTTACGGGAATCCTATCAAGGAAATCCAAGAGACCTACAATGTTATCTCAATGAATTTGCAAGAATTGCAAGATAAGACTTCCTCAACTTTGCACCATCAAAAGTGAATGTCGTTACTGAAGATGACTCATCAACTCCCACATAAACGAGGGACACTTTGGGACAACCAAGTGGAAAGTACGATTATCTCGTAAAGTACACTGCTCTTACAAGTTCTTGCATAGATATCAAGGACATCCAATAAACTGGATATGAAGACTCTCCTAAGAGCATTGATGAAGAAACAACTGAAAATTTCTCAAACAATCAAGTTGCATGCAAGGAAGACTCTGTGGATCCTCCTTCACCAGAAATTAATGTCATTACATAAGCTACTATGGGAAGACAAGTTCCAGACTTCTGCAACTCCAACAAAGTTCGTTATGATTGGGTATCTGTTGAAGTCCCAAACATCGTTCACATTTTGAAGTAATTGCTTAGTTTTATTTTAACCTTTCATCTCGCCCAGATGACAAGGAATGTTTTATAGGGCTTACTTGCTATAAATTATCCTCTTCACTTATTCCAAAGTGACAAAGCTTTGTTTTATAGGGTTGTGTATTTCAAGAATCGAAAAGTCATTAACTAAAATGTCAATCTGTATTTTATCGCTCCTCGGATTTCCATCCTGGTACAAACGCGAAAGTGGCGCGGAAAAAGAATAGAGTCGCCAGCCAGGCATTTTTATCCCAAAGAAAGGGAATGGTAATGCTGCACAAACCAGAAGAAAAGAAAAGGAAGGACACGGGTCCTGCGAACCAAAGAGACTGAGTTCGGGAGTCGGTTACGACCTGGGAAGGTATTAGCACCCAGATCGTCCGCCGTACCCGACGGGATCCACGCTTGCAAAAGAAACTGTTTCAAAGGGTGAGGGTATGAAAACTGCAGCAAAAGAAAAGAAATGAACTGGAAAAGAAACTGAGAAAAGAACTGAAAAGAAAATAAAGAGGAGAAATGTAGGGAAAATAAAGATTGTGCTCGAACGGGCCCTACCCCGCTGCCTACGTACCTCATCAGGATAATGAGGATCCGAGACACCGTAGTTCCCCTAACTAGGGGTACTAAAAGGAAATTGCTTGTGAATTAAAGCTTGAACTACCTATGCCATTGCTCAGGTGTTGCAGACTCGGACGACGAGTGTGTAACCGTCTTGCAAAGTAACAAGTAGGAGCAAGTTCGTGGACGGAGCGAATGAGGTGAGAAAAGAATTCCCGAAGGAAAGACGCTTATTATTTGTTTGGTGTTTTTTTTTATGAAGCTTTTATGAGTGAAAGTTTGCATAGGTAAGTGTACCTAAGTCTTACTCAATGGGATGTGTACGTCTCACATCATCCCGAAATGGAATGCGCAAGAGGTACACCTATCTATGGAGGAAATCCCCAAAGCTAGTCCCATAAGTGAAGGCTTAAGCACACTGGCCTATTACCATTATTAAGTATTTTTGTGGTTTTTTGGTTAAGAAGTGTTTTTTAGCTTTTCTTTGTGAGGTACTCATGCTAAGACCTATCCACCACGAGTGATGACTCACACCTCGCCCCGAAACGGAACGCGTGCAAGTATCTCATAGCAAAGTCTCATGTCACATGAAAGTACTCAACCTTTATTAAGTGAATTGAAATTGAGTTTGAAGATGAGAAGAGAGAGCACCAAAGGATCTCAAAGGAAAAATTCTAAAGGGGGACTAAAATAATCCTAAGTGTTAACATGCATGGATGTCCAAAGGGTTAGTGAGGTTTCTATCCTAATGAGGAAGGAAGAAGAAGAGAGGAAGCTAGAAGAAGGGATGAGAAAGGCCTAAGCCCAACAACAAAGAGTTAGTTCACATAAACATAAGAGGAAGAGATGAGAATTGGAGATGTGGAACTCAATTCCCACATCTCACACTTACCATAGCCCCTGCAAGGTTAATATGCATATAAGTGAAACAAAATGAAGAAAATGGCATGCTAATATCAAACAATCAGAAGTGAAATGGTATGAACATATGCACAATGCAAATGCAACTCAAAGAAATGAGGAGAAGAAGTATGCAACTCAAAATGATGCAACATGCAAACATATGAAAACAAATGCACACTTATGAAATATGCAAAATCTTAAGAGCATACAAGACCAAGACTCAAGAAAAAAGTTTCTAAAAATCCAGAGAAAAATCACATGAAAAGTAAAAGACCTTAAGAGCATAAAGCAAAAAGAATTGGATCAAAACTCAAAATATTGAAGACTATGGAAATTAGACAAGGCAGACTGGTCAAGAAAGGAAATAAAAGAAGCTAGGTGAGATGATGAATTATTTCTGACACGCGGATAATGAAAAAATATAAAATAAAAATATGACAAAATGATAGAGACACAAAGGAAGGTTCATGAATTTTTTGGGATTTTTTAAGTGGATGGAAGTATTTTAAATGAATTAAAATGGAAACTGAATAAAAAGGAAATTAAAGGAAAAAAGAAATTAAAATGAATTGAGAAGGGGTGTTGCTAGTAAGCTTGCTGCGTGGAAATTGAATGGGCCAAAGGATGGTGAGGTGCGAAAATAAATTACGTAGGCCCAAGGCATGCGCTGAAACATGGCTGTTACTATGGAATTTAATGGAAATTAAATAGAAATGCTGGAAAAATAGTGGGACGCGTGATGAATCTAATGGCTGGGACGGATCACCTCATTAATTGAGGTGGCATCATAACACGCTGGGAGTGGCTGGAACACGGTAGTTACCGTAGGTAGCATCACACGAAGATTAAATGGGGCTGAACATAAAATACAAGGAGACGGAAGGGAGAAGGAGGCCACGTGGCGCGCTGTGAGGCCTAGGATGGTAGATCCAAGGGTTCTAGTTCATCTTCTTCCCTTAGAAACCCTAGAATGAGCAAAACAAATTCCGGTGACCGGAGCTAGGGCTCCGGCACCGGAGACCAAACCAGATCCAAAAATTCACCAGAAAATAAAAATGAATAGTCTAGATTGACTAATTCAACATCAAGGAATCCAAATATGGCATCAAAACAAGCTAAAACTCAATGAATTGGCCGGATCGAGCAAAATAAAGTGTCACCATCAAACTTAAAATGCACATATCTTTCACTACAATGCACTAAAATCAATTCTACAAGGTGCAGCATGATAAACAAACAACAAGGAACACAAAGCAACAATTTAATTCCATTTCCAGAACATGAAATTTCAAGCCATACCTGAGATGGAGATCTTGAAATATTGAGATAGAATTCCAACCAATGCGTGCAAATCACTCCTCTTACTCCTTAGATGCAAAATAAATGCATCTAAGGCCTTGAAATGGACTGGATCTGAGATTTCTCAACAAGTGGCTTTGAAATGGCTAGCTTCCAATTTTGTGCTCTAAGCTTAAATGAGTGGACGATTCTTGATCTATGTGATTCACTGATCAAGAATATGGAAGAAGTTTGTGGAGAAAGTAAGAGAATGGAGAGATATGTGAGGAAATTCAAAAATGCAAGAAAGTTGAGAATGAGAGAATGAGAGAGATCTCAGATCTGATGCTACCCTAATTTGCTTTGTTGTGACCTCACAAATGAGTGTTGAAAGTGTGAAGGAAAGTGCACGAAAATCAAATGAGAAAAGTGTGATTTTGCATCATGTGCACTTGGTGGAATAAGCATGCTATGCTCATGCTCTCTTGGGTCTCTCAGCATGTGTGAGTTTCATTTCCCACCCTTGATCCAAATCCATTCATTCCTGGCCCTTAGATTCAAGTGTCACACTTGTTTCATGATTTTTTTAAATTTGCATGTTTTGGAGGGATTTTTTCAAAGTGCACGAAAATGGCCATTTCTTTTGAGAAAAATGGTCCTTATGCAATGTATTTTGAGTTTGAAACAAGTTTGGGCCTGTACCAAGTCACAAAAATAAGATTGGAGCCTTCTTGCATTTGGTGCATTTTTGGAAAGTTGAAAAATGCCCTAGAACCTTGAAATTTTCGAATGGCTTCTAGAATGATCCAGGAATCCGGTGAAAAAGTACTTGTACTTTTTGAAAATGGGAGCCCTTACTCTTCAACTTTCATGTTTGACTTTGGTCCATTTGAAGAATTTTTGATCATGTTAAGGCCACTTGAAAATTAGGGCAAAAGTTGCAAAATTTGGAAAATTTCAAGAACCAACTTTGTACCATTTTTGCAAAACCCCTCGAATCTCCATGATTCTTGAACTTTAAGCATTCCAAACCTCTTACAACATTGTAAGGACCCCTCTTGGCCAAAAAATTTGGGTTAGACCCCTTGAAATTGCACAATTGACTTTTTATGGGCTCTGTTGACTTTTTCCTTCATCTGCAAGCAACTGAGGCCTTGACTGACTTCCACATGGAATTTTCTCATGAAATTTGACACCTAGGATCCTATTAACATATAGAAGACTTGGCCCAAAAGAAATGGCCAAAGTTGTGAGACCTTGGTGCTTGAATCTCAAACCCTAATTTGGGTGCTTTGTATAGGAGCTTTGCCTTGTCCTGAGATCTCTGATGATCATGCAATCTTCTGAGCTTTTGCCAATGGACTTGATCTTGTAAATGGAGTGTAGACTCACCATAGAACTTGTACAAACTCATTGGGACCCTTGTCTTGGCTTGAAAGTCTTCAATGAACTCCACAGATGACCATATGCTTGATGCTAGGACATGAGGGATGTTATGCTTCATCTTTCCATGATATGATGCTGAGAAAATGATATGAGTATGCTGAATATGATATGATGCTTAAAATGAAGAGGGCAAATTTGAGGTGTTATAGCTGCCCCTATTCAATCATCAGTTAATCTGAAAAGGACGATAGTACGGGCTATCGACCATTCAAGATAAACTGTGGTTGAATACCAAGAATACCAGAAATTTGCACTCTGACGAAGAATGCAACACTGGGAAATAAACCCAACCAGATGACGCTCTGGGGACTGCAGTGGAGAAAGAAGCAGATGAGCTTCTTCCAAGTTGAAACTGATATCTGGAATAAGAACATGTTGACAGACGAGTCTTCAAACAATCCTGTGACGCCAGGAGCTGAACGTACGAGTCCTCAAACACACTTCAAGAACATAAACTGAGACAGATGAGTCTTCAAACAATCCTGTGACGCCAGGAACTGGACATACGAGTCCTCAAACATTGCAAGAACATAAACTGAGATAGACGAGTCTCCTTCGGATTTACCTGTTACGCCATGACCGGCAATGCACTTAAGTCTGTGGGATAGACATGCAATCAAGGTAGACGAACCTTCTTCATATATTATCCGCGGATATATGGTATAAGACAGACGATTCTTCTGAGCAAACCTGTTATGCCAGGTGCAACAACAATAATTGGTGCCTGAGACAGACGAGCCTCCTTCGGATTTACCTGTTACGCCAGGACCGGTAATCATTTTGACATTAATTCCCACTGTCAGGATTTTAAACCTCTTCAATACATACGAGTATTGGATGATCATCAAGATAACACAGACGAGTGCCATAAGTCAATGATACAGACGAGTATCAGACGATGATCCGAGAAACGCAGACGAGCGCTTTAGGCAATGATACAGACGAGTACCAGCCACTGGTATAGACGAATACCAGAAATTCAAACACAGACGAGCATTTGAAGCAGTCACAGAAATACTAGGATAAACAGCAGATCCTCACACACAGATATAAGCATAACACAAACGAATGCTGGGAATGATACAGACGAGTATCCAAGCAAAGCAGACGAGCTTCAAACAGATAATCAACACAGACGAGTGCTGAGGATGATACAGACAAGTATCTACAAATATCAGGCATACTAGACACAGACGAGTGTTGGAAAGTTGCAGACGAGCAACAATTGAAATTACACATCAAAGCACAGACGAGTGCAGCAAGGGATCCAATACCAAACACAGACGAGTGTTGGGAAGTTGCAGACGAGCAACAACAAAGATTATATATCAAACACAGACGAGTGTTGGGGAAATTGCAGACGAGCAACGACAAAGATTATATATCAAACACAGACGAATGTTGGGAAGTTGCAGACGAACAACAGCATATGAGATATCACAACACAGACGAGTGTTGGAACTTGCAGACGAGCAACCGCAAATATCATATCAGAACCCAGACGAGTGTTGGGAAGTTGCAGACGAGCAACAACAAAGATATAACATCTCAAAGCACAAACTAGTGCTGGAAATTGCAGACGAGCAACAACAGAGAGTACACACCACACACAGACGAGTGCTGGAAAATTGCAGACGAGCAACCTCAAGGTAATCATAAACCATTGGTGGGGAAAGCAAACGAGCAATACCAAAGATAACACAGATGGGTGTTGAAAAATGCGGACGAAGAGCAATAAAGCATGATATATCACTTCTGGGGAGAACTCTGATTAGGGATAACACAGACGATTGTTGAAAAGCACAGACGAGCAGTAGACAAATGCCTGAATGGCCACAAGAGTTACAACTCTGTAGGGGAAGACAAGTCAAGAGGTCTGGATACCTGACTGACTGAGGTGATGAATACTTGACTGTATCATCCAATTACCCAAAAGTATGGCAACTTTGCTGGGAAATATTTCACTGACGGAAATGAAAATCAAATATGAACTCTGTGGGGACAGGATCATCTTCAAACTCGGCTGGGGAAGCTGCTTGAACAATACTCTGGCTGGGGAGAGCATCTGCTGATTCAAGACTCTGAGGGGATATCAGGCTTTCAGTCCCACCTGCCGGGAATGACTCTTGTTGAGGATAGAATTCTGATAATTCCAACTCTGGTGATGTCAGGCTTTCAGATACCTGCTGGGCATACTCCACTGGGGAAGCATGGACTGCTACTTCACTGGGGAAGAAGAAAATGTTTGGGCTGCTGCATAGGCTTAGCTGGAGAAAATCTCTGCTAGAGATATCAGGCTTTCAGATGCCTGCTGGGAGAAGAAATCTCTGCTTGGGGAGACACTCTATTGGGGAAGAGTAAATTGCTTGGGAGAATGTGACGCCGTCCTACAACCTGCAACAAAAGAAAACACAAGTGTGCCCTGGGGATTTGCATGGCATGATCTGTTCATCCATCATCACTCGACACTCAAAGAGGGTTATAGTTTCCCTGCACGTCAGTTTTCTTTCTCAAAATTATCACCATGTTTAGATGCAATGCTATTTTTGCTGAAAATTCAGGACATTTTGCAAACAAAATAAACACACATAGCCTTTTGACTGAATATTCTTTTTATTGAATAACCTCTAAATATGCAAAGATTTACATCAGGAAGCAACCACCTGGAAAGAGGTAGCCACTATAAAAATTGAGAAAAGAAACTATTCTAATGGCAATGTACAGGGCATTCCAAGGAGTTCCATTTCTGCTATGACCTGCATGTCTTCAAGACTCTCCATTCTGCTTTGGCTTTCTGAGAGGATGAGGGGACTGTTTCCTACCCTTCTGATATTGTCAAGTTGTACGAAACGATGACGTGGTTCAGATAACTCGGATCGCAGTTGTTCACTTATTCCCTTGTTTTGCGTGGATCGCCCTTTCGGGTTTTCAATCCACCGGGATACCCTTTTTTGCCTGAGCTGTCCAATGTGGCTTTTCAACTCAGCGGGTGTACATTTTTTTAATATTTATTTCCCTAACTTTTTCCCGAGCTTTTTATTCTGTTTTTAGCTCGTCGGGATGCCCTTTTTTTGCCTGGACTATAATTCTGTTTTTGTGTCCAGCGGGTCTCTTTATGCGAAGTATTTTTTAACTACGTCCGAGTTAACAGGGGATTGGAAGTCATCTCCATCCATAGTGGTGAGCATCAGTGCTCCACCTGAGAAGACTTTCTTCACTATGAATGGTCCTTCGTAGTTTGGGGTCCACTTGCCCCTGTGATCTGAACCTGGAGGAACGATCCTCTTCAACACAAGCTCTCCCACTTGATACCCTCGAGTACGTACTCGTTGGTCGAATGCTCGCTTCATTCTCCTCTGATAAAGCTGACCATGACAAATAACCGCTAATCTCTTTTCCTCAATTAGACATAGCTGATTATAACGAGCACGCACCCATTCAGCCTCATCCAGCTTGACATCCATCATCACGCGCAGTGAAGGAATCTCTACTTCAACAGGAAGGACTGCTTCCATGCCATACACCAGAGAGAAGGGAGTTTCCCCTGTTGACGTCCTGACTGATGTTCGGTACCCATGCAATGCAAACGGTAACATCTCATGCCAATCTTTGTAGGTGACAACCATTTTCTGCACAATCTTCTTGATATTCTTGTTTGCTGCCTCTACTGCACCATTCATCTTTAGCCGGTAAGGAGAAGAATTGTGATGTTGTATCTTGAAGTCTCGACACAAGTCTGCCATCATCTTGTTGTTGAGATTAGAACCATTGTCAGTAATGATCCTTTTGGGCACTCCGTATCTGCATAGGATATCTCTTTTTAGAAATCTTGCCACCACTTGATGAGTGACGTTGGCATAAGATGATGCTTCTACCCATTTGGTGAAGTAATCAATCGCGACCAGGATGAAGCGATGACCATTCAAAGCAGTAGGCTCGATCTTCCCGATTATGTCAATGCCCCACATAGAAAAGGGCCAAGGAGATGACATGATGTTGAGCAGGCTGGGAGGAACATGCACTTTGTCTGCATATATTTGGCACTTGTGGCACTTACGAGCGAATGAACAACAGCCTGCGTCCATTGTCATCCAGTAATACCCTGATCTCAGCAATTTCTTTGCCATAGCATGCCCTCCTGCATGTGTACCGAAAGATCCTTCGTGGACTTCCTGCATCAACAGGCTTGCTTCGTGTCTATCCACGCATCTGAGCAAGACCATGTCGAAGTTTCTCTTGTACAAAACCCCGTCTGTGTTCAAGAAGAAGCTAGCAGCAAGTCGCCTTAAGGTCTTCTTGTCATTGGAAGATACCCCAGTTGGGTATTCTTGCTTTTCCAGGAATAACTTGATATCAAAATACCAAGGTTTCTCGTCAGACACGGCGTCTACAGAGAAGGCATGAGCTGGAGCGTCAAGCCTGGATATGTCAATTCTGGGCACATGATTCCAACACAAGACTTTGATTGACGAAGAGAGAGTGGCCAATGCGTCGGCAAACTGATTTTCATCACGTGGTATGTATTGAAGTTTAACTGTCGTGAAGAACGTCAACAATTTTCTAGCATAATCCCTGTATGGAATTAGATGCTCTTGATGCGTATACCACTTGCAGGTAACTTGGTTAATGTCGAGGGCTGAATCTCTGAATATATCGAGGTTCTTAATCCGAAGATTAATTGCCTCCTCTATTCCCATTATACACGCCTCGTATTCCGCTTCATTGTTGGTGCAGCCAAATGTAATTCTGACAGCGAAGGGTAAGTGAACACCTTCAGGAGTAATGAGTATGGCACCAACTCCACGACCATTGATATTGACGGCCCCATCAAACATCAACTTCCATTTGGATTCAGGGTCTGGCCCCTCCTCCGGAAGTGGTTCCTCGCAATCATTTGCTTTGAGGTACATGATGTCCTCATCAGGGAAATCAAACTTCATTGGCTGATAATCATCTTCAAGAGGTTGCTGTGCAAGGTAATCCGACAATACACTTCCCTTGATGGCTTTCTGAGAAGTATACTGGATGTCGTATTCAGTTAAAATCATCTGCCACCTAGCAACCCTTCCGGTTAATGATGGTTTCTCAAAGATGTACTTGACAGGATCCATTTTGGAAATGAGCAGTGTGGTATGAGTCAACATGTACTGCCTCAGTCGGCGAGCAGCCCATACCAAAGCGCAACAAGTTTCTCGAGCAGTGAATATCGGGATTCACAGTCGGTAAACTTTTTGCTAAGGTAATAAATGGCATACTCTTTTCGACCAGACTCGTCATGTTGACCTAACACACACCCCAATGACCCTTCTAGCACGGTCAAGTACATGATTAATGGTCTTCCTTCCACTGGAGGCATTAGAATTGGAGGCTCCTGCAAATATTCTTTTATTTTGTCGAAAGCTCTTTGGCAGTCATCGTTCCACCTGACCGTTTGATCTTTTCTTAGCAGTTTGAATATTGGCTCGCACGTGGCCGTTAGATGAGATATGAACCGAGAAATGTAGTTCAACCTCCCTAAAAACCCGCGCACTTCTTTTTCTGTCTTCGGTGCAGGCATATCTTGAATAGCTTTTACTTTGGCAGGATCTACCTCAATTCCTCTTTGACTAACAATGAAACCCAGCAGTTTCCCGGAACGCACTCCGAAAGTGCACTTGTTCGGATTCAACCTCAGATTGTACTTGATCAGTCTATCAAACAACTTCTTCAGGTTGACCAGATGCTCCTCTTCGTCTCGGGACTTAGCAATCATATCGTCCACATAACACTCAATCTCCTTGTGAATCATGTCATGGAACAATGTGAACATCGCCCGTTGATAAGTTGCCCCGGCGTTCTTCAAACCAAAGGGCATGACCTTATAGCAGAATGTACCCCACGGGGTAATGAACATTGTCTTCTCCATGTCTTCCCGCGCCATCTTAATCTGATTATAGCCGGAGAAGCCATCCATGAAGGAAAATACCGAGAATTGAGCAGTATTGTCTACCAGCACATCAATGTGTGGCAACAGAAAATCATCTTTTGGGCTTGCTCTATTCAAATCCCGGTAGTCAACGCACATCCGGACCTTGCCGTCCTTCTTCGGTACAGGTACAATGTTAGCTACCCAAGGTGGGTAACTAGTCACAGCAAGGAAACCGGCATCCCATTGTTTCTGAACCTCCTCTTTGATCTTCATCGCCATGTCGGGACGAGCTCTTCTCAATTTCTGCTTCACAGGAGGACAGTCCTCCCTCAAAGGTAGCTTATGCACAACGATGTCGGTATCCAACCCTGGCATATCTTGATATGACCAAGCAAAGATATCCACATACTCTTTCAGCATACTGATCAACTCTTTCTTGACGTTGGCCTGCAGACTGGCCCCAATCTTGATTTCCTTCTTTGCATCTTCACTGCCAATGTTGATAATCTCAATCTCCTCTTGATGAGGCTGAATAACCCGTTCCTCTTGTTTCAACAATCTGGCCAATTCTTCAGGGAGGTCACAGTCTTCCTCAACCCCTTCATCAGCTAGGTAGACTGGATTGTCAAAGTCATGCATAGTTATAGCAGGAACGTTATCCGTGGAATCCAGATGATCAACACTGCACAGATGATGTGCTTATTCAGAATCTACTTATTTTGAAAAAGAGACGCTAACACAAAAGCAAAAAGGAAAAACACATTGCCATTTTTATATTTTTTGTGAAAATTTTTAAAACAAAGACAGAGAACCCAGTTTGTCTAAAAATGTCCTTTTATTTCATAGCAAAATAAGATGCAATACAAAACATGGTGGCCCAATACAATGGATCCAAGCATCTTGGGCAGAATGCTGGATTTGACAATGCAGTATGCTAATAAAAGGAAACAAAATAATTACTCTGAGAGCCAGGTGACTTGAACAATGTCCTCAGCAGACCAATTTGTTAGCTCCTCGCCGAGCGCACACGGGTGGATCCAATTGTCCCAGTCACCGTCACTATCCCCATCTTGGCTTGCTGTACAGATCTGATTGCGGTCGAGCAACCCAGCGCTTGTAAACGTGATAGCCTTACCACTCGGAGTAGATCCACCAGGATGATACCCTAAGCCAAACTTATCATCTTTCTTTTCCAGCTCCAACAGCTTTCCCCAGCCTTAGGCACTGCCTGATTGAACAACCTCTTTTGCTTCCCTGTAGGAGTGGATGGATGTACCCTCTTTCTCGCTGCTCTTCTCCACGGGAGTCAAGATACTGGCGTTGACTGCTTCAAAGGCTTGGCATAAAGTCTCATGGATTTCTCCATCCATCTCTACATACTTGAACATCGACAAGTGGCTTACGAATATGTCCTCCTCTTCGCAGACTGTGATGACCTGGCCGTCAACCACGTACTTAAGCTTCTGATGCAGGGTTGAAGTAACAACTCCAGCAGCGTGTATCCACGGGCGACCCAACAAACAACTATATGCAGGCTGGATGTCCATAACATAGAAAACACTTTTGAAGACTTGAGAGCCTATCTTGACGGGCAGCTCAACCTCTCCAAAACCTGATCTTCTCGAGCCATCAAACGCCTTGACAATCAGATCACTTGGTCTGAGGACAATCCCATCAACATTAAGCTTCATCAGTGCCTTCTTCGGAAGCACATTCAGGGAAGAGCCTGTGTCTACAAGAACATGCGACAGCACAACGCCCTTGCACTCCGTAGTGATATGTAGTGCTTTGTTGTGGTTTCTGCCCTCCGACGTGAGGTCTCTGTCTGTGAAGCCCAGGCCATGGCTAGCATTAACACTTCCCACAACAACTTCAAGTTGGTTGACAGTGATTTCCTGAGGAACATAAGCCATTTGCAGGACTTTCAGTAAGGCCTCTCGGTGTGCGGGAGACCACATCAGCAGTGACAAGATGGATATCTTTGAAGGTGTCTGGTTCAGTTGATCAACCACCTTGTAGTCACTCTTTTTAATAATCCGCATGAATTCCTCGACCTCTTTTTCAAATGTACCCTGCCCAGCCACAGGAGTAGTTGACTCATCATTCACAGCATGCTTTCCTTTAACCTTGGACGAAGCCTCAGCCTCAGGATCCCCCCTCAGCACAGGGGGAGCGAACAACCGACCACTTCTTGTGAAACCCCCAACTCCTCCGACATTCTCTACAGTCGGTTCTACAGCAACAAATCTGCTCTCAATCTTCTGTCCGGCTACATATACATCTGAGCCATAATGCCAGGGAATGGCTTTATCGTCTGTGTACGGCACAGGCCCAGGTACGGTGATAGTCACGGGACTAATCTGAGGAGCATGAATTGTAACAGGCTCTCTTCTGACAGGCATGTCAGCTTCATCATAGAAAATAGTAATGGTTGACACATCATCAACTTCATCATTACCAACTTTACTGAACTGCAAGGATCCATCATCAATCAAACCCTGCAAACCCATCTTCAGCTTCTCACATCCATTCTCAGCATTTGAACAGTCTTCACAATCAAAACAGCAACCAGGAAACACTTGACCATTTTCAACAGTCTCTCTTTCACTACCCTCAAAGGAGTCTTCACTTCATCAATACTCAGCACTAGACTCAACTTGTCACCACCCTCAACAGCATTAACTCTTGCCCCTCCATGATTCGGCATAGGGTTCGAGTTAACATTCGGCGGTGGCGCAAAGTTGATTGCTTTAGAGTCTACAAGATCTTGAACCTTGTGATGCAAAGCCCTGCACTTCTCAGTCGAGTGCCCGGGTGCTCCAGAGTGGAAAACGCATCGTGCGTTGACATCATAACCCATTGGAAGCTCTCTAGGAGGTGGTGGTGCCAAAGTTCTCAGTTGAATCAGGTTCAAATCTAGCAGTCTTGGAAGCAAAGCAGCATAAGTCATTGGGATAGCTACAATCACCCTATTAGCCGGGCGAGTTTGCCTTGGCTGATACGGTCTCTACTGATAGTTGGTACGGGGTTGTTGTTGTTGCTGATGTTGTTGTTGTGGAGGAGGTTGTATCTGTTGCACTGGAGCTGATGGAATTGTGACGGCTGCCACATGCTCATAGGGTCTTCTATAACCACGGCCCCGGCCTCGGCCAAATACAGCATTTGTCTCGCCCTCTCTTCTTCTAGGAGGTCCACTGAAAGCTTTCCTCGCTCCGTTTGAGCTGCTAGCACTAGGATCTTGTATCTTCCCCATCTTCAGCAAGGTCTCAACCCTCTCTCCAGCAATAACAATATCGTTGAATTTGGTGGCAGAACTGGACGCCAGTCTTTCAAGAAACACACCCTGCAGAGTTCCCATAAACATGTCAGCCATTTTGTTCTCAAGCAGCGGTGGTTGAACTTTAGCAGCGAGCTGGCGCCACCTCTGAGCATACTCTTTGAAACCTTCTTTAGCAGTCTGAGCCATGTGCTGTAATTGCGTGCGGTTCGGAGCCATGTCCATGTTATATTGATACTGTCTCACAAAGGCTTCAGCTAGATCTTTCCAACTCTTGATATTAACTCTGCTAAGCTTCATGTACCATTCCAGAGAAGCTCCAACCAAGCTGTCTTGAAAATAATACATCCAGAGTTTCTCATCATCCGTGTGAGCAGCTATTCTCCCAACGAAAGATTGAAGATGGGTCTTCGGGCATGCAGTGCCATTATACTTCTCAAAGGTTGGAACTTTGAACTTGTATGGGATCCTGACCCCAGGAACCAAGCCCAAATCTGTTATGTCAAATCCCAAAGAACTCTGGGATTGAATAGCTCTGATTTGCTCAGCCATTTCCTCAAACCTCTTGTTCATCTCAGCTCCTTGACCTTCAGCTTCGTCCAGGAGAGTGAAATGGTCATCATGATTATCCATCTGAATATTATTCAACCCATCATTGATTATTGTCACCCCTGGTTGAGCAATAGGGATTTCAACCTGACGTGCGCCCGCACCGGTACGATTATCAGCAGTAGCAGCAGCAACAGTGTTGTTCCTGGGTTGATTATTCTCAATCATCTCCCGCAGACGCTCTTGGTTCTGACCCATGCCGGCCATCACAGTCATAAAGTTATCCATTCTCAGTCTCAGATCTGCCAAGTCTGCTTGCATCTGGTCCATGACTCGCTCTCGGTTAATCTTTGTTGGATATCTATGTGCTGCTGGTTGTTCCCGAACTTTCCGGGGAGCTATAGTGCCTGAAACACAAAACACGTTAGTAACTGAGACACTACCTGCAAAACAAACAAACAGGTTATATGTATGCAATGCAGTTGTTTATGTTTCCAATCCCAGGCCATTCATGCCCCGATTCCGATATTTAGCAAAGAAAACCAGATGGGTACTGATCCTCGACTTTCAGAAACCTTTGCGAAAACCACATTCAAACCACAACAGCAGGCACAAAAAGTGAAAAAGACATAACATAAATCAGCCTATTAGGCAAATAAAACAGAATTCCTCGTAGGGTACAAGTTCTTACAAAAGAAAAACAGACAGCAAGGACTCCTACAACATGCTTGCAGGTAATCCAAATACAAGGGAAACAAACTAAGAAGCAAAACCACTGCCTGAGGACCCTGAACCTCCCTCACTAAACCCCACATCAGACCTAACCTTCTTGACTCCAGCCATCAACTTGAGGTCTTCAATCTCTTTAAGTGCTGCTTCGAGTGCTTGTTGACTATCTGCTAGCTGCTGAGTCTTCTCTCTGCGAATCTTGTGGACTTGCTCCACCTCTTCTTTTTTGTAAGCCATCTGCACTTCAAAGAACTCTTCTTTTTCCTTATAGCTCTTCAACTCCTGCTCTCTCTGTCCCTACAACCAGACAATAGACTGACGAACATCTTTGAGGGTCTTCGAATTCTTCTTGCGTTCAGCTTCTCTCTTGGCTTCCATCATTCCCAACCTATGGAAGTGTGCTTCTCTGCCAGCAAAGTCCTTCTCCTTAGCCTCCAAGGTAGTCTGCATCTTCAGCAACTTCTCTTCAGCTTCAATCTTGGCCCTGTTGGCATGATGGTACAGGCTTACCATCTCAGTATTTTCAACTCTAACTGCATGCAGTTGGGCTTCCAACTTCTTGAATTCCTCTAAAGGCACAATATCAATGGACTCAGCAACTGGAGGAGCTGGTGATGAGAATGGCAGCAAAACTCTTCTGGCTCTGTCTTTCAACCAAGCTTCATACTATGGGAATGTCTGATTGTTGCACTTTCCAAAGCTAGCTATCCCTTCTCCCTTAATGCACTTCCAAGCTCCAGCAACCTTCCTCACTAAGGGCATATTGTCTTTCACTGGGAAGTAGAAAATAGGGGTCAGCTTTAGTTCTTCTGGAACCTCTCTCAAGGCATATCCCAATTGTCTTCTTAACAAGATTGGATTGTAATTGATCCCTCCAGTTACTCCCAACAAAGGTACACTAAGATAACTCCCACAGCTAGTGATGAAACGTGCACCTTGCAGCCTTTGAGTAATCCACCTGACATCCTTGGCAAGCAACTTTTCCAGCTTCTGAGCCCATACCAAGGTGTGGTCACTAAACACTCCAGTACTAGGCATATGCCTCATGAACCACATATGAAATAAAGGAGCGCAGCAACGAACCAAACCTCCCCTCTTCTTCTCAGTCTTGTAGTGCACTGAGTAGTACAAATCTCCAAGAAAGGTAGGCACAAGATTCTTCAGCAAAAAGAGATGTATGGCATTCATATCTATGAACTTCTCCATATCAGCAAACAAGATGATGCCATAGATAGAAAGAGCCAAGATAGCACAGAAAACATCCCATTCTTTCTCAACAGCCAACTCTTCCACCTTCTTTACCAGAGCCTCCAAAGAAAATCCAGATACACCTCCTTTAATGATGGTCAAAGAATTCACAACAGAATAACTCAAATAAAGAGCCTTAGCAATAGCCTCAGGTGCAGGTCTACTCATCTCAGCATTGAAAGGAATCTGGTCTCGAACAGGCACCCCCAAGATCAGAGCATACTCTTCCAGCAAAGGGCCTAGCTGAAAATCAGGAAAAGTGAAGCAACGGAGCTGAGGATCATAATACTGAAGCAGGGTGTGAATGACACTCCTCTCAGAAGGATCTAGCTCTACCACCACATCAAGAATACTCCCATAAGCCTTCCTGAATCTCTCCACATGGTTGGGTGTAATTAGCTTTACCATCTTCTGCAACAGGCCAACCTTGGTGTCAAAGAACTTGAAGTGAATATTCTGCTTGCAAGGATCTTCCATCTCTGAAGAGGATACCGGAACCGGAGGCAAAGATATGAACCTGTGAATGAAAACAAAACATGATTAATGATGAAATGATGCAATGCAGATGCAAATGCAAAGACATATGGTCATCTGGGACTGTCTGAACTGGACACTGACAAGGGCCCCTCTGAATAACTGTCAAACTAAGAGTCCTCTGAGTCATACTCTCTGATAATCACACCTTTCTGATAGAAGATCTCAGGACCACAATATCAAGAATACCGGAACAAGAACTCTAGAAAACCATAACTCCAGAACCATAGGACCATAGAACCAAAGATCATAATCATAGGACCACTGAATAAATGAGTGTATGTTGAGGTCAAGGGTTCCTGCAAACCTGTAAACCCCCCCCATTCTCACAGGTGTGCTCCGGGTCAAACATCACAGACTTTCAAAGCCGAATAACAATAATACTTTCACCATTTCCGAGAAATGGCTCATGACCAAATCAGGGAATCGGTTAGGCATTATGTACTACGCAGAGAGGCCTCAGCTGAGTCCGGGAAAAACAAGCATCCCTTATAAGTCCCCAGCTTCAACCGCTGAAATCGAGAAACAATAGTACATTCAGCCCGTAGGATACAGTACTAATGTCATACGACCAGATGCTTTGACTGAGTTCCTATAAGAGAACCAGGCCATCCTATGCGAGTCCCCAGTGGACCCTCGGGTGCGAATGGGTTTGCCACAAAATGTGGTCTGCCACTGCCACCACTGGAGAGGGTTGTTTCCACAAAGGTTCTCAATGATCGGTCCCCAGATGCACATAAATATCAAGGTCCTATCCCGAAGTGGAGGAAATCCCCACACAAGATATTTCCAAGACGGTCGCAATCTGGGCGTGAAACACACTGCCACTCATCATGTCACATGTGAGTACAATATGTCAACTCTAATCCTATAGTGCACTCAAGCCGGGTACTTGGCTTATCTCTCAGAAACGGTATCACCCGAGCCCACCAAACAGAAAACCAGTCCAGACAGTCCAGTATGATACATGATGCGGAAAATAAATACTGAAAATAGTAAATAAAGCTGTAAACAAAACTATAAATAAACAACAATAAAATACAACAAGCCACATCAACCAAACATCACTCAATGAAACAGAAACACACAAGCGCTAGGAGAGACTCACAGGGGAACCAGAGATTCTGGGTTCGGTCCCCAGCAGAGTCGCCAGCTGTCGCTCCCCAGATTTCCATCCTGGTACAAACGCGAAAGTGGCGCGGAAAAAGAATAGAGTCACCAGCCATGCATTTTTATCCCAAAGAAAGGGAATGGTAATGCTGCACAAACCAGAAGAAAAGAAAAGGAAGGACACGGGTCCTGCGAACCAAAGAGACTGAGTTCGGGATTCGGTTACGACCTGGGAAGGTATTAGCACCCAGATCGTCCGCCGTACCCGACGGGATCCACGCTTGCAAAAGAAACTGTTTCAAAGGGTGAGGGTATGAAAACTGCAGCAAAAGAAAAGAAATGAACTGGAAAAGAAACTGAGAAAAGAACTGAAAAGAAAATAAAGAGGAGAAATGTAGGGAAAATAAAGATTGTGCTCGAACGGGCCCTACCCCGCTGCCTACATACCTCATCAGGATAATGAGGATCAGAGACGCCGTAGTTCCCCTAACTAGGGGTACTAAAAGGAAATTGCTTGTGAATTAAAGCTCGAACTACCTATGCCATTGCTCAGGTGTTGCAGACTCGGACGACGAGTGCGTAACCGTCTTGCAAAGTGACAAGTAGGAGCAAGTTCGCTGACGAAGCGAATGAGGTGAGAAAAGAATTCCCGAAGGAAAGACACTTATTATTTGTTTGGTGTTTTTTTTATGAAGCTTTTATGAGTGAAAGTTTGCATAGGTAAGTGTACCTAAGTCTTACTCAATGGGATGTGTACGTCTCACATCATCCCGAAATGGAATGCGCAAGAGGCACACCTATCTATGGAGGAAATCCCCAAAGCTAGTCCCATAAGTGAAGGCTTAAGCACACTGGCCTATTACCATTATTAAGTATTTTTGTGGTTTTTTGGTTAAGAAGTGTTTTTTAGCTTTTCTTTGTGAGGTACTCATGCTAAGACCTATCCACCACGAGTGATGACTCACACCTCGCCCCGAAACGGAACGCGTGCAAGTATCTCATAGCAAAGTCTCATGTCACATGAAAGTACTCAACCTTTATTAAGTGAATTGAAATTGAGTTTGAAGATGAGAAGAGAGAGCACCAAAGGATCTCAAAGGAAAAATTCTAAAGGGGGACTAAAATAATCCTAAGTGTTAACATGCATGGGTGTCCTAAGGGTTAGTGAGGTTTCTATCCTAATGAGGAAGGAAGAAGAAGAGAGGAAGATAGAAGAAGGGATAAGAAAGGCCTAAGCCCAACAACAAAGAGTTAGTTCACATAAACATAAGAGGAAGAGATGAGAATTGGAGATGTGGAACTCAATTCCCACATCTCACACTTACCATAGCCCCTGCAAGGTTAGTATGCATATAAGTGAAACAAAATGAAGCAAATGGCATGCTAATATCAAACAATCAGAAGTGAAATGGTATGAACATATGTACAATGCAAATGCAACTCAAAGAAATGAGGAGAAGAAGTATGCAACTCAAAATGATGCAACATGCAAACATATGAAAACAAATGCACACTTATGAAATATGCAAAGAAAAATGCACAAAAAAGGGACACAATGACCACAACCAGAACTAAAACAAGAAGAAGAATGGCTTAGGAATCCAACAAGATGAAGAGAAAAGAGGTACAAGACCAAACAATGCCAAAGTGGAAGCAAAAGAAACCATAAGATGAAGTGACAACATTTAAGGAAACAAAAGACTTAAGGAAGAAGCAAACTCAAAAATTAAAAAGACACAAACCCTATCCTAGGACCAGGAAGGTACCCACACCCCAAAGGAACCCCAAATGAGAAGAATAAATTGGCACAAGTGCCTTTCTAGGCTTATGAGAGACTTAAAGGTTCAAAGGAAGCAAAACGGGACAAGGTTCAAGATAAAATCCACAATAAATCAACCAGCCATCTAAAAATTCCACAATTGAGACCAAATGATCCTCAAACATGTTATATCAACTAGCCAAAAGGATTTGCAAATATTAATAAGCAAACTAGGTTAAATGGAGGCAAGAACACAAGTTAGGGCAGAAATATTACATCACAAGTTACAAGACCAAGACTCAAGAAAAAAGTTTCTAAATATCCATAGAAAAATCACATGAAAAGTAAAAGATCTTAAGAGCACAAAGCAAAAAGAATGGGATCAAAACTCAAAATATTGAAGACTATGGAAATTAGACAAGGCAGACTGGTCAAGAAAGGAAATAAAAGAAGCTAGGTGAGATGATGAATTATTTCTGACACGTGGATAATGAAAAAAAATAAAATAAAAATATGACAAAATAATAGAGACACAAAGGAAGGTTCAGGAATTTTTTGGGATTTTTTAAGTGGATGGAAGTATTTTAAATGAATTAAAATGGAAATTGAATAAAAAGGAAATTAAAGGAAAAAAGAAATTAAAATGAATTGAGAAGGGGTGTTGCTAGTAAGCTTGCTGCGTAGAAATTGAATGGGCCAAAGGATGGTGAGGTGCGAAAATCAATTACGTAGGCCCAAGGCATGCGCTGAAACATGGCTGTTACTATGGAATTTAATTGAAATTAAATAGAAATGCTGGAAAAACAGTGGGACGCGTGATGAATCTAATGGCTGGGACGGATCACCTCATTAATTGAGGTGGCATCATAACACGCTGGGAGTGGCTGGAACACGGTAGTTACCGTAGGTAGCATCACACGAAGATTAAATGGGGCTGAACATAAAATACAAGGAGACGGAAGGGAGAAGGAGGCCACGTGGCGCGCTGTGAGGCCTAGGATGGTAGATCCAAGGGTTCTAGTTCATCTTCTTCCCTTAGAAACCCTAGAATGAGCAAAACAAATTCCGGTGACCGGAGCTAGGGCTCCGGCACCGGAGACCAAACCAGATCCAAAAATTCACCAGAAAATAAAAATGAATAGTCCAGATTGACTAATTCAACATCAAGGAATCCAAATATGGCATCACAACAAGCTAAAACTCAATGAATTGGCCGGATCGAGCAAAATAAAGTGTCACCATCAAACTTAAAATGCACATATCTTTCACTATAATGCACTAAAATCAATTCTACAAGGTGCAGCATGATCAATAAACAACAAGGAACACAAAGCAACAATTTAATTCCATTTCCAGAACATGAAATTTAAAGTCATACCTGAGATGGAGATCTTGAAATATTGAGATAGAATTCCAACCAATGCGTGCAAATCACTCCTCTTACTCCTTAGATGCAAAATAAATGCATCTAAGGCCTTGAAATGGACTGGATCTGAGATTTCTCAACAAGTGGCTTTGAAATGGCAAGCTTCCAATTCTGTGCTCTAAGCTTAAATGAGTGGATGATTCTTGATCTATGTGATTCACTGATCAAGAATATGGAAGAAGTTTGTGGAGAAAGTAAGAGAATGGAAAGATATGTGAGGAAATTCAAAAATGCAAGAAAGTTGAGAATGAGAGAATGAGAGAGATCTCAGATCTGATGCTACCCTAATTTGCTTTGTTGTGACCTCACAAATGAGTGCTGAAAGTGTGAAGGAAAGTGCACGAAAATCAAATGAGAAAAGTGTGATTTTGAATCATGTGCACTTGGTGGAATAAGCATGCTATGCTCATGCTCTCTTGGGCCTCTTAGCATGTGTGAGTTTCATTTCCCACCCTTGATCCAAATCCATTCATTCTTGTCCCTTAGATTCAAGTGTCACACTTGTTTCATGATTTTTTGCAAATTTGCATGTTTTGGAGGGATTTTTTCAAAGTGCACGAAAATGGCCATTTCTTTTGAGCAAAATGGTCCTTATGCAATGTATTTTGAGTTTGAAACAAGTTTGGGCCTGTACCAAGTCACAAAAATAAGATTGGAGCCTTCTTGCATTTGGTGCATTTTTGGAAAGTTGAAAAATGCCCTAGAACCTTGAAATTTTCGAATGGCTTCTAGAATGATCCAGGAATCCGGTGAAAAAGTACTTGTACTTTTTGAAAATGGGAGCCCTTACTCTTCAACTTTCATGTTTGACTTTGGTCCATTTGAAGAATTTTTGATCATGTTAAGGCCACTTGAAAATTAGGGCAAAAGTTGCAAAATTTGGAAAATTTCAAGAACCAACTTTGTACCATTTTTGCAAAACCCCTCGAATCTCCATGATTCTTGAACTTTAAGCATTCCAAACCTCTTACAACATTGTAAGGACCCCTCTTGGCCAAAAAATTTGGGTTAGACCCCTTGAAATTGCACAGTTGACTTTTTATGGGCTCTGTTGACTTTTTCCTTCATCTGCAAGCAACTGAGGCCTTGACTGACTTCCACATGGAATTTTCTCATGAAATTTGACACCTAGGATACTATTAACATATAGAAGACTTTGCCCACAAGAAATGGCCAAAGTTGTGAGACCTTGGTGCTTGAATCTCAAACCCTAATTTGGGTGCTTTGTATAGGAGCTTTGCCTTGTCCTGAGATCTCTGAAGATCATGCAATCTTCTGAGCTTTTGCCAATGGACTTGATCTTGTAAATGGAGTGTAGACTCACCATAGAACTTGTACAAACTCATTGGGACCCTTGTCTTGTCTTGAAAGGCTTCAATGAACTCCACAGATGACCATATGCTTGATGCTAGGACATGAGGGATGTTATGCTTCATCTTTCCATGATATGATGCTGAGAAAATGATATGAGTATGATGAATGTGATATGATATGATGCTTAAAATGAAGAGGGCAAATTTGAGGTGTTACATATTTCGGCACTTGTTGTTGTTTTCTCTTTTCGCCTTTTCAGAAAATGGTAATCCCTAAAAAACAACCAAAAAAACAAACAAACGTTTTTCAAAACTAATTTGCATAAACTTTATTTTGCATTCTTTAGATGTGTTTTCTCTATATCATCATTGTTCAAACTACTGTTTTAAACCCCATTGAAACACGTGATCCAATGCCTTCTCCCAATTCTGAGTTCCCGGTATTCAAAGCTGAAGAGGAAGATGACAACAAAATTATAGAAGAGATCTCCAAACTGATCAGACACGAGGAGAATTCCATTCAACCTTAGAAAGAACCGCTGGAAAAGGTTAACTTAGGTTCAAAACAGGAAAGAAAGGAAGTCAAGATCGGCGCACTACTCAGTTCAGCTGAAAGGAAAAACCTGATCTCACTACTCAAAGAATTTCCCGATGTATTTTCTTGGTCCTATCAGGACATGCCAGCGTTGGATACCAACATCGTGGAACATCATCTACTATTAAAGCCAAAATGCTCGACAGTCAAGCAGAGATTGAGAAGAACTCATCCAGATATGGCTATCAAAATTAAGGAAGAGGTGCAGAAGAAAATCAATGCAAGATTTCTCCCCACTTCAAATTATCCTCAATGGTTGGCAAACATTGTGCCAGTACCAAAGAAGGACAGAAAAGTCTGAATGTGTGTAGAGTACAGGGATCTCAACAAAGCAAGCCCAAAGGATGACTTCCCTTTACTGAACATCAACATGTTGGTAGACAACACTATAAAGTACAAAGTAGTTTCCTTCATGTATGGATTTTCGGGCCACAACGAGATAAAAATGGCATCCAAAGACATGGAGAAAACATCTTTTACTACACCATGGGGAACCTTCTATTACAAAGTAATTCTGTTAGGATTAAATAACATTGGTGCTACCTATCAGAGGGAAATGACAACTCTCTTTCATGACATGATGTATTAGGAGATCGAAGTATACATCGACGACTTGATCGCCAAGTCGAAGACCGAAGAGGAACACATTGAACATCTGCAGAAATTGTTCCAACATCTGAGAAAATACCAACTACGAATGAATCCTATTAAGTGCACCTTTGGTGTCTGATCAGGAAAGCTCCTGAGATTTATCGTCAATCAGAAAGGAATCGAAGTCAATCCTAAAAAAGTCAAGGCTATTCAAGAAATGCCTACTCCGAAAATTGAGAAACAAGTACGAGGATTCTTGGGACATCTAAATTACATCTCAAGGTTTATATCCTCATGACCGCGACATGCGCACAAATATTCAAACTTCTTCTAAAGAATCAAAGTCATGACCGCACAGAAGACTTCCATGAAGCCTTTGAAAAGATCAAAGAATACTTGTTGATGCCCTTAATTTTGTCTCCTCCAGTTGAAGGCAGACCATTGATCATATACCTCACCATTTTGGAAGACTCCATGGGATGTGTACTTGGCCAGCAAGACGAAACGAAAAGAATATGCTATTTATTATCTGAGCAAGAAATTTACTGATTATGAAACTCGGTACACAATGCTCGAGAAAACTTGTTACGGTCTAGCTTGGGCAACTAAACATCTTCGCCAGTATATCATCTGTCATATTACTTGGCTCATTTCGAAAATGGATCCGATCAAATATGTGTTTGAAAAGCCTGCATTAACAGGATGAATTGCTCGTTGGAAAATGTTGTTATCAGAATACGACATTGAGTAATCAGGATCCAGTCACATTTGACTTCCCAGACGGAGACGTTATGTATCTTAAGATGAAAGATTATGACGAACCACTGTCGAACGAAGGACCGGAACAAGGATCCCTTTTGGGACTAATCTTCAATGGAGAAGTTAATTCTTTTGGAAACGAGATTGGTGAAATCATTGTCACTACAAACGGAACCCACATTCCATTCACTGCCAGATTAAAGTTCAAAAGTACAAACAACGAGGCCAAGTATGAAGCTTGCATCATGGGTCTCGAAGAAGAAATTGATCTCAGGATCAAGAATTTACACATGTACGAAGATTCTGCCTTAGTGTTCAATCAGTTCAAAGGAGAATGAGGAACACGATAGCAGTGACTGATCCCTTACCGAGATTACGCAAGGAGATCGCTACCACTTTTCAACAGATTCGAATTCCATCACATCCCTCGTGAGGAAACTCACATGGCTGACACACTTGATACTCTCTCTTCCATGATAACAGTTTATTAATGGAATGACATCCCAAGAATTGACATTATGTGCCAGGACAGACCATCATACATTTTTTCAATAGAAACTTCCACTGATGGCAAACCTTGGCATTACGACATTCAACAATTCCTACAGAAAAGGGAATACCCATTTGGATTGTCAAGAAAATATAGGAAGACCCTTTGAAGACTTGAAAGCAACTTCTTCCTCAACCAAGATGTACTTTACAAGAGAAACTTCAACATGGTTCTACTAAGATGTGTAGTCGAGTGTGAAGCATAAATACTCATGAAAGAAATTCATGAATGATCCTTTGGTACTCATCCCAACGGATACATGATGGCAAGAAAAATACTCCGAGCAGGATACTATTGGCTCACAATGGAGGCAGATTGTCGCAAGCATGCAATAAGATGTCATAAATGTCAAATTTATGCTAATAAGATTCATACACCTTCGACACTTCTCAAGGCTCTCTCTTCGCCAATGCCATTTTCAATATGGGGAATCAACATGATTGGAATGATCGAATCAAAAGCTTGACACGAATATCAGTTCATCCTGGTAGATATTGATTACTTAACCAAATGGGTCGAAGCAACATCATACGCCAATGTAACCCGACAAGTGGTCATCCGGTTTATCAAAAACAATATCATCTGTCGCGGTATTCCAAGTTAACTCATTACTGGCAATGGGTCCAATTTGAACAATAAAATGATGAAGGAATTATGTGCAAAGTTCAAAATTGAACATCATAACTCTTCTCCTTATCGACCAAAAATGAACGGGGCAATGGAAGCCTCCAATAAAAATATCAAGAAAATTGTCCTGAAGATGATCGTAACATAAAAGGACTGACACGACATGCTCCCTTACGCGCTTCATGGATATCGAACTTCTGTTCGCATTTCAACAGGGGAAACCCCTTTCTCACTAGTATATGGCATGAAAGCAGGTGCTCCTCGTAGAAGTTGAGATCCTATCTTTAAGAATATTGATGGAGGCCAAACTCACTAAAGCTGAGTGGTGCCAAAGCAGATTCGATGAGCTCATTCTGATAAAAGAAAATAGAATGATTGCCCTCTGTCATGGTCAGCTATATCAACAACGAATGAAGAAAGCATTTGACAAGAAAGTTTGACCTCGTGTCTTCAAATATGGAGATATCGTAATCAAGAAAATTCAATCATTTCTCACTGACTCTCGGGGAAAATGGACTATGAATTATGATGACCCTTATGTGGTTAAGAAATCCTTCTCAGGTGGTGCCCTGATACTCACAACAATGGACGGTGAGGAATTCACTTATCCTATTAATGTTGATGCAGTCAAGAAATACTTATCCTAAAAGTATAAAAAAAACCACTCGCTAAGTTGAAAACCCGAAAAGGGCGACTTAGGCAAAAATGAGCGTCTCGGTGGTTTGAAAACCCAAAAGGGCGATCCAGGCAAAAATTAGAGAAAAAATAATATCATAATATATCCCGCTAGAGAATTCTAGGAAAAATGTTAGAGATTCATGGCAAGTAACTGCATCCAACCAGATTGGATCATCAGAAGAAAGTTACTCATCAAAGTCATCATCAGCAAAAGCTTTGAAGACTCGAACTCAGAATTGGTAGAAGGATAAGGATCTTGATGTTTCAATGTATCCCTTATCCCCAATAAATTACCATTTTCTACTTTGTAAATACTCTTTGGAATTATGCCTTCAGTTGATTACCACCCTATATATGAAAATTTGATCCTTTACCCATTTGCTTGCAACTCTTATTTGTTTATCTATTTTACAAAATGATGTTTTCAAAAAAAATGAATTGTCGTTTTCTTGAAATCAAAATGATGTTTTTAAAAAAAATGATTGTGTCTCCCTGCAGAGCCTTGTCTCCAGAAATAAAAAACAGCAGGAGCTCCCCTTTAAAATGAGCAATTCAACCAAGTCACATTGATATTACCATCTTCAGATCGGCCTGTAAACACCCCAAATTTGCCCTCACCCATTTCACCATGGCTTGTGATCTTTTCATATGCATAAATTTAATCATAGCATCTCATACCATATTTTTGATTCACTGCATTGCTTCTAAGTCATCTGCATCTAGGGTTTGTGATCTGAGCCATCCCTGAGCCATTTGAGCCACTTCAAAGGTCTTCAATCACTTCAAAGGGGTCCATGTATGTTCAAGCATCATATTATATCCTCACAAAGTCAAGGAAGTCAAAGAATCACAAGAACTAAGAAAGGCATGGAAGTAGAGTCAGGTTTAACTGCACAGATGACCTAGAATTAGGGTTTTGGTTTCAGAGGCCATAACTCCAAGTTTTTTGGTCATTCTTGTTTCTATTGGTCTCTATATGTTATAAGGATCATGCATATCAATTTTCATGAAGAAATTCCATGGGGAAGGCATCTAATCAAGAGTTGACTTCTTGAGCAAGTCAGTGCAAAATCAGGGCATCTGAGGCCCCCAATGACCCAACCAAAGGGAATTCTCTATTATTTTGAATGTGTATGATCTTTATTTGATCATAGAAGATGTTATAAGTTCACAAAATTGAAGAATTTCAGGCCATTTGCAAAGTTGCCTTTTTGGGAAAGTGACTTGTAATGAAAACTTGCCATTTTGGGAAAGTTTTTCAACCTCCTCAAATTGATTCAAAAATGCTTCAAATGAGAAAACTTTGGTCATTAAAGTTGTAGAATGGATCATTCCCTTTTCAAAAAGTACAAGAACTCATTCTAATTCATTATGGATCAAAAGTTATGGCTTGTCAAAGTTGGGCAAAATCACATAATTTCATGTTTTACACCAAAGAGGCAAAGTTGCAAAACCTCTTGCCAAGGCAAAATATGACTTCAATGTGACTTCTAACCTTTGCACAAACATGAACCATGATCTAAAAGTCAGAATGCACCAAAGAATTGTCCATTTTCATGACTTGTGCATTAAGAAACTTCAAAAGGGCCAAGACTTTGTGAAATTGCAAAACACTACATGAACTTCAATCCACTTGCTGCATTGCCTCAAATCCATTTCCATGGTTCTCCTTGATTCAAGCTGCAGCCAAGCCATGCCTTGTACCTTGACTGAAATGGCCCATACCTCTCTTACACAAAAAGTTGACTTTATGCAAAAAGACCCATACCAATCAAGCTAGGCCAGCAACAACTCTCTGACCTATCCCAACTTGATACATGTACCAAAAGAGACTCAACACATAGCAAACACAACCTGGAGCTCCAAGAATACAGCACACTCAAAAATCCCCAAATTTGCAAAAGCTTTCGAATCTCTTGATTCAACCATCAAACCTTCAAACTTTTTCCACCATTCAACTCCATAAACCTCACTGATCATTCCCCACCCTCCATTTTGCCCTAAAACCTCCATAATCAAAAACACGATTTCAACATTTCATGAACTGAGATTCTGCAAACTTCTTCTTGAGGCCATTTAAACTCCAACCAAACATCACAAGCTCTTTGGGGGAATCATTGGAGTGGATTTGAAGCAAAGAACTGGCCAGAAAGTCCCTGTTTCGAAAGCTCAAGCTCAGGTAGCCATGGCATTAATTTTTCCAGAACTCTTATTTTATGTTATAGAATGATTCTATATGTCTCACTGATCACCATGATGTTTTTATTTTTGAGAATAGTTGAGAAATAAGCATTTCATGAGCTTCTGAATTTTCTGCCATGTTTTCTGTTTTGCTCTGATTCACGAATTTGATGATGAATAAATGATTTTTGTTGATTGATTTTTGTTGGGGTTGATATGGGGATCATTTATGGAAAGTTAGAGGGCTTAGGGATGCGTAGGGAGTGAGATAGCATGAATGGTTGGCTGGAGAAGATGACCGGAACACTGTTCCAGTCATCTGAAAGTGATTAGGGCTCAGGATTAGGGCTAATGACATAATTAGGCAAGTTTGAATTCTGGCCGTTCGTTTGCGCGCTAAGTCAATTCCCGCGCGTCCCAGTTTGAACCACAACCCTTGGATTTGCATACTTTCTCATTTTCTTATTAAATTCATTTTAATTTCATTTGTTTCATATTTAATTTCCACGAATTATTTAAAATAGCAAAACATCTTTAAAAATTCTGAAAATTATTGTCAAACATTTCATTAATTTTCAGAACCCAAAAATATTTTTATTTTTATTTTTTGCATTAAAAATTATTTTTAAATCATTTAAATGTTTATTTTTAATTAGTTAATGAGAATTAATTAATTAAGAATGCATTTAGGTATTTAAAAATCACCAAAAAATTCACATTGCATTTAAAAACATTTAGAAACATTATCCAACTCTCAAAGCAAATTTCTTTTTGGTTCTTGATGCCTTTTGATCATTTTCATTGGAATTAAATTCATTTTAAGGCAATATTTTTGTTCAAACTTAGAAAAATCCATTCTGCCTAACCATTGAGAGTTTGATGATGGTTCTTCTTGCATTGCATCCTTCATAGCATGTAGTTTATAGGATAAATTAGGTTTGAATTGATCTTCCATTTTCAATTTGTTTAGCATTTTTTCATTGTGAGGTACCTTAAAACCCTAATTGACTTGAGAAATTCATAACTTTCACTAGGTTAAGAGTTAGGTCCCCTCCTTTGGGAAGTGAACTTGTGTAGGGTTAGGGTTCCTTTGATCCCATTTTCAATTTTTTGTCATGTCATTTGTTTCTGGTTTTGAATTTTTGCATTGCATGTTGTATGTAAACCCTAATTTGTGCCTTCCTTTGTATCCATCTCTCATTTGCTTGCATTTAAGAACTTGCCATGACATTTTGTGCATCCACATGATTCATAAGACATCTTAGGACATATTAGAATCATGTTTGATCATTGCATCTTTCATTTGCCATGTTATATGTCCATTGCATTTCATAAACTTTCTTGAACTTCCATGGTTCAAGCATGCTTCATCTGCATCCATATCCTTGTATGATCATTCTCATGTCTTGCCTTGTGTTTGTATCACCTCTTAGCATCATTGACATCATGTTTATGCTTCTGGTTTTGGTTTCCCTCATTGCATTTCATCTCATTTGCATTGCATTTCATTTCTCTTGCTAACTTTTCAGGTGGTAAGTTGTTTTGAGAAGTGAATTTGCCTTCACTTCTCACAATCTCTTTTCATCTCTCTTATGCATCATTGCTGCATTTTATCTTTGTATTAGAGTGAGCTTGCTCATTCATGTTCTTTCCCATCTTCCTTCAAGCAACTTTTCTTCTTGAGTGAGGCAAGTTGTCTTGATTCTCTCTACTTCTTTCTCCTTTCATCTGCTTCTCCCCTGGTGGTTTCTCCTGAAGATCTTTTGCAAACCTCATAAACCCTAGGAATAACCAAGCATGATCACAATTAGGGTTTGATTAGTCCCCTCATTTAGTTTTACCTTTGTGTCATCTTTGAGTCTTCTCTTCTCATCTCCTAATCAGGGACTAAACCCTAAAGGTTTTAAGGCTTTGTGATTAAGCTTATGCCTGCATCCTTCTATTAGGATGGAGTGTATAACTTTAATCCTAAGTGTTGAACCCTTAATGTGTTTAAATCCTTTAATCAATCCATCTAATAACCACTAAGACATCAAGCTTGTAACTTGGGCCTTGCATTAGGGTTCTAATTCTTCCTTAATTGGTTAAGAAGGACTAACCCTAGTGTTAATGGACAAGTCCCCCTCAAGTTGTCTTACCAACCATAAAATCCATTTCTAAATCTTGCCATTAACTAAAATCCATTTAATAAAGGCTTTGTTTTGTCATGAAGTCAATCCCTAATCATGGATTAAGTTGAGGAGCCTTCCTCAGCTTAAATGTTCTCATCTATTATCCTTCTATTAGGATGGTGTAATGAGTCCATTAAATCCTTGATTATGTCTTAAACTCATTACTTAACACTAAACAAAAACAACAAAAACATCTAAATAATCACAAGTAGGTTAATGATCTTAATCCTGCATCATGGTGTTTAAGTGTGAGGTGCTTACTTCATACTTAAGGTATTCTCATTACCCCTAATCAGAGGGAGGATGTGATGAGTTTACTAACCCTTGGTTTAGTCTTAAGCTCATTTTCCTATGACAAACACCAAAAAGCAATAAAAGATTGAAAACACAAAAACAAACAATAATCGTCTCCTCCGGGATTCTTTTCTCATCTCATTCACTCACAAACGAGAACTTGCTTTTTCCGTCAAATGCAAGACAGTTTGCACCTGAGCCAGACAGGTCATACACTTGAGCATAGACAAGTAAGCAGTTCACAAGTCAATTTATCTTTCAGTCTCTTTGAGTCGAACTACAGTGTTCTGACTTCCTCATTGCACGAGAGGATACGTAGGCATAACTTAACAGTTATCGAACAAAAGTCTCTGTATATTCCCCCCTCTTCCAGTATTATTCTTTAAGCCTCATAGTCTTGAGCTTCACACTCTTGTTCTTACACTGACACTTCACTTATACATTTCACATCTCTTTTACACTGACACTTGCATTCTTTTCCAGCTTTGATACACAGATAGCACTGACACTACCCCTTTAAAACACAAATCTTTTAAGCGTGGATCCCGTCGAGTACGGCGGACAATCTGGGTGCTAATACCTTTCAGGTTGTAACCAACCCCCTTTCTCAGTCTCTCTGGTTCGCAACCGTCTTATCCATATCTTTCTAGGTCTATGCAGCATTACTTTTCCTTCGGGATAAAAATGCCTAGCTGGCGACTCTTGTCTTTTGAGTTCACCCTTGTGTGTTCTCTCCTCCTTTTCACCGACCGTTCGCGTCTGTACCCCTTCTGACCAGGTGTCATTTTGGTGGGAGCGACACGGCCCATTATTCTTTGTCTTGTTATGTCAGTTTATGTATCGTGTCTGTTTTGTCAGCATACACATTCATTCATACATTTATAATTATGTTTGAATTTACATTTGCACAACCATATAGCCCTTATCACACGTGATAAAGAGTCTTCTCTCTAGTTCTTTCCTGGATAGAACATCAGTTTTCGAGTTTGGGTAACTTGAACCTCTACAACAACCATGTGACCCAGCCTTTATAACCTCATGATCGCCGACATGATGAACAACTTGGCATCTTAGGATCAAAAGTTCGGGTATTCTAAGGTATTTAATCCTCTTGTACCCCAAATCTCCCAATGCTTTCACCATTCACATCTCCGGGTCCAAGAAGATTAAATAGGGGCATCTGTCATACCCTAAATTTTGACCCTAAGATATGTACATCAGAAGAAATCCACTGACCAAAGGATTGTGCCATACTGGTTTGAACAACATCCCCGTAATGGATCAAGATTCCTGATTCCCTTAAAGGATTCAGGCAAAGAACCAATCATTAATACATAATATTTTCAACCTTTCAATCACTATCAAAGGGTCAAGGAATCTTTAATGATGGGAAATCTTTAAAAGACTATACAAAAGTCCCAGTGATCTGGGCCCCGAGCCATCACAATCACCAATTAGGGTTTCATTCAACTGAGCCCTCCATATGAAATTTTTCATGGGAAAAGGATCCAAGTCCTTCACATATCATCAAGAATGTTGACATGACCATTACAAGCTATTAGGGTTTCATAGTGCCCAAATTAGGGTTTCTGACTAATCGGGGAACCAAAAGTCAAAATTTTCATCTAGACAAGAGCCTATACCATAGGTAATGGTTTAAATAGCTCATATACATCATGGAAGTCCATTCATAAGGTCAAAATACCTCAGAGGTTGTCCAGTCAAAAAATCATAAATCCAGGGGTATCCATTGTAATTTCCATCTGGACCAAAAAGTTAAAGTTTACCTTTTTCACCTATAATGATCCTCATGACCTTTTTTTCAAGAATATATGGTCCATGAATGCATTTTATCACAAAAAATAAGAAATTTGAAGAAAACTTGCAAAAGGGGTAACCTTTGAAACTTATAAATTTTGCGAAGTTATGGAAAAATGTGTTCAAGTGGCCTACTTCAAGGCATCATAACTTGTGATCCAATCATCAGACTTGGTGAACCAAAGCTCAAATGAAAGATCTCATCACAAACTACAAATGATTCGACTAGAAGAAACTCCAATTCCTTATGGATTTCAAGTTGAAGATGGATCAAAATCAAGAAAAATACTGATCAAAATCTGCCTAAGTGTAAAATCAGCAAAACATCAAAACTTGGAGGGATTTTTCACCAAGTTCCAAGCTAATTCAGATCCTTTTCAAAACACCAATGTTGTTGCAAATGTTGCCAACAATTCAAAGAACCAATTTCATAAAAAGATCTTGCTTGTACATGAAGAAATCATGGATCAAAGTGAGCATCTCAAGTTGTTTTGCAAAAACAGATTTTTCACAGACTTGTGAAATCTGATTTTTTGAATTAAAGTACAATGTCAGGTGGATTTAAGCATCTAAACAATGATTGCAAATCTGATCAAACCTGCAAATTCATGATTGCACCATGGAATTCACCAAAATGACATTCATAGAATTCAACATTTATGCATTTTGATCCAAGGTCCACAAAGCTTCAAAATGGCATATTCTTGGATCTCCTGTTCAACAAGCAATAAAAGGACACAATCTAAGCATCAAACTTTTGAGGAATGTGAATTTTGTTGCTGCATAGCTGAGCTATTTGAGAATTTCATCATTTAACATGTAAGAGATATTTTCATAAAACCATGACTCACCATTGTGACCTCATAACTTCAAATCTTGGAGGCCAAGTTTGTTCAAAATATTTTCCTATAAATAAAGACCTCATTCCATCATAAAAATGACACTAAAGCCTCTGATCACTAAGCTTTCTCTTATTTTGCTCTCAAAGACTCAAAACTAAATATTTTGAGCAATCACTTATGGTTTTTGAGTTTGAGCTTGCACAAGCTCAAACCAATTGCTCACATGCATCACATATGATGTTTATGAGGTGTTCAACCACTTAGATCACCTATGGAACACTTCTAACCCAGAATTACTCATCAAAACCTCAAAAAGTCCTTGTTTCTACAATTTGAAGATCGGAAGTTGATCCAACCATTTACAATCAAGTCCAAGTATTCAAACACACTCCATATGGTGTAGGGAAGTTGTCCAGATCATCACAACATCTCTGTAACACCTCCAGCTTAAAATCACAACTCCAACTGCAAGCTCAAGTTTAGGTAAGCCTCAAACTAGGCTAAATCATAATCCATGCATATTTCCTCGCACTATCTTTTTCCCATTTGTGTGTAATCATATTCTAAGTAATTCCACTTAATAAATTTCACAAAATCATCATCATGTAGAATTTCATGAGGCTCAGGCCAAATTATGGTTCTTCAGTGTTCATCACTGATTTCTCACTCCACACACAAAATAAATGAAATTAATTGGAACCATTGGATTCGTGGTATCAAAACGAATGATTTTAATGTTTATTTCATCTCAAATGGATGCTTATTCCATGAGATACGATGAATTATGCAAATTCTGGGCAAACTGCTTCGCGCATGTTTTTGCCCAAGGTGTTCTTGACGCCTTTTTCAAATATTTGAATTTTTGAATTTTATTCATTTTGTTTAATTGATTCAAAAATTAAAAACTTTCTGATTATTTTAAGTTTTTGAATGATTCTTTTTTCATTCTCAAAATGTTTAAATATTTTATTCCATGAAAAAATCACCAAAAAATTTATTTTTTAATATATTTATTATTTTCATAAAGACTTAATTTTATTTGTTTCTATACATTTTAAAATTCATTTCTTTCACTTGATTTTTCAAACATAAATGATATTCAAGTTGTCTCATGGATAAAACATAATTTTTCAAACATTGATCAAAGGTTTCAACTTGTTTTTCATTCATGTTTGAAATTTATCAAATATTTTAATATTTTATTTCAAATAAATATTCAAAATTAGGGTTTTTACTTTCATACCCTCAAATTGACTTTTGTCACACTCTTGGGCCTCTATTAGTGTGTAAGACCCATTCCTTTTTCAAAAATGAACAATTAGGGTTCATCTGATCCATTTACCAAAAAAACTCGACGCGATCGCCTTTTCATCGCATTAAGTTTTCATCTGTGAATCTTTTTCTGTGAATATCTTTACACATAACCATTTGTTTCTAAAATGTATTGTCAAAATGTGTCCTGAGGAATCCTTTGTGTTTAGGGCTCATTCTTTTTGTTTTTAAGCTTCTCCGGTCTATTTTAAAACTCCGCCAGGCTTCCGTATAAGTCCTGAACCCACCAATTGTTTCTTAAACAATTTTCAATCTCTTATATAGAGATTATGAGCATTTGTTTACAAATCTCATCTCCTTTTCTTTTTTCATCTTTATGACTAAAGATCTAATACACCAGCAACTAGACTGAGTTTCACTCCGATGAACTGCTTTCTAAGTTGTAGGTAGCTTTTTAGCATCCAAATCCTACTCTGTGTATGGAACCATCAGATAATTAATCAACAAAATAAATTTCATAGGCATTCTTATGTTTAAGCCCTATTATTGGCTTCTGAGCCATCTTTTCTCTTTCTAACTTCTCGCAGTTTTCTCACTATGCCAAACAAGACCTTAGACAACGCTTGTTTTGCCCTTAGACATCGCTTTAAAGCGTTGTCTGCGCTGCTAAAGGTTTAGACAGCGCTTTGGTTAATATCAAAAGCGATGTCTAAATGGGCTTTAAACAACGATTTTATTGTCAAAAGCGCTTTCTAAACCCCATTTTAGACAGTTCTTTTTGCCTTTTTTTAATATACCTTAGACAACGTTTTTATTTTATTTTAATGGTATACCTTAGACAGCGCTTTCACTAAAAGTGCTTTCTAAACCCCACCTTAGATAGCGCTTTTAGTGAAAGCTCTTTCTAAATCCCACCTTAGACGTTGCTCTTTGTTGAAAACGATGTCTAAGGTATACGGAAATTTTAAAATATTTTCCTTTAAAAAGCGCTGTCTAAAGTTGCCAAATTATAGGCACCTGTTTTGTATCCACTTTTTCACCTGGTTTTTAAACTAGAATTTGTACCTGTTTTCCAATCCATAATTTGCGCCAAATTATCCTATTTAAACCTACTAATTTTGGCACCAATTTATAGATACAAAACAATCGGATTTTCAAACCAATATCTACGAAATAACTCATACAATCGTACCAAATTTACGAACCAATTTAAATATACAACATAGTTGTTACAAATCATTTCATCCAACTATACATTTTGTTTCAAATGAAATCTACATAAACAAAAATGTGATAACATTCCGAGCTATACATTTTCATTCAATTGCAACTATACTATAACCTGAAACAACACAAAAATATTGTAATTGATCAATTAAAACAAATCATAATCAATATGTCTATAGTTACATACACATACTCAAAAAAATTCATCAATTAAAGTAAGAGTACAATATACCTTATAACACTCCGAGCTCCATAATGAATTGACACCATTCCTCTTTAATTTCTTCCAAATGATCTTTTGAATAATACGCACACTTGAATTCATCAAAGTACTACATAATAATATAACATAGTTTGATTTAGTTTCAACTATTTAATTATATGAGAAATATGTGTTAAATATTAAAATAACTCATAAGTAAGAAATACATACATCGGATGGAATCTCTAATCGACCCAAAGAAAGAGTTTATCTCATAAACCTCAACATAAAATATCCGTAATTTATACCATTATGTTGCAGAGGACACTACACATGAAAAGAAAATATGGATAAATCCTAAGTTTTATTAAGTATCATCACTAATATAATAAAAAATATGATAATTAATAATATACCACCACTTTTATCCATGTAATGTTGTTGGCTCTCCTCTTTGATACTTGGATATCTCGTTGGGCTCAAAAAGCTTGTATAATACTAATAAAATATAAATGAATATTTAGAACAATTCACATAAATAAATAAATAAATACACACAAGAATATTTAGAATAATCTCACTTATGTGTCAATCATGTTCCTCATATCCGGGTATGTTGTCCAATCATTTCCTAACGAGTCAAGATAATAAACAATTTCTCTGATAGGATTAATTGCGACCAACAACCAATGTCTACTGTAAAATTAAACAAATGTTAGATGGAAATTTTCTACACAACGTCAAAATACAAAATAATTATAATAGATGAATTTAGGATGAAAATCTAACCCGGTATTAAATGGTAAAAAGAACAACTTTTTCGTATCTTTGTTGGCCATGAAGAGATTGCGTACGTACACCATGACCTCATCTGGTTTACTTAAGATTAAAGCTAAGTTGACGGCACGGGGCTTAAGAATCCAAATATTTCGTCCAATCCACTTGGGCGCATTACTTTGTTATACAAAAACCTTAAATAAAAACATCATTAACATTAGACTATTCATTTGAAACAAAAAGTAAATAAATTGTTCAATTAATATAACAAAGTAGACCGGATATACCTCACGCATGTATTGACAACATTGACGCCTATTTCTTCATGACGAAAAACTTGCACAAATTCTTCATTACCAACTGATTGTTCATATTCAAAGCCAAAAATACCTTCTTCCATATGTATAAGACGAATACCTCCAGTCGGAATGTCTGTCAATTCTAGAAATGTCTGAAGGCACGACCTATACTTGGAGGTAGGTTTTTTTTCTAGCCGCGGTCTTCTTAGCTCCAACCTTTTTTTGTGTGGAGACGTTGCTAACCTCCTTATCATGAAGCTAAATATCATATAAATAGTTAGATGAAGTATAAAATCAAGAATTTAACATTTTCCATGCATAAATATCATATAATTGTAATGTACCTGTTTTTTTGAAACAACAGACTCAGTATGCCGGGGAATAGCCTTATCTTTTGATTTGGATCTTGTTGGAGTCTAATTAACATAACCATGTAAAACATTTACGTAAAATACGCGTAAAAACTTTGAATCTACACATTAAGGTTAACAAAGGTTCATAATGGTTTTAAGCATACCTCATATCCTACGCTAATGAGGCTTGTCGGCCATGCAACAAACGAACCTATTTCTTGTTCCACCGTTGTTGCATCCGAAACATCGTCAGGATATGGTAATAATGCATTCGGCTCTACTACAATATCACCCGTGACTTTCAAACATCCAGTAGGGAGCGTTCTAGTGTGAAGTAATTCTCCACTAGTGTTATGCACTTTTCCCTTGCCAACCATCCGATAATATGGTGAGGATAAGTAGAGGTGACAAGGGGAAATGCCTTAAAACCAATATATATGTCAATTACATAATTTAAGCTAATAGTTAAATTTCATAAAAATATATATAATTACCTCTGGAATGTTCATTTGAAAGTTAAAATTGATACTATCTTTGTCTAAACCATCTTTAAAACATGCTGAAGCGCTAACCTCTTTTTCTTTCCTTAATGCACGAACTTAAGCTTCCAGTGCTTCCAATTTTGCATTAAGTTCTTTATTAATAGGAGCTTTTCCTTTTTTAATATTCAAGGAGGTCGGAGTAATCCCAAATCCCTTACCCCTCACCCGACCCGAATACTCACTGATATCTAATGTCCGACTAAGTATGCTCCTAGTATTATCTGGAGATAAATACTGAGATAGCGCCTCCTGAAAATCTGATGAATATCAAATACTTGTCAAATATTTGTTAATAAATTTTTGATTTAATTAAAGAAATAATGTTCTACTTACATATTTCTCATATACTTGTATAACATCTTCTTTAGCAACTCCAGGTTTGCCCACACGGGCTTCCTTCCACAAAACATGTGCATGAAGAGATGTTTCAGAACTTTTCTCCTTCTGCAACTACATATTAAGTCATATAATATGATCAAATAAAACTCATGATGAACAAATATATTATTGCAATTTATAGATACTTACCATAGATTGTTCTAAGCGTCCATATCTGACACATCCTTTTCTGTATGGATACGCGGGACTTGATGCTCTTTCCCGATTTGTGTCACTTATTCTTTTAAATTCTAGGGTTTTTCGTTTGGATTTAAACGCTTCCATTCTTCTGGTGAAATCAAACTTTCATATTTCTTTGGAAGCTCCGCATCAACATGATTACCATCTTCATACCTAAGATACTTGGATGATAAAAAATTTCTAAACCCCCTTAGTAGCTTTCCGACCAATTTAAGACAAAAATCTCTTCTATCATCTTCGATGTTGAAACATCTCTAAGAAAAATATACACATTGTGCGTTAGTACAAATAATTTAAAAGACATAATTAGTTCGCATGATTAAAGACATAATTATTGTACCTTTATCTCAGTCCAAATTTTGTCTTTGGATTCTTTCAACTCTTTTTGTCTCCAATCATCAAAAGTAATTGGAATCTCATTCCTTACTAGTGCACCAATGAAACTAGTCAAGTTATGACTGTTAGGTTCTATAAGCTGCCCATGTGGGCTCCAATGCACATCTAAAATGATGCCTCAGTCTCTACCATGGATCACTTTCCTCATCACTGTTATGCCTCTTCTAATCTCGTCTTCCGTAGATACCTTTTTATTACCTCCTTCATGCGTAGAATCATCATCATGTGGGTGATCATTGTTAGTGGCCATATCTAACCTGTGATAAAGAAACCAAGGATATCAAATATAAATTATAATGAAAGCAATTGAAAAAGAAAAATAAAGAAACCAAGGATATCAAATATAAATTATAATGAAAGCAATTTAAAATGAAAAATAAAGTAACCATGGATATCAAATATAAATTATAATGAAAGCAATTGAAAATGAAAAATAAAGAAACCAGGATATTAAATATAAATTATAATGAAAGCAATTGAAAATGAAAAACCAAGAAACCAAGGATATCAAATATAAATTATAATGAAAGCAATTGAAAATGAAAATGACATAATATATAACATTTTATTATATTACCTATTTCACTAACATATCTTTCTTTTCTTTGTTGGAATATTAATTACTTGTTTCTTAGTAATGCAGACGGATGAATTGATCCAAATTCCCTCGTTATGATCATTTCTGATATATGACTCATCCGCTATAAGATCCTCATCTTGATCATTTCTATTTAACTCATTCCGTCTAATGCATGACTCATTCTCAACATCAATATCACATTGATCGACACTACTATCATCAACCATTTTGTTAGAGAAAAGCACTATAGACCATTTTGTACTTGTCGGGTCATTCACATAGAACACTTGTTTAGCTTGAGATGCTAGAATAAAAGGCTCGTCTTTTCACCCCACACTAGTAAGATCAGCTTGCAAAAATCCAAACTTATCCATTCGTATGCCACTACTATTTACCCACTTGCAACCAAAGATGGGAATTTGAAACTTCTCGTAATCAAACACCCAAATGTGATCAATAACTCCAAAATATGACAAATTTGCATATTTGGGGTTTAAGTCCTTCATACTTGATATATGCATTGCTTCAACTAGCACGGTGACACCACTATTTTGCATAGTACTCTTATCATCTTGTTCTTTGGTATAAAATGTGTATCCATTAATTGCGTATACGCTATGAGAAAACACATGCAAACTTGGACCATATGCCAAACATCTCAACCTTTCTATTACCGAAGCAAGATCTGAAGAGCGCTTCGAATAAATATGATCCTTTAACCATTGTATGAAACTTTGATTGTGCTCTCGTACTATCCAATTTTCATTTTTGTCCGGATTTAACCTTTGGAGTACATCCTTGTGCATTTCAACATATGACTCAACCTCATTATCGTTATGCAAAACATACAAATGCACTTGATCCCGTTCATCCCTTGATACTGCCACAATTTTATTTCCAATTAATTTTTTATCTTCCTTTTTTTCGAAAATCTGAGCTTTGGGGAGTCCAATCGATTGAACGTTGGACAAATATTCAGTACAAAACTCAACAACTTCTTCAACAATGTATCGTTCAACAATACAACCCTCTGGTCGACTTCGGGTTTTCATGTACCCTTTTAATATTTTCATATACCGTTCAACAGGGTACATCCATCTCATATAAGTTGGTCCACACAACTGTGTCTCTTTCACAAGATGAACAACTAGATGAACCATTATGTAAAAAAAAGAGGGAGGAAAATACATTTCAAGCTCACACAAGGTAATGGCAATCTCTTTTTGTAGTGTTGGTAAGATCTCGGGATTGATCACATTACTACAAATTGACCTATAGAAAAAACACAATTTAGTTATGGCACTTCTTACTTTTTCTGGCAAAATAGAACGTATACCTATTGGTATAAAATGTTCCATTATAACATGGCAATCATGTATCTTAAAACTCTTCAACTTGAGGTCTTTCATAGACACAAGTCTTCTAATATCTGAAGAGTATCCTTCTGGAACCTTAACTTCACTCAGAAACTTACACAATTTTTTTCTCCTTTCTAGATAGAGTAAAAGCAATAGGTGGTAGATATGTTCGTCTTCCTTTCTTCACGGGTGCTAATTCACTTCTCATTCCCATTTTTAACATGTCCTCCCTTGCTTTAAGGCCATCCTTAGACTTTCCTTTTATATTAAGTAACGTACCGATAACACTTTCAAATACATTTCTTTCAATATGCATAACATCGATAAAATGTCTCACGTACAAAGACTTCCAATATGGAAATTCAAAAAATATCGACCTCTTCTTCCACCCACCTTTTACAACCTTATGTGCAAAAGGCTTGCCAAACTCAGTACGCACATCTTTCACCTTTTTAAAAACTTGGTCACCTGACAATGCGGGTGGAGCTTTACGTTGTTCGGTGTCTCCATTGAATGCTTTTCTCCACCCACGGTAGTGATGTTTAGAATGTAAGAATCTACGATGACCAAAAAACACATTCTTCTGACAAAGTTCCAATCGAATCGTATCAGTTCCATCTTCACAAACAGGACACGCATGTTGACCTTTAATGCTATACCCATATAGATTCCTGTATGCTGGAAAATCATTAATTCTGCCAAACAACATCACCCTCAAATTGAAACTTTCTTTCCTATATCCATCATAAACCTCCACACCTTTCTCCCATAAAATATTTAAATCTTCGATCAAAGGTGTCAAGTATACGTCTATGTCATTCCCTGGTTGTTTAGGCCCAAAGATTAACATAAATAACATCATGTACTTACGCTTCATACATAGCCATGAAGGTAGGTTATAAATCATAAGAATCACATGCCATGTGGTATGTGAGATACTTTGAAGACCATGCGGGTTCATTCCATCAGTAGATAATGCCAAGCGAAGGTTTCTTTCTTCTTCTCCAACGTCAGGATAATCATTATCAATTTTCGACCATTGTGGTGAATCAGCCGGATGTCGATACTTTCCATCAATAATTATTTCATCTGCATGCCAAGTCAGGTGTCTTGCATCGGTTTCACTACGAAACATGCGCCTAAATCTCGGAATTATAGGAAAATACCATAAGACTTTTACTAGAGACAATCTTTTCTTATATCAAGACAAACCGCATTTAGGGCACTCAGTTAACGATGCATATTTGTTACGAAACAAAATGCAATCGTTTGGACAAGCATGTATCTTATCATAGCTCATGCCAATAGAGCACAACATTGTTTTTGCCTCATAGGTTCGATTAGGAAGAACATTATCCTACGTTAGCATTTCTCTCATAAGGGCCAACAACTTTCTGAAACTTTTATCCGACCATCCATTGCCCGCCTTTAAGTTGTACAACTTTAATACCATAGAAAGTCTTGAGAATTTAGTGCAACCTTTATACAATGGTTTCTCTGCATCTCTTACCAAACTCTCAAACATTTCAGGACAATCATGAAGATCTTCTTCAAGTGCTTCTACAATCTCTTCGACTTGATCACAATCGTATGTTTATGTGTCTTCATCGTCTGAAGCATAGGTCGTATTACTTTTCCCACTCGGTTCAACATTCTCGTTAACTTTCTCACCATGAAATTTCCAACACTGATAACTTCGATCAATTCCATGCCTCAGTAAATGCGATTTCAATCCATCTGCGTCAACCTTACCAATATAATAACAACCTAGGCAAGGATATTTCATTTGACTGGAGTTTTTAATGTGTTGAACAACAAACTTAACGAATTCCACAACCCCATTCTCGTACTCTATGGACAATTGATCGGCAAACATCCATTTTTTATCCATGGTTTTCCTACTTATTAAGGTAAGCAATCAATATCAACTTCAATAACCTATACATAACCAATGTAAATCCAAACGACAATAACCTATACATAACCAATGTAAATCAAAATGACAATAACCTATACATAACCAATGTAAATCCAAATGCCAATAACCTATACATAACCAAGGTAAATCCAGACGAAAATAACCTATATATTGCCAAGGTAAATCCAGATGAAAATAACCTATACATAACCAATGTAAATCCAAACGAAAATAACTTATACATAACCAAAGATAATAAGAGATACATAACCTATACATAACCTATACATATTTTCACTACATAACCTATACATAATCTATACATATTTTCACTACATAACCTATATATAACCTAAATAAATCCAAACGGAAATATAGATACATAATCTGATTTTTCACTATTCTTCACATAATCATAACAACAACATTGCATATTTTCACTATTCTTCACAAAATCATATTTATCAAAGAAATACATAACAATGACAATGTCATATTCTTCACAAAATCCTATTTTCACTATTCTTCACAAAATCAACATAACAACAATGTGATTTTTCATTATTCTTCACATAATCATAACAACAACATTGCCTATTTTCACTATTCTTCACAAAATCATATTTATCAAAGAAATACATAACGATGACATTGCCATATTCTTCACAAAATCCTATTTTCACTATTCTTCACAAAATGAACATAACAACAACAATGTACCTTATGAGAACTCAGTAGAGGACAAACTCGGACGAACTCAGTCAAGAAAATGGACGAACTCGGTAGCTTCACGAACTCAGTCAACAAGAACGAAGAAACGACAATGGAGGTTTTTTGTTTAAAGTAATGGAGGTTTCAACAAGAACGAAGAACTCAGTCAATGTTTATGGAGGTTTTTCGTGTGTTAGGTTTCGCGTTCGCAGGGGGGAGAAGAAAGAGGAAATGAATGAAAATAGAAACTGACTAGTAATATTTTAATTTAATTAGACCTTAGACAGCGCTTTTGAGAAAAGCGTTGTCTAAGGGAAACCTTTAAAAGCGCTGTCTAAGGTTGACCTTAGATGACACTTTTGATTTTTTTTTTTTAAATTATAAGAGCTTAGACAGCACTTTCTTAAAAGCGCTATCTAAGATATACCTTTAAAAGTTCTTTGAGAAAGCAATGTCTAAAGGGCACCTTAGACTGCGCTTTTAATGTATTTTGTGAACAATTTATGTGTTTTATTTTTTTCACTTATAGCAGCGCTTTTTTAATTAAGCATTGTCTAAGGTGCGTTGTTAAATATCATTTTTGGCATAGTGTCTTAAACTATCGTGCTTTCTTAGAATAGAATTGTTTGCCAAAATTATCTTTTTTTACCCCATACTAAAGCAAAGATAATAAAATACTTCTTAATGACAAAGAGAATACAATGTAAAAAACATATGTCATCTTTCTCCCTCGGGAGTTTGGGCCTCTACTTCCTAGTGTAACCCCCAACTTCATTCTTAATAAAACAACTTAATAATACTCAAACCATAGAAAAAATATATTAAAAGTTGTTTAACACATTCACTGACACTTTTATTTGTCTGCATGCATCTTTAATGTTTAACTTTGCATATCTTCTAGAATTTAAGCAATCGGGTTACTCTCACTAGACCCAACCTCTGAATAACTAGAACAAAAACTAGGGAAAAACATAGCATCCTCTTGGGCTTCATTCAAGGACTCTCAAGCCTCCTAAAGATGCATTCTCTCAGGCTTAGATGTTACTCAACCTTCCCTAGCCTCCTTTTGGGTTTTATCCAAGGACCCATGGGCCTCATACAGGTAACCTATCCTCCTCTTATGCTTAAAAACAAGGATCCTATTTGGCTTAATAAAAGCATAGGAACATACCTTAGAATCAAACACCATACATTAGTCTCCCTCTCCCTGATGGATGACCAAGCTAGCCTCCTCTTGGGCTTTGTACAATTGAATCCACCCTGACAAGGGAAAGTCTGATGATCACCTCTCTTATATAAACCAACAGACAAAACACTCTTATTATAGAGTTAGTTTTCAACAATTTTTTTGCCTCCCATCTTAGGCTTCATATAAGATACAAATAATCAAGAGTCAGTCTCTCACAAATAAGCTTCACACACGGGCTTCCAATTTGGACACTGATAAAACATTCCCAACATAATCAATTTTTAACCTTTATCTTCAACCTTGGGCATCAATCAAGGCACAAATGAATCAAATCATCCTTTTTTAGAGATGTCAAATTCTCTCTATTGAGCACCTTTTAGCTTCAACCTTGGGTTTCAATCAAGGCACAAACAGTCAAACACTATACAGTCACTTAAAACTAGTCATAGTCTTGGACTTTAACTATGTTCATTCCCAACAGTCATAGACTTGGACTTTAACTGAGCTAATTTCTCACAATACAGACATAGTCTTAGACTCTAACTAAGCTAAACACCCAACCTTTATTGAGTTATGCAAATCAAGATAACCCATTCAATTGTCCCGAGCTATGTAATTCAGGTCAATTATTCAGTCCTCCTTGAGCTATGCAATTCAGGGTACCTATTAAGCCTTTCTTTAAATATGCAAATCAAGATACCATTCATCTTATGCCTTATGCTATGCAATTCAAGCAACCAACCAACCAGTTACAAACAACTGCCTTTCAGCTTTAATCCAGGGCTTTTATCAGGAAACAAACAGACATTTTCAGCTTCCATCTTGGGCTTTAATCAAGACATAAATCAATTTTTGAGCATCAATATCCTGTGCTTTAACTAGGATACAAATCAACCATTTCCTCCTTGCTCTAGTCTTTTAGGAGGAACCACGATGCTCTGATCCATAAATTCTGTTTTTGGGGATACGTAGGCAAAAGGTCGTAAGATCTTTGCTAGTACACCAAACAAAAAACAACAATTAAGTTTCTAAACCTAAGTAAAACATCAGAAATTTATGATGATACAAAATCACAAAAAACATCAACGTCACCCTATCAATCAACACTCATCTTATACCCAGACCCATATAAAGAAACCTCCATCAATATCAAAAAGAACAAATTTTGCACTAATCCAGAATTTTGAAATAAGCTAAAGAAGAACCCAAAACCATGTGGACATCTGTTAAATAACATATGCAAAGCGGGGTGAGTTTAAGATATCTTTTCCCTTCCATAACCAGATTCACCGGAAAAAAATAAAAGAAATAAAAAAGTAGAAAAAATGCGATAGTGATTAAAGACCACAAAAATCGAGCTATAATGAGCTATCTTGTATGAAAATATTGGCCTTGAAGATAAATTGACTTGCTGAAGTCGTCTGGAGGATTCACTTCCCATGAACTGGAAGAGGATTGTTGACAACAATGGGATTTGTATCCTTAAAGGAAAGGATGTTGTTTCTGATAATCTCTTGTACTCTAGCCTTTAATGCAAAGAAGTGTTCCAAATCATGGCCAGTTCCACCTTGATATAATTCATAGTGAAAATCTGCTCTATAGCTAGCCCGAAGAGGATCTCGAGGAGGAGGTTGAGACCTAATAGTAATCTAACCCTTTTGAACCAAGTAAAGATACAACTCAATATATGTCACAGGAATAGGGTCAAAGTGAGTCCTACTTATAACATTTAGATTCAAATTCTGGCCATCATTCCTTTGAATTGGTGGAGCATTAATCATAAGAGCAACTGCAACATGGCATGGTTGATCATAGTACTATTGTTTGTTATGCGATCTCTCAACAACACTTGTTTCACTTTTCCTCTTCACTTGAAAATTCTCAGAGACCTTTCTTGCAACACTAGAGGATTCAATAGCAAATCATTGATTTGAGGCATGGCAATTCTCTGGGGTTGAGTTTCCCTCTTGGTTAAAGCTTGTAAGATATCCATGATCTTGCTCTCATTGCTTTTCAGCTCATCAAGGTCTTCCCTAACTCTCTTTTTATGTTGCACTTGATTTTCCATTCTCAATCTGACAATAGCTCTGGTTCCATATTTGTGTTGAGGAAATAACTTGACAAATGACAAACAACTGAAGAAGGAGACAACTAGAATGAGTTCCTCGGACAACTCGAATGAATGTAGGTGTATCCAGAGATGCAATGACATACAATGTTCAATTCCATTTTCAAGGGATCAACTCGATTATTGCAAACATGGGTTACATTGAGAACATGATAATTAAAAGTATTGACAAAAAGGAATACTTGCTTTGTCCATGTTTGCAATAATCTGAATTGTTTTCCTTGAGAAATGGTTGCGATGATGTTTATGATGAATGCATGTATGCAACAACCACAAACAAGATCACGCAAAGCACTTAGGTTCAAAGGTTTGGATCACGAGCATGGAGTCAAGGGATAAGAACCACCAACCCATAAAGGTATGTACTACGGTTTTTCTTCATTGTACCTGCAGAAAACCAGAGGGTTCTAACAGAGGTTACCAAAGTTAACAATCATCCTTCGGATATCATCGGTACGTTGGACTACTCCCCAACTGATAATTTCCTCAAGAGGATCTCGTCTGAGTGTAGTATCGCGTGAAAATCACCCTAGGTCTACACTTGGATGACTTCCGCACTATGTTCCTAAAATGGCCTGGATGTATATTCCTTAGTATGATAAGTTCGGATCAGAAAGGTAATGCCATGATACGACTACTCACCATGAAATCAGTAATCCGAAGGAGCCTAACTGAGTGGTGATTCTCGGATTGATATCACATAGGACTACTCCACGCGTATCTCCTCGAATATATCACCGTCCTATCACAAGTTCACTCATATCCGGGTACATGATCTATCTCACTCACAGAGGATCACAAAATCAAAATAGGACAAGTAATAACAAATAAATCAAACCAAAGTAGTAAATAAATCAAAGTAGGCCGAACCCAAATAGAGATTACTCCCCAAGAGAGTCGCCATTTTTCTGTAGCAGTAAAAGTCATGAGTTTAAGTTATTGATTCACTTAAATTAAGGTAAACAGAGTCGCCACCACGCTTTTATTTTATTCCAAAAAGGAAAAGGAAAAAAGAGCAAATAAATCCTAAATTGAATCTAAAAGCAAAAGCTAAAAGAAATAGGCAGAGAAAGGGTAAGGGGTTGGTTACAAAATGGAAAGGTATTAGTATCCAAAATGTTTGTTGTACTCCATGGGACCCCTTTGAAAAATTTATTTCTTTTGGTTTGAAAATGGTTTGTTAAATGAGAGTGAGGGGATGAGAAAAGAATTAATTTTTAATGTTTTTTTTGTTTTACGAGACTTTCATCTTTTACCTACGTACCCACAAAGTGTAATGTATGATCAAAACCCCGTAGTTTGTGGTACAAATAGTAAAAATTGGTTGGTTTTGATTGATTTTAATAAGGGAAGACAATTTGTAATTTTCAAGTGTATAGCCTCACAAATCAACCATGAGAATAAGGGCATGGACTCATACATCATTATGGGGAGGGTGTCAATTCGGATACAATCGACGAGTATGCCACTAAACCCCCCACGAATGACAAGAGACACAATTACATCAAACTACAACTATGGAGATTGAGAGACTTGCACCCACTAGAAAAAAAAAGACTCATAGTATAAACTTGCAAAGAAAACAAAACAGGATGCACAAAGGCACAAAACAACTTGAATGAGTTTGGTTCTTTTTAATTAAAGAAAAGAAGAAGTAAAAGTCACTTAACAAAAAGTCAAGGTTTGTATTATTAAAACGGTGAATGTTTTTAAAACAAGAATCATTTGAAAAAGAGATGAAGAGGCTATCCTAAAAATAAAATAAAAGAGGAAATATCTAACCAACTTGATGATACTTCCAAGCATAAGCACAAGAGTTTCATCCTTATAAGCAGCTCAAATGGCCAAATAAAGGCTAAAGTACCAACTCCATGATGATCAAAGCAAAGGGAAGGTGTTCTAGGATCTAAATCCAAAACTCCAAATCCAATGCAAAGGATAGTAACCATAGTACAAGGTCAAGATCACAAGTTTTTAGAGGTTTAATCCTTTATTAGCATTTTTGGTGTCCAAAGGACAAAAGAAAAAGCACAAGGATAAAATGACATAAACCTATATATGATAATGAATGATAAAGCATAAGAAAAGTAAAAGAGATAAGGGAGCAAGAGATAAAGTAAAGAGGATAAGGTGCAAAAGGGAAATTTAAATAGTAATATAGTAGTAGTAATAATAATATATACATAATATTGGTATGATGAACTTAATCATCCACAACCAAAAGAGCAACAAAGCACTTAGTGCTAAAACCGAGAAGGCAACCAATTCCACTTAGTATCATACATCATAGTAATTAACCGATGCAATTAGACCCAAATTCGATGAATACTTGAAAGAAGATTGGGATACCCAAAGCAACTACGCATCAAACTTTAAAAGTCGTGGATCTAATGCAGTGATTAACCAACATTAGGGTGGCGCAGCCAATTTAAGTCTGGTCCACGAAAGTGCAAGTATCCAATTGGATTTTTATTCAGAAGAAGGGACGCATTTAGGTCTATATTAAGCAATCACAGAGTAATTTACGAAGTAATTACCCTACAAATGAGGTCGGCCAATAAATGTGTGTGCTAATACATGTGAGATGAACAATATGTAAATCGTCATCCAAACACAATGTTGCATGAAAATAAAGACGAATACCAAATTGAGTTACACTTATGATATTATTTCATCTTTAAGTTCAATCACTCATCTTGGTGGATTCAAGTTTGAAAATATATCACTAATTCAAAGCACCTAAAGTGAATTAAATAATTCACTTAAAGATCGATTTGAACTAATGAATATTATCTCCTCTAATCTACACCCAAAGTCCATTGAGATTAAAGAGAAATCAATCCCAAAAATGTCTCCCAAGGTAACAATAAGAAAGGAGGAGAAGAAGAAGCAAGAGGAACCAAAAACAACCCTAAAACAAGTGAAAAATAGCATCCAGACATGTGAAAATTGATTGCACTAGTGTGCAAATTGATTGCACAACGCAAAAACTCAAATTCAGGCAAAAAAACAGTGCAAATAAATTTGCACAAATGCTAATTTATTGCACACTGTTTTGTTTTGCAAAAATCTGCATTAAAATGGCAAAATCCATGTTCAATCATTCCTTCAAACACCATATGATCATGGATTTAATTGAGCACAAATTTTCCACTAAATCAATAGAAAATAACACCAATAAGAATAAAATTGCAAGATCTAAAGGTAAAGCAACAAGAATCAACCAAGATCTACATTATTGATGATGAAGATGCATGTATAATAATGGTGTGAGATGAATTACCATTTCAAAGATTATAACAAATCCAAATGACTCTACAAGCAAGATTTATCTACTAAAATTTATGAAGAAAAATGAAAAAGATGAAGGTCTTGCTCAAAGTTAATCAAGATTTCAATGTGAATTCTTGATAACTTTCAAAAGAAGAAATTGAGCTTTAGTGAATTTTGGTGGTTGGGGATATAATTTGCAAGAGGATTTTTGGCTCTCAAAAGTTTCAAATAAATATTAGAAAGGTGAATTTGGATATCAAAATCTTGAAGAAATTAATGAAATGAGGGCTCTATTTAAAGAGTTTAGGCTTGGGAATTTGGTGGAATGGAGCTTTCTTAGGGAAATCGAAATTTGGCTTGGAAATCAAATTTGGAGGGAAATTCATAAAAGAGTGGTGATTAGTGAAGGTATATGGTAGGAAATGATCAAAGTGATATAGGGGAATTAAAATGATGTGATCTAGAATATTCTCAAATGATAAAATTGGTGCCAAATGCTTCAAAAATTGAAAAATGTTGATTTTGGCCAAATTTGTCTTCGTGCAGTCGATTTGCACATAGGTGCAATCGATTGCACTGCTGAAAATTTCAATATTTGGGAAAAATACACAAGTTGTAATTGATTGGACTAATGGTACAATCGATTGCACAGGCATAAATTGCAAGGTGCAATCAATTGGACAATCAATGCAATTGATTGCACAGTGTAAAATCTTGAAAAATGCCTTGTTGACTGGATTGTGTTGGCTCTTAGCTCGATTCTTTTGCTTGTTAAAGAAGGCATGTAAATAAACACATGAACCTTGGAATTACTTGAATAATAGTCAATAAAAACTTGGAAATTCCTGATCAGATGAATTTGAATTGTTTGTAGATCAACTTTGAGTTTGTTTAGATGAAATTTGTTCGAGCTGAGGGATTGTTTTGAAATTCTTGCTTTCTTCCTGAAAAAAGTTAGTAAAAGATGGAAAATAAAATTTTTTTTTTTTGGATTTTAATTAAAGTTTAGTAAACATAAACAAATCAAAGGCACACAAAATTAATGGTGATTCCCTGTAAGGCATATACCTACAACCAAGAAGGATAGAAGAACCAATGTGTGATCTTGTTTGTATGCGAAAATGCAAATGAAAATATGGAAAATCTTGGGGGCAAAATTAGGGTGCTACAATTTTCACACAATAAACCTGGTTTGCACGGTAAAATGCCAAAAATAGTGGATCTAATTAAGATGACCAATGTAGAACTTCATCAAGTAGGATGAGTGGTCATGTGGAATTTTTCTCGAGATACTAGTAGGCATATGATCCTAATCACCTGAACATCTTCTGCTATTAGATATGATTGAATGGTTCTCGACGTCACATGTCAGACCTACCACGTGACATATATAAACCCTATCATACATTAATTACATGTAAGATATCACTCTCATTCTCAAATTAAATCTCTTAGAATTCATTGAATTAGACGTTGGAGTGTGTAATGACAAAAAATACAAGTACATTGAAGATATTGGACCGTATTATACTTCTAATGAATAGTTTCTCCATTTCCAATTACGAGGGGATGTTTCATCTTCAAAAGATGAAGAACATTTTGTTTTGGAGGCTTGTTCTCCTTTGAAGAGGGTGACCACACTTGTCTCCTCTGAACCTCTCTCTCTCTCTCTCCATACTTTTACTTCTACATCTGTTTTATTAAGGATATGAGGGTTCTTTTCCCCATTTTCCCCTTTTTCTATGGAGGTTTTGAGAGTCCTCAACTTCGCACCCTTCCAATTGTTCCCTAATAGTTGGGGTTATATCAGGGCCTCCAAGGTGGTCTGTGAGGATCTGGACGTTACTCCCATTGTGAAAGTATTTTTCTATTTTTACATCACCAGAATAGAGAAGGGTAGACGTATATCCTTTAGTGGTTACACTACTACAGAAAAGGAATTTAACAACAGATGGGAAAAATATATAATGACGCATGCGCATGCGTTTTTATATAGAGTGTTATTGTATATGTGGTACTTACAATCACGGTCATGGGACTATTGTTATATTCTAGAAAGCGTGCACCATTTTACAACGGTTAGTTTACACAACCATTGTGATATAACTAAAGGTAATCTGGTTCGATTCTCAATAACAACATTTTTATTTATATTATTCTAGTCAGCGTTTAACATATAACTACGGTTAGGTTTTATAACTACTATCAAAACAACCTCTGTTTTAAATATAAAAATTCTCTACTTTTCAAATTCTACCTATATCTTATCCTTCCAAAACAACCTCTGTTTACATCAAACACAATATATGCATCAAACACAATTCTTCATATATTTTATCCTTATAACTGAATCAGGGAATTTACATCAAAAGCTAACAGCTAACATTGTTAACATCAAACACAATATGTGCATCAAAAGTCAAAATTATTGTTTATATTATGTGCATCAAAAGTCAAAATTATTGTTTACATTATGTGCATCAAACACAATATGTGCATAAAAAACTATGTGCACAAAAAGTATGTTGAGGAATGTTGATGATAAATCAAATAGCAGGAGAACCCTTAAGCATATTGTGGATATACGTCCAACGTTTACAAAGATCTACAATGTTCTCAATGGGGTATGAGGTTTGGTCGTTAAACATCTACATAATGTAAATATTTTATGACATATATACCTTATCCCATGAATCTTCAATGCCGCCAAGGACAATGTTTAACATGTGTTTCATGATATAATATCCACACTCGTAAGTCCCGCGTTGTTTTCTCGTCTACAAATTTAAGAAATAATTACATGAATATAACCACACATGAATGTAAATGAAAGAAACAGGTAATCGGGCCACTTACTTTAGGAGAAATCCATGTGGGCTTTTTTCTAACATTCCTCATCATATTAACTTGCTCCATAAGATTGTACATTGAAAATGAATTAAACATATTACATGATAGACTAATTACAATGTCAAAGAAAATGATACTAAACATAGACACTTACATTTGAATAATCTCTTTCATATTCTTGAGGAGTGGGTTATGCAAGGAACACAATACAATCACTGTATTTGTCCTTAATGATGGGAAAAATACTATTTTTGGTCCCTTAACTATACAATTGGGTTCAGATTGGTCCCTTAATTCTTAAAACGTGTCAATTTAGTCCTTTTTGGTACTATAGCAACGAATTTAGCGAATGATTTTTGATATTTTTTTCGTCGCTAATTTGACGAAAAGGAATAAATTGACACGTTTTAAGAGTTAAGGGACCAATCTGAACCCAATGGTATAGTTAAGGGATCAAAAAGAATATTTTGCCTTAATGATATTAAGATCAAATGTCAATAAACACGAGAATATATATATATATATATATATATATATATATATATATATATATATATTATTAGTATTTACTTAAACAAAATTAAATATAAAATATATAAATAAATTACAACAATACTTACCAATAGAGGAATTGTTCAAGGTAACATTCTTTTCCTCCCTCATTTAGTCATTCTTTCAAATACTCTTCAATGATTTTTGGTTCATTCTACACCATTGAAGATAAAGCGACTCCAAGATTCCATAAGTACTTGATTTATTCAACTCTATACAAACACGGTGAATGTACCTAAATGGTAAAAAAAATGAATAAATTAAGGGAGAAAATACAAAAAATGATAATGTTCTATAATGACATGTATATTCAACTATATATTTACTGTAGCGGTAAAAACATGAGTGTAAGCTATTAGTTAACTTAACTCAAAGTAAACAGAGTCGCCACCGCGCTTTTATTTTATTCCAAGAGGAAAAGAAAAAAAAAAGCGAATAAATCCTAATGAATCTAAAAGCAAAAAGCTAAAAGAAACAAGCAGAGAATGGGTAAGGGGATAGGTTACACAATGAAAAGGTTTTACGCACCCAAAATGTCTGTGGTACTCCACGGGAGCCCTTTGAAATATTTATTGCTTTTGAGAGTGGGGGGATGAGAAAAGAATTATTTTTTTATATTTTTGTGTTTGGAGAGGTTTACCACATCATGCCTACGTACCCACAAAGTGCAATGCGAGATCAAAACCCCGTAGTTCATGGTACAAATAGTGAAAAGGGTTGATTATGATTAATTTTATTAAGTGGAGAGAATTTGTCATTTTCAAGTGGATAGCCAAACAAATATACCATGAGAATGAAGGCATGGACTCATACATCATTATGGGGAGGGCACCAACTCGGATAAAATCAAGAAGTATGCCACTAAACCCCCACGAATGACAAGAGACTCAATTACATTAAACTATAACCATGGAAATTGAGAGACTTGCACCCGACTAAAGAATAATGACTCATTATCGACACTTTTTAAAGAAAACAAACAAAAGTGCACAAAGGTACAAAACAACTTGAATGAGTTTGGTTTTTTTTGTTGAATTAAAGTCAAAATGATTAAATTCATTGATTTTTTTAAGAGAAAAGAAGAAAGTAAAATCCACTTGACAAAATTCAAGGTTTTATTTATTAAATAAGTGATGATTTTGGAAAACAATAATCCTTTGAAAAAGAGAGAAGATTTTGAAAATTAAAGAAGGGGTGGAGATGAAGGGACTATCCAAAAAAAAGGAGATAAAGGAAGAAAGATCTAACCAAACTTGATGATACTTCCAAATGTGAGCACAAGAGTTCCATCCTTATAAGCTAGAAAATAGCCAAATAAAGGCAAGTCTACCAACTTCATGAAGATCAAAGCAAAGGAGAGGTGTCCTAAAATCTAAGTCCAAAACTTCATTCCAATGCCAAGGATAGTTACCAATAGTCCAAAGAATAAGATCACAAATTTTTTTAGAGGTTTAATCCTTTATTAATATTTTTGTGTCTAAATGGACAAAAGGAAAATCAATACAACAAAAATAAGAGCAAGAAATATAAACATGATAATGGGTGAATAAAACATAATAAAGCATAATAAAAATAAAAGCAATAAACGTGCAAGAAATTAAATGTTAGTAGTAAAAGCAACTAAAGTGCAAGAATATAAAATATTAATAGTAGTAATAGTATTATAATATTTACATAATAATGGTATGGTGAACTTAATCAACCACAACCAAAAGAGTAACTAAAATTGAAAGGCAACCAGATCCGCTTAGTATCTTACACTATAGCGATTAATCAAGGCAAATCGAATAAAATTAAATTAAATTTGAAAGGCGGTTGGGAGACCCAAAGCACATACGCATCAAACATTCATAAGTCTTGATTCTTAATGCAAAATGATCAAAAGCTTTGGGATTACGCGACCAAAAAGAGATCCGGTCCACGAAAGTGCAAGTATACAATTAGATTTTTTATTCCAAATTTGGGACACATTTAGGTCTATGTTAAGCAATCGTCGAGTAATTTATGACATAATTACCCAACAAATGAGGCCGACCATCACCAATTAAGGTGAATAATGTTAATGCTAATGCATGCGAGATAAACGATAAATCGCTATCTGGACGCAATACAACACAAAACTAAAGATGAATACCAAATTGAGTCACACTCATGGTATTATTCCATCCTTAAATTCAATCACTCATCTTGGTGGATTCAAGTATGAAAATGTATCACCAATGCAAAGTACCCTAAATGAATTAAATAATTCACTTAAAGGTAGTTTTAAATTAATGAACATTAATTACTCTAATCTACACCCAAAGTTCATTGAAATTAAAGAGAAATCACTTCCAAAAGTGATTACCAAGGGAAAAATAAAAGGAGGAAGAAGAAGAAGAAGAAAAAGGAACAAAAAAGGATCTTAAAATAAGCCAAAAATATTGCCTCTGACTTGTGTTAATAGGTTAACCGAAATGCATTGGAAATGGTTAACCTGTTAACACAATCAACTTTCAAAACCTGCGCAGAAAACACTGGTTAACAAGTTAACCAAAATACACTGAAAATAGTTAACCGGTTAACACTGAACCAGTAGCAGAAAAAATGCTAAAATTTAGCATGATCTATTTTCAAAACCATTTTTCAAACACTTGATGATCATGATCTGAATTTGCACGAATTTTAAAATTAAGATACAATGAAATTACTGCAATCAAACAACAAATTAAGATCCAAAGGATCTAGAATCAAAGGCACCAAAGATCTACATCTTGAATGTTGATGATGGGTATGGGGTTTTGGAAAGAGTGAATTACCAAAAGCACTTCTTCAAATTGGACCAAATCAAGCTAGATCTACTGAAATTGATGAACAAGAAAAGAATAGGATGAAGGTTTAGCTCAAGTTGATCAAGAATTCAATGTGAATTATTGATAACTTCAAAAGAAATAAAAAGAGCTTTGGTGAAATTTTTTTTTTGGGGGAGTATTTTGCAAGTGATTTGTTAGCTCTCCAAAGCTTGTTGAATCAATGAAATTAGAGTGTTATTTAAAGACTTTAGGTATGAGAATTTGGTTGAATGGAGCTTGCTTTGGTAATTAAAATTATTTTGGTAATTGAAAATTTGGTGGGAAATGGAAAAGTGTGGTGATTAATGAGGGTTTATGGTAGGAAATGATCAAAGTGATGCAGATAAATTAGAGGGCAATGGATCTAGAATATTCCAAATGAGATCAATGATCCAAGGGTGCTGAATTTGAATGAAAAATTCAAATTTCGCACTGGTTAACCAAAATACACTGGAAATGGTTAACCGGTTAACCAAGCATAAATTTGAATTTTTTATTCAAACATGATTGCTTGGATGTCTGTGGCCCAATTCTTTTTGTACGTCGAAGAAGGCATGGAATTAAACATATGAACCTTGGAATTCCTTGAATGAATCAATTAACTTGGGAAATCCTTGATCAGATAAATTTGAATTACTTGTGGATCAACTTTGAATTTTGTCTGTGAAATTTTACTCGAGCTGCAGGACTGCTATTTTTGGCATTTTCAATTGTTCCTCTTCCTGAAAATGTTAGTGAAAGAAAACGAAATATTTTTTTGGATTTTAATCAACGGTTAGTAAACATAAACAAATAAAGAAATTAAAAGCAACAGTGATCCCCTGTGAGACATAAATCTACACCCGAGAAGAACCGAGCAACCAGTACTATCTTGTTTGTATTCAAGATGTAGATGAAATGCGAAGAAAACTTAGGGCAAACATTAGGGTGTTACAGCTGCCCCTATTTAAGTTTCTTCAATCTGGAGATATGAAGATTGACATCTTCGTCTCTGTAAGATGGGAGAGACTTAAGTACAGAAAACCCAATTTTTGTCCTAAGAGAACATGATATGAATATGAATATGATATGCAAACCCAAGATCTTTGTGGGGAAAAAAAGACCATCAGAGGAAAGCAAAAGCTTGGGAACATAGAAGAGAATCTCGCCGGGGGAAACAACAGTCACCAAAAGAGTTTACCAGGAAAATAAATCACTGGACAACTGACTCAATTTGGGGAAAAAATAATTATATAATCAAGGTAAAAGGTTCAACGAGGAAGATTGAATACTCTTCCAGGGAATATCAACCAAACAAAATATTCGAGTCCAAAAATGGAGGAATACCGAGTTGGAAAAGAATCATTAACTACCGGTTTACTGGATAGGAGATATGAAAACGATGGACTCAACTATCGATTTACTAGATAGGAGCAAAACAAAGAGGGATAATCTCCACTGCCTATTTACTAGGCAGGAAAAGAATTCTCGACTACTGGATTTACTGGGTAGGAGCACAACAAAGAGGGATAACCTCTACTACCTGTTTACTAGGTAGAAATATCTGTAGAGGTTAAAAGAATTCTCAACTACCGGATTTACTGGGTAGGAGCACAAGCAATGAGCTTGATTATCGTGGTAATATTACCCACTATCGAATAATTGATAGCTTAATTCCAAATTAATATACTCAAGCTGGAGAAAATATTGCCCGCTATCAAATAATGATAGCTTAATTCCAAAGCAATATTACTCACAAAGGGGACCAAAGTTCAATCCAAGAACAAGTTGGAGAGAAGTGGTCAAACAAGACTCATCCCGAGGAGGAAATATCTCAACTGGGGAAATTCCATCCAGATAATAAACTGGGGAGGAAACTGAATCAATATCATCCACGAGACACAAACTCAGTGGGGAACTGGAAAGGATAAACACTTCCTGCTTAAGGTTTTACACTCTAAACTTAAGAGGAAGACAACGCACACATTCTGTGAGGAAAATCACACCAAAAAGCGGGGAATAATGATAAACGCAAGAATGCAAGCAAAAATGATGCTATGCTTATGTGTATGAATATGCTGACAAAACAAACATAAAAAAATAGGTGACATAAACACCACAACAACTGGATACTCGGATAATCCCAAGACAACAAGGCAGGGAATCATGCTGGAGATTCAATTTGAAATCCTGCAGGTGAACATCAAAATCCATCAAAGGAATAAAATCCTACAAAAAGGCTAAACTCATACTGAGGAAACATCTGCTAGGGATCCAATTCGCAAAGCAATCTTCAAGAATCTGTAACAGGATAACATCAATAATTCCACTCTGAGAGGATAACACATCAGTGATACAAAATCTTTCACTCTTTAGGGAGAAGAGGGAAATGTCCCTGTTAAACTCTGATGGGGACAATTATCTTCATAACTCTGTTTGGGGAAACAAGATAAAGATCTACCAGTGATGCAAATAAAGCATAGCCTACTGGAGTATCAAACATCAAAAATCAACTCTGGATAGGGATACCACCCTACTAAGGAAAGGTAATAATCTGTCGGGGATGGGGAAAAGCTTCCACAATCCTTGCTAGGGGCAGAAGTATTCTCATCAAGAATCAAACTTTGCGAGGAATAACCATCATATCACCCCTGCTCTGCTTGGGGAAGGGTTCAAGCTTGCTGAGGATCCTATAGAAACCTGCTGGAAACTATCACATGCAGACCTATTAGGGATATGTGGGAAAAATCTATGGAGATCATTCATCACTGAAAATTTCGGAATCGATGACCCACTTGGGGGACCAGAAGTTAACATCATAGCCAAAACACAGTTACAAGGGATTTTAAATCAATACCCACCATCAGGTGAAAGAACACCTCTAAAATGACTGATATATCAATACTTTGCTAAGGGATACAACCAAATCAAGCTGAGGAACAAGAACTCAGATGAGGATACCCAATGTTTCTCAAGTCAAAGATAAACTGTAGAGGAAGAGATCAAAACTCAGTTGGGGATTCTTAAGAATATCCCTTCCAATAGTTCCTCTGGGGAAGACATTGGAACTCAAACTAAGAACATTTACAATCACTGTTCATGCTTGTTGTTGGGGAATAAAACATCATAATCAATATGTCAGGACTATTCAGGAATTCCGTATGGACACAACCTGGATCAAACCTTGCTTTGGAAGAGATAAATTACACACATCCAGACTTTACCATCCCTGGAATCACTATTGATATCCTTTCTTTGTTCATAGATCAAAAGAAAAATGTTTTTATAATCTTCAAAGATTAAATTTATTAAATTTGTTTCAAAAATCATCATCAACAATAAATTGAAGTTTTGTAAACAGGAACAATATAAAGAATTGCAAACAATTGGATAAAAGCTCAAATTCATTGATAGAATGGTGGTCAGCAAATGGCATGACTCCATGGATCATTACAAGTTTGAAAAATGGTAAATACATGGAAAATGGGTACATTGAAATACAATGATCACTATTCTCCCTATCAACTTTGAACTCCACTGTGTCCGAAACTTATGTCAAGGATGAGTGAATAAGAATCTTTGATGGGAAACTCTAATGAGGGATAAAATTTGAAATCCTCGGTTGCTATAAGTGATCCAGTCTATCGATGCATTTACTTGCCATGATCCCTGACTTTTGCCTAGATTGCCCTTTCGGGTTTTCAATCTACTGGGATAATTATTTATGTTTATGTCTTTAATTTTTGCCTGGACCGCCCTTTCAGGTTTTCAATCCACCGAGACACTCATTTTTTCCTAAGCCTCCTTTTGGGTTTTCAACTTAGTGAGTTGTTCTTTTATATTTTAGGCGAAGTATTTCTTGACTGCATCCGCATTCACATGACGAGTGATCTCCTCACCATCCATAGTTGCAAGAATTAATGAACCGCTAGAGAAGGCTTTCTTAATAACATATGGGCCATCATAGTTCGGAGTCCACTTTCCCCGAGAATCTGTAATGAAAGACTGGATCTTTTTGAGCACGAGGTCGCCTTCTCTGAATACACGAGGTTTGACCTTCTTGTCAAAAGCTTTCTTCATTCTTTGCTGGTACAACCGACCATGATACAAAGCTGTTATTCTTTTTTCCTCAATCAAATTCAACTGATTAAATCTACTGTGACACCATTCAGCCTCAGTCAACTTGGCTTCCATCAGAACTCTCATTGATGTGATTTCAACCTCGACGGAGAGCACTGCTTCTGTACCATAAACAAGGGAAAAAGGGGTTGCCCCTGTTGAAGTGCGGACAGATGTACGATACCTATGCAAAGCAAAAGGGAGCATCCCATGCCAGTCCTTATATGTAACAACCATCTTCTAAATGATCTTCTTAATATTCTTATTTGCAGCTTCAATAGCCAAATTCATCTTTGGTCTATAAGGAGAAGAATTATGGTGTTGAATCTTGAATTCTTCACAAAGCTCATTCATCATCTTATTATTCAAGTTCGAACCATTATCACTAATGATTCTATTCGAAACACCATATCTACAGATAATGTTATTCTTAATAAACCGAACCACTACTTGCTTGGTCACATTAGCATATGATGCCGCTTCCACCCACTTGGTGAAGTAGTCAATTGCCACGAGAATAAAATGATGTCCATTAGAAGCCTTGGGTTCAATCATACCAATCATATCAATTCCCCACATAGAGAAAGGCCAAGGGGAAGAAATTACATTGAGATGAGTTGGTGGCACATGAATCTTATCAACATACACTTGGCACTTATGGCACTTTTTCACATATTTGCACCAATTAGATTCCATTGTCAGCCAATAGTAACCTGCTTTCAACATTTTTTTAGCCATTGCATGCCCATTAGCATGAGTACCAAAAGATCCTTCATGAATTTCTTTTATTAACATGTCTGTTTCGTGTCTATCCACGCATTTGAGCAAGACCATATTAAAATTCCTCTTATAAAGCACATTTCCATTCAAGAAGAAATTGCCTTCCAATCTCCTCAAAGTCCTCTTATCTTTATCGGATGCCCCAAGTGGGTATTCCTGACTATAGAGAAAACATTTAATATCATGATACCAAGGCTTGTCATCATGGACCTTTTCAACTGCAAACACATGAACTGGTCTTTCAAACCGTATCACCCTGATCATGGGAACATCATTCCACTGGTGCACCTTTATCATAGAAGCTATAGTTGCCAAAGCATCTGCCATCTGAATTTCATCGCGAGGCACATAATGAAACTCAACTTTAGTGAAGAAAGTTGATATCCTCCTGGTACAATCTCTATAGGGGATCAAGTGTGGTTGATGAGTTACCCACTTACCCTTGATCTGATTGATTACCAAGGTAGAATCTCCATACACATCAAGATGCTTAATCCTCATATCAATAACTTCCTCAAGACCCATAATACAGGCTTCATTATTGGTACAAGGGAAAGTCAACTTTGCAGCAAAAGGAATATGTGAACCATGGGGAGTAATGATCATTGCCCCAATTCCTCTTCCGCATGAATTTACACCACCATCAAAAACTAAACCCCTTCGAGATCCAAGCTCTGGTCCTTCCTCAATCAAAGGTTCATCAAAATCTTTCATTTTCAAATACATTACATCCTCATCTGGAAAATCAAACTTGATAGGCTGGTAATTATCAATCGGTTGATGTGCCACATGGTCAGCCAAGATACTACCTTATATAGCTTTTTGAGCTCGGTACTCGATATCATATTCTGACAATAACATTTGCCAATGAGCAATCCTCCCCGTCAAAGCAGGATTTTCAAAGATATTCTTGATCATATCCATTTTAGAGATCAACCAAGTTGTATGATTTAGCATATACTGGCGAAGACGCTTTGCAACCCAAGCTAAGGCACAACAAGTTTTTTCAAGCATGGAGTACCGAGACTCACAATTAGTGAATTTCTTACTCAAGTAGTAAATATCATATTCTTTTCTTCCATGTTCATCTTGCTAACCAAGCACACAACCCATGGAATCTTCCAACACAGTCAAGTACATAATCAACGGTCTACCTTCCACCTGAGGAGATAAGATAGGAGGTTCAAGCAAATATTCTTTGATACTTTCAAACGCCTTTTGACAATCATCTGTCCAGACACAACCTTGGTCTTTCTGAAGTAACTTGAAAATCGGAACACATGTGGCAGTCATGTGAGAGATAAACCTTGAAATATAATTCAAGCGGCCCAAGAAACCTCTTAATTTCTTTTCAATTCTTGGAACAGGAATTTCCCAAATAGCTTTCACTTTATCAGGATCAACTTCAATGCCTCTTTGGCTTACAATGAAACCTAGAAACTTTCCAGAACGTACACCAAATGTTCACTTGTTTGGATTCAAATGAATCTTAAACCTCCTTAACCTCTGAAACAACTTCAGCAAATGTTCAACATGATCCTCTTTAGTCCTCGACTTAGCGATCATATCATCAACATATACCTCAATTTCTTTGTGCATCATATCATGGAAAATCATGGTCATAGCTCTTTGGCATGTCGCATATCATTCTTCAATCCAAAGCGCATCACTCTGTAGCAGAATGTTCCCCGTGGTGTAATAAAGGTGGTCTTCTTCATGTCCTCGGGTACCATCTTTATTTGATTATAACCGGAAAATCCATCCATAAAAGAGAACACATCAAACTTAGCTGTATTATCTACCAACACATCAATGTGTGGAAATGGAAAATCATCTTTTGGACTGGCTTTATTCAAATCTCTGTAATCAACACACATTCGTACTTTTCCTTCTTTCTTTGGAACGGGCACAATATTGGCCACCCATTGAGGATAATTAGATGTCACAAGAAAACCTGCATCAATCTGCTTTTGAACCTCCTCTTTGATCTTTACTGCCATATCAGGATGAGTTCTTTTCAACTTTTGCTTCACAGGTGGACATTCAGGCTTCAGCGGCAATTTATGCTCCATAATATTAGTATCAAGACCTGGCATGTCCTGATAAGACCAAGCAAACACATCAACATTTTCTCTAAGAAGCTCCACCATCCTCTTCTTAACGTCAGAACCAAGCAATGCTCCAATCTTGACTTCTTTTTATCATCTTCAGAACCCAAGTTGACCAATTACGTAGACTCTCCATGAGGCTGAATAACCTTCTCCTCGTGCTCAAGCAACCGAGAAATCTCATCAGGAATCTCTTCAACATCCTCTTCCTCATCTTCGAACACAGGGACTTAAAAGTTGGAAGTGGGCATAGGATCATTGTTTTTAATGGGTTTATCAATCAATCTGCACAATGATTTTATTTTTATTTTAGAGTATGAACAAAAGTGCAAACATTTTGCAGATAAACAATGACTATTATTTTTGGGTTTTTTATGTTACCATTTTTTCAGAATAAAACAAAAAGGAAAAACACATATGGAAATAACAAAATAACATTTTATTGATAATGATAAAAATTTAAAACAAAGCCCGACAAACATCATTTTCACCTTGGGCAGAGTGAAATGATTTTTGAAATAAAAATAAAACAAATTACTTTGAAACATGAACAAAAGAAGGAACATCAACAACAATCCAGTTCTTGCAAATCTTTCCGTGCATAACAAAGTTAGGCATTTCTTCATCTTCATCTCTTCAATGATGGCAATAGCGGAATGATCGTTGATAAACCCAGCACTTCGGAATCCTTCCTGAATAGTCTTCGGATCATTGAGAGCTACACCTGGTGCAAAACCAATACCAAATCCTTCTTTGTTGTCAACAACATCAATAACTCTTCCCCAACCGTCAGATCGACCAGTTTCAAGTATGCACAGAGCATCCTTGAGAGAAGACATAGGCATAACATTCTTCTTAGCAACATCATAAACAACAGAAAGAGCCTGGAATGAAGTTCCCACCTCTTCTTCAGCATCAATATAGGAGAACGATGACAAATTGCTCACTAGCATCGCATGTTCACCGCCAATAGTCACTAATTTCCCATCTTTCATAAACTTCAGCTTCTGATGGAGAGTAGATGTCACAACTCCTACCTCGTGAATCCAGGGTCTTCCAAGGAGACAACTGTAAGCGAGACGTATATCCATTACTTGAAAAGTAATTTGGAATATAAACGGTCCAATCAGAATAGGAAGATCAACTTCACCAATCACTATCTTATTTGATCCATCAAAAGCTTTCACAATAATCCCACTATGCCTCATGGGATCACCTTGATACGCAAGCCTTGAGAAAGTCGACTTCGGCATCACATTTTGAGAAGACCCAGTATCAACTAACACTTTAGACATAACATCTTCCTGACAATTCATTGAAATATGCAGAGCCAAATTATGGTTCCTTCCTTTTTCAGGCAAGTCATCATCATAGAAACTCATATTGTTGTACGAGGTGATATTAGCCACAATACTATCAAACTGATCAACAGTCACATCATGATCAATATAAGCTTGATAAAAAATCTTCTGTAAAGACTGCCTATGAGCCTCATAGAACATAAAGAGTGATAAAAATGATATCTTCGACGTAGTATGTAACAACTTCAACACCTCATATTCATTGGAATCACCAAATTGACTTGATCGGGAAACAACATCCTCAATTTGTTTACTTGCACTTGTATCTTCAACTCTCTTCGGAGGATCTGAAGCATAAACTCTACCACCTCGAGTAACCTTTGTCACATCAGCAATTCTAATCACAGACTTTGGAGAAGGAATAGGAAATTCTTTTCCATTTTCTATCACCGTAGCATTATACCGGTATGGAACAACTTTATCAAACTCATATGGCATTGGGCCATGCAAATTGATCACCAATGGAGTAACAACATATTTGCAGCTATCAAAAGAAATAACCATATTCTCAGGAACAACATTCTCAGGGATATTGAATTGAGGCATAATAAAATTCAATTCATTATCATACTCGTCTCTTTTTTCTATCACTTCAATCAACTTATCATTCATCATCTTTTGAATGTCTCTCTTAACAATCACACAGCCGCGAGGGTTCACCGAACATATACAACATCCAGCATAATCATGATTAATATCATGATATTCACTCAAGAAAGCATGCATCTCAACCAAAGATCTCCGAATATGATGGACCTCATAAATCTTGAACAAAGCAGGACAACCATCAACCATGTTCACAGATGTATTACCATGCTATGGAAGTGGATTTGTCTTCAAATTTGGATTAACATCATTGAAAGACAGAACATTGCACCTTATCAATTTCTGCACTTCAAACTTCAATGGATAACAGTTCTCAACATCGTGCCCCGGGGCACCTTGATGAAAAGCACAGTGAGCCTCTGGCTTATACCACCATGGGATAAACTCTGGAACTGGAGGCGGAGAACGTCTTTGGACAAGATATTTCTTAATCAGAGATGGAAGTAAATCCGCATACAACATTGGAATGGGATCAAAATTTGGCTTAGCACGAACCTGTTGATTAACACTCTGTTGCATATAAGGTTGTTGATAACGAGACTAATACTTTGGAGCTACCGGCAGAGTTGGAGTCACATTAATCATCAGAGTTACAGAAGCTACATGCTGCTGATGACGATTCTCACGACCGCGAGGTCTTCTGTAACTTTCACGAGACACATCATTAGTTTCACCTTCTTTCTTCTTACCAAAGTTGAACCTCTTAGAACTGAAGCCAATACTATTATCTTTTCTCAATCGTCCCTCATGGACACCTTCTTCTAGTCGCATCCCCATACTCACCATTTCAGTGAAATCAAAAGGAGCACTTGCAATCATCTTCTCATAGTAGAAAAAACCTAAAGTCTTCAAAAATATCTCCGTCATCTCTTTCTCTTCTAGAGGAGGAATAATCTGAGCTGCTAGCTCGCGCCATCTCTGTGCATACTCTTTGAAAGTTTCTTTGTCCTTCTGGGACATAGCACAGAGCTTATCTCTGTCTGGTACCATATCAACATTATACTTGTATTTCCTAACAAAAGCCTCTCCCAAATCATTGAAAGTCCTGATTTGGCTGTTATCCAAACTCATGTACCATCTCATGGTTGCACCAGTCAGACTATCCTGGAAATAATGAATCAACAACTGATCATTGTCTGTCTGAGCAGACATCTTTCTAGCATACATTGTCAAATGACTCAGAGGACAAGTATTGCCCTTATACTTCTCAAACACAGGAAGCCTGAACTTGTACAGAACCTTGACATTAGGAACCAAACAGAGATCATAAGCATCTTTACCAAACAAATCTTTATGCCTCAAGGCTCTCATCTCCTTCTGTATCTCAGCAAAACGAACTTGAAAATCATCAAGTCTTTCAATTACATCAGCGCCTTCACTAGGCTCATCATGGTAAATCATTTCATCAAGGTGCAGAGTAGTATGCATCATAAGAGGTGCAGTAGTCATCACTAGATGAAGAGTATTAAATGCAGCAGTCTCAGGAGGAGAAGGGTGATAACCAACAGGAATGAAATCAACCAGCATACCCCACAGTGTGCTAGGAAGCATGCGGTAGCGAGGAGAAATGACAGTTTCAGCAGGAATCGATGCAGTGACAATGTCAGAGATAATTGTATGCTGTACCGGAGAATTAGGAATAAAGGGTCGCTGATTCTGAGCAGCCACCAAGCTTTCCATCATGGTAGTGATCCTTTCCAAGCTATCCTTCAGAGATGAAACTTCCTCGGGTAGCTCGCGATTCTCTTGTTGTAAGGCTTCCAACATCTTCCTTCGATTAGCTCGAGTATCAACCTTGTGAGTCACCTTGACAGGAGAACTGAACGAAGACCAAGAAACAACATAAGATCCTCGTACAACACTCAATAAGCAAGACCAATGCAGGCATGATGCATGGTATGCGTATGCAAATGCAAAGATTTCAAAGGACTATAAGATAAATTGAAATATTTATGAAAGAAACACTTTTTGAAGTACTAAGAACTCATTCTCATTAAAATCAAAGTCAGGATTACAAGTGAAATACAAGTCTCAACAATCCTAATACATGAGAGAAAATTAAACTAGGCCTAGGGGATCATATCTTAAGAAGATCCAAATCTCGGCTGGTACTTCATGTGAATCCTCTTAATCTCTTTCTTGTATCGATTCTCCATGTCTTCCTTATCCTTCACCAACTGGTCAACAATAGCCTTACAAGCACCAGATGTAGAAAGAATGGTAGATGGAGTACTAGAGGAAAATAAATCCTTTCTTGGCCTCTTCGTAACACGCCGATCAAGTAACTCAATGAGATCATCTTTCTCCTTCAGTTGCTCTTGCATCGTCGTCTTCTCAAGTAGCCATTCTTCTTTCTCTCTCTTTATCTTGTCCAACTCTTCTTGAAGAACAACCTTCTCATCAACGGGAGGAAGAAAAGTGGACAATGTTAGTATAGGAAATAAAGGCTCCTAAAATGGATAAGGCATCTTAAGCTTGGAAGCCCTAGATCGAACCCACTGGATGTAACACTCGGAGGGTACAAGGTGTTGTCATCCCAATTGACCCTTCTCTTTCCGATGAACCGCATGCCAAAAATAAGCAATCTTTTTCTTCATTTCTACATGATCTGCACCATTAAGAAAGAAGAAACTAGATAATGAAAGGTTTCTTGGTATGTCCTTCAAGCAATACCCCAATTGTCGTCTAGAAAGAATAAGGTTATAATTAATTCCTCCACGTGTACCAAGAAGAGGTACATTAGGAAACTCTCCACAACTATCAATAAGCGCTCCATTATCATAATAGGAACAATACCAAGTCATATCCTTATGAGAAAGAGACATAATCCTTTGAGACCATCTTCGCTTCTCTCTATTATCCTTGAAGACATCGGACTTTGGTAGGTGCGAAATAAACCACCTATAGAGAAGAGGCGCACAACATACAATCTCTCAATCACCTTTGGAGGTCCTATAATGAAAGGCATGGTACATGTCTCCAAGCAAAGTAGGTACCAAATATCTCTTCAAGAAAATCTGAATGGCACTCTCGTCCACAATACCATCTAAGTTAGGAAACAAGACAATCCCATAAATGAGAAAAGCAAGAATAGCCTCAAATGCATCCTTATGACCCAAAGTGAGAGAAGTAGAAGCTTTCCCTATTAAGAACTTAGCATTAATACCACGGACACTCCCTTTTGGAAGAAACTTCCCACTAAGATTGGACTCTTTGAGAAAAAGGGCTTTGGCGATGACTTTGGTCGTAAGCTCCTTCTCTAAACCATTAAAAAGAAATTCCTTGTCCAAAATAGGTAAACCCATCCAATAAGAGTACTCCTCCAAGGTCAGCACAAGCTAATCATCAGGAAAGGTGAAACAATGATGCAAAGGATCATAAAACTGAGCCAAGGTAGGGAGAATCCCCTCTGGTACATCGGTATCCAAGATAAACAAGAGTTTTCCATAACATTTCTGAAAATCCTGGGTGTCAACCACTAAAGCTCCTAACTTTCTCAGCTCTACTAAATTAGGATTCTTGAAACTGTACTTCTTTGTATTCCTTGTTTCAAAATTCATAACCATAGACATCTAAAATTTTGCAAAAGTACCTATGAGTCCCTTGAAATCTCAAGAACAATGCTCATGAATGCATGAGTGCATGTATGCAACAACCACAAACAAGATCACAAAAAGCACACGGGTCTAGGTTCCGAGTCACGAGCATGAAGTCAAGGTAACATAACACCAACCCACACAGGTAAGTACTAAGGTTTTGTCTTCATTGTACCTGCAGAAAATCAAAAGGGTGTTAACAGACGTGCCCGGAGTTAACAGCCATCTTTAGAATATTATCGGTACATTGGATTACTCCCCAATCGATAACATTCTTAAAATAGACCTCGTCCGAGTGTAGTATTACGTGACAACCACCTTAGGTTTACACCCGGATAGTTTCCGCACTACGTTCCTAAATTGGCTTGGATAGGTTAAGGGTTCTACGGTCCTCAGTATGATCAGCTCAAGGTCGGAAAATAAAGCCACGTATGATTACTCATCATGACATTGATAATCCAAAAGAGCCTAACCGAGTGGAGATTATCAAATTGATATAGCTTTAGACTACTCCATCGCGTATCGCTTCGAATATCACCGTCCTATCATAAGTTCAACTCAGATCCGGGTTAGAATATATCTCACTCACAGAGGATCACCAAAACTGAAACAGAACAAACAAATAACAAACAAATAAAAACCAAAGCATTAAATAAATCAGAGTAAGCCAAATCCACTTAGAGATTACTCCCCAGCAGAGTTGCCACTTTTCTGTAGCGGTAAAAACATGAGTGTAAGCTATTAGTTAACTTAACTCAAAGTAAACAAAGTCGCCACCGCGCTTTTATTTTATTCCAAGAGGAAAAGGAAAAAAAACGAATAAATCCTAATGAATCTAAAAGAAAGAGGCTAAAATAAATAAGCAGAGAACAGGTAAGGGGATAAGTTACACAATGGGAAGGTTTTACGCACTCAAAATATTCATGGTACTCCACGGGAGTCCTTTGAAATATTTATTGCTTTTGGTTTGCAAAAAGGTTTGTTAAAATGAGAGTGGGGGTGAGAAAAAAATTATTTTTTATTTTTTTGTGTTTGGAGAGGTTTACCACCTCATGCCTACGTACCCACAAAGTGCAATGCGAGATCAAAACCCCGTAGTTCATGGTACAAATAGTGAAAAGGGTTGGTTATGATTAATTTTATTAAGTGGAGAGAATTTGTCATTTTCAAGTGGATAGCCAAACAAATCTATCATGAGAATGAAGGCATGAACTCATACATCATTATGGGGAGGGCGCCAACTCGGATAAAATTAAGAAGTATGCCACTAAACCCCCACGAATGACAAGAGACTCAATTACATCAAACTACAACCATGGAAATTGAGAGACTTACACCTGACTAAATAATAATGACTCATTATCGACACTTTTTAAATAAAACAAACAAAAGTGCACAAAGGCACCAACCAAATTGAACGAGTTTGGTTTTTTTTTGTTGAATTAAAGTCAAAATGATTAAATTCATTGATTTTTTAAGAGAAAAGAAGAAAGTAAAACCCACTTGACAAAATTCAAGGTTTTATTTATTAAAGAAGTGATGATTTTGGAAAACAATAATCCTTTGAAAAAGAGAGAAGATTTTGAAAATTAAAGAAGGGGTGGAGATGAAGGGACTCCAAAAAAAAGGAGATAAAGGAAGAAAGATCTAACCAAACTTGATGATACTTCCAAATGTGAGCACAAGAGTTTCATCCTTATAAACTAGCAAATGGCCAAATAAAGGCAAGTCTACCAACTTCATGAAGATCAAAGCAAAGGAGAGGTGTCCTAAAATCTAAGTCCAAAACTCCATTCCAATGCCAAGGATAGTAACCAATAGTCCAAAGAATAAGATCACAAATTTTTTTAGAGGTTTAATCCTTTATTAATATTTTTGTGTCCAAATGGACAAAAGGAAAATCAATACAACAAAAATAAGAGCAAGAAATATAAACATGATAATGGATGAATAAAACATAATAAAGCATAATAAAAATAAAAGCAATAAAAGTGCAAGAAATTAAATGTTAGTAGTAAAAGCAATTAAAGTGTAAGAATCTAAAATATTAATAGTAGTAATAGTATAATAATATTTACATAATAATGGTATGGTGAACTTAATCAACCACAACCAAAAGAGTAACCAAAATCGAAAGGCAACCAGATCCGCTTAGTATCTTACACTATAGCGATTAATCAAGACAAATCAAATCAAATCAATGAAATATGAATGGGGATTGGGAGACCCAAAGAACCTATGCATCTAACATTCATAAGTCTTGATTATTAATGCAATATGATCAAACGCTCTGGGATTACGCGACCAACAACAGATCCGGTCCACGATAGTGCAAGTATCAAATTAGATTTTTTATTCCGAATTCGGGACACATTTAGGTCTATGTTAAGCAATCTCCGAGTAATTTACGAAGTAATTACCCTACAAATGAGGCCGCCCACCACCAATTAAGGTGAAGAATGTTAGTGTTAATGCATGCGAGATAAACGATATGTAAATCGCTATCTGGATGCAATACCGCACAAAACTAAAGATGAATACCAAATTGAGTCACACTCATGGTATTATTCCATCCTTAAGTTCAATCACTCATCTTGGTGGATTCAAGCATGAAAATGTATCACTAATGCAAAGTACCCTAAATGAATTAAATAATTCACTTAAAGGTAGTTTTGAATTAATGAACATTAACTACTCTAATTTACACCCAAAGTTCATTGAAATTAAAGAGAAATCACTCCCAAAAGTGCTTCCCAAGGTAAAAATAAAAGGAGGAAGAAGAAGAAGAAAAAAGAGGAACCAAAAAGGAGTTTAAAATAAGCCAAAAAATTGCCTCTGACTTGTGTTAACCTGTTAACCGAAATGCATTGGAAATGGTTAATCTGTTAACACAATCAGCTTTCAAAACCTTCGTAGAAAACACTGGTTAACCGGTTAACCAAAATACATTGAAAATGGTTAACCGGTTAACACTGAACCAGTAGCAGAAAAAAATGCTAAAATTCAGCATGATCAATTTTCAAAACCTTTTTTCAAACACTTGATGATCATGATCTGAATTTGCACGAATTTTAAAACCAAAATACAGTGAAATCCCTGTAATCAAACAACAAATTAAGATCCAAAGGATCTAGAATCAAAGGCACCAAAGATCTACATATTGAATATTGATGATGAGTATGGGTTTGTGGAAAGAGTGAATTACCAAAAGAACTTCTTTCTAATTGGACCAAATCAAGCTAGATCTACTGAAATTGATGAACAAGAAAAGAATAGGATGAAGGTTTAGCTTAAGTTGATCAAGAATTCAATGTGAATTCTTGAAAACTTCAAAAGAAAGAAAAAGAGCTTTGGTGAAATTTTTGTTTTGGGGGAGTATTTTGCAAGAGATTTGTTGGTTCTCCAAAGCTTGTTGAATCAATGAAATTAGAGTGATATTTAAAGACTTTAGGTATGGGAATTTGGTGGAATGGAGCTTGCTTTGGTAATTAAAATTAGGTTTGGTAATTGAAAATTTGGTGTGAAATGGAAAAGAGTGGTGATGATTAGTGAGGGTTTATGGTAGGAAATGATCAAAGTGATGTAGAGAAATCAGAGGGCAATGGATCTAGAATATTCCAAATGTGATCAATGATCCATGGGTGTTGAATTTTAATGAAAAATTCAAATTTCGCATTGGTTAACTGGTTAACCAAAATACAATGAAAATGGTTAATTGGTTAACCAAGCATAAATTTGAATTTTTTATTCAAACATGATTGCTTGGTTGTTTGTGGCTTGATTCTTTATGTACGTCGAAGAAGGCATGAAAATAAACACATGAAACTTGGAATTCCTTGAATGAATCAATTAACTTGGGAAATCCTTGATTAGATAAATTTGAATTACTTGGGGATCAATTTCGACTTTTGTCTGTGAAATTTTACTCGAGCTGCAGGACTGCTATTTTTGGCATTTTCAATTGTTCCTCTTCCTGAAAATGTTAGTGAAAGAAAACAAAATATTTTTTTGGATTTTAATTAATGGTTAGTAAATATAAACAAATAAAGCAATTAAAAGCAACGGTGATCCCCTGTGATACATAAATCTACACCCAAGAAGAACTGAGCAACCAGTGCGATCTTGTTTGTATGCAAGATGCAAATGAAATGCGAAGAAAACATAGGGAAAAAATCAGGGTGTTACACTTACGTGCATGAAACTTGCAAAATCGCTATGTCAAGTCACTTAAATTATGAGAGAAAATCCCTTACATCTATAGGAGTGTAATACACTACATCCAATTTCAGGAGTGTAATACAGTTGAATTTTGAAAATTTTGCCCAAAATTCGCATGTGTTAACCGGTTAACCCCTAGTGTTAATCGGTTAACGGGAGAAAAAAATGAATTTCCCTCCTTTATGTGGGAAACCCTCCAAATGCATCTCCACCATCCGTTCTGAGCATGTTTTGACCTTGAGTTCTAATAGTTGATTTTGCCATTGAGTAAACCTCGATCACATGCCTGGTGTGCTACCAATGATGCATGACTTATTTTATTATTTTTATTATTTTTATTATGCAATGCATGAATGGATATGCAAGATGACACGGAAACGAAGCATAAGCTACTCGGAAGCGGTGATAAATAAGAGGGCAAATTTTGGGGTGTTACAGCTGCCCCTATTCAATCAACTATGGGTCTGAAAGTATGATAGTAATGGATTTCAGACTTTCAAGGTATGGAAGGATTGAATACCCGAATAAACCAGAAACTTTGTACTCTGTGGGAAGTAAATATGTTGGGGAAATGCCCTTCTTGGATGACAACTCAAAACCCGAAACTGACCTCAGACAGAATCAAAAGGGACGAGCTCATCGTACTTAGATGATAACTCAAAAGAAACGAGACCATCGTACTTAGACGGACTCGGAGAGATAAGCCCATTGTACTGAAATGGAATCAAAAGATGAAATCATCATACTTAGATGAAATAAAAAGGAATGGGATCATTGTACTTAAATGATAACCCAACACGAGACCATTGTACTGAAACGAAAACGAGGAAACGAGACCATCGTACTTAGATGAGACTTAGAAAGATGAGACCATTGTACTGAAATGGAATCAAAAGGAACGAGATCATTGTACTTAAATGATAACCCGACATGAGACCGTTGTACTTAAACGGAAAAGAGAAAACAAGACCATCATACTTAGATGAGACTCGGAAAGATAAGACCATTGCACTGAAATGGAATCAACAAAGAATGGGATCATTGTACTTAAATGATAACCCAACACGAGACCGTTGTACTTAAACGGAAACAAGAAAATGAGACCATCGTACTTAGATGAGACTTAGAAAGATGAGACCATTATACTGAAATGGAATCAACAAAGAACATGATCATTGTAATTAAATGATAACCTGACACGAGACCGTTGTACTTAAAGGGAAATGATACAATTGTACTTAGATGGAGACTCGACTGGGGATAACAAATATGGATTGGTATGAACAACATTGGGGAATGAACTTGGCATTTTTCCCGTGGGGATACTTCAGTTTGATTGAAAAAATGACGTTTAGGGCTTTTGTGCAAGGTACCAAAACCAGCTTATGCTTCGTATGCAAATGTTTGAATTTTTTCATGACGTGATGCTCCATGATGATGGAAATGCTACGCGTTTTGAGGATGCAAATGTAATGATGGTTACTAAATGCAAATGCAAAGGGACCTCCTGATGAGGAAATGATAAGTATCCTTGAGAGCTTTAGTGGGGAAGAAATAATCAGTGCATTGATTTGATAAATCCCTATAGGGAAAAGCATCTTTGCAGGGGGATAGTGTTAATGATACACCGGCTCTGAACTTCCGCCACTGCCAAAAATAAATTGGACTTTAAGATTGGAGAGCCAAGACCCTGTTGGGGATGGAATTGATTTGAGAGGTACGCTACCCGATGACCTCCATTAGGGAAATGATATCCTTTTGACTCGGCTGGGGAAACAGACGTGTGGGTATTCTGTTGAGGAAGAAACCTGTTGGGGAATCTATCAAATACACAATCTTCTGATTGAGGAAGAAATGACAATGAAGATTGGACTTTGGTTAACAAATTCATTGGGGAAAACTGCAAACAATGATGTGCAAGAAGGAAAACCATCTGACTTTTCATTATCTTCACCTCTGCTAGGGAATGGGACACCTCCATGTACTACTGGGGGATAAGAAGCCTCTGGTAGGGAATACTTCTCTATTGAAGGAGGGCTCTCTACTTGAGGAGAACATCATCAGCCTTTTATCGTTATGTTGGGGAAGCTTTCAATTTCCAGCGCTACTGGGGATGATGGAGAATCCCAGTGATAAACCTTCCTGCTAAAGATAAGAGTTTTAAGTCGCCTCTTGCTGGGAATGAGAGATATAAGGCGTCTTGTGCTAGGGATGAGAGACTACATCATCTCATATTGGGGATAAGAGACAATGATACCCTTCTGCTCGGGAAATGTCCTTCTTTTTGCCGCTCCGTTGGAGAAGGGATGGTCTGACGGGACTTGCTGAGGCTTTTTGCTCCAAGATCCGCCGAAGAAAGACTTCTTAAAGTTCCATGCTAGAAATGGATTTGCTTGCAACACATGTACCTGCGTGTTAATGAACACAACTGATAGTACTTGCGAAAGAGAGAGTTAGCTTGGCCTGCATGCCCCAGGTTCATGGTCTGAATCACCATCCCTGTTACTTAACAAATCAGATTCTCGTCAAGGGTTTTTTATTCTCGTGCATGTATTATAAAGCATTCATGTATTCTTAATGCAATATTTATCACAATTTGTTGGACGTTTTTGCAATAAATCAACGGTTGATGAAAAACAAAAACATATGAGAGAAAATTGAATGAAATTGCACTTTTATTGATTGGGAAATGGCCTTGAATAGGAAAGAAACCGGGAAGCAATCCCTGGAAAGAGGAAATTGCACAAAAGGAAAATAAACTATCCTAATGGCAATGTGAAAATCAGATCTCATCGAGCTCCGACCTGGCTATGGCCCGTATGTCCTCAAGACTCTCCGCACGCTTCGCTTTTGAGGAAGATGATTGAATTGATCCTTAACCTAGGATTGTCCTTGATTGCTGATGATGCATCACAGATCCCACAAACTGCAGTTGTTCATTTTAGTCCCTCTTTTGCGTGGATCTCCCTTTCGGGTTTTCAATCCACCGAGATACCCTTTTTTTTCCTGAGTTGTCCGATGTGGCTTTCCAACTCAGCGGGTGTACACTTTTTTCAAATATTTCCCTAATTTTTGCCCGAGCCTTTTATTTTGTTTTTGGCTCACCGGGATGCCTTTTTTTGCTTGGACTCTTATTCTGTTTTTGTCCAGCGGGGCTCTTTATACAAATTATTTTCTGACTGCGTCTGCGTTGACAGGGGATTGGAAATCTTTCCTATCCATGGTTATTAACATTAAGGCTCCGCCTGAGAAGACCTTGTTAACCATGAATGGTCCTTCATAGTTGGGTGTCCACTTGCCCCTGTGACCTGTTAGAGGAGGAAGAATCCTTTTCAGCACTAATTCACCGGGTATGTAGCGTCGAGGTCGTACTTTCTGGTCGAATGCCTGTTTCATTCGCCTTTTATACAATTGTCCATGGCATACAGCTTCTAGGTGTTTCTCTTCAATGAGGCATAACTGATTTTACATGGATCGGAGCCATTCAACTTCATCAAGTTTGACATCCATCATTAATCTCAAAGAAGGAATCTCGACTTCAACTGGTAGGACTGCCTCCATACCGTACACAAGCGAGAACGGGGTTTCCCTGGTTGAGGTGCGCACAGATGTTCAGTACCTATGTAATGCAAACAGCAACATCTCATGCCAATCTTTGTACGTCACAACCATCTACTACACAATCATTTTTATGTTCTTGTTAGCCTCCTCGACTGCGCCATTCATCTTTAGGTGATACGGTGAAGAGTTGTGATGCTCGATCTTGAAATCCCGACACTGTTTTGTCATCATCTTATTGTTGAGATTAGAACCATTATCAGTAATGATTCTCTCAGGAATTACATATCGGCAGATAATATCCCTCTTAATGAACCAGGCTACCACTGTTTGGTGACATTGGCATAGAACGCCGCTGTGAGCCACTTCGTGAAATAGTATAAGGCAACCAAGATGAAACGGTGATTGTTAGAAGAAGTTGGCTCAATCTTGCCAATCATATCAATGCCCCACATGGCAAAGGGCCAAGGTGAAGACATGACACTCAACGGGTTTGGAGGCCCATGCACCTTATCAGCATGAATTTGGCACTTGTGGCACTTGCAAGAGTATTTAAAACAATCGGATTCCATGGTGACCCAGTAATACCCCGACCTTAGAAATTTTTTTCCATAGCATGTCCTCCAGCATGGGTACCGAAGGAGCCTTCGTGAACTTCTTGCATTAACATGTCTGCTTCATGTCTATCCACGCATCTGAGCAAGACCATGTCGAAATTCCTCTTGTAGATCACATCATCCTGGTTTAAGAAGAACCCGCCTGCCAACCTCCTAAGGGTCTTCTTGTCTTTACTGGATGCCCCTGCTGGGTATTTTTTGAGACTTCAGAGAGCACTTGATATCATAGTACCAAGGTTTGTTATCCTTAACACCATCAATTGCAAACACATATGTTGGTCTATCAAGACAAGACACATTGATTTTAGGCACTATGAACCTTGATCATGGAAGACAAGGTTGCCAAAGCATCAACAAATTGATTCTTGTCCCGAGGTATATAGTGCATCTTGACTTTCGGGAAGAAAGTTAAAAAGCTTCTGGTATAGTCCCTGTAAGGAGTCAGATGTGGTTGATGAACCAACGATTTTCCATTAACTTGATTGAACACCAAAGTCGAATTACCAAAGATCTCGAGGTTCTTGATTCTCAAACCAATTGCTTCATCGATCCCCATTATACAGGCTTCATACTCTGCTTCATTGTTAGTGCACTCGAATGTCAACCGGGCAATGAAGGGCATATGGATCCCTTCCGATGAGATAATAATAACACCAACTTCACTTCCGTTTATGTTAACGGCCCCGTCAAACATCAGACTCCAATTGGATTTGGGGTCTGGCCCCTCCTCCGGGAGTGGCTCTTCACAATATTTCGACTTGAGGAACATGATGTCTTCATCCGGGAACTCGAACCTCATTGGCCGGTAATCCTCAATCGATTGTTGGGCCAAATAGTATGACAATACACTTCCATTGATAGCCTTTTGTGAAGTATATTAGATGTCGTACTCTGTCAGAATCATCTGCCACCGAGCTACTCTTCCGATAAAATCCGGATTTTCGAAGATGTATTTGACGGGGTCCATCTTGGAAATCAATAGAGTGGTATGAGTCAGTATGTACTGTCTTAGTCGGCAAGCATCCCATGCCAAAGCGCAACAAGTTTTCTCGAGTAGTGAGTATCTTGTCTCACAGTCGGTAAACGTTTTGCTAAGGTAATAAATTGCATGCTCTTTTCGACCAGAATCATCATGTTGACCCAGTACACAACCCAATAGTAGAAAAATGCTTGTTAAGTCGGTTGAAAACTACATGTTAAGATAATTTTGAGCTTTACCTAAGAATTACTAAAATAAGAAGTTTTAACTTCTTAAGTCAGATTTGGACCTGACTTAAGAAAATGTTATTAGGTCTATTAAACAGTGTCTGACTTAATAATTTTAGGCTTGTAGAAAGAGTTGATATCATTTGTACCCGACTTAAGAAGTTTCTTTCTTAAATTAGATATATTTAACTGACCTAACAAGTTAGATTATTTTTCACGCAGTTTTTTTGTACTAGCCCTTTTTTTTGGTACCTAAAGATTTTTGTAGATAAAGGACACAAAATCTGTGAATAAATATATGATATAAATGTCAGACAATCAGTTTTATCAATTATGACTTTTATAAAATTATTTCAAATACGACGAAGTATAAATCTGTTATTGGTTGACTACCTAGAACAATAACAATACTCTACAATTCAAGTAATCAGGTTGTCTTGATACTCCATTTATTGTCACAATCAAACTGACAAACACTGAATAAGGAAAATAAATATGGGCTAAAGAAGAAGCGGGGATAATCTACACACCAAAGCTTCATATGAGCATCTTATAAAGTTTTAGCCTATAAAAATGAAACTAAAGTAAAACATCTAGACAAACAACTTGACCATACTTTGAAGAATATATTGAATTAAATATTTATAAAAATGGTAAAAGTTGATCAAATGTTAAAGACAAACATCTAGACAAACTAAAAGTCATAATTGATAAAGTTGATTGTTTGGCACTCATATCATATATTGTTTCTCTAATTTAAGAAACTTCTTAAGTTGTGTACAAATAGAATCAACTCTTCCTGAAAGCCTATACTTATTAAGTCGGACCTTGTTTAATAGACATAATAACATTTTCTTAAGCCAGGCTCAAATCCGACATAAGAAGTCAAAACTTCTTATGTCGGTGATTCTTAGGCCAAGCTCAAAATTGTCTTAGTAAGTCGTTTTTAACCGACTTAGCAAGCATTTTTCTACTAGTGAATATTTAGTTCCATTATTTTGATTTTATATCTTTTTAATCCCCTTTAAAAAAACCAAATTTTGGTCCCCTTTTATCATATTTCTTTTTTTTGCCCCGCTTCACATTTCTAGACATGGTATCCAAATTGCAAGGAGTATGTGGCGCCACATATTAAAATTGGTTGCCACATCATTTAAAACAAAATATGTGAAAACTTTTTTATTATTACTAACAATTTACATAATTATTAATTATATTTATCATCAATTATTTAATAAGAATTTAAAAGAGAGATCGTATTCCATCTTTTTCCTCCTCCATTTTTCATAAAACCATAGAAAATTTCATTTGCCATCTTCAGTGCATTTTCAGTAATCTTTATTGTTTTCTATCAAGTTCTTCTTCATCATCACAAGTCACCATGTCCCAATGCTTAAAATCAAGTAATCGGTCCACTGCACTTTCCTTTTAGGATGAATGCAAATGTGGACTCAAATCTCCATTGATAACATCCTAGACCGATACTAACTCAGATCATTATTTTTATGGTGGTGGGATTTTTAAGGTACTGCTAGATTTGAGTTTTCCATAATCTGTTTTTTCTGATATTTCTTTAAATCCTTCATTTTATTCTATAATTCATGTTGCAGGGGTATAAACGGTGTAATAATTTTATATGATATGATGAAGAAATGTATCCAAGAGTCAAGAATATAATCTCTTCCCTGCACTAAAGATAAAGTTGAATGATGCCAAGATCAAAGAGGAAGAAATGAAGATTAAGATAAAGTTTATGAAGATGATGATCAACTTTACTTTGTACATCACTTTTGTAATGGTAATAGTATTCACTATGCCATAAAAGCCTTTAGACATCGCTTTTTTGGCATTACACAATGCTTAAACACACTGTCTAAACTGGCGCTGCTAAAAGATTAGACAACGCTTTGGTTAATGTCAAAAGTGCTATCTAACGAGGTGCTTTGACTGAAAAAGCGTTGTCAAAGCACCGCTTTTACAATAGACATCATTTTTGCTTATATTTTAGACAATGCTTTTATTGTAAAAGTGTTGTCTAAATGGTGCTTTAGACAATGCTTTTTGTTTTTTTCAGACTACCATTAGACAATGCTTTTTTCCTTTTTTTTAGTATAGACAGCGCTTTTTCTTTTTTTGGTATACCTTAGACAACGCTTTTTGGTCAAAGTGTTGTCTAAACTCCACCTTAGACAGCACTTTTAGTGTAAAGCGCTTTCTAAGGTATACAATTTTTTTTATATAAATTACTTAAAAAAATTGCTATTTGTTTATACAGTTTATATGCACCTGTTTTTAAACCACAATTTGCACCTATTTTTCAACCACATTTTGCACCAAAATATCATAAATTGGAGCTTCAAACCAATATATACGCACCAATTTTGCCTATTTATATATACAATTTTCATCCAACAATTTATATATACAAAACAATTGATGATATAAATCATTTCATCCAACAAAACATTTTACTTCAAATCTACAAATTACTTATAGAAATGCTAAGCAAAAAGCAATGCACATCAATATAACTCTATCTTCTACTTTGCACATATACCCTGAAACAACACAAAAAGATTTTGATTCAATTAAAACAATACATAAACAATGTCTATAGTTACAAAGTTATACATACTCAAAATTCTCATCAATTAAAGTAAGAGTACAATATACCTTATAAAACTCTGAGCTCAATAATGAATTGACGTCAATCCTCTTTAATTTCATCTAAATGATCTCTTGAGTAATACACACACTTGAATTCATCAAAGTACTACATAATAATATAACATAGTTTGATTTAGTTTCAACTATTTAATTATATGAGAAATATGTGTTAAATATTAAAATAACCCATAAGTTAGAAATACATACATCTGAGGGAATCTATATTCGATCCAAAAAAAAGAGTTTCTCTCATAAACCTCAATATGAAATAACTGCAATCTATACCATTATGTTGCCGAGGATACTACACATGAAAAGAAAATATGGATAAATCCTAAGTTTTATCAAGTATCACCAATAATATAATAAAAAATGTGATAATTAATATACCTCCTCTCCAATCCATGTAATGTTGTTGGCTCTCCTCTTTGGTACTTGGATACCTCTTTGTGCTCGAAAAGCTTGTATAATGCTAATAAAATATAAATGAGTATTTAGAACAATTCACATAAATAAATAAATATACACATGAATATTTAGAACAATTTCACTTACGTATCAATCATATTCTTCATATCTTGGTATGTTATCCAATCATTTCCTAACGAATCCAGATAATACATAACTTCTCTGATATGATTGATCGCGATTAACAACCAATGTCCACGGTAAGATTAAAAAAATGTCAGATGGAAACTTTCTACACGATGTCAAAATACAAAAAAAAAATTATAATTGATGAATTTAGAATGAAAATCTAACCCGGTATTAAACGGTAAAAAGAACAACTATTATGTATCTTTGTCGGCCATAAAGCGATTGCGTAGATACACCATGACATCATCTGGTTTATTTATGATTAACCCTAAGTTGATACACACGAGACTTAAGAATGCCAATCAATGCTCCATCCACGTGGGCACATCAATTTGTCATATAAAAACCTTAAATAAAAACATCATTAACATTAAACTATTCATTTGAAACATAAAGTAAATACGTTGTTCAATTAATATAACAAAATAGGTCGGATATACCTCATGTATGTATTGATAACACTGATGCCTAATTCTTCATGACGAAAAAATTGCTCAAATTCATCATTATCAATTGATTCTTCATATTGAAAGCCATAAATACCTTCTTCCATAGGTACAAGACGAGTACCTCCTTTCGGAATATTTGTCATTTCTAGAAATGTTTGAAGGCATGACCTATACTTGGAAGTAAGTTCTTTTCTAGGCGCGGTCTTCTTAGCAACAACCTTTTTTTAGTGTGGAAACGTTGCTAATCTCTTTACCATGAAGCTATATATCATATAATTAGTTATATGAAGTATAAGATCACGAATTTAACATTTTCCAAGCATAAATATCATTTAATTCTGATGTACCTCTTTTTTTGAAACAACAGACTCAATATGTTGCAGAATCCCCTTATCTTTTACTTTGTATTTTGTTGGAGTCTAATTAACATTACCATGTAAAAAATGTACAAAAAATGCGCGTAAAAACTTTGAATACTCAAAGGTTCATAATGGTTTTAAGCATACCTCATATCCTACGCTAATGAGGTCTAACTGGCATGCAACAAACAAACCTATTGCATCTCCCACCAATGTTGCATCTGAAACATCATCAAGATATGGTAATAATGCATCCATATCTAAAGCAATATCAACCGAGACTTTCAAACATCTAGTAGGGAGGATTTAGTGTGAAGTAATTCTCCCAAAGTGTTATACACTTTCCCTTGTCAACCATCCGATAAATTGGTGACAATAAATAGAGGTGACCAGGGGAAATGCCCTAAAACCAATAATAAATATGACATTGTTAATGTGTATATATGTCAATTAAATAATTTAAGCTAATAATTTAATTTCATAAAAATATATATAATTACCTCTGGAATATTCTATTGAAAGTTACAATTGATACTATCTTTGTCTGAAGTATCTTTAAAACCTGAAGCGTTATCTCTTTCTTTTTCCTTTCTTAATTCACGAACTTCAGCTTGCAGTGCTTCCAATGTTTGTTGAAGTTTTTATTACTAGTAGCCTTTTGTTTTTTAATATTCAAGGATGTCATAATGACACCAAATCCCTTACCCCTCACACGGCCAGAATACTCACGGACATTTAATTCCCGACTAAGTATGCTCCTAGAATCATTGGCTTCATCTGGAGATAAAGACTGAGATAGAGTCTCCTGAAAATCAGATGAATATCCAATATTTGTCAAAATATTTGTTAATAAAGTTTTGATTTAATTAAAGAAATAATGTTATACTTACACATTTCTCAAATACTTGTTGAACATCTTCTTTAACAACTCCATTCTTGCCCACACGGGCTTCCTTCCACAAAACATGTTCCAGAAGAGATGTTTCAGAACTATTATCCTTTTGTAACTACACATTAAGCCAAATAATATGATCAAATATAACTCATTATGAACAAGTATATCATTGCAATTTATAGATACTTACCTTAGACTGTTCCAAGCATCCATATCCAACACGTCCTTTTCTGTATGGATACGCGGGACTTGATGCTCTTTCCCGATTTGTTTCACTTACACTTTAAATTTTGGGGGTTTTGATTTGGATTTAAACTTGTCCCATTCTTTTTGTGAAATCAAACTTCCATATTTAGATGGAAGCTCTGCATCAACAAACTTACCTTCTGCATTCCTAAGAAACTTGGTTGATAAACATGCTCTAAACCCTCTTAGTAGTTTTCAGGCCAATTTGAGATAAAAAGGTCTTCTATCATCATCAATATTGAAACACCTCTAAGAAAAACATACATATTGTTCTTTAGTACAACTAAATTAAAAGACATAATTAGTTGGCATAATTAAAGACATAATTATGGTACCTTTATCTCAGTCCAAGTTTTTTCTTTAGCTTTATTCAACTGTTTATTTCTCCAATCATCAAAAGTAATTGGAACCTCATTCCTTACAAGTGCACCAATAAAACTTGTCAACATATAACCATTAGGCTCAATAAGAAGGCCTTGTGGGCTCCAATTCACATCTAATATGATGCCTTGATCTCTATCACGAATCACTTTCTTCATAACTGTTATTCCTCTTTTAATTTCCTCTTCCGCATTAGCTACGTTCTTACCTCCATCATGAATAGAATCATCTTGTGGGTGATCCTCATTAGTAGCCATCTAACCTGTAATAAAAAACAAGGATATCAAATATAAATTATGATGAAAGTACTTATCTAAGCTATAAATTATGATACCAAATGATATATAAAATGAAAAATAAAGAAGAGCGTATAAATTTATTGAAAAAGACATAATATATAACATTTTATTATATTACCTCTTTCACTAACATCTCTTTCTTTTCTTAGTTGGAATATGAATTACTTGTTTCTTAGCAATGCGAACGAATGAATTGATCCAAATTCCCTTGTTATGATCATTTCTGATATATGACTCATCCGCTATAAGATCCTCATCTTGATCATTTCTATTATACAACTCATTTTGTCTAATGCATGACTCATTCTCAACATCAAATCACATTGATCTACACCGCTATCATCAACCACTTTGTTAGATAAAAGCACTATAGACCATTTCGTACTCGTCGGATTAGTGACATAGAACACTTGTTTAACTTGAGATGCTAGAATAAAAGGTTCATCTTTGTACCCCACCCTATTAAGATCAACTTGCAAAAATCCTGACTTATCCATTCGTATGCCACTACTATTTATCCACTTGTAACAAAAGATAGGAATCTGAAACTTCTCGTAATCAAACACCTAAATATGCTCAAGAACTCCAAAATATGACAGATTTATATATTTGGGGTTAAGTCCTTCATACTTTGATATGTGCATTGCTTCAGCTAGCACGGTGACACCACTATTTTGCATAGTACTTTTATCATCTAGTTATTTGGTATAAAATGTCTATCCATTAATTACGTATGCGCTATGAGAAAACACATGCAAACTTGGACCATATGCCAAACTTCTCAACCTTTCTGTTACTGAAGCGGGATCTGAAGAGCGCTTCGAATAAATATGATCCTTTAACCATTGTATAAAACTTTGATTGTGCTCTCGTACTATTCGATTTTCATTTCTGTTCTGATTTAACCTTCGGAGTACATCCTTGTGCATTTCAACATATGGCTCAACATCATTATCATTGTGCAGAACATACAAATGCACTTGATCTCGTTCATCACTTGATACAGTCACAATTTTATTTCCAATTAATTTTGTACCTTCCTTTTTTTTTTGAAAATATGAGTTTTGGGGAGTCCAATCGATTGAACTTTGGACAAATATTCAGTATAAAACTTAATTGCTTCTTCAACAATGTATCGTTCAACAATACAACCCTCTGGTCGACTTAGGTTTTTCACATACCCTTTTAATATTTTCATATAACGTTCAACAGGGTACATCCATCTCATATAAGCTGGTCCACACAACTGTGTCTCTTTCACAAGATGAACAACTAGATGTACCATTATTTCAAAAAAAATAGGGAGGAAAATACATTTCAAGCTTACAAAAGGTAATAACTATTTTTTTGTAGTGTTGGTAAGATCTCATGATTGATCACCTTACTACAAATTGACCGAAAGAAAAAACACAATTTAGTTATGGCGCTTCTTACTTTTTCTATCAAAATAGAACTTATACCTATTGGTAGAAAATATTCCATTATAACATGACAATCATGTGTCCTTAAACTCTTCAACTTGAGGTCTTTCATGGACACAAGTCTTCTAATATCTGAAGAGTATCCTTTTGGAACTTTAACTTCACTCGGAAACTTACACAATATTTGTTCTCCTTTCTAGATAGACTAAAAGCAGTAGGTGGTAGATATGTTCATCTTCCTTTCTTCACGGGTGCTAATTCAGTTCTTATTCCCATTTTTAACATGTCCTCCCTTGTTGTAAGGTCATCCTTAGACTTTCCTTTTATATTGAGTAACGTACCAATAACACTTTCAAACACATTTATTCAATATGCATAACATTGAGAAAATGTCTCATGTACAAAGACTTCCAATATATAAATTCAAAAAATATCGACCTCTTCTTCCACCCATCTTTGACAACTTTATGTGCAAAAGGCTTGTCAAACTGAGTACGCACATCTTTCACCTTTTCAAAAACTTGGTCACCTGACAATGCAGGTGGAGCTTTACGTTGTTTGGTGTCTCCATTGAATTTTTTTCTCCACCCACGGTAGTGATGTTTAGAATTTAAGAATCTATGATGACCGAGAAACACATTCTTCTGACAAAGTTCCAATCGTGTCGTATCGGTTCCATCTTCACAAATAGGACACACACGTTGACCTTTAATGCTATACCCAGATAGATTCTCATATGTTGGAAAATCATTAATTGTGCCAAACAACATCGCCCTTAAATTGAAACTTTCTTTCATATATCCATCATAAACCTCCACATTGTTCTCCCACAAAATCTTTAAATCTTCGATCAAAGGTGTCAAGTATACGTCTATGTCATCCCTGGTTATTTAGGCCCATAAATTAACATAGATAACATCATGTACCTATGTTTCATAGATCGCCATTGAGGTAGGTTATAAATCATAAAAATCACAGGCCATGTGGTATGTGAGATACTTTGAAGACCATTTGGGTTCATTCCATCAGTAGGTAATGCCAAGTGAAGGTATCTATCTTCTTCCCCAAAGTCAGAATAATCATTATCAATTTTTGACCACTATGGTGAATCAGTCGGATGTCGATACTTTCCATCAATAATTTTTCATCTTCATGCCAAGTCAGGTGTCTTTCATCGATTTCACTACGAAACATGCGCCTAAATATCGGAATTATGGTAAAATACCATAAGACTTTTGTTGGAGACAATTTTTTCTTATATCGAGACAAACTGCATTTAGGGCACTCAGTTAACGATGCATATTCGTTTCGAAACAAAACGCAGTTGTTTGGACAAGCATTTATCTTATCATAGCTCATGCCAAAAGAGCACAACATTTTTTTGGCCTCATAGGTTCGATTAGTAAGAACATTATCCTTCGGTAGCATTTCTCTCATAAGGGCCAACAACTCTGTGAAACTTTTATCCAACCATTCATTTCCCGCCTTTAAGTTGTACAACTTTAATACCGTAGACAGTCTTGTGAATTTAGTGCAACCTTTATACAATGGTTTCTCTGCATCGCTTACCAACCTCTCAAACATTTTGTGACAATCACGAAGATCTTCTTCAAGTGCTATTGCAATCTCTTCGAACTGATCACAATCGTATGTTTCCGCGTCTTTGTCGTCTGAAGCATAGGTCATATTACTTTTCCCCATCGGTTCAACATTCTCGTTAATTTTCTCACCAAGAAATATCCAACACTTATAACTTCGATCAATTCCATGCATCAATAAATGCGATTTCAATCCATTCGTGTCAACCCGACCCACATAACAACAACCCAAGAAGGGATATTTCATTCGAATGGGGTCTTCAATGTGTTGAACAACAAACTTAACGAATTTCAATACCCCATTCTCGTACTCTTTGGATAATCGATCGACAGACATCCATTTTTTATCTATGATTTTCCTACTTATTAAGGTAAACAAAAACACTACTATAATTATTCACGCAACTATTTCAAAAGTACATAAAAGAATATTTTCCTAAGAAAAACACTTTCGCATCACTGAAATAAGATTAATACAAACTTTTATTTCACATATCATCTACCATATGAAGATTTGAGTGCAAGAATAAAATACCTTTGTCGTAGTAGCACTTGGTTCAAAACAATTTCTCCTCAAACAACAATCTGAAAAGAACAATCACAATTGAAAGTAATCAATATCAACTTTAAAACTAAAACCATGAAGAAATTAGTAACACAAGAGAGATTAAAGCAGGAATAAGCCATTGAAGAATTCCAAATTAATTACCTAATCAATATCAAGCAAATTAATGGAGTCCTGTTATGACCCAAACCATCTATCCCAAAGTCAGTACCAAGCTACATTCATGAGTAGAACCACTATTTATCATCTCTAACGTTAACCCTAACAAAAAAGAATAAATCTTACTGAAATGGTGGAAAACGATGAAGTATGGTAGAGGACGGTGGAGGACAATGGAGGAAGGACGACGACAAAACTGTAACTGAGATAGTGGAAGACGGTGGACGATGGTGGCAAGAGTTGTTCTTCGTTTGTCCGCAGTTTGCAGTAGAGAGGGAAAGAATAGAGACATGAAAAATAGAATACTGATACTATTCAATTTTTTATTTTAATTAATAAGACCTTAGATAGCGCTTTTGAGAAAATCGATGGCTAATATAGGCCTTTAGCAGTGCTTTTGACAAGTGCTGGCTAATATGGGCCTTTAGCGGCGTTTTGAGATTTTTTTTAAAATTTATATGACTCTAGACAGCGCTTTTGAGAAAAGCGTTAGCTAATATAGGCCTTTAGCAGCGCTTCCCAGAAGTGTTGGCTAATGTGGTCCCTTACCAGCACTTTTCAAAAATCGTTGTCTAAGGTAGGCCTTTTAGCAGCGCTTTTACTCTTTTTCGTATACAGTTTTTGCGTTTTACTTTTTTATTTAACCTATAGCATTGCTTTTGCATAAAAGTGTTGTCTAAGGTGCGCTAATAAAAGTCCTTTTTGGCGTAGTGATTAGTTGTATCTAATTTAACGAAGTAGTTGATTTGGTTCAGTTGAATATGACATTTTCCCCAATGTTGAATTTCTAACCTATCTTAACTTTGATTGTAACATTTTAAGGTTGAATGAAGACTATTTTCATGTGAGATTTTGTTGTTTAAATTCTAGTACAATTAATTTTGGATAACATTTATCTATTTGACATTGTTGGAATAAGCACAAAATTATGATAGTTTGTAAATAAACTCATGTTGGACACAATCCAATTTTAACAGTTTGTACACAATCCAATTTTAAGGTTTGGACAGTTCAATTTTAACAAAATTGGTATAAGCACTAGTTTATTAGTTCAATTTTAACACATTTGGACACAATTTTACACAATTCAATTTTTAAAAAATTGGTACAAACACTAGTTTATAAATTCAATTTTAACACATTTAGACACATCAATTTAAAAAAAATGATATAAGCACCAATTTTAACAGTTTGACACATTTGGACACAGTTCAATTTTAACACCCTGCTCATGACACTATCTTACATAAAATGTGACAGTACAAAGTGTAATATACAAACCAAGTTTAATGCATCAAAATAATAAAATGTGGCATAATCTTGCATCTTGCATTGCATCAAGATATCAAACATTACATCTTGTTTATGAAACAAACTATGTCATGACAGAAACAAACAAACTTGTTCATAAACATGTCAAAATAGAAAACAATACCAACTTGTTCATGACACAAACAAACATTACAACTTTGATCATACACATAAACAAACATTGAACATCTTATATTGATCCTAAATATATTCTTGAGTTGGTTGTGTAGGATGTGTTGCTTGTGATGAATTCCCAAATTTTGATTTATTGTTTGTATTTGCATTCTTAATTTTCTTGTTTTAGTCTTTTTATTTTTATTTTTGGTCTTATTTCCACATTTTTTATATCTATATCCACAACTCTCTTTCCCTTATAACTCCTTGTATCAATTCCCATGACTCTATATGTATGGTATGTAATTGTTGCAAGCTTTCTTGATAGCACATATGGATTTATAGGCTCATCATTGGTCTTGCTCCTCAAATTTTTTTGGACGTCTAATTTCCCTTCTAGTCAATGATGGGATGACTTCTAATTGGCCATCTAAAAATTATAGTTGTGGTCTATTAGTCGGGTAGACAATATGTGAAATGGTCTTATGAAATGTAGGTTTCTTGCATACAGATACACCACGAAAGCAAAATTTTAGGCACATAAATACAATACATATGTAACAAACTTGTAATAGTCAGATGCATGTTATGACATGGATGTAAGGGATCTCAGACATGTCCCATTTACTACTTGCAAAAGTTGTTTTTAGAGATTGACACAATATGTTTCATTGTCATTAATTACTCCAAATATGGCCAATTTATCATCACCATGCCATGTAAGAGTCCAACCTTCTGCAAGTTTCTTGTTTTTTTCAAGTACCAATTGGATCCTAGAGAAAATTTCTCCAACATACTTATTCATCAGTTCCTTATGACTAGTAATCAATTTAGTTAGGTAATGTTAATCTCTTCCAAAAAATGATTATAAGTTTGTCTCTATGTTCAAAAATTGCCCCGTTAAATGACTCACACATATTATTTGTAAAGGCAAACTTCTCAATGGTTTTGATGAAGTCAACATTATTCGTTCAATATGTTATTCATTCAAGATGTTATGCATTCAATATGTTATTCATTCAAGATGTTATGCATATTCAAAAAGGAAATGGATCAAAGACATTGAAGAAAGAACTAGATTTCATATTATTTCAAGTCTTGAAGATTTCTCAAAGGTTGATCAAAGAAATTGACTCTCACCACTTAATAATGTGCATAAAAGTGTTCAAATGTAATACATCATTGCATACTCATCCATGATCATTGCATGTTATTTTATAGGCTTTTTTCAAAATTTGACCAGTGCAAATCGATTTGCATAAAGGTGCAATCGATTTGAATATGCATGCTACCTTTGAAAATATACTGAATATTTCACTTTTTTTCATTGTGCAATCGAGGTGCCATACAGATGCTTCACACAAAGGCGTTGTTCCACGTGAGCACTCACACTTTGGACTATTGGGACTAATCTCTATAATACAATACAAATGAGTGCATAACTTCTTAAATGAGTGAAATTGTCCCCTCTAGCACATTATATCAATTCCAATGCTCTTATTTTAGCTCTATATGCATGGTTAGCTGACAATTTCACTCCATATTTATCAACTGATTCAAAATTTAGTCCAATTAGTTTCATGTAAAGACTATGACTTAGTATGTGTGCAAATTTCTTGGCAAACCACTCAACATTTTCTTGTTTATTATGTGTTGTCATATAACATGTATGGTCATTAAATAAACTTACAACTTGCCAATATTGGTTTTTAACCCTTTTACTAAACCTCGTGTAAAATTTGCAACCATCCATAGACTTAACTGCCATCCTCTTTCTACCATTCGTATTTAAGAAAACAATTTTCTTGCTCTCCATTGCTTATTCTTTTATATAATCCGTTATTAAATTTTTATTGTTAAATACCACACCCAATTGAAACTTGTTTTCTCTCACCATTTTGGTAAGTTGTAAAGTTCTCATACTCTTGCTCATCCTTATTATCAAGAGGTGTATGAACTTTAGAATCCCCACCCTGATCCTGCTCAAAGTCAAATGCATATTTCTTAGAGAGTAGGTTTTTTTATTTCATTATCAGCAGGGATGCCATCTTCACCTAATCTCTGGATGGTAGGACTGTTGTCCAGTGTAAGTCAATAGAATATTCACTACAATCATACTCATTATCAACAGAACTATAACTTCCAACATAATCATCATCTAAATTATCACCTACTTTATTATCACCATCTCCAACACTTTTTTATACTCTCCCTCACCATCTACTTCATTAACACCATCTCCAATACCTTTGTTATTTCCTCCCTCATTATCTACTTCATTATCACCATATCCAACAAATTTGTTATTCCTTTCCTCATCATCTACTACATCATCATCATCAAAATTTAGTCCATCATTAACTTAATTTTTCATCATATTCATGTCCTAACTTTGCCTCGTATATTATATTAAAGTTATCAACTCAATTCTCCACATACACATCAACCAACTCATATCCATTAATATCTTCAACAAATTTCAATACATCGGCTTCACAATTTAGGGGACTTAGTTCATATGAAAAACTAAGCCTAGGGTTCCAATACCACATACATTTCATATTTTTATATCCCTCATTTTTAATCAAAGTCTCCAACTGCACATATGACATATAGTCAACATCCCACTTCCAACTCATTTATGAAACTTCTCCATCCACATACCATTTAATAGTGGTGTGTACATGTTCATCCCTACAATGTATTCTTAACCTAATAGTTTGCTTCTTAGTTGGCCTGGATAACTATTAAAATACACATATTTGATTAAACTTTTGGGTCCATTATTGGATTATCACATTTAAGGACCACAAACTAAGAAAAGGGACCAAATATTAGATTCAAATATTAGGGGAAAATGAACCACATACAACTTTCACTACAGTGGAACCACAAACTAATGATACAAAATTATAGTTTCAAAAAATAGACCATAAATGACAAAAACAACAACAACAACAACAACATATGCATTAACTTAGGTTTATAAAAGGGGGACAATAAAGAACATATTTAAGACATAAGTTTACTTCTTTGTTGCTTTTCCATGATTCTGTCGGGTTGTTCATTATAGAAAAGCTTCTCTGAACACAAGAGCACGAAGAATGTAGGAGATGAACATGTACGATGAATGTTTTTAGGAGATGAACGAAACAAAATTAATGAGAATATGAACAGGTACGATGAATACTTCTAGGATTCATACCAAGTACGATTCAAAATAAAAATGAAAGAACTCGAAGCTTTTGTTTCTAATTTATTTAATATATATGAGTTTTTATGATTTAAAAACAAAAGAATAAGTTAATTTGAAAACATAATTAATATAAGGCTTAATAAAATAAAATGTTTTTTATATGACGTGGCAACCAGTTTTAATAAATGGTGCCACATGCTCTTTGCCATGTCATAAGTTGAGATGCCATGTCTGAAAATGTGAATGGGGGCAAAAAATAACAAGAAATGTGATCAAATGAGACCAAAAACTGTTTTTTTTAAGGAAGACCAAAAAGTTATAAAAATCAAATTACGGGGACTAAAACTCATTTAAGCATAACTTTATTTATGTTTAATTTTTTTCAACATGTAGAATTGTGGGGGGATACAATATGTGTTGTGTGGTTTAAGAAATATAAAGTTTAAATTTATTCTTTTATTTTCGCTAATATATTACTTATGTTTTTTGTGTGTACTAATCACTATATACAAATTATTCATAGATATATGGGACTACAACCAAAAACATATTAGTGTGGATATTATATGATGAAACATATGTTGAATATTGTCTATGGAGACATTGTTGATTCATGGAATAATGTAATCTTATCCATATGCATGTAATTTATTTATGTTATTTGTTAAAAAGACTAAGTTTGTAGTTTTGTTATTGTGAGCAAAATTAATATTGTAGTTCTTATTTAGTAAAAGAATTAAGTTGTTATTGTTGTAGTGATTGAATATTAATGTTGTTGTTGTTATCTTAATTTAAATTATGTTAAATTATATGTGTTTAACGACTGAATACCATTCACAAAAGAAAATATAAATGACATCCATTCTTGGGCCGCTTACTTTCTAGAGTATTTTTATTTACAAACAAGCTAATTTCTCTTGGTTGTTATCATGTTAATTGGTTATAAAAAATATATGTATGTCATTTTGAATTTGGTCTAAACAATCTATATATATATATATATATATATATATATATATATATATATATATATATATATATATATATATATATATATATATATATATATATATATATATATATATATATATATATATATATATAAACGAGAGATTACTATTTAGTTAGAACATCCAAGAGGTAAAAATCCTTTCCTAATATCAATATTCATCTATTCACCTCAATTGTTAAAGTGAATAGTAAAAATATGATTTTCCCCTCAGTTAATATATCTAATTGGGAGGAAAAATAGTACATTTATTTAGCCTCGCTCAAATGGATAAAAAAAATAGTACATTTTCCATTACATTCTATATTACTTTGTCCATCCAACTGATATCACGAAAACACATAGTGTATTTTGACTTAATTCATATGTATTCTAAGGACAATTTATGTTTTTTTTATTGTATTATGTATTATATATGTATTTTTGGTACATGTTAAACAGAGACTTATGTGAGTGAGAACATAGAAAAAGGGAGCAAAAATAGGATAAAATTACATCATGTTGTTGTCATGACGGTTTCATAATGGCCTCACACCCCCCCCCCCCCTCGACGCTCGTCATGATACTGGTTTTTAGAATTTTGCGCTGACTATATTTAAACTCAGTTTTTCATTATTTTTATTTTTCTCCACAACTTCCACACATTATGCAATCGTAATGTTTCACGAATTATAGCTATAAAAAGGGTCTTAGAGTTCAGTATTTAATATCCAAATTTTTAGAATTTCTTTTAGGCAGGAAAATTAGTTTGTAAAAAACGCTTATTTGCTCATACTGAGTGAAAAGTGTTCTTTATAATTAAGTTTTGCAATTTTCCAGTTTGTATTTGGATCGAGTATACTTTAATCTTTTAGGTATCCATTTTTGGGAGGATTATTCAACAATTTTTCTATATTATTTATGAAATTCAAGTTACATTACAGTTATTCATTTACTGTTTTCTATTACTACTTGTATTTGTATGTACTTACAATATACTAAAAGATATACCTCTAATGTAACTTGATTTTCATTACTACTTGTATTACTATTCATTCGGATGGAGAAGCTTTTTGAACAGATTACCGACAAAGGATCTTCTCTCGATTAGTGGTATATCCATTTCGTCCTCTGACTCCATGTGCATGCTTTGTAATCCCCATTTGGAATCATTGAATCTGTTAGAACTTATGTTAGAGGTCTGTTGCAAAATATGAACCAGAACAAGATGATGAAGACAGTACAATGAAAATTGCACAAAATAAATTTCAAAGTGTGTGTTTACACTAAGCTTTAGGTTCGATTCGCCCCCACCAATTTAGACAAATTGGATGCAAATGGGTTAACCGGTGAAACCCCTTCAGGATACTTTGGAAACCTTAATATGAATCGCATATTCACATCAAGCATATCGATCAACGATATTTTACAGAATAAAGTTCTCTCATTATTCTTGTGCACTAGAAAAATAAAAGAATGACTTTGATATTTGGCACTGAAACAAGTAATTTTTGTGTGTATATTTTATTCCTAACAAGTGTCTCTATTTATAGGGAAAAAAACTTGTACCAATTGGTGAGGAGAAAACCTTTTCATGAAAAGTTGTGTTAGTGTAGCGGTGACACCTTTTGACCATACACCCAATCACTATAAGATCTCTTATTTGATTCCAGGTAGTTGCAACTTTTGGCCATATTTGTTAATGATAATTTAACAAATAATTCATCCAATTAATTAAATCATTGATATTTATCAATTTAATATTTTGGAAATTTATCCAACAATCCCCCACCATTTTCAAAATATATCTAAATTCATTATTCAGGAAATTTCATGGTTTCAGATAAAGGTATCTTACGATTTGAACATTTACTTAGTAAGTTAATTTTTCACTCATCCCCGAATAGATTGGTAGACAAGCTTTGAACCAATTATTCATTAGAATAAAGCGTACATATGTCACACATGAAATCTCGGTACCATTGATCTAATTATTAATATGACACATTTAATAAGGCCTTGTGTCTCATATCCTTTTCATGAAGAGTCAAGCCCTTGAACTTTATGAAGTGGCACCACTTCATTCTCATATAGGTAGACTATATCAGAAATACACTTATAATTATGCATTCCAACAAACATATGATATATGTCTATTAAGAGGAAAACTCCACCTTACCATATTTTTCTTATAGTCCAAGTACTTTTAACTCTTGGGATGTATCTATCATTAAGTACTTCAATCACTCTAATAATGTACTTTCTTCATTGAACTCAAGACTCAATGTTAATCAAGTGTGAGTTGAGTTTCCACTATCGATGATTAATTAGATATGAGCTTGTTCCACATCCCTAATGACGTCTTCATTGTATTCAATTATATTCAAATACATCATATCTTTTTCAATCCTTTCGTCAAAGAATTACAAGATTTTTCCAAACTTCAATAAATTTTGAATATTCAATTTTCCAACTAATCATGTATATGATTACTTTATGTACTCTTGATAGTATTTATCATTTATAATCAAATCATGACACTTATGTCATATTAGTACAATTATTGTATATATCATATATTATATATTCTTGATAGTTTTGATAAATTATCATCATGACACTTTTGTCATTCATTTTGTCATATACACTTATTTTATGTCATTATTTATTTTCTAACCTTTTTAATTTGAAGTTTTACTTCCACTTAAATATATCCAAAATATATTTGTAGTGAATCAGATACCTTAGAAACAAAGTATAATAGGTTTCTTTATTATCAAGATCCCGCAAGGGTTTAGTATAGGGTAACCACAGATAAAATGATTGGTTATAAACTGTTATTCTTTCCTTTCTCTGGAAACAAGATTACAAGTATACAAGAATAACAAATAACCTCTCTCACTTTTGAATTAAGGTTTTATCTTCTTATTTTCCATTATGCAAAATAGGAGAGACTAGTATGCTATTTATAATAAAACTAGCATACTAACCTAATGTGCTTTTTAACAATTACTCATTACAAGCTAACTTAAACAATTGAATCCATAACACAAGGCCCAATTAAACAAAAACATGTGAGCAGACTTTGACGACATGTTATTCGTACTAGGGTTTATTCCAATATTCCACAAATCTCCACCTTGGAACACACCATATACCAACAAGAAACAAACTAGTTTTCTTTATGCAACTTTATCAACTGCATACAGTGGAAAAACTTGCAACTGGGCAACGTCTTGGTGATCATATCAGCAACATTATGATTTGTCGAAACCTTCAGCACTTGGACTTCCCCATGCTCGATTACCCCTATAATGAAATACATCCTCACATCAATGTGCTTGGTTCGCTCACGATAGGCTGAGTTCTTCAACATGTGTATTGCACTTTGACTATCACATTTAACAATGATACTTCAACCTTGAAGTTTCAGCTCCTTTGCAAAACCTTCAAGCCACAATGCTTCTTTTACAGATTCAATTAGGGCGATATATCCCGCTTCAGTGGTTGATAAGGAAACAACCTTCTGAAGTGTTGCTTTCCAACTAATTGATGTTCCAAACATAGTGAAAATATATCCATAAATAGATTTTCTGGAATCCATATAACCTGCATAATCAGAGTCGACATATCATTCGATTTCTGCTTTACTATCTTCACCCAAGGCTCCACCATAAATTAGGACTCTATTCAGAGACCCATTTATGTACCTTAGAATCCACTTCAATGCTTTCCAGTGAGCCTTTCCAGGATTCGACATGTACCTGCTTACAAGACTTACTGCATATGTTATGTCGGGTCTTGTACAAATGATAGCATACATCAAAGAACCTACTATATTAACATATGTAATGCTATTCATATAAGCTCTTTCGACATCAGTACTGGGACACTGATCTATACTCAGCTTGAATTGAGGGTTTGTTGAAGTCACGACAGGCTTTGAATTCGACATACCAAACTTATCAAGAATCTTATTTAAGTATGCCTCTTGAGATAAGCATAATTTCGACTGCTTTCTATCTCTCTGGATGTCAATCCCAAGAATCCTGGATGCAACTCCCAGATCCTTCATATCAAACTCCTTATTGAATTCAACCTTCACCCTCATTACATCTTTGAAGTTTTAGGTTTCTATTAGAATATCATCCACATAAAGAAACAAAATAACAAATGAATTACCAAGTCAAAATATGAAGTAAACACAGTGGTCGAATTGACTTCTGATGAAACTTATGTGTGCCATGAACTTGTCGAATCTCCTATTCCACTGTCGAGGAGATTGTTTCATCCCATATAAAGATATCTTTAGTTTTCACACATACTCTTCTTTCCCCTCTTCGACATACCCTTCAGGTTGCCTCATCAGGATTGTTTCATCAAGATCACCATACAAGAATGCAGTCTTCACATCCATCTGTTCTACTTCAAGGTCGAACTGTGCCACCATGGAAAGCAACATTCGAATGGACCTTTGCTTCACAACAAGAGAGAACACATCATTGAAGTAGACACCTTCTTTCTGAGTGAACCCCCTTGCAACCAACCTTGCCTTGTATCTCTTGACGCCACTCCTTTGATTCCTTCCTTAACTTTGAAAATCCCTTTACAACTGACTAACCTGGATCCAACTGGTTTCTCAATCAGTTCCCATGTGTTGTTATCATGAAGAGACTTCATCTCATCATTCATGGCCTTCATCCATTCAGTCTTATTTCGACTCCTTATAACTTTCTTATAGTCTCTAGGTTCTTCGTCCAAAACCTCACTTGCAAAGATTAAGGCATAAGCTATAAGATTTGCATACCCAAGTCTTTGAGGTGGCTTGATGACTCTTCTAGACCCGTCTCTTTCCAGCAAGTAGTCATTATCAGTCTCCTCATCTTCGGCAGCAGCTTCTGCTTCTTCTTCAACTTCATTTGGGTCATGCAATTCAGCATCACTATGCTCCACCTCAACAGGAATTTCTCCCTGTTCCAGATCTTCGACAACATCGTCAATTTTCTTGATAGCCATCTTATCTTCATTGAAAACTATATCTCGGCTGGTGATACACCTCTTGTGACCTGGATCTAGGCACCATAACCTATAAACTTTGACTTCTTCAAGATATCCCATGAACATGCATTTCAGAGATCTAGGTTCGACTTTGTCTTGCCTAATGTGAGCATAGGCTACACAGCCAAATATTTTCAGTTTTTCGAGATCTGATGGATGTCCCGACCAAGCTTCTTCAGGTGTCTTCATATCTAACACATTCGAAGGACATCTGTTTATCAAATATGTTGTTGTCAAAACAGCCTCAGCCCAAAACACCTTCTTCAATCCAGCACTAACTAACATGTATCTAACCCTTTCGAGGATTGTTCGATTGAATCTCTCAGCTAGACCATTTTGCTTAGGAGTACCTGTTATAGTCTTATGCCTTGCAATCCCAGACTCGACACAATTACTGTCAAAATCTTCATTGCAGAATTCAAGACCATTATCAGTTCTCAACCTCTTGACCTTTCTGCCAGTTTGAGTTTCGACCAGAACCTTCCAACTCTTGAAATTCTCAAAATTTTCATCCTTCGTCTTCTGAATTAATACCCATAACTTTCTATAATAGTCATCAACTATGGATAGAAAATATCTTGGACCTGAATGTGAAGGATTCCTTGCAGACCCCCAAAGATCAGCATGGATGTAATCAAGGGATACATGTGTTCTTTGTTTACCTATGTTAAACTTCACCCTACAGGATTTACCAAATACACAAGGTTCACAAAACTCCAACTTCTTGACTTTGTCACCACCTAGCAGGTTCTTTTTTCCCAGTTCGACCAGGCCTCTCTTGCATATATGGCCCAATCTCATATGCCATAATTTTGTTTTTGACAACAGTTTCGTGGATGCAAAATTTTTCGAACCACTTACAACTTCAGCCTCAAGGGTATACAAGCCTTGTTTCTTCATGCCTCTCAAGACTTCCTTCGACCCCTTTATGACTCTTAGAATACTTTTCTCTCCTTGAAAAACATATCCCTTCTTGTCAAATTCACCAAGAGAAATCAAATTTCTCTTCAAGTCAGGTACATACCTAACTTCAGTCAATAACCTTATTGACTCGTCATGGAGCTTGAATCTCACAAGTCCAATACCTGCAATTTTGCAAGATTGATTGTTTCCCAGCAGCACCGATCCACCATCTTGATAACATAGCTCCTCGAATAAATCTTTGTTTGGAGTCATGTGCCAAGTGCAACCTGAATCCATAATCCACTCTTTTCTTGAGTCGCCGCTTGAAACCACAAGAACATCAGATGATTCAAAATCATCTTGAATAATGGTTGTGTTGCCATTATCCTTACCTCCATGATCTTTCAGGAGTTCAGGTCACACCTTTCAAATGTGACCCTCCTTCTTAAAATGATATCACTGAACACCAGATACTTCACCACTATAAGACTTCTGCTAACTTTTGCCCTTCTTCTCGTCGAACTTACCATCCTTTCGCAAGAATTTCGCCTTAACGGCCAAAACTTCACCAAACGTTGAAGGTTTATGCTCATTTCGTTTGTTCAAGTCCTTAGAGTACAAGGAAGATTGAACATCTTCAAAGGTTGGGGACTCTCTTCCATACAAGAGGGTTCTTTGAAGTGAGCATGTGTTATGGGAAAAGCGCATAACAGGAACAATGCTTGATCATCATCATCGATCTTCACATCAATATTTTCAAGATCAAGAATCATCTTGTTGAACATATCCAACTACTCAGCCAACACTTTGTCTTCACTCATCTTGAATGAATACAAGGCTTGCTTCAGGTAGAGTCGATTCACCAATGATTTGGTCATGTACAAACCTTATAGTTTCAACCATAACCCTGATGTCGTCGTCTCCTTTGATACATGTCGAAGAACCTTATCACCAAGGCTAAACAATATTGCGTTGTGTGCTTTCTCAATCACGGTCGTCTTTTCAGCTGTCGTCAACGCAGCATTCATGGATGTCTCTCTCTTCAACACTTCCAAACAACCCTGTTGAACAAACAGGGCTTTCATCTTCAAGCGCAACAGACCGAAATCATTCACTCCGATAAACTTTTCAATCTCATACTTTGTTGAAGGCATCTTCTCCATGCTCACCGCACCAATTTGTTGTGAATCAGATACCTTAGAAACAAAGTATAATAGGTTTCTTTATGATTAAGAAACCCACAAGGGTTAGGGTATAGGGTAACCACGGATAAAAATATTGGTTATAAACTGCTATTATTTCCTTTCTCTGGAAACAAGATTACAAGCATATAAGAATAACAAATAACCTCTCTCACTTTTGAATTATGGTTTTATCTTCATATTTTCCCTTATGCAAAATATGAGAGACTAGTATGTAATTTATAATAAAACTAACATACTAACCTAATGGGTTTTTTTTTAACAATTACCCATTACAAGCTAACTTAGGGTACAAGCTAACTGAAACAATTGGATCCATAACATAAGGCCCAATTAAACAATAACATGTGAGCATACTTCGACGGCATGCTATTCGTACTAGGGTTTGTTCCAATATTCCACAATATTTAATGCATTTTATAGCAATTGACACCTTTTGACCACACACCCAATCACTATAAGGTCTCTTATTTGATTCCAAGTAGTTGCAACTGTAGAAGCATGCCTCAACTTCGAGGATTTTGATGAAGACAACACGACTCATGCACTTAATTCTTGCAAAAAAGTTAAGAGCTTCCAACATGATCAAGCAACAAGCTTTTGGCATTGTGATCAAGCTTCATATGCACATTCGTTTTATTTCAAGGCTTGGACGCATGTGTTGAGGTATACATCAAATCACTTTAAGATTGATATACAAGTGCTCAAATTATCATTTCATATTTAATCATGATGCATACAAACTTTGGAAGGTTTCTAAACTGGTTTAACAATTTTAAAAATTAATATTTTTCTGTTTTTTAACAGTGTTAACCGGTTAACCATTTGGTTAACCGGTTAACGACTTCAAAATTTAAAATTTGTGTTAACGTTTACATGCGTTAACCGGTTAACCATTTGATTAACCGGTTAACACTGAATGATTTTGAAAACAATATTTCTTTTTAAATTCAAATTTTTCTTTTAAGTTATACCTTTTCAAATAGTTATCTCTCATATTTTTTCATACCTTTTTGAAAGGGTGTTTTGAATATTATATATTCTAAATTTTTTAAAATTCAAAAACACCTCCTAGAATTTTTCAAAAAATATCTCTTAATCAAATTCACTTATTTTCACATATTTTTCAAACATTCAAAAGTGTTCATATTGATTCATAACATTTCATATTCATATTTTTGAACACTTGTATTGAAATTGAGAAGTGGATTTTGATCAAAGGAGAAGATCAATTTTATATTGATATCACATATTGTATTACTCTCAAAATTACAAAGAATTATAAAAGTTTTCTATTGTGACTTGTGATCCAGGATTGTTGGACACAAGGGATAGTGCTTGCAAGAGGATTGTTCTTGTACACTAGGTTTTGTTTAGTTGTTTAGAAAGTAGGCCTCACCGGTTGATGGTGCGATAGGTTGTACAATCTAAAAACTAGTGGAAAATCTCTTTCGTGTTGGAAAGGGGACTGGATGTACCTTCGGACTGTGAAGGGAACCAGGATAAATTGTTGTGTCTCTTTTATTTCTTGCTGTATCGCTTTCTTACCATAAACAAGTAAAAGAGAAAACATCCATCCATCAAGAAAATAATTGAGAAAATTTTATAACACCTAATTCACCCCCCTCTTAGGCATACTCTGAAACTACAATTGGCATCAGAGCAGGTTTAGGTAACCTGTTCCTACAACATCCTGTATGGCTTCCGCAAACTCGAATCCTGTTTTCAAAGATGGTGGAAGTAGCAATAAGCCTCCACTCTTCTCTGGGGAATATTTTGACTTTTGGAAAATCAGAATGAAAGCACATCTTGAAGCCCAAGGAGAAGGTATATGGGAAGCGATCGAAGAAGGTCCACATAATCCTGTAAACGTGATTAATGGCGTTGGAACCGCAAAGTTAAAAAATACTTATGATGAAGATGATAAGAAGATTCTAAATGAGAAGAAGGCAATCAACATACTCCAAACGCTCTCAGTATGGACGAGTTCTTCCGCGTATCACAGTGTAAATCGGCAAAGGAGATTTGGGATACTTTGGTAGAAACGCATGAAGGAACAACAGAAGTAAAAAGATCAAGGCTTAATACTTTGAGTCAAGAATATGAGATGTTCCGTATGCAGCCCGGGGAATCTATTGTTGCCTTACAAAAAAGATTCGTTCATCTAACAAATCACTTTATTACTCTCGGGAAGACCTTCACCAACGAAGATCTCAACTTGAAAGTCCTAAGATCCTTGACAAGGGAATGGCAACCGAAAGTGACCGCTATTTCGGAAAAGAAGAGTCTATCAACGATGACATCCGCGTCTCTATTTGGCAAACTTCAAGAGCATGAATTGGAACTTGGAAGACTCGAGAAACACGAAAGTCAAGAAAAGAAGTCCAAGGGAATTGTTTTGAAGATTGACACGAAGGATGACAAAGACGACGAGACTTCCGATGATGAGAACTTCATGCTTCTTGTTAAGAAGCTTGGTAAGTTTTTCAACAAAAATAAAAATTCCTCTTTTCCTAAAAAGAATAAACATTTCAGGAAAAAGGATGCATCCACATCGATTCAAGAAGTCACATGTTATGAATGTGGGAAGCAAGGTCACATAAAGCCGGATTGTCCAAGACTTGCAAAGAAAGGAGGATTCAAAGGCAAGAAGGATTTCAAGAATAAAAAGGCTTATGTTGCTTGGGACGATAATGAAATTAGTTCGTCATCGAAATCGGAAAGCGATGAATATGCAAATATGGCTCTAATGGCTTCACATCACTCTGATGAAGAAAATGACAAGGTTAGTAGCAACTTTTCAATTTATGAGAATGATGCACAAGAAGTTATAGATGAACTTCTAAAAGAATCCAAGACTTTGTATAAAAACATTTCATCCCAAAAGAAACGAATTCTATCTTTAGAAGAACAAAATACCGCTTTTGGAAAATACATTGAAAATGAAAAACAAAAATTGATGGATGAAAAACAAAGTCTTGTATGCAAAAATTGTGAGTCATTATCTTTTCAAATTGTTCAACTTAAAGAGTCTTAGAAAGATATGAAAAAGGTCAAATTGGCTTGGAGGAAATTCTTAGGCACCAAAGATATCCTAATGACAAAAGTGGTTTAGGATATTCTAAGTTTTCCAAACCAAGCACAAATGAAACCATTTTTGTAAAAGCTAGTGAACAAGTTGTTAAAGAAAAGACAAACAATTCTAAAACTATGCATCAAAGTCATAAAAAGAAAAGAATCATTAAGAAACAAAAGTATGCTCCTAGATATAAAAGTCACTTTCAACCTACTTGTTTTTATTGTGGAATCAAAGGTCATACACCTAATGCTTGCTATGTGCGCAACATTGGTGTTGCTAAAGGGAATTATGTGTGGGTTGAAAAGGGTACTAACTACTAAGGACCCAAAGCAATTTGGGTACCTAACAATACTTGATTGTGTTTTGTAGGTATGCTTGAAGACAACTTCTACTCAATGGTATCTTAATAGCGGTTGTTCAAAGCATATGACGGGCGACATCAACAAATTTTCAAGTCTATCACTAAAGGCCAAAGGATACGTTACTTACGGTGATGATAATAAAGGAAAGATTCTTGGAGTAGGAACCGTTGGTACACCTCCTCATACAATCATCAAAGACGTTCTTTATGTGGAAGGCCTTAAACACAACCTTCTTAGCATAAGTCAATTGTGTGACAAAGGGTTCCGAATCAACTTCACAAAGGAGGAATGCTTGATAGAACATGAAGTCACCCATGACCTCTTGCTAAAAGGTAAAAGATTTAATAACATTTTCATGATTTCTTTTGATGACTCTTCCTTGAAGGTAAAATGTTTAATGGCAAACAACAACGAGGCATGGCTTTGGCATAAAAGGTTTGCTCACATTCACATGGAGCATTTAAACAAGTTAATAAAGCATGACCTAGTTGTTGGTCTTCCGAAGATAAAGTTCATCAAGGATAAGTTATGTGATGCTTGTCAAAAAGGGAAGCAAACCAAGACAACCTTCAAGTCCAAGAAAGTGATATCTACTTCAAGGCCACTACAATTGTTACATATGGATCTTTTCGGTCCATCAAGAACAAAAAGCTTCGGAGGTAATGTTTATGCTTTAGTTATTGTTGATGATTTCTCTCGATACACATGGACATTGTTTTTAGTGCAGAAAAGTGATGCTTTCAAAGCATTCAAGAAGTATGCAAAGCAAATTCAAAATGAGAAGTCACTTACAATAGTCTCCATTAGAAGCGACCATGGTGGAGAATTCCAAAAATCATCCTTTGAAGATTTTTGCAAAGAGCATGGAATTTCTCACAACTTTTCCGCACTAAGGACTCCTCAACAAAATGGTGTCGTAGAAAGGAAGAATAGGGCATTGGTGGAACTTGCAAGAACAATGCTTAGCGACTCAAATCTTCCTAAATATTTTTGGGCGGATGCGGTTAGCACGGCTTGTTTTGTAAGCAACCGTGTCAATATTCGACCAATTCTCAAGAAGACTCCGTATGAGTTGTTCAAGGGTAGGAAACCAAACATATCATTTTTCCACATATTCGGATGCAAATGTTTCGTTCTCAAAAACGAAAAGGACAATCTTGGTAAGTTTGATGAGAAGTCCGACGAAGGTATATTTCTTGGTTATTCCCTCTCGAGTAGAGCTTTTAGAATTTTCAATAAACGAACACTTACTATTGAAGAATCTATTCATGTTTCGTTTGATGAGACTAACCCCTCTAAAGAGGATAATATTATTGTGGATGATGATGATGATATAGTAGATATGTCACAACAACAAAAGGAGACATCAAAAGACCAAGCAATATCACAAGAAGATGACTCACCAATCATTGAAGAACATCAAGATCTTCCGAAAGAATGGAGAACTCATAGAGAACACCCAATAGATAAAGTTATTGGTGATATTAGCCAAGGTGTTGCAACTCGACTAAATCTCAAGGATGCTTGTCTTAACATGGATTTTGTATCTCAAATTGAACGAACCAAAATTGATGAAGCCTTAGGCGATGATCAATGGATAGTAGAAATGCAAGAAGAACTCAACCAATTCGAAAGGAATCAAGTTTGGAATCTTGTACCAAGACCGGACAACAAACACATCATAGGAACAAGATGGGTGTTCAAAAACAAACTTGACGAGATTGGAATCATAGTTCGTAACAAAGCAAGATTGGTCGCACAAGGCTACAACCAAGAAGAAGAAATTGAGTTTGATGAAACGTTCGCTCCGGTAGCAAGGTTAGAAGCAATTAGATTATTACTTGCTTACGCTTGTTCCATGAATTTTCAGTTATACTAGATGGATGTCAAAAGCGCTTTCCTGAATAGTTACATCAATGAAGAAGTCTATGTCAAACAACCTCCAGGCTTTGAAGACTTCAAGAATCCCTCTCATGTCTACAAGTTGAAGAAGGCTCTTTATGGCTTAAAGCAAGCACCAAGAGCATGGTATGATCGCCTTAGCAACTTCCTATGTGAGAAGGGTTTTACAAAAGGAAAGGTTGACAAGACTTTGTTCATCAAGACTTTCAAGGGCAACACCTTACTAGTTCAAGTCTATGTCGATGACATCATCTTCGAATTAACAAACAAAGACCTTTGCGAAGAATTCTCTCTTATGATGCAAGGAGAATTCAAGATGTCCATGATGGGAAAGATGAACTACTTCCTTGGATTACAAATCAAGCAAACCAAGGATGGCATATTCATCAACCAATCCAAGTACTGCAAGGAATTTTTGAAAAGATTTGATATGGATAGTTGCAAAGTGATGTCTACTCCTATGGGATCCGGAACGTACATTGATCAAGATCTATCTGGCATTTCAATTGATATTACAAAGTATTGAGGTATGATCAGTTCACTATTATATTTGACGGCAAGCCGTCCTGACATTATGTTTAGTGTTTGTTTGTGTGCCCACTTTCAAGCTAATCCGAAGGAATCACATCTCACCGCCGTGAAAAGGATCATGAAGTGTCTCAAAGGAACAACGCACGTCGGACAATGGTATCCAAAAGGTAGAACATGTTCTTTAATTGGTTATTCTAACGCTGATTATGCAGGATGTAAGACCGATATAAAAAGTACAAGTGGTACTTGTCACATTCTCGGGAATTCACTAGTGTCGTGGGCATGTAAGAAGCAAGCATGTGTTGCACTTAGCACGGCCGAAGTGGAGTACATCGCAGCAGGAAGTTGTTGTGCCCAAATCTTGTGGCTTAAACAACAACTCCTTGATTTCGGTATAGATCTTGGTTGTATCCCTCTCCGATGTGACAACACAAGTGCCATTCAATATCACAAAGAACCTGGTCATGCATTCAAGAACAAAGCATATATATATATATATATATATATATATATATATATATATATATCCGGCATAACTTCCTTCGAGATCATGTACTAAACGGAGATGTAGATGTTATGTTCGTGGATACACACAATCAACTCGCCGATATATTCACTAAACCATTGGCTAAGGAGCAATTCTTCAAGATTCGACGAGAACTTGGTATTCTCAATGAAGGTGACATCTAACCTCAACTTAAAAATTGCTTGTTGTATGTATTTGTTGCATAATATATGTGTTTTGCTTACTTTGTGTTACAAAAGGCTAGCACTCACTTTCGTCGTTTTTGATCTTTCACTTTTTCGGTTATCCGAAAAGTATCTTTTTTAAAATATTTTTGGATCAAAAGTTGTGTTGTGATATTTGCTAACACGTTGTAAAAAAAATTTGTCAAAAATATTTTTCCACATAGCCCCAAAACTGCTGCTGTTTTTTAAAATTTTTTGAAAATTTTGGCCCGTTAACCAGTTAACGGATCGGTTAACCGGTTAACGCTTCCCAGACAGCAGTTATGGGTCACGTGTCTGTCAAAACATTTTGTGTGTTTTATTTTTCTCTTTTTATGTCTTTTGGTATATATGTTAAATGGTTCATGGTACCTCTTTCCAACACCTCATAACTCATTTCCTCCTACTTTGACTCACCATAAAACTCCATTATCTCTCTTCTCCTCAATTCTCCAAAACCATAAACACTCCATCAATACTCCATTAAAACCCACTCCACTAAAACTCTCATTATAAACTCTACCCTCTAAACTTCACTCTCCACTCCCACAAACCCTAATCCGAAAATACCTCTTCAAACCCTAAACCCTAAGCTTCAACTTGTCTTCAATGGCTCCTAGAAAAGGAAAGGCTCCAGTGTCAGTGTCAAAATCCAGCAGTGAAGAAGAAATGCCCATGGAATTTACCAAGAAGCGAAGAATGGATTTTCGTGTCCGGGTTCGCCATCTTCTTAAGGGTAAGTATGTGAACCTGAAATCCTTTGAAACCTTTAAGTTTCCGACCATGTTAGAATATCAGGGGATGTTTAACTTTATTGCTGACAACGGAAAAGTGTATCCGGATTTGGTAAAAAAAATTATGAACAACATGTCCCTTAACTATGATGATAAGGAGAAACACCAATTGTTTGCTGTTGTGAGAGACTGTGATATTGGAGTTGACTTAGGTACTCTTGCAGCTTCTCTGTCTATCCCATATTCGGGTGTTTTTCTTCGAAAAGGGGTAAACCATGATGAAGGAAAATGGGCTGACTATGACAAAATGGAATACTATTATCAGATTTGTAGGTTTCCAAAGGCAGCTGTTGTGTCCGGCCAACGTACCTCTCGGGTACTCTGTTATGCTAAGAATTTATTTGTGGATGATCGGATGCTACACTATATTATCTGTCATGTCTTGCTGCCCAAAGATTTCAACTTGTCTCAGACCAATGATTTGGAAATGCAAGTATTGTTTGCTGTCAAGAACAAGATTAGAGTGAATTGGCTTCCTACTATGATGTATCATCTGAAGCAACAACTTTCTCTAAATACAAGATTACCATATGGCCACCTCATTTCAAGAATCTTGGAAATTACCGATATGGAAATCGGTAGAGAGCCTTTTATTGCTATGTCTACAACGGCTAATGAGATTATGGCGTCACTATCATCAAAAACACCGGCATAATTCAAAGCAATGATGGAACCTACAAGTATGACGACAGATCCTCCATCTCCATCCCACCTATTCTGGAAACCGGCATTACAAATGACTTTCTCTATGCTACCATCATGTCAAACCATCATGAAACCATTCGTGCCTTCAAAAGCCTTAGGAACTTACTTTTAAGCTCCCGAAACTCCACCGAGTTTGTTGATGAGGATGAGGACGGTAGAGAAGAGGAGGAAGAAGATGATGAGAATGTGTCGGATGAGGATTGAGGACCATGTTTCTATGTTATTTTGTTTACTATGTTTCTTATGTTGTTTAAGTCTAGTTTATGTTTTGGTGTTTCAAACATAAGTCCTAAGTTAATTAGGCAATTTTGGTTTCCATGTATTAAGTTTTCGCATTATGTTCGTACACTTGTGGTTATGTTGAATTATGTGTATGCTTTTATATGTGTGTTCGACTTGCATGTTTACTTAATGCGTATTTCTATTCGATGCTTGTTTGGTGGTTTTTCATATCTATGCTTGTTAGTCTCTTCCTTTTTGCTAATGCCAAAGGGGGAGAAGACTTTATTTCTCTAATGCCTCTCGATGCAGAATTTCTTTTGCTCCTGCCGCTATTATTTAGGGGGAGTTGCTATCCTTAGGGGGAGGATCTTTTTAGAGAAACGTCGATCAAAGCTCTCGCAGAATTTTTGGTTGTCATCATCAAAAAGGGGAAGAATGTAGAAGCATGCCTTTAACTTCGAGGATTTTGATGAAGACAACACGACTCATGCACTTCATTCTTGCAAAAAGTTAAGAGCTTCCAACATGATCAAGCAACAAGCTTTTGGCATTGTGACCAAGCTTCATATGCACATTCATTTTATTTCAAGGCTTGGACGCATGTGTTGAGGTATACATCAAATCACTTTAAGATTGATATACAAGTGCTCAAATTATCATTTCATATTTAATCATGATGCATACAAACTTTGGAAGGTTTCTAAACTGGTTTAACACTTTTAAAAATTAATATTTTTCTGTTTTTTAACAGTGTTAATTGGTTAACCGGTTAACGGCTTCAAAATTTAAAATATGTGTTAACGTTTACATGCGTTAACCGGTTAACCATTTGGTTAACCGGTTAACACTGAATGATTTTGAAAAAAATATTTCTTTTTAAATTCAAATTTTTCTTTTAAGTTATACCTTTTCAAATAGTTATTTCTCATATTTTTTCATACCTTTTTGAAAGGGTGTTTTGAATATTATATATTCTGAATTTTTTAAAATTCAAAAACACCTCCTAGAATTTTTCAAAAAATATCTCTTAATCAAATTCACTTATTTTCACATATTTTTCAAACATTCAAAAGTGTTCATATTGATTCATAACATTTCATATTCATATTTTTGAACACTTGTATTGAAATTGAGAAGTGGATTTTGATCAAAGGAGAAGATCAATTTTATATTGATATCACATATTGTATTACTCTCAAAATTACAAAGAATTATAAAAGTTTTCTATTGTGACTTGTGATCCAGGATTGTTGGACACAAGGGATAGTGCTTGCAAGAGGATTTTTCTTGCACACTAGGTTTTGTTTAGTTGTTTAGAAAGTAGGCCTCACCGGTTGATGGTACGATAGGTTGTACAATCTTAAAACTAGTGAAAAATCTCTTTCGTGTTGGAAAGGGGACTGGATGTACCTTCGGACTGTGAAGGGAACTAGGATAAATTGTTGTGTCTCTTTTATTTCTTGCTTTATCGCTTTCTTACCATAAACAAGTAAAAGAGAAAACATCCATCCATCAAGAAAGTAATCGAGAAAATTTTATAACACCTAATTCACCCCCCCCCCCCCTCTTAGGCGTACTCTGAAACTACAACAACTTTTGGTCATATTTGTTAATGATAATTTAACAAATAATTTATTCAATTAATTAAATCATTGATATTTATCAATTTAATATTTTGAAAATTTATCCAACTGAATCATATTTTTTGGGGTTGTTCGGTAGCTTCCTTGGTTTGGCGTGAAGTGGCGAATTAGTTAGGGATAAAAGATGATGGCGGTACCGATTGCAAGGAGAGTTTTTTGCATTGGCACAATTCTTACAAAAGGAAGAGGGTAAAGGGAGGAAAAGAAGGTTTAGTTTGGTTGGCCACTTGTTGGAGTATTTGGACACTTAGAAATGATATATTCTTTAGGAATGATATCTTCTTTAGGAATGTGGCTTGGAATGTTATCGATATTGTTTGGAAAGTGAAATTTTACATATAGAGATGGTCGCTCATAGGAAAAATTACTCAATTCAATTGTAATCTATACGAGTTTAACAAATTCCCTATGTTTTATTTGTCTTAGAGCTCAATTGGCAGGTATTTCTCTTTTTTGTCGAGTGCAATCTCGTTCCCTTTTGTATCAAGAGCGATAAAGCAAGAAATAAAAGAGACACAACAATTTTTCCTGATTTAAATCGTGAAGACCGTCGTTCCGATGATATTCTCATTTAAATCGTGATTTAATTTATTAAGTGAGATTTGTCTTAAAGCCTGGATTTTTATCTTCTTTAATTTAAATATCCAATGTGAAAGTAAAATTTAGAGTTTTTGGTTCAGATTCGAAAGAACGGAACCAGTATCGGACTTAAAGTCAAAATTTAGAATTTAATTAATTGTCATGTAAAGGCAATATTTTCTTTAAATTGCAAAAAAAAACAAAATATTTACAAAAATAGATTTTAAGGCCATAGACGGACACGCGAAAACGGACACTTATGCACTTAAATTCAGTATTAGATGAGTGAAAGTTAGTAATACCTTTAATCTTATTTTTCACTTTAAATAACTTTTTGATTAATTGAAAGTAATTGAAATTTTACACTTTAACACGTTGAACACGCAAAAACAATAGTATAAATTGTAGGCTGAAATTATGTTCCAACCGCGCGAAAGCGAAGGATTCCTTTAAATTAATTATTTTTCTTATGATAAAATACTATCTCAATTTAATTAATAATTAATATGACTTCGGTGAATATTGTTGGTCGAATTGAGCCGCATCCCGGTCTCCATCTTTGATTGACTTATCTAGATTAGTTTGTTTTAGTTATTTTACACCCTTAATTGTTATCAATAATCTTAGATTTACATAGAAACAATTGACAACAGGAGGATGATATATGGTCTATATGGATTCGATAATAGTTTATGGGTTTGTTTGTTTTGTTTTTTTTTAAATGATTTTTTTAATGTAACATAATTTTGTGAAAAAAAAAAAATTTACAAAGAAACTTTTCATAAAAGTTTAAAATGTAAATTTTGTTTGAATAGTTATTCTTAAAATTTTATTTTAGATATTTCATCAATTTATCGGGAAAAAAATTGAATATCAAAATTTTAAAAAGAAAATCACTTAATTTTGAAGTTATTTCAAATAGATTTTCATTAATATCATTTTCGAGATACAACTTTTTTCAAAAATTGTGATTTCGATTATGTTTTGATCTTCAATAATATATATTTATGTTGTACGATGTCAAAATTAGTCTTTCAATTTAAAAATAAATAAATATATAAAAATTTGTAATATTTTAAGAAACAATTTTACAAAATCCATTTTTAAAAATACAAAAAAAAATCTATTTTTTTAAAGTTAAAACAAATTACCGTAGTAATAGAATATTTCCATACCCTTTTGCAAACTTGATCACCAGCCAAAATAAAATCTCAATTTCAACCATAGTAGTGATAATAGAAGTTATATCCATCTTTAAAGCACTATTAGACTATGGATATATTATAGCCATGAATAAAAAAACTCATTAAATCCAAATGAATGTTGTTTGTTATCTTGCACCACACTCAAAGGAAGCATCCAATTGAAAACAAGTAAATTCTCTTGGAAAAAATAATAAGTGGTGAGTAACAAAACTGGACTTATAGCTCAAGGTTACAATCTTATGACAGTTGAGTTTGAGAAACACATTTTCACTTTGAGATTTTCTACCTTGTGCCACATCACTACTACATCATTAATCATGATGACACGACAGGACACAAAAATCCAACTGTTGTAAAATAGGAAAACCAAAAACCCAATTGTAAGATAAATATATATTTCCAAATAAATTATAATGAATTATAAGTTATAAATATTAGTGAAATAGTCAATGAGATTCGACCGAAAGATTAGGACAATGGTGACCTTAATAAATAATAATAGGTAGGCTAGCATATAAACATTTGGCAGCACATACAGAACAGTTATAGCATTTGTATGTAAAGAATCATTGTGTGGTCCCATTTTGTCTGAGTTATATTATGATTATTAACAAATATAAACACTACAGAGTGAAAGAGAGGAAACAAGTCAGTGTCAATAGCTGTAACAAGGACCAAAACACACCATTAAATACACTCCCTCTCCCTCTATGCCACACTGAAAGCAATTGACATTAATTCATATATCGATCCATTCACACATACACAACAATCACCACCTCAGATTTTCTCTTCTCCAGCCACCCAGCCAGCCCTTTTCTTTTTCTCAATTTTCTACATCTCTATCTATATATCCATCCATCCACAAGATCTATCATCACATGCTTCATTCTTTCATCACATGTATGTTTCTATCTATATCTTATGTTGCTTTGAGAGGTTGAAGCTGCCAGCATGATCTGGTAATGAATCAACCACATGTTTTCTTTCAGTCTCATACTATAATTTTTTCATTATTATATTCTATACTACCATGGTTTTAAATTGTGGTTTTAAGATTTTTTAATACATGTTAAGTAAATTGAGTTTTTGAGTTGTGAAATCATGAATTTTGATGCAAATTCCTAAAGAAACATAAGTGAAATTGTCTGATGGGGTTTTTAATGTGGTCGGATGCATAATTTTGAAATCACAGAACAATTGCAGTTCGATGTGATTGCAGAGTCTACTAATACTATAACCGCAATTGCGGTAGGTGACTGCAATTTAAAACCATGTATACTACCACATAAAATAGGTATTATGGTAAGTCTGTCACACTTTACATCGAGTCCGAAGTGAAAAACAATTTATCAGTGTGTTATATTTGCTTACCAAAACCATGTTTTAAGCTATAAAATCTGGACTGTTAGGTTAAATTTTCCAAAAAAATGTTACTGTCAAAATGGTAGTTTTTTTTTTAAAATATATACTCACTCTGACCTTTAATATAAAAAAAGTTAGTTTTAAATTCATAAATTCATGGAAAAATCAATGCATTTGAACTATATATAATTCAGATAGATTGATTTTGAGCATTAAGTGAAATTTAGTTATAAGATGTGGTTTGGTTCGGTTCGATCAGGTCATCTTGCAGCTTCAATCACTCAACTATCAACAGATAGTTAACTTCCTCCATTTGGATCTGTCGAATTTCACAGGTAAACAAATCTCTAACCCTTATCCTATAGAATTATACAATTTTAATTAATGAAATATTTTCAACTTACATGTGCAAATACATGTGCTTTAACTCTTGTCATTAATTATAAATTAGTTTATAGCAGCTACACAAATTGACAATCACATGCACGTATTTGTTTATTACTAGTAATAAATAATTTATATATATAATATAGAAAAAAGAAAAAACAGAAGAAGAAATATATATGGACATTAATGCAAGACAAAGTATAAATCCATTTTTATTTCTTCTTTTTAAGTGGTACTGATTATTTGTCTCGTAATCTCAACAACCTTTATCTAACTTTTTTGGGATGCATTTAGCACGAGCACGAGTACTGCACAGACAAAATTTGAAACGGTTTCATTTGTTACTTTCTTCCATAGACAACTGTTTGTGGTGGTCCTATCTTTTGTTCTGTCGCAATCTACTCAACTTGTCTTCTGCACTATTTCATTTTTTATAGCATCTTTTAGCTAAATGTCAAGTTTCTATAATATATCTTGTAATCTTGAATAATTGGTTTGTAGTTTGGTTTATCTTAACCTAGGTTTAGGTTTGGTTTGGTTTGGTTTTACTGTCTCTGAGATGCTAAGGTGAGTTGAATGTACATTGATGTTGATTCTGAATACAAAATAAGGTATGGTTATTATTATTTATGAAAAGGGTCCCTCTTTTGTACTCACTTGGTTGCAGTCCCTGTCAAGCCTGTGGTTCCATGGAACATAAGAGATAAACGGTTTTAGATTGTGTATATTTATATACTTACTTAGTAGATAATCATTTATTTGGCTTTGTAACTATACTTTGCAAAGCTTCATTTAATATGAATCATGGTTTCAATAAAGCTGCAATGCATCCATGCAAAGCACACTAGGGTTTCGCATTTGTTACCCAATTTTTCTTTGGGTCTTGGCTCGTTAGTTGTTATAATAGGTATCAGGTTATCACCTTTTAGACTCTCTCAACTTATCAAAATAAAATGACTTTAGATGACCAAATCTATTGCAATGACAACATTTATAAACACTTCAACTTACTTTCCTCCTATTATATTCTTTACTATGTGTTTTACCGGATTTAAATTGTGATCCAAGAAGATTTTTGACTTAATAGAATCACGACAAATTTTCTTTCCGCTTAATAAATTTACTTAGAGTTTTATGCAAATATTTTATTTCTTTTTTTTATCAAGACACAAGTCTCATATGTTATCGACAGGTTACTAATATTAGTTATTTTGTGATTAAACGTTTTATTACTCTTTTTGTAGAAACTTAGACAATATTTAAGGTCTAAGACATGTTTTTTAATATTATCATTTTCCTCGATTAACTTAGAATTTAATTTAAACAATTACTTGTATGATAGTTTTGTTACCTCATGGTCATCTTCTTTACAAGATACTTTTAAACAAATTTCATCTTCTTCGAAGAAGTAATCTTCGAAGTTTCTATTAGAGGTTGATTCTTCGAGGTTCCTCCTTGATGTTGAATCTTTGAGTGTGTTGTTCATTGGGGCTTTCTTTATTTTTCAATTCTCAAAGATTCCACTCGATGAAACTTCTTATTCTTCATATTCTCTTCTTGATGAAGTATCTTTATTTGATGTTAGATTCTTTGATGATCGTTCAACTAATGAGACTGTTATTTTGAAGGAGATTATTGGAGTTGATTTACTTTCACATGATTTTGTTGATGATGCTCCTAAAGGTTCTTTTAGACCTGAGCCTGTGTCTTCATTCTTTAGTAGTTAAATTAATTCATTCCACTTCCCAATGATTTCTTGCTTCTTGGATTTTTCCTGAAAATTAAAAAACATTTCATCTCTTAATTTAAGGATTGGATCATGTTTCTGATTCCAATTCTTAATTCTTAGATATTTATTAGTGATTAATATTCTAACACTATTTCCAACATTTGAAATTTAGAGAAGCATTTATGAACGAATTATTCATCTTTATCGCATGGTGTTCATTCACTCTTGTTCGACACTTGGAGAAACTCCATATGTCATTTCAAAAAGGTTATGCATTTCCATGGTAGAGTTTCATTTATAAACATAGAAAAATTGATTATCATCTAAAGACTTGACTAAGATTTTTTTTTGTTTTTAAATCAATTTCAAACTTTCTCTTTTCCTCTATCACCTAAAGGAATTTGGATATATCTATTACTTCTCCATTGACATGGTGAGTAAGGATAAACAAAGTGTTGAATATGGTTCCCGTAATTCGAAATCAAGATTTTGAATGAATATTTTAAATATAACTTTCAACAATTCAAACCTATCACCATTAAATGGTGGAAGTGTACTTAGGAAAGTCTTTTGTTAAAAATCAGTGTTGGAAGTCATCCTCTTCCTAAGATGATCAGTCTTCAAATAAGAGTTATGTTATGATGCAATTTGTTGCACATGTGACTCCATACACAAGAAGTGGAGTGAATTTTAGAGATTTGAAAAATAATAGTTTAAAACAAAATCATTTTCAAAATCAGAGCTCGAAAATATTTATTTTCAAAAACGTTTGTATAAACGAAATTGTTTTCAAAATTCTTAGCTCAAAAATAGTTTTTTTGTTGTTTGTTAGATTAAAATTATGTTTTGTGTGTTGTATCTGTTTCTGGTCTTAAAACAGTATGTCTTGTATGTTGTTGTTGTTTTATTGATACGAAAATTGGGAGCGATGAGTGTAATTGTCCTCCTGAATACAAATATAGTAGACTTGATTGAGAAAAATGTTTTAGGTGGTGCAAGCATAAAAGATAGTTGTTCAGCCGCCCAAACCCAAAATGAGACATCAATTTCTCGTGAAGATCCAGTAAAAAGATTGATATGGTTGATCATGGATACTAAAGATGACATGTTTGTTCAATCAGACCATTATCCAAATATATAACTTTTATCTTGATCCTAAGAATATAAAGGATTTTGTGTGAGAAAATGAGTGGATGGACAAATTTATACTATAATTAAATACAATTGTTAAAGTGCTGTCAATTTATATTGGTGCACAAATACTTTTAATGTCAAGGTTCACTTCAAAATATATATATATATATATATATATATATATATATATATATATATATATATATATATATATATATATATATATATATATATATATATATATATATATATATATATATATATATTGGTGCAGTGATGTCAATTTATATTGGTGCACGAATACTTTTAATGTCAAGGTTCACTTCAATATATATATATATATATATATATATATATATATATATATATATATATATATATATATATATATATATATATATATATATGTGTGTGTGTGTGTGTGTGTGTGTGTGTGTGTGTGTGTGTGTGTGTGCGCGCGCGCGCGCGCGTGTGCATGCATCATTTATCATTTATGTATAAAAACAAATAAATTAGATCTTTATAGTATAAAATTTTCAGAGAATCAAGCAAATGTAGTTGAAGCATACATATAAACATGGTTACGAGTTTCGAATAAAGTTTATTTTCTAGAACTATATATCCTTTAATAAGTATATATGAATTTGTATTTTATCTTATTGAGTATTCAATTGTTTATCTATTATTAATTTTTCTCATGTTCATGTAGTGGTCATTGGCAATTGATTATTATACGTCATCAGTAAAATAACGTAATTGTGTACTTTTCCTTAGGCAAACAACTTGATTCAAGGATGAAACGTGTAGTTTTCACCTAAGTTTATATTTTAAGTGACTCGGTAATATATACTTTATGTGATTTTGTAATTAGCATAACATATTTAAATTGTTTTCAATATATAGTTGTGGAGGAATGTAACATGTTAAAAGGACTTAGAAAGAATCTCAAATTTTATACCCATAAAGTAAGTATATATTATTGGTGACATTCATATCTATAATTACATGTGCTTTTTGTGTGTATTATTATTCACTATATATAATTTATTTGTATACTAGGAGGCAACCCGGAGAATATGAGTGTCGATTATATGTCATGAAATATATGATAAATTGCTATATATGTCAACATTGTTGATCATTGGGAATGGGTACTACATATTTAGAATTACATTTTTTTACCGCATAATAGTTTGTTATTATTTCTAATTTAGTATTTTTACATTCCGTTCAATTTATAGATATTTAATGACTAGAAAACATTCATCGAAGAAGACTAAAAAGACATTCGTTCAAGTTGGGCATCTTGTTTCCATGAGATTTATAAGCCAAGTTGATATTGATTTTGTAATATGTGTGAGATATTGATTTTGATTTAAAAAAATGTATACCTATGCTTTACACTTTGGTACAAGATGCATGTCATTTTGGTGCATATATAATGTATAGTTTTGTTACACATTTTGGTGCATATTTTTTCAGTGTCATTCTATTATAGTGAAAATATTGTATTTAAAAACATGTTATAATGAAATTTTATGTAAATTTTTAATATAATAAATTATAATTTTAAAAAATCATGGAATTCCCCACGGTTGGATCTCCAAATTGTGGTGAAATGTCATCTCCCCCGCACTAATCCCCTCGGTTAAACATAACAACCCTAGGGAAAAGTCCACACACCAAAATGCCAAAATAATTTTGTTGTGAATCGAACACATGCCCAATCCGCTTTTCATCTCAATTGGCAAGTCCAACCATGAGGGAAAGTGACACACCATTTAGCTTTTCACCTCGTCCATTAGTCCAAGGAGAAAAGTAACACTTTCTATTACACCATTTGTTATCACGGGCCACCTACCATAGTAAAACATATATTTCAATCAATGTGATAAATACTTTTTGTAGTAGTGGATGAGAAAAAGTCATATACGCTCTTACTAAAGTCTAATCACTACTTTTAGCTTGTGGCATAAAAAACATCTTAAAGTTGTTTTGACACATGAAAATAGCTATACAATCATCTATAATAGAGATATACTATGTTACATTGGATTTTCATTGTTCACATCAGCAACTACCTTGCAATCTAGCTCAAAAATATCATTAGTAAGATCTATAGTCATATCCATTGCAATGTCTGATATTATATTCCTCAAGTGTTACACTTCACTACTGAAAGTTTCTTATGACACCAATCTATTATTACCATGTCATAATGGTCCTAATCATCTCTTAAACATTTTTATTCCATAACATAATTGTTGTTGGAATGTGGCGCAGTCAACTTTACACTACTTTGAATAAATTAATACACTACTACAAATAGCACATCTAACGCCGTCCATAAAATGCATTTAACTTCGGCTACACGGGAAAGGTAACGAAGGAAAACATAAAAAACAATCACTTGTCACCTCTGTGATTCTAAAACCAAGGTTAGAAATTAAAAGGTTTTAGGTTTGATCCCCATCATCAGCATTTTTATTATTTTCAGAACTGGATGGTGTGCCCAATATTAACACTGAGTGTTTTGTAGAACCGAAGTATTATCTCAATGTTATTACTCGGTTTTATGTAAACACTAAGGGGATAAGTTTTTTTATATTGTCCTTTGCACTTTTATTACAGATCCATATTCCTGAATATATAGCTATATTTTGCAGATTCCTGAAATAGAAACATTGTATATTTTTCCAATTTCTCAATCTAAAATATTGTACCACAAATATTCATTTAAACTAAATGCAAACCCAAAATAGCACACACTTCATAATTTTACATCAAAACTAAAACAAAGGATTATGAAACAAAAGCAATAACCAATATGGAATGTTTTTTAGGTTGTCCAATAGGATTTGTCATTGGTCTTTAAGCACCTATAATTTGAACAAGATTTGAAACTAATTAAGTCAATCAACAACAACTTTAAATATGTAGTACAATGATTAAAAAGGATTAAAATGATTAATTATAACTTTCAAAGAGATATAGAACATTTACTTACTAGTTTTCCCATATTCCTTCTTCATGATCATGACGAATAGCTTGCACATCATCTGAATCATTTTCTTCAGATGATTCACGTACATATGTTACTGAACGAGGCATATCATAGTTAAAATCTTGATTTTCATCAATACTATCGGGAAGATGTTTACCTTGAAAAATAATTGACCATCTAGTGTTAGAAGGATTAGTGACATAAACAACTTGTTTTACTTGGGTTACCATGATGAAAGGTTCATTCTAATATGTTTCCTTACAAATATCAACCTGTGTGGATCCCAATTCATCGGTTCTACACCAATATTATTGTCAATCTGTTAGCTCCTAATTTCAACACCTAGTTGACTTTAGGAAACATTGACTTTAGCGTCATGTTTTTGTAGAGAGTAAAAGACTTCGACTAAATCAAAGCTGAAGAAGCCTGAGTCGAAGACGCAAGGAATATAAGGACGTAGACTTATAATATTTTCTAATTATAAAAGAATTAGCTTCGGTCGTGTATCCTTGGAGTAGAAAGCGTGCATCAGTTGAGATCAATATTGGAGGGAAAGTTATGTTTCTTTCAAATTTGAATAAAGACAAGTGATGCATATTAGAAGTCCAAGAACATGCAAAGTGCCAAGTGGCATATTTTTAGGAGTAAACTTCCAATAGCGGTTACTTTCAACTAGTATAAATAAAGTAGTTCTAGTGATAGAATTGTGTGTGAATCATATTGTACAAGTTACTCCATAAACACTCAAAGTACACGTGTGTAGAGAAACGAGTGAAGGCGAGAATGTACGTGATGAGATCACCACCCTATTTCATATTAATTCAATTTATGTTTAAGCTTTTATTTTGAAGTCTTTTTATCTTGCATTCTCTTTACTTTCGAGCAAGTTTATTATTCAGTCTTTCATTGTCTTTTTTACTTGCTTTCTTTACACTTCCTTGTCATTTACACTTTATTGCACATTACTTTCGACTTCAATTGTTTTTTAGTCTTGTTTCATTTTTATTTCCTCTTTTTACCAAAACACTTTATAAAGTTTGTCGAAGAGTTTATGACATTATTCTTGAAAAAACAATTAAAGCCTATTTATAGAACATGCCCTAGGATCAATCTGGTCGATCATGTGAGTGACTGAGAATATTGTGTTGTTTTTAGAGGACCAGCGGTTGTTTACAATTTTCAAGGTAAACACAATCCTTTGGCACTTAAATGAAGGCACTTTAAAAGAAATATAGTCAATATCCAAAATCTCCTCAATGACCCCGAAGTACATCCTAGATGCTAGTACATGATTGTTATCTTTGGAACTATAAAAGTACATGTATTCAACCTCAACCATAACCCCACTATTTTGCATGGTGTTACGATAATATTTTGATGTTGTATAGAATGAATATTTAGAAATATTGTATGCACTCCAAGTAATTATATTAAACTTAGGCATATGTGACAACCATTTGCAAAGATCTGATGCACAACTCTCTTTAGAGATACTTTCATTAAACCAATTTATGAAAGTTTTGTTATGCTCTATCAACAACCATTTTTCATTCATCCGGGGAAATTTTTCCTTTAAAAGACTTTTATGAGCGGTCAAGTAAGATTGAACTTCACTAAGTTTATTCAATATATGCAAATGTGCTTGAAGAACTACTTCTCGGGAAAATGTCTTATTATTTAAACCTCAAATACCTCTACCATCATAAATTTCACCATGATGAGACTCAGAAATTCCTATAAAGTAAGCTTCTAACAAATAGTTTGTACAAAACTCAATAGCTTCTTCTATGGTGTACCTTTCTATGATCAAAGCCTTCAAACAATTATGATTCTTTGTATACCCCTTTAAAAATCGTCATGTAACGCTCTACCGAATATATCCACCGTAAATAAATAGTACCACAAATTCTAATCTCCCTTACTAGATGAACAACTAAGTGAACCATAATTTCAAAGAATGATAGAGGGAAAAACATATCTTTTCCAAATATTTTTCTCCACAAAAATTTTTTGTTTCTCTCTAAAGACAACTTTAATGCGTTGTTGTTTTCTATAAAATTCCTTCCTAATTAAGGGCTTTGGAGCGATATCAAACTCCTGTTCTTCATTAAAAGCCTTCTACATTCTATGATATGGATGATTAGGTCTTAGAAATTTTGATGCCCAAGATAAGTTGTATTTTTTCCATTTTGTAATTGGTGGTGACATGTATCAACTTCACATATAGGACATACTTTATTTACCTTGACATTGTATCCAGACAAATTACTGTATGTAGGAAAGTCATTAATTGTTCAAAACAACATGGAACACAACTTAAGGTTATCACATGTATACACATGATCAACATACATACCTTCCTTACACAAAAGTATTAAATCTTTCATCAATGACGTTAAATAAACATCAATGTCGTTCCCTGGTTGTTTTGGACCCGAAATCATCATCGATAACATCATATACTTGTGCTTCATGCACAACCATGGAGATAGGTTGTAAAGTATGATAAGACAAAGCCATGACGTATGGTTAGTATTAAAATTATAAAAAGGGTTCATTCCTTTGGTGGAAAGTCCAAGCCAAAGGTTCCCCAGTTCAAGGGAAAATTTTGGATACAAGGAATGAATTTTCTTCCAATGCAATGAATCAACTACATGGAGAAATTTTCTTTCACACACTCTTTCATCTGAAATGAGTCACCCTACCCTTTATTTACTTTCCTTATTTAAAGAAATCACAAACATTTTTAAAAAAATTTCCATAAGCTTAGGTTAACTTCGACAACCACACCGATTTTCATAAATAATAACTGCACACAAATATGTCTGGGAGATTTTCGAGTTTGATCTCTTAAGTATTAATATAAACTTGTATTTATTTACCAAATTTCATAATAAACAAATTGGTACACCCAGTGGGACCATTTTGTGTGTTTATCTTTTTTACTTTTGTGTCAAAGGCCTTAATTTTCTACGTGAGTTTCGTCAACTTTTCATGTTTGTGTACGAGAGTGCATGAGATTAAGGTGTGGTAAATTAACCAAGGAAGAAGTGAGGAAACTTGTTAGAAGATACATTATAATAATGGTGAATCCTAGAAACAACAATGGAGATCAGCCTTTTAATAGTGTTGGATCGGGAACAATTGTTGCGACAGTAACTGAACATATTCCTTCAACTACTAGTATTACGGTAATGCCATCCATTACGATGGCATCAATGACTTCTCCTGAGAGAACGCTTTTGTCACCAATACCCCAGAGTCACCCTATGACTCCCAGGCCTTTCGTGGCGACAGACTTTAGGCCTTTTGCCATAAATTTCACAATGCACATGTCATGGAGTGAACAACCTTTTGGAATGCCAACTACAGTTAATGCACATGCAAAATAACCCTTCGATGTTTTGGAATAATATTGAAAACATGTTCTCCCCTATTATGGGGTCAGCATCAGCCATAAGTAAACATAGTTGAAATATGCCACCCCACATAGGAGCGGGATTTGGTTCCCAAGCAATGTCTTCCTTGACAACAAATTTGTCATGGCGATGAGACAACAGATGGATGAGAGTAACCATGACATGGTAAATACTCTAACACAACAGATGGGTACAATATTTAACTCATTTGTTCTAAATATGAATCAGAGTTACCAGCAATTGGTGACTTAAATGACAAGAATCGCTGATTTTTTCGGCGCTCCCCCAATGCAAGTTCAAATAGGGGTATAACCTCGGGTTACTGGACAAGTTCGAAATGAGGGAGTAGTTCTAGAAGAAATTGTAAACCAGGGGAATTTATTAGGAGAAAATAACCTAACAACCATTGTCAAAAGAATAATGACACGGAATGGGGTTAATATGGGCCTGCAAAGGATAAATTATATTTCCCTTTTATCATAGTATGTGTTACAGGTTGAGTTTCCACGAGGAGTGAAAGTCTCTAAGTTTACAAAATTTGTTGGTGACACCAATGAATCGACTGTCAAACACATAGCTCGTTACCTGACTGAGGCAAGTGACATTGTGAACAATGAGAATTTGAGGATGAGATATTTCCCTAGTTCTCTAACAAAAAATGATTTCACATGGTTTACTGCTTTATCTCCTCATTCAATTCATGATTGGACGCTGTCACACCCCAAATTTTACCCATAAATTTTCACATTATGCATTCATCTCATCATTTACATTCTTGGTGCATTTTAGAGCATTTTTTATCTGCAGCAATTTTCGGAAGTTTGGTCCCTTTGTCTTATACGATTAAGATTTCCTTTTTTTTTAAGGTTTTTAGTCTCATTAAAGATTAAGTTTCATGCTTTTAATTCATTTTTTTTAGTTTCTATTTCTAAGTTCAATATCAATTCCTATTTTATTTTTTAAATTTCTATCTCAATTTAATTTTAATTTTAATTTCTATTTCATTTTTTTTTAAGTTTCTATTTATAAGTTCAATATCAATTCCTATTTTATTTTTTTAATTTCTATCTCAATTTAATTTTAATTTCTATTTCATTTTTTTTAAGTTTCTATTTCAAAATTCAATCTTAATTTCTATTTCATTTTTTTTAAGTTTCTATTTCTAAATCCAGTCTCCATTTCTATTTCATTTTTTTTAATTCATATTTTTTTAAGTTCTATTTCTAAATTCAATCTCAATTTCTATTTTATTTTTTTCAAGTTTCTATCTCAATTTAATTTTTAATTTCTATTTCATTTTTTTTTTAAGTTTCTATTTCTAAATTCAATCTCAATTTCTAATTTTATTTTTAATTCATTTTTTTAAGTTCTATTTCTAAATTCAATCTCAATTTATAATTTTTATTTTTATTTATTATTCAAGTTTTTTATTTTATTTTCTAAGTCCTATGTTTATTTTCTATTCCACCAAATTCAAAATCCAATTCCATTCAAATTCCAAACTTATTCCAAAAGTCAATTTCAAGTTCTCATTCTCATTCATGTTCAATTTGAACCATCATGTCCATATTCATTACAAATCCATAACAAAAGTTTCAAATCTTTTCCAATTCATTCTTGATTCAAAATTCAAACATCATTCAAGATTACAAGCCTATTTTTGCAAAGAGCTTTCCATTTCTAAAGTCATACTTTTAGATTGTTCACAATTATGTACATACAAATAGAGGTTCATCAAAATGCATGAAATCATTGAAAATACACAAAAGTTTTTGTTTTACAAGAAAGAGTCATCACAAGTATGAGAAAATCTAAGCCAAATGAACTACAAAATACATGATAATTCAAGATCCCTAAGACTTGAATTCTTTTTCAAAAGGACTTCTTTTTTTTTCCATCTTCATGTCTCCATACTTAATCTTCCATTCCATGCTTCAATCCACTTTTTTTCCTACAAATATGCAAGCAAGTTTAGAATCCAAAGAACAATTTCAATTTCACATAATCATACATACATAAGCATTCATTCTTACTCAAGCATTCATCCGATTTCAAATCCATAACTTCCGTTCATTCATCATGCCAACGCATTCATACAACTATGTCATAAGGCACCATTCAATCATTTCATATAAGTTCAAGATCATTACAAGTTCATAGGTCCATTTCATACATAACTCAACATTTCAAATCTGTACATAATTCATGCATCCATAAGTTTAACCAAACATCACGTTAAATCATATTTTTTCCATCGTTCATTCAACATATAAGCATATTCACATCTTAGCATTTTGTCATAAAAAATATCAAAAAGAGAGGAAAGTTAGAAAGTAAATAACAAATTTACATAGCAGTAGCATGGACTTTTTTTTACTTCACAAACAAACAAACTCTTAGTTAAAAACACAGCATTAGCCTCAGCAGCAGCAAGGCTGCCCTGCCCTCACCTATCACTCTCAAGTTCAGAATTTTCCCCCAAAAACTCAGTCAACCATTCTTCAACAAGTTTTCAAGGATTCAAACCTATAAACCCTAATTCCCTATCCTATATAAACCATGCTTAACAATTGTAAAGGGAGGAGGCAGCCACAAAACCAAAAAAAAAAACTTCATATCCAAACTTCATCAACAACAAAAACAATACCAATAAACATCACAAAAGCAGCAGCCACCATCACAAAAAAGCAGTCATAAAACTTCATTCATAAAAAACCAGTCACAATTTTTCACACCCAAACTACACCAAAACCCGCAACCAAAAACACCAATTTCATATCCAAAAAAACCAACACAAAGCAAACCATACACACAACAAAGAACCAGCAAAAGCATCACATAAAAAAACCATTACTATAAACACAGCCAAAACAACTCCTCAAAGCATCAAAAAAAACCAGAAACTTAGCGAAACTTAGCAAAATAGAGGATTCAAACCTTCATCAGCAACATCAAATGAAAATCCGTGAAGTAGGCATCTGTTAACAACAGCAACCAGTGACGAGTCCATTGTGCAACCACCATTATCCTCACTGAAAACACAAACGCGGAAAACCTCCATTCTGCAATCTTCTTCGGCCAAACTGAAACAAACCTCCGCCTGCACAAATTTCATACCAACACATACCCTCTCTAACAAACTGTTATTCAAACAAATTCCCACTTACAACACAGAGAGAACCGAGATCCCTTTTGTGGCTTATTTGTGCGAAAAATGTTTCGAGGAATGAGAGCACGAAACCAAAACCAATATACAGCAAAGTCATAAACCACCACCATGAAACAAACCTTATCACGAACCATCGAACCGTGAGAATGAGGAAGTTCAAAACCGAAAATTCCAAGAACGCCCTTTCTGAAACGAAAAGTCTTGAAATCACAGAATCGCTTACAAACCTTCAAACTGACCTTCGCCGCCGCCACCCTTTAAACTCTGCCTTCAACAATCACCGCGAAATCGTGAGTCACCGTTGTTGCTGTCCTTTCCGATTGGTCATTCCTTTTCGCCGCCACCGGTATCGCTTAAGGGTGAGTCCCTCTTTTTGTGTTTTGTTTCCAAAAATCGCGTTTGGAGTGTGAGAGTTTTGATCCTGTTTGACACAGTTGTTCATCGACATTGAGACTTACGTTTTGGCTAGCTTATTGTTGGGATTCATTTTATTATTTATTTGTTAAACATGATTTATGCACATATACACACATAGGGCAAGACATCTTTAATATATAAAGCCCAAGATGATCTTCTAGACAGCGCACCCCTGGCTCTCAAGTATTTATTTTTCTTTTAGGAGAGGTTGTTCTTTATTATTTCTATGTTGGGCTGCTGAGCCCACTTGAGTTTCTAATTACCACCCGCTAACTACAATACACACCCATTTTCCTCTTGTATTTATTTTATAACTATTTTGTTGTTGCTAAGAGTTTTCTTTTTTAAAAAAAAATTTGCAATTTTCTTTTAGCCAGTTTTTCTAGTATTCTAGTTTCTCATGTTTTTATTTATGGTGTTCCTTTCTTTAGTAAAATATCTCGAAAGAAAATATATTAATCTTCTCGTTGATCCTTATTTTTGTTTATGGGCCGATGATATGACAAAGCCACGATAAATCGTTCCCGATTAATCGTGGCCGATATGAGGCCATCTTGTTTATTTTATTTTATTTATTCTAATTTCACAATTTATCTCATTTTTATTTAAGTTATTTATTTCATTTATTTCACGTACTTTTTTATCATATTAATTTCTAACGGTTCCGGTCAATTCAGACACTGCACACACGCTTTCTCTTGGGCAAATTACAACGAGACTTTTTATTTCATCGCATTCTCGTGTAAAATTATTATTGTATCCCTCTCCCACTTTTGTATGTAATTTATTTCTTCCGCCTTTATTTTACCGGTTTCGTTTTCACTAGGAATACCTTTAGGAATTAGGAATCAAATCCACTTCATTTAATCAATTCATACGCATACATTTTTGCACACACGTAAGTCGGTCACCTATGTGATCGACATTTGCACGACTTCTACGCGCCTTAATTAATTTAACAAGGAATAGAGCTCCGGAGTCTAGCATTCCGCACGTTCTAGAACGAATCACACCTGGGCTAGCCCCACGCGTAGTGTTTCGTTCACCTCTTTGTTATTAAAATATGTTAATTCTAAAACGTCTAAAAACAAATTATCCAACTTATTTTATCATTTAAATACGAAAACAGAGCTCCGGAGTCTAGCACTCTGCACGTTCTGGAATAGATCGCTACTGGGCTAGCCCCGTGCGACGTGGTCCATTCGCCTTCCGGATTTCGAAATATCTAATCGCACAAATTAACATACGAAAACAGAGCTCCGGAGTCTAGCACTCCGCACGTTCTGGATTGGATCGTTCTTGGGCTAGCCCCACGCGACGTGGTTCAATCACCATTCGTATATCAAAATATCTCAATCTTTTTATAAATTCAAATACGAAAGAATAGAGCTCCGAAATCTAGCATTCCGCACGTTCTAGAGTGAATCTCTCCTGGGCTAGCCCCACGCGACGTGGTTCATTCACTCTTTCATATCTTAAAACAACTTAAAACTTACCAACCAATTTAAATCATTTTCATAATTAATCAGCGGAAGACGGAACTCCGGAGTCCAGCACTCCGCACGTTTTGGAATGCAATCACTCCTGGGCTAGCCCCACGCGACGTGGTTCGTTCGCCCTTTTGTTTAAAACATCTTAACAAAAGTCAAACACTTTTCTCTAAAACTAACATTGTCTAAATCATTCTATCTCGCAAACAAGCTAGCGCTTCAGCCTCCACCGCGAGTATAAGCCAACGCTCAACAGTAGAATGCGTTTTAAACAATCGTTCAATTTAAAAACCACAAACCGTAGTAGCACGAACTACGAAGCTCTAACTTTCCCATTGCACAAGGGAATACGTAGGCACGGGGATTTTAATCATTCGCGAGCACCCTAATAAAAAAATTAATTATTTCTCTGTTTAAATCACAATATAAAAAAAACATTTAATCTTTTTTCCGTCTTAATAATAATAATTTAAAACTTTAAACCAACATATTAACAGACATTAAGAAGACAAAGACTTAAGATCAAACATTTAATCGCATAATTAGTTAAGAGGTTCCCGTTGAGTACAACGGACGTGAGGGGTGCTAATATCTTCCCCTTGCGTAACCGACTCCCGAACTTAGAATTTGGTTTTGTGAACCATTTCTTATCCTTTATTAGGTTGTATCTATATCTCCCTTTTCTTTAATTAGAATAAATATAATTAGGTGGCGACTCTGTTGTTTGTTTTAGGATCGTATTTTTCGAGGTACGACAGTTGGCGACTCTGCTGGGGATAGCTCCATGCTAGAGAGAGTCAAGCCTAACTTAGCTTTGTGTGTTTATTTGTTTGATCTTATCTTTTCTTGTCTATGTTTGTTATTTATGTTTGTTTATTCTTTTACCGCATTCCCTTTATTACTCATTATATTACTTGTCTGTGGGATATCAGGGTCACTTTGCAAGTAAAATTTGAGTTGTGGAAAAAGCAGAGGGAACACCTAAGTTTAGAATTGGATGTTATTAGTGTTAGTCTCCAAGGACTCGCTCCTTGCACGCCTAGCATAAAAGCTCCCCAGATAGTTAGACTTTTCGTAGATCTTGTCGCAACGCAGCTAGCCTGTCGCGTGACCTGATTCACGAGAGGGCTGTGATTCTGGGACCCCCTAGGACCTATTTAAATCTTGGTAGTTGTGTAATGTTAGGCTCCGAGGGCTCGCCCCTTTATCAGCCTAGCATGAGAACTCCACTCAAGGTAGACGTTATCGTTATTATCGTCACAATGCAGCTAGCCTGCAGCGGGGCATTAGTACGATAAACGTCCGTGACCTTGAGTTTCCTAAACCATCTTGTGAGTGGGACTTATGGGTAGAGAAATGTAGAACCAATCTCTTACAGATCACCTGTTAAGAAGACTCCGAATTTACTTGTGGCACCTTGCATCCTTGCATCCTTGCATCTCTGCATCTTTGCATCATATGCATCATTTCAGTAAGGTCTGCAAGGAACAAAGAGATGTCTATTGCAAACATCACAAGTTTAACCATAGACAAACTTCAGTTTATATTCCCTTTTGGAAAAGTTCTTATATTTGGATGGTTGCAATTGCTTTTTTGAGTTCCTTGAAACCATCCTTGCATTGCATCCATTCGCATACCATTGCATCTACATTGCATATCATTTTCTTCCCTCAGAGTAAGCTCATTCTATCCTTCATCAGTTCAGCAGTTTGATTCCCGGCACGTGTCCAGAACTAAGAACCATGTCTCAAGAAACAGTGGATGAACTGAGAAGAAGTCAAGAATTGTTGAAAGAAGAGGTTATTTCCTTGAAAAAACAGATGGAACGGGTCTTGGAGACCTTACAAGCTCTGTTGAAGAAGGAGGGTCGCCCTGTGCCCATGGCCGCAGCAGAGAGAGCTAATGTCCTACCTCCATTTATGCTGCCTTGAGTCAAGATTGTTTCCCTGTGGCAACTTCTCAGCTGCCAACTCCTGGATCTCCCCTATTAGGTCAAAGTCGACCTCTGATTTTCAAATCAGTACCTCAATATCCTCTGGCAGTTTCTTTTCAAGGTCGAAAAAAGAAGAGAAAGCGAAACAAGGGGGTGTCAGAACAAAGGGAGTGAAGCTCACTGCGAACCCATTCCAGTGCCACTCAGCAAGCTCTACCCGCTACTGATCCAAAATTCATTGATAACTCCGTACGCACCTGTGGCATCGCCAAATACATGGTACAACCCTGATACGAATGCGATGTGTGAATTCCATAAAGGGGTGGTGGGACATGATTTGAATACTTGCCCTGAATTGAAAGTCTGGGTACAAAAGTTGATCCATAACAAAAGGTTAATTCTTGAAGAGGACCATCCAGAGGTTGAATGTGGATACCGCACTGGAGTCATGGGGCACCCTATCGAAGAATGCCAGAGTTTTGAGCTCAAGTTACAAAGTGTGATTAAGTCGCTAGCCCCCCAAGAAGGAAACCCGAATGCAGACAATTTGATTGTTGAGCCAGGAGATAAGAAAGGAAAGAGACCTATGAAGGTTCTTAAGATTTTGTACCATAAAGAACATGTCACGCGCATAACTGATGGAGCATCTTTGCTTTCTCACAAGAGTATTAGGACACCATCTTGGAATTTCAATATCGCCACTCTTGCTGGCGGAAGCAAAAAAGAAGTAGGAGGTGGATCGAAAGAGATGACATCCAGCATTGAGTGTGAGGAACTTAAAAGTCATCACATCAAGCGACTAGCAGTACCTAGTGTGCCAGTAGTGCCAGCTTATCAGCAATTAAAAGCTTAAGATCTTCGCCCGGAAGGTGTCTCAAATCAGAATAGAAGACAAGGGAGAAGACCCCCAACCCCTCAAATCCACATGACCTACACAGAATTATATCCTTCATTATTGAAGAAATGATTGGTTGTTCCAAAGCCTTTGGGTCCTCCACCGGATCCACTCCCAGCAAACTACAATCCAAATGCCCATTGTTTATTCCATGATGGTGCTTCAGGGCATGATTTGGAAGGTTGTTATGCCTTAAAACGCACTGTGAAAGATTTAATTGAGAAGAACATTCTTTCACTTGAAGACACTACTTCGGTTATCAAGGACAATTCTCGTCCAAGTCAGCAAGCCCAAAGCCGAGAATATCTGAATCAACATCAGAGTCAGCATAAGCCTCGCAACAATTTAGAAAGAAGTAGTGCTCCTCTTCACCCAGTATCTTTATCATACACTCAGCTTCTGCAACCTTTGATTCAACGCTCATTGGTGGTTCCTAAGTCTCTCAAGCCATTGACAGAGCCATACCCGCCTGAGTATAATCCACATGAGCAATATGGATATCATGTTGGATCAATGGGGCATTCAACTAAAGACTACAAAGCTTTTCAAGCCAAGGTACAACAATTGATCGACAAGAGGTACATATCATTTTCAGAAGGAAGCCTGTTGGTGCATGTCAACCTCTCGCCTGAGTGACTTCTTGGTGCATTTCTTGAAGACAGTAAATCAAGACATTTTCAGTTCCCTAAAGCTGGCAATCACCTGTTTGTTTCAGCGTTGTTGTTATTTTCTTTGCATGTTGATTTTGTATTTGCTTATTAGCATTTTTGTTTTTGAATTGGCAAGATTAATGAAATGTTTATGCATCTTTTGAATCGATCCATTCGTGTTCACTCGTTTTCTTTCATTGTTTAAAAAAAAAGGTATATTTTTCCCATTTATTTATCTTTATCAAACTTTTGTTTTACCAAAGATTGGAGGGAGGATGATGAAAACCAGATACCTGAATTCTCCATTTGTATGTTCTCAATTAAAACCCTGCCAATGATGTACATGCATTGTTTCAAATTCCCAAACACCAGTGAAATAAGGATGATAATCCCTTGCTAACCCCCTTTGAGCCTAGAAGTAGGAGTGCTATTTTTCAAAAAATGCAAAAACCCTCAATTTCAAACCCGGGGCAGGGTAGTCGGTTCAGTTAATCTGTTTACATTCAATCTTCAAGAGTTTCAATCCATCATTCAAGAAGGATCAGCAACATACTTTCATTCACACACCAAAGAGGTTGTAAAGAGCCAAAATTTTGTAGTACGTATTCTCTATCCTCCAATAAAATGGCAGTCATAACCACTCAACAAAAGAATGACGTAAGGAAAAAGAAATACAAAGAAAAAGTCCGCCAAGTCAAAAAACAGAAAAAGACGACTTAGGCGAAGATTAATGAAGTCATCAAATCCAGCAAAGCAGGAAAAAGCAAGGTGGTTGCCATCACTTTCAAATCCTGACCTTATCACGCATTGTCAAAAGAGTTTTGAGATATGAATGCGCATGTCAAGTTAACTGAACATAGGATTGGAGTTCATCACGAAGATGGGATGGGTACAAATAATTTTGAGCCTTTTATCCTTTGTTTCATAAACCGTGAACCAAGCCACGTTACAACCTTTAAAAGACCTAGCTGAAGCAGGGTTTATTTTGAGAGAATACTACAACAAGGTTGTGTTAACCTGACTCCTAACGATTTTTGATAATCATTTGTATTGATCGCTTGATCTGCCATTCCATAAAATGGATAGATCCACTTTATTTGTTCTAATCAACTCCATTGTATCACTGTCATACCAATAAATTGCGATTTCAAAACTTGCATAAATGTTGCATTAAAATTGCCAATTTTTTTAAATAAATAATGTTTGTTTACAAGTCAATTCAGCATCAATGGAATCCCGACGAACGCAGCCAGTTAGGGAATTTGACTGAGTAAGAGAAGCCCAGCCAGGAGCAACCACTTCAAGAATAAGTCGATTGGAATCAATCTCTTTAAGAGTCAGCTACTCAGAGGTTGAACCTTTTCTCAAGACTCAGACTAGTGTGAGCTATCACAAACGGTTCAAGAGTTCAATTGCCAGTCAAATCAAAAGTTTCCCATCCTAGGAGTTGAGTAACCAGGGGCAAAACACTTCAAGAACCAGTCAATCTGAATCAATCCATTCAGGAGTCAACAATTCAGAGGTTAAGCTCTCCTCAAGACTCATACTTGAGCAAGTTATCAGAAAGAATTCAAGAGTTCAATAGCCAATCATCATAGAGATTTCCCATCCCAAGAGTTGGTGAACTAAAAGCCAATCCAGATATTCAAGCTTTGGGGGAGCCATTTCAAAGTCCATGCCATGGCAGGTTGTTTCCAAACCTTTTGAAAAGGATATGTTCAAGAAACCATTGATTAGGGGCAAGATGAATCACACAGGGGAAAATCCTCTCCGTGCCTTCAAGTTATTCTAGCAGACCTTATGTCCGTAAATTTCAAGTTCAAGACGTGTGTCGGGAATCATGTTGCCATCTCTGTCTCCTTTTAAAGAGTGTTCTGCAGAAAGAACTATTCCATCCATGTGCTGGTCATTGAGTCGGTGTGTCTTTCTCATGTGCTGGTCATGTCGCTTCGCTCTTAGCGTTAAGCCCTGTTACCGTCTTACTCATCGAGCATCTGCTCACAGTAGAAAAGAGTCATACATTGCAAAACAAGCCTCTTCTGACATGTAATCTACTGTCATTTTGCAAGAATCTCTCTGAAGTCCAATTGTCATTGGCAAGAATCTGTTTAAGATGGTCGTGAAACCTTTTGCTAGCAGTCTAAGTCCATTTGATTTTGCACATACATGTGTTTCCTGATGGTTCCTAAAGGTCTTCTCTTGACTCTTTGTTTAAGGAATTTCTAGAGGTTGGATATCTTGCTGAAAAATTCAACTTTCTCGTCTTTATTCTCAGTACCAGCCGGTCTCTTGGAGCCGTTGACTATATTTGAGTACGGTGTTTTCTACCCCTAGTATCAGTTGATCACACAGACCACTGCCCAAACAATGTGTTCGCTTTCCTTATCCTCGGTATCAGCAGTTACACTTGAACCTGTTGACTTACCACTTTGGATTTTTGTCTGTCTTTTATTTTCCCGACCACCGTTGTTGATGTCTGTTATTTTATTTCCCGACCACCGTTGTCGATGTCTGTTATTTTATTTCCCGACCACCGTTGTCGATGTCTGTCATTTTATTTTCCCGACCACTGTTGTCGATGCTTGTCTTTTATTTCCCGACCACCGTTGTCGATGTCTGTCTTTTATTTTCCCGACCACCGTTGTCGATGTCTGTTATTTTATTTCCCGACCACCGTTGTCGATGTCTTTCATTTTATTTTCCCAACCACCGTTGCCGATGCCTGTTATTTTATTTCCCGACCACCGTTGTCGATGCCTATTATTTTATTTCCCAGCCACCGTTGTCGATGTCTGTGATTTTATTTTCCCGAACAACGTTGTCGACGTCTATCATTTTATTTTCCCGACCACCGTTGTCGATGCCTGTCTTTTATTTCCCGACCACCGTTGTCGATGCCTGTCTTTTATTTTCCCGACCACCGTTGTCGATGTCTGTTATTTTATTTCCCGACCACCGTTGTCAATGTCTGCCATTTTATTTCCCGACCACCGTTGTCGATGCCTGTCTTTTATTTCCCGACCACCGTTGTCGATACCTGTCTTTTATTTTCCCGACCACCATTGTCGAGGTCTGTTATTTTATTTCCCGACGACCGTTGTCGATGTCTGTTATTTTATTTCCCGACCACCGTTGTCGATGCATGTCTTTTATTTCCCGACCACCGTTGTCGATACCTGTCTTTTATTTTCCCGACCACCATTGTCGAGGTCTGTTGTTTTATTTCCCGACCACCGTTGTCGATGTCTGTCATTTTATTTCCCGACCACCGTTGTCGATGCTTGTCTTTTATTTCCCGACCACCGTTGTCGATACCTGTCTTTTATTTTCCCGACCACCGTTGTCGATGTCTGTTATTTTATTTCCCGACCACCGTTGTCGATGTTTGTCATTTTATTTTCCCGACCACCGTTGTCGATTCCTGTTATTTTATTTCCCGACCACCGTTGTCGATGCCTGTTATTTTATTTCCCGACCACCGTTGTCGATGTCTGCTATTTTATTTTCCCGACCACCGTTGTCGATGTCTGTCATTTTATTTCCCGACCACCGTTGTCGATGCATGTCTTTTATTTCCCGACCACCATTGTCGATGCCTGTCTTTTATTTTCCCGACCACCGTTGTCGATGTCTGTTATTTTATTCCCCGATCACTGTGTCGATGTTTGTTTATTCCTGACCGCCGTGTTAATGTCTGTTATTTTGTTCTCATGGCTGCCGAGTCGATGTCATTTCCATTTTTTTTCTCAATTACCAAAGTGTTGTATTGGGATCCCCAACAACCTCCTTGGACTTGCTAACTCATCACTTCAGATAGTTTGTCTTTAATCTTACGTTTTGTTTCCCGTCTTTTATTATTCTTAGTGCCAGCAGTTACACTTGAACATGTTGATCTATCACTTTGAATACACCATGTTTCCGTCTTGTCATCCCCAGCATATTAATATCCCCAGTGAGTCTTCACCCTCGTTATCGTTTCTGTGGATTACCGTTTGCATTTGTCTTCATCATACCATGGTAAGCATATTCATCATAAAAAAAGCATGCTTGGGTTCATTGCATCTCGCATGACATATCCCCAGCAAAACAAGAAGTCCCTCACCAATTCATAGCATGCCATTGCATTTATGGGCAAAATTTTCGGTTATTTCTATATTTAAATACCTTTCACTCTGATTTTATGAGGATCAAACATCACTCATTCAATCTGGTAAAGTTATTTAAATAGGGACAACTGTCACACCCCAAATTTTACCCATAACTTTTCGCATTATGCATTCATCTCATCATTTACATACTTGGTGCATTTTAGAGCATTTTTGATCTGCAGCAATTTTCGGAAGTTTGGTCCCTTTGTCTTATACGATTAAGGTTTCCCTTTTTTTTTAGGCTTTTAGTCTAATTGCAGATTAAGTTTCATGCTTTTAATTCATTTTTTTTAGTTTCTATTTCTAAGCTCAATATCAATTCCTATTTTATTTTTTAAATTTCTATCTCAATTTAATTTTAATTTTAATTTCTATTTCATTTTTTTTTTTAAGTTTCTATTTATAAGTTCAATATCAATTCCTATTTTATTTTTTAAATTTCTATTTTATTTTTTAAATTTCTATTTCATTTTTTTTAAGTTTCTATTTCTAAATTCAATCTCTATTTCTATTTCTTTTTTTTTAATTCATTTTTTTTAAGTTCTATTTCTAAATTCAATCTTAATTTCTATTTCATTTTTTTCAAGTTTCTATCTCAATTTAATTTTTAATTTCTATTTCATTTTTTTTTTAAGTTTCTATTTCTAAATTCAATCTCAATTTCTAATTTTATTTTTAATTCATTTTTTTAAGTTCTATTTCTAAATTCAATCTCAATTTATAATTTTTATTTTTATTTATTATTCAAGTTTTTTATTTTATTTTCTAAGTCCTATGTTTATTTTCTATTCCACCAAATTCAAAATCCAATTCCATTCAAATTCCAAACTTATTCCAAAAGTCAATTTCAAGTTCTCATTCTCATTCATGTCCAATTTGAACCATCATGTCCATATTCATTACAAATCCATAACAAAAGTTTCAAATCCTTTCCAATTCATTCTTGATTCAAAATTCAAACATCATTCAAGATTACAAGCCTATTTTTGCAAAGAGCTTTCCATTTCTAAAGTCATACTCTTAGATTGTTCACAATTATGTACATACAAATAGAGGTTCATCAAAATGCATGAAATCATTGAAAATACACAAAAGTTTTTGTTTTACAAGAAAGAGTCATCACATGTATGAGAAAATCTAAGCCAAATGAACTACAAAATACATGATAATTCAAGATCCCTAAGACTTGAATTCTTTCTCAAAAGGACTTCTTTTTTTTTCCATCTTCATGACTCCATACTTAATCTTCCATTTCATGCTTCAATCCACTTTTTTTCCTACAAATATGCAAGCAAGTTTAGAATCCAAAGAACAATTTCAATTTCACATAATCATACATACATAAGCATTCATTCTTACTCAAGCATTCATCCGATTTCAAAACCATAACTTTCGTTCATTCATCATGCCAACGCATTCATACAAATATGTCATAAGGCACCATACAATCATTTCACATAAGTTCAAGATCATTACAAGTTCATAGGTCCATTTCATACATAACTCAACATTTCAAATCTGTACATAATTCATGCATCCATAAGTTTAACCAAACATCACGTTAAATCATATTTTTTTTTCATCGTTCATTCAACATATAAGCATATTCACATCTTAGCATTTTGTCATAAAAAATATCAAAAAGAGAGGAAAGTTACAAAGTAAATAACAACTTTACATAGCAGTAGCAGGGAATTTTTTTTACTTCACAAACAAACAAACTCTTAGTAAAAAACACAGCATTAGCCTCAGCAGCAGCAGGGCTGCCCTGCCCTCACCTATCACTCTCAAGTTCAGAATTTTCCCCCAAAAACTCAGTTAACCCTTCTTCAACAAGTTTTCAAGGATTCAAACCTATAAACCCTAATTACCTATCCTATATAAACCATGCTTAACAATTGTAAAGGGAGGAGGCAGCCACAAAACCAAAAAAAAACTTCATATCCAAACTTCATCAACAGCAAAAACAATACCAATAAACATCACAAAAGCAGCAGCCACCATCACAAAAAAACAGTCATAAAACTTCATTCATAAAAAACCAGTCACAATTTTTCACACCCAAACTACACCAAAACCCGCAACCAAAAACACCAATTTCATATCCAAAAAAACCAACACAAAGCAAACCATACACACAACAAAGAACCAGCAAAAGCATCACATAAAAAAAACATTACTATAAACACAGCCAAAACAACTCCTCAAAGCATCAAAAAAAACCAGAAACTTAGTGAAACTTAGCAAAATAGAGGATTCAAACCTTCATCAGCAACATCAAATGAAAATCCGTGAAGTAGGCATCTGTTAACAACAGCAACCAGTGACGAGTCCATTGTGCAACCACCATTATCCTCACTGAAAACACAAACGCAGAAAACCTCCATTCTGCAATCTTCTTCGGCCAAACTGAAACAAACCTCCGCCTGCACAAATTTCATACCAACACATACCCTCTCTAACAAACTGTTATTCAAACAAATTCCCACTTACAACACAGAGAGAACCGAGATCCCTTTTGTGGCTTATTTGTGCGAAAAATGTTTCGAGGAATGAGAGCACGAAACAAAAACCAATATACAGCAAAGTCATAAACCACCACCATGAAACAAACCTTATCTCGAACCACCGAACCGTGAGAGTGAGGAAGTTCAAAACCGAAAATTCCAAGAATGCCCTTTCGGAAACGAAAAGTCTTGAAATCACAGAATCGCTTACAAACCTTCAAACTGACCTTCGCCGCCGCCACCCTTTAAACTCTGCCTTCAACAATCACCGCGAAATCGTGAGTCACCGCCGTTGTTGTCCTTTCCGATTGGTCATTCCTTTTCGCTGCCACCGGTATCGCTTGAGGGTGAGTCCCTCTTTTTGTGTTTTGTTTCCAAAAATCGCGTTTGGAGTGTGAGAGTTTTGATCCTGTTTGACACAGTTGTTCATCGACATTGAGATTTACGTTTTGGCTAGCTTATTAGTGGGATTCATTTTATTATTTATTTGTTAAACATGATTTATGCACATATACACACATAGGGCCAGACATCTTTAATATATAAAGCCCAAGATGATCTTCTAGACAGCGCACCCCTGGCTCTCAAGTGTTTTTTTTCCTTTAGGAGAGGTTGTTCTTTATTATTTCTATGTTGGGCTGCTGAGCCCACTTGAGTTTCTAATTACCACCCGCTAACTACAATACACACCCCTTTTCCTCTTGTATTTATTTTATAACTATTTTGTTGTTGCTAAGAGTTTTCTTTTAAAAAAATTTTTTTGCAATTTTCTTTTAGCCAGTTTTTCTAGTATTCTAGTTTCTCATGTTTTTATTTATGGTGTTCCTTTCTTTAGTAAAATATCGCGAAAGAAAATATATTAATCTTCTCGTTGATCCTTATTTTTTTTTATGGGCCGATGATATGAAAAAGTCACGATAAATCGTTCCCGATTAATCGTGGCCGATATGAGGCCATCTTGTTTATTTTATTTTATTTATTCTAATTGCACAATTTATCTCATTTTTATTTAAGTTATTTATTTATTTCATTTATTTCACGTACTTTTTTATCATATTAATTTCTAACGGTTCCGATCAATTCAGACACTGCACACACGTTTTCTCTTGGGCAAATTACAACGAGACCCTTTATTTCATCGCATTCTCGTGTAAAATTATTATCGTTCACCTCTTTGTTATTAAAATATGTTAATTCTAAAACGTCTAAAAACAAATTATCCAACTTATTTTATCATTTAAATACGAAAACAGAGCTCCGGAGTCTAGCACTCCGCACGTTCTGGAATGGATCGCTACTGGGCTAGCCCCACGCGACGTGGTCCATTCGCCTTCCGTATTTCGAAATATCTAATCGCACAAATTAACATACGAAAATAGAGCTCCGGAATCTAGCACTCCGCACGTTCTGGATTGGATCGTTCCTGGGCTAGCCCCACGCGACGTGGTTCAATCACCATTCGTATATCAAAATATCTCAATCTTTTTATAAATTCAAATACGAAAGAATAGAGCTCCGGAATCTAGTATTCCGCACGTTCTAGAGTGAATCTCTCCTGGGCTAGCCCCACGCGACGTGGTTCATTCACTCTTTCATATCTTAAAACAACTTAAAACTTAATTACCAACCAATTTAAATCATTTTCATAATTAATCAGCGGAAGACGGAACTCCGGAGTCCAGCACTCCGCACGTTTTGGAATGCAATCACTCCTGGGCTAGCCCCACGCGACGTGGTTCGTTCGCCCTTTCGTTTAAAACATCTTAACAAAAGTCAAACACTTTTCTCTAAAACTAACATTGTCTAAATCATTCTATCTCGCAAACAAGCTAGCGCTTCAGCCTCCACCGCGAGTATAAGCCAACGCTCAATAGTAGAATGCGTTTTAAACAATCGTTCAATTTAAAAACCACAAACCGTAGTTGCACGAACTACGAAGCTCTGGCTTTCCCATTGCACAAGGGAATACATAGGCACGGGGATTTTAATCCTTCGCAAGCACCCTAATAAAAAATTTAATTATTTCTCTGTTTAAATCACAATATAAAAAAAAACATTTAATCTTTTTTCTGTCTTAATAATAATAATTTAAAACTTTAAACCAACATATTAACAGACATTAAGAAGACAAAGACTTAAGATCAAACATTTAATCGCATAATTAGTTAAGAGGTTCCCGTTGAGTACAACGAACGTGAGGGGTGCTAATACCTTCCCCTTGCGTAACCGACTCCCGAACTTAGAATTTGGTTTCGTGAACCATTTCTTATCCTTTATTAGGTTGTATCTATATCTTCTTTTTCTTTAATTAGAATAAATAGAATTAGGTGGCGACTCTGTTGTTTGTTTTAGGATCGTATTTTTCGAGGTACGACAGACGCGTTTAGAGAGTTTGTTCCATGAACAGTTTTATATGGGGCAATCTAAGATTAGATTGAAAGAGTTGTCGAATATCAAGAGAAAGTTATCTAAATCAGTTGACAATTACTTAAATAGATTCATGTTATTGAAAACAAGGTGTTTCACCCAAGTGCTTGAGTATGAGCGTGTCGAAATGGCTGCTGGTGGACTAGATTATTCCATTAGGAAGAACCTAGATACTCAATATTCGAGAGATATGATCCAATTCGCATATAGAGTTAGACAAGTCGAGAGGCTTAAGGCCGAGAAAACCGTTATTTTAATGAATGTTTTACATAAATGTGTATGTTTTCTCTGAAAAAACGATTAATTGTTATTTTATTATAAATTATCAAGTCTAAGTAACACGTGTACAAACATAATAGTCATTTTGTTGTGAATCAAAAATTAGAGATCCTATGTCAAAATAATATATTCCTACTAAAATTAAAAAGATTAAAGTTTGAAAAATACATTGGTTATGGTTTCAATTTTTGTGGTGTATATTCCTACTAAAATTGAGTCTTAGTTGTAAAATTTCCAACAAGTCATTTGTGCAAATATAAAACTATAAATTATTTATTTTATTTAAAATTTGAATGAAAATTGTTTATTAAGTTAAATAACATAATTAATATTGTGTCATTCAACAACAAACTGCATCAATATTATTCTTATATTTAATTATTATAAAGTAATTTAAAATTTGTTTTCAACAAATGATTGTGTATATAATTTTTGTTTACGAATTTATAGAGATATTAATTATTGTTGGAAATTAGTTTATTAACTTCTTCGTTAATTTAAATAACTAAAAGTCATGGCCCATTTTTTTATGATAAATAAATATATTTTTTTAAAAATAATGAAAATCCTTTCATATTTTCTTAATAATAAGTTTTTTCAAATAAATTTGTAATAATCACCTTTCTTCTTAACTGTTATAATAATATATTATTTCCTTAATCATTTCACGTGTATTGATTTTACATGATCGAAAATAATTACTTTTATAATTATTATGATTTATTAAAATAACATATATTAGGAATAATTTTAACGGGAGAAAATTTATTAATTTTAAAAATTTATCTTAAATTTTCATAATAATATTCATTTGTAATTCATGATATAATAAAGTATATGAGACAAATTATATAAGGAAACAATCTTTCTATACGGGAAAAATTCAAATCCTTTTATACTGAAATATATATATATATATATATATATATATATATATATATATATATATATATATATATATATATATATATATATATATATATATATATATATATATATATATATATATATATATATATATATATTCTGGACTGGGCCCCAGAGATTGTGTTGGGTTGTGGTCCAATATGTCGAGCAGAAGTCCACGCGCTCGGGTAAGCATACTTGTTGGATGGACGCAAATTACTTAACAGTCGGCTAGGCATTTCATGAGTCAGGCATACATTTTGCGAGACAGACAGATAACAGGTCTTCCATTCCACTTGCCATATCACCCAACTGTCCCTCATTATCTCCTGAAAGATAAGGGCAGTTGGATCAAGGACCAGACCACTTGCTAGGTATACACGCTCCTTACGCGTACCTTGGCATTTCTCCCTGGGGCCTCGTTGTTCCAGCCTATCCCAGTGCCCGTCGAGGGAGATGTCACCATGATTGCTATGGTAAACACCCTTAGCAGGCCAGCTCCATGCTCTACCAGCAGCACGAGAGAATCATGGCATTGGAGGCTGACCGACAAGAAGATCGGCCCCAGCAGGAACGGACGCAATAACGTCCAGAAGGCGCGAAGAAGCGGGGACGCTCCCTTTCGCGTCGAGGATGACGCTCCCCCGAGCCCAAAAAGAGCAGGTCCAGAATGCGCCATGAAATTAACCGGTCAAGAGCTTCGCCTAGACTCGACCAGAGTCCTGGCAATGATGAGCTCTCCCCATTGAGAAGTGACGAGGAGGACCCACATTTCCCCCTCTCGCGGGCATTCATGGAGGCACCACTCCTCAAGGGCATGGAGAAGCCCCCGCATCTGGTCATCTACGACGGGACCACTGACCCCGACGATCACGTCGACAACATTAATGTTATGCTCGACTACCGCAACGACATCATCGGGCATCTCAAGTGCAGATTGTTTTCAACAACTCTCAAAAAAGGAGCCATGGTCTGGTACAAAAGTCTGGCCCCGGAGTCCATCACATCCTGGAAGGTCATGAAATCCATGTTTACGAGACATTTCTCAGCCTCCCGGCGCCATCCCAAAACTGAGGCAACCCTCGAAACTATAGTGCAGAGGAAGAATGAAATGATGCGCTCGTACATCGAGCGATTTAACCAAGAAGTCGTCGAGGTAGACACGACGGAACACATGAAGAAATACCTCCTCGAGAGAGGACTCTTGCTCGGAAGCGAACTCAGCAGAGCGGTCAGGATAGAACCTCCCCGCACCATGAATGAGCTCCTGCACAAAGCCCAAGCTTACATTAGATATGAAGAAAAACAGGTCGCCCACAACGCTCGGAGCAGTCGCAACACCGGGGAGACCAACCATCCCAAGCGCGAGGACCCCAACGCTCCCCGCCGCAACGGAGATAGGCGGAGGGAGGAAAATCCCCGCGAGCCTCGGGAAGGAAGAGGACATGTGGGCCGCTATAGCGAGTATACATTACTGATAGCTCCCCGCGAGTTCATCCTCGCCGAGTGCATCAACTCCGACTTCAAACAGGGCAGGGTCAGGTTCCCCAAACCTTCTGCACCCAAGCCCTACACGGACAAATCCAAATACTGCAGGTTTCATAGAAGCCACGGGCATGTGACTGAAGACTGCGTCCACCTGAAGGACGCAACTGAGATCTTGATTCAGGAGGGTCATCTCAAATTGTACACTAAGAGGGATGAAACTCCCAGGCGTGAGGAGCAAGAAAAGAAGAGGCCTCGCGAGGACACACCGCCCGACGACTCTTCTTACCAAGTGGCCATGTGCATATCACGCCCGGAGGACTTCCGTCTCCCCGACTCGGGACCAGAAGGGTGACTCACAGCCCTCAGTCTCTGTGAAGACTTCCCAACAGCTCTTGTTATATCAGGAGGGGGATGAACAGCGAAAACGCTGCCCTCTCTGTGAAACGCAAGTTTGACGAACTCCTACTGACCGCGCCCGAGCAGATGGCCACGCTGACAAAGTACCGAGGAAAGTCTAATCCAATATCTTTCTTCCTAGAGGAGTTGTCAGGCGATTCCCCCAATTCCGGTATCCCTTTACTAATAAGAGCCAAGATGGCGCGCTTTGACGTTCGACGCATCCTGCTCGACCAAGGCAGTTCAGTAGACATCATGTACATCCACTTGTTCAAGACCCTCAAGCTGGACAAGACCAATTTATCCCCGTACGTCGGATTCGAGCTCCAGGGATTCAATTGAGCCACAAAAAATCCATGGGGTTATGTCGAGCTCCTCGTCACCTTCGGAGAGCAAGAAACAGCTAGAGAAGTCAAGATCCAATTCCTGTGATAGAGTGCCCCTCCCTTTACAACTGCATCCTCGGTCGTCCAACCCTGGCTGAATTGACTGCGGTCCCCTCCACCGTCCACTTGAAGATGAAGTACTACACCAAGCTAGGCCGCGTAGTCATGGTCCACGGCGACATCGAGGTCGCTCGAAGATGCTATGATGTTGCAGTAAAAGAACAGGCCATAATTAACACCAAGAATAGTAAGATACCCAGGGTCGAAGAACAACCTCCCTCCCAGGGAATCAACGCCATCGACCTCGACAGCCGCATCGGCGAGGACGACGCTGAAGAGCAGGGACCCATCAACGGGCAAGTCCCAACACATCCATTCCTCTCGGTCCTTGACGGAGAGTTCGAGCTCGTTCCACTGGGCGACAACCCCGACAGAGCTGTGAAGATAGGCACGGGGTTGTCCGTTGAAACGAGGGAGCAGATCGCAATCTGCCTCAAGGAGAACACTGCCTTTTTCGCTTGAAACGCCGTAGAAATGCTCGGACTCGATCCTGAGGTCGCCTGTCATCAGTTAGCTTTAGACCGGGTAGTTAAGCCCATAGCACAACGTAGGCGCAAACAGTCTCCCGAGAAAGCGGAGGCTGCTGAGCGAGCTGTAAAAGACCTCTTAGAGTCAAATTTTATTTCTGAAGCCCAGTACACAACCTAACTCTTTAATGTAGTCCTCGTTAAGAAATATAATGGAAAATGGTGTATGTGTGTTGATTATACCGATCTTAATAGGGTTTGTCCCAAAGATGCTTTTCCTCTCCCTAATATAGATATACTGGTCGGCAACTCTCCAAGTTTCAAACTTTTGTCCTTCATGGACGCATATAGTGGATACAACCAAACCCCTATGTCGGACGCAGACAAGAGACATACGGCCTTCATAACCCCGACGGGCAATTACTATTACAACGTAATGCCCTTCGGGCTAAAGAACGTCGGGGCCACATATCAACGCATGATGAACAAAGTCTTCCAAGGAGAGATCGGGGACATGCTCGAAGTATATATGAACGACATGATCGTAAAATCACACGAGGAGGTCGACCACGCGCGACACCTCCGCAAGGTTTTCGAACAGGCGAGACAATGCAAAATGAGGTTTAACCCTGAAAAGTGCACATTCGGTGTCCGGGCAGGGAAGTTCCTCGGCTTCTATCTCACCGAGCGTGGGATTGAGGCCAACCCCGATAAATGTCGGGCGTTTTCGGAGTTCCCGACCCCAAAGACGAAGAAATCCATTCAGTCCCTCAACGGCGTGCTCGCCTCCTTGTCCTGTTTCATAGCCAAGTCCGCCCAGCACGCTTTACCTTTCTTCAAACTTCTACGGAAGGAGGCCACCTTCGAGTGGACCGAAGAGTGCGAGCAGGCATTGCTCCACCTAAAGAAAGCGCTTTTCGAGCCCCCGGTCCTGTCCCGACCACTGGAAAAGGAGACCATATATTTATACCTGTCCGTAGCAACCAAAGTCGTTAGCGCCGTTCTCATCTGAGAAACTGACGAAGGACAAAAGCCTATCTACTTCACGAGCAAAGCTCTCCAAGGCCCCGAGCTTAGGTACCAACAGATCGAGAAGGTCGCGTTAGCCCTTATAAATGAACAAATGGATTCAAGTAGCTTATACACGGGAAAAAATCTACATGTTAATACAATTATTTTTATAAACAGGAATATGTTACAATTATTTTTATAAACTGAAATAAGTTATCAATATTTTTATAAACTAATATAAGTTATAAATATTTTAATAAATGGGAAAATTTCTTATTGTTAATATAATTATTTTTATAAACGAGAATAAATTACAAATATTTTTATAAATTGACAAACGGGTTTAAGGAGAATACACGGAAAAAAATCTATATGATAATACAATTATTTTTATAAACAGAAATACGTTATAATTATTTTTATAAATGAAAATAAATTATAAATATTTTTATAAACGGATATAAGCTATAAACATTTTTATAATCGGAAAAAATTTATTAATTGATACAATTACTTTTATAAATTAGAATAAAATCACCAGTATTCAAGTTGTTGTAGGACCAATAAATAACTAAATTAGAATAAAATCACCAGTATTCAAGTTGTTGTAGGACCAATAAATAACTAAATTAGAATAAAATCACCAGTATTCAAGTTGTTGTAGGACCAATAAATAACTTGTGATCTAATGGTTATTCTGTTAAACTCACAATTATCTTGATTGACAAAAGTATTTTCATATGCTAAACAGCAATTTCTTTTAGCTTTTACCATGAATTAATCAAAAGTTCAATATAATTGTAGTTGTTTTTTATTAATTCACTACAGATTTTTTTTTTTACTACAGTCATTGTCAATTTGTTTGTTGCCTAAAGGCATTTTTATTGTAGTGTCATTACGAAAGATTTATACTCAACAATGCCTCATCATATTAATTATTTGGCCACTCGTCGACTCATATCACACCCTCATATTCATGGGTTGGTTTGGAAACTCTTCCTAAAAAAAAAAAAGTTTTTGTTTTGACTCGCTTGTCACAACTCAGGGACTAGTCTTTCTATGATTCATAATAACCTTTCCTTTATAAATTCAACGTGGCATGGATGATGAGCTCTTTCCCCAATGTATTCAAGATTGCACTGATTCTAGAAACTTTTGATTGAATGTTGGATATGTAACTACACATTTTTTTGATTCATTTACTGTTCTGCCATATGTTTTTAACATATATTCCAATATACCAACTTTTTCACCAAAAATACCAATATGCCATGATTTCAAAAAAAATTAAATTTTTTTTTGCCTTTGCCGCCTATTGAATGGGCGGCAGTGTACAAATGTTTTTAATCCCGCCCTTTGAATGGGCGGCAGTGTTGTCCGTTGATTCAAAAAAAAAGTTTTATTTTGTTTTATATTTTTAGTAGATAAATAGATTATTAAATAATATAAAATATTAATATTAAAATAATAATAATATAATAATAATAATATTAAAAAATAGTAATATTAATATTAGATATTACTATTTTTTAAATAGTAATAAAAAATATTAATATTAAATAATAATAATAATATAATAATAATAATATTAAAAAATAGTAATATTACTATAAAATATTACTATTTTTAAAAAAATAATAATATTAATAATAATATTAAATAATATTATGAAAGTGATACATGATAACAACATAAAACACTAATTGTTACTAGTTCCAACATTTGGACACTTAGTTCGGTTGTGACCAGTTTGACGACACCTAGAACATTTTCTCTCCAGCTTGTCAACGATATCCATTTCTGTTCTAATGCGGGTGCTGACTGGGCGTCCCTTCTTGTTCCTTCGCATTCTTGGATTATGGCAAATTTGATCTCCCTCGTACACTGGCCAATAGTCACTGTACGGGAGCACCGGAAAACTTGTGCTGTATACTCCAAATAGGTTTGAAACCCTGTAAACGCCCGACAAAAGTGCGTATGCGTCGTTGCGAGCACTTGAACATGCAGCGATAACATGTGAACAAGGGACACGGTATGCCTGAAACTTTCCGCAATCACACCACCCTTCTATTAGGTTCACCCTGTAACGACCCATAGGTTTCCCTTCACCGTGATCCATTGTTTCCCGCACACTAAAAGTATTGTTATTGTAGTCAAAAATGCTGACTTGATGTGTGCTGGATTTCACGGTTTCTTCTTTCATAACCTTTACGCAGTTGTCTGTAAATATTTGGCCTGAATTTAATACTGCACTCCATTTTGCACCTCTCTCAGCAAATTGTGTAGCCAATCTATAATATGTAGCACTAACCAATGCTGTAATCGGTAAATTACGGGTGCCTTTGAATACTCCATTCAGTGACTCAACAAGGTTGGTTGTCATGTGTCCCCAACGTCGACCCCCGTCAAATGCTCTTGTCCATTTTTCAACAGGAATATTATTTAGCCACCTCAAAGCATCACCATTTGCCATAGCTATTTCATTCTGGTAGTACTGAAACGTTGGTTGGTTTAATGCATATCCTATATATAAAAAAATTGTTTAAGTTAATAACATAATTGACAAAGATAAAATGTTAGAGAGGATGGAAAAAATTATTACCCATGTTAATGACCTTTTTCCGGAGGTTCTTGTCCTTAATCTCTTTCATGAAATTTTGAGCAATATGTCGGATACAATAGACATGTACAGATGGGGGATCTTGCCAACCATTTTTCGGATTATTGTATGCACTTTCAATGGATGCATGTCTATCTGAAATCAAACATAGATCTGCTTGCGGAGCAACATGTTTTCTCAAGTTTCGTAAAAAAAAAACCCAACCTTCAGCAGTCTCACCCTCAACAAGTGCAAAAGCAACTGGAAAAATATTACTGTTGCCATCTTGTGCAACAGCCATAAGCAGTGTCCCTTTATACTTACCATATAACCAGGTTCCATCAATTTGCAAAATAGGCTTGCAATATGAAAAACCTCTAATGCATGGTTGGAATGCCCAGAATAGCCGGTGAAAGATCTGTTTCCCTTCAACAAGTGTTCCTTCATCAGTGTACATGGGTAATGTTTCCATTTCCATCACTGTCCCCGGAACAAATTTTTTAAGTGCCATAAGGAAATGTGGAAGTTCGTTGTATGACTTCTCCCAGTTACCGTAAACATGTTCAATAGCTTTATTCCTCGCAATCCATGTTTTCCTGTACGACGGCATGAACTTGTACTCATGAACAATCTTTGCAATGCAAATACTCACCTTTATAGATGGATCATTGTCTACAAAAGTCATTAAAACTTGAGACATTAATTGCGAGCTTAGTTGTCGATGATCCTGGTCAAACATGGTTGTTGAACAACTGTGAAGGGGGTTCATAATGCCTATCTCCCACAAATCACTTCTTTTACGATACGACGCTACCAGATGAAACTTGCACGTATCGTGTCTACAACAAATGATATATCTCTTTTTATCTGAATCCTTCACCCTAAAATCTACACCGTGTTTCATGTGATATTGTTTTACGAAGATTGGAAAGACCACAACAGAGAAGAACGCCAGGAATGGATAAACCGTCATCGCGCCGTCATACACGGAAATGTAATGGATACTGAATGTAAACCAAATAGAGAATACATGAATTGGTATAGATCTGTTACCAATTTGTACCTATCGGTCAACAGAGATTTATTTGACCCTCGTATCCAACCCGCATTGAATGTCAACCAACAACGCACATTTTCCTCCCAACAAACATTTAACCCCAACCAACCACACCGATTTTCCTCCCAACAACCATTTAATATCAACCAACAACCCACACAACAACCTTATACCCCAAGCCAACACCCTCACAATCAACCAAACCCATCATTTAACCCAACCCCCTACAACACCCAACAAAACCTCAATTTTAGCCCCTCCCCATCATACACACAACAACATTCATTCTCACAACATACCCCACAAGAACACAATTACCAAACACCCCAACCACAAATGCCATTTTATCCACCACAAACTTTTACCTTTAATTCATCCCAAGACCAACATCCATACATCCCCTACATGAATTCCTCAATGCCACCTACTAACCAACCAAGTTGGAGTCATGCGGGAACACGTCTAGATTATGGCAGTGCGGCGGCAATACATGACGACTTTAGTGATGATGTGCTAGCGAATTTTATTAATCCTTCGGGTGAAGCAGGACCTTCTACTCAACCAACAAACGTTGAACAACCTGGTTTAAGAAGGACTAACCGAATAGGACGTCCTCCCGGCTGTGGAACTCATCAGCGACATCGTCGTCCGGGTCCGAATAGGGAATAGAAAAAATTAATGTATTATTTAATATTTATATTATTATTATTATTATTTATTTTAATATTATTGTACTTTAACATTTTTATTAATATCATTATTATTAATAATTATTAATATTATTATTATTTTATATTAATATTATTATTATTATTTTATATTAATAATATTATTATTATTTTATATTAATATTATTATTATTATTTTATATTAATAATATTATTATTATTATTTTATACTAATAATATTAATATTATTATTATTATTTTATATTAATATTTTAAATTATTAAATAATCAATTTTGATATTAAAAATGCAAAAGAAATAAAAAAGAAAAAAAAAGTTACGTTTGCACTCTGCCGCCCATTTAAAGGGCGGTTGAAGAAAATAATACACTCTCCCGCCCATTCAATGGGCGGCAATGAAGAAAAAAAAACAAAACTATGGCATATTGGTATTTAATGGGGAAATGAGTGTAGTTTGGATATTACTTGTTAAAAGTAGGGCATGACAGTAACTTTTTCCATTTTTTTCACTATTCAAGATAGCAACATTTGACTTTAAAATAGATTTTTTGTTTGTTATAACAACCTTGTATCAGTGGGAATCTAGTGGCCTTGAAGAAATTAAAAAAAAAAAAAAATCCTAGAGAAGAAATGAGTCATGATTATGTATATTCGAGTTATTCAAGATATATATAAAGGAGATTTGACAAGCACGTGGATACAAGGTGGAGAGACAGATGATTTCTCCATTATAATAGGTTTACATCAAGGTTCATCCTTAAGCTCCTGTCTTCTTACCTTAATTTTGGATGTACTAACAGAACACATTCAAGAATTAACACTGAGATACATATTTATCACATATGGTATATCTTACTTGAAGAGTCAGAGGAAGATTTAAACAAGAGTTTGGAGACTTGGAGACGAGATTTAACAACACATAGTTTTTGTCTAAGTAAAAGTAAGATAGAGTATATGGAATGTATGTTCAACAAAAAATATATATATATCTTAAAGATGGAAGTTTGATAACATATCATCTCTCAAATTATACGATTTAAATACTTCGAGTCCGTAATAAAAATAATAATGAAATAAAAGATATAAATCATTAAATTAAAGTTGAGTGGTTGTAGTGACCGATGCAAAAACCTTATGTGATGGTGGCAACAACAACTTAATAAAGTTAATTATACCTTTATTTTTAAATAACATATTACTGTGACACATGAGAAATTATTATATATGAATTTTTATAGTATTTTAAAGATAAAAACCATAAGCTGTGTAATTTATAAAAAAAAAATAGAAATGCCATTTGAATAAAAAATGAAAATTTGGTTAAAAAAAACCTTCAAAAACTTTAAAATAAATATATAATTACTCATAGTTAAAATTTAAGAAAGATGTCATAACTGTTTAATATTTAAAATATGAAAATTATTTTTGTAAATTAGGTAGAATAAAATGACCAAATTTTAATTAAATCAATATTTATCAAACAATATCCTAATGAACACATTTTTAAAGATAAAATATTTCACAATTTTAATTTTTTTTTTTTTTTAGTTTCAGCATACTAGAATTGATGAAATGAATTATTTATTTATTAGTTATAATTGAACATAAAAATCATATTATTCTTAATTAAATACTTATAACACATTAGAATAAATATATGTTGAAAAAAATACGTTATTTAAAAATATGTTGTTTTTATTATTTAACTCTACCAACTATTGTGTAAAAAAAAAGACTCTACCAACTTATTATAAGAAACTCCTATGATAAAAAAAAAAGTATATAAGTTTTAAATGTGAATTTATATATTAGAGAATTCTGTGTGGTATAGATTATGAGTGTCATATAATTGATAAAGAGATCATTAAACAACGCTAAATATTAAAATATAAATATTAGTCCATAGCAAAGCAAAAGTTCCGTGGGGGCAAGTGCCCTCATTATCTATTATGTAGATTCGTTATTGGGTGGTTGAAATGGATGAGAGTTTCAAGAATTTTATGACACAAATATATTGTTCAAACTGAAAGGACAATTTTATTGAATTATTGTAAGACTTACGATGTTGTACGATACAAAATATTGGACGATTAAAAGTCAACACGAGAATAAAGTAAGTGTAACAGAGATGAGAATATTACATTAGAAGAGTTGTATGATTAGACAAGATATGATTAGAGATATTAGGAAGAGTGTTTGGATAGCATAGGGGTGTTCAAAACCAAGCCAACTCAATAGAAAACCGCAAACAAAACCAAACCAAATCGAAACCGCAAAAAACTGCACTTGATTTGGATGTATTTGGGCCATTTTTTAACAAAACCGTGCGGTTCGGTTTGGTTTGCGGTTTGTATTTTGCAAACCGAACTAAACCAAATCAAACTACATTATGTTACAACCCAAATTTCACTTATCTCACATCCAACTCAAAACTCAAACCTATTATGTCTTAACCATACAAATATTCTCTTACTCACACTTAGGATTTTAGTTTTAACCTTCTCAAATCTCTTCGAGTAGTATCGCACATTCTTCTCATCATATTTATTATGTACATCTCATCTCTTCTACTCCAATCTCTCTTATCTTATGTTATTTCTTTTTCATCTTCATCTTCTCTTTTTTTATATTATTGTTTTCTCTTCCAATTACGTTTTTATCGCACATTTCTTCTATAATATCGTATATCTTATGGTCTTTCTATTTCATCTTCTCTAATCTTTCCTCTCCTCTGTTTTTTCTTTTTATTGTAATATTTTTGATATTGTTTTATACTACTATTTTATTATTTTTATTCCACTTTTGTCTAATCTTATTTTTGTATATTGAATGAGAAATTATTGTTTAAATATGATGAATTTTGTTGTTATTTGATAATGTATGAATGACTAAATACAAAATTATGTTGTTCTCTATAGGTGTATGTATGACTCAATAAAAATATTGTAAAAAACCGAACCAACTGAACCAATTCAAACCGCATTGATTTGGTTTGGTTCAGTTCGGTTTTATTTCTTAAAGCCAACCGAACCAAAACAAACCGCATGTTTTTTTTCTCTTGCAGTTCGGATGATTTTTTACGTCAAAATCGCCCAAACCGCATCACGAATACCTCTAGGATAGCACATATAATTTAGAAGACATCTAAAATAGACTTAATTAATTTGAGCATATAAAGAGAAGACCCGTAGATTTGTGGTAAAGAGGGTAGTTTGGATTGAAAGAATTCGAACTATAGAAAGATCTAGAAAGACGAAGATTTAGAAAGATTATAAGAAAAATTATCAATAGAAATTGAGATTAATGATTAAGATAGAAGTATGGTAAATTGAGATTAATGATTAAGATAGAAATATGGTTATAGATAGAATATTATAGTGATAGATGATCCATATAACCGATCTCACTTAACGAGATAAGGCTTGTTTGTTAGTCTTTGATATGTATAAAAAAACAAAGGGTTTTCATCGGAGAAATTGAAAATAAAAACAAAAGCTTAGCATGTTACCTATGTAATGTTGTTGACATTGATGTACTATAAGGATACAATCCATACTAATATCTTCCAAGAGTAGATTGGGAGCTGGATACTGGATTGGTCTAAATACAACCAAGACTACAAAATTAGTTTTGTTAAGCTCAACTAATTCAATGATGAGCTAACCTAGCAGCTAGCCAACAACCGATAAAAAGGTTAACACTAAGGCTTTAAATTATGATCATATTAACAGTTACATTCCTTAAAATTACACAAAAAAATTACAGTTATATATACACAGATTCAACCTCAATAGAGGTAGCAGAGACAACAGAAATAATTATGTCAGCAATCCAAATTATTTCATATCTAACAGCTAGAAATTGCCTTGAACATAAAATTATCACCAATCCTGTTAAATAGAAAAATTCAAACTAAGGAAGATTAAAACTGGAAACTTATACAAAAAGTCCTGGGGTGAAATTTTCATGACAAAAATTTGAAGCTCAATAAACATATTTTACATTCCTATAAATTACAATAGCTGTTGCCCTCTCAAGAGTGCTTATGATACAAAGTCTACGAGTGGTATATAAATAAAAGATTCATATAACACAGTTAAATGGCCTCCTTAAAATACTACGTAGCCCACAAGGGACTAATATAATATCATCACCTTATCAAAACATGAAAATAAAAAAGAAAAAGAATTTAATACTGAACCTTGTTTATTTCTTTTGCTTTCGATGCACCGCATATTAAAGGCCTTTGCTTTTCTAATACGGCGAGAACTACAATGTAAACAAGTGAGTCGCTTCGTTGAGTGTATAAGTTGCATTTTACTTTGGTTTTAAGCCCTACTGCTTTAATTCTTTGATGATAAGGAAGAACTTAAATGTTTTCTTCTCTTTGCTTCAGGTTCACCTAAATGCAAGGAAACAAAATTGTCTTCTTCAGGTTCATTCTTAAGTTCAGAGAGACTCTTGAATTCCAAGTCTTCTTTTAGGTAGCTTTGATGAACAGGAGATTTTCCTGCATAACTTGTCGGTATGAACTGGTGTTCTACATTTGGAACTGTTTCAATCTCATTTCTGATATGAAATTCACAGGGCCTTAATGATGGTTTGACTATCTTAGATGGTTCTTCTTCGACCGGAACTGGTTGCATATTCAAACAAAAAGGCTCAAAGCTCTCTTCAAGCCTTTCTTTTATTGGCACAGTGGGAGATGATTCTCCAACGGTAGAACTACCAATTCCTGCAGTAGAACCGTTCCTGTGCTCTTGCGCCGCAGCTAAAATAAAATCGAAGAAATGGCAAGTCAGCTGTGGATATTCAATGAATAATTAAAAGGTTTGGAAATTAAATGTTACAGAAACAAACCGTGGAGTGCTTCATTTGTTGTTACGAGATCTAGTTCAAGGAGATCAAGAAGCCGGCCAAGGTCAACACCACTTGTCCAATTCTCAGGGGGTTGACCAACTCTTAGTTTCAAACGACCACGGTTAGCTGTCCCTCCCCAGATAATGCCAACGGGGCGTGGCTTCTCCCTATTCTGACCAGTTAATAGAATGAGGCTTCCACTGTCACCTTCAAGGTCAAATGTCTGCTGGTTCTCACCAACGACAAGAAAATCAGTGAGAAAACAAATACCCTTTTCATCATTATACTCGAGGGCATAGGCCATTATAGTTCCAGTAGTCAAACCAGAACTTCTTCCAACTTTAATCACTTGCCTACCAATAAGACTGTTGATTGGAGACTGCAAATCTATGACATGGACTTCACCAATATCTCCCACGCCTCTTATAGATGTAATTACGTTGTTCATATTAAAATCTTCTGCAAATGGGATGAAAGCACCATCAGCTCGCACAAATGTTTCTGCAAGATAACAAAATTTTGAAAACATTAGAAAGAGTTTGACATTCCATTGTGGAAAGATATTTAACCGTAAAACCATTATTAAACCCAAAGCCTACATCTGTAGGATCAAAAGTATGAATTCGGCATTCCCTCAGGAAAAATATTAATGATGATTGCAATTTGAAAACAAGTTACCTGGGTTTGTTCCAGCAAAAATGCCATACCAAAGGTCATCGGTAATAAACGATGTTGCTCTCTCAACTGCACCAAGATATACACCGGGTCCAAGACTGGGTGGCAACGGATGAAACATCTTCTGGTTTGGATAGTCCAAATCAACAGCGACATGTCGATTTGTAAGAAAACCAACTTCTCGACTTCCTGTTCGGCTTCTAACAATAGCACCCAAGGTTCCATATGTCTCTTGACTTGCAACCTTCAAGGGTAAGAAATTTAAAAAGTTATAAACAAAAATGAGGAAAGTTATCACCAAAACTTGCATTAGAAGTTGATTCATGTGAGCAAAATAACCTGAGAACCAGAGCCAACACATGAATCGCTTCCCCTTAAGCCATCAGCAAGCTTCGTGTATAATTGTTCTTTAGGAGTTTGTGCAGGTGCACCATAATAGGAGAACTCCACAACATCCACGTCGCACCAAACACCTCCGGGCCCCTGTTTAGAAAATTAAAAAATGATTTAAACTTCATCAAATGGAAAAGCTTCAAAGATTAGACCAGACTATATACCTTAAAAAACAGATATAGTTCCTATATGGCTTTAAGATGCTACTTTTACGGATAAATGGAATTTATAATCAGTTAAGGTTATCACCAATAAAGCAGTTGTTTGTTTTCCAGCAACCTATAAAACCTATAAATCTAATTAAATTACTAAAAGAAAGGAAGAAAAACTGTGTAGTGTATTATAATGAATAATAATTGAATTGAAAAGTTTAATGAGAACAACTAAAGCCATGTAGAAACCTGCAACATAGCCAGAAGAACCAAAATTCCCCACCTCAAGGGCAGCAGGTAGGCACTGAACATGGTTGAGCCATTGCCTATGAACTTTATGTGCAACAAAGACAAGAATTGCTGGGATATCAGTCAAAACACCTCCTCTGATCCGAAATCCAATTGCAGTGCCAAGACTAAATCGCCGTAATATCTTACTATGAAATGCCCTAATAGTCATAAGCTCAAGCAAGGTAGTAGCCTGTTGTCCTGTCGGCAACCGACCCAAGGTTTCAGGTAGCACTCCTTTCTGAAGGTTTCCAAAATAGTTGGCCCTGTCTTCTGCTGCGTCATTCCAACGACTCAAGGTGGGCCAAGAAAAGTAGGCTGCATTGCTTTCAGAATGCTGAACGCCTACTGCAAAAGTTTGCAACTGTATAGGGCTGGACGAAGGATTGCGGTGACCATAGTAGTTTCTTTCCAAGTCCAGGGCTGACTCCTCCGATTGAGTTGATCCAGAATGGTGAACAACTCTCAAGTCCAAACGATTCCGATTCATCTGTCAGCTCTCCTACATCACACTAGAGTAGCTTACAAATCAAAAACTCAGATCCAATTATGCAAATCAAAATATACCATTTCATGTTATGCTCAAATTTAGTCGACTTTTCAATCAATAAAAAAGCTTCAACCTAGGTAGATAAAATTCTTCAGAGAGTAAATGACTTCTAGGAATTAAGTTGGTAGTTATATTAGTTTTCAGGATTTGATCAAAAGCAAAAGGTCAGGTCAAAGTAAAACTCATCTGCATAAACAAAACCTACCAGTAAAAGGGTGTCTGCATAAAGTCAACAAACAACACATACAAGCAAAACCAAGCCCGTTTTGAACTGGAAGCTCCAAATCAAAACCATGAAAAATACAAACTATTGTTGCAAAGTCCAACCCAACTCTAGAAATTCAATTCAGTCCCTCATAAACTAACGGAAAAATTAGTACAAATTTTTGCCAAAATCCTCAAGTAACACATACAAACCAAATCCATAAGAAAAAAAGGTCGGGAAATTAACAAATCCTAGTGAGGAGACCCAGAAACCGGTCTAAAAAATGGGTAACCAAAAACGGAACAAAGAACAAACAGTAGGTGTGCAAGAGAAAAGAACAAAGAAAACGGAAAAACAGTTTCGGTAGTAGGTTTCAAAAAAAACAAAACGCATCCCATTAAAAAGGGTTGTGAAAAGAAACAATCTTGCAGGTTGAGTGAGAGAAAACTGACCGAAAGGCAATGTTGTTGGAGGTAGAAAAATGGCGTGGAAGAAGAGAAGGTTGAAGGTTTTCATGCCCTAGTAGTAGTACATGTAAATTATCTTCCAATCAATAATTAGAATAAGATTGGAAGACAAAAGAGAGTCACAGTTGAATCAGTGATAGTGATGATCATAACAATATTTGTGGATTGTGAAGAAGCATTCATTCATTAATTATTAATATATCTATATATAGAGAGAAACTTTTTTTTTGGATACCATTCTTTTGAGTCTATAGGATTGCATAGCATAGAGGTAAAAAGTACATGTCTTTTTTCAACTGATTTTATAATTTGTTTTAGTATTTTAGAGTAGCAAATTTTATAAACTATTTTAAATAATATTTTGATTTGTCATTTATAGTTTAATATTCTCTCTCTCTCTTATTCTTTACTTAAAAAATATATTTTTAATGAATTCTAAGAATTTCATCTAATGATACAAATATAGGTAGGTAAATGTAAACTCATTTGAGAGTGTTGTTTGATTTTAAAGTTTTTACATCTTTGAATTAGGGCACTAATCTAAATATTTATTTTATTAAAAGAACTTTTATTATGTTATTTTATATCTAGGAAATATTTTAATGGTTAAATAATAATTTGTCATAGGGGATATTTTTAATTTTAATTATTTACATAAATAGAATGTCAATGGATTTGGATTGGGTGTATTTTAAAGCGGGAAAGAGATGTTGTATTTTCATCAATTTTGTTTATTTGATCAATTGTACGTATTAAATAATGTCACATGTTTAATTTTTTGGTCTCTTTATAAATCATCATCGATGGGTTGAATCTATAGTTAAAAATAGACGGTAAGTGTTTCTTTTCTTGTGTCATGTCGCTTTGTGACATCGTTCATGTTAGAGCTTGCCTCGTCTCCATTTGAATATGATATTGGTGTATCAATGCTAGCATATATGTAATCGTATGAGATGTTAGATTCGGATAGTTTTACTGCATATTTCGTCATTCTTCTTGCTAAGTTTGGCTTAGTATATGCCTAATTTAATGGTTAGTTTTCACCATTATGGTATGAGGAGAGGATATAGTGCCTCAGTTTTTTTTATCATGTCGTTCAACTTTAGAACGTCGTTCTCGGTTAGGGGAGTTGCCATGTCAACCACTATTCGGCATTTGACTGTTTACTTATATCCTTTTTTTGGTGTGGTAATACCCTATGAACTTTTCATACCTTACTCCAAAATTTCATTTCTTGGGGTTCAAATGTATCTCGCATTTTCTAACATCCTCGAATATGGTTTCCAAAAATGAGTTGTCCACTCGTCTTACTATTGGGATTTGACAATCATGACATCCATGTAAACCTATAACATGTCCCTGATTTGAATTCAAAATATTTTATTCATCATTTATTGGTATATTACCCTGGCATTTTTGTGGCTAAATGGCATGACCTTGTATCAAAATTTCCCTTCTTCGTCATAAAGGATGTTTTTTTGCGATCGAGGGGATCCATTATTATCTGATTATATATAGAGTAGGACTTCATGAAAGATATGAGCTTAAATTCATAGGAGTTGTCAAAAATCTTATCGATGTTGAGGAATGAACAAGAGTCCTTGGGGAAAACTCTATTAAAATTTGAATAATCAGCGCATGCACCAATTATTGTTGGCCTTTTGTACCAATATCATGTTGGACAGCCGGATTGTATACTTTGCCTCGGTTATAAACCCAGATTTTAGGAGCTCTTCAATGACCTTTTTGGTTGTTTTAACCTTTCTTTGGTGATTATTTCCTTTTATGATGTGATACGTATATGATATCATCTCTATGGGAGAAAGTGTAACATGAAACTTATGGACTAAAACCCGATATATCCCATGTTGACCACACAAATAGATCATAATTCCTTTGTATGCTTTCTAACAATGCCTCCCAAATGGGATCAGATAGATTTGTTCCTATTTTGATTGTTTTCAATGGATCACCCATTACGAAGAAGGTGGTGAAATCGTGTATTGATTTGTGTCTCTCCATTTATATTTGTGCCTTTGATATCCGACCTCGTTAGTTTCCCTAGCTTCATCGAGAAAAGGCTTGCATATCCACGAATCTAGCACTAGTGTTCCTTTGATCTTATCATTCGGGAAATGAAGTTCCTTTGTACTTATCTTTTTTGTAAGAAAGGATAGGAAGCAGGCCCAGGAAATTAGATTCCAACACTACGATTTGGTCTTCCAAAGTATGGAATATAATCTTTAGGTGAATGGCAAAAAAAACGTTGTTAACATCATTAGTGATGGACGTCTGAGGGTACAATTGTAAAAGGAGTCAAATTTTAAGATTAATAATTCCTTTTTCATTCTCATTTCATCTCTGGTCCTAAAGTCCAATGTGAGTTCTATGTACCATAACGGTCTAATGATCGTCCCATCGAAACCTTGAAGACTTCCCCTATAATATGTTTGTAGAATTGGAGAAAATTCAATTTCTCATATACATTATCATACATGATTTAGAATGGACTTCCTTGGTTCACCAATACACATTGAACATCATGGCAAGCCGTTAGTACCTTGATGATGGTGGTTATTTGGTGATTTGGGATATCATTAACCAATTATTCATCGTAGAATGAAAGAGTGTCTCGAATTGGTTTGAGTGTTTCCAAGGAGTGCATTCCTCTACTATAGGAAACAATAGCTCTTGTCAGGAGGTGATTTTCCTACGGGAAAATGATAGTCCATTAGTGTCCTTCATGGAAGGCATATGTTGACCAAATGACTTCAAACACTAGATGGGGTGACTTATATTATTCAAAAAACGAGACTAATTTATAAAATTTATGGTTTTTAAAATGTTTATATTAGTTTAGATAAACAAAGAGAGAAATGGAAGTGGAATGATAGAAAGAAGTTTAAGAAGAAGAGAGATATGCAACTAAAATAAAATAATAATGGAAAATAAAGAGATAAAGATATTGTACCATAAATTTATAGAAGTAAGGCATAACAAATTGGCGTATTCATGTCCCCAATAGTACTACCAAAAATAAACTTGAGCCTTACATGATCAGCCCAAATAACCTTCCACAATAAACATAACGTTTACACATGCTTAACCCAGAAACCAACAAACAGAGCTTTTACACTAGCTTAACTCATGAGTCTTCAAATAAAGCTTTTACACAGGTTTAGCATAAGAACCTTCAAACTTAGCTTTTAAGCATATTTAGTTTGTGAACCAACACCCAAACTTTTATCAGGTTTAGCTTTGTAACATTTATGTCTTTTACAAAAGATATTACACGAGACAATCACACTCTTGAATAAAATAGCTTAAGCACACCAACAATTACAACATAACTCTCACAAGGGATTTCAAGTCTTTCAGCACTACAAAAAATCTAATGAAAAAGAAATTTCAGAAATAGAGATAGTAAAGAAATAATATATAGGTTTTTATTCAAAAATATGGTGTAAATGAAATGAAGAGAATCCTCCTTATATAGAAAAAAAATTGGCTAAAAAGAAAACTATCCATGGGCCAAAATAAATGATTTAGTCAATAAAATCACGTTTTAATTGATTAAAACACTTCAAAAGGCGGCAACCCTAATAATTAATAATTTAGCACTTGTTAGAGGGATAATTTGAGCTTTCTGAGTTTATACTCTACCAAGTGATTTACCTTAAATCACGAGAAAAAGGGAATCTCATTTATATAGAAAACATTTTGGCTCAAAAAGGAATAATCTATGGGCCAAATAAATGATTTAATAGATTAAATCATGTTTTAATCGATAAAACACTTAAAAAGGCGGCACCCTTATTCATAAAAGGAAATCCTAAAACGGCTAGATGATCTTGAAAAAATAGGCTTTTTAATCGATTATAAGGTCTTTCTCCTTACTTTAATAAATTTGACCAAGTCCTTAATCGATTAGGCGGTGAGTTAGCTTTTCTGACTGATTAGAAACACTTTAATCAATTTTATATATGTCTGGATAGGTTTTAAGAAGTTTAATAAAATTTGGAAGGGATTGAAAAGAAATTTGTATGGGTGTGATTTACTTAGTACTTCAATACTTATTATTTACCTTTTACAATATAAACTAGACACACTAAGACACTAAGAGTGTAACCATACGAGCTTTCATACTTTCTCACTTTCAGACTTCAAGTTCTTATGCTTAATTCAATGATTGATTAATACTTAAGCTTGAACTTTAATTATTTGAATTATTAGGCTTGAGATATATTTTTATTGCTACAATTCCATCATCAATATTTATTGGAAACTTGATATCACCTCTTTCTTTGAGAGTTGTCACAAGGAACTCTTGAAAAGAGCTATCAACACCAAAAGACGTTTGACTTATGAAGTTATCTTCTTTAAAATTTGTTTGACAATTGTCATTATCAAAATCATTTAACAATTATGTCTGCATAACACATAGATCGATAACATAAAATCTCATCAATCAAACACTCATTCAAATAGGGGATGAATGACTTAAGAAGGAACCAAGGTTATATTCTCCTTCGTTGGGGTTTCATCCTTTTGAGCTCAATAAGTAGATATTGTCCAATGGTGTTTTGCCTTGAAAGCTCCCATCATGACTAAACACAAAGTGGGTACCTACAAATATGGGTGTTCGGCATACAGTTTGGATTGGTTTATAGGCAAAAACATATATGATCCAAAGATAAAATTACATGTAGCTCAATTAGGTTTTGGATGATTAGTTAAAAACCAAATTTGATTCGATCCAATTTCATGCAGTTTAATTTGGACCGAATTTTGGATATTCATATTACAAATTGGAATTATGTTATTCAAATGGAAAGATGTCAGAAACAATGTCTTACTAGTGTATATGACATGATTAATGTAGTAACAAATAAATTTCAACTATAAGTAAAAAAGAAACAAGGAATTATTAACCCAATTTGGTGCAAAGTTGTAACATTCTTTACCCCACAGCAAAATAATACAAGATTAATCAATAAAATCAGAGTATTCAACAAAAGGGTATCACATTTCTACTTCAATGAACATCAATAAAAATCATCATTTAGTTTTGTCCCATAACACGGGTTACAACATGCATTCATAATTAAAAACCAACATTTTTACGCAGCGGATCATAAGTTATCAACTAAATTAACTCAAATATGAAAATTCAAACATCATTAACTCAAAGGTAAAACAATTGAACACAAGGGTTTTTAAGCATTTCCATCCTGATGTTACATAACACAGAGTTGGACACCACCCTAAACTCTAATAAACGACTAAAAGACATAAAACTCCAAGCTATTTCCACACACCAAGCTTATTCTTGAGTATCTGAAGGATGGCATAATAGACCATCACCAAAGGCAGGCAGGGTGAGTAATCACAAATCAATATAATTGACAAGAGTAAAGATAATCATGAGACAGTTTATCATATAGCAATACATCATACTCTTCACTCATCACATCATAATATATCATCAAACATTTATTTGACACATATGCATAATGTTTAGCCACCAAGAATGAAATGTAACTTCATATATGCATGTGGTACCGATTTCAACATGTGATAGACACTGGGTCATCTACCTACCCTCCACAATGGAGCAAAACATAATCAATTTAACCTCAATCCACACTATGGGATCGAAGCTTCCAACAACATAGGTATGTCATGAATGCAACAATACAACAATTCAACATAATTCAACATTTGCACCAGCATTCATGTTAATAAGCATCATATAATAACCTACATCTTATCTTTGTTTCTATCATAAAATAATTGCTAAAACATCAATAAAAATCATGGCAACAAGTATAATACATCACAACATCAATACATCATATCTACACCTCATTAGATAATTTTCTGAAATTAAAACACTAGTTTTTCACTTCCAGGGCTCGCTAAGCGACCTCATCGCTCACTAAGAGGCCTCCTCTCGGGTTTGGGGAAAAGTCTAGTTTGCACTGCTCACTAAGCGAGCTAGGCGAATTCCATAAATTCAATTATGCGATGACAGAAAACTCATCTACGATATTTCACCATAAAAACACAGTTTTTCATCATTTTAATCATCAATTAAGTAATATAACATATATCTAACCCACATACATCATTTACAACATACAATGCACCACAATTCATCACTAATTCCTCAATTTTATTCATCAAATCCTAGGTTTTCTCTAAAACCCCAACTACTCCCAAAATCTAAACTCTACATCAATAACATTGAAAAACGATACTCCCCATACCTTAGAGTGAAGCTTTTCTACGGTCTTCAAAAACATATCTGGGACTTCTTTAGACTTTAGCTTCTCTTCTTCGTTCTTCAGACCTCTTCTCTCCTTTCTCCCAAAAGCGATTGTGAAACTTATCATATTCTCAACCTCAACTTCCTTTTTGTCAATCTTACCCCTAGGACCCCAAATATGTTTTCCCCATTCTACCCTTACTAATTCTCCACAAAATACCATTACATCCCTCATATTTCTAATTTCTTTATTTTATTAAATAATAATATTTAAATAACATATCTTACATTATTCAATATTACCATTAAATAAAATAATTTCATCACCAAAATACCACAACAAATACACCAAAAATTGCCAAATTATCATAATAATTAATTAAATAATTAAATTATGAAATCATAGTGTTACAACTCTCCCCCACTTTAAGAATTTTCGTCCTCGAAAATTTACCTGAAGCAAATAGAGTCGGATACGACTCCTTCATCTGATATTCCCGTTCTCAAGTCCAACTTTCACCTGTTGATCCACCCCACAATACCTTTACCAAGGCAGTCTATTTTCCTCTTAACTACTTCATTCATCGTCCATCTATCTGCAATGGTAATGCCTCAACAGTTAGATTATCTCTTACTTGTACGTCGTCCATCTGAATCACATGCGACGGATCGCACACATACTTCCTCAACTGCGACACATGAAACACGTCATGCAAATTCGCAAGTGATGATGGTAATGTAATCTGATAAGCCACTGCTCTGATTCTCTGCGAAATCTGATACAAACCAACAAAACACGAAGTGAGCTTTCTAGACTTCAAAGCTCGCCCGACACCAGTCACCGGAGTAACTCTCAAGAACATATGGTTTTCCTCTTGGAACTCAAGAGCTTTCCTCCTCTTATCATGATAACTCTTCTGTCGACTCTGAGAAGCCTTCATTCTTTCTTGTATCATCTTAATCTTCTCAGTTGTCTCTTGCACGATCTCAGATCCAAGCATTGCACTCTCACCTGATTCATACCAACACAAGGGAGTCTGACATCGTATACCTAACATGATAACTATTATTGTAGCTAAACTCAATCAATGGGAAATGACTATCCCAAGATCCTTCTTGGTCTAGCACACAAGCTCTTAGTAAATCCTCTAAAGATTGGATAGTCCTCTTCGTCTGACCATATGTCTATGAATGATAAGCAAAGCTCATCCTCAACTTAGTACCCAAGGCATCTTGTAAACTTTTCCAAAACCTTGATGTAAACCGCGAATTTCTATCTGATACGATACTCGACAGTATCCCATAAAACTTCACAATCTCATCAATATACATTTCAGCTAGCTTGTGCATAGAATAATTAATCTTCATCGACAAGAAATGGGATGACTTAGTCAATCTATCCACGATCACCCAAATCGAATCATTTCCCTTAGCAGTCTTCGACAAACCTGTTACAAAATCCATGGAAATGTTATCCCACTTCCATTCTGGAATATTCAACGGCTGCATCATACCTAACAGTTTCTGATGTTCAATCTTCGACTTTTGGCAAGTCAAACATGCATACACAAATTCTACAACGTCTTTCTTCATACCTGGACCCCAAAACATTTTTTGCAAATCATGGTACATCTTCGTAGCACCAGGATGGATACTCAATCTACTTTGATGTCCTTCTTCTAAAATACTCTTCTTAATTTTTAGGACATCTAGAATACACATTTTATCTCGTAATCTCATCACACCATTCTCATCCACTCGGAACTCACCTTTGTTACCTTGGTTAATCATAGTAAACTGATCAACCAACTTCAAATCAGATTTTTGTCCTTCTCAGATCCTCTCCATAATTTCACCAGTCAACTTCAGCATTCCCAACATCACACTCTCGGAAGTAGTCTCACACAACAAACTCATGTCTCTAAATTGTTCAATCATTTCGATTTCTTTCACCATAAGCATCAATATATGCAATGTCTTCCTACTCAGAGCATCTGCAACCACATTCACCTTACCAGGATGGTAATTCAAATCAAAATCAAAATCTTTCAACAATTCCAACCACCGTCTCTGCCTCATATTCAGTTCCTTCTGATCAAACATATATTTCAAACTCTTATGATCAATAAAGATTTCAAAATTCAAACCAAAGAGATAATGTCTCCAAATCTTTAACACAAATACCACAACTACTAACTCTAAATCATGTGTAGGATAATTCCTTTCATGAACCCTCAATTGTCTAAAAGCATAAGCAACCACTTGACCATTCTGCATCAAAACTTCTCCAAGTCCCATCTTCGATGCATCACAATACACTAGGAACGACTCATTTAGATTAAGCAAAATCAACACTGGTGCAGTTGTCAATTTCTTCTTCAAATCAACAAAACTCTTTTCACACGCAACATCCCACACATAAGCTTGACCCTTTCGAGTCAACTGAGTCAAAGCTAGCACCAACTTCGAAAAATCTTCAATAAACTTTTGATAATAACCTATCAATCCTAGAAAACTTCGAATATCAGTAGCAAACTTAGGAGTTTCCCACTATAACACTGCATCAATCTTCAACGGATCCACAACAATTCTACTACTGGAAATTACATGTATAAGGAAACTCACTTCTTGCAACCAGGACTCACACTTTGACACCTTAGCATACAACTTCTTCTCTCATAACACTTGCAGCACAATCCTCAAATGCCTTGCATGCTCCTCCTTTGTCTTGGAATAAATCAGGATATTATCAATAAAAACTACCACAAATTTATCCAAGTACTCATGGAAGATTCGATTCATGTACTCCATGAACACACCGGGTGCATTAGATACACCAAACGGTATCATCGTATACTCATAATGACCATATCTTGTCCTGAAAGCTATTTTCGGAATATCATCATACTTAGAACGAATTTGATGGTAACCAGGTCTTAAATCAATTTTACTGAACATACAAGCTCCCACCAACTGATCCATCAAGTCATTGATCGATCCTTGGAAGTGGATACTTATTCTTAATAGTAACCTTGTTCAACTACCAATAATTAACACACAACCTCATACTACCATCTTTCTTATTGACCAACAACACAAGAGCACCCTACGGAGAAACGCTAGGTCGAACAAACTTCTTTTCCAACAATTCTTCCAATTATTTATTCAACTCACTCAATTCGAAAGCAGACATCTGATACGGAGCCATAGACACAGTACTTATACTAGGTAATAAATCCACTACAAATTCAACTTCACATTATGGAGGAAAATCACTTATGTCCTCCGGAAACACATATGGAAATTCTTGAATAACCAGTAGTTCAACACTTGCAGTATTCCCTTCGACTTATAACGATGCAAACATTGCAAACATCTAAGCTTCATCCTCTAACATTTCATCCACTTGCTTAGCCGTTAAGAACATCAATTCACCATGATCACCAAGTTCAAGAAACTCCACAGTCTTCGCATAACAATTGATATGCACAAAGTTGAACTCTAGCCAGTTTAATCCAAGAATAACATCAATTTGTGCAAAGGTAAGCACACCAGATCCATCAAGAAGTCCTTCTAAAAAAATAGTCAAAGGACACGTCAAACACACATATGTGTTAGTAACATAACCATTAGCTAGCATTTCTATTACCATACCACCATTCATACTAGATAACATTAAACCCAACTTAGTAGAACATTCAAGAGAAATAAGGGAATGTGTAGCACCAGTATCAATAATTGAAATCAACTCAACACCATTAATAAAACATGTACCTCGAATCAAGTTTTCCTTCTTAGGAACTTCAGAACCACTCAAAGCGAACACTCTGCCATTGGTCTGAGCAGCAGTAGCAGTCTTCTTAGGCTTCTGACATTGGGTACTGATATGCACCTGTTCACCACAGTTAAAATAAGTTAGACCTTCATTTGGTCAATCACTAACCCGATGACCTCTATTGTCTCCCATGTAGCATCTCACCATTGGATTACTGCACACATCAGACTTGTGACCGGAATCCCCACATTTGTAGCACTTGCGAGGAATGGAACCTGCTCCCCCACTTAGCTTATTCCCATCAGAAACCTTCTGCTTCCCCTTCTTAGTTGGAGTCACATAAGGTTTTCCTCGAAACTAGCATTTCTCTTTCTTCTCACTCAGCTACTTATAGTGAGTAGATCAAGCTCGGATGTCTCCATCATAAATCATGCTTTTGTCCACCAACTCAGCATACCTACGGATCTGCTGACATCCAATCTCATGTTTAATCTATAGTCTCAGCCCATTCTCAAACTTGAGACACTTAGAAAGTTCAGCATCAACACGATTGTAGTGAGGAGAATACTTCACTAGCCTCACAAACTTAGCAGCATACTCTGCCACAGTCATGTTTCCTTTCTTCAAATCAAGGAACTCCGCCTCCATCTTACCATGAGCATCTTCAGGAAAATAATTTCCTAGAAACTCCCTCCTGAACACTTCCCAAGTCACCACAGTACCGACATCCTCCAAAGGCTGACGGGTATTATCCCACTAGTCTTCATCCTCCTCAAACAACATGTGGCTACCAAATTGTACCTTTTATGCATCCGTACATGTCATCACTCTGAAAATCTTCTCAATCGCCTTGAGCCACTTTTGCGCACTCTGCGGGTCATGATCTCCTTTAAAAACTGACTGACTATTACTCTGGAACTTCTCCAAAGAACGAAACCCATATTGTTCGTTGTTTCAAGCCATAAACTCAGCAAGTCCCGCAATAACTTCAGCAAAAGCACGCATGTTGTTTCCAGCCATTCTGCATAACACTCACAACATTAGAAAAGAAATAATTGTTAACAAGCAACGACTGACAACTAACGACAACAACGACACATGGCCGGACAGACTGACCTGCTCTGATACCACTAGTGTTAGTGTAACACCCTTTACCCCACAACAAAATAATACAAGATTATTCAATAGAATCAGAGTATTCAACAAAAGGGTATCTCATTTCTACTTCAATGAACATCAATAAAAATCATCATATAGTCTTGTCCTGTAGCACGGGTTACAACATGCATTCATAATTAAAAACCTACATTTTTACGCAGCGGATCATAAGTCATCAACTCAACTAACTAAAATATGAAAATTCAAACATCATTAACTCAAAGGTAAAACAAGTGAGCACAAGGGTTCTCAAGCATTCTCATCCCAATGTTACATGACACAGAGCAGGACACCGCCCTAAACTCTAATAAACAACCAAAAGTCATAACATTCCAAGCTACTTCCACGCACCAAGCTTATTCTTGAGTATCAGTAGGATGGTATAATAGACCATCACCAAAGGCAGGCAGGGTGAGTAATCACGAATCAATATAATTGACAATGGTAAAGATAATCATGCGATAGTTCGTCATATAGCAATACATCATACTCTTCACTCATCACATTATAAGATATCATTAAACATTTATTCAACATATATGCATCATGCTATGCCACCAAGAATGAAATGCAACTTTATATATGCATGTGGTACTGATTTCAACATGTGATGGACACTAGGCCATCTAGCATCCACAATGGAGCACAACATAATCAACATAACCTCGATCCATACTATATGATTGAAGCTTCCAACAACATAGGTATGCCATGAATGCAACGATACAACAATTCAAAATTATCAACATAATTCAACATTTGCACCAACGTTCATGTTAATAAGCATCATATAATAACCTACATCTTATCTTTGTTTCTATCAAAAAAATAATCGCTAAAACATCAATAGAAATCATGGAAAAAAGTATAATACATCACAACATCAATACATCGTATCTAAACCTCATTAAATAATTTTCTGAAATTAAAACACTACTTTTTCACTTCCAGGGCTCGCTAAGCGACATCATTGCTCGCTAAGCGGCCTCCTCTCGGGTTTGGGGAAAAGTTTAGTTTCCACTGCTCGTTAAGAGAGAATCTGCTTGCTAAGCGAGTTAGGCGAATTCCAGAAATCCAATTTTGCGATGACAACAAACTTAACTACGATATTTCACCCTGAAAACACGGTTTTTCATTATTTTAATCACCAATTCAAAAATAGAACATATAGCTAACCCATATACATCATTTACAACATTCAATGCACCACAATTCATCACTAATTCCTCAATTCTATTCATCAAATCCTAGGTTTTCTCTAAAACACCAATTACTCCCAAAACCTTAATTCTACTTCAAGAACATTGAAAAGCGATCTCCCCATACCTTAGAGTGAAGCTTTTCTACGGTCTTCAAAAAATATCCGGGACTTCTTCAGATCTTAGCTTCTCTTCTTTGTTCTTCAGACCTCTTCTCCCCTCTCTCCCAAAAGTGATCGTGAAACTGATTGTAACGTCCTGATTATTTATTTAATTATTTAATTTAAATAATTGGAAATTGTTGTGTTGCATGAATTGTGAAGTTGGTAGTGTGTTGAGGAAAGAATTATATTTTAATATTATATGAATTTAAATAATTTATATTATATTGAATAAATATTGGAAATATGAAGAGAAATGATAGAATGGTAATTAGGTGATGGAATAGTGAGGGCAAGATGGGAAATCCTTAGTTGGGGTCTAAGGGTTATGTTTGGAATTTAGGAAAAAGGAAATCAGTTTGTGAAAAACGATCGTGAGTTGAGAAGCGTGAACAAAGAAGAAGAAGAAGCTAGGGCAAGAGCTTGAGGACGAGAATTTCGGCAAGGGAAAGAAATCATCCGCCAAATTAAGGTAAGGATGGGATTTCTTTCATCTCCTAAGGGTATTATAATATGAGTATTAGGCATAGGATTGTTGAGTGAGAATCCATGAAGATAGAGAGGAATTTGATGAAATGTATGTTAGGACAATCAGGAATTGTTGGAATTGTTAGAATTGTTTGAATTAGGTGATTAATTGTGTGAATCGGGATGAGTTCGCAGATATTATTTGAGAGGAATTTGATGAAATGTATGTTAGGACAATCTGGCTTTGTTGAGGGTTTTAGGAAGGTGAAATCGTAGCAGAATAGGGATGAGTTCGCATAGGAAAATCTGCATAATTCACGTTTCTCGCTTAGCAAGAGGTAGCTCTCTTAGCGAGCGTTTGAGAAGTTTGGACCTTTCCTGGCAGAGAGTCGCTCACTTAGCGAGCAGGAGGTCACTTAGCGAGACCTGAAGTGAAAAATAATTTATTTTAATTCTGAAAAATTCTATAAAATCTTTTATTTAACACTTTAATGGATTTGAATCGTTGTAGTGAGTTAGGGGTATGTACTGAGTGATTACGTGATTGTTTTGTAGGATGTTGAAAATAACTTTGTAAAAACATGAGTAACATGTATATGTGTGCATTGATGTTGTTGATGTTGCTATGTGTTGGTGTTGTCGTAGATGTTACATGATGTAGTTGTTGTTATCTGTTGTTGAAGTTGTTGTTACATGTTATTGATGTTTGTTGTACCCCAAAATTTATCCTCACATATTTGAGACAAATTGATTCAAAAGGTCTCCTCACACTTGTCGTACCCCAAATTTTGACCCGCTTCATATGCTTTCTGGTGCCTCTTCATTTCAAATAAATAAAATAGCACAATTGCTAGAAAGATGGGTATAAGACATATAAATGTGTAAGGTTGTGAGTTCAAATTCCACCTTCCTCTCTTTTTTATTCTTTTTTTTTCTATTTTTATTTTTTATAAAAAAAATCACAAAAATAGCATTTTTTTATTATTTAATTTTTAATTTTCGTATTTGCATTTAATGCATTTTTTAAAATATGATTTTTTTCATTAAAATCATTATTTTATAGAAACAATCTCAAAAAATCACAAAAATAAAATCAAATAAAATCTGTTTTTCATCATCAATATTAGATTATTATTTTAAATATATATTTTATTCAAATTCATCGAGCCATGAATCCATCCATATTCATTGGGTTGGACTTTACGAAATGTGAAAATCAGGTCAGATTAAATCTTTCTTAATTTTGACAATCACATTCAATTTTTGATCTAATCCTTTATCTATAAATAGACCCTATTTTTCTCATACTTTCCTCACCCACAATACACAAATTCTTGCATCAGAAACCAAAAAAAATAATAAAAATAGACGAATACAAGGAGCGGCAGGTCCACTTTATCTTTATCTGCATTGGTAAGCACTAAAAGCATCAATGTTTGTTTTATTTTACATATTTTATAATTTGTTTTCTTATTCATACAAGTTGCGGTTTATATACATAACTGTTATGCGATTACCATTTCTTTTCTTTTTAACTTTATGATATCATATATATATATATATATATATATATATATATATATATATATATATATATATATATATATATAAATAATTGTTATGCGATTATCATTTGTTCAATATATAAGTTTTTCTATTTTATAATTTTTTTAGATTATTCGGATTGGATCGTGTCGATACGTTATTTTTACATCTGTGTGTATAATGTGTGACACTTGTGTTGATCTGATCCAGTTGCAATGATCGCAATTTTGCGTTAGCAACATCATTGTTTTTTTTTCTTTCGCTTTATTTTATTGTTAATAAATTTAGATTAAGACGTTTTAATCCTGTTGCAATGAGCACGTTGAGTGTAGCAAGTTAATGGTGTATTTTTATCGGTTTATGTGCGAGGTTCTTTTTTATTGTTGTATTTCGATTTTACATGCGTCTGACGGTTTAGCATGGTGATAATTCACCTTTAAAGCTTACCGATTCGCGTTTTCGATTTACACTCAGTGATTTAATTTAATTTATCCTACCATTGTTTCTTGGTTTGATTTGCGATGACCGCCTATGCGGTAACAATTTTTCTTATTTTAATTTTTGTTAATTTTCAACGATCCAACGTCGTTATGTCTTTTATTGTAATTGTATTTTTATTTCTTATTTATTTCTGATTTAGGTAGAAATTACTTAATTAAAAAATAATAATATTTTTCTTTTTGTTGTAGTTTATTTATTAGAAGTAATTCCTCTTTTAATTAATTTTTTTTCATAAGACATCAAAAAAAAGAATGTTCTCAACAATCAAAAGACATCTTTCTCCTCTTAAAAATTCGAACTTCTCCTGATTCTATCGTTTTCATTTATTTATAATTCTTAGTGTGAATGTATAGGCATAAATAAACTTGTAATTTATTTTCTGCATTTTACTTTCCGCACTCCCTTGATCATGTAACTACCCCAAAACATTGTAATAGTTTAGGACTTTATTTTCTGCATTTTACTTTCCGCACCTTACAAATCGCTCAGTTGTATGGATAATAGGATTGCATGGCAAGATTAAAAACAAACTAGAAAACCTTAATAAAAGATCGAATAACTGAAAATAACACACCTTGCACACTTACACCTTTAGGGTAGCCTCTCTTGTTGTCTTACGAATATTGGTCATGTCCCTCGAACATAGGGGTATCTTAGCAAAAGACGCTTACGAATAAATCATCATAGTTGCCTACGAAAAAGGATCATAGTCCCTCGATGACCCTTCGAGTTGCCTACGAAAAGATGATCTCGTCCCTCAATGACCCTACAAAAAAAGATCATAGTCCCTCGATTACCCTTCGAGTTGCCTACGAAAAGATGATCTCGTCCCTCGATGACCCTACGGAAAAATGATGATATTCCCTTCGAATTGTTAAGGTATCCTTACATGTTGCCTTCTATGACCATTCGATGACCCTACGCTCATCATTTACATCCAAAGATAAGACTACTTATTAACTAATAATAAGGACAATCTTATCTCTAAAGGAAGAAGAAAATAATATGAATGACCTTGAGTAGGTAGGAAAACCTTAACTGCTTGCTCACAATTTCAAAGCAAAATTACTCTTTACACCTCATACTTTCAAAAAAAATCCAAAAAACCACTTTGTATACATTCATACGAGAACCATTACAAAGGTGGACCTTTTCTAAACACACCACCACTATATTTTTCAAACAAAAACAAAGTGAGCTAAGCAGTTAAGAGCCCATGGATAACCATGGATACAAAGGGTGTTAACACCTTCCATTTGTATAACCTACCCCCGAACTCAAAAATCTAAACCAAGGTCTTTTCTGTTTTTTTTCATCTTTCCTAATTGGATAAAAGAAAAGTCAGTGGTGACTCTTGCTATTCGCAACATTGTTTTTGTGAAGAAAAAAAATGACAAAGTCAGTTCTCCCACCGTATTACAGAATTGACGACTATTTTGGGGACTAACTATTTAAAGAGGGGTTACCTTAGAGTTTTAGCTCACTTTATTATTTGTTTGTTTGACTTGTATGCTTTACTTTTAAGGGTTTTGTCTTGGGGTTATTGTGTGAAAGATCCTACACCTGGATCTAGTGATACCTTAGGTAAGTGATAATAGATCATGGAAACTGCTTGGCATGTACCAAACTGGTTGAGATGATGGTCATAATCTTTAGAATCCTAATTGACTCATCTTTGGCCATTAGTAAAGTAGAGAGATAACTAGCTTTGGATTTAGATTGAAGACTGGTTGATACTCGAAGCTACACTCATTGAGATCTGACTTTAAGGATGTTTTGGTCGGCCACTTGAGTTTCGCGCCAAAATAAAGCCTTCGAGAAATATCAGTGATATTGAGATCCCAAGAACTCGATTACTATTCTAGGATAGGATGAACCAACTAAACCTCAGTGGGGAAGGGTACTTACCTATGGACTCCATGCAAGCCTTTAAACATAAGAGTCTTGTGTGACTTGTTTGTGTTTTCCACTTGCTTGCCTTAAACATGAACATGACATCATGACATCATAACATCATATCATCCCACTAACCATTTCAAGGACCTAAGGGATTTATCTTTGTAATTTGTTGCAGGTCATGGCAACCAGAGATTTCATCTACATCAACTTTGTGAGGATTCCTTCCCAACTTAAAGATTTGGTCTCAATGATTCCCAAAAATTATGAATTCACCAAAAGGCATGGTTATCTACCCAGATTGGTTACCACCGGTTTTGAAGAAGACATGATGAGAGTCTTGTTCCAATTCTTTGATCCTAAGCATCACTGTTTCACTTTCCCAGATTATCAGTTGGTACATACACTGGAGGAATTGCAGCAGCCTTACATATGAAGAAGTAAGATATTGTGTCTAATTGGGTAACAAAAAGTGGAGTCAAAGGTCTTCTTGCTAAGTTCTTGATTGAGAAATCTCATTTGTTCCTCGATGTTATGAGTTACTATGCTTTTGAGGATGTCTTGGCTTTATTGACATATGGATTGGTGTTATTCCCTAACCTAGATTAATTCATAGATGTGCATGCAATCAAGATATTTCTGTCTCGCAACCCAGTGCCTACTTTGTTGGGAGTTATTCTACACTCACTCCACACTCGTACTACTAAAAGACAATAAACTATCATGTGTTGCATACCTCTGTTATCTAAGTTTTTCAATACTTATCTTCCTAGATCAATGTTGAAGAATGAGCAAAGGATGCCTTGGTCTCGAAGGATAATGTCACTCTCTCATACAAACATTTACTGGTGTGTCCGATCTCAGGATGACTTTACTATTATTGATCATTGGGAATTCCCTAATGTGCCACTCCTTGGCATTATGGGTGGCATCACTTACAATCCTTCATTAGCTTTGCGCCAGTTCGGTTTTGCTCGAAGGAAAGGTCATCATGATATGATTATTCAGGGCATTGTGTTCAACTATAAAGATGATTCTTGAGGTTACCGTCAAAAAGTTTATATGCGCATGGGAAAAGGTGTATAAAATTGAAACTCAAACAATGGGACTAAAAAACTCTATTCCTTTGGAGCCTTACCTCAGGTGGGTGCGATCTAGTTCTCAAAGTCTTATGATACCATATCCTGCCATTCTGCCAGTGATTGTAGAGACTAGTAATGAGAAAAACGTTCCTTATATCATTCTCCATCCAGACATGCCTACCAACCTTGAAGAGCTACATAAATCTTAGATCCAACTGAAGGAAGAAAGGGGTACCTTTGAGACTCAATATTATGCTAGTGAAAAGAAGGTTTTCGAACTAACAAAGCAACTTCATGAAGAGCGGAATCTTAACGCCTATCTCAACACAAAAAGGAAATGTCCATGGGAGACTTGAGCCCTTGGAATCTTAGTTTTGCAATTTACTTCATGTTTTTCCCTTTATTGTAAGCATAAAGGTAATTATAATTTAAATTTACTAATAAGAATGTTTTGTTTATGTTTCCTCTTTTGACAAATTTAAATCCTATAAGGTCCTTGAAATCATTGCATATGCATTTACATACCATATCATTGCATGAGAGGTTGTCAAAGACAGAATTCTTACTTCCTCATTGTTTATGTCAGTAAAGAAATGGATCTCAAGTATACTGTGAAAGATCTCCAGACCCATAATGCTCAATTTCATAAAGTGATCCTGAATTTGTCCAAGGGTAAAGAAGAGTTGAAAGCCCTCCTCACTAAGGACATGAAAAAGAAGAATCCTAAAGACAACAAGGATGATCAGTTGGAACAACTGCAAGCCGAGATGGAAGAGATGAGAATCCAGATGAATGGTCAGGTGGATCTTATCCAAAACTTAGCCCAAGAGCAAGAAAAGTTGAGAGTCTTCGTCAATAAACTTCAAGACAACGGAGTTAGGGATCTAATCATCCGTTAACCTCCGGTGAAACAAGCTGACTTTGTTGAAAAGAAGATGAGGATACGATAAGGAAAGAGACATGTTACTACTAATAGTCTTTCAATTAAAGGAAGAAGATCGTATAGGGTTAATTCGCCTCAACGCAAGGAACATAAAAGATAGTTTACCAAATTCAACATACCAATGTCGCAAACTTTGCAATGCCTGTTGGAGATGAATCTGGTTGCGTTAAGGGAACCTCCTCAAAGACCCATTACTTTCTCTCCTCGCTATGATCCTAATGCAAGGTATGCATACCATTCCACTAGTCCTGGACATGACACTAATAATTTTTGGGCATTGAAGAATAAGATTCAAGACCTGATTGACGAAGGAGTTCTCGAGGTTATGCTAGAAGACCAGATTGAATTCTTCTATCGTCCATTAAACATCGAAGTTGTCAGACATCCAGAGTGATAAGTTTATATGAGGAGGCTTTGAGAACATTTGAATTTTCATTTTTAATTTCTTTTGTTGGCTTAAACACTTACTATTATGTCAAACTTTTGTTTTCACGTTAATGTGTTGCATATGTTTGTTTTGAATTAATCCATTAGCTTCACTTTATTTAAACTATGCTTCTTACTTATCTTTTGTGATATTTAACTCTTGTTAAAGTTGTAAGCCTTTAGAGGGAGGATGACAAAGACGATACCATAATTTCATACAGTATGCTTTTGAATAGACTATGTTGACGATGTACAGGCATTATTTCGATTCCTAAATAATGGAGATATAAGGAAGTTAATCCTTAGTCAACCCTTTTGAGCCTATGAAGTATGAGTTTTCATTCTCTCGCAAATTAAAACCCTTAATCATAACCTGGGGCAGGGTAGTTCCTTGGTTAACTTAATTATTCTAGTTGTCCATTTTGTACACAACTAATGATGGTTCCCCGTAATCACTAAGTCCGACAGTCAATATCTAGCAAAAGAAGAGCTCACTAAGTCAAAACCCATGAAGGAGACTTAGTAAAAATTGAGACATCCCGCTGACTGTAATCTTGAAACAAACAGTTCAGGCAAAAGGAATGGATAACAAAGTCAAAAGAAAAAAAGGTCACTACAAATCCTCAACAATAAAAAAAATGATTGGCTTTTCAAATAAACTTCTGGTTTCTGAACCATCGCAAATGTCAATGTTACAATTTCAAACTCCTTTGGAGCCTCAATGCATAAGTTAACTGAACATAGGACTGAAGAATATCACGAAGGATGGGTTGGGTACAAATAAAATTTGAGCCTTTATCCTTTGTTTCTTAAACCGTGAACCAGGCTACATTACAACCTTTTAAAAGTCCTAATTGAAGCATGGTTAGTTCAGAAGCGTACTACTACTAAAAGGTATCCTGACTCCTTTAGAGATTATTATAAATCTTGAGTTAATATCACAGTTTTTACAAATAGTTTTTTGCTAAAATAATTCTTTTTCAAAACTTCAAGACAGACATAAGCGTTGCATTATGAATATCATTGTTTGCATATAACTAAGTGTTTGACAGAAGAGAAGCTTACATGATGAACATTCAATAAACCAAAGTCCTCCCGACAGCCAAAGTTGCTTCCTGGGCTTGACTCAGGTGGATCAAAGCCAGTGTATACAAGGGGCGTGGTCACCATCTTCTAATCAAGGGGCATGCCATGTTATTTTCCAATTCATCTGGGGAAGTCAGGTCAAGATAAAACAATGCTTAATAGCCAGGGGCAGGTATCCTCATCTGAATTGCTAGAGGTAACATTACCAAGTTCACAATGCCAGGGGCATATTATTATAGGGCATCTCATTTATTTCTCCTGAGGCAGCTCTTTTCAAATACTTCTATTCTTGGACAAATCATCCTTAGCTAGGGGTGACACTCTCTTTTCAAATCTAATCAGATCAAATTCAGTTGCAAGCTCATTAACCATTACTCGGGGCATACACAATCCACCGCAGTCTAAAAACACATTCCTCTCATTACATTTCCTTGATACCGGGTTTCAGCAAAAGCCATTATGGAAATTAATTGTCTGTGCCAATAGTATCAAATGGTGTCAGTATCATGTCTTCATATTCAGTCATGATAATTCCTAGAAAATTACTCAGGGAAGTCGAGAATATCAGAAGTTCTGAATCCATTGGTTATTTTGAATGAATATATGCTTTTGAATATGATTGATGTTTACCAATATTTTTTACAATAATAGCATTTACTAAGGACTCTTGGAGGTTGGAATCCCCAGCAGGACTTATGTCCAACAGATCTCCACAAGCTCATCCCCACAGAGTAATCTCTACAGAGTTGTTCCAGCGAATCATTTCAAGCAGTCTCTTCCCCAACAAAGATTATATTTCCAACACTACAAAGCCTCATGAAGATTCTCTTCTCCAACATAATCCAATTAAGCCTGTGTTGCACCCCAAAATTTGCCCTCACAAGACAAGCCATTGTGTACTAAGAGGTTCACAAGGTTCACAAGGTTCACAAGGTTCAAAAGACATCTCATGAAGTTCACAAGGTTCACAAAGTTCACAATTAGTCAGAAGATGTGACATTTCCCTCAGACAATGCATCCTCCTAAGCAGTGCATCCAAAACTAGGGTCTTGACTTTAATCAGGCTAAATGGACTTCCAAGACTTCAAGTGAGCTTCATAACATCATATATGTGTTTAAGAATCCCCATGACAAGTTTCAAGACTTTTCCCAAAGGTTTGCTCAGTCAGATAATCAGATAAGTCAAAATTAGTCAAAGCAGTTAAAAAGTCAAACTGAGGTCAACTGTGGTCAAACCAAGGTCAAACTTCATGATTTTTTGCCAACATCAAGTATATGAAGTAAAATTCATCATTTTATCAAGGGTTGATCATAATTCATCAAGGAGATTTCAGATCATCAAGAATCAGGAGTTTCTAAATTAGGGTTTCCTCAGGAAAAGTCAACTGAACTTTGACCAGTCATAACTTTCACATGCTTCATCAACTTTTTTCCATCCAAAGCTCATTTTGAAGTAAATTGAATTCCCTACAACTTTGTGTCTCACAAGACAAGCCCAAAAATGCTTCATTTGGAAGGTATGAGCTAAGACATTATAGGTCCTTTTAAAAGTCAACAAAAAGTCAACAACTTCAAAAGAGCATAACTTGAGAATGGTAAAAGGTATGGACATGAAACCAATGGGGTTGGTTAGAGGACTCTTTAAGCTTTCCAAAATATCTAAGAACACCTTCATAGCATTAAAATTGAAGGATTTGTGCCCTCGCAAAGTTGGGAAATTTTAGAGAGGTTTATGAAGCAAATGGGGTCTTAAAACCATAATTCACCAAATGGGCTTGCTTTTTTGTGATCCAATTAGTTCCATGACATCATGCACGAATTAAAATTTATTTATTCATAATTTTATTCATTTTATTTTATTTATTATGTTTTTTTATGTTAAAAATCATTTTAAATTAAAATAAAATATAAAAGGATGGATATTTGATTTGATTTTGGTTCTAGAAGGTCTTAATATTCATTTAAAAGTTAATTGGAATCATATAAAATCAGATCAACCAAAATAGCAAGGAGATATTAGATTTTTTTTCAATATTTGAATCATATCTTTCTTCATGATCAAGCTATCCAAAAGCCCAAAGAATAGATTGATTTTTTGACCTAATTTTCTTTTACTATATAACCACAACCACATCACAAGACAAAAAAAAGGATGGAGAGCAAGAGGATGATATTCATACTTTAAAATTTCACATAATTCAAAATTAGGTTTCCACAATCCACCACTTTTACTAGTTGATTAAAGGCTGCAAATGAATCCTTGAGGTTTCCTGAACCTATTCCAATCATCCTCATCATCAAATTCATGCCAAATCATACAAACCAAATTCATATTCTTGCCTTTCTTTTGATTTTTTTCAATTCCAATGATTTACGCATGATTAATTGATTTTGATTACATAATATATTTGTTTGATTGTGTAGATGGTTTTTGGATAGTTGGATTTAAGTTTCGATGCAGGAATCATAGGGCACCATGGAGAACTAAACTATTGGTTAATCTGCTGTAATCTGTTTTTGTCGATACTTCGAAGGCTGCAGTAGTGATAAACATTACAGGCTGACAGGTAAGTCAGGTAAGTACTACTGTTTCGATTTGCTCCGAATTTTTTCCAGAAATTCAGAAAAAAAATCGATAAACAATACTCTTTTAGAATGAAATTCTAAAAGATTTCGACCCTCAAAATCGTAAATTCCTCTTTTTTCTATTTTATTTGATTTATTTTCTATTTTCATATTCTCAAAAAAATCTAAAAAAAATTGTGCGTTCTTTATTTGATTTTATTAGATTTTTAGCATCGTTTTAATATTTTTTAGATTTTATTTTAATCGCTTTTCTTATTTTTCATTATTTTAAAATCTGCAACAGTTTTATTTGATCCTGTTTATTTCTTTTTTTATTCTTCCAACAGTATATACCAAAAATATGCAGGTGGGAGGAAGAAGATGGTGTGTGGCATGCGCTGATTGACCTAGTGACAAAGACCTAAGGTTGAAAGTATGAGGGAGTGAGTTCAACACTCATTCCCAATATTTTGGCAAAAAAACATGAGTTATTCATCATTTTTTTTTCCTTAATTTATCTTTTAAACATGGCTAACCTATTATTTTTAATTAACTTTTTTTAACAAAATTTTTTTTTTATTAAATTTAGGTTAGCATTTTTTTATTAGTATTATTACTTTTATATTTAGGTTTATTAAAACCTCAAACTTTTTTTTTTATAAAAACCTTAATCAACCTTTAAATGTTTTTTAATTTAATTAATTCTCATAATTCATTTTTCTTAGATTTATTTAATTATTAGGCTATTTTAATATAAACTGTTTATATATTTTCTTTTGTAAAACTTAACCTTGGAAAATTTTGTTTTACTAACATGTTTTTTTTCATTTTTATTATATAATAGGTATTTGTTACACTTATTCATATGCAGGCCCACAACCTAGTGGCAAGGAACTGAGGTTTGGAGCATTTTGATGAAGAAACGTGGATGTCTCAGTGGCAAAGAACTCAATGAAGCAAAAAGGGCAAACCCCCAATATTTTGGGTATCTCTAACTTTATTTTTCCCTTTTTCATCAAATTATGTATTTTCTTTGAATTTTCTTATTATTACTATTAAACTAATTTCTAAAAGATAAAACATAATCTTTATTTTATTTTATTTTTAAAACTTACATTTTTATTATAAACCTTAATTTTTTTTCATAAACCTTAATTTTTTCCCTAAACCCTAATTTTATTAACCCTAATTTTTATTAACTTTAATATTTAACTTAATTAAATAATTAATCATTTTTTATTATAAGTAATTATTATTTATTTATTATTATAATTGTTATAATTTTCTTCTAAAAATTTTCTAAATAATTTATTTAACTTAAAAAATAATATTTTCTCTTAGATTGTTATTTTTCTTTATATTTTTGCTAACCCTTTTATTATTATTATTATTTCATTATTACTAACCATTTAAATTATTGCTTATTTATTTTTTATTTTATCGTTATTATTATTTTTCCGATTATATTGTAATTATCCCAAAGCTATGTAATAGTTTAGGTTTATATTTTTGCTTTATTTTTATTGTAAAGATATTAACTGTGTGGTTAGTAACTATAGGGTGTGCATAACATGTTTGTGATTAAAATTAATTTAGAAAATTAATTAAATAAGATAAATATTTGAAAATAAACACTCACACACGTAAGTCGATCTTTGATCGCCATCTCACTTCCTTAAGGGTTATCCCTCATGTTGCCTAAACCAAAAGGTCAAGTAAGGTGTCTAAAAGCAAGGTCCCTTCTCCTAAAAATATCATCAAGTCCCTTTACGATTATATGATCAAGTCCATTCGGTGTTGCCTTCGTAAATGATCTTGTCCCTTTCGAATAAAAGATGATAAGTCCCTTCGTATTGCTAAGACACCTTACAGTTGCCTAAACACAGATGACCCTTCACTTGTCCCTCATAACATCCAAGGTAGTGACTACCTATTCCTTAATAATAGGGATAATCTTACCATTTAAAGGATATTTAAGAACAGAAAAGACTTAACTTAGGGTAGGTTCCTCTTATATACTTGCTCACTTTTCAAAAACATTTCAAACACTTCACATTTTTCAAGCAATTTTCAAAACAAAGGCTTTATATATATCCGTACATGGATCATTATAAAGTACTTAAGAAAGTTTCTAATCACACACTACACTTCTCAAAAACATTTTAAAGTGAGCTAAGTAACTAAGAGCCCATGGATAACCATGGATGTAAAGGGTGCTAACACCTTCCTTTACATAACCTACCCCCGAACCCAAAAACCTTTTAAGGTCTTTTCTGTTCTTTTATGCCCTTTCCTTTGGATAAAATAAAAGTCGGTGGCGACTCTTGCTATTCTGTTTGTTTTCTATTTTATAAATATTATATGTAATATATATATATATATATATATATATATATATATATATATATATATATATATTACATATAATGTTAATATTAATAATATATAATATATACGATATTATGTTACATATATATATATATATATATATATATATATATATATATATATATATATTATATATATATATATATATTATGATATAATGTTAATATAAATAATATATAATATATAATATATAATTATTTTTAAAATTTTTTTTAGATTATTCGGATTAGATCGTGTCGATACACTATTTTCACATCTGTGTGTATAATGCGTGATACTTGTGTTGATCCGATCCAGTTGCGATGATCGCAATTTTGCGTTAGCAACATCATTGTTTTTTTTTTTAATTTTCTTTCGCTTTATTTTATTTTTAATAAATTTAGATCCGTACATTTTAATCCTATTGTGATGATCACGTTGAGTGTAGCAAGTTAATGGTGTATTTTTATCGGTTTATGTGTGAGGTTCTTTTTTATTCTTGTATTTCGATTTTACACGCGTCTGACGGTTTAGCATGGTGATAATTCACCTTTAGCACTTACCTATTCGCATTTTCGATTTACACTCTGTGATTTAATTTAATTTTATCCTACCATTGTATCTTGGTTCGATTTGCGATGACCGCCTATGCGGTAACAATTTTTCTTATTTTAATTTTTGTTATTTTTCAACGATCCAACGTCGTCATGTCTTTTATTGTAATTGTATTTTTATTTCTTATTTATTTCTGATTTAGGTAGAAATTAATTAATTAAAAAATAATAATATTTTTCTTTTTGTTGTAGTTTATTTATTAGAAGTAATTTCTCTTTTAATTAATTTTTTTTCATAAGACATAAAAAAAAAGAATGTTCTCAACAATCAAAAGACATCCTCCTCCTCTTAAAAATTTGAACTTCTTCCGATTCTATCATTTTCATTTATTTATAATTCTTAGAATGAATGTATAGGCATAAATAAACTTGTAATTTATTTTATGCATTTTACTTTCCGCACTCCCTTGATCATGTAACTACCCCAAAGCCTTGTAATAGTTTAAGACTTTATTTTCTGCATTTTACTTTTCGCACCTTACAAACGATTTAGATGTATGGATAATAGGATTGCATGGCAAGATTAAAAACAAATTAGAAAACCTTAATAAAAGATCGAATAACTGAAAATAACACACCTTGCACACTTGCACCTTTAGGGTAGGATCTCTTGTGCCTTACAAATATTGGTCATGTCCCTCTAACGTAGGGGTATCTTAGCAAAAGACGCTTACGAATAAATCATCATAGTTGCCTACGAAAAAGGATCATAGTCCCTCGATGACCCTTCGAGTTGCCTACGAAAAGATGATCTCGTCCCTCGATGACCCAACGGAAAAATGATGATAGTCCATTCGAATTGCTAAGGTATCCTTACATGTTGCCATCTATGACCATTCGATGACCCTATGCCCGTCCCTTACATCCAAAGATAAGACTACTTACTAACTAATAGTAAGGAGAATCCTATCTCTAAGGAAAGAAGAAAATAATATGAATGACTTTGAGTAGGTAGGAAACCCTTAACTGCTTGCTCACAATTTCAAAGCAAAATTACTCTTTACACCTCACACTTTCAAAAACTTTCCAAAAAACCACTTTGTATACATTCATACGAGAATCATTACAAAGGTGGACCTTTTCTAAACAAATCACCACTATTTTTTTCAAACAGAAACAAAGTGAGCTAAGCAGTTAAGAGTCCATGGATACAAAGGGTGTTAACACATTCCCTTTGTATAACCTACCCCCGAACTCAAAATTCTAAACCAAGGTCTTTCCTGTTCTTTTCCATATTTCCTAATTGGATAAAAGAAAAGTCGGTGGCGACTCTTGCTATCCCCAACATTTATTTTTTGAAAACAAAAACGACAAAGTCAGTTCTCCCACCGTATTACAATGTTGTTATGTGTGAAGGTAGTTGTTGTAGTTGTTGTTACATGTTATTGATGTTGTTATGTGTGGAGGTAGTTGTTGTTATATGTTGTTGTTGATGTTGTTGCATGAGGTAGTTGTTGTAAACACTTCATGTTGCTATTGATAATTCATGTCATGTGCATAGTTAGGGATGGTGTACCAAGGTAGGTACTAATATCCATCCAAATTCCAAAGGGAATCGTTGTGTTGTTGGTGAGGTCATGAAATAAGGATCGTACGTAACCATGAAACAGGGTCATAGGTGTGATCATGAAAGAGGGATCATACTGGACCATGAAATAAGGTTTGAGAGTTCCAACGGGAACTGGATCATGAAACAAGTTTGATAAATGGTACCACATGCATTGAGTCTGGTGGAGTCTCATTTGTATATGTTGTTGTTGTATGCATATTACTTTTATTATTATTATTATGTATTCCAGTGTGATTGCTTAAATGTTGTTTGATAAGAAGTGGTGAATACTTGACGATACTTGCTTTTACTTGTATTATTTTTTCCTTTTGTTGGTGTAAGTATCTCACCCCTTATATTTAAATGTTACTCTTATGTTGGTAACGTGCAAGTGATCAGGAATAGTAGAGTCCATGGTCGGTGAAGTCGGTGCACTTCACATTAGAGGAGTCAGCTCTGATACATACTTTGGGGTGTCAGGGACGACGATTGTTATTTCTTGTTTATTTTTTTAAGAAAGACATGTTGCTACTGAACCTTATTTTATGTTTTTTTTTAGATTACTGCTGCGAGTAAAATATTTGTAATAAGTATCAGTTAAATCGTTTTTGTGAAGTGAATGTGAAACTCGAAAATTATTTTATATCTTAATTACTCTGATTAAGAATTGAAATTTCGTGGGTATTATTTTGGGTGTTACAAAGTGGTATCAGAGCAGGTCGGTCCATCGGACCAAGTAGTTGAGTCATCGAGTCGTTGTTGAGTGTTGTTGTAGATTTCTTAATCGTGTTTTGGTTGTTGTTGCATGAAAGATTTTGAATGGCTGGGAGAAATGATGTTGCACTTGTTGCCGCTCTGCAGGCTATGGTCAAGCTATGCAAAATCCGATGAATGTTGGGGATTGTGAGAACGATGAGTTTCAGAAGAATGATCCACTTACGTTCAAGGGAAAGTATGATCCGGATGGCGCACATGAGTGGTTCAAGGAGATTGAGAGGATCTTCTGAGTGATGGAATGTTCTAACGGCCGAAAGGTGCGGTTGGATTCTCACAAGTTGGTGGGATAAGCTGATGACTGGTGAGTTGGCACTCGTCAACGGTTGGAAGCGTATGGTGAGGCAATTATCTGGATTGTGTTTATAAGGGAATTCTTGAGAAAGTACTTTCCTTAAGATGTTCGAGGAAAGAAAGAAAGTGAGTTCCTAGAGTTGAAGCAAGGGAGTATGTCAGTTATAGAGTATCCTGCCAAGTTTTCTGACTTGGCAAAGTTCTATCCACACTATACTGAAGCGACTGTTGTGTTCTTAAAGTGTGTTAAGTTCGAGAATGGTTTGAGGCCTGAAATCAAGCAAGCAATTGGTTATCAAAGGATCAGAAGATTCCCAGATTTAGTGGATTGCTGTATAATATTTGAAGAAGACAACAAGGCTCGATCAGACCACTTTAAGAGTTTGGCTGAGAGAAGAGAAAAGCAAAAAATGCATCGTGGGAAGCATTATGCAGCTCCATCTGATAAAGGTAAGCAGAAGCATGTCGAGGGTAATAAGCCAAGTGGGAGAGGTACCCCTGCTTCTCTGAAATGTTACAGGTGTGGTGAATTGGATCATTGTATCGGTGAGTGTACAAGTAACGTGAAAAAGTGTTTCAAATATGTCCAGCCTGGACATTTGATTTCAGAGTGTAAGACTAATATGGTTACTTACTACAATTGTGGAGAGCCCAGTCATATCAACACTCATTGTCAGAAGCCAAAGAAAGTTGAGACTAGAGGAAATGTGTTTGCTTTGATAGGAACATAGACTTCTAGTGAGGATCGAATGATCAGAGGTACTTGATATATTATTAATACGCCTTTGATTGCTATAATAGATACAAGTACTACACATTTCTTTATTTCTATTGACTGCATGAGAAGATTAGGTCTTGTTGTTTCCCCTATGAAAGGAGAAATGGTTATCGAGACTCTTGTTGATGGATCATTAACTACTTATCTAGTTTGTTTGAACTGTCCTCTATAAATATATGGTAAAGACTTTGGTGTGGATCTAATTTGTTTGACATTGGGAGGTTTATATGTGATTTTGGGAATGAGCTGGTTAGAGTTTAATCATGTTCACATTAATTGTTTCAGCAAGTCAGTTCGATTTTTACTCCTGATGAAGAGGAAGAAGAAGTGGGTTATCTATCCGCTAGAGAGTTGAAAGAACTTTTGAATGAAGAAGATCGAGTATTGGAATTGTTTGTATCTCTATTGGTGGATAATGAAATAGCAATTGGAAAATTGCTAGTGGTAAGAGATTTTTGTAAGTGTTTCCAAATGACATTGTGGATGTTCTTCCAGAGAGCGATGTGGAATTCAGTATTGATCTTGTGCTCAGAACTAGACCTATTTCAATGGAACCATATCGTATGTCAGCTTCTGAGTTATATGAATTGAAGAAACAGTTAGAGGAACTGTTAGAAAAGAAGTTTGTGAGGCCGAGTGTGTCACCTTGGGGAGCTCTAGTATTGTTAGTGAAAAAGAAAGACGATAGTATGAGATTGTGTATTGAATATAAGCAGCTGAATAAGGTGACAATTAAGAATAAGTATCCACTTCCAAGAATAGATGATCTGATGGATCTGTTGGTAGGTGCTCGTGTGTTTAACAAGATTTACCTACGATCGGGTTATCATCAGATAAGAATAAAAGATGAAGATATGCATAAAAAAACTTTTAGGACTCAGTATGGACACTATGAATATGTAGTGATGTCGTTTGGAGTTACTAATGCACCTGGAGTATTCATGGAATATATGGATCATATTTTCCATGACTATTTGGATCAGTTTGTTATTTTCTTTATAGATGATATTCTGATTTACTTTAAGTCAGAAAAAGAGTACGCTGAACATCTGCGGATTCTGTTGCAAGTGTTGAAAGAGAAGAAGTTGTATGCTAAGTTATCGAAGTGCGAGTTTTGGTTGAAGGAAGTGAGTTTTCTTGGCCATGTGATTTTGGAAAAGGATTATTGTGGATCCATCTAAGGTAGATGCAGTTCTACAATGGGAGACTCCGAAGTCGGTGACAGAAAGTAGAAACTTCTTGGGGTTAGCTGGTTATTACCAAAGATTCATTGAACGTTTTTCGAAGTTGGCACTTCCATTGACTCAATTAAATTATAAGGATAAGGAATTTGTGTGGGACTCCTAGTGTGAATAGAGTTTCATTGAACTAAAGAAGAGGTTGACTACCGCTCTAGTTTTAACTTTACCTAAACCAGACGAACCATTTTTGGTTTATTGCGACGCTTCTTTGATGGGTTTGGGTGGAGTGTTTTGCAAGACGATCAAGTGGTGGCGTATGCTTCATGACAATTGAGAATTCATGAGAGGAATTATCCTACCCATGATTTGGAACTAGCAGCCATTGTATTCATATTAAAGATTTGGAGGCATTACCTGTACGGTTTGAGATTTGAAGTATACAGTGATCATAAGAGTTTGAAGTATCTTTTCAACCAGAAAGAGTTAAATATGAAGCAAATGCGTTGGTTGGAATTCTTGAAGGACTATGATTTTAGTCTAAATTATCATCCTGGTAAAGCCAATGTTGTGGTTGATGCCTTAAGTCAGAAGACGTTGCATATGTCGATCATGATGGCTAGAGAATTGGAGTTGATCGAACAATTTCGAGATATGAGTTTCGGTTGTGAGCAGACACCTCACAGTGTAATGTTGGGAATGTTGAAGGTTAACAATGACTTTCGTGATCGTATACAGGAGTGTCAGAAGTCAAATGTAAAATTGGTGGACTTGATGGTCAGTGATGAACGGGCTGGAGGTAATGAATTTCGAGTCGATGAACATGGAGTACTAAGATTTCGGGATCGTATTTGTATTCCTGATAACCTCGAATTGAAGAGAATGATTCTTGAAAAGGGACATAGAAGTAGTATGAGTATTCACCCGGGAGCTACAAAAATGTATCAAGATTTGAAAAAATATATTTTGGTGGCCTGGGATGAAGCGTGATGTGGTTCAATTTGTTTATGCTTGTTTGACTTGTCAGAATTCAAAAATAGAACATCAGAAACCTGCGGGTTTGATGCAACCTTTGGATATTCCATAGTGGAAATGGGATAGTATCTCGATGGATTTTGTTACAGGGTTAACTAATATTCCGAGAGGGCATGATGTCATTTGGATAATTGTTGAAAATTTAACAAAGTCAACACATTTTATTCTGATTGGTATTACTTTTTCTTTGCAGAGATTGGCAGAGATACATGTCAATGTGATTGTGAAGTTGCATGGAATTCCTTTGAGTATTGTGTCAGATAAAGATCTTATATTTACTTCTAGATTTTGGGAGACCTTGCAAGAAGCATTGGGTTCGAAGTTGAAGTTGAGTTCAGCTTATCATCCACAGACTGATGGACAAACATCGAGGACTATACAATCTTTGGAAGATTTGTTGAGGGTTTGTGTGCTTGAACAAGGAGGTGCTTGGGATAGTCACTTGACGTTGATCGAGCTTACTTATAATAATAGTTATCATCCCAGTATCAGAATGACGCCTTTTAAAGCACTTTATGGTTGAAGATGTCGAACACCTTTATGTTGGCATGAGTCCGGAGAAAGTGTGGTACTTGGACCTGATATCATCCAGCAAACTACTGTGATGGCGAAGTTTATTCGAGATAAGATGAGAACTTCACAGAGCAAATAGAATAGTTATCACGACAAGAGGAGGAAAGATCTTGAATTTCAAGAAGGAGATCATGTGTTTTTGAGGGTTACTCCGGTGACCGGTGTTGGGCGAGCTTTGAAGTCGAGAAAGCTTACTCCTCGATTTATTGGTCTGTATCAGAATTCTGCAAGAGTTGGACTTGTTGCTTATAGAGTGGCATTGCCACCACGACTATAAAATTTGCATGATGTATTCCATATTTCGCAGATTCAGAGGTATGTTTCAGATCTGTCACAAGTGATATCGGTGGATGAAGTTGAGGTAAGAGATAATCTTACGTTTGAAGTGTAACACCCTTTTTACCCACAACAAAATTAATCATATTATTCAAATAAAATCAGAGTTCTACATAAAGGGTATCACATTTTCTTCATGAACACCATATAAACTACAAGTATGTGTCATGTCCCGTAACACGGGTTGCAACTTCATGTTATAAATAAAACAACGTCTCAATCATTTGCAGCGGATATGTATTCAACTTATTAAATTCTTCCTGAAAGAAAACATACAACCATAATCCAAACATCATCAACAAGTGTTATCATTTAATCAAAAATAACAAAATAAATCATGTGTTCCCCAGTGTTACATGACTAAGAGCAGAACACCACCTAAACTCTATAAACAACGAGAGACACATTCCAAGCTACTTTCGAAACCTCCAAACTATTCTTGAGAATCTGCAGGATGGCATAATAGACCATCATGAAAGGCAGGCAGGGTGAGTAATCCAGATTCATTATATATAATATAAGGACTGGATTATAAGAAACATACAATCATACATCATCAATTCTCACCCACGTACAACATCAATAAGTCACATTATCGTACAACAAATTCAATCTTGCTATGCCACATAGAATGATATGCAACTCCATAAATGCATGTGGTACCGATTTTCAACATGTGATGGACACTGACCATCTACTCTCCACAAGGGAGCACAACATAATTAACAACACCTCAATCCACATAATCGGATTTAAGCCTCAAATTAACATAAGGAATTCTATGAATGTGCGATGCAACAACAACAACATTATCATCTTCATCAACATTTGCATCAACATTCATTCATTATTCATTTACTTAGTCTATTCATATTACTAATACTTCATGACATCATTTATTTACAACATATTCATCATTACATCGTTTCATTATTATTATTATTATTACACATTTGACCTAATATAGCATGGTAATAATTCATAGCAATATTACAACAACATGGCACGACAAAACAAAACATCATAAGTCATCAAACAAAAGAAATTATTTTATGAATTCTACAGGTCTCTCTAAGCGAGGAAGCTAGCTCTCTAAGAGAGTAACTCACGGGTTTTAAACTTCCAAAATTCTCATGTGCTCTCTAAGCGAGATCCTGCTCACTAAGCAAGAAGGCCATTTTCTGCTGAAAAACCCTGTGATTTCTGCATATCACAGCCACGCCCAAACATCCCGAAAACATCATATTGCATCCGAAAACAGCAGAAAATGACCAAATAACACATTATCATCATATATTCATCATTATTAACATCTAACAACAACTAATCATCAAAACCTATCAACAAATTACCCAACCCTAAGGTTTCCCCTCAAAAAACCTTTTTTCTCATAAGACAATTCAAATATTATGAACAATGAAAGAGACTACTCCCCATACCTTGATCAAAATCCCTACTTGTCTCCTTGTTCTTCAGAGCAACTTTCACCTTCACCAAAACATGATTATGAAATATTGATCATATTCTTCTTTTCTCATAAACCACTCAAAAGATAACCTTGCTCTTTATACCTCCAACCTCTTTTATTTTATTTTTCTTTGATAATAATATTTAAATAATATCCTATTATTATCATATCATTATTTTTAATAAAATAATTCTTTTTCCTTAATATTCCACAAAATACGTCCATATACCACTTACTCATAAATAATTACATTTAATAATTAAATTATGAAATTGGGGTGTTACAACTCTCCCCCACTTTAGGAATTTTCGTCCTCGAAAATGTTACCTGAAGCAAACAGAGTTGGATACGACTCCTTCATCTCATCTTCATGTTCCCAAGTCCAACTTTCACCTGCTGGTCCCCCTCACAATACTTTTACTAAGGCAATCTCTTTTCCTTGCAACTGCTTCATTTCTAGACCATCTATCTGCAACAGTAAAGCTTCAACAGTCAGATTATCTCTTACCTGAACACCATCCATCTGAATCACATGCGATGGATCACACACATACTTCCTCAACTGCAACACATGGAACACATCATGCAAATTCGCAAGCGATGATGGTAACGCAATCTGATATGCTACCTCTCTGATCCTTTGTGAAATTTGATACGGACTAACAAAATATGGAGTGAGCTTTCTAGACTTCAAATCTCTTCTAACACCAGTTACCAGAGTACCTCTCAAGAACACATGGTCTCCCTCTTGGAACTCAAGTGCTTTTCTTCTTTTATCATTATAACTCTTCTTCTGACTCTGAGATGCCTTCATCCTTTCTTATATCATCTTAATCTTCTCAGTCGTCTCTTGCACAATCTCAGGCCCGAGTATCGCACTCTCGCCTGATTCATACCAACACAATGGAGTCCGACATCTTCTACCATACAACGCTTCATATGGTGCCATTCCAATACTAGCATGATAACTATTGTTGTAGGTAAACTCAATCAAAGTCAAATGAATATCCCAAGATCATCCTTGATCCAACACACAAGCCCTCCGTAATCCTCTAAATATTGGATAGTCCTCTCTGTTTGAACATATGTCTGTGGATGATAGGCAGAACTCATCCTCAACTTAGTACCCAAAACATCTTGCAAACTCTTCCAAAATCTCAACGTAAACCGCAGATCTCTATTTGACACAATACTCGACGATATCCCATGCAACTTCACAATCTCTTCAATATACAACTCAACTAGTTTCTGCATAAAATGTTTATTCTTCATCGGCAAGAAATGTGCTGACTTAGTCAATCTATCTATAAATACCCAAATAGAATCATTTCCTCTAGCAGTCTTCGGCAAACCTGTCACAAAATCCATGGAAATGTTATCCCATTGCAACACTTAGGAGTCTCCCATTGCAACACTGCATCAATCTCAGTAGCATACTTAGGAGTCTCCCATTGCAAAACTGCATCAATCTTCGACATATCAATATCAACTCCACTATTGGAAATCACATGTTCAAGAAAACTCACTTCTTGTAACCAGAACTCACACTTCGACAGCTTCATATACAACTTCTTCTCTCACAACAATTGCAACACAATCCTCAAATGCCCCGCATGTTCCTTTTCTGTCTTGGAATAAATTAGAATATCATCAATAAATAATACCAAAAATTTATCCAAGTACTCATGGAAATTCTATTAATGTACTCCATGAGCACACTGGGTGTATTGGATACACCGAACAACATCACCATATACTCATAATGACCATACCTCGTTCTGAAAGTTGTCTTCGGAATATCATTAGACTTAACACGAATCTGATGGTAACTAGAGCTTAAATCAATCTTGCTAAATATACAAGCTCCTACCAACTGATCCATCAAATTGTCGATTCTCGAAAGTGGATACTTATTCTTGATAGTAACCTTGTTCAACTACCATTAATCAACACACAACCTCATGCTACCATATTTCTTTTTCACCAACAACACTGGAGCACCCCACAGAGAAGCACTAGGTCGAACAAACTTCTTCTCTAACAACTCTTCTAGTTGCTTCTTCAACTCGCTCAATTCTACAGCATACATCTGATACAGAGCCATAGACACATGACTAGTACCAGGTAATAAATCCACTACAAATTCAACTTTATGCTCTGGAGGTAAATCACTTATATCCTACGGAAACACATCTGGAAACTCTTGAACAACTGGTAAATCAATACTCGAAGTTTTCTTCGACTTGCAATGACGCAAATATTGCAAACATCTGAGCTTCATCTTCTAATAATTCATCTACTTGCTTAGTCTTCAAGAACATCGGCTCACCATGATCACCAATTTCAGGAAACTCAACAGTCTTCGCATAGCAATTAATATGCACAAAATTGAACTTTAGCCAGTTCATTCCAAGAATAACATCAATTTGGTGTAAATGCAAGCACAACAGATCCATCAGGAAATCCTTCTCAAAGATAGTCAAAGGACATTTTAGACAAACTAGTGTAGTAGTAACAGAACCATTAGCTAGCATTTATATTATCATACTACCATTCATACTACACAAATTCAAACCCAACTTATTAGCACATTCAAGAGAAATTAAAGAATGCATAGCACCAATATCAATAATAGTAATCAACTCGACATTGTTAATAAAACAAGTACCTCGAATCAAGTTGTCCTTCTTAGGAGCTTCCGAACCACTCAACGCAAACACTCTGCCATTGATCTGAGCAGCAGTAGCAGTCTTCTTAGGCTTTTGGAATTGGGTTTTGATATGTCCCCGCTCACTACAATTAAAATAAGTTGGACCTTCATTCGGACAATCACCAACTCGATGACCTCTCTTGCCATACCCGTAGCATCGCACCACTGGATTATTGCACACATCCGACTTGTGACCAGATTCACTACACTTATGACACTTGGGAGGAATGGAACCCGCTCCCCCGATTGGCTTCTTCCCATCTGAAACCTTCTGCTTCCCCTTCTCAGCTGGAGCCACATAAGGCTTTCCTCTAAACTGACCTTTCTATTTCTTCTCACTCAGTTTTTTATAGTGAGCAGATCGAGCTCGGCTGTCTTTGTCATAAATTATACTCTTATCCACCAATTTAGCATATATGCGGATCTACTGACATCTGATTCTTTGTTTGATCTATACTCTCAGCCCACTCTCAAACTTGAGACACTTCGACAACTCAGCGTCAACACGATTGTAGTGAGGACAATACTTCACCAACCTTTCAAACTTAGCATCATACTCTGCTACCGTTATACTTCCTTGCTTCATCTCAAGCAATTCTACCTCCATCTTACCACGAGCATCTTCCGAAAAATACTTTCCCAGGAACTCCCTCCTGAACACTGCCCAGGTCACTGCAATACCAACATCCTCTAAATGTTGACGGGTATTATCCCACCAGTCTTCAGCCTCTTCTGACGTCATGTGGGTATCAAACTGTACCTTCTGTGCATCCGTACAAGCCATCACCCTAAAGATCTTCTTAATTGCCTTGAGCCACTTCTGTGCATTAAGCGATTCATGGCCATCTTCAAACAATAGTGGACTGTTACTTTGGAACTTATCCAAAGCACGAAACTCGTCATGTTCATTGTTTCTAGAGGTAGCCTCAGCCAACGTCGCAACAACTTCCGCGAGAGCACGCGTGTTGTTTCCACCCATTCTGCACAACACTCACAACATCAGACAAGAATAATTGCTAACAATAACGACCGACACAGACCAACAACAACAACACACGACTTGACAGACCGACCTGCTTTGATACCACTAATGTAACACCCTTTTTACCCACAATAAAATTAATCATATTATTCAAATAAAATCAGAGTTCTACATAAAGGGTATCACATTTTCTTCATGAACATCATATAAATAACAAGTACGTGTCATGTCCCATAACACGGGTTGCAACTTCATGTTATAAATAAAACAACGTCTCATTTATTCGCAGCGGATCTATATTCAACTTACTAAATTCTTCCTAAAATAAAACACACAATCATAATACAAACATCATCAACAAGTGTTATCATTTAATAAAAAATAACAAAATAAATCATGTGCTCCCCAGTGTTACATGACTCAGAGCAGGACACCACCTAAACTCTATAAACAATGAGAGACGCACTCCAAGATGCTTCCGAAACCTCTAACTATTCTTGAGAATCTGCATGATGGCATAATAGACCATCACGAAAAGCAGGCAAGGTGAGTAATCTAGATTCATTATACATAATATAAGGACTGAATTATAAGAAACATACAGTCATACATCATCAATTCTCACCCACGTACAACATCAACAAGTCACATCATCGTACAACAAATGCAATCTTGTTATGCCACATAGAATGATATGCAACTTCATAAATGCATGTGGAACCGATTTTCAACATGTGATGGACACTGGCCATCTACTCTCCACAAGGAAGCACACATAATCAACAACACCTCAATCCACACGATGGGATTGAAGCCTCAAATCAACATAAGGAATGCTATGAATGCGCGATGCAACAACAACAACATAATCATCTTCATCAACATTTGATTCAACATTCATCCATTATTCATTTACTTAGCCTATTCATATTACTAATACTTCATGACATCATTTATTCACAACATATTCATCATTACATCATTTCATCATCATCATCATCATCATTATTATTACTCATTTAACCTAATATAACATGATAATAATTCACAACAACAATACAACAACATGGCACTATAAAACAAAGCATCATAAGTCATCAAACAAAAGAAATTATTTTATTCTACGGGTCTCGCTAAGCGAGGAAGCTAGCTCTCTAAGCGAGTAACTCACGGGTTTTTGAACTTCTAAAATTCTCATGTGCTCTCTAAGCGAGCTCCTGCTCGCTAAGCAAGAAGGCGATTTTCTGCTGGAAAACCATGCGATTTCTGCATATCACAGCCACGCCCAAACATCCCTAAAACATCATATTGCATCAGAAAACAACAAAAAACGACCAAATAACACATTATCATCATATATTCATGATTATTAGCATCTAACAACAACTAATCATCAAAACAATTTACCTAACCCTAAGGCTTCCCCTAAAAAAAACCTTTTTCTCATAAGACAATCCAAATATTATGAACAATGAAAGAGACTACTCCCCATACATTGATCAATTGAGTCTTCTCTTTCACTCTTGATCAAAATCCCTCTTTGTCTCCTTGTTCTTCAGAGCAACTTTCACCTTCACCAAAACACGATTATGAAATTTTGATCATACTCTTCTTTTCTCATAAACCACTCAAAAGACAACCTTTCCCCTTAGACCTCCAACCTCTTTTCTTTTATTTTTCTTTAATAGTAATATTTAAATAATATCCTATTATTATCATACCATTATTTTTTATAAAATAATTCTTTTTCCTTAATATTCCACAAAATACCTCCAAATACCACTTATTCATAAATAATTATATTTAATAATTAAATTATGAAATTGGGGTGTTACATGAAGCATTATTAGAACGTACCGATGATCGCGAGGTAAAGTAGTTGAGAGGCAAAAAAATTGTTCTCGTAAAGGTAGTATAAGGAGGAGCTGCCGGTGGGAACATGACTTGGGAATTAGAGAGCAAGATGCTAGTGTCGTATCCGAGTTTATTCGCTTAAGGTAAGTTTTTGAGGACGAAAACATTCTAAATGGGGGAGAGTTGTAACACCCCGATTATTTATTTAATTATTTAATTTAAATAATTGGAAATTGTTGTGTTATGTGAATTGTGAAGTTGGTAGTGTGTTAAGAGAAGAATTATATTTTAATATTATATGAATTTAAATAATTTATATTATATTGAATAAATATTGGAAATATGAAGATAAAAGGTAAAATGGTAATTAGGTGATGGAATAGTGAGGGCAAGATGTGAAATCCTTAGTTGGGGTCTAAGGGTTATGTTTGGAATTTAGGAAAAAGGAAATCAGTTTGTGAAAACTGATCGTGAGTTGAGAAGCGTGAAAAGAGAAGAAGAAGGAGCTATGGAAAGAGCTTGAGGAGGAGAATTTCGGCAAGGGAAAGACATCGTCCGTCGAATTAAGGTAAGAGTGGGATTTCTTTCATCTCCTAAGGGTATTATAATATGAGTATTAGGCATATGATTGTTGAGTGAGAATCCATGAAGATAGAGAGGAATTTGATGAAAAGTATGTTAGGACAATTTGGAATTGTTGGAATTGTTTGAATTAGGTAATTAATTGTAGGAAGAATGATTGAAATTCTGTGTTTTCTGAATTGTTGAGGGTTTTAGGAAGGTGAAATCGTAGCAGAATTGGGCTGAGTTCGCAGAGGAAAATCTGTAGAATTCGCGTTTCTCGCTTAATGAGAGGTAGCTCGCTTAGCGAGTGTTTGAGAAATTTGGACCCTTCCTGGCAGAGAGTCGCTCGCTTAACGAGCAGGAGGCCACTTAGCGAGACCTAGAGTGAAAAATAATTTATTTTAATTCTGAAAAATTCTATAAAATCTTTTATTTAACACTTTAATGGATTTGGATCATTGTAGTGATGTCAGGGGCATGTACTGAGTGATTACATGCTTTTTTGTAGGATGTTGAAAATAACTTTGTAAAAACATGAGTAACATGTATATGTGTGCATTGATGTTGTTGATGTTGCTATGTGTTGATGTTGTCATTGATGTTACATGATGTATTTGTTGTTATATGTTATTGTAGTTGTTGTTACATGTTGTTGATGTTATTATGTGTGGAGGTAGTTGTTGTTATATGTTGTTGTAGTTGTTGTTACATGTAGTTGATGTTGTTATGTGTGGAAGTAGGTGTTGTTATATGTTGTTGTTGATGTTGTTGCATGAGGTAGTTGTTGTAAATATTGCATGTTGTCATTGATGATGCATGGCATGTGCATAATTGAAGATGGTGTACCAAGGTAGGGTACTAATATCCATCCTAATTCCAAAGGGAATTGTTGTGTTATTGGTGCAGTCATGAAATAGGGATCGTATGTGACCATGAAATAGGGGTCGTGGGTGTGATCATGAAAGAGAGATCATATTGGACCATGAAATAAGGGTCGAGAGTTCCAACGGGAACTGGATAATGAAACATGGATCGATAAATGGTACCACATGCATTGAGTCTGGTGGAGTCTCAGTTGCATATGTTGTTGTTGTTGTGTGCATATTATTATTATTATGTATTTCAGTGTGATTGCTTAAATGTTGTTTGATGAGAAATGGTGAATACTTGATGATACTTGCTTTTACTTGTATTATTTTTCTCTTTTGTTGGTGTAAGTATTTCACCCCTTCTGTTTGAATGTTACCCTTATGTTGGTAACGTGTAGGTGATCAGGAATAGTAGAGTCCATGGTCGGTGAAGTCGATGCACTTCACGTTAGAATAATCGACTCTGATATGTACTTTAGGGTGTTGGGGACGACGATTGTTATTTCTTGTTTATATTTTTTTTAAGAAAGACATGTTGCTACTGAACCTTATTTTATGTTTTCTTTTGAGATTACTGTTGCGAGTAAAATATTTGTAATACGTATCAGTTAAGCCGTGTTTGTGAAGTGAATGTGACACTCGAAAATTATTTTATATTTTAATTACTCTGATTAATAATTGAAATTTCGTGGGCATTATTTTGGGTGTTACATTGATCGTATTCCCAACCTTAACTTCCTTTTTGTCAATCTTACCCCTAAGACCCTAAATATGTTTTTCTCATTCTATCCTTACTAATTCTCCACAAAAGACTATTACATCCCTCATATTTCTAATTTCTTTATTTTAATTAAATAATAATATTTAAATAACATAACTTACATTATTCAATATTACCATTAAATAAAATAATTTCATCACCAAAATACCACAACAAATATACCAAAAATTGTCAAATTATCATAATAATTAATTAAATAATTAAATTATGAAATCATGGCGTTATAAAAGTCACATATGTCTGGACTGCGTTAACCCACAAAAGTAAAATCACTCAATAGTCAGAAGTACATATTGGTCTTTGACAAATGTCATAATATGATTTATTTTGTTATCGAACAATCATATTTTAATTATCGGCCTATAGATGTTTTTCTAGGGCAAGTTCATGCTTTCTCTCTAGGGCCTAGAACATTATTTTGGGTGATTGTTATAAGACTAATATTTAGGAAATATTGTCATAAATACTCTCCCAGGTCTTTATTATAAGAGAAAATTCACTTCTTAAATTCATTCATTAATTAATGTATCTGGTTCATATATAGATCAAATACGTCAATTATTTCATGAATCTAAAAAATAAAACTTCCCTTATAATAGGACTAGAGGAAGTATCTTCATCTTATTGGATTTCACGCTTTTCGATTGAGATTCGTGAAATCAAGTAGAAACCATCTCAATTCGTTATTGATTTCAGATCATGTTTACATAATCAATATCCTAATGAATTGATATTCTTCTGGATCTGTAATAGGAAAAATAACATTGATTTTTCTCTATTATACTCTTTAGTATTTATTTTATTTTAATTTATCTTTTTATGTAATTAATAAAGAATGGTTTTATAAAGTTATATAAAATTTATTTTTCATATAAAAATAAGGGTTATTTATGTTTTTAGTTTCTATAAATATCTCAATTTTGGTTTTTAGTCCCTATAAAAAAACGTCGAGTTTTAATCCTTATAAAATTACTTTTTCATGCAGATTTAGTCCTTATAGAGGACTAAAACTTAATGCAAAAGTAATTTTTATAGGGACTAAAATTCGACGTTTTTATATAGAGACTAAAAATCAAAATTGAGATATTTATAGGAACAAAATACATATTTAACCCTAAAATTAATTATATTTTTTAATTTGTGTGAAATATAAAATAAAATAGTAATTTGTGAATGGAGAAAATTTTGTTTTTTTAAAAGATAAATTTAAGGTATTTTATGGAAGAAGAAATGGGCAGTTGTAAAATAGTAATGTATTTATTGGATAGAGATAATTTTTATGAATTATTTTGTGCGGGTGGGGTTTTACTGGCCATCCCTGTTTGCTCCCCAAAAGTTGCACATCCTTTCAAACAAATAATTCATTTCTTATAAAATATATTTCAAGCTTTCTTTCTACTATCAAAAGAATATAGGCTAGCCAAACCCACCAAGAAAAAGAAAAAGAAAAAGGTGAATGCCCTTCTAGTTTTGTCTCCTCTTCTTTGTTACCATCGTTCGTGCTACTACATGTTTTTTCATCTTAGTTTTTCATATTGGTTCTGGAGAGGACCACTCTAATGTATTTTTAAGCTTCAAGCAAATATTGAGGTAACACTTTTATTTTATCAAAACATTATCTTTAGATATAAATATGTAAAATAGTTTAGTTTTATTTTTTAATTTAATTTTTTAAATTAAAATAAAAAAAATACATTATTATGAAATATTCAAATTTATAATTGGAAAAAATTCAGAATAAAGAACAACAACCATTTATCTCTGTCTCACACACCCTCTCTCCATCAGTGTCCAATCATGCATTATCCTCACATTATCTTCACTTTATTAGTCACATCATATTTTAAATTTTCAATCATCAAATCATGGTATCATTCAATTCGTCTAAAATTATCATGCCAAAGACTTGCTTGTTCCACCTACTAGTATACCTACACGCATGGCTGTTAATAACCAAATATTTACCACACTATTCAATTTCCTTAATCTATTTTTCATACTTAGATTAATACAATATAATTATATACAACAATTTCATAATCTCTTTTATCAAAATTACTTATAAGAGAATGGAATGAGTAATAGCTAGGCTGTATATTGTACCACCAATAAGATATCCTAGGATATCCCTTTGAAGTTTTGTATTTGTCATCTTTAAAAGTAAAAAATGTTTATGCACTTGTCTTTATTAGACTCAAGATTATCTGGAATACATTTTGTGAATGGAAAAAAAAAAGTATATTTCTCCATAGTTGTTGCTGAAAGGAAAAGTTCAAGAAAGCAATAATTGGAGTGGTAGAGATGGGTTCCACCACAATCTGGTCTCTTATCTTACGCATGCTAATATGGTCATATGCACTATCAATGAACCAATGGATATTAGGCCAGTCTCATCTACCGTGTGCATTCATCGTCCACTTTCATGTGTCCACATTGAAACCAAGAATAATACCCTCCACAATTCATTTGGAATGACAATGTGAGTCATATTCTATTATTGTTGGAATTAAATTAATAATAATTAATAATATATACATGTTGTACGTATTATGTTATATGTTTTAGTGCATAATAGAATATACAATACAAATATGTATATAATTATAAAATCTACGACATGTTAGTTATGAGAGAGGAGAGTGCAGGAATACCTGAATCTATTGAGAAATGTTTTGACGATAATCCTAAAAGTTAGAAAGTGTAGAGACAAGTAACAGACACTTGTTAGTTTATGGATCTTCCTCACCCGGTACTCTTAATGTCTTGAACACTCTTCAAATGAGGAGAAGAGATAAACTGTTTGTGTACGGTATGTTAGGGACCATAGCCTATATATATAATGTGATGGTCAATTAGGGTTCTCATTATTCCCAAATGGGTCATATCCACTCATATTTGAGCCTCATATCCAATTATTTAATTTGTTAATTAATTAAATAATTCCTAAATAAAATCTAGATAACATTTTAACCTTATTTGATCACATAATTTATTCAAGGCACTTTATTTGATAAAATAGCTAATATATATATACATACATATATATATATATATATATATATATATATATATATATATATATATATATATATATATATATATATATTAGCTTACCTGATCAGGAGGACCTTCCAACAATTTGGTGAATACAACAAGCGGATGAAAAAGAGGGGGTGTACCTGCAAGGCACTCCGATGTCAAAGTTGATAGAGGTACAGTGAATATGTAAGTAGAAGAGTGGAATCAGAATCCCTGAACCTTTAGTGAAAAAGCGTATTTATAGAGAGCCCCCAGCGATGGGTCAATGTCCTTCCATGGGCTGGATCAGCTAGGCCCAAGGAAGAACTGCCAAGGAACGCGTGAGAAGCGTGAAGACCTAGATAAGTGGTTTGTTCCTTGGTTCAACTGCCCCTATCTTTCAGGAGATAATGGGGGACAGTTGGGTGACGTGGCAAGTGAACTGGCAGGCGTGTTCTTTGTCTGTTCTAAGTGCGTGTCCGACATATAGGATGCGTGCCCGGCCGTTAAGCGCCCTTGTCCGTCCGTCAGACGTGCCTGCCCGAGCATATGGGTCTCTGCTCGACATATTGGATCGTAGCCCAATACAACCTGGACGCCCAGTTCGGAACAGGAGCCCCCAAGTCGAGTCTCCGAGTCGGAGCGCTGAATTATAACATAGCCGGATGTAGGCGCGTTAAAGAAGGTGTCGGGCATATACCTGTGTCGAGCATGGTGTTAGTCAAACCGTTGCGTGTGCCATTGAGTGTGTCGGGCATGTGGCGTTCACAGAGTCGAGGATGCTTCCTATAGTCGGGCAGGTTTACAGTCGTCCGACGTCATTCAGGATTCTTGTGGACTGACGCGTCTCAGCATTAATGGTGCGTCGCTTCGTATCTTGTGCAAACGGCGGTGTATGGTTTAGGTAATGATTACCTGGCGCGTCCGTCCACGCGCTTATTGCTATATAAAGGGGGTGGTCCACTTCATTTGGACTTTTTCGCTCTCACGTTTGACCGGAAGCTCTGAGAAGAACTCACCCTCCGTCCGTCTCCGCCGTCTGCACCGCCGTTTTCTGCCCGCGCGCCACCGTCTTCTCCTCGTCTCCATTATGTCAGGTAACAAACTCAAATTCTCTGTTTTGCATGCTTTTTCGTTTGGTAGGTAGGAAAATGCCTGATATGTCTGTGTAGAGTAAGCAAAATTTCGTGTGAAGTAGATAAATTTGGGTTTAGGGTTAGTTTTTTAGGTTTTGGGTATGAATGTCCCGGGCAGGATTAACATGCCACGGGCAAAAATTTCATATGTGCTTGAATATCCTAGGAAAAACTATCATGTCACAGGCGTGAATTTCATATGCGTATGAATATCTCGGGCAAGGCTAGCATGCCACGGGCGTAGAGTTCATGTATGTATGAAATTGTAGGTCGGATCTTTATGTGCTCGAACGCGTGCGGGAGTTGTCGTTTCGTCTGTCTAGGTTAGTCTAATGGGATTCTGGGCGTTTTAGCCTTTCGCCATTTCACTTGACTTGCGGTGGAAGGGTGAATTTGATGCGATCTCGAATTCACTTTTCCTGTCTGTGTTTTTAGGTACGACCGAGCATCGGCAGGTCGGGGAAGAAAATGCTGAACGTCTTCAAGTTGATGAAGGGGAGGTCGCGCATCGGAACCCCGACGAAAGGAATGCCGAGGAGGACAACGAGCATTCTTCCTCGCCCGGGCGTAATGACTTGTCGTGGGTCGCGGATGAACCGTTGGAAGATGAATCATACTTTGCAGATGAGACGACTGTTGCATACGCCGTGGTGGAAGACATCAGTCCCGAGGACCCTGCGAATCGGCAATGCCTTACTCCTCAGGAGTCGGACCGGATATGTCACCGCTTACCGGGGAAGCAGTTTGCTATGTACGAATTTGCCTTCCGATAAGCGAGGGTCAGGATGCCCTTCAACTCTTTTCAGATGGGGTTTTTAGGTGGCTTAGACTGGCACCGTCACAACTGCATCCGAACGCCATCGCTTTTATCCGGGCGTTCGAGCTAGTCTGTCGTTTTCTTGGCATTGGGTGCACTTTGCCCCTATTCTTCCATATCTTCCACCTGCAACGGTCGGGTGCCCGGGGACGTCACAACTGGGTGTCTCTGAAGCAGCCAGTGAGGTTATTCAAGACCTATGTCGATTATGCCCGACACTTTAAAGGGCGATGGTATACAGTGAAGCCGATCACTCGTTCTGCCTTAAACTCCCTTTACTATTAAAAACGGAATGATGTTGGGGAGGAAAAACTTATGTCGAGGATCCCCTTGAGATGGAAGCCCAACCATTTCAATATATCGACCAGTCACTATCGGGTCAAATTCTCGAGCATGGGGGTCGAGGATAGGCTGGCCTACAAGAGGGTGGTGGAGTATGTACAGAGCTTCAACCTGGCGGTTTGGGTTGACCGAAAAGGCAAAACCTACGTCGATGAGGTCGGGATGCCAATTTATGAAGCCCGTCTTATAAACACGAGGGCTCTGCTCGCGTGTGATACGGATGAGGAGGCCGTGGAGTTACTGTGTAGGTTTTCTTTACTTATTTTCTTTTCTCGATCTTGTGTCCGTCCGACTAATCTTTGTTTTTGTTTTGTAGGAACTATGTCCGCTCATTGTGAACGAGTTTTGAAGCTGGCGAACTAGGCCGGGGCCCCGGACAGGGTCTCCAAAAAGAAAACGAAAGTGACCCCCCGTGTCCAGGAGGTGGCCGCGGAGCTCGGGGTAGGCAACTCGGGTACTGTTAGCCTGGTGACCAATTCCCCTCAGCCCGCTCAACAAACCTCTCCGATCCACATAAGTGACAATCCCCCCATTCCACCTCTCCTTTGCTCAAGCGGAAGCGTCTGGACGGGACTCTTGCCCGGTCTGCTGCTGTGGGGGGCAATGAGTCTGATGCCCCTGGGAGTTATCTGCTGCCTCCTTGCTATCTGGAGAAGGAGTTCTTTAGGGCCGAAGGTTCTATCGTGGTGGCGGCGCCCGAGGCAAAGGCCATTCTGAACCAAGATGCAAACGTCCGACGAAAAGACCTAGCTGGGGACCTGGTCGCCGTCATCCGGGTGATGGAGACCGCCATGGTCCTGTCCGAGACTGCTGTTTCCACAACTTCTTTAAAGGATGCGCTTCTAGCTGCTCGGACTGAGAAGGATAGATTGTCTAAGGATTTATCCAACTACAAGGAGGAGCACCAGTTGCAGGAGGGGCTGAGGAAAGAGTTGGGGGAACTGAAGCTCGAGCGGGACACTCTAAAGGCCCAGAAGCAGAGTCTAGAGGACCAAGCTGCGGGGCACAAGAAGGTGACTGAAGAAAACGTGCAGCTTCGTGCTCGGGTAGCTCTGCTCGAGGGTACAATCCGCCCTCGGGATGATGAGACTGAGGAGGAGCTTGCCCTTCGCACCCGGGGAGAGTTAGTTGGACATATCCGCGAACTCAACAAAGAGCTGGTTGTAATGTTCAAAGATGAGTTCGACAATGCCACCGAGCAACTGAAGGTGTTGAACCCGGGGCTAGTGACGGAGGGGTCAACCCACAACTACTGTGTGGTTGACGGGGAGATCGTGTGCCCATTCGAAGCTGGGGAGGAGCTGGAAAAGGAGGAGGAGGATGGTCATGAAGAGTAACTTCGGGAAGAGTCTTTAGGATTTTTGTTGTCTTTTTGTAGGGCCTGCGTGCCTGTTTATGTAGTGGCCTTTGTACCCGTTTGAACATTGGCCTTCGGGCTTCTTTTGTAGTTTTCTTGGTCGGTTGCGACCGTGTTTAATGAATGTTATTTTCGATATTAATTTTTTTGTTTTATTTATTTTTGAACTGTTTGTGCTCGACCCTGCTAGTCTCGTTGGTTTAGGGAACCAACGAGGTGGCGAGCGTTGTGCTTGCCTTGAATCGAGGTAGGGTTTGCGATCGGAAAACTCTGACCTCAGGGCTTGGGCTTTTCCCATCGCGAGTTGGGTGCCCTGTCGATGTGGTACTGCGACGCTGAGGCTCGTCTTGAGGTGTCCAGCGTTGGGGAGGATTGTATTCGCCACTGAGGGAAGTTTATCCCTCCTTTAGTTTAATGAGGAAGAGCGTGGTCGTACCTCCCATGTCTTCCCGGGATGCGTTTAGCTGTAGTTCTGTCTAAGTTTTTCTGCGTTCCATGGTCGAGCAAGTTCTTCGCCTTGTAGGTTTTCCAGATAATATGCCCCATTGCCCGTCTTGTCGCGAACACGGTATGAGCCTTCCCAGTTGGCGGCCAGTTTGCCCTCTCTTGGGTATTTCTGGTTTCTTCTGAGGACCAGGCTGCCCACCTGGAACTCTCTTTTTACGACCTTTGCGTCATGATGCAGAGCTATTTTTTGCTAGAGGGAGGTTTCTCTAAGGGCTGCTTCGGAGCGGATTTCGTCGACGAGGTCCAACTCGGCTCGAAGTGCCTCGTCGTTCATCTCCTCGTCGAGGGGTGCTTCTACGCGTCTCGTGGGTTCTCGAACTTCCACCGAGATGACTGCTTCGGTGCCGTACATTAGTCTGAATAGAGTCTCCCCGGTCGTGGAGTGTGGTGTTGTGCGGTATTCCCAAAGGACGTTGTGCAGTTCCTCGACCCATGCCTTCTTTGCCTCGCCGAGTCTGCGTTTCAGTCCGCGTAGGATTACTCTGTTGGCCGCCTCTGCATATCCGTTGGTTTGAGGGTGCTCGACAGACGTGAAATGTTATCTGGTGCCTAGGCTAGTGATGAAGTCTTGAAATCCCCCGTCTGTGAATTGCGTTACGTTGTCGGTAATGAGGGCTTGGGGTATGTCGAAACGTGCGAGGATGTTTCGTTTAAAAAATCGAAGAATGTTTTGCGCCGTTATTTTGGCCAGGGCTTCTGCCTTGATCCACTTGGTGAAATAGTATACTCCTACGATGAGGTATTTGTTCTGATAAGAACCGCTCACAAATGGGCCGAGGATGTCCATGCCCCACCAGGCGAAGGGCCAAGGGGAGGAGAGCATTTTTAGTTTGTTGGGAGGCGCGAGATGCATGTCGGCGTGTCGTTGGCATTTGTCGCATTTTTTGACGTGCTCTTTGGAGTCGTGCTGCATGGTCGGCCAATAGTAGCTTGCCCGTAGGGCCTTGAGCGCCAGTGACCTACTGATCGGAAAATAGCAAGTGTACTATTTTTACCGATGTAGTAATAGAAGGGAATAACCCCAAATATCGATCTCAAGGACTGCTTACTAAAATAATTTCTTAATGATTAATTTCAATTGGACAAAAGTTATGGTTTAAAGGTTTGAATTGAGATTAAATAAACTAAATAAATTAAAACATAGACTAAAACAAATAGTTTTCACTAATATGAAAGTAATGCCAGGGACGATGTATGATTCGCAGTGCAATGACTCAAATGTTCCTTAATTTTAGAGATATGTTTTAGAAAGTGTCTTTCCTAAGTCAATAATGTTTTTCCAAAATTCCTTTAAAGAAAAACCTTTGGTATTCTTCATTGACTATGATTCCTCAACGGTCAAAGAAGAATATCAAGCAATAATTCTGACATAAAAAGGTTTTCACAAAAATATCCCAATTCCTCAGTAATATTTATCGCGATAAAATTTATGCAACAAGGTTAGGATGGTTGGTCAGACCAAATCCTAACCACAATCAATTATCCAATTTTCCAACAAAGACAAAGCGTTAAGGACGTTGCATAAAATAAAGAAACGAAATTAAAAACATAAATCCAAATTGAAGAATTCAAATAGTCATTACATAAAGCAAATCAGGGACACCCCCTGGCATTGGGGGGGGGGGGGGGGGTTTAGCCACTCATGTTCATACTGGAAATAAAAATAGAGTAAGAAAATTGAGACATTACAATTAACGTAGGATTCGTTGGATCGTCAATCGCTTCCGCTCTTGATCAATCCCTCTTCTCCCGTCTTCGTTCAATCCCAAAAATCCCCCAAATCAAAAAGTGGTTTATTACAGTAATAATTGTCAAATATAAATCAGTCTTCCAAAACACCGCGAAAAGTCCGGAATACCCTCGCAGCAGCAAAACATAAAATTTTCTTCTGGTCTTCACAACACGAGCCGTGTTGTATAACACGGGCCGTGTTGTACAACACGGGCACCCGTGTTATAGCACTGACTTTCTCCTTTTCTTAGCAAATATCCTTTTCCTCTGGTATTCACAACACGGGCCGTGTTGTACAACACTGGCACTCGTGTTGTGCCTCTGAAATCCCATTTTGCTGCCATCTTTCATGCTTGGATCATCTCTTCGGACGCGTCGAACAACCGATTACATATTGACCTGAAAACACATCAAAAAACAACCACATAACCCATTCCACAGATAAATACAGAATAAAACGATTAAAACTAACTTGCAAGCAATATTAAGAAAACTATGACGAAACATGAACGAAATACTTCAACTGAACAAAATTAGACTCAAAGGACACTGAAAACCGACTTGAACACTACCACTAAATATCACTGATCACCTACCACCGGGATGCTGGGCGTTGATTCCCCGATGCATTTCCCCCAATATGACGAAGATTTTTTCCTCCTCGACGCATTTGAGTAGCGGGATGGAGAATCCCTTTCGGTAGAGTTTTCCCTCGAGGAAGACGTAAAAGCATGCCCTCCTCTTAGTTGCAGCCGCCTCTTTGGGGTCCGCGGGGAGTTCATCTTTCATGAGATAGTTGTAGATGGGTGTCATCTAGCAATGAGCGTCCCCGATCACGTTTACCTCGAGCGGGGGTGGTGGCCTTACGGTACTCGGTCGAGGAAGGATTTCTTGGATTACTGATTTGTTTCCGCCCTTCTTCCTCGTGCTCGTGAGTTTCGACAGGACGTCCGCCCGTGTGTTGTGTTCGCGTGGCACGTGTTGTACCTCCCACTTCTCGAATTTTTCGAGCCTTTCTCTTACCAACGCTAAGTATTTGATGAGGTGGTCGTTCTTGGCTTGGTATTCTCCTCGTACCTGTGATGCTACGAGTTAAGGGTCTGTTGATATCTTCACTTCCTTTTCCCCTAGGTCTTCGGCTAATCTTAGCCCTGCGAGGAACGCTTCGTACTCGGCTTGGTTATTGGAAGTCGGGAAGCCTAACGCCAGTGATACCTCGATCAGGATTCCATCCTTGTTTTCGAGGATGATGCCCGCATCGCTTCCAGCCGGGCTAGAGGCACCATCGACGAAGATCGTCCATTTGTGGGCACCGTCTGTTGGCTTCGGGTTGTGCGTCATTTCCAAAACGAAGTCAGCCAGGGCCTGAGCTTTCAGAGCTTTCCTATACTCATATTGGATGTCGAATTCGGAGAGTTCGAGCGACCATTTCAACATTTGGCCGGCCATGCCTGGTCGACCGAGGAGTTGTTTTATCGGTTGATCGGTTCTCACTTTGATCGTATGGGCGAGGAAGTAGTGACGTAGTCTCCTCGCGGCGTTTATGAGGGCCAACGCGACCTTTTTGATTTGTTGGTACCTGAGCTCGGGGCCTTGGAGTGCCTTGCTCGTGAAGTATATGGGATTTTGCCCCTTGTCGGTTTCTCTGATGAGAGCGGCACAAACGGCCTCGGTTGCCACGAATAGATATAGGTATAGGGTTTCCCTTTCTAGTGGTCGGGACAAGACCGGGGGTTCGGAGAGCGCTTTCTTTAGATGGAGCAGCGCCCGTTCACATTTGTCGGTCCATTCGAATGTGGCTTCTTTTCGGAGGAGTTTGAAGAAAGGCAGGGCGTGCTGGTCAGATTTGGCGACGAAGCGGGAGAGTGAGGTGAGCACCCCGTTGAGGGATTGAATGGATTTTTTCGACTTCGGGGTCGGGAATTCTGAGAATGCCCGACATTTGTCGGGGTTGGCCTTGATCCCCCGCTCAGTGAGATAGAAGCCCAAGAATTTTCCCGCCCGGACACCGAACGTGCACTTCTCAGGGTTAAACCTCATTTTGCACTACCTTGCCTGCTCGAAGACCTTGCGGAGATGTCGAGCGTGGTCGGTCTCCTCGTGTGATTTAGCGATCATGTCGTCCATGTATACTTCGAGCATTTCTCCGATTTCTCCTTGGAAGACTTTGTTCATCATGCGTTGGTATGTGGCCCCGACGTTTTTTAGCCCGAAGGGCATTACATTGTAGTAGTAATTGCCCGTCGGGGTCATGAACACCGTGTGCCTCTTGTCTGTGTCCGACATAGGGATTTGGTTATATCCGCTATATGCATCCATGAAGGACAAGAGTTTGAAACCTGCAGAGTTGTCGACCAGTTTATCTATGTTTGGGAGAGGAAAAACATCTTTGGGACATGCCCTATTAAGATCGGTATAATCAACACACATACGCCATTTTCCATTATTTTTCTTAACGAGGACTACATTAGAGAGCCAGATTGTGTACTGGGCTTCATAAATAAAATTTTCCTCTAAGAGGTATTTTACAGCCCGCTCGGCAACCTCTGCTTTCTCGGGAGACTGTTTACGCCTACGATGTGCTACTGGCTTAATTGCCCGGTCTAAAGCTAACTGGTGGCAGGCGACCTCAGGGTCTAGGCCGGGCATTTCCGTGGCGTTCCACGCGAAGATGTCAGTGTTCTCCTTGAAGCAGGTTGCGAGTTGCTTCCTAGTTTCGTCGGGAAGGCCCGTACCTATCTTTACTGATCTGTCGGGGTCGTCGCCTAGTGGGACGAGCTCGAACTCTCCGTCCGATACCGGGCGGGATGGATGAGTGGGCGCTTGCCCCTCGACGGGTCCCTGTTCTTCAGTTTCGTCTTCGCCTATGCGGCAGTCGAGGTCGATGGTGTTGATTCCCTGGGGGGAGGCTCTTCGACTCTGGGCTTCTTGTTGTTCTTGGTGTCGATTGTGGCTTGTCCTTTTACTGCCGCGTCGTAGCATCTTCAGGAGACCTCGATATCACCATGGATTGTAACCACACGGCCCAATTTGGTGTAGTATTTCATCTTCAGGTGAACGGTGGATGAGACTGCCGTCAGCTCGGCCAGGGTCGGGCGACTGAGGATGCAGTTATAGAGGGAGGGGCATTCTATTACCAGGAACTGGACCATGATTTCTCTGGCCGTTTCTTGCTCTACGAAGGTGACAAGGAGCTCGACGTAACCCCACAGCTTTGTTGTGGCGCCATTGAACCCTTGGAGGCCGGATCCGACGTATGTAGATAAGTTGGTCTTGTCCAGCTTTAGGGTTTTGAACACATGGACGTACATAATGTCCACCGATCTGCCCTGGTCGACCAGGATGCGCCGAACGTCGAAGTGTGCCATCTTGGCTCTTATCCGCAGCGGGATGCCCAAATTGGGAGAGCCACCCAGAAGTTCCTCTAGGAAGAAAGATATCGGGTTGGAATTGCCTCGGTACTTCGTCAGTGTTGCCTTTTTCTCGGGTGCAGTCAGCATGAGTTCGTCGGACTTGCGTTTTACCGAAAGAGCGGCGTTTCCGCTGCTCATCCCTCCCCCTGATATGACAAGAGCGATTAGGAAGTCTTCCAGGAGCTAAGGACAGTGATTCGCCCTTCTGGTGATGAGTCGGGGAGGATGAAGTCTTCTGGGCGTGATATGCATAGGGCCACCTGATAGGAAGAGTCGTTGGGGGAGGGGGGTGTCCTCGCGGGGCCTATTCTTCTCTTTCTCTTCATGCCTGGGAGTTTCGTTCTTCCTGGTGTACTGTTTGAGATGGCCCTCTTGGATCAAGATTTCTATTGCATCCTTCAGGTGAACACAATCTTAAGTCACGTGCCTATGGCTTCTGTGAAACCTGCAGTACTTGGATTTGTCCGTGTGGGGCTTAGGTGCAGAGGGTTTGGGAAACCTCACTCTGCCCTGTTTGAACTCGGAGTTGATGCATTCGGCGAGGATGCGCTCGTGGGGAGCTGTCAGCAATGTATACTCGCTATATCGGCCCGCGGGCCCCCTTCCTTCACGGGGCTTCTCTTCCCTTCTCCTCTCTCCGTTGCGACGAAGAATGTTGGGGTCCTCGCGCTTGGGATTGTCGGTCTCTCTGGCGTTGCAACTGATGCGAGCGCTGTGGGCGACCTGCTTTTCTTCGTATCTAATGTAAGCTTGGGCTTTATGTAGGAGGTCGTTCAGGGTACGGGGAGGTTCTATCCCGACCGCCCTGCTGAGCTCACTTCCAGGCAGGAGTCCCCTCTCGAGGAGGTATTTCTTCATGTGTTTCGTGGTGTCCACCTCGACAACCTCTTGGTTGAATTGCTCGATGTATGAGCGTAGTGTTTCATTCTTCTTCTGCACTATGGCTTCGAGGGTCGCCTCAGTCTTGGGATGGCGTCGGGAAGCTGTAAAGTGTCTGGTGAGCATGTATTTCATGACTCTCCAGGATGTGACAGATTCTGGGGCCAGACTTTTGTACCAAGCCATGGCCCCCTTCCTGAGGGTTGTTGAGAACAACCTGCATTTGAGATGCCCGGTGATGTCGTTGCGGTAGTCGAGCATCACGTTGATGTTGTCGACGTGATTGTCAGGGTCAGTGGTCCCGTCGTAAATGGCCAAATTCGGGGGTTTCTCCATGCCCTTGGGGAGTGGAGCCTCCATTATCTCCCATGAGAGGGGGCCGTGTAGGTCTTCTTCATCGCTTCTCGGTGGGGAGAGCTCATCGTGACTAAGGCTCTTGTCGTGCCTTGGCGAGGCCCCCGCTCGGTCGGTATCACGGCGTGCTCGTGACCTGCTTTTATTGGGTTCCGAGGAGCTTCGTCCCCGCTTCTTCACTGCTTCTGGACGTTGTTGCGTCCTTCTTTCTTGTTGAGGTTGGCTCTCCTGCTGGTCAGCCTCCAGGGCCATGATTCTTTCATGCTGCTGGTAGAGCATGAAGCTGGCCTGATTAAGGGCGTTCACCATAGCAATCATGGTGGTGTCCCCCTCGACGGGCACGGGGATCGGTTAGAACGTGGTGACCGCCGGGTCCTGACTTTGAGGTTGATTCCCATTGTTCTCGTGTTCAAGAGACGGGGTGGAAGGGTGCCCATCTCGGGCGTCAGATTCATGGTAGTTCACATTGTCCTCCATCGTGTAGTCGATGAGGGGACGGTTACGGTCGTTGGGCTGCTCTCTGGCCATGCTGAAAGGATGGAATAGTGAAGCTTTGATCTTCTACTGTGGAAGAAGGGGAAGCTAGTTTCCCACAGACGGTGCCACTGATCTTACCTGATCAGGAGGACCTTCCAGCAATTGGGTGAATACATCAAGCGGATGAAAAGGAGGGGGTGTACCTGCAAGGCACTCTGATGCCAAAGTTAATAGAGGTACAATGAATATGTAAGTAGAAGAGTGGAATCAGAATCCCTGACCCTTTAGTGAAAAAGGGTATTTATAGAGAGCCCCCAGCGCTGGGCCAATATCCTTCCTTGGGCTGGATCAGCTAGGCCCAAGGAAGAACTGCCAAGGAACGCATGAGAAGCGTGAAGAACTAGCTAAGTGGTCTGGTCCTTGGTTCAACTGCCTCTATCTTTCAGGAGATAATGAGGGACAGTTGGGTGACGTGGCAAGTGAACTGGCAGACGTGTTCTTTGCTCGTTCTAAGTGCGTGTTCGACATATAGGATGTGTGCCCGACCGTTATGCGCCCATGTTCGTCTGTCAGACGTGCATGCCCGAGCATATGGGCCTCTGCTTGACATATTGGGTTGTAGCCCAATACAGCCTGGAGGCCCAGTTCGGAACAATATATATATATATATATATATATATATATATATATATATATATATATATATATATATATATATATGTTTGGTCACATAATTATTGGAATAATATTAAATCCGTAAAATATTCCAACAATCTCCCACTTGGTCAATATATCTTAATAATTATATCATAATTCTTTAGGCGCACATTTGAATGCTATTTATCTTTAGATTTCCATTTTACAATCTGGTCTACCTCATACATCAACAATGAGACCATCACGGCTATCATCACTAACGTATAACATGACAGAACCCTAATGACCACCATATCAACATACTTGATAACATAGATCGATATGGATGAGTGACATGGAAGTTTCATGTAACGTGATATCTAAATCATGCATATTTTCAATTGGTCAAACTGAATTCTTTATTGAGATCAAACTGAAGTTTACAAATTCAATATTTACACAAACGATACAAAAATGGTTATAACAATAATAACCTCATAAACTTTATTTCTGCAGATAATCTTAACATAAAGTTTGTATTGATATCAAAACAATATTATAAAATGTAAAAAATGCGTGACTCTCACTAATCTATGACATCCTTAGTGACAACAATCATATAAAATACCTTATATGGAAAATATTTGATTAGTAAGTCATCTAACATATCATTTCTATCTATATGTTATATCCTTCAACAACAACAACTTATAAGTCAATGAACTTTATAAAACAATTGTTGAAACATTATCCGACAAACTTATGTCACAATATAGTCCGAGTTGTCTTTCAAACCTTCTACTATATGCAACCAAGTGACATAAATACTTATAATTATTTCTTGAATTAGGATACCCATTATATATAGACATCCAAAAGAATCAGAGTCGAACATCCTGATGATCTCTAAATCATTCAATCTATAATATGTGAGCACAAGTTCTTTTGTTCTCTATAACAATCATTATGGTTGTCTCATTTCAATAATTCAAATTTTGAATTTTCGTATCTTCCAAATGATCTCATTATATACACGCTTATTCCGGATGTATATACATAAGATTCCCAAAAACCAAAAAAGTATAGAAAAAACTTTATTTTCTAAATTTCCAAATTCTTTTATTTTGGACAATGATTGAGACTTAATAGTCTCCCTTGATAATTGAGACATACCCTAGTTTATTGTCTTTCATGTCAGTTTTATTTTCAACTTTATTGATATATACATAAATATTTTGTAATAACTTGATGATACCTTGAGAATAATATCTAAGTATCTAAATATCTAACACAAAAGAAATGTGCCCAAGATCTTTCATCGCTAAACTTTTCTTAGAGATTTCTTGGTTTCACAATACAATCATATATCATTGCTGACTAAATAAAATATAATAGACACATTAAACTAGGAAGATAAACTTACTCCCACACTGAACTTGTAAAACCCAATAATTTTTCATAATAGACATCTCAAAATCAAACGAGACAATTACATTATGAAATATTGTGGTATGAGACAATTTCATTAACTCATAAATGGATTTTATTCGTTCGCAAATTATAAATTTTGTATCTATTGACACAAAATTTTCTCTCGTTGCACAATATTGTATATCTTAATGTCACTATTAAGAAACACTAACTTGATATTCATCTTATGAATCTCCAAAATTATAACAAGTAACAAGTGTCACAACTATCATAATAGAATCATTCAATCATACCGAATATAATTTCTCTTTTCATTTAATTCATTATGATTGATGCTTTAGTTCTTGAGGATGTTGAGTTTGATCTTCAAAAATTAATTTCTTAATTTAATTGAAAAAAAGAACAATAATATCCTTATGAGGGTCCAAATTTGCTATATAAATAACAACTATATGAATTAAGTTAGAACCAATTCTTTCCACTCAGTTTTGTTCTTTGACACTATCTCTCCCCCAAACTCAATATTCTCAAGAAACATTACAATATTTGTCTCAAAATATTATGTAACTTGGGACCAAGGTTTATATTTCTCAAACTTTTCAATAATTCTAGATTGTCACAAGTCATGACTGAATTAACTATAATAATATTTGAATTTAAAAGAAAAATTGAATTCATCATTAAAAAAAGGAAGTTATCATATTAAAACAAAATTTTATTCATTAACCAAATTGTCTTTTAAATACAAAATTTTTAAGCTTATAATGACAATCTAAAATAGTTAAATAATAATAATAATAATAATAATAATAATAATAATAATAATAATAATAATAATAATAATAATAATAAAACACCAAACTTCACCAAATTTGTCTATTTTAAATTGATGAATCTTTCAACACCATTGAACATTTGTCAGTTCAGATCATATTTTCTTATTATTCTTTATTTGCCCTTATCATTTGAGGTATTTACCGAATGAACACTATTTTATTTTCTCTTGCTTCAATCTTTTCTTTATTGCACACTTTATGAAATTATTATATTAAAAAATAATTTATAACTTTAATAGTTATAAACTTAATTGTGCAAAGAGAATATCATATGCTAAATTTTCGACAAAGTCACATAATTGACGAAACTATAACGCTTTAGCAAGATTAAATAGTTTTATAACGTGCTTATGATATTTTCTTTGCTTAACAATCTTAATAAAAAATCATCACTCCAATGAGAATTTGTGTTTCTCTTTATTGCTTTAGAAGCACTAGAATTTAAGCAAATATAATATGAATATTTTATGTCATCTTAAATAACACCTATAATGTCTCTGGATTACAAACTTTAAGATTATAGATCTGTTAAACTTGAGTCTCACTTTTAATATATTAATTGTGAGAGAATTTGAGTTTCTCATCTCTATGTAAGGTCTATATCCAAGAATATAATGTTCATATTTTATTCCTAAATGTTATAAGTTTTGAGAATCAAAATATAACTTATTTTGCAAATACATAAACTATATTAGTTTATAGATTACCATAAAAATGTACTCAGCAAAAATACCAAGTGCATCATTCATGTCAAGTCTTTAGATAACAACGTCAATTTCTAGTGGTATTTTGTTACAATGATAAAACATTGATAATTAATATTGATAAACAATAAATTCTTACAATCTCCATACGCTTATCTTATATGTGTGAGTGCAATCAAATAAACACTTGAAAGATTTACACTCATACAACATCATTACTGATACGTGAATAGATTATTATATAGACATTCATCTTTACTTATAAATTAAAAGACTCAAACAAGATTCCAACACACCATTAATTCTCAATCTTTGATTGCAAGAATTAACTGTAAATGATACTCTCACACAATGATCAAACATTAGTAATAAGTCCGGTCTGATAATAGATGTCTTTGACATCAATCATTACCCACATGGATAAAATTAATAATTACTACATATTTACCATCACATGTATGCAATTGTTCGGCCAAATCGTGTCTTCCTTTTGGCCGACCATAACAGTTCGCATGAACAATTACAGACTACAGCTTTTGTAATTTCGATTGAATCAAATTTACACAACAGAGATTACTTTTGCAACATGTTGATTCAATCAACTCAACCAAAATTGCTAGACATTTTAATAAATTCAATGGAAAGAGACTTAAATTTACAAGGTACTACCAACAAATGTAGGTCGTATTTATTTAAGATAATAAATTCCTAATAAAACATAATTTTTATGAATTTATACAAATTGCATAATTAATAAAAATGGTATAAAACTTAATAACAATCCACTCAAATAACATAATCATGCTAAATGCGTAACTTCAAATCAGATAAATATTAAATATTTATATATCCCAAATAAATGTCAAACAAATTCACATATACACCAAATAATTCTTTAAAAAATCATTTTAGAATCAACAAAATCAATTCTAAAATCCAAAGTTTAAAGAATCAAATCTCTAGTTTTACCTTATAATTTTGAGAGACATTCAAAATAATCACACAAAAAAATTCCATAATTAATATATAATAACTAAATATATATTAAACAAATTAGTATTTGTCTTATCTCTCAAAAACTGGATCTATGTGCATATTTTATGTGAATCAAATTGAAAGATAAAACAATAATTAAACAATCAAATAAAGAATATTTGATAATAAAACTTTTTTTAAAATTCAAAACCAAAAATAAAATCACCAAAGTAAGATTTAAATTCAATATTTATCTTTCTCAAATAATTGACATGGACATATATTTCTAAATATATTATCTATAGCCATAAATAAACGGTTGAAAATCATAATCTTTAATGAAAATATATTTTTATGATTCCAAATCATCGATCATAACCATATATACAATTCCAAATTTATTTAGCATAATATATATTAAATAACATATCTCTCAAAGAAAACCAAATTTTCCCAAATACTTTACTTCAAAAAAATATTTAAATTATAATTTTTAAACAAATCTTTATCATATAGTTACTATGTCAAATTTAAGATTTTCCATTATATATAATTCTAGGAATTATAACTTAACATAGATCCTTACTATAATATTATGATTTTCAAATCGCAATTATAATTCCAAATATGATCACCAAAACGAATAAATTTCAAGGATTTATACAAAATATGGAAGATCCTAAATTCATATAAATCTTTTGAAAATAAATATAACGCACATACCAATAACTTTATAGTAAGTGTAAAAAAATACTACAAAAATTATCATTAAAACTTCATGTCTCTTAAAACATATATATGAATATTAAAAAAAAACTTTGAATTTCAAATATATGTTTCATGATCCAAAATAAATAAATATTGATGTTTAGAGGACAAATCTCAATAAACTAAACATGAAGACCTGTTGTTCGCAGTGGTTTCTGGCGAACAACCTCTGGTTAACCAATTTCTTCAGGAAACTGGGTTACTTGCAGGACCAACCAAACAAGTCCTGGGATACATGTGCATTATTTCTGTCGAACTACTCTTAGAATTTGGTGATTGATTTGTGGTTTGTTTTATCAATATTGTCAAAGTGTTAAGAACTTTGATTTTTACAAGTAAAGTAAAGTTTAAACTAGAAATGAAATAAAATTGAAAGTTTTAAACAAAGATAAGAAGAAAGTGTCGAAGGCTGTAAACTCGCAGAAAAGTAAATAAAGTTTAAAAAAAACATGAACTTGAAGAATAAACAAGTAAATTAAATGACTTTGAAATATAAGTGGTGTTCAAACGTACATAGTTCCAAATAGCAAACTCATTTTCTCTCACACTGGGTACTTAGAGTATTTTACAGGAATTCTGTCTCAATTTTCACACACCTATTCTAAACACAAACTATCCTATTTATATATAAACAAAATAACTGCTTAGAACGGAAAAACTATAACTAAATGACAAGTGTCAGCCTGCATGTAATTTTCTTCTCTAAAACTTCCATGTGTCCAACTGCCAAAGGTTACAACCTTTTGAATTTGAATTCCTTTCTTTGGTGACGAAACCTTGCACCTCTTCAATCTGTCGAAACCTTTTAAAGAAGAAACAGCCTTTTCAGCATCTGCCAAACCCTGTCTTTTGTCAAAACCTTCTTTTGACGCAACGTCGAAAGACAACTTTCTTCTGTCGAAACGCTCAACTACAAAAACCCTCCAACCTATTCTGCCAGAACAACTATGCCCCTTTCTGTCGAAATAGTGGAGTTTTAAACTTGTGAGCAATTCTTGAATTCTCTCCCTTTTGTTATTCTTCGACAAAGATGACCTCAAACCCTTAATTTCAGTCTTGTCGAAATTATGGGTTTACAAATTGCCCCCCAGCAAAGATGTTTTCGACTGTCCTTGGAGAAATATCTTTTGCTGTCGAAGTGACCTTTGACTTCCTGTCAGTTGCATTTATTGTAAAGTGATTTTGTTGAGTCCCAAGAAAACATCATGATTTCCACTTTATTAAAACGTCATGTCTAACCCACGTTTTTACACAATCTCCCATACCCCTATATTGTAGGTAAATCATGGCCTCCTACCAACTGCCACTTTCTAACTTCCACCAATGGATCAGAAACGCACGTCTCCACTTCCCAACTGAAAATCTTTTCATTTTCCTTTTTCTTTATTAGTCATTTATTTCATCCTCTATAAATACCACTTTCAACAACATTCCATACTTTTCACCTTCTCAACTCTTCTCTTACCCAAGCGTAAAAACTCCATTTCCAAACCTTTCAAAGCTTCTGTTCTTTCAACCTCCTCATCAAATCAATGGCTCCTCCAAAGACTACCACTGACCGCAGTGCAAAGAAGACAAATAAGACCATGGATCTTCCTCCTGCTCACGTATTATCTGGGCCTACACAAACACAGCACCAACAGTACTTTCCAGAACCCCCAAATGAAAGGGAAAAGGCAAGCATTTACAAGTCACAGGTAATGATTCCCATTTCTGTTTCTGGAGTTCATCATGCTATGTTAGGTCCTATTTTTGATCCCACTGTGGACCCTAACCGTTTGAAAGAATTTTATCCCTGTTATTCTGCTTCTAAACCCATAGCTGCTAACAAAAACCCTAAACCTGTCGAAACCTCAACAAAAGAACCTGAAGTCCTTATGGCTTCGACAGAAATAGATCTGTCTTATCTAAACCAAAATAGGATTTTCAGAAGTCCCCCTTTGACGAAAGATCCCTCTGACTACCTAGCATGGCTCACTAGGATCGAAAAAGCTAAAGAGAAATTTTGGAAGAAAACTGGCATTTACGACTTAATTCAATTGTCGAAAGAGGGTCCCCGTTATTGCCAAAACATGCTGTTAGCCTCCTTATATTTTTGGGATAGCACTTACAATACTTTCCACTTACCCTGTGGAATGGTGACTCCCACCCTATTCGACATAGCAGCCATAACTGGCCTTAGTCCTTTAGGGGAAATCTTTAACCCTGAACACTTGAACAAGGATCCCATAGGCTTCGACACAAAGCATGCTGGGTATTCTGTTTTCATAGCCCATCACCAAGGTGAAAACAATGAAGAAGTCTCTGATAGAGAGCACATTGCTTTCCTCTCCCTGTGGTTAGCCAAATTTGTTTTCTGTACTAGGTCTCTCCAGGTAGCCAGAAGTTACATCATTATGGCTAATCAACTTCATAATGGAGTTGCATTCTGCCTGAGTGAACTTCTTTTGGCAAACCTCTATGAATCCTTAAGTGAGAGTGTAAGCAACCTCAAAACCTTTAAGGACAAAGGTAACATTAGTCTTACAGGCCCTTTTTGGCTCCTACAATTATGGCTGAATGCCACTTTTGAAAACTTCATCCCCATCAAAATGCCAGTTGTCGAAGACGCAGTAAAAGAAAGGCGTGTCGAATGGCCTAGGCTGGTTCAACTGACCCCTACAGATGATAATACAAGCCTTCAACAAGCATTCACTGGCTACATCATGATGTTCGCCAAACGCTACAAATTTTCTCCTTCAATGGCACCATTCGCCAACAGACAAGTAGGTCCAAGATGGTTTACCAGAAGACTCCCAGTGGAGAACCAGAAAGATGAAGACTCCTATATCTCCATTTGGGAAGCTTTCCTCATGCCCAGACACTTTTTCTCCCATCATAGTCTTAACAACACAAAGGTATCCCTCATTGTGTACCAACCCAATTTGGTAGCTAGGCAGTTTGGATTAATTCAGACGAAGACGAAGCCTATCTACCATAAGAAAGGTGCTATCATTTTCTATAACTCATTTCACCACTTCGACAAAAGTTTAGAGCTGTACAACAAGTTTTTCGACCCAACTTTGGAGGTCTATCCCACCATTTTTCTACCAAACTTCCTCTGTACTGAAAAATTCGACGTCTGGTGGAAGGAATATTACATCAACAGATTTTTCGACGTAGCAACCTTCACTACTCTTCTGACAAATGCTTTTACCTTTGTGCAGGACAAGAAGAAAAAAGGTACAGATCAGCATATCAAAGAAATTCAAAAGTTTCAAAAATATTTTGAAACCATTTACAGGCCTGATGATCTTCGTCGAACCATAAGCGAGGCAGCAGTATCTTTAAAATACAAATTCACAGAAAAATTGAATAAGTTATTTTTTCCTTCATCTCTTCCACCACATGCACACTATGACTTTGCATTCACCACTTTTCCCCCAAAATTCCCTCCACTCCCTTCTGCAGAATTTGGGGTGGCCTTGTGTCCTCCATTTCCAGATTGGTTTGTGTGTGGATCTGATTTAAAACTGCTCCGTGAAAGAAACAAAAAACCTGCCGAACGCGTGGTTGCGACGAAGTATCATCTGCACAACTTCACTGGGCACCTTCACATTGGAATAGAACATGTTACTGTGGACGAACCCATTCTTGAAGGTGTCGAAGAAATTACATTCCTTTATTTTGTTTCTAACTCCTTTATTTCAATATCAATGTTCATGCAACTTTTCTTTTTCAGCTGTTAGAATTGTCAGGAAGACTGCTGGCGAAGGAACTTCTTCCAAAACAGTCGAAAAATCCCCCTCAACTACCAAGAAGGTTTCGACAAAATAGAGCATCCCTCCTTATTTGTGTACTTCACATTTCTTATACTGAACACTTCCCCCTTTTTTTTTATTGTAGGTAACTCGTACCCCAGCAAAGAAGAGGAAACCAGAAGAAAAGGAGGCAAGCGTCGAAGAGTCTGAAGACGAATCCCCTGAACCCCAGCCTTTGAAAAGAAACAAAGGTTTGAAAATAAAAACAGTAGCATCCCAAAGATCTCTGGTTCAAAGACGAACTCCCCCTGCCAGTCCAGTCAACAAAATTCCCACAAGGAGTGAAAGAAGTGGAGACTCAAGTGTACATACTGAAATTCCTCAGGTAACCACTTCGACAAACAATATTCCCATATCTTGACTGCATGTATCTATCTTATAACTTTCTTTCATGTTTTCTGTAGGTTGTCATTGATGTCGAAGAGACTTCTACAATCCAAGAAGACAATGTCCCATCTAATTCTGAGAGGACTCTGGCTGAAAGACTCCAAGATGAGGCCACTCCAGATGCAGGTGTCCATGGACCTCAGACCTTGGACGAATTCGACCTCAGTGATTCTGAATCTTCTGGCAACAACTCTCCTTTTCGACCAGACTTCACTGCAGAAAAAATAATTTCAGATCAAGATGCACCACTTCCACCACCAGCTGCTATACCAGAAACTGACGAAGATGCCATAGCTCAGGATGCACAAACTCTAGATCCAACTGACACCAACATAGCTGACAAAGAAAATGTCGAAGAGGAGGTCACTCTGTCGAATCAACCAGGAGTCAACTTGAGCATTGGAGGCACTTCTCAACACAATCCTTCTCCAACAAAAGTTCCTGCTGAAACTTCTGTGGGTACTAATTCGACAAGCTTGTCACACGAAGAGATAGAGAGCTTGAAAGTTAGAAAACCCTTTGAATATTTAAAAGCTTTACTCGACACCAGGTATAACTTCCAAGACTCCTCTCCCAGTGGTTCGACAGCTTCAGGGGCCACTTCCGACCTCCAACCAATCAGTGTCATAATGGATGAGATCAAGACAAGAATCCTTGGAGTTGACCTGTTTGAAGTCTTGGCTGAGAATGCTTCTGCTCAATATGATCTGAAGAAGCTCCTGAAAAGTGCCAATTTGTTGGAGGCTTCGACTGAGGAAAGCCGTTTGGTGATGGATTTGATATCCTTAATTGATTCTGTTAGTGCTGATCTGGTTCGACAAAAAGAATTCTCCCAAAAAATCACAGCCAAGTCTGAAGAGCAAGTTTCAGAATGGAACACAGTGGCTTCTTCGACAGAAAAGATTTCAGAGCTGAATAAGCTTTCTGACGAATACACTAAGGCTGCTGCTGAGTGTGAAAACAATATTCAAGCTTACCAAGCCAAGATTGCTGATCTTCAAAGGAAAATCCTTCAAGAAAAAGAACGCCAGGCCTCTCTCCAACAACCAAATCAGGAAGCAATAGACAGTGAACTCCAGAAGGGGCTACAACATGCAGAAACAGCCCAGCAACTTCACAGGGAGAATGAAGAAATGACTGTCAGCAAGAGTCTCTGCGAGCGTCGAATCCAACTTCAAAAGAAAAAATTCGACGAACTCAAAGCTACCTTCCTTCGACAGTAGTTTTGTAATAGGACTTAGGAATTTTATTTGTTTAAGGATATTTTCTTTTAGCACTTTTATATGTAATGCTATTTCACGCCATTTGTTTGGCGAAGACAAGTTTCGTTTGCAATTTTAATTTGTTCCTATTTTTATTTCCTGCAATGTTGGTTTATACTTCTTTAAGTACTTCCCATTTATTTTCAGCACTCTTCTGTCTTTTTCTATTTCTTCGACTTCGTACGCACCATTGGAAAAAACTCTTAGAATTTTGAAAGGTCCTTCCCATTTAGGGGGCCATTTTCCCATCACTCTGTCTTTCTTCTCCATGGGCAAAATCACTTTCCAAACTAAATCATTTACTAAAAAGGCTTTGAATTTTACTTTTTTGTTATAAAACTTTTCAACTCTCTCTTTCTGCCTTCTTATTAATTCTAAAGCACGCAACCTTTCTTCGTCTAAATCAACCAATTCATCCATCATCATACTCCAATAGATTTCAGATGGAATCTCATGATGTCTTTGAATTCGTATTGACTGTAAACAGATTTCGACAGGCAATACTGCATCATGTCCATAGGTTAATTTAAATGGGGTGGAATTAGTTGCTTCCTTAGGAGATGTTCGACAAGCCCAAAGGATTTGATCCAAGGTCTTATGCCAATTTCTTGGTTTTTTACCCACATGTTTCTTTATCAGGTTTATTACTACTTTGTTGGCTGCTTCGACCTGACCATTTGCTTGGGCATAATAGGGTGTCGAAGTCAACAACTTAAAACCTGTCTCCCTTGCAAATGCCTGCATATTTCTACCAGTAAACACAGATCCTTGATCAGTGGTTATAGTCTCTGGTATTCCAAACCTATACATTATGTGTTTCTGGATGAAGTCTATGACTGCTTCCTGATCTACATTCGTCAACGGTATGGCTTCAATCCATTTAGTGAAATAATCTACTCCTACTAAAATGTACTTCTGCCCTTTTGAAGAGGCTGGTCGAATTTCACCAATCACATCTAAAGCCCAACCTCTGAATGGCCAAGGCTTTACAATGGAATGTAACTCATTTGCTGGCACATGAGGTATGCCTGCATGAATTTGACATTCCTGACAACCCTTTGCAAATTCGACACAGTCTTTCAACATGGTTGGCCAATACATTCCTTGTCGAAATAATAGCCATTTCATCTTATGTCCTGCTTGGTGAGCACCACATGCACCACTGTGTACATTCGACAAAGCTATATAAGCTTCAGTCTCTCCTAGGCATTTTAATAGAACTCCTTCTGCAGTCTTTTTAAACAGTTCATTTCCAAAGAGTACATAACTTATAGCTCTGTACTTTATCTTTCTTTCGACTGTCTGATTTGGATTTTGTAAATAATCTTTGATGGGTTTTCTCCAATCTCCAACTTCTAGATCACCTACATTGAAAATCTCAAAGTTCTCTTCATTACCATATCCCAATCTCATTGTCTCCAAATCAGATGGGGATAGTTTGGTGGATAAGACCTTGCCTCTTACTTCGACAACCTTCATCAGATTTTCCTTCGACACTTTATACCCTGAAGCCAACTGAGCTAAGTCATTTGCTTCTTGATTTTCTAATCTGGGAATGTGTCTAAAAACTACACTGTCGAATCTCTTGAGGAATCTGTTGGCTATCACAAAGTACATGATCAAATTTTCTTTGACACATTTATACTCTTTCGTCAATTGCTTTATCACCAACTCAGAGTCACCCATTATTTCGACCTCTGTTGCCCCCAGTTCCAACAAAATTTCAAGTCCAGCAATTAAAGCTTCATATTCTGCCTCATTATTTGAACAGAATCCTTCTATTTTATACTTGAACTTTGTTGGAATTTTATTGGGAGAAATAATTAATACCCCAACACCTGTTCCATTTTTATGACTGGAACCATCAAAATATAACCTCCAAGGCTCTTTTTCGACATAATTTGTCTCATCTCCAAGTATGGAGTGGTCAGCTATGAAGTCAGCAACTACTTGCCCTTTAACAGCTTTTAGAGGCATATATTTTAAAGAATACTCAGTCAAGGCTAAAGCCCATTTTCCAATTCGACTATGTAAAATAGACTTAGACAACATATGTTTTATTACGTCGAAATGAGAAGATATATGTACATCAACGGGTTTTATATAATGCTTCAATTTTATACAAGAGAAATATACACATAAACATAATTTCTCTATCATACTATATCTAGTTTCAGCATCATTTAAGACTCTGCTGAGATAATAAATGGCTCTTTCGACGCCATGTTCATCTTCTTGACAAAGCATACTTCCTAATGTTTTGTCAGATGCTGATATGTAAAGCCTCATGCTCTTTTTTCGACAAGGAGATATTAAAACTGGAGGATTTGCCAGATACTCCTTTATCTTGTCGAAGGCATCTTGCTGCTCTTGCCCCCAAGTGAAACCCTCCTTCTTCAGTCGAAGCAGAGGTGAGAAGGCCTGAGTCTTTCCACTAAGGTTGGAGATGAACCTTCTGAGAAAGTTGATTTTCCCTAGTAGAGACTGCAATTCCTTTTTTGTCGATGGCGCTTTTGCTTCCATTATTGCTTTAGCTTTGTTCTCATTAATTTCAATCCCTTTCTTGTGGACCACAAAGCCTAAGAAGTCCCCTGCCTGCACACCAAAAGCACATTTAAGAGGATTCATTTTCAAACCAAACTTCCTCATCCTTTCAAAGGACCGTCGAAGATGGTTAATGTGGTCCAAGCCTGAAGCAGATTTAATCACAATGTCATCTATATAAATTTGCATAAATGTTTCGATGAAATCATGAAAAATAGAATTCATAGCCCTTTGGTAAGTAGCTCCAGCATTTTTCAAACCAAAGGGCATGACTACCCACTCATATGTTCCTATTGCTCCTGGACAACGAAAAGCTGTTTTTGGATCGTCTTCTTCAGCAATGAAAATCTGATTGTAACCAGAATAGCCATCAAGCATACTTAAATACTCATGGCCTGCTGCAGAATCTACTAGCATTTCTGCTACTGGCATAGGATACTCATCCTTAGGGGTGGCTGAGTTTAGATCTCTAAAATCAATACACACCCTTAATGTGCCATTTTTCTTAATCACAGGAACAATATTAGCAATCCAATCGACATACCTTGTTGTACGGATGAATTTGCATTTTAGAAGCCTTTCGACTTCTTCTTTGATTTTCGACAGAATCTCAGGTGCAAAGCGTCTGGGGGTCTGCTTTATTGGCTTCTTCCCTTCCAGTATTGGCAACTTCAATTCCACCAAACTTCTGTCTAAACCAGGCATTTCGTCATAATCCCAGGCGAAGCAGTCTTTAAACTCATTCAGCAGTTGGATTATTTCGACTCTGAGTTGAGGATTCAACTTGGCACTGATGTAAGTGGGCCTTTTTTCTTCCCCCAGACCCAGATTAATCTCCTCTAGAGGATCCTGTGCCACCATTTTCATACTGGTTGAGGTTGGATCCTTTTCGAACCCCAAAGGTTCGTCATCATAAATGGCATCAAGTCTTTGATTCTGCCATTCACCATTTGAGTCTTCTTCAAAACTCTGATTTTCATTTTGCTCATCAATATTTCCTTGAGGATGTTGTCCTTCGACAACCTGAGTGCTGGCTTCGACAGCCACGTTTCTTACTTCAGCCTCAAGGGCCGCTTTGAGTTGTTTTTCGGCTATATAAGCCGAAATCTTTTCTAATGTTGATGCCTCAGTCATTTTCAATGAACTCACTCCCCCACCCAGTTGGATTGACATGGGCAGTTCCCCAAGTGTAATTTGTCTCCCCAATTATTTCTTTATCCCACTGGAAACCATGCGTAGGATGGAGGTACATGGAACAGTAAGCATTGTCGGAAGCTGTTAGGTCGAAAGCAGCAGGATTGCATGGTGCTATGTGGGCTAGATTTTTGTCGAAGTTACGACCAGTGACATTGTTCACATCAGCTGTGAAGTAACTCTGATCTGCTTCTATGTTTTCTACAATCCCATCTGGCCTCCAGATTGCTATCCTTTGATGCATGGAGGATGGTACAGCCCCAATCCCATGGATCCATTCTCTTCCCAACAGTAAGTTGTAATTTGCCTTTGATGCTATCACCACAAACATGGTAGGCCTGGTGATGGATCCTACAGTCAAGTTCAGTTGTATTACTCCCAGTGTTGTTCCCACTTTACCTTCATAGTTAGACAACACCATATTGTGAGGCTTAGTGTCGGAGTCATCTTTTCCAATCCTCTTTATCATGTAATGAGGAATTAAATTTACAGCTGCTCCACCATCTATCAGAATTTTGTTGATACCCACACCTTCTAACTTTCCTTTTATGAAGAGAGGCTTTAAGTGAGCCTTCATTACATCATCTGGCTTTTCGAAGAAAGCATTTTGCTCTTCGACACAGCCATTGTTCATTATGTAGTAGCATACAGGCTTCAAGCCTATGCTCTCATCTGCCATGTCATCCTCTTCATCTTCGACTTCCATTATCCTGTCATAATCTCTGGGCAGCACAGAAACCACATTGCAAGTTACGTCGAAAGAGGCTTCTGATTCTGAACTAAATTCATCTGTGACCTCTTCGTCTACTGGCATTCTGTTGTTTGTTTTCTGCATCTCTGTGGTGTCACTAGATCTATTCTTCTGAAGGGTTTCTTTTTCTGCCAGAGGTGTCCCCTTGTTTGTAATCTGGACACATTTGCTTGATTCAGCTTCCTTTTGCCCAACCCTTTGGTGTTCTACAGCTTCCTTTTCAATTTTCTTCTGCCTTTGGAATCTCCTCCATTGGGATCTGGACATAGGATTCTTCCCTTTGTAGTTTTCAGAGACATATTTTGGCCTTGCCTCTTTTTTAACTTCCATTGAAGGACCCCTGTTCACTTCAAAACTCTTCCATCTCTTCTGACCTTGGGCATCCCTTATAGGCTGAACCCATTTGTCATCATTTGGCCTGTTGGATGGTTTGTAGGTGTTGAAACGTCTTTCTCCCACCCCTTGACTGTGATGCTTCCCTCTTCTTGGGTCGAATCTTTCGTTTCTGGTTGGTGGGGCTGTTCCCCAATTTCTTTTTCTCTGGGGCTTTTCTGCTGCTTCTAAGTCATCAGCTGCTTTCCTGTCGAACACAACACTGCATCTTGGACAAAGCATGACTTCTGCATTCTTCCTTTGACACCTCTGGATGAATTCGACAAGACTCTCGTTCTCTTCTGGGTAAACCAGCTTCTGATGCTTCTCTTGACGTTTCTTTCCCTTGTTGGTGTCTGGTCCTCCCTTTTGAGTGATTTCCACCATATGAATCCCAGCACTTTGTTCATTTGTAATTTTTAATTTGTTCATTTTTTCGACTAGCATCATTTCCTCTGGGATGTTCTCCTTTGACTGATTCACATTGTCTTTTGGGTGTAAGCCCTTATAGATGTATTTGCAGCAATGTGCAACCCTTTCGACAGGATGTTCTTCAGTTCTGGTGGTACCACTGTTTATTGGTTCGACAGTAAGGGGATTGTCATCAGTCCCTGTTGTCTTGACCTCATCTTGATCAAGGCCCTCAGTGGCCTCTTTTTGGACAGTGAGGGTTTCGTTATCCTCTTCTTCGTCATTGTTTTTGAAAGAATCTCCCCATCCTGTGGGTTTGATTTTGTTTATATCTGTTTTGGAGCTTGGTGGTGCTGTATATTTCACCATGAAATCGAACTTCCCATTTGACTCTCCCAAAGTGTCCCAGATCACCCCTTGCTCAGCATCTCTTTCATAGTTTTTCTTGTCGAAGCTTCCTCCCACTTTGACTGTATTTCTTCCGTCGAAACCTTCAGCAGTTTCAATGACATTCTCATTGTTGAAGTCTTCAGAAACTTTGACTTCTTTTTCCTCAGCTTGGTCAGTAGAATTGTCACCTTCTTCCACCACATTGACATGGGTGTCGAAACCTTCAGCAGCTTCTATCATGGTGAAGTTGGTGTCGAAGCTTTCAGTAACTTCTACCATTTCACAATTTTCTTCTGCCATGATCTCCATTTCGACCACGTTTACCATTTCTGGTTCAGCATAATTGGCCTCCACAACCTGCATGGGATTGGAGTCAATCTTCATCTGCTGCTTGCCTTTGTCTCCAAACTTCAGCCTTCCATTTTGGATTGCATTCTGGACAAGATCCCTGAAAAGGTAACATTGAGAAGTTTTATGACCCAAGAAATTATGGTATTTACAAAAACCTCTCTTTTTCTGTTGGTCTACAGGAGGCTCTTTAGTGCCTGCTGGTTTTATTAACTGACCATCTTTGACTAATAAATCAAATATCTCATCACACTTGGTGATGTCGAATGTATAGGTTCTTTTAGGGAACCTGTCATTCTTTTCCACTTCGACTGGATTTTTTCCATTCGACGGGGCTAAAACTTTACAAGAATATGGAGGGCCTTGTTTTAATTCTGCAAGATCAATTTCTTGCTGGTCGAAAATGACTGGTTCGTTTTCGTCATAATCATCTTCTTGAACTATTCCTACATAGGCCACTCTTTCCTTCTTGTTTTTATTTGATCTAAATTTCTCATTTTTTAGTCTTTCTATTTGCCTCACTCTGTCTTCCAGTTGTGCCATGTCTCTCAAATATTGGGTATCCAGTTTTTTCCTTATGGAATAATCTAGACCCCCTGCAGCCATTTCGACTAGTTCTTGTTCCGGCACTTGCGTAAAGTATCTGGCTTTTAATAATCTAAACCTATTCAAATAGTCATCTATAGGTTCAGAAAATTTTCTTTTGACACTTGCCAACTCTTTCAAACTTATCTTGGTTTGTCCCATATAAAATTGTTCATGGAACAATCTCTCTAATTGGGTCCAAGTAAAAATTGAAGTTGCAGGAAGCGATGTAAACCAAGTGAAAGCATTTTTTGTCAAAGAACTTGGGAAATATTTCATCCTTAAGTTCTCATTATTGGCAATCTCTCCTGCCTCTATCAAATAACGTGCCACGTGTTCTATGGTGGACTCACTAGTATCCCCTGAGAATTTTGTAAATTTGGGGACTTTCCACCTCGGTGGTAACTCTTGTTGTAAGACAAATTCAGACAAGGGGGAAGTATAACTAGGCCTTTGTAATCCTACGTTTACTCCATTTTGCGCCATTATTCTCTCAACCATGGTGGCAATATTATTTTCGACAGGCATGTTATTGTAACGCATTCTCTGCTGTAATACTTCGTCAGCATTTTGGTTTCTCTGGACTATTATCCTTCTTGGTTCCTGTCGAATAGGCTCTTCTACATTAGGTTGTTCAACTACCACCTCTTGGCCCCTGGGATTTTCATGAAGGTTCCCCAATGGCCTTTGGTTTATAGTAAGTTCCTCTTCGACAGCCCTATTGGCAGGATTCTGATTTAATTGCATTCTTTGCTGCGCTTGCGGGACTCCAAAAAAGTCAGCAATGCGTGCCATTTGTTCTGCCAATATTTGATTTGTTTGGGTAGTATTTTGTATTAAGGGATTGAATACTTCTCCCATTTGTTGTGTCAAAGCCTGCACCATATCATGATTGCTTTCATCCATCTGTTGACGAATTACTTGTGCAGAATGGTTTGTCATAGCGGGCATATGGAAACCTGGTGGAATTTGATTCATTCTGTTTCCATTTCCACCATATCCTGATCCCTGCAATGGTGATGACACTTGAACCATAGCATCAGAGAATAATGGTGACGAATTATGTAGGCTTGCCATCATTGAAGTTGGCATTCCATATGGTTGTTCCCTCCCAGTCAAAGGCTGAGAATAATTCAGATATGGCCTAAATGTATTTCCTCCAGGGGGAGGGGTTCCAAGGGGTCTGGCTTGTCCCATGGTGGAAGAACTAGGCACATTTTGGGATCCCGAACCCGTTGGTATGGAATCTCCCAAAGGAGGCCTAATTTGTTCTAAAACAGGGCCAGACACTGGTATTGTTCCTGACGAAGGGATAGGGTTGGAAACTGGTATTGTTTCGTCAGGAATGTTTGAAGTATTTGGCAAGTTAGCCATGTTTCTTCTTCTTGTTCTCTTTGGTCTCTCTACGTCGGTTACGGCTAGTTTACCGCTTCTAAGAATCATACAACGTAGCAAGGAACAATTTGTCTAAGAAGTTCTTTATTAGATAAATGTCTAATGCACTAGTCCCACTGGGCGTGCCAATTTGTTCGCAGTGGTTTCTGGCGAACAACCTCTGGTTAACCAATTTCTTCAGGAAACTGGGTTACTTGCAGGACCAACCAAACAAGTCCTGGGATACATGTGCATTATTTCTGTCGAACTACTCTTAGAATTTGGTGATTGATTTGTGGTTTGTTTTATCAATATTGTCAAAGTGTTAAGAACTTTGATTTTTACAAGTAAAGTAAAGTTTAAACTAGAAATGAAATAAAATTGAAAGTTTTAAACAAAGATAAGAAGAAAGTGTCGAAGGCTGTAAACTCGCAGAAAAGTAAATAAAGTTTAAAAAAAACATGAACTTGAAGAATAAACAAGTAAATTAAATGACTTTGAAATATAAGTGGTGTTCAAACGTACATAGTTCCAAATAGCAAACTCATTTTCTCTCACACTGGGTACTTAGAGTATTTTACAGGAATTCTGTCTCAATTTTCACACACCTATTCTAAACACAAACTATCCTATTTATATATAAACAAAATAACTGCTTAGAACGGAAAAACTATAACTAAATGACAAGTGTCAGCCTGCATGTAATTTTCTTCTCTAAAACTTCCATGTGTCCAACTGCCAAAGGTTACAACCTTTTGAATTTGAATTCCTTTCTTTGGTGACGAAACCTTGTACCTCTTCAATCTGTCGAAACCTTTTAAAGAAGAAACAGCCTTTTCAGCATCTGCCAAACCCTGTCTTTTGTCAAAACCTTCTTTTGACGCAACGTCGAAAGACAACTTTCTTCTGTCGAAACGCTCAGCTACAAAAACCCTCCAACCTATTCTGCCAGAACAACTATGCCCCTTTCTGTCGAAATAGTGGAGTTTTAAACTTGTGAGCAATTCTTGAATTCTCTCCCTTTTGTTATTCTTCGACAAAGATGACCTCAAACCCTTAATTTCAGTCTTGTCGAAATTATGGGTTTACACCTGTCCTGATATCACTTGTTAGAATTAAATCAATAATAATTAATCATATATACATGTTCTACGTATTATGTTATATACTTTAGTGCGGAATAAAATAAATAATACAAACATGTATATAATTACAAGATCTACGACATATTAGTATATGAGAGAGAAGATTGCAGGAATACATGGATCTATTGAGAAAAGTTTTGTTGACGGTAATCCTGAAAGTTAGAAAGTGTGGAGACAAGTGACAGACACTTGTTGGCTTGTGGATCTTCCTCAACCGGTACTCCTAATGTCTTAAACACTCTTCAGATGGGGAGAAGAGGTAAACTGCTTGTGTATGGTATATTGGGGACCATAGCCTATATATATTGCGATGGCCAATTAGAGTTCTCATTATTCCCAAATGGGTAATCCTGACATCCACTCATACTTGAGTCTCATATCCAATTATTTAGTTTATTAATTAATTAAATAATTCCTAAATAAAATCTAAATAGCTTTTTAACCTTATTTGATCACATAATTTATTCAAGGCACTTTATTTGATAAAATAACTAATATAACTAAATATATATTTGACCACATAATTATTGGAATAATATTAAATCCGTAAAATAGTTCAACATACCAGGATGTAAGTCATCAATAATACTCTAGACCATACTAGAATACAGTAGAAATGAATAATTGGATTTTGTTGTGATAGTTTTAATTGAGTCGTTAGCATAATATTGTGGAACCACGATCTAAAAAAGTTGTGCATAAAGAATGAATAAGAGACAACAAATAAAATGTCGGATATTGCAAAATAGAAAGAATCCACATGCATTATCCGAGTAAATAATCGAATGAGATAAAGTCATTATGTGGTATGAGTACACAAAGTCACTATGCGGTGTTTAAACACAAATCGATCCAAATAAAAAGTACAAATCAATTCAAAAAACTAAAAACCAAAAAAGAAAAAGAAAAAATATTAATGAATGTATTTGAATGTCATTTTTGTGAAAAACACTCCCTTGAGACCTAGTAATATAATACATCTCTATATCGGTCTCCAAGATTTTCGAAAACTACCTATCTTTATTTGTATCAACAAAAACAAGTATGAATTAGTTTGATTCCTTCAAATGTTAGTGAATGAAACCTTAGCAAAAAACACATGATATTGAATGAAACCTTAGCGAAAATACATGAAATTCGGAAACATGAAGCTTATTTATACTCATAATCTAACACTTAAAAAAACTAAAATTGACAACAACAAAAAAATTGAAATTTAACAAGAAATGAAATGTATTTTCTAATTTCTAGAACTAAGTTCACTTCCTTTATGCGAGAATCGCACAATGACATTTACACCACTTTTTTTTAAAGGTTTCACACCGTTTTTTTTTAAATTGAAAAAGAATTTGTAGCCTAAATGTTGCTAAAATATTATCCGAAAACCCAAATATTTCCAAGAACGAAGAAGTTTCTAGCAATTATGACTCACCATGTAGCATATTTTTTTAATGGTCCAAGAGTCACCTCAAGAAACTATATTTCGAAAAGGGAAAAGGGAAAAAATGAGGCTCTAATGACTCTCTGGAGCTCTATTCAACTATGATATTTATGATATTGAGATATTGAGATCTAACTTTAATGTAACATGTTATTTCTTTTATTCTTTCTAATTTATTATTACATATTAAATTACATTTATTACCTCTTTATCTCTTTTATTCTCTCATTTTTTATAGTGAAATTTGTTTGTTTTTTATTTTAATTATAAATATATTTTTATTTTAATTGTGGTATGCTTTTATTTTATTTTAATTATTAATGTTTTAAACATCATGAGAAAAAAATTTATATGACACTCACAAACCAAGGAGAGGTAACTAATATATATGCGTCTTTTAGTTAAATGAACGACTCGATGATATTTTCGGAGATGTATATTCAGAAATGACCAATGAGAAGTTGGATAAAGCATTACCTTGCATGATATTCTCATTCATACTCAAACAACACTCCATTTTTCATAACCCTTAAAAACGTTTATTTCATTCTCAATCACCTCTTCAACATCAAAAAATCATTTTTTTTTATTTCATCACATCAAAGGGGGTAAACAAGCTAGAATTTGAGGTAAAGTTCATTCCTTCTATTATTATTATTATTATTATTATTATTATTATTATTTATGAGTTGAAAAATGGACGTTGAATCCGGATATGCATCTTTAAACAAAGTTCAGTGAGGTTTAGATGTGCATATCTGTATGGTTCGGTTAGTTTGATTTTTAGCATTGTTTTTATGTTATTGGTGGTAATAGATATGGTGCACCCGAATATGTTTCGCAAAGCTATTCTGAGTGCGGATGTTAAACTAGTCGAGTGAAACATGAATTTAAACCAGATGAAGTGAATGTTAATGTTCAATCGGATGAAATGAATAATGACGTTAAACTGGATACTCGACCAATTATTATCGAGGTAGATTTTCGTGCATAATTTACAAAAATAAAAGTGTTTATTGTTCTTGAACATATGCTACAATGGGTCCATAGGGAGGGCAAGAAATTGGGGTTTGACGTTGTCATTGGAAGCTTCTACAATGCTTCATATAGAAGACAAGCATTTGTAATAATGATATGCAAAAGAAGTAGCACATACCAACCAAAGATTAGGAAGTTTAAACGAAATAACACTGGATCAAAGAAATGTGAGTGTGAGTTTAAATTGCATGGTTACCGTATGGTGGATGAGACATGGAAGTTTAATGTGACATCATGTATACATAATCATGCCTTGACGAACAAGTTATTTGGTCATTCTATTGTATGTCTCCTTGTTCCGGAGGAGTGGGAACGTGTTTTGGACATGACATTATTCATGGTGGTGCCGAAAAAGATACTCGTGTCTTTGAAACGGAAAAGAGCTCTAAATGTTACAAATATCAAGCAAATATACAACGTGTGTGCTTGAGGAAAAGGGTGGTAAAAGGACTAAGATCTGAGATACAACAACTCTTTAAGCTTTTGGAAGATGATGATTATGTTCCGAGGTATATAGTTTGCTAGGGTTTGTAAGTCCTTATCGATATACAATTTCTATAAATAGGGTCTCTCATTCCATTTTATTTACAAAAACCATAATAAATATCTATCACCATCTTGCATTTGTGTATTTCAATGGCACAAATCCCCTAGTTCAGTTTCGGGTCTTCGAGGACATACTTCTTGTTGATCTGAAATCTAAACTATATACTCTCTATGATATACATAAAATTAGAGAGATGTCAAGTTCGAGTATTGTTCACCCTCGATTGACAATGAAGGTAATATATGGTTCACGATGCTTGAATTGAAGAGGAATGATGATTTAAAGGTTATGTGGAGTACCTTTTACTGTTACTCAATAAAAGGTCTGATTGAAGTGGATTCGACGATTCAAATATCAGTTGAAGATATTATGAGGATGTTGCAACATCCTGAACCACCTATTTTTAATAAAATGTAATGTTAAATTTATGTAATATTGATTTTGATGTTAATTTATGTTGGTTTTCCATTCAACTATTGTTTATGTTTGTTCTTATTTTGAACTAACCGAGCATATTGTAGAGATGCATCTCTTAAAAGCTCACAAACTAATGAATTAAGTTACAGAGATGTATCTTTGAAGTAACCTTTTGTGCATACGGAGATGCATCTCTGGATCTAATTTTAACAAAATAAGGGTTTCTCACCATCTTTATCTCAGTTGTGTGTGAAAAAGATGCGTCCGAAAATGCATTTCGGACGCTGGGGACATTTGAGTCTTTTCACATGTGTGGGGGAGAACCCCTAAGGGTGAAAAGAGAAATGTTATTAATATATTCGGGTTATCCATTTCAAAATTTATCATTGAAGTTTTTTTTAGTTTTTTTCCTTCCAAAAAGTTATTATTAAAACTAGGCGATCACAAATAGGATTACATGCTATATAATTAGGATTTTTTGCTTTCTAGTTAGGATTTCATGATTGCTTTCTTGTTGATTAGTTATCTATTTAATTTACGTGTTTTGGTATTTTATCTGTTTATGTGTGAGGTCGAGTATTTATGCGTGTTGTTAAGTCATGAGTGATTGAAAAACTCCAAATTTTAATCATTTTAAAAATGTTGGTAAAAAGCTTGTGAAGATGTCTCTGTTGTGAAAGTATATTGAATCCAAGGGAGATAGACTTAGGTTAAGGACATCGGGAAACTTTTAACAAAATAAATATTGTCTAAGCACCTAAAGCCTCCTAATTTGGATATTAATTTAAACTCGTTTTGTGTTGTAGCCTCCAAATCCGTTGAGAATTATTTTCTGAGTAGTTTATCTAGACATTCTGATATATATTTGATTTTCACACTATGTTTGGTTAACTGAGGAGATATAAAACTAGAAAAAAAATTGAAAAAATGAAAAAGGATAGTAAAAGGAAACTACACTTACTAAGTTGGCTAACTCTCGCCTGATTACTCAATCCAACAGTGGTTGATCCCCAAGGCCTAAGAAAAAATATGTATATGAAATTTACCGGTGTAAATAAAAGTAACTTGTCGGAGTAAGTCGGGTTCACATTAAAAAATTTGTCCTTCCCAAACACTAGTTTGCTTAGGTATAATGAGTAAGCGAATAATAATAACAATAAATTATCGGTTACCATCATGTGTGTGAGATAATCATCTTTATTTATATTGCCATAATTTGACATTTCCAAATGAAAAGAAAAGAATAGAATAATGAGACATAAGTACAAAGCCCTAGTTTTAATTGATATCTAAGGAGGGAGTTCTTATATCGTATTGTACGGTCGGTGTTCCTAAAATTCCTTTGGCGTTAAATTGAGTATTGAGGGGATTAACCTTTAACTAATTCAAATTGGGATTCATGTACGAGTATCAGTAATTACATTTTCACGAGTTTCTTACTTGTTGTCTTGTTGCGACTAGATTTTTTTAGGCAAGCCAAGTTGCTTGAGAACAAACATCGGTTATAGTGTGGTGTAGTTTGATCACAGGTATTTTTTTTACAATTTTTATATAGCTTTATTTCTGTGTTTTTGTTTACATTTTACTATAAAAGTTGGATACTTTCATTGTGTTAGAGATATAAGGCATCTGACATTCGTCACAAATGATTGCAGAAGAAAATAAGAGAAAGAAAAAAATAAGGAGCAAAAATTAACAACCATGACGAGCAAGCCATCATCCTCCATGACGTCTATCATGGTCCCAAAAGGAACAAGGATTTAACACTTATGAAGGCATGATGGAAAAATCGTTATCTTTTGGGAAATTATCAAATAATCTGAATATTTTTCTCAAGCGAAATACTTTCCCAAACCTGTGAAATTTAAACAGACAAGTAGCAAAACCAATTCCAAAACACAATAACAATAACAAAAAAGTTAAATGACAAGAAGATCAGATTTTTAACGTGGAAAACTTCCCTTAAAGTGAGAGAATAAAAATCATGGGACCTTGTCCAATAGAAACTTACACTATATCAATAATGGGTATACAAAAGTCTTCCTAATAACACTTATGAATAACAATATTCACCGATAAACAATAAAGGTGGGAAATGTAACTCAAAATAACACCTCCACAAATTATGAGTGTACCAAAATATCTCTGAGAGGAGGTAAAACTACTCAACAAGAATATCAATAGAATTAGCTAAGTGATAAGAACAACACACTGAATTTGTAGCTCAAATTAAGAATGTTTGCTACACACCCTTCTATTACTCGTGCCTTTTCCTCTTCTCTAAAACCCTTGTGCTCTTCTCTAAAACCCTCTTAAGTTGCTTATTTGTTGTGTTGATTTAGGGATTACTAAATCACTTTAAATAAATGTCAAATGGGTTTGACCCAAATAAAACAAATCTAATACAATTTTTTTTTCTTTTTCAAAATAAATAGTGGGTCCCACTTTAGAAGTGAGTCCATCCTACAAATCTCCCCCTCAGGACTCAAGTGGGAAGGAGTTGTTTTATCATGCCCGCCTTCTTTCTGTAGTTGATCATCTTTGTCACTAGAAAAGTCTTTGTCATCATATATGAACCATTATTGCTAGTATGAATCTTTCAAGTGAAAAATACTTTGTCTCCAATTCATATCATACCCATTGATACCCCACCTCAATGTGCTTTAACCTGGAGTGAAACATTATGTTCATACCAAGATGAATTGTACTTCGAATGTCACAAAACAACACAAACTTCTCTTGCTTAACACCCAAATCTTGAAGGTATTTCTTCATCCATAAAAGTTCTTTAACCGCTTCAGTTGCTACAATATACTCAACCTCAGTAGTAGATAAACCAACACATTATTTAAATATTAATTGCTAAGACACTACTCCCCCAAAAAAAGTCATTATGTATCCAGAAGTAGATTTTATAGAATCAATATCACCAGCCATATATGCATCTGTGTATCCATCTAACATAGGATCACCGCTCCCAAAGCATAAGCACACCTGGAAGTACCTCAAATACATATGAGAATCCACTTAACTGATTGACAATGATCTATACCAGGATTAGAGAGAAACAAACTAACAACACCAACATCAAGAGCAATATTGGGTCATATGCATACCATAACATATATCAAACTACAAACTACAAATGCATAAGGAACATTCTTTATATCTTCTTTATCTTATTCACTTGTAGGAAAATACTTAGAATTCATTTTTAAATGACTAGCAAGTGGAGTACTAATAAGTTTTGAATTGCTCACGTTAAACCTCTCTAACACCTTCTCAATGTAATTGTGTTTAGACAACTACAAATTACCTTTCTTCCTATCACGAGAAGTTGTCATGCCAGGGATTATCTGTACATGACTCAAGTTCTTCATTGCAAAAGACTTACTTAACTTTTTATTTAAGCTTCAACTTTTCTTAATGTCATGACCATCAATCAACATGTCATCAACATATAACAAGAGAATAATATAAGCATCATCAACGATTTCTTCACAAACACACAATGATCAACACTAGTTTTACCATTGCCATTTTCTTCCATGAAAGAATCAAACTTTTATTCCATTGTCACAAAGCTTTCTTGAAACCATACAAAACTTTCTTCAATCTACAAACAAGCTCTTCTTTACCTTTGACTTTGAAGCCTTTAGGTTGCTCCATGTGTATATCTTTCTCCGAATCACCATTAAGAAAATTAGTCGTTACATCAAGTTGTTCAACCTATAGATTCAATCTAGTTGTTAATCCCAACACAACCCGAATATATGTCATCTTTGAATACGACAATAAGCAAAAAGGTAGAGTGGTTAGAGATAACCTTTTTATAGGTATTTAAAGGGTAGTCGTAGGGGTAATCAAAGGCTCTCCCTAGTTTCCCTAACATTTGAAAATGTTTCCTCGTTTTTCTGACATGTGTGAGGGATTAGGGCCAATTTAGTTGCCAAAAATTGAATTGTCAATGATTTCATTTAATGTTGCATATGCGTTTACCTCCAATGATGTTTGGGGATTAACCTTAGCCGATGTTTGGGGATTAACCTTAGCCGAAGCTTGAGAATTCACCTTATTTACACATGGATGTGTCCTTCAGGCCATGCCTACTTGGAGGTTTACCTCAGACCATGCCAGAGGGACTAGCCTCAAGTATGCTTTAGGGAATTGCCCCAAAAATACACAGGGGACTTGTTCAAGTATGCTTGAGGAACTCACCCAAAAAATGCTTGAGGGGTTCTCTTTTCCATGTGTGAGGGACACATCCAAATAAGATAAAGAGGTTACGCTAAATATCTTTGCCTTTACCAAGCCCTCGTGCTTGAGAGATTGCGTACTAGTATATTCATAAACGACCTAAAGGAGGAAATATATGGGTTCTCCAAGGGCATGCGATGCAAACACATCACTCATATCGACGTCTTAGTCACCCATTTATTGGATAATCCTCCCATTGTTCATAATTATTTTCCATTAATTGGATTACCCTCTCGTTTATAAAAATGAGGAGAGTGATGTATCCATGTCCATAATGGTATGTGAGAGAAAGTAAAAAAGGAGAAGCCACATTCTTCTGCATAATAGGAGGAAACAAATACCCATTTCCCATGCACCTAAGATAGAGAGTGTGTTGTTACTGATTTCTTGGAGCCTAAGGTCCCGACCTAGGAGATTACTATAAATACCTCAACCGATAACATTCAATTCACTCTGAAAACTACGTAGATACATAGCTTCTTACAACAACCTTAAAACCTTTGACAACCCTACATCACATATTGTACTTTTATCAAGTACATATAGTTATTATAAAAATATACATGAATGACAAGGTAGTACTCTGTTGTGAAATAGGGAAATTATAAAAACAACAAAACCTCAACTATCATATATAGAAGAAGAAGAAAAAGTAAAAATTATCACTTTCGATTGAGATCATTGATTAATTCTTATGGTGTCAGTTGGTGTGTTATAGTTAGATATGGTATTCACAACTATGATCTAAATATGACAAAAATATATAAAAGGTTATGATATAATCAATCATTTAAAAGCCAGTGAAAGACAATTTGTGAATGATTTGATAAAGAACCACATTAAAATGAGGTTCATAATGGAATGACTACAAGACTGAAATGTATACAATTTAAATGTGTCACAATTTAAAAAGTGTCAAACGAGTATATAAAGCATGAGCTACATATCATATTACGATGATAGGTTTGTACACATAAATGCAATGCCTGGTGAATTTAATTCAAAATAATGAATATGTGTATTAGACAAGAAACATGTGGAACTCAGAAGTTTATTTTTAAGATAATGGTGACTGATCAAGATCTTGACTTTATGAATGCAATTGCAGTTGCTTTTCAACATCATTTATAATTGTCGATTTCATATTGGGAAAAATGCAAATGGTTTTTTGAGATGAATAAAAAAGAGTCATTAATTGAATTGTGGAGAAAGAATATGTATTTTAATTGTGTAAATGAGAGAATATGTATTTTGAGTTAATATGTACTTATATAATGACTTTTGTTGATTATGTTAAACAAACATGGTTGTCTATTGACAAGGAAAAAGTTAGTGTTACATTAACCAACCAAATAATCCACTTATAGAACACAATAATAAGCATATAGATAGTTTTTAACATGTTTAAATTTTATATGCAAGTAAAATTTTATACATTACAACAATGAATAACAACACACCTTCAACAAAATTGATTATCATATATAAAATTCTTGTATACTTCATTCTTCCTCTTAATAAATTATAATTAGTGATAATTTAATGGAATGCATATATACATGTAGCCGTCTTAGCTCAGCTGGTAGAGCGCGTGGCTTTTAACCACGTGGTCGTGGGTTCGATTCCCACAGACGGCGATATTCATTAGTATGTAATATTTTTTATTAAATATATTTTTTAGTAAAATTATTAAATATATTACATGGTCTGATGAATACATTGTATGGCCGAGACTAGACTGAACTAGGAATGACAATGGGCGGGACACATACATGTTTTACCTTTTGCGTAACCAAACTCAAATTTCAATTATATACATGTTCCCCATCCCAAACTCAAACTAGGATAAATAACTAACCCAAAACTCTCCAGAAATCGTATGGTTCCTCGGTAGACTGTGGGGTAATTCATCACATGTATTATAGGTGTATGTATATGGGCTTGCTAAGTCATTATTAACATAACTACCTATCTCTTGAACAAATCCTCTAGCGAGGATCCTTTTGAAAAGAGGGTCTTTTGTGCTTAAATAAAAAATAGTAAAAATATAAAAAAAAAGTGCTTTAGTCTAGACATTGTTAGAATAAAACTTATATATCAAAACTATATCCCCGGTAACGGCGCCAAAAAATTGAACGTCTGGGAACCGCAAGTGCACAATTGTGTCAAGCAGTAAAAATATCGATCCTACAAAGAGATGTATGATTACCGGCTTTTATCCTAACTTTTTTTTATCTAAAGCGATCAAAAGAGTTTGTTTGATGAAAATTGAAATTGAAATTAGAAAATAATTAAAATAGACTATGGGGTTTGTGATTTTCTATCTAGACTCACCCCAATTATTTTCCAAGTTCTATTTATGAGAATATTTTTTAGTTTTCATAGAAAAATAGATAAAAGTGTGTCACCCACTTTTGTGGCGTGAACAATCTATACGTTGATGTCAGAATGGCTAATGACTTTCTCAATTGAGATCAAGTTGCCTTGTCAATGGAGCCTCGAACACAACTGTTTAGAAATCTGCTTTCAGACATTAATGCATATTCTTTCTAATCATGCTCGTGTACATGTTTTCTTTGCTTTCACAACCAACATAGACATGTGAATCGTTTCATGGATTCTAAAATAAAAAGAAAAGGTTTATTCTTGTAATACATAATGGATAAATTCATTTGGGGTTGTCATGAGATATGCTCTCACTAGGGATGGCAATTTGAGCCATCCCCAGTGGGTACCCATAAATTTTACCTACAACGGGTAGGGTAAAAACCAGCAAAATGGGTACAGGCACGGGCATGGGCAATTACCCATTAAAATAAGCGGGTATGGGCATGGGTACGAACACCTTAGTACCCAGCCCGCCCCATACCCGCACAATATATATTTATGTGTTTTATTTTTATTATTATGTACACAAGTTAATTTATCAATTTTATTAAATACATCACTATTAAACTTGTATGCTTTTTTATATAAATGTTTGTTTATTTCTTAACTTAACAATAACATCCTTGGATTTTTTTAATGTTATCAAAAACTTAAAAATTACATGAAAAATTATAATTGATCAATTTTTTTATTAGAAATGCGGGTAAACGGGTATTGGTATGGGTACTTAAGTATCCATAGGGTATCGGTACGGGCACAAATGTTGGTGCCCATGTGGGTATGGTCTCGGGTACGGGGATTTTTTCAAACTGCGGGTATGGGGACGGGCACTATAGTACCCTGCCTATACCCTACCCATTGTCATCCCTAGCTCTCACAACCCATTGTCCTTAAAGGACTACTCATACATGGTGAGATAAACAACAACAATAAAGCAATTTAGAAACATTGCAAGAAATTAAATAAATTAAAGCAAGAAAAAGTAATAATAACTTGAAATGAAAATGAAGGCAATATTGCAATACCAAAAGTGCAGAAAAGTTACAAGAGTTTTTAAGAACTTAAGCCAAGAATCAAAGCAAAAAGAAAATAATAATTGTATTGTATGATGGTACTTTAGTAAATACGCTACGATAAAAAATCATCAAGTCCCTTTGAATAAAAGATCATAGTCCCTCGGTGTCCCTTCAAGTTACCTTCAAAAAATGATCTTGTCCCTTTGGTCGCCTATAAAAGTGATGATTAGTCCCTTCAAAATTACTAAACTATCCTCACAATATTGCCTTCAATGACCATAATGTCCCTACGCCTGTCCCTTCCAAATCCAAGGATAAGACTACTTCCTAACTAATATTAAGGACAATTCTATCCCTAAGGAAACAAAAATGACAAGAAAAACCTTACAACTTAGGGAATGTAACTTTTAAATGTTTTCTCACAACTTTCAAAACAAATGTTTTCTTACACCCCTCACTCTTTTTTCAAAATACTTTCAAACAAGTGAACACTTTGTATACATTCATACAAGAAGCATTACATAGTTAAATCTTTACGAAAATATTTTAATCACACACTACACTTTTCAAACAAAGTAAGTAAAAATTAAGCTAAGCATTTAAGAGCCCATGGATAACCATGGATACAAAGGGTGCTAACACCTTCCCTTTGTATAACTTACCCCCCAATCTCAAAATCTTTTAAAAGGTCTTTCCTGTTCTTTTATGCCTTTCCTAATTGGATGAAATAAAAGTCGGTGGCGACTCTTTCTTATCGCAACATATTTTGCGACAAAAAACTAAAAGTCAGTTCTCCCATCGTGTTACACATCCTGATTGAGGTATCACTAGCATTGGCCTTCCCGAGTTCGAACAATAAGGCAGAATACGAAGCATTCCTGGCAAGTACGGGGAGAATATCTGGCCAAAAATGACAACCTCATCGAATACTTAGCTCTTGTCAAAGACAAACAAGAGAAGTTCGATTCTTGGGAGGTCCAACACATCCCACGCGAGCACAACATGTGAGCAGACATTTTGTCTAAACTGGCAAGCACACAGAAGAAGGGCGGAAACAAATCTGTGATCCAAGAGATCCTCCCGCGACCAAGCATCGAGAAATCTTCCCCTCCACTTGAAGTGAGTGCCATCAGTGACGCTCTTTGCTGGATAACTCTCATCCACAATTACCTCACGAAGGATGAAATCCCAGCTGATCTAAAAGAGGCATCTGCAATTAAGAGAAGGGAGTGCTCCTACGTCCTCCTCGAAGGTAAACTCTACCGACGATATTTCTCCATCCCACTACTCAAATGCATCGAGGAAGAAAAGGTCCCCAACATTTTGCGAGAAATTCACGGAGGGATTAACGCTCAATATCTCGGCGGAAAATCATTGGCACATAAAGCACTCCGAGCAGGTTACTATTGGCCGAAGATGCAACATGACGCAAAAGAGAACGTCAAGAGATGCGACGGGTGTCAAAGACACGCAAACATGCACCTAGCTCCCCCTAATAAGCTGAAGACACTTTCCTCCTCATGGCCTTTCACTTGGTGGGGAATGGACGTCCTCAGGAAGTTCGTGATCGGCTCCTACCAAAACAAATATCTCATCGTCGGCGTCGACTAATTCACGAAGTGGATCGAGGCCGAGGCCCTCTCCAAAATCACGACACAAAATATACTTCGTTTCTTCAAAAGAAATATCCTCGCCCACTTCAGCATACCCCAAGTCCTTGTCATTGACAACTGAACACAGTTCATGGACAAAAGGTTCCAAGATTTCGTCGCCAACCTGGGCATAAAGCAACATTTCACGTCCGTCGAACACCCCTGGACTAACGGTTAAGCAGAGGGGGCCAACAGGGTAATCTTACGGGGACTAAAGTGCAAATTGGGTGAAGCAAAGAAAGCTTGGGTCAAGGAGTTACATAGCTTACTCTGGGCCTACCGCATGACCCCGCATTCGACAACCGAGGAGACTCCATTCCGACTAACCTACGGGGTGAAGGCAGTCATCCCGATAGAAATTCGAGAGCCCACGAGACAAACGGAAGCTCCTCTCGACGAGGATCTGAATGACGAGGCCCTACGAGTGGAGCTCGACCTCGTCAAGGAAATCCGATCCGAAGCAGCCCTCTAGGAAGCATTGCTAAAGCAAAGGGTGGCTCTACGCCATGATGTGAAGGTTATCAAAAGGGAATTCCAAGTTGGCAGCCTCATCCTCCAGCAAAATCAGAAAAACCCACGAGAAGGAAAGTTGGTCGCGAACTGGGAAGGCCCGTATCGAGTCTGGGACAAGATGGACAGCAAGGTATACTACCTCAAAAACCTACAAGGTGAAGAACTTGCTCGACCCTATAACGCTGAAAAACTTAAACAATATTACAGCTAGACAACAACACGGCCACGAGAGTATGAAAGGTATAACCATGATTCTCCATTTTTAATCAAAGGGAAGGGAGACACCCCTGTGAGACGGGCATGACCTTCCTTGACATAGGATATTTCGAACTAATTCCTCTGGCATAGTACCACGTCGGTAGGGCGCCCAACTCGCGATGGGAAGGCCCAAGACACGGGACCAGGGCATCGATCACGACCCTCATTCCGTTTATACGCGGACGTAAAACTCGCCACCTCGCCGGTTCCCTAAACCGAGGAGCCCTTACAGTCGAGCAACAATTTCACATTTCACAGTAAATTAAAAAACACAAGAATATAAACCCAAAATAAAATCGTTTCATTACATAAGCCGACCAAAACCTGGTCGACACAGAGTACAAGAAAAAAGGGAATTATGCCCAAAATATGAGGTGGCGTGCATGCCAGAAAAACGAGTGGCATGCAGGCCAACAAAAACTATAGCACGCAGGCCATAATTACTCGTTAACCTCCTCCTCTTCCTCCTCGTCATTCGGGCCGATGATCTGACATACAATTTCCCCGTCGGCCACCTCATCATTAAAGGCCGTCCCTGCAGTCACTAGCTTGGGATTGATAACCTTGAGCTGGTCAGTGGCATTTGTCAAAACCCATCTGGAGGTTTTCCACGTTATTATTCTCAAGTTTGCTGATCTGAGCACTTAGATATCCCCGACTATGCATGGCCTGATCCTCCTCACTTTCGTCCTCAGCAGGGAGAGCCATTTTTTACAACTCCTCGACCCTCAAACGGAGACGTTTATTCTCCGTGACAACTTCATCGAACTCTGCCTCCTTGTCCTTCAATTTCTTGCTCTCGTCCACCAGGATGTCTTTCTCAAGCTTTACCTCCCCCAGCTCAAACATCAACCCTTCCTGGAGTTTGTATTTATCCATGTAATTGAATAAGTCGTGGGAAAGCAGGTCCCTCTTGACCTTGGCCGCATGAAGCGCGTCCTCCACGGCTCTAAGTTCCGACAACGGGCAGGTATTGTCGGACAAGACCAAGGCTCTCTCTATGACCCTGATCACTGAAGCTATATCCTGGGACAAATTAGACCGACTAGTCGCCCTGTCCTGGTCGAGAATGGCCTTGGCCTCGGCAGTCGCCACCCCGACAGAACCTCCGACACTAAAAAATTCTCGCTCGAGGTGGTAGGAGGGTAGGAGGTAACTTCCTCGATTCTCCGACGGACCGTCGTTCACAGCACTAGTCTGGTTTGGCGAGCCCTTAACGTGTTGACATTTGTGGGGAGGAGAGTCACGCACGACGACTGGATTGTCAGGCATCTTCGCGACATATAGAGAGTTTGAAGGAGGAGTGGGAGTCCCAGAGCTGCCACCCACGTCTTCAGTGGCCACCTGAAGGACACAGATCTTGCCCGCCTTCTTTGATTGTTTGGCCGCACCCTTGTTGGCTAACTTCAACACACGTTCCTTGAGACCGGGCATTGATCGTGTGAAATCCATGCGCGAACAAATTGTCACACCAAATGGGACCCGTTGGGTTAGTGTATGCACTTGCGCAGTGACAAAATGGTAATGCCAGGTCTGAACGAAGAACCGTCTTCGATAAGATGTCCAGTTTTTACCAACAAAACTAAACCCGTTATGACAGCAGTACCGACTGCTACCAGTGGACCGACCACTGCTCCGATTCAACCTGAATCGATTAGGAAGAATGTAGGTGGAACTTTAGGTCCACAAGGGCCCAGTTTCACCATGCCTTTTTCCAGAACCTTAGGCATGCCTCCTGAATTCATGCCAAGTTTCCATAACTCTGGCTTGACATTTGCAGATAATTCGTCAGGAGCTTTCTCTCTGTACCAAGGGCTAGAGTCTTTAAAGAACCAATATGGTGGAACGACCAAATATAATTTTTTTTATCTCAGTCAATGCCAATGTTTACTCCAAACTCTATAGCTGTCGTAAGGCAGCTGATATATGAGAGTAACCATGAAATGGTCCATATGTTAACTCATCAAACAGGGACCATTTTAAGACCTTTGATACAGGATTCAACACAAAGTTACCAGCAGTTGACAACTCAAATGACTCGAATAGGGGATTTTTTGGGGCACCAAATGCCCCCACGACGTCGAACCTCACCTCCTCGTCCCGTGACACCGGTCCAAGTGGAAGAGGAGTACAAAGAGATTCTAGAATAACCTTGTGAAGAGGTTGAACAAATACTTAGGGTGGCCCAAAAACCTCCCGTCGTGATGTTACATCGACATCAAGACCTAGGAGATGGGATGGGACAGGTCCTACAGGATGCCATGGCCGGATAGTCGAACCTTGAAACTATAGTAGAGAGGATTATAGTTCAAAATGGAGCCAATCCAGGCATTCAACGACCAACCTATACATCCCTTTTACCTAATTACGTGCTACAAACTTGAACTTCTCAGGGGATGGAAAGTCCCAAAGTTCACCAAATTCTCCGGTGAGACCGAAGGGTCCACAGTCGAACATATGGCATGTTACCAGACTGAGGCTAGGGATATAACATATAATGAGGATTTGAAAATGAAATGTTTCCCTAGTTCCCTCACCAAAAATGTGTTTACCTGGTTTACAATGCTTCTTCCTCAGTCCACTCATACATGAACTCAACTTGAAAGATTGTTCCACAAACATTTTTATATGGGACAGTATAAGATTAGCCTAAAAGAACTGGCTAGTGTGAAACGAAAGACTAGTGAGTCAGTCGAACAATATCTAAACAAGTTCAGACTTCAAAAAGCTATATGCTTCACTTAAGTCCCTGAACATGAGTTAATCGAAATGGCCGCGAGATGATTCGAATATTAGATCAGAAAAAAGTTGGATACCCAATATCTTAGGGATATGGCCTAATTAGCTGATAGGGTTTGACAGGTCGAAAGCCTAAAAGAAGAGAAGTTCAAGGCTGGTCGATTTCATAATAAAGTTGCGTATTTAGAAACAAATGAGTTCTCATCCGATGACGGGGAACTCATTGACGAAAGTGAGGTACATGTGGCTGAACTTAAGCCAGGACCTCCTTACAGGTGTAAGGTATTAAAACCATCAAGCAGAAAAGACCCTGTCGAAACACGGAAACCCGACAAATATATCACTAAGACATACACCTTTGATATATTTAAGTGTGATGAAATTTTTAATTTGCTAGTAAAAGATGGTCAGTTTATTGTTTCACCTGGTTTAAAAGATCCCCCTTTAGATCAAAAGAAAAAGAGGGGATTTTGCAAATTTCATGATTATCTTGGTCATAAAACGTCTCAATGTGTTCTTTTCAGGGAGTTGGTGCAGAAAGCTTTGAAGCATGAAATGCTTCAATTTGGCGAGAAGCCGAAGATGCAAGTCGACATCGATCCTCTGAAAGTCAAAGAAGCGCTATAATCTGAGCTGAATTAATGCGTGATGGTGGACGTTACTGAGGATTTCCCCAACACACTCCATTTTGAAAACATGGAGTGCATGATGGTCGACACTACTGAAGGTGATGACAAGAAGAATGAGGAAAAATTGGAGTCAGTCTACCCTAGGGCTAGCGAAAGTTTGAATGAATTCTAAGAGAAATGCCAAGTGGGCAGATCAAGGGCAATATTATGCTCAAGATGCAACATTATGTTCGACGAGAAGGCAATTGAAAAATATGAAGCTGGAAAAAAGGAAGCTTTAGCCGCTGAGGGGTCCCATATCCCAAGGTTTGTGTTTGAATATGGTGGTAACCCCTGTCGAAATGAAGAATTCCAAAGACAGACCAAGTCAGCCAAACCTAGAATTTTTGTGCCACCATCTGATACCCCACGAGAGAAGTGGGTCAAACTAGTCAATCAAAAGGGTAGAAAAAGACAGAAATGGAGGGTGTTGGACTTAGAGAAAGTGGTTGGAAAGAAAGAAGAACCTAGGTGTTACTAGGTTTCTCCCAATTACAAAGGCAAAACCCTATGAACAAGACCCAGTGGAGGTGCTACCAAAGAAATAAGAATGCTGGAAAAGTGGCCTCGACATCTCGACCAAGGCAGGGGGAAGCCCCTAGACCAAAAAAGAAACACTGAAAAGCAAGGTGGGTCGAAAAAGGAAAGATTGTGATGAACCATACTCTGTCTGTTGGAACCTCTTAAGGGAAAGAGGTAATATCCAAACAAAGTGGAAAATGTAGTCCTGCTGTCGGAAAGAGGGAGGAACCTGAATACGCCCCCAATCTAACAAAGAAGAGCCTACATATTTACCTCAGTCGGACGAAGAATATACTTCGTCACTAGAAGACGACCTTGACGAAGACATGTATGATGATACCAACAACGATACATATGCTAAAGATTTCATCGTGAATTGTGGCATCGTATTTATGTTGCCTGACGAATATGACATTGTCTTTGAAGTTTCGGAAGAGGATGAAGATTTTGGGGAGAATGAGGTTCCTGGAGATAAGCCCTTATGCTACTATGTCATGAACGATGGGGTAGTCGAGGAAAAGAGAGTGGTGTTCAAAAAACCTAATGCTGACATGATGTACCATCTGAAGCCTCTCTTCATAAAGGCAAAGGTTGATAGAATGGAAGTCAACAAAGTGTTTGTAAATGGTGGGGCAACTGTGAACTTAATGTCCTACGTTCTATTGCAGATAACCGGAAAGACCGATGAAGACCTCCGACAGTACAACATGGTTTCCTGGTATAGGGGAAGTGCCTTGTACACTACACCAAAGACTCATTATCTGGAGAAAAGATGGTATCGTAGAGAACATCAAAGTCGACTAAAGTTATTATAAGGTCGACGACACCAAAGGATCAAAGAGGTCATTCGATAAACACTTAGCAAACATGGCCCTTTGTGATGATCGATCGGGTTCCTACACTTCCGTCGAAACTGGCCGTATGTTGAACTTGGATCCAGATCATGGTTTTGTCTGGGATGATGCTGACATACTGTTGCACCCCAAAATTTGCCCTCACAATACAAGGCTTTGTGTGCTAAGAGGTTCACAAGGTTCACAAGACCTTTCATGAGGTTCATGAAGTTTACAAGACACTTTATGAGGTTCACAAGACCTTTCATGAGGTTCACAAGGTTCACAAGACATCTTATGAGGTTCATAAGACCTTTCATGAGGTTCACAAGGTTCACAAGACATCTTATGAGGTTCACAAGGTTCACAAAGTTCATCATGGGTCAGAAGATTTGACAAATCCCTCAGGCAAGGCATTCTCCTAAGCAGTGCATCCAAAACTAGTGTTTTTGACTTTAATCAGGCTAAATAGATTTCCAAGACTTCAAGTGAGCTTCATAACATCTTATATGTGTCTAATAATCCCCATGACAAATTTCAGAACTTTTCTCAAAGGTTTGCTTAGTCAAATGATCAGATAAGTCAAAGACAGTCAAAGCAGTTAAAAAGTCAAACTGAGGTCAACTGTGGTCAAACCAAAGTCAAACTTCATGATTTTTTTGCCAATATCAAGTATATGAAGTAAAATTCATCATTTGATCAAGGGTTGATCATGATTCATCAAGGAGATTTCAGATCATCAAGAATCAGAGGTTTCTAAATTAGGGTTTCCTCAGGAAAAGTCAACTAAACTTTGACCAGCCATAACTTTCACATGATTCATCAAATTTTTCCCATCCAAAGATCATTTTTAAGGAAATTTAATTCTCTAAAACTTTGTGTCTCACAAGCCAAGCCCAAAAATGCTTCATTTGGAAGGTATGAGCTAAGACATTATAGGTCCTTTTGAAAGTCAACAAAAAGTCAACAACTTCAAAAGGGCATAACTTGAGAATGGTAAATGATATGGACATGAAACCAATGGGGTTGGTTAGAGGACTCTTCAAGCTTTTCAAAATGTCCAAAATCACCCTCATAGCATTAAAATTGAGGGATATATGCCCTTGCAAAGTTGGGAAATTTTTGGTTGATTTATGAAGAAAATGGAGGCTTAAAACCAAATTTTTCCAAATGGGCTTGCCATGTGATGATCCAATCCATACAAATACCTCATGCACGACCCAACCCTCAGTTATTCATATTTTTTATTATTTTGATTTTATTTATTTTGATTTTATTCATTTAAAATCATTTTAAATCAAAATAAAATAGATAAATCAAATATTTAAATGGGATATTGCTTCTAGAAAATCATAAATGTGGCTTGGATCAAATTGATATAAGAATTATGGTGATTGGCTTGAAATAGAAAGGTCTTATTCAAGAATATTTGAAATTTAAGCTTGAATCTTTTTCAATCTTCAAAATCCAAAAAGTCCATGCAATGATCAAGTCTCGTGACCTAATTTGATTCTACTATAAGTAGACAACATAACCTAATGCACAAGAGACGAATTGGCTGCCTCAAAGAGTAAGTTCATACATCAAAAAATCATCCAAAATTTCAAATTCGGATTCTTCAATAGAGGCCATTCCAAAGAGATTTGAAGGTTGATACATGTTTATTGGACATCCTTGAATCATTCTCAATGCTCATATGCATCCATAACCTCATGAATGACCTAAACCGAATCTGTTTTGTGCTTGACTTTGAATTTTTCGATTCTCATTATTTATGCATTGCCAACTAATTTTGTTTATTGATTTGTGATTGTTTGAAGCTTGTGATGAATTCTGGACAGTTTAATTCGAGTTTCATGAACTGGAGTGAATTCCACCATTGTTAGGGTTTTCGGCCTCCTTTAGGGTTTTGCTCTTAAGCTAACATAAATTAATTCTAAAGCCATGGATCAATGCCAATTCATCTCTGGATCATATTTGTATAAATAATTTGATGAAATTTTGCAGTTTTGATGGTGAATGAGATTCGTAGGTTTTGCTGCAAGTTTGAATTCGCAGGAAAACTGGTAATAAAATTCGCAGCTAAATCCCCAGGGCTGGAGGAAGAAGAAGAAGCCAGCGCGCGTTTTTGATTTTTGAATTCTGTTTTAATATTTTATTGAATTATCTGTAATTTGTTTCACAAATGTGTGGTTGGTTCAGTGGTAAGGAGCGCTTGTGTTATACCTGAAGGTCTTTGGTTCGAATCCTGGATTCACCAATCTTTTTCTTATTTTTTCAGTTAACTAGCAAACTTAAAATATAATGAATTGCGATGCATATATTATCAGATGCGCCCTCCCGGCTGGAATGGTAAGCGTGCTTGTGTAATGCGTGAAGGTCGTGGGTTTAAATCCCCCCCAGGCCTTTTGTGTTATTTTATTTTGTTTTTTCAGGATTTTTTCCAGAACAACAACAAAACGAATGGGAAGGAGTGTGCTATCAGCTGCGCTGTAGTGGTCCAGTGGTTATGCTTCTACTTGTCCAGGTAAAGGACCTGGGCTCAAATCCCAGGTCCTATTTTTTTAGGTTTTGTTTGTTTTATCTATTTTTACAATTTCTTTATTTTATTCTTTAATCAATTAAAACAACTTCTAAAAATATTTAAATCATTCTTTTTAATAAAACTTTATTTTCTTTTCAAATTTATATTATTTTCTTAAAATTTAAATTAATATGTTTATTTCATTATATTTTTCTATTAATATATATTTGTATATAATTTCATTAGTTATTTGTAAAATAAATTATAAAACCCTAATTTTATTTTTCTAAAATTCATAACCCTAATAATTTTCACAAACCCTAATTTTCTAAACCTTAATCATGTACATATTTTTTAATTTGTTTATAATTTAAATCTTGTACATAAATATGCTTAAAATATGATTAAAATTCTTAATTTAATTTTGTAAATATAATAATTCAATATGTATATATTTTATAATTTGTTTATGATTCTTGTATGTAAATAATTTTTAATATATGTTTAAAAATAATTAAAATTTGTTGATTTAATTTTGTAAATATAATTTATTTTATAATATATTTATAATTAACCTAATTTCTATAACTTATACATAATTTAAAATTTTATAATAATTAGTATATAATTGTTTATATTTTCTTCTTAATCTTAAATATAATTGTTTATATAAAAATTTGATCTTTTAATTATTATGCTAATATTCTTATTAATGCTATTTATTTTCATATTTATTTTATTATTACTAACCCCATTTATATATTGTGATTTATTATTATTATTTCACTAACCCAATTATATTATTATTATTTATTTTTTGCTTATTTATTTAATTTGCTTTAATTATTATTATTTTGTAATTGCCTCTTTTATGTAATATTGTAATAGTAATATTGAATATTTATGCTATGGTTAGTAAAATAGGGAGTGTAAACATGTTTGTAATGTAAAATCAATTTAGAGCATTAATTTAAAAGATAAATATTTAAAATTGTACACTCACACACATAAGTCGATCTTTGATCGCTATCTCACTTCCTTAAGGATACCTCTCATGTTGCCTATTACAAAAATGTCAAGTAGGGTGTATAAAGCAAAGTCCCTCATTTCACATCATCTAGTCCCTAAACAGATAAAAAGATCAAGTCCCTTCGAATGTTGCCTTCGTAATGATCTTGTCCCTTTCGAATAAAGATGATAAGTCCCTTCGAATTGTTTATACACCCCACAGTTGCCTAAATAACAGATGTCCCTTCACTTGTCCCATACAACATCCAAGGTAATGACTACCTATTCCTTAATAATAGGGATAGTCTTACCATTTAAAGGATTCAAGAACAGAAAAGACTTAAACTTAGGGTAGGTTTCTCTTAGATACTTGCTCACTCTTCAAAACATTTCAAACACTTCACGATTTCAAACAAATTTTCAAAACAATGATTTTATACACATCCGTACATGGATCATTATAAAACACTTAAGAATTTTTTTTCACACACTTCACATTTCAAAAACATTTTAAAGTGAGCTAAGTAACTAAGAGCCCATGGATAACCATGGATGTAAAGGGTGCTAACACCTTCCCTTTACATAACCTACCCCCCGGACCCGAAAATCTTTTAAAAGGTCTTTCCTGTTCTTTTATGCCTTTCCTTTGGATAAAATAAAAGTCGGTGGCGACTCTTGCTATCCGCAACATAACTAAAGTCAGTTCTCCCACCGTGTTACAGAACTGGCGACTCTGCTGGGGATTTGTATTAAAGAGGGGTACCCTTAGGAATTAGATCACTTTAAAATTGTTTGCCTTGTTTGCTTTATACTTACTTGTTGGGCTCTTATGTGTGAAAGATCCTAACCCGGATCTAGTGTACCTTAGGTAAATGGCAATTGACCAAGGAAACTGTACGGCGTATACCGATATGGTTGATCTGGTGGCCATAGTTAGTGTGACTTCTTGGTTGGTGCTTATGTTCCTTAAGTCAAGTTGAGGATAATATGAGGCTGTCATATGTTGTCAATACACTAACTGACTTTTAGAACCCTAGTTATCCCATCTCGGCCTTTAGAAAGTAGTGAGATAACCGACTTTGGTGAAGACTGAAGTTGGTTGATACTCGATGCTACGCTCATTGAGATTCTAAACTTGGAGGGTTTTGGTTGGCAAGTAAGTTGCCTACTGAACAACCACCCTTGTGAAGGATCAATGATATTGAGATCCCTTAGAACCTGGTTACTTTTGTAGGACATGATGAACCAACTAACTTCAGGGGAGGGTACTTACCTTTGAACCTCATGCAAGCCTTTAAACCTAGGGCTATTGTGTGACTTGTTTGTGTGTGCCACATGTTTGTGATTGATCATAACATCATGACATCATCATGCATCATAAGCATAGCATTTTCACTAACCATTTCAAGGACCAAAGGATTTATCTTTGTTCTTTGTTGCAGGTCATGGCTTCTGCTCGTAGAAACACTATTAGGATCAACTTTGTAGGGATACCTGCTAAGCTTAAAGAGTTGGTTTCTCAAGTGTCTGATCATTCCCAGTTCATCAAGAGACATGGTCACCTATTGGATCTGGTCACCTCAGGGTTCAATGAAGACATGATGAGTGTCCTATTTCAGTTCTTTGACCCTAAGCACCATTGCTTCACATTCCCTGACTATCAGCTGGTTCCTACAATAGAAGAGTTCTCTAAACTTCTAGGTATACCTGTTCTTGATCAAAGACCCTTCACAGGCTTGGAGAAGGAGCTTAAACCAGAGGTTATTGCTGCAGCTCTACATCTGAAGAAGTCTGCCATTGTTCTAGAAACGAGAAGCGGAGTTAAGGGTATTCTTGCTAAGGTATTAATGGATAAAGCTCAAGTGTTCTTGAAAGATATGAGCTATGATGATTTTGAGGAGATCTTAACCTTGTTGATTTATGGCTTAGTCTTGTTTCCCAATCCTGATCAGTTCATAGACGTTCATGCCATCAACATATTCCTGAGTCACAATCCAATGCCTACATTGCTTGGAGACATCTTACACTCTCTTCATACTCGTACTACAAGGGCAAGAGGAACTCTGATGTGCTGCATACCGTTGTTATCTAGGTGGTTTATTTCTCACCTTCCTCGCTCAGTGATGAAGAATGAACAAGGGTTCAGGTGGTCCAAGAGGATTATGTCACTCTCTCATTCAGATATCCATTGGTGCTCCAGATCTATGGAGAATGTCACTATCATTGACCGTTGTGGGGAGTTTCCTAATGTGCCACTTCTAGGCATAAGAGGAGGCATCACCTACAACCCCTCTCTAGCTTTACGACAGTTTGGTTACGCTCGGAGTGATGGCCCACATGACATGTTGATTCAGGGCATTGTGTTTGACTACAACAACGATCTTCAAGGTTACCGTCAGAGATTCATACGAGCATGGGGAAAAGTGAACAAGGTTGACAGCAAGACTCTGGAGCCTAAGTACATTATTCCTATGGAAGCTTATCTCAGATGGGTGCGATCTCGTGCTCAGACTCTCATGATGCCATATCCTGCTATCCTGCCTGTTACCATGGAACCTGTTGCTGAAGGAGATACTCCTTATTCCATCCTTCACCCAGACATGCCTATTGACATGGAAGATTTACAGAGATCCTGGATCCAGTTGAAGGAGCAAAGGGATACCTTCGAGGCTCATTACAAAGCAAGCCAAGAAAGAATCCTGGAACTAACAAAGCAACTTCACGAGGAACGGAATCTCAACTCATACCTTAACACAAAGAGGAAACGTCCATGGGAGACTTAAAACCCCATCTCTTGTATTTATTGCATTTCATTTTCTGTAATCCCAAGAGGCAAAACAAATTTATTACTAATAAAAGTTTACTTTCTTGATTGTTTAAGCAAATTTAAATCCTGCGGTCCTTGAAAACATTGCATACGCATTTATACACCATATCATTGCATCACAGGTTTCTTGTGCACAGGTATCTTATCTTCTCGCTGTTTATTTCAGCAGAAATGGCTCTTGAACAAACAGTCAAAGATCTCCAGGCTCAGAATTCACAATTCCAAGAGATGATTTTGAACTTGTCCAAGGGACAAGATGAGTTGAAAGCACTGCTGGCTAAGAAGAAGAATCCTGAGGACAACAAGGACGATCAATTGGAACAACTGCAGACTGAGATGACGAAAATGAGGACCCAGATGAATGACCAGGTGGTTCTTATTCAAAGTTTAGCTCAAGGGCAAGAAGAGTTAAGAACCTTTGTCCATAAACTTCAAAGTAATGGCAACAGGAATCTAATTGTCAGTCAACCTCCGTTAAAACAAGCTGATTTGGTTGAAAGGAAGATGAGGATAAAAGAAGGTAAGAAACCGGTCACCACTGATTGTTCTTCAGTTAAAGAAAAAAGACATGGTAAAGTCAATCCACCTCAACACAAGGGATGTAGAAGACAGTTTATCAAATTCAGCACTCCAATGTCACAAGTTCTGCAATGCTTGTTGGAGATGAAACTAATTGCCTTGAAAAATCCTCCTCAAAATCCTAAAACTTCCTCTCCTCGCTATAATCCCAAGGCAAGGTGTGGGTATCACTCCAACTGTCCTGGACATGATACTAATAGTTGTTGGACATTGAAGAAAAAGATTCAAGATCTAATTGACGAAGGAATCCTAGAGGTTACTCCAGAAGGTCAAGTTGAGTTCTACTATCGTCCATCAATCATCGAATCTGCAAGACAAGTTGCCCAAGGTAGCAAGAAAGGAATACCACCTATTCCTGTTGAGATATGGGGTACCTTGGGACATCCAAGTGGTAAATTTGATTTCATGGTGAAGTATACTGCTCCTCAAAGTTCACAGATTGCAATTGAAAATATTCAGCCAACTGGATGGGACAACATTTGAATTTTCATTTGTGATTTCTTTTGTTTGCTTAAACACTTACTATTATGTCAAACTTTTGTTTTCATTAATGCATTGCACATGTTTGTCTTGAATTAATCCATTCGTTTCACTATATTTAAAACTATGCTTCTTATTTCTATCTTGTGATATTTAACTCCTGATAAAGCTATAAACCTATAGAGGGAGGATGACGAAAACAATACCATAATATTAGGCAGTATGCTTTTGAACAGACTATGCTGACGATGTACAGGCATTGTTTCAATTCCTAAACAGTGGAGATATAAGGAAGTTAATCCCTAGTCAACCCTTTTGAGCCTATGAAGTAGGAGTTTTTATTCTCGCATAAATTAAAACCCTTATTCATAACCCGGGGCAGGGTAGTTACTCAGTTAACTCAAATATGCCAATTATCTGTGTTGTACACAACTAATGATGGTTCTCTGTAATCATTAAACCTGACAGTCAATATCCAGCAAAAGAAAAACCCACTAAGTCAAAACCTATGAAGGAGACTTAGTAAAAATTAAGACATCCCGCTGACTGTAACCTTGAAACAAACAGTTCAGGCAAAAAGAGAAGGGATAACAAAGTCAAAAAAAAAGAGGTCACTATGAATCCTCAACAAAGAAAGATGACTGAATGTTCAAATAAATTTTGGTCTCTGAACCATCACAAATGTCAGTGTTACAATTCCAAACTCCTTTGAGCCTCAATGCATAAGTTAACTGAGCATAGGACTGAAGAACATCATGGAGATTGGGTTGGGTACTAATAAATTTTGAGCCTTTATCCTTTGTTTCTTAAACCGTGAACTAGACCACGTTATAACCCTTTAAAAGTCCTAACTGAAGCATAGTTAGTTCGAAAGCGTACTGCTACAAAAAGGTATCCTGACTCCTTTAGGGCTTATTATAAAACTTGAGTTAATATCACAGTTTTCTTAAAAAAAAAAATTAAAATAATTCTTTTTCAAAAACTTCAAGACAGACATAAGCATTGCATTTTTGAATACATTTGTTTACATATACCTGAGTGTTTGACAAATGGAGAAACTTACAGGATGAATGTTCAATGAACCAAAGTCCTTCCGATGAACAAAGTTGCTTCCTGGATCAAAGTCCATGTATACAAAGAGGCATAGTCATTATCTCCCAATCAAGGGGGCAGGCCATGATACTGCCTAACTCAGATGGGGCAATCAGGACAGGATTCAGTTATGTTTAAGTATCCAGGGGCAGGTCTCCACATCTGTCTAAATTACCGAGGGTAACATTACAAAGTTCATAATGCCAGGGGCATAGTCACTGTTTCCCAGTCAAAGGGCATACCAACTTACTGTTCAATTCATTTGGGGAGATCAGGTCCAGATTCAACAATGCTTAATAGCCAGAGGCAACTCTCCTCATATATGTGAATTTCATGATGTCAGGGGCATATTGTTGTGAAGCACTCTGTTTATTTCTCTTGAGGTAACTACATTCAGATACTTCCAATATGGGACAATTCATCCTCAACCAAGGGGCAATGCTTTCTTTTCAAATCTAATACCCGGAGCGTATATGGTCCATCACTATTTGAAGACACGTTCCTCTCATTGTATTACCTTGATATTGGATTCTCAGCAGAAGCCATTGTGGAAATTAATTGTCTACGCCAGTAGTATCAGATGGTGTCAGTATCATGTCTTCAGATCCAGCTATGAGGATTTCTGGGAAGGTATTCAGGAAAGTTAAGAATTTCAGGAGCTCCAAATCCAATTGGTTAAACACTCTCGAAGTTGAAACGATTCTGTTTTCAAGTTCAGCTTTACTTTTCCCTCTGAATCTAGATTTACTTTTACCCTATTTACATAAGCGAAACGTCCATTGGTTGTGTTTGAATGTATGTATGCTTTTGAATATGATTGATGTTTACCAGAAATGCATGAAAATGCAGTAATAGTATTTACTAAGGACGAACGAGGGAAGGATTTCAACGAAGCTTCGCTAGTTCATTCCCACAAGATAAATCCCCCGGTAGGGCAAATCCATCTTCGTAAATACTTCAAGTCACATCTCCCTTGGAATTTATATCCATCTCTTTTATCCTAATACGGATAGTCGGGAATTTATTTTTCCAATGGGAGTACGACGAACAAAGACGGGAGGTTATGTATACCCTACTATCAAACGAAGACGGGAGGTTATGTATACCCTACTATCAAACGAAGACAGGAGGTTATGTATACCTTACTATCGAACGAAGACGGGAGGTTATGTATACCTTACTATTGAACGAAGACGGGAGGTTATGTATACCTTACTATCGAACGAAGACGGGAGGTTATGAATACTATATTATCAAAAAAAAGACTGGAACGAGTTCCTCATATTCTTCAGCAACAAATCGGGATTTATTTTCCCTGGCCAGCAGTTGTTATACAAAGATATCCAGATGCTTCAAACTATATGATGCATACATACATCATTTACATCATACCATAACATATACATCCATAAGTACATAATACATTACTTAAGTACATCATATTGTCGTACCCCGAAAAATACGACCTTACGCGATCCGAAAAGACGGAGTCACGCGCCGGACGGACTGAAGAGTCGCCACCTAATTCTATTTATTCCCGAAGAGGGAAAGGGAAGATATAGATACAACCCGGGAGGAAAAGGATAGGGACAAAGGTCAACGGAACCATTGCCTGGGTTCGGGAGTCGGTTATGTAGGGGGAAGGTATTAGCACCCCCTACATCCATCGTACTCGATGGGAACCATCTAAGTTAACGCGCGTGAAAGGATGTCTATGCTTAAACTAATTGCTTTCTAGAGGGAAATGAGTTGAATTATAAGTTATATTGAACCTAGGTGCTCGGCAAGGATGGAGATCCTCGTGCCTACGTACTCCCGTGTGCAATGGGAAAGTCAGAGCCTCGTAGTTCGGCCTACTAAGGGTATTGGTTGTTGATTTTATTACCTTTCTTTGACGAAAGGGTTTAGGAGTTGAAATGCACTAAAGACTATGGATAGTTTATCCCGCCCAACAAGACGAGTGTCTTGCGTCGAAATAATCGGAGCGAGTAACGAGAGCTCGTTATCCTCCTTTCTACCGCTTAAGGCTCGTGGCGTACAAATCTTCTCGTATTATTAAAATGTGTTTTATTTCCTAAGACCGCTTGACGTTGGATCAAGGGTTTGGATCTAATCGAAACGTTTTGGTTTTTTGAGGTTAAAGGGTGCATGCAAATGGAGGTTTATTTTTGTGGTTTGTTAGCGAGGCACGATGCGCTCGGCTCGCAAGGAGAGGTGAATCCTAATAAACAAATAATTGAAAAATAAAGTGCAAGTGTGCAAGTGAGATCGCTTGGCGTTGGACCAAGGATTCAGAATTAATATGCGAGAAATAAAAGTGCGTACAAATTAATGGGAGAGGGATACAAAATAAATACAGGGGATTGCGAGAAATAAAGGGTATCATTGTAATTTGCCCAAGAGGAAGCGTGTGTGCAGTGTGTTTGAACTATTCGAAGGCGTTCGGCCTGTTAATCGGGACGCAACTATTTGAAGGCATTGGACCTTTTAATCGAGCGCAACTATTCGAAGGCATTGGACCTTTTCGGGACGCGACAAAATTTTGTTTGTGAACTGCCTTAGAATCGGTTCAAAATGGGAACCATTCTATAAGGAGTCGAATCGATACTTTTTAAAATGCGAAAAAATAAATAAATTAAATGAATTGAATTGTTAGAAAAAATAAAATAATGAATATAAATAATAAATGAATTAAATAATATCAAGGATAATAAAATGAATTAAATTAAAATACATGTTTGCTTGCCGAAATAATAATAAAAATAAATACAAAGGGGGGCCTCATATTGACCAAAAATCACCGATTAGAATCGGGCGATAAATTGGCCGTTTAGTGATATCATTGGTCCTAAAAAAAAGCAATTTCAAAATTATGAAGACAAATTTTTTTTAGAATAAACATATATATGTAAAAAGTTATAATAGTAAAACAAGAAATGAGGTGCCATAGTTAACTAAAACTTATAAATCTTAACTAAAATTATAATAATGATAAATAAATAAATAAACTTAAAAAAACTGAGAGAGGAAGGCGCTGTGGTGTACACCAGTATCAATGGTAGTCTTTAGAATTCGACCAAACAACACCGAAAACAAATAAAAGATATGATAAAATAATGTCTAAACAAAATTTAAGTAAAAAGAAAAAAGTGTCAATGGTCACATACAAGTTACCCTATGCTTTTCCTGCTACTTTTATCTTTGGGAACATGAAATTAATATTGGAAAATCAACTCATTAAAATATTAAAACAAATCAAATACTAGTTTTATATAACAGGTAAAGGCAACAAAATTCTAAAAAAATACAGCTCACACAACATCTTGCAACATCAGTCGAGAGAAAAAGGAAAAAAAACAACTCACCAATACTGTGGTCCTCGCGGCGGCTTTGAAGTTCGGCGGGTCTCGTCTCTCTCTCCGGCTCGTTCGCAAATCTCACGGTTATTTGCGTTTTCACTCTCGGCTTAAGCTTTCACGCGGCGGTCTGGGGCTTCGGTTGAGTTCGCTTGGATTTTCTGGGTTTGAGGTTGCCGGCGGATTTAGGGTGTTCTGCGATGGCCAAGGTAGAGGGTGAGTTCGCGGCTGGTTTCCGGAGGTTTTCGGCGGACGGTTTCGCGGTTGGAGCTCGCGATGGGTCTATGTTGTTTCAGAAGAGGGTTCTGGGTTTCATGATGGCGTCGAGGTGACGGATCCGCGTGTTCTGGTGGTCGGCGGCGGAAAGGGTTCAGCTGCGGTGGTTGTTCTGTTTGGTGGTTCTAGTTTGAAAGGTGTTTTTTCAAAGGTTTGTTGCGGTTTAAATGATTTTTCGTTGCGAATAACGGTAGGTTTTGTGTGGTTTTTTTGGTCTGTCTCTGCTTTTCTTCTTCTTCTTCTTTTTGGTTTTGTATGGTTTTTTGCAATGGCTTAGTGAGGTTGGTGGTGTTACGGTGATTACGCAGTCTGTTTGTGGTTTTGGTAAAGGTGAATTGGTCGCTGGTTTGTGTTCACGAAAGTTTTGTTCACTACATTTGGTATTTGTTTTGTAGTTGTTGAATTTATGAAGAATGAAGGAGGTGGTGTGATTTGTTTCTGTGATTTTTCACTAGTTTTTTTCGTGTCTCTTTGTGAGGGTAGCAATGGTGATGCAGGTTCTATTTCTGGTTTTGTTTTGGTTCACATCACAGTGAAAAAACGCAGGTGGTGGTCAAGTTTGGGTGGTGTTTTCACTGTTTCGGCTTGAGGAAGGTGTTCACATTTGACAGGAAGTATTAATGATGGTTTTGGCGAGTTTTACGTTTGAAGATGAGGGATGAGGGCGTTTAGGTATGATTTGAAAGGTTTTATTTTATGCGATGAACAAAGATGAGGGTGTAGGAGTGTTTTTATAAGAGGATTACAATGGGCATAAATGAGAAGTTGGAGTATTGGAGAATCTTGTGAGATTTGCAAGCTGGAATTTGTTATAGATTTGTTTGTTGCCGTGATGCTGCAGAAAAGTTGGTTGGAGATGGATGAGATAACAAATGGGGTCCACAGATTGATGCTGAGATGGAGGCTAAAATTGGTGGTTAAGAATTATAGTAATAAAACAATTTACAGATGTATCTTATGTGTGATACCAAGTGTGGTAGTAAAAAGAAAAAAAAGAATTCTTGCGAATGTGGGGTCACGGGGTAACGTTTGTATTCTTTTGCTCAGTTTCCAATTCTATTCTATTTCTCAAGTTTGCTAATGATACATATATATACAAAATTGTAATAATTGTAATAATAATAATAAGATAAAAAAGTAAAAATAGTGATAATAAGAAGAAATTATATCATAACAAAATGTTAAATGACAAGAATAACATAAAAAGGTAAACACAATACTAATAACAATATTAAAAAGCTAATGATAAAAATAATGACGAAAAATGATTTAGTAATTATAATAGGAATGGTTATATATAAAAAATAATGATGGTAATATTAAGAAAATTAAACAATACTAATAATAATATGAGTGATTATAATTGACATAATAGAAAAGGAAAATACTAATAAAATAATAATAGAAATAACAATAGTGGTAAAAAAAAATATTAATATTAGAATATGACAAGAAATAGAGATTTTTACTTTTTGATAATGAATTACACAAAAATTACACTTATATTAATATGAAAAGAGAATAAGATGCATTTTTCGAATATTTGACAGAAAAATAAAATGGTACATATTTTTTTTGATTTTTTTGAGATATTAAACTGTAAAATAAAATAGTGCGGGTAGGACAAATTTGGGGTATGACAGATGCCCCTATCGAATTAGCTCAGACCGAGTAAGATGAACTGGCTCGCGTTCAATCTTTCAAGGTATAAGATAATTAGATATTAACAGACTCCAAATTTGTCCGACAAATGAAATAACTGAAAGTGATGGGTGACACAGCAAGAAATTGACAAAATAAATCGCTTATCGCCAAAGGATAATAAGGCAAATGACTGAAAATAAAATCACTTATCAACAGAGGATGACAAGGCAATAAACTGAAAATAAAATCACTTATCACCAGAGGATGGTAAGGCAATAAACTGAAAATAAAATCACTTATCACCAGAGGATGATAAGGCAACAAACAGAAAAATAAACTCACTTATCAACAGAGGAAGATAAGGCAATAAACTGAAAAAATAAACTCACTTATCAACAGAGGAAGATAAGGCAACAGACAGAAAAATAAACTCACTTATCAACAGAGGAAGATAAGGCAATAGACAGAAAAATAAACTCACTTATCAACATAGGATGATAAGGCAAATAACTGAAATTAAAATCACTTATCAACAGAGGATGATAAGGCAATAGACAGAAAAAATAAACTCACTTATCAACAGAGGAAGATAAGGCAACAGGCTGAAAATAAAATCACTTATCACCAGAGGATGATAAGGCAAATAACTGAAATTAAAATACGGTTATTGAATCCGTCAAGAGGATGCCCGAAATCTTTGATTGACATGATCCTCCGCTGGGGAAAGGACCGGAAACTTGTGCTGATCCTGGATCCTGAATTATGTGATTATGCTTGATTGTTGTGAAATGGTATTCCATAATGATGGAGATACGATGCAAATGTTTTATGCAAGGAGCTGAAAAGTTAAGAATGTTGGGGATAATAAAAAGTCTGATTTATTTAGGCATGCAAATGATGCACATGTTGCAAATGATTACTGTAAATGATGCGTATGACTTTGATGATGCATAATGATGCATATGAGTGATTGAAAGGTGCCAGCTTGGTGGACTTTTGGTTTGGTAGTTGCCAATAATGATTGGACTTTGGGTGGGTGGAGGGATTGATTCCCCGACACTCGATCTTTGACGATGTATGATCCGAAGATGGACCTGAAAGCTCCGAGTTTGGTTATCTGCTGGTGAGCGAAGCGACACATGAAGACTGATTAGCTTTGAATGATTGCCAACGTCTGGCGAGATCTGCTTGTTTAGCTGGGGAGAAGAGAGAGGAAGACTCGCTCCTTGTTTACTTGCCCCTGCCTGTAGGGTATCTGAAATAAAATTTATGGGGAAGCTTTGACAATAGCCAGGACATGACCTGCCCCTGATTGAGCTTTTGAAGGTGATCTTGCCCCTGATTGGGTTGTACTGCTGTCAAGCACTGAATTGCAATTAAATTATTCATACACAAATGGTAGTGTTAATGCAAAGTTCATGTAAGTTTTGAAAAAGTCAATTTATTTGAATGATTATGATAGTGTGACGAATGGACTGTTAGTCCAAACGAAGTGCTGATTTAGAAAGTTCGTGAAAGATGCAGCAAAAATAATGTGCAATCGAGTTTGAAGATTAGCAAATATATGGGAGTCAATTTACGCAACCTTGTTGGTAGCATGCTTTCAGAATAAACCGTGCCTCAATTAGGTCTTTTGAGGGTTGTAACGTGGTCTGGTTAATGGTTTTGAGAAATAAAGGTATAAGGCTCAAAGTTTGATTTGTACCCGCCCTTCTTCGTATTGTTCTCCAGTCCTACGTTCAATTAACTTTACACATGCATTTGTTTTGACTTTGCAAGAGTGAAGATTAAGCTTTAAGATTCGCTTGAGAATGGCAGTCATCTTTTTGTTGTTGGTGACCCTTTGATTTTTGATTTTATGGTCACTGATATTTGTTTTTGCTCTCTTTTTGTTGCTGAGGATTGGAGTTCCTCTTTTGATTTCTTCTTTTTCGACTAAGTCTCCCTTCGGGTGCTTAACTTAGTGATTTTTTCTTTTCTTTTTTTTGTTTGAATATTGTGACTGCCAAGTCATTTGTTGATGGTCCTCCGACGGGATGTCTCATCTTGCGATTTGAAGGTGTAGCTAGGTTAAATGAACAACTACCCTACCCCGGGTTAAATGTAAGGGTTGTATCCGAAAGAAACTCCTACTTCTAGGCTCGAAGTGGTTGACTAGGGATTAACTCCTTATATCTCCAGTGTTTGGGGATTTGAAAGAATGCCTGTACATCATTGACGAGGTTTTATCCGAAAGCATACCGCAACAGTTATGGGTATTTTGTTTTCATCATCCTCCCTCAAATATTTGCTAAAGTGAAGTGAGGAAATATTTTTGTGATTTTGTGATAAATGATAATTAATGAGCGAATGCGAATAAACTGATTCAAAACATGCATAAACATAACATTAACAAAACCAAGTACAAATGACAATGTTCAAAGCAAATAGTACTTAAACAAACAATACAAAACAACAGGAATGCGGAAATTATAAATGGCACTGGCTGCCTTGATTTGAGGAATGAACTTCTCTTGATTGAATGCTTCAAAGTTGGAGACTACTCAGCTTAGTATTCAACAACCCCTTCACATGTCTTCACTTGTTGGCACCGCGTGACGGCATTGGATCATTCTGGACATTTGGATTTCTCGGAGTGAGCGTGAGGTCCTTAGAGTTGATCATATCCTGAATCAAGTGTTTGAAGGCATGGAAATTCTCGATGGTGTGACCTGTAGCGCCTTTGTGATACTCACAGCGAGCATTGGCATCATAGTTCCGGGAATTAACAGTCTGAGGTGGCATATCTTTCAACACAAGAGTTCCTTTTGCCATTAGCCCCTTAAATATTTCGGTATACGTCATAGGCAAGGGATCAATGTGCCTATCATATCCTCTTTGCTGATATGGGGGACGCTGTTGAGGAGCGCGTTGTTGTTGCTGACCAGGCCGTGGTTGATAAGCCTGTTGCTGGTATGGATTGGGTGCATAATGTGCAGCTGCAACCATAAGACGTGGTTGATGAGCCATCTGAGGCGGAAATAGAGCTTGAAAGGCCTGCTGATAAGGCATTGGAGGAACTGGCTGATATGGCATAGGAGCATATTGCGCAGCAGCAACATAGGGATACTGATAGTAGGGAACTGGCGCAGGTGTACTCTGTTGAAAATTCCCATTTGTGGCAGAAATGGCATTTGTGTCGCCCTTTTTATACCCGTTGAAAGGTTTCTTGGCTCCAGATTGGCTGCTAGAACCCCCTTGGATCTTTCCGCTTTTCAGACCCTCTTCAATTCTTTCTCCCACCATCACCATGTCAGAAAATCCATAAGATACACTGCTGATCAGCTTCTCGTAGTATTGCCCCTGTAGGGTACCCATGAAGATGTCGATCAATTCACGGTCAACCAATGGCGGATGAACTCTGGCGGCTAGCTCTCTCCAGCGTTGGGCGTACTCTTTGAAGGATTCGCTCTCCTTTTGAGACATACTCTGAAGTTGAGTACGGTTAGGAGCTAAGTCAGTGTTGTACTTGTACTGCTTTTTGAATGCATCAGATAGATCAAGCCAAGTACGCACATTGTTGCGCTCAAGTTGCATGTACCATTCTAAAGACGCTCCAGACAGGCTGTCTTGGAAGCAATGGATCATAAGCTTATCATCTTTGGCGTGAGCAGCCATTTTTCTGCAGTACATCCTCAAATGAAGTTCAGGACAGCTGAGGCCTTTGTACTTCTCGAATTCGGGCAGTTTGAACTTAGCAGGGATCACAACATCTGGAACTAAGCACATGTCTGAGGCACTCAGAGAAGTTGAGTTGTGTCCTTCCATAATTCGGAGTTTTTCAGCTAACTCGCGACACATCTTCATAGCTTCAGACTCTTGAACAACCTGAGGGTTGGTGATTGGAACAACAGTATGCATATCATACTCAACTTGATGATTCTCTTCAGTTTGAGGAAACTGGACTTGAGTTGGAATAGGTTGAGCTTGAGGAATGGCACCAACAGTGACACCAGAAGCAGGTATTGGTTGGGAAGTGACCTCTTCAACAGCAGGAGTGAAACCTGGAGGCAAACCGTATACCAGAGGATTTGGAACGGGAACCGAAGGCGTTGCTCGCGAGGTAGATCCTTGCACTTGAGCATTGTTCATTGCGGCAACAGCTTTGCGACGTTCTTCCATCCTTGCCAAAGATTGCAAAGTCTCATAAATCTGGTCAATCTTGCCCTTGACCGAGTCAATCTCTTCCCTCATAGCAGCTTGTTCTTCTTGAATCACGTCCATCAGTCTTCTAGTGTTGGCTCGAGTTAAGTACGGTCGTCTAGCTCGATATGGGCGTCGGGAAACCAGCTTGATTTACTGAAGATGGAGGAACATGAAAATAAGTTTTCGGTTTTTGGAATGAAATGCAAGATGAATAAATGATGCAAATGGGATGATATGCAATGTCAGAATCCAGGATCACAAGATCAAGGTTTCACGAGTCCAAGGTACTGATGAAGGATACTGTGATCAAGAACTCACTGGGTAGACTCTAAAGTTTCAGGGATTCCAAAGTTATCAATTCATATGGCTGTTCATCACACGCGCCATAAGCATGACGGTTGATTGAATCCGCCACATGAATATATTTTGGGTGAGATCTTCGTATCGACAACCCACGAGAGCAAATTTTCTCAGGAGTCCATACTACGTGATCATCGACACAAGGTTTAAAACAAAGTCCTGGAGTTATGGAACTTTCTCAACTGTTTGATGCACGTGTCAATTTCATACATCCTTGACAGTCAATCAACTCCATTGAGTAAGTCTATTCCAAGTGAGGTTTTCGTATCGAGCCACGCGAGGGTGAACCCTGGTGCCCAATACTACGCAACCATCAACCGATGTTTTAACCCAAAAGGTTCTAAAGGTCCTCAGAGTTAATGACCCTAATGAAAGCAAATGAGCACACACGTCAAGGACTTGACGGTTGTCAGTATTCTCATCAGAATCTACTCCAGGTGAGGCTTTCGTATCGACAACCCACAAGAGTGGTTCTCTCGGGAGCCCATACTGCACAACCTCGCTAACTTATGTTTATACTCGCAAGCCCGGGTATAGAGCTTTTCCCTCAAGTTTCTTTTGCAAAGTATCGATCCAAATTATAGTAACAAGGAGCCACAAGATATATAAGATGGAATGCGATAAAGAAAGCGATAAAAATAAACAAGAAATGCATTAAAAGCAAACATCCAAACAAACGCGGGAACCTAGACTAGGCTTGACTCACATAGGGGTGAACCAGTCCCCAGCAGAGTCGCCAGCTGTCGTACCCCGGAAAATACGACCTTACGCGATCCGAAAAGACGGAGTCACGCGCCGGACGGACTGAAGAGTCGCCACCTAATTCTATTTATTCCCGAAGAGGGAAAGGGAAGATATAGATACAACCCGGGAGGAAAAGGATAGGGACAAAGGTCAACGGAACCATTGCCTGGGTTCGGGAGTCGGTTATGTAGGGGGAAGGTATTAGCACCCCCTACATCCATCGTACTCGATGGGAACCATCTAAGTTAACGCGCGTGAAAGGATGTCTATGCTTAAACTAATTGCTTGCTAGAGGGAAATGAGTTGAATTATAAGTTAGATTGAACCTAGGTGCTCGGCAAGGATGGAGATCCTCGTGCCTACGTACTCCCGTGTGCAATGGGAAAGTCAGAGCCTCGTAGTTCGGCCTACTAAAGGTATTGGTTGTTGATTTTATTACCTTTCTTTGACGAAAGGGTTTAGGAGTTGAAATGCACTAAAGACTATGGATAGTTTATCCCGCCCAACAAGACGAGTGTCTTGCGTCGAAATAATCGGAGCGAGTAACGAGAGCTCGTTATCCTCCTTTCTACCGCTTAAGGCTCGTGGCGTACAAATCTTCTCGTATTATTAAAATGTGTTTTATTTCCTAAGACCGCTTGACGTTGGATCAAGGGTTTGGATCTAATCGAAACGTTTTGGTTTTTTGAGGTTAAAGGGTGCATGCAAATTGAGGTTTATTTTTGTGGTTTGTTAGCGAGGCACGATGCGCTCGGCTCGCAAGGAGAGGTGAATCCTAATAAACGAATAACTGAAAAATAAAGTGCAAGTGTGCAAGTGAGATCGCTTGGCGTTGGACCAAGGATTCAGAATTAAAATGCGAGAAATAAAAGTGCGTACAAATTAATGGGAGAGGGATACAAAATAAATACAGGGGATTGCGAGAAATAAAGGGTATCATTGTAATTTGCCCAAGAGGAAGCGTGTGTGCAATGTGTTTGAACTATTCGAAGGCGTTCGGCCTGTTAATCGGGACGCAACTATTTGAAGGCATTGGACCTTTTAATCGAGTGCAACTATTCGAAGGCGTTGGACCTTTTCGGGACGCGACAAAATTTTGTTCGTGAACTGCCTTAGAATCGGTTCAAAATGGGAACCATTCTATAAGGAGTCGAATCGATACTTTTTAAAATGCGAAAAAATAAATAAATTAAATGAATTGAATTGTTAGAAAAAATAAAATAATGAATATAAATAATAAATGAATTAAATAATATCAAGGATAATAAAATGAATTAAATTAAAATACATATTTGCTTGCCGAAATAATAATAAAAATAAATACAAAGGGGGGCCTCATATTGACCAAAAATCACCGATTAGAATCGGGCGATAAATTGGCCATTTAGTGATATCATTGGCCCTAAAAAAAAGCAATTTCAAAATTATGAAGACAAATTTTTTTTAGAATAAACATATATATGTAAAAAGTTATAATAGTAAAACAAGAAATGAGGTGCCATAGTTAACTAAAACTTATAAATCTTAACAAAAATTATAATAATGATAAATAAATAAATAAACTTAAAAAAACTGAGAGAGGAAGGCGCTGTGGTGTACACCAGTATCAATGGTAGTCTTTAGAATTCGACCAAACAACACCGAAAACAAATAAAAGATATGATAAAATAATGTCAAAACAAAATTAAAGTAAAAAGAAAAAAGTGTCAATGGTCACATACAAGTTACCCTATGCTTTTCTTGCTACTTTTATCTTTGGGAACATGAAATTAATATTGGAAAATCAACTCATTAAAATATTAAAACAAATCAAATACTAGTTTTATATAACAGGTAAAGGCAACAAAATTCTAAAAAAATACAGCTCACACAACATCTTGCAACATCAGTAGAGAGAAAAAGGAAAAAAAAAACAACTCACCAATACTGTGGTCCTCGCGGCGGCTTTGAAGTTCGGCGGGTCTCGTCTCTCTCTCCGGATCGTTCGTAAATCTCACGGTTCTTTACGTTTTCACTCTCGGCTTAAGCTTTCACGCGGCGGTCTGGGGCTTCGGTTGAGTTCGCTTGGATTTTCTGGGTTTGAGGTTGCCGGCGGATTTGGGGTGTTCTGCAATGGCCAAGGTAGCGGGTGAGTTCGCGGCTGGTTTCCGGAGGTTTTCGGCGGACGGTTTCGCGGTTGGAGCTCGCGATGGGTCTGTGTTGTTTCAGAAGAGGGTTCTGGGTTTCATGATGGCGTCGAGGTGACGGATCCGCGTGTTCTGGTGGTCGGCGGCGGAAAGGGTTCAGCTGCGGTGGTTGTTCTGTTTGGTGGTTCTAGTTTGAAAGGTGTTTTTTCAAAGGTTTGTTGCGGTTTAAATGATTTTTCGTTGCGGATAACGGTAGGTTTTGTGTGGTTTTTTTGGTCTGTCTCTGCTTTTCTTCTTCTTCTTCTTTTTGGTTTTGTATGGTTTTTTGCGATGGCTTAGTGAGGTTGGTGGTGTTACGGTGATTACGCAGTCTGTTTGTGGTTTTGGTAAAGGTGAATTGGTCGCTGGTTTGTGTTCACGAAAGTTTTGTTCACTACATTTGGTATTTGTTTTGTAGTTGTTGAATTTATGAAGAATGAAGGAGGTGGTGTGATTTGTTTCTGTGATTTTTCACTAGTTTTTTTCGTGTCTCTTTGTGAGGGTAGAAATGGTGATGCAAGTTCTATTTCTGGTTTTGTTTTGGTTCACATCACAGTGAAAAAACGCAGGTGGTGGTCAAGTTTGGGTGGTGTTTTCACTGTTTCGGCTTGAGGAAGGTGTTCACATTTGACAGGAAGTATTAATGATGGTTTTGGCGAGTTTTACGTTTGAAGATGAGGGATGAGGGCGTTTAGGTATGATTTGAAAGGTTTTCTTTTATGCGATGAACAAAGATGAGGGTGTAGGAGTGTTTTTATAAGAGGATTACAAAGGGCATAAATGAGAAGTTGGAGTATTGGAGAATCTTGTGAGATTTGCAAGCTGGAATTTGTTATAGATTTGTTTGTTGCCGTGATGCTGCAGAAAAGTTGGTTGGAGATGGATGAGATAACAAATGGGGTCCACAGATTGATGCTGAGATGGAGGCTAAAATTGGTGGTTAAGAATTATAGTAATAAAACAATTTACAGATGTATCTTATGTGTGATACCAAGTGTGGTAGTAAAAAGAAAAAAAAGAATTCTTGCGAATGTGGGGTCACGGGGTAGCGTTTGTATTCTTTTGCTCAGTTTCCAATTCTATTCTATTTCTCAAGTTTGCTAATGATACATATATATATATATACAAAATTGTAATAATTGTAATAATAATAAGATAAAAAAGTAAAAATAGTGATAATAAGAAGAAATTATATCATAACAAAATGTTAAATGACAAGAATAACATAAAAAGGTAAACACAATACTAATAACAATATTAAAAAGCTAATGATAAAAATAATGACGAAAAATGATTTAGTAATTATAATAGGAATGGTTATATATAAAAAATAATGATGGTAATATTAAGAAAATTAAACAATACTAATAATAATATGAGTGATTATAATTGACATAATAGAAAAGGAAAATACTAATAAAATAATAATAGAAATAACAATAGTGGTAAAAAAAAATATTAATATTAGAATATGACAAGAAATTGAGATTTTTACTTTTTGATAATGAGTTACACAAAAATTACACTTATATTAATATGAAAAGAGAATAAGATGCATTTTTCGAATATTTGACAGAAAAATAAAATGGTACATATTTTTTTTGATTTTTTTGAGATATTAAACTGTAAAATAAAATAGTGCGGGTAGGACAAATTTGGGGTATAACACATATTATACATGCATACATAATGCATAAACTAATGTTATTGTGCAGAATGTTATAATCTTGTTTTTCAGATTAATTCTCCAGCAGACAAACTTCATCAACAACTTGTGACTATTGGGCCGTTGTTTATCTTCCCAAAAGTTATACTTATACCTCAGGACGTTGTTTATCCTCCTGAAAACAATCATTACCTCAGGACGTTGTTTATCCTCCTGAAAGCTATCATTACCTCAGGACGTTGTTTATCCTCCTGAAAGTATATCATGACTTTGGGCCGTTGTTTATCTTCCCAAAAGTTATACTTCATTTCCTCAGGACGTTGTTTATCTTCCTGAAAGCTATCATCATACCTCAGGACGTTGTTTATCCTCCTGAAAGCTATCTTGACCTTGGGCCGTTGTTTATCTTCCCAAAGGTTACTTCATTTCCTCAGGACGTTGTTTATCTTCCTGAAAGCTATCATCATACCTCAGGACGTTGTTTATCCTCCTGAAAGCTATCTTGACCTTGGGTCGTTGTTTATCCTCCCAAAGGTTGCTTCATACCTCAGGACGTTGTTTATCCTCCTGAAAGCACATCATGACTTTGGGCCGTTGTTTATCTTCCCAAAAGTTATACTTATACCTCAGGACGTTGTTTATCCTCCTGAAAGCTATCTTGACCTTGGGCCGTTGTTTATCCTCCCAAAGGTTACTTCATTTCCTCAGGACGTTGTTTATCCTCCTGAAAGCATATTATGACCTTGGGCCATTGTTTATCTTCCCAAAGGTTACCCACTTCCTCAGGACGTTGTTTATTCTCCTGAAAGCATATCATGACTATTGGGCCGTTGTTTATCTTCCCAAAGGTTACCCACTTCCTCAGGACGTTGTTTATCCTCCTGAAAGCATATCATGACCTTGGGTCGTTGTTTATCTTCCCAAAGGTTACACCATTTCCTCAGGACGTTGTTTATCCTCCTGAAAGCATATCATTTCCTCAGGACGTTGTTTATCCTCCTGAAAGCATATTATTACCTTGGGACATTGTTTATCCTCCTGAAAGCATATTATTACCTTGGGACGTTGTTTATCCTCCTGAAAGCATATCATTACCTTGGGTCGTTGTTTATCTTCCCAAAGGTTACATCATTTCCTCAGGAAGTTGTTTATCCTCCTGAAAGCATATCATGACTATTGGGCCGTTGTTTATCCTCCCAAAAGTTATACTTATACCTCAGTACGTTGTTTATCCTCCTGAAAGCATATCATTTCCTCAGGACGTTGTTTATCCTCCTGAAAGCATATTATTACCTTGGGACGTTGTTTATCCTCCTGAAAGCCTATTATTACCTTGGGACGTTGTTTATCCTCCTGAAAGCATATCATTACCTTGGGCCGTTGTTTATCTTCCCAAAGGTTACATCATTTCCTCAGGACGTTGTTTATCCTCCTGAAAGCATATCATGACTATTGGGCCGTTGTTTATCCTCCCAAAAGTTATACTTATACCTCAGGACGTTGTTTATCCTCCTGAAAGCATATCATTTCCTCAGGACGTTGTTTATCCTCCTGAAAGCATATTATTACCTTGGGACGTTGTTTATCCTCCTGAAAGCCTATTATTACCTTGGGACGTTGTTTATCCTCCTGAAAGCATATCATTACCTTGGGCCGTTGTTTATCTTCCCAAAGGTTACATCATTTCCTCAGGACGTTGTTTATCCTCCTGAAAGCATATCATGACTATTGGGTCGTTGTTTATCCTCCCAAAAGTTATACTTATACCTCAGGACGTTGTTTATCCTCCTGAAAGCATATCATGACCTTGGGCCGTTGTTTATCTTCCCAAAGGTTACCTCATTACCTCAGGACGTTGTTTATCCTCCTGAAAGAATATCATTACCTCAGGACGTTGTTTATCCTCCTGAAAGCTATCATTATATTTTCATATTTTGGACTGTTTTATCCTCCAAGAGACATATTTGAAGAACTTTTCTCCAAGTGGCATCTTTAAGCCCACTCAAGCATATGCAACTAGTCATCAGTATCCCTCTACGCACCGGTGAGTGCAAATTTTTGGGCTTTTGTGTTCAATCCCCTTCAACCTTCCAGGTCACGACTGACACATATACCAATCTAACCCCTCAGGTTTCAGAAAATTGAACAGGGGCAGCTGTTGCACCCCAAAATTTGCCCTCACAATAAAAGGCTTTGTGTGCTAAGAGGTTCACAAGGTTCACAAGACCTTTCATGAGGTTCATGAAGTTTACAAGACACTTTATGAGGTTCACAAGGTTCACAAGACCTTTCATGAGGTTCACAAGGTTCACAAGACATCTTATGAGGTTCATAAGACCTTTCGTGAGGTTCACAAGGTTCACAAGACATCTTATGAGGTTCACAAGGTTCACAAAGTTCATCATGGGTCAAAAGATTTGACAAATCCCTCAGGCAAGGCATTCTCCTAAGCAGTGCATCCAAAACTAGTGTTTTTGACTTTAATCAGGCTAAATAGATTTCCAAGACTTCAAGTGAGCTTCATAACATCTTATATGTGTCTAATAATCCCCATGACAAATTTCAGAACTTTTCTCAAAGGTTTGCTTAGTCAAATGATCAGATAAGTCAAAGACAGTCAAAGCAGTTAAAAAGTCAAACTGAGGTCAACTGTGGTCAAACCAAAGTCAAACTTCATGATTTTTTGCCAACATCAAGTATATGAAGTAAAATTCATCATTTGATCAAGGGTTGATCATGATTCATCAAGGAGATTTCAGATCATCAAGAATCAGAGGTTTCTAAATTAGGGTTTCCTTAGGAAAAGTCAACTGAACTTTGACCAGCCATAACTTTCACATGCTTCATCAAATTTTTCCCATCCAAATCTCATTTTGAAGGAAATTGAATTCTCTACAACTTTGTGTCTCACAAGCCAAGCCCAAAAATGCTTCATTTGGAAGGTATGAGCTAAGACATTATAGGTCCTTTTGAAAGTCAACAAAAAGTCAACAACTTCAAAAGGGCATAACTTGAGAATGGTAAATGATATGGACATGAAACCAATGGGGTTGGTTAGAGGACTCTTCAAGCTTTTCAAAATATCCAAAATCACCCTCATAGCATTAAAATTGAGGGATATATGCCCTTGCAAAGTTGGGAAATATTTGGTTGATTTATGAAGAAAATGGATGCTTAAAACCAAATTTTTCCAAATGGGCTTGCCATGTGATGATCCAATCCATACAAATACCTCATGCACGACCCAACCATCAGTTATTCATATTTTTTATTATTTTTATTTTATTTATTTTGATTTTATTCATTTAAAATCATTTTAAATCAAAATAAAATAGATAAATCAAATATTTAAATGGGATATTGCTTCTAGAAAATTATAAATGTGGCTTGGATCAAATTGATATAAGAATTATGGTGATTGGCTTGAAATAGAAAGGTCTTATTCAAGAATATTTGAAATTTAAGCTTGAATCTTTTTCAATCTTCAAAATCCAAAAAGTCCATGCAATGATCAAGTCTCTTGACCTAATTTGATTATACTATAAGTAGACAACATAACCTAATGCACAAGAGACGAATTGGCTGCCTCAAAGAGTAAGTTCATACATCAAAAAATCATCCAAAATTTCAAATTCGGATTCTTCAATAGAGGCCATTCCAAAGAGATTTGAAGGTTGAGACATGTTTATTGGACATCCTTGAATCATTCTCAATGCTCATATGCATCCATAACCTCATGAATGACCTAAACCGAATCTGTTTTGTGCTTGACTTTGAATTTTTCGATTCTCATTATTTATGCATTGCCAACTAATTTTGTTTATTGATTTGTGATTGTTTGAAACTTGTGATGAATTCTGGACAGTTTAATTCGAGTTTCATGAACTGGAGTGAATTCCACCATTGTTAGGGTTTTCGGCCTCCTTTAGGGTTTTGCTCTTAAGCTAACATAAATTAATTCTAAAGCCATGGATCAATGCCAATTCATCTCTGGATCATATTTGTATAAATAATTTGATGAAATTTTGCAGTTTTGATGGTGAATGAGATTCGTAGGTTTTGCTGCAAGTTTGAATTCGCAGGAAAACTGGTAATAAAATTCGCAGCTAAATCCCCAGGGCTGGAGGAAGAAGAAGAAGCCAGCGCGCGTTTTTGATTTTTGAATTCTGTTTTAATATTTTATTGAATTATCTGTAATTTGTTTCACAAATGTGTGGTTGGTTCAGTGGTAAGGAGCGCTTGTGTTATACCTAAAGGTCTTTGGTTCGAATCCTGGATTCACCAATCTTTTTCTTATTTTTTCAGTTAACTAGCAAACTTAAAATATAATGAATTGCGATGCATATATTATCAGATGCGCCCTCCCGGCTGGAATGGTAAGTGTGCTTGTGTAATGCGTGAAGGTCCTGGGTTCAAATCCCCCCAGGCCTTTTGTGTTATTTTATTTTGTTTTTTCAGGATTTTTTCCAGAACAACAACAAAACGAATGGGAAGGAGTGTGCTATCAGCTGCGCTGCAGTGGTCCAGTGGTTATGCTTCTACTTGTCCAGGTAAAGGACCTGGGTTCAAATCCCAGGTCCTATTTTTTTAGGTTTTGTTTGTTTTATCTATTTTTACAATTTCTTTATTTTATTCTTTAATCAATTAAAACAACTTCTAAAAATATTTAAATCATTCTTTTTAATAAAACTTTATTTTCTTTTCAAATTTATATTATTTTCTTAAAACTTAAATTAATATGTTTATTTCATTATATTTTTCTATTAATATATATTTGTATATAATTTCATTAGTTATTTGTAAAATAAATTATAAAACCCTAATTTTATTTTTCTAAAATTCATAACCCTAATAATTTTCACAAACCCTAATTTTCTAAACCTTAATCATGTACATATTTTTTAATTTGTTTATAATTTAAATCTTGTACATAAATATGCTTAAAATATGATTAAAATTCTTAATTTAATTTTGTAAATATAATAATTCAATATGTATATATTTTATAATTTGTTTATGATTCTTGTATGTAAATAATTTTTAATATATGTTTAAAAATAATTAAAATTTGTTGATTTAATTTTGTAAATATAATTTATTTTATAATATGTTTATAATTAACCTAATTTCTATAACTTATACATAATTTAAAATTTTATAATAATTAGTATATAATTGTTTATATTTTCTTCTTAATCTTAAATATAATTGTTTATATAAAAATTTGATCTTTTAATTATTATGCTAATATTCTTATTAATGCTATTTATTTTCATATTTATTTTATTATTACTAACCCCATTTATATATTGTGATTTATTATTATTATTTCACTAACCCAATTATATTATTATTATTTATTTTTTTCTTATTTATTTAATTTGCTTTAATTATTATTATTTTGTAATTGCCTCTTTTATGTAATATTGTAATAGTAATATTGAATATTTATGCTATGGTTAGTAAAATAGGGAGTGTAAACATGTTTGTAATGTAAAATCAATTTAGAGCATTAATTTAAAAGATAAATATTTAAAATTGTACACTCACACACATAAGTCGATCTTTGATCGCCATCTCACTTCCTTAAGGATACCTCTCATGTTGCCTATTACAAAAAGGTCAAGTAGGGTGTATAAAGCAAAGTCCCTCATTTCACATCATCTAGTCCCTAAACAGATAAAAAGATCAAGTCCCTTCGAATGTTGCCTTCGTAATGATCTTGTCCCTTTCGAATAAAGATGATAAGTCCCTTCGAATTGCTTATACACCCCACAGTTGCCTAAATAACAGATGTCCCTTCACTTGTCCCATACAACATCCAAGGTAATGACTACCTATTCCTTAATAATAGGGATAGTCTTACCATTTAAAGGATTCAAGAATAGAAAAGACTTAAACTTAGGGTAGGTTTCTCTTAGATACTTGCTCACTCTTCAAAACATTTCAAACACTTCACGATTTCAAACAAATTTTCAAAACAATGATTTTATACACATCCGTACATGGATCATTATAAAACACTTAAGAAATTTTTTTCACACACTTCACATTTCAAAAACATTTTAAAGTGAGCTAAGTAACTAAGAGCCCATGGATAACCATGGATGTAAAGGGTGCTAACACCTTCCCTTTACATAACCTACCCCCCGGACCCGAAAATCTTTTAAAAGGTCTTTCCTGTTCTTTTATGCCTTTCCTTTGGATAAAATAAAAGTCGGTGGCGACTCTTGCTATCCGCAACATAACTAAAGTCAGTTCTCCCACCGTGTTACACATACCATAGGAGCCAAGTGAACTGCCACCTGCAGGGTGGTCTGAGGTCGACGAAAATGACCTCTGAGTCAGATAGTATGACTCGAATTTTGGCCTACTTGGCTGAAAACAAAAAGAAATGGCTATGGAAACTAGGAAATTTCAAATCCTAACTAACAAATCAAGAGCATGTGGCCAACTAGGCCAGGCAACAACTTCAGAAAGACGAAGGCTCGATTGTATTTATGACAATGGGCCTTTGGGGTTCGAAAAGGACCCAACAAATAAGCCATAAAAAATGATGGCTCAGGACCCACTCAAAGATATTGACTTAGGAGACGGGAACATAAAGAGACCCATGTACATAAGTACGAAAGTAGGGTCGAAATAAAGGCTAAGATAGTCGAAGTATTGAAAGACTATAGAGATTGCTTCACCTGGGATTATGGAGAAATGCTTGGTCTGAGTCAAAGCTTGGTGGAACACCATCTACCCATACATCCAGGAAAAAAGCCAATCAAGCAACAACCTAGTTAGTTTGCCTTAGAGGTTACTAAAAAGATCAAGCAAGAGATCAAGAGATTCCTCAAAAGTCGGCTCATCAGATGGTGATCCACATAGCAGTTGAGATGGATTTCCTTAGCAACCATGTAATCAAGATAGAGTCTAAAAGGCTCGACTTCTAGGTTCCCTCTCAGCAAGATAAAAGAACAAGCACGGGGTGTCTCCTCGGTGTACTCATCCACACTCTCCCAACTAGTGATGCGCTGGAAGTATTGGAGGATCCAAGCCTAACATGAAAATAAAAATCATTCAGGGATTAAGAATTATAACAAATATTAAATAAAAAAGATAAAAAAACATTCAAGGATAAAAAATTATTACCACCATGAGTCATGTGTATGGCCACCTCCTTGGCATCACCATCAGCCTGCTCTGCAGTAACGATCGGCTCATCGCATATCTTCTTCAGGAACGAAAACATAAAATGAGCACCCCTGGTCCTATACACCTCCTTGAACGCCTTCCCTAGATCAGCCCCAGATGCTCCACCATCATATTGAACACCTCTTATTTGGTCATCCTAACATGACAGAGGAATGCCCCCTGATTGGAAAAGGCAATAAAGAAGAGACATCATTCAGTGTAATCGACATCTCAACATGCAAGAAATGAAAGGAAAAAGTCTCAGAGTGCCATCACTACACGAATGCATTAAGCATTTCGTAGTTGACCAGACTATAACTGGTCAAGCATAGGTCACTCAACCTAGAAGCGATTAGAACCTCCTGAAACCAATCATCTTGCGGCCGATGCAATGCTAAACTCTTCCTCCCATGGTTCATAAATTTCTGGCGATCACGCGCCTGCGAATTTCCAAAAATTATCAATGTCAATAAGAATCATTGTTAGCAATTATCAATGTCAGCAATTTAAATTAATGTAAAAAATAAAATAAAAAATTAGACTAATTTTACCTCTCCATCCCAAATATGTATGGCAGTATGGTCTGGATACAGAGGAAGTAGGGATAAATCAGATGGACCCCCTCCAAAAGTCTTTGGCTCGACATCAACAACATCATCCTCTAGAGGTGAAACCAATACCTCAGGATCATCAACAACCTCACCCTCTGGAGGTGGCACCAGATCAATAGGAGGTGGCACAGGTGCACCCCGATTCCTGCGGGAGGATGAGGGAAGTTGTAACACCCTTCTAACCCCAATTAAAATACGCGATGAAATAATCAATTTAATCAGAGTTCAACTTAGAAAGGCATCACATTTACTTCATAAAACATCATTTAAAACATCCTACTCCATAATACGGGTTTTCAAAACATTTAAAATACTCCTTCTTTGGTATTATCAACAATCAAATCTAAACTACACAGCAGAATCATAATTTCAAATGTAACTTCCTTTATTTCATCAAAACATCAAAACCCTTTGGTTATTGTCAACAATTTTCATCAGATAAAATCGGCATGTAACACTCATAAAATACTTCTAACTAAACAACATAAAATTCATTCAAGCGTTCCTCTACCAATGTTACTATAATACGGTGGGAGAACTAACTTTGTCGTTTTTGTTTTTACAAAAACAATGTTGCGGATAACAAGAGTTGCCATTGCCTTTTCTTTTATCCTATTAGGAGAGGTGGAAAAGAACAGGAAAGCCATTGGTTTAGATTTTGAGTTCTGGTGGTAGGTTATACAAAGGGAAGGTTTTAGTACCCTTTATATCCATGGTTATCCATGGGCTCTTAGCTGCTTAGCTCACTTTGTTTTTTGTTTGAAAATAGTGGTGGTGTGTTTTGGGAAAAATGCCCAACTTTGTAATGATTCTTGTATGAATGTATACAAAGTGGTTTTTTGGAAGGTTTTTTGAAAGTGTGAGGTTCAAAGAGTAATTTTCTTTGAAATTGTGAGCAAGCAGTTAAGGGTTTCATACCTACTCAAGGTCATTCATCTTATTTTTTTCTTTCCTTAGAGATAAGACTATCATTACTATTAGTTAGTAAGTAGTCTTATCTTTGGATGTAAGGGACGGTCATAGGGTCATCGCATGGTCATAGAAGACAACCTTGTAAAGGCATCTTAGCAATTCGAAGGGACTACCATCATTTTTTTAGGGTCATCGAGGGACGAGATCATCTTTTCGTAGGCAGCTCGAAGGGTCATCGAGGGACTATGATCTTTTTTCATAAGGTCATCGAGGGACTATATCACTTATTCGTAGGCAACTCGAAGGGTCATCGAGGGACTGTGATCTTTATATCAAAGGGATTATGATGATATTTATTTAGGCAACTTTGCTAAGACACCTTTACGTTTGAGGGACTTGACCATTATTTGTAAGGCAACAAGAGAGGTTACCCTAAAGGTGCAAGTGTTCAAGGTGTGTTATTTTCAGTTATTCGGCCTTTTATTAAGGTTTTCTAATTTGTTTTTAATCTTGCCATAAAATCCTATTATCCATACATATAAACAGTTTATAGGTGTGGAAAGTAAAATACGAAAAATTAAAGTCCTAAACTATTACAAGGCTTTGTGGTAGTTACATGATCAAGGGAGTGCGAAAAGTAAAAATACGGAAAATAAATTACAAGTTTATTTATGCCTATACATTCATTATAAGAAAATAAACTACAACAAAAAGAAAATATTATTATTTTTTAATTAATTAATTTCTACCTAAATCAGAAATAAATAAGAAATAAAAATACAATTTACAATAAAAGACATAACGACGTTGAATCATTTAAAAATTAACACAAATTGATAAAGGGCAAATTGCTACACTTAACGTGATCATTGTAATATGAAACAAACCATACGGATCTAAATTTATCAAAGATAAAAAAGAATTAATTAAAAAAACTATGTTGCTAACGCAAAATTGCGGTCATCGCAACTAGATCGGATCAACACAAGTGTCACGCCTCATACACACATATGTGCAAACAGCGTATCGACACGATCCGATCCGAACAATATAATAAAATCATAAATATAAAAAATAAAGTAAAACTTGATGCCTGTAACACAAGAGGATGATATATATACATATATATATATATATATATATATATATATATATATATATATATATATATAAACAAGAAAATAGATATATAATATATAAACAAAAATATGTATATATAAAACAAAATGAAACTTATATATAATATGAAAAACATAAAAACTATATATAATATTATGAAAAAAAAACCAGACAGCATATATAATATATACCTAAAAGTAAAGTATGTATGTTAGAAAAAACAAATAGTGAAAATAAAAGGCAATAGAAGTAATATATGCAAATCGAAAAAACATGTATAGAGAAAACTGGATAGATCCGCCGCATAGTTCTTTTCTTTTTCTTTTTTTGTTTTCGGTTTTTAGAGATAGGAGACAGAGATTTCGTGTATTGTGAGTGTCAGAGAGGAGTCTCTTATGTGTAAAACAACATGTATTTATAGATTTAGAAAATTAGGTTAAAAAGCTTAAAAGGAAAAAAAAATCAGTCTTAATTCCTATTGATCAAAAAAATATTTGAACAAAATCAAATAATATCTGATTTTTACTTGGTCACCAAGTAGACTAGTTAGAAACTAAGTATGACATAAAAATGACATAAACTGACCAATAGAAAACGAGTATACAAGAAAAGAAATGTTTTTGGTATCTATTATGATTTTTTATAGATTTTATTTTTATAAAATAATGATTTTAATGAAAAAATCATATTTTTAAAAATGCATTAAATGCAAATACAAAAATTAAAAATTAAATAATAAAAAATGCTATTTTTGTGATTTTTTTTATTAAAAATGAATAAAAATAGAAAAAGTTATTAGTAAAGGAAAAATTAAAAAAATTAAAAAAAAGGAAGGTGAGATTTGAACTCAAAACCTTTCACATTTATATCCTTTATACTCATTTTTCTATCAATTGTGTTATTTTATTTATTCGAAATAAAAAGGCACCAAAAAGCATATGAAGCGGGTCAAAATTTGGGGTACGACAAGTGTGAGGAGACCTTTTGAATCAATTTGTCTCAAATATGTGAGGGAAAATTTTGGGGTACAACAGTTACATATCAGAGCAAGACACCTTCTAAACAACGGAAATTGAATAAATTGACTCCAAAGCTAACTCTTCAAGCACCATATACTAATCTTGGTTATCTGCACGTTACCTACATAGAGGCAACATTCAAACAGGAAGGGTGAGTAGTCACAATTCATTATAATAATATAACGAAAATAAAATAAATAGGACAACAACACATCATCAACTAAAACATCATAGGAATATCAACACATCGGCAATAACAATGATACACAACTATGCGATGCCACTTAGCATGAAATGCAAGGTCATAAAATCATGCATGTGGTACCAATCAATATGTAATGGACACTGGGCCATCAATCCTCCACTCTGGGAGCACAACATAAACAACATCACCCTGATCCATACAATGAGATCGAAGCCTCCAACGTCATAGGTATGCCATGAATACAATGATGCAACAATTTCAACATAATACACATAAATCGACATTTGCATCAACATTCATATAAAATTCATCATAATACTCAACATAAAAAATCTAAACATCATTCATATAATCCATCAACATATAATTATCATCTCATAACAATCATAAACATCATAATATAGCATCACAACTTCATTTCAATACCAAATCATCATAATTCATTTGATCATCATGTTCGTCACATAACATGTACAAGCATCATAACATGTACCTCATCTATTTATTTCATCATAGCATTCTTAAACGACATCACTAATACATGTCAAAATCCTCATAATAACATCAACACATAATTATCATCACATAAGCATCCATACATAATCATAATCACATAAGCATTAATACACAATCATAATCACATAAGCAACAATACATAATCATCATCACATAAGCATCAATACATAATCATCATCACATAAGCATCATCTAATTTAACAATACACCATCATCATTGCCTAATCATCATACACCACTACAATGACACTATCACAGTACCTACACGTCCACGTCAATAATACTAATCCCTCAACATCATCATTGTTATCACTCGACATAGGACATCAATGTTCTCCAATTATACCAAGTCTTTACACACATTTCACTAAACAACATAACTCGACATGTGCGAATCAACTTCTCGCATACCGAATAGTTAAAATTCTGGTACTGAAAGTATTTTTTATAAGAAAGTATATTACATCAGTTTTATAACAATCCAAACTATGCATCAATCAGAGACTTACAACTTGAGTTATGAATTTTCAAAGTTTTCGGGTTAAAACAACCATATACTCATCAAGTTACACCATCATTCATCTCCTTAGAAATTAATCATCTTAATTCATACATCATCATCATAAATCATCCAACTATATAATATTGTAATCATACATAAGCAACACGATTAAAAACAACAAGAAACACCAAGGAAAACAACAAAATAAAACACAACAACATTGTTAGGCCTCATGCACCGCCCGACGCTCCACAAGGCCCAAGATTCCCCTCAAAACCCAAAAATTCAGCAGTGTTCCCTGCTAGGCCTCTCTCACCATCCGGCCCTACACCGACCGATGACACAATTCCATCGTCCGACCCTACATTGCCTGACGGTACAATTCCACCGCCTGACCATGCTAGCACGAGACAGATTTCCTGCACTACGATTTTCTGCCATTCCAGCCCCAAAATCCCCCAAAAACGAGTTTTATAGTGCACGGAAATCACATATAATCTCAACAACATTTAGTTCCAATAAAATACTACATATTATAGATAAAATTAAGAACAACATGATCAATCCTAACTCATTAGAATCTACCCCTTTTAAATAAAATCCATAAAATCCCCAAAACCCCCAAATACCTATCATTATCAAATCATCATATCTAAATAATAAACAGTGATTCTCCCCATACCTCAAGGTAGAATACGATTCTTCCTCTCCTTCTTCAATACTTCAAACCCTAGCCTTTTGTTCTTCATACTTTCTCCAGAGTCCTTTTGTTTCAACCTCCATAACATGACTAATGAGAATCCTTCTCATATTCCCTCTTTGTCTCCAAATACTCCAATTATGATCTCCCCATATTATCCTCACTTATTACATATATTATTACCAACATGTCCTCAAGCTTCTCTTTTTATTTTAATTAATAATAATACTCCAAATAATACTATTCTACTACTATTATTACTAAATAATTCTGAATAATTACATAATTCATCAATTCCCGCGACACACGTCATAAACACATCTCGCATCATAATATCTCACTGAAGTTTGTCGATAAATCCTGAATATTTATAACAAATCCATTATATAAATTTTCTAATAATTTTGGAGTGTTACAACTCACCCCCACTTAAAGAATTTTCGTCCTCGAAAATTACCCGAAGAAAACAGAGTTGGATATGACTCATCTCTGTTTGACCATCCTTCTATGGATGATAAGTAAAACTGAACGTCAACTTAGTGTCTAAAGCACCCTGCAACTTCCCAAACCTCAGCGAAAATCTTGGATCTCCATCACAAGTAACTTCATAGTTTCCTTAATGTACATCTCAGCTAACTTCTGCATAGAATACTTAATATTCATCAGTAATAATAAGTTGATTTAGTTAATACCTTCACCATCACTCAATTCGAATCATCCCTCTTTTTCCTACCCGACCATCAAGACAACTTCTTCAATTTCTGATACATCTTTGTAGCGCCAGGATGAATACTCAACTTACTTTGATTTCCTTCCTCTAAAATACTCTTCTTAATATCCGGAACATCTAGAACACACACTCTATCTCAGAATCTCATTACACCATTCTCATCCATTCGGAATTCACCTATGTTACCTTGGTTAATCAAAGTCAACTGATCGACCAACTTCAAATCAGCTTGTTGTCCTACTCGGATCCTCTCCATAATATCACTAGTCAATTTCAACATTCCCAACTTCACACTATCGAAAGTAGTCTCACACAACAAACTCATGTCTCTGAATTTCTCAAGCATCTCGAGTTCTTTCACCATAAGCATCAACATAAGCAATGTCTTCCTACTCAGAGCATCCACAACCACATTCTCCTTACCAGGGTGGTAACTCAAATCAAAATCAAAATCTTTCAACAATTCCAACCACCTTCTCTGCCTCATATTCAGCTCTTTTGATCAAACAAGTGTTTCAAGATTTCATGATCGCTGAACACTTCAATTTTAAAGCCAAAACGAAAATGTCACCAAATATTTCAACATAAACACCACAGTTACCAGTTCTAAATCACATGTAGTATAATTCCTTTTCATGAATCATCAATCATCTTGAAGCATAAGCATATCATTATGCATCATTACACCACCAAGACCCATCTTAGATACACACAATACACCACAAAAGACTCACTCGGATTAGACAAAATCAACACTGGAGCAGTCATTAACTTTTTCTTTAATTCTATAAAACTCTTCTCACATGCAACATCCCACACATAAGCCTGACTCTTTCGAGTCAACTGAGTCAAAGGTAACGCCCATTTTGAAAAGCCTTCATTAAACTTCCGGTAATAACCTGACAATCCTAGAAAGCTTCAGATTTTTGTCGCAGACTTAGGAGTCTCCCAATTCAACACAACATCAATCTTCTAAGGGTCTATAACAATTCTACCATTTGAAATTACTTGACCAAGGAAACTTACTTCCTTTAACCAGAATTCACACTTCGATAATTTCGCATACAACTTACTCTCTCAACACTTGCAACACAATCCTCAAATGTTCTGCAAGTTCTTATGCCGACTTAGATATATCAGGATATCATCAACAAAAACCACAACAAACCTATCTAGATGCGCATGAAAAATACGATTCATGTACTCCATGAACACACCAGGTGCATTGGATACATCGAGCGACATCATAGTGTAGTGACCATACCTCGTCCTAACAAATTGTCTTTGAAATACACTTAAATTCTTAATTTATCACCTGATGGGCTACCTCATCTATTCGTGATATTCACCTCATTTATGTTACAACAACATCATTACCCAATCACCACAATAGTACTTCATAATCAACATCATGTTTATCATCAAATAACATGTCATACCATAACAACATGTGATAAATTAAACTCATAAAATCATAGGTAATGGAATCATGAATTAAAGCACTAAATTAATCTCATCATAATGTAGTTCATCATTTCATATTTCCAACACTTCGAACGACGCATCAAATGGACTTACGAAACTCAAGTTACGACATTTTGAAAATTCGGTACCTCCGAATTTGATTCCGTAAAAAGTTCTGGTTTTGTAATTCAAAATCCTATGATTGTATAGCACTTATTTGTAGGTCCTAACGTCTTAAATTCATCAAAGGTTCACTCATCCATTTATTCAACCCATGGTTTCTCCCTAAGAATTAACCATCAACAATACTCGATCGTTCATCCGTACCATATTCCAACTTGACTGATAAACAAGAAACTCAAATTTGCTTCATTTCTAAATATAATAATCAACATCTATTTATTAAAACCATCTATAAGCACTCAACTCAAATCCAATTAATTTCACCGTACACACCATTTATGCTGGCAAAACCTGTCTATTACATCCAACATGATTTTGTCTACTATGAACAAGAGATTAAGGGTGATCAGATCCTCAATTTGTCAATAGATAGTCGATAATCATGATGTGCATAAACCATATTTAGCAACCTACGATAGCGGTCCTTGCATCTTGTGCACTAAGCTACCCACAACATAAATCCTTAGTTACCGTAAGCCTTATCTAAGCATCTCCTCCGGAATCGAAAACAAAATCGTCATAACAACATTTGCACCCTTGCAATCCACTACACACCGAGTCAACATCCCACAACTAAAACAACTTAGAGAAGCGACAACTTCTCCCCCACTTGTTTTGAACCTACACCGGAAGACAATGGTTAGAAAACAAGCAAGTACCAACACTGTTTCACACACATGTCGTGTACTAAGGAACAATCAAATCTAAACTATGCAGCGGAATCATAATTTCAAATATAACTTCCTTTATTCCATCAAAACATCAAGGCTGTCGCTCCCAGAATTTTCATCCTAGTACAAACGCGAAAGTGGCGCGAAAAAGGTAGAGTCGCCAGCCAAACATTTTTATCCCAAATGAATGGGAAAGGTAATGATGCACAAACCGAAGAGAAAAGGAAAGGACAAGGTCCTGAAAAACCAAAGATCTGGGTTCGGTAGTCGGTTACGACCTGTGAAGGTATTAGCACCCTAGACCATTCGTCGTACCCGATGGGATCCAAGCTTGTTTGTCTGTTTCAAAGGGTGAGAAATAAGATGCTGCTGAACCAAAACCGCTGACTGGAACTGGAATGAGAAAGGGAACTGGAAAAGAAAATGGAAAGAAAGAGGGAAATGTAGGGAAAATAAAGAATGTGCTCGAACGGGCCCTACCCTACTTCCTACGTACCTCATTGGGAAAATGAGGATCAGAGTCGACGTAGTTCACCTAACTAAGGCGGGAACTATTTGTTTGTGTTTTTTATGCGTTGGAACTGCTTATGTCTATGCTCAGGTGTTGCAGGCTCTTCTTGAACGAGCGCGTTACCGTCTTGCAAATGAGATAAGTCGTTGCTAGTTCGTGTTTAAAGTGAGTAAGGTGAGAAAATAATTCCCGAAGGAAAAGACAAATGTTCTTGGTTGTTTTATCTTTTTGAGAAGTGTTTTTTGTTTATTGTTTGTGAACCTTCTCATACTAAGACTTGTTCATCGTGGTAGATGACTTACACCTTGCCCTGAGACAAGATGTGCATAAGTAACCCACGGAAAAGTCTTGTGTTGTACGAGAAGACCAACCTTTATTAGATGTTTTATTGTTTTTCTTTATGAGATGAGAAAGCAAAACAAACCAAAGGGAAAAAGTCTAATGGGAAGACTAAAATCCTAGTGTTATCATGCATGGATGAACCTAGGTTAGTGTAACTTCTAATTCTAATGAGAAGGAGAAGAGAAACAAAGGGCAAATAGAATACAACTTACTTCTTAACGAAGTTAAGTTGATCCTAAAGGGGAATTAGCATGAAATTGTGGGCAAACCTAACAAACACAAGTATGAAAGGTAAGGAAAAATGAACATTGAAGGCATAAAGAAGTAAAAAGAATAAGTTTCGAATAACTTACCTTAACCTCCCTACAAAACAAGGGTTAGCGTTGCATATTATCTAAAATAATAAGGCAAACAAAGTACCAATTAATTCCTAATGCGCCTAGGACCTAAACTAGATTCAATCCTAAGTCTAAGGGTATTAAAAATAATGCAAAGCAAAAATCCAGCATCCTATTACAGTCCCTAAATGCACAAACAGTAATGAAATGAAATGTACAATGTACACGGCTTTTTACAGCTCACAATCAGCATGCAAAACAGGTAGAAAAAGCATGAAAATGCAACAATCAACACACATTTTACAGCTACTGGATTAAAAATAGCTATGAAATGTGTTGTACCCCAAAATTTGTCCTCCCACATTCAAGACCATTTGTCTTAAGAGGTCTCTTAATAGTCCTAAGATTTACAATTGGTCAAAAGGATTGAAGGTTTCACCAGACAAAGCCTCCTCCTGAATAATGGATCTTAGAACTAGGGTTTTGAGTTTCCACAAGAAAAGTGTACTTCCAAGGTCTCAAGTGGACTTCATAACATCCCATACACCTTAAAGAATCCTCATGACAAGTGTTAAATCTTTTCCAACAAGTTTGGTCAGTCAGATGCTCAGATACCTAAAAATCAATTAACTTGGTTAAAAAGTCAACTGAGGTCAACTCAAAGTCAAACTTCAAGATTTTTGGTCAACATCAAGATTATGAGGTTAAATTCATCATTTTATTAAGGTTTGATCATGATTCATCAAGGAAACCTCAGAATCATCAAGAATCAGAAGTTGCTAAATTAGGGTTTTCATAGTAAAACTCAACTGAACTTTGACCAGCCATAACTTTCATATACTTCATCAAAAATTTCCCATCCAAATATCATTTTGAAGGAAATTCAATTCTATACAACTTTGTGTCTCACAAGCCAAGCCTAAAATTGCTTCATTTGGAAGGTATGGGCTAAGGCATTATAGGTCATTTTGAAAGTCAACAAAACATCAACTTTTTCCAAAGCTCATAATTTGAAAATGGTAAATGATATGGACATGGGACAAAAAGGGTTGATTAGAGGACACTCTAAGATTTCTAAAAAGTCCTAAAACACATTCATGGAATTAAAATTGAGGAAGTTGTGCATTGTCAAAGTTAGGAAATTTTCAAGAGGTATATGAAGCAAAAAGGGTCTAAGTTCAAGATTTTGTCAAATGGGCCCATAATATTGTAACCCAAACTTGAAGATGAGGTCATGCATGACCCAATGATAAATTATTCTGATTTTTATAATTTATTTTATATTATTTTGGATTTTAATTATTAAAATTCAATTTTAATTGAAATAAAATATGAAAATCAAATATTTGATCTCATAACTTATTTTTGGATAAAAGATTTTGCATTTAAAGTGATTGGAAATCATTCAAAATCATTCAAGACCAAATTAATATGTGAATATTTTATTTTTTGACAAAATTAGTAAGGAGATTTCTTCACAACCAAGTAACACAAATCCATACAACAAAGGCCCAACTTTTACCCTAAATTACATCCTTATAAATGCCTAACATGACTACAAGAGCAACACACGAAAAAATTCTTACACCAAAAAACCCTAAAAAATTTCAAAAAAATACTTCATGGCAAGTTTTCAGTCTCTTTCTTCATCCAATCATCATCAATAAACTTCCAGGAGGTCAGCCTATGAACACATGTCGCCTCTTACTCTTTCTTGATCTCAAAGCTTTTGTTTCATAACATTTTAATACATTTTATTTTCATAATATTGTTTATAATCATGTATTGATGCTTTTTGATCGTTTGCTTTTTAGTTATGATGCAGGTTTCGAACAACATCATTGTTAGGGCACCATGGAGAACTAAATTGTTGGTTAATCTACTGTAATCCATTTCCGCCGATACTTTGAAGGTTGTAGTAGTGATAAGAATTTCAGTCTGACAGGTAAGTCAGGTAAGTGCTACTGTTTCGATTTACTCCGAAATATTTCCAGAAGTTCAAAAAAAATCGAAGAACAATACTCTTTTAGAATAGAATTCTAAAAGATTTCGACCCTCAAAATCGCAAATTCCTCTTTTTTTATATTTTATTTGATTTATTTTCTATTTCCATATTTTCAAAAAAATCTGGAAAAAAAATTGCGCTATTTATTTGATTTTATTAGATTTTTAGCATCGTTTTAATATTTTTTAGATTTTATTTTAATCGCTTTTCTTATTTTCAATTTTTTTTAAAATCTGCAGTGATTTTATCTCTGTTTTTTTTAATTCTTCTAATAACATGATAAAAAAACATATCCTCCTCTCATCTCAAAGACTCAATATTTTTCCGATCTTTTGATTTCGATTATTTTATGATTTCTAAAGATAATGTAACTGCTAAAGCCTTGTAATAGTTTTAGGTTTTATTTTCCGCACTTTACATTTTCTGTCAAGTTTTATTTATGTATCTCTCCCAAAACCATGTAATAGTTTAGGGTTTTTACTTTCTGCTTTTATTTTCTGCAAATTATAACTGCGTGGTTAGTAAATTAGGGTGTGCAAAGACTTGTATGTTTAATTAATTGGACCTAGCTCACTAAATCCATAAGATAAAATATCTGAAATTAATATTCACACACGTAAGTTGATCATTATATGATTACCATATGCACCTCCTAGGGTTTCCTCTCTTGGTTGCCTTTAACAAATGGTCAAGTCCCTCGAACGTGGGGGTATCTTAGTGAAGTTGCCTACGAATAAAAAATCATCAAGTCTCTTTAGATAAAAGATCATAGTCCCTTCGAGTTGCCTATGAACAAATGATCTTGACCCTCAATGACCCTACGAAAATGATGATAGTCCCTTCGAATTACTAAGATACCCCTACAAGGTTGCCTTCTATGACCATATGATGACCCTACGCCCGTCCCTTAATAAATCCAAGGTAATGACTACTTAGTCCTTAATAGTAAGGACAATCTTACCCTTGAAAGAAAATAGAAAAACATGAAAGTCGAACTTAGGGTAGGTAGCGCTTAATTACTTGCTCACTCTTTCAAAATTCTTTTCACACCTCACTTTTAAAAACATTTTCAAACTCAATGCTTTGTATACATCCATACGAGGATCATTACAAAGACTTATGAAAATTTTCTAAACACACACTACACATTTTTCAAACAAGTTAAAGTGAGCTAAGTAATTAAGAGCCCATGGATAACCATGGATATAAAGGGTGCTAACATCTTCCCTTTATATAACCTACCCCCCGAACTCAAAACTTATAAAAAAGGTCTTTCCTGTTCTTTTATAACCTTTCCTATTGGATAAAATAAAAGTCGGTGGCGACTCTTGCTATCCTCACATGTTTTTGTCAAACAAAAACACCCAAGTCAGTTCTCCCACCGTGTTACAGAACTGGCGACTCTATTGGGGAATACTTAGTAAAAGAGAGGTTACCTTAGAAATTAAGATCACTTACTTGTTTTCTTTGTTTACTTTATCTTTAAGGGATTGTTATGGGGTTATTGTGTGAAAGGTCCTAACCCGGATCTAGTGAACCTTAGGTAAGTGGCAATAGACCAAGGAAACTGTACGACGTATACCGATATGGTTGATCTGGTGGCTACAGTTAGTGTGACTTCTTGGTTGGTGCTTATGTTCCTTAAGTAAGTTAAGGATAATATGAGGCTTCCATATGTTGTCATTAACTCTAACTACCGTTTAGAACCTTAATTGACTCATCTTGGCCTTTAAAAAGTAGTGAGATTGACGGCTTTGGAGAAGTCTAAAGTTGGTTGATACTTGATGTTACACTCATTGAGATTCTAACCTTGGGTGGTTTTGGTTGGAAAGTCAGTTTCCTACTGAATAATAACCCTTGGGAAGGATCAGTGATATTGAGATCCCTTAGAACCTGGTTACTTTCGTAGGACAGGATGAACCAACTAAAATTCAGGGGGAGGGTACTTTCCTTTAAACCCCATGCAAGCTTCTAAACCTATGACTATTGTGTGACTTGTTTGTGTGTGCCACATGTTTGTGATTGAACATAACATCATGACATCATAAACATAGAATTCTAACTAACCATTTCAAGGACCAAAGGATTTATCTTTGTTCTTTATTGCAGGTTATGGCTTACACTCGTAGGATTACTATCCGGGTCAACTTTGATGACGCATGTTATCAAGAAGAATGGTTATCTACTTGACTTGGCTACCTCAGGGTTTGATGAAGATATGACAAGTGTCCTATTTCAGTTCTTTGATCCTAAACATCATTGTTTCACATTTCCCGATTCTCATCTGGTTCCCACAATGGAAGAATTCTCCAAGTTACTTAGGGTACCTATCCTTGATACGAAACCCTTCACATTCTTAGAGAAAAAGCCTAAACCCGAAGTCATTGCTGCAACCCTACATTTGAAGAAATCAGACATTGTCCTAGAAACAAGAAGTGGAGTTAAGGGTATTCTTGCCAGAGTATTGATAGAGAAAGCTCAGGTGTTCTTGGATGCTTTGAGTTACGATGCTTTTGAGGAGATCTTAGCCTTGTTGATTTATGGCTTGGTGTTATTCCCTAATCCAGATCAGTTCATAGATGTACACGCCATCAACATATTTCTAACTCACAATCCAATGCCTACATTGCTAGGAGATATCTTGCACTCTCTTCACACTCGTACTACGAAAGCGAGAGGAACTCTGATGTGTTGCATACCTCTACTATCTAGGTGGTTTATTTCTCACCTTCCTCGATTTGTGATGAAGAATGAATAGGGTTTGAGATGGTCTAAAAGGATGATGTCACTGTCTCATTCAGATATTCACTAGTGTTCCCGATCTAGGGAAAATATCACTATCATTGACCATTGTGGGGAGTTCCCTAATGTGCCACTCCTTGGAATAAAAGGGGGCATTACTTACAACCCTTCTTTAGCAATACGTTAGTTTGGTTATGCTCAGAGTAATTGTCCTCATGACATGCTTATTTAAGGTATTGTGTTTGATTATAACAATGATCTTCAAGGTTACCATCAAAGGTTTATACGAGCTTAGAGTAAAGTGAACAAGGTTGATAGTAAGACTCTAGAACCAAATTACTCCATTCATATGGAACCTTACCTCAGATGGGTACGGTCTCGTGCTCAGACTCTTATGATGCCATATCCTGCTATTCTACAGGTTACTATGAAGCCTATTGCTGAAGGAGATATTCCTTTCACCATCCTTCATCCAGATATGCCCATTGATTTGGAAGAGCTCCAGAATTCCTGGATCCAACTGAATGAGCAAATAGATACCTTTGAAACTCAGTTCAAGGTTAGCCAAGAAATTTTTTTGGAGCTGACAAAACAACTTCACGAGGAGCGGAATCTCAACACATATCTCAACACCAAGAGGAAGCGTCCATCGGAGACTTAATTCTCAGATGTTTTATTTTCTTTATAAATTTGTTTGTTTTAATTTGTAAGCCCAAGGGGAAATATTATCTCAAGCCTACTAATAAGAGTTTCGTTTTTGTTTGTTTTAACAAATTTAAATCCCGCGGTCCTGGAAAACATTGCATATGCAATTACATACCATATCATTGCTCATTCAAGAAAAACTGGATCTCGAACAATCTGTCAAGGATCTCCAAGCTCAGAATGCTCAGTTTCAAGAAGTGATCTTGAATTTGTCCAAGGGGCAAGAAGAGTTGAAAGCACTCCTCTCTAAGGACATAAAAAAGAAGAATCCTGAAAATAACGAGGATGATCAATTATAACAATTTCAAGCTGAGATGGTAGAGATGAGAATCCAGTTGAATGGCTAGGTGGCTCTTATCCAGAGCTTAGCCCAGGGGCAAGAAGAGCTGAGAATCTTTGTCAATAAACTTCAAGGTAACAGAGTCAGGAATCAAATCATCAGTCAACCTCCAATGAAACAAGTTATCTTGGTTGAAAGGAAGATGAGTATAAGAGAAGGAAAGAGGCAGGCCACTACTGATAGTTCTTCAACTAAAGGAAGAAGATCTTATAGGGTTAATCCGCCTTAACACAAGGAAAGTAGAACACAGTTCATCCAATTCAGCACGCCAATGTCACAAATTTTGCAATGCTTGTTGGAAATGAAACTGATTGTCTTGAAAAATTCTCCTTGAAAGCCCAATACTTCCTCCCCTCGCTATAATCCCAATACAAGGTGTGTGTATCACTCCATCTGTCTTGGACATGACACCGATAACTGTTGGGCATTGAGGAATAAGATTCAAGACCTGATTGACAAAGGAATCCTCGAGGTTACACCCAAAAGATCATATTGAATTCTCCTATTGTCCATTAAACATTGAAGCTACCAGACAAATCGCTCGAGGTAGCAAGAAAGAAAGCCCACCCATCCTTGTTGAAATTTGGGACACCTTGGGACAGCCAAGTGGCATATTTGATTTCATGGTAAAATATACCGCTCCTGAAAGTTCACAGATTGCAATCGAAGACATTGAGTCAACTGGATGGGACATCATTTGATTTATTCAGGTTTAATTTCTTTTGTTTGTCCAAGCATTTACTATTATGTTAAACTTTGTTTTGACATTAATGCATTGCGTATGTTTGTCTTGAATTAATCCATTCGTTTCACTAAATTTAAAATATGCTTCTTACTTCTCTTTTGTGATACTTAACTGTTGCTAAAGTTGTAAGCCTTTAGAGGGAGGATAACGAAAAATATACCATAATCTTATGTAGTATGCTTTTGAACAGACTATGCTGACGATGTACAAGCATTGTTTTGATTCCTAAACAGTAGAGATATAAGGAAGTTAATCCCTAGTCAACCCTTTTGAACCTATGAAGTAGGAGTTTTCATTCTCTTGCAAATTAAAACCCTTAATCATAACATGGGGCAGGGTAATTCCTTGGTTAACTCAATTATGCTAGTTGTCCTTTTGTACACAACTAATGATGGTTCCCTGTAATCATTAAGTCTGACAGTCAATATCTAGCAAAATAAAATCTAACTAAGTTAAAACCTATGAAGGAGACTTAGTAAAAATTGAGACATCTCGCTGACTGTAATCTTGAAACAAACATTTCAGGCAAAAGGAAAGGGATAACAAAGTCAAAAGAAAAAGAGGTCACTACAAATCCTCGACAATAAAAAAAGATGATTGGTTTTTGAAATAAACTGATGTCAATGTTACAATTCCAAACTCTTTTGGGAGCCTCAATGCATAAGTTAACTGGACATAGGACTGAAGAACATCACGAAGGATGGGTTGGGTACAAATAAAATTTGAGTCTATATCCTTTGTTTCTTAAACCGTGAATCAGGCCACGTTACAACCGTTTAAAAGTCCTAACTGAAGCTGGGTTAGTTCGAAAGCGTACTGCTACAAAAAGGTATCCTGACTCCTTTAAGGCTTATTATAAATCTTGAGTTAATATCACAGTTTTTACAAAAATTGTTTTGCTAAAATAAATCTTTTTCAAAATTTCAAGACAGACATAAGCGTTGCATTTTAAATATCATTGTTTGCCTATAACTAAGTGTTTGATAGCAGAGAAGCTTACATGATGAATATTCAATAAACCAAAGTCCTTCCGATAGACAAAGTTGCATCCTGGATCAAAGCCAATGTATAAAAGAGGGAATGGTCATTATCTTCCACTAAAGGGGGCACGCCATGTTATTGTCCAATTCACCTGGGACAGTCAGATCAAGATTCAACAATGCTTAAATATCCAGGGGTAGGTCTCCTCATCTGAAGTACCAGAGGTAACATCACCAAGTTCACGAGGCCAGGAGCATATTATTATGGGGCATTCTACTTATTTCTCTTGAGGTAGCTCCTTTCAGATACTTCCATTTTGGGACAAATCATCCTCAGTTAGGGGAAACGCTTTCTTCCCAAATCTAATACCCGAAGCGTATATGGTCCACCACAGTCTGAAAGCATATTCCTCTCATTACATTGCCTTGATATTGGATTCTCAGCAGAAGCCATTGTATCAGATGGTGTCAGTATCAGGTCTTCAGATTAAGTAATGAAAGTTCCTAGAAAATTACACAAGGAAGTCGAGAATATAAGAAGTTCTAAATCCATTGGTTATTTTGAATGAGTATTGTTGCACCCCAAAATTTTCCCTTGTAATAAGGTGTCCTAAGAGGTTCACAAGGTTCACAAGGTTCAAAAGATATCTCAAGAGGTTCACAAGGTTCACAAGATATCTCAAGATGTTCACAAGGTTCACAATTAGTCAGAAAGTTTGACAATCCTCTCAGACAATGCATCCTCTTAAGCAATGCATCCTAAACTAGGGTTTTGAATTTCATCAGGCTAAATGAACTTTCAAGGCCTCAAGTGAGCTTCATAAAATCCTATATGTCTTCAAGAATCCCTATGTCAAGTGTCAAGGCTTTCCCAAAAGGTTTGCTCAGTCAAATGAGCAGATAGGCTAAAATCAGTCAAAGTGGTTAAAAAGTCAAACTAAGGTCAACTGTGGTCAAACCAAAGTAAAACTCAGGATTTTTTTGCCAAAATCAAGTATATGAAGTAAAATTCATCATTTGATCAAGGGTTGATCATGATTCATCAAGGAGATTTCAGATCATCAAGAATCAGGAGTTTCTAAATTAGAGTTTTCACAGGAAATGTCAACTGAACTTTGACCAGCCATAACTTTCACATGCTTCATCAAATTTTTTACATCCAAAGCTCATTTTGAATGAAATTGAATTCTCTACAACTTTGTATCTCACAAGCCAAGCCCAAAAATGCTTCATTTGGAAGGTATGAGCTAAGACATTATAGGTCATTTTAAAAGTCAACAAAAAGTCAACATCTTCCAAAGGGCATAACTTGAGATTGGTAAAGGATATGGACATGAAATCAAAGAGGTTTGTTATAGGACTCTTTAAGCTTTCCAAAATGTCCAAGAACACCTCCATATCCTTAAAATTGAGGGATGTGTGTCTTTGCAAAGTTGGGAAATTTTTTAGAAGAATATTGAGCAAATGGGGTCTTAGAATCAATTTTTTCCAAATGGGCCTACCATTGTGCAACCCAATCCTTGTGATATCATCCCACACGACCCAATGACAAGCAATTATGATTTTTTTATATTTTATTTGATATTTATTTGAATTTTATTCATTTTAAATCAAATTAAATCAAAATAAAATCTAAAAATCAATATTTGGACATGATTCTTCTTCTAGAAATTCATCAATGCTGTTTAACATGATTGGATCTTGTGCAAATTCGTGCTAAACCAGATTGGAATACAAATATTTGATTTTTTCATATTTTTTGATCATGACATTCCTTCACATTCAAGGCATTCAAAAAGCCCACAAATCCATAAACTCTTGACCTAATTTGGATCACCATATATACACAAACCTATTACTATGACAAGGGACGAAAAATTCTGCCTCCAAGAACACCATTGAATTCCAAATTTTCTCAAAAAAAAGTCACATTCGGTTTTTGACTTAGAGAGACTTTCAAGGCAAAACAAAGGTTGCTTTAGTTTCCTTGAGACTCACTGAACATATTTCAATCATCATACACATCAAAAGCATGATCATAAGCCGTAACCGAATCAAGATTGTTCTTGAGTTTTTTATTTTCGATTTTCATTGTTTATGCATCATATACTAATTTTGATTGTTGATTTGTGTTTAGAATGAAGTTTGCAAGCTTTCTGGATAATTAGATTGAAGATTAATGACCTGAATCGTAAACATCCATAGCTAGGGTTTATGCTCCTCATTTGGGGTTTTGCGAAATAATGAATATAAATGAATTCTAAAACATAATTGAACTGGGTTTGTTGTATAGAATGCATTGGTGCTTTCAATTTGATGAATTATTACAGGTTTGATGATCATTGAAGCAAGCTAGGAAAACCTACGAAACTGGATTCGCAGGTAAAATTGTAGAAGAAAACGCATGTGAATTCGCAGGAAAATTGAAGAAGATGAAGTCAGATGGCGCCAAGATCATATTCAAATATTGGTTTTAAAATAAAAGAATTTCTTGTTCAATCTATGTTGAACGCGCCCCATGTGGCTCAGCTGGTTTGTGTGTTTGCTTGTGATTCCAATGGTCCTGGGTTCGATCCCCCCAGGCCATTTTGTTTTGCTTTATTTTTTGATATTTTGCAGGATTATAACAAAAGGAATTGGTTCCCTGGTACTAACACCAGCGCGTGCTTGGTCTGGTGGTGATGTTGTTGGTCTTGTGTGTGGGAAGCCTAGGGCCTGGGTTCGAATCCCAGCCCCAGGTATGTTTATTTTCTCATTTTTTTCATTATTTTGTTTATATTATATTTGTTTAATTTAATTAATTTCTTAAACATTAATTCTTAGAATAAAATGTTCATATTATTTTTATATAAAAAACTTATTCTTTTTATTTCACAATTTATTTTTCTCAAAAAATCAAATTATTTATATTTATTTCATTATATGTTATATTATTAATATTATATATATTTTATAAATAAATTGATTATTTTGTAAATTAATAAGTAAAACCCTAATTCTCATGATTACCACCCTAACCCTAATTATTTTTCTAACCCTAACCCTAACCCTAATTTTTCTTAACCTTTAAAATTTAACCTAATATTTTCATAAATTATAATTAATTATTTATTATTTGTTAAATATGTATATAATTTAGTATTTATTTATTCTTAAAATCTATTTTCATTATTAAATATTTAAAATATTTTCTAATATTGAATTATTTTACTAATTTATTATTTTCTAACCATTTATTCACTCTTATTATTATTATTTATTATTGTGTATTTATTATTATTTATCGTTATTATATTTCTCGATTATATTGTAATTGTCCCGAAGCTTTGTAATAGTTTAGTTTATATTTTTGCTTTATTTTCTTTATAAATATGTTTATTATATGGTTAGTAATTCTAGGGTGTGCATAACATACTTGTAATTAAAATTGACTTAGAATAACTAATTTAAAAAGATAAATATTTGAATATGAACACTCCCACACGTAAGTCGATCTTTGATCGCCATCTCGCACTTTCTAGGGTTACCTCTCATGTTGCCTATTTCAAAAAGGTCAAGTAAGATGTCTTAAGCAAAGTCCCTTCATAAATATCATCAAGTCCCTTCAGTTTATAAGATCAAGTCCCTTTGAGGTTGCCTACGATAAAAGATCTTGTCCCTTCGAATAAAAGGTGATAAGTCCCTACGAATTGCTAAAGACACCTTGCAATTGCCTATATTCAGATGTCCCTACACATGTCCCTTATCACATCCAAGGTAATGACTACCTATTCCTTAATAATAGGGATAGTCTTACCATTGAAAGAATATAAGAACAGTAAAGACTTTATATAGGGTAGGTTTCTCTTAATTACTTGCTCACCATTCAAAATACTCTTTACACCACACTTTTCAAACAAATTTTCAAAAACAAGTCTTTATATACATCCATACGAGGATCATTATAAAGTACTTAGAAAGTTTCTAATCACACCTTACACTTTTCAAAATAATTTAAAGTGAGCTAAGTAACTAAGAGCCCATGGATAACCATGGATATAAAGGGTGCTAACACCTTCCCTTTGTATAACCTACCCCCCGAACTCAAAATATTTTTAAGGTCTTTCCTGTTCTTTTATGTCCTTTCCTTTTGGATAAAATAAAAGTCGGTGGCGACTCTTGTTATCCGCAACATTTATAAAAAGTCAGTTCTCCCACCGTGTTACAAGTATACACTTTCAAAATTTATACAGCTCTACTTCCGAATTCAGGTTTACTTTTCCCTTTTTACTTAGGCGAAAACATCTGTTGATTATGTCTGAATGTATATATGTTTTTGAATATGATTGATGTTTACCAGAAATGCATAAAATACAATAATAGCATTTACTAAGGACAGTCGGAGGTAGGAATCCAACGAATCTTCGTCGGTTCATCCCCACAGAGTAATCTTCACGGACAAATTCTAACGAAACATTCCAAGAAGCCTCTTGTACTTCCAACTCTACGAAATCTTCAAGTAGATATCCTCCGAAGAATTGATACTTGGAAGAATAAGTATCCCAGGGGAATGTCCATCTCTTTTATCCTCAGTCAGGGTATTCAAGAGTTTAATCCTTCAATAAGAAGTACGACAAACGAAAACAGAAGGTTTTAAGTACGATATTCCAAAACAAGACGGGAACGAAGTCTTCATATTCCTCAACAACAAATCTGGATTTATTTTCCCCAGCCAACAGTTGTTATATGAAGTTACTCACGTGCTTCAACTACATAATTCGTACATACATTATTTACATCATATCATATCATACGCATACAACATTCTCATAAGGATATCATTTTGCAAAGCACTATATACATCATGACATTGCATGTAACTAACCTTGTTTTTCAGGTTAATTCCCCAACAGACGAACGTCATCAACAACTTATTCTTGGGCTACTATATCCCCCAAAGGTTACTTTAAACAATATCTTGGATTGCTCTATCCTCCAGGAGTACATATAACAATATCTTGGACTGCTCTATCCTCTAGGAGTACATATAACAATATCTTGGACTGCTCTATCCTCTAGGAGTACACATAACAATATCTTGGACTACTCTATCCTCCAGGAGTACATATAAAAGTATCTTGGACTGCTCTATCCTCCAAGAGTACATATACCAATATCTTGGGCTACTACACCCCTCAAGATTACATCCATCAACGTCTTGGGCTGCTATATCCCCCAGGGCCACGAAAACCACTATCTTGGGCTGTTACATCCCCTGAGATTACATCTATATCCATCTTGGGCTGCTATATCCCCCCAAGGGCTAACTCAAACAATATCTTGAGTTGCTATAAACCCCCAGGATAATATCTTGGACTGCTCTATCCTCCATAATTATATATAACGACATCTTGGACTGCTCTATCCTCCAGGAACACACCAAACAACATCTTGGGTTGATACATCTCCCGAGATTACATCAATCTATGTCTTGGACTGCTTTATCCTCTAAGAGGTATATCTGAAGAACATTTTTATTCTGAATGGCATCTTTAAGCCCATTCAAGCAATACAACCAACCAACAACATTATTTTGCGCATCGGCGAGTGCAAATTTTGGGGCTTTAGTGTTCAATCCCCTTCAACCTTCAAGTCACGAATGGCGTACATGCCAGTCTAACTCCTCAGGTTTCAGAAAATTGAACAGGGGCAGTTGTTGTATGGAAAAATTTGCCCTCCCACATTTATTACCATGTGTCTTAAGAGATCTCTTAATAGTCATAAGATTTATAATTGGTCAAAAGGCTTGAAGGTTTCACCAAACAAAGCCTCCTCCTGAACAATGGATCTTAGAACTAGGGTTTTGAGTTTTCCCAAGAAAAGTGGACTTCCAAGGCCTAAAGTGGACTTCATAACATCCTATACACCTTAAAGAATCCTCATCACAAGTGTCAAAGCTTTTCCAACAAGTTTGGTCAATCATATGCTCAGATACCTAAAAATCAGTTAACTTGGTCAAAAAGTCAACTGAGGTTAACTCAAAGTCAAACTTCAAGATTTCTGATCAACATCAAGATTATGAGGTGAAATTCATCATTTTATCAAGGGTTGATCATGAATCATCAAGGAAACCTCAGAATCATCAAGAATAAGAAGTTGCTAAATTAGGGTTTTCATAGTAAAAGTCAACTGAACTTTGACCAGCCATAACTTTCACATACTTCATAAAAAATTTCCCATCCAAAGCTAATTTTGAAGGAAATTCAATTCTATACAACTTTGTGTCTCACAAGCCAAGCCTAAAAATGCTTCATTTGGAAGGTATGAGCTAAGGCATTATAGGTCATTTTGAAAGTCAACAAAAAGTTAACTTTTTCCAAAGCTCATAATTTGAAAATGGTAAATGATATGGACATGGGACCAAAAGGGTTGATTAGAGGACACTCTAAGCTTTCTAAAATGTCCTAGAACACATTCATGGCATAACAATTAAGGAAGTTGTGCATTGTCAAAGTTGGGAAATTTTGAAGAGGTATATGAAGCAAAAAGGGTCTAAATTCAAGATTTTGTCAAACGGGCCCATAATATTGTAACCCAAACTTGAAGATGAGGTCATGCACAACCCAATGATCAATTATTCTGATTTTTATCATTTATTTTATATTATTTTGGATTTTAGTTATTAAAATTCAATTTTAATTGAAATCAAATATGAAAATCAAATATTTGATCTCATAACTTATTTTTGGATCAAAGATTTTGCATTTAAAGTGATTGAAAATCATTCAAAATCATTCAAGACCAAAGTAGTATGTGAATATTTTATTTTTTGACAAAAATAGTAAGGAGATTTCTTCACAACCAAGTAACACAAATCCATACAACAAAGGCCAAACTTTTACCCTAAATTACATCCTTATAAATACATAACATGACTACAAGAGGAACATACGAAAAAATTCTTACTCCAAAAAACCCTAAAAAAATTGAAAAAAAATACTTCATAGCAAGTTTTCAGCCTCTTTCTTCATCCAATCATCATCAATAAACTTACAGGAGGCCAGCCTGTGAACACATGCCGCCTCTTACTTTTTCTTGATCTCAAATCTTTTGTTTCATAACATTTTAATACATTTTATTTTCATAATATTGTTTATAATCATGTATTGATTTTTTTTATCGTTTGTTTTTTAGTTATGATGTAGGTTTTGAACAACACCATTGTTAGGGCACCATGGAGAACTAAAATGTTGGTTAATCTACTGTAATACGTTTCCACCGATACTTTGAAGGTTGCAGTAGTGATAAAAATTTCAGTCTGACAGATAAGTCAGGTAAGTGCTACTGTTTCGATTTACTCCGAAATATTTCCAGAAGTTCAAAAAAAATCGAAGAACAATACTCTTTTAGAATAAAATTCTAAAAGATTTCGACCCTCAAAATCGCAAATTCCTCTTTTTTTATATTTTATTTGATTTATTTTCTATTTCCATATTTTCAAAAAAAATCTGGAAAAAAAAATTGCGCTATTTATTTGATTTTATTAGATTTTTAGCATCGTTTTAATATTTTTTAGATTTTATTTTAATCGCTTTTCTTATTTTCAATTTTTTTAAAATCTGCAGTGATTTTATCTCTCTATTTTTTTAATTCTTCTAATAGCATGATAAAGAAACATATCCTCCTTTCATCTCAAAGACTCAATATTTTTCCGATCTTTTTGTTTCGATTATTTTATGATTTCTAAAGATAATGTAACTGCTAAAGTCTTGTAATAGTTTTAGGTTTTATTTTCCGCACTTTACGTTTTCTGTCAGATTTTATTTATGTTTCTCTCCCAAAGCCATGTAATAGTTTAGGGTTTTTACTTTTTGCTTTTATTTTCTACAAATTATAACTGCGTGGTTAGTAAATTAGGGTGTGCAAAGACTTATATGCTTAATTAATTGGACCTAGCTCACTAAATCCATTAGATAAAATATCTGAAATTAATATTCACACATGTAAGTTGATCATTATATGATTGCCATCTGCACCTCCTAGGGTTTCCTCTATTGGTTGTCTTAAACAAATGGTCAAGTCCCTCGAACGTGGGGGTATCTTAGTAAAGTTTCCTACGAATAAAAAATCATCAAGTCCCTTCAGATAAAAGATCATAGTCCATTCGAGTTGCCTATGAACAAATGATCTTGTCCCTCAATGACCCTACGAAAATGATGATAGTCCCTTCGAATTACTAAGATACCCCTACAAGGTTGCCTTCTATGACCATACGATGACCCTACGCCCGTCCCTTAATAAATTCAAGGTAATGACTACTTACTCCATAATAGTAAGGACAGTCTTACCCTTGAAAGGAAATAGAAAAACATGAAATACCAACTTAGGGTAGGTAGCGCTTAATTACTTACTCACTCTTTCAAAACTCTTTTCACATCTCACTTTTAAAAACATTTTCAAACTCAATGCTTTGTATACATCTATACGAGGATCATTACAAAGACTTATGAAAATTTTCTAAACACACACTACACATTTTTCAAACAAGTTAAAGTGAGCTAAGTAATTAAGAGCCCATGGATAACCATGGATATAAAGGGTGCTAACACCTTCCCTTTATATAACCTACCCCCCGAACTCAAAACTTTTAAAAAAGGTCTTTCCTGTTCTTTTATAACCTTTCCTATTAGATAAAATAAAAGTCGGTGGCGACTCTTGCTATCCGCACATGTATTTGTCAAACAAAAATACCCAAGTCAGTTCTCCCACCGTGTTACAGAACTGGCGACTCTGCTGGGGAGTACTTAGTAAAAGAGGGGTTACCTTAGGAATTAAGATCACCTACTTGTTTTCTTTGTTTGCTTTATCTTTAAGGGATTGTTATAGGGTTACTGTGTGAAAGGTCCTAACCCGGATCTTGTGTACCTTAGGTAAGTGGCAATAGACCAAGAAAACTATACGGCGTATACCGATATGTTTGATCTGGTGGCTACAGTTAGTGTGACTTCTTGGTTGGTGCTTATGTTCCTTAAGTAAGTTAAGGATAATATGAGGTTGTCATATGTTGTTATTAACACTAACTACCCTTTAAAACATTAATTGACTCATCTTGGCCTTTAAAAAGTAGTGAGATAGTCGGCTTTGCAGAAGTCTAAAGTTGGTTGATACTCGATGCTACACTCATTGAGATTCTAACCTTGGTGGTTTTGGTTTGCAAGTCAGTTTCCTACTGAACAACAACCCTTGAGAAGGATCAGTGATATTGAGATCCCTTAGAACCTAGTTACTTTCATAGGACAGGATGAACCAACTAAACTTCAGGGGGGAGGGTACTTTCCTTTAAACCTCATGCAAGCCTCTAAACCTAGGACTATTGTGTGACTTGCTTGTGTGTGCCACATGTTTGTGATTGAATATAACATCATAACATCATGACATCATAAGCATAGCATTCTCACTAACCATTTCAAGGACCAAAGGATTTATCGTTGTTATTTATTGCATGTTATGGCTTACACTCATAGGAACATTATCCGGATCAACTTTGTAGGGATACCTCCCAAGCTTAAGGATTTGGTCTCAAAACATCCTGAAAGCCCCCAGTTCATCAAGAAGCATGGTTATCTACTTGACTTGGTTACCTCAGGGTTTGATGAAGATATTACGAGTGTCCTATTCTAGTTCTTTGATCCTAAACATCAATTTTTCACATTTCCCGATTATCAGCTAGTGCCCACAATGGAGGAATTCTCCAAGTTACTTGGGGGACCTATCCTTGATCCGAAATCCTTCACAGGCTTAGAGAAAGATCCCAAACCTGAAGTCATTGTTGCAACCCTACATTTGAAGAAATCAGACATTGTCCTAGAAACAAGAAGTGGAGTTAATGGTATTCTTGCCAGAGTATTGATATAGAAAGCTCAAGTGTTCTTGGATGCTTTGAGTTGCGATGCTTTTGAGGAGATCTTAACATTGTGTATTTATAACTTGGTGTTATTCCCTAATCTAGATCATTTCATAGATGTACATGCCATCAATATATTTCTAACTCACAATCCAGTGCCTACCTTGCTCGGAGATATCTTGCACTCTCTGGTCAAATAAATTAGGAAATTCGGGTAACCTGTTAGTATGCAAAAATAATATGCATGAAAATGCCATGTTACTGATCCCACTTCATTCAGATGGGGGGGAAAATACCCCACAAAGTTCCACACTATCAGATAAAGTGTTGGGTGAGTGTGTGCGGAGAATGTGTTAAGCGTTGTGAGTTCAATATCAAAATAAAAATGCCAGGATAGAAAAGTTGAAACAATGGCACCCGAAAACTTCCATAAAGCAATAATGCGCAAACGTGCGAAAAGTTATACAACCAATGTCAATAATACTGAAGTACAAGAAAAGGTCACAATCAACAACAGAAAAATAAGAGATTCCATCAACAGCTCTGAAGGTAATCTCGGAATACAATAAAACAATCCATATGCATCAAAAAAATCTACATCTCCCGACTTGAGCTTCTAAAGAGGCACATGCAGTCTGCATGGCCAGTTGGGTCAAGAGGCTTCAACTCCTGAGGTCCCCTTTTGGTGTAATGATCCCTGAATCAATTAGATCTTGGACATTGTGCCTGAACACTTTGCACTCGTCAATGGTATGCCCGAATGTTCCAGAGTGGAATTCACACGTAACTAACATATTATAATCTGGGGGAATGGGGCATGTCATTGGCAAGGCATTCCTTGGATGAATCAAAGAATTCTCGAGCAAACAGGAAAACACTTGGCTAGGAGGGCTGAGACTTGGAGTAAACACTCCTTCAGGCTGCTTGAGTTTGAGTCTTCCCAGTTGTTGATAGCTCTGATGCTGAGATGAATTCGAACACCCAAAGTCCTTCTGCATTTTCTTCCCCGTGTTGGATCGGTGAATGGGCAGATGTGGCTGGCGTGATGTCTTTACGACCCAGAGTGGAAGGACACACCCTTGATTGGGGATGATCTTTGCGATAGGGAAAGGAAGAGTCCTTTTTTTTCCACCACTGATATGAGATCCCTTGACACATCCCCGCTGATTGGTGCAAACTCAATCATCTTTCAATCAATGAGCTCTTGAACCTGGTATTTGAACCTCTTACAGTTCTCCACATAGTGACCAGGTGCCCCATAATGGAAAACACGCCTAGTGTAAACACCCCAAATTTTCCCTCACCCATCCACACCCTGGCTTGTGATCTCCTCATATGCATAAACTCAATCATAGCATCTCATATCACATTTTTGATTCATTGCATTGGTTCAAAGTCATCTGCATCTAGGGTTTGTGATCTGAGCAATCCAAGAGCTTCTTGAGCCACTCCAAAGGTCATCAATCACTTAAAAGGGGTCCATGTATGTTCAAGCATCATATTATATCCTCTCAAAGTCAAGAATGTCAAAAATCACAAGAACTGAGAATGGCATGGAAGCAGAACCAGGTTTAAATGCACAGATGACCTAGAATTAGGGTTTTGGTTTCAGAGGCCATAACTCCAATTTTTTTGGTCATTCTTATTTCTATTGGTCTCTATATGGTATAGGGAGCATGCATATCAGTTTTCATGAAGAAATTCAATGGGGAAGTCATCTGATCAAGAGTTGACTTTTTGAGCAAGTCAGTGTAAAATCAGGGCATCTGAGGCCCCCAATGACCCAACCAAAGGGTGTTCTTCATCATTTTGATTGTGTATGATCTTTATTTGATCATAGAAGATGTTGGAAGTTCACAAAATTGAATAATTTCAAGTCACTTGCAAAGTTGACTTTTTGGGAAAGTTGACTTATAATGAAATTGCCATTTTGGGAAACTTTTTCAACCCTTGCTTTTTGATTCAAAAATGCTTCAAATGGAAAAACTTTGGTCATGAAAGTTGTAGAATGGATCATTCCCTTTTCAAAAAGTACAAGAACTTGACCTAATTCATTTTGGATCAAAAGTTATGGCTTGTCAAAGTTGGCTAAAATCACAAAATTTGAAGTTTTCTACCAAAGAGGCAAAGTTGCAAAATCACTTGCCAAAGCAATTGTGCTACCAAATGGACTTCTAATCATCATACAAACATAAGCCAATGCCTAAAGGTCAGAATTCACCAAGAGTTTGATCATTTTTGTGACTTGTGGAACAAGAAATTTCAAAAGAGCCAAGAATGGAGCAAGTTGCAAAACCTCACTCAAGGATGAATCCACTTGCTTGCTGACTTCATAATCAATCCTAGGGCTCTCCACACTTCTTGCTGCGTAGGACACCCCATTTGTCCTTGGCTATCTAGGAGCCCATACCTCTCTTACACAAATTTGACATTTTGGCAACTTGAGCCATACCAATCACAGCAGTACACATCAACTCATCTGACCTATCACACTTGTTTATACAAACCAAAAGCAAGCCATTTCACTCAAGACACAAGCCTGAAAGCACCAAGAACACATCACTCTCATTTTTCACCCTATTTTGCAAAACTCTTCGAAACACTCTCCACAAGCTGCAAACACACAAACAAACTCAACATGCTTCACTGATCAAAAACCACTCATCACCATAGCCTGAAAGTCACTGAAACAAAAACACGATCACCACCCTCCCTTGGACAGAACTTCTGCCATCTCTCAAACCAGCCATCAACAAGGGTTGTGAAGCATTCCATTGAGCTCAGGGGGACCAAAGGAGTGAGTTTGCATAGGAGAGAGGGTCAGAAAGCTCCTGTTCGAAGGACTCCAGTTCAGGTATCCATCAAGAACAAATTTTCCAGAACTTCATTTACTTGTTATAAATTGATTCTAGATGTTATCCTGATCATCATGATGTGTTTAAAAGTGAAAATGGTGGAGTATTGAGTATGTATGAACTGTCTGAAATTTTCTGCCCTAAAAATGTCTTGCTTCGATTTGCATGATTAATGAATGAAAAATGGTTTTTTGTTTGGGGGTTTTGATTTAGTTTTGAATGGGGTTTGATTCTGGGTAATTAGATTTCATTTTCATGGCGTTTTGAGAAAGTTAGCAACTTTCAGGTGAAGGTCTCGCCGGAGAAGACGACCGGAAGTCTTCTCCGGCCACCTGAATTTGTTTAGGGCTAATCAGAGTCATTAATGCAAGTTTGAATGTGGAGCGTTGGATGGGTTGACCAGGGCTGACCCGCGCGTGTTTGAGTGGCTAGGATGCACCATTAGAAACCCTAATCCATAATTAACCTAATTAATTCAGTCTAATTAAATTTAAATAAAAATTAGCTCAGTTTGAATTGTGACCATCAGATTGCGTGCGAAGTCAAAAAAAATATCCCCAGAACCAATCTTGTCCCTTGGATGCGCATACTTTCATTTTTATTCAATTTTATTTTCATTTAAATTCAAGCTTTTATTAATTTTCAGCTTTTATTAATTTTCAGAAACCAAAAACATTTTTATTCAAGCTTTTATTAATTTTCAAAAACCAAAAACATTTTTATTTTTATTTTTTGCATTAAAAAATATTTTTAAATCATTTAAAAGATTATTTTTAATTAATTAATGAGAATTAATTAATTAAAAATACTTTTAGGTATTTAAAAATCACGAAAAAATTCATGAAACATTTAAAATCATTTAGAAACATTGTCCAACCTTCAAACAAAATTTATTTTTTGATCTTAATGTCTTTTGACAATTTTCCATGGAATTAATTTCATTTCAAGGCATTATTTTGATCCAATCTTCAAAAATTCATTTCTGCCTAGCCTTTAAGAGTTGGACTTTGATTCTTTTTGCATTGCATCTTGTATAACATGTAGTTTATAGGATTAAATTGGCATGAATTGATCTTGCATTTCCTATTTGTTTGGCATTTTTCTTGACAAGGTGCCTTAAAACCCTAGAAATCTTAAGAAATTCATAACTTGCACTAGGTTAAGAATTGGGTCCTCTCCTTTGGGCAGTGAGTTTGTGTAGGTTTAGGGTTCCTTTGAGTGCATTTTCAAATTTTTATCTTAGTGTTTGCTTCTGGTTTTGATTTTTGTTTTGTGCATTGATCATAAACCCTAAGTTGGGCTCTCTTTTGCATTCATCTTGCATTTGCTTGCATACCATGACTTGCCATGACATTTTGTGCATCCATTTGATTTATAATACATCTTAAGACATATTAGGATCATGGTTGATCATTGCATCATCCATTTGCCATGTTGTATGTCATTTTCATTTCATAACTTTTCATGTATGTTCATGGTTCTAAGAATGTTTCATTTGCATCCATATGTGTGTATGATCATTCTCATGCCTTGCCTCACGTTTGCATCATCACTTAGCATCATTAACATCACACACATGCTTCTGGTTTTGGTTTGCATCATGCCATTTCATCTCATTTTGCATTGCATTGCATTTCTTTCACTAACTTTTCAGGTGGTAAGTTACTTTGAGAAGTGAATTTGCCTTCACTTCTCACAATCTCTTTTCATCTCTCTTGTGCATCATTGCTGCATTTTGTCTTGTTTTTGAGATTGAGCCTGCTCCTTCTTCTTCTTATTACTTTCTTTCTTCAAGTGACTTGTCTTCTTAAATGAAGCAAGTTACTTTGCTTCTCTTGGCTCCTTTCATCTGCTTCTTGGTGGTTCCTTTGGAGATTCTTTCTCTCTTAAGCCTCACAAACCTTAGGAACAACCAAGCATGACAATAATTAGGGTTTTGATTAGTCCCCCATTTAGCTTTTGCCTTTGTGTCTCTTTGATTCCTCTCTTCTCACCTCATAATCAGGGACTAAACCCTAAAGGCTTTAAGGCTTTGTGATTAAGCTTATGCCTGCATCCTTCTATTAGGATGGAGTGTATAACTTTAATCCTAAGTGTTAAACCCTTAATGTGTTTAAATACTTTAATCAATCCATCTAATAATCATCAAGACATCAAGCTTGTAACTTGGGCCTTGCATTAGGGTTCTAATTCTTCCTTAATTGGTTAAGAAGGACTAACCCTAGTGTTAATGGACAAGTCCCCCTCAAGTTGTCTTACAAACCATAAAACTCACTTCTTCATCATATCATTAACTAAAATCCACTTAATAAAGGCTTTGTTTTGTCATGAGTTAAATCCTTAATCATGGATTAAGTTGAGGAGTTTTCCTCAGCTTAAACATTCTCATCTATTATCCTTCTATTAGGATGGTGTAATGAGTCTGTTTAATCCCTGATTATGGCTTAATCTCATTACTCAACACTAAACAAAAAACACCAAAAATATCTAAATAATCACAAGTAGGTTAATGATCTTAATCCTACACCATGGTGATTAAGTGTGAGATGTTGACTTCACACTTAAGGTATCCTCATTACCCCTAATCAGAGGGAAGATGTGATGAGTTTACCAACCCATTGGTTCAGGCTTAAGCTCATTAACTTATGCCAAACTTTCAAAAGCAATAAAATACTGAAAACTCAAAAACAAACAATAATCGTCTCCTTCGGGATTCTTTTCTCATCATCTTCACTCATAAACGAGAACTTGCTTCTTCCGTCTAATGCAAGACAGTTCGCACCTGAGCCAGACAGGTCATACACTTGAGCATAGGCAAGTAAGCAGTTCATCAGTCAATTCATCTTTCAGTCTCTTTGGGTCGAACTACGGTGTTCTGACTTCCTCATTGCACGAGAGGATACGTAGGCATAACTTAACAGTTATCAAACAAAAGTCTCTGTATATCCCCCCTCCTTCCAACATTATTCTTTTAGCCTCATGATCTTGGGCATCTTATTCCTACACTGACACTGTACATTTATACACTTTATTTCTTCCACACAGACACCTGTACATCCTGTTTCAGCTCTTTTGTACACAAATTGCACCGACACTACCCCTTTAAAACACAAATCTTTTAAGCGAGGATCCCATCGAGTACGGCGGACAATCTGGGTGCTAATACCTTCCCAGGTTGTAACCAACCCCCTTTCTCAGTCTCTCTGGTTTGCAACCGTCTTATCCATATCTTTCTAGGTCTATGCAGCATTGCCTTTCCTCCGGGATAAAAATGCCTAGCTGGCGACTCTTTTCTTTTCTTGTGAGTTCACTCCTGTGTGTTCTCACATTCCTCTTTCGCCGACAGTTCGCGTCTGTACCTTATTTGAGTGAGCCTCATTTGTTGGGAGCGACAGCTTGGCGACTCTGCTGGGGACCCTTATACTGTAACCAGGGCTTTTGGTACTTTTTGTGGGTTCCTCCTAGCGCTTGTTTGATGTGTGTTTACTGGGGTGTTATGTGCTAATTGTGTTTATATAGTTGCTTTATTTATTGCTTTATGTACATTTTTGTTTACTGCTTTCTTTATAGCTTTATATGCATCATACTGTCATATTGTTCAGGCTGGATCTGTTTTTTTGTCTTGGTGGGTGGGGTTCTACTGAGAGTTTAAGGTCCTATACCTGGGACCTGAGTGACACCTAGGCTAGAGTGGTTCATGTTCTTTCCCATTCCATTTCGGTCTGGTGCGGGAATATGAAACACGGTTCAGATATGGGTTTCTTCTTGAGAACTCTGTGCTACAGATCTCCTGTAGTGCTAGGGCTATCTGGGAAGCTTGCTAAGTCTGGATGACCTTTACTATGACCTTCAGAAACTGAGGTGAACTAGAGGAGGATCTTTTATGGTTATTGTAAACACTGTACCTCCGGGTTAGAAGTGTTTACACTTCTCATAACTGATCCAAGTCTGAGGATCCTTGTTTTAGAACATCACCTGTGAGGGGGGTTGGGCTGTTTACAGGTTTGCAGGAACCCTTGGCCACATCATACCCTGTTTCTTATTGTGTTTAAGATTGCTTCACTTTGGACGATTCTTGTGATTTAACCCAGGATATGTGACTCTTTATTTGAGTCCCCCACCCTGGTTACTGGATTTCTGAACCTCCATCCGGACTTCTTAGACATACATGGACTTATAACAAGACATTTGATCAGACCCATCTTGATCACAAACCCTTGCATATCATTTGCATACATCATCATTGCATCATTTAACATTTGCTTATTTGTTTTTCAGGGTATCCATATCACATTTGGCTTGGTTTTAACCCCTTTTATCTGATTAGACCCCTATTCATCAGCTATCTGCTTCAGCCATCTGCATCAGTTGCCTGTTTCAGCAATCTATTATCACCAGTCTCAGCCTGTCAGTGGCTCATCACCAGTTTTAGTCTTCATCATCAGCATCTGTTCTTCATCAGCAGTCATGGCACCCAAAAAGAGCAACATTTCATATCACTTCTTTGAGCCTATGCTGATTGGCATCAGACAGGTCCAGGCACTCATTACTCCAGACCATATCCCATTATTCAGAGAACATTATGGGAGCATCATTGATATGGTTATGGACTTGGATCCTTCGTAGAGGAGTTTGATTCACACTTGCCTACAGTTCTATGATCCTCCTTTGAGATGCTTCACTTTTCAGGATTTTCAGTTGGGGCCTCTGTTGGAGGAGTTTTCATCACTGATTGGAGTACCTGTCAGGGGTGGTATCCCCTTCAACCCTGAGATGGCTTTTCCCAGTAATGAAGAAGTGGCAAAAGCACTGTATCTGGAACCTATACTGATTGAGCAGAACATGACAACAAAGGCTAGAATCTCTGGTCTACACTTGGATTTCTTGACTTCTCAGGCTATCCTGAAGGCCTCCTTGGGAGAATGGAAGGCAGTCTGTGCATTGTTAGCCCTCAGCATATATGGGGTCATACTTTTTGCAGATGAGGCTAAGTTTATTAGCAAAAATGCCATTCATCTTTTCATTCTGAGGAACCCAGTACCCACCTTGCTGGGAGACTTCTATTATTCTGTTCACCAAAGGAATGAGAAGCAAAGAGGGAGGTTAGTGAGATGTTGTGCTCCTCTGTTTCATACCTGGCTGCTTAAACACCTACCCAAGACTGATGCTTTCCTGAACCCTCACCAACAGAAGAATTGGGCTAGGAGGCTTGTTGCTTTGACCTCAAATGACATCAGGTGGTGTACCCAGAGCACCAAGGGCAGAGACATAATTACTAGCTGTGGACAGTTTCCCAATGTACCTCTAATAGGAGTGAAGGGTTGCATCAACTACAACCCTCTTCTATTCAAAAGACAATTGGGCTATGCTTTGGTTCACCCTCCTAAAGAGCAAGACTTGGCTGAAACTTTGTATTGTGAGGTAAAGCCTAATCTGGCTGTTGTCAGGCAAGCATCCTGGGCTTGGGACAACATCCAGACCAAAGGGATGATCATTCTTGGGAAATGCAACAATGTGGCTTCAGCACAGTATTATGAGTGGTCTCGTGCTAGAGCTCAGATTTCTGGAATGCCTTTCACTATTGAGGATACACCTGGACCATCCACAGCACCTCCTCCAGCCACTGTCAGCCTGGAAGAGTTTGAGAAACTAAAAGAGAGGAATGAGGATCTGACTCAAGCTCTGCAGAAGACCCTCTGGGAGAGGAGTGATGGTCGTCTGGACATTGAAAGGCTAGAAAAGCTTAAGGTGGAGCATCTAGCCAGGATTGAGAAGTCAGAGGACTACATCAAGAAGTCAAGGGCTGGGGAGCAGATTCTGAAGAATGCCTGTAAAGAGGCCCAGTACCAGAAGGCTAGGACTGATCTCTATCTGAAAGAAAGTCAAGCTAGGTGGGTCAGAATCACTGAAGCTCGCACTCAGGAAGATAAGAGAAATCAGGACAAGATTGAGCAGTTGGAGGCTAATGCAAAGGAGCAACAGGAGGCTCTGCTAGCAGCCCAGAAGGAGATCTCAGAATTGAAGCTTAGGGCTGGTGTGAAGAGGTCAAAAGACCAAGACAAGTACAAGAGGTTGACCACTGCTATCACCACCAGGAATCTTCTTATCAGGAACCTCACGGAGCATCTAGCTGATCCGGTAACTGAAGCACTTCTAAAGGAAGTTAAGGAGGATGAGTTTGGTCTTGGTGTCTGACTTTTGCTTGTTGTTGCTTTCATTTCATGTACTTTTCTTTTTTTTATGTTGTATTTTGACCCCTCAGGGGCATGTATTGTAAGAAACAAACTATGTATTATTCCCCGTTTGTAATATATCTGTCAGTTTGTTTCATTTAAGTCTCTCTCTCTTTCGAGCAACATCAAAGCATCTTCCTCGGGGTCTGGAAAGGTCAAAACCAAGTGCCAAGCCGGATACCTTGGAAACAAATAAGCATACTGCATTGCATACTAACCTTTTGTTTTGTTTTGTAGGCTTTTGTTTTGTTTGTTACTAACTCTGTTGTAGTTCAGGAACTATTGCTCGCCGTCGGGTGTTCCCACTCAACCGTCCGCACAGATATCCCACTCGCAACAACCTTCCGGGTATACAAATGGACCAGGTACAACAGGATCTTACAGAAGTCAGGACTCAAAGGCCAACGAGAGGTTGGAAATGAGAAACCAGATGACTCAGTTCATGGAAGTGATGAATGGTTTGGCTCAAAGCCAGGAAAGATTAAGGGCATTAGTAGAGAGGCAGACCCAAGAAGAACCCCATCTGGGAACTGGAGGAACGAGCAACAATGAGAGGGTTCAGCCTCATGTTAATCCCCCAGTGTATGGGCCTCATCTTCACCCAGAGATCAACATCCCTGCTGATGTACAAGGGAATGCTACTGCAGGCAGAGTATTACAAGAAGACCCCCAAGAAGATCAATTCACTGTAATGGGAGCTGGGGATGAAGCCTATGACAGAAGACTAGATGAAATTGCGGAGAAATTAAGATCCCTGGAGTCTCAAAACTCCTTGGGTTTTGATGTCATGGACATGGGCTTAGTGGACGGGGTAAGAATACCTCACAAGTTTAAACCTCCGTGCTTCGAGAAGTACAACGGAACTTCCTGTCCACGAACCCACTTGCAATCCTTTCTGGGGAGGCTGAAGGCATACACCATGGATGAAAAACTGTGGATGTTTTACTTTGAAGATAGTTTGACAGGGGCTTCAAGGGAATGGTACTCTCACTTGACCAGAGCGACCATCAGATGCTGGAAGGACCTAGCTGAGGCCTTCATCAGACAATACCAATATAACCTGGACATGGCTCCTAACAGGACCCTCCTGATGGGAATGTCCCAGTCATCCAGAGAAAGCTTCCGGGAATACGCCCAGAGGTGGAGACAGCTTGCTGCTGCTGTCCAACCACCCATGTCGGAAAGGGAAATGGCCGACATGTTTATGAATACCCTTCAAGGGACATACATTGATAGGCTAGCCGCCTTTTCTTCCACCAGCTTCGCTGACGTAGTCATAGCTGGAGAAAGAATTGAGAGCCTTCTAAAGATGGGTAAGATTTCCGATAATGGTGCGAGCTCGTCCAGCAACCCCAGAAAGCCTTTTGTGGGGCCTAGAAGAACCAGTGAGACTAATGCTATTCATGTCAGCAGGGGCAGACCCCAGTATGCTCATAGGTCAGTGGCAGCTGTCACCATTCCCGCTCCAATTCCTCAACAACCAGCATACCAACCACAGCAACAACCTCACTACCAGCAACAAGTTCAGTATCCACCTCAGAGAAACTATAACAACAACAACACCAGCAACAACAATCAGCAAAGACCTTTTCAACAGAGACCATCTCAGGCCAATAGGGTGATTGATCTGATACCTATGCCTTATGCCGCTTTATTGCCACAACTCCTGAAACTCAACCTAGTTGAGCTAAGGACATTGGCACCTCCAGATCCTTCCAGTCTGCCCAGAAATTATGACGCCAGCGCCAGATGTGCTTTTCACTCCAACGCACCTGGCCACAGTACAGAGAAATGCAGAGCTTTGCACATGAAAGTGCAGGATCTAGTGGATTCCAAAGCTCTAAACTTTGCACCCCCGCCGAATGTCAATAAGAACCCCATGCCCAACCACGGAGGACCAATAATTAATGCTATTGAGGAAGATAAGCCGTCTTTCTTAATAACCAGTGTTGGGCAAATTCGGACACCTCTGGTAGAAATCAAAGCTCAGCTCCTAGAATGCCAGATGTTCCCCAGGTGTGAGCTCGGTTGTGCTTATTGCAACATTTCGGTAAACGGGTGTGATAACCTGAGAAGCGGCATAAATGGTCTTATCCAGAGTGGTTTACTTCAAATCACAACATCAACACCTACAAATCCAGCAATCTCCTTAACAACAATTCCCGAGTCTGCTACAACTGCAACAACAATTATTCCAAACAACTCTTCAATCTCATCAACAAATGCTTCATCTGTCACTTCAACGAACCAAATATCAACCACCATCTCTTCTACAACTTCAACACCCATCCAGTCAACATTACCTCCTGCAACGTCAACAACAATTAATGAAAGTGTCTCAACGGTTACAATATATTATGATCCTGAAAATGTTCCTGCCAGCAACTCACAAAATGCTACTCCTGTCAGAGCACCAGTTACCATATACTATGATCCACACACTATCGCGGTCCCTTCTGCAGCTGCTATCAGTCCAGTCACTATCACAGTGCCTGGGCCAGTTCCTTACGAAAGCAATAATACCATCCCTTGGCATTATGGCTCAGATCTATACTGCGAGGGGCAGAAAATCACTTCAGAATCATCAACTTCTTCACCTCAGATAGACAATGTGGGGGGAGGCGGAGGCTTCACTCGAAGCGGATGTCTCTTTGCTTCGCAAATTCCAAAACCCATTGCTGAAGCAGAAGCTGCTGCCAAAGCAAAAGGGAAAATCATGGTGCAAGAAGAACAAGTTGCTAAAGAAGCTTTGAAGACTCCTTTTGATCAAGAGGTTGATGAATTCATGAGAATCATCAAGAAAAGTGATTACAAGATAGTGGACCAGCTTCACCAGACACCTTCCAAAATCTCCATTTTATCATTGCTAATGTGCTCCGAGGCTCATCGGAACGCACTATTAAAGTCTTGCACGCAGCTTATGTGCCAGAGGAGATTACCGTTAATCAGTTAGAGGCTGTGGTTGGAAATGTCAACGCTAGCCATGGACTGGGATTTACCAACACTGATTTGACAACGGAAGGTCGCAATCACAACAAGGCTTTGCATATTACCTTGGAGTGTAAGGGTGCAGTTCTTTCTCATGTATTGGTGGACACAGGGTCATCCCTGAATGTCCTACCTAAGAAAGCCCTTGTGAAGCTGGAGTATGAAGGATTGGCATTACGCCCAAGCAAATTGGTAGTGAGAGCCTTTGACGGTTCTAAAAGATCAGTTCTGGGAGAGATAGAGTTGCCTATAATGATTGTCCCACAGGTTTTCAAAGCGACCTTCTTTGTGATGGATATACAGCCTGCCTACAGCTGTCTATTGGGTAGACCATGGATACACGCCGCTGGCGCCGTGACGTCAACCCTTCACCAGAAGTTAAAATTCGAGTGGGAGGGCCAAGTCGTTACTATTTGTGGGGAAGAAGATATCTTTGTTAGCCATCTGGCTACATACAAATACATTGAGATGGATGGAGAGATCCATGAAACTATGAGTCAAGGGTTTGAGGCCTTGAACATAAATGAAGCATCCGCTGTACTTGGAACCTCAATGACATCTTATCAGCAAGCCAGGAAGGTTGTTGAAGAGGGGACTGCCCAAGGCTGGGGCAAGTTGCTGCCTGTAGAGAAAAAGGAGGACAGATTTGGGTTGGGTTACAAACCAACTCAACAAGATCGAGCAGAGGCTGCTAAGAAGCCCAATTTTGTCAGTGGGGGGATGCTCGCCCCAGATGCAGTGAACAACTTGGAAGACGAGGATGAAATCGACCGCAACCTGGAAAGCTGGATACGTCCAAGGATCCCGGGGAGCCAAGTCCTTAACTGGTCTTCCCAGGAAATTATAAGGGTTACTCCTGCAGAGTAATTATTATTTCCTGTATTTTTAAGCATGCATCAAGTCTTGCATCTTGCCCAAGATGACAAGACTCATTTTGTAATCGGGCCATCTGTAATTTTGTGCAAATAGATCAATCAATGAATATCGGACATCTTTTGCAAATGAGTCTTTTTTCTTTTCCGCTCACTGTTTTTCCATTTTTCTTTTTGTACAAAAATAAAATGGCAATGTTTTCAAAATGATAACTTCGTTTCACTCTTTCTAAACAAGATTAAAATCAATCACTAAAATGAACAATCTAAACCCTTGCAGAGAGTGCCTTTCAGACCGCACCGACAACAGCACGGCTATGACTTCGTATGACTTTGACAATCCAATCAATCAAGCCGATGAAGGGGTTGAAGAAGATTATGAGCTTCCTGAAGAGCTAGCCAGGTTGTTAAGGCAAGAGGAGAAGGTTATCACTCCTCATCAGGAGGAGGTCGAAACGATTAATCTTGGTACAGATGAAGATGTGAAAGAAGTTAAAATCGGGGCCTGCTTACAAGACTCAGTGAAGAGACAACTGATTGACCTGCTTCGAGAGTATGTGGATGTGTTTGCTTGGTCTTATCAGGATATGCCAGGGTTGGACACCGATATTGTTATGCACAAGTTGCCTTTAAGAGAAGATTGCCCGCCAGTTAAACAGAGACTGCGCCGTACTCGCCCAGATATGGCAATGAAGATCAAAGAAGAGGTACAAAAGCAGTGGGACGCCGGGTTCCTTGCTGTAACTAGCTATCCACCGTGGGTTGCTAATATAGTACCTGTGCCTAAGAAAGACGGCAAAGTAAGGATGTGTGTTGACTACCGGGATCTGAACAGAGCCAGCCCGAAAGATGACTTCCCATTACCTCACATCGATGTATTGGTGGATAATACGGCTCAGTTCTCGGTGTTCTCCTTCATGGACGGATTTTCAGGGTACAATCAGATCAAAATGTCACCTGAAGACATGGAGAAGACAACTTTCATCACACCTTGGGGCACGTTCTGTTACAAGGTGATGCCATTCGGACTGAAGAATGCTGGTGCAACCTATCAACGGGCTATGGTAACATTATTCCACGATATGATCCATAAAGAAATCGAGTGTTATGTGGATGACATGATTGCCAAGTCCCTCACAGAAGAAGACCACCTGGTAAATCTGCTGAAGTTATTCAAGCGTCTGAGGAAATACCAACTGAAGTTGAACCCCAACAAGTGCACATTCGGGGTGCGATCTGGTAAGCTGCTGGGATTTATTGTAAGCGAGAAAGGGATTGAAGTTGACCCTGATAAAGTCAAAGCCATTCAAGAAATGCCTGCACCGAAGACAGAGAAAGAAGTTCGAGGGTTCTTAGGTCGATTGAACTACATTTCACGGTTCATATCTCACCTTACAGCAACCTGTGAACCTTTGTTCAAACTGCTAAGAAAAGAGCAAACGGTCAGGTGGAACGAAGACTGCCAGAAGGCTTTTGACAAGATCAAGGAATACTTACAAGACCCTCCAATCCTTATGCCTCCAGTTGAAGGAAGACCTCTAATCATGTACTTGACAGTATTAGAAGAATCAATGGGGTGTGTGCTGGGCCAGCATGACGAGTCTGGTCGAAAAGAGTATGCAATATACTACCTAAGCAAAAAGTTTACCGACTGTGAACAACGTTATTCACTGCTCGAGAAAACTTGTTGTACTTTAGCGTGGGCTGCTCGCCGACTGAGACAGTATATGTTGACCCACACTACCTTGTTGATCTCAAAGATGGATCCAGTTAAGTACATATTCGAGAAGCCAGCGCTTACCGGACGGGTTGCAAGATGGCAAATGATCCTCACAGAATATGACATTCAGTACACGTCTCAGAAAGCCATCAAGGGCAGTGTATTGTCTGATTATCTTGCTGAGCAACCCATTGATGATTACCAGCCTATGAGATTTGACTTCCCTGATGAGGACATCATGTTCATAAAAGCAAAAGATCATAAAGAGCCTGTTCACATTGAAGGGCCCGACCCAGAGGAAGAATGGACTATGATGTTTGACGGGGCTGTTAATATGAATGGTCGTGGTGTTGGTGCAGTACTCATTACACCTAAAGGGGTTCACATGCCTTTCTCGGAAAAACTCACCTTTGACTGCACTAACAACGAAGCTGAATACGAAGCTTGCATTATGGGTCTTGAGGAAGCCATTGACCTCAGGATCAAGACTTTGACTGTGTTCGGGGATTCAGCTTTGGTAATCAACCAAACCAATGGCAAATGGTACACACACCAGGATCATCTGATACCTTACAGGGATTATACAAGGAGATTGTTGACTTTCTTCACAATAGTCAAGCTTGAGTATATCCCTCGGGACGAGAATCAATTTGCTGATGCTCTTGCCACCATTTCATCCATGATCAAAGTTCAAGCTGCCAACTTTGTACCTCGGATTTCAGTGTCTAGACTTGACAGACCAGCATATGTATTCTCAGCAGATGTTGTTAAAGATGATAAGCCTTGGTTCCACGACATTAAATGCTTCTTGGAAGATCAAACATACCCACCTGGGGCATCTTCCAACGATAAGAAGACTTTAAGAAGGCTTGCTGGTAGTTTCTTTCTGAACACCGATGGTTCCCTGTACAAGAGAAACTTTGATATGGTACTCCTCAGATGCGTTGATAGAACAGAAGCAGACTTGTTAATGCACGAGGTGCACGAAGGATCCTTTGGTACCCATGCAGGAGGGCATGCCATGGCCAAGAAGTTGCTAAGATCAGGTTATTACTGTATCACAATGGATGCCGACTGTTGTGCCTACGCCAGAAAGTGCCATAAATGCCAGATTTATGCGGATAAGGTGCATGTGCCTCCCAATCCTTTGAATGTGATGTCTTCACCCTGGCCCTTTGCTATATGGGGCATTGATATGATTGGCAAGATTGAGCCGACTGCTTCGAATGGCCACGGATTCATCCTGGTTGCCATTGACTATTTCACCAAGTGGGTCGAAGCAGCTTCATATGCAAATGTTACAAGGCAAGTGGTAGCCCGATTTCTGAAGAGGGACATCATCTGTCGGTATGGAGTGCCCGAGCAAATCATTACTGATAATGGTTCCAATTTGAACAACAAAATGATGGCAGAGTTATGCCGGGACTTCAAGATCCAACACCACAATTCTTCTCCTTACAGGCCAAAGATGAATGGCGCTGTTGAGGCAGCAAATAAGAATATCAAGAAGATTGTGCAGAAGATGGTAGTTACTTACAAAGACTGGCATGAAATGCTACCATTTGCCTTGCATGGGTACCGTACGTCAATCAGGACATCCACTGGGGCAACACCGTATCAGCTTGTGTATGGTATGGAAGCAGTCCTGCCAGTTGAAGTTGAATTACCCTCCTTACGGGTGTTAATGGATGTTAAGTTGAACGAAGCAGAATGGGTCCGATCCCGATATGAACAACTGATTCTGATTGAAGAGAAGAGATTAGCTGCTATCTGTCATGGGCAGCTGTATCAGAAAAGAATGAAGAAAGCCTTCGATTAGAAAGTCAGGCTCCGAGAATACCAAGTAGGAGATCTTGTGCTGAAGAGAATCCTCCCTCCTCATACAGACCACAGGGGCAAATGGACTCCGAACTATGAAGGACCATTCGTAGTAAAGAAAGTTTTCTCGGGTGGAGCTCTGATGCTCAGTACTATGGATGGTGAAGACTTCCCGTCCCCTGTGAATTCAGATGCAGTTAAAATATACTTCGCATAAAAAATGACCCGCTGGACATAAAAACAGAATGTAAGTCCAGGCAAAAATAGGGCATCCCGGCGAGTCAAAAACAGAATAAAAGACTCGGGCAAAAATAAGGGAAAATAAAAAAAAAATTTACACCCGCTGAGTTGAAAAGCCGCATTGGACAACTCAGACAAAAATGGGTATCCCGATAGATTGAAAACCCGAAAGGGCGATCCATGCAAAATAAGGGAATAAGCGAACAACTGCATTCTGAATTCGTCTGTATCACTTACAACTTGGTGAGATTGGAAAGGATCAAGCTTCTTTCAGAATCAGCCTTCTCCATAAAGCAAGACGAGAAGAGTGTCAAAAGTCATACGAGTCATAGCAAAGGGAAGCTCCTTGAAGCGTCATCAACATTGCCAACACCTTTTGTTTCTCAATTTGTAACAATCTCCTCATTTTAGGGGATTTGCTTCTTTGACTGTATCTTGCCAATTCAGGGCATATTAATCAATAAAATCAGATTTTCAATCATGTTTGGTCTCGTATATTTTATTTTTATTTGCAAAATGTCCGATGTCCTTAAGATACTGATTGCATAAATGCAGATGCTCTTCTTCTAAAAAATACGTGCTTGCAGGAAATATACTTACTCCCGGGAGTGTCTAAACTCCTATGATGGAACCCGGTAAGGGATACCTCAGGATTACTTGTGCATTTCTCCGTCTTTTCAGGATTGCAGGTATTCAAAGCACAGCATGGGACCCGAAAGCTTCATCCCGGCCGGCTGGCAAATCATTATCCACTCAGTCTTAGCACCGTAGGTGCTTTCTCCCCAGCCGAGTTGCCATTTACTTCCTCCACAAGCAGCCAGGGAACCATCTCCCCCACAGAGCTTCAGCCTCCATCCAGAAGAGTAATGCCCGAAGAACTCACAACAGAGTGAAGCAAGCTTCTACAAGCCCCAGCTGGGTCCCTCATCATCAAGGATAGGTTTATCAATAGCCTATATCACCAAGCAGAGCCCCAAGACAGATCTACCAACGATCTCATCCCCAGCTGGGATGTCCATTTCAAGAAGATCAACCAGAGATCTTCGCAACATCGGGATCCGAATCCCGAATCGGTATCTTTGCATAATCATAGCATTCGCATCATATTCTCTCCCACAAAGCGTAGCATTCCGTCTAATACGGAGCATTACGGCAAAAATCAAACATATTGCATAATCATAGGCCATGATCTAAATCAAACACTTGTGAATATTGACAATCCATCAATAGTACACAGCAAACTCCCCGAAACTCCCCACCAGAGAGCCAAGGCACCTTCCCTATGGATACAGATGCTTCTTGACACCCGTCCGTGTCATATCCCCAGCAGGAAGCTAAAACATCGGCTTTACACTCGCAAACACAAACATACACTCCTTTTGACACCCGTCCGTGTCACACCCCGGTAGAAAGCCAAAAGCGTCCTCTTTGCACTCATAGATACATCTTTGTACAAATTCCCTGACACCCGTCCGTGTCACCTTCCCCAACATAAATACCTGACATCTTTGTAAAGCATATACTTGTTTATGTTACACTTTCCTCTTCTGACACTCGTCCGTGTCACTCTCCCTAGCAAGTTGAACAATCCTGAACACCACTCATACTTGTTGCTCCTGTTTTACTCGTACAGATACTCGTCCGTATCTTGCATACACCACTTATACATCCTCAGATTCAACACTCGTCCGTGTCCTTTGTTAACCAGTTGATACTCGTCCGTATCATCATCTCATAACATGCGTCAAACGTTTGTTTCTACCCGATACTCGTCCGTATCGTAGTCTTAAGGATGCTCGTCCGCATCTTTAATCTATACACGTGTCAAACACTCATGTCTTCTTGAATATAGACACTCGTCTGTGTCTATTATTCCCCAGAAGAGTCCCCTCAGAATCAACACTCGTCCGTGTTCTTTGTTAACCAGTTGATACTCGTCCGTATCAACATCTCTGAACATGTGTCAGTATTTGTTTCTACCCGATATTCGTCCATATCATAGTCTTAGGGACGCTCATCCGCATCTTTAATCTATACACAACGTCAAAACACTTATACCTTTATTTCTTGGATATAAACACTCGTCCGTGTTTACTATTCCCCAGTAGATCGCCAGCAAAGCAAAATTTCTTTTCTATCTGACATTCGTCCTATGTCATGATAAACCCTGAGAGCAGCCGTACCCTGCTAGGTGATCGTCCTTCACCTCTTGATGATCGTCCTTCATCATGCTCATCCGATGGCCGTCCCCATCGTTGATCTTTTTTATCCGGCATTCATCCTATGTTGTGATATTTAGCAGCCGTCCCCTGCTAAGTGATTGTCCTTCACCTTTTGATGATCGTCCTTCATCATTTTTATCCGATAGTCGTCCCCATCGTTGATCCTTTTTATCTGACATTCATCCTATGTCATGATAAACCTTGAGAGCAGCTGTCCCCTGCTAGGTGATCGTCCTTCACCTCTTGATGATCGTCCTTCATCATGCTCATCCAATGGCCGTCCCCATCGTCGACCTTTTATCCGGCACTCGTCCTATGTCGCTATACTTTTGGCAGCCGTACCCTGCCAGGTGATCGTCCTTCACCTTAGATGACCGTCCCTCATCTTATCCCCAACAGAGCAGCCGTCCCCTGCTAGGTGATCGTCCTTCACCTTTGATGACCGTCCCTCATCATTATTTCATTTATTCTTTAACCCGATGGTCGTCCCCGTCGTGGTCCTTTTTCCTTTTTCCTGATGATCGTCCTTCATCAGTTTAGCCCGATGGTCGTCCCCATCGTTGTTTGCATTACTTTATGAACCTGATGGCCGTCCCCATCATTTTTAATTAATCCCCAGAGAGTCGTATAGCTTTACTTGATGGTCGTCCCCATCATAATCCCTTTTATCTCCAGCTTGTCGGCCGTCCCCGTCTTTGCTTTATTTCCCGCACTTTTTCCAGCGTGTCGGCCGTCCCCGTCATTGCTCTTTCCCCAGCAGTCGTCCTCGGCTCGACGGTCGTCCTCCGTCGCCCGCACTTTATAATATACTTTATTTTCTTTTACAATCTATATCCCTTTTCTTCTTTATTCTGTGAGTGCAAATTTTGGACTTGTCTGTGGTATTCAACCACAAGTTATCTTGTTTGCCTGTTAAGCTGTTGCTTACATCCTGCACAGCTAACTCATGTTTGAATAGGGGCAGCTGTAAACACCCCAAATTTGCCCTCACCCATCCACACCCTGGCTTGTGATCTCCTCATATGCATAAACTCAATCATAGCATCTCATATCACATTTTTGATTCATTGCATTGGTTCAAAGTCATCTGCATCTAGGGTTTGTGATATGAGCAATCCAAGAGCTTCTTGAGCCACTCCAAAGGTCATCAATCACTTAAAAGGGGTCCATGTATGTTCAAGCATCATATTATATCCTCTCAAAGTCAAGAATGTCAAAAATCACAAGAACTGAGAATGGCATGGAAGCAGAACCAGGTTTAAATGCACAGATGACCTAGAATTAGGGTTTTGGTTTCAGAGGCCATAACTCCAATTTTTTTGGTCATTATTGTTTCTATTGGTCTCTATATGGTATAGGGAGCATGCATATCAATTTTAATGAAGAAATTCAATGGGGAAGTCATCTGATCAAGAGTTGACTTTTTGAGCAAGTCAGTGTAAAATCAGGGCATCTGAGGCCCCCAATGACCCAACCAAAGGGTGTTATTCATCATTTTGATTGTGTATGATCTTTATTTGATCATAGAAGATGTTTGAAGTTCACAAAATTGAAGAATTTCAAGTCACTTGCAAAGTTGACTTTTTGGGAAAGTTGACTTATAATGAAATTGCCATTTTGGGAAACTTTTTCAACCCTTGCTTTTTGATTCAAAAATGCTTCAAATGGAAAAACTTTGGTCATGAAAGTTGTAGAATGGATCATTCCCTTTTCAAAAAGTACAAGAACTTGACCTAATTCATTTTGGATCAAAAGTTATGGCTTGTCAAAGTTGGCTAAAATCACAAAATTTGAAGTTTTCTACCAAAGAGGCAAAGTTGCAAAATCACTTGCCAAAGCAATTGTGCTACCAAATGGACTTCTAATCATCATAAAAACATAAGCCAATGCCTAAAGGTCAGAATTCACCAAGAGTTTGATCATTTTTGTGACTTGTGGAACAAGAAATTTCAAAAGAGCCAAGAATGGAGCAAGTTGCAAAACCTCACTCAAGGATGAATCCACTTGCTTGCTGACTTCATAATCAATCCTAGGGCTCTCCACACTTCTTGCTGCGCAGGACACCCCATTTGTCCTTGGCTAGCTAGGAGCCCATACCTCTCTTACACAAATTTGACATTTTGGCAACTTGAGTCATACCAATCACAGCAGTACACATCAACTCATCTGACCTATCACACTTGTTTATACAAACCAAAAGCAAGCCATTTCACTCAAGACACAAGCCTGAAAGCACCAAGAACACAGCACTCTCATTTTCCACCCCATTTTGCAAAACTCTTCGAAACACTCTCCACAAGCTGCAAACACACAAACAAACTTCACAAACAAACTCAACATGCTTCACTGATCAAAAACCACTCATCACCATAGCCTGAAAGTCACTGAAACAAAAACACGATCACCACCCTCCCTTGGACAGAACTTCTGCCATCTCTCAAACCAGCCATCAACAAGGGTTGTGAAGCATTCCATTGAGCTCAAGGGGACCAAAGGAGTGAGTTTGCATAGGAGAGAGGGTCAGAAAGCTCTTGTTCGAAGGACTTCAGTTCAGGTATCCATCAAGAACAAATTTTCCAGAACTTCATTTACTTGTTATAAATTGATTCTAGATGTCATCCTGATCATCATGATGTGTTTAAAAGTGAAAATGGTGGAGTATTGAGTATGTATGAACTGTCTGAAATTTTCTGCCCTAAAAATGTCTTGCTTCGATTTGCATGATTAATGAATGAAAAATGGTTTTTTGTTTGGGGGTTTTGATTTAGTTTTGAATGGGGTTTGATTCTGGGTAATTAGATTTCATTTTCATGGCGTTTTGAGAAAGTTAGCAACTTTCAGGTGAAGGTCTCGCCGGAGAAGACGACCGGAAGTCTTCTCCGGCCACCTGAATTTGTTTAGGGCTAATCAGAGTCATTAATGCAAGTTTGAATGTGGAGCGTTGGATGGGTTGACCAGGGTTGACCCGCGCGTGTTTGAGTGGCTAGGATGCACCATTAGAAACCCTAATCCATAATTAACCTAATTAATTCAGTCTAATTAAATTTAAATAAAAATTAGCTCTGTTTGAATTGTGACCATCAGATTGCGCGCGAAGTCAAACAAAATATCCCCAGAACCAATCCTGTCCCTTGGATGCGCATACTTTCATTTTTATTCAATTTCATTTTCATTTAAATTCATTTGTCTTGCTCATTTATTTAAAAATAGTAAAAATCATTGAAAAATTCTGAAAATTTTTATTCAAGCTTTTATTAATTTTCAGAAACCAAAAATATTTTTATTTTTATTTTTATTTTTTGCATTAAAAAATATTTTTAAATCATTTAAAAGATTATTTTTAATTAATTAATGAGAATTAATTAATTAAAAATACTTTTAGGTATTTAAAAATCACGAAAAAATTCATGAAACATTTAAAATCATTTAGAAACATTGTCCAACCTTCAAACCAAATTTCTTTTTTGATCTTGATGTCTTTTGACAATTTTCCATGGAATTAATTTCATTTCAAGGCATTATTTTGATCCAATCTTCAAAAATTCATTTCTGCCTAGCCTTTAAGAGTTGGACTTTGATTCTTTTTGCATTGCATCTTGTATAGCATGTAGTTTATAGGATTAAATTGGCATGAATTGATCTTTCATTTCCTATTTGTTTGGCATTTTTCTTGACAAGGTGCCTTAAAACCCTAGAAATCTTAAGAAATTCATAACTTGCACTAGGTTAAGAATTGGGTCCTCTCCTTTGGGCAGTGAGTTTGTGTAGGTTTAGGGTTCCTTTGAGTGCATTTTCAAATTTTTATCATAGTGTTTGCTTCTGGTTTTGATTTTTGTTTTGTGCATTGATCATAAACCCTAAGTTGGGCTCTCTTTTGCATTCATCTTGCATTTGCTTGCATACCATGACTTGCCATGACATTTTGTGCATCCATTTGATTTATAATACATCTTAAGACATATTAGGATCATGGTTGATCATTTCATCATCCATTTGCCATGTTGTATGTCATTTTCATTTCATAACTTTTCATGTATGTTCATGGTTCTAAGAATGTTTCATTTGCATCCATATGTGTGTATGATCATTCTCATGCCTTGCCTCACGTTTGCACCATCACTTAGCATCATTAACATCACACACATGCTTCTGGTTTTGGTTTGCATCATGCCATTTCATCTCATTTTGCATTGCATTGCATTTCTTTCACTAACTTTTCAGGTGGTAAGTTACTTTGAGAAGTGAATTTGCCTTCACTTCTCACAATCTCTTTTAATCTCTCTTGTGCATCATTGCTGCATTTTGTCTTGTTTTTGAGATTGAGCTTGCTCCTTCTTCTTCTTCTTACTTTCTTTCTTCAAGTGACTTGTCTTCTTAAATGAAGCAAGTTACTTTGCTTCTCTTGGCTCCTTTCATCTGCTTCTTGGTGGTTCCTTTGGAGATTCTTTCTCTCTTAAGCCTCACAAACCTTAGGAACATCCAAGCATGACAATAATTAGGGTTTTGATTAGTCCCCCATTTAGCTTTTTCCTTTGTGTCTCTTTGAGTCCTCTCTTCTCACCTCATAATCAGGGACTAAACCCTAAAGGCTTTAAGGCTTTGTGATTAAGCTTATGCCTGCATCCTTCTATTAGGATGGAGTGTATAACTTTAATCCTAAGTGTTAAACCCTTAATGTGTTTAAATCCTTTAATCAATCCATCTAATAATCATCAAGACATCAAGCTTGTAACTTGGGCCTTGCATTAGGGTTCTAATTCTTCCTTAATTGGTTAAGAAGGACTAACCCTAGTGTTAATGGACAAGTCCCCCTCAAGTTGTCTTACAAACCATAAAACTCACTTCTTCATCATATCATTAACTAAAATCCACTTAATAAAGGCTTTGTTTTGTCATGAGTTTAATCCTTAATCATGGATTAAGTTGAGGAGTTTTCCTCAGCTTAAACATTCTCATCTATTATCCTTCTATTAGGATGGTGTAATGAGTCTGTTTAATCCCTGATTATGGCTTAATCTCATTACTCAACACTAAACAAAAAACACCAAAAATATCTAAATAATCACAAGTAGGTTAATGATCTTAATCCTACACCATGGTGATTAAGTGTGAGATGCTGACTTCACACTTAAGGTATCCTCATTACCCCTAATCAGAGGGAAGATGTGATGAGTTTACCAACCCATTGGTTCAGGCTTAAGCTCATTAACTTATGCCAAACTTTCAAAAGCAATAAAAGACTGAAAACTCAAAAACAAACAATAATCGTCTCCTTCGGGATTCTTTTCTCATCATCTTCACTCATAAACGAGAACTTGCTTCTTCCGTCTAATGCAAGACAGTTTGCACCTGAGCCAGACAGGTCATACACTTGAGCATAGGCAAGTAAGCAGTTCATCAATCAATTCATCTTTCAGTCTCTTTGGGTCGAACTACGGTGTTCTGACTTCCTCATTGCACGAGAGGATACGTAGGCATAACTTAACAGTTATCGAACAAAAGTCTCTGTATATCCCCCCCTCCTTCCAGCATTATTCTTTTAGCCTCATGATCTTGGGCATCTCATTCCTACACTGACACTGTACATTTATACACTTTATTTCTTCCACACAGACACCTGTACATCCTGTTTCAGCTCTTTTGTACACAAATTTCACCGACACTACCCCTTTAAAACACAAATCTTTTAAGCGCGGATCCCGTCGAGTACGGCGGACAATCTGGGGTCTAATACCTTCCCAGGTTGTAACCAACCCCCTTTCTCAGTCTCTCTGGTTCGCAACCGTCTTATCCATATCTTTCTAGGTCTATGCAGCATTGCCTTTCCTCCGGGATAAAAATGCCTAGCTGGCGACTCTTTTCTTTTCTTGTGAGTTCACTCCTGTGTGTTCTCACATTCCTCTTTCGCCGACAGTTCGCGTCTGTACCTTATTTGAGTGAGCCTCATTTGTTGGGAGCGACAGCTAGCACTGACATCAAAATCTAGAGGATGTTTTTTTTGGCATGGTTGTCATGGTGACAAGTTCAACCAGATTAAGCTCGAGCAAACAAGGAAGCAGCTGCGCATATGACACCAGAATCAAATCAAACTTAGCTTTAGGCTTCTTCGGCCTTTTTCCACAGTTTTTGCCTTTACCCTTCCTTTGGTGAGCTGGAAGCACCTGCAAGTTGGGAGGCTTAGGAGCCCAAAGTTGAGGAGAATGTCCGTGAAAAACTTCCTGATCTTGGAACAACCCCATTGAACAGGGAGGAGCAGCAACGGGGAATTGGTGCCCTTCTTTGGGTACTGTCTCTGGAGTTTTCGAGGTCTGGTTCTCTTATTTCTTCAGTTGGTAAAATTTCTCTCTCAATAGCATGTGGCCATTACATAAGGTATGCATGCCCACTGGGAGGTGTTCCATTTGGATTTTCATTTTAGTTATCTCTGCTTAGCATTACTCCATGTCCATCTCTTGATGACTGTGATTCAAATTGGCCATTCTGGAGAGTAACCAAATCAGGATGAGAATTTGTCCTCGGACACCTGTAATGAGTGTAAGGATGCATGCAAATGCCATGTTCGATAATTTCCAAGGAATACATCTGCTTTGATTCAAGTTTGGATATAGGAACATATAATGACATGGTTCAGATATGGGGTCTTTGGAAATAACCGAACATGTATATGCTAAAATGCCATGAAGTTATGTATGCAGCAGGCATGTGATCAGATATGTTTGTGATATGTCAAGCATATAGTTATGTGTCTGATAACGAGAAAACGTATCGATTATATTGCTAGGTTTCATTAACGTTTTATCGAATAATCATCGTTTTAACACTCGATTTCTCGAGTTTTTCTTACCATTTTGCAGGTACACAATTATGTGGAGTTAAATCATGAACTAAGAGAAAAAGGAACAAAATCGGTCATAAAAAGTTGAAGAAATGAAGCTCTCTGCAAAACTGCATATTTTGCAGCAGTCACGACCGTTACAAGGGTGTCACGACCGTGACACCCCAAAATGAAGCATCACGACCGTAAGATATATGTCATGACCGTGACACTTAAAAGTCACAAGTCACGAGCGTAAAATCATTGTCACGACCGTGACAAGGATTATTCTAGGTTTTTGACCAAGGCAACGTGAAGGCATTACGTGAAGAAGTGGTTTCCTATTTTGTTGCCACTACCTACATTTTCTCCACAAATTCAGCAAGGCCCATTTCAACTAAAGTCCAAAAATCCAGCCCATTTAGAGTTCTATAAATAGCACCAGTTCTATGAAGAATGTACAGAGCATTTTTCTATTCAAATTCCTGCGGAAGCTCTGCCGAACTGATTTACGACCCGTTTCTTATTTCTGCATTATTTTCTGTTTCGTTTTATTGTATCCAAACCTGCCATATAACAATTTCCAACATCAGGAAATTGTTATACGTTTATTATTTTTTCTAAACCTTCAGCATTCGTTTATTTTTTATTTCGCCAACTCCGAGCTTTCCGGTCTGTGGAAGAAGGAGTCTGCTCTAATATTGTTAACCAGGTTTTTTATTTATATTGCAATTTAATTATTTATAATGTTTATTTATTTTCCTGCCATGAGTATTTTATTATTTAATTTTCTGTCTCTGTCTGGTTCAACATCGATGAGTAGCTAAACACCTTAGGGCGGTATGTAGTTAGAACAAACTTAACCGGTAAAATATAACCGTAGGCTAAAAAAAAATTAATCACTTAACATTTCTGGCTGAGACTTTTTAATTAAATAGACCTTTTCGTTACGAGAGTAAGAAAAGAGTATTAGGTTAGGTCAAGACCACGAGAGTGTGAGATTTTAACCAGATAGCTAAAGTTAGGCATTTAAATTAAACACAGCGAGAGCGCTTTAAGATAAATTAGAATTACTTAGTTTCCAAAAATTACCTCTAAACACTTATGGGCTAGCGAGAGCAGGCATAGGGCTTTAGGGATAAGATCTGATATAAGACCACGAGAGTGTGAGTTGAGGGTATTTAAACTGGTAATCTCTACCGAATAGATTAAGTGAACACCTTAAATAAGCCTAGGTTAGATTGACCCACCTAAGTTAGTATAATTACATACCGACCGCCTTAGAATTACTTAATTAAAACTTAAATTTAATTCCGCCTTTAACATTCTAAAATCAACAAAAAATATCGTGACAACCATTCGCCTTAGCTAAACTAGAAGTTCATCTAGCACTAAGTAACCATAGAATCCCTGTGGATCGATAATCTTAAATATTACTTCGATAGGCTGTGCACTTGCAGTAAGATACCGCTAGACGCATAAGTAGACACGTCTTTAGCCCATCAAGTTTTTGGCGCCGTTGCCGGGGATTCCTTAATTTAGTTACTAGTGCATTTAGGTAGCATTGTCTAGACTAAGGTATCAACTATTTGATTTAATTTAATTTCCGAGTGTATGCCAAGTACTCGCTCTAAAAGCGAAGACTTGCAACCTCTAATCCCTGAATCGGAACGCTTCTTACACGTAAGAAGACGTATATTCGATTACGAAAAAAGTTACAGTATTCCAGATCTTCAATCAGATCCGCCTAAACCATTCGTAACATCAAAGGACGCAGAGATGGCTGAAGAACAAACTCATCCACTCAAGTATTACGCCAGTCCTTCGCAAGTTGAACCGCATTCAAGCATTGCAGCGCCGGCTATCAACCGAAACGATTTCGAACTAAAACCTTCGTTGATATCAGCCGTGCAACAAAATCAATTCGCCGGAAATCCTACCGAGGATCCGAATCTTCATCTTTCGATCTTTGTGCAATATGCAGATACCGTAAAAGCCAATGGAGTTACCCAAGAAGCTATTAGACTACGTTTATTTCCTTTTTCGCTTCGAGACAGAGCAAGAGCTTGGCTTCAATCTCTGCCTTCGAACTCAGTAACTACGTGGGAGGAACTTAAGAGAGTTTTCTTGAACAGATATTTTCCACCTAGCAAGACAGCTATGCTGAGAGCTCAGATCAACGGATTTAAGCAAAGGGAAAGTGAATCATTATTCGAAGCTTGGGAACGCTATAAGGATCTACTGAGACTTTGTCCACATCATGGATTAATAGAATGGATGGTCATCCATACCTTCTATAATGGACTCTTGTACAATACAAGAATGACAATTGACGCTGCCGCGGGCGGTGCATTGATGGACAAAGAATATAATGATGCCTATGCACTTATCGAAAGTATGGCTCAAAATCATTACCTTTGGGGAAGCGAGAGAGTCGCAACTGAGAAACCAACAAAGGGAGGTATGTACGAAGTAAGTAGTATGGACCAAGTCAATGCGAAGTTTGACCAACTAAGCCAAAAGATCGACAACTTGGCCATAACACCAACAGCCACCGTGGCTGCAGTAACACCTAACTGTGAGTTATGTGGAGTTTCAGGACACGAAGTTTCTGATTGTCAACTATTGACAGGAACTCCCACTGATCAAGTGAATTATGCTCAAGGAAACCCTTACTCAAACACATATAACCCAGGTTGGAAGAATCATCTGAACTTCTCCTATAAGAATAACAACGTTTTATACGCACCAGGTCAAGCACCAGCTACATCACCAGGATATCAAAAGACTGCTCCTAATATCCCTAGAAAATCGAACCTTGAGTTGATGATGGAGAACTTTATAGCTAACCAATCTCAAACAAACAAGGACTTCTTAAACCAAAACATTCACACTAATGAGCAGATTAAACAATTAGTGAGCAAAGTAGATGCATTAGCTACACATAACAAAATGCTGGAAACTCAGATTTCACAAGTAGCTCAACAACAAGCACCTACTGCTGCACCAGCTGGAGTGTTCCCTGGACAACCTCAACCAAATCCGAAAGGACATGCTAACGCTGTGATATTAAGAAGTGGCAAGGAACTTGACGGACCTACCGATCCAAGACTTGACAATCCAGCCATGTACCAACAACCGGATAAACCGACTGAAGTGGTGAATGATCCAGAAGAAAAGGAAGATGATAATCAAGAAGTAGTGGAGAAAGAACAACCTTACGTGCCTCCACCACCCTATAAACCACCAATTCCGTACCCTCAAAGATTAATAAATTCTAAGACGACGGGTCAATTTAAGAAATTTGTTGAACTTCTGAAACAGTTGAATATTACTATTCCGTTTACAGAAGCAATCAATCAAATACCCTCGTACGCTAAGTTTTTAAAAGAAATCTTATCCAATAAGAAAAAGATAGAGGATAACGGAACAGTTACACTTACTGCCGAGTGTAGCGCAATAATTCAGAATAAAATGCCTCCTAAGCTAAAAGATCCAGGAAGTTTCTCTATACCCTGTGTAATAGGAAAATTCGTCATTGACAAAGCTCTATGCGATTTAGGAGCCAGTATCAGTGTTATGCCCTTAACAATATGCAAAAGGCTAGACATGGGTGACCTAAGACCAACTAAAATGTCTGTTCAACTAGCCGATCGCTCTGTCAAATATCCTGTAGGCATACTAGAAAACGTCCCAGTACGTATAGGACAATTCTATATCCCTACTGATTTTATAATCATGGACATCTCTGAGGACTCCACTACACCTATCATACTAGGAAGACCATTCTTAGCTACCGCCGGAGCTATAATAGACGTAAAAAGAGGAAAGCTAACCTTTGAAGTGGGTGAAGAGAAAGTTGAATTTATTTTAACACAATTCTTACAATCACCAGCTATAGAGGATACATGCTATCTATTGGACGTAATTGACGAATGTGTAAGAGAGATGGAACTAAAAGAGACCACTTATTCTGAAATAATGAAAATTCAAATCCCTCCGATTTTCGAAGATGATAATTGGCGAAAACCATATCAGGATGATAGTCTAAGCGAAAGTTTAGCACTTACACCGGATCCTATGCCAAGTAAAGATAAACCTACATTAGGATTAAAAACTTTACCTCATAACCTAAGGTACGAATTCTTAGACGTTGAATGTAAAAGACCAGTTATAGTAAATTCCAGTTTAGGAACTATAGAAACAAAGAAACTTCTAGATGTTTTGAAGAAATATCCGACTACATTAGGATATAACATATCTGATCTCAAAGGAATATGTCCTTCAGTGTGTATGCATCGTATTCTGCTAGAAGAAGATTGCAGAACCTCCAGAGAATCTCAAAGAAGAATTAACCCAACCCTTAGCACTGTAGTAAAAGAAGAAGTTAAGAAACTATTAGATGCCGGAATAATATATCCAATCTCTGATAGTGAATGGGTTAGTCCAATACATGTAGTTCCAAAGAAAGGAGGTATCACTGTTGTGAAAAACGCTCAAGGCGAATCGATATCGCAAAGAGTAGTGACGGGATATAGAGTGTGCATAGATTATCGTAAACTAAACAAAGCCACTCGAAAAGATCATTTCCCACTACCTTTTATAGATCAAATGTTAGAACGATTAGCCAAGCATTCTTACTTCTGTTATCTTGACGGTTACTCAGGATTTTTCCAAATCCCTATCCATCCAGACGATCAAGAGAAAACTACATTCACATGCCCTTATGGAACGTTTGCTTATAGACGAATGCCCTTTGGATTATGCAACGCTCCTGCAACCTTTCAAAGATGTATGATGTCAATCTTCGCAGATTTTATAGACAACATCATGGAAGTGTTCATGGACGACTTCTCTGTATGCGGGCAAAGTTTTGAAGGATGTTTATCGAACTTAGAAAAGGTATTAGAAAGATGTGTAAAAGTAAACCTTGTGCTTAACTGGGAGAAATGTCATTTTATGGTCAACGAAGGAATCGTATTAGGTCATGTAATATCCGACAAGGGAATTGAAGTTGATAAAGCTAAGATTGAAGTAATAAAAGATCTTCAACCCCCTAAAACCGTTCGAGAAATAAGAAGTTTTTTAGGACACGCCGGTTTTTACCGACGATTCATCAAAGATTTCTCGAAAATTACTAAACCTCTTACTGGTTTATTAATGAAAGACGTTGAGTTCATATTCAACGAAGATTGTCTCAAAGCATTCGAAACTCTAAAAACAGCCATCATCACCGCACCAATCATGCAACCCCCTGACTGGAGATTACCTTTTGAAATCATGTGCGATGCGAGTGACTATGCTGTAGGCGCAGTTCTAGGCCAGAGGAAGGAAAAGAAACTTCATGCGATTTACTATGCCAGTAGAACCTTAGACTCTGCCCAGATGAACTACGCCACTACCGAAAAAGAATTGTTAGCAGTTGTCTTTGCGCTTGACAAATTCCGTTCTTACCTAGTTGGAGCGAAAATAATCATTTACACAGACCATGCTGCTATACGATATTTATTGACTAAGAAAGATGCTAAACCAAGACTCTTGAGATGGATTTTACTCTTACAAGAGTTTGACCTAGAAATAAAAGATAAGAAAGGTACTGAGAACGTCGTAGCGGACCATTTATCTAGAATAGAAGGTATTAAACCTGAACAAGTGCCGATTAACGATGATTTTCCGTATGAACAGCTGATAGCACAATTAGGAAGCGACCTAGCTCAGTTAGATATAAATGAACCAGAATCCGTGGAAACAATCCAGACAACTGTAGGACTGCCATGGTACGCTGACATTGTCAACTACCTAGCTGCAGGAGCTCTTCCACCCAACCTAACCTATCAGCAGAAAAAGAAATTCTTTCATAATCTGAAACATTACTATTGGGATGAACCATTATTGTTCAAAAGAGGACCAGATGGAATCTTTCGCCGATGTATTCCCGAAGAAGAAATAGAAGATGTCATTGCTCAATGCCATTCATCTCCTTATGGTGGACATGCAAGCACTTCCAAGACTTGTGCAAAAATCTTGCAAGCCGGCTTATTCTGGCCTAATCTATGGAAGGATGTCCACATCGCTGTTATAAATTGCGATCGGTGTCAACGCACTGGCAATATTTCAAGAAGGGATGAAATGCCTCAAAAAGGAATATTAGAAGTAGAAATCTTTGACGTTTGGGGAATAGATTTCATGGGACCGTTCCCATCATCTTTCGGTAATAATTACATACTCGTAGCTGTTGATTATGTTTCGAAATGGATTGAAGCCATAGCTTCTCCTACAAACGATACGCGAGTAGTAATAAAGCTTTTTAAAAATATAATCTTTCCCAGATTTGGTGTGCCTAGACTCGTCATAAGTGACGGTGGCTCGCACTTCATCTCAAAAATATTTGACAAATTACTATCTAAGTATGGAGTAAGACACCGTGTGGCTACACCATATCACCCACAAACAAGCGGACAAGTCGAAGTCTCAAACAGAGAAATTAAACAAATCTTAGAAAAGACTGTCGCCATATCTCGGAAAGATTGGTCGTCTAAACTTAATGAAGCTTTATGGGCTTATAGGACCGCTTACAAGACACCCATAGGTACTACACCTTTCAAACTCGTTTATGGAAAATCTTGTCACCTACCAGTAGAACTAGAACACAAAGCTTATTGGGCGATTAGAACTCTCAATATAAACTATAATGCTGCAGGAGAAAAGCGAATCCTAGACATTAACGAATTAGAAGAATTAAGGTTAGATGCTTATGAGAATGCTAAGATATATAAAGAAAGAACTAAGCGATGGCATGATAAACGCCTATCTAGGAAAGAATTTAGTGTGGGAGACGTTGTACTCCTCTTTAATTCAAGACTTAGGCTCTTTCCTGGAAAATTAAAATCTAGATGGTCAGGACCCTTTGAAATAATTAAAGTATTCCCGAGTGGAGCAATAGAAATTAAGGGTAGGAATAGTGAATCATTCATAGTAAACGGACAACGTTTAAAACATTATCATAAAGTTGAAAATAGAGATTATGCGAATAATCTAAAGCTTTTAGAGTTGACCACTAATTCCCCTGATTAATCTAAACCTAAGCATTACGTCAGGCTTTAGACGATAAAAACAGCGCTTAGTGGGAGGCAACCCATTTACTTATCTAATTATTTAAATTATTCTCTTTATCATTTTATTATTTATCGTTTTACTATTTGTTTAATTGTTTTGTCATTTTATAGTTTTATTTTATATTACTATTATTGCCATTACATTATGCATTTCATTTTCTTATATTTATTTTAAATCACTTTTTACAGATTTTCTAAAAAGTCTTTTCCACTTTCCTTCTTCTCCTGATTTGTTTCCTCCATATTTGCACTGACCATGGCTAACCAACCAATTAACCATATGGAAACCAAATTTAGAGGTAGGAACCAAAGAATGAAATTTGAAGAGTTATCACAGAGGCAAATGGATTTGACCCTGTACCCGGATGATCGGACTATGGAAACCTTAGGTATACATGATAGCATCATGTACTTGTTTAACCGACTCGGATGGGAGAATGCATTGATCCAACATAAGTTTGTGACTTACCGCGAGCTCACTCTTGAGTTCCTTAGCTCCTTAATTTACCTACCTGAGCGCGGTTTTGGATTTAGGAAAGGATTTATTAGTTTCCGCCTGTTTGGAATAGAATATGACTTTAACCATAAAGAACTAGCTGACTTGTTAGGATTCCCTAGTGGACCATTTGCTTTTACTACCACACAGGTAGAATTAATGGATATTGAGCTAGATTTCTTTTGGGGAACTTTAACCGGAAACTACCACCCTGAACCAAATAACATGAATAATGATGAGATCCATAATCCTGCTCTCCGTTACTTCCATAAATTCCTTGCCCACACATTCTTTGGAAAAGAAGAAAACATTACCGGAGTTTCTAAAGATGAAATATTTATTATGTCATGTTTTACTAATGGACAGCCTGTTAATGGTGTACCTTTCATGATGCAAACCTTCACCCGTATCCAAGAAGAACCTGAATTACCTATATTAGTAGGAGGTCTTGTAACCATGATTGCTGATGCCATAGGACTTAGGTACCAATTGCACAAGTGCAACCGTTTAGGTAACATCCGTCCTATGGATCTTAACTTCTGCTTCAATAGACATATCATAAGGAATTTAGGACATCCACCTTTTGAGTACCTAATCCGGAACGAAGTAGTAACCCTGTTCACATTGCCTAACCATGCTAAAGTAAGTGTTCATAATAAGGATAACTGGCTTTATGAGTTAAACCCACCTGATTATCCACCCACTCCTGAGACACCTCAGTCGTACAAAATAAAAGATGATACAATGACCGATGTCGAAACTGACCCTGAGACGCCTCCTGGTTACCATGACATTGACCACACTGAAGAAGTTTATGAAACCCCTGAAGTGAATCAAGGAGAGTATGCTAACAACTTACAAAACATCATGAACACTCTCAATGCTTACCAAACTGACATTAACTTATTTAAAGAAGATATTAAGAGCATGCGATTGGACATTATAGGTTTGACTGACATAACCTGCGAACAATTCTATCACTTGAACTCCGCCATCGAAGACTTGAAGAAACGCTTTTGATAATGTTATAAGTGATTTAGTTTATTTTTCCCATTGTTTTCGTTTCTAGTTAGATTTATTTTTCGCAACAATTTCTTACCGCAAATTTCCGTTTATGTAACTTCATTTTCAATTACTTTATGCAATGCATCTTTAATTCCAAAATTTCTCCATTTTTAGCAATTTATGTATTTTTCATTCTATGTACTGTTATGCTTGCATGCCTTGCAAGTTATTGAAGTACTGTGTTGAAACTATATACTATATGGTGTTTATAATCTAATATGAGTGTTAGTGAAGAAAATACATTATTATAAAATTATGTGAAATAAGTGAGAAAGTGTTTTTCTGGAAATTATTTAACGTAGCAAGCCTCACGGTCGTCACTACCCCATAACGATCGTGACGCGCTCTTTTTGAGTGTCACGACCGTCGTACCCCTGTCACGACCGTGACGACCTTTATACCAGAAATCGTGAGAAACAGAACTGTTTCTCTTCGTGCCTCTTCTTCTTCTTCTCCATAACTTCCTAAAAAACTACCCATCTTCTACATAACCTCCGTAACCCCCCCATTACGAACTTTAATCTCATTAACCCCCCATTATCACAACCTACCACATTCTCACTCTCCATCATTTATCCCGAATCAATATTTCTCTCATTTTACCATTTTTTCACAAAAAAAAAAAACTTCAAAAATCTTCATTCTTCACTCTAAGCTCTTGCATTCAATGGATACTATCACTTTTAGAGAAGGTGATGCTGGAGAAACTCAGAGAGAACGATTTCTCCGATTCCAAAGCCGCGGTGTGCAACCTACACGTTACATCAACACTGTGTGTTTGAGGGAACTCGGAATGCTTGCCAGTGTTACAAGCCTGCTTCAAAAAGTCGGTCTGTGGGACCTTTGCAGTCAACCTCAGCCAACATTCGAGCTTCTGACACTGGAGTTCTTAAGCTCCTTCAGTTACATCACCGGTACCGGTTCTCTGAGTCAGCTCACCGGTTTCGCAAAATTCAGATTACATGGCCAAGAGTTCAACCTTTCGCAAGACAGGATCGCCGAGTTGTTAGGCTTCCATCACGGAACTGAAGCTCACCGTCGCGTGCCCGATAATTTTAGTGAACAAGCTTTCACTCTATGGCACGACTTAACCAACACCCGTGCATCAGCCTTCCAAAGCCTCAACGCCACGCACATTCACAATCCGGCTATCCGCTACTTCCACCGAGTCATTTGCAACACCATCTTCGCTCGAGAAAGCAACCATAAGCTCAACTCTAAGGAGCTTCTATTCTTGCATTGTGCTCTTAATGACGAGCCGATCAATGCTTCCCCTTTCATGCTTTACCACATCCAGGCTATTGCGCACAGAGGATCCACTCCGTTCTTCATTGGCGGCATTGTCACCACCCTTGCCATTCAGTTGGAGCTTGGTGACTTGGTCGCAGATCAGCCTCACCTAGCCGCTGAATTCCTCACCAAGAGTTATTGCAGGTCCGCTCACCTGATTGCGCAGCGAGAGGATGGCAGGTATAGCCTTGTTGTCCATGGCACCATATTTCATCATATCACTCTGCCGTCCCGCGACCGCATCGACCCATCCAGCCGAGCCAACTGGCTCTTTGTTCTACCTGATGCTGCTGACCACGCTCCTATCCATGATCAGGCAGATCTCCCTGCGGACGAGATGCAGGATGCTATGGATGCAGGTGAGCCTGTCTAGGATATACCAGAGACATCTACCCGACAGCCTCCTGCACAGGATTTCACTCTTGAGGATGTCCTCCGTGCGATTCATCAGCAGAACCAGATGAACGCCGCACTGGAGCGAAGGCATAAGGAGCAGTACGATGCTTTGCTCGGCACTATTGCAGCAAACCAGGCAGCTACTAATGAGAGGTTTGACGCGATTTTTTGCGAATTAGACGCCTTGCGTATCGACATCACTGGGACCACCAGCACCGGTTCTGATCCTGAAGCGACTCCTTCCAGACGCCGCTCCCGCACCAGAAGCCGACCCCGCGGTCCTCAGCAGCCATAGTTCTAGTTTAGTTTTTCTTATGTTTGTTTTTCGTTCCTGTCGTTTGTACTGTACTTTTACCTCATTTATATCACAACATTGAGGACAATGTCTGATATAGTGTGGGAGAGGTACCTTTCATTTCCGCATTTTTCCGTTTCGCACTTTTCCATTTTCGTTGTATTTTCAATTCCGTTGTATTTCCTTTTAGTAATTAATGAAGCGAGCAAAAATCTTTATGATATTTTCTTTAGTTTCGAATTTTCCCGTTTATTTAGCCATAACCGAAAATTTTTTATTCGCATTACCCGACTTACCTACGAAATCGTAAATAGGAAGCTGAGAACGATCAAACAAGACCAATACAATCTTGACACCTTTGACTTCCTACTTAAGCGATTCTATCCCGATTACCATTACGAGTACACTTCTAGTTTTAGTTCAAAAGTAACCCCGAGTAGTTTATACTAGCAGTCAGCACCGTCTGAACACAAACCACGTGGGGAGCCGATGAATATAAGCGTTTGATGCCTAATCAATAATGATCCTTCATATCTCGATGCAAAATGAAAAGAAATTGCACCAAAGTACACGGTCGCATATAAGAAACGAGAAATATGAGAAGGAGTCCATTGCGGGTTGGTTCAGAGGTACTGGTTCTGAACTCGGTAGGGCGTGCTACGGCTCGATCCCCCACAACCTCCAAATCGGATACAAAATGTAGGGTTACCACACTCGTGTACCAGACCCCGTGCTTAAAAAGGATCAAAGTCGCTAACCGGCTACTCCACTACGTGCGTGCTAAGGCAAAGGGCTTAATGTGATTGCGCTAGAATGAAACCGGGCGAAATAAGATCGAAAAACTTTAGGTGAAATCGTAAAGTAATTGCCGATTGGCTCATTTAACAGGAAGTCGACGACATAGCTTGTTGCTTGTGTCATTAGTGTATCGGTAGTGTTCTATCAAAGTATCGGATTATCCAACAAAGCGATCCCTCGTATGATTTGTTAGGAGTATGCGTGAATGACATCTTGTCCGCCGATTTTCAACCGACCATTTGCTTGAGGACAAGCAAAGGTTTAAGTTTGGGGAAGTTTGATAACGAGAAAACGTATCGATTATATTGCTAGGTTTCATTAACGTTTTATCGAATAATCATCGTTTTAACACTCGATTTCTCGAGTTTTTCTTACCATTTTGCAGGTACACAATTATGTGGAGTTAAATCATGAACTAAGAGAAAAAGGAACAAAATCGGTCATAAAAAGTTGAAGAAATGAAGCTCTCTGCAAAACTGCATATTTTGCAGCAGTCACGACCGTTACAAGGGTGTCACGACCGTGACACCCCAAAATGAAGCATCACGACCGTAAGATATGTGTCACGACCGTGACACTTAAAAGTCACAAGTCACGAGCGTAAAAGCATTGTCACGACCGTGACAAGGATTATTCTAGGTTTTTGACCAAGGCAACGTGAAGGCATTACGTGAAGAAGTGGTTTCCTATTTTGTTGCCACTACCTACATTTTCTCCACAAATTCAGCAAGGCCCATTTCAACTAAAGTCCAAAAATCCAGCCCATTTAGAGTTCTATAAATAGCACCAGTTCTATGAAGAATGTACAGAGCATTTTTCTATTCAAATTCCTGCGGAAGCTCTGCCGAACTGATTTACGACCCGTTTCTTATTTCTGCATTATTTTCTGTTTCGTTTTATTGTATCCAAACCCGCCATATAACAATTTCCAACATCAGGAAATTGTTATACGTTTATTATTTTTTCTAAACCTTCAGCATTCGTTTATTTTTTATTTCGCCAACTCCGAGCTTTCCGGTCTGTGGAAGAAGGAGTCTGCTCTAATATTGTTAACCAGGTTTTTTATTTATATTGCAATTTAATTATTTATAATGTTTATTTATTTTCCTGCCATGAGTATTTTATTATTTAATTTTCTGTCTCTGTCTGGTTCAACATCGATGAGTAGCTAAACACCTTAGGGCGGTATGTAGTTAGAACAAACTTAACCGGTAAAATATAACCGTAGGCTAAAAAAAATTAATCACTTAACATTTCTGGCTGAGACTTTTTAATTAAATAGACCTTTTCGTTACGAGAGTAAGAAAAAAGTATTAGGTTAGGTCAAGACCACGAGAGTGTGAGATTTTAACCAGATAGCTAAAGTTAGGCATTTAAATTAAACACAGCGAGAGCGCTTTAAGATAAATTAGAATTACTTAGTTTCCAAAAATTACCTCTAAACACTTATGGGCTAGCGAGAGCAGGCATAGGGCTTTAGGGATAAGATCTGATATAAGACCACGAGAGTGTGAGTTGAGGGTATTTAAACTGGTAATCTCTACCGAATAGATTAAGTGAACACCTTAAATAAGCCTAGGTTAGATTGACCCACCTAAGTTAGTATAATTACATACCGACCGCCTTAGAATTACTTAATTAAAACTTAAATTTAATTTCACCTTTAACATTCTAAAATCAACAAAAAATATCGTGACAACCATTCGCCTTAGCTAAACTAGAAGTTCATCTAGCACTAAGTAACCATAGAATCCCTGTGGATCGATAATCTTAAATATTACTTCGATAGGCTATGCACTTGCAGTAAGATACCGCTAGACGCATAAGTAGACACGTCTTTAGCCCATCAGTGTCTATACAGGGTCACAACATCACAACACAGTTCCTCTGAATAGGAATCCAAGATCTCAGAACCACGAAACCAAAGAACCGAATCACAATATTGAACAATACTGGCGAAGTGGGTATGTTGGAAGTTTCAGGGTTCCTGCAAACCTGTAAACCCCTCCCATATCACGGGTCTTCTACTCGGGTCAACATCACGGACTCTCAAAGCTGAATAACAATAATACGTTCACCATCTCTGAGAAATGGCTCATGACCAAATCAGGGAATCGGTTTGGTATTATGTACTAATCAGGGAGGTCTCAGCTGAGTCCAAGGAAACAAGCATCCCTCATAAGTCCCCAGTTTCAAGCACTTAATCAAGAAACAATAGTACATTCAGCCCTTGGGATACAGTACTATCGTCATACGAACAGTTTTTCTTTAATTGTATTCCTATGAGAGAACCAGGCCATCCTATGCGAGTTCCCAGTGGGCCCTCAGATGCGAGTGGATTTGCCAACAAATATGGTCTACCACTATCATCACTGGAGAGGGGTGTTTCCACTAAGGTCCTCAATGATCGGTCCCCAAATGCACATAATTATCGAGGTCGTACCCTGAAGTGAGGCAAAACCCTCACACATAATGGTTCTAAGACGGTCGCAATCTGGGTGTGGAACACATCGCCACTCATCATGTGACCATGCAAGTACAACGTGTCCACGCTGATCTTATGGTTTACTCAAGTCGGATGTTTGGCTTATCTCATAGTAACTCCCATCCCACAGAAAGAATGGAAACCAACAAAGCCAGACAGTCCAGTATATATGATGCATGTGAAAATAAATACTGAAAGCAATAAATAAATGTTGTAAAGTTGTAAAGTAAAGTTGTAAATAAAAACAGTAAATAAACACACATCAGCACATATATAAACACCCAATGAAACAAAATCAAACAGGCGCTAGGATTGACTCTCAAGGGGAAACCAGAGATTCAAGGTCTCTTCCCCAGCAGAGTCACCAGCTGTCCCTCCCGAGATTTTCATCCTAGTACAAACGCAAAAGTGGCGCGGAAAAGGAAGAGTCGGCAGCCAAACATTTTTATCCCGAATGAATAGGAAAGGTAATGTTGCACAAACCGAAGAGAAAAGGAAAGGATAAGGTCATGCGAACCAAAGATCTGGGTTCGGGAGTCAGTTACGACCTGGGAAAGTATTAGCACCCCAGACCGTCTGCCGTACCCGACGGGATCCACACTTGTTTGTCTGTTTCAAAAGGTGAGAAATAAGATGCTGCTGAACAAAAACCGCTAACTGGAACTGGAATGAGAAAGGGAACTAGAAAAGAAAATAGAAAGAAATGGGGAAATGTAGGGAAAATAAAGAATGTGCTCGAACGGGCCCTACCCCGCTGCCTACGTACCTCATCAGGAAAATGAGGATCAGAGTCGACGTAGTTCGCCTAACTAAGGCGGGAACTATTTGTTTGTGTTTTTTATACGCTAGAACTGCTTATATCTATGCTCAGGTCTTGCAGGCTCGCCTTGAACAAGTGTGTTACCATCTTGAAAATGAGACAAGTCATCGCAAGTTCGCGTTTAGAGTGAGTGAGGTGAGAAAAGAATTCCCGAAGGAAAAGACGAATGTTCTTGGTTGTTTTGTCTTTTTGAGAAGTGTTTTCATGTTTATTGTTTGTGAACCTTCTCATATTAAGACTTGTTCATCGTGGTAGATGACTTACACCTCGCCCCGAGACAGGATGTGCATAAGTAACCCACGACAAAGTCTCGTGTCGTATGAGAAGACCAACCTATATTAGATGTTTTATTGTTTTTCTTTATGAGATGAGAAAGCAAAACGAACCAAAGGGAACAAGTCTAATGGGAATACTAAAATCCTAGTGTTATCATGCATGGATGAACCTAGGTTAGTGTGGCTTCTAATCCTAATGAGAAGAAGAAGTGAAACAAAGGGCAAATAGAATGCAACTTACTTCTTAACGAAGTTAAGTTGATCCTAAAGGGGAATTAGCATGAAATTATGGGCAAACCTAACAAACACAAATATGAAAGGTAAGGAAAAATGCACATTGAAGGCATAAAGAAGTACAAAGAATAAGTTGCGAAGAACTTACCTTAAACTCCCTACAAAACAAGGGTTAGCGTTGCATATTATCTAAAATAATAAGGCAAACAAAGTACCAATTAAATTCTAATGCGCCTAGGACCTAAACTAGATTCAATCCTAAGTCTAAGGGTACTAAAAATAATGCAAAGCAAAAATCCAGCAGCCTACTACAACCCATAAATGCACAAACAACAATGAAATGCAATGCACAATGTACACGGCTTTTTACAGCTCACAATCAGCATGCAAAATAGGTGTAAAAAGCATGAAAATCCAACAATCAACATACATTTTACAGCTATTGCATGAAAAACAACTATGAAATGCAAAAGAGAGATTTGGTTATTTTCATTATATGCACAACAATGAGTGACACAAATGCACAATTAACATGGATAAATGCAACATGATCATGGATCAATGAATATGATTATTCACAGGAGTATGCTTATGGAAGAATGCATTAAAACACTAAATATGCAACAAGCATGCATTACCAATTATTAACACATAAACACATGGATGTGGATTATGAGCACATATCAAAAATCAACACAATGAATCATGCAACTTAATGCAAAAATCAGAATTGGATTAACATGAGAGTATGATCAAAATGCAAACCAAACGCAAGAACATGTACATTTATGGTTATGTATTTGCAACATATAATATGTGATGCAATGATGCGTACGAGTTAATGAAACATGCAAGGGATACAAAAACAAAATGTAGCATAATCGTTTACATGCTAAATGATGCATTGAACATAGCAACAATATGATCTCAATCACTTTATGCACTAATGAACAAATAAGAACGAAATATGCGAAAGAAACGGAAACATGTCGAAACGACTCGAAACGATGGAATGGGATACCAAAAACGGTCTTAAAAATTCCCTAAATTCATGATCTATCACTATATGAAGGATCAAGACACAATGCAATGCAAACATGCAAAGAAACAAAAGCATTTTTCATATTTTCAACAACGTTAATCGGTTAATGCTATAGGTTAACGCCAAAAAAAATTCAAATCCAGGGTATTTTTTAACGTGTTAACCGGTTAACAAAATGCGTTAACCGGTTAACATTGAACAAAAAGGTGAAAAAAGTTGAGAAATAAGCACTTATTATCACAAACTCACTTCTAATGACCCCTAACAAATACATGAACATGTTAACACGAATTTTCTACTTAGAGGAGGTATTCTAACACTTATTAGGACCTAGATTAAGCTACGGATCTAGCTTCTAACAATCGAAATGTACAAATCGCAATCAAAACGAAATTGAACGGTAAAATGCAAATACAATCAATGAACATGCGAAGAATTCCATTACGCCGAGATGAAGGGAATAAGTTAAAGCGAAAAGAAATTTTAGATCACCAACCTACGAAGTGGAGGATTTCTTCGGTGAGTGTTGCGATGTGAACCGGATGCAAGCGAAGAAGAAAATCGAAGATTCGTGAATGCAAAATAAATGTGATTCGTTCTTGATGCTTCTTGATTAATCACTTCCAATGCTCTAAATCAATCCAAAAACAGATTTGCTTCTTCAAATGAGCTCCACAATTGATGATAGATGAAGGTTTAGCTTCAAGTTCTTCAAATTCCAATGAAGAATTTGAAGAACTTCTATGAAAAAGCTCTTGGTGAAAGGTGAAAAAGTGGGAGAATTGAGAGAGAAATGAGAGATTGAAGATGAAAATGGTGAAAATGAGATTCCAACCCCTTGATTTGGAATAATTAGGGTTTATATATTGTGTAGGTTTGGAGTTAGGTTAGGTTGGAAGCTTGCTTTGGCATTAGGTTAGGGTTGGAGCTAGGGTAGGAGTTAGTTAAGGTTAGTTGGAGTTCTAGAATATTCCTTGGAATACTCCTTGGAATATGCTAGAAGGTTCTAGAATATGGTGGAATACTCCAATGTGAAGGAAAATGTGAAGTGTGAAAACAAAGTGAAAAATGAAAAGGAAACACAAAGGGAACATGTGGAGGGAAATGAGAGGAACAACCACTTTTTGAAGCATTTTTCCCATTTTCGCGCCCGTTAACCGGTTAACCAAATACGTTAACTGGTTAACGGTATAAAACTTCAACTTTTTTGTTTCTTTAATGACACCTCGTGGAATTGTCTTGGGTTATTTTTGTAGTGTTATTTTCTTCTTCTTGAGCTCCAATACTTGATAGGCCTTGCCCAATCACATGCCTCATGCACATGCGGATGATCATGATTTATTATTATTATTTTTTATTATTTTTCGGATGCGATGCGATGCGATGCTCGGACGATCATGCAAAATGACGAAGTATAAACCACTTGAGGTTAGCAATAAATTAAGAGGACAAATTTTAGGGTATTACAAAGACCCATTGGTCATTGTCAACAATTGTCATTAGGTAAAATCGACATGTAAAACTCATAAAATACTTCTAATTAAACAACATAAAATTCATTCAAGAGTTCCCCTCCCGGTGTTACATATCAGAGCAAGACACCCTTTAAACAACGAAAATTGAATAAATTGAATCCAAATCTAACTCTTCAAACACCATAAACTAATCTTGGTTATCTGCACATTACCCACGTAGAGGCAACATTCAAACAAGCAGGGTGAGTAATCACAATTCATTATAATAATATAATGAAAATAAATAAATAGGACAATAACACATCATCAACTAAAACATCATAGGAATATCAACACATCGGCAATAACAATGATACACAACTATGCAATGCCACTTAGCATGAAATGCAATGTCATAGAATCATGCATGTGGTACCAATCAACATGTAATGGACATTGGGCCATCAACCCTCCACTAAGAGAGCACAACATAAACAACATCACCCTGATCCATACAATGGGATCGAAGCCTCCAACATCATAGGTATGCCATGAATTCATTGATGCAACAACTTCAACATAAATCGACATTTGCATCAACATTCATGTAAAATTCATCATAATACTCAACATACAAAATCTATACATTAGTCATATAATCCATCAACAGATAATCGTCATCACATAACAATCATAAACATCATAATATAGCATCACAACTTCATTTCAATACCAAATCTTCATAACTCATTTGATCATCATGTTCGTCACATAACATGTACAAGCATCATAACATGCACCTCATCTATTTATTTCATCATAGCATCCATAAACGACATCACTAATACACGTCAAAATCCTCATAATAACATCAACACATAATCATCATCACATAAGCATCAATACATAATCATCATCACATAAGCATCAATACATAATCTTCATCACATAAGCATCATCTAATTTAAAAACACGCCATCATCATCGCCTAATCATCGGACACCACTACAACGACACTATCATAGTACCTACACATCCATGTCAACAATATTAATCCCTCAACATCATCATTACTATCACTCTACATCGGACACCACTGTTCTCCAACTATACCAAGTCTCTACACACATTTCACTAAACAATATAACTCGACATGTGCGAATCAACCGCCCACGTACCGAATAGTTAGAATTCTGGTACTGGAATTATTTTTATAAGAAAGTATATTACATCAGATCCAAACTACGCATCAATCAGACACTTATAACTCGAGTTATAAATTTTCAAAGTTTTCAGATTAAAACAACCACATACTCATCAAGTTACACCATCATTCATCTCCTCAGAAACTAATCATCTTAATTCAAACATCATCATCATCACAAATCATCCAACTATACAACATTATAATCATACATCGGCAACACGACTAAAAACAACAAGAAACGGCAAGGAGAACAACAAAAGAAAACACAACAACATTGCTAGGCCTCATGCACCGCTCGACGTTCCACGAGGCCCAAGATTCCCCTCAAAACCCAAAAATCCAACAGTGTTCCCTGCTAGGCCTATGTCACCGCCCGACCCTGCACCGTGCAACACAATTCCACCACCCGACCCTGCGAGCACGAGATAGATTTCTTGCACTACGATTTTTTGCCATTTCAATCCCAGAATCCCCCAATAACCAGTCTTATAATGCACGAAAATCACATATAATCCCAACAACATTTAGTACCAATAACATACAACATATTATAAGTAAAATAAAAAACAACATCATCAATCCTAACTCATTAGAATCTACCTCTTTTAAATAAAATTCATCAAAACCCCAAATACCTATCATTATCAAATCATCATATCAAAATAATAAACAACAATTATCCCCATACCTTAAGGTAGAATCTGATTCTTCCTCTCCTTCTTCAATACTTCAAACCCCAACCTTTTTTTTTCATATTTTTCTCCAGAGCCCTTTTGTTTCAACCTCCATAACACGACTAATGAGAATCCTTCTCATATTCTCTCTTTGTCTCCAAATACCCCAATTATGATCTCCCCATATTATCTTCACTTATTCCACATATTATTACCATCATACCCTCAAGCTTCTCTTTTTATTTTAATTAATAATAATAGTCCAAATAATATTATTCTACTACTATTATTACTTAATAATTTCGAATAATTACATAATTCATCAATTCTCGCGACACGTGTCATAAATGCATCTTGCATCATAATATCTCACCGAAGTTCGTCGATAAATCCCGAATAATTATAATAAATCTATTAAATAAATATTCTAATCATTTTGGGGTGTTATATAAGTGATGTGTCATCTGGTGTATAATGTGGCCTATAGGAAGAAGAAGTAGATGGTGGAGTGGGTTGAGATGTAGATGGAGTGGCATGAGGCGAAAGTTGAGCCCCATGAGTGGAATGAATCTCAGGAGTAGACTATGCCCCAACCGTCGACGCCTCTCTCTAACCAAAGGTACCTACTGCCTTCAGAACCGTTTGGCTTCGCTCCCGTCGGACAGATGCGTGTTGGGAAACTCGTATGTGCCTCAATCGGTCGTCTATGTCAGACATTATGCCTGTAAGGTATAATTAACCATCTTACAATGAGTTTCCGCAAATGAATAACACAAATAAGAAAATTATAAAACAAAAAGGAAAAAAAACAGACTGAGATAATTCGGGAGATACATCTACGAAAAAATTTCGGAGATGTATCTCTAGAATCACTCAGATTGCATGAAACGTTGAATTTTACAAAGATGTATCTCCGAAATTTTCTACAACTCAGAGGTCGTGGAAATGGCATCTCCTGCCCCTCAGAATGAGAAATTTGAAGCCCTAATCATCCATTTCTGTCAACAAACAATACATACACTAACTCTAAACTATGTTTCAGCTGATATCTAAACATTTCTACACCTAACAATGCATTCTAACCTGTTTACCATAATACTCGAATATTTATCGGAAACTCAAAAAATTTATTCGGGTTATATGATTCGGGAGATCTTGAAGTATGAACTAGATGCTACTTGATAATTACTTGAGTCTCGGACGAAAGTAATCAAATTTGGTGAAGCCTGAGAAATTTAGGAATGAGAGAGATGAAGACGTTTGTGAATGGAAATGAAAAAGTATGGGAGGAGGAGAGTCTAACACGATAATAAGTCTAAATTATTCCGGAGATATATCTCCGGAATATTTCAACGTTCAAATGGATTTTGGTGCGTCCAGAGATATATCTCCAAAATATTTTAACGTTTAGTTAAATTTTGATGCATTTGAAAATATATCTTCGAAATGAAGAAGCATATATGAAAAAGCACATGATGTATAAGAAGTCAATAGGGTGCCTTAAGAAATGCTCCTCGAACAGTAAAGAGAATCTATATTTCATTTCACTTTCTCCATCTCATTTTGCTATATTTTATTTCGTTCTATTCCATAACTTCGTTTGAGAATTTCGAGGGAAAGGAAGGTGGCCGCTAAAAAGATGGAATGATTTAGTGAGAAAAAAAAATAGAGGAATTTAGGTTGAGAAGACTTGTTTTTATTCCTAACACAAAATTTTACAAATATAATTTATATGGTTATAGTATTCTAAGAATTAAAAATATAACAATATAAATACTGTTGTATTATTTTATACAAAATCAAAAAAATATAGGAATTTAATGTTGTATTATTTTACGCATTTCAGTTAAATCCTTTAAAAAAATCTCAAATATTTTTCAATATTTTTATAAAAATTCATTTTCGAAAGTCTTCATTTTTCCTCCCTCCAAACTCCCTAACAAAAGCCTAGATATACAATAACCTTATCTTTAAGTTCTTTTGTTATTACTATTATAAATTTCTTGCATCTAGAGAAAAAAAAGTTCAATAGAAATTTCAAAGCCTACATATTTTTTTTCTTTAAGTCTTATTGTTTCCATAGTTAGTCTATCTCTGTCCATCTACATTCAACTCAGTCATATATTTTGTTTTGCATTTTATCAAAAACATTTACTTTATCTTCTAACATCTCACCATTGATATTTTAGAAGATAATGATAAGTACCATAAAGAGCAAATTATCTTTCAAAAACTTGAATACTTCTAACAAGGCTCGAATAACTTTTTCTTTTTCAGATGCAAATGAGGTAGTACACATGATTTGATACAAGAAAAATTGCTCATAACATACAGATTGAATCAATGCAAGCCCAATAAGAGATTCTTTATTAACATTAAAGCATAAACACATGTCTCACTTTTATTTTGAAAATATTTCATTCCTCAAATCATCATGCGAGTTTCTGAAACATTTCAACAAAACAGTCCCTTAAAAGAAACTGAAGTTTCTTATCCCTTATTACAAATTTGACAAACAAACAACCTAAGCAGAAAACTTTTCTCTGTCATGAGGAGCAGAATAATCTATATTTGGCCCCAAGGGAACGATCCCAAATGGATTGATAGAAGGATGACTTCCATAGTAATGTAACTTTATATGTTCCATGTTCACTGTACTACTAATGCCAGGAACTTGGAAAATATCTTTGGTATAATTGAAGATATTCGGGTATTCCCGCAGTAGCTTCTTGTTACACTTAAAGTGAACCGCATAAACCTGCAATTACGATTACAACTATATGACTAATTACCCGAAAATCAAAACATTGGAATGCGAAGATTGTAGCAAAATGAGTCTACCTCGTCAAATCGAATGAGTGTGACAAACAAACGAATGTCTGCTTCAGTAAGTTTGTTGCCACATATATAGCGTTGCTTGCTTAGTATATCTTCGCATTTGTCCAAAGCTTCATATAATCGTGTAACAGCCTGCACAAAGCACCAAATGAACACACATTCAAAAGCATAATGAATGTAAACAAACATAAAAGTATGAACGATAGAGCTACATACATCAACGTATGGCTCCTGTTTCTTTGCAAACCCACATTTATAAACACCGTTGTTTATATCGTGATAAGTCCACTCATTTGTTTCATCAATTTGGGCTTTCGATTCAGTAGGATATAAATCCAAAGCAGGATTTGCTGCAATATTGTTGAATTCAGTATTAAACATGCGGATTATCTCCGAGCTTTCGTTGTTAACAATTGTCTTGAGTTTCTTATCCCACAGAATCTGTGCATATCAAAATCCATTAGCTAACAATAAATCAGAAAAAACAAGTCCATTCGAAAGTGAAAAACCTACCGGAACAGTGAACTTTCCGGTGTAGTTTGTACTTGCAATTTCGTAAAGTTCTCTAACACTCTTTGCTCCATTCAAAGGATCGGGTTCAGCTCCAAGAACTTCGGTATTGGATTCAGGAAAAACCCATCCCACATGTCCATCTGATTCTTTCGTTATTCCCCATATCGGTTTGACCGACTGTTAATTAAACATGCAAGATATGACTTTCTAAGGAGAAACTATTGAAAATTGAAATCATTCTAGTTGCAAATATTACGCGTAAAAAAAAAACTACGAACCGAGAAAGTGATGGCTTTGTCAAGTCCTTTGATCTTCAAATAAGCTAGACATCTGCAAGCCCAAGGACAAGCATATGATATGTAGAGATGATACCTTCCTGACTCAGCTGGAAATTGGGAATTATGATCCCTCGAAACGAATTGTCTGAATGTGGAAGCAGATCTCGTGAACGCTCCCGAGTCGGATATTTCATCCAATGAAGATCGCGCCATTTCACCAATATTCTAATGCTAAGCAAAAGATATTTTAATCAAGAATCACAAACAGCACAAAACCTAGAAAGTATCAATTATACTCAGAAAGAGAGAAAGAGAAGGTGCAGTGTTTTTTCTTTACCTTGTTGTAGTTACGGGTGAAGCGGTGGGAGAAGAAAGAGAGGGTAAAGGAGCTTTTGGGGAAGTGCAGTGAGCTTGGACAGAACATGATTTATGTAAAATACAAGTAAAGGAAAGTTTCAATTAAGAAACAAATAAGGAAAAATCAAATTTGATACTGCCTGTACATATTTTTAGAGTAGAATAAGATTGTTACGTCAACATGACCAATACATAACATCACTAGAAAGTCAAATATTGGAGAATTTCATTCATTTATGGACAGATTCAGAATTCCATCAATACTGTTTCATAATCTCATTTGCAATTTTTCTCAATATTATTATTTTTTCATTAATATATTTCTCTTTATTAATTTTTACTTTATTCGACAATTTTATTAATTATAATTAACTAATATGAGTATTTTAATAAATAATATTATTTTTTATTAAAATTAATATTTTAATTATTTTTAAAGAATTATGATGTTAATAGTGGCATAATTACCATACAAATTCATGAAGAAGAAACAAATTCACAACTTGCTGAGAAAAGAATTAGATGTAATTGAAAGTTGTTAATGTGTAACCGTAAATTCTTCATTAGATTGGAAATAGATTACACATGAGTATATATACAAGCTTTATAATCTTATCTCTATTGTGTGATATCTAAGCTAATGTATAAGCTGACGTGGCACTATAGTATTAGTTAACACTACAATACTATATACAATATACTAATACAATATAATATGCTAACAGCCCCCCTCAAGTTGGACTTTGGATGTTACAGAGACCTAACTTGGATAAGGTTTTCTTAAGAGCATGAGAATGAAGAGGCTTAGTAAGCATGTCAGTCAACTGATCATGAGTAGAAATAGGAAGCAAATGAATAAGTTTGGATTGTAACCTTTCTCTAACCACACGACAATCCAACTTTATGTGTTTGCTTCGTTCATGAAATGTGGGATTATGAGCCAAGTAGATGGCTGACTTGCTATCATAGAAAACTGAAGCAGGTTGAGAGAATTCAACCAAAAGATCACGAAAAATGTAATGCAACCATTGGATGTCACAAGTGGTAGCAGCCAATGCTCTGTATTCAGCTTCAGTTGAAGACATTGATGCAGTATGTTGTTTCTTGGACTTCCAACATAACAATGAAGATCCTAACATCACACAATATCCAGTAATAGAATTTATAGTATCAAGGTATCGAGCCCAATCCGAATCAGCAAAGCCCAGGAGTTTCAAATCACTAGAGACAGAAAATAGAATACCAGTAACAGGTACAAACTTGGGATACCTCAAAACACGAGTAGCCGCCTGAAAATGTGGGATACGAGGTTGAGCCATATATTGACTCAAGTCCTTAACAACATAAGAGATATCAGGCCTTAACTTAGTGAGATAAATGAGCCTTCCGATCAATCTTCCATAAGAAGATGCATCTTCCAAGAGATCACCTTCACTGATTGATAACTTGATGTTGGGATCAAAAGGGACCGAGGAAGGCTTGGTAGCAAGAACACCAGCATCTTGCAAGAGTTCAAGAGTATATTTCCTTTGGTTTAAGAAAATACCTTTTATGGATCTTGCAATCTCAAAACCCAAAAAATACCTGAGCTGACCAAGTTCTTTAATCTTAAACTGCTGATTCAATAAGTTTTTGACATGTTGTATTTCAACTAAGGAATTTCCTGCTAATACAACATCATCAACATATACATGAAGTGCAGTGAAATGAGGATCCTCATGCTTAACATAGAGGGAATAATCTGCCTGAGACTGGTGATATCCAAGAGAAATCAGAAAGGTATAAAGTTTTGAGTACCATTGCCTACTTGCTTGTTTTAGGCCATATAAGGATTTTTGCAATTTACACACTTTAGATGAATCAAAACCAGATAGTCCAGGTGGAAGACTCATGTACACTTCTTCTTTTAAGTCTCCATGGAGAAAGACATTGTTGACATCTAGTTGTTCTAGATGCCAACATTTAATAGCTACAACGGAAAACAATACTCAAATAGTAGTAAGTTTGGCAACACGTGAAAATGTTTCAAAGTAGTCAATACCTTCCAGTTGAGTATATCCTTTTGCAACTAATCTGACCTTGTATATTTCAATGGATCCATCTGTAGCACCCCCTTTCTATACCCTCAAATAATCAATTAAATCATTTAGGCACATGTTAAAAATTTCATCAGAGTATAATTAAACATGGAATAAAAGAGGCATGTCACATTATGCTTGAAATTAAAAACATACAACACCTGCTCATTTAAAGATATGCAACGATGGGGTAGTTTTCAACATAGGAAATTTAATTCTTACACCCATATCTCCAAAGATATAATTACACAGCGGAAACAAAATCAACAACATCAAACATATATATTTCCATTCATATATATATATATATATATATATATATATATATATATATATATATATATATATATATATATATATATATATATGTCAACAAGTTTGATGCCAATATCAATATTCATGTCTATACAAAACATTCATCCAAAAGATACATGTATACAATGCATCACAAAAATGGCATTAAGCCAACCTAACTACCCGGTGCTACATATCAGAGCCGACCGACCAAAAGGATGAAGACAAGCTTCACAAAAAGACCTCCAGCAAACCTACTCTGCAATGCCTCGTAGAGCATCATAAAACAGCAGAAGGGTGAGAAACATTATCATAATAACATTGCATATAATTATATATCTCAACATATAAAATGCACATAAAGCATATTCTCACCACAATTCATACCTCATCACCTATACACATCGCAACATGTACATACACAAATCAAGCATGTTCATCATGCACCAAATCACTAATTCACATAACTTACATTATTTATGTTTATTCCTCAATTCTATTCATTCCGCATAAACATACGTCTAGCTATGTTTAATCACACATATACATTACAAATGTATAAATCACATACATATACACATATCAAACATGCATATATACAAACAAGTATGTTTCATCACACATACTATCATCTCCATAATACTCCAAATAAACATATGCACATTCATGTTTATTTCTGCATATCATAATTAAAATGATAAAATGCAACTCATAGAGACCGACACACGACTCTATGCAGATGCAGATGCGGTACCGACTCAACGTTTCAGCAGGTTCACTCAGGAACCAAATGGAATCATCGCTTGTTACCTAAAGTAACTCCCCGTCGGGCACATGATGTTCCCCATTGCTCACACCCCACATGGGTACACAATGTTTATGGATTGCTCACACCCCACACGGACACACAATCTGATTGCTCACACCCCACACGGGCACATAATCAATGTGAATAAATCACCCATCGCTCACACCCCACACGGGCACACGATGTTTCTGGATTTCTCACACCCCACACGGGAACACAATCAATGTGAATAAATCACCCATCGCTCACACCCCACACGGGCACACGATGTTTCTGGATTGCTCACACCCCACACGGGCACACAATCCGATCGCTCACACCCCATATGGGCACACGATCTTGTTGTAGTCATCGCTCACACTCCACATGAGCACACGATGCTACAACAGATTCATAAAGAATCCCACAGCACAAGAATGCATACATTATGCTTACATGCAAAATGACACACAACATTCTTGAAAATGCATACATATTCACAATATAGTTATGCATTCATCTCATACAATTAGCATACATTCGCATTTAATTTAAGCAATGTATCTACTTGCCAAACGGCCACAACACAACAATCAAACCCACAATTCCATAATTAACATAATCACGTTTTATCGGAAAAGTCGGGTAAAAGTCGGCTAAAAATTACATATTTTAGCATCATTAGTAAGGGTCACTAAAAACGGATACCTGAAACTAAAGCTACGGATTAAAACACATAACCCCTCAAAACCTACAGGCTCGCTAAGCGAGAATCACCCTGGAACTTTCGTTGAGCGAGGGGTAGCTCGCTGAGCGACCACTACGATTTCCAGAATTTCCAGCTGCGAACAGACCTATAAAAAGTTCTCAAAACTCTTCCAAAACTTAACAAACATGATTATTAACATGTATTCATCCTCATACTTCGATTATATCAAGTTCTAACCGATTAATCCACCAATTTCCAAGTTTTCTCATCAAAACCCTAAACCTAACATTCTCTAAAACTTCTCCAAATCATAAACCCAATCAACCAAACACATACATAATCATACACAAAGTTAAGATAACAATATTTCACACCCTTACCCGATTATTTCGTCTACACGGAGCAATCTTGATCAAAACCTAGCTTTTCCTCTTTTTCTTTTCTCTTTTCTCTTCTCTTCCTTTTCTTTCTTCTCCTTTTCTTTTTCTTCTTACCAACTTTCTATTTCACTATTTCTCACTCTCTTATATTCTTTTCCTTTCTATTTCTATTTTCTACTATTTCCAACCAAATATCATTTTCTCACAAAAACACCAATTCTACTAATTTCTAACTTAACACTAATCAACAAATATCTAAAATACCCTCTTATCCAATTTTACCCGAAAATTCACAAAACGGTAAAATCACACATAACACCAACATATCACATTAATTCCTCAACATAAAATATCATCATGATAATTTCACAAACAAAACAATTATCATACAAATAAAATAAAAGACTCCACAAAATTTGGGGAAATCGAATCGGGGCGTTACACCATCAGCCTTGTGTTTCACTTTATAAACCCAACGACATCCAATAGGTACCTTACCATAAGGCAAATCCACCACAGTCCATGTTTGATTCTCTGTAAGAGCTTTAAGATCCACATCCATGGCCTTAACCCAACAATCATGTTTAATGGCTTGTTTGTATGAGGTTGGTTCAGTTATGGAAGAAATAGCACAACACAAGTTTTTGTAATAAGGAGAACACTTGTCATATGAGAGAACAGAAGATAAGGGATATATGACATTAGAAGGAGGACTATGAGAGGTAGAAGGAGTGTTATTGGCATGATAACAATGATAGTCAGTTAAGTAACTATGAGGATTAGAAATGCGAGTGGAATGTCTAAGATGAGGAATGGAAAGATTACTTAAGATATCAGTGCTATTATTATTAGGGTTATTTGAATGAGTATTAGGTGAAATGTTATTGTCATGGATGGGAGTATGCAAAGAATCAGATGACTCTATTGATAATGTGGGATCAGGAGAATTAATGTTTATTAAACTATATGTAGAAGAAGTACCTTGAGGGGACTCATGAGGGAAAAGGACAAATTGTTGTCTACAGGCAGCAGGTATATTGAAAGGAGTAGAACTAACAGGTCTAAAATGTGCAGAATGTTGTGGAGTAGGACTAGACTGTTGTGGTACAATGCTAGGCAGAAATGTTGGGCTAGTGTTCTGTTGTGATAAAGGAGAGGAATAACTGGGACTATCATGTAGAGAAGATAAATCAGTATAGGTGCGAGACTGATAGGATATACCATTGTCATCATAAAGAATGGGACTATGTTTGGAACTAACATGACTAAATGTAGAGTTGGGAGGACTATGGTTAGAATTGGATTGAGAAGAGATATTATCAAAATGGTAGATATTTTCATAGAAAACAACATGTCTAGATATAAAGACATTATGATGTTGAATGTCATATAACACATAGCCTTTTGTGCCATCTTTGAAACCTAGAAAAACTGACTTTCTAGCTCTTTGACTAAATTTTGTTTTGTTTGGGAGGGTAGACACAACATGACTCAAACATCCAAAAACCTTGAGATGAATTAAAGAAGGAGGTTGATGATATAACTGTTCATAAGGGCTTTTAAGACTTAGTAATGGAGTAGGAAGACGATTAATAATGTGGAGAGCATGAGTAACACAAAAATTCCACATGTTAAGAGGGATATGTGAATGAAAATAAAGGGACCTAGCTACATTTAAAATATGATGGTGCTTTCTTTCTACCACTCCATTTTGTTGGGGTGTGTATGCACAAGATTTTGATGAATAACACCTTTGGCTAAGAAAAAATCAGATAGAGGGAGAAATTCAGTCCCATTGTCTGATCTAAAATACCTTAAGGAAGTGTTAAAATGATTTTCAATGTAGGCTAGGAATTGAATGATGCTTTGTTTGGTTTGGTCCTTGGATTTTAAGAAAATAACCCAGGTATATCTACTGTAATCATCCACAAGTGTTAAAAAATATTTGTGTCCTAAAATTAAAACATTGGAGAAGGGTGCCCATATGTCAGCATGTAAGAGTTCAAATGGGGAATTATATTTGGTAACACTATGAGGAAATGATAATTTCTTTTGTTTACTAAAATGACATGGATCACATGGAAAATAATGAGTATCATATTTTGAAGAAATGAAAGGAAAATTTTTGGATACATGTTCCAGCCCTATAAAAGATATGTGACCTAATCTTAAATGCCAAAGAAAAGAATTATCTTGTACACAAGCATTACAAACATGTTTATTTTGTGAAGAATCAAGAACATATAATCCTCTGTGAAGCCTAGTTGTACCAATCATTTCCTTGGAATGATTATGTAGAATATTGCAAGAATTATCAGTGAAATGAACCACACAGTCATTACTTTGCACAAGTTTGGCTATTGAAACTAAGTTGACATGAAAACTTGGAATATAGAGAACATTGTGAAGAACTAAGGCTGAAGATAAAGTAACACTTCCAGAAACAGATGTAGTAACATGAGAACCATTAGGTAGACTAACATGAATGGGAATAATAGGTGTGTGTGAAGTGAAACTAGACAAATCACATGCTATATGATCAGTGGCACCTGTATCAAGGATCCATAAGTGAGGATTCTTACCATTTTCATGTTGAGACTGAGAATTCAAGACAAAGGGTGAGGTGGTGACGGAATTGGCTTTAGGATTGGGCTTGGACTGTTGGAGTAATTCCAGGATGCTTTGATATTGCTCTTGAGTGAAGCCAACCATAGACTGAGTTGAATGTTGTTGTAGTGGTACCTGGCATGTTTCAACATAAGTAATAGACTGAGAATTTTCATTTGAAGTATTGGATTTTCCTTTACCTCTAAATCCAGGTGGATAGCCATGCTTGATCAAGCAAGTTTCAATTGTGTGATTACTCCTCCCACAATGAGTGCACACTCTATTTTGTTCCTTGGCCATGCCATTACCATCAGTCTTGCCTCTGAAATGACTACCATTATTTCTGCCATAGGTGTTTCCAGAAGAAGAGCTCACATTCAGAACTGTAGAATCTTCAGAGACAATGGTATTTGAGATGGTAATTTGAGAACTATTTATCGCTCGTTCTTGTTGAGTAACAAAAGCAAAGGACTTGTCTATATCAGGTAAAGGCTGCATCATCATAATTTGAGTTTTGGATTGGGCAAATTTCTCATTCAGGCCTTTGAGAAAACGTATAACATAATTTTGTTCTCGATATTTCCTTATGGATGCAAGAGCACCACAAGAACAAGGAATGGCACAAGAGCAAGCATCAATTGGTCTATATGCCTCTAACTCATCCCACATAACCTTCATCTAAGTAAAATAGCTAGAGACGCCGAGAGTACCTTGACGAAATTTATACAAATCCCCTTGATAATCAGAAATGTGAAAGATGTCACCTTGTGAGAATCGAATCTTCAGATTTCTCCAAACTTCGACAACACTTTTAATCCATAGAATAAACCTATCAATAGACTCCGAGATAGAACGATGAATTCAAGCTAAGACCACAGCGTTACAACGGATCCAATAAGCATAAAGAATATTTGATGTCGGCGGTTTTGGAAGAGTTTCGTCGATGAACTTTTCTTTGTTCTTTGAAATCAATGCGATATGCATTGACCTAGCCCGTGTGTGATAATTCTTATCATCCAGCGGAGGAGTAACGAGAATTAGAGATGGATTTTCATTCGAATGCAAATAATACGAATTTGGAGAATTCATAGAGAAATTTGAGAAGCCCTGGTATGCCATCAATGGAATCTTAGGACGAAACTTGACTGCAGAAAACAAACGGAAAAAAACACGAAGAACGAAGACGAAGTGCAAATAAGAAGAAGTTGCAAGATTCGATCAATTCGAAAAGGAACGCAGGTAGAAAGGGAATCGATACCTGAAGAACAATGGCTACCAGAGCTTTAGAAGCTTTGATACCATGTTAATGGTGGCACAATCACCATACAAATTCATGAAGAAGAAATAGATTCACAACTTGCTGAGAAAAGAAGATGTAACAGAAAGTTGTTAATATGTAACTGTAAATTCTTCATTAGATTGGAAATAGATTACACAAGAGTATATATACAAACTTTATAATCTTATCTCTATTGTTTGATATCTAAACTAATGTATAAACTGACGTGGCACTGTAATATTGGTTAATACTACAATACAATATATATAATATACCAATACAATATAATATGCTAACATATGTGTTGTTTAAATAGAATTCTTTTTATGAGATTGATAGTGTAATAAAAATTATATCATAATAGTTATCCCTCGGGCTGCTTCAAAAAAAATAGTTATTCCCTCTCATCTCATATAATATAGGAGAATTTGGAAAAGAATATATTTGAATGCATTTTAATTTTATTTTATTATTAATTTTATCCCTAATTTTTACTTAAATATAAAAATGTTAAAAAATATGAATATGTTTAAACTAATGACATTGAAAATAATTATTATTATATGACTTTGGGTATATTTAATATCATTAGAAAAAATTGTTGCTTATATATATTTAAAACTCGTGGAAATAAATACAAATATTAAAACTCAATAAAATATTAATTGATTAAGACTCTTATTGGTAAGCTAGATTTTTAAGTTTATAAACTAATTTATAGTTTATTTTTCATTTCAAATGGGAGGAATATCTTAAAGGAGAGGATTCAAGCTCATGTGAAAGCAATATGTGTTGGAGAGACTGGGAGTAACAAGAAACCAACCCTCTAGGAAGTAGGAATAGTACATACCTCGCATCTCCATAAATTCTAAAATATATGTATGCTTGAAACGTGAGAAAGTGGTTATTGCTTGAAACGTGTGAGCAATTAGCTAATAGCAATTGATAAATATCTCCACAATGTTTAGGCTTCCAACATGAACAAAACATATATTTACTTGAATAAATTAATACTAATCATAATCTTATTTCTTCATTGACATATAAAAATATATCAGCTATACTCAGTTCCAACAAAACCGTTCCGTGATGAGCCCCTAGATCTCTAATACATTATACATTGTTAGTTGTAACATATGAACATTCCATAACTGGCCATTCTCTACAAAGCTTTCACTATATTTTAGCTCTTTTAACAGAGTTCAACCCATTATTCAACTACAAATATACAACATAATTTTACAGCGACATGACTTGCAGTCGCAGACATCAATGTGAAGAGCTGCAACTTTGGGATAACTTGGCATTTAATTTACAGTAACTCCAAGCATCGGATACATGCATAATTCATAAGCCTGGCCACAAGGCTATCTTGTTCTGGGATGAGAGCAGAAGTCAAGCTGTTCCAAAAGTGAAATGTCAATGACTCACGCAGTATTCTTTCAAGCAAAACATCTTGCTGAGCTTTCTCCGTCTCTGTTGCTGGTGCAACGAAATATCTGTTTGCAGGTTTATAATTCAGTTAAGGAACAATAGTTCGAAGGCAAAACTAAATAAAAAGACAAGGCATTGTTACTCTCCAAAGTCCAAATTAGAATTGAATGCCTCCATAAGTATTTCTAATCAACCAACCCTGTCTCAAGTATATTCTTAAACCAACTGAGAGAAATGCCAAGTTACCTTGTAATATCCTGAGAATTGACGGGGAAGAAGATATGAGAGGGTTCCTGGTTCAACTCCAACCATTTAATAGTTTTGTTCTTTTCTCCTACAGACTTTCGTGCAACCCTAGTCAATAGATCAGCTCCATTCCATCTCAAACTGTTATCGTCATATGTCATATAGAACTCTTCCAAGCACTTCTTTATGAACAGACTGCATGGAACAAATAATGGATTTCACATAATGTCCCATATTCCACAAATTAAATTAATTGCATTTTCCCCAGTCAATATACCATTCAAATTCAAATTGGTTATAAAAAGGCATGGCTGCATACAATTTAAACCAGATCGCTCATAAATTAACCTTAAATTCTTTTACCAATATTTCAAATAAATGCATGTTTGTAAAACTGTAATTGGTCCTATCTAAAATTTTAGATCTCACTAATTAGAATTTTATATTCGAAATTTGTAATATCAATTTAACCTCATATTGATGCTATTGAATATAATCTACTTCGAAGCTTTACTCATGTAGGTAGGAAACTGTTTCTCAAGAGAAGTGGTTTCCTTTGTTAATTAAGAGAAGAAATCAAACATCATAGTAGACATAATGTAAATTTAAATTTATCAGCCAATAAGATTTCAGGAAAGAGTGGTGGTACAGGTCCCCGATCCCCATACTCATAGGTAGAAAGATACTCAGTACACAAGCTGTTGGAAATATATGCAATTAAATGAAGGTTTCTATTTGCTTAGGAAATGGAGAAGATCACGACTCAATCTCAAAATGGAAATCGTTTCCAACGACAAGCCAACTAAGTCTCATCTCATTAAGTGTGTTTAGTGACCTGATCATACCATAGCAACTGCGTGTTATAAAAACAGATAAGAGAAAACAGAGGACAAAAGCAATTCTCTTCAATGATCAGTTCATTATAGAATCATGAATATGTATTCGGAATTTTTATTTTAATAGCTTCCTTGGAAATCACGTTTACGAAAAGAAAACATTTTGGACGATAGGAACCACACTAACAATACCTGTGCCTTCCAAAAGCCATCACAGCACCATTCAAAGAACTTCCGGCCGCATAATCCTCTATTCCAACAGAGTTATTAATGAAAGAAATTGGCTTCAAAACTATGATATCAGAGTCTAGGTAGATCCCACCATACCTGATAAAAACAGAAGACAATGTTGATGTATATCCCAATATGTGAACATATGAATAGTATTTTCAATGGAAAATTGTGGAAAATAGATAATCCACAATGTGAAATTGCAAAGCAAATAGCGAAATCCATGTAGCGGTTGAAATAGTTCAAGTATATAAAATAAAAGGACATGCTGCATACACATCACGATGAATATAGGAGTAATACTAATGCTAACTAACTCAAAATTTTCTGAATTTAAAACCCTAAAATTCTTTCTTTATCTTTTTACTACCAAATGCTAAATCCCTAATAGCAAAACTAGGATAGTGCAGATTCCAAAAATACTGTAAAGGAGATTCCAACTCATACAACAAAGCTCATCCATCCACAAAATCAGCTACAATTACAACTAAGCAATTGATATCTACTAATACAACAGAAGAACGAAAACATACTTATACAGAGCTGCAAGACGAATAAGCTCACTGTAATGAGTGGAATAAAACTTTGTCTTTCTCCATTCAAACCAAACAGAAGAAAAAACGTTGGCAGGTGTACCCTTCAGGAGCTGATCAAGATTTGGCATAACAACAGCAACTTTGTAACTGAGAAAACAAAATCCTTATTCTTTAGCAAAAAAAACACCAAATTTAAACAAAAGCAACTACAATGCAGCAAAACATGACATTGAAGAAACAACAAATATTACCCATCCTTAAGAAAGCTATCTTTGAAGAAATCAAGCTCAATTGTCTCCGAGAACACCACAACACATGCATTAGGATGGTGAAATAGCAAACTCTCGAGACCACGCTGATACCGAACTGTGAACATCCAAGGAGGTGAATTCCACACCATAAAAACCCTCATGACGCATTTACCCTTTCTGAAGAACGAATCCATGAAATCATTGAACGATAACCGCAGTGGCAAACCAGGAAAATAGCCCCAATTATTACCATCAGCATAAATATGTTGATGATGATTCAAAAACTCAGCAGCATCACTATTATCATTCAAAGTCCTTCGTTCTGTTCCACCTTTTGCAACAGTAACTAATTTACCATTGTTATTAGTGTTCATGTGAGGCGGAAACGAAAACGGAACTCTCTTGAACTCATTGATCCACCATTTATGGAGGATTTTGTCACCCCTAGTGAGGGTAGAAACACCTACAGAGTCAGGATCTTGAAGCAGAGGATTGAGCATTGGATTGAAAGCTTCGAAACTGGATTTCAGCATTTTGTCTTTTCTGAGAAAGACACCTTTCTTATCGAACCATTCACCCCATACTTCTCTCAAGGAAGATGATTTGAGAAGAAGCAAATCCTCAATCGATTTAATGATGGTGGCTTTACGTATGATGTTATCGTCGAGGGGAATGTCGTCGGAGGTGAAAGCGGACTTGGAACGATCTTGTTGAGCGGAGAAAGTGGAGAAAATGGTGAACTCGTCTTCGGTGGTGGTGATGGAGTCTGAGAAAATGGAAGGGGATTTAAAGGATTTTCTAATGGAGGATGTGATGGGATCGAAGAAGTAAGAGGAAGGATTGGTGTGAAGAGGTTGGGATTGTTGTTGTTGTTGCTGCTGGTCGAGGTCGAGGAAGTCGAGTTCGTCGATGGGATCGGAGGTAGAGAGATCGGAGTCGTCGGTGTCGGAGAGGAGAGTGCGGGGGTTGGAGGGAGAGTCAGAGTGGGAGAGAGAAAGACGAGAGTAGAGGAGAGAGACTGAGAGAAGGAGGAGGACGGCGGAAATTACGGCGCAGAGATAAGCGCCGTAAGGGGAGCGCCGCCGGGATCGCAGCATTGTTTATTTAAGTCAGCTGGAGAAATGTCAGGTAAGTCGGGAAATAGAAGACTGTAGTATGTCGGTAGTAAAATATATACACCTCTGACTTCACCTTGTGTCTCCGGTGTTTGGGTTTTTTCTGTATTTGGTCCGTTTTAGTCTTCACTCTGACTCTTCCTTCGCACCGGGATATTGCCGCTTTATTCCAAGTCACTGCTTGATTTTCTTTTATTATAGAAAGTGGCCTCAGAAATTTCACAAATTAAAATAGATTTTAAAATTTTATTGGGTAAGTAGTTAACTTATGTCCATCCACTGATATATTGAAAAAAATAATTAAAACATTTGTTTAATAGAAGAGCATTTGGATATGGTGGTGAAGAATCTTTTCCCCGCCTGTGATCTTGGGTTCAAATCTGACATGGATATACAATAACCTTAAATTCTCTGTGTTAATATATTTTTTAGTCCTTATAAATTTTGAAATTTTATTTTTAGTCTCTTTTACCTTCCTTTTGGTAATAATTTTTACAAAAAAAAACAGTTGTCAAAACCAACTAAAACCGTTGTCAAAACTTATGAGGGACTAAAAATAAAATTTCAAAATTTATAGAAACTATAAAGTTATATTAACCCAAATTCTTTTAAGGGAGAATTTTCTTTGAGTGGTAGAGAAATATGGATTTTGAAAAATGAGGATAATCGAAATTTAAAAAAAAAAAATAAAGATGCATCTCCGGACGCATCTCAATACACATATTTCATTTGTTTTTTAGTCACGTCCTCATTTTATGAATACATTTATTTCGGAAATGCATCTCCTTCTGAAAACAAAAGAACAGTAAAAAACTTGTTGATCTCGACTTAAGTTCAAATGATTTCAAACAGTTACATGAGTCCATTGGGAGTTTAAGCAACTTAAAGAGACTTAAATGCTTAAACAAATGAGATTGTGAAACTACCTTTCACAATGGAAATTGTTCTTCACCAAGTGTGTTAAGCTAGATTTCAATGAACTCAAAGCAATTCCAGAAACAAAAGGGAAATTTGAGAGTTTGGATATTCTCACTTTGCATCATATTTGAGAGTTTGTTAAAATAACACCCACTTTGACATCTACATCATATTTACAGTATTATCCATTTTAAAATGGTTTTGAAAAAATTAGATAAATCGTTGAATGTAGGTCAGTCGAAAAATCATCAATTCAAACCAAATCAATCTATTAACTACTCGAACTTATTCATTTAGGTTTTGTTTGGGAGTTTAGAATAAAAAAATTATATTTTATTTTATATACAAAAACTCAACTCAACTTAACTCATAAATAACCAGGTTTGTTTGGATCGGTTGGATTGGAGGATGAACTCAATCCATTAAAATTTGTATTGGTGAGATAACGAGTTAGGGCAATTCTTGTCCAAGCCAACTCATTAAATTTTAAATGGATTAGACAAAACTCAATCCAACACAATCTGTGTACACCCTACTTTTAACTCGTAAATAGAGTTTAAATCGTCTGTTGAGATTGTTGGAGAAATGTAGGGTTCATTATTATTTAAAGTAAATCTATGATTGGCTATCTAATATGAACATCAATCTTCTTCATTTCACATATGGTGGAACTTAAAGTGTCAATCTTTTTTAGTCTTGTTTCTAATTCTTCGGAATAAGGTTGGTAAATTGGGATCATCCATAGTCGCTTGACTAATCATATGCATCTAAATTTTAGAGTCACTCTCGACCACAAGATTTGTGATTCTCTCTTGCCAAGCTAGCCCAAATCATGTGACATTGCTCACATCTCAACTTTGAGAACATCACATAATCTAATTGTACTTGCTAAAAGTATAATACATGACAATCTCATGTTATGTAAGGTTGTCATAGGTTTTTAGGGTTGTTGTGGTGTAAAGATTTGTATGTTGTGTTTTCCGTAATGAATTGGATATCCCATTTTCAACCTCATGGTTAGAGTATTTATAAGAAACCTTTGGGTATAGACCTTGGGATCTAAGAATAATAATCATTCTCAAGAATGTGGGTAATGGGTAGTTAACTCCCTATTCTTCAAGAGAACGTGGTTTTTCTCTATTTGACTCTCTCTATCGTATTGTTGAGGACTATGACACGATCTCATAAATCGGGTGAGTAATCCAGATAATGGGAGACATACTCAAGAAATGGGCATTCGTTCTGATAAATGGGTGACTAAGGGAGTCTCTCACAAGGGTGACACGTTACATCGCATGTCCTAAAAGATTTTTGGCGCCCCCTCTAGGGGACTTTTGCACTTATATTGTTACACAGACCCTCATGCATGTAGTCTTTATAAAGAGCAAAGTGGTTTATTTTATTTTCCTTAAATGAAGCTTTTTAGGCGAGACTTTAAGTTAAGTTTCTCGTGAGAGACTCTAAGTTGAGCCCCTCAAGCAAGACTATATGTTTATTCTCTTAAACAAGACTTTGTGTTAAGCCTCTTAGATGAGACTTTAATTTGAGTCCCTCAGGCGAGACTTTAAGTTGAGTCCCTCAAGCGAGACTTTAAGTTAAGTCTTTCATGCAAGAACTTAAGTTGAGTACCTCATATAAGACTTTAAGTTGAGTCTCTCAAACGATATTGTAAGTTGATGTCAATAACAATTGATGATGTATCACGCTTCCTACATCGTTCGATCATAGAAAAATTATTAAACTACTACATAACTAGTAGATATGAGGCACTAGACATATTAGTAACTTATTTGGAAGTTGACCAAAGAAAGTCCTATAAGAGATAAATGATAACAGATGATGTTATGCTAGATTTTCATTCTTAGGGAATATGTATGAAAACCACTTGATTTTACTTATGGGTGTTGATGGTGATGATGTATTGATTGCATATCATAAAGTATGTGCATTGATGTCGTACCTCATGGTTTTGATTGGCACGTCCATTTTATGGACAAAAGTGTGAACTATGTTGATGTTGTCTACATTAGATACTTTATTGACTTGGATTGGACTTACTAGTACAATTGAGGATCTTCTTGTTTAGTGTACTTCTACTACAAGTTAGTTGAACGTAATTTATGGAAGATGAAACAGCTAACCGAAAATAATTTTCTATTTACAGTATTTTTTTGCAACCTTACTGATATTGGTTTCATAATACTTAGGCTACATTGTTACTAATATTTCAACTAAACATTTTGAGGCATGGATCTACAAGCATTGTCTATGTCTTTTTTACTATATGTATGTGGAAGACTACTATGAGGTTTGGCCGCATGTGTGGGCTCAATCATCCTGCTCAGAGGGAATCGGAAAACCAAATCATTTCTAGATGATCATGAATGCATTGTGTCAGATGATATTTGCTTAATGTTGCACGTTTATTATTATGAGAAACGGCCATTGGAAGTGATATCCTTGTACTTTGGATGGTAGGTCTGCAAGTATCGACCTATCTACCCACATCTACTGAGTGAGTCATGTGGTAATTCATGTATATGTAGGATAAGTAGAGACCCTGCCATTCATATTCTTGTCATTGTCCTCTACATGGATTTTGATGGGATGTTTGTGAGTACTATGATTATATGATCTAAAAGAATGTATGATGTGTGTCAGCTTCTTGTCCATGAAGTACAATATACGGCTAGATCTAATGGTTTTATAGAATGTGACATTATTACATGACACCAGGTGCAAAAGGAGATCTTAGAAGAGAAGAAGACAAGGTTGGACCATGTCGTTGATGTGTTGTTGATATGTCATCGTATTGTGGCTATTGGGAGATAAGTTGTAGCAATGAGTGAGTTTAAGGAAGACACTTATTAGATGACCCCTCTACAAACTATCTTAGCAAAGGCAAGACATGTGTTTGAGTACATGAGATAAAGGAGGACATGGGTATCCGATATACGTAGTAACTGTCTTTTACTTTGTATTTTGATATTAATATTTTGACATTTTGTATAATGGTTCTTTACATTTTATGAACACTAATGTATGGTTTATCAACAATTGTATTTGAATATTTAATGACAAATGTGTACGGTTATTGTGGGATTGATTTATAAATGACTTATAGTATAAGGTTCATTAAAAATATATCTAATTTCTTCTAATTTATTGACTAAGAGTGTAAAATATTATCATGGGGGGTTAATATAGATATTAAAATATTGAAAATTTTCCCCGTTGTAAGAAAATATAGAAAATACACAGACATGGTTAATCCGAAGATTAAAATACATAATTTGTTTAGCAAAAATAGAAATGTCACTCTAATGAAGTAATTTGATGTACATTAGAGTTTTCAATAAGTGTGCGATAATTATGTAGGAGGTAGTGAACAACACTCTATATATATTTATGGACCTTCGGTCTTCAAATTATTATCAAACATTTCAATTAAACCTAACACACTCGAAATCACTAGATTTTGCAAATAAACTTTAAGAATAAGATTCAAGTAAACAATGATAAAAAAATGATAATAGTAATAATTTATTTAATATTTTAATATATTAATTTTTTTTTACAAAATATATTAATTAATATATTAAGTATTATTTTAAATTCGAATATTTCTATAATTTTAAATTATGTCACGTTTATCAGTATGACGTACTCCCTCTGATTCTTAATATATGTATATAAAAAATTACTTTTTTGATTCATTGAAGAATTAATGTGTTTGGACTATATATGCACATCCCATAATTTTCAAAGGTCGAACTTTTGCAAAGTGAGTATGAAGAAGTAAGAGGTTCAGATACTCATAAACCTTACATAAGTCGGAACCCGAATAGGGTTCACTTAATATGAAGCAAGTTGAAACCAATCTCATAGTAACTCTGACAGAGGAACAAGTTGGACCCAACCTCATGAACGGTGCTAGAGAATCATATGAACAACCATAATGGACGGTTACGAAATATCTCCTTGGAAGTTACAGGAACTGAGGGGAAATGTTATAGGATAATTATAGAGGGCGGCATATGCTATCCTGAGTCACCTTAATGATGGATAAGAAGTATTCTTTTAAGGATCATTGATGAGTGAAGGAGTATAAAAGAAGACTTTCCTCGTGAGAATAAGACAACAACTAATACCTTCTTACTAAATAGGACGATTGTGATCTCTACAGGCTAGTTTCAGGGAGATTTCTCTAACTAGTGTTTAGCAAGAATATTTGGCGTCCACCGTGGGGCCTCGGTAAAACTTTCTCAAGCCTCATAAAAAATCATACTTTTTATCACATCGACACAATGTATGAATCATCTCCTAGTTGTTTACAGTGAAATTTTGTAAACAAATACAAGTTTCTATTAATACTTAAGGGATCAAACTTGAAATTCTCCCAAATATATTTGTGCGTTTATTATTTGTGAAACTCATGATGTTGTTAAAGTTAAAGTAAACTCCTTGAAAATATTTGTTGTGATTACTTGTAAATAAGAAGAAAAAAAATGTTCAAAGAACGAAAGAACTGAAAGTAAAATGCAAGTAAAGTAATGATAAGACTTTGAAATCGAAAGACGGATGCAGGAAAAGAAAGGGTTGAAATTAAAGTGCAAGTAATGTAAACTAACAAGGAAAAGTAAAGGAAACTTAAAGGTACTTTAATGCATAAAAATACTTTTAAGGTAAAATTATTGGAAATGTATAAAATTGTGGAACGGATACGTACATCTTTCCTCACTCGTTTCTCAAGACGCAAATACTTTGAGTTTACAAAAATGTGTGTACAATTGTGTACCCCTTACAAAATGAACATAAGTATCATTATATACTACTTTACATTAAGTGTCTAAGAATGGTAGACTACTCCTATGGTGACACGTAGCAAGTTCATGCATCGGTTTCCCTCGACGTGCTCACACGTGTTTTAGAATAACCGTCGATACTGACGCAGTTACTGCAAATCATATGCTTGGTTTAACTGTTACTGGTTTGACTACATGACTAAAGCTTTCAGTGTAATCATCTTCATATTGCTGATGAAACCCTTTAGGTACAAGCCTAGTTTTGTACTTGTTGACTGAACCATCAGGATTTTCCTTGAATCAAAAGATCCATTAGTAGATTATAGGAATTCTACTAGATGGAAGATAAATTGAATACAATTTATTGTTCCTCAATAGTGCATCATATTTAGATTGTATGGCAGCCAACCAAGTTGGTTTGGAAAGAGTTTGTCTTGTAGTTTTTGGTTCAGCATGAGCAAGAAGAAGAGTGGGCTGCTAACTTGGACATATGATGCTATATTTGGATCTAGTTTGCATGGGATGAATGTTGGGTGGTATATGCTAAGACTGTTTGGAATGAGGAATAACAGAAGGTGTTGGTTCAGTTGTTTAATTTGGAGATGAAGATATGTGAAGGCTAGAAAGGGGAGTGTTTTGTTGTGACGAAGAATGATTAATAAATAAATGCAATATTAGAGATGGAATGTTGTATGTAGACATACGTGAGGATAAGGTTTGTGGTGATGAAGGGTTCACCAGTAGTAGAAGTAAAGGGTTCAGGGTCCCATAAGTCATTATATATTAATTCAAAAGGTGCATTGCACTTAGTAAGAGATGTATGAGAGGGTAATGTAGGAGGTTTTCCAAGAAATCATGAGGAACAAAAATCTTCTATATTTTTATTATGAAATGGAAGATTACAAGATTTTAGGATAGATATTTGAACTTCCAGACTTGGATGTCCAATTCTAGAATTCCAAATTGAAAATGATATAGAATGTGTTGTAAAAGTATTTACAACATGGAAACTAACTACTAAGTTAAATGACACTTTATTTGGAAGAGAAGTTGTAGAAATTTGTTGACTCATCATGTTGGAAAACTTGTAGAGACCATCTTTGTCAAACACTCCATTGAGAATGATCTTATTGGAAGCTTAAGATTTAACAAGGCAATAGTTAGTATGAAACTCAAAGAAAACTTGGTTTTCTTTTACAAACTAACTGAATCTTAGAAGATTTTTAGTAATATTTGAGACGTGCGGTAGATTATTTTGAGTTAAGTGAAATTTTGGGTTCATATGAGATTTAATGTTGTAGAGCTAGTTGAAAGAACAGACAAACATTGGTCATTGCCATGAATATATGGCCTCATGGGAAACTGTAGAAAGTTGGGGTAGGCTAGCATAAAAAGGGTGGGAGGTTAGGGCATACCACGAGGCATGGGACCAAAACATTTCCAAGCACTTGAGGGCAAGGAATACAGCTACAATTGAATTGCCAAGAGCTGTTAGAGTTTTGGTATCTTTTAGGTGATGAATTGTATGTATTAGCTGAATTCCATGAGTAGACCTATCACCTATCTCTATTGTTTTCATAACTTTTTTTGTTCTCATAATCATTAGAGTCAGTAAAGGCAGATTTAGAATTTGGATCAGTGGTAGATAAATGCATGGAGGCTATGTTGATTGAAGGTAGAGAGAGTTTCTTGAATCTTTCAAGCCGAACTTCATGACCAAGGAGAAGAGTTTCCACTTATTCAATGGAAATACAAACAAAAATTTCAACTGAAGAGATAAATAATGGACTTAAATTCTTGAGGTAGTCTTTCAAGAATTGCATCTAAATGTTAACGTGGTGAGATCGACTCACCTATTGCATGAATTAAAGTTATGATGAAATCAATTTTCAATTCAAAAACAGTGGAGCTTTCTAGTAGTGTGTGTGTTTATGAGTTTAGACCTTAATTGTAGGGGCGTGCAAAATATCCGGTTGTAAGACTCAAATCTATAACCAAATCCCGATTTAGTTTTAATGATTTTGGTTATCCATTCATGTAATTCGGATATAATTAAATGGTTATTAACCGGTTAAATTTTGTTGGATTCGGTTATAATCCGATTATTATCCAAATATAAAACATACATTTTTTCTGGTTTTTTTTTTAAATTGGATTTTTTTTTTTAAAAATCGGTTATATAACTATAATCAAATTTATAATTGGTTTTATAACCAGTTTTGATTAAATTGTGGTTTTGGTTATAAATTCAAACCATTTAAATGATTTGAAAATGATTATGATTTGGTTTCTAAAAATAATCAACCATGCACACCGCTACTTAATTGCCTGTTTAACATTAACATGGTTGAAAGTAAGCATGAATTTTATCCCATAGTTGCAAAGAATTCTTGCAACCAGTAACTCGGCTCAACATCTCCATAGAGATGGTTGATTAAAGCCAAGCAAGCAGAGGAGTTGATCTTGTTGCTCCCAGATTTCAATTTTCTTTAAGATGGAATTTGATTCAAAATCTACAACTGTTGCATACTTGGGAGGAATTTTTGGATTGACCAGAACGTGATGCAGCTTGTGAGCTTTGATGACTAGTTCAACTTGTTGAATCCAGATAAGATAATTTATGCATCTAGTTTCTCTAAAACTTGTGGCGACTCTACCGTGGGGGAGATTGCACACGGTGGATCAGAGTTGTTGGGCAATGCATCTAGATTGTTGTAAGGCTTAGAGTTTTAAATATTGACCATGATTCTCTTGGAATCAATGGAGAAAACCAAATTGCGATTTCATTGAAAAGTTAGTTACAGTAGTTTTGATCTATTTATAGATCTAGTTGATGAAATGTTATAGCATGTAATCACATTATATTAGATAATGTTCTAACTGTAACTGACAGTTAGTTATAAGACTATGCTGCTAGCGTACATAAAATTCACCCAATAGTGTGTGAAGTTGGATGATGATATTCTCAACCAAAAAAAAACGATGATAAGTACGTGGTGTAGTCTGCATAGGCATTTTCAATAAGGAGGCATTTGAAAATATTTTTGCCAAAGAGGCTAAATGAATCAACACTTCATGGTATTCAAAGAGCTCTTAAGAGTTGAAAATATAAATTTAGTATCACCCATTTATCGTCAAAAGGATCTTCTTAAGAAGTATGTAACCATCATATTCCAAAAAGAAACTTTTTATTTTCAAAAATAAGAAAATTTGAATCTATCTCTGAAGTAAGAACGCCTCATTTTTTCAAGAACAAACAGTTATAGGCCGCAAAAGAAACAGTTTTATGTTCTTAAAGCTCCATTTAGTACGGTGTGTACAAATGTGAATAAACATAGGATGAAAATGAATATGTTGAAACTTAACAGGAAACAAATAATAAACAAACGTGGAAAAAATTGGACTTTGTTAAGTCTAGATCATTACAATGATTACAAACTACAAGCTGCACAACTCGAATGGGACATTTCCCCACTACTGGTATATGACAGCCAAATACAATCAAATAGAAACGACCAAATGGCCGAAGAAACCAATAGGCATCTTAAATTCAGCTGCAATATTTCATCATATTCAAGGAGAATCATTTCTCAATATCTTATCATGTAAAAGGATAGAAGTTTGAAAATAGCAAACTGCCAAGAAGAATATAGGCTGCAGAGTATGCCCATACCAGATATCCCCATCTATGGTACTTTGCAGGATATGTCATTATATATGAAGCAAACCAATAAAGAGGAGGGCTGGCAGACAAGAAACGAGTTGCCACCTGTTAAATGTGAAATTAACAGTAGTAATAATTAAAATACCTCGGCCATTCTCAAGCAACAAAACGATGTTAAAGGAATTGACTAAAGATGCAGTGGGTAGTAAAAGTGGGAAGACAGAAAATGGAAATGAAAGGTGTATCTACAATTTTTCCATGTCCAAACAGTGTTGTTAAATGGCAGTCGTGGCATGGTGGATTTTTCGACAACCGCTATAGGCAATTTATGAAGGAATGCCGTAGTGGTGACGGTGCCATTGGCCTTCCGCCATCGACAGCCCTGTCCAAATAATATTAGCCATTTTCATTTCCTCGTTTTCACTTCCCCAATTGAACTCTAACCAAGGATACCCTCATGTCAAGTTAGAATATCTAAGCAACATTCAGGACCATGCCTTAAATATAATTATTTAACGAAAGTTTAAGATGACACTCGTCAGTTTCTCATATTAAGTAATATGGTAAACAGAAGCAGAAGTCAGCAAGACAGCTGGCACTAACCTGTACATGCATGACAAGAAAAGCGGTGCCTGCCATGAATCCCAAGTGCAACACAAACGGGAGAACAGATGCAGACAAGTATCCCTGCCCCGCTGCTGGCTCAGACTTTATGGGAACATTAGAAACATCCCCTTTGACTACGTTCTTCCTCCTCCTAACATTGAAATGTTCTGTTACGGAGTGAATAGTGTTGCAGTTGCAAAGATAGTGATAGATTATAGTAGAATAATGTACTAAGATTAAAGTGAAGCTTATAAGTGCAAGCAGGCGATGTATTTTTAATTCATAATATCCACATATGACAATGTACTTCAAAGCAGGCAACAATTGCAATTTGAGAATAATACCTTCTGTTCTAACAGAGGATTTCTCCACACTGCCAGCTACTTTGAACCTTGAGTGATCCTCTGACAAAAACACAACTTCACGGCTCTTTTCTTCGATAGTAGTGTCAAAACCCAGTGAGAAAAAGATCTGAGACCTTGACTTAGCATAATGAACAACTGAGAAAAATGCCAGAGACAGTATTGGAGATGCAAGAAGGAAGTTAGGCAACTGTTTCAGCTGAAAATATCTCAAGAAACCTACACCCCTGAACAACCATAAATGAACAGCATTCATTAGATCATCTTAATATTTAAACATACAACTATAGAGATAGATTACAAAGTAAATACATCATAATAGCATTACTTGAAAGAAGAAGAAAATGAACATGGACCTAAAAATGGACATACCAATAATGACTTTGAATATAATTGTAAAGCAACGGTACCCTTGCCTTGCACCAAGGCCTTATTTCATCAGGAAAACGTCCAACACACATGTTGTAGTAGCCATAAGCTTGGAAGGCTACAAATGGAGCAAATATACATGCACTACGTAAAGCTCCAACAAAAACAATCTGCAGAGCCAACTGGCAAAACAACCTATCAGTCAAGAAATAACGTTTATAATATGGAGTGAGTAATAATGATCGATAATATTTTTTTATCTTTCAAGTAGGCGTGGAAATCAATCTTAAAACATCTGCCATTACTAGTGAGTGCCTGTGTCAGTTTATAGCACGTAATTAATAAGGTCTAAATTAATGGAGAAATTCTAATAGTTCAAGGTCTATTTACTTTCTACTCTATAATTTACAATATCACACCCAAACCTTCCCTCTTAAACCAAATTATAAAGAAGCAGATATAGTTCTTCAACTGGAAATAGCTAGTAGCCAAGTTTGTTGTAGATATGCAAGTGCCAGAAGCAGTTCATTCAGGTGTCCAAACTCAGAAATAGATAATAAAGTAAATATCAGATACTTTAGCTTAACCCATTACCAATATGAGCACAGTGCTTCGTAGGTCAATTACAATTATAAAATCATTTGAAAAGAATGCCTGAATGCAAATGAAAATTTGAAACTATCCTTCCAAAATCATTTCTCGGAGACAAACACAGCCACTTAATTAAAATGGCATGGATGAACAAAGAAGCAACAAACTCACAGTAACATTCTTGTTTTGAAACAGTGCATGATAAGCTCGGTGCATAGTCTGAAAACAGATATAACCGGCATTGAGCACCCCATTAGATCTTGCACAACCAGAGAGAGCAAGAAGAAGAACAGCCAAGTTATTTTTTCCGGATACAAAGTAGTACAATCCTCCAAGACTAAGAACAGCATACAAACTCTCTGAGTATCTACAATTCAAACCAAAGAACAAGACCAAACTAATCAATATCCAAATCACAAAGCAAAAGTTAAATATTACAAATAGTACAGAGTTAAAGGAGCATGCATTGTCATTTCAAATTTATTTATATTGACAACCAATAATAACTCGCCACTTTACCACTTCATACAATCAGTTTCAAAATTCACTTAGCGCATGTTCGGATTGACTTTTTATGAGTTTGTGTACTAACATAAGCACTTTGAGACTCTTAGAGTAAACTTATGAAAACAGCTTATGACATATCCATAACTTGTTTTAAGCTTATTACCATAAAAAGCTTGTGATTCAAATCACACTTCCATTTATGAAAACTTGCTTTAAGCTTTACATAAGCACTTATAAAACTTACTTGCATTGACAGGTATATGACATTTAAACTCTTATATAGTAAAACACAATAGAATGAGAACATTACATTGATGAATAAAATATAGAAGCAGGATTAAAGCAGAACAAAACCGTAGCTCGTAATGCAATTTCAGGGTCCTTCAAGATAGCTATAGAAAGTCTGTAGAGGTATCAACAACAATAGAGACAAGTCAAATTCAATACAGCATTAATTAACGAAATTCAATGAACAAAAAAAGAAGAAAACGGAATAGTGACAGTGAGAGAATACCTGTAAAAGTAAAGAGCAGCAAGAACAAACGCGAGATTATTGATTACATAAGCAGAAATCGCGAAGAGAGATCTCTGAGGAAGGAAAGAAAAAAGAGTGGAAGGAAAGAGGAAGGAAATGGAAAGGGGAAGGAAAGGTAAAAAGGCGTAGGATTGTTCATACTCGTAGCCACATTCAGCGGCGCGAACAAAGTAAACGGAGTCCCAAACGATGCCGTTTTCGATGGCGGAAGCGATGGGAGAACGGTGAGTGTCGTTTCCGGCGGTGGTGGTGGTGGTGAGGCACGGAGGGTTTAAGGATGCGGAAGTGTCGTATGGGGAAACTAGAGTTCGGAAGAAGATGATTAGGGTTAATAGAAGGATTCTTGAATATATTGCTGATTTTAATACCAATGTTTCGTGATTATGATGAGGGATTGATGTCTGAACCATTTTGGATTCGAAATTGAGAACGAAGATCAAATCAATTATGAAGGTTCCAATTTGAATTAGTTGAGTCTTTTTTTCATTATGAACGATATTGAACATTGAACTACAAATATTTCCACTTTGTTTATTAATCCCTCCATTTTAAAATAATCTCCATGATTGAACATTAAATGTTAAATATAATTGAAAAAATTATAATCATTGATATATTGAAAAATGAAAATATTTATTTTGAAAAATAAATATTTATTAAAATGATAATTATTTTAAAACCGATAGAATATTAAATTAGAATAGCTTTTAATTTTTCAATTCGTATTACTGGAAGAAAAAAAATGGTCAGTTTGATAACAACCTTTAGGTTTTATTTTTAGCTCTCTTTACTAGGTTTTAACTTCTTCTTTTTTCAAAAATTATTTCAAATAGCTTTTAGTTTGTAATTTTTTCTTCATTTATATCTTTATTATTTTAATAAAAATATATTTTTATCTTTCAATATATATTTGTGTTAATTTACAAAATAAAAAATGACATAATGTTTAAAGTTTTTAAATAACATCTAAATTATATAATAAATTTCAAAATAGTGTTGATAATTCTAAAATTAGTGAAACACTATAGAAGAATCAATGAGATCAACTGAGACAAAAAAATTCAAGATATCATTGATATAAAACAATAAATTTATTTTTATTATTATTTTAGATTAGTCTAACTGAATTTAAAATTACAATGTTATTAATTTGTGTATCTCCTAAAATTTCATACAACTTTAATATATTTTGATGTTATCTTTAATTTTTATCAAATAAAAATTAATTTTATAATATAATATAATAAGATAATTAACCATCAATTTTTAATTAAAAGTATCTTTTTATATCTTTTTGTATTTATCCATTAATGTAACAATTAATTTATCAAATACTCAAATAAATTTATCAGCTTTTAATAATCAATTATAAATTATCAGATCCAATAAAACTTTAATCTAATTTGATTTTTCTTAAATCTGGTCTTTATTACAAGTGTAAATTATAATCATCATCATCATATATATATATATATATATATATATATATATATATATATATATATATATATATATATATATATATGATACTTTTTATATGAATTTAATTGATATCTACCGACTGTGTAAAGAAATTTTATATTGTCACTGAATCATAGTCGTCGAATGTTATAATAAGTTTGACTTTTATTTTAAAAATTTATAAAGTATAATAAACGGGTGATGGTGATGAATTAACAGTGTAAAATATTTTACACTGTCAGTACATATCAATTAATCTCTTTTTTAAATTAATATGATTGAAGAAAAAAAAATTTAATAATTTAATGATTAGCAGTGGAGATGCATAAGAAAATTAGAAAAATATTTGTATAGGAATGAATATGACACATAATTTTATAAACAATCAATCACAAATTTTTTATTAATTAAAAATTAAAATTAAAATTGTCTTTTCTTTATTATCACCACCACCCATTATTTCAATTAAATAAATAAATAAGTTTAAAATTTTATTTCTCCTTATTGGTTGATTCTAAGAATATATATATATATATATATATATATATATATATATATATATATATATATATATATATATATATATATATATATATATATATATATATATATAAAAGGTGGACACATACTCATATTTCTCACAAACGTTTTAACTCCGTAACTTTGGTACTTTTTTATCTATAGAGAATTAGTGAAAATATGCGACCCTAACTACAATACATAAGCTTGCTTTATATACTATTATAAAGATAATCATTGACGACGGTTAAATCCTATAAATTTTACATGTATTCCACTACTTAGGTCTTCATGCTCTAACTCGTGTCCACGCGTATTCACAAATAAAACTACTAAAAAACCAAGCATCATACTGATAATTGTCTTGAAAACTGCTTTGAATTTCTCAACTGTCTTTGTCGAAAGTTTCCGAATTATTTCCAAAAGAGTTGTCGAGAGGTCTTTTAACTTGACTTTTAGTGTAACGCCACAACCCCGAAACTTATATAAAGAGAATTATTCGACAATTTCATGTGTCACCTCGTCATCCAATCAACAAAACTATTAAAAATATTTAACAACAAAATTTAATACAATAACAACTTCAAATTGAGTTTTTCAAATAAAGTATCAAACTTTAACATCACAATTTAACTCCAAGAAGTTATTTTCCACTCACAACAACAAAACTTTACTCTTGATTATCCATCTACAAGATGTCTATGGTGGAGAACATAAAGCAAAGGGGGTGAAACCCTGAGAATAAACTTTAATATAAACGAAAAGAATGCGAGGGTAGATAAACACACAACACAACACGCATTCAATGCACAAACCACATCATTTCAATCTCACCCATTTTCCATATATATATATATATATATATATATATATATATATATATATATATATATATATATATATATATATATATATATATATATATATATATATATATATATATTACACGTTTTAGTCCTTTAAGTTATTTAATAGTATCACTTAAATCCTTTAATTTTTTTTTGTAACGATCAGGTTCTTTAAGTTATTTTAAATTAATAAGTTAGTCCCTAAAACTCATATACCATTTGAACTGGTTTTTCGTGTAATACCCAACTTTTCCCTATTTAGAAAATGACGATTTAATACGAAAATTCAGAGTTTACACAAGTGGAATGTCACCTCAACAGAATAATCAACATAACTATTTTATTAAAACAACGGAAAAATATTATTTGTTCAACTTAAGGCAACATGTCAACATCAACATATAATCCTCAATAATTTGTTTTATAAAGTTTCCAACGACATAAATGTGATACGTAACAAAAGCTAAAATAAACCAGCATAAAAAATTCTCCATCTCGTGTTACGTATCAGAGCAGTCATATGACTCTAACAAGCAACACGATTTCCATGCACACTCAGGTACCTAGATCATGTGTACTTCCAAAGAAGCACAGACACAACAACAACAAAAAAGGGGTGAGAAACAAATTCAAATGTTAATGGTGCATAAAACATATCAAGTGTAGTTCCTCACACAAATCAACATATACGACAACACACCAATAATTATGCAACAACGAAACAATAATAATTATGCAATGTGACTCAACAACGACACAATGCATGTGGTACCAGTTTTGTTCATTCAATCGAACTCGGATAAATCACATACACCCACGCGGAAATTATTATCCCACCATTCTCCACAACGGAGTACGGATGAATCGCATACGCCGATACGGCAACGATTCATCCCAACAATAATACTACAATGTATGCATGACCATGAATATGCATACAACATGTATAACCACCATATTATACATCTACACGATCCATTCGATCACATATGCAACAATAATTTCACACAATCACCAATATAATCCACACGTGACTTAATTGATTAATCGTCTAGTTAAATCCACCTATATTTCATCATTAATTAAAATCTCCACACCAATACTCGATTAAATACGTCCTAAGGTATACATCAATGCCTCAGATCAAGAAAATCGACAACGGATGCGAAATTGAGACAGAAATCGTGAAACCGCGGAATTTTCCCTACAGACCTGGTCATATGCATATTGGACCAGGCCATACACATAATGACCAACCTCTACGCAACCTATACGTTGTCCCTTACGTGTATCTCCCCACACACACACACACAGGCCAATACGCGTATGACCCCTCATATGTGTATTGCCAAGCTTTGCTACGCGCAGCTTACTCAAATGGGCAGATGGCCAAGAAAAATCAACATTCATACACGTAAGCCCCCTTTTTACGTGTAATGCCTCCATTCCACGTCCATCATACGCGTATTGACATGCCTAATACGCGTATGCACAGAGACCCACAATTTTTCAGGTTTTCTTCTCCATTCTAGATCTGATTCTTATGATTTCCATTCCCACACCTCATATCAGTCCTAGGAAGGTTTCTACACAGATTTTACACTCTTAATCACATCATTCTTTCATCTAAGTTAATAAATCAAGTTTTATCAATATTCTAGATCTAGATTTGTAATTGTTCTTCTGCAACAACAAAAATTTGTACAAATTATGCATACAACATAACAACAGCAACAATATTTCAACAAGGATCAACAAGATCAAATAATCACCATCACAGATTCGCAACAACATTCATATAATCACATATTCCTCTTATAGCATCATAAGCAACAAAAATTCCTACGAGGGAAAGGACCCCTTACTACTCCATCATGTTATAACACCTAATGAGAATCCCTTTCTCCCCCCTTACCTCGAATTTTGATGAATTTTCATGTGAATCTCTTCTATAAAGATGCCCTAGTTGTTCTTCCTCTTCCTAGCTCTCTCTTGGTTCTCCAATAATATTATGACTAACTCTCTTCCTAATTCTGATTAATCTCCTAATATTGGTTTTACTAATTCAACCTTATTTTATTTAAAATTGAATAATAATAATAATAATAATAATAATCTTAATATTTACTAATATTATTTACATAATAATAATAATAATAATAATAATAATAATAGTTATTCATTGGTCTTACTATTATTCTCACACCCATTATTACTAATCGCACCAAAATCTACATGTCCCACTAGTACACTACACTAAAACAACAAGACATACGCCTTAAACAAGGCCAACAATGCACCAAAAATACCCGACGAATAAATATTAAAAATGGGGTGTTACATTTCGCGCAGAACATGAATATGCAATCAAATTTATCAAACAAGTTATGGTTCGCGAGAATCAGGTAAAAAAATATGAGATACATAATTAAAAATCGTCGATCCGACCAAAATACACAATCAAACACGAAACTAATTACATATTTGTGATCAGCGCAAAAACCAGTTCAAATGGTATATGAGTTTGCAATTTATTGTAACGGAGAATTTTGTGTTAAAAAAAATATCAAATCATTACAAAACAAACTTAAGGGATTAACTTATTAATTTTAAACAACTTAAAGGACTTGATTGTTACAACAAAAAAAAACTTAAATGACTTATTTGGTACTTTAAAATAACTTAAAAGAACTATAGTGTTATATATATATATATATATATATATATATATATATATATATATATATATATATATATATATATATATATATATATATATATATATATATATATATATATATATATATATATATATACACACACACACATGCAAGCAATGTGACTCACGATATTGATATTATGCATGTGGTATCAATCAACGATGGTTCTTCATACAAATCAGGTCCTAACATATGAGCCCCGAGCCCCCTCATCCGAGCTTCAGACACATCACTAATCCTAACATCTGAATTTGTGACTCACCTTTTGTAACACACGTCTATCCCCAAAAATAAAAATACAATTTTTATTTAAGATAAATAAACTCTATCAAATTATCACGGATGTCACAACTTCATAATAACTTCACACACAAAAGATCATGCAACGTAACACGGTTTTCAATTGATTCTAATAAAATGGTTCAACAACAAAACTAAAATCATTTAAAATATTCTCGCAGCGGATTTGAGTTCTAACTTCTTTAAATCAAAATAATACCATAAAGGTAGTTCTCAGAAAATCACATAGTTCACCATATCACATAGTTCACCATTATCTTAAGTTTTATAGTTTAAAACTCCAGATAAACAAAAATCAGCAAAACATCTCATAAATCTTCAAAACAATGAAAACATAAAATATTCTTACATAGACATCCCAACCCCGATGTTATGTATCAGAGCAAGACTCTTTTTACTTCTACGAAGTAAATCGACACACTCTGAAGCAACTCCTAAGCTTCCTGCACTATTCTGGAGGATTACATGCAAGTTATCCATGAAATAGGCAACAATTCCAAGAAGAAATGGTAAGTAATCATCATTATTATAAAAGATGCAGAAATATGACAGAAAATAAGGTTACTCAGACAACATCAATAATGCACACATAATCATCACATAACTCATCATAATCATCAAGCATCCTTTAACTCAATGTCATAAAAATACCAAACACAATGTTATGCAACTCAATGGACTCACGCATATGGTGTCGAACATCACTAATGACTTAGTAATCGTTATCTCCAAAGATCTCCACCAATAGGATCAGTTTCCGTTTGGAACTGGAGCACGTCAAAGTTTGAACTTAATCCACACAATGGGATTAAGGCCATCACTGGACCCATACGTCCTTACACATCTTCGTCGGATTCATCATCCTACAAAACTTTAATGGAATGTTTGTCATATGTCATGAATTCACGATGCGTATTAATTCACAAAAATATGACCACTGCTAGTCGAACGCATCATCATTCATCTAATGCATCACATACTGTCATATATCAACAAACTCACATTTACGCATGTTATAGCACATACTGTCATATATCATCAAACTCACATTTACACATGTTATAACACACACTGTCATATATCATTAAACTCACTGCACAATTTGGCAAAAATATAATTTATCTCAAACTATTCCTGCACTGTCAAAATAGACTTCCAGTCAAATAAATAAACGAAACCACACAGATATCACGCACAAACATCCATCAGATAAACAAGGAAAAAGCAAGATACATGGGTGTTAAGTTCGTCACCCCCTAATCATATTGACCGTCCCCTTCACTGTGACAATCTTCTTAGAGCCATGACGACCGTCCCACCACCCAAACGTGACGCCCGTCACACAATCCCTTACGACCGTCACATACAAAACCCACGCCTTCCCAAACGCAAACGCGCCTATATTGGAATGTGCACTGTATCTAATAAATGAATTGAGATAAGTTGTTCATGTCTGAGAATTTGCTGCCAAACATAGAGCCGACAAAAGGTATAACTTCAAAGTCAAACCAAGATAAATGCAAGAGGGCGATTTGGTATTGAAGGAAGTAGTTATGTCTACACGACAGGGAAAGAAAATAGTCAATTTAATAAATGTGTATGCATCATGTGACATAAGAAGAAAGTGTAGGTTATGGTTAAACTTAAAAAAACATGGTGTTGGCCAAGAAAGAAGAAAGATGGTGTGTGCTAGGAGACTTCAACACAATAAGGGGAGAGTTAGAGAGAAGAGGTACTGGTAATAATATTAGAAGCAAATAAATAATGGAGTTTGATAAAATCATCACAGATACAAAGTTGATATATTTCCCACTACACAAAAGAAGATTTACCTATATTAGAAGTGATAGCTCTTGTATAAATAAGATCGACAGAATCCTAGATTAGATATTGTCCAACAAGCAAACAATGGAGTTTAGACAAATAACTATAAGATCATTGCCCAGTCATGTTGGGTGAATCATAGAAGAATTGGGGACCGAAACCATTTTTCATGCTGAAATGCTAGAAAGACATAAGAGAATATCCATTTTTGTTAAGGAGCAATGGAGAGAGTTGGAGGTAGAAGGATGGGGAATATATGTATTAAAAGAAATATTGTTGATGATCAAATCCACACTTCGAGACTACCACAAAAGTCATACAAAAAAAAATCGGAGAAAAGATAAAAGAAGTTGAACATAATTGAAATTAAAGGAGAGACAATGGGGTTATCGAAGGGGGAAATGCTCAACATTAGAGAGAGAATGCGCCAGTTTACATAAGTTGTCAAATTAGACCGGTAGCATTCAATGGTAGAAATTGAGAATCATATGGCTAAAAGTATGGATGCAAATTCAAGTTACTTCCTTAGGTGCATCAATAAGAGAATAAGAGAGAATGAAATTTAATCCTTGGATTTGAATTTGGCCAATTAAAGGGTGTGAACGAGATAAAAAGGAACAATTATTAATCACTTACAAAATCACTTCTCGACTATAGGGGTGAGATTAATTCCGACTAACATGGAATTTAAATATAATCAATAATGCAAAAAGAAAGGGGTTGGTTCAAGAGTGTACGAAAGACGAATGTGTATGGGAATGCGATAGTTCTAAAAGCACAGGTCCCGACGAGGTGAGTTTTTGTTTTTTGAAGGAATTTTGGGATGTTGTTAAGGAAGATTTCATTAGAGTAATAAGAGAATTCCATTCAAATGGAAAGATGGTTAAAGGGGGGGAGTTCATATATAGTGAAACTGCCAGATTTTAGACCGATATCGTTGACTTGGTGCATCTACAAGGTGATAACACATGTGTTGGAAAACCGACTGAAAAAGGTGTTGGCAAATTCATTTCAGAAACGCAGTCGGCATTTTATCTGGTAGACAAATATTAGATGGAATTTTTATAGCAAATGAAATCGTTGATGAGGCGAGACATAAGAACAAAGAAGTGCTCGCGTTTAAAGTAGATTTTGGAAAAGCATATGACTAAGTAGATTGGAGTTTTTTTGGACTTTGTCATGGAAAATATGGGCTTTCATGAGAAATGTAGCAGATGGATATCATAATGCTTAAAGACAACTTCGATTATGGTGTTGGTGAACTGAAGCCTTACAAATGAATTTGGAATGGGAAAGGGTCTTAGACAAAGAGATATTCTCTCGGTGTTCCTCATTATCATTGTTGCGGAAGGATTTAACTTGTTAATGAAAAGTGCAGTGGAGTTATGAAGATTTTAATTATACAAATTCGATGAGGGAAATGAAAGCTTTACACATCATCAATACGCTGACGATACTTTGATAATCGAAAGAAAGAGGCGGGAAATATTCGGGTTATAAAGGCAAATTTGAAGTTCTTTGAATTGATGTCGGGCCTAAAGGTTAATTTCAATAAAAGTATCATGGTAGATATTAACATAGCGCATAATTGGATTGAAAATCTACAAACATTCTAAAATGTAAAGTGGGAAACATCCCTTTTAAATATCTAGGTCTTCCAATTGGTGCAAACCCGAGGAGAAAATCTATGTGGCAACCGATAATTGATGTAGTGTGAGCCAGGTTGTTGAGTTGGAAGCACAATAAGTTGTCCATCAGAGGTAGGGTGGTTATAATAAAATCAATGTTGTCAGCGATTCCATACTATTTTCTCTCTTTTTGCAAAGCTTCGACATGTATCATATCTAAAATATATTCTCTTTTCAAATAATTTCTTTGGGGAGGGAGCGAGGATGATAGAAAAATAATTGGGTGAAATGGAAAATGGTGTGTAGTCTTATAGAAGAGGGTTGAATGGGTATAACAAATGTAAAGGTGTTCAATAATGCCCTTTTATGCAAATGGGAATGGAAAACTAGCTCAGAAAATGAAGGATTGTGGTATTGAGCATTGGTTCATCGACATGGGGCTAGTGAGGGAGTTATTAGTCGATGGGATAACAATAGCTCGATATGGTGGAAAGAAATAATTTGGTACGGGAATAGTCGAGTCGGTTAACACATTCTTAGTTAAGGAGGCATACAAGAAAATTATGTCGGGGAGGGAGAGGTTGGTTGAACCGTGTATGGCAAAGGCTTAACATAATTCAATCCTGATAAAAGTTTTTTACTTTGTGTGGAAAATTCTTCAGAATAGGGTAGCTACAAAAGTGAATCTATATAGGATATGGGCAATTGAGAAAGGGTTTATTCACTGTGTTGGGGAGTGTGGGGCGGAAAAGACAATTTCTCACCTCTTTTTTTAGTGTCTGTAACACAGTATTTGGTGCAGGATTAGTAGATGGCTTGGGATCTACACAACTTTTCAAAATTAAGGATTGTCGTACCTAGAATAAAACAGTTTGAAGGATTAGTTGGAGGTGGGAGAATTCCCACTAATAGACTCAAAACAATTTGGATGGCAAGAATTTGGAGCATATGAAAGGCATGAAACGACAAGTTATTCAACAAAGATGTAAATTTTGAACAAGTAGTCGATAGAGTAAAAAGAATGTCTTGAGACTGGTTGAGATTCAAAACAAATAGATTGGAGTTCAGTATTAGTCAATGGTTCAAATCCTAGAGTCTGCCTTGGGTACGTGGATAGGTGATGATCGAAGTGATGGTGGGGAAGGTGTTTCGCATTCTGATCGGGCTTTATTTGTGTGTGTCAGCTGTAGTGGCTAATGTATCAGTAGCAAAGGTGGTATGTTGCAAGTTGATCTTATGTTAGGCAACAAGGTCTTAAGGCTAGGAGAATTTGATTCGGGTTAGGAGCAGTTTCATCATTGACTGTGCAAATTGGTAGATATGTCACAACTCTTGGTGTATCAAATACAGCAGTCAAACATGTCATCGTCAGTGGTGGCATATTGTTGCAATCTTTGTAGGATCAATTGACCTATAGCATTAGAATTCTATTGGATCCAAAAGATCTAAGTCAGTGGTGGCATATTGTTGCAATCTTTGTAGGATCAATTGACCTATAGCATTAAAATTCTATTGGATCCAAAAGGTCGAAGTCGGTTGCTGAAAGTTTGGCATATAGCATTAGAATTCTATTGGATCCAAAAGGTTGCTGAAAGTTTGGCATCTTATGCTGTGAGGGGACCTGTTGGATTTTTGGCGTATCATCCAAGCCTATAGTGCCGATGAGCCGGTGTTTTCAGCTGGGAGTTGCATCGGGTATGGCCTAGAGATTGGCCTCCTGGCAGCATATTTCGTTGCTAAGTGTAATCGTGTTATTAGGTTGGATAGATATTTGTAGTTATCTGTGAGGGATCAAAGAGAGTGTGTATGGTGTCAAGAGTCTTGGTGTGTTGGGTGATTTGTATTATTAGTGGTTGGGGTGTATCTGTATGTTTTTGTAGCATTGCCTCATGCCTTTTGTTTAAAAATATTCGTTTTGATTTTCCAAGAAAAAAAAAACACTTCGCACAATTATGTTGGTCATTACATTTGTTTATCATAATGATGAAGAATAAATAAGGAGAATACTTATTAGAGGATGATAGTAAAGATAATTAATTATATTTTAAATATTTCCTAGCAAAATACCGATGGTATTTTCTATAATATGTTTTGGTATAATTACAATCTTCACAAGAAATATTAATATTTTTCTTTATAGATTTATGGGTAAGCCTATTTAAACAAAATATAATCATACCAATAAATTGTAAAAAAACAAATTTTTTTAAAAAAAATATTGACTAAAATCAATGGAAAAATTATCAAAGAACTATAATCATAAATGATTTCAACTAAAAAAAGTAAACAGAATCTCTTTTTGTCTTACACCAAAACATTGTTCTTTCCACATGGCGGAAGAGAGTATTCGACTCAAAGCTAATAATATAGTTGTAGACTTGTAGTTTGGAACAGACCAAAAGCAACACCAGGAAAAGTGAGATCTCCCAACACACAAACTTGAGTACTTACAAATTAAATGAAAACAAGGGTCAATACTTCAGCTACCCTGATTTGGTTGACAGATGCATAAAATATCAACTATTAATTGGGGCTCATCAACAATTGATACTCGTACTCACTTTACTTGGGTTACTCTAGACAAATTATGATGCTTCTACTACTACTAACTACAACCTCTAAATTTGTAAAAAGAAGAAAAAAAAACTACTACCTCTCCAAACCAACAGTGAGATTTGTCACAATTCTTAGGACGTCCCTTCACAAGACTCTGAATCTTATACCAGTCCAGAGATTTGAGATTGGCACAAGTGAGCTATTGACACAAACTCAGGCCATCTTTTGTTCCCAAGTAGCAACTGGAGCATTGTCACAGACCGGAGCATTTTAAAGTAGACAGACCCTGAATATTGAAAAGCAGACAGACCTGGAATATTGAAAAGTAGACAGACCTGTCTTTAACTTCGGTAGAAAAGTTGTTGCCATCTTTTGAAATTCATTTTTCAGCATTCAATACCGCTCGGCACATATGATCTTATCTAAGTCGTGTTCTTGATGAGTTGAATGCGGTGATCATGTGCCAAAAGATACCGTTTCTATATGCAAGCCTCGACGTGACAAGTTTCAATTGGAGCTTTTTCACTACCAGAGTTACCTAAATACTCACATCCATCTTTAGCTTCAATGGAGAAGAAGCCACAATCTTTTGGCATTTCACCATCAGGATCAGCACATATGAACTTATCTGCATTATTTTCTTGACAGATTGAATTCAACGATTCCTTCTCCAGGGATGCTGATTTTTTACAATTCATCATACATGAACCCTCCTTGGTATGATAGCTCTCTTCTTTGCAAGAAGCTGAGGACAAGACCTTTAGGTGATTTTTGTCATCCAAACATTCTGATCCACCATTTAATGGAGGAAGGGTGCCAATGCTTTCTTTTTCTAGACAAATTGAATGCGGTGCCTCCAAAGATGCTGACTTTACAATATCCATCATGCAAGAACCTTCTTTGGTGTGGGAACTCTCTTCTTTGCAAGAAGCTGAGGAAAAACCCTTTAGGGGATTTTTGTTATTCGCACATTCAGATACATCATTTAATACCGCAAGGGTGCCAATGTTTGCTTTTTCATGACTAATTGCATGCAAGGATTCCATCTCCAGAGATGCTGGCTTCTTATTATCCATCAGACATGAACCTTCCTTGGCATGAGAACTCTCTTCTTTGAAAGAAACTGATGACAAACCCTTTTGGTGATTTTTGTTATCCACACGTTCTGATCTATCATTTAAGGAACAAAGGGTACCCACATTTGCTTTTTCTTGACAAATTGCATGCAAGCATTCCATCTCCAGAGATGCTGACTTTTCATTATCCATCATACATGGATTTTCCTTGGTATGAGAACTCTCCTCATTGCAAGAAGCTGAGGACACAACATTTTGAAATTTTGATTTTTCTCCCTCTTTGCTACAGATAAATTCTGTAGCATGACTACTATTCTTGCCTTCAGAATGTCTTGGACCAATGACATTTTGCACTTCAGACTCTGCTTTAACATCATAACCACATTGGTTCACCAGTGTACTACAGCTTTCATTGACATATTTATGATTACGAATTCCATTTGGAGTTGGTAGTTGTAAATTTCGAGAAGCGCCAAGGTCTTCTTTGTCTTCAAAAGACACACTCTTGTTGAAATTTGGTCGAATTAACTTTCTTTTTTTTTGTTGCACAAGCCCCAAGTTCTCACTCTTCTTACTCTCATTAGAGCTTCTCTCAATCTCATCATTATGTTTCCTCACCATGCTTCGCCGTTTGAAATCAACAAAATGTGCCTTATCAGCTTTTGTTTTAGGACTGCCTCCAGTCACAGTTGTGGAATCCATATTTAGATCTTCCAAGGAATTTTCAAAGCAATCTCCCTTCTTTTTTTTCTTCAGACTACTACTGATTTGAGTTTTATTCCTCAAACTTTCATCCTCACTGTGTTCCAAGGCATTTCCTAAGCAGTCTCTCGTCTTCCTCGGACTACTCATTTGAGTTTTATTCCTCAAACTTTCATCCTTGTGTTCCAATGCACTTTCAAAACAATCACTCTTCTTCCTCTGACTACTTACTTGAGTTTTACCCCTTAAACTTTCTGCATCGTTGTGTTGACTGGGCTTTGGCTTTCTTTTTGTCTGACGAACCATTTCCATCACTTCATCAACTGAAGTAATGAAATCATATTCTTCATTCTGTGCATTGTATCCCTTTCCTTGTTTCTTAACATCCTGGACAACAGATAAACGAGAAAACACACTACTTTTTCTCTTTGGATGACCGTAATTGCTATTTTGAGAATCACTATAACATCCAATATCATATCCATGATCCAATGGCAATGAATCAAAATATGGATTTGGTGTTTCATTGTTTTTTGGTAGTTCATGGCTCAGATAGTTTTGCAATGCCATGGGATGAACATTATTGTCTAAATATGAATTGTGATCACGGAACAATGAAGAATATGGTTCATGTGTCCTTCCACTGTTTCCAATATCTGAAGAAGGGACGGGAGCTGGTGAAGACTTAAAGGAAGGAATGTTATTGTGAGGCTCATATAAAGCAGATTCTGATGCCAAGTGGTCAGAATTTCGAGCTTCATTGAAAGGAGCTGGTGAAGACTTAAAGGAAGGAATGGTATTGCGAGCCTCATATAAAGCAGATTCTGATGCCAAGTGGTCAGAATTTCGAGCTTTATTGAAAGGCGTGCAATCCCTGTTACTACCATACAATACAGAATTAGAAAAACAATCATCAATACCGTTCCATCTGTGACTATCTTTCAGTTCTGTATGCATGAGTTGTTGTTCCCTACTCACTAAATTCCTTCGGCAGTTGTTTGAAGGAGAAAATCTTTCTCTCATTGGTTCAGAATCATTATTAATTCCAAACAACGATGATCGTCTGAAATTTAAGCAAGGGGCTTCTGAATTGTACAGGATAGAATTCTCGTCTCCAGGGGGTCTCATTGACTCAGAACCATTATCAATTTCAAAAGACGAGAAGCCAGGAGCTTCTGAAATGTACGGGATAGAACTCTCGCTTCCTTGTGGTGCATAAGAAGTGTTTGGATGGAATGGGTGAATCATAGCAGAAGTTGACCTGAGATGATTTTCAACCAAAGAATTTTGCTCTAAATTAGGCTTGCTGTAGACGGGCAAATCAACATTGGAACCACGTAAACTAGGAATATCATCCGAAAATATCATCCTCTCATCAGTCTTTCTTAGGTCTTCACCCATCAGCCGGTCACTAACTGTTGACCTGCCATCACCATGAACTCTAATTTTGTCAGAAGGAACTTTGGAGTATCCACCTATGTATGGCCTGAAATGTGTATCCGTATAATCTTTGTTCTCGTGGGAGGAAAACCTGCTGTAATCTCTTATTGCCGAATAATCACCAACATATCCGCTTGCAGTATCCAGCGGGAGCTTGGCAGCATAGTTATAGTTATCTATATAATCTTCATTGTTGCGTGCAGCAAGTCTGCTTTCATCTTTTGATTGCAAATATTCACGAGCATCTTCACTTGTATAATCCACTCCAAGCTCCAAAGACCTTCTTCGTTTGTTTACTAAAATCTCATCAGCACTGAATCCATCGTAGCATGCAGAATCTCTTGGGTAGTTATGCATCAAGTCAGGTAAATTATTATCACCCAAAACATGATCATCTTGAACACTTTCGTCAAGCATTCCATTAGCAACAGATCTTCCACCTTTATTGTTGCGTGCTTCAAGTCTTCTTTCATCTTTTGATCGCAAATAATCACGAACATCTCCACTGGTATAATCCATTCCAAGCTCCGAAGACCTTCTTCGTTTGCTTGCTAAAATATCATCTGCACTGAATCCATTGAAGCGTGCAGAATGTCCTGGATCATCTCGAACACTCTCGCCAAGCATTCCACGACCAACAGATTTTCCAACTTCACCCATTGGGTACCGCTCAGATTTCATAGACATATGTCTTCTAGGAACCTTCGGTTCTAGCTTGTTCATGTTGAACAAATGTAAAAGCCTTTCGACCTGAAAAACAGCCCAAAAAAAACGGATCTGTATAAACTTCATTATAAAAAAAAGACATCAAAAACCAATCATGTAAAAGAACAGACCTGATTTTCAGATAGCCCAAAGCTAAACTTGTTATTGGCAAAGTAATTCTCTCTGATTGCATGGCGGAATATCTTTTCAGGGATTGGCTTACATTCCCAAACTGGATTGAATTTAACCTAAAGCAAAAGATCAATGAAACAGTAAGACAATGGTAAAAATTGCTTCTTGCACTCAGAATCAAACACCTGCTAAAATTCATAAAACAAAGTAAGTGGGTGCTCACCTGAGCAGGATATTTCATCCCTGTCGAAGCAAATGCCTTAGGAACAAGATTGATTCCTCCATCACAAGCAGCAATGAAAACACCATGAAGTAGTTTCTTCTCATATTCATATAAAAACAAAGTCGCCCCCTCTTTAATCTTCTCGACAAATGGAATATAAGTAGCCGGAAGCCCAAACAATCCACTCCTTAAACATTCTCGTTTCGTTTCAGTGTTTGACATAAAGATTGCACCAAAATCCGGGTCGCTTCCACCAGCATTGTTGTGTTTATCATTAAACCCCATGGATCCACTATTCCTTTGACTCTATACTATACTAAGCTTAAGAATTAAGAAGAAAAAAAGAAAAAAACACGCATTGCATACTTACAGTCGTAAACCCCAAATGTTCTTCACGTTTGACCTATTAACCAGTAATTTACCAAGTTTCAACTATTAATCAGAATCATTTGAAAAAATTCCATATTAATAATAAGCACTTAAAAATCTGTAAAATCAAACTACCTATTAAGAAAAAACACTATTAAGAAGTTGTAAGCAATGCTTATAAATTTTTTCGATTAAAAATCGATTGACCTAGTTCAAACAAATTTGACCTAAAATGCGATTTCGTTTTTCAAATATGATTGTAAGCAAGAAAAAAAAAAAAACTCTAAATATTGAAAACGCCGGTGACAAAAAAAAACTACTCCAGAGTATGATCGTAACAAAAAAAAAAGCAGCGAAAGAAATCAACAAATATATAAGAAAAAACGATAACAACATTGCGCGATGAAAAAAATGTAAAGCAAAATCATCGGAACGGAACAACGGAAAGATATTTTATTATATATAAAAACGGTTTAATAATAAGGAAGATAATGCGAAAATGGTGTGAGATTAAGCAATGGTGAAAAGGAATAGAAGAGAGAAAGGAGGTACCGATAGAAAAGGAGGAGGTGCTAGGTTTGGTGAGAGCGGGAAGGGAAGGGAAGGGAAGGAAGAGAAGGTCGGTTGGGTGGCAGCGTAAGAATCGTGTAGTGGGGTGGGAGAGTCGCTAAATAGGATTTTATAGTTGCGTTACATTATATAGCCGGTCATAGTAATTTTGTGGTTTTAAAAAGGTGAAAATATTATTTGTGTGTTTAAATATGTAACAAATTGGAAAAACAATTAAAGATAGTAACAAATTGGAATCTTATCGGTTTAAAAGAAGAAGAAAAAAATTCTCCAATTTTTTTATAAATGGAAAGAAACCAAAGAAACAACAAAAAGGATTAAGCACATAAAATCTCTTCCCGTCTAGTATATTTCTCTAAGGGAAGAAGAAGGTTAGGAGAAAGGTGATCTATCAGAGTCAACGATTGTGTCATCGAAGATCTCATCTTGATCAATATACGAGGACACATGTTTCCTTCCCAGAGAGTGTGAAAAAAGAAAATTGTCACGGTTGTCTCATCAAATCCTGAATTGAAGCTATAATAGACGCATAGGCATACCACTGGTTAAGAGAATTAACGACCAGCTGGATAGCATTCAGAGAGTCTGAATAGCAAACTACATTTCGGTATCCATCCGCCCAAGCTATTTGAAGGCCTGTAAGAAAAGCCATGAGTTCAACATGTAAGTTGTTAGTAACACCAATATAACCTGCAAAACCTTTAATCCAAACGGCATCTGATCTACGGAGAAGCCCCCCAAATCCTGACGGCTCGGGGTTTCCCAAGCTACTACCATCAGTATTCAGAACTATACAATCCACACTACTTAGATGTCAAGAGATCCTGCGAGGAACTCTAGTATTGCTCACATCGACATGTTTGCAAAGCTGCATAGTCTTGAGTCATGTATTACAAGGTAGAGGAAGTCTTCCTTAGCAATGGTTGTGATGTTGTGTGCCCTCCACAACCACTAGACTGTCGAGATAAATGAGGATGGATCCTCCTGAGTGAAGCCATGTTGGAGCCAATTTTAAACATTTGTCTTTGTAAAGAATTTTGGATTGTGCACACCAAGATAATGCCAAAGCTTGGCCAGAAGTTTACAATCCCGAAGACAATGGAGAATATCCTCAAGCGGATGTTGACACCTATGACACATTGAAGCAACAACCATACATCTTCTATGGAGAAGGGCAAGAGTGTGAAGAGAGTTGTGGCAAACCGTCCATGTAAAAAGTTTAATTTTCTCAGGAGCATGGGATTTCCAAATCCAATGTACTAACACCACTACCTGACCCATTTCTCCGTTGCAAAATCCACTTGTATCCAATTTGATTTGGATGACAAATTTTATATAAAAAAATTACATCTCAATTATTCAATTTAATTTGGTTTCTTTTAATAAATTATTAAGATATTTATTTACTAGTAATAAACCTTATTCTAAAATTAAATATTAGGGATAAATATACAACATTTAATGTTAGTGCGTTTTGTTTTTAATCCCTTAAAAAGATTTTTTTAATCCTCTTATCTTATTTAGATTTTCTCACTAAACCTTCCAAATGTCACATGTTCTCTCATATTCTCCAGTTTTTTATATTTATATCTACATGGATAAAATACAATAACACACGACATTTATTTTTTTTGTTATTTTTTGCTGACTAGATGTAGCATTTTATTTACCCTCTGTAAAAATTAGGGTTACTTTTCTCATTCTCAATTACTGCGAAGAAGACTCAATTATTGCGAAGAAGGAGAAGGAGAACATGACGGCTCTCAAGAAATGGTGGAAGGCTACGCCGCTCAGGCAAGGGAGGAAGGCTACTACATTTGTGGTAGTGGACGAAGACGGGTTCGACTACATTAAAACCTAGAATATCTAAGGTAAGTGATATGTACCTTTTTCATCCTCCAATGTAATAATGATTTTGAACATCCTTATGTTACTATTAGGTTATGGTTTTGATATGAAGCTTCATACAGAAGATATGCAACATTTTAATGTTACTTTTCATATGGGGTGAATTTATAATGGTAAACCAAAATGAGATGATTTATAGAGGAGGTTGATTCGAGTGTGTCTGGGTTACACGTTGAGAACTAGACAATGGAGAATGTTGATAAGTTAGTGAATATGCGAGGGTATTACAAAGGGAGTTATAGGTTATAGACAAAAAAATTGGAAATTGATAAGATTTTTATTCAGATAAAGAAAAAGAGGATGATGCATACAATTTTGCATCATATTGTGGTGCAATGGTTATTGATGGAGATATATTTGTGGAACATGATATTGAAAACACAGAACTTGAAGTAAGGGGTGTTTAATAGGGTGACTGATGTGGAAGGGGTAGATGATAAAATGGTTAAGATGGTTCATACAACTTTTGATGGATGATATTAGAAAAGACAGAAGATATATGTTTATCTTTGATCAATAATAGGTATGTCATTAACATCGAGTATTATATTCATTGCATTAAATATATATGTTGGTGATTTACTTATTGATGCACTTTATTATATTAGGTTTCATGGACTAGTGGTTATGTTTGAGGAAATGTTTGATAGAATTAAGCATAGATTGTGTCTCAGACATTTGTATGCTAATTTCAAGAAAAGGTTTGGTGGTGGAACCCTTATAAGAGATTTGATGAGGGGAGCTACTAAGGCCATATGCTATCAAGGATGGGTCAAAAAGATGAATGAATTGAAAATGGTTGATATGAATTTTATGGAGCCAGTTGTTATGCCTGCTATGGACACAATTGTGCAAAGTCAAATTGAATCTTGTGTTGTATACACAAGTCAGCCATAAGCCAAAAGAAAGAAAGAAAAACCAGACATTAAAAGAAGGAAAAGTGAAAGAGTAAAGTTGATATGGTTTAAAAAGACAATTATAGGCCCGAGATCCTATAGTGACCAACCAATTGCATTATCAGATGCTGAAGAAAGATCAAGTGCTCAAGATTCTAAGCTTGGGGTGTCAAATAGGTCTTTGAAGTCTTGGAAGAATAATAAATGATAGATTAAATTGTTGTTATTGAATTATGTTTTTTTGTGTGCTAGAAATGCTTGTAACAGACCTATAATGTCATTTTGTGCTTGTGTCAAAGTTGATCATAGTTTGTGTTTGTACTGATGTATCAGAGATAATGCACTATATGTGCTTTTTGATAATGAATGCATGATGTTTATGTTGTTAACTATGCTATTAATGTTTCATTTTATGCTTTCTTGTCAGGCCTATGCAATATTGAAATGATGATACACCAACTGTTATAATATAAATAGGTTTAAACCACTGCAACATAAAAACCTTTTTGCACCCCAACATTATGTAATCTCAAATTTATAGAACATGGTTATACCATTGCAACATAGAAACATAAAAACCTCGCCATTGATACAAAATGATGATACATGAATTGTTATAACAACATTGAATCATATCAACATATTGAAACATGTTCATTACATTAACTGAAACATTATTGAAACATATTCATTACATTATTAAAATCATAACAAAATATTGAATCAAAGTTATAAACCTTTCTGTCATATCCTAAATTTTGACCCTAAGATATATGCCTCATCAAAGGAAATCCATTGACCAAAGGATTGTGCCCGATTGGTTTGAACAGTATCCCCGCAATGGATCGGGATTTCTGACTTCCTCAGTGGATTCAAGTAAAGGACCAATCATTAATACATAAGATTTTCAACATTTCAGTCACCATCAAAGGGTTAAGAAGCTCAAATGATGGAAAATCATTCAAATATTGTACAAAAATTACAATGATCTGGGCCTCGAGCCATCAGAACCACTAATTAGGTTTTCAGTCATTTGAGCCCTCCAAATGATTTTTTCATGGGAAAATGAGGCAAGGCATCCACATATAATCAAGAAAGGATGACATGACTTTGAAAAATCATTTAAAATTATAAAAGGTGCAAAGATCAAGGACTGTAAGATTAGGGTTTCACAATGCCCAAATTAGGGTTTCTGACTAATCGAGGATCCCAAAGCCAAGATTTTCATCTGGATAAGAGCCTATATCATAGGAAATGGTTTAAATAGCTCATATACACCATGGAAGTCCATTCATAAGGTCAAAATATCTCAGAGGATGTTCAGTCAAAAAATCAGAAAACTAGGGGTATCTAGTGTAATTTCCATCTTGACCCAAAAAGTCAGAGTTTGACTTTTTCACCCAAAATGATCCTCATGGCCTATTTTACAAGAATATATGGTCCATAAATGCATTTGATCACAAAAAAATCAGAAATCTGAAGATAACTTGTAAAAGGGGCAATCTTTGAAACTTAGAAATGTTTCTTATGGAAAAAATGTTCAAGTAGCCTACTTCCAAGCATCATAACTTGTGATCCAAGCATAAGATTTTGGTGAACCAAAACTAAAATGAAATATATCATCATAATCTACAAATGATTCAACTACTAGAAACTTCAATTCTTCATGGATATTTTAAATTATGATTGGATCAAAATTAAGAAAAATATTGATTTTCAACACTTAGACAAAATTGTTCTAACTACAAAATCAAGTTCCAATATGATTCTGATCCTTCTCAAAACACCAATGTTGTTGCAAATGTTGTCAACAATTCAAAGAACCAATTGGCATGAAAAGGTCTTGCTTGTACATGAAGAAATCATGGATCAAAGTGACCATCCAAAACTGTTTTGCAAAAAACAGATTTTTATAAACTTTTGAAATCTGATTTTTTGAGTCAAAGGACAATGTCAAGTGGTCTTAAGAATCTTAGCAGTCAATACAAACCTGGTCAAACCTGGAAATTCATGATTGCTCCAAGGAATTTCCATAAATGGCACTTATGAATTTTAACACTTATGCATTTTGATCCAAGGGTCACCAAGCTCCAAAATGGTATATTCTTGGATCTCTTGTTCAACAAGCAATAAGTGGACACAATCCAAGCATAAAAATTATGAGGAATGTGAATTGTGTTGCTGCAATAGCTGAGCTAATTGAGAAGTTCATCATTCTATGTGTAAGAGATATTTTCACAAAGCATGACTCACAATTGTGATCTCATCCCTTCAAGACTTAAGGACTAAGTAATCTCAACATCTTTTCCTATAAATAGAGACCTCATTTGATCATAAAAATTACACCAAAGCCTCTAATCTCCAAGTTTTCTCTCATTTTCTCCTAAAGACTCAAAACTTGATATTTTGAGCAATCACTACTGGTTTTTGAGTTGTGGCCACTATCAACTCAAACCAATTGCTCAAACATATCACATATGAAGTTTATGAGGTGTTCAAACACTTAGATCACCTCTGAAACACCTCTTACCCATAATCACTCTTCAAAACCTCAAAGAAACCTTGTTTCTGCAACTTGAAGATCAGAACTTGATCCAACCATTTGCAATCAAGTCCAAGTGTTTAGACATACTCCATATGGTGTAGGGAAGCTGTCCAGATCATCACAGCATCTCCGAAACACCTCCAGCTCGAAATCACATCTCTAGCTGTAAGCTCAAGTTCATATAAGCTCAAACTTTGCTAAATTATAATCCATGCATATTTCATCGCACTATCTTTTTTCCATATGTGTGTAATCATATTCTAAGTAATTCTCCTCAATCAATTTCACAAAATCATCATAATGTAGAATTTCATGAGGCTCGGGCCAAATTAGGGTTCTTCAGTGTTCTTCACTGATTTTTCACTCTACCCTAAAAACAAATGAAATTAATTGGTACCACTGTGTTCGTGAGTTAAAAACGAGCAAGATTGATGTATTTCATTTCATTACATATTCAGTGAGATATGAGGGATTTCTGGGCAGGATGAAGAACACGCGCATGTTCTTCAGTTGTTCTTGATGCCCTTTTTCAAATATTTGAATATTTGAATTTTGTGATTTTATTTAATTCAATCCAAAATTAATTTATCTCTGATTGTTTTGAGTTTTAAAATTATTCTTTTTTCATTAATTCTAAAAAATGTTTAAATATTTTATTCCATGAAAAAATCACCAAAAAATATATTTTTTAATATATTTAATATTTTCATAAGGATTAATTTTATTTGTTTTTAAACATTTCAAAATTCATTTATTTCACTTGATTTTTCAAACATAAATGATATTTAAGTTGTCTCATGGATAAAACATAATTTTTCAAACATTGATCCAAAGTTTCAACTTGTTTTCAATTATGTTTGAAATTTTTCAAAGCTTTTAAATATTTTTTAATATTTAAAATACCAAAACTAGGGTTTTGATTTTAATTACCCTCAAATTGATATTTATCACTCTTGGACCTCTATTAGAGTGTAAGACCCATCCCTTTTTGAAAATGAACATTAGGGTTCATCTGATCTATTTTCAAAAACTCGACGTGATCGCCTTTTTTACCGCATTAAGTTTTCATCTGTGAATCTTTTTATGTGAATATCTTTACACATAACTATTTATTTTCTAAAATAAATTGTCAAAGTGTTTCATGATGAATCCTTTGTGTTTAAGACTCATCTTTACTGTTTTAAACTTTCTCCGGACTATTTTAAAACTTCGTCAGACTTATGTATAAGTCCTGAATCCCCAACTATTTTCTTAAACAGTTTTCAATCTCTTATACAGAGATTATGAGCCCACTTGTTTACAAAACTCATCTCATCTTTTCTCCTTTCAAAATTAAAGATCTAATACACCTGCAGAAGATTGAGCTTCATAACTAGGTGGAGTATTTTTCTATGCGATGGATAAGCTTTTTCTTAAAAGTCCTACCTTGTGTATGAAATCATCAAAATAATTAATCAACGAAACAAATTCCATAGGCATCCTTATGTTTAAGCCTTATTATTGGCTTTTGAATCATCTTCCCTATTTCTAACTTCTCGTTGTTTTCTTAAATTGTTGTTACTTGTTTAGAATATGAATGTTTGCCAAAATTATCTTTCTTCACCTCATACTAATAAAGCAAAGATAATAAAACACTTCTTAATCATTCAAAGAGGATATAATATAAAATATATTTGTAATCTTTCTCCCTCGAGATTTTGGGCATCTGCTTCCTCGTGTAACTCCCAACATCATTCTTAAAAAATCATTTAAGAATACTAAAACCATAGCAATGACATACTAAAAAAAGTTCAACACATCCAATGACACATTTATTTGTCTGCATGCATTTTATTTGTATATATATATATTTGTATCTGCTAGAATCTCTAAGTAATTAGGTTATCTTCATCCAAACAGGTACACCATTCAAATTCAAACTTAGGATTTTTCTTTACAACTTACTAAGGTTTTACAGAGATAAGAAATTTCCCGGTGAAGTACTTCTTTGTAAACCATCCTCGGCCTCCTTTTGGGATTTTTTTCAAGGACCCATGGGCCTCTTAAAGGTAACCTAGCCTCCTCTTGGGCTTAAACATAAGGACCCTCAAAGGCTTCCTAAAAGCATATGAACAAACCTTTAAAATCAAACACATACAATAGTTTATTTCTCTCTGATGGAAGACCAATTTATCCTCCTCTTGGGCTTTGTACAATTGAATCATTCCAAGACAAAGGAAAGTCTGATGACCACAACTCTTATAAATTTCCAATAGACCAAACACTCTTCATACAGAGTTAGTGACCCAACAAATTTTTTAGCCTCTAATCTTAGGCTTCATATAAGATACAAATAATCAAGAGTCAGTCTCTCATAAATAAAGTTTCACACTTGGGCTTCCAAATCAGGATACAGACAAAACTTTTCCACATTCAGTTTTCTTTGTTTAGCTTCAACATTCGGCTTCAATCAAGGCACATATTAAAACCTTCCCTCTTTAGAGATGAAAATTCTCTCTATTGAACACCTTTTAGATTCAACTTTGGGCTTCAATTAAGGCACAAATAGTCAAACACTTTACAATCATTCAACAATACAGTCATAGTCTTGGACTTTGACTAAGTTAATAACGTCAATACAGTTATAGTCTTGGACTTTAACTAAGCTAGTAACATATTTATGGGTAAACATCGATAAAGATTTGCACCTCGTCAAGAGGCAACGGTATCTCCTGTTATTACCTCGGCTTTAGCACCGACGTATCAACCTCGGATCATTGGAACTCTTCTAATAAACAACAGTATCAGCAAAAGCAGTAGCCTCTTCAACAGGCTCGTCCACAATTTAACAACAACAAGTTTCTCATGGCTTCAGCAGTAGGCCTTATACCTACAACATATGTTGATTTGTTCCCACTATTACTAAGCAAGGGGCACATTCAGACAAGGACTCCTGTTGTGATTCCTGTTGTTCCCCTTCCATGGCATAAAGCTGATTAATCATGTCCTTATCATCAAGGAGGGAAAGGGCATGATATTGAGAATTTCCTAGCTTTCAACTACGATGTACAGAGACTCGACAGGAAGGGATTTTTATCTTTCAGATATACTAATCCAAATGTTCATACAAATTTGTTACCACAACATGAGAAAACGTCGGTCAAATGGATTCAAGATCAAGAAATCTGAGGAGTAAATTTACTTGTTGATCCTCCAAGAATTATTCAAAACTTTGACATCTGAGCAATGAATGTCAATCTGGTTACGCTGCATTCCAGACAAAGACTACATCATAATTTTGCCACGACACGACTATCAAAGTTGCTATGTCTGCTCAACAAATGATCAAGGGTGATCCTTTGTAAAGGAAGCCCTTCAACGACAAATGGATTTAGGATGGATTCAAGATTATCGTGAAATGGATAATCCTCAGATCAACATAGTTAAAATCTCTGACATTCGCATAATGAATATTAGTTTAGTCAAACTGCATTACAAGCACGTCAGACTTGGATTTTTATCAATGCACGATTATCCGAACTACAGAGGTTGCTCTGAAGGTAATCAAGGATGTGCAACAGTGCAAGCAAAGAGATGTTCAGGCCTTATTGGACCATTGGTGGCTTCCAATTTACATGGACTGAGAATGTAACACCCAAATAGTTCCTCGTAAACTTTCAATTTAAAATTCAGAGTAACAAAATTAAAATCGAAATTCAAGTGTTACATTACTTCCAAAATATAGCTCAAACAATAGGTAACATAAAAGTTATTCATGCAGCGGTAATTTTAAAGAAAATAAACATAATATTTCAGCAATAACTTAGTATTTTGTCTTAAAACATAAAAATTCAACATCGTTCCTAACTCCTCAGAGTTACGTATCAGAGTCGACTCTTCTAATGTGAAGTGCACCGACTTCACCAACAACGAACTCTACTACTCCTGATCACCTACATGTTACCCACATAGAGGTAACATTCAAACAGAAGGGGTGAATACTTAAATCAATCAAAAGAGAAAATGATATAAATACAAGGCATATATCATTTAAGTACATCCCACATCGTTACAACCACAAGAGTCACAACTCACATATAACAACTTATAATTCAACAACATGCACACCAACAATTAAAGCATGCAAATGAGACTCAACCATAGACTCAATGCATGTGGTACCTGTAACACGGTGAGAGAAATGACTTTTTATTTATGTTGCGGATAACAAGAGTCGCCACCGACTTTTATTTTATCCAATAAAGAAAAGGAATAAAAGAACAAGAAAGACCTTTAAGAAGATTTGAATTCGGGGGGTAAGTTATACAAAGGGAAGCTGGTAGCACCCTTTGTATCCATGGACTCTTAATTACTTAGCTCACTTTACTTTTGTCTGAAAATAGTGGAGGTGTATTTAGAAAAATATTTCAAAAGTCTTTAACTTTGTAATGATCCTCATATGGATGTATACAAAGCGTTTGATTTGAAAATATTTTGAAAAGTGAGGTGTAAAGAGCGTTTTGAAAGAGTGAGCAAGTAATTAAGTGCTACCTACCCTAAGTTAGTGTTTCTTGTTATGATTGTCCTTACTATTAAGGAGTAAGTAGTCATTACTTTGGATGTTATAAGGGACGGGCGTAGGATCATCGTATGGTCATAAAAGACAACATGTAGGGGTGTCATAGTAATTCGAAGGGACTATCATTATTTTTGTAGGGTCATCGAGGGACAAGATCATTTATTCATAGGCAACTTCGAATGGACTATGATCTTTTATCTTTAAAGGGACTATGATGATTTTTAATTTATAGGGACATTTATTAAGACACCCCACGTCCAAGTGACTTGACCATGTTTTTGTAAGGCAACCAAGAGGGGAACCCCTAGAAGGTGCAGATGGCGATCGTAAAACGATCAACTTACGTGTGTGAATATCAATTTCAGTTATTTATCTTGTAATTAGTGGGCTAAGTCCAATTTATTAAACATAGTCTTTGCACTCCCTAAATTACTAACCACACAGTTATTTACAGAAATTTAAAAGCGGAAATAAAAATCCTACGCAATTACATTAGGGGAGGGGGATACATTGGTCTTTTAGGGGGATTGCAGAAAATAAAGATGGAAAATTAAACCTAAGCTATTACATAATAAAAGCGAGAAATTTAAATTATATAGAATAAGACCTATACATTTTTCTAAATAAAAATAAATAAGAAAATAAATAAAAAAATAAGTTTTTTTTTTAAATTAGGTTAAGAAAAATAATTAATTGTTTCATGAAGAATTAAGGTTTTGGAAAAAAATCAGGATTTAGAAAATTAGGGTTTTTTTTAAGAAAATCAGGATTAGAAAATTAGGGTTTTATTAGGGTTTTTTAGAAAATTAATTGGCAAAAAACTTAATAAACTGATTATTATAAAAAATGTGAGAAGAATAATTAAAAATTTATTATGAAATTTGTTTTTTAAGAAAAAATTAATGGAGGTTGATTTTAATTAGTTTTAAGTTAATTATGGTTAATTGTTAATTAATTAGTTAATATAATAATAAATAATTAAGAAAATCAAAGCAAAATCAAGAGAATAAACAAGAAAGTCGAATTTTTCCAAAAAATGCTGGAGGCCGGATTCGATCCCACGCCCTTTTGCTTCACAGGTTCTTCCTCCATCCACTAGGCCATGCGCACGTTGGTGATAATACACACAAACAAATAATTATAAAATAAAACGAAAATTTGAATCCTGAATTTCGCGTGCGATCTTCATCTTCTTCAACCTTCAACTTTCAAATTTTGCTACGATTTGGCTTCGAATTAGCTACGAAATTTTCGTAGCTAATTGACCTGCGAATTTCAATATCTCAAACCACAAACAATTAGTCCAAAATAAATATATGAATCGATTGCCCAGAACATGTACAACTCAAATATATCATCAAACAACCCTTAAATCGTTTCAATCAAGAAACCCTAATCTCAAGCTCTAAACCCTAATAATGGCAGGTTTCGTATCCGGCCATGAAACTTCAAATAACTTGTCCATAAATCTTATATGCTTCAAAACAAACATGAATCAATGGTTAAATATAATGTATAACATATAAATATAAGAAATCGAAAATCATGAAGAAAAAAAACAAGAAAAAGTGAACCGGTTTGTGCATTATGGCATGAATTCCATGACGGTGATGATTGGAATATGTTCAAGGAATTGTTTTCAACCTTCAAACAGCTTGGAAAAGGCTTAAATCTATGAAACCGAATTTTAAATTTTGGTGATTTTTTTGAAGTATGAAAGTGGTTCTTTTGTTCTGAATTTTCGTCCCCGGGTCTTGTGATCATGTTATGACTATATAGTAGTGTAATTTAGGTAAAACTTTGGGCCTTGAGGGATGGATTGGTGGTTGCTTGAAGGTGAAGAAACCAAGTTGCCGAATTTGTCAAAAAATCATATTAAATCATTCTTTTTTGGTCTTACACGAAATTGGATGTGATCAATCAGTATAATCATCAAATATTTAATCCCAAAATAACTTTGGAATCAAATATTTGATTTCTTATGATTTATTTCAATTAAAATTGAATTTAAATGATTAAAATTCAATATAATATAAAATAAATAATAAAAATCAGAAAATATGATTAATGGGTCATGAATAGTCTTAGAATTGATTTTGGGTTGAAATGTTATGGGCCCATTTGGAGAAATCTTGAGTTTTGGCATTTTCTGCTTCATACACCTCCTCAAAATTTCCCAACTTCAACAATGCATAACTCCCTCAATTTTCATCTCATGAAGGTGTTCTAGGACTTTTTAGAAAGCTTAGGGTATCCTCTAACTTCTCCTTTTGGTCTCATGTCTATATCATTTTCCAGTTTTAAGTTATGAGTTATTGAAAAAGTTGACTTTTTGTTGACTTTTAAAAAGACCTGTAATGTCTTGGCTCATATCTCTCAAATGAAGCATTTTTGGACTTGGCTTGTGAGACACAAAGTTGTAGAGAATTGAATTTCTTTCAAAATGAGCTTTGGATGGGAAATTCTTGATGAAGTATGTGGAACTTATGGCTGCTCAAAGTTCAGTTGATTTTTCCTGCACAAAACCCTAATTTAGTAACTCCTGATTCTTGATGATTCTGAGATTTCCTTGATGAATCATGATCAAATGATGAATTTAACCTCATAATCTTGATGTTGACCAAAAATATTGAAGTTTGACTTTTTGTTGACCACAATTGACTTGTTGACCAAGTTAACTGATTTTTAAGTATCTGAGCATCTGACTAACCAAACTTGTAGGGAAAGTCTTGAAACTTGACATGAGGATTTTTTGAGGTATATGGGATACCATGAGGTCCAATTGAGGCTTTGGAAATCCATTTTTCCTTGAGAAACTCAAAACCCTGGTTTCAGATCCATTGCTTAGGAGGAGGCTTTGTCTGATGAAACCTTGAATCCTTTTAAGCAACTGTGACTACCCTTATAAGTAAACTCGATCAACGACAAGTGACTATACCAAGAACATCCTTGTTCAAGCACACAAGCCCTCAAAAAGTCTTTCAAAGATTGTATAGTCTTATATGTCTGCCCATCAATCTGTGGGTGATAAGTTGAACTCAACTTCAACTTCGAACCCAATGCCTCTTGCAAACTCTCAAGCAAGCATAAACAAACTGAGCCACATCACGCTTCATGCCAGGCCACAAAAATATCTTTTTCAAATCTTGATACATCTTTGTAGCTCCCGGTGAATACTCAGGCCACTCTTATACCATTCCTCAAGAATCATTCTCTTCAGTTCAAGATCATCAATAATACAAATACGCTCATGAAACCTTAGTACTCCCTGCTTATCAACTCAAAAATCATTACTTCCAACACGTTCATCACCATTCATTGAGTCCAACAGCTTCACATCCCACTTCTGACTCTCTCATACACGATCAAGAAAATCATTATTAACCTTCAACATCCCCAACATTACACTGTGCGGTGTCTGCTTGCATACCAAACTCATATCTTTAAACTGCTCAATTAATTCCAATTCTCTAGCCATCAGGGTCGACATATGCAAGATCTTTCAACTTAATGCATTAGCCACAACATTAACTTTGTCGGGATGATAATTCAAACCAAAATCACAATCCTTCAAGAATTCCAACCAATGCCTCTGTCTCATATTTAACTCGTTCTTGTCAAAAAGGTACTTCAAAATCTTATGGTCACGGAATACTTCGAATCTCGAACCATACAAGTAATGCCTCCAAATCTTTAATACAAACACCGATGATGCTTGTTCTAAATCATGGGTAGGATAATTCTTCTCCTGAATAATCAACTATCGTGAAGCATACGCCACTACTTGACCGTTTTGCATTAACACCCCACCTAAACCCATTAGACAAGCATCGCAAAAAACCACAAATGGTTCATCTGGTTTAGGTAAAGTCAAAATTGGGGCGGTAGTCAATCTCTTCTTTAGCTCAATGAACTCTGTTCACATTGGACGTCCCACACAAACGCCTTATTCTTACAAGTTAACTGAGTCAATGGAAGTGCCAACTTCGAAAAACCCTTAATGAATCTGCGATAATAACCAAATAATCCTAAAAAGCTTCTAATCTCAGTTACGGACTTCAGAATCTCCCAATGTAGAACTGCATCTTCCTTGGATGGATCCACAACAATACCTTTACCTAAAATTAAATGGCCAAGAAAACTCACTTCTTTCAACCAAAACACGCACTTTGAAAACTTAGCATACAACTTTTTCTCTTTCAACACTTATAACACAATCCGTAGATGTTCAACGTGTTCTTCTTCCGACTTAGAGTAAATTAAAATGTTATCTATAAAGACAACAACAAACTGGATCTAACTAATCATGGAAAATCCAATTCATATACTCCAAGAATACCACGGGTGCATTAGTAACTCCAAATGGCATCACTACATATTCATAGTGTCCATAGTGAGTCCTAAAAGTTGTTTTTCTATACGTCTTCATCTTTTACCCTTATTTGGTGATAACTCGACCGCAAATCAATCTTGCTAAACACACGAGCACCCACCAACTGGTCCATCAGATCGTCTATCCTTGGATGTGGATATTTGTTCTTAATTGTCACTTTATTCAGCTACATGTAATCAATACACAACCTCATACTACCATTCTTCTTTTTCACCAATAACATTGGAGCTCCCCAAGGAGACACACTCGACCTTACAAACTTCTTTTCTAACATTCCTTCTAATTGTTTCTTCAATTCGGTTAACTCAGAAACTGACATACGATATGGTGCCATCGAAATAGGTCTAGTTCCAGGCATAAGATCAATATTGAATTCCACCTCTCTCTCTCTCTAGCGTTACATCCACAATATCATCTGGGAACACTTCCGAAAATTCTCTTACTACTTGCAATTCACTAATTGCTATTTCATTTTCCACCGATAAAGATGCAAACAATGCTTATACTTGAGCTTCTTCATTCAAAAGTTCCCTCAACTCACTTGCAGATAGATTATCAACTTCTTCTTCATCTTCATCAGGAGTAAGAAATCGAACTGACTTGCTGAAAAAATTAATATGAACATGATTAAATTCCAACCAGTTCATTCCCAGAACCACATCTAAACCTACCAACGACAAACATATTAGATCCACACCAAAGTCCTTATAATAAATCGATAGAGGACAATTCAAACAAACTAGATAAGTAGTTAACAATCCATTAGCAGAAGTCTCGATAACCATTTCTCCTTTTAATGGGGAAATAAAAAGACCTAATCTTCTCACACAGTCAATAGAAATAAAATAGTGCATAGCGCCAGTATCAATCATGGCAATCAAAGGCGTATCATTAATATAACAAATAAGTTTGTGTTCCTGTCAAAGAAAACACCTTTCCTCCAGTTGTCGCTTTCTTCGACTTCTGATAATAAGTGTTGATATGGCCCTGCTCTCCACAGTTATAGCAAGTCACCATGTCAGTCTTGCACTCTGCAATCAAATATCCAGGTTGACACATTTGAAACACTTCTTCATGTCACTCGTACACTCACTGATACGACGACCTAGTTCATCACACCTATAACATTTTAGAGAAGCAGGGCACCTCCCCCACTTGGCTTCTAACTCTCAGCATGCTTCTGCCTACCTTTATCAACCGGAGCTGCATAAGGCTTTCCACGATGCATATATTGCTTTCTTCTCCTCTGAGCCAAAATCTTAAAGTGATATGATCGAGCCTTGTTGTCTTCTATAAAGATTCTACATCAAAGAACCAAATCCGGGAATCTTCTGATCCTCTGGTAACCATTCGCCTGTTTGATTTCAGGCCTTAGACCATTCTCGAATTTAACACACTTCGAGAACTTAGCAGTCGCTTCACTATAGTGCGGATAGAACTTTGCCAAGTCAGGAAATTTGGAAGCATACTTCGTAATCGACATACTCCTCTGCTTCAACTCCAGGAACTCAATCTCTTTCTTTCCTCGAACATCTTCTGGAAAGTATTTCCTCAAGAATTTGCTTCTAAACACACACACACACACACACACACTTCATTTTGACTCGAAAATCCCTCAAAAGCTTCTCTCATTTTGCTCTGAAATCTCTCTGGTTTTTGTGAAGAACCATCTCTGCAATTTGCTAGAATTTCTCATTGTTTTCCATCAATCACATTGCACTCTTCATCAATCCATCTTCATCATCAGCTTTTGATCATCATTCATGGAGAAATCAGGGTGAATGATCAAGAACAAATGCATATGTAATTTTTGCATTTTCAAGAACTCAGTGAAGATTCAAGCACATTGAGTGTTTATTTCACTCAATCAAAAATCAAGAACAAGTGTGGATCACAAGTGGAATCTCCCCTATGGGTTTCTTCAGCAATTGAACCTCTGCATTATCAGGTTTCCTCTTAAATTCCATTACACAATTTTGATTATGTTTGCTTGATTTGTGTTGTTTAGAGCTTGATATAAGTTGTGAATCATCTGGCTAGTTGATAGGCATCTTAGATGCTTAGAACCAGTTTTTATGTTGAAAGTTCATGGCTTCGATTTGCAATGTTTAAGCATGATAAATAAAATTGGAACCTGGATTCCTAGTGTACTTAAGGTCCTGGACGTTCCTACGATCTTAGATTTTGTTTTCATGAAGTTTGAAGGTTGCCCTAACCGGAGATCCACCGAAGAAGACGACCGGAAGTCTTATCCGGTCACCTGAACAGTGCCCTAATTCATTTTATAACTTTAAGTCACAACCTTTGATTTGTTTTGATCCAACGCCCCTCATAGTGCCAACGCATAAATGAGGTATGTGCCATTCACGTGATTCAATTAGTGACCCGAGTATTCTTGTGTGCGTCTCCCCACTCATGTAACCATGTGCCCCTCATTTGATCCATTAGATTAATGTACTTTGACTGCATCAATGATCTTTAGATGAATCCAATGGTTGTTATGAGGTCAATAAGTTGACTAGTGTCCACCACAAGCTTGTGCTCAGCGTGTCTTGGAGTGGGCTTTCCATTTGCTTTTCACACCTCCTTTTCCTCAGGCCTATAGGTTTTGAACGTGAATCCCTTACTGAACGCACCCCTGCTCATTTTCTTTTTCTTTTATTTTCCATTTTATTTTTAGTTTAATTTTTAATTGTTAAAAATACTAAACCTCGTCATAAAATTCCAAATAAATTCCCTCATCGTTTTTGACATTTTCTCAAATTTGTCATATTTTTTAATTTCATTTTTTATTATTTTTCTGACCAGAATTAATTTTCACTTTAATTTCTTTTAGATTTTCTTATTTCTTGACCACTAGTCATTCTCCAATTAATTCCTCACTCACCAAAAATAGTTTTGATACCATTCTTTTTTGCCTTATCCAGAGGACACCTTTAGGTCCTTAAAAATAATTTTTTCCATATTTTTTAGGTCATGTTTAATCCCTTTGTGTGTCCATTCTTTGAGCTTGTCCTTTCAAAGCCCTAATCCACTTTGTGCATTTATTTGATTGAGTTAGAATTTCAATTTGTGTGAGATCTTTTTGAGGTTCGTTAGTCCTTGATTTAAGATCTTGAATATCAATTTTCATAATTTTTCCATGTCATTTGGTATTTTTTAGGTACCTTGTGTTACAAGTCACTTTTTGGTCCTTATTCTCTTATCATTTTCATTCCATTTTGATAAGGAATTTATGTCATTCCTTTGAGGTTCCCAATTTGAGTTCATAAGGTCTCATGTAATGTCTTTAAATCACTTGTATCCATTTTAAGTCATCACACTTTGAATTTTTGGTTTACTTGTTCCATAAGCTTCACTTGTATTCATATATGTTCCATTTGACCTAGTTCTCATTCTTCTTCCATCTTAACAACTTCTAAATCAACTTTGTGAGTATGATGTCCATGTTACATCATTCTTATACATCTTGTAAGTGTCCCACACTCATTGTCATGTCTTCACTTCATTCCATAAGTCTTGGTGCTTCATTTGGTTTCATTTGGTACTTAAGGACTTCAAAATCTAATTTCTTTGCTTCTTAACCCTAATGTAATTCATTATAGTTCTTTTGTGGTTAATGTTTGAGTTTAATCTTCATCTTAGCTTTTCATTAAACCCCTGGTTTTTGTATGGGAAGTTCAAGTTTCATTGATCATGTTTGACTTTTTTTTCCTAAGTCCTTTTCTTCTTTAGAAATCACATGTTTATATATTCTCATTCCTTCACCATTCAATATTATCTTTGAATCTTTCTCACTTGAATCTCTTTGTTCCTGTTTTGGTTCACATATTGAGACACTTTCATTTAGTGTTAGGTTCTGGTTTTAACATTCACCTTTGACCTAATTCAAGTTTAGGTTGCATAATCATTCAACTTCTCCATCTAACTTCACCTTGATGTCCATTAGGGTTTAGTAATTCATTAGGGCATAGATTGTGATTGTTTGATTTCTTAACCTTAGAATGCTTTAATGGGGTTTAGCTACTGACTTTAGAAGCTTGTTATCATATAGGATCCTTTAGTTTTAGGTCTTAACCCTAGGAAACCTTTGGTGCTCTCTTTTAGCTAAGTTTGAAATAGTTTGAGCCTTTTGCCATGCTTTATGCTTTCAATATGCATTGTTAAGCTAACCTTTATTTTGTAGGGAGGTTGAGGTAAGACACATATAACTTCTTCATCATGTGCTTTATGCTTTCAAAATGTGTTTGCCTTAGCACTTTGTGCTTTGCTTGTATAAGCTTTCCCACTGTTTTAGAAACAACTTAACTTCCTTAGGAAGTAAGTTAAGTTCTAAGTTCTCTTTTCTTCTTTTCCTTTTTCTCATTAGGATTAGAAATCCACACAAACCATTAGGATCTCCTTTTGCATGCAATAAACAATTTAGGGTTGTGTCTTAGTCCCCTAGTTTTCTCCTTTTTGCAATTTAAGTCCTTCTTTCTCATCTCATAAAGAAAAACCATAAAACACCTAATAAAGGTTGAATGTTCTCATACGACAAGAGACTTTGTCGTGAGTTACTTATACACGTCCTGTTTCGGGGCGATGTGTAAGGCATCTACCACGATGAACAAGTCTTAGTATGAGGATGTTTCACAAACAACAAAATCAAAAACACTTCTTTAAAAGACAGTAAACAAACAATAAACGTCTTTTCCTGCAGGATTTTTTTTTCTCACCTCATTCACTCTCAACGCGAACTTGCGACGACTTGTCTCATTTGCAAGACGGTAAACGCACTTGTTCAAGGCGAGCGTGCAACACCTGAGCATAGGCATAAGCAATTCAAGTATAAAAAACACAAGTAAATAGTTCCCGCCTTAGTTAGGCGAACTACGTCGACTATGATCCTCATTTTCCCGATGAGGTACGTAGGTAGCGGGGTAGGGCCCGTTCGAGCACACTCTTTATTTTCCCTACATTTCCCCTTTTCGTTCTCTTTTTCCAGTTCCATCTCTCATTCCAGTTCAAGTTAACAGTTCTTTTGTTCGGCAGCATCTTATTTCTCACCTTTTGAAACAGACTAACAAGCGTGGATCCCGTTGGGTACGATGGACGAACTGGGGTGCTAATACCTTCCTAGGTCGTAACCGACTCCCGAACTCAGATCTTTGGTTCGCAGGACCTTGTCTTTTCCTTTTCTCTTCGGTTTGTGTAGCATTACCTTTCCCATTCATTCGGGATAAAAATGCATGGTTGGCGACTCTATCTTTTCCACGCCACTTTCGTGTTTGTACTAGGATGAAAATCCCGGGAGCGACACTTGGGGGGATCTATTCCGAGTTTAGCCTTCAGGAATTGTGGAGATGTCACATCTCAACAAAATATTTCCGTTCTACATCCTAAATCTAGGGTTATTCTCCAAACTTGGGTTTTAAGCTTTCATACAAATGTTATATCCCTAATCCATATAATTACAATAAACATGATAATAATGTGATAATAAACAATAATCATGATAATAATAAAATAAAATAAACAAAAACAAAAATAAACAAATAAAAAGGGATATCCCACAAACAAAAACCCTAAAAAAAATTCTAAAGTTAGGACTGACTCTCTTAATCCCCAACAGAGTCGTCAGCTGTCACGATCAACTTAAAATTTTTGAGTCACCATTGCATTTTTTAGGAAAATAAGTGATAAACCCTAAATCCCAAAATAGAGAAACTATGTAAGGAGTTGGTTAAGTGGGAGGAAAGTTGTCGCGGTGAGAATCGGATACCAAGCTATTGATTAAGCTTGAATCGCAAAACATTTAATGTTCACCACCGACTTTAATTTAATCCAAAGGGAAAAGGGAAAAAGATCGTAAAAACCCTAAATGAGGAGAAACTAGGTTCGGGGGTTGATTATACCTAGGGAAGGTGTTAGCATCCTAAGCATCCGCAGTATCCTACGGGAACCTCTTGTTAATATTTGTAATTTTGTTATTTATTGCTTGTTAAAATTATGGGAACCTAAGGTTTTATTTCTAATGGTGCTCGCACAACATCGCATCGATGCCTACGTATCGGGTATAGAATCAGAGCACTCGTAGTTCTCCTAAGGATTAACGAACACTTGGTTACGCTCAAGGTTCGCGGGGGAAGGTAAGTGTTATGGCAAACACTCACGTGACTCTAAGAAAGTCACAAAAAGTTATAAAATAAAAAAAACTAAGGACCTAATGGCTAAGGACCTAAGGACAGGAGACCTAATTGCTAAGGTCAAAGGAAAAGAGAGGGACCTAATTGCTAAGGTCAAAATGGAACTAGGGATTGCTAAACTTCCTATGACATTGAGTCAACTGCAGGAGTCTTTCCCTTTTGGATCAAAAAGCATAAACAAAAATAAATAAAGGTGCAAGCTCCTAAGACGAGGCAAAGGTTGCTACTTGCAAAAATAAATCGAATAAAGTAAATGGAAATAAGGCAAAGGCTTAGTAACCGGGCTATGGCTCGATATATGGATCGAGAATGCGGGGGTGGAAAACAAGCGCAGTGCGTCAGTTTTCTTAAATTGAAAAGCTGTGAAGTGTAAAGACTGTGCAGATGGCGATCGTAAACGACCGACTTACGTGTGTGAGTGTAGTGAAGTGAAGTCAACTTGGCGTTGGACCAAGGAATTATTATTTTGAAAATTAAATTAATATGGTGTAAAGCGCGAGAAATAAATAATAGATAAATAAATAATAAAGTGAAATAAATTATGAAATAGAATAAAATAAGATAAAATAAATAGAATAAATAAATGAATTGAAAAATAAATAAATGCATGAAATAGAAATAAATAAATGCATGGCCTCATATGGGTCACGATTAATCGGAAACGATTTATCGTGACCTTTGTCATATCATCGGCCCCAGCAAGAAAATAAACAACTCAAATAAATTGGAAATAAAATGAAATGAAACTATTGAATAATAAATAAAAAATTTAGGTTAGAAAATATTAGCACTTATTTTTACATAAATCTAGAAAAACAACATAAATAAAAAAAAAGAGGTCATCCGCTGGTTTTGGTGGGTGCAGTGAGCAGAAACATGGGCTAAGCCCAACTAAAATTATAACAGAAAAAACATAGGTGGAGGGGTGGCGTTAGATTGCAACATGTGTGTTAATGTTATAACAAAGGAAAACATGGGCTAGATAACCCAAGATGAAAACGCAAGGTTTTTTTTTAAAAAAAAGAAACTCAGCTAACAGCATCAGTATCATCGTATTTTCTAAAAAAACAAATTATCTAAGTTTCAAACAAACAGAGTTGAAGAACACCCACCCTAGCATACGATTCCGACGGCGGCGAAATAAAAGAAGAACACTCTCACCTCTCTCGCGTCTCTCTGCCTCTCACCCTCTCAATCGGCTTCGTCTTGGTCCCAATCGCTCTCTTCTCTCGGATTCTCATTCGGCTGTCACGGTTCGCAGATGGATGGATTTGAGGGTAGACGGTTCTCGGATCCTTCACGGTGGCGAGCTTTGGAAGGTTTGTGAGGTTTTGCTCGCGGTTCGGTGGTATGGTGGTAGCCGGTGGGTTTCGCGGTGCTGGTTTACGGTAAGGGTTTGGTTGTGCGGCGGAAGAGATGGCCAGCGGTTTGACGTTTGGTCGGTGGTTGAGGGCTTTTGGAGGTGGCCGGTTTGCGGGTTTGCGAAGGGAAACGGAAGGCTTCGGATGGATTGGAGTTCTTACTCATTCACAGTGGTTTTGTAATTTACGGTGACTGTCAAAAGGGGTTTCAGGTATTTTCGGTTTTTTGTAATTTGGTTTGACGAAGGTTAAAGCGATGGTGGTGAGTTAATTTCGGATTTCTGCTTTGGTCTCAGCTTTCACAGTTTTCACAGTTGGTTTCACTCGGTTCATTTTCGGCGGTGGCCTGTTTCTGGGTTTGTTCTTGACGGTTTGTGAGGAAAGGGCTTCGATGCGGTGGTTGGACGTGTTCAACGGTTCAAGGTTTTTGTTTTCGGCTGATTGTAATTTTCACGGCAATGAGGGGTATAAAGTTTGAGTAAAAAGGCGGAGGTGATGTGGGTTGAAGATCAATGGTGAGTTGTTTCTGGATCTTGGGGGTTTCGGTTGAAGATAAGTGGTTCTCACGACGGATTTGGGTTGACGGTGAGATGGATTCGGGGACGAACAGGTTTGACGGTTTGCGGTCACAGGTTTTCTGGATTTTGGTTTGGTTTTCACAGATCCTTTTTTTTTGCTTTGATGTTTGTAAAGACAGTGGTGGTGAGATGTTCTGTGACGGTGGTCTTGGTGGTTCTCCGCGGTGAAACAGGTTTGGTAAATGGTTTTGCTTCAGTGATGCTTCAATGGTTTTTTACTGTGTTTGGTTTTCCGGTAGTGGATTCGGGTTTCGATCTGTTTTTCTCACAGTTTCAATTTGATTTTGTTCTCAAGGTTTTGGGTGGTAATGAAGGTAACGAGGTGAGGTTGATGATGAAGGTGGCGGATACCGGTCGGTGGCTTTATGCGGTTTCAAGGTTTGGGGTTATACGGATGGGTCGGTGTCGTTTGAAGAAGCAAAACAAAAAAGTGGTACAGGTTCTGTTTGTCTCTTCAGAAAAAGAAAAAGGAATGAGTATTGTCAAGAGGTTGCGGTTGGCTAAGGGAGGCTAAGAGTGGTTTCTTTTTGGTTTTAAGTTTATGCAGGTTCTCTTCTTTTTATGAAAAGGGTCTTTTTGCTGGTTTTTTTTTTGTGTTGTTTGCTGTTTTGGATGTGGTTAGGTGAAGGAGTATTGGTGAGTCGGATTCGTGATTGGTAGATGGCAGGTGCTGTTCGGTTTTCTGTTTCGGTGATTTTCGAAGAAGAAGAAGGTGGTGTTGATGGAGGATTTGCAGATGATGTTTGTGGTTTCAGGTGAGCGTTTGTTGAGGTGGTAGGCGGATTTGGGCGACGGTGATTGAAGGGATTCTGTTTCTGGTTTCAGGATGAAGGTTTCGGCTTGGTGAGTTGAAAAAGGTGGCCTTTAGTTTGTGAAGGAGTGTTGAAGGTTGTTGTTTTTTCTGATTTGTTTTGAGTCTATTTGTGGTTATTGATGGTTCGAAACTTCTCATAATTTTTGATATTTGGTTCTGCTTTCAGGTTCATTGCAGAGAGGAGTTTTTTGGTGCTGTTCGTTTGGTTTTGTGACAATGGCAGTGAAGGTAGTTCAGTGATGAAGGTAACGAGGTGATTTTGCACGGCGGCGGAACAGTTCTGTTTGTAGTGGTGACAGTGAAGGTAAAATGGAAATAATTTTGATTGAGATTTCTTTCTAATCTTTTTTTGATTTTTTTCGGTTTTATCACTTCACATCAACTCTGTTTTTCATTTCATCTCTTATCTCCTATTAATGGCACAGTGGCTGGGTTTGTGAGTGACGAAGAGTTGTTTATATTTTTTTCAGTTTTGTGAGTGCAAGTTTAACATTAAAATGAAATAATCAAAAAAGAAAGGAAACCAAACATGGATACAATGCTGAAAAGAAGTAAAAGAAAAGGAACCGTACCGACCCGAATGTTATCGGGGTGAAGATCCACAAGGTGAGCTTCCGATTCTTTTGATTATTGCTTTTGATGAATTTTGGAGTTGTTCTTGCCCCTTTTTTTTTGTGATTTTTTTTTATGGCTATTTGATGTGTTGGGGACTGTTTTTGATGGTTTAGGGGCTGTTTGGGACTGGTTTTTTGAGTCTTTGGAGGGCTGTCTTGTAACTATTTTTTTTGTGTTTGAGGGTGTATGAAGGCTGAGTTTGTAGTGGTTTAGAGCTGAATTTTTGTATGTTGTTGCTGTGTGTTTGTGCTGAGTTTTGTGTGTGTTTTATTGGCAGATTTGGAGCTGATTCTGTTGTCCTTGTTGCTTGCAAATGAAGGGTTGGAGGAAGGGAGACAAGTGCTGAATTCTGCAGCAGTGGGTGGAGTAGTGGAGCAGGATGTTTGTGTGCTTGGAGCAGGCTGTTGGTGGCTTGGAGCAGGCTGTTGTGTGCTGCATTTTTTTTGTAGTCTAGCAGAACTTTTTTGTACATTTTCTATGCAATTGTAACATAACAATAGTATGAAATAAAAAGAAGTGATTATTTACACAAAGGTTTGAAATTGAAACTTGAAATAAGAAACTCTAAATTTGAATCCAAATAAAAACTTAAATTAGGAATGAATTAAAAAAGAATTAAATTTGAAGATAACTTATAAACTTAAAATAAATAAACTTGGAAATAAAATTAAATTAGAACTTGAGAAATAAATTGGAATTTGGAATTCAAAAAAATGTGGATGTGAATTAAAATGGAATAAATGGTTAAAAAAAAATTAAAATTAGAATTAGAAGTGAATAAAAAGAATTAAACTTAAAATTGGAATAACCTAGAAACTTAAATAATTGAAATTAAAAAAAAAAAAAAACTTTAGAATTTGAGAAATAAGTTTGGAATTTAGAAAATAAAAAATGAATTAGAAATTGACATTAAACTTAGAAGTAACCACTCAAAATGAAATAAAATTTAAAAATTGAAGAATAGAAAATAAAGTCAAAAAATAAAATTTGAAAATGAAATAAAAATTAATTTAGGAATGAGGACTTGATAATGAAAAGAAACAACAAATAAATTTAGAAAAAAAATTGAAAATTGAACTAAAAAAAATTAGAAATAGAAATTGAAATAAAATTTTAAAAATAGGAATTTACAAACAGAACGAAAATAGAAATTAAAATTAAAATACGAAAATGAATTAAAAAGTCATAAATAAAATAAATTAAAATGGAAGCTAGAAAATGGGAAGAAAACAACAGAAAATAAATCGGGAAAAATCCCTGCAAAAAATGCGATAAAAGTATGATTATGATATGAGCGATTAGGGGTAAAATTTGGGGTGTGACAGTTGCCCCTATTTAAATAACTTTACCAGATGACGTGAGTGACAACAGACACTCAGGCGATCAAGGTGAAAGGTATTTAAATATAGAACTAACCGGAAATTTTGCCCCTAAATGCGATGTTATGCTGGACCAACAACTACCTAACTCTGCAACTCTTATGAAATGAAATGATGATTATGGTATGAATGATGAGAATGAGAATGCCGACGACCACAAGCCAAGACTCACTGGGGATGACAAACACTGGAGACGACAGACACTGGGGATAAATAAACGAAAATGAGACATATCCAAAGTGATAAATCAACAGGTTCAAGTGTAACTGTTGACACTAAGAATAACAAAAGACGGGAACAACAGGAAATCCAAAACGTTGGATCAACGAACACAGACAAAACAAAATAAAATTCAAAGCGACTGCAAAGTGGCTCGATGCGACCAACTGACATCAAGAATAAAACAAGACAAAGGAATAGATCGAAACGGTTGACCAATGGCTCTAGGCGACCAAACTGACTTTGAGAAATAAAAGGCAACATACATATTCGAAGTGAATGCGCAGCGGCACGATGCGACCAACTGACACTAAGAATAACCAACAAAAATATTCAAAATGAGTACGCAGTGGCTCGATGCGACCAGCTAGCATTGGAAAATAGAAACGACACAATATTCAAAGTGAATGCGCAGCGGCTCGATGCAACCAACTGACACTAAGAATAATCAACAAAATAAACATTCAAAGTGAAAGTGCAGCGGCTCGATGCGACCAACTGTCACTAAGAATGACAACAAACTTATTCAAGGTGAATGCGCAGCGGCTCAATGCAACCAACTGACACCATGAATACAAACAAGATAAACATTCAAAGAGAAAATGCAGTGGCTCTATGCGACCAGCTAGCATTGGGGATAGAAACGACACAATATTCAAAGTGAATGCGCAGCGGCTCGATGCAACCAACTGACACTAAGAATAATCAACAAAATAAACATTCAAAGTGAAAGTGCAGCGGCTCGATGCGACCAACTGTCACTAAGAATGACAACAAACTTATTCAAGGTGAATGCGCAGCGGCTCAATGCAACCAACTGACACCATGAATACAAACAAGATAAACATTCAAAGAGAAAATGCAGTGGCTCTATGCGACCAGCTAGCATTGGAAATGATAAACATAATATTCAAAGTGAATGCGCAGCGGCTCTATGCGACCAACTGACACTAAGAATAACAAAAGGCCTATTCAAGGTGAATGCGCAGCGGCTCGATGCGACCAACTGACACCAAGAATAGCAATAGGACTCAAAAATCAAAGAGAATGTGCAGTGGATCGATGCGACCAACTGTCACTGGAAATGATAAACATAATATTCGAAGTGAATGCGCAGCGGCTCTATGCGACCAACTGACACTAAGAATACAACAATTAGGTCATCCTAAAAGAATGTGCAGTGGCTCAATGCGACCAACTGTCACGGGAAATAGGAATGGCACAAAATTCAAGGTGAATGCGCAGCGGCTCGATGCGACCAACTGACACCAATGAATAACAACAAAAATAAACGTTCAAAAGGAAAAGTGCAGCGGCCCGATGCGACCAACCGTCACTGAGAATAATCAACAAAAATAAACATTCAAAGTGAATGCACAGCGGCTCGATGCGACCAACTGGCACTGGGAATGACAACAAGCTCATTCAAGGTGAATGCGCAGCGGCTCAATGCGACCAACTGACACCAAGAATACAACAAAATAATCGAAATGGAAGCGCCATAGGTTCGAAACCTATTGACACTACAAAAGAAAGCCAAGATACACTCAAAGTGAATGCGCAACAAGTTGAAAAAACCGGTTGACACTAAGAATGATAAAAGGTAAAGTAGTCAAAGTATTCAAAAATGGTAAATCAGCAGGTTCAAATGTAACTGCCGACACCAAGGATAAGGAAGGAAATCACAATGATTTAGTAGCGGCTCTATGCGACCAGCTAACATTGGGGATAGAACGGAGATCACCCAAAAATAGATCAACGGCTCTAAGCGACCGGCTAACGCAAAGAAGTAACAACAAAATATGTTGGAGTTTACAAGTAAGATAAGACATCCAACCTCTGGAAATTCCTTCAGGAACCATCAGGAGAAAGGGTACAAGTATGTTCCAAAATCAAATGGACTTGGATTTTAAACAAAGGTTTCAGGACCTGCTCAAAAGATTTGTGCCAATGACAATTGGACTTCAGAGAGATTCTTGTGAAGTGACAATAGATTACATGTCAACAGAGGCCTGATTTTGCAAGGTATGACTCTTTTCTACGGTGGACAGATGCTCGATAAGCAAGGCGGTAGCAGGGCTTAAAGCTAAGAGCGAAGCGACCTGACCAACACATGAGAAAGACACACCGACTCAAATGATTTCCAAATACGCCCCTATAATGGGTATTGGAAGAAATAGTTCTTGAAAGACGACTCTTCAGACCAAGATGATGACATGATTCCCGACACCGGTCTTGAACTCAAAATTAGTTGTTGCATAGGGCCTGCTCGAACATCCCGTAGGTACGGAGAGGACTTGCCCCTGTGAGATTCATCTTGCCCCTAATCAATGGTTTTGAAATTTTCCTCTTCTCAAAAAGTTTAGACCAGCCTGCCATGACATGGCCTTTGAAATGGTTGCCCCGGCACTCGAACATCAGAAATTTGCCCCTGGTTATTTGATCCCTGGGATGAGAGACTTCTGGTCTAGCTGGCCATTGAACTCTTGAATTCTTTCTGATAACTCGCTCAAGTATGAGTCTTAGGGAGAGCTCAACCTCTGAATTGTTGACTCCTGAACGGATTGACTCAGATTGACTGGTTCTTGAAGTAGTTTTGCCCCTGGTTACCCAACTCCTAGGATGGGAAACTTTTGATTCGACTGGTCATTGAATTCTTGAACCGTTGGTGATAAATTGCTCTGGTGTGAGCCTTAAGAAGAAGTTCAACCTCTGAGATGCTGACTCTTGAAGAGATTGATTCGATCAACTTATTCTTGAAGTAATTGCCCCTGGCTGGGCTTCTCTTACCAAGTTGAATTCCCTAACTGGCTGAATTCACTGGGACTCCATTGATGCTTAATTGACTTGCAAACAAACATTATTTATTTTAAAAATTGGCAAATTTAATGCAACATTTATGCAAGTTTTGAAATCACAATTTATCGGTATGATAGTGATACAGTGAAGCTGATTAAAAATAAAATAAAAGGTGGATCTAGCCATTTTATGGAATGGCAGGTCAAGCGATCAATACAAATAATTAGCAAAGATCGTTAGGAGTCAGGTTAACACAACCTTGTTGTAGTATGCTCTCGAAATAAACCCTGCCTCAATTAGGACTTTTAAGGGTTGTAACGTGGCTTGGTTCACGGTTTATGAAACAAAAGATAAAAGGCTCAAAATTTATTTGTACCCATCCCATCTTCGTGATGAACTCCAATCCTATGTTCAGTTAAATTGATACACGCATTCATATCTCAAAACTCTTTTTGACAATGCGCGATAGGGATCAGGATTTGAAAGCGATGACAGCCACCTTGCTTTATCCTTGCTTTGCTGAGGATTTGATAACTTCATTAACTTTCGCCTAAGTCGTCTTTTCCTGTTTTTGACTTAGTGGACTTTTTCTTTGTATATCTTTTTCCTTACATCATCCTTTTGTTGAATGGTTATGACTGCCATCTTATTGGATGATAGAGAATGCGTACTTCAAACTTTGGTTTTTCACGACTTCTTTGGTGCGTGAATGAAAGTACGTTGCTGATCCTTCTTGAATGAGGTATTGGATCTTTTGAAGATTGGATGCAAACAGATTAACTGAACCGACTACCCTGCCCCAGGTTTGAAATTAAGGGTTTTTGCATTTTTGAAAAAGAAAACTCCTACTTCTAGGCTCGAAGGGGTTAGCGAGGGATTATCTTCCTTATTTCACCGGTGTTTGGGAATTTGAAATAATGCCTGTACATCATTGGCAAGGTTTTAATTGAGAGCATTCAAATGGAGAATTCAGGTATCTGGTTTTCATCATCCTCCCTCCAATCTTTGGTAAAACAAAAGTTTGATAGAAATATTTTTATTATACATTTTAATAATGAAAGAAAATGAGTGAATACAAATGGATTGATTCAAAAGATGCATAAACATTTCATTAATCTTGCCAATTTTAAACAAACAATGCTAATAAGCAAATACAAAAACAACATGCAAAGAAAAATACAACAGTGCTGAAACAAACAGGTGATTGCCAGCTTTAGGGAATTGAAAATGTCTTGATTTGCTGTCTTCAAGAGATACACCAAGAAGTCACTCAGGCGAGAGGTTAACATGCACCAATAGGTTTTCTTCTGAAAAGGATATGCACCTTTTGTCGATTAAATGTTGTACCTTGGCTTGAAAAGCTCTGCAGTCTTCAGTTGAATGCCCCAATGATCCAGCATGATATCCACATTGCTCATGTGGATTATACTCAGGCGGGTATGGCTCTGCCCATGGCTTGAGAGGTTTGGGAACCACCAATGAGTATTGAATCAAAGGTTGCAGAAGTTGAGTGTATGATAAGGGTACTGGGTGAAGAGGAGCATTCCTTCTTTCCAGATTGTTGCGAGACTTATGTGGACTCTGATGTTGATTCAGATATCCTTGGCTCTGGGCTTGCTGACTTGGTCGAGAGTTGTCCCTGATAATCGGAGTAGTGTCTTCAAATGAAAGAATGTCCTTCTCAATTAAATATTTCACAGCGCGTTTTAAGGCATAACAGCCTTCCAAATCGTGTCCTGAAGCACCATCGTGGAATAGACAACGGACATTTGGATTGTAGTTTGCTGGGAGTGGATCTGGTAAGGGACCGAAAGGCTTTGGAGCAACCAATCCTTTCTTCAACAATGAAGGATATAATTCCGTGTAGGTGATAGGGATTTGAGGAGTTGGAGGCCTTCTCCCTTGTCTTCTATTCTGATTTGAAGCACCCTCCGGGTAGGAATCCTGAGCTCTCAACCTCTGACAAGCTGGCACTACTGGCTCACTAGGTACTGCTAGTCGCTTGTTGTGATGACCTTTGAGTTCTTCACACTCAATGCTGGATGTCATCTCCCTCGATTCACCCCCTACTTCTCCTTTGCTTCCACCAGCAGGAGTGGCGACATTGAAATTTCCAGATGGTGTCCAGATACTCTTGTGAGAAGGCAAAGACGCTCCATCAGTTATGCGCACGACCTGTTCTTTATGGTACAAAATTTTAAGAACCTTCATAGGTCTCTTTCCCTTCTTATCTCCTGGCTCAACAATCAATTTGTCTGCAATTGGCTCTCCTTCTTGGGGAATTAACGACTTAATAACACCTTGTAACTCGAAACTCTGGCATTCTTCGGTAGGGTGCCCCAAGGCTCCAGTGCGGTATCTACATTCAACCTCTGGATGGTCCTCTTCAAGGATTAACCTTTTACTATGAATCAACCTTTGTACCCAGACCTTCAATTCAGGGCAAGTATTCAAATCATGTCCTACCACCCCCTTATGGAATTCACACATTGCATTTGTATCAGGGTTGTACCATGTATTTGGCGATGGCACAGGTGCGTAAGGAGTCATCAATGAATTTTGGATAAGTAACGGGTAGAGCTTGCTGAGTGGCACTGGTATGGGTTCATAGTGAACTTCACTCCCTTTGTTCTGATACTGCCCCTTGTTTCGCTTTCGCTTCTTTTTCTGACCTTGAGAAGAAATTGCCAGAGGATGTTGAGGTACTGACTTGAAAATCAGAGGTTGATTTTGACCTAGTAGGGGAGATCCATGGGTTGGCAGCTGAGGAGTTGCCACAGGGAAACGATCTTGATTCAAGGCAGCATCAAACGGAGGTAGGACATTAGCTCTCTCTGCTGCGGCTATGGGCACAGGGCGACCCTCCTTCTGCAACAAAGCTTGTAAGGTTTCCAAGACCCATTCCATCTGTTTCTTCAAGGAAATAACCTCTTCTTTCAATAATTCCTGACTTCTTCTCAGTTCATCCACTGTTTCTTGAGACATAGTTCTTAATTTTGGACACGTGCCGGGAATCAAACTCTGAACTCGAGACAAAGGATAGAATGAGCTTGTTCAGTGGGAGAAAAATGATATGCAAGGTAGATGCAATGGTATGCGAATGGATGCAAAGCAAGGCTGGTTTCAAGGAACTCAAAAGTAAATGCAAACACCCAATTATAAAAACTTTTCCAAAAGGAATTATAAGCTGAAGTTTGCCCATGGTTAAACTTGCGATGTTTGTAATAGACATCTCTTTGTTCCTTGAAGACCTCACTGAAATGATGCATATGATGCGTGAATGCAACAAACACAAACAAGGCTTAGGTTCAAAGCTTGCATGAGGTCAAAGGTTCAACCCTCCCAAAGGTATGTACTATGAGTTTATTTGTACCTGTACAACGGGTTCTAAAGGTTCCCAGAATCACTGTCCCATCTTTCGGATATTACCGACTTCCCAACTCGACTTGGTAATCAGTAATATTCTCAAGAGAGTCTCATCCGAGTGTAGTATCGCGTATCATCTATTTTGGATTTGCACCCTCATAGTCATCGCACTACATCCCTAAAAAGGCCAAGTGGGGGTAAATGTTCTACGGTCCTCAGCATTAGTGGCTCTCAGGTCGAATATAGTAATGTTTTCACGACTGAACTCGATCAACAAAACTACATCCGAGGAGGCCTCCGCCGAGTGGTGGTGTCTCAAGTCAACTTGGTCGGGACTCAACTCCCTACAAGCCTTCTTGAATATACCACCGTCCTATCTTATTTGCACTCAAGTCCGGGTTAGGACTTATCTCACCACACATGGAACACCCAAAAATCCAAAAATAATAACAAGCAATACAACAACAAATATACAAATATACAAGGTGGGCTTAACCCTCAAAAATAGTGTCCCCAGCAGAGTCGCCATTTCTGTCGCGGTGAGAATCGGATACCAAGCTATTGATTAAGCTTGAATCGCAAAACATTTAATGTTCACCACCGACTTTAATTTAATCCAAAGGGAAAAGGGAAAAAGATCGTAAAAACCCTAAATGAGGAGAAACTAGGTTCGGGGGTTGATTATACCTAGGGAAGGTGTTAGCATCCTAAGCATCCGCAGTATCCTACGGGAACCTCTTGTTAATATTTGTAATTTTGTTATTTATTGCTTGTTAAAATTATGGGAACCTAAGGTTTTATTTCTAATGGTGCTCGCACAACATCGCATCGATGCCTACGTATCGGGTATAGAATCAGAGCACTCGTAGTTCTCCTAAGGATTAACGAACACTTGGTTACGCTCAAGGTTCGCGGGGGAAGGTAAGTGTTATGGCAAACACTCACGTGACTCTAAGAAAGTCACAAAAAGTTATAAAATAAAAAAAACTAAGGACCTAATGGCTAAGGACCTAAGGACAGGAGACCTAATTGCTAAGGTCAAAGGAAAAGAGAGGGACCTAATTGCTAAGGTCAAAATGGAACTAGGGATTGCTAAACTTCCTATGACATTGAGTCAACTGCAGGAGTCTTTCCCTTTTGGATCAAAAAGCATAAACAAAAATAAATAAAGGTGCAAGCTCCTAAGACGAGGCAAAGGTTGCTACTTGCAAAAATAAATCGAATAAAGTAAATGGAAATAAGGCAAAGGCTTAGTAACCGGGCTATGGCTCGATATATGGATCGAGAATGCGGGGGTGGAAAACAAGCGCAGTGCGTCAGTTTTCTTAAATTGAAAAGCTGTGAAGTGTAAAGACTGTGCAGATGGCGATCGTAAACGACCGACTTACGTGTGTGAGTGTAGTGAAGTGAAGTCAACTTGGCGTTGGACCAAGGAATTATTATTTTGAAAATTAAATTAATATGGTGTAAAGCGCGAGAAATAAATAATAGATAAATAAATAATAAAGTGAAATAAATTATGAAATAGAATAAAATAAGATAAAATAAATAGAATAAATAAATGAATTGAAAAATAAATAAATGCATGAAATAGAAATAAATAAATGCATGGCCTCATATGGGTCACGATTAATCGGAAACGATTTATCGTGACCTTTGTCATATCATCGGCCCCAGCAAGAAAATAAACAACTCAAATAAATTGGAAATAAAATGAAATGAAACTATTGAATAATAAATAAAAAATTTAGGTTAGAAAATATTAGCACTTATTTTTACATAAATCTAGAAAAACAACATAAATAAAAAAAAAGAGGTCATCCGCTGGTTTTGGTGGGTGCAGTGAGCAGAAACATGGGCTAAGCCCAACTAAAATTATAACAGAAAAAACATAGGTGGAGGGGTGGCGTTAGATTGCAACATGTGTGTTAATGTTATAACAAAGGAAAACATGGGCTAGATAACCCAAGATGAAAACGCAAGGTTTTTTTTTAAAAAAAAGAAACTCAGCTAACAGCATCAGTATCATCGTATTTTCTAAAAAAACAAATTATCTAAGTTTCAAACAAACAGAGTTGAAGAACACCCACCCTAGCATACGATTCCGACGGCGGCGAAATAAAAGAAGAACACTCTCACCTCTCTCGCGTCTCTCTGCCTCTCACCCTCTCAATCGGCTTCGTCTTGGTCCCAATCGCTCTCTTCTCTCGGATTCTCATTCGGCTGTCACGGTTCGCAGATGGATGGATTTGAGGGTAGACGGTTCTCGGATCCTTCACGGTGGCGAGCTTTGGAAGGTTTGTGAGGTTTTGCTCGCGGTTCGGTGGTATGGTGGTAGCCGGTGGGTTTCGCGGTGCTGGTTTACGGTAAGGGTTTGGTTGTGCGGCGGAAGAGATGGCCAGCGGTTTGACGTTTGGTCGGTGGTTGAGGGCTTTTGGAGGTGGCCGGTTTGCGGGTTTGCGAAGGGAAACGGAAGGCTTCGGATGGATTGGAGTTCTTACTCATTCACAGTGGTTTTGTAATTTACGGTGACTGTCAAAAGGGGTTTCAGGTATTTTCGGTTTTTTGTAATTTGGTTTGACGAAGGTTAAAGCGATGGTGGTGAGTTAATTTCGGATTTCTGCTTTGGTCTCAGCTTTCACAGTTTTCACAGTTGGTTTCACTCGGTTCATTTTCGGCGGTGGCCTGTTTCTGGGTTTGTTCTTGACGGTTTGTGAGGAAAGGGCTTCGATGCGGTGGTTGGACGTGTTCAACGGTTCAAGGTTTTTGTTTTCGGCTGATTGTAATTTTCACGGCAATGAGGGGTATAAAGTTTGAGTAAAAAGGCGGAGGTGATGTGGGTTGAAGATCAATGGTGAGTTGTTTCTGGATCTTGGGGGTTTCGGTTGAAGATAAGTGGTTCTCACGACGGATTTGGGTTGACGGTGAGATGGATTCGGGGACGAACAGGTTTGACGGTTTGCGGTCACAGGTTTTCTGGATTTTGGTTTGGTTTTCACAGATCCTTTTTTTTTGCTTTGATGTTTGTAAAGACAGTGGTGGTGAGATGTTCTGTGACGGTGGTCTTGGTGGTTCTCCGCGGTGAAACAGGTTTGGTAAATGGTTTTGCTTCAGTGATGCTTCAATGGTTTTTTACTGTGTTTGGTTTTCCGGTAGTGGATTCGGGTTTCGATCTGTTTTTCTCACAGTTTCAATTTGATTTTGTTCTCAAGGTTTTGGGTGGTAATGAAGGTAACGAGGTGAGGTTGATGATGAAGGTGGCGGATACCGGTCGGTGGCTTTATGCGGTTTCAAGGTTTGGGGTTATACGGATGGGTCGGTGTCGTTTGAAGAAGCAAAACAAAAAAGTGGTACAGGTTCTGTTTGTCTCTTCAGAAAAAGAAAAAGGAATGAGTATTGTCAAGAGGTTGCGGTTGGCTAAGGGAGGCTAAGAGTGGTTTCTTTTTGGTTTTAAGTTTATGCAGGTTCTCTTCTTTTTATGAAAAGGGTCTTTTTGCTGGTTTTTTTTTTGTGTTGTTTGCTGTTTTGGATGTGGTTAGGTGAAGGAGTATTGGTGAGTCGGATTCGTGATTGGTAGATGGCAGGTGCTGTTCGGTTTTCTGTTTCGGTGATTTTCGAAGAAGAAGAAGGTGGTGTTGATGGAGGATTTGCAGATGATGTTTGTGGTTTCAGGTGAGCGTTTGTTGAGGTGGTAGGCGGATTTGGGCGACGGTGATTGAAGGGATTCTGTTTCTGGTTTCAGGATGAAGGTTTCGGCTTGGTGAGTTGAAAAAGGTGGCCTTTAGTTTGTGAAGGAGTGTTGAAGGTTGTTGTTTTTTCTGATTTGTTTTGAGTCTATTTGTGGTTATTGATGGTTCGAAACTTCTCATAATTTTTGATATTTGGTTCTGCTTTCAGGTTCATTGCAGAGAGGAGTTTTTTGGTGCTGTTCGTTTGGTTTTGTGACAATGGCAGTGAAGGTAGTTCAGTGATGAAGGTAACGAGGTGATTTTGCACGGCGGCGGAACAGTTCTGTTTGTAGTGGTGACAGTGAAGGTAAAATGGAAATAATTTTGATTGAGATTTCTTTCTAATCTTTTTTTGATTTTTTTCGGTTTTATCACTTCACATCAACTCTGTTTTTCATTTCATCTCTTATCTCCTATTAATGGCACAGTGGCTGGGTTTGTGAGTGACGAAGAGTTGTTTATATTTTTTTCAGTTTTGTGAGTGCAAGTTTAACATTAAAATGAAATAATCAAAAAAGAAAGGAAACCAAACATGGATACAATGCTGAAAAGAAGTAAAAGAAAAGGAATCGTACCGACCCGAATGTTATCGGGGTGAAGATCCACAAGGTGAGCTTCCGATTCTTTTGATTATTGCTTTTGATGAATTTTGGAGTTGTTCTTGCCCCTTTTTTTTTGTGATTTTTTTTTATGGCTATTTGATGTGTTGGGGACTGTTTTTGATGGTTTAGGGGCTGTTTGGGACTGGTTTTTTGAGTCTTTGGAGGGCTGTCTTGTAACTATTTTTTTTGTGTTTGAGGGTGTATGAAGGCTGAGTTTGTAGTGGTTTAGAGCTGAATTTTTGTATGTTGTTGCTGTGTGTTTGTGCTGAGTTTTGTGTGTGTTTTATTGGCAGATTTGGAGCTGATTCTGTTGTCCTTGTTGCTTGCAAATGAAGGGTTGGAGGAAGGGAGACAAGTGCTGAATTCTGCAGCAGTGGGTGGAGTAGTGGAGCAGGATGTTTGTGTGCTTGGAGCAGGCTGTTGGTGGCTTGGAGCAGGCTGTTGTGTGCTGCATTTTTTTTGTAGTCTAGCAGAACTTTTTTGTACATTTTCTATGCAATTGTAACATAACAATAGTATGAAATAAAAAGAAGTGATTATTTACACAAAGGTTTGAAATTGAAACTTGAAATAAGAAACTCTAAATTTGAATCCAAATAAAAACTTAAATTAGGAATGAATTAAAAAAGAATTAAATTTGAAGATAACTTATAAACTTAAAATAAATAAACTTGGAAATAAAATTAAATTAGAACTTGAGAAATAAATTGGAATTTGGAATTCAAAAAAATGTGGATGTGAATTAAAATGGAATAAATGGTTAAAAAAAAATTAAAATTAGAATTAGAAGTGAATAAAAAGAATTAAACTTAAAATTGGAATAACCTAGAAACTTAAATAATTGAAATTAAAAAAAAAAAAAAACTTTAGAATTTGAGAAATAAGTTTGGAATTTAGAAAATAAAAAATGAATTAGAAATTGACATTAAACTTAGAAGTAACCACTCAAAATGAAATAAAATTTAAAAATTGAAGAATAGAAAATAAAGTCAAAAAATAAAATTTGAAAATGAAATAAAAATTAATTTAGGAATGAGGACTTGATAATGAAAAGAAACAACAAATAAATTTAGAAAAAAAATTGAAAATTGAACTAAAAAAAATTAGAAATAGAAATTGAAATAAAATTTTAAAAATAGGAATTTACAAACAGAACGAAAATAGAAATTAAAATTAAAATACGAAAATGAATTAAAAAGTCATAAATAAAATAAATTAAAATGGAAGCTAGAAAATGGGAAGAAAACAACAGAAAATAAATCGGGAAAAATCCCTGCAAAAAATGCGATAAAAGTATGATTATGATATGAGCGATTAGGGGTAAAATTTGGGGTGTGACAAAAGTGTTAGACATCTCTCACCTGTATTATACCTAACAAGATCCTCTTTAGGTGTTCTAAGGGTAAGTTTATTTGTATCACATCCATGAAAAGATCTTAATAAATTCGAATCCAACTTAAGGCCAAGAAACCCTAATTTTGTCCTTTAATGTACTCACTAGGATTTTACAACCATATGCCTACGTACCCTCAATTTGAAATATCAGAGTTCTGTAGTTTGTATTCCACGTATACCTTAATTCATAATCCTTTATTTATGCTCAGAAATTAGAGCTTTATCTCAAACTATATCCCTTAATTTAACTCCTTAAATATTCTCTAAATATCCCTTAAATCCTTTGTAATATTCTTTAAAAACTCCTTTAGAAAAATAAGAGTAAAGTCAATCCAAAAATAAAATCTATTTAATAATAAAAGTAATTTCAATCTCCCTCAATGAAGCCCCTAAATTTAAATTAAAACTAAACTCATACAAAAATATTAATCCCTTTTAAAAATATTTTAATTCAAAATCTTAATGATTATTATCCCTAATTATTGACTATTAAACCTAACATTATCTTAATGAAAACCATATTCCTCGCGTTCTTACTTTTTCCCTTTCGATCTTTTTATGAAGACTTTTTGGATTTATTTGTTGTTCTTCAATGTGAAGAACAACAACTTTTAGGGTTTGAATATGTGAATAGTGGATGAGAAAATAAGAGAGAGACATAAGTTCTACTTATAATGTTGAAATTAGGTTAACAAATCTAGAAAGAAAATTTCATAATCAAAATTATTTAAAATAAAAAAGAAAGATTATTTGATTCTTACTAGAAATAGAATGAATTAAATCAAAAAATTATTTAAAATAAAAAGAGAGATTATTTGATTCTTACTAGAAATAGAATGAATTAAACCAAAAATTTCAATTTGATTAACTTGGAAAAAAAGTAATATAATATAAATATATATATATATATATATATATATATATATATATATATATATATATATGTATATATGTATATATATATATATGTATATATATATATATATATTTATATATATATATATATATATATATATATATATATATATATATATATATATATATACATATATACATATATACATATATATATATATATATACAAATACACACTCCTTTTGACACTCGTCCGCGTCATCGTTCCCCAGTAAAGTCGCCCGAGCTTTCTTTACGAACTGACATTTATATATTACAGATACTTCTTGACACCCGTCCGTGTCATATCCCCAGTAGAAAGCCAAAACGTCCTCTTTGCACTCACAGATACACCTATCTATACAGATTCCCTGACACCCGTCCGTGTCACCTTCCCCAACATAATTACCTATACACTTTGTGAACCATACACTTGTTTATATTATACTTCTCCTGACACTCGTCTGTGTCACACTCTCCAGCAAGTTAAACACTCCCGTACACCACTCATACTTGTTACTCCTGTTTCACTCATACAGATACTCGTCTGTATCTTGTATACACCACTCATACCTCTGCAGAATCAACACTCGTCCGTGTTCTTTGTTAACCAGTTGGTACTAGTCCGTATCATCATCTCAGAACATGCGTCAAGCGTTTGTTTCTACCTGATACTCGTCCGTATCATAGTCTTAAGGATGCTCGTCCGCATCTTTAATCCATACACGTGTCAAACACTTATGTCTTCTTGAATTTAGACACTCGTCTGTGTCTAATATTCCCCAGAGGAGTCCCCACAGGATCAACACTCGTCAGTGTTCTTTGTTAACCAGTTGATACTCGTCCGTATCATCATCTCTGAACATGTGTCAGCATTTGTTTCTACCTGATACTCGTCCGTATCATAGTCTTAGGGATGCTCGTCCGCATCTTTAATCTATACACCGTACCCAAACACTAATACCTCTCATTTCTTGGATATAGACACTCGTTTGTATTTACTTGTCCCAGCAAATCCCAGCAAACTATTTCCTTTCTATCTGACATTCGTCCTATGTCATGATGCCTTTTCGGCAGCCGTACCCTGCCAGGTGACCGTCCTTCACCTTTGGATGACCGTCCCTCATCCTTTCCCCAGCGAAGTCTCCTTTATTGGAACCCCTTCTTATCCGGCATTCGTCCTATGTCGTGATATTTGAGCAGCCGTCCCCTGCTAGGTGATCGTCCTTCATCATTTTATCCGATGGTCGTCCCCATCGTTGATCTCGATATCTGACATTCGTCCTATGTCATGATACCCTCGGAGCAGCCGTACCCTGCTAGGTGATCGTCCTTCACCTCTTGATGATCGTCCTTCATCATGCTTATCCGATGGCCGTCCCCATCGTCGACCTTTTTATCCGGCATTCTTCCTATGTCGCGATACTTTCGGCAGCCGTACCCTGCCGGGTGATCGTCCTTCACCTTAGATGACCGTCCCTCATCTTATCCCCAACAGAGCAGCCGTCCCCTGCTAGGTGATCGTCCTTCACCTCTGGTGACCGTACCTCATCATTTATTTCATTTACCTATAATCCCCAGAGAGTCTTATAGCTTTACTTGATGGCCGTCCCCATCATAATCTCTTATATCCCCAGCTTGTCGGCCGTCCCCGTCATTGCTTTGTTTCCCGCATCTTTCCCCAGCTTGTCGGTCGTCCCCGTCATTGCTTCATCCCCAGCAGTCGTCCTCTGCTCGACGTTCGTTCTCCGTCACCCGCACTTTATAATATACTTTATTTTCCTTTTACAATCTATATCCCTTTTCTTCTTCATTCTGTGAGTGCAAATTTTGGATTGTCTTTGGTATTCAACCACAAGTTATCTTGTTTGCCTGTTAAGCCGTTGCTTACATTCTACACAGCTAACTCATGTTTGAATAGGGGCAGCTGTAAACACCCCAAATTTGCCCTCACCCATTCACACCATGGCTTGTGGTCTTTTCATATGCATAAGTTCAATCACATCATCTCATATTGCATATTTGCTTCACTGCGTTGCTTCAAAGTCATCTGCATCTAGGGTTTGTGATCTGAGCCATCCCTGAGCCAGTTGAGCCACTCCAAAGGTCATCAATCACTTCAAAGGGGTCCATGTATGTTCAAGCATCATATTATATCCTCTCAAAGTCAAGAATATCAAAAAATCACAAGAACTGAGATTGGCATGGAAGCAGAGCCAGGTTTGACTGCACAGATGACCTAGAATTAGGGTTTTGGTTTCAAAGGCCATAACTCCAATTTTTTTGGTCATTCTTGTTTCTATTGGTCTCTATGTGGTATAGGGATCATGCATATCAATTTTCATGAAGAAATTCAATGGGGAAGTCATCTGATCAAGGGTTGACTTTTTGAGCAAGTCAGTGCAAAATCAGGGCATCTGAGGCCCTCAATGACCCAACCAAAGGGTGTTCATCATCATTTTGATTATGTATGATCTTTATTTGATCATATAAGATGCTAGGAGTTCACAAAATTGAATAATTTCAAGCCATTTGCAAAGTTGACTTTTTGGGAAAATGACTTGTAATGGAAACTTGCCATTTTGGGAAACTTTTTCAACCCTTGCTTTTTGATTCAAAAATGCCTCAAATGAGAAAACTTTGGTCATGAAAGTTGTAGAATGGATCATTCCCTTTTCAAAAAGTACAAGAACTCATTCTAATTCATTTTGGATCAAAAGTTATGGCTTGTCAAAGTTGGGAAAAATCACATAATTTCAAGTTTTCTACCAAAGAGGCAAAGTTGCAAAACCACTTGCCAAGACAAATTGTGCTATCAAATGGACTTCTAATCTTCATACAAACATGAACCAATGTCTAAAAATCAGTTTGGCCCAAAGAATTTTCCATTTCTATGCCTTGATTTTCACATAACCATAAGTCATTTTTCATGCAAGTGCAAAGAGGGATTTCTTGCAAATTGATTCTCAAAGGGTTTGTTTGACCTCTAACTGATTTCAAGACTTTGCCATGACCTAATGAAGCATGCCTCACCAATAATTCAGCAAGTTTTCTCACATTCACATAGCCAAAAGTCATGAAATGTCACAAGTTGTCAAATTGCAAAAACCCTTCCAACTCATGATCCAAATGCAGCAGTCTTTCATGAGCCATCCAAGGGCCATCCTTGACTCAAGCTGAGGCAGGACAAGCCTCTAGACTGCCTCTGCCACAGCCCATGCTGCAAGTACACAAAACTTGACTTTTTGGCCAATCATCCCATACCAATCCCACAGTGCACACCTGCTCTCCAGATTTGTTGGGATAGTTTATGGATCACCTAAGGATCATAAAACATAACATACACAAGCCTGAAACACACACATTGCAGCACACTCCAAAAACTGTCAAAACCTTTCCCTCTTCGAATCACACAGCACAACCATCAAACTTCAATAATTCCTTCACCAATCAACTAGAAATCATCCATAGAACAGATCCCACCCCTCACAATGATCTGAAACAGCACACACAAGAACCTCATTCTCTGATACACCAGAACTGAACCTCTCAAAATAGCCAATTTAAACTCCATTCAAGCTTGCCATTAGCACGAGGGGGACCATTGGAGGTGGTTTGCACAAAGGAAATGCTCAGAAAGCTCATCTTTGAAGGTCTCCATCTCAGGTATAGCTCAAGAACTTTTTTCTCAGAACTTCATTTTCTTGTTACAAAATGAATCTACATGTTGCACTGATCATCTGGATGTATTTAGATTTGAAAATAAGTAAGAGATGACCATTTCATGTCACTCTGAAAGTTTGCTCGTGTTTTGTATTTTCATTCGATTCAGGCTGGTGAGTGAAAATAAATGAGTTTTGGGAGGGGGGTTAGGTTTAGATTGGGGAAAGGATCATTTATGTGGAAGAAATTGCTTGTTTAGTGACCTGTAGCGAAATCTAGGGTTTGGGTTCGCCGGAGAAGACGACCGGAAGTCTTCTCCGGCCACCTGAAAGTCATTAGCCCTAATCTATGTCATTAATGAACTTTGAATTCTGGCCTTCAGATGCATTGACCCGCGCGCGTATGGATGGCCAAGATCTCACCATTTAGCCCTAATCCTCATTTGACTTAATTAATCCAGATTAATTAATTAAAAAATCAGAATTAGCCAGGTTTGAACTTGGGCCATTGGATGTGGCGCCTAGTCAACCTTTCCCAACCCAGAATCAATCTGGTTCGTCCATTGTGCATACTTCTCATTATTTTAATTTTCATTTTCATTTTATTTGATTTATTTTGTACATTTAATTTAAAATAGCAAAAAATGTTTAAAAATTATGAAAATTTTTATCAAGATTTTCATTATTTTTCAGAACACAAAAATATTTTTATTTTTATTTTTTGCATTAAAAATTATTTTTAAATCATTTAAAAGTTTATTTTTAATTAATTAATGAAAATTAATTAATTAAAAATACTTTTAGGTATTTAAAAATCACAAAAAAATTCATGTAACCTTTAAAAACATTTAGAAACATTATCCAACTCTCAAACCAAATTTCATTTTTTGATCTTGATGCCTTTTGACAATTTTCTTTGGATTTTATTCCATTTCAAGGCAATATTTTATTTCAAAACTTCAAAAATTCATTTCTGTCTAACTTTTGAGAGTTGGGTCATGATTCTTTTTGCATTACATCTTGTATGGCATGTAGTTTATAGGATTAAATTGGCTTGAATTGATCTTGCATTTTCAATTTGTTTTGCATTTTTCTTGTCAAGGTACCTTAAAACCCTAGCAATCTTAGGAAATTCATAACTCTCACTAGGTTAAGAGTTGGATCCCCTCCTTTGGGCAGTGAGTTTGTATAGGTTTAGGGTTCCTTTGATTGTATTTTCAATTTTTTATCATGTCATATGCTTCTGGTTTTGGATTTTGCTTTGTGTGTTGATCATAAACCCTAATTTATGCCTTCCTTTGCATCCATCTTCTCATTTGCTTGCATCCAATGACTTGCCATGACATTTTGTGCATCCATTTGATTCATAACACATCTTAGGACATATTAGAATCATGTTTGATCATTGCATCTTTCATTTGCCATGTTATATGTCTTTTGCATTCCATAACTTTTCATGAACATTCATGGTTCAAAGCATGCTTCTCTTGCATCCATATGTTTGTATGATCATTCTAATGCCTTGCCTCATGATTGCATCATCTCTTAGCATCATTAACATCATACTCATGCTTCTGGTTTTGGTTTGTATCATCACATTTCACCTCATTTGCATTGCATTTCATTTCTTTTGTTGACTTTTCAGGTGGTAAGTTGTTTTGAGAAGTGGATTTGCCTTCACTTCTCACAATCTCTTTTCATCTCTCTTATGCATCATTGCTGCCTTTTATCTTGTGCTTTGGATTGAGCTTGCTCATTCTTGTTTATCTTACCTTCTTTTTTCAAGCAACTTGTCTTCTTAAGTGAAGCAAGTTGTTTTGCTTCTTGCTCCTTTCATCTGCTTCTCTCCTTGGTGGTTCCTTGAAGATTTCTTTCTTAAACCCCACAAACCCTAGGAATGACCAAGCATGATAATAATTAGGGTTTGATTAGTCCCCCACTTAGATTTTACCTTTGTGTCTCTTTGAGTCTTCTCTTCTCATCTCATAATCAGGGACTAAACCCTAAAGGCTTTAAGGCTTTGTGATTAAGCTTATGCCTGCATCCTTCTATTAGGATGGAGTGTATAACTTTAATCCTAAGTGTTAAACCCTTAATGTGTTTAAATCCTTAATCAATTCACTTAATAATCATCAAGACATCAAGCTTGTAACTTGGGCCTTGCATTAGGGTTCTAATTCTTCCTTAATTGGTTAAGAAGGACTAACCCTAGTGTTAATGGACAAGTCCCCCTCAAGTTGTCTTACAAATCATAAAACTCACTTCTTCATCTTATCACTAACTAAAATCCACCTAATAAAGGCTTTGTTTTGTCATGAGGTTAATCCCTAATCATGGATTAAGTTGAGGAGTCTTCCTCAGCTTAAACATTCTCATCTATTATCCTTCTATTGGGATGGTGTAATGAGTTTGTTTAATCCCTGATTATGGCTTAAACTCATTACTTAACACTAAACAAAAACAACAAAAACATCTAAGTAAATGCAAGTAAGATAATGGTCTTAATCCTACATCAAATGGTGATTAAGTGTGAGATACTGACTTCACACTTAAGGTATTCTCATTACCCCTAATCAGAGGGAAGATGTGATGAGTTTGCTAACCCATTGGTTTAGGCTTAAGCTCATTAACTTATGACAAACTTCAAAAAGCAATAAAAGACTGAAAATACAAAAAACAAACAATAATCGTCTCCTTCGGGATTCTTTTCTCATCTCACTCATTCACGAACGAGAACTCGCTTCTCCCGTCTAATGCAAGACAGTTTGCACTTGAGCCAGACAGGTCATACACTTGAGCATAGACAAGTAAGCAGTTCACAAGTCAATTCATTTTTCAGTCCCTTTGGGTCGAACTACGGTGTTCTGACTTCCTCATTGCACGAGAGCATACGTAGGCATAACTTAACAGTTATCGAACAAAAGTCTCTGTATATTCCCCCTCCTTCCAGCATTATTCTCTAAGCCTCATACTCCTGAGCATTTCATCCTTATTCTTACACTAACACTTTCTCTTATACACTTCACATTCGTTATACACTGACACTTGCATTCTTTCCAGCTTTGATACACAAATAGCACTGACACTACCCCTTTAAAACACAAATCTTCTAAGCGTGGATCCCGTCGAGTACGGCGGACAATCTGGGTGCTAATACCTTCCCAGGTTGTAACCAACCCCCTTTCTCAGTCTCTCTGGTTCGCGACCGCCTTATCCATGTTTTTCCCAGGTTTATGCAGCATTACCTTTCCTCCGGGATAAAAATGCCTAGCTGGCGACTCTTTTCTTTTCTCCTGAGTTCACCCCTGTGTGTTCTCATTCCTCTTTTCGCCGACCGTTCGCGTCTGTACCCCTTCTGACCTGAGGTGTCATTTTGGTGGGAGCGACAACTTGGCGACTCTGCTGGGGATTTGTTCTGCTGTAACCAGGGCCTCTGGTTCTTTTTGTGGGTTCCTCCTAGCGCTTGTTTGATTTGTGTTTACTGGGGTGTTATGTGCTAATTGTGTTTGTATATTTGCCTTATTTACTGCTTTATGTACAGTTATTTACTGCTTTCTTTACAGCTTTATATATCATACTGTCATACTGTTATCTGGCTGGATCTGGTTTATTGTTTTGATGGGTGGGGTTCACTGAGAGTTTGAGGTCCTATACCTGAGACCTGAGTGACACCTAGGCTAGAGTGGTTCATGTTCTTTCCCATTCCATTTCGGTTTGGTGCGGGAATATGAAACACGGTTCAGATGTGGGTTTCTTCTTGAGAACTCTGTGCTACAAATTTCCTGTAGTGCTAGGGCTATCTGGGAAGCCTGCTAAGTCTGGATGACCTTTATTATGACCTTCAGAAACTGAGGTGAATTAGAGGAGGATCTTTTATGGTTATTGTGAACATTGTACCTCCGGGTTAGAAGTGTTTACACTTCTCATAACTGATCCAAGTCTGAGGATCCTTGTTTTAGAACATCACCTGTGAGGGGGTTGGGCTGTTTACAGGTTTGCAGGAACCCTTGGCCACATCATACCCTGTTACCTATTGTGTTTAAGAATGCTTCACTTTGGACAGTTCTTGTGACTTAACCCTGGACATGTGACTCTTTATTTGAGTCCCCCACCTTGGTTACTGGACTTCTGAACCTCCATCTGGACTTCTTGGACATACATGGACTTATATCAAGGCAGTAATCAGATCCAGCTTGATCATAAACCCTTGCATATCATTTGCATACTCATCATTTGCATCATTTAACATTTGTTTATTTGTTTTTCAGGGTATCCATATTACATTTGGCTTGGTTTTGACCCCTTCATCTGCATAGACCCCTGTTCACCAGTTATCTGCTTCAGCTATCTTCATCAGTTGCCTGCTTCAGCTTCCTCCATCATCATCCTCAGCCTATCAGTGGCTCATCTCCAGTATCAGTCTTCATCATCAGCATTTGTTTCAGCTCTTCATCAGCAGTCATGGCACCCAAGAAGAGCAACATTTCATACCATTTCTTTGAGCCTGTGCTGACTGGCATCAGACAGGTCCAGGCACTTATCACTCCAGACCACATCCCATTATTCAGAGAACATTATGGAGGCATCCTTGATATGGTTATGGACTTGGACCCTTCTCAGAGGAGTTTGATTCACACTTGCCTACAGTTCTATGATCCTCCTTTGAGATGCTTCACTTTCCAGAACTTTCAGCTGGGACCTTTGCTGGAGGAGTTTTCATCATTGATTGGAGTGCCTGTCAGGGGTGATATCCCCTTCAACCCAGAGATGACTTCTCCCAGCAATGGAGAAGTGGCAAAGGCACTGTATTTGGAACCTATTTTGATTGAGCAGAACATGACAACAAAGGCAGGGATCCCTGGTTTGCACCTAGACTTTCTGACTTCTCAGGCCATCCTGAAGGCCTCCTTAGGAGAATGGAAGGCAGTTTGTGCATTGTTAGCCCTCAGTATATATGGGGTTATACTTTTTGCAGATGAGCCCAAGTTTATCAGCAAGAATGCTATTCATCTATTCCTTTTGAGGAACCCAGTGCCCACCTTGCTGGGAGATTTCTATTATTCTGTTCACCAAAGGAATGAGAAGTAGAGGGGGAGGTTGGTGAGATGTTGTGCTCCCCTGTTTCATACCTGGCTGCTCAAACACTTACCAAGACTGATGCTTTCTTGAATCCTCACCAACAGAAGAATTGGGCTAGAAGACTCATTGCTTTGACTTCAGATGACATCAGATGGTGCACCCAGAGCACCAAAGGAAGGGACATAATTACTAGCTGTGGGCAGTTCCCCAATGTACCTCTGGTAGGAGTGAAGGGTTGTATCAATTACAATCCTTTGCTGTTCAAGAGACAATTGGGCTATGCTTTGGTTCACCCTCCTAGAGTGCAAGACTTGGATGAAACCCTGTATTGTGAGATAAAACCTAATCTAGCTGTTGTCAGGCAAGCATCCTGGGCTTGGGACAACATCCAGACCAAAGGCATGGCCATCCTGGGGAGATGCAACAATGTGGCTTCAGCTCAATATTATGAATGGTCTCATGCTAGGGCTCAAATTTCTGGGATGCCCTTCACCATTGAGGATGCACCTGGACCATCCACAGTACCACCTCCAGTCACTGTCAGCCTGGAGGAATTTGAGAAGCTGAAGGAAAGGAATGAGAATCTGTCTCAAGCTCTGAAAAAGACCCCCTGGGAGAGGAGTGATGGTCGTCTAGACATCGAGAGGTTGGAAAAGCTTAAGGTGGAGCATCTAGCCAGGATTGAGAAAGCAGAGGACTACATCAAGAAATCAAGAGCTGGAGAGCAAATATTGAAGAATGCTTGTAAAGAGGCCCAGTTTCAGAAGGCTAGGACTGATCTCTATCTGAAAGAGAGTCAAGATAGGTGGGTCAGGATCACTGAAGCTCGCACTCAAGAGGATAAGAGAACTCAAGCCAGGATTGAGCAGTTAGAGGCCATTGAGAAGAAACAACAGGAGGCTCTGCTAGCAGCCCAGAAGGAAATTTCAGAACTGAAGCTTAGGGCTGGTGTGAAGAGGTCAAAGGACCAAGACAGGCACAAGAAGCTGACCACTGCAATTGCCACCAGGAACCTTCTTATCAGAAACATCACAGAGCATCCGGCTGGTCCTGTAACTGAAGCACTTTTGAAGGAGGTTAAGGAGGATGAGTTTGGCTTAGATGTTTGACTGCTTTGCTTGTTGTTATTTCCGTTTGATGTACTTTTCTTTTATGTTGTATTTTGACCCTTCAGGGGCATATGTTGTAAAAACAAACTATGTATGATCCACCATTTGTAATGTATTTGTCAGTTTGTTTCATTTGAGTTTCTTTTCTCAAGCAACACCAAAGTATCTTCCCCAGGGTCTGGAAAGGTCAAAACCAAATGCCAAGCCGGATACCTTGGAAACAAATAAGCATACTGCATTGCATGCTAACTTTTGTTTTGTTTTGTAGGTTTTGCCATTATGTTATTTGTATCTAACTCTGCTGTGGTTCAGGAATTATTGCTCGCCGTCGGGTGTTCCCTCTCAACCGTCCGCACAGATATCCTACTCGTAACAACCTTCCTGGTATCCAGATGGATCAAGTACAGCAAGAGCTGACAGAGGTCAGAACCCAGATGGTTAACGAAAGGTTGGAAATGAGAAACCAAATGACCCAGTTCATGGAGGTAATGAATGGCTTGGCTCAAAGTCAAGAAAGATTGAGGGCATTGGTAGAAAGACAAACCCCAGAAGAACCTCCCCTGGGAACTGGAGGAACAAGTAACAATGAAAGGGGTCAGCCTCATATTAACCCACCAGTATATGGGCCTCATCTACATCCGGAAGTTAACATCCCGGGTAATGTGCAAGGAAATACTACTGGAGGAAGAGTCTTACAAGAAGACCCCCAAGAAGAGCAGTTTACTGTGATGGGAGCTAGGGATGAAGTTTATGATAGGAGGCTTGATGAAATTGCTGAGAAGTTGAGATCTCTGGAGTCTCAAAATTCCTTGGGTTTCGATGTCATGGATATGGGGTTAGTGGATGGGGTAAGAATTCCCCACAAGTTTAAACCCCCGTGCTTCGAGAAGTACAATGGAACTTCCTGTCCACGAACTCACTTGCAGTCCTTTCTGGGGAGACTTAAGGCATACACCATGGATGAAAAACTGTGGATGTTTTACTTTGAAGACAATTTGGCTGGGGCTTCAAGGGAGTGGTACTCTCACTTGACCAGAGCTACTATCAGATGCTGGAAGGACCTAGCTGAGGCCTTCATCAGGCAATACCAATACAATCTGGACATGGCTCCTAACAGGATCCTCTTGATGGGAATGTCTCAATCCTCCAGGGAAAGCTTCAGGGAATATGCCCAAAGGTGGAGACAGCTTGCTGCTGCTGTCCAACCACCCATGTCGGAAAGAGAAATGGCCGACATGTTCATGAATACTCTACAAGGAACATATATTGATAGGCTAGCTGCCTTTTCTTCCACCAGCTTCGCTGACGTAGTCATAGCTGGAGAAAGAATTGAAAGCCTTCTGAAGATGGGTAAAATTTCTGATAATGGTGCAAGTTCGTCCAGTAATCCCATGAAGCCTTTTTTGGGACCTAGAAGAACCGGTGAGACCAATGCTATTCATGCCAGCAGGGGCAGGCCTCAGTATGTTCATAGGTCAGTGGCAGCTGTCACTATTCCAGCTCCGATTCCTCAACAACCAACATATCAACCACAACAACAACCACATTATCAGCAGCAAGTTCAGTATCCACCACAAAGGACCTACAACAACAACAACAACAACAGCAATCAACAGCAAAGACCCTTTCAGCAAAGACCATCACAGGCAAATAGGGTGATTGATCCAATCCCTATGCCTTATGCCGCTTTATTGCCACAACTCCTGAAACTCAACCTGGTTGAGTTAAGGACATTGGCACCTCCAGATCCTTCCAATCTTCCAAGAAATTATGATGTCAACGCCAGATGTGTTTTCCACTCCAATGCACCTGGCCACAATACCGAGAAATGCAGGGCCTTACAAATGAAAGTACAAGACCTGGTGGATTCTAAAGCCCTCAACTTTGCACCCCCTCCAAGTGTCACCAAGAATCCCATGCCCAATCACGGAGGGCCAAGAATTAATGCCATTGAGGAAGACAAGCCATCTTTCTTAATCACCAGTGTTGGGCAGATTCGAACACCTCTGGTAATAATTAAAGCTCAGCTTCTAGAATGCCAGATGTTCCCCGGGTGTGAGCTCGGTTGTGGTTATTGCAACATTTCGGTCAACGGGTGTGATAATTTGAGAAGCGGCATAGATGGTCTTATCAAAAGTGGTATACTTCAGATCACAACATCAGCACCTACAAATCCAGCAATCCCTTTGACAACAATTCCTGACTCTTCTACAACTGCAACAACAATCATTCCAACCAATTCATCAATATCATCAACAATGGCTCCTGGCATCACTTCAGCAAACCAGATGTCAACAACCATTTCTTCTACAACATCAGCATCCATTTATTCAGCAGGATCTTCTACAACGCCAACAGAAATTAATGAAGATATCTCAGCAGTCACCATCTACTATGATCCATCATATATTCCTCCAAACAACAACTTTCAACAACAAGCAGTGGCATCTCCTGCCAGGTCACCAGTCATTATCTACTACGATCCGCACACCATTTCAGTACCCTCCTCTGCTGCAGTCAATGTAGATCTTCATAGTATTCCCAACATTTATCCTTGGCAATGTAGATCTTCATAGTATTCCCAACATTTATCCTTGGCAACTCAGCACCATATCTCCATAAATTTGCATATTGCTTATCGCATCTCCTTCATTTATCTTATTTGTTATCAGTTTTGCCTTCCATGCCCTAGCCATAGTAATTCCCAGGGAGTAATTATGTCTCATGTCTTGAATAATATCACAAATCCTAACGGTCTTAGATGTTTGTATTTTCCTCACAACTGTCTTGGCCACCCACCTTGAGTTTGCATATCTATTATCCAAAACCCTAGAACATGGGTGGTTGCCTATTATCATCTTTATAACATAAGTGTGATTATGACTCACTTTAGAGCATAACATTAAAAGAAATCACATTTAGCCTTGCATTCTACCTTTACCCTATAACTCTCATTTTACACAAAGTAATTTCCCTACCATTTAATACTGACCACTCACGAATTGCCTCTCTAATGTCATCTAGAGAATTGAATTGCATACCCCACTTAAACTTAAAATTCTTGTTTAGTTGGTCTTTCCTAAACTTGTCAAACTTAGGCCCATTATCATTATCAGAAACATCTGGATCAAAGTTGTCTAGTTCATCACTAACTTATTCATCATCTTCCCATTTCTTTTTTTTAACTACTTAAGAATCCAACAACTATGGTACCTTCATTATTGGGTAGAGAAACATCAATTCCATCAAATCCATCTGCAATAGCAGTGGTTCTTTCATCCCCACTATCATTAAACCCTTCAACCCTTCATCATCACATTCATCTAACTCTACCATCACATTCACACACCTAAGATTCTTTACTGTGACTTCTATATGAGTTACATCATGATCCACAGACATTTTTCCATCTACTTGGATCGCAAAAGTGTATATGCGAAATTGTAAGCATCGTCATTATTCCTAATATGGAAAAAGTTTTCATCAATGTCAAGAATTTTGGTCCACGTTCTGTACGTCCCTTCTATGTAACTCTACTCATCCACCAACTTATGAATGTTAACCATTGACAACTTATTAATGAGTTTCCCAAACACTGGTCGAAACACCACCCATGTATATCATATCACCATCAACCAACCTTACAAGTTCCCCTCCATGGTGAAATACAACATTAAACATTTGCATGTTTTGAAATTATAGATAACAGAAACTTCAAACCAAAATACAGTGCAAAAATAGTTAAGAGCGACGTTTAAAAGAAATTTTCAAACAAACCTGTGACATTTGCGATTCGTCAACATCTTCTTCGGGATGGAGACTTCTTCGGGATGGAGACTGTCATTTGCTTCACTCCACCATGATTGCACTGTAACTTCGTCTTCTCTGATTTCTTCATCTTCTCCAATTTCTATTTTGGATGAAATGAACAATTGTGAGCCTTAGATTTTCACGGTGGGTAAATAAGAAACATTATAATTGTAACTTCTTTTTTCTTTTAACTAAAATCAACATCCATTTATTCAGCAGGATCTTCTACAACGCCAACAGAAATTAATGAAGATATCTAAGCAGTCACCATCTACTATGATCCATCATATATTCCTCCAAACAACAACTTTCAACAACAAGCAGTGGCATCTCCTGCCAGGTCACCAGTCACCATCTACTACGATCCGCACACCATTTCAGTACCCTCCTCTGCTGCAGTCAGTCCAGTTACCATCACGGTGCCTGGACCAGTTCCATATGAAAGCAGTAATGCCATACCTTGGCACTATGGCTCTGACCTCTACTGCAACAGGGAGAAAATCACTTTGGATTCTTCAACCTCTTCTCCACAGATTGATAATGTTGGGGGAGGCGGAGGCTTCACCAGAAGCGGACGCCTTTTTGCCTCGCAATTGCAAAGACCTAATGCCGAAGCGGAAGCTGCTGCCAAAGCAAAAGGAAAGAGTGTGGTATTTGAAGAGCCGGCTGTCAAAGAAACTCAGAAGACATCTTTTGATCAAGATGTGGACGAGTTTATGAGAATCATAAAGAGAAGCGATTACAAGGTGGTGGATCAGCTTCACCAAACTCCCTCGAAGATCTCCATACTATCCCTGTTGATGTGTTCTGAAGCTCACAGGAATGCATTACTGAAAGTCTTGCACGCAGCATACGTGCCAGAAGAGATCACTGTTAATCAGCTAGAAACCGTGGTAGCAAATGTCAACACCAGTCATGGGCTGGGCTTTACCAACGCTGATTTAACAACTGAGGGACGTAACCACAACAAGGCTTTACACATCACTCTAGAATGTAAGGGTGTTGTTCTATCTCATGTACTGGTGGACACTGGGTCTTCACTCAATGTTCTACCAAAGAAAGCCTTGGTGAAGCTGGAGTATGATGGCTTGGCATTGCGTCCGAGTAATTTGGTGGTGAGAGCTTTCGATGGCTCTAAAAGATCAGTGCTAGGGGAGATTGATCTGCCTGTGATGATTGGCCCGCAGACCTTCAAAATTACCTTCTATGTGATGGACATTCAGCCGACCTACAACTGTTTGTTGGGTAGACCTTGGATCCATGCCGCTGGCGCTGTTACGTCTACCCTTCACCAGAAGCTGAAATTCGAGTGGGAAGGCCAGATCATCACCATCTGTGGTGAAGAGGACATCTTTGTTAGCCATCTGGCTACGTACAAGTACATTGAGATGGATGGAGAAATCCATGAAACCATGAGCCAGGGGTTTGAGGCCCTGAACATAAATGAAGCATCTGCTGTACTGGGAACCTCCATGACGTCTTATCAGCAAGCCAGGAAGGTTGTTGAAGAGGGGACTGCCCAAGGCTGGGGCAAGCTATTGCCTGTGGAGAAGAAGGAGGACAGATTTGGGTTGGGTTACAAACCAACTCAACAAGATCAATCAGAGGCTGCTAAGAAGCCCAATTTTGTCAGCGGGGGAATGCTCACCCCGGATGCAGTGAACAACTTGGAAGATGAGTCGGAAGATGAGCGCAACCTGGAGAGCTGGATACGTCCAAGGATCCCGGGGAGCCTATCTCAAACTGGTCTTCCCAGGAAATTATAAGGGTTACTCCTGCAGAGTAATTATTATTTCCTGTATATTTTAAGCATGCATCAAGTTTTGCATCTTGCCCAAGATGTCAAAACTCATTTTGTAATCGGGCCATCTTGTAATTTTGTGCAAACAGATCAATCAATGAATACCGGACATCTTTTGCAAATGAGTCTTTTTTCTTTTCCGCTCACTGTTTTTCATTTTTCTTTTTGTACAAAAATAAAATGGCAATGTTTTCCAAAATGATAACTTTACTTCACTTTTTCTAAACAAAGATTAAAATCGATCACTAAAATGAACAATCTAAACCCTTGCAGAGAGTGCCTTTCAGACTGCACCGACAACAGCACAGCTATGACTCTGTATGACTTTGACAATCCGATCAATCAAGCCGATGAAGGGGTTGAAGAAGATTATGAGCTTCCTGAAGAGCTAGCCAGGTTGTTAAGGCAAGAGGAGAAGGTTATTACTCCTCATCAGGAGGAGGTCGAAACGGTTAATCTTGGTACGGAAGAAGACGTGAAAGAGGTTAAGATTGGGGTCTGCTTACAAGATTCAGTGAAAGAGCAACTGATTGATATGCTTCGGGAATATGTGGATGTCTTTGCTTGGTCTTATCAGGACATGCCAGGGTTGGACATCGATATTGTCATGCACAAGCTGCCTTTAAAAGAAGACTGCCCGCCAGTAAAGCAGAAACTGCGCCGTACTCGCCCAGATATGGCAATGAAGATCAAAGAAGAGGTACAAAAGCAGTGAGACGCCGGGTTCCTTGCTGTGACTAGCTATCTGCCATGGGTTGCTAACATTGTACCGGTACCTAAGAAAGACGGCAAGGTGAGAATGTGTGTAGATTACCGGGATCTGAACAGAGCCAGCCCGAAGGATGATTTCCCTTTACCTCACATTGATGTATTGGTTGATAATACGGCTCAGTTCTCGGTATTCTCCTTCATGGACGGATTTTCAGGATACAATCAGATCAAGATGTCACCTGAAGACATGGAGAAGACAACTTTTATCACACCCTGGGGCACGTTCTGTTATAAGGTGATGTCGTTCGGACTGAAGAATGCGGGTGCCACTTATCAACGGGCTATGGTAACATTATTCCATGACATGATCCATAAAGAAATTGAATGTTATGTGGATGACATGATTGCCAAGTCCCTCACAGAAGAAGACCACCTGGTAAATCTGTTGAAGTTATTCAAGCGTCTGAGAAAGTACCAACTGAAGCTGAACCCCAACAAGTGCACATTCGGGGTACGGTCTGGTAAGCTGCTGGGATTTATTGTAAGTGAGAAAGGGATTGAAGTAGACCCTGATAAAGTTAAAGCCATTCAAGAAATGCCTGCACCGAGGAATGAGAAAGAAGTTCGAGGTTTCCTAGGTAGATTGAACTACATTTCAAGGTCCATATCTCACCTTACGGCAACCTGTGAGCCTTTGTTCAAATTGTTGAGGAAAGAAAAAACGGTCAGGTGGAACGAAGACTGTCAGAGGGCTTTTGACAAGATCAAGGAATACTTACAAGAGCCTCCAATCCTTATGCCTCCAGTTGAAGGAAGACCTCTGATAATGTACTTGACAGTATTAGAAGAGTCAATGGGGTGTGTGCTGGGCCAGCATGACGAGTCTGGTCGAAAAGAGTATGCAATATACTACATAAGCAAAAAGTTTACCGGCTGTGAACAACGTTATTCACTGCTCGAGAAAACTTGATGTGCTTTAGCGTGGGCTGCTCGCCGACTGAGATAGTATATGTTGACCCACACTACCTTATTGATCTCAAAGATGGACCCAGTTAAGTACATTTTTGAGAAGCCATCGCTTACCGGACGGGTTGCAAGATGGCAAATGATCCTCACAGAGTATGACATCCAGTACACATCTCAAAAGGCCATCAAGGGCAGTGTACTGTCTGATTATCTTGCTGAGAAACCCATTGATGATTACCAGCCTATGAGATTTGACTTCCCTGATGAAGACATCATGTTCATTAAAGCAAAAGATCACGAAGAGCCTATTCACACTGAAGGGCCTAACCCGGAGGAAGAATGGACTATGATGTTTGATGGGGCTGTTAATATGAATGGTCGTGGTGTTGGTGCAGTACTCATTACACCTAAGGGAGTTCACATGCCTTTCTCGGCAAAACTCACCTTTAACTGCACTAACAACGAAGCTGAATACGAAGCTTGCATTATGGGTCTCGAGGAAGCCATTGACCTCAGGATCAAGACTTTGACTGTGTTCGGAGATTCAGCTCTGGTAATCAATCAAACCAACGGCAAATGGTACACTCACCAGGATCATCTGATACCTTACAGGGATTATACAAGGAGGTTATTGACTTTCTTTACAACGGTTAAGCTTGAGTATATCCCTCGGGACGAGAATTAGTTTGCAGATGCTCTTGCCACCATTTCATCCATGATCAAAGTTCAAGCTGCCAACTTTGTACCCCGGATTTCAGTGTCCAGACTTGACAGACCAGCGTATGTATTTGCAGCAGATGTTGTTAAGGATGATAAGCCTTGGTTCCACGACATCAAATGCTTCTTGGAGGATCAGACATACCCACCTGGGGCATCTTCCAATGATAAGAAGACATTGAGAAGGCTTGCTGCCAATTTCTTCCTGAATACTGATGGTTCCCTATACAAGAGAAACTTTGATATGGTACTGCTCAGATGCGTCGATAGAACAGAAGCAGACTTGTTAATGCACGAGGTGCACGAAGGATCTTTTGGTACCCATGCCGGAGGGCATGCAATGGCAAAGAAGTTGCTAAGATCAGGCTACTACTGGATCGCAATGGATGCCGACTGTTGTGCTTATGCCAGGAAATGTCATAAATGCCAGATTTATGCGGATAAAGTGCATGTGCCTCCAAATCCTCTGAATGTGATGTCTCCGCCCTGGCCCTTTGCCATGTGGGGCATTAATATGATTGGCAAGATTGAACCGACTGCTTCAAACGGCCACAGATTCATCCTGGTTGCCATTGACTACTTTACCAAGTGGGTTGAAGCAGCTTCCTATGCAAATGTTACAAGGCAAGTGGTAGCCCGATTCCTGAAGAGAGACATCATTTGTCGGTATGGAGTTCCCGAGCGAATCATTACTGATAATGGTTCCAACTTGAACAACAAAATGATGGCAGAACTGTGTCGGGACTTCAAGATCCAACACCACAATTCTTCTCCTTACAGACCAAAGATGAATGACGCTGTTGAGGCAGCAAATAAGAATATCAAGAAGATTGTGCAGACGATGGTAGTTACCTACAAAGACTGGCATAAAATGCTACCATTTGCCTTGCATGGGTACCATACGTCAATCAGGACATCCACTGGGGCAACATCGTATCAACTTGTGTATGGTATGGAGGCAGTCCTACCTGTTGAAGTTGAGTTACCTTCCTTACGGGTATTAATGGATGTTAAGCTGAACGAAGCAGAGTGGGTCCGGTCCCGATATGAACAACTGAGTCTGATTGAAGAGAAGAGATTAGCTGCAGTTTGTCATGGACAGCTGTATCAGAAAAGAATGAAGAAAGCCTTCGATCAGAAAGTCAGGCTCCGAGAATACCAAGTAGGAGATCTTGTGCTGAAAAGACTCCTCCCTCCTCATACAGACCACAGGGGCAAGTGGACTCCGAACTATGAAGGGCCATTCGTGGTAAAGAAGGTTTTCTCTGGCGGAGCACTCATGCTCAGTACTATGGATGGTGAAGACTTCCCGTCCCCTGTGAATTCGGATGCAGTTAAAAAATACTTCGCATGAAAATGACCTGCTGGACATAAAAACAGAATGTAAGTCCAGGCAGAAATAAGGCATCCCGGCGAGTCAAAAACAGAATAAAAGACTCGGGCAAAAATAAGGGAAAATAAACAAAAAATGTACACCCGCTGGGTTGAAAAGCCGCATTGGACAACTCAGGCAAAAATGGGTATCCCGATGGATTGAAAACCCGAAAGGGCGATCCATGCAAAATGAGGGAATAAGCGAACAACTGTACTCTGAATTCATCTGTATTACTTACAACTTGGTAAGCTTCGAAAGGTTCAAGCGTCGTTCAGAATCAGCCTTCTTCAGAAAGCAAGACGAGAAGAACGTTGAATGTCATACGAGTCATAGCAAAGGGAAGCTCCCTGAAGCGTCATCAACATTGCCAATACCTTTTATTTCTCAATTTGTAACAATCTCCTCATTTCAGGGGATCTGTTTCTTTGACTGTATCTTGCCAATTCAAGGCACATAAACTAATAAAATCAGATTTTCAGTCATGTTTCGTTTCGTACATTTTATTTTCATTCGCAAGAATGTCCGATGTCTTTAAGATACTGATTGCATAAATACAGATGCTTTTCTTCTAAAAAATACATGCGTGCAGGAAATATACTTACTCCCGGGAGTGTCTAAACTCCTGTGATGAATCCGGTAAGGGATACCTCGGGATTACTTGCGCGTTTCCCTAACTTTTCAGGATTGCGGGTATTCAAGGCACAACATGGGGCATGAAAGCTTCATCCCAGCGAGCTGGCAAATCATTATCTACCCGATCTTAGCACCGGAGGTTGCTTTCTCCCCAGCTGAGTTGCCATTTGTTATTTCCTCCTCAACCAAGTACAAAGGCCAGGGAACCATCTCCCCGCAGAGTTTCAGCCTCTATCCAGAAGAGCAACGCCTGGAGAAATCACAACAGAGTGACGATAGCTTCTTCAAATCCCCAGCTGGGCCCCCCTTTACCAAAGATAGGCCTATTAGTGACCTATATCCCCAAGAAAAGTCCTATATGTCAGATATACCAATGATCTCATCCCCAGCTGGGATGTTCACTTCAAGCAGATCAACCAGAGATCTTCGTAGCAACAGGACCCGGATCCCGGATCGGTACCTTTGCATGATCATAGCATTAGCATCATGTTTTCCCCCAGAGCGTAGCATTCCGTCTAATACGGAGCATTACGGCAAAAATCAAACATATTGCATAATCATAAGCCATGTTCTGAATCAAACACTGGTAGATACTGGCAATTCATCAACGATATACAGAGAAACTCCCCGAATTCCCCGGCAGGAAGCCAAAGCATTTGCCTTACACTCATAAATACAAATACACACTCCTTTTGACACTCGTCCGCGTCATCGTTCCCCAGTAAAGTCGCCCGAGCTTTCTTTACGAACAGACATTTATATATTACAGATACTTCTTGACACCCGTCCGTGTCATATCCCCAGTAGAAAGCCAAAACGTCCTCTTTGCACTCACAGATACACCTATCTATACAGATTCCCTGACACCCGTCCGTGTCACCTTCCCCAACATAATTACCTATACACTTTGTGAACCATACACTTGTTTATATTATACTTCTCCTGACACTCGTCTGTGTCACACTCTCCAGCAAGTTAAACACTCCCGTACACCACTCATACTTGTTACTCCTGTTTCACTCATACAGATACTCGTCCGTATCTTGTATACACCACTCATACCTCTGCAGAATCAACACTCGTCCGTGTTCTTTGTTAACCAGTTGGTACTAGTCCGTATCATCATCTCAAAACATGCTTCAAGCGTTTGTTTCTACCTGATACTCGTCTGTATCATAGTCTTAAGGATGTTCGTCCGCATCTTTAATCCATACACGTGTCAAACACTTATGTCTTCTTGAATTTAGACACTCGTCTGTGTCTAATATTCCCCAGAGGAGTCCCCACAGGATCAACACTCGTCCGTGTTCTTTGTTAACCAGTTGATACTCGTCCGTATCATCATCTCTGAACATGTGTCAGCATTTGTTTCTACCTGATACTCGTCCGTATCATAGTCTTAGGGATGCTCGTCCGCATATTTAATCTATACACCGTACCCAAACACTAATACCTCTCATTTCTTGGATATAGACACTCGTCTGTATTTACTTGTCCCAGCAAATCCCAGCAAACTATTTCCTTTCTATCTGACATTCGTCCTATGTCATGATGCCTTTTCGGCAGCCGTACCCTGCCAGGTGACCGTCCTTCACCTTTGGATGACCGTCCCTCATCCTTTCCCCAGCGAAGTCTCCTTTATTGGAACCCCTTCTTATCCGGCATTCGTCCTATGTCGTGATATTTGAGCAGCCGTCCCCTGCTAGGTGATCGTCCTTCACCTCTTGATGATCGTCCTTCATCATTTTATCCGATGGTCGTCCCCATCGTTGATCTCGATATCTGACATTCGTCCTATGTCATGATACCCTCGGAGCAGCCGTACCCTGCTAGGTGATCGTCCTTCACCTCTTGATGATCGTCCTTCATCATGCTTATCCGATGGCCGTCCCCATCGTCGACCTTTTTATCCGGCATTCGTCCTATGTCGCGATACTTTCGGCAGCCGTACCCTGCCGGGTGATCGTCCTTCACCTTAGATGACCGTCCCTCATCTTATCCCCAACAGAGCAGCCGTCCCCTGCTAGGTGATCGTCCTTCACCTCTGGTGACCGTACCTCATCATTTATTTCATTTACCTATAATCCCCAGAGAGTCTTATAGCTTTACTTGATGGCCGTCCCCATCATAATCTCTTATATCCCCAGCTTGTCGGTCGTCCCCGTCATTGCTTTGTTTCCCGCATCTTTCCCCAGCTTGTCGGCCGTCCCCGTCATTGCTTCCTCCCCAGCAGTCGTCCTCTGCTCGACGTTCGTTCTCCGTCACCCGCACTTTATAATATACTTTATTTTCCTTTTACAATCTATATCCCTTTTCTTCTTCATTCCGTGAGTGCAAATTTTGGACTGTCTTTGGTATTCAACCACAAGTTATCTTGTTTGCCTGTTAAGCCGTTGCTTACATTCTACACAGCTAACTCATGTTTGAATAGGGGCAGCTGTAAACACCCCAAATTTGCCCTCACCCATTCACACCATGGCTTGTGGTATTTTCATATGCATAAGTTCAATCACATCATCTCATATTGCATATTTGCTTCACTGCATTGCTTCAAAGTCATCTGCATCTAGGGTTTGTGATCTGAGCCATCCCTGAGCCAGTTGAGCCACTCCAAAGGTCATCAATCACTTCAAAGGGGTCCATGTATGTTCAAGCATCATATTATATCCTCTCAAAGTCAAGAATATCAAAAAATCACAAGAACTGAGATTGGCATGGAAGCAGAGCCAGGTTTGACTGCACAGATGACCTAGAATTAGGGTTTTGGTTTCAAAGGCCATAACTCCAATTTTTTTGGTCATTCTTGTTTCTATTGGTCTCTATGTGGTATAGGTATCATGCATATCAAGTTTCATGAAGAAATTCAATGGGGAAGTCATCTGATCAAGGGTTGACTTTTTGAGCAAGTCAGTGCAAAATCAGGGCATCTGAGGCCCTCAATGACCCAACCAAAGGGTGTTCATCATCATTTTGATTATGTATGATCTTTATTTGATCATAGAAGATGCTAGGAGTTCACAAAATTGAAGAATTTCAAGCCATTTGCAAAGTTGACTTTTTGGGAAAATGACTTGTAATGGAAACTTGCCATTTTGGTAAACTTTTTCAACCCTTGCTTTTTTATTCAAAAATGCCTCAAATGAGAAAACTTTGGTCATGAAAGTTGTAGAATGGATCATTCCCTTTTCAAAAAGTACAAGAACTCATTCTAATTCATTTTGGATAAAAAGTTATGGCTTGTCAAAGTTGGGAAAAATCACATAATTTCAAGTTTTCTACCAAAGAGGCAAAGTTGCAAAACCACTTGCCAAGACAAATTGTGCTATCAAATGGACTTCTAATCTTCATACAAACATGAACCAATGTCTAAAAATCAGTTTGGCCCAAAGAATTTTCCATTTCTATGCCTTGATTTTCACATAACCATAAGTCATTTTTCATGCAAGTGCAAAGAGGGATTTCTTGCAAATTGATTCTCAAAGGGTTTGTTTGACCTCTAACTGATTTCAAGACTTTGCCATGACCTAATGAAGCATGCCTCACCAATAATTCAACAAGTTTTCTCACATTCACATAGCCAAAAGTCATGAAATGTCACAAGTTGTCAAATTGCAAAAACCCTTCCAACTCATGATCCAAATGCAGCAGTCTTTCATGAGCCATCCAAGGGCCATCCTTGACTCAAGCTGAGGCAGGACAAGCCTCTAGACTGCCTCTGCCACAACCCATGCTGTAAGTACACAAAACTTGACTTTTTGGCCAATCATCCCATACCAATCCCACAGTGCACACCTGCTCTCCAGATTTGTTGGGATAGTTTATGGATCACCTAAGGATCATAAAACATAACATACACAAGCCTGAAACACACACATTGCAGCACACTCCAAAAACTGTCAAAACCTTTCCCTCTTCGAATCACACAACACAGCCATCAAACTTCAATAATTCCTTCACCAATCAACTAGAAATCATCCATAGAACAGATCCCACCCCTCACAATGATCTGAAACACCACACACAAGAACCTCATTCTCTGATACACCAGAACTGAACCTCTCAAAATAGCCAATTTAAACTCCATTCAAACTTGCCATTAGCACGAGGGGGACCATTGGAGGTGGTTTGCACAAAGGAAAGGCTCAGAAAGCTCATCTTTGAAGGTCTCCATCTCAGGTATAGCTCAAGAACTTTTTTCTCAGAACTTCATTTTCTTGTCACAAAATGAATCTACATGTTGCACTGATCATCTGGATGTATTTAGATTTGAAAATAAGTAAGAGATGACCATTTCATGTCACTCTGAAAGTTTGCTCATGTTTTGTATTTTCATTCGATTCAGGCTGGTGAGTGAAAATAAATGAGTTTTGGGAGGGGGGTTAGGTTTAGATTGGGGAGAGGATCATTTCTGTGGAAGAAATTGCTTGTTTAGTGACCTGTAGCGAAATCTAGGGTTTGGGTTCGCTGGAGAAGACGACCGGAAGTCTTCTCCGGCCACCTGAAAGTCATTAGCCCTAATCTGTGTCATTAATGAACTTTGAATTCTGGCCTTCAGATGCGTTGACCCGCGCGCGTATGGATGGCCAAGATCTCACCATTTAGCCCTAATCCTCATTTGACTTAATTAATCCAGATTAATTAATTAAAAAATCAGAATTAGCCAGGTTTGAACTTGGGCCATTGGATGTGGCGCCAAGTCAACCTTTCCCAGCCCAGAATCAATCTGGTTCGTCCATTGTGCATACTTCTCATTAATTTAATTTTTATTTTCATTTTATTTGATTTATTTTGTACATTTAATTTAAAATAGCAAAAAATGTTTAAAAATTATGAAAATTTTTATCAAGATTTTCATTATTTTTCAGAACACAAAAATATTTTTATTTTTAATTTTTGCATTAAAAATTATTTTTAAATCATTTAAAAGTTTATTTTTAATTAATTAATAAAAATTAATTAATTAAAAATACTTTTAGGTATTTAAAAATCACAAAAAAATTCATGTAACCTTTAAAAACATTTAGAAACATTATCCAACTCTCAAACCAAATTTCTTTTTTTGATCTTGATGCCTTTTGACAATTTTCTTTGGATTTTATTCCATTTCAAGGCAATATTTTATTTCAAAACTTCAAAAAATTCATTTCTGTCTAACCTTTGAGAGTTGGGTCATGATTCTTTTTGCATTACATCTTGTATGGCATGTAGTTTATAGGATTAAATTGGCTTGAATTGATCTTGCATTTTCAATTTGTTTTGCATTTTTCTTGTCAAGGTACCTTAAAACCCTAGCAATCTTAGGAAATTCATAACTCTCACTAGGTTAAGAGTTGGATCCCCTCCTTTGGGCAGTGAGTTTGTATAGGTTTAGGGTTCCTTTGATTGTATTTTCAATTTTTTTATCATGTCATATGCTTCTGGTTTTGGATTTTGCTTTGTGTGTTGATCATAAACCCTAATTTATGCCTTCCTTTGCATCCATCTTCTCATTTGCTTGCATCCAATGACTTGCCATGACATTTTGTGCATCCATTTGATTCATAACACATCTTAGGACATATTAGAATCATGTTTGATCATTGCATCTTTCATTTGCCATGTTATATGTCTTTTGCATTCCATAACTTTTCATGAACATTCATGGTTCAAAGCATGCTTCTCTTGCATCCATATGTTTGTATGATCATTCTAATGCCTCGCCTCATGATTGCATCATCTCTTAGCATCATTAACATCATACTCATGCTTCTGGTTTTGGTTTGTTTCATCACATTTCACCTTATTTGCATTGCATTTCATTTCTTTTGTTGACTTTTCAGGTGGTAAGTTGTTTTGAGAAGTGGATTTGCCTTCACTTCTCACAATCTCTTTTCATCTCTCTTATGCATCATTGCTGCCTTTTATCTTGTGCTTTGGATTGAGCTTGCTCATTCTTGTTTATCTTACCTTCTTTCTTCAAGCAACTTGTCTTCTTAAGTGAAGCAAGTTGTTTTGCTTCTTGCTCCTTTCATCTGCTTCTCTCCTTGGTGGTTCCTTGAAGATTTCTTTCTTAAACCCCACAAACCCTAGGAATGACCAAGAATGATAATAATTAGGGTTTGATTAGTCCCCCACTTAGCTTTTACCTTTGTGTCTCTTTGAGTCTTCTCTTCTCATCTCATAATCAGGGACTAAACCCTAAAGGCTTTAAGGCTTTGTGATTAAGCTTATGCCTGCATCCTTCTATTAGGATGGAGTGTATAACTTTAATCCTAAGTGTTAAACCCTTAATGTGTTTAAATCCTTAATCAATTCACTTAATAATCATCAAGACATCAAGCTTGTAACTTGGGCCTTGCATTAGGGTTCTAATTCTTCCTTAATTGGTTAAGAAGGACTAACCCTAGTGTTAATGGACAAGTCCCCCTCAAGTTGTCTTACAAATCATAAAACTCACTTCTTCATCTTATCACTAACTAAAATCCACCTAATAAAGGCTTTGTTTTGTCATGAGGTTAATCCCTAATCATGGATTAAGTTGAGGAGTCTTCCTCAGCTTAAACATTCTCATCTATTATCCTTCTATTGGGATGGTGTAATGAGTTTGTTTAATCCCTGATTATGGCTTAAACTCATTACTTAACACTAAACAAAAACAACAAAAACATCTAAGTAAATGCAAGTAAGATAATGATCTTAATCCTACATCAAATGGTGATTAAGTGTGAGATACTGACTTCACACTTAAGGTATTCTCATTACCCCTAATCAGAGGGAAGATGTGATGAGTTTGCTAACCCATTGGTTTAGGCTTAAGCTCATTAACTTATGACAAACTTCAAAAAGCAATAAAAGACTGAAAATACAAAAAACAAACAATAATTGTCTCCTTCGGGATTCTTTTCTCATCTCACTCATTCACGAACGAGAACTCGCTTCTCCCGTCTAATGCAAGACAGCTTGCACTTGAGCCAGACAGGTCATACACTTGAGCATAGACAAGTAAGCAGTTCACAAGTCAATTCATTTTTCAGTCCCTTTGGGTCGAACTACGGTGTTCTGACTTCCTCATTGCACAAGAGGATACGTAGGCATAACTTAACAGTTATCGAACAAAAGTCTCTGTATATTCCCCCTCCTTCCAGCATTATTCTCTAAGCCTCATACTCCTGAGCATTTCATCCTTATTCTTACACTGACACTTTCTCTTATACACTTCACATTCGTTATACACTGACACTTGCATTCTTTCCAGCTTTGATACACAAATAGCACTGACACTATCCCTTTAAAACACAAATCTTCTAAGCGTGGATCCCGTCGAGTACGGCGGACAATCTGGGTGCTAATACCTTCCCAGGTTGTAACCAACCCCCTTTCTCAGTCTCTCTAGTTCGCGACCGCCTTATCCATGTCTTTCCCAGGTTTATGCAGCATTACCTTTCCTCCGGGATAAAAATGCCTAGCTGGCGACTCTTTTCTTTTCTCCTGAGTTCACCCCTGTGTGTTCTCATTCCTCTTTTCGCCGACCGTTCGCGTCTGTACCCCTTCTGACCTGAGGTGTCATTTTGGTGGGTGCGACAGGTAGTAATGCCTTGGATTGTACTGAAGTAATTGATTTAATTTCCAATGCTGGATTGTTCAAGACTGTCTCTAAATTCTCTCCATGTTATGAGTTGTTGGTAAAAGAATTTATAGTGAACTTACAAGAAGGATGTGCTGATCGGAAATCTGAGGATTTCAGAAATGTGTATGTCAGGGGAAGGTGTGTAGGGTTTTGGATAATAGATATGCAAACTCAAGGTGGGTGGCTAAGACAGTTGTGAGGAAAATACAAACATCTAAGACCGTTAGGATTTGTGATATTATTCAAGACATGAGACATAATTACTCCCTGGGAATTACTATGGCTAGGGCATGGAAGGCAAAACTGATAACAAATAAGATAAATGAAGGAGATGCGACAAGCAATATGCAAATTTATGGAGATATGGTGCTGAGTTGCCAAGGATAAATGTTGGGAATACTATGAAGATCTACATTGACATACCAAACCCATCAATTCAACCAAGGTTTGGATATTTTTACTTTTGTTTTGATGGTTGTAAAAAAGGATTCATAAATGGATGCATACTAATGTCATTTAAAGACAAAATGTGGTGGTCAACTTTTAATTGTTGTAGGTAGGAACCCCAATGACCAATACTTTCCATTGGCCTTTGGTATTGTGGAAACTGAAACAAAAGACAGTTGGAGGTGGTTTCTACAGTTATTAATGGAAGATGTTGGACAATACAATAAATTTTTCTTTATTCCAGGTCAGCAAAATGTGTGTGGTTTTCATACTTCTCATTATGTTTTAAATTATCTACTGTTAGTTGTATTTAAAGGTGTGTGATTTTCATATTTGTTACAGGGTTCGGTAGTAGTATTTGAAGAAATGTTTGAAAGAATATAACATAGGTTGTGTCTAAGGTCCTTCTACTCCTTCATCATCATTTGGGGCTTTGTCCTGGCCCTCAGTTGTCTCAACATTGCTTGGGACATCTTGTGGAGCAGGCATGTTTTGTTTAGCTTGGTTGCTGGGAGTTGAGGCAGGCATCCTGTTTAGGGGAACTGATACCCCAGGCACAACCCTTTCTTCTGTCAGGATCCTGGTTACAAGATCTCTGATTGTGGAGTCCACGTAAGCAGAAGCTTTGGGAGCACTGGAAGTTGAAGAGGCTCCCTTACTTTTGCTGAAGACTGGCTCCTTGGGTCTTCTTGCATGGGGAGTCCTGGGCTTTTGGGCGATAGGAATGCTTCCTCTGACAACGTTTATGGGTGTCACATCCATGGGTACTACAGACAATGGAGTGACGTCCACTACGTCTTCCTGAAGGAGACCCTCATCAATGGAGTTAGGGTTCTGATGTTGTGACATGTTTGCGATTGTAGATAGGTTCAGAAACTCAGTTGTAGCATGCAAAGGGTTCAGTGGTGCTAATGAGAATGTGAGAAGCTGAAGGCACGTTTGTACATAAATAGAGCCAGTTTCTATTGGAATTTGTAACACTGGAATACAAACGGTTATTGGCCAGACTAGTGTTGTCACCTGGTGGTCATGCCCCACGATGTCATAAGACATGTTGGCACTTCTCCATAATTGCTATATGTCACACATGCAGATTCCCAATTTACCCCTTAGGTTTTCAAATTGGGTAGCATCCAAAGCCTTGGTGAATATGTCAGCTAATTGCAGCTCTGTGGCTACATGCTCCAATGTGATCACCTTCTCTTCCACAAGGTCTCTGATGAAGTGATGTCAGATATCTATGTGCTTAGTCCTGCTGTGTTGGATAGGATTTTTGGAGATATTAATAGCACTTAAATTGTCGCAGTACAATGTCATGACATCTTGTGTGACATTGTATTCTGTGAGCATTTGTTTCATCCATACCAGCTGTGAACAACTGCTACCAGTTGCAATGTATTCAGCTTCAGCAGTGGATAAGGACACACAATTCTGTTTCTTACTGAACCAAGAAATTAAATTGTTCCCTAGAAAGAAGCATCCTACTGATGTACTCTTTCTATCATCAACACTTCCAGCTCAGTCAGCATCACAAAACCCAGTGAGGATGGGTTCACAACCATGAGAGTACATTATGCCATAGTCACAAGTGCCATTTACATATTTCAAGATCCTCTTAACCTAGTTTAGATGGCTCACCTTTGGTTCAGCTTGATACCTTGCACACACACATACTACAAAAGCTATATCTGGTCTGCTAGCTGTAAGATATAGTAGACTTCTAATCATGCTCCTGTACAAGCTTTGGTCCACACTCTCACCTTTGTCATCCTTTGTCAGTTTTAGATGAGTGGGGGCAGGTGTTCTCTTGTGACTTGCATTGTCCATCCCAAACTTCTTGATAATGTTCTTTGCATACTTGCTTTGGGATATGAACATGGAGTCCTCCATCTGTTTGATTTGCAGTCCAAGGAAGTAAGTTAATTCTCCCACTAGGCTCATTTCAAACTCAGACTCCATTTGAGTCACAAAATGTTTAACCATCCTGTCTGACATCCCACCAAACACTATGTCATCCACATATATCTGAGCAATCATAACCTTTCCCTCTTCATCCTTTACAAACAGGGTTTTGTCTATTCCTCCCTTCTTGTATCCATGCTTAATGAGAAAGGTGGTCAGTCTTTCATACCATGCTCTGGGAGCTTGCTTTAGCCCATACAGAGCCTTCCTCAGCTTATATACATGGTCTGGACAGCTTGGATCAACATATCCCTTTGGTTGCTCCACATATACTTCCTCATTAAGGTACCCATTTAGGAAGACACTTTTAACATCCATCTGAAATAATTTGAACTTTAGGATGCAAGCAATTCCTAGGAGTAGTCTGATGGATTCAAGTCTTGCTACTGGTGCAAAAGTTTCATCAAAATCCACCCCCTCAATTTGAGTATATCCTTGAGCCACAAGCCTAGCCTTGTTTCTTGTAACTACTCCCTGCTCATTAAACTTGTTTTTGTACACCCACTTAGTGTCAATCACATTAATGCCATCAGGCCTAGGAACAAGATCCCATACTTCATTCCTTGTAAACTGGCCTAATTCTTCCTGCATAGCAGAGATCCAGTACTCATCATTCAGAGCTTCCTTGATGTTCTTAGGTTCTACCTTTGAAACAAAGCAGGAGCCTGAGATCATCTCTCTTGATCTAGTGGTGACACCACTGTTGAGATCACCAATTATCAGTTCTTTAGGATGATCTTTCTGGATTCTGATGGAGGGAGATTTGTTGGATTGCTCTGACTTTGCCTCAGTTAAAGTGAAGTCAAGATTATCACTTTCTATTTTAACTTCAGTTGGATTGTCAGCAGATGTTCCAACATCATCAGCAACATCTGTCTTTGCATAGGTATCATCAATAGTCACATTTATTGACTCCATCATAACCTTGGTTCTGGAGTTAAATACTCTGTAAGCTCTGCTATTTATAGAGTATCCAAGAAATATCCCTTCATCACTCTTAGGGTCCATCTTCCTTCTTTGATCCCTATCAGCCAGGATGTAGCACTTACTTCCAAATACATGAAAGTACTTGACTGTAGGTTTTCTACCCTTCCAGATTTCATAGATGGTGGATAGAGTTCCCTTTCTTAGTGTGACTCTATTGTGGATGTAGCATGCTGTGTTCATGGCTTCAGCCCAAAAGTACAGGGGTAACTTCTTGGCATGAATCATGGCTCTAGCTGACTCCTGAATAGTTCTGTTTTTCCTTTCTACAACCCCATTCTGTTGAGGGGTGATGGGAGAAGAGTACTCATGGTTGATCCCTTCTGATGAACAGAAGTTTGAGAATTTTTGATTCTCAAACTCCTTTCCATGATCACTTCTTATTCTGACCACACAACTTTCCTTTTCTCTTTGGATCCTATGGCACAGATCTCTAAACACCTCAAACAGATCTGACTTTTCTTTGATGAAGCTTATCCAGGTATATCTTGAGAAGTCATCAACAACCACATAGGCATATCTTTTTCCACCAAGACTCTCTACCTGCATTGGTCCTATAAGGTCCATGTGCAGTAATTCCAAGACTTTGGAGGTTGTCAGATGTTGAAGCTTTGGGTGTGACATCTTGGTTTGCTTACCTATTTGACACTCACCACACACTTTTCTTTCATCAATCTTAAGTCTTGGGATCCCTCTTACAGCCTCCATAGAGATGATCTTCTTCATTCCTCTGATATGGAGATGACCCAATCTTTGATGCCATAGCTTCACTTCTTCTTCTTTGGCTATGGAACAAGTAGATGTGAGGCTGGAATCTTGGGGTTCCCACATGTAGCAGTTATCTTTTGATCTAGCTCCTCTCATGACCACTTTCTGCTCTTTATCAGAAACTATGCACTCAGCTTTGGTGAAGTTGACACTGTAACCTTGGTCACATAACTGACTTATGCTGATCAAGTTAGCAGTTAACCCTTTCACCAACAGCACACCATCTATCAACAGATTCTTCAGTCCAGTCATGTGCCTTGAGCAGCCACTGTCAAAATACCAGTCTTCCTTAGCAGATACCCTGAGAGATGTGTGTGCTATAAAGGCAACAACCTGCTTGGACCACTTGTGCCTGTTGTGAGGTTTCCTTTGCCTAGAATGTGAGTTCAGATCAGGCTGTCTTCCTCTATTAGGCTCCCACTGCTGGATATATGTGTGTCTCCTCTGATGCATCTGCCCTGGGTAGTGTCCATCTCTAGAGTTCCAAGGTTGCCTGGTGAACTTGTTCTTCTGCTTAGGCATGTACTGGTAGCTTTGATCAGTATAATGTCTAGCTTTAGGTATCCAAGTTTTCCTGGTGACCTCTGTCTTCTGCTTAGGAAGGTGCTGGGAACTCTGATTGGGGTATCCATGCAGTTTGTAGCAAAAAGGTTTGATGTGACTGTCGCTCCCACCAAATGACACCCAGGTCAGAAGGGGTACAGACGCGAACGGTCGGCGAAAGGAGAAGGAAGAGAATAGAGTCGCCAGCTAGGCATTTTTATCCCGAAGGAAAGGTAATGCTGCATAAACCTAGAAAGGTATGGATAAGACGGTTGCGAACCAGAGAGACTGAGAAAGGGGGTTGGTTACAACCTGGGAAGGTATTAGCACCCAGATTGTCCGCCGTACTCGACGGGATCCACGCTTAAAAGATTTGTGTTTTAAAGGGGTAGTGTCTGTGCAATCTGTGTATCAAGGTTGGAAAAGATTGCAAGTGTCAGTGTAAAAGAAGTGTGAAGTGCATAAATGAAGTGTCAGTGTAAGAATAAGGATGAAATGCTCAAGACCATGAGGCTTAAAGAATAAGACTGGAAAGAGGGGGAATATACAGAGACCTTTGTTCGATAACTGTTAAGTTATGCCTACGTATCCTCTCGTGCAATGAGGAAGTCAGAACACCGTAGTTCGACCCAAAGAGACTGAAAGATGAATTGACTTGTGAACTGCCTACTTGTCTATGCTCAAGTGTATGACCTGTCTGGCTCAGGTGCAAACTGTCTTGCATTAGACGGAAGAAGCAGGTTCTCGTTTGTGAGTGAATGAGATGAGAAAAGAATCCCAAAGGAGACGATTATTGTTTGTTTTTTGTGTTTTCAATCTTTTATTGCTTTTGAAAATGTGTCATAAGTTAATGAGCTTAAGCTTAAACCAATGGATTTAGTAAACTCATCACATCCTCCCTCTAATTAGGGGTAATGAGAATACCTTAAGTGTGAAGTCAGCATCTCACACTTAATCACCATGATGTAGGATTAAGTTCATTAACCTACTTGTGATTAGTTAGATGTTTTTGTTGTTTTTGTTTAGTGTTAAGTAATGAGGTTAAGCCATAATCAAGGATTAAACAGACTCATTACACCATCCTAATAGAAGGATAATAGATGAGAATGTTTAAGCTGAGGAAAACTCCTCAACTTAATCCATGATTAGGGATTAATCTCATGACAAAACGAAACCTTTATTAGGTGGATTTTAGTTAATGGTAAGATCAAGAAGTGAATTTTATGGTTTGTAAGACAACTTGAGGGGGACTTGTCCATTAACACTAGGGTTAGTCCTTCTTAACCATTTAAGGAAGAATTAGAACCCTAATGCAAGACCCAAGTTACAAGCTTGATGTCTTAGTGATTATTAGATGGATTGATTAAAGGATTTAAACGCATTAAGGGTTTAACACTTAGGATTAAAGTTATACACTCCATCCTAATAGAAGGATGCAGTCATAAGCTTAATCACAAAGCCTTAAAGCCTTTAGGGTTTTGTTCCTGATTATGAGGTGAGGAGAGAAGACTCGATGAGACACAAAGGTAAAACTAAGTGGGGGACTAATCCGAACCCTAATTATTGTCATGCTTGGTTGTCCTAGGGTTAGTGAGGTTTAAGAGAAAGATCTTCAAAGGACCACCAAGGAGAGAAGCAGATGAAGGGATCAAGAAGCAAAGAGAAGCAAAGCAACTTGCTTCACTTAAGAAGACAAGTTGCTTGAAGAAAGAAGGTAAAATGAACAGGGAGGAGCAAGCTCACTCCGATACACATACAAAAATGCAACAATGATGCACAAAGGAGATGAAAAGAAAATGTGAGAAGTGAAGGCAAATTCACTTCTCAGAGTACTTACCACCTGAAAAGTTAGCACAAAAGAAAGAAATAAAGTGAAAATGAAATTAATACTGGGATGCAAGCCGAAACCAGAAGCATGTTCATGATGCAGAAGAGGTTACGAGATGATATGAATGATCATACAAGTGAAAACGAACAAAAGATAACTAACTAAATTAAAATGAAATTAATTAATGGAAAGGATTAACAAATTAACTAAAAAAAACTTTATCTTATATGATTAGTTAATATAAATGTTTTCTCTTTTTTTTATTATTATTTTTAGTCATAAAGTTAGAATTTTAAAGAAAACAAATTTACTATATTTTTAAAAAAAGACAAACTAAATTAAACTTTAGTTAAAAAAACTTATTAACCCAAAGAAACTAATTAAGATACCTAAGATCTCACTTAACAAATGAAAAATTTAAACAAAATAAAACCAAAAAGAAAACAAGCACACAAAAAAAAACATTTAGGACCAACAAAAAAACGGGCCTACAGGGCGCATGCCAAGGCCTGGGATCCGCGGGTCAAAACCGACCCGGTTCTAATACTTAGTGAGAGAGGGACATAGACCCTGAGGAAACGAAACCACTAAACGCTTCACCAGAATCAATCGGTAAACGCAAAAAGAATCAATAGGGAACATCAACCATCAACAGTGTCATAAAGCTCCAAACAGCAGGAATCAAGATAATCACCGTGTCGAACAACGGATTTGCATCGAATAAAACCCACTCAACATGTATCAACAAGAGAAAAGAAGCTTAAACGAAAATGAAGGAGAAAGAAACAAATTCATGGAAATACTTGTTCTTCTCTGCAAACGAATCAACGCTTGCCAATACAAATATCAATTATTGGAGCAAAACAAAAACCCTAGCCCCAATTCAAACCCTAACCCCATTTCGAAAGAAACAAAAGTTACCCTAGATGAATACCCAGAAGCGGTTGAATGAGTGTGAAGAATATTACCTCAATTCGATTTGTGTCGGCTTTAAGGTAAGATTCCGTTTCCTCAACTGCGATTTCCCTCTTCTACTCCTTCTTTCGTTCTGTCTTGCTATAGCCAATGAGTATAGTTGCGTTGCTATGCTGCCTGTCGTTGAATGCGGCTAGGTCTTTTTTTCTATGTGTTGTTTGATTTTCGATTCTCTTCTGATAAAAGTAATTTAGGTTTTTTTTCCTGTGTGCTCTCCCTTGTAGAAAATGTTATTGGTTTCTCGCTTTCTGAATTGAATGGTGGCTAGGGTTTTTTCTTCTGTGTGTTCTCTGTGTTCTTTGAATCCTCTTTTTATTCTTCTAATTAGGGTTTCAAAATTGAGGTTTAACTGAAGCATTCTTTCACTTTGGCTATGTTTGTTTCTCCTTTCTTCGTATCAGAGCTTTTTCCTTCCTATTTTGTGAAAGTCCTGGTTCTGCCACCCTGCTGATACTCCTGCTTTGTTTTTGTCTGCTTATACCTTGGCACTGCACCCTTGTTGACTTAGTTTTAATTGATTTTGAAATGAACTGAATGATTTCTATCCGAATTGGATTAGTTACCCCCTTTTTTACTGTCGTAAACTCATTTTTCACTGCTTGTTACCTTGTTAACCGTTGTGGAAATTTCAATTTTTTGCAGGGTCAAATTGTGAGAACCATTACCATATCCAAGACCTGAGCTTTGGGACCATCTTCCTTTGATTTGCCCACCTTGATGGGAGTCATGGCAAATCCTAAAAGATCCCTGGAAAATGGGAGGGAGAGGTTTGTGCGACTCGAAACATTGGGCATCATTGATTATCAGATGAAAGAGAGCTAGCTTCAGACTTTTCATCGCGAGCTACATAGCTGGGATGCCCAATTAATATTCTTCTATGATCCATCTCAACTGAGTCCAATGACGCCTAACTTTCGTAAAGAAGGCCGTCTTCAAAAGATGCAGACAAATACAATTGTTGTTCATGAAGAATAGGGTCTCAACTTCCTGAACCAAACAGAGCTGATCCCGAACCTGCTCGATTGTTCACACCCTTATCAATGATCCTCTGGAATCCATGGTTGCAACCGGATGCAATCTCAGCAGGTACTACATTATCAAAGTTCGGATTCTGTTTGAGCAATTTCATTTCCTTATTCTTGTTTAACGATATGCTCCTAACTCTTTGTCTTCCACCGAGAACCACAATCATTGCAAGGTGCACGAAATGGAAGTGTGGTGGAGATTTGTGAAGTTAGAGGTATCGAGGAGGACATTGAAAGAGGGCGCAGAAACTACCAACAAGAATGTTACCAGCCATGGTTTTCCTGAAAACTTCTACTCCAAGAACATCTGCGATTATCTCCTCAGTTTCCTTGTCAAGATCGGTGTGAGTGAGGGCCACGTAGTCATTACGTGCAATACAGTTCCCTAGAGCAGATAGTTTTTCTTCCATCCTCTGAACAACAACTTGATCAGGTAGACTGTTTCTCAAATGTTGAAGTTCTTGGTCTGTGGTGGTATGGGGCAAGAGAAGTCCATTCTTGTTTCCCCTTTTAACTGCAGTAAAAATTTCTCTTCTTTTGCAGGTTTTGAAAAGAGGCATAGCAGATGATGCAGAACCAAAAAGTGAGGTTTGAGGCGTAGCACTAGATGATCCAAACCATGAGGTTCCTTGAGCCGGAGTCGTTGGTGTTGCAAACAAAGATGACATAGATGACGATGGAGCTGAAGTCAGTGTGCTAAAAAGAGACAAACCACTTCCTGTTGACAAAGATGAAGTTGTTGCAGCAGTCTATTGGGCAGTTCCCAGAACCTTCCAGCTGAATCATAATTTCTAGTGGTTGAATGCAAGATGGAACCAACCTATTCAGTCTGAGAGATTCAATCTTTTCATTAGCTAGTAGATGAGGTTCAGGAGGGAAGACTGATGTAAACCTGAATGCAGAGTCTAAAGGTTGTACACTAGACACCTTCAAAGGAGGGTTTTCAATAAGACGCAAACGTTTTGATAGAACATCAAATGCCTCGAGCAAACTTCCAGAGTATGATATAGGGTCTGCAGCACCATGAGCCAAAGAAAAATCAAGTTGATCCACAACTACTACAATATTGTCCTTGGGTAGAGATAGATGCAGACTAAGGACGTGCTTGGCTATATTTTTCAAAATCAGATGCCTTTCCCATTTCTGACATTCCCATACTGTGCTTTCTGCAATTCTACCGTCTTTAAATCTTCTAAGCTCTGCTTTTTCTCCCCAAAACTTTCGAAATTCACGACCCTCTTCTTTACTCTCGGCATTTGGACCAATATCAACCACCCTATATGCTTTCTCTAAATTACTGACCGAAATTCCAATGAACAAGGGCTCTTTATCAAGTATTGACAAGCCATCATCCACGCGCCACTGACATTCTGCATTTCTCCATATAACTCGAATGGATTTTGCTCTATCACCCAATCCTTTGGTTAATATAGCATGTATTTTCTATTGATATCAGTCCACTTGGGAAGAGTTGGAAGAGAATGTAAGATTACACAGCAAGAACACTTCTGCAACATCTGCAGCTTTTCATGACAGCTTAACCTGGTGTTGTCATGCTGTTGATTAGCAAGCTTGCCTTCTGTATTAGTAGGAATCAAATTGCATTGAATATTTAGATTATCTTCTTCGGAGGTTGATTGCTTCTTTTGGCCGTGTACTATATCATGTACACTTTGTCTTTGTAGTTTAATGCTTGTAGCAACTTGTAATTCCTTTGGATTTTTGCCGATGGCCTTGTTCAATTGTTAACAAAAACGTTATGCATTTTAATCCTTCAGTATAATTTGTCTTTGTGGTTTTCACTTCCAGTTGTCTTGACAATGCACCAATCAAGATCTCAATGTCTTGCAAAACTTGGAAAATATCAATGCTATCATGCTTGATAACAATGCACCTTAACTAACACACAGCAACATAAAATGAATCATGACTCCAAACAAACGTGCATCCAAATCCAACATAATCCAAATCCAACATACTCCAAATCAAACATAATACCACGAAATGCCCATGCAATGCCGTTTGAATCCAAGTCCAACACGATACCATGAAGTTTCTTTTCTCTTTTCTTTTTTTTGAAACCAATGAATCAAATCCAATAAGCCATCCTTCTTAAATTTCGAAACCAATGAACCAAGGAAGTCACACTTATTATTATTTTTTTAACAAAAGTGCAATAAGTTTAAACCCATGGCCTATCAATTTATTGAAAATAAATTCAAGATAACTTAAAACCACTTTGAAACTTTAGCGTGGATGGTGGAAGAAACTTTGAGGAATGAGTGACCGAGTTAAGGGATTCAATGAAAAATGCAAGGTGGGGGTTTTGTGTAGGTTGGCCTGCGCGTGTGTTCAGGCTCCAAGACGTTGTGAAATGGTTTGCGGGAAACGTGTTTGTAAGGTCTTTGATTGGTAAGAAAAGCTGGTGTGGCACAGACCTATGGATCAGATCTTGGGGATTGCAACAAGTGGAGGCATATTCACATGGGCTTTTGCAAATTGGTACAAGTCTGGCCCCTTTGTGATTTCTTGAAGCATAAGTCATGAAACTTGGAGATTCTTTGGTGCATTCAGAATTTAAGGCCATGGTTTATGCTTGCGTGATGATCAAAGGTCGCATTGAAGTCACATAAAGGCTTGCCATGAGAATTCGCAAGTTCTCCAACACAAAGCAATTTTGCAAAATGGCCCGAAATTCTTCAATCTTGTGAACTTCTAACACCTTCTATGATCAAATAAAGATCATACGCAATCAAAATGATGAAGAACACCCCTTGGTTGAGTCATTGGGGGCTTCAGATGCCCTGATTTTACACTGACTTGCTCAAGAAGTCAACTTTTAATCAGATGCCTTCCCCATGGAATTTCTTCATGCATGATCCTCATATCATATAATGACCAATAGAAACAAGAATGAGCAAAAAAATTGGAGTCATGGCCCCCGAAACCAAAACCCTAATTTTAGGTCATCTGTGCAGCCAAACCTGGCTCTGCTCCTATGCCTTTCTCAGTTCTTGTGATTCTTTGACTTTCTTGACTTTGTGGGGATACACTATGATGCTTGAACATACATGGACCCCTTTGAAGGGATTGATGACCTTTGGAGTGGCTCAAGAAGCCCTTGGATTGCTCAGATCACAAACCCTAGGTGCAGATGACTTAGAAGCAATGCAGTGAAGCAAAAATGCAACATGAGATGCTATGATTAAACTTATGCACATGAAAAGATCACAAGCCATGGTGTGAATGAGTGAGGGAAAATTTGGGGTGTTTACAGCTGCCCCTATTCAAGCATGAGTTAGCTGTGCAGGATGTAAGAGACGGCTTAACAGGCAAACAAGATAACTTGTGGTTGAATACCAAAGACAGTCCAAAATTTGCACTCACAAAATAAAGGAGAGAAGGGATATAGATTGTAAAAGGAAGGTAAATTATGATTATAAAGTGCGGGTGACGGAGGACGACCGCCAAGCAGAGGACGAATGCTGGGGATGAAGAGCAATGACGGGGACGGCTGACATGCTGGGGATATAAGAGATTATGATGGGGACGGCCATCAAGTAAAGCTATAAGATTCTCTGGGGATTATAAGTAAATGAAATAAATGATGAGGTACGGTCATCAAAGGTGAAGGACGATCACCTAGCAGGGGACGGCTTCTCTGTTGGGGATAAGATGAGGGACGGTCATCTAAGGTGAAGGACAATCACCTAGCAGGGTACGGCTGCCAAAAGCATCGCGACATAGGACGAATGTCGGATAAAAAGATCGACGATGGGTACGGCCATCGGATAAGCATGATGAAGGACGATCATCAAGAGGTGAAGGACGATCACCTAGCAGGGGACGGCTGCTAAAGACATCGTGACGAATGTCAGATAACAAGATCAACGATGGGGACGGCCATCAGATGAAATGATGAAGGACGATCATCAGGAGGTGAAGGACGATCACCTAGCAGGGGACGGCTGCTAAAGATATCACGACATATGACGAATGTCGGATAAGAAGGGGTTCCAATAATAGAGACTCCGCCGGGGAGAGGATGAGGGACGGTCATCCAAAGGTGAAGGACGATCACCTGACAGGGTACGGCTGCCGAAAAGGTATCATGACATAGGACGAATGTCAGATAGAAAAGAAATAGTTCACAGGGATTTGCTGGGACAAGTAAACACGGACGAGTGTCTATATCCAAGAAATGGGAGATATTAGTGTTTGGGTACTGTGTATAGATTAAAGATGCGGACGAGTATCCTTAAGACCGAGATACGGACGAGTATCAAGTGGAAGCAAACACGGACACATGTTCAGAGATGATGATACGGACGAGTACCAACTGGTTAACAAAGAACACGGACTAGTGTTGATTCTGTGGGGACTCTTCTGGGGAAACGTAGACACAGACGAGTGTCTAAATTCAAGAAGACATAAGTGTTTGACACGTGTATGGATTAAAGATGCGGACGAGCATCCTTAAGACTGTGATACGGACGAGTATCAGGTAGAAACAAACGCTGACGCACGTTCAGAGATGATGATACGGACGAGTACCAACGGGTTAACAAAGAACACGGGCGAGTGTTGAACCTGCAGAGGTATGAGTGGTGTTCAGGAGTGCTTAACTTGCTGGGGAGAGTGACATGGACGAGTGTCAAAAGAGGAAAGTGTAATATAAACAAGTGTATGGTTTACAAAATGTTTTAGGTTTCCATGTTGGGGAAAGCGACACGGACGGGTGTTAGGGAATCTGTACAAACATACGTATCTGTGAGTACAAAAGGGGATGCTTTGGCTTTCTGTTGGGGATATGACACGGACGGGTGTCAAGAAGTATCTGTAATATGTAAGTGTCTGTTTTGCAAAGAATGCCCGGGCGACTCTACTGGGGGATTGATGACACGGACGAGTGCCAAAAGGAGTGTGTATTTGTATTTGTGAGTGTAAGGCCAGTGCTTTGGCTCTCTGGTGGGAATTTTGGAGAATTTTCTGTATACCGTTGATAGATTGTCAGAACTTACAAGTGTTTGATTCAGAACATGGCTTATGATTATGCAATATGTTCGATTTTTGCCGTAATGCTCCGTTTTGGACGGAATGCTACGCTTTGTGGGGGAAAAGTATGATGCGAATGCTATGATTATGCAAAGGTAACGGCCCGGGATCCGGGTCCCGTTGCTGAGGAGATCTCTGACTGATCTGCTTGAAGTGAACATCCCAGCTGGGGATGAGATCATTGGTATATCTGACATATGGGACTCTGCTTGGTGATATAGGTCACTGATAGACCTTTATTTGGTAGTGAGGGACCCAGCTGGGGTTTGCAGAAGCTTTCTTCACTCTGTTGTGAGATCTTCGGACGTTACTCTTCTGGATAGAGGCGGAAGCTCTGTGGGGGAGATGGTTCCCTGGCTTTTGTACTCGGTTGGGGAGAAATGAGGACTGGCAACTCAGCTGGGGAGAGAACACCTCCGGTGCTAAGACCAAGTAGATAATGATTTGTCAGCTTGCTGGGGTGGAGCTTTCATGCCCCATGTCGTGCTTCGAATACTTGCAATCCTGAAAAGACAGAGAAATGCACAAGTAATCCCGAGATATCCCTTACTGGATTCCATCATAGGAATTTAGGCACTCCCGAGAGTAAGTATATTTCCTGCACGCACGTATTTTTGGAAGATAAGCATCTGTATTTATGCAATCAGTATCTTAAAGACATCAGACATTTTGCAAACGAAAATAAAATGTACAAGACGAAACATGACTGAAAAATCTGATTTTATTAATTCATGTGCCCTGAATTGGCAAATACAGTCAAAGAAACAAATCCCCTAAAATGAGGAGATTGTTACAAATTGAGAAATAAAAGGTATTGGCAATGTTGATGATGCTTCAGGGAGCTTCCCTTTGCTATGACTCGTATGACATTTGACATCCTTCTCGTCTTGCTTTCTGAAGAAGGCTGATCCTGACCGGCGCTTGAACCTTTTGAAGCTTACCGAGTTGTGAGTGATACAGATGAATTCAGAGTGCAGTTGTTCGCTTATTCCCTTATTTTGCGTGGATCGCCCTTTCAGGTTTTCAATCCACCGGGATACCCATTTTTGCCTGAGTTGTCCAATGCGGCTTTTCAACTCAGCGGGTGTACATATTTTTTTTTTGTTTATTTCCCTTATTTTTGCCCGAGTCTTTTATTCTATTTTTGACTCGCCGGGATGCCCTATTTTTGCCTGGACTTACATTCTGTTTTTATGTCCAGCGGGTCATTTTCATGCGAAGTATTTTTTAACTGCATCTGAATTCACGGGGGACGGGAAGTCTTCACCATCCATAGTACTGAGCATGAGTGCTCCACCGGAGAAAACTTTCTTCACTACGAATGGTCCTTCATAGTTCGGAGTCCATTTGCCCCTGTGGTCTGTATGAGGAGGGAGGAGTCTTTTCAGCACAAGATCTCCTATTTGGTACTCTCGGAGCCTGACTTTCTGATTGAAGGCTTTCTTCATTCTTTTCTGATACAGCTGCCCATGACAAACTGCAGCTAATCTCTTCTCTTCAATCAGACTCAGTTGTTCATATCGGGACCGGACCCACTCTTTTTCGTTCAGCTTAACATCCATTAATACCCGTAAGGAGGGTAATTCTACTTCAACAGGTAGGACTGCCTCCATACCATACACAAGTTGATACGGTGTTGCCCCAGTGGATGTCCTGATTGACGTACGGTACCCATGCAAGGCAAATGGTAGCATTTCATGCCAGTCTTTGTAGGTAACTACCATCTTCTGCACAATCTTCTTGATATTCTTATTTGCTGCCTCAACAACGCCATTCATCTTTGGCCTGTAAGGAGAAGAATTGTGGTGTTGGATCTTGAAGTCCCGACATAGTTCTGCCATCATTTTGTTGTTCAAGTTGGAACCATTATCAGTAATGATTCGCTCGGGAACTCCATACCGACAAATGAGGTCTCTCTTCAGGAATCGGGCTACCACCTGCCTTGTAACATTTGCATAGGAAGCTGCTTCGACCCACTTGGTGAAATAGTCAATGGCAACCAGGATGAATCTGTGGCCGTTTGAAGCAGTCGGTTCAATCTTGCCAATCATATCAATGCCCCACATAGCAAAGGGCCAGGGTGAAGACATCACATTCAGAGGATTGGGAGGCACATGCACCTTATCCGCATAAATCTGGCATTTATGGCATTTTCTGGCATAGGCACAACAGTCGGCATCCATTGTGATCCAGTAATAACCTGACCTCAGCAACTTCTTGGCCATGGCATGCCCTCCCGCATGGGTACCAAAGGATCCTTCGTGCACTTCGTGCATCAACAGGTCTGCTTCTGTCCTATCAACGCATCTGAGGAGTACCATATCAAAGTTTCTCTTGTAGAGAGAACCATCAGTATTCAGGAAGAAACTGCCAGCAAGCCTTCTTAATGTCTTCTTATCATTGGAAGATGCCCCAGGTGGGTATGTTTGATCCTCCAAGAAGCATTTGATGTCGTGGAACCAAGGCCTATCATCTTTGACAACATCTGCTGCAAATACATATGCTGGTCTGTCAAGTCTGGATACTGCAATTTGAGGTACAAAGTTGGCAGTTTGAACTTTGATCATGGATGAAATGGTGGCAAGAGCATCTGCAAATTGATTCTCGTCCCGAGGGATATATTCAAGCTTGACCGTTGTGAAGAAAGTCAATAACCTCCTTGTATAATCCCGATAAGGTATCAGATGGTCTTGGTGGGTGTACCACTTGCCATTGGTTTGATTAATTACCAGAGCTGAATCTCCGAACACAGTCAAAGTCTTGATCCTGAGGTCAATGGCTTCCTCAAGACCCATAATACAAGCTTTGTATTCAGCTTCATTGTTAGTGCAGTTGAAAGTGAGTTTTGCCGAGAAAGGCAGGTGAACTCCTTTTGGTGTAATGAGTACTGCACCAACACCACAACCATTCATATTAACAGCCCCGTCAAACATCATAGTCCATTCTTCTTCTGGGTCAGGCCCTTCAGTGTGAATAGGCTCTTCATGATCTTTTGCTTTTATGAACATGATGTCTTCATCAGGGAAGTCAAATCTCATAGGCTGGTAATCATCAATAGGTTGCTCAGCAAGATAATCAGACAATACACTGCCCTTGATGGCCTTTTGAGATGTGTACTGGATGTCATACTCTGTGAGGATCATTTGCCATCTTGCAACCCGTCCGGTAAGTGTTGGCTTCTCAAATATGTACTTAACTGGGTCCATCTTCGAGATCAACAAGGTAGTATGGGTCAACATATACTGTCTCAGTCGGCGAGCAGCCCACGCTAAAGCACAACAAGTTTTCTCGAGCAGTGAATAACGCTGTTCACAGTCGGTAAACTTTTTGCTTAGGTAGTATATTGCATACTCTTTTCGACCAGACTCGTCATGCTGGCCCAGCACACACCCCATTGACTCTTCTAACACTGTCAAGTACATTATCAGAGGTCTTCCTTCAACTGGAGGCATAAGGATTGGAGGTTCTTGCAAGTACTCCTTGATCTTGTCAAAAGCCCTCTGACAGTCTTCATTCCACCTGACCGTTTGTTCTTTTCTTAACAGTTTGAACAAAGGTTCACATGTTGCTGTAAGGTGAGATATGAACCGCGAAATGTAGTTCAATCTACCCAAGAAACCCCGAACTTCTTTCTCAGTCTTCGGTGCAGGCATCTCTTGAATGGCTTTAACTTTATCAGGGTCAACTTCAATCCCTTTCTCGCTTACAATAAATCCCAGCAGCTTACCGGATCGCACCCCGAATGTGCACTTGTTGGGGTTTAACTTCAGTTGATATTTCCTCAGACGTTTGAATAACTTCAACAGGTTTACCAGGTGGTCTTCTTCTGTGAGGGACTTGGCAATCATGTCATCCACATAACATTCAATTTCTTTATGGATCATGTCATGGAATAATGTTACCATAGCCCGTTGGTAAGTCGCACCAGCATTCTTCAGTCTGAATGGCATCACCTTGTAACAGAATGTGCCCCAGGGTGTGATAAAAGTGGTCTTCTCCATGTCTTCAGGTGACATCTTGATCTGATTGTATCCTGAAAATCCGTCCATGAAGGAGAATACCGAGAACTGAGCCGTATTATCAACCAATACATCAATGTGAGGTAAAGGGAAATCATCCTTCGGGCTGGCTCTGTTCAGATCCCGGTAGTCCACACACATTCTCACTTTGCCATCTTTCTTAGGCACGGGTACAATATTGGCAACCCACGGCGGATAGCTAGTCACAGCAAGGAACCCGGCGTCCCACTGCTTTTGTACCTCTTCTTTAATCTTCATTGCCATATCTGGGCGAGTACGGCGCAATTTCTGTTTAACCGGCGGGCAGTCTTCTTTTAAAGGCAGCTTGTGCATGACAATATCGGTGTCCAACCCTGGCATATCCTGATAAGACCAAGCAAACACATCCACGTATTCACGAAGCATGTCAATCAGTTGCTCTTTTACCGAGTCTTGTAGGCAGGCCCCGATCTTAACTTCTTTCACGTCTTCTTCCGTACCAAGATTAACCGTTTCGACCTCCTCCTGATGAGGAGTGATAACCTTCTCCTCTTGCCTTAACAACCTGGCTAGCTCTTCAGGAAGCTCATAATCTTCTTCAACCCCTTCATCTGCTTGATTGATTGGATTGTCAAAGTCATACGAAGCCATAGCTGTGCTGTTGTTGGTGTAGTCTGAAAGGCACTCTCTGCAAAGGTTTAGATTGTTCATTTTAGTGATTGATTTTAATCTTTGTTTAGAAAAAGTGAAGTAAAGCTATCATTTTGGAAAACATTGCCATTTTATTTTTGTACAAAAAGAAAAAATGGGAAAACAGTGAGCGGAAAAGAAAAAAGACTCATTTGCAAAAGATGTCCGATATTCATTGATTGATCTGTTTGCACAAAATTACAAGATGGCCCGATTACAAAATGAGTCTTGTCATCTTGGGCAAGATGCAAGACTTGATGCATGCTTAAAATATACAGGAAATAAAAATTACTCTGCAGGAGTAACCCTTATAATTTCCTGGGAAGACCAGTTTGAGATACGGCTCCCCGGGGTCCTTGGACGTATCCAGCTCTCCAGGTTGCACTCAGCTTCCGACTCATCTTCCAAGTTGTTCACTGCATCCGGGGTGAGCATCCCCCCGCTGACAAAACTGGGCTTCTTAGCAGCCTCTGATTGATCTTGTTGAGTTGGTTTGTAACCCAACCCAAATCTGTCCTCCTTCTTCTCCACGGGCAGCAGCTTGCCCCAACCTTGGGCAGTCCCCTCTTCAACAACCTTCCTGACTTACTGATAAGATGTCATGGAAGTTCCAAGTACAGCAGATGCTTCATTAATGTTTAGGGCCTCAAACCCTTGGCTCATGGTTTCATGGATCTCTCCATCCATCTCAATATATTTGTACGTAGCCAGATGGCTAACAAAAATATCTTCTTCACCACAGATGGTGATGATCTGGCCCTCCCACTCGAATTTCAGCTTCTGGTGAAGGGTAGACGTAACTGCGCCAGCGGCATGGATCCAAGGTCTACCCAACAAACAGCTGTAGGCCGGCTGAATGTCCATCACATAGAAGGTAATTTTAAAAGTCTGCGGGCCAATCATCACGGGCAGATCAATCTCACCTAGTACTGATCTCTTAGAGCCATCAAATGCTCTTACCACCAAATTACTTGGGCGTAATGCCAAGCCATCATATTCCAGCTTCACCAAGGCTTTCTTTGGTAAAACATTGAGTGAAGACCCAGTGTCTACCAGTACATGTGATAGGACAACACCCTTGCATTCTAGAGTGATGTGTAAAGCCTTGTTGTGGTTACATCCCTCAGTTGTTAAATCAGCATTGGTAAAACCCAATCCATGTCTGGTATTGACATTCGCTACCACGGTCTCCAGCTGATTAACGGTGATCTCCTCTGGCACATATGCTGCGTGCAAGACTCTTAGTAATTCATTCCGGTGAGCTTCGGAACACATTAGCAGGGACAAAATGGAGATTTTTGAGGGAGTTTGGTGAAGCTGATCCACCACTTTGTAATCACTCCTCTTTATAATTCTCATAAACTCGTCTACATCTTGTTCAAAAGATGTCTTCTGCGTTTCCTTGAGAATGGGTTCTTCAGATATTACACTCTTTCCCTTTGCTTTGGCAGCAGCTTCTGCTTCGGCATTAGGTCTTTGTGATTGCGAGGCAAAAAGGCGTCCGCTTCTGGTGAAGCCTCCGCCTCCCCCGACATTATCAATCTGTGGAGAGGAAGTTGAAGAGTCAAAAGTGATTTTCTCCCCATTGCAGTAAAGGTCGGAGCCATAATGCCAAGGGATGGCATTACTGCTTTCATATGGAATTGGCCCAGGTACCGTGATGGTAACCGGACTGACTGCAACAGAGGAGGGTGTTGAAATAGTGTGCGGATCGTAGTAGATGGTAACTGGTGACCTGGCAGGAGATGCCACTGTTTGTTGTTGAAAATTGTTGTTAGGAGGAACATATGACGGATCATAATAAATGGTGACTGCTGAAATATCTGTTGGCGTTGTAGAAGATTCTGAATAAAGGGGTGTTGATGTTGTAGAAGAGATGGTGGTTGATATCTGGTTTGTTGAAGTGATAGATGAAGCATTTGTTGATGAAATCGAGGAGTTGTTTGGAATGATTGTTGTTGCAGTTGTAGGAGACTCAGGAATTGTTGTCAAAGAGATTGCTGGATTTGTAGGTGTTGATGTTGTGATTTGAAGTAAGCCACTCTGGATAAGACCATCTATGCCGCTTCTCAAGTTATCACACCCGTTTACCGAAATGTTGCAATAACCACAACCGAGCTCACACCCGGGGAACATCTGGCATTCCAGGAGCTGAGCTTTAATTTCTACCAGAGGTGTCCGAATTTGCCCAACACCGGTGATTAAGAAAGACGGCTTGTCTTCCTCAATAGCATTAATCCTTGGTCCTCCATGATTGGGCATGGGATTCTTGTTGACATTCGGAGGGGGTGCAAAGTTGAGAGCTTTAGAATCCACCAAATCCTGTACTTTCATTTGCAAAGCCCTACATTTCTTAGTATTGTGGCCAGGTGCATTGGAATGAAAAGCACACCGGGCGTTGACATCATAATTTCTAGGAAGATTGGAGGGATCTGGCGGTGCCAATGTCCTTAATTCAACCAAGTTGAGTTTCAGGAGTTGTGGCAATAAAGCGGCATAAGACATAGGGATAGGGTCAATCACCCTATTTGCCTGTGATGGTCTTTGCTGAAAGGGTCTTTGCTGTTGATTGTTGTTATTGTTGTTGTAGGTCCTCTGTGGCGGGTACTGAATTTGTTGCTGATACTGTGGTTGTTGTTGTTGTGGTTGATATGCTGGTTGCTGAGGAATCGGAGCTGGAATAGTGACAGCTGCTACTGATCTATGATCATACTGAGGTCTGCCCCTGCTGGCATGGATGGCATTCGTCTCTCCAGTCCTTCAGGGTCCCACAAAAGGTTTTCGGGGATTACTGGATGAACTTGCACCATTATCGGAAATCTTTCCCAACTTCAGAAGGCTTTCAATTCTTTCTCCAGCTATGACTACGTCAGCAAAGCTGGTGGAAGAAAAGGCAGCTAACCTATCAATATATGTTCCTTGCAGAGTATTCATGAACATGTCGGCCATTTCTCTTTCCGACATGGGTGGTTGGACAGCAGCAGCAAGCTGCCTCCACCTTTGGGCATATTCCCTAAAGCTTTCCTTGGACAATTGAGACATACCCATCAGAAGGGTCCTGTTAGGGGCCATGTCTATATTATATTGGTACTGCTTGATGAAAGCTTCAGCTAAGTCCTTCCAGCACCTGATAGTAGCTCTGGTCAAGTGAGAGTACCACTCCCTTGAAGCCCCCGTCAAACTATCTTCAAAGTAGAACATCCACAGTTTCTCATCCATGGTGTACGCCTTAAGTCTTCCCAGAAAAGACTGCAAATGAGTTCGTGGACAGGAAGTTCCATTGTACTTCTCGAAGCACGGTGGTTTGAACTTGTGGGGAATCCTTACCCCATCCACTAAACCCATATCCATGACATCAAAGCCCAGGGAATTTTGAGACTCCAAGGATCTCAATTTTTCAGCAATTTCATCGAGCCTTCTGTCATAGGCTTCATCCCCAGCTCCCATCACAGTGAATTGATCCTCTTGGGGGTCTTCTTGTAATACTCTGCCCGCAGTAGAATTTCCTTGCACATTGCAGGGATGTTGATCTCTGGATGAAGATGAGGCCCATACACTGGTGGATTAACATGAGGCTGAACCCTCTCATTGTTGCTCGTTCCTCCAGTCCCTAGATGAGGTTCTTCTTGGGTCCGCCTCTCTACCAATGCCCTTAATCTCTCTTGACTTTGAGCCAAGCCATTCATCACCTCCATGAACTGGGTCATCTGGTTTCTCATCTCCAGTCTCTCATTGGCCATTTGAGTCCTGACCTCTGTAAGGTCCTGCTGTACTTGGTCCATTTGTATACCCGGAAGGTTGTTGCGAGTAGGATATCTGTGCGGACGGTTGAGTGGGAACACCCGACGGCGAGCAATAATTCCTGCGTCACAACAGAGTTAGTTACAGACAAAACAAAACCTACAAAACAAAACAGAGGTTAGTATGCAATGCAGTATGCTTATTTGTTTCCAAGGTATCCGACTTGGCATTTGGTTTTGACCTTTCCAGACCCCTGAGGAAGATGCTCTGATGTTGCTCGGGAGAAAAAAACTCAAATGAAACAAACTAAAGAATATATTACAAAAGGTGAATCATACATAGTTTTTTTTTTTTTTTTTTACAATACATGCCCCTGAGGGGTCAAAATACAACATAAAAAAAAAGAAAAGTACATGAAATGAAAGCAACAACAAGCAAAAGTCAGACACCAAGACCAAACTCATCCTCCTTAACCTCCTTCAAAAGTGCTTCAGTTACAGGATCAGCCGGATGCTCCGTGAGGTTCCTGATAAGAAGGTTTCTGGTGACAATAGCAGTGGTCAGCTTCTTGCGTCTGTCTTGTTCCTTTGTCCTCTTCAAACCAGCCCTAAGCTTCAATTCTGAGATTTCCTTCTGGGCTGCCAGCAAAGCTTCCTGTTGCTTCTTCTCATTAGCCTCCAATTGCTCAATCTTGTCCTGAGTCCTCTTATCTTCTCGAGTGCGAGCTTCAGTGATCCTGACCCACCTAGCTTGACCTTCCTTCAGATAGAGATCAGTTCTAGCCTTCTGAAACTGGGCCTCTTTACAGGCATTCTTCAAGATCTGCTCTCCTGCTCTCGATTTCTTGATGTAGTCCTCTGATTTCTCAATCCTGGCTAGATGCTCCACCTTAAGCTTTTCCAACATTTCAATGTCTAGACGACCATCACTTCTCTCCCAGAGGGTCTTCTGCAGAGCTTGAGACAGGTTCTCATTCCTCTCCTTCAGTTTCTCAAATTCTTCCAGGCTGACAGTGGCTGGAGGTGGTGCTGTGGATGGTCCAGGTGCATCTTCAATGGTGAAAGGCATCCCAGAAATCTGGGCCCTAGTATGAGACCACTCATAATACTGTGCTGAAACCACATTGTTGCATCTCCCAAGAATGGCCATCCCTTTAGTCTGGATGTTGTCCCAAGCCCAGGATGCTTGCCTGACAACAACTAGATTAGGTTTTATCTCACAATACAGGGTTTCAGCCAAGTCTTGCACTCTAGGAGGGTGAACCAAAGCATAGCCCAATTGTCTTTTGAATAGCAGAGGGTTGTAGTTGATGCAACCCTTTACTCCTATCAGAGGTACATTGGGGAACTGCCCACAACTAGTAATTATGTCCCTGCCTTTGGTGCTCTGGGTGCACCATCTGATGTCATCTGAAGTTAAAGCAGTGAGTCTTCTAGCCCAATTCCTCTGTTGGTGAGGATTCAGGAAGGCATCAGTCTTGGGTAAGTGTTTAAGCAGCCAGGTATGAAATAGGGGAGCACAGCATCTCACCAATCTCCCTCTCTGCTTCTCATTCCTTTGGTGAACAGAATAATAGAAATCTCCCAGCAAGGTGGGTACTGGGTTCCTCAAAAGGAAGAGATGAATAGCATTCTTGCTGATAAACTTGGGTTCATCTGCAAAAAGTATAACCCCATATATACTGAGGGCTAACAATGCACAGACTGCCTTCCATTCTCCCAAGGAGGCCTTCAGGATGGCCTGAGAAGTGAGAAGATCCAAGTGTAGGCCAGGAATTCCAGCCTTTGTGGTCATGTTCTGCTCAATCAGAATAGGTTCCAGATACAATGCCTTTGCCACTTCTTCATTGCTGGGAAAAACCATTTCTGGGTTGAAAGGGATACCACCCCTGACAGGTACTCCAACCAGTGATGAATACTCCTCTAATAAAGGCCCCAACTGAAAATCCTGGAAAGTAAAATCTCAAATGAGGATCATAGAACTGTAGGCAAGTGTGAATCAAGCTCCTCTGAGAAGGGTCCAAATCCATAACCACATCAAGGATGCCTCCATAACGTTCTCTGAATAGTGATATATAGTCTGGAGTGATAAGGGCCTGGACCTTCCTGATGCCAGTCAACTCAGGTTCAAAGAAATGGTATGAGATATTGCTCTTCTTGGGTGCCATGTCTGCTGATGAAAAGCTGAGACAGATGCTGATGATGAGACTAACACTGGAGATGAGCCACTGATAGGCTGATACTGATGATGCAGGTGACTGAAGCAGGTAGCTGATGAAGGTAGCTGAAGCAGATAGCTGGTGAACAAAGGCCTATGTAGATGAAGGGGTCAAAACCAAGCCAAATGTAATATGGATACCCTGAAAACCAAATAAGCAAATGTTAAAATGATGCAATGATGATGTATGCAAATGATATGCGAGGGTTTGTGATCGAGCTGGATCTGATTAACTGCCTTGATATAAGTCTATGTATGTCTAAGAAGTCCAGATGGAGGTTCATAAGCCCGGTAACCAAGGTGGGGGACTCAAATAAAGAGTCACATATCCAGGGTTAAATCACAAGAACTGTCCAAAGTGAAGCATTCTCAAACACAATAAGTATCAGGGTATGATGTGGCCAATGGTTCCTGCAAACCTGTAAACAGCCCAACCCCCTCATAGGTAGTGTTCTAAAACAAGGATCCTCAGACTTGGGTCAGTTATGAGAAGTGTAAACACTTCTTACCCGGAGGTACAGTGTTTACAATAACCATAAAAGATCCTCCTCTAATTCACCTCAGTTTCTGAAGGTCATAATAAAGGTCATCCAGACAGGCTTCCCAGATAGCCCTAGCACTACAGGAGATCTGTAGCACAGAGTTCTCAAGAAGAAACCCATATCTGAACCGTGTTTCATATTCCCGCACCAGACCGAAATGGAATGGGAAAGAACATGAACCACTCTAGCCTAGGTGTCACTCAGGTCCCAGGTATAGGACCTTAAACTCTCAATAGAACCCCACCCACCAAGACAAAACCAGATCCAGCCAGACACAGTATGATAGTATGATATATATAAAGTTGTAAAGAAAGCAATAAATAACTGTACATAAAGCAGTAAATAAAGCAAATATACAAACACAAATAGCACATAACACCCCAGTAAACACAAATCAAACAAGCGCTAGGAGGAACCCACAAAAAGAACCAGAAGCCCTGGTGATAGTATAGATTCCCCAGCAGAGTCGCCAAGCTGTCGCTCCCACCAAATGACACCCAGGTCAGAAGGGGTACAGACGCGAACGGTCGGCGAAAGGAGAAGGAAGAGAATAGAGTCGCCAGCTAGGCATTTTTATCCCGAAGGAAAGGTAATGCTGCATAAACCTAGAAAGGTATGGATAAGACGGTTGCGAACCAGAGAGACTGAGAAAGGGGGTTGGTTACAACCTGGGAAGGTATTAGCACCCAGATTGTCCGCCGTACTCGACGGGATCCACGCTTAAAAGATTTGTGTTTTAAAGGGGTAGTGTCTGTGCAATCTGTGTATCAAGGCTGGAAAAGATTGCAAGTGTCAGTGTAAAAGAAGTGTGAAGTGCATAAATGAAGTGTCAGTGTAAGAATAAGGATGAAATGCTCAAGACCATGAGGCTTAAAGAATAAGACTGGAAAGAGGGGGAATATACAGAGACCTTTGTTCGATAACTGTTAAGTTATGCCTACGTATCCTCTCGTGCAATGAGGAAGTCAGAACACCGTAGTTCGACCCAAAGAGACTGAAAGATGAATTGACTTGTGAACTGCCTACTTGTCTATGCTCAAGTGTATGACCTGTCTGGCTCAGGTGCAAACTGTCTTGCATTAGACGGAAGAAGCAGGTTCTCGTTTGTGAGTGAATGAGATGAGAAAAGAATCCCAAAGGAGACGATTATTGTTTGTTTTTTGTGTTTTCAATCTTTTATTGCTTTTGAAAATGTGTCATAAGTTAATGAGCTTAAGCTTAAACCAATGGATTTAGTAAACTCATCACATCCTCCCTCTGATTAGGGGTAATGAGAATACCTTAAGTGTGAAGTCAGCATCTCACACTTAATCACCATGATGTAGGATTAAGTTCATTAACCTACTTGTGATTAGTTAGATGTTTTTGTTGTTTTTGTTTAGTGTTAAGTAATGAGGTTAAGCCATAATCAAGGATTAAACAGACTCATTACACCATCCTAATAGAAGGATAATAGATGAGAATGTTTAAGCTGAGGAAAACTCCTCAACTTAATCCATGATTAGGGATTAATCTCATGACAAAACGAAACCTTTATTAGGTGGATTTTAGTTAATGGTAAGATCAAGAAGTGAATTTTATGGTTTGTAAGACAACTTGAGGGGGACTTGTCCATTAACACTAAGGTTAGTCCTTCTTAACCATTTAAGGAAGAATTAGAACCCTAATGCAAGGCCCAAGTTACAAGCTTGATGTCTTAGTGATTATTAGATGGATTGATTAAAGGATTTAAACGCATTAAGGGTTTAACACTTAGGATTAAAGTTATACACTCCATCCTAATAGAAGGATGCAGGCATAAGCTTAATCACAAAGCCTTAAAGCCTTTAGGGTTTTGTTCCTGATTATGAGGTGAGGAGAGAAGACTCGATGAGACACAAAGGTAAAACTAAGTGGGGGACTAATCCGAACCCTAATTATTGTCATGCTTGGTTGTCCTAGGGTTTGTGAGGTTTAAGAGAAAGATCTTCAAAGGACCACCAAGGAGAGAAGCAGATGAAGGGATCAAGAAGCAAAGAGAAGCAAAGCAACTTGCTTCACTTAAGAAGACAAGTTGCTTGAAGAAAGAAGGTAAAATGAACAGGGAGGAGCAAGCTCACTCCGATACACATACAAAAATGCAACAATGATGCACAAAGGAGATGAAAAGAAAATGTGAGAAGTGAAGGCAAATTCACTTCTCAGAGTACTTACCACCTGAAAAGTTAGCACAAAAGAAAGAAATAAAGTGAAAATGAAATTAATACTGGGATGCAAGCCGAAACCAGAAGCATGTTCATGATGCAGAAGAGGTTACGAGATGATATGAATGATCATACAAGTGAAAACGAACAAAAGATAACTAACTAAATTAAAATGAAATTAATTAATGGAAAGGATTAACAAATTAACTAAAAAAAAACTTTATCTTATATGATTAGTTAATATAAATGTTTTCTCTTTTTTTTTTTTATTATTATTTTTAGTCATAAAGTTAGAATTTTAAAGAAAACAAATTTACTATATTTTTAAAAAAAGACAAACTAAATTAAACTTTAGTTAAAAAAACTTATTAACCCAAAGAAACTAATTAAGATACCTAAGATCTCACTTAACAAATGAAAAATTTAAACAAAATAAAACCAAAAAGAAAACAAGCACACAAAAAAAACATTTAGGACCAACAAAAAAAACGGGCCTACAGGGCGCATGCCAAGGCCTGGGATCCGCGGGTCAAAACCGACCCGGTTCTAATACTTAGTGAGAGAGGGACATAGACCCTGAGGAAACGAAACCACTAAACGCTTCACCAGAATCAATCGGTAAACGCAAAAAGAATCAATAGGGAACATCAACCATCAACAGTGTCATAAAGCTCCAAACAGCAGAAATCAAGATAATCACCGTGTCGAACAACGGATTTGCATCGAATAAAACCCACTCAACATGTATCAACAAGAGAAAAGAAGCTTAAACGAAAATGAAGGAGAAAGAAACAAATTCATGGAAATACTTGTTCTTCTCTGCAAACGAATCAGTGCTTGCCAATACAAATATCAATTATTGGAGCAAAACAAAAACCCTAGCCCCAATTCAAACCCTAACCCCATTTCGAAAGAAACAAAAGTTACCCTAGATGAATACCCAGAAGCGGTTGAATGAGTGTGAAGAATATTACCTCAATTCGATTTGTGTCGGCTTTAAGGTAAGATTCCGTTTCCTCAACTGCGATTTCCCTCTTCTACTCCTTCTTTCGTTCTGTCTTGCTATAGCCAATGAGTATAGTTGCGTTGCTATGCTGCCTGTCATTGAATGCGGCTAGGTCTTTTTTTCTATGTGTTGTTTGATTTTCGATTCTCTTCTGATAAAAGTAATTTAGGTTTTTTTTTCTGTGTGCTCTCCCTTGTAGAAAATGTTATTGGTTTCTCGCTTTCTGAATTGAATGGTGGCTAGGGTTTTTTCTTCTGTGTGTTCTCTGTGTTCTTTGAATCCTCTTTTTATTCTTCTAATTAGGGTTTCAAAATTGAGGTTTAACTGAAGCATTCTTTCACTTTGGCTATGTTTGTTTCTCCTTTCTTCGTATCAGAGCTTTTTCCTTCCTATTTTGTGAAAGTCCTGGTTCTGCCACCCTGCTGATACTCCTGCTTTGTTTTTGTCTGCTTATACCTTGGCACTGCACCCTTGTTGACTTAGTTTTAATTGATTTTGAAATGAACTGAATGATTTCTATCCGAATTGGATTAGTTACCCCCTTTTTTACTGTCGTAAACTCATTTTTCACTGCTTGTTACCTTGTTAACCGTTGTGGAAATTTCAATTTTTTGCAGGGTCAAATTGTGAGAACCATTACCATATCCAAGACCTGAGCTTTGGGACCATCTTCCTTTGATTTGCCCACCTTGATGGGAGTCATGGCAAATCCTAAAAGATCCCTGGAAAATGGGAGGGAGAGGTTTGTGCGACTCGAAACATTGGGCATCATTGATTATCAGATGAAAGAGAGCTAGCTTCAGACTTTTCATCGCGAGCTACATAGCTGGGATGCCCAATTAATATTCTTCTATGATCCATCTCAACTGAGTCCAATGACGCCTAACTTTCGTAAAGAAGGCCGTCTTCAAAAGATGCAGACAAATACAATTGTTGTTCATGAAGAATAGGGTCTCAACTTCCTGAACCAAACAGAGCTGATCCCGAATCTGCTCGATTGTTCACACCCTTATCAATGATCCTCTGGAATCCATGGTTGCAACCGGATGCAATCTCAGCAGGTACTACATTATCAAAGTTCGGATTCTGTTTGAGAAATTTCATTTCCTTATTCTTGTTTAACGATATGCTCCTAACTCTTTGTCTTCCACCAAGAACCACAATCATTGCAAGGTGCACGAAATGGAAGTGTGGTGGAGATTTGTGAAGTTAGAGGTATCGAGGAGGACATTGAAAGAGGGCGTAGAAACTACCAACAAGAATGTTACCAGCCATGGTTTGCCTGAAAACTTCTACTCCAAGAACATCTGCGATTATCTCCTCAGTTTCCTTGTCAAGATCGGTGTGAGTGAGGGCCACGTAGTCATTACGTGCAATACAGTTCCCTAGAGCAGATAGTTTTTCTTCCATCCTCTGAACAACAACTTGATCAGGTAGACTGTTTCTCAAATGTTGAAGTTCTTGGTCTGTGGTGGTATGGGGCAAGAGAAGTCCATTCTTGTTTCCCCTTTTAACTGCAGTAAAAATTTCTCTTCTTTTGCAGGTTTTGAAAAGAGGCATAGCAGATGATGCAGAACCAAAAAGTGAGGTTTGAGGCGTAGCACTAGATGATCCAAACCATGAGGTTCCTTGAGCCGGAGTCGTTGGTGTTGCAAACAAAGATGACATAGATGACGATGGAGCTGAAGTCAGTGTGCTAAAAAGAGACAAACCACTTCCTGTTGACAAAGATGAAGTTGTTGCAGCAGTCTATTGGGCAGTTCCCAGAACCTTCCAGCTGAATCATAATTTCTAGTGGTTGAATGCAAGATGGAACCAACCTATTCAGTCTGAGAGATTCAATCTTTTCATTAGCTAGTAGATGAGGTTCAGGAGGGAAGACTGATGTAAACCTGAATGCAGAGTCTAAAGGTTGTACACTAGACACCTTCAAAGGAGGGTTTTCAATAAGACGCAAACGTTTTGATAGAACATCAAATGCCTCGAGCAAGCTTCCAGAGTATGATATAGGGTCTGCAGCACCATGAGCCAAAGAAAAATCAAGTTGATCCACAACTACTACAATATTGTCCTTGGGTAGAGATAGATGCAGACTAAGGACGTGCTTGGCTATATTTTTCAAAATCAGATGCCTTTCCCATTTCTGACATTCCCATACTGTGCTTTCTGCAATTCTACCGTCTTTAAATCTTCTAAGCTCTGCTTTTTCTCCCCAAAACTTTCGAAATTCACGACCCTCTTCTTTACTCTCGGCATTTGGACCAATATCAACCACCCTATATGCTTTCTCTAAATTACTGACCGAAATTCCAATGAACAAGGGCTCTTTATCAAGTATTGACAAGCCATCATCCACGCGCCACTGACATTCTGCATTTCTCCATATAACTCGAATGGATTTTGCTCTATCACCCAATCCTTTGGTTAATATAGCATGTATTTTCTATTGATATCAGTCCACTTGGGAAGAGTTGGAAGAGAATGTAAGATTACACAGCAAGAACACTTCTGCAACATCTGCAGCTTTTCATGACAGCTTAACCTGGTGTTGTCATGCTGTTGATTAGCAAGCTTGCCTTCTGTATTAGTAGGAATCAAATTGCATTGAATATTTAGATTATCTTCTTCGGCGGTTGATTGCTTCTTTTGGCCGTGTACTATATCATGTACACTTTGTCTTTGTAGTTTAATGCTTGTAGCAACTTGTAATTCCTTTGGATTTTTGCCGATGGCCTTGTTCAATTGTTAACAAAAACGTTATGCATTTTAATCCTTCAGTATAATTTGTCTTTGTGGTTTTCACTTCCAGTTGTCTTGACAATGCACCAATCAGGATCTCAATGTCTTGCAAAACTTGGAAAATATCAATGCTATCATGCTTGATAACAATGCACCTTAACTAACACACAGGACATAAAATGAATCATGACTCCAAACAAACGTGCATCCAAATCCAACATAATCCAAATCCAACATACTCCAAATCAAACATAATACCACGAAATGCCCATGCAATGCCGTTTGAATCCAAGTCCAACACGATACCATGAAGTTTCTTTTCTCTTTTCTTTTTTTTGAAACCAATGAATCAAATCCAATAAGCCATCCTTCTTAAATTTCGAAACCAATGAACCAAGGAAGTCACACTTATTATTATTTTTTTAACAAAAGTGCAATAAGTTTAAACCCATGGCCTATCAATTTATTGAAAATAAATTCAAGATAACTTAAAACCACTTTGAAACTTTAGCGTGGATGGTGGAAGAAACTTTGAGGAATGAGTGACCGAGTTAAGGGATTCAATGAAAAATGCAAGGTGGGGGTTTTGTGTAGGCTGACCTGCGCGTGTGTTCAGGCTCCAAGACGTTGTGAAATGGTTTGCGGGAAACGTGTTTGTAAGGTCTTTGATTGGTAAGAAAAGCTGGTGTGGCACAGGCCAATGGATCAGATCTTGGGGATTGCAACAAGTGGAGGCATATTCACATGGGCTTTTGCAAATTGGTACAAGTCTGGCCCCTTTGTGATTTCTTGAAGCATAAGTCATGAAACTTGGAGATTCTTTGGTGCATTCAGAATTTAAGGCCATGGTTTATGCTTGCGTGATGATCAGAGGTCGCATTGAAGTCACATAAAGGCTTGCCATGAGAATTCGCAAGTTCTCCAACACAAAGCAATTTTGCAAAATGGCCCGAAATTCTTCAATCTTGTGAACTTCTAACACCTTCTATGATCAAATAAAGATCATACGCAATCAAAATGATGAAGAACACCCCTTGGTTGAGTCATTGGGGGCTTCAGATGCCCTGATTTTACACTGACTTGCTCAAGAAGTCAACTTTTAATCAGATGCCTTCCCCATGGAATTTCTTCATGCATGATCCTCATATCATATAATGACCAATAGAAACAAGAATGAGCAAAAAAATTGGAGTCATGGCCCCCGAAACCAAAACCCTAATTTTAGGTCATCTGTGCAGCCAAACCTGGCTCTGCTCCTATGCCTTTCTCAGTTCTTGTGATTCTTTGACTTTCTTGACTTTGTGGGGATACAATATGATGCTTGAACATACATGGACCCCTTTGAAGTGATTGATGACCTTTGGAGTGGCTCAAGAAGCCCTTGGATTGCTCAGATCACAAACCCTAGGTGCAGATGACTTAGAAGCAATGCAGTGAAGCAAAAATGCAACATGAGATGCTATGATTAAACTTATGCACATGAAAAGATCACAAGCCATGGTGTGAATGAGTGATGGCAAATTTGGGGTGTTTACAGTGACCAAACCTTCCACAATGATGGCATCTCCACCTTTGATATTTCTTTTTCATCATGTTTTTCTCATGATGTTGAGACATCTGCTTGAACATCTTGTTTGACTTCATAGGATCTGGAGTTGTTTGGCTGGTGCTAGCCTCAGAGTTTTGAGCTTTATTAAATCCCATCCCAGTCCTATCCCCTGAGTGTTTGTGTTGAGAATGACATCCAGTGTGTTTGAGCCACTGTTCAGCATTCTGACAGATTTGGACATATGCTTCATTTTGGAGTTGAGTAGGCTGACTTCATTTTTCAAAGTGACAATGATCTCCAGATGACTTGCCTTTTCAGCTTTTAATTCCTCAATCTGCTTCTTCTGCTGTTCACTTTCCTTGCATACCTCAGTGCTCCTTTCACACAGCATCCTGTAAGATGTTTCAAGCTCTTCAAATGTCAGATCCTCATCACTGGATTCCCCTTTAGTTTCACATACTCCAGCTAGAGCAGTGATGTGCTTTGCAGACTATTCTTCTGACTCACTACCTGAGTCTTCATCTGACCAGGACACAGAAAGGCCTTTCTTTTGCTTCTTTAGATAGGTTGGGCATTCACTTCTAATGTGTCCATAACCTTCACATCCATGACATTGGATCCATTTTCCTTGGTTAGTCTTCTCATCATAGTTTGACCTTCTGTTAGAGTCATAAGATCTTTTATTCTCAGAGGTTGAGTTTCTTCCACTTGGTCTGGGCCTGTTGTCCAGTCTTTTGATAATTTTGTTAAATTGCCTCCCAAGCATAGCAATTGCATCTGATAAGTTGTCCTCAGAGTCTGCTTCATGACTTTCTTCTTCCTTATCAGTGTTTGAGACCAGGGCTATGCTCTTGTTTTTCTTCACAATAGTATCACTCATTCCCATCTCAAAGGTTTGAAGGGAACCAATGAGCTCCTCAACTTTCATTGTGCAGATGTCCTGAGCTTCTTCTATGGCAGTGACCTTCATGTCAAACCTCTTGGGCAGTGATCTGAGAATCTTCCTTACCAACTTTTCATCACTCATCTTCTCTCCCAAGGCACCAAAAGTATTAGCAATCTCCAGGATGTTCATGTAGAACTCATGAATGGTCTCATCTTCCTTCATCCTCAAGTTCTCAAACTTGGTGGTGAGAAGTTGAAGTCTTGACATCTTCACCTTTGATCTTCCTTCATGAGTAGTTTTGAGGGTGTCTCAAACATCCTTGGCTAGCTCACAGTGGTGCACAAGCCTAAATATGTTCCTGTCAATGCCATTGAACAAGGCATTTAAGGCTTTGGAATTTCCAAGTGCTGACTCCTCTTCCTCCTTGCTCAACTCTTCTTCAGGCTTCATCACTTTTGCCCCATCCTTATTGTCTTTGACAGGGTGCTCCCATCCTTTGTTAGCTGCTTTCCAAGCCCTGCTATCAAGAGATTTCAAGAATGCTACCATTCTTGGCTTCCAGTAATCATAGTTGGATCCATCCAAAATAGGTGGTCGATTCACAGATCCTACATCTCTGTCCATGTTCCCAAAATTTGCAGTCCCTAGATCTCACCCAGTTATACAGGCAGGGTGCTTGCTCTGATGCCAATTGAAATTCTGGGATCAGATATGTGATGTCGAAACAGATGTTTAGACACTGATATCCTAAGCAATAAATTAATGAGCTAGTAAATTAATTAACACAGGAAATTGTTAACCCAGTTCAGTGTATCTCCACACTTACATATGGGGGCTACCAAGCCAGGAAGGAAATTCAATATAAGTAATATTAATTAGGGAGTTAAACCAATCAGTTTAATCCTTCATGTAATATCTACCCAAGGCAATTTCTATCTAAGACTCTACATAGATATGAGTACCTACTCACTCCCCCTCAATCACACAGTGATCTCTAACTTAGAATGATTAATAAGTTTGAAGTCACACTTCAGACACACCAGCTTGATCTTACTTACCAGTTTCAATCAAGACACAATTCACTTTTTGCTTAAAAGCTTATAAAGTGAATAACACACAAATAAAACCTGCTTAAGTAACTAGCTTCACTAACACACTTGACACTCTGCTTAAATCGTTGGATTTACTTGAGTGTATCAGTTTCTTAAGTAGATGCTGAGTTTTTGGGCTTTTTGCAAATTATCCAGACTTGTAATTTCTAAATCCCACAATTATCTCCTTGAATCAAGGTGAGTTAGTTTTTTGTTTCCTTTACACTGGAACCAGACAACTTAACTTCCTAAAGAGGCGCCTTGGAGTGCTCACCCTTTACGATTACTTCCAGATATTTACTCCTGATTTTAAGCACTTGGAACCAGACAACTTAACTTCCTAAAGAGGCGCCTTGGAGTGCTCACCCTTTACGATTACTTCCAGATATTTACTCCTGATTTTAAGCACTTCTGTTGCATATCATTTAAGGCAGATAGCAGGTTCGCGATGTCACAACATCTGGTGTGACATCCTGATGTCCTGAACTAAGTTCATAACTTTTACTTTGTTTTTCAAAAATTCTGCCAATTTCTAACATCTACAAGTGGCATTAGAAAACATATGGAAGGTGGTCAAAATTTAGGGTACGAAAACAACTAGGTAAACTCAACCTGACTTCAACACAACAAGTGCAGCTAGGCAAACACAACCAGACATCAACACAACAAATCCAGCTATGCAAACAGAAATTGGCATCAACACAACCAGTGCCAAAAAGAAAGGCAAAGCTAAAGTCTAACAAGAAAGCAAAGCCATGAGAAAGAGCTCAAGTGAGAGAATTAAGTTGAAATGGTTTCAAAAATCAATCACAGGGTATGGTTCAAACCCTAACCAACTAATGTATTTGACAGAAGATGAAAGAGGTATTCAGACACAAGAAGGCAATGAATCTCAAAATGCAAAGAAGATAACAAAGAAATCTCCAAAGAAGAAAACAAAGAAGTAGTTTTATGTACTTTTAATATGTCATTTTGTAATCACTTATGTCCTTATGTAATGATACGCCAAGCAATCTTCTTCTAGCATCATCCTCGCCACATTCCTTAATTCTTAGTTTTGCTTGGTCTGCCATAATTTGTTTTTTTTTTACAGAGGAGGTATAAGTTCGCCACTTTGAACTTCAAGCCACATCTCTTGTCCATTTATTGGACTCGCAGAAAAACCATAACAAAAGACATATTTTTCCTAGAGTAACATTCATCAACAAACAATTATGGATTCTGTTGCTTATAACCTAAAGCTACAACAACATGCCTACAAGGAATGCCAACCAACTCCTAGAAATTACATGTACAAGATCTTTTGGCAATGTCAACTATGAATTCTTGTGTGTTATAAGAATGACTAACCTGAAATTTTCATCCATAACCCAAGTTGACATCCAATTACCACTCATTATCTAATATCTTCCTAGGAATTGACATAACCTTGTGTAGCCACTAATCAAGTTTGATGGAAGAAGTATAGCACATATTCATTAAGTACTTTCTAATCCACCTACACATGGTTAGTATAGGTTTATCCTTAGTTACTAAAGTTGTCGCATTAAAATACTCAACAATATTGTTCATAAATACATCACATTTAGGGTAAAAATTAAATGCATGCATACAACAACATTTTGAAGGTACTCCCATTAGCCATGTCCAAGCCTTGAGATCTACTTGCTTAAGTTCATTCATTTTTTGCATCCATCCTTGATAGTAAGTTGCCTTGGCAGCTCCCATCATAAAATCTCTTATTAATGATTCACCACCAAACCTTTTCTTGAAATTTGCATACAAGTGTCTTAGACACAACCTATGTTATATTCTTTCAAACATTTCTTCAAATACTACTACCGAACCCTGTAACAAATATGAAAATCACACACCTTTAAATACAACTAACAGTAGATAATTTAAAACATAATGAGAAGTATGAAAACCACACACATTTTGCTGACCTGGAATAAAGAAAAATTTATTGTATTGTCCAAAATCTTCCATTAATAACTGTAGAAACCACCTCCAACTGTCTTTTGTTTCAGTTTCCACAATACCAAAGGCCAATGGAAAGTATTGCTCATTGGGGTTCCTACCCACAACAATTAAAAGTTGACCACCATATTTTGTCTTCAAATGACATTAGTCTGCATCCATTTATGAATCCTTTTTTACAACCATCAAAACAAAAGTAAAAATATCCAAACCTTGGTTGAATTGATGGGTTTGGTCTGTCAATGTAGATCTTCATAGTATTCCCAACATTTATCCTTGGCAACTCAGCACCATATCTCCATAAATTTGCATATTGCTTGTCGCATCTCCTTCATTTATCTTATTTGTTATCAGTTTTGCCTTCCATGCCCTAGCCATAGTAATTCCCAGGGAGTAATTATGTCTCATGTCTTGAATAATATCACAAATCCTAACGGTCTTAGATGTTTGTATTTTCCTCACAACTGTCTTGGCCACCCACCTTGAGTTTGCATATCTATTATCCAAAACCCTAGAACATGGGTGGTTGCCTATTATCATCTTTATAACATAAGTGTGATTATGACTCACTTTAGAGCATAACATTAAAAGAAATCACATTTAGCCTTGCATTCTACCTTTACCCTATAACTCTCATTTTACACAAAGTAATTTCCCTACCATTTAATACTGACCACTCACGAATTGCCTCTCTAATGTCATCTAGAGAATTGAATTGCATACCCCACTTAAACTTAAAATTCTTGTTTAGTTGGTCTTTCCTAAACTTGTCAAACTTAGGCCCATTATCATTATCAGAAACATCTGGATCAAAGTTGTCTAGTTCATCACTAACTTATTCATCATCTTCCCATTTCTTTTTTTTAACTACTTAAGAATCCAACAACTATGGTACCTTCATTATTGGGTAGAGAAACATCAATTCCATCAAATCCATCTGCAATAGCAGTGGTTCTTTCATCCCCACTATCATTAAACCCTTCAACCCTTCATCATCACATTCATCTAACTCTACCATCACATTCACACACCTACGATTCTTTACTGTGACTTCTATATGAGTTACATCATGATCCACAGACATTTTTCCATCTACTTGGATCGCACAAGTGTATATGCGAAATTGTAAGCATCGTCATTATTCCTAATATGGAAAAAGTTTTCATCAATGTCAAGAATTTTGGTCCACGTTCTGTACGTCCCTTCTATGTAACTCTGCTCATCCACCAACTTATGAATGTTAACCATTGACAACTTATTAATGAGTTTCCCAAACACTGGTCGAAACACCACCCATGTATATCATATCACCATCAACCAACCTTACAAGTTCCCCTCCATGGTGAAATACAACATTAAACATTTGCATGTTTTGAAATTATAGATAACAGAAACTTCAAACCAAAATACAGTGCAAAAATAGTTAAGAGCGACGTTTAAACGAAATTTTCAAACAAACCTGTGACATTTGCGATTCGTCAACATCTTCTTCGGGATGGAGACTTCTTCGGGATGGAGACTGTCATTTGCTTCACTCCACCATGATTGCACTGTAACTTCGTCTTCTCTGATTTCTTCATCTTCTCCAATTTCTATTTTGGATGAAATGAACAATTGTGAGCCTTAGATCTTCACGGTGGGTAAATAAGAAACATTATAATTGTAACTTTTTTTTTCTTTTAACTAAAATCAGCATCCATTTATTCAGCAGGATCTTCTACAATGCCAACAGAAATTAATGAAGATATCTCAGCAGTCACCATCTACTATGATTCATCATATATTCCTCCAAACGACAACTTTCAACAACAAGCAGTGGCATCTCCTGCCAGGTCACCAGTCACCATCTACTACGATCCGCACACCATTTCAGTACCCTCCTCTGCTGCAGTCAGTCCAGTTACCATCACGGTGCCTGGACCAGTTCCATATGAAAGCAGTAATGCCATACCTTGGCACTATGGCTCTGACCTCTACTGCAACGGGGAGAAAATCACTTTGGATTCTTCAACCTCTTCTCCACAGATTGATAATGTTGGGGGAGGCGGAGGCTTCACCAGAAGCGGACGCCTTTTTGCCTCTCAATTGCAAAGACCTAATGCCGAAGCGGAAGCTGCTGCCAAAGCAAAAGGAAAGAGTGTGGTATTTGAAGAGCCGGCTGTCAAAGAAACTCAGAAGACATCTTTTGAGCAAGATGTGGACGAGTTTATGAGAATCATAAAGAGAAGCGATTACAAGGTGGTGGATCAGCTTCACCAAACTCCCTCGAAGATCTCCATACTATCCCTGTTGATGTGTTCTGAAGCTCACAGGAATGCATTACTGAAAGTCTTGCACGCAACATACGTGCCAGAAGAGATCACTGTTAATCAGCTAGAAACCGTGGTAGCAAATGTCAACACCAGTCATGGGCTGGGCTTTACCAACGCTGATTTAACAACTGAGGGACGTAACCACAACAAGGCTTTACACATCACTCTAGAATGTAAGGGTGTTGTTCTATCTCATGTACTGGTGGACACTGGGTCTTCACTCAATGTTCTACCAAAGAAAGCCTTGGTGAAGCTGGAGTATGATGGCTTGGCATTGCGTCCGAGTAATTTGGTGGTGAGAGCTTTCGATGGCTCTAAAAGATCAGTGCTATGGGAGATTGATCTGCCTGTGATGATTGGCCCGCAGACCTTCAAAATTACCTTCTATGTGATGGACATTCAGCCGGCCTACAGCTGTTTGTTGGGTAGACCTTGGATCCATGCCGCTGGCGCTGTTACGTCTACCCTTCACCGGAAGCTGAAATTCGAGTGGGAAGGCCAGATCATCACCATCTGTGGTGAAGAAGACATCTTTGTTAGCCATCTGGCTACGTACAAGTACATTGAGATGGATGGAGAAATCCATGAAACCATGAGCCAGGGGTTTGAGGCCCTGAACATAAATGAAGCATCTGCTGTACTGGGAACCTCCATGACGTCTTATCAGCAAGCCAGGAAGGTTGTTGAAGAGGGGACTACCCAAGGCTGGGGCAAGCTGTTGCCTGTGGAGAAGAAGGAGGACAGATTTGGGTTGGGTTACAAACCAACTCAACAAGATCAATCAGAGGCTGCTAAGAAGCCCAATTTTATCAGCGGGGGAATGCTCACCCCGGATGCAGTGAACAACTTGGAAGATGAGTCGGAAGATGAGCGCAACCTGGAGAGCTGGATACGTCCAAGGATCCCGGGGAGCCGTATCTCAAACTGGTCTTCCCAGGAAATTATAAGGGTTACTCCTGCAGAGTAATTATTATTTCCTGTATATTTTAAGCATGCATCAAGTTTTGCATCTTGCCCAAGATGTCAAAACTCATTTTGTAATCGGGCCATCTTGTAATTTTGTGCAAACAGATCAATCAATGAATACCGTACATCTTTTGCAAATGAGTCTTTTTTCTTTTCCGCTCACTGTTTTTCATTTTTCTTTTTGTACAAAAATAAAATGGCAATGTTTTCCAAAATGATAACTTTACTTCACTTTTTCTAAACAAAGATTAAAATCGATCACTAAAATGAACAATCTAAACCCTTGCAGAGAGTGCCTTTCAGACTGCACCGACAACAGCACAGTTATGACTCTGTATGACTTTGACAATCCGATCAATCAAGCCGATGAAGGGGTTGAAGAAGATTATGAGCTTCTTGAAGAGCTAGCCAGGTTGTTAAGGCAAGAGGAGAAGGTTATTACTCCTCATCAGGAGGAGGTCGAAACGGTTAATCTTGGTACGGAAGAAGACGTGAAAGAGGTTAAGATCGGGGCCTGCTTACAAGATTCAGTGAAAGAGAAACTGATTGATATGCTTCGGGAATATGTGGATGTCTTTGCTTGGTCTTATCAGGACATGCCAGGGTTGGACACCGATATTGTCATGCACAAGCTGCCTTTAAAAGAAGACTGCCCGCCAGTAAAGCAGAAACTGCGCCGTACTCGCCCAGATATGGCAATGAAGATCAAAGAAGAGGTACAAAAGCAGTGGGACGCCGGGTTCCTTGCTGTGACTAGCTATCCGCCATGGGTTGCTAACATTGTACCGATACCTAAGAAAGACGGCAAGGTGAGAATGTGTGTAGATTACCGGGATCTGAACAGAGCCAGCCCGAAGGATGATTTCCCTTTACCTCACATTGATGTATTGGTTGATAATACGGCTCAGTTCTCGGTATTCTCCTTCATGGACGGATTTTCAGGATACAATCAGATCAAGATGTCACCTGAAGACATGGAGAAGACAACTTTTATCACACCCTGGGGCACGTTCTGTTATAAGGTGATGTCGTTCGGACTGAAGAATGCGGGTGCCACTTATCAACGGGCTATGATAACATTATTCCATGACATGATCCATAAAGAAATTGAATGTTATGTGGATGACATGATTGCCAAGTCCCTCACAGAAGAAGACCACCTGGTAAATCTGTTGAAGTTATTCAAGCGTCTGAGGAAGTACCAACTGAAGCTGAACCCCAACAAGTGCACATTCGGGGTACGGTCTAGTAAGCTGTTGGGATTTATTGTAAGTGAGAAAGGGATTGAAGTAGACCCTGATAAAGTTAAAGCCATTCAAGAAATGCCTGCACCGAGGACTGAGAAAGAAGTTCGAGGTTTCCTAGGTAGATTGAACTACATTTCAAGGTTCATATCTCACCTTACGGCAACCTGTGAGCCTTTGTTCAAATTGTTGAGGAAAGAAAAAACGGTCAGGTGGAACGAAGACTGTCAGAGGGCTTTTGACAAGATCAAGGAATACTTACAAGAGCCTCCAATCCTTATGCCTCCAGTTGAAGGAAGACCTCTGATAATGTACTTGACAGTATTAGAAGAGTCAATGGGGTGTGTGCTGGGCCAGCATGACGAGTCTGGTCGAAAAGAGTATGCAATATACTACCTAAGCAAAAAGTTTACCGACTGTGAAGAACGTTATTCACTGCTCGAGAAAACTTGCTGTGCTTTAGCGTGGGCTGCTCGCCGACTGAGACAGTATATGTTGACCCACACTACCTTATTGATCTCAAAGATGGACCCAATTAAGTACATTTTTGAGAAGCCAGCGCTTACCGGACGGGTTGCAAGATGGCAAATGATCCTCACAGAGTATGACATCCAGTACACATCTCAAAAGGCCATCAAGGGCAGTGTACTGTCTGATTATCTTGCTGAGCAACCCATTGATGATTACCAGCCTATGAGATTTGACTTCCCTGATGAAGACATCATGTTCATTAAAGCAAAAGATCACGAAGAGCCTATTCACACTGAAGGGCCTAACCCGGAGGAAGAATGGACTATGATGTTTGATGGGGTTGTTAATATGAATGGTCGTGGTGTTGGTGCAGTACTCATTACACATAAGGGAGTTCACATGCCTTTCTCGGCAAAACTCACCTTTAATTGCACTAACAACGAAGCTGAATACGAAGCTTGCATTATGGGTCTCGAGGAAGCCATTGACCTCAGGATCAAGACTTTGACTGTGTTCGGAGATTCAGCTCTGGTAATCAATCAAACCAACGGCAAATGGTACACTCACCAGGATCATCTGATACCTTACAGGGATTATACAAGGAGGTTATTGACTTTCTTTACAACGGTTAAGCTTGAGTATATCCCTCGGGACGAGAATTAGTTTGCAGATGCTCTTGCCACCATTTCATCCATGATCAAAGTTCAAGCTGCCAACTTTGTACCCCGGATTTCAGTGTCCAGACTTGACAGACCAGCGTATGTATTTGCAGCAGATGTTGTTAAGGATGATAAGCCTTGGTTCCACGACATCAAATGCTTCTTGGAGGATCAGACATACCCACCTGGGGCATCTTCCAATGATAAGAAGACATTGAGAAGGCTTGCTGGCAGTTTCTTCCTGAATACTGATGGTTCCCTATACAAGAGAAACTTTGATATGGTACTGCTCAGATGCGTCGATAGAACAGAAGCAGACTTGTTAATGCACGAGGTGCACGAAGGATCTTTTGGTACCCATGCCGGAGGGCATGCAATGGCAAAGAAGTTGCTAAGATCAGGCTACTACTGGATCACAATGGATGCCGACTGTTGTGCTTATGCCAGGAAATGTCATAAATGCCAGATTTATGCGGATAAAGTGCATGTGCCTCTGAATCCTCTGAATGTGATGTCTTCGCCCTGGCCCTTTGCCATGTGGGGCATTGATATGATTGGCAAGATTGAACCGACTGCTTCAAACGGCCACAGATTCATCCTGGTTGCCATTGACTACTTTACCAAGTGGGTTGAAGCAGCTTCCTATGCAAATGTTACAAGGCAAGTGGTAGCCCGATTCCTGAAGAGAGACATCATTTGTCGGTATGGAGTTCCCGAGCGAATCATTACTGATAATGGTTCCAACTTGAACAACAAAATGATGGCAGAACTGTGCTGGGACTTCAAGATCCAACACCACAATTCTTCTCCTTACAGGCCAAAGATGAATGGCGCTGTTGAGGCAGCAAATAAGAATATCAAGAAGATTGTGGAGAAGATGGTAGTTACCTACAAAGACTGGCATGAAATGCTACCATTTGCCTTGCATGGGTACCGTACGTCAATCAGGACATCCACTGGGGCAACACCGTATCAACTTGTGTATGGTATGGAGGCAGTCCTACCTGTTGAAGTTGAGTTACCTTCCTTACGGGTATTAATGGATGTTAAGCTGAACGAAGCAGAGTGGGTCCGGTCCCGATATGAACAACTGAGTCTGATTGAAGAGAAGAGATTAGCTGCAGTTTGTCATGGACAGCTGTATCAGAAAAGAATGAAGAAAGCCTTCGATCAGAAAGTCAGGCTCCGAGAATACCAAGTAGGAGATCTTGTGCTGAAAAGACTCCTCCCTCCTCATACAGACCACATGGGCAAGTGGACTCCGAACTATGAAGGGCCATTCGTGGTAAAGAAGGTTTTCTCTGGCGGAGCACTCATGCTCAGTACTATGGATGGTGAAGACTTCCCGTCCCCTGTGAATTCGGATGCAGTTAAAAAATACTTCGCATGAAAATGACCCGCTGGACATAAAAACAGAATGTAAGTCCAGGCAGAAATAGGGCATCCCGGCGAGTCAAAAACAGAATAAAAGACTCGGCAAAAATAAGGGAAAATAAACAAAAAATGTACACCCGCTGGGTTGAAAAGCCGCATTGGACAACTCAGGCAAAAATGGGTATCCCGATGGATTGAAAACCCGAAAGGGCGATCCATGCAAAATGAGGGAATAAGCGAACAACTGTACTCTGAATTCATCTGTATTACTTACAACTTGGTAAGCTTCGAAAGGTTCAAGCGCCGTTCAGAATCAACCTTCTTCAGAAAGCAAAACGAGAAGAACGTCGAATGTCATACGAGTCATAGCAAAGGGAAGCTCCCTGAAGCGTCATCAACATTGCCAATACCTTTTATTTCTCAATTTGTAACAATCTCCTCATTTCAGGGGATCTGTTTCTTTGACTGTATCTTGCCAATTCAAGGCACATGAACTAATAAAATCAGATTTTCAGTCATGTTTCGTTTCGTACATTTTATTTTCATTCGCAAGAATGTCCGATGTCTTTAAGATACTGATTGCATAAATACAGATGCTTTTCTTCTAAAAAATACATGCGTGCAGGAAATATACTTACTCCCGGGAGTGTCTAAACTCCTGTGATGAATCCGGTAAGGGATACCTCGGGATTACTTGCGCGTTTCCCTAACTTTTCTGGATTGCGGGTATTCAAGGCACAACATGGGGCATGAAAGCTTCATCCCAGCGAGCTGGCAAATCATTATCTACCCGATCTTAGCACCGGAGGTTGCTTTCTCCCCAACTGAGTTGCCATTTGTTATTTCCTCCTCAGCCAAGTACAAAGGCCAGGGAACCATCTCCCCGCAGAGTTTCAGCCTCTATCCAGAAGAGCAACGCCTGGAGAAATCACAACAGAGTGACGATAGCTTCTACAAATCCCCAGCTGGGTCCCCCTTTACCAAAGATAGGCCTATTAGTGACCTATATCCCCAAGAAAAGTCCTATATGTCAGATATACCAATGATCTCATCCCCAGCTGGGATGTTCACTTCAAGCAGATCAACCAGAGATCTTCGTAGCAACGGGACCCGGATCCCGGATCGGTACCTTTGCATGATCATAGCATTAGCATCATGTTTTCCCCCAGAGCGTAGCATTCCGTCTAATACGGAGCATTACGGCAAAAATCAAACATATTGCATAATCATAAGCCATGTTCTGAATCAAACACTGGTAGATACTGGCAATTCATCAACGATATACAGAGAAACTCCCCGAATTCCCCGGCAGGAAGCCAAAGCATTTGCCTTACACTCATAAATACAAATACACACTCCTTTTGACACTCGTCCGCGTCATCGTTCCCCAGTAAAGTCGCCCGAGCTTTCTTTACGAACTGACATTTATATATTACAGATACTTCTTGACACCCGTCCGTGTCATATCCCCAGTAGAAAGCCAAAACGTCCTCTTTGCACTCACAGATACACCTATCTATACAGATTCCCTGACACCCGTCCGTGTCACCTTCCCCAACATAATTACCTATACACTTTGTGAACCATACACTTGTTTATATTATACTTCTCCTGACACTCGTCTGTGTCACACTCTCCAGCAAGTTAAACACTCCCGTACACCACTCATACTTGTTACTCCTGTTTCACTCATACAGATACTCGTCCGTATCTTGTATACACCACTCATACCTCTGCAGAATCAACACTCGTCTGTGTTCTTTGTTAACCAGTTGGTACTAGTCCGTATCATCATCTCAGAACATGCGTCAAGCGTTTGTTTCTACCTAATACTCGTCCGTATCATAGTCTTAAGGATGCTCGTCCGCATCTTTAATCCATACACGTGTCAAACACTTATGTCTTCTTGAATTTAGACACTCGTCTGTGTCTAATATTCCCCAGAGGAGTCCCCACAGGATCAACACTCGTCCGTGTTCTTTGTTAACCAGTTGATACTCGTCCGTATCATCATCTCTGAACATGTGTCAGCATTTGTTTCTACCTGATACTCGTCCGTATCATAGTCTTAGGGATGCTCGTCCGCATCTTTAATCTATACACCGTACCCAAACACTAATACCTCTCATTTCTTGGATATAGACACTCGTCTGTATTTAGTTGTCCCAGCAAATCCCAGCAAACTATTTCCTTTCTATCTGACATTCGTCCTATGTCATGATGCCTTTTCGGCAGCCGTACCCTGCCAGGTGACCGTCCTTCACCTTTGGATGACCGTCCCTCATCCTTTCCCCAGCGAAGTCTCCTTTATTGGAACCCCTTCTTATCCGGCATTCGTCCTATGTCGTGATATTTGAGCAGCCGTCCCCTGCTAGGTGATCGTCCTTCACCTCTTGATGATCGTCCTTCATCATTTTATCCGATGGTCGTCCCCATCGTTGATCTCGATATCTGACATTCGTCCTATGTCATGATACCCTCGGAGCAGCCGTACCCTGCTAGGTGATCGTCCTTCACCTCTTGATGATCGTCCTTCATCATGCTTATCCGATGGCCGTCCCCATCGTCGACCTTTTTATCCGGCATTCGTCCTATGTCGCGATACTTTCGGCAGCCGTACCCTGCCGGGTGATCGTCCTTCACCTTAGATGACCGTCCCTCATCTTATCCCCAACAGAGCAGCCGTCCCCTGCTAGGTGATCGTCCTTCACCTCTGGTGACCGTACCTCATCATTTATTTCATTTACCTATAATCCCCAGAGAGTCTTATAGCTTTACTTGATGGTCGTCCCCATCATAATCTCTTATATCCCCAGCTTGTCGGCCGTCCCCGTCATTGCTTTGTTTCCCGCATCTTTCCCCAGCTTGTCGGTCGTCCCCGTCATTGCTTCATCCCCAGCAGTCGTCCTCTGCTCGACGTTCGTTCTCCGTCACCCGCACTTTATAATATACTTTATTTTCCTTTTACAATCTATATCCCTTTTCTTCTTCATTCTGTGAGTGCAAATTTTGGATTGTCTTTGGTATTCAACCACAAGTTATCTTGTTTGCCTGTTAAGTCGTTGCTTACATTCTACACAGCTAACTCATGTTTGAATAGGGGCAGCTGTAAACACCCCAAATTTGCCCTCACCCATTCACACCATGGCTTGTGGTCTTTTCATATGCATAAGTTCAATCACATCATCTCATATTGCATATTTGCTTCACTGCATTGCTTCAAAGTCATCTGCATCTAGGGTTTGTGATCTGAGCCATCCCTGAGCCAGTTGAGCCACTCCAAAGGTCATCAATCACTTCAAAGGGGTCCATGTATGTTCAAGCATCATATTATATCCTCTCAAAGTCAAGAATATCAAAAAATCACAAGAACTGAGATTGGCATGGAAGCAGAGCCAGGTTTGACTGCACAGATGACCTAGAATTAGGGTTTTGGTTTCAAAGGCCATAACTCCAATTTTTTTGGTCATTCTTGTTTCTATTGGTCTCTATGTGGTATAGGGATCATGCATATCAATTTTCATGAAGAAATTCAATGGGGAAGTCATCTGATCAAGGGTTGACTTTTTGAGCAAGTCAGTGCAAAATCAGGGCATCTGAGGCCCTCAATGACCCAACCAAAGGGTGTTCATCATCATTTTGATTATGTATGATCTTTATTTGATCATAGAAGATGCTAGGAGTTCACAAAATTGAAGAATTTCAAGCCATTTGCAAAGTTGACTTTTTGGGAAAATGACTTGTAATGGAAACTTGCCATTTTGGGAAACTTTTCAACCCTTGCTTTTTGATTCAAAAATGCCTCAAATGAGAAAACTTTGGTCATTAAAGTTGTAGAATGGATCATTCCCTTTTCAAAAAGTACAAGAACTCATTCTAATTCATTTTGGATCAAAAGTTATGGCTTGTCAAAGTTGGGAAAAATCACATAATTTCAAGTTTTCTACCAAAGAGGCAAAGTTGCAAAACCACTTGCCAAGACAAATTGTGCTATCAAATGGACTTCTAATCTTCATACAAACATGAACCAATGTCTAAAAATCAGTTTGGCCCAAAGAATTTTCCATTTCTATGCCTTGATTTTCACATAACCATAAGTCATTTTTCATGCAAGTGCAAAGAGGGATTTCTTGCAAATTGATTCTCAAAGGGTTTGTTTGACCTCTAACTGATTTCAAGACTTTGCCATGACCTAATGAAGCATGCCTCACCAATAATTCAGCAAGTTTTCTCACATTCACATGGCCAAAAGTCATGAAATGTCACAAGTTGTCAAATTGCAAAAACCCTTCCAACTCATGATCCAAATGCAGCAGTCTTTCATGAGCCATCCAAGGGCCATCCTTGACTCAAGCTGAGGCAGGACAAGCCTCTAGACTGCCTCTGCCACAGCCCATGCTGCAAGTACACAAAACTTGACTTTTTGGCTAATCATCCCATACCAATCCCACAGTGCACACCTGCTCTCCAGATTTGTTGGGATAGTTTATGGATCACCTAAGGATCATAAAACATAACATACACAAGCCTGAAACACACATTGCAGCACACTCCAAAAACTGTCAAAACCTTTCCCTCTTCGAATCACACAGCACAGCCATCAAACTTCAATAATTCCTTCACCAATCAACTAGAAATCATCCATAGAACAGATCCCACCCCTCACAATGATCTGAAACAGCACACACAAGAACCTCATTCTCTGATACACCAGAACTGAACCTCTCAAAATAGCCAAATTAAACTCCATTCAAGCTTGCCATTAGCACGAGGGGGACCATTAGAGGTGGTTTGCACAAAGGAAAGGCTCAGAAAGCTCATCTTTGAAGGTCTCCATCTCAGGTATAGCTCAAGAACTTTTTTCTCAGAACTTCATTTTCTTGTTACAAAATGAATCTACATGTTGCACTGATCATCTGGATGTATTTAGATTTGAAAATAAGTAAGAGATGACCATTTCATGTCACTCTGAAAGTTTGCTCATGTTTTGTATTTTCATTCGATTCAGGCTGGTGAGTGAAAATAAATGAGTTTTGGGAGGGGGGTTAGGTTTAGATTGGGGAGAGGATCATTTCTGTGGAAGAAATTGCTTGTTTAGTGACCTGTAGCGAAATCTAGGGTTTGGGTTCGCCGGAGAAGACGACCGGAAGTCTTCTCCGGCCACCTGAAAGTCATTAGCCCTAATCTGTGTCATTAATGAACTTTGAATTCTGGCCTTCAGATGCGTTGACCCGCGCGCGTATTGATGGCCAAGATCTCACCATTTAGCCCTAATCCTCATTTGACTTAATTAATCCAGATTAATTAATTAAAAAATCAGAATTAGCCAGGTTTGAACTTGGGCCATTGGATGTGGCGCCAAGTCAACCTTTCCCAGCCCAGAATCAATCTGGTTCGTCCATTGTGCATACTTCTCATTATTTTAATTTTTATTTTCATTTTATTTGATTTATTTTGTACATTTAATTTAAAATAGCAAAAAAAATTTAAAAATTATGAAAATTTTTATCAAGATTTTCATTATTTTTCAGAACACAAAAATATTTTTATTTTTAGTTTTTGCATTAAAAATTATTTTTAAATCATTTAAAAGTTTATTTTTAATTAATTAATGAAAATTAATTAATTAAAAATACTTTTAGGTATTTAAAAATCACAAAAAAATTCATGTAACCTTTAAAAACATTTAGAAACATTATCCAACTCTCAAACCAAATTTCTTTTTTTGATCTTGATGCTTTTTGACAATTTTCTTTGGATTTTATTCCATTTCAAGGCAATATTTTATTTCAAAACTTCAAAAATTCATTTATGTCTAACCTTTGAGAGTTGGGTCATGATTCTTTTTGCATTGCATCTTGTATGGCATGTAGTTTATAGGATTAAATTGGATTGAATTGATCTTGCATTTTCAATTTGTTTTGCATTTTTCTTGTCAAGGTACCTTAAAACCCTAGCAATCTTAGGAAATTCATAACTCTCACTAGGTTAAGAGTTGGATCCCCTCCTTTGGGCAGTGAGTTTGTATAGGTTTAGGGTTCCTTTGATTGTATTTTCAATTTTTTATCATGTCATATGCTTCTGGTTTTGGATTTTGCTTTGTGTGTTGATCATAAACCCTAATTTATGCCTTCCTTTGCATCCATCTTCTCATTTGCTTGCATCCAATGACTTGCCATGACATTTTGTGCATCCATTTGATTCATAACACATCTTAGGACATATTAGAATCATGTTTGATCATTGCATCTTTCATTTGCCATGTTATATGTCTTTTGCATTCCATAACTTTTCATGAACATTCATGGTTCAAAGCATGCTTCTCTTGCATCCATATGTTTGTATGATCATTCTAATGCCTTGCCTCATGATTGCATCATCTCTTAGCATCATTAACATCATACTCATGCTTCTGGTTTTGGTTTGTATCATCACATTTCACCTCATTTGCATTGCATTTCATTTCTTTTGTTGACTTTTCAGGTGGTAAATTGTTTTGAGAAATGGATTTGCCTTCACTTCTCACAATCTCTTTTCATCTCTCTTATGCATCATTGCTGCCTTTTATCTTGTGATTTGGATTGAGCTTGCTCATTCTTGTTTATCTTACCTTCTTTCTTCAAGCAACTTGTCTTCTTAAGTGAAGCAAGTTGATTTGCTTCTTGCTCCTTTCATCTGCTTCTCTCCTTGGTGGTTCCTTGAAGATTTCTTTCTTAAACCCCACAAACCCTAGGAATGACCAAGCATGATAATAATTAGGGTTTGATTAGTCCCCCACTTAGCTTTTACCTTTGTGTCTCTTTGAGTCTTCTCTTCTCATCTCATAATCAGGGACTAAACCCTAAAGGCTTTAAGGATTTGTGATTAAGCTTATGCCTGCATCCTTCTATTAGGATGGAGTGTATAACTTTAATCCTAAGTGTTAAACCCTTAATGTGTTTAAATCCTTAATCAATTCACTTAATAATCATCAAGACATCAAGCTTGTAACTTGGGCCTTGCATTAGGGTTCTAATTCTTCCTTAATTGGTTAAGAAGGACTAACCCTAGTGTTAATGGACAAGTCCCCCTCAAGTTGTCTTACAAATCATAAAACTCACTTCTTCATCTTATCACTAACTAAAATCCACCTAATAAAGGCTTTGTTTTGTCATGAGGTTAATCCCTAATCATGGATTAAGTTGAGGAGTCTTCCTCAGCTTAAACATTCTCATCTATTATCCTTCTATTGGGATGGTGTAATGAGTTTGTTTAATCCCTGATTATGGCTTAAACTCATTACTTAACACTAAACAAAAACAACAAAAACATCTAAGTAAATGCAAGTAAGATAATGATCTTAATCCTACATCAAATGGTGATTAAGTGTGAGATACTGACTTCACACTTAAGGTATTCTCATTACCCCTAATCAGAGGGAAGATGTGATGAGTTTGCTAACCCATTGGTTTAGGCTTAAGCTCATTAACTTATGACAAACTTCAAAAAGCAATAAAAGACTGAAAATACAAAAAACAAACAATAATCGTCTCCTTCGGGATTCTTTTCTCATCTCACTCATTCACGAACGAGAACTCGCTTCTCCCGTCTAATGCAAGACAGTTTGCACTTGAGCCAGACAGGTCATACACTTGAGCATAGACAAGTAAGCAGTTCACAAGTCAATTCATTTTTCAGTCCCTTTGGGTCGAACTACGGTGTTATGACTTCCTCATTGCACGAGAGGATACGTAGGCATAACTTAACAGTTATCGAACAAAGGTCTCTGTATATTCCCCCTCCTTCCAGCATTATTCTCTAAGCCTCATACTCCTGAGCATTTCATCCTTATTCTTACACTGACACTTTCTCTTATACACTTCACATTCGTTATACACTGACACTTGCATTCTTTCCAGCTTTGATACACAAATAGCACTGACACTACCCCTTTAAAACACAAATCTTCTAAGCGTGGATCCCGTCGAGTACGGCGACAATCTGGGTGCTAATACCTTCCCAGGTTGTAACCAACCCCCTTTCTCAGTCTCTCTGGTTCGCGACCGCCTTATCCATGTCTTTCCCAGGTTTATGCAGCATTACCTTTCCTCCGGGATAAAAATGCCTAGCTGGCGACTCTTTTCTTTTCTCCTGAGTTCACCCCTGTGTGTTCTCATTCCTCTTTTCGCCGACCGTTCGCGTCTGTACCCCTTCTGACCTGAGGTGTCATTTTGGTGGGAGCGACAGGTAGTAATGCCTTGGATTGTACTGAAGTAATTGATTTAATTTCCAATGTTGGACTGTTCAAGACTGTCTCTAAATTCTCTCCATGTTATGAGTTGTTGGTAAAAGAATTTATAGTGAACTTACAAGAAGGATGTGCTGATCGGAAATCTGAGGATTTCAGAAATGTGTATGTCAGGGGAAGGTGTGTAGGGTTTTGGATAATAGATATGCAAACTCAAGGTGGGTGGCTAAGACAGTTGTGAGGAAAATACAAACATCTAAGACCGTTAGGATTTGTGATATTATTCAAGACATGAGACATAATTACTCCCTGGGAATTACTATGGCTAGGGCATGGAAGGCAAAACTGATAACAAATAAGATAAATGAAGGAGATGCGACAAGCAATATGCAAATTTATGGAGATATGGTGCTGAGTTGCCAAGGATAAATGTTGGGAATACTATGAAGATCTACATTGACAGACCAAACCCATCAATTCAACCAAGGTTTGGATATTTTTACTTTTGTTTTGATGGTTGTAAAAAAGGATTCATAAATGGATGCAGACTAATGTCATTTGAAGACAAAATATGGTGGTCAACTTTTAATTGTTGTGGGTAGGAACCCCAATGACCAATACTTTCCATTGGCCTTTGGTATTGTGGAAACTGAAACAAAAGACAGTTGGAGGTGGTTTCTACAGTTATTAATGGAAGATGTTGGACAATACAATAAATTTTTCTTTATTCCAGGTCAGCAAAATGTGTGTGGTTTTCATACTTCTCATTATGTTTTAAATTATCTACTGTTAGTTGTATTTAAAGGTGTGTGATTTTCATATTTGTTACAGGGTTCGGTAGTAGTATTTGAAGAAATGTTTGAAAGAATATAACATAGGTTGTGTCTAAGGTCCTTCTACTCCTTCATCATCATTTGGGGCTTTGTCCTGGCCCTCAGTTGTCTCAACATTGCTTGGGACATCTTGTGGAGCAGGCATGTTTTGTTTAGCTTGGTTGCTGGGAGTTGAGGCAGGCATCCTGTTTAGGGGAACTGACACCCCAGGCACAACCATTTCTTCTGTCAGGATCCTGATTACAAGATCTCTGATTGTGGAGTCCACCTAAGCAGAAGCTTTGGGAGCACTGGAAGTTGAAGAGGCTCCCTTACTTTTGCTGAAGACTGGCTCCTTGGGTCTTCTTGCATGGGGAGTCCTGGGCTTTTGGGCGATAGGAATGCTTCCTCTGACAACGTTTATGGGTGTCACATCCATGGGTACTACAGACAATGGAGTGACGTCCACTACGTCTTCCTAAAGGAGACCCTCATCAATGGAGTTAGGGTTCTGATGTTGTGACATGTTTGCGATTGTAGATAGGTTCAGAAACTCAGTTGTAGCATGCAAAGGGTTCAGTGGTGCTAATGAGAATGTGAGAAGCTGAAGGCACGTTTGTACATAAATAGAGCCCATTTCTATTGGAATTTGTAACACTGGAATACAAACGGTTATTGGCCAGACTAGTGTTGTCACCTGGTGGTCATGCCCCACGATGTCATAAGACATGTTGGCACTTCTCCATAATTGTTATATGTCACACATGCAGATTCCCAATTTACCCCTTAGGTTTTCAAATTGGGTGGCATCCAAAGCCTTGGTGAATATGTCAGTTAATTGCAGCTCTGTGGCTACATGCTCCAATGTGATCACCTTCTCTTCCACAAGGTCTCTGATGAAGTGATGTCAGATATCTATGTGTTTAGTCCTGCTGTGTTGGATAGGATTTTTGGAGATATTAATAGCACTTAAATTGTCGCAGTACAATGTCATGACATCTTGTGTGACATTGTATTCTGTGAGCATTTGTTTCATCCATACCAGCTGTGAACAACTGCTACCAGTTGCAATGTATTCAACTTCAGCAGTGGATAAGGACACACAATTCTGTTTCTTACTGAACCAAGAAATTAAATTGTTCCCTAGAAAGAAGCATCCTACTGATGTACTCTTTCTATCATCAGCACTTCCAGCTCAGTCAGCATCACAAAACCCAGTGAGGATGGGTTCACAACCATGAGAGTACATTATGCCATAGTCACAAGTGCCATTTACATATTTCAAGATCCTCTTAACCTGGTTTAGATGGCTCACCTTTGGTTCAGCTTGATACCTTGCACACACATACTGCAAAAGCTATATCTGGTCTGCTAGCTGTAAGATATAGTAGACTTCCAATCATGCTCCTGTACAAGCTTTGGTCCACACTCTCACCTTTGTCATCCTTTGTCAGTTTTAGATGAGTGGGGGCAGGTGTTCTCTTGTGACTTGCATTGTCCATCCCAAACTTCTTGACAGTGTTCTTTGCATACTTGCTTTGGGATATGAACATGGAGTCCTCCATCTGTTTGATTTGCAGTCCAAGGAAGTAAGTTAATTCTCCCACTAGGCTCATTTCAAACTCAGACTCCATTTGAGTCACAAAATGTTTAACCATCATGTCTGACATCCCACCAAACACTATGTCATCCACATATATCTGAGCAATCATAACCTTTCCCTCTTCATCCTTTACAAACAGGGTTTTGTCTATTCCTCCCTTCTTGTATCCATGCTTAATGAGAAAGGTGGTCAGTCTTTCATACCATGCTCTGGGAGCTTGCTTTAGTCCATACAGAGCCTTCCTCAGCTTATATACATGGTCTGGACAGCTTGGATCAACAAATCCCTTTGGTTGCTCCACATATACTTCCTCATTAAGGTACCCATTTAGGAAGGCACTTTTAACATCCATCTGAAATAATTTGAACTTTAGGATGCAAGCAATTCCTAGGAGTAGTCTGATGGATTCAAGTCTTGCTACTGGTGCAAAAGTTTCATCAAAATCCACCCCCTCAATTTGAGTATATCCTTGAGCCACAAGCCTAGCCTTGTTTCTTGTAACTACTCCCTGCTCATTAAACTTGTTTTTGTACACCCACTTAGTGCCAATCACATTAATGCCATCAGGCCTAGGAACAAGATCCCATACTTCATTCCTTGTAAACTGGCCTAATTCTTCTTGCATAGCAGAGATCCAGTACTCATCATTCAGAGCTTCCTTGATGTTCTTAGGTTATACCTTTGAAACAAAGCAGGAGCCTGAGATCATCTCTCTTGATCTAGTGGTGACACCACTGTTGAGATCACCAATTATCAGTTCTTTAGGATGATCTTTCTGGATTCTGATGGAGGGAGATTTGTTGGATTGCTCTGACTTTGCCTCAGTTAAAGTGAAGTCAAGATTATCACTTTCTATTTTAACTTCAGTTGGATTGTCAGCAGATGTTCCAACATCATCAACAACATCTGTCTTTGCATAGGTATCATCAATAGTCACATTTATTGACTCCATCATAACCTTGGTTCTGGAGTTAAATACTCTGTAAGCTCTGTTATTTATAGAGTATCCAAGAAATATCCCTTCATCACTCTTAGGGTCCATCTTCCTTCTTTGATCCCTATCAGCCAGGATGTAGCACTTACTTCCAAATACATGAAAGTACTTGACTGTAGGTTTTCTACCCTTCCAGACTTCATAGATGGTGGATAGAGTTCCCTTTCTTAGTGTGACTCTATTGTGGATGTAGCATGCTGTGTTCATGGCTTCAGCCCAAAAGTACAGGGGTAACTTCTTGGCATGAATCATGGCTCTAGCTGACTCCTGAATAGTTCTGTTTTTCCTTTCTACAACCCCATTCTGTTGAGGGGTGATGGGAGAAGAGTACTCATGGTTGATCCCTTCTGATGAACAGAAGTCTGAGAATTTTTGATTCTCAAACTCCTTTCCATTATCACTTCTTATTCTGACCACACAACTTGCCTTTTCTCTTTGGATCCTATGGCACAGATCTCTAAACACCTCAAACAGATCTGACTTTTCTTTGATGAAGCTTATCCAGGTATATCTTGAGAAGTAATCAACAACCACATAGGCATATCTTTTTCCACCAAGACTCTCTACCTGCATTGGTCCCATAAGGTCCATGTGCAGTAATTCCAAGACTTTGGAGGTTGTCAGATGTTAAAGCTTTGGGTGTGACATCTTGGTTTGCTTACCTATTTGACACTCACCACACACTTTTCTTTCATCAATCTTAAGTCTTGGGATCCCTCTTACAGCCTCCATAGAGATGATCTTCTTCATTCCTCTGAGATGGAGATGACCCAATCTTTGATGCCATAGCTTCACTTCTTCTTCTTTGGCTATGGAACAAGTAGATGTGAGGCTGGAATCTTGGGGTTCCCACATGTAGCAGTTATCTTTTGATCTAGCTCCTCTCATGACCACTTTTTGCTCTTTATCAGAAACTATGCACTCAGCTTTGGTGAAGTTGACACTGTAACCTTGGTCACATAACTGACTTATGCTGATCAAGTTAGCAGTTAACCCTTTCACCAACAGCACACCATCTATCAACAGATTCTTCAGTCCAGTCATGTGCCTTGAGCAGCCACTGTCAAAATACCAGTCTTCCTTAGCAGATACCCTGGGAGATGTGTGTGCTATAAAGGCAACAACCTGCTTGGACCACTTGTGCCTGTTGTGAGGTTTCCTTTGCCTAGAATGTGAGTTCAGATCAGGCTGTCTTCCTCTCTTAGGCTCCCACTGCTGGATATATGTGTGTCTCCTCTGATGCATCTGCCCTGGGTAGTGTCCATCTCTAGAGTTCCAAGGTTGCCTGGTGAACTTGTTCTTCTGCTTAGGCATGTACTGGTAGCTTTGATCAGTATAATGTCTAGCTTTAGGTATCCAAGTTTTCCTGGTGACCTCTGTCTTCTGCTTAGGAAGGTGCTGGGAACTCTGATTGGGGTATCCATGCAGTTTGTAGCAAAAAGGTTTGATGTGACCAAACCTTCCACAGTGATGGCATCTCCACCTTTGATATTTCTTTTTCATCATGTTTTTCTCATGATGTTGAGACATCTGCTTGAACATCTTGTTTGACTTCATAGGATCTGGAGTTGTTTGGCTGGTGCTAGCCTCAGAGTTTTGAGCTTTATTAAATCCCAGCCCAGTCCTATCCCCTGAGTGCTTGTTGTTGAGAATGGCATCCAGTGTGTTTGAGCCACTGTTCAGCATTCTGACAGATTTGGACATATGCTCCATTTTGGAGTTGAGTAGGCTGACTTCATTTTTCAAAGTGACAATGATCTCCAGATGACTTGCCTTTTCAGCTTTTAATTCCTCAATCTGCTTCTTCTGCTGTTCACTTCCTTGCATACCTCAGTGCTCCTTTCACACAGCATCCTGTAAGATGTTTCAAGCTCTTCAAATGTCAGATCCTCATCATTGGATTCCCCTTTAGTTTCACATACTCCAGCTAGAGCAGTGATGTGCTTTGCAGACTATTCTTCTGCCTCACTGCCTGAGTCTTCATCTGACCAGGACACAGAAAGGCCTTTCTTTTGCTTCTTTAGATAGGTTGGGCATTCACTTCTAATGTGTCCATAACCTTCACATCCATGACATTGGATCCATTTTCCTTGGTTAGTCTTCTCATCATAGTTTGACCTTCTGTTAGAGTCATAAGATCTTTTATTCTCAGAGGTTGAGTTTCTTCCACTTGGTCTGGGCCTGTTGTCCAGTCTTTTGATAATTTTGTTAAATTGCCTCCCAAGCATAGCAATTGCATCTGATAAGTTGTCCTCAGAGCCTGCTTCATGACTTTCTTCTTCCTTATCAGTGTTTGAGACCAGGGCTATGCTCTTGTTTTTCTTCACAATAGTATCACTCATTCCCATCTCAAAGGTTTGAAGGGAACCAATGAGCTCCTCAACTTTCATTGTGCAGATGTCCTGAGCTTCTTCTATGGCAGTGACCTTCATGTCAAACCTCTTGGGCAGTGATCTGAGAATCTTCCTTACCAACTTTTCATCACTCATCTTCTCTCCCAAGGCACCAAAAGTATTAGCAATCTCCAGGATGTTCATGTAGAACTCATGAATGGTCTCATCTTCCTTCATCCTCAAGTTCTCAAACTTGGTGGTGAGAAGTTGAAGTCTTGACATCTTCACCTTTGATCTTCCTTCATGAGTAGTTTTGAGGGTGTCCCAAACATCCTTGGCTAGCTCACAGTGGTGCACAAGCCTAAATATGTTCCTGTCAATGCCATTGAACAAGGCATTTAAGGCTTTGGAATTTCCAAGTGCTGACTCCTCTTCCTCCTTGCTCCACTCTTCTTCAGGCTTCATCACTTTTGCCCCATCCTTATTGTCTTTGACAGGGTGCTCCCATCCTTTGTTAGCTGCTTTCCAAGCCCTGCTATCAAGAGATTTCAAGAATGCTACCATTCTTGGCTTCCAGTAATCATAGTTGGATCCATCCAAAATAGGTGGTCGATTCACAGATCCTACATCTCTGTCCATGTTCCCAAAATTTGCAGTCCCTAGATCTCACCCAGTTATACAGGCAGGGTGCCTGCTCTGATGCCAATTGAAATTCTGGGATCAGATATGTGATGTCGAAACAGATGTTTAGACACTGATATCCTAAGCAATAAATTAATGAGCTAGTAAATTAATTAACACAGGAAATTGTTAACCCAGTTCAGTGTATCTCCACACTTACATATGGGGGCTACCAAGCCAGGAAGGAAATTCAATATAAGTAATATTAATTAGGGAGTTAAACCAATCAGTTTAATCCTTCACGTAATATCTACCCAAGGCAATTTCTATCTAAGACTCTACATAGATATGAGTACCTACTCACTCCCCCTCAATCACACAGTGATCTCTAACTTAGAATGATTAATAAGTTTGAAGTCACACTTCAGACACACCAGCTTGATCTTACTTACCAGTTTCAATCAAGACACAATTCACTTTTTGCTTAAAAGCTTATAAAGTGAATAACACACAAATAAAACCTGCTTAAGTAACTAGCTTCACTAACACACTTGACACTCTGCTTAAATCGTTGGATTTACTTGAGTGTATCAGTTTCTTAAGTAGATGCTGAGTTTTTGGGCTTTTTGCAAATTATCCAGACTTGTAATTTCTAAATCCCACAATTATCTCCTTGAATCAAGGTGAGTTAGTTTTTTGTTTCCTTTACACTGGAACCAGACAACTTAACTTCCTAAAGAGGCGCCTTGGAGTGCTCACCCTTTACGATTACTTCCAGATATTTACTCCTGATTTTAAGCACTTGGAACCAGACAACTTAACTTCCTAAAGAGGCGCCTTGGAGTGCTCACCCTTTACGATTACTTCCAGATATTTACTCCTGATTTTAAGCACTTCTGTTGCATATCATTTAAGGCAGATAGCAGGTTCGCGATGTCACAACATCTGGTGTGACATCCTGATGTCCTGAACTAAGTTCATAACTTTTACTTTGTTTTTCAAAAATTCTGCCAATTTCTAACATCTACAAGTGGCATTAGAAAACATATGGAAGGTGGTCAAAATTTAGGGTACGAAAACAACTAGGTAAACTCAACCTGACTTCAACACAACAAGTGCAGCTAGGCAAACACAACCAGACATCAACACAACAAATCCAGCTATGCAAACAGAAATTGGCATCAACACAACCAGTGCCAAAAAGAAAGGCAAAGCTAAAGTCTAACAAGAAAGCAAAGCCATGAGAAAGAGCTCAAGTGAGAGAATTAAGTTGAAATGGTTTCAAAAATCAATCACAGGGTATGGTTCAAACCCTAACCAACTAATGTATTTGACAGAAGATGAAAGAGGTATTCAGACACAAGAAGGCAATGAATCTCAAAATGCAAAGAAGATAACAAAGAAATCTCCAAAGAAGAAAACAAAGAAGTAGTTTTATGTACTTTTAATATGTCATTTTGTAATCACTTATGTCCTTATGTAATGATACGCCAAGCAATCTTCTTCTAGCATCATCCTCGCCACATTCCTTAATTCTTAGTTTTGCTTGGTCTGCCATAATTTGTTTTTTTTTTACAGAGGAGGTATAAGTTCGCCACTTTGAACTTCAGGCCACATCTCTTGTCCATTTATTGGACTCGCAGAAAAACCATAACAAAAGACATATTTTTCCTAGAGTAACATTCATCAACAAACAATTATGGATTCTGTTGCTTATAACCTAAAGCTACAACAACATGCCTACAAGGAATGCCAACCAACTCCTAGAAATTACATGTACAAGATCTTTTGGCAATGTCAACTATGAATTCTTGTGTGTTATAAGAATGACTAACCTGAAATTTTCATCCATAACCCAAGTTGGCATCCAATTACCACTCATTATCTAATATCTTCCTAGGAATTGACATAACCTTGTGTAGCCACTAATCAAGTTTGATGGAAGAAGTATAGCACATATTCATTAAGTACTTTCTAATCCACCTACACATGGTTAGTATAGGTTTATCCTTAGTTACTAAAGTTGTCGCATTAAAATACTCAACAATATTGTTCATAAATACATCACATTTAGGGTAAAAATTAAATGCATACATACAACAACATTTTGAAGGTACTCCCATTAGCCATGTCCAAGCCTTGAGATCTACTTGCTTAAGTTCATTCATTTTTTGCATCCATCCTTGATAGTAAGTTGCCTTGGCAGCTCCCATCATAAAATCTCTTATTAACGATTCACCACCAAACCTTTTCTTGAAATTTGCATACAAGTGTCTTAGACACAACCTATGTTATATTCTTTCAAACATTTCTTCAAATACTACTACCGAACCCTGTAACAAATATGAAAATCACACACCTTTAAATACAACTAACAGTAGATAATTTAAAACATAATGAGAAGTATGAAACCACACACATTTTGCTGACCTGGAATAAAGAAAAATTTATTGTATTGTCCAAAATCTTCCATTAATAACTGTAGAAACCACCTCCAACTGTCTTTTGTTTCAGTTTCCACAATACCAAAGGCCAATGGAAAGTATTGCTCATTGGGGTTCCTACCCACAACAATTAAAAGTTGACCACCATATTTTGTCTTCAAATGACATTAGTCTGCATCCATTTATGAATCCTTTTTTACAACCATCAAAACAAAAGTAAAAATATCCAAACCTTGGTTGAATTGATGGGTTTGGTCTGTCAATGTAGATCTTCATAGTATTCCCAACATTTATCCTTGGCAACTCAGCACCATATCTCCATAAATTTGCATATTGCTTGTCGCATCTCCTTCATTTATCTTATTTGTTATCAGTTTTGCCTTCCATGCCCTAGCCATAGTAATTCCCAGGGAGTAATTATGTCTCATGTCTTGAATAATATCACAAATCCTAACGGTCTTAGATGTTTGTATTTTCCTCACAACTGTCTTGGCCACCCACCTTGAGTTTGCATATCTATTATCCAAAACCCTAGAACATGGGTGGTTGCCTATTATCATCTTTATAACATAAGTGTGATTATGACTCACTTTAGAGCATAACATTAAAAGAAATCACATTTAGCCTTGCATTCTACCTTTACCCTATAACTCTCATTTTACACAAAGTAATTTCCCTACCATTTAATACTGACCACTCACGAATTGCCTCTCTAATGTCATCTAGAGAATTGAATTGCATACCCCACTTAAACTTAAAATTCTTGTTTAGTTGGTCTTTCCTAAACTTGTCAAACTTAGGCCCATTATCATTATCAGAAACATCTGGATCAAAGTTGTCTAGTTCATCACTAACTTATTCATCATCTTCCCATTTCTTTTTTTTAACTACTTAAGAATCCAACAACTATGGTACCTTCATTATTGGGTAGAGAAACATCAATTCCATCAAATCCATCTGCAATAGCAGTGGTTCTTTCATCCCCACTATCATTAAACCCTTCAACCCTTCATCATCACATTCATCTAACTCTACCATCACATTCACACACCTAAGATTCTTTACTGTGACTTCTATATGAGTTACATCATGATCCACAGACATTTTTCCATCTACTTGGATCGCACAAGTGTATATGCGAAATTGTAAGCATCGTCATTATTCCTAATATGGAAAAAGTTTTCATCAATGTCAAGAATTTTGGTCCACGTTCTGTACGTCCCTTCTATGTAACTCTGCTCATCCACCAACTTATGAATGTTAACCATTGACAACTTATTAATGAGTTTCCCAAACACTGGTCGAAACACCACCCATGTATATCATATCACCATCAAACAACCTTACAAGTTCCCCTCCATGGTGAAATACAACATTAAACATTTGCATGTTTTGAAATTATAGATAACAGAAACTTCAAACCAAAATACAGTGCAAAAATAGTTAAGAGCGACGTTTAAACGAAATTTTCAAACAAACCTGTGACATTTGCGATTCGTCAACATCTTCTTCGGGATGGAGACTTCTTCGGGATGGAGACTGTCATTTGCTTCACTCCACCATGATTGCACTGTAACTTCGTCTTCTCTGATTTCTTCATCTTCTCCAATTTCTATTTTGGATGAAATGAACAATTATGAGCCTTAGGTTTTCACGGTGGGTAAATAAGAAACATTATAATTGTAACTTCTTTTTTCTTTTAACTAAAATACTAGATGCACAGTCAACAAGTTGCTCAATGCCACTTAGGACATATTTTTCAAATTCTTAACGAAAATGTGACCTCAGGGTCTTTATTGAGAGAATATGGATTTGATAAGAGGGAATCACAAAAAAAAAAAAAATTATAGAGGTGAAATCAAAACTCATTTGATAAGAGGGAATCACAAAAAAAAAAAAAAATTATAGAGGTGAAATCAAAACTCATTACATTTGCAGGGGTGACATATTTAACCAAAAAATGTTTTGTTGATCCAAAAATTTTAAAAGAACGGTGTTATTTTTATATGCAGGAAAAATTTACTATTAATTCAAATATTTTTATATACAATGTTAAAACAGAAATAATATTTATAAACGAACAAAGTCTACTGCTGATTCAAAAGATGTTAATTTCCCGTATATAAATTTTTTAGTATGATGACAATAAAATAACAATTTATTATATCTATAAAAAAAAAAAAAATCTGTGAAAAAATGTACCAAATAAGAACCCGTGCGTACGCACGAGTTTTTTTACTAGTTTAGAATGAAACAAATTATTAGACATTCTACTTAAACATATTGTAATTTGGTTTCAAATTTGAAATCCTCTTATAAATTACACACAAATTCTATGGCTACCCTTGTAACATCTGTTTCTATCTATAAGAAGAAAAAAAACAGTAAAATGAACACATCCCATTTAAGAGAATAGATTGCGACAGAATTTGGTGAAATGACCTAGTAAAACATGTTACTCAGTGTGTCCAACTCATTGGATTCTAAAATTAGTTATTTGTTCTGAATTCTAAGGCATGAAAACTTGGGAAGATGTACCATATTTTGTAGGCCCCAAAGAAGGTTGTCAATGTGATCCTCATGCAAAACCTACAGCATTGATTGGTGAAACAGCACTTTGGCATTACAGAAAACAGACTTAGCATCATCTGCACAAGAAAGACGGAACAACAGAATATCACACATAGAAGGCCATGACTCACAATACAGACATTGATTCGTAGACCCTTGAAATAATTGAAGAAAATAAAAATGATTGAATGTAATCGCATGTGTCAGTACCGTGTTGTTGTCGGACACTGACACATGTCAAACACCAAAGACACATTCGATTTAAAGTGTCAATGCTACAAAGACTATAATTAAATGCATGGATAAAATCTTACCTGTAATGGCAGCTAAATTGAAAGCAGAAGGGACATTTGACTCCACCTCAACAGCAGCTTTAGCAACTGCAATGCCAACAGACACACTTTGCATAATATCCAATCCTGCACAAATTGATGAGAGTGTTCCACCAACCAAGCAATCACCAGCCCCGGTGAGCCTCACAACTGAAGCAGGGAGTGAAGGCAAATGCACAGAAAAGAGACGATTGCTTCTATCTTGTTCTGAAAAACCAGAATAACAGTCAGGCGGACAGTTATGCATAACAGCACTGTATAAATGTCCACTAAAACTGCTCTGATTTGTTTTTGCAACGGGAATTTTAAAGCAGCTTGGCCCTCCTTTACTGCATAAAAACACTCCTTTTGAGCCCAAGGTCACCAGAACCACTTTAATGCCTTTTTCTAGTAAAACCAACACTGCTGGTTTCAGTATTTGAAACAAAGATTCTGTTGATAGGTTGTCTTTTTTCTGATTTTCTTTAAGTGGGTGGAACTCGCCGCTGCTGGATAAAGCATTTGCCATCGCAATAAGTTCATCTTCATTTGGGGAAGCAAAAGTTACCTAAACAAAGTATACAGACACGTATTAGATAAGAATTTTAATACAATGAATGAGTTATATAAGCATGAACAGCATCAAAATTATTATATAAACTTAACAAATGTGATGTGCAGTGTGAATACATCTAAAGAATTTTCTAGTGATGCTAGCAGAAGGTTCAATTAATGCATAATCATGAATTCGTTAAAAATAATAATGAATATCAAGAATCCAAGACAATATTAGAAAAGTTTGTGACCACCACAGGAGTTATTTACAACTATTTCAGACTATTGAATTTCACAAATTCTCAAAATATATTTAAGAAAGAATATCGTGTTTGAATGAAGCATGTCACTCACATACTTGGCAATAGTACTGATTCTTCGGGATTTAGTAACTGACACCGGCTCAAACCAGACAGGGCACCCCGTGTCAGCTGCCACTGAGAACAGCGATTTTTATGCAACAAATAAAAAGTATCCGTAGTGAGTTTATAATGCAGTAGAGACAGAGGAGGAGAGAACTAAAAGAGTAAATGCAATTTACTTTTACAAGAAGCTTCGAGGGAAGGACCGCTTAGATTTGCATCGACCATCAACACTGGAGCAGAAAGTAGAGTGCTCTTGAAGCGTAAAATCCAGTCAGGTGTCAAATATTTTTCCTGCAACATGATTGGATAAGGTTTTTTTATTTTTTTATTTTTTTTATAACTGATAGTTGATTTTAAACATATGTAAGATTGTGAATCATATTTTGTAGCTTGTTTAAGTTTTGAGACTACTTGATAGCTTAATACTTGAATGATCGACTTACAAGAGCTTCCACACTAGCAACACCAGCAGCTACTTCACCATTAACATCGAATATATTGCATACGACTGGTGTCTCTATATCTTTATTCTTCAATATACCTTCATCAAATTCAATAATGTACAATAAGCTATTATCTTGCAAACTTATCCCAAATCTATATAAAGATGTGCCGTGAAGAAATAAGAGCTTGCCTTCTTTTGAAAGGCCAGTAGTTTTCCAGTGTTCCAACAGTAGGTTTCCTAGAGAAAACAAAAGAAAATTAGGTCAGAAATTCGTAAGTTTCTTCCCTATATTTATTTGTCAAATATCTTTCTGGTCACACTGTCTTCTAAGACACACAATTCGTAGTAAGAATCAACCATTAAAGCTTCTTAACTGATTTGCATTACAAGTATATAATTTCACAACCTTAAAAGGATGCAGCATATCAAAGCACTATAAAGTATAAAGTTAGATTCTTTATAGTTTGTTAATTGCAGACAGGAGCGAAGATATAAAGTTTATGTTGGTTTGAAGGGAACTTTATTCATTTCTAGGATTGGATTTCTCAAGTTTGTTTATACTTCTTTCCAAAAACTATTTCCAATCCCGTGCTGCGATACAAACGTTCCTTTCATTTTCCGTTTGAAGAAAAGTACTAGTTTTTGCTTTAATACAAAAATGTAAATAAAAAATTAGATAAATGAATCGGAGAAATGTTTCCATCAAGAATAACTAACAAATTTCACTTTAGACCAACGGAAAATGCCATGAAGCGGCTCGTCTAAGTGTCAAGTCTTAACCATGATAAATGCTAGACAATAAAACTTAAGATTTTTTGAAATAAAAAGAATCTTACCAGCCATGTCAAACCCAAGAGCACTAATCATATATGGCTTTGCTCCTAACTTCGACATGCATTCTGCTACATTCCTTGCCACACCACCTTGCATATAGAAGACCTGACAAAACAAATCTCCAGATTAAGATAGGCAACTACAAGTGCTAGGTTTGACTTCTTTATTAACTAACCTTGCCAGGGGTAGTAGTTCCTGGATTTGCATGGATTGAAGGTGTGGCATGAATATCCAACACCATACCCCCAATTATCACAGCCTCAGGATCTTCATGTTCCAATTCTATACCACTTGCTACAACCTTACGTTACAATAACAAAACAATTATCAAGATGGCAGAAATTGCAACAAGAAAGTAAAAGAAAAGATTGACATGAAAATGAAAAGTGAGGGAGGATATTAGCGCACTCACAGGATGCAGACAAGTATTAGCTCCATGATGAGGATTCCATGTTTCCCTAATGTTCGTCTTCATTCTCGTTGTTGAATTTTTCTTGAATCAAATTGAGTAAAATGAGAGGTGTTTTGTTGGGGATGGGAAAAATTGATCGATGGGTTCGGATTTCTTAGTTGAGACTAGAATGTGTCAAGAACACCCATAGAGCATCCACGGGGATGACGACGAAGACCAATATGTACAAAGAATGCTTAAATATTACGTGTGCACATAACTATTAAGGGCATATTTCAAAGATTTTGATTTTTAATTTTTTAAAACTATTTTGTAAATCTATTAAAAATAATATTTCTAAAGAAGAAAAAAATATATATTTTTAATTTTTTTTTTTAAAATTGATCATTATTATAAATTTGCCAAAAAGTATATAATTTTTTCTTGTTTTTTTACTTTTCTTAATCTTCAAAACTAAACACTCAAAAACCAAAACCTATAAAACCTATTTTAGTTTTGACTTAAATACATTTTTGACCCATAATTTTTAATTTTTAGTTTCTCTCTCAACTTTATTTTTCTTAGAATTTTATTGATCTCTTTCAATTTTAGAGATGATTAGAATATAAAATTAAATTTTAATGATATGAAAATGGTGACTGAGATAATTTATTATTATTTTTATTTATAGTAAATTAATAATTTTTTTAATATAATTGTAATTTAATTAATATAAACTCTTAAATAATATAATTGGACATAACGTCCATGTACTTGGTCCCATCACTCTGACTCACAACTTATTTCTATTGGATGTTTGTGTGAGATATATAAACACCAAACCTTTTTATAATAAAAATAACATGGAACTTTATCCACAACTAAATTCTCAAGATATACAATGTCATTCATCTTCGTATTACTTCTAACATTTCATGATTTTACCATCCTTATCAATACTGTTTGTCAGGGTCGGTCTTTGGGTAGGGCAATTAGGTCTACACATTACCTTAAAAAAAGGGTCTCAAAATTTTGGATGATGAGTTTTGTAAGTAATATGATTATATATATATATATATATATATATATATATATATATATATATATATATATATATATATATATATATATATATATATATTAATGACTTGTATTAACCATCTAACAAATATGCATTAAAAAAATACAAGTGGATACATAAAGTACACAAAATATGTTTCATAAAATGGTTCCATAAGAGAATTACCAAAATGCACAAAATACATAAACTAATAATATATTTCAAAAAGTGACAGCCTAATTAAACATGACAGCAGTTCCAAAAAACACAAAATACATAAACTGGTAGCCTAATTATATCTAGAGGATATTTTTTGGTATGGTCCTCTTAGTTGGAGTAGTCCTTCTTGTTATTGGGCCAACAACAGTTTTGAATGCAGTCAACCTAGTTGTAGGCCCTGGTGGTATAAAAGGTCTTGATTACTTCCTATCAGGCAACTTTTTGTCTTGCCCTTAGCATGTTCATGAGTCTTTTGAGTAGTTTTTCCCTTAGAAGTATGAGTTGGTTGATTTGATTGTTGAGTAGCTTGTGTTATAGTCTGAGATGATTGACCTTATTGTTGAGTATCGTGTATTGGAGTTTGAAATAGTTGACATGATTGTTGAGTAACATGTGTTGGAGTCTGAGATGGTTGACCTGATTATTGAGTAGCATGTGTTGTTATGTCCTTACAAGTATACTTGTAGTGTCCTGCTTTCTTGCACCTACTACACTTCACCACGAAACATGTTCTTCTCATTTTGCGATCAGACCCATCAATTTCTCCTTGTTCAAGATTCCTCCTTTTTTGGTCTACCAGACATCTTCTTATACTTGGGTGGTTGTACATCTATATATGGTGTCTTAACCCACAAGTTTGATCCATTTACAGGGTAGATCACATGCTTATAAACTGACTAGAACCTTGAAACCCTATAATACTCTGGAATGTAACTATCAATTTTGAAGTTCCTACTCTTCATAGCTGACAACGCATGAACACATGAGAGTCCTGTGAGTTCCCATCTTTTGCATGAACATATATGATCTTTCAGGTTTACAACAAATTTATCAGTTTGATTTTCTAACTATCTTACTTCAAATATATGTTCATCTTTCAAGATTGTCTTTTGAGTAGTTTATGAAATAGAGGTTACGATCAAAGAGTTCTTACAATCGTGTTTTTGGAGAAGGTGAAGGTTGCTCTGAAGAACAATGAGACTAAGAGGGGTTTTCTCAAGAGTGAAAGAGAAACTACAATAATCAAGGTATGGGGAGAATTCTTGTTCAATAATCATAATATAGGGATGTTTTATGAGAATCAGGGATTTTAGGATGAAAACCTAAGTATTTGGGACAAGTGTTGGTAGATTAGGGTTAATTAGTTGTTGTATGTTGTTAATAATGTTTGATTTATGATGATTATATGGTATTTAGAAGTTTTCTGTTATTTCTCTTATGTTTTGACCGATTTAGGGTTGTCCTGAGTATGGTTGGGTTCTGCATAAATCGCAGGGTTTATTTCTGAGAATCGTTTTTCTCGCTTAGCGAGCTGAGTCAGTGAGTTCGTCGCTTAACGAGTTGTTTTCCTCACTTAGCGAGCATTGTATTTCCAGAAAATAAATGTTTCTTATGTTGCTGATTTTGATGTCTGATCCTTCGTTACATGTTGCTATGTTGTTGCTGGAAGAATAATTACATGTTTATGTATGTTAGGCCTAATAATAATAATGATGATATGAGATAAAATGATAAATAAGTTGACGTAATAATGACATGAAGTAATGATAGTATGAATAAACTAGTATGATGATAAATGATGAATGTTGATACACGCATTGATGAAACATGATGATGATGATGATGATGATGTTGTTTTGTGTATCTTGCATTCATGACATCCCTTATGTTGATTTGAGGCTTCAATCCCATTGTGTGGATTGAGGTGTTGTTGATTATGTTGTGCTCCCTTGTGGATGGTAGATGGTCAGTATCCATCACATATTGAAACCGGTACCACATGCATTTATGAGGTTGTATTTCATTCTATGTGGCATAACATGATCACATAGTTGTTTGATTATGTGTATTTGTTGATGATTATATGTGGGTGAGTTTGTTGTAGTGGTTGTATGATTATTTGTTTCTTATGATTCAATATTGTATTATTTTTATTGAATTTGGATTACTCACCTTGCCTGCCGTTTGTGATGGTCTATTATGCCATCCTACAGACTCTGAAGCTTAGTTGGAGATTTCGGAGGTAGCTTGGAGTGCGCTTTCGTTGTATATAGAGTTAGGTGGTGTCCTGCTCTGAGTCGTGTAACACTAGGGAACGATTTTTTTTAATAGTTGTTTTATTGAATTTAAACTATCTTTTGAGTATTGATTGATCGTAAATGTGTGTTCTTTTGAGAGAAATATTTAAACAAGTTGACCTTTGAATCCGCTGCGAATTATTGGAATATTTTGTTATTATGAATTAAAGTTGCAACGTTACGGGACAAGACACATACTTGTTGTTTATATGATGTTACGTCGAAAATGTGATGCCCTTTCATGTCGAACTCTGGTTTTATTAAATAACATGATTAATTGTGTTGGTGGGTAGAAAGAGTGTTACAGTCACGGGTGATGAGAAAAAGGGATGCATCATTGGTGAACAAATGGTTCGGGCTTTTCAAAAGGATGGCAACTTGAAAGTTTCTACTACTGTCAAGCGGCTTGATCACCTCGGTGCTAGAATTCTTAGTGGCGTTCCAAAAAATTGTTTTGATTTAATTTCAGTTTAGCTACTTTGCTGGTAGGAGGTGGGTGTTAGACTTCAAATGGATTTGATTCAATTTCAGTGTAGCTATTTTGCGGGTATGCGGTGGGTGAGTAGGTGTGTTCCATTTCTATCATAATAATCTTAGCGATGTTGATTAGCGGTGATGTTTTATTCTCCAAAAATGATTTTTAAGTTGTTTATAATATTTGCACAAAGAAACTATGGAATGGTTATGTTTTGTTTATAATGTTTGTGGTGGTGGTGGTGGTAATGATGATGATGATGATGATGTAAAGCAATTTGTGTGAAATATTTTTGTTTGTTTCTTGAAATTTGAATGACTTTTATTTCTGGAGCAAATAGATTAGGGAATTTGTTAAGTTAACAAGGATCATATGTGTGCATTTGAAGCCTTCTTATATGAAGATCTTATTTCTGTAAAACCTGATGATACTTTAGGTGGCCCAATGCTTTTATGATTTTTAATAGCAAAACATCATTTTTTAATATTGTTTTAATGTGCTCCATGACATATATGGTAACAGATTTTTCAGAGGCTTTCATACCGAATGTCCAGAATGATGCATACGATTTTCTGATAAGCACCTTGAGTAAACTTAGAAGTGCCTTTCCAGAAGGTCAAAATAACCTAATTGAAAAAAATATTTGGAGGCATGACCGTTAGCAATGTATGATGCATATTCAAAAAAAAATTTTTAATGATTTTATCTTCTTACGATGTTGTTTGTTATTATTCAGCTTTGATGTCACGACTGTGGTTACTTTTCTAATATGATTGAGCCAATATTTGACTTGGATTTAGCGATAGAAAACATGAGTAACGCTCAAAGGGCTCTAGAATCTTATGTTATGGTTAAAAATATCGAAGGGTTTAAGTGTCCAGTTGCAACCAAGATATATACATAGAGAAATAACTTTTGATTGAAAAGGCACCCGATGTTGCCATATTCCAGTTGAAAAGGTTTAAGAAACAATCAATGGGCTGATTGAAAATATTCAAAGTCATGTTGATTGCATCATGAAGTTGGATTTGGCAGGGAAGATGTAAGTTTATAATTCATTTTAGTCCTTCCTACATTACTTCAAGTTTTATGAAGGTATTTCAATTGTCTTCCAATCAACTGTAAATTCATTTAAATTGTAGCTCCGCCGCGGTTACACTCCAAACATAGTAAAATAGGGATATTAGTTTTCAACTTTAATATTTGCTATGTATAGTATTTGCTTTAAGTTCACAACTTTAATATATGGATTTAGTTTTTCTTAAAACATCTTATCTCAATGATTATTGTTTCATTTTTCTGGAGGGTGTATATTATTTATCTAACCTCATCATTGCCATCTAATTTCATGGTTACTTTTCTCTCACATTTACTGGTTACTTTTCTCTCACATTTACTGACATCCGTAGTATCAGGAGATATAAAAAGACTCAAGGATGGGTTACATGCAAACTTTAGGAGGGAAAAGTAGTTCTTTGAATGTTGTTTTACATGTATTGAAGTTACAATTGTTTCATGGAAGTTTTATCTTTTAAAGTAATATATTTTGGATAGTGTTAAGTCATTTTTTTTATTTTTAAAGTAATGTATTTTGGAAAGTGTTTCAGTTTAAATCATTCTTTTATTTTTTTAAAGTAATATATTTTGTATAGTATTTCAGTTTAAGTCATTTTGCAACCTAAAATATTTTGTTTATATTATAATACTTTTCTAATCAACTAAATTATACTATATTTTAAATAAATTTATTTTTCTCCTAATATTAAAATAATGTATGAATCTAAATATGGACAAAAGGTATTACTAATATTTATTTATACCATTAAAAATATTTGTTTTTTGTTTTGTTTTTGAACATTAAAAAATATTTACAAATATTATATTATTAGTTAAATATTTATAACACTAAATAATTGCATAAATATTTTTATGCAATTATGTCAAAACAAAATTAATATTTACATGCGAAAAAATATACGATTAATCCAAATATTTGTATATATGGAAAAACTAGATTTGTATTCTAAATATAGATAAAAAAAATATTTCTCTTTTGAAAATAATAAACTTTTATGGTTAAATAATATTTCATTTTCGAGTTTTTCATTTTTATTACATTTTAGTAACAAATGCATGTAACACATTAGTACTCGTGCGAATGCACAAATATCTAGACTTGAATCAGTGTGAACGCACAAATTATTATTGTTTTTTTGTATAAATAAAGAAAATAAAAATAATATATATTTAAAATAATATACGAAAATAAAAATAATATATATTTAAAATAATATAAGAATCCAAACACGGACAAGTTGTATTTATTTATGTTACTGATATTTATTTATACAATTAAAAAAAACTAATTACAAAAACTATATTATTAGTTGGTATATATTAAACTAAATGATTACATAAATATTTTTATAAATAATTTCAAAACAAAATTAATATAAACATACAGAAAAATCTACGGTTGATCCAAATATTTGTATATATGGCAAAACTATATTTATACTCCAAATATAAATAAAAATATGTTTTCCTTTTGAAAATAATAAATTTTATTTGTTAAATAATTTTGTATTTCTTTTTTTCGTTCTTATTATATTTTAGAAATAAATGTGTGTAAAACACCAATATTTGTGCGAATGCACATATATCCCGACGAGAATCCGTGCGAATGAACGGGTTATTTCCTTTTGTGTATAATTAAAAAAAAAATTGAAATAATATATGTATCCAAACAAGGGTAAAATTTGTTTATTTATATTACTATTTATTTATACGATTAAAATAATTTTATAAATACGATGTTATTATTTGATATTTATAAAATTAAATCATTGTATAAATATTTTAAAAAAAATATAAAAATAAAATTATTATGTACACACCAGAAAATATATGGCGGATCCAAATATATATATATATATATATATATATATATATATATATATATATATATATATATATATATATATGGAAAAACTATATTTAGGCTTCAAATATAAATATCAAATAAAGTTAATATTTATACACCGGAAAATATACGGTAGATCCAAATATTTATGTATATGGAAAAACTATATTTATGTATTTTTTTTTAAATATTTTTTTTTGTTAAAATAATTTTATTTTATTTTCTATTTTTATTTTTTGAAAATAAATATTCACCACCAATCGTTGTCCACGGGTATTTATTCTATATTTTTCTAATATAAATTATTTTTTTACATTTGCTAATTTTTTTTAATTCATTTTTTTTTCTTTCAAATTTTAAATGTAAACAAATTTTAAAACATTTTACACATTTATATTAAATTAAAAACTGATTAATTTTATATATGAGTTGATTAAAAGTTTCCTATTGACATCAAAAACACTTGAGAGTATATGATATTATTTATTAGATTTTTTGTTAGATTTTTTATTTAATTTTATAAAAATTCATTTTACGCCAAATGCGCGTCACCGGTGGATACCGTGCGAATACACGAGTATCATATTAATTTTTGGAAAAAAAATATCTCGAAAATAATTTTTATGAAAATCTATTTGAAATAGCTTCAAAATTAAGTGATTTTTTTGAAATTTTAATATCCAAATTTTTTTTCCATATTTAAAATAACATTTCTTTTCAAAAAAATGTTATTTTTTTCATATCTAAAATTTTAACATTTCTTTCCAAAAAAAAACAAAAAACAAAAAAAACAAAAAAAAAAAAAAATATATATATATATATATATATATATATATATATATATATATATATATATATATATATATTGTTTTTTTTTGTTTTTTTTTTAAGAATTATGATTATTTAAGTTAATAATAATTATTTAATAAATTAAACTAAGAGAATCCGACAAAGAGAAATATAATAGAAAATAAAATTATTATTAATAATCCAACAACGGTATTATAAAGATTAATTTCCCGCCCGATCTAAGTGTTCCCCAGTACCACATCCACGGGGATGACCCCGCCTTCGAGCTCTACCACAAGGTGGTTGAGGTTTCGCTTGTCTTCGTGTGTTTGGTGGAGGCGGTTGTTATTGAGTCCATGATTCTGTTATGTTTGCATGTTTTCACAGTAGCCAAGTTGATTGGCGAATTGGTATACGGTTTCGCCGTTTGGATTGGCGAATGGGTGTATTTTTTTGCCCTTAGTCAATCTTAATGTTGAATATGTTCATATGTTTTATTTTACGAAAGTTTTGTTTTATTAGTTTTATTATTTAAGATGTCATTTGTTTTATTAGTTCATTACTATTAAAAAACTTTGTGAAATATTTATTATGTGAATATTAGTTCATATTTATTATGTGAATAATAGTGTAATATTTGTATTATTATTTAAGATGCATAATATTTGTGAAAATAATAGTGTATGAACTGTATTATATATAAAATGCATGGACACTATTTGTTTCATAGTGCATGGACAAAGGAGATAAGCCTATATGTGCAGAAGATAAGCAGAAGATAAGCCTATATGTGAAAATAATAATGCACGGACAAAGGAAAACAGTAAGTCTACGTTTCATAGTGTTTAGAAGATAAGCCTACCGAAATTATTATCCACAACTTGTACACATTAATTCAAAACAGTAAATATATTCAGAAAATAATTTTACATTTTTCTATTTATAGATTTTTTTCGTTGATTCATTGTACCATAAACTTCAAAACATTAAATATATCTAAAAGTGTCTTTGTATTTGAACTATGTCTCAATCACCCCAGTATATGATCAACGCCCATATAAATGGCGAAATATTTGAATGTAACCATTCTGGTTTCAACTTTCGTAACACCGAGGTTACTCGGTTCTCAATAACCCGACGATCCAATTTTGCTCATCCAAAACAGAGATTGGAAAACAAAATGCAGCGTGGTCCAGTAGACGTCATCATTTACAAAAATCCAGTATTCTATGAGGATAACCAGGTCATGTATTTCCAATTAACTATATCTGATGACGAAAGTGTTTGTACTATGTTTCTAAGCCACGAGTATTCTGGTTTCAATGATATTGAGCTCTATGTTACGTTTAACCAACAACAAATGTCTAAGACTATTGATCCTTCGCAACTCTTTTGCGAATTTGACAATGATTTGGCTGAAGTCGATGTTGTTGATGAGGACGAGGAAGAAAAGGAGGTAGTAGTTGATGAAATGGTCAATGGAGACGAGGTCCCGACCAGTCATGTATATTGTCCTCCTCCACACATGAAAAACATGAACTTGGGAGGTGATGACCCATCTTCAGACATATTTTATGATCCGTATCCACAAAGACAAGGTGCATTAAAGGAGGGCGGCCATTTTCGAACAAAAGAAGAATGTGTTCGAGCTATAAATTTTTACCACATGGGTTTATCAACTGATTATAAGGTCGACCGAACGAATCCTACACTATATAAGATATGTTGTCGTAACGTGGCGTGTCCATTTCGATTGACAACATCATACAGAAAGAGAAGTGAAGATTGGAAGCTTGCGTCTATGGGTCCGGAGCATACTTATGTAATAACCAACGCATTGCAGGATCATCGGCAACTGAGCTCTCAGCTAATATGCAACAATATCTTATCAATCGTTACCGACGATCCGTCGGTAAAGGTCAGCACGATAATTAAGCACATAGTTCAGAAGCACAATTATACTTCATCATACAGGAAAGCATGGACTGCTAGAACCAAGGTTGTTCTCGTTGTATTTGGAAATTGGGAGGACTCGTACAAAAAACTCCCAAAGTTTTTGCTGGCACTAAAGCACTATGCACCAGGGACCGTTGTCATCCTTGAGACCTTGTCGGCGTATACTCCAGAAAGTCATTATGTTAGTGGAAATAACATATTCCATCGACTCTTTTGGGCTTTTGACCCATGTATAAAGGGTTTTGCCTTCTGCAAGCCTATAATCCAAATTAATGGAACATGGCTCTAAGGCAAATACAAAGGAACTCTATTGATGGCAGTAGCCCAGGAAGGCAACAACAATATCTTCCCAATTGCATTCGCTATAGTCGATGGAGAGACTGCCGAGGGATGGAGTTTTTTCCTGAAAAATCTCTGCTTGCACGTGGCTCCCTAGTCTAACTTATGTTTGATTTCAGACATACATGCATCAATTGAGAGTGCATGGAAAAATGTTGATAACGGCTGGCAGGAACCTCCTTCAACACATGTCTATTGCATTAGACAGATCGCGCAAAATTTCATGAGAGAGATCAAAGACAAGGCGTTGCGGAAGAAGGTCGTGAACGCGGGGTAGTCATTAACCGAACCGTCATTCAAACACTATCGTGACGAAATCAGGCTGACAAATGAAGATGCATTCAGATGGATAAACCAAATTCCATTGGATGAGTGGACCAGGGCCTACGACAAAGGACAACGCTGGGGTCACATGACGACGAATCTCGTGGAATCAATGAACTCTGTTTTCAAAGGAATCTGCAACCTACCGATAACCGTTTTGGTGAGGTCAACCTACTTTAGGCTCGGAGAACTTTTTGACACCAGGCATTCAAATTGGAGTTTTATCCTACAGTCTGGTCAAGTGTTCAACGATAGTTCTATGACATTCATTAAAGACGAAGCATCCAAATCTAACACACATGTGGTCACAGTGTTTAACCGCAATAAGGGACATTTCAATGTTGTTGAGATCATGGATCACAACGAAGGGAGACCGAGGGGATCCTATCGGGTAGAACTTGATAACAATTGGTGCGACTGCGAAAAATTTCAAGCCTTTTGCATGCCTTGCTCCCATGTCATAGCGGCATGTTCAAAGGTTCGGTTGGACCCTTCAGGCTTACTATCCCCTGTTTACCAAGTGCACAATCTTTGCAACGTCTACAACAAAAGCTTTCCGGTAGTTGAAAATAAGGACTACTGGTCCACCTACAACGGGGAAATAGTCTGGCACAATGAGAACATGCGAAGAAAGAAAAAGGGGCGTCCTAACAGCACGTGTATCGCACCGAAATGGATACGACTAAGATGGTGAGACTATGCAGTTCATGTCGTCAGCCCGATCACAATCGTAAAAAATGTCCCAACGTTGGACCAAGCTCAACATCATAAATTAAACCATTGTAACCGTATTTATTTAAAATAGAAGCATAGTTCGTTTCATTCATATCAGTAAAATCATACAACCACAAACACGAACATACATAAATAAAACAAGGAAATACATAATTTAAAACATGACCGTACATAAATAAAACAAGAAAATACATAATTTCAAACATGACCATACATAAATAAAACAACTGGAACATTCAACATATCTAGCCTATCACAACCATCAGGACAATTTCATCTCGACCTAACATCATCGAAAGAACACCTACATCATTGACCACTTTTCTCCATTTCATCACACCAGACTCCACAACCCGTTTCTCAATTTTAATCATCTTTTCTTTAGGCCCGATCTCTCCTTCTAACCAGCGGCTTAATTCTCTATGCAAGTGTTCCAAAGTTTACGGGTTCCATAACAACATCTTCAAAGGAGGCTTTGTTGGTGAGAAAAATACCAAAGCATTTTTCTTCAAAATATCAAATTTTGGAAGCGGTTCTTCTGATGTTGAGGATGACGGTGTCGATGCAAAAGTATATGGACGAGGAGAAGCCATGTTGTGAGAGGGAGAGATTGAAAGGAATAAATGAGAGAGGGATTGTAAGGAAGGAGTGAGAGGAGTTTGATGTGAATGAGTGATAACCGGGCACATGTATTTATAGGAAAAAAAATTACAAGGTAAAAAACATTCATCAATCCAAATGGCGAATGCCTTTAATCACACATTACACATTCGCCAAACCAAGTGGCGAATTGGATTGCTTTTTCAACATGTTCGCCATTTCAAATGTTGAATATGTGTAATATTTTTTGTTTTAGCCAATCCATTTGGCGAATTGAGTTACCTTTTACACATGTTCGCCAATTACTTTGTTGAACAAGTATAGAAACTAGGTTAGTTTGGTAAATTTTTTAAAAACATAATTATTTTAGGATTATTTTTATTAAATTGTTATTCTAAAAAAAATTCACCATTCAATAGTATATCTCAATCAAATCTATTATTTTATCGCATTTATAAAGTTGAATATTAATAAAATTCAAAATGTCTTTATAAATCATTTTAGTTGATAAACATTAAAGCTTTGGTTCACCAACCCCCGCAATATAAAAAGGGTGATCATTCACTGTAAGTGGCCACTCACGATCACAGAGAAAGATGGCTTGCCGGCAGTTATGGGCTTCAAGAGCCGCGTCGTATCTCAGGATCTCTGTTTTTCACAGAAGCTTTTCCAACGGTCGGTATTCTCATTCTCCCTCTTTTTCGTATTTCACTTAAGATCTATTTACGCAACTCCATTTGCATGTTTTCAATACAATTTGTGAATTCTAGATCTTGATTCATGTTCTTCATTTTATTATTCTTCCTTTTTTTCTCCTTTATTTTAATATAACTATAAATATTAATATTATTTTATTGCTCTACGTTACTTTAATGGTGGGATCGGGTTTTTCAAGGTAGGGTAGGGGTTTGAGTGGGAAGGGGGAAAGTGCATGACATCGAGTTTTTCTCCAATTTTTTTTTATGATTTGATCGGTTTTAGCGATCCAGATTCTGATTATGCTAACAATGTCAATTGTTCTGATTACTTATTCGTTGATTTATTTGATTTTGTGATAACAAATCACCCTCTTATGTGTTATAACTACAGTTTTGAACAATCTCAAGTATGCTGATTCTCACGAATGGGTGAAAGTGGATGGAAATTCTGCAACCATCGGCATCTCTGATCATGCCCAAGATCATTTGGGTGATGTTGTGTACGTTGAACTGCCAGAAGTTGGAGCAGCAGTGACACAAGGAGATGGTTTTGGTGCAGTTGAAAGTGTGAAAGCAACTAGTGACATTTACTCTCCGGTTTCTGGAAAAGTTGTCCAAGTTAACGATGAGCTCAGTGGCTCTCCTGGATTGGTGAGTTTTATTTTATTGCCTAATTCACAGTGACAGAATCTATATACTGAAAATGACGTGTTTTTATGTTTTCCTGTGTTTCTTCGTGTAGGTTAACTCAAGTCCGTATGAAAATGGATGGATAATTAAAGTTGAATTGAGTGACAGTGGTGAACTTAACAAATTAATGGATTCAGAACAGTATTCCAAGTTCTGTGAAGAAGAAAATTCCAAGCATTAATGTCTTTTCTAATATGGTGTAGATGAGATGATGTCAATTTGGAAGCTAAGAATTGCTTCTTGTTTTTGTATTTCTGTCAGTATTGACTGCTCTTTTTATTGTTTGCGCGAGCTCTGATGCAGTCACAAGTTTGATAATAAAAGAACCGTGAGTAGTTTTTATTGCTGAGATAGTGTCAATTTTGTCAAGTGATTTTTATTTTAGTATGATGTATGCGTCTGCAATGGCTGCAGAATGATTGCTGCAAGGAAGAATTATACTGATATTTATTATATGTTAAAGTAGTAGCCTTCTGCATATTTGGTGTTCTGACCTTTATCATCGATTTCTTCCAAGTACCAACGGATGGAAAAATCGGAGTGGGAAGAACTCTTCCCCCTAATGGGATGGTTAACTTGACCTGACTTGAAGTTGTGCATAATGTTAATTTTGTTATTATCGCCAATGCAGTTAGAAAATTTAGTCACATATATCGTCAACTTTTGGTATACTTACTGTTCAAAAAATGGTGCACATTTCTGAAATGGAATAAATGTTGTAATGTTGCACTTATTACAATCTGCGTCTAGTCAACCTGGTTATGAACCCACTATTATAAAAAAGTCACAAGAGAAAATGATAATTGTTCAAAATATTTATCATTGAATTGGAGAAAATAACACCATGGCATCACTTTGAACAATGCATCTTGCATCTTTCTATCACATGCTAATTGTTGGATCTCTCTGATAAAGAGAATTGAGGCACTAAACCTAATGGTCAAAAACTTAGAGGTTGATTTGGTTAATGGCGAACTTGTGTTGGTCATGATGCACATGTTGTTTATCCCACAATATAAAATTTGTTTGACACAACCATACTTGTGGACAAAAGTGCAACCCATTTAAATTTATGTTTGTGTTTGTTATTTCATAGATCTTGAGATGATTTGATAAATAGTGATATTGGTTTTAATGTGATAACTGGTTTTATGTGTTTAAGTAATGTGATTCTGTTTGCATGTATTTACATGCTTCTATTGTTAGTTATACAAGACCTAAAATGGTTCGTCATAATGCATGAGATGATTGTAGTCTTGTTAGGGATAACAATTTTGCTTGCAAATACAAGAGTTTCTTTTTGTTAAGTTTTTTTTATGATAGTCCCGGGGGTTTGTCCAGATGTTAACATCTGAACACAACATGTATACAAATATGTTGGCTATGATTGGACTCAGGGTTTGTACAATAATTATCATCATCACACATCTTGTATACAAATATACTGGTTATGCATTGTACAATAATGGAAACATAGGTTTGTCCCAATATTAACATTTGGACACACAATATATACAGATAATGTTGGTGATGCATGGTAATAGAATGTAATCAGAGGTTTCTCTTAATATTAACATCTGAATTCTGAATACACCATGTACATAAATATATTGGTATTGCATCATAGATGAATGAAATTATGGTGTGTCCAAAAATCCTCTTTCAAGCTTACCTTGTATACAAATACGTTGGTTATTCCTGATACAAGAATGAAATAAAGGATTTGTCTGAGTATTAGTATTCAGATACACCCTGTTAAGGATATGTTGGTGATGCCTCATATGGAAATGGACGCAGGGTTTGTTCGGAAATAATCATTTGCACACACACCTAACTATTGCTATTACTGCAATAATTCATAATCAATCTCATTTTCAAGCAACAAGAAAAATTTATGTAATATTTAAAGCAAATTGTTCTGGACTGGGTCTTACGCCAACTATGTTGGATACTGAGATTTTGTATCAATTTATTAGTATGGTTTCCGTCTATTTAAGTTACGATTTCCCTTATTTCGAATAATATTACGCGAGTTTGTGTTTATTTTTGCAGGTATTTAGTTATACTTGACTTGTGGAAGAAAATAATGAAAATGAGACAGAAACAAGACTTTTTACCCAAGAAATGAAGCAGACAAAGACAAAAATGAAGATTTTGTGTTTCTTTTGTATGACGAACGTCTCACCTCTCAGACGATCGTCACAAACTCCAGACGTACGTCTCACATTCTGGACGATCGTCCTAATTGATTTAGCAGAAACCTAAAAGACGCGTTTCAGTGCAGTCAAAAACAAATAGTCGTATACGATTTCTTCTCATTCAGCAGAGATTTTCCCTCAACCCTACAGTCTCAGTCTACGCTCCTAGTCAAGGCCCAACAATTATGATTCTGACTTATTCTCAACAAACAAAACTTACAGAAGCTATAAATAGCAGCTACCACAAGTTCCAAAGAGAGCTTCGTTTTACCATATTGAATTACTGCCAAATTTCCTATCGAAGCCATATTTTTATGTCAAAGCTTTCTAGTATTTTCTTTTCAGTATGTACTTTATTTCCATTACCTAACTAAAGTGATAGTATCCTTCCTTGGGAAGCTAACACCATTTATTTTCTTTCTAGCCACTGCATTTTGTTTTTAGTTTAAGTTACTACAAGATTGATTGATCAAGAGTACTTCAACCAGGTTTCCTAATTTAATGATTTACCATTTAATTATTATGTTATTTATTTTTATGCATTTCTCTTTCTACATTTCTTTGAATTCATTTAATATGTCTGGCTAAACCGTTTAATCGGTATGTGATTGTATAACCGAAACGAATTCAATAGACCTAGGCTAAAACCTTTATTCGAGTTACTTTCTAGTTTCAATTTCTTATTCATAAAACAACTTTTGTTACGAGAATAAGAAAGTATAAAAGGTTAGAATTAAGACCAAGGGAGTGTGAGATTGTAACCGGATAGCTGAAATCGAGCATTGCTTTTAAATACAGCAGAAGCGCTTTAAAACCAATTAGAACCTTTAAGTTTCCAAAAAGTATTTCTAACTTGAATTGACACAGCAAGAGCGCTCAATTGAACTTAGGAGTATAATAATAGGCAAGGTCACGAGAGTGTGAGTCAACGACTTTTAAACTGACAATTTCTACAAAAAGATAACTTGAAAAACCTTAATAAGCCGACCCTTTATCGAAATCGCGAAGGCGTACCAATTACATACCGATATCATTATTATAATGTAATTTAACCCTTAATTCTTACTTTCTCGCCCTTTAAACCTAAAATATCACTCGCCTTAGCTAAACAAAGTAACACCCGATAGCGCTTATCGAGTCTCTATGGGATCGATATCTTTTATTACTACACGATTAGGATGTATACTTGCATTTAGAATCTTTAGACTCAAAAAGTTGCGATCATATGAAAATGGACGCAGGGTTTGTTCGGAAATAATCATTTACACAAACACACACACCTAACTATTGCTATTACTGCAATAATTCATAATCAATCACATTTTTAAGCAACCAAAAAAATTCATGCAATATTTAATATAAATTGTTCTGGATTGGGTCTTACGCTAGCCATGTCAGGTACAATCCAATCCAGTGGGCATGAGTCCAAGGCCCACAAGATGATAGGCATGGGGGAATCTCCCTCATGTGCCATTCAGTTACGCTCAATCAACTACTTCCCCGTGATAATCTCTCACTTCTTGGATTCAAGGGGCAGTTGGACCAGGAAGAAGACCACGTGCTAGGTCTTCCATGCTTTTTCGCAGATCCTGACAATCTTCATTATGGGCCTAGCTAATCCAGCGTATAATAAGGATCTTGGTCCAATGCTAGGGGCACACTATAAATACCCTATTTCATTAGAGTATCAGGTATTCTAACTCTTCTACCTCTTCTCTGTATTTGCTCTTCCTATGTTCTCATTCTCACCTTGACATCAGAGTACCTTGCAGGTACACCCCCATCCTCTTCTATCTAACTGCTGAAATTGTGCTAGTCCAGAAGGTCTATTATGATCAGGTGAGATCAGTGGCGCCATCTGTGGGAATTTCAATGCTCCCCCGTCTTTCTTGAAACGAAAGACCAAGGCTTCAAATTTTCATCAACTGACCATCATGACTATCGAACACAACGACAACCATGGCACAACTCTCGTCAACTACCCCACCGACAATGACGACAACCTCCACGAGATCGACTCCAGATACGGGAGGATTGTCATTCCTTCTCCCGAACCAGTTGCCAACGGGGCTGCCCAACATCACATAACTCCTACTACCATCGGACACATTCATGTGCTCGTGTAAGGGGACTTGATGTTGATAGGCATGGTTCATGTCCTCAAAAGATTGAACCTCATGTTGTTCCAACAGAACGAGAGAATCACCCTGCTGGAAACCCACTGCCACGCCGTCTCTCCTCATCGGAGACCTCGACGTTCACGGTCCCCCCGTAGGAGGAACAGAGACGCGTCGTGCAACCCTTCACCCTGCCATCAAGGGCGCAAACCTTTCCTTGAGAGAACTCAACCTATGGCCACCAAGAAGTGTGTTTATTCCCCTCCGCGTAGGGGACCACGCTCCCCGGACCCCAACAAGAACAATGCCAGTGAGTGCCTCGAATAGCCCACTGAACGACCTAGAGGATTCCCCCGCCGCAGCAGAAGTTCCCGGGACGATTCTCCGTCACCTCTCAGAAGTTACCAGGAGGACCCTATTTGTCCGCTATCTCGGGTCATCATGGAGACCCAGCTCTCCGTGGACATGGAGAAACCCCTGAACCTCTCAACTTACGATAGAACCACCGACCCAGATGATCACATTGAAAACATCAACTTCGTGCCCAACAACCATAACGTCGGGGGTGCCGTCAAGTGCAGACTATTCTCCACGACACTGAGAAAGGGCGTCATGGCCTGGTATAAAAGCCTGGCTCCATAATCGATCACTTCGTGGAGGAACCTGAAGTCAACATTCACGCAACACTTCACCGCATCTCGGAGTCATCCAAAGTCGAAGGCCACGCTCGAGGCCATCATCCAGGGAAAGAATAAAACACTATGAGCCATTATCGAAAGGTTAAACCAAGAAGTCGTCGAGGTGGACACGTCAGACTACATGAAGAAGTACCTCCTCGAGAAAGGGTATCTCCTCAACAGCGAAATCTCCAGGGCCGTAGGGATCGAGCTTCCCCGATCGTTATATGAACTCCTGCACAAGGCACAAATGTACATTAGGTACCAGGAGAAATAGGCTACCCATAACGTCAAGAACCAATGCAATCAAGACGACCTCAAGACTTCAAAATATGAAAACCATTTTCCCCTCGCCGCAACAGGGAAAGAAGAAAAGAAGACAAACCTCGCGAGCCCCGCGAAAGCAGAGGGTCAGCTAGACGCTTCTCCGAATACATCATGCTTGCCTCTCCCCGCCAGCGCATCCTGGCCAAATGCATCAAATAGAAATTTAAATAGGGTAGGGTCCGCTTCCCCAAACCAACGACACCTAAACCTAACACCGACTAATCCAAATACTGCTGATTTCACTAGAGCCACTGACACGTCATGGAAGACTGCGTCCAACTAAAGGATGCAATCGAGATACTCATCAAGGAAGGCCACCTCAATTAATATACCAAAAGGAGCGAGTCTCCCCGACATGATGACCATAACACCAAGAGAGATCGTGAAGACACTCCGCCCGACAACTCCCCCTTTCTAGTGGCCCTTTGTGTATCCCAGTCGGAGAACTTCCACATCTCCGAAGAGGTTGTAGACCTCCCCTACCTAGCAGCACACAACCCCTAGGAAAAATTCCCGACGACTATGGTGATCTTCGGTGGCGGGATGAACAACGAGAACATCGTAGTTTCAGTAAAATGCAAATTCGACGAACTCCTGTTAGCCTCCCTCAACCAGCTGGAAACACTGACCAAAGCACGGGGAAAATCCAACTCTATCTATTTCTACCTCGAGGAACTCCCTAGGGGATCTTCTAACTCAAGCATCCATCTGTTAGTAAGGGCGAAGATGGAACGCTTCGACGTCTGTCGTATCTTGGTCGACCAGGGCAACTCTGTCGACATCATGTATGCCCATCTATTCAAGACCCTCAAGCTTGACGAGAAGAACCTCTCACCGTACGTAGGATCTGACCTTTAGGTATTTAACGGGGAAACAACAAGACCATGGGGCTATTGTGGAGCTCCTCGTTACCTTCAGGGAAAAAAGACCGCCCGGGAAGTCAAAGTCCAATTCCCGATCATAGAATGCCCATCACTATACCAATGCATCATAGGACAACCAACGTCGGCCGAGCTGATTGTCGTACCCTCGATGGTCCACCTAAAAATGAAGTACTACACCAAACTGGGTCGCGTGGTCACTTTACACGAGGACATCCAAGCAGTCAGAAGGTGCTTTAACGCATCCACCAAGGGACAAGTCGTGGTCAACACAAGGCCCAAATAAAATAAGAATGCCCGAGTTGAAGAGCAGAAACCACTACCTTGGGTCAATTCCATCGACCTCGACTGCCACCTCAGCAAAGACGACACCGAAGAAGAGACTCTCCAGACTCTCGCTGACAAACAAGCACCATCTCACCCCATACGGCCCATCCTAGATGTGGACTTCGAGTTTATCCATCTCTGTGAAAATCCCGACAGAAGCGTGAAGATTGGTACCGGACAACCAGAGCGATGAAGGAACAAATCAAGATCTGCCTCAGAGAGAATGTTGACTTGTTCGCGTGGAGCACTATCGAGATGCCTGGGCTCGACCCTGAGATCGCCTGCCACGAGCTCGCCATAGATCCCGCTGCTAGAGCAATAGCACAACATAGGCGTAAGCAGTCTCCCGAGAAAGTGGAGGTTGTCGAATAAGTTGTAAAAGACCTCTTAGAGGCGAATTTTATTTCTGAAGCCCAGTACACAACCTGACTATCTAATGTTGTACTCGTTAAGAAAAATAATGGAATAATGGAAAATGGAGAATGTGCGTTGACTACACCGATCTTAATAGGGCATGTTCCAAATATTCTTATCTCTTGCCTAACATTGATAAATTAGTTGACAACTCTGCAGGTTTCAAACTTCCATCCTTCATGGATGCTTACAGCGGGTACAAACAAATTCCTGTGTTGCTTTGTTATAAGTTGTATAATTGCTGATTGTTGTGGTCAAGTTGCAGGCCCTTGAGCCAAAGTTGAATGTTGTTGTGTTGCTATGTTGTTATAGTTGTTGTTATTGAAGTTGTAGGCCTTGAGCCAATGTTGAGTTATTGTTGTTGATAAGTTGTAGGTCTCGAGCCAACGTCAATTTGTTGTTATGTTGATATTTGAGTTGCATTGCATAACCTATCATTATTTAAGTTGGAGTTGTTGCTCGGTAAGTTGGTCTGGATTGGCAAAAATAACGTTGAAGGCTTATGCCTTGTTGCCTCTATTAATTGGCAAGATTATAAGTTAGATGTACTGCTCCATTGGTACCACATGCATCGAATTGTCTAAGTTGCATTTTCAAGTTGTATAGTATGTTATTTTGTTGTATCTCGTGTTGTTTAAGTTGTTGTTGTATTGTGAAATGGTGATTTGTGTAATCCACTTTAATATATTATTTATCATATTATTGATTATATTATTAGATATCTCACCCCTTTTGTTTAAATGTTTCCCTCTATTGGTAACATGCAGGTAATCCAGAATAGAGTTGGGTACCTTAGTAGATTCGAGTCGGTATTGTCGCTCTGATACGTAGCACTCGGGGGGATAACACATGTTTTTTCGTTGATGTTGAATATTGTTATAGATGCTGAATTTTATAGTTGTGTTATTAAAGAAGTGTTGGTTTGAGTTGTTTTTGTTGTTGAATACAAGTTGTACTATCTAAAGTTGAATTTTATGAATCCGCTGAATGATAATAAAGTATTTTGTTTTAAATACTAATATGATAGTGAATGTTGTTGTTAAGTTGAAATGTATCATCTCATTTGTTTTGTTGAAAGATTTATACTCTGATTTTATTATTAATTTCCGGGTAGAAATGGGGTGTTACATCCAGCACGTCCCCAGCAAACACAACACGCGGGCAGACATATTGTCGAAGCTGGCGAACACACAGAAAAAGGGAGGCAACAAGTTCGTCATACAAGAGATCCTCCCCCACCCGAGCATCGAAAAACCAACCACGCCCCTCGATGTGAATGTCATCGACGACAACAGCTGATGGATGACCCCACTATATAACTATCTCACCAAGAGTGAATTGCCCAACGATCAGAAGGAGGCCACAACAACCAAAAGAAGGGCTTACTCCTACATCTTGATTGACGACAAACTCTACATAAGGGGATTTTCCATTCCCCTATTAAAATACATCGAGGAGACCATAATCCATGACATCTTGAAAGAAATCCACGAAGGTATCAATGCCCAACATCTTGGGGGAAGATCCTTCGCGCGAAATCCCTTGCGAGCAGGCTTTTATTGATCGAAGATATAACACGATACAAAGGAACATGCCATGCGACAAGTGTCAGAGATACAGAGACATGCACCTCGCTCCCCCTAACGAGATCAAAACCTTGTCGTCCCTATGGCCTTTCCTATAATGGGGAATTGACATCCTTGGACCCTTCATGACAGGTTCCTATCAGCACAAATACCTGATTGTCGGCATTGACTACTTCACGAAATGGATTGAGGCCGAAGCCCTCTCTAAGATCAAGACTCACAACATACTTTGTTTCTACAAAAGGAACATCTTCGCCTGCTTCGGCGTACCTCAAGCACTCTTCACCGACAATGGGACGCAATTCACCGACAGGAAATTCCAAGATTTCATCACCAAACTAGCCACGAAACAACACTTCAGATCCGTCGAACACCCCGGACAAATGAGCAGGCAGAAATGGCCAACAAGGTGATCCTGAGGAGCTTAAAATGCATGTTGGGGGAGGCGAAAAGGGGCTGGGTCGAGGAGCTACACAATGTATTATATGCTTACCATACAACCCCACATTCAACCACCGGGGAAACTCCTTTTTCGACTGCCCTACGGGACCGAAGAGGTTATCCCATTAGAAATCAGATAACCCACACGATAGACAAAAGCACCCATAGATGAAGAAATGAACGACAAAGCTCTTTGAGAAGAACCCGACCTGGTCGAAGAGATACGGTCTAAAGCGGACCTCCGCAAAACATCATTAAAGCAAAGGGTAACTTTACGCCATGACGCTGAAGTGATCAAACGTGAATTCCAGGTCGGCAGCCTCATCCTCCAGAGAAACTAGAAGAACCCGCGAGAAGGCAAGCTAGCTGCGAAATAGGAAGGTTCATATCGTGTCCGGGCTAAAACGGGCAACGGGGCCTACTACCTCGAAAACTTAACGGTGAAGAACTTGCTCGACCATGGAACGCTGAAAAACTCAAGCAATATTACAGCTAGATGACGGATGCAACTAAATCCCCGAGAGGAGGCGAAGGCTCAACCGTAGGGTCATGGCAGATACGACCACGGTCCCTCATTATGATTGAATGGTGGGTCTTCGCTCGTAGTAACTGAGCAAGGTCTCGCCCCAACGGGGACCCATCGACCAAACACTGTTGTCGCAGTACCACGTCGGCAGAAAGCCTAGATCGCGATGGGAAAGTCCAAGCCGCAAGACTAGGATCCCGACCGCGGTCCTGGTTCCGTTATCTCGCGGAAGTAAATCCCGCATCCTCGATGGTTCCCTAAACCATCGAGCCCGAAAATAACGTCGAGCAACAAAAGTTCAAGACTGAAAACACTTAAAAACATACACATGGAAAAATAAATTTCATTAAGTGGCCGACCAAAAAGGACCGACCTTGCCAATTGCATAAGTTGGGGACTGCGCCCGAAATTACAAAAAGGGACTACGCCCAGAAGTCAAAAGGTGGGAACTATGCTCAAAGTACTATGAAGAAGGAACGCGTGCCGACAAAACAAAACTACCTTATTCCCCGTCTTCCTCCTCCTCCTCTTCGTCATCCTTAGCTTGGCCGACAATCTGCCCATCAACGACTTGGAGATTATAACTAATTCCCTCAGTCACAAGCTCCACCCCAAAATTTACAAGTCGGAGCTGCTTCACGGCATTGGTAAAACCCAACTCAAGGGTCTCCACACATTCGTTCTCAAGCACCCAGATCCGGGAAATCAATTCACCCCGAGTCTTGAGGGCCCCATCTTCTTCACCATCCTCCTCAGCAGGAGCAACCAACCCTTCCAGATCCACCACCCTTTCCCGGAGATGTTCGACCTCAGAAGTGGCCATAACGAACTCAACCTCTTGCAGATTCAATGCCTTGTTTTCCTCGGTTAATGTTGCCCGAGCATTTTGGGCCTCCTCCAGGTCGGTCATCAACCCGACCTGAAGCTCGTAACGAATCTTATAGTGTTCAAAATCATCCTTCATTTTGTCCCTATTGGCCCTCGTGACCTTCAGCTTCCCCCGGACATCCTCCAACTTTTTAGTCGAACAGGTGTCATCGTTCAAGACTAAGTTCGTCTCCATGACCCTGATTAATGCACCGATATCCTGGGACAAATTCTTTCGCCTGCTCGACTTGTCCAGACCCATGATGGCTTTGGCATCCTCGTAACGCATGCTCATTGAGCCCTCTTCATCAAAAATCCCCCTACAAAGGTGGCAGGAGGCATCATGAACGTCCCCGAGGCCCCGGTCAGATCAACGGCTGAGAAATTGTCATCACACTTGCGCTTGGCGGGAGGAGTCTCAGGCTCGAGAGACTGTTTAGCAGAGGAAGTATGAGGATGGGGTATCGGGGAGTTTCCCTCTACGTGCTCAACAATCACATGTTCGACCCGGCCCTTGGCCCCTTTCTTCTGGGTATTGTTTGACAACTTCAAAACATGTTCCTTAAGGGAGGCTATCACATCTGCAAAAGAAAAACAAAGTTAGTCATCAAACAAATGATTGGGAAAAAAAGAAAGTTAAACACACTTACTTAGAAGCCTCAGCGTCTCCTCGTCAGTCCCAGACTCGAGCAACGCCTTGGTATTTATCTGGCGAGCGTCGTAAGTCGGATCCCCAGACTCTTCCAAGACGGGCATGTCATTCCGATCCATACACAAAGTCGGGGAGAATCCCTCAATGAAGGCCACCAATTTCCTATAATAAGTTATGTCCTCCTCCCTCAAGTTCTCAGGCTTCACGAGGAACTGGTCAGTAGAAAGGTTAAAATGCCCCCACTGCCATTCAAGCGGCATGGTCAAAACAAGACGCTTCATTCCGCCAACATCTCGTTGCTTCACGTATAAGCTTTTTATGTCCCGTGGAGTGGGGGGCTTCATGGTGTACCACCTGTCCTTAAAGCTCCAGACAAAGTCAACATAAGTCTTAAACATCTTCCTCGGCTGCTTGAACGAAACCCAATTATGCCTCATGTGCACAGATTAACGTTGTAAGTGAAATACTCGGAAGAACAAGGCATGTGTAAAGTCGTTCTAGATGTGCTAGCACACCAGCTCAAACATTTGAATGAATGCAACAACATTGGGGTGCAGTTGTGAGGGAGCCAAGTCGAGCCATCTGAAGATGCTCACCTGAAACACATAGAAAGGAAGACGGAGTCTAGCCTCCTTGAAGGAGGACTTATACAAAGGAAATCGTGTCCCCCAAACACCGATCAGATCCGCTGCTGAGGGCGGGGAGCGAAACAGTTTTAATTCTTAGGAGCTCCTGGGATTATGTCCTCCAAGACGTCAAAGGCACCTCGAGGATAATCCATGAAATGGGAGCCTATCTCCAATGGTTTCTCCTCGACCCATGACAAGTCAGCCGTGACATATGCGGCGATCAAAGGATCCTGGTTTTTGATGTCGGGCATATCATTCTCCGCTCCATGTTGATCCATTTTTTTACCTGAAAAGCGGAAGGAAACAATGAATTCAACGTTTGTATCAAATCCACCCTTCCACCACAGTTCAAGTGAAAGGGAAAGGAGCAGCGACAGGGAAGGAGTTGCGCGACAAATGAAATACTAAACACGTCTCTTCAGAAGAGCCTCCACAAGTCCGCGCAGGAAGAATCTTACATTTGCACGAGGAGACCCCTCCTCATCACAATCATTAAGGGCCTCCAAAAAGAGAACACTCGGGGATGACTTTCCACGACCTAAATCCGATGAACATCCACCAAAAAATTCATACGTTGGCTGGGAAGTTCTTCGGAAAATTCATGTTATCCCTCAAAGAGAGCCCTCCACAACTAGCTTTGATTAATGACTGCCGGAAAATTCATACGCTGTTTGGGAAATTCATCGGAAAACTCATGCTTAGCCCTCGAAGAGAGTCCTCCCCGACTATATCGATGAATGTGCATCAGAAAATAAAAACCTATTATTGCAATATGGAAGGAAAAGGAACTTACTTTGGAGTTGTACGGTGGCAGGAAAGATTTCATAGTAGCGGTAACGACAAAGGGAAGTGTTTTTCCGATAGGGAAGAGAGCTTCCGGTGAGGGCCTGTGGGATCCGAAGAACACCAAATGAGAAGTAAAAATGAGTGTCCTCCCACAGGATCCTCTTATAGCCCATGCACGGGTAAACGTGTCCTAGTCCATCATTACCTAGGCTTCCTAGCTTCCCCTAGAAAATGATGACAATTAATACGCCATCACGAAAGAAACAATGAGACAAACATTAATTGTACAATTACACGAAAAATAAAGAGGAAGACATGCGTCGTCATTGGGCTACCCAAGTATCAGGATCTTTCATTTCCCAATGCACCGAGCACGTCTCCTCCTCGACAGCCAGAAATCACCAAGAAAATGGCAACGGGCACCCATGGATGCCCGCGGTATTCAAACTTCGTCTCACAACAAACCTCGAACATACGTCCCACCTCGACATAAACTCGTCATACATGTTGTCGCATTTGATCTAGACAACCTGACTACCCCTTCCTCGATCGCAGGATCAGGGAGCCACCCTGCTCGCAGCATGCCCGAATGAACTATGTCATTCCGACACCGTTTCACCCTTAACTCATCACCTCACCTCGGAGTTGTGACTTTGGGGCTCCTGTTCTGGACTGGGCCTTACGTCAGGCATGTCGAGCACGACCCAATCCAGTGGGCACAAGTCCAAGGCCCACAAGCTGATAGGCGTGGGGGGCATCTCCCCCATGTGCCCTTCAGTCACTCTCATTCAACTGCTTCCTCGTGATAATCTCCCACTTCCTGGATTCAAGGGACGGTTGGACCAGGACGAAGACTACGTGCTAGGTTTTCCCTGCTTCTTCGTAGATCCTGATTGTCTTCACTGTGGGCCTAGATAATCCATCCCAGAATGATGATCATGGTCCAGCACTGGGAGACACTATAAATACCTCATTTCATTAGAGGGTCAGGTATTCTATCTGTTCTACCTCTTCTCTGTATTTGCTTTTCCTCCGCTCCCATTCTCACTTTGCCATCGTAGTACCTTGCAGATGCACTCCCTCTTATTCTCTCTAACTATTGAAGTCGTGCTAGTCCAGAAGGTCCATTATGATCATGTGAGATCACAAACATAACCCTATTTTGATTTTCATCAATAAAATATTCAATACACACAATAGACAATATAAACTCATACACATCAAAATTGGTAACTCTGTCTAAATATATATAATACATTATACTTTTTCTTATTTGATATTTTTTCTATATCATTCAATTTGTCAAACTCATTCATTTTAAACAAAAAGAAAACTTCCAACCCGATTCTTTGGCACATTCTTTCGATTTTTTATATGTTTATGGTAGGGGATATCCTGGTTTCAAGTAAACTTGTACAAAATGACGCATTTTTTAAATTCATCCAAGACATAATTTGACCAGCTGAATTTTTTGGTGGGCCACTTCTTAGAGGGAAATAAGTTTTTTAGAAAACCATACATTGTCAACGCAACAAAAAAATGTTTTATGCAATTGCTACAAGATAACTCATTTTAAGAAAACACATCAATTTTTCATTAGGCGCTAGAAAACTAATTTTATCGGAAATCATAGCTTATAAAGTATCATCATATATTTTGTATTCTCATATAACCCCGTGTAATTTTCATTATCAAAAGTTAACTCCTCCATGATAGTATGACTAACAAGTGGATGATTTTCATCCCTTTTTGCCTATTAAGGTTAAAACAATGTGAAATTTGCAGTTAGCATTATCAAAAATGTCTATAATTTTATCAATGTATTTATACATAAAATTAAACATTCTCTTGATGTATTTTAGTTTTGGTAAAAGTGGAAAGGACGACAGTTTGTTGATTTGACCATCCTTACCAGAAGATTTTTTGGACTATAAAAAGAGAAGAATCCGAATAAAGTGAGTCTACATGCTCAAAGAATAATGATGACACTTGGTAGAATGATCACTAAGAGTTGTTTTGATATTCTTTAAAGCACACTTAATATTTACCGATTCCACACATGGTTTCATATCAGTCATTTCTGGATAGGTTGTTTTATGCATATGTTTTTTAACGTGCATCTTTATGTTATAATCATCTTTATAAATCTTTCTTGATTCACCTCTCGAAATGCTATAATAAAAATATATGATTTGTCATCCGTGATTATACCATCATCACACAAAAGCCCCTCTTTCTTGATTCACCTCTCGGAATGCTATAATAAAAATATATGATTTGTCATCCTTGATTATACCATCATCACACAAAAGCCCTTTTAGGGTGTGTTTACCTTATTGATACGTATAGGTTTATCAAGTTCCATCTTATTGACTTGCACACAAGCACACGGTGTGTTTTTCTAAATGTACAATCACACTTAAAACTATATAGATAAGTTTTTTTTACTTGTTTTTCTAAATGTACAATCACACTTAAAACTATATAGATAAGTTTTTTTACTTGAACAACTTCGTGATGAATAAAATACAATCACACACGAGATATATTACCAATCAAATGTGATACATTGATTGATGAACTAGATTGATGATCATCAGGGTGCATCATATTAAGACCATTGAAAATGAGCAGAATTCAAACAACCATTTCACATGTCCAAAAATTACCATCCGGGAGAAGTTTTAAAGGTTCTAGAAGATATTTTCCCGGCAACAATTGTAATTTAAGGCGATTACGAAATTTATGATATCGAAATAGAGTTTGATTGTGTAACTAATCATCATAATTGAATAATAAGGAAACAATTTAGGAATGGATATAAAAAATATGACACAGCCTTGGGTGAGAGAGTTTAGGCGGTTGTTCATGGATAAAACATTCCGATTCAAAAGGTCTAGAAGTTATCTTTTGAATTGTTAAGGATCTTACACTTTTTCACGTACTAAAAAATCAAACCCAGATTATTGATTAGGGTGTGTCCGAAAGATCAGATGCGGCAAAGACGCATTTTTGAATTACAATAAAATTTGAGAGAAAATAGTGTAATGAACAACCCTTAATTCTTTTTCCTTCAACAAAAAAAGAGACTATTGACTTGGAATAATTACATGCACTAAATGGTCGGAATACGTCTCAAAGTTGCATTGCGTCCATAGCAAAGTACTTAGTTACATTGTAATAAGGTAAATAGTATATTGAAAAAGTATCCAGCTATGAGTTCCGAAATGAAGGGGAAGTAACGCAAATGGATCCTAACCCTTCATATTCCATTAAGAGTGACAACAACTCTTCGTGAGGTAGGATGATCCCGGTGCTCACAAAGCCATATACCCTGAAACATAATCCGAAGAATAAATAATAGTGTAATATTAATAACTGTGTTTTATCCAACATGAGTTTTTTTTTCCCTTAAAAATATGCATAATCATGCACTAGTGAATGAAGTATGAAAATTTGTAATGAGTAACAAAAGAATTATCCATCTCAACCAACCTTAATCAAGCATATAGTATATCATATATCACAAAGTATTATCACCTTAATCAAGCATGTAGTATATCATATATCACAAAGTATTTGATAATGTGAAGCTAACATGCAATTCAAGCAAATAAAATTGAAATGCTGCCATTACCCACATCATAGACAAGCAATGCCTAAGAAAAACAGTTTTCGATCGGCACTTCTTGTATACATATCGCCAATGTCATGTTTTGTCAGTAACACATAAATATTATTTGATAATTTCAAGTGTCCATGCAGTTAGAGAATTTATTACTTCAAGGTCAATATGTGTGAAATGCAGAAGTGGTTGAGAAACATCACATGGATAGTGTAGGAACAGCCAACCTTGACATGTAATTTTGTACTGTTTTGATATTACATTTTTTGGCAGGAGGTGATCCGTTTCCAAATTGAATTGATGTGGCTTGTGTTTCAAAAGTTATCTGCAGTAATTCCTCATCTATGCCATATTCTTAGTGATTGGTAGATATACTTCATAATCAATTTATCATTGGGATAGAATACATTATTTAATAGTTTAATTAAAATTATGATTGTGAAAAACCTTTTTGTTATTTCACCCCAAAAAAGGGGGAACGGATCACCTCCTGCGGATTTGGTGCAGCAACCTCTGCTGTGCTAATCTAAGGGTTGAAATTTTACAAAGAAATAAATAAAAAGAAACAGTTTGTATGAGAGAGAAAAACTCTCAATGAATGGTTTGATTTTTGGCAGAACTCTTGCCAGTAGGAAACAAACAGGAGAGGATCTCAATCCAAATGAATAAGAAGCGTGTAACTGTTGATGTCATTCACTTACATTCAATTCCTTGAATGTACATGTGAAATGAATAAGATGCATGTAGGCTGTAGCCGTTGATTTTTCATTGTGGGTCATGATTTTTATAAGAACTTGGTCAGTAAATGAAATGAATAATAATGTATAAGTGTTAGGAATAGTCATAGTAAATCTCTATTAGTCTACCAAAGGAGGAAAAATAGGGATAATTAGGTTTATGTTAGTTCTCCTTATCACAGTTAGTTACTTACTGTTGTTTGTCAGGGATAATTAGGATTTATGTAAGTTATCCTTATCAGTTAGTTAGTTAGTTAGTTAGCTATATTCTTTTTCACTAGAATTGGAACAATTGGTCCAAGCTGCCGGAACCTCAACAGCCAGAGTGAGCGGCTGAGCATTAAGAAAACTCATATGAACGCCATAGAAAAATGGATTAGCGAAAAGGACAATCTGATGTAACATCTAAAGACGAGTGTGAAACAATTAAAAGACAGAATGAATGCATGATATGCAGTGTCGCCGAGTTATTATTGGACTTCAATATTGAACTCAAAAGTGGAAGAATCTATCAAGAATGGCAAACCCACGGAAGAGTACTCGAGAAAAGAGAATTCGGATGAAAAAACAACTGACATACCACATTTTGGTTCAAGAAAATTGAGTTACTATCTTTGAGGGGAACAGCCCTTTTGGGTGGCTGAACAGAGCAGTGAAATTCTTGGCAATACAGAAAGTCACACAGGGAGATAGACGCCATCCTGCCCATCACTATAGTAGGCAACGCCATCCACTGGTTCCAGTTTTGGCAAGACAGGGAGGGTCAAGAGAGAAACATGGGAGCAATGTTTGGAGGCGATGATGAGAAGATTTGGGGAGAATGTCGAAGGACGGTGTACAGGCGCTTAACTGCCATTAAACAACATGCAGCAACGTATATAATTGCATCCATGAGTTCTGGTCCTAATTGAGCAAGCCAAAACAACACCGGGAGAGCAATTACTAGGACTTAATGGCTGGACTTCACAAGAACATATGCAATCTTATTTGACCTCGCAATCCCAGAAAACTGATTTGCACCATAGAGATTGAGCGTGACGTAGAAAAAGCATTCAAAGAACCCAAATTCAAGGGCAATTCCAATAATCGCAAGGCAAGTGTAGTTATTGCTACCCAAGAACAGGGGAAACTATTTCCTGGCTTAAACCGAACGGAAAACCCATAGATTTTCTAAATGCGAACAACTCGAGTCGTGGAGGACCCAGACCAGGACAAACTGCAAAAAATTGGAAGAGGCTTGTATCCACCCTGTTTTCCATGTGTCTCAACATCGTTGTCCAGAAAAGAACTTGAGGGCCATCATCTTGGCTTAATAATTCCAGAGTTCAGCTTGTCACTAGTTAACATAAGAGGCTTGTATCCACCCTGTTTTCCATGTGTCTCAACAGAAGTTGCCCTTAAGAAATAACCTTATAGTTGTGGATGCTCAACTTCCTGCAGAATTTTAGAACCATTTACCAATTTATTATCCATACCGCAACTTGCAACAGGCTGTGTTATATTCTGATGACAGCAGCCTGTTGCAAGTTGCGGTATTTTGATTTGCTCATCGATGCGAGTTCAAGCCAGAATTCCACCCTCGACAAATATCGGGGAAGCTCGGTTCCTATCACCATATACCGCGAGGAGCTTCCCGGAGGATCTCCCAACTCCACATCCCTTTACTCATGAGAGCACGAATGGCAAACTTTGACATCCGCCGCATATTGGTTGACCATTTAAAACCTGAAAAGCAGTGGACAACAGTGAATTCAACGATCAAATCAAATTCACCCTTTTTCTCCTCGCCCTTTCACTTGATTTGCAGTGGAAGGGTGAATCTGATTTGATCGTCGAATTCACTGTTGTCCTCTGTTTTTCAGGTTTAAATGGCTCATAACACTGAAGGCCTCCATCTGGTTGACACAATACTGATCCCAAATTAGAGTGGGTCGGGCCAGAACCCCGAGGGATAGCCTCGCGTTTTGCTGACGACCAGGAGGGTGCCTTTACTATTGTCGAAGAAGCAGAGTACCCAAGGGCTCCGGAAAGCTGGGAAGTCTATAGACCTGGTCGGGAGGAGCAGATTTGCTCGCCTTTTAAGGGGAATCGTTTCACCATGTACGAATACGCCTTCAAAGAGTTAGGGCTTAGCCTGCCATTCAGCGGCCATCAGATAGGCATTTTTGATCGGCTGGCGTTGGCGTCTTCAGATAGGCCTTTATTCGGGCATTCGAGATCGTGTGCCGGTATCTTGAGATTGGTGCCACCCTTCCCCTATTCTACTGCTGCTTCCACCTCCAACGACAATCTTCGAATGAGAGGCACAGTTGGGTGTCTCTTAAGCAGCCGAAGAAGTTGTTCAAGACGTTCAAGGACTCCGTTCGTACCTCTAAGGATAGGTATTACACGGTTAAACTCGTGTCGCGCACAGCTATAGGCTTCGTGTTTGAGCGCATGGTCGTGCGCGAAGAATATGGTAGTGTGTGTCGTGACGAGGTTGGTTGCGAGGTTTGCCTTTGGCTGGAGTGGCGTCCATTTTGATATGGGCACGGATTACTATATCACAAAGCCGAACAAGCTGGACCCCGAGGATCAGCGTGCCTACGAGAAACTCGTGACGTTCGTTGACAGCTTCGTTCCTGCTCAGTGGGTGACTAAAAAACGGGGAGGTTGTCCTCGACGAGCATGGCCAACCACTCTACGAGGCTCGATTTATCAACACTAAAAAGCTCCTCGAGTGACGTACCGTCGAGGACGCTTTATTGCTCTTAGGTAGTTGTTTTTCTTAACTTGTTTGCACGCTTATTTTTCCTCGGTATGCTAACCCGAGCCCTTCCATTGTTACAGGTCGAATGGCCAACCTCCAAGACCGCATGATTAAGCTGGCGATAGCCAAGGGAATGCTGCAAAGGGCTGAAAGAAGGCCCCCAAGACTCGGGTCGGCCAAATCCTTGAGCAATCCAAGGTTGATTCTGGCCTCGGTACTTCTTCTTCACTCGGGGGCGGTCAGTCTCCCCCTCAATAGGATATTTCGGCGCGGGGAGAACTCCGCGGCTATCGATCTCACGGAGGATGCCACCGGGGAAAAGTTCGTGTTACCCCCTTGTTATCTTAATAGGGGGCTCTTTGAAGGGGGCCACTCTCTGGTCGTGCCTCAGGCAGAGTCTTCGTCCATCCTGGGCCTTAATAAGGCGGCCAGAAGAAAAGCATTGGCTCTGGATGCGGCCACGCTGATGAGGGTCCTGGAAACAACCTTGATCCTCAATAACGAGGATACCTGTCCTGCCGCCGACCTGAAGAAGCTGCAGGTAACAAATGGAAAGTTAAAGGCGCAGGTAATCAAACGGGAGACTGCCTTCGACGATTACAAGGAGAAGTATCAGATCCAGGTTGGGATCCTTACCGAATTGGACGAGAAGAAAGAGGCGATGGCCAAGGTAGCTGAGGAGAAGAAAAGCCTTGAGGCAAAGATTGTTGCCTTGGAAGTTGTTGCGGCCCCTGCTGAGGACAAGTCTGCTGAAGAGAGAGCCTTGTTGACTCGTGGTGAGTTAGTATCCCGTATCAGGAGTCTCGAGCAAGATTGTGTAGACGCAGTCGGGATGAGCTTCGATAATGCAGTGGCCCAACTCCGATCTTCAACTCCGGCGTCCAGCTCGTCACTGAGGGGACCGGGTTCCTGAACAAGGTAATTGATGGTCAAATACTTTCTCCTCCTAGCAATGATGATGATGATGACGTCGAGGAAGAGCTTCACGCTGAGGGGAAGCATGATGTTTAAATTTGTTGTATCTATTTCGGCCTGCATACCGTGGTTTTTGTAATATTTTAATAGTGGGGTTTTGCTCGTTTTTGTTGTAATATCCTGACAGCTTCGGCCTTCGTGGATGTTTTTTAATTGCAGTTTACTTTTTGATATGCCTGTGTATGCTTTTATTTTCACTTTTGTTTTTGTTTGCCGAGCGCTTTATTTGCCCATGTATGTACTTATATTTGTTTGCAAGTTTTTTTGGCTGAGCATATTGGGGTCTTTTCCATAGAACCATAACAATAGGTTCATGAAATTCCCAAAAAAACAAAAGGAGTCGGCATACTCAAATTGAATAATAAATATGGGTTTTAAAAGAATTTTGAAGTGCATTGACCAAGAATATCCAGTGTTTTAAAAACCGGACCGGACCGAGCGGTCGGACCGATTGAACCGGCCAGGTAATCAGTCTGGTTCGAATGTTGGATCGCTCATGTCATTGAACCGGTGCGAACCGGTAAAAACCGGTGTAAACCAGGAAAACCGAAAAAACCGGCGGTTTAATTGCAATTTTTTTTATTATTTTAATTAAAAACTTAAAATTAAAAATAAAAATAAAAAATGAAATAAAAAATAAAAATAAAATAAAATAAAATAAAACATAGTAATGATATCATTGACGAAGAAATTGCTGCGGATGCGGTTGATTTTACTGCAAATTATTTTAATATTAAAGAAGGAGATCCCAATATTAAAACAATTTTCCCTCATTTAAACTAAATTTGATACACATTTGAGTTATTTTGTTATAAACTATTTAATTATATTATATTGTAATTAGACTTTGTTTGCAATAGACTTTGTAATTTTATACTATTTTGTTACGTGTGATACCTTTATTTAATATTTGAATTTAGATTATGAACTTGTGAATTTATGATATGATATTTAAAAAAAAATTAAGTGTTATTTATATTTTGTAGAGATTGAATCATCTGATTCGACCAGTTTTATACCTATATAGTTTTCTTATAAAGACCGGTCTATTTAACCGAGTTATCCGGTTTAATCCGGTTTGGTCATGCGGTTCGACCAGTGACCCAGTGGTTCAACCAATAAACCAGTGACCCAGTACCCTTACCGATTTGATGACCGGTCCGATTTTTAAAACACTGAGAATATCTATAGGTAAATCATTACAGAAGTAAATTTTGTTACCTGCCAAGTTCCCATGTTTAGTTTTCCATTTGTAATTGGTATCCTGAAAATACAAGACAATGGTAGATGATAAGATACTGATAATTTTTCAGCATAATGAATCAAACTGAAATGGGAAGTATTTCTTACGTGAGTGCACAACCAAACATTGATGATTTAATATGAGCCGGCATGTCATCATGGCCTACAAAATTTCAAAACCAAAGAAAATTTGTCGTTGAACAGTTGAAAAATACAACAGAATGGGGGAAAACATGTAAATTGTATGTGGAAAACTAGCAGCAGCATTATTAATTTATTGTGTACTAAATAATAACCAAGGTTGTCTAGCTCGAGAATCTGAGTAAACTTGTGAAATCTTCCTAGACTCAACTATCAAACTCGTAATTACATGTTCAAAACAAAAGGCAATGATTGAGACACCTATCATTCATAGTATGCAAACACAAATTTAACACCACGTGCATAATAAGTATTAAGTATTCAACATTCTAAAGCAACCCCAATAACAAAATTTAAATGCTTAGTAAGCAACCAATAAATTAAACTGAGATAGGTTCATAGACCAAATCAGTACCTAACCAAATCAGACATAGCATGGAAAATCAAAATTCCTGGACAAGTTCACAAATCACATAGTTCAAATTTAAGAGAATGAAGGACGGTGGGACTGGGTTCCCTAATTGGTTCTGGATTCAGCTCAGTGGAGCTAGGTTTCAACACATCAAAGTTGGCTTCATTGCAAACTTGCAATAGTGGGTTTATTTGTGGTTTTTGAAACCTCTTTATGCTAGGAACTTTGGAGTTAAGACTTAACACAATACTTTTCACATCCTTAGCAAACAATTTACATTGAGATATTAGATTCATTTTGGAGCTGAGTGCTACAAGTCTTAGGCTAATGTTTAGTACACTATGGTCTATGGAGCTTTATAATTTAGTTATTGCAATAACTTGCAAAAAAAAAAGCAGAAAAAATCATTATTGAAGCTAGATCAACTCATTGTTTAAAGGATTGCAATATCTTTAGCATGTTAAAAATTCATAAAATTAAAATGCAGTTACCCTCTAGAGTGTGCTTCCAAGGCGCAGATGATCCCTGTAAAACACACAAAATTTACAATGCCACATTATGAATAAAAAATATTACACCAATGAATCAATAATGAAAATTGGTAAAGAGTAAGACCTCGGGAACAATTCGATTGAGGAACGTCTCAGTATCATCGCGAACATCAGTATCGTAATTCTCATTGATAGTAAGTGAAGCACTCGTGTGCTGCACTGTGATTTCACATCACAAGTTCCAACTTCATTTCAATTCAAATTCAATTTAAAAAATATATATATATATTATTATTCACAAGCCATTATTATACTCACAGAAGAGATGAGCGAGACCGCATTTAAATCCAGAGAGGTCTTGCTCAATTTCTTTCGCTATCTGAAAAATAGTTAGGGTTTGATGAAAGGATATAACTGAATGAAAAATGAAATTGGGGGAAAATATGAGACTGAGATTGGGAAGGACCTTGGGAGTAACGAGATGACAGCCTCGTTTGTAGGGAGGAAGAGCGATGGTTTTCTGGGCCCATTTGGGTGCGGTGGATTCCGCCATGGATTCCTTCGTCTTCACGGTGGGGAGTTGCGCTTTCACGCTGAAGGGAAACTTTCCTACGCACAGTGATGACACCTGCATGATTCCTAGCAAACTATAACTCCAGAAAGGAAAAATAAAAAAGATTAAAAAAAATTAAATAATTAGTTCTCATTGCTTGGTTAAGTAATACCAACTCGTCTAAAAAATCAACTCAAACTAGTGGACAAGAAAATAAGAAAATAGATTTGGTGAGTTTAGAAAGTGAAAGTAACGGTGACTAAGTGCATTATAGAAATGTTTTAAGGAAGAACTATTAGTATTGTAGTTTTAGTATAGAAATTAACATTTGATTGCATCCTATATTACTAGGATATCAGGTAACTGTGTCTCTCAACCGATTCTGTATAAATAGAAATCTATCATATAAGAAAATAAGTTGTTCTTGGAATACCACTTTTGTCCTCATTGCACATTTTTGTGATAAATACCACTTTTAAGTTTATTTCAGAGATACATCTTCGAAAGATATTGGAGCTTAAATCGCGTCAGAATCATTTTCCTTCTTCATTTCTAAAAAGATTAAAAAAAAAAATCACCAACCAAGTCTAAAATCAAACAATAAGCTGAAAGATTCTTCAATCAACATTAAGTACATCAAAAATATCATCCAACACTCAAGTAAAGTTTAAATTTGTAAGTTTTTGATATTTTGATAAGTTTTTTTTAGTTTTTGTGTAAATGAGTAGAAAATGTTGATTTAGGTAAGAAATAAGTAGAAATTGCATGAATGGTAGTTTATACATACTGTAAAACATGTTTGTTGGTTGAAAGTAACGATCAATCCATTATTTTTTGGGTTTGTATGTGTGCATTGTCATCATTGAAGGACCTGAAGAGTTGCAGAATAATTCTGGATATGCATCTCAGGAATTTCTCAATGTTTGGATTCTCTTTACCCGGAGATGCATCTTCCTAAATCATCAGTTAGTTTAAATTTTTTACTTTTACTGATTGTATGGTTGCTTGTACCAATTGTTTGGTTCATTTACACTCACCATGGTTGATATAGAGGATTAAATGAGGCACGTGAGGATTGCACAATATGCATCATTGAGAAGAGAGAAGAGCCAACTTTCAAAGGTTCATGTTCACTTTAGCCATGTATAGGCATCTACTTTGAAGCTCATGTTTCTCCGTATTTTTTCTGTATGAGATGGGTTTTACCTACCGACGCATCGCTGCATTCATCCTCCCACAAGCGACAAGTTTCACCTATTCTGACGCCAGAGGTACCCGGGTCACCGGTGGTACCTAAGGCCCCGGTTCCACCTCCGACTTATGAGGTTGTTAAGCTAGTGACACCTTTGACTGATGAGATTGTTGAGCTAGTGCCACCTCAAACTTATGAGGTTATTGAGTCAATGCCACCTCCAGATGATGATGCTTTTGGAATAGGCCCTATAGAGTTGTGATTGATGCATATGTACCCAGACCATATTGTCAGACATATTTAGGACAAATAGGTAATATTAGTTGGATTCATTATTTTTAAATGGATTAATTCATCTTTTTGTCCATTAACTTAATTTGTTATTTCTATTTAGTCCCACAATTCAAAAATGTTACATTGTAGTCATTTTATTTAATCTCTGTTAGAGTTTTTGATCCTTTCTGTTAAGTTTAAGTGAAAAACGTTAACAATGGGTGATGTGTCACTGTCTTAAACTGATGTGGCATTTGTTCTAATAATTTGATTTATTTTTCAATATATGAATAATTTACGTGGCATTGTTATAGTTAGTTGTTTTCTTTTAGTAACATAAGTGAAGAACTCTTGGTCTTCCATTTCATCCCAGTTGTTCAGATTGCTTCATAGTGTGCGAAGAACAAAACCAAAACCATATCTCTTCTCTACACAACCTGCACAAATTCAATTAGCATCAGTATAGCATCTTGTTCTTACTCTTCTATTCCTTGCTGCAAAAACCAGAATTGCAGAGAAAGATCAGAACACATAATACAGATACAGAGGGAAGCAGAGAGAAAATACATAAGAGGAAAAAAAAAGGAAGTTCACTGAATCACACACAGGAGGGCCTAGCGCCCTACTCCTTTTCCTCTAAGCTTGTTTCTTTCTTGCTTTTACAGGAACCATAAAACATAGTTGTTGCACCGATTTCGTCGCAAAACCAACATTGCCGACACTTTGAATCAACGAAATTCGGTAGAAATTTTCAACAAATCAATCTCAATTTCATCAATTATTTCTAATATCAATTTCAAAAATCATATTTTCAATATCAATTCAATCCATATCAAATTTCAATAAATTTTCATCAAGATTTCATTTTTCCCAAATTCACAAATAATAAGGTTTTCACCTATTTCTTTCTTCTTGCGGGTTTAAGAAAAAGAGATTGAAAGAAAGAAGAAGAACAAGAAAAAATTGAATAAGAATCAGTTTGAAAAATTAAACTCACCGAGCGAGTCTCCGCTTCAAGAAGCACCACAACCGTCCCGGAAGCACCATCATTGGACGAACAAAACAGCGCCGCCGACTTGAAACTTAAAAAGCAACGGGGGGAGACACTCATGATAAGGAGGTCGCCGAATGATGAAATTGATTGTGAGAGGCGAACACTGTACGATGAACAAGCAGAGGAAATGGGGTGTGCGAGAGACTTGTTCTCTGGAAAAAGAAGAAAAAGGATCGTGTTTTCTTGAATAAAGTCATACTGCACACATGTGATGACTCAGTGACCACATGGCACGCCATTGTGGCAGACCCTAACGGTTAAACACAACAATCAACGGAATGGACTAATATTATTAACGAAATCTATGTTATGGGACTAACGTGAGACGTTTTTTTTATTGTGGGACTAAAACGAAACTCAAAATTATTTTACGGGACTTGTGGACTAATTATGCCTTTTTAAATTATATTTATAATTATATTACAAGTTACTAAAATTGATTTATTTTTCTCCAGGACCGTGATCCGCTGAAATTTATTAACCACGGGCTGAAGATTATTGGCTTGCCTCAACCAAATGAAGAGTGGTTTCATGTTGCTTTGTCACTATCTGGGATGAAGGATTTGTGCATGACCAGTTATGTTATGATCAACCATAGGATCCTAAATGTATTCGTGGAGAGATTGTAACATCCAAATTACCCCACGGAAATATTAATACAAATCAGAGTAAAATTTTCAGCTTTTTATTCGAGTGTCACAATCAACTTCAAAACTTCTTAAACGGCTCAACGATACGTTTTCAAAAACAATTGTTCAACAAGCAGCGGAAATAATTTTTAAACCAACATAAATCAACTTCAATTACAAAAATTATTTTCTAAAAGGAATAACAAGTAAAAGCAACGTCGATCCTACTCCCAAAGTGACGTATCAGAGCCGACACCCTAAAGACGAGAAGTACACTGACTTCATCGACCACCACTCGACTTATCCTGCTCGCCTGGATGTTACTAGCATGAGGGTAACATTCAAACATAAGGGGTGAGATACTTACATCGTTAAGAATAATATAATACGAATTAAGCAAGTATCGTAAAAGAAATACACCACTTCTCAATAACAATGATTCAACAACATCACATACAACAACGACACATAAACCACAACATCATATACCACAACCACAACAATCATGCAATGAGACTCAACTTGAATCCATGCTTGCGGTACCATGTTCGATCTCTATTTCAAGATCCAGTTCCCGTCGGAACTCTCGACCCCTCTTTCATGGTCCAATATGATCTCTATTTCATGATCACACCCTCGACCCCTATTTCATGGCCATGTATGATCCCTATTTCATGACCGCACCAACATCTCAATGACAACATACTCCACCTTGGTATGTTATACAACTATGCAACATGTCATGTGTAACACCCAAAATTTTCCCTCTCTTTTCATAACATTTAGCATATCATCTCGCATACGTTGCATTACATCTTTGCATAGAAAAATGAAGCATAACTTCCATAGCATAATGTAACAAGATAGGAGAACTGACTTTCTATAAATGTTGCGGATAGCAAGAGTCGCCACCGACTTTTATTTTATCCAAGTGGAAAGGACATAAAAGAACAGGAAAGACCTATTTTTAAAAGACTTGTGTTCGGGGGGTAGGTTATATAAAGGGAATGTGTTAGCACCCTTTATATTAGGGGTGGCAAAACGGGCCGCCCGCCCCGCCTAAAGCCCGCCAAAAAATAACGGGGCGGGCATGCCCGCCAAGTTGAAATGGGCATAAAAGTCTAGCCCGCCCCGCCAAGGTGGCGGGTTGGCGGGCGGCGGGCTTGCCCGCCTTATTTTTTAATTATTTTTTCTATTTTTTTAAATAAATTAAAAGATTCTTCTTTCTACATTTCAATAAAAATACATCAAACCAACATTTAAAAAGTATAATTTTTATTAGCCTAAAATATTAACTTTTAGTGAAATAATACTCTTATCATATATAATATCACATTTAGTATTTTATATGATCTAAATTCAAATTTCGATCACACTTTTGTCATTTTTCATTAGAAAAATTCAAATACTTGTCCAACAATAAAGAAAGAGAAAGTAGATTAGTCCTAATAATCTAATAACAACTTATGTACATATCACAAACTATTTTCATAGGCTCTTCCAAATACTTAAATAGTGTTATTATATAGGTGTGGCGGGCTTTGGCGGGTGGCGGGATTTAGCGGGGCGGGTTTTAGTGGGCGGCGGGTCTAAAATCCCAACCCAACCCGCCACTTTTTGGCGGGTGTGCGGGCCGGCCCGGCGGGCCACGACCCGTTTTGCCACCCCTACTTTATATCCATGATTATCCATGGGCTCTTAGTTACTTGGCTCACTTAATTATTTTGAAAAAGGAAAGTGTAGTGTGTAGAAATTTGTCTAAGTACTTTGTAATGATCCTCGTATGGATGTATACAAAGCCTTTGTTTGAAAATGTTTGAAAATAGTGAGGTGTGAAAAGTATTTTTAAAGGGTGTGGGCCAATAACTTAGAGTTTCTACCCTAGACTAAGTCATTCATGTTCTTTTATATTATTTCAAGGGTAAGATTGTCCCTATTATTAAGGAATAGGTAGTCATTACCTTGGATTTAAGGGACGGGCGTAGGGTCATCGTATGGTCAACGAAGGCAACTTAAAGGTGTCTTTAGCAATTGGGAGGGACTATCATCTTTTAAACCGAATGGGCAAGATCATTTATCGTAGGCAACCTCGTAGGGACTTGATCTTTTTAGAATCTGGGAGGGACTAGATGATAGATTTAATGGAGGGACTTTGCTTAAGACACCCTACTTTCGAGGGACTTGACCATTGTATTGAAGGCAACCAAAAGGGGGAACCCTAGGAGGTGCAGATGTCGATCATAAAATGATCGACTTACGTGTGTGAATATCAGTTTCAATTATTTATCTTTGAGTTGGTGATCTAACGATGGATTTTATCTTACCATACAATCATATTATTCATACATCTAACAATTATAGGGTGCACAAAAGTAAAGTGTGAAAAATGAATCCCAAGACTATTACAGGGCTTTGGACAGTTACATAATTGATAATGCGAGAAAGTAAATTACAACTATTATAAAAATATAACCGTGCGGACTATACATTTTTTCTAGAATTTAAATAAAAAAATCCTAAAAAATCTAATTTAATGTTTTTAATATATATATATATATATATATATATATATATATATATATATATATATATATATATATATATATATATATATATATATTAGAAGCAATGTGTGTTAAAATAAAAGGATAGATATAGCCTAAGAAAATCTAAGTTAAGGAAGATGGCGACGCGCGAAGCGATCGACTTACAAGGTGTAAAAATGAGCCTAATATAAATTGAGGATTTATTTTGAAAATGAATCGAAATTGTAATTGAGATAAGAACGACTCAATCTCATCAACCGAAAGTCAATATGGTCGAAGTTTATTAAATCGCTTAACTAAATTAATCTAAATCAATTATCCAAATTATTCGATTAAGTCAAAATCAAATGATTTAGTTAATTAAGATTGATTAATAAATTTAAACGATTAGAATTTGGTTGATTGATTAATTAGAAGAATTAAAATTAATTATCAAAATTATCCGATTATGTGAAATATTCAAATTAATTAAAATTAATTAGCAAAGCTAAATAATTAGACCAAACTTAAAAATTATTTAATTAATTTGATTGAAAGAAAGAAAGAAAAAGTAATCACATTATATTTACTATATTTTGCTAATTCATTAAAGTATTCAATAAACATTGAATTAAATCGCAGTATTACAACACATTCTATACAAAAACGTTTTTTTAACTTGAAAATAGCATGCATAATAATGGCACTTTTTATAACTAAAATGAAGATATGAAAATGTTGTCCTAAATAATTAAAACAAATCAATAGATAAAATGAATCTAAAATCTTCAAAACAAACATAGTAACAACAAAAAATATTTACCAATTATACAAGGATGGTATCATGAAACAAGATCAACACAGATAGAAATATATATCAAAGTCCCAAAACAAAGAAAAGATTAGAGTTCCATCTAGTCCCTACCCCCAAAAATATAAATAAGTTCTTGCAATTATAAATTAATTAAAATCAACTAAGCCAAAATTCTTTCAAACAAGCTTAAATTGTGTTACGGCAACGTCAAAAAACAAGCTAACAGTATATCTGTTTAAAACAATTATACGCAAGTTATGTCGAATTCAAACGACAAACGATAATAACATAGCAACAAAACAATCTCAACATACAAGTCAGTTAAAATGATACACAATCAAAATTCGGTACAACTATTCAAATACACAATACAAAATTAACGGCGATCATAATATATACGCAAGTATTAGTAATAGTAGCATAATTTTAAGCTGGAAGAACAAGAATGTTACTGAAACGAGACAAACTCCAAGTCGAGTGTGTTGAGAAATTGCAGAGAGTGAGCGGACGCAACCGTGATGAATCGTGGCTTAACAGTCGGAGGGAGGGCCATCGATGGATTTGCAAGAAGCGATAACTTTTTTTCTCCTTTTCAGTCGTATATGTCTCTCTTTCTCATGGGTATGCTCCTTTTTATAGTGATTCTTGGAGTATTGAGAATGGAAAAAAATTAAAACATCATGATTTGTTTCTATTTGGATTTGGGGAAGAAAATAAATCGGTTGATTTGGTGGTACCAATTTGGGAAGGATGTTAATGAACAGAGGGAATATGTTCTTTTATTTTGGGAATATTTGTATTTCACACCAATAAGAATGTTTATTCCTTGTTGTTATATTTTTTGTATTTATTATTATTTGGTTATTTTTTGAATGAAAATTAATTATTTTAAAAAATACCTAATTTTAAAATACGAAAATTAATTAAAAATAAAAGAAAAATACGATTATTTATTTATTTATTTATTTTTTATTTGAAAGTAATGCAAAAAAAAAAGGTTAGAAATAAATGACAAACAAATGAAAGAGAAGAGAAAAAAAAACCATAAAAGTGAGGAAGGTGGGATTCAAACTCATGACCTTTTGCATCCATAAGTCCTTGAACATGTTCTCTTGCCAATTGTGTCATGTCACCTATTTGAAATAAATTGGCACAAGGAAAGATATGAAGGTAAAATTCTTGGACGAAATTGGGGTGTGATAATGAAACACCATGAAATCCATTTGAGACCTTGGAAATCCCAATTACTTTAAAGAAAGCAAACCCATAATTGGAGGACCATTGTGATCATTCTTTGAATTGCCTTGAACTTTTGAGATTCCCATGAGTGTGAGAAGAACTTTTGAATCAATTTGGCTCAAATATGTGTGGGAAAATTTTGGGGTACAACAACTGCCCTTGCTCAATTTTTTGAAACCTGAGGAGTTAGATTGGCATGTACGCCATTCGTGACTTGAAGGTTGAAGGAGATTGAACACTAAAGCCCAAAAATTTGCACTCGTCGGTGCGCAAAATAATGATGTTGGTTGGTTGTATTGCTTGAATGGACTTAAAGATGCCATTCGGAATAAAATGTTCTTCAGATATACCTCTTGGAGGATAAAGCAGTCCAAAACGTAGATCGATGTAATCTTGGGGGATGTAGCAGCCCCAGGAGGTTGTTTGGTTTGGTCCTGGAGGATAGAGCAGTCCAAGATATTGTTATGTGTAATCATGGAGGATAGAGCAGTCCAAGATATTATCATTGGGGTTTATAGCAGCCCGAGATATTATTTGAGATAGCCCTTGGGGGAAATATAGTAGCCCAAGATGTGTATATATATATATATATATATAATCTCAGGAGATGTAGTAGCCCAAGATATTGGTTTTCGTGGCCCTGGGGGATATAGCATCCCAAGACGTTGATGGATGTAATCTTGAGGGTTGTAGCAGCCTAATATATTGTTATATGTATTCCTGGAGGATAGAGCAGTCCAAGATATTGTTATATGTACTCTTGGAGGATAAAGCAGTCCAAGATATTGTCCCGGGAGTTTATAATAGCCCGAGATATTGTTTGAGGTAGCCCTTGGGGGGATATAGCAGCCCAAGATGGATATAAATGTAATCTTAGGAGATATAGCAGCCCAAGATATTGGTTTTCATGGCCCTGGGGGATATAGCAGCCCAAGACGTTGATGGATGTAATCTTGAGGGTTGTAGCAGCCCAAGATATTGTGATATAGCTTTTGGGAAGATAAAGCAGCCCAATGTATTGTAATATAACTTTTGGGGGGATAAAGCAACCCAAGGTATTGTGATATAGCTTTTGGGAGGATAAAGTCGCCCAAGGTATTGTGATATAGCTTTTGGGAGGATAAAGCAGCTCAAGGTATTGTGATATAGCTTTTGGGAGGATAAAGCAGCCAAAGGTATTGTGATATAGCTTTTGGGAGGATAAAGCAGCCCAAGATATTGTGATATAGCTTTTGGGAGGATAAAGCAGCCTAAGGTATTGATATAGCTTTTGGGAAGATAAAACAGCCCAAGGTATTATGATATAGCTTTTGGGAAGATAAAACAACTCAAGGTATTGTGATATAACTTTTAGGAGGATAAAGCAACCCAAGGTATTGTGATATAGCTTTTGGGAGGATAAAGCAACCCAAGGTATTGTGATATAGCTTTTGGAAGGATAAAGTAGCCCAAGGTATAAGTTGTTGATGACGTTTGTCTGCTGGAGAATTAACCTGAAAAACAAGGTTAGTTCTATGCAAATATCATGATGTATATAACACTTTACAAAATGATGTTCTCATAAGAATGTTATATGCATATGCTATGATATGAATGATACATGTATGTATGAGTTATGTAGTTGAAGCGCATGAATAGCTTCGTAGAACAACTGTTGGCAGGGGAAAATAAATCCCGATTCGTTGTTGAGGAATATGAAGACTTCGTTCCCGTCTTGTTTTGGAATTTTGTACTTAGAACCTCCCGTTTTTGTTCGTCGTACTTCTTATTGAAGGATTGAATTCCTAAATATCCTGACTGGGGATAAAAAAGACGGACATTCCCTGAGAGACTTATCTAGACAAGTATTAGTTCTTCGGAGAGTATATTGTATTTGAAATGAAACTATTTGAAGACTTCGTAGGATTGAAAGTACAAGATATAACTTGAAGTATTCCGTAAGAATATCCATAAAGATTACTCTGTGGGGATGAACCGGCGAAGATTCGTTAGATATGAACTTTATTGAGATTCCTACCTCCGATCGTCCTCAGTAAATGCTATTATCTTATTTTATGCATTTCTAGTAAACATCAATCATATTTAAAAACATATATGCATTCAAACGTGATCAACGAACGTTTCTCGCTTTAGTAAAAGGGGAAAAGTAAACCTGAATTCGGAAAACATTATATCAATTTTGAAGGTGTATACTCATTCAAAGTAACCAATGGATTTAGGACTTCTGAGATTCTCGACTTCCTAGAGTAATTCTCTAGGAGTTATCATGACTGAATCCGAAGACATGATACTAACACCATCTGATACTACTGTCGCAGACAGTTAATTTCCACAATGGCTTCTGCTGAGAATCCAATATCAAGCCAATATAATGAGAGGAGCGTGCTTTCATACTGTGGTGGACCATATACGCTCCGGGTATTAGATTTGGAAAAAGAGCGTTACCCCTTAATTGAGGATGATTTGTCCCATTATGGAAGTATCTGAAAGGAGCTACTTCAAGAGAAATAAGCAGAATGCCCCTCAATAATATGCCCTTGGCATCGTGAACTATGTGATGTTACCTTTGGTAATTCAGATAGATGAGGAGACCTGCCCCTGGCTACTTAAGCATAGTTGAATCTTGACCTAATTGTCCCAAATGAATTGGACAGTAACATGGCATGCCCTCTTGGCTGGGAGATAGTGATTATGCCCTTTTGTATACATTAGCTTTGATCCAGGAAGCAACTTTGTCTATCGGAAGGTCTTTGGTTTATTAAATATTCATCATGTAAGTTTCTTTGTTGTCAAACATTTAGTTATATGCAAACAACGATATTCAAAATGCAATGCTTATGTCTGTCTTGAAGTTTTGAAAAAGATTTATTTTAGTAAAATAATGTTTATGAAAATTGTTATATTAACTCAAGATTTATAATAAGCCCTAAAGGAGTCGGGATACCTTTTTGTAGTAGTACGCTTTCGAACTAACCATGCTTCAGTTAGGACTTTTAAAGGGTTGTAATGTGGTCTGATTCACGATTTAAGAAACAAAAGATAAAGGCTCAAATTTTATTTGTACCTAACCCATTCTTTGTGGTGTTCTTCAGTCCTATGTTCGGTTAACTTATGCATCGAGTCTCCAAAAGAGTTTGGAATTATAACATTTACAGAAGTTTATTTGAAAAGCCAGTCATCTTTTTTTGTTGAGGATTTATAGTGACCTCTTTCTTTTTTTTACTTTGTTATCCCTTCCTTTTGCCCGAACTGTTTGTTTTAAGATTACAGTCAGCGGGATGTCTCAATTTTTACTAAGTCTCCTTCATAGGTTTTGACTTAGTTAGCCTTTCTTTTGCTAGATATTGACTGTCGAGCTTAATGATTACAGGGAACCACCATTAGTTGTGTACAAAAAGGACAACTAGTATAATTGAGTTAACCGAAGAACTACCCTGCCCCAGGTTATGATTAAGGGTTTTAACTTGCTTGAGAAAGAAAAACTCCTACTTCTTTGGCTCAAAAGGGTTAACTAGGGATTAACTTCCTTATATCTCCATTGTTTAGGAATTGAAACAATGCATGTACATCATCAACATAGTTTGTTCAAAAGCATAATGTATAATATTATGGTATCGTCTTCGTCATCCTCCCTCTAAAGGCTTACAACTTTATCAAGAGTTAAATATCACAAAAATCGAGGTAAAAAAACATAGTTTTTAAATATAGTGAAACGAATGAATTAATTCAAGATAATCATACGCAATGCATTAATGTAAAACAAAGTTCAACATAATAGTAAGTGATTGAGCAAACAAAGGAAATTACAAATAAATAAATCAAATGATGTCCCATCCAGTTGGCTGAATGTCTTCGATCGTAATCTGTGAACTTTCAGGAGCAATATATTTCACCATGAAATCAAATTTGCCATGTGGCTGTCCCAATGTGTCCCAAATTTCAGAAGGGGTTGCTGAGCTTTCTTTCTGGCTCCCTCGGGTGATTTGTCTTACAGCTTTGATGTTTGATGGACGATAGAAGAATTCAATCTGATCTTCTGGCGTAACCTCGAGGATTCCTTCGTCAATCAGGTCTTGAATCTTATTCCTCAATGCCCAACAATTATCAGTGTCATGTCCAGGACAGTTAGAGTGATACACACACCTCGCATTGGGATTATAGCGAGGGAGGAGGTATTGGGCTTTTGAGGAGAATCTTCCAAGGAAATTAGCTCCATCTCCAATAAGCATTGCAAAATTTGTGACATTGGCGTGCTGAATTGAATGAATTGCCTTCTACATTCTTTGTGTCGAGGTGGATTAACCTTACAAGACCTTCTTTTTTCAATTGAATAACTATCAGTAGTAACATGTCTTTTTCCTTCTTTTATCCTTATCTTCCTTTCAACAAAGTCAGCTTCTTTCATCGGAGGTTGATTGATGATTTGATTCCCGACTCTGTTATCTTGAAGCTTATTGACAAAGATTCTAAGCTCTTCTTTCCCCTGGGCTAAGCTCTGGTCATTCATTTGGATTCTCATCTTTGCCGTCTCAGCTTGTAGTTGTTCCAACTGATCACTCTTGTTGTCTTCAGGATTCTTATTTTTCATGTCCTTAGTGAGGAGGGCTTTTTACTCTTCTTACCCCATGGACAAATTCAGGATCACCTCTTGAAATTGAGCAATCTGGGTTTGGAGATCTTTGACAGATTGTTCGAGAGCCATTTCTGCTGAAATAAACAACGAGAATATGAGAAAACTGTTGTGAAGACCTGTTATGCAATGATATGGTATGTAGATGCATATGCAATGATTTCAAGGACCGCAGGATTTAAATTTGTTTAAAGACAAAAACAAAACTTTTATTAGTAAGCGTTAAAATAATTTCCCCCTTGGGCTTACAATGAAAGGAAATAACAATAAAGTACAAAAATAAATATATGGGGTTTTAAGTCTCCCATGGACGTTTCCTCTTTGTGTGGAGGTGTGAGTTGAGGTTCCACTCCTCCTGAAGTTGCTTTGTCAGCTCTAACACTTTTTCTTGGCTAGCTCTGAACTGAACCTCAAAAGTATCCCTTTGCTCCTTCAGTTGGATCCAAGACCTCTGCATCCCCTCTAAATTAGTAGGCATATCAGGATGGAGAATGGTGTAAGAAACATCTCCTTCAGCAACAGGCTCCATAGTAACTGGTAGAACAGCAGGATATGACATTATAAGAGTCTGAGCACGAGACCACACCCATCTGAGATAAGGTTCCATAGGAATGGAGTACTTTGGTTCCAGAGTCTTACTATCAACCTTATTCACTTTACTCCAAGCTCGTATAAACCTTTGACAGTAACCTTGAAGATCATTGTCGTAATCAAACACAATACCCTGAATAAGCATGTCATGAGGTCCATTACTCAGAGCATAGCCAAAATTACGTAGAGCTAAGGAAGGGTTATAAGTAGTGCCCCCTCTAATGCCAAGGAGTGGCACATTAGGAAACTCTCTGCAATGGTCAATGATAGTAACATTTTCCATAGATCGTGAACACCAATGAATATATGAATGAGAAAGTGACATTATCCTTTTGACCACCTCCAACCTTGTTAATTCTTCATCACGAATCGAGGAAGGTGAGAAATAAACCACCTAGACAATAGAGGTATGCAACACATTAGAGTTCCCCTCGCTTTCGTAGTACGAGTGTGAAAAGAGTGTAGGATATCTCCAAGTAATGTAGGCATTGGATTATGAGTCAGAAATATGTTGATGGCGTGTACATCTATGAACTGGTCTGGATTAGGGAATAATACCAAATCATAAATCAGCAAGGCTAGGATCTCCTAAAAAGCATCGTAACTCATAGCATCCAAGAACAACTGGGCTTTATCTACTAATACTCTGGCAAGGATACCCTTAACTCCATTTCTTGTTTCTAGGACAATGTCTGATTTCTTCAAATGTAGGGCTGAAATAATGACTTCAGGTTTAGGCTCCTTCTCTAAGCCTGTGAAGGGTTTCTGATCAAGGATAGGTACCCCAAGTATCTTGGAGAATTCCTCCATTGTATGCACCAGCTAATAATCGGGGAATGTGAAGCAATGGTGTTTAGGATCAAAGAACTGGAATAGAACACTCATCATATCTTCCTCAAACCCTGAAGTAACCAAGTAAAGTAGGTAACCATAATTCTTGATGAATTGAGAGTTATCAGGAACCTTTGAGACTAATTCCTTAAGCTTGGGAGGTATCCCTACAAAGTTGATCCGGATAGTGTTCCTACAAGCAGAAGCTATGACCTGCAACAAAGAACAAAGATAAATCCTTTGTTCCTTGAAATGGTTAGTGAAAATGATATGCTTATGATGTCATGATGTTATGATGTTATGTTCAATCACAAACATGTGGCACACATAAGCAAGTCACACAATTGTCCTAGGTTTAGAGGCTTACATGAGGTTTAAAGGAAAGTACCCTCCCCCTGAAGTTTAGTTGGTTCATCCTGTCCTACAAAAGTAACCAGGTTTTAAGGGATCTCAATATTATTGATCCTTCTCTAGGGTTGTTATTCAGTAGGCAACTGACTTGCCAACCAAAACCTACCAAGATTAGAATCTCAATGAGCGTAGCATCGAGTATCAACCAACTTTAGTCTTCACCAAAGTCGGTTATCTCACTACTTTCTAAAGGCCAAGATGGGTTAACTAGGGTTCTACAAAGTCAGTTAGTGTAATGACAACATATGGCAGCCTCAGGTTATCCTCAACTTACTTAAGTAACATAAGAACCGACCAAGAAGTCACACTAACGTAGCCACCAGATCAACCATATCGGTATACACCGTACAATTTCCTTGGTCTATTGCTACTTGCCTAGGGTACACTAGATCTGGGTTAGGATCTTTCACACAAAAGCCCAACAAATAATATAAAGCAAACAAAACAAAAGATTAAGTGATATAATTCCTAAAGGTACCCCTCTTTTACTTAGTAAGTCCCAGGCAGAGTCGCCAGTTCTGTAACACGTTGGGAGAACTAACTTTCTATAAATGTTGCGGATAGCAAGAGTCGCCACCGAATTTTATTTTATCCAAGTGGAAAGGATATAAAAGAACATGAAAGACTTGTTTTTAAAAGACTTGAGTTCGGGGGGTAGGTTATATAAAGAGGAAGATGTTAGCACCCTTTATATCCATTGTTATCCATGGACTCTTAGTTACTTAGCTCACTTGATTGTTTTGAAAAAGGAAAGTGTAGTGTGTATTTAGAAATTTGTCTAAGTACTTTGTAATGATCCTCGTATGGATGTATACAAAGCCTTTGTTTGAAAATGTTTGAAAATAGTGAGGTGTGAAAAGTATTTTTAAAGGGTGTAAGCCAGTAACTTAGAGTTTCTACCCTAGACTAAGTCATTCATGTTCTTTTATATTCTTTCAAGGGTAAGACTGCCCCTATTATTAAGGAATAGGTAGTCATTACCTTGGATTTAAAGGACGGTCGTAGGGTCATCGTATGGTCAACGAAGGCAACTTGAGGGTGTCTTTAGCAATTGGGAGGGACTATCATCTTTTAAACCGAAGGGACAAGATCATTTATCGTAGGCAACCTCATAGGGACATGATCTTTTTAGAATCCGGGAGGCACTGGATAATTTATTTAATGGAAGGACTTTTCTTAAGACATCCTACTTTCGAGGGACTTGACCATTGTATTGAAGGCAACCAAGAGGGGGAACCCTAAGAGGTGCAGATGTCGATCGTAAAACGATCGACTTACGTGTGTGAATATCAGTTTCAATTATTTATCTTTGATTTGGTGATCTAACGATTGATTTTATCTTACCATACAATCCTATTATTCATACATCTAACAGTTATAGGGTGCACAAAAGTAAAGTGCGAAAAATGAATCCTAAGACTATTACAGGGCTTTGAGACAGTTACATAATTGATAATGCGAGAAAGTAAATTACAACTATTATAAAAATATAACCGTGCGGAATATACATTTTTTCTAGAATTTAAATAAAAAAAATCCTAAAATATGGGCCTGATATAAATTGAGGATTTATTTTGAAAATGAATCGAAATTGTAATTGAGATAAGAATGACTCAATCTCATCAACCGAAAGTCAATATGGTCGAAGTTTATTAAATCGCTTAACTAAATTAATCCAAATCAATTATCCAAATTATTCGATTAAGTCAGATGCTTTAGTTAATTAAGATTGATTAATAAATTTAAACGATTAGAATTTGGTTAATTGATTAATTAGAAGAATTAAAATTAATTATCAAAATTATCCGATTATGTCAAATATTCAAATTAATTAAAATTAATTAGCAAAGCTAAATAATTAGACCAAACTTAAAAATTATTTAATTAATTTGATTGAAAGAAAGAAAGAAAAAGTAATCACATTATATTTACTACATTTTGCTAATTCATTAAAGTATTCAATAAACATTGAATTAAATCACAGTATTACAACACATTCTATACAAAAACGTCTTTTTAACTTGAAAATAGCATGCATAATAATGGCACTTTTTATAACTAAAATGAGGATATGAAAATGTTGTCCTAAATAATTAAAACAAATAAATAGATAAAATGAATCTAAAATCTTCAAAACCTACATAGTAACAACAAAAATTATTTACCAATTATACAAGGATGGTATCATGAAACAAGATCAACACAAATAAAAATATATATATCAAAGTCCCAAAACAAAGAAAATATTAGAGTTCCATCTAGTCTCTACCCCCCAAAATATAAATAAGTTCTTGCAATTATAAATTAATTAAAATCAACTAAGCCAAAATTCTTTCAAACAAGCTTAAATTGTGTTACAGCAATATCAAAAAACAAGCTAGCAGTATATCTGTTTTAAACAATTATACGCAAGTTATGTCGAATTCAAACGACAAACGGTAACAACATAGCAACAAAACAATCTCAACATACAAGTCAGTTAAAATGATACGCAATCAAAATCCGGTACAACTATTCAAATACACAGTACAAAATTAACGGCGACCACAATATATACTTAAGCATTAGTAATAGTAGCAAAATTCTAAGCTGGAAGAACAAGAATGTTACCGAAACAAGACGAACTCCAAGTCGAGTGTGTTGAGAAATCGCAAGAGAGTGAGCGGACGCAGCCATGATGAATCGTGGCTTGACAATCGGAGGGAGGGCCGCCGATGGATTTGCAAGAAGAGATAACTTTTTTCTCCTTTTCTGTCGTATCTGTCTCTCTTCCTCTTGGGTATGCTCCTTTTTATAGTGATTCTTGGAGTATTGAGAATGGAAAAAAATTAAAACATCATGATTTGTTTCTATTTGGATTTGGGAAAGAAAATAAATCGGTTGATTTGGTGGTACCAATTTGGGAAGGATGTTAATGAACCGAGGGAACATGTTCTTTTATTCTGGGAATGTTTGTATTTCACACTAATAAGAATGTTTATTCCTTGTTGTTATATTTTTTTGTATTTATTATTATTTGGTTATTTTTTGAATGAAAAATGAAAATTAATTATTTTAAAAAATGCCTAATTTTAAAATACGAAAATTAATGAAAAATAAAAGAAAAATACGATTTTTTTATTTATATATTTTTATTTGAAAGTAATGCAAAAAAAAAAGTTAGAAATAAATGACAAACAAATGAAGAGAAGAGAAAAAAAAACCATAAAAGTGAGGAAGGTGGGATTCAAACTCATGACCTTTTGCATCCATAAGTCCTTGAACATGTTCTCTTGCCAATTATGCCATGTCATCTATTTGAAATAAAATGGCACAAGGAAAAATATGAAGGTAATATGCCTGGACGAAATTGGGGTGTGACAATGAAACACCATGAAGTCCATTTGAGATTCCCATGAGTGTGAGAATTGCCTTGATCTTTTGAGATTCCCATGAGTGTGAGAAGACCTTTTGAATCAATTTGTCTCAAATATGTGGGGGCAAATTTTGGGGTACAACACATAGCATATGCTGGCAGTGTTCTAATTTAAGTGTCGTGATTCGGTTATATTTCGATTCAGATGGAAGTTTGACCTAATCTTGGTCAAACAATCGAGGGATCGCTTCAACTGCGAATTATTTGTGTTAGTGGTTATTTTTTCAGGCAGTGCGTATTTCGTGTTAAGTTGTGTGGTGCACGGAAGTTCTTTGGTTCATCGAACAACGGTTCATGTTAAAGTTTGATGCATATTGACTTGATTGAGTGTTGATAATTCATCAGTGGATCATCGGTGGATTTATTTTCCCTTAGATTGATTCAGATGGATTTAAAATGATTCAAGGGTTATCGAGCAGAGATTCAGAAGGTGCAAGTGGATCGACGTTGTTTCAGTTACAATTTGTTCAGTGGTGGTTGTGTTCTTTTTATTGGAGGCTAGGGAAAAGTTTAAGATTGGTTTCAGGATAATGTCATGATGTCATACCCTTTTTACTTAGTCCATACTTCCCATTATCCAATTAAACCATTATTTTCTATCCTTTTTACACATATTTCACATCCATTATCTTTTTTTATCAAACTAATCCAAATCCATTTCTATCTATTTTATCATTCATCTTCCATTTTTTTTTCAATATCCAATATAATTCATTTTTCTATTCCATTTCTAATTCCATTTTTATTTCTAGTTTTTCTATCAATAGTCAAAACCATTTTTCATAAAGCCCACTTCCTATTTGGTTCTATAAAACTCATACTTTTTATGTCATAGAAAGTAACAACAACAACAAAAAAGAGGAGAATAATTCCTTTGAAATATTGTGCACGTGACAATTTTCAAGGATGCACCACATGAACCATGCTAACTTCAGCTACTCTCACGCTACACATGACGCCAATATCACGAGAAATGCTGCCTTCCTAAGTGAAAAGCAAGCACGCAAATAACACGACATCAAAACGCAGTTGGTAAGTAATAAAATGCAGGGATTTAAAAATAACAAAAAGGGAGATAACGTAAAAAACTCATGACAGGAAAAAATGCAAAATAACTGCAAAGAGAAATAACAGAATTGAGGGGGGGGGGATGTGAGCATCAAAAAGAAAATAATATCATCACTCTTCAAAAAAGGAATTGTAACAAAAAGATCAACTTCTTTTTTCACCATTACACCAAAACTAATTTCCTCCATCACCATAACCGATTCCTCCCTTTAACTGAGTTCTCTCTTCACCACGCCAAAACTGATCACTCATCATCATCACCAATAATACATAAAACCGGAACTCTTCATCAAGCATAGAAGCAAAACGTATTTTTCACTCTTCTTCATCATCAACAACCAACCGCGTCTTTAATGAGAAAAAGCTTCATCACTCTTCAATGGAAGACGAAAAACCAAGAATATGAAACTGAGTCACTTGCCTTCATCTGAATAATTACCACGAATTACATCAGCTTCGTCTTCAATCTCATCGCGAACCGCTCCGACCTTCATCAATTTGCAAATCGAATTCATCATCAATTATAAACAGCCTCAGTGAACTGCTCTTCCTCATCGAACAAAATCGAAGGTGAAATATTGGCACTCTTCGTCATCAAGAGCGTAACACCTCCTCATCAATTGAACCGACGCAAGCCACGACGTCGTAGGTTTGTTCTCATACCTCATTGCTTGATTTCCCTTGCGATTGAGTTTGTTTTTGAGTTCTTGTTTTAGATCGTACCGATCCGGGTGTTTATTTGCTTCTTTTGTTTGCTGATTTGAGTAAAAGGATGAGAATTAGATAGGGTTTTTTGTGGTGGTTAGGGTGTGGGAGCAGTTGAAGCACGGCGAGGGAGAAGAAGGTTCGGCGTCGGCGGTTTTTGTGTTGAAGAAGAAGGAAGACGACACACGAAGAAAGAGATAGATTGTGCGTTTTTGTTTTTATGTTGAGAGTGTAACACCCTAATTTTTGCCCTGAGATTTTTTCGCATATCATCTGCATTTTGCATACAAACAAGATCGCCTGGCTTTCGAGTTTCTCCTCAAATCGGGTTTATGCTTTGCAGGGGATCACCATTATTTTTACTGTTTTATATTTGTTTATATTTACTGACTTCTAACCAAAATACCAAAAATATGTTGCAGTGTTCTTCTTTTTCTTTGTGTTGCAGGTGTGCGAAGATGAGACAGTAATTTCATTCAGATGTGTTTTGTTCAGTCATAATTCGATTTCAAGTGAATGTTTGACCTAATCTGGTCAAACTATCAAAAGATTGCTTCGACTGCTAGTTGTGTGTGCCAATAATTCATTCATCAGGCAATGCGTTTTCAAAGTGCAAAGTTGGGTTGTGTGACAGTTATTTTCCGTGCAAAGTTAGGTACACTTACCTATGCAAACTTCAAAGCAGAAAACTCATAAAAAACACCGGACAAACAATAAATGTCTCTCCTTCGGGACTTCTCTTCTCATCACCTTCACTCTTTACGTGCGAACTTGCTCCTACTTGTCATTTTGCAAGACGGTAACGCACTCATCATCCAAGCCTGCAACACCTGAGCATTGACATAGGCAGTTTAAGCCTTAAGACACAAGCAATCTTTTCCACCCCTGGTTAGGGGAACTACGGCGTCTCTGATCCTCATGTCCAGATGAGGTATGTAGGCAGCGGGGTAGGGCCCGTTTGAGCACACTCTTTTATTTTCCTCCTTCTTTTCTTTTGTCCAGTTCCAGTCTCACTTTTTGCAGCAACTTTCATTTCTTCACCTTTTGAAATAGTCTTTTTGCAAGCGTGGATCCCGTTGGGTACGGCGAACAATTTGGGGTGCTAATACCTTCCCAGGTCGTAACTGACTCCCGAACTCAGATTCTTTGGTTCGCACGACCTTTTTCCTTCCTTTTCTTTTCTACTGGTTTGTGCAGCATTACCATTCTCGTTCCTTCGGGATAAAAATGCATGGTTGGAGACTCTACCCTTTTCCGCACCACTTCCGTGTTTGTACCAGGATGGAAATCCAGGGAGCGATAGCTAGCGACTCTGTTGGGGATGCCTAACCAGAATCTCTGGTTCCCTTGAGAGTCTCTCCTAACGCTTGCGTGTTTCTGTTTCTTTGTGTGATTGATTGTTTGATGTTTCCTGTGTATTTTACTGTTGTTTATTTACATTTTTATTTACAACTTTATTTACTGCTTTCAGCATTTTATTTTCATGCATCATATATTATACTGGACTGTTTGGACTGGATTTCTTCTGTTTGGTGGGACTGGGGTTATATTGTTACTGTGAGATAAGCGAAATACTCGGCTTGAGTGCACCCTATGATTAGCGTGGACACATTGTACTCGCATGTGGCATGATGAGTGGCGATGTGCTTCACACCCAGATTGCGACCGTCTTGGAAATATCTTGTGTGGGGATTTCCTCCACTTTGGGATAAGACCTTGATAGTTATGTGCATCTGGAGACCAATCATTGAGAACCTTTATGGAAACAACCTTCTCCAGTGGTGATAGTGGCAGACCACATTTTGTGGAAAAGCCATTCGCACACGAGGGTCCATTGGGGACTCGCATAGGATGGCCTAGTTCTCTTATAGGAACTCAGTCAAAGCATCTGGTTGTATGACAATAGTATTGTATCCTACGGGCTGAATGTACTATCGTCTCTCGATTTTGTTTTCCCAGACTCACGCTGAGACCTCCCTGAGTAGTACATAATGCTAAACCGATTCCCTGATCTGGTCATGAGCTATTTCTCGGAAATGGTGAATGTATTATTTCTATTCGGCTTTGAGAGTCTATGATGTTTGACCCAGAGCATACCCGTGAGATTGGGAGGGGTTTACAGGTTTGCAGGAACCCTTGACCTCAACATACCCTTCATCATCAGTGTGATCTTATGTTTTGATCCGGTTACTATGGTTCTAGAGTTCTTGAACTATGGTTCTGAGTTCTTATCTGGGAGTTATTATTCAGAGGAACTTTGGTTTCATACACTTGGTTCTCAGCTCAGTGTTCCGTATCCAGACAGACACCAGTTCTCGATCACTTGCCAGTTGCATATATGCCATCATATCATTTTAGCATACATGTTCAGTTATTTCCGAGGATCTCATATATGAATTATGTTGTTGGATTTTCTGTATCAAAATGTGAATCAAAGCAGATAGATTCCCCGGAAGTAACCGAACATGACATCTCATAGCATTTGCATTGCATTTCTATTCTGCAAGCAAGGCTCATCTGTTCTTTGTTCACCATCTACAATTGAGATTTTAGCTTTTGTATCAGACTTGAAGCAACTTTTAGACAATACCGAAGTTTGAAGAGTACCGAAGTGTCTGGTACACGACCTTGTAATACCTCCAGAGTTCAAAGTACCGAAGTTTGAAGAGTACAAAGGGGATAGTTTCCCAGGGCAGCATTTGGTGAGGTTTTGCAGAAGGATGACCGTATATGAGCATAATGACAAATTGATGATTCACTGCTTTCAATACAGTCTGAGTGATGTATCATCGAGTTGGTACATGCAGTTAGAGAGCAGTTGTATCCAATCATGGTCAGACCTAGCCAATGCCTTTGTGAAGCAGTATGGCTACAATCTTGACAGGGATCTTAGCCGTATATATTTGCAAGGTTTATCCCAAGAAGATGGCGAATCTTTCAGAGAGTATGACCAGAGGTGGAGAGAGGTAACTGCCTGTGCTCAACCACCGCTATCAGACAGAGAATTGGTTGATCTTTTCATGGAGACCTTGCAAGGACCATTCTTGGAGAGGTTGAGTGGCAGTGGAACGTCACGTTTCTCTAACTTGGTGATAATTGGAGAACGCATTGAGAGCTTTATCAAGATGGGAAAGATCCAAGGCATTTCAGATTGCTCAACTGATGAGAATTAATCTTTTGTCGGTTCCCAAGAAAAGGATGTAATTGAATCAATCTGGAAAGCCTCACCAACTTTATTGACTTATCAACAGTACCCATGCATCTCAACTGCTCAGAGTCAGCAAGTTTCTGAATTTGTATGTCAGATGTCAGTTAATAGTGAACCTCCTTAGTATCAACAACAACCATGCCAACAGAAGCATGCTCCGCAAAGGCGTCGTTACTACTCTAAGAGACCAAAAAGGTATTTTAATCCATTTTCAGTGCCATACAGTCAAATACTTCCGCGCCTGATCGATAGTGGATTGATAGAGCCGAAGAAATCGGGTCTGGTACCTTTTCCATACCCACCAAGTTTTGATCCCAGTGTTCGATGTGGTTTCCATGGCAACGCACCAGGTCATTCAGCTGAAGAATGCAAGCCTCTCGGGGATAAGGTTCAGGATTTGATTGAGTCCGGGTTGATCTCAATGACGCCTAAGGTCATTCGAATCAACAATTCTTCGCTTGGTCATGTGGGTTCATCAGCTCATGTTATGGAGGAAATTATTAAGGATAGATGTGAAGGTGATTCTCATATTAATTTTGAAGAGCGGTTATGAGGATGGTTAGTTTATGTACTACATTTTCATCCCTATTTAGGGGAACTACGTCGCTCTGATTCTTCATTGGTCTTTGATCAATGGAGATACGTAGGCAGAAGATCGTCAGGTCTTTCCGAGCAAGCTTATGTGACAATTTCATTTTTGTGTCACTCTTTTCTTCATACGTCTCATGTCAATGTTTGAACGTTGAAGACTTAAGGTCATAATAATTGGGAATGAAGTATGGTGCTGACATGTGGTCATTTGATTGAAGACTGCAAATTCCATCAGGAAAAAGCTGCTGACTACTGAAAGTATTCAAGATCAACAGGTCCAGATGGAGTCAAGTCTCCTCAACAATGGCAATGTTTAGCTTCTTTACTGTATTTTCATTTGTAGCTTTTATCTGTTTGTTTGAACATGTGTATGCATGCATGATTTTTGTTTGTTCTTGAATGTTAATTAATGAAATACACATGTTTTTCTTGAAGTAATTCATTCGTATTTTACTTATAATTTTGTGTATATGCATTGCAATACCAATTGTTGTTCTTAAACTATGCGATGGAGGATGACGAAATGAAAATGCAAAGATCTCCAATTGTGTGATCTTGAATAAGACCATGTTGATGATGTACGTGCTTTGTTTCAAATCCCAAACACCGGAGATATAAGGGAGATAAATTCTCGTTAACCCCTTTGAGCCTTGAAGTAGGAGTTTCTTTTCGCATGAAAAAAACCCCTCACATTTAACTTGGGGCAGGGTAGGTGTCAGCTAGTTGGACCGACCGTTCATACTTTCATACAGGAGTGCACATATGAGGATCCCTAACTTTTCATTGTACCAAATCAAAAGGTCCAAAGACCGGAAACCACAATGGTTATCCCTCATCAACTGAAAAGTGAGACAGTCACAACCCTTTCAAAGCAATCAAGATAGGGAATGTTACACGATTTGAAAAAAAAAGAATAAAAAATAAATAAATAAAAAGCCCGCTAAGTCGAAACTTGAAAATAAATTACTTAGGCAAAAGTTAGGGCATCCCGCTAGACTTCAAAGTAAAAAAATTCAAAAGAATCAGTCCAGGCAAAAGTTATGGATAAGCAAGATAATGCAAAAGTGAAAGACGAAAAGGATTTCACAAGAAAAATCCTTAAGCAAAAACAAAGTCGTGTGATATAGACACAAAAGACAAAGACAATAGGGGTGACTGTTACTTTAACAACCTCAGTGGTGCTTAAAATCGTTAGTAGCAATGGTTCCTCAACCAACACGAAACCCTTTTGAGAGGTGTGCGCTTGTAAACACTAGTTGAACATAGGAATGGAAGGATATCACGAAGAGGGGTGGGCATAAAATAAACTTCGAGCTTTAATCTTTGTTTCTATAACCGTGAAACAGGCCACAATACAACCCTTAAAAGTCCTAACTGAAACAGGGTTAATTCGAGAGTGTACTACCACAAGATAGTGTTCCTGACTCCTATGAGTTATGCTAAAAGATCTTTGTTGGTATTGCGTGTGCATGTTTTCTTTATAAAAAAATATATGTCGTATCTTAACCAGTGAGTAGCTCACATAGGTTTGTGAAATCTTTTCAATAAAAGCTTTAGGATTAACATGTGTTGCATTAGAGTTTTCATTCTCATAATAAAACATTTTATGCTTGCATACATTTGTTTGGCATCAAAGAATTTCACATATGGAACCTCAATCCAGAAGCTTAATCTTGCCAAGTTGAGAAGCCTGAAACTTCTGAAGGACAAGCTTATGAAGGCGAACTGTTCAAAGAAACTCCGTTGAATAGGGACTTTTCCAACCGATTGGGTTAAATGTAGCCAATCTGGGGAAATCACGTCGATCAATCTCTTCAAATTACAGTCGAAACGGGGCAATCACTTTGAGATTTAAATCTCTCACAGAGCAGTTAGCCTGGGCGTTTTCTCCAAAGCAAGGCTCGTACTGGGGCAGGTCACCCTAAAAGCACTAGAAGTTACTCTCCCCAGAAGACGGTTAATCAGATGCACCTATCCAAGGTTCAAATCTTGGGGCAAATTCCTTCATGGACCATACAGTTTGAGGTAGTTACTTCGAGATATTCAAGAGTTTGAAAACACTGAAGCATTTCAGATGCCAGGTTTTCTGTAAAATCCTCTTGAGACAATCTGACAGTATGCAAGGCAGTTCCCAAAATGAACGTCTGATAATTGATCCCAGTAGGGCGCGAGAAGCGTGTTTCCCTGATCAGAAAATTTCTCCTCAGTCGTTATGGTTTCTTCATCTGATCATCCTACACTGCTAAAGTCCAATAGTCATTGGCATCTTCAAGGTTAAAGACCAATCTTTATTGGCATTTCCTCAACCAGGACAATTGGCATCTGTATGCGTCCAGCCTCTCACTTTAGTTGAGTGTGGCAGTATTTGCTTTAGTTTTCTTCGACCTTTGTGTCGATGTTGGTGTTTTCTTCGGCCCTTGAGTTGATATCATCATTTCTGTTTCTCGGCCTTTGAGTCGATATCATTACCTTCGGCCCTTAAGTTCACATATTCCCCCTTCTTTTCTTTTCTCCAGTTCCAGACTCAGTTTTTGCAGCAGCTTTCATTTCTTCACCTTTTGAAACAGTCTCTTTGCAAGCGTGGATCCTGTCGGGTACGGCGGACGATCTGGGGTGCTAATACCTTCCCAGGTCGTAACTGACTCCCGAACTCAGTTTCGTTGGTTCGCAGGACCTTTTTCCTTCCTTTTCTTTTCTTCTGGTTTGTGCAGCATTACCATTCCCGTTCCTTCGGGATAAAAATGTCGGGTTGGCGACTCTACCCTTTTCCGCGCCACTTTCGCGTTTGTACCAGGATGGAAATCCAGGGAGCGACATCATGCAACATCAATGACATACATGCATACTCACAATAACTACATCATACAACATCGACAACAACAACCACATATCGCAACATCTATCAATATACTACTAGTCATCATCATCATGATTATCATGCATTTCATAACATATAATCATATAATTCAACTCATACCACAACAACACAATACAACACAACATATACTACAACATGTCACTTACTTATATATCATTAATAAACACATGAAACGTATCAACACAACACTACTAATCACGACAACAACATCAACGTCAATGAACATATAGATTATGTTTAGCCAAATCACACTAATTATCCCTACAGTTGTGTGTATAAGTCTTCCTTCACCACTTCCAACTACCCCGCATCAATTCTTAAGCATCACTAAGCAATTAAATAATTTTCAGTAATTTTTCGGAATTAAAAATTAATTTTTCATGCTACAGGGCTCGCTAAGCGAGGGTTACTGCTTGCTAAGCGACAAACTCCCTGACTCTGCTCGCTAAGCGAGCTCTGCGATTTTGCAAATCACAACTCTGCTTTCAACATACAAACCTGCTACAAAAAATCAACATACCCATCACCAACAACAACCATAAATCACAATATTCACCTATTTCACCATTTAATTCATACCATTATCAACTAATAACAATCAACAACACATAATCCAATCCTAATTCCTCTTCAATTCACCGCAACCCCAATCCCTAATCCTCAACCTACCAAATTCTCATTATAAAACCCTTAAGATGGAAGAATCTCACCCTTACCTTAGGTTTTGTCGAGAATTTCCTCTTCTTTGCAAACTCCTCTTCACGATTAAGCCTTTTTCTCTCTTCCTTCTCTTCACAACTTTCACGATCGCTTCACGGTTTCTCCAACACGATTGTGTTTTTCCTTTTTCCCTTATTTCCAACATAACCCCTAAGACCTAACTTATGATCTTCCATTTCTACCCTTACTTCTTTTACCAATTGACCACCTTGTCCTTATCTCTTATTTTGCTCCATTTATTTTATTTATCGCTTAATAATACAATTTTCCACCACAATATAATTTTCAACCACAATTATATTTGATAATATATATTATTCTTCACACACTGCAACACAATATACTGAATAAAATATTTAAATAAAAATCGGGGCGTTACAACTCTTCCCCACTTAAAAGGTTTCCGTCCTCGAAAAGTTACCTCAAGCAAAAAGATTCGGATACGACTCTCGCATCCTGCTTTCCAATTCCCAAGTCATATGCCCTCTGGAAGCTCCTCCCCAAACCACTCGCACGAGGACAATCTCCTTGCCTCTCAACTGTTTTACCTCCCGATCATCGATTTGTTCTGGTAATGCTTCAAATGTAAGATTATCTCTTACCTCAACTTCATCTATCAGTATCACATGTGACGGATCCGAAACATACTTCCAAAGCTGTGACACATGAAACACATCATGCAAATTTGACAATTTCGGTGGCAACGCCACTTTATAAGCAACAGGTCAAACTCTCGCCAAAATCTGATACGGCCTAATAAACTTAGGAGTAAGCTTCCTCGACTTCAAAGCTCTTCCCACACCGATCACCGGAGTAACCATCAAAAATACATGGTCTTCTTCTTAAAACTCAAGATTTTTTCTTCTTTTATCATGGTAACTCTTCTGCCTACTTTGTGAAGTCTTCATCTTATCTCGAATCAACTTCACCATCTTCGTAGTCTATTGTACAATATCAGGTCCAAGTACAACACTCTCACCTGACTCATGCCAACACAAAGATGTCATACATCTTCGACCATATAAAGCTTCAAATGGTGCCATCCCGATACTGGAATGATAACTATTGTTATATGTAAACTCAATCATCGCCAAATGACTATCCCAAGCACCTCCTTGTTCGAGTACACGAGCCCTTAACAAATCTTCCAAAGATTGTATTGTCCTCTCTGTTTATCCATCAATCTAAGGATGATAAGTTGAGCACAACTTCAATTTCGAACCCAGTGCCTCTTGCAAAATTTCCCAAAACGTCGAAGTAAACCTCGGATCTCTATCCTACACAATGTTCAAAGGTATTCCATACAACTTCACAATTACACCCACATATATCTCTGCCAATCTCTACAAAAAATAAATTATACCAATCAGGATAAAATGCGCTGACTTCGTCAACCTATCAACAATCACCCAAATGGCATCGTGCCCTCTTGGAGTAGTAGGTAACCCCGTAACAAAATCCATTGATATACTATCCCATTTCCACTCGGGTATATCCAACGGTTGCATCAAACTAGCAGGTTTTTGATGTTCCACTTTCGACTTCTGACAAGTCAAACACGCAAACACAAACTGAGCCACATCTCGTTTCATACCGAGCCACCAAAATATCTTATTCAAATCCTGATACATTTTCGTTGCTCCTGGATGAATACTCAAGCCATTTCTATGTCCTTCTTCAAGAATCATTCACTTCAAATTAATATCATCAGGAATACATATACGATCCTGAAATCTAAGTACTCCCTACTCATCAAGCCGAAACTCATTATTTCCAACTCGTTCATCATTAACCATCAAGTCTACCAGTTTCACATCTAATCTCTGACTCTCTCGAACACGATCAAGAAAATCATTATTAACCTTCAGCATTCCCAACTTCACACTATAAAGTGTCTGTTCACAAACTAAACTCATATCTCTGAATTTCTCAATCAATTCCAACTCTCTAGCCATCATACCCGACATATGCAAAGTCTTTCGACTCAAGGCATCAACTACAACATTAGCCTTACCTGGATGATAATTCAAACTAAAGTCGTAATCTTTCAGAAATTCTAACCAACACCTATGTCTTATATTCAGCTCTTTCTGATCAAACAAATATTTCAAACTCTTATGATCACTATAAACTTCAAACCTCGAACCATACAAGTAATGTCTCCAAATCTTTAAGACAAAAGCCACAACTGCCAACTCCAAATCGTGAGTAGGATAATTGCTCTCATGAACTCTTAACTGACGCAATGCATACGCCACAACCTGACTATCTTGCATCAATATTCCACCTAAACCCATCAAAGAAGCATCACAATAAACCACAAATGGTTCATTTGCTTTCGGCAAAATCAAAACGGGTGCAGTAGTTAACTTCTTCTTCAGCTCAATAAAACTCTTCTCGCACTAGGAATCCCACACAAACGCTTTGTTCTTACAAGTCAATTGGGTCAATAGAAGTGCCAACTTCGAAAATACCTCGATAAACCTCCGATAATAACCGGCCAATCCCAAGAAACTTCTAATTTTTGTCACTGACTTCGGAGTCTCCCATTGTAGCACTACATCTACTTTGGACGGATCCACATCAATCCCTCGTTCCGAAATCACATGACCCAAAAATCTCACCTCTTTCAACCAAAATTCACAACTTCGACAGTTTCGTATAAAGCTTTTTCTCTTTTAACACTTGCAACAAAATTCACAAATGTTCACCATGCTCTTCTTCTGACCTGGAGTAAATCAGAATGTCGTCTATAAACACAACCACAAATTGATCCAAATACTCGTGGAAAATCCGATTCATATATTCCATGAATACACCGGGCGCTTTAGTAACTCCAAATGGCATCAATACATATTCATAGTACCCATACTGAGTCATAAAAGCAGTCTTCTGAATATCCTAATCATTCACTCTTATCTGATGATAACCGATCGCAAATTGATCTTACTGAACACACGAGCACCAACCAACTGATCCATCAGATTATTTATCCTTGGAAACAGATACTTATTCTTAATCGTCACCTTATTCAGTTGTCTGTAATCAACACACAACCTCATGCTACCATCCTTTTTCTTCACCAACAATACCGGTGCTCCCCATGGTGATATACTCGGTCTCATAAATTTCTTTTCTAACAGTTCCTCTAACTGTTTCTTCAACTCAGATAACTTGGAAGCTGACATATGATATGGTGCCATCGAGATAGGTCTCGTTCCTGGAATCAGATCAATACTAAATTCCACATCTCTCTCTGGAGGTACATCCATTACATCATCTGGAAACACTTCCGGGAAATCTCTCACTACTTGCAGTTCACTAATTGTCATATCATTCTCCACCAACAACGATGCAAACAACACCAAAACTTGCGCTTCATCATCCATAAGCTCTTTTAACTCTTGAGCAGACAAATAACCAGCTTCTTTTTCCTCTTCACCAGGAGTAAGAAACCGAACCGGCTTACTGAAGCAATTAATATGAACATGGTTATGCTTCAACCAATTTATACCTAAAATCACATCCATACCTTTCAACGGAAGACAAACCAGATCTACACCAAAGTCCTTACCATAGATCGATAACGGACAATTTAGACATACAAGAGAAGTAGTTAACAACCCATTAGTAGGAGTCTCGATAACCATCTCCCTTGCATCGAGGATACAATAAGTCCTAATTTCCTAACATAATCAAGAGAAATAAAACAATGTGTCGCACCAGTGTCAATCATAACAATCGAAGGAGTACTATTAATATGACAAATACATATGATCAAACGATCCTCGCTGCAAGTCTGTGTCTCTGTCAACGTGAACACATTTCCTCTAGTTGCAGCTTTCTTGGGCTTATAATAATGCATACTTATATGACCTTGCTCCCCACAGTTGTAGCAAGTAACCATATTTGCTTTGCACTCAGCAATCAAGTGTCCAAGCTGGCCACACTTGAAACACATATTCACGTCGCTCGTGCACTAACTGACACGATGACCCATCTGCTTCTGCTTACCCTTATCAACAAGAGCTGCATAAGGTTTCCCACGATTCACTTGTTGCTTACGTCTTCTCTCAGCTAAACCTTTGAAGTGCTCAGACCGAGCCTTACTGTCTTCTTCAAAGATCCTACAATAATCCACCATATCCGAAAACCTACAGATTCTCTGATAGTCAATCACCTGTTTAATCTCAGACCTCAACCCATTCTCAAATTTAACACACTTCGAGAACTCAGCGGTGGCTTCATTGTAATGCGGATAGAACTTTTCCAAATCAATGAACTTCGCAATGTACTCAGTCACAAACATGCTGCCCTGCTTCTGCTCCAAAAACTCAATTTCCTTCTTTCCCCGAACATCTTCAGGAAAATACTTCATCGAGAATTCTCTCTTAAACACAGTCCAATTGACTGCTTCACCAGATGAATCCAATCATTGGCGAGTGCCAACCCACCAATCATCAGCCTCAGATACCAGTATGTGTGCACCCAATTGCATCTTGCTTCCCTTTGAACATTCCTTAACTCTAAAGATCCTCTCGATATCCTTGAGCCAATAATTTCCTGTATCAGGATCAAATTTCCCTTTGAATGTTGGCGGATCATTCTTCCTGAACTTATCGCTTTCGTGATCCCCGACATTCCTCGGGTTTTGCACAGCATGTGCCATCGCTTGCATGGCAGCGACAAGTACATCATCGTTCCTCCCAGCCATTCTAAATTTGTCACATAATACAACGGAATTCAACAATGATTTAGAATCAACAACAACAACACAACTACAGCGTATCAGCAACGCTCAACATTCAACAACAACACAACAACTCGACGACTTAACTACTTGGTCGGATGGACCAACCTGCTCTGATACCACTTTATAACACCCAAATTACCCCACGAAAATATTAATAAAAATCAGAATAAAATTTTCATCTTTTTATTCGAGTGTCACGATTAACTTCAAAACTTCTTAAACGGATCAACGATACGTTTTCAAAAACAATTGTTCAACAAGCAGCGAAAATAATTTTTAAACCAACATAAATCAACTTCAATTACAAAAATTGTTTTCTAAAAGGAATAACAAGTAAAAGCAACGTCAACTCTACTCCCAAAGCAATGTATCAGAATCGACACCCTAAAAACAAGAAGTACACCGACCACCACTCGACTTATCCTGCTCACATGCACGTTACCAACATGAGGGTAACATTCAAACAAAAGGGGTGAGATACTTACATAGTTAATAATAATATAATAAGAATTAAGCAAGTATCATAAAAAATACACCACTTCTCAATAACGAATATTCAACAACATCACATACAACAACGACACATAAACCACAACATCATATACCACAACCACAACAATCATGCAATGAGACTCAACTTGACTCAATGCATGCAGTACCATGTTCAATCTCTATTTCAAGATTCAGTTCCCTTCGGAACTCTCGACCCCTCTTTCATGGTCCAGTATGATCCCTATTTCATGATCACACCCTCGACCCCTATTTCATGGCCACGTACGATCCCTATTTCATGACCGCACCAACATCACAACAACGACATACCCCACCTTGGTATGTTATACAACTATGCAACATGTCATGCAACATCAATGACATACATGCATACTCAGAATAAATACATCATACAACATCGACAACAACAACCACATATCGCAACATCTATCAATATACCACTAGTCATCATCATCACGATTATCATGCATTTCATAACATATAATCATATAATTCAACTCATACCACAACAATGCAACACAACATATACTACAACATAACACTTACTCATATACCATTAATAAACATATGAAACGTATCAACACAACACTACTCATCCCGAAAACAACATCCACATCAACGGACATATAGATTATGTTTACCCAAATTACACTAATTATCCCTACAGTTTTGTGTATAAGCCTTCCTTTACCACTTCCAGCTACCCCACATCAATTCCTAAGCATCACTAAGCAATTAAATAATTTTCAGTAATTTTTCGGAATTAAAAATTAATTTTTCATGCTACAGGGATCGCTAAGGGAGGGTCACTGCTCGCTAAGCGACAAACTCCCTGACTCTGCTCGCTAAGCAAGCTCTAGCTCTGCTTTCAACACACAAATCTGCTACGAAAAATCAACATACCCAGCACCAACAACAACCAGAAATCACAATATTCACCCATTTCACCATCTAATTCATACCATTATCAACTAATAACAATCAACAACACATAATCCAATCCTAATTCCTCTTTAATTCACCACAACCTCAATCCCTAATCCTCAACCTACCCAATTCCCATTGTAAAACCCTTAAGATGGAAAAATCTTACCCTTACCTTAGGTTTTGTCGAGAATTTTCTCTTCTTCGCGAACTCCTCTTCACAATTAAACTTTTTTCTCTATTCCTTCTCTTCACAACTTTCACGATTGCTTCGCGGTTTCTCCAACACGATTGTGTTTTTCCTTTTTCCCTTATTTCCAACATAACCCCTAAGACCTAACTTATGATCTTCCACTTCTGCCCTTATTTCTTTTATCAATTGACCACCTTGTCCTTATCTCGTTTTTTCTCCATTTAATTTATTTATCACTTAATAATACAATTATCGACCACAATATAATTTTCAACCACAATTATATTTGATAATATATATTATTCTTCACACACCGCAACACAATATACTGAATAAAATATTTAAATAAAAATCGGGGCGTTACAAAGATGGCATAATGATACCTCATCATTTCATCTCCTGCTTGGTGAAATATCAATCACATTCGACGATGTATCAGGTTTGTTACATCTTCCAATCAGGGGGAAACTTCTAGATTATGGGAGGATAAAGGTGGTCGCATACCGGTTTGGTTCGGTTATGAGAGAGACTGATGCCCAAACCGGTCAAAATTACATGGATTGGTTTGGATTGGATTTCACATTTTTCCCGATAAAATCCAAACCAAACCGAGAAATAATAGGTTGGTTTGAGTTGAATTAATTAGATACATTAGACACAAATATGCAAAAAAAAATTAAAAATTTCTAATTTACATCAACTATTTTTCTATAATAATATAATTTTTTTCATATAGGGTGTGAATGTCACAAATCATATTTCATTTGTATTCCTTCTCAAAATTGAATATCTTACACTAGTTTCCATGATAATGATACACATTATATGAATTAATATGGTTGGTTAGGGTAGACAAGCTCGCGAGTAGAACTTTGAAAATTTGTTGCCCGACCCAATTAACATCGGGTTTCATTGGTTTGGTTTGATTTTTGCTCGAACTAAAAAAATGTCTGACACAAACACCATGGTTTGGTTTGGATTCCGGTTTAGTTTGGATTTTCCCGAACTAATGAACACCTACTATGGAGGATTAGCAAAGACGAGGCATTCGAGATGATGGTAGACTATCTGGGAGTTGACCCTGATGATGCCATGCAGGAGTTTGAAAAAAAATCATAAGGGCTCGTGCTAGGTTTGAATTCCTCAAAAAGGTATATACATATGAGATCCTTATAACACATGAGACTAGAGGCGATGACAAGCAGGTGGGACTCCATACAATGTATGTTATAATAACATACCTATTATATTTAGTTGGCAATTTGATTTTTATGGACAAGAGTGTCACTTATACAGATGTCGTATATCTATGGTACTTCGAGGATTTTAAGCGGATCCATGAGTATAACTGGGGTGCCGCTTGTTTAGTCTACTTGTACTCAAAGTTATCAAAAGGTTGTAGGTGGAAGACGAAGCAAATCAATGACAACATCACATTACTGATGGTAATATTTATTGGTTTTTTAATGTTTATGTTTCAATTTCATTACATTTTCGCAACGCCTTACTGATGATTTGTGTGTTCCAACATTTTTAAGGCTTAGATACTCCATGACTTCACACGTATCTCTGGTTGGTCTTATGTGTTGACTTATATTGAGTATATGTCGCATGCATTCTCATTTGCCCCGTTCAGAGGGAACCAAATGATATAGTCGTTCATAGTGTACTTTGACAACTTAGTTACCGAGGACATGTTCTTCAACAACTATGTCTGAAAAGCCCCATATAATAAATATCTAGAATATCATTATACAAGAGTTTATTTGGTACTGACATCGTCATAAGTGCCTAATATCACAGTTCATATTCTTGATCAGTTCTAAAAACGATACAAACTATGGTACAAGACATGGAAATTATACTAAAATAAAAATACTAAGATCAACACAATATTCATCATTGTACAAAAGATAAATACACAGCGGAAAACTAATACAGAGCTTCTCTTGAAACATCCCAAGCATAGCTCCACTCGCAAATCAACATGCAAACAAAACCTAAAAAGCAACAACTATAGTGGGGTGAGATATCAACATCTCAGTGAGTTCCCTATCTTATGGATTCTCTCGGCTCTACAAGGTTTTATAAAATCCTACTCAAGTCGGGGGAAAGCCTAGACCTTGAGTTTACACTCTCTCACTTATATGGAAACATGTCTTGAGTTCACTAACTCGAAAAGTATCACTAATCCAGAAACCACGAAGGCATCCCCTATTCCCGTCCTCTCCTACGTCTAAGAGTCGGCACGAGTCATGGATCCTTTTAATTTACTTGGCATACAAAATGGATTCGGATTTAAGTGTTATTAACCTTACAACTGCCACTTCACGTGAGCCATAAACCACCATAAGTCTCTACTTGTAAATATGTTTCATTCGTACTAAACGTGAGAATCAAACCTTCCAAGTAATGCAAGTGTACATTCCAGAGGAACCCTAGGTTCATGAAACGACGTCTCAGGGAAAACGGTTCCGATTATGGGATTTCACTAAAACGAGAATGTATAAAACACTCCTAAGGCCTGTTAACCTTTTCCACAAATAACACACCCAAACAGGTTCACACACATGTTACATATAGTACCTCACTCACCACTAGACTATTACTCGACTACGATACTTCTCTAAGCATTGAACGTCCGAGTATCGCCATTTAGATTCACTATAGATCTCTAGTCACACTACTAGATTCTATTATTCCCTATACACATCTTTAGGCCTTAATATTGTGTCATATTAAGGTTCCCTCACAATATCCTAATCTGCATGTTTTATGGTTCACGAATTTCATTTTGCATAATCAACAATTTTAATCGACATAAAATAAATAATTAATTTCCACATCAAACATAATATTTTCTCTTTCCATTGGATATTACATTGTCATAGCTTTCCAACGATATAAAGTTTGCCTCAATCGGACACCCAAGTAAAAAGTTATAGATTTTACAAGAATAAATATTTTTCAAAACACAACAGTGGTAACCGGTTACTCTCAGATGGGTAACCGGTTACCAGTGTAAAATTTGCGTAACATACCAGTTTTCAAAGGGTAACCGATTACTCCCAGAAGGGTAACCAGTTACTTGCAGTCAGTAGGCAAAAATACTGTGTTTTTCATGTCAAAAATCAATATAATTCCATTTTCTCACATATAGAAGGCATAACAATTATCATGTATCACATTCATACATATACCAGCTATCATATACCGATTATGTCGCACTTCAACCATTTATATCATCGATTTAGAAAATTTATCAATAATGATATAAAACTCTAAACTCAAGAAAGACTTCTAAAACAAAAGTACTAACTAGAACTCACCTATAATCAAGAAGAGGAGTTTAATGAAGATGAAGATTGATGATGATCCATGGTTTTTCTTACACTTCTTGCTTGTTCTTCATTTCTACTTTGCTTACGTTTTCTCTCTTCATAAACCCTTGTTTCTCTTTTATGAAAACAAAACAATAGTTATACTGATATAACTATTAGTTAGTAACCTAACGGGTCAAAATCGAGGGTATCCAAAAATGTCTCGGAGTCACTTATTTAATAAATCCTCTGAGTCAGTTAATATTAATTAATTAATTTGAGTTCCTCGGTTGCTTTAATTATTTAAGTTGAAAACTCTCAGAGCACACCGGAACCTTATTGACCTTAATTAATATTATCCAGATCATTTATTAAAATACGAGGTATTACATCCTCCCCTCCTTAAGTTGAAATTCGTCCTCAAATTTCATTTAATCAACCACAACAACAACTCGTAACACTGTTCATATCCTTATTTATCATTACTTCCGTTATCACCTCTGACGTGTTTAATTTCAAAATCTTGACTTCACTATTCAAAATCCTTGTTTCATAATGAATCAAACTTCACGTCCTTACTCATACGCATGTTCCAATATTGGGTCAACTTTTAACTTAATACTTTCGTAATTCATCTATTGTTTCATACCGAATCACTCAGTTTCATCTCTCCTTCATAGAAGCATACCATTCTAATTCCTTCTATTGAGTCATAACGCAAAAGCATAATGTAACACCATTTTACTCCACGTCAAAACATATACGAAACAAACAATTAAATAAGAGTACAAACACCATTAGGGTGTCATATTTCATTCATAACAATCAAATCATCTTATAGTTATCTTGTCCGGTAACATAGGTTAACAACATGTTTCAACATAATAAACGTTTACTACGCAGCGAAATTAAACTTCATGTTTCATTCATAAAATAACTTAGTTATTCTACAAACAACAAATAGTTCAACAATGTAGAAAATAAACAAAAGGACTTAGTGGTCCACATTTGTTCCCAACCGATGTTACATTACACAGAGAAGGACACCACACATAACTAAATAAGGGGCGGAAAACAATACTTACAGCTACATCCATGCACCAAGCTTATTCTTTAGTATTTGCGGGATGACATAATAGACCATCACCAAAGGCAAACAGGGTGAGTAAATTCACATTCAATATAAATAATATAAAGAAGGAATTACAAGTCAACACACATCAATAGATAAATCATTAAAGTTTCACCCATATACAATAATATATATCACGTCATCGCATAAAACACCAATGCAATGATGCCATGCCACCAAGAATGAAATGCAATACTCATAGTATGCTATGGTACCGAATCATCATCACTGATAGACACTGAGCCATCAACCTTCCACAAGGGAGCACATCATAAACATCATATCACTTCAATCCACACAATGGGATTGAAGCTACCAACAGACTGAAGCCCCATCATAATTATGTCATGAGTGCAAAGATGCAACAACATTAACACAATCAACATCATTCTCAAGTTGCATCCGCATTCATGTAATCATTATTCATAATCATCATAAAGCATATATAAATCAATATGCACGTCATTGACTCCTTTATCATCACAATAGCATTAATTAACATCGAAAAACATCAGCCTATAATTGTCATCATACAACCATTAACACATAATCTTTATTCCTAACTCAGTAACAACTAATCTATATTCCTCTAAATCATCAACAAAAACATCATTAAACATGTTTCACATACTTATATTGTCATGCCTCCCATAATCATAGTCATCATATTCCAACCAACACAACATAACACGTATTATGATCATTTCATCACTCGTTCTTACGTATTTAGCAATTAAAATAAGACAAAAATTTCACAGTAACATCATGGCAACTCAAAACAGCAAAACACATCATTTAAATCATTTTGTGGAATAAAAATATTTTTTGAAAGGTTCCAGGTCTCGCTAAGCAAGCATCGGCTTGCTAAACGGCCTCCTCTCAGGTTGGGGAAAGTCCAAATTTTCAACAGCTTGCTAAGCGAGTAACAACCCGCTAAGTGAGACGACGATTTCGGGCAAAAAAACCTGCGATATCAATATGACTCTGTTGCGACAAAACTTATCAAAAATCATATTTTAACAACAGAAAAACGCATAATTCATTCATGTAACCAACTACCATCATGTATTCATCAACTACAACATCTACATCTTCATTTATTCAATTCATCTCATAATTCTCATAAACCTTAAGATTTTCCCTTAAACCCCAATTCTCATAATACCTATCTCTACATTATGAATACTGAACAAAATTACTCCCCATGCCTTAGGTTGTTGGATTCTTTCGATAATCTCCTTGGAATTCCACAAGACTTCAAGCCCTAACTCTCCTCTTCCTTGACTTCTCTGGTTCTTTCTCCCAAATTTTCACGACTAATGAAAACTCATTCACTATTCTCATGAAATACTCCTAAATGGTTTTTCCCCATCTTACCCTCACTTATCCTTCACTAAATGACCAACATACCCTCCACTTCTAATTTTCCTTATTTTAATTCATAATAATATTTAAATAATATATCATACATTATCCTAAATATCATCATGATTAAAAATAGATTCCCACTTAAATCAGCATGCAACACAACAACATATTTATAAAAAATGTCATATATTCATAACAATTACTCAAATAATTAATTACAAATTCAGGGCATTACAACTCTCCCCCACTTAAAGAATTTTCGTCCTCGAAAATTATCCGAAGAAAACAGAGTCGAACACAACTCCCTCATTTGATCTTTGCACTCTCGAGTCCAACATACAGGTCATCAACAAATCTTCCAAAGACTGGATACCCCTTTCTGTCTGACCATCCGTATGCGGATGACAAGTATAACTCACTTCAACTCAGTGCCTAAAGCACCCTACAACATTCCAAACACCTCTATGAGAATATCAAATATTTATCCCATGTAACTTCATAATTTCCTCAATGTGGATCTCAGTTAATTTCCTCATAGAATAGTTAATCTTCATTGGCCATAAGTGAACCTATTTAGTTGATCTATTCACCATCACCCAAATTGAATCATACCTCTTTCACAGTCTTCGAAAATCTCGACACAAAGCCCATGTGAATATTATCCCATTCCATTATGGAATATTCAAGAGTCGCATCATACCCAAAGGCTTCTGATGTTCCATCTTTAACTTCTGATAATTCAAACACACATGCATCAACTCAGCAATATCCTTTTTCCTACCCGACCATCAAAATGACTTCTGCAAATCTTGATATATCTTTGTTACACTGGGATGGCTACTTAGTCCACTTCGGTGTCCTTCCTCTAAAATACTCTTTTTACATTTATGGTGTTGGTGTAAGCCCTAGAGGCCAATACTTTTTGGTACTTGTATCGGATTATTCGTTTAATAATAAAAGGCATTTCTTTATTATGTTTGTCTTTCAGAATAATAAAGTCCCTAGAATAGTTAGTCTGTTTAATGAAATGTTAAGTGTGACTTAATCATGAGATCCCATTAAACATAAAGACATTATTCTTAAAATATCCGTAGTCAAGCTTTATTGCAAAGTGGGATAACATTAAAGCATTGAGACTATTATGAAGATAGACTGATGATCACATCTCATGGATCATGGATAAAGAGTTATCAAGTCTTGACATAGGTATAAATATTAGGAGTAATATTTATACCGGATTGACCCGCTATGAGAATACTACATAGTATGTTATGCAAAGTGTCATAAGTTATTCTCATGGTGATAATGGTGTATTACCACCCTTCGACCTGAAACCACTATGGACCCTAGATGTAGAGTCGGGTGCTTTATTGCTGATCAAACATTATCCGTAACTGGATGATCATAAAGACAGTTGATGGGCACTCCACGAAGCATGCTGAGGGACATGAGTGTCCTAGATGGAATTTGCCAATCCTGCATAACAGGAGAAATGTCTAAGGGCCCAATATTGAACTGGACAAGGATGACACAGTGTATGCCTTGTGTTCAATATAGACATAGGGGCAAAAGGGTAATTGTACAAACATATATTATCACGAAAAAGGTTTTGTCAGATCACATGACATTTTCGTGACTTGGGTAGCAGTGATGTGTTGCTAGATACCGCTCACTGTTTATTATGTTAAATATATAATTTAATATAATTACCAACGTTACGAAATCCTACAGGGTCACACACATAAGGACAGTTTGATGAGAGATAGAGAAATCAAAGGAACACCGTAAGGTACGGTGCACTTAAGTGAAAATAGAAATTCGGATAATATAATAATAATTATTGTTATTTTATAATGGTTATAAAATAATAATAAAATAAATATATTTATTATAATAATAGTTATTATAATAATATATAATATTATTATGGATCATGTGAATTGGGCTTTTAGCCCGCAGCCCACAAGAGAGTCTATAAAAGGAACCCTTGTGATGAAGCTTTCACTTGATGCAATTTCGTTTTTGATTCTCTTTTCTCACTCAAATAATTCCGTTCGTAAGCAGCTAGCACTGTGACCGGAAGCTGTTCGTGTGGACTGAGTAGAGGCGTTGCACTTCATCAACGCTTGTGATCGCTGCATCAAAGATCTGAATCGCCACAAAGAGGTAACGATTCTATCACTGACCATGCTCATTCGTAAGGATCACTAAAGGAAATTTTTGTTTTCCGCTGCGTTTAGATCGCAATTTTCCTTCATATGGAACATCTAGTATACACACTCCACCTTTAAACCTCAACATGACTCTCTTGTCAATCTAGAATTCACCTTTGTTACCCTTTTTTTCAATAACGTCCACCGATCAACCAATCTCAATTAGGAATTCTCATCTTCTCGGATTCCTTCTAAAATATCGCTAGTCAATTTCAACACGTCCTACTTCACGCTGTCAGCATCTCCTCATACACTAAACTCAGATCTCTGAATGGTTTAATCATTCTTAAATATCTCACCATAAGGATCAACATATACATCGACTTTCAACTCAACACATCAGTCCCTGCGTTTGGTTTAATAGCTCAAGCCAACAAATAATTCCTCCTAATCTCATTACCAACATCACGACTGTTGATTCCTAACCATAGGTAGGATTATTTCTTCTCTTGTTTTCCCTAGTAGTCTCGAATCATAAGTAACATCACTCCTAAGGTTCATCTTAACGTATCACCATGCACCAGATAAAACACATCCTAATCAAGCAAGATCAATACCGAAATGGTAGTCGACTCCTCTAATCACATGAATTTTCTTCACATGCCACGTCTCACACACAAGCTCTACCTTTGCGAGTCAAATAAGTTAACGTACACCACTTAGAAAAAAAACCTCAATGGTTCTTTGGCAGTGACCATCTAAACCAATAAATTTAAATCTCAAACACAAACTTCAAAACTTCTTACTGCAAAACAACATCAATCTTAGAAGAGTTTACAACAATCTTAGCACTAAAATCTATCGTCCAAGAAAACTCACTTCTTCCAACTAAAACTCTCGCTTTGATAATCATTAGCACATTACTAATCCAAATTCCATATTGTTAACCATACTGATCCAACAAGATGTCCTCATTCACCCTTAGGAAGGAACACAACAACGTCGTTGTCATCACCATTAACACCATCATAAGAACATCAACATAATTCATAATACTGGCAATTTTGTTTCACAACCTTAGTTCCATAATGCCGCGAAACACGTCATTTAAATATTTTTTTGGAATAAAAATATTTTTCGAAAGGTTCCAGGTCTCGCTAGTAGAGCACCGACTTGCTAAGCGGCCTCCTCTCGGGTTGGGGAAAGTCCGGATTTTCAACAGCTTGCTAAGCGAGCAACAACTTGCTAAGCGAGACGACGATTTCGAGCAGAAAACCCCGAGATATCAATATGACTCTGTTGCGACAAAACTTATCAAAAATCATATTTTAACAACAGAAAAACACAAAATTCATTCATGTAACCAACTACCATCATGTATTCATTAACTACAACATCTACATCATCATTTATTCAGTTCATCACATAGTTCTCATAAACCCTAAGATTTTCTCTCAAGCCCCAATTCTCATAATACATATCTCTACATTATGAATACTGAACAAAATTACTCCCCATACCTTAGGTTGTTGGATTCTTTTGATAATCTCCTTGGAATTCCACAAGACTTCAAGCCCTATCTCTCCTCTTCCTTGACTTCTCTGGTTCTTTCTCCCAAATTTTCACGAATAATGAAAACTCCTTCACTATTCTCATGAAATACTCCTAAATGGTTTTTCCCCATTTTACCCTCACTTGTCCTTCACTAAATGACCAACATACCCTCCACTTCTAATTTTCCTTATTTTAATTCATAACAATATTTAAATAATATATCATATGTTATCTTAAATATCACTATGATTAAAAATAGATTCTCACTTAAATCAGCATGCAACACAACAACATATTCATAAAAAATGTCATATATTCATAACAATTACTCAAATAATTAATTACAAATAACAATCCAACTTGATTCGGGGATAACAAACACTCAACAAATCTCCACAAGGTATCTTAGTGAAATCTTATCTACACACAATTACCAACAAATACTCTTATTAAAATCATTCAATTACCAAAACCACTTCAAAATTATGTCATACAACCTCCTTACCGATCCCACTTGGCCTGAGGCCATAACATGTAACAATTTACATATGACAATTCATCATTTCAGTATCTCACTTATAGATAACACACTTATAACGAAATTTTCTTACACTAATACTTATAAATAATTATCTTCTGATTCTCAATAATCTGACTGAACTCTTACATTTGTCTCATACCACTACGCTTTCAAAGTCTAACAATGGAGATACCATGAATTCTCAAGAAATACTAGATAATTGATAGTATATGGAGAACACACTTATCCATTGGAGTTCTTACCAACCAACGAAACAAGAACTTGCATACATTTAAGGATAAAACAATTTACTTGTCAATCACACAATAATAACATCGGTCCAAACTCCCCAATGATAAAGTGTAGCGGTAAAATCATGAGTGTAAGTTATTAGCTAACTTAACTCAAGGTAAATAGAGTCGCCACCGCGCTTTTATTTTATTCCAAATAGAAAAGGGAAAAAGAGCGAATAAAACCTAATGAATCTAAAAACAAAAAGCTAAAAGAATCGAACAGAGAACGGGTAAGGGGATAGGTTACAAACTGGGAAGGTTTTACGCACCCAAAATGTTCGCGGTACTCCACGGGAGCCCTTTGAAATATTTATTGCTTTTGGTTTGGAATTTTTTTTTTGAAAGAGATTGAAGAGATGAGAAGAGAAATGTTTTTTAAGAATTTTTGTGTTTGAAGAGACGATCGTCTCATGCCTACGTACCCACAAAGTGCAATGCGAGATCAAAACCTCGTAGTTCGTGGTACAAAATGTGAAAAGAAACAATGCATTTAATTGATTTTAAAATATAAAGATAAGTCGTCATTCTTTAGCGAATAATTCCGCTAGAAAGAATGAATCATATCTAAACATATGAAAAGAAAAGTGCACTAGGGCACAAAAACAATTGAATGAGTTTTGAATTTTTTAAAGTATTTTTGAGAAGAAAGTTTCGATATGCTTATGTGGTTTAGCATTTATTAAGAAACAAAATGGAAAGGTAAAATCGCTTGACCTAAGTCAAGGTTTGATTATGAAAACATTTTGAAGTTTGAAAACAAAGAAGATTTGAAAATAGGGAGAAGATTTTAAAATTTAAGAAGTGGGAGGAGATGAAGGGACTATCCTAAGACTTGAAAGTAAAAGTTAAGGGAAGAACGATCAAACCGTGTGGTGAACATTTTTTGAAACAATAGGATTTCCATCTTCATAAACAAGTGGACTAAATTGGCTAAAGTCTTCAATCCATAATAGCTCAAACAAAGGAATGATCCTAGAATCTAAGTCCAAAACTCCAAGTCCAATGCTAAGGATGGTGGCCATAGTCTAAAGTTAAAGTCACAAGTCTTTTAGATGTTTAATCCTTTATTAATGTTTTTGTGTCCAAACGGACAAAGGAAAAATCACAAGCATAACAACATAAACATAAACAATATGGTGAATGATATAGTATAATAAAAGCATAATAAAAGAGATAAGGAGCGAGAGATTGAAATAAAGAGGATTAGGTGCGAGAATGAATTAAAATGTTAGTATATTAAAAGTATAATAATATTTACATAGAAATGGTATGATGAACTTAATCAAACACAACCAAAAAGAGATAACCAAAATCGAGAGGCAACCGGATCCAATTGGATCTTATTCCGAATTCGGGACAAGTTTAGGTCTATGTTAAGCAATCGCCGAGTAATTTACGAAGTAATTACCCTACAAATGAGGCCGGCCACCACCAATTAAGGTGGGAAATATTTGTGCTAATACATGTTAGAGAAATGATATAATGGATCATTCTCCGAAAACATGTCGCACGAAAAGAAAAGCGGTAACGGTCTAATCTTAATCGAGATTTCACATTGAATTATCGAAGGCAACCTATCACGGTTCCAAAGTATGGAGAATGATCCAAATGATCATTCATCCCTAGATTTGAAATAATGAAGATTAAACATCTTCGAAAACTAATAATCATCGAATCAGAGATCTCATCGACCAAAAAAGAAAAAAATAAGAGATGAATAAGAAATATGGATCTCAAATTGATGATCCACTCCAAAACCAACAAAAAGAAATAAAATCAAATTGAAATAATAATAAAGAAAATCAAAGATAAAACACTAACATCCTCTTTCTTTATATTTTTCTTAAAATGAATTTATAATTGAAAATTAAAAGGAATCTATTAACAAATATTATTTCTTAAAAGGAATAAAAATAAATAACAAAAAAAACTAAGTATAAAAGGATTTTTTTTAAAATAAGAAAAGAGAAGGGAGCGGGAGGCGTTGGAATTGGCAAGTGGTGGATAGTAATCCATGGTCCAATGCTAAGCCCAAAACACAACAGTTTTCTTTTATAAAAAAATAAATAAATCAGTAACACATTAAAAGGATAAACGAAAAAAATAAAAATGCAAAAAACACAGATCTTCTTCTTCTCTTGCATCAACGCGGCACTGTTCACACAATCATATCCACTTGCTCTTAGTAAAACGAAAACACGTGGTTATGATTCACCTTCTCTCCGTAAATTAACCCGCCGCCGACACTCTCACAACGCAATCGCCAAAATCGTCGTCGCTCCCTCTTCTTCTTCTTTCGATCTCGCCGTGATATTGTTGTTGATGAAGGGATGAAGATGAGTTGCGATTTGGATGAGAATTTTATTTCAGATTGAAGGTGGATGAAGGTTTTGAAATTGAATTTGACAGAGCTTTAGAGGGATTTTGAAGCTTCATTTTGAGAGAGATTGGAGCTATTTAAATTGAAGGATGAACTCGGATTGATGAAGTCGTTTTGAGTGAATTTTGTGCGTTTTGGTCCATTGCAATCCGCGTGAGTATTTTCTGAATTTAAACTTGAAGCTATGCATTTTGGTGCCTTTAATTTGTTGCGTTGTAGATGCGTTTCAGGTGATGTGAAAAAAACGTGTTCAGGCTTGTGATTTAAGCTTGTGTACAGTGCGCATGTGTATTGTGTTTCACTGCATTTTGTTCGGTTTGTTCTCAGCGTTTTGAGTCCGTATGATTTGCGTTTTGATGATGTGTTATTTGTTGATGCAGGGTATTTTCCGCGTGACTTTTTCCTCAATTTTCATTTTGTTTCTGCGTTTTATGCCTTGTTAGCGTGCGTTTTGCGGGTGGTAGTTTCGGTCTTGTGAGGTGCGTTTTAGAATTCACTTTGCCGCAGGTGTTTTCGAATCCGCTTGCTGCGTTTTATTCAAAGGTCTGATGCGTTTTGAATAGAGTTTGCTGCGTTTGGGAGTGTCACAGAATTGTCATTTTAGACACTTAGCTGATGGCGTGCGTGTGATTTGCGTGATGCGGCTGGAGTTGACGCTGAAGAAGGTCACATACAATGTATACTGAAAGTGTACTTTGGAATGGTCCCTTTTCATTATTTTGTTTGGAGTGTGAGAAATAAAAATAAAAATGGGTTATATGAAGAAAAAGAAGAATGGGCTTTATGGTGAATAGAAAATGGGATTAGTAGAATTAAAAAATATTAATAAAAATATGAATTAAAAAAATGGTAATGAAGATATTAAAAAGAATGGAAAATTGGAAATCGGTTAAAATGATAATTTGGATGATTGAATTAAAAAAAATGAATCAGATAACAAATGAAAGAAAAATGGTCATTTGAATAAAATGGATTTAAAAAAATGGTTTAATCGACAATGGATAATGGATGTAAGACGATGATTTTTTTTAAGCCCACAACCAACTCTTGATTTTTCTTGCACAAACCACTGAATATTTGCAAATTAAGCCACAACCAATGTCTGAAAATTGCCTTGATTATTCGAAACCATGTTGAGGAAAATAAATCCACAGATGAACTACTGATGAACTGATGGACACTGTATAAGCTTGAAGATTCAAACCAAACTTCACACAGAACACTGCCTGATAAACTGATGATTTCCAACACACAACAACTTGAACTTCGATATACGCACTGTCTGAGAAATAAACCACTGGCATGAATAACTTGCAGTTTGAAACAATCTTCTTATAATTTGACCAATATTAAGTCAAACGTCTATCTGAATCGAATCATAACTGAACAACCACATCTGAGTTGAAAATACTGCCTTATCTTTGAAAACCAACAACACAACAAAGAAGAAGAAAATTGCCACATGGTTTTTTGGAATTTTGGTTAGAAGTTAGTAGATATAAATAAATAAAAGGCAAGTAAACACGGTGATCCCCTGCGAGGAAAAAACCTGCAACTAAAAAGGGTAGACGAACCATTGCGTGATCTTGTTTATATGCAAGATGCAAATGAGATGCAAAAAATCTTAGGGTCAACAATTAGGGTATGACAGATGCCCCTATTTAAGTTTCTTCAATCCAGAGATAATGAAGATTGAAATCTTCATTTCGGCAAGATGGAAGATACTTAAATATCAAAAACCCAATTTTTGATCCTAAGATGCCAAAAAATGGAATGGAATGAAATGAAAAGAAACGAACGATATGAAATGATATGGAAATAATATGAAACAAATATGAAATCAAATGAAAATGCAGATGAAAATGTTATGAAAGTATATGAAATGGTTATGAAAGCATATGAAATGCAGAGAAGTCCGTAAGGAAAAAAACGACACTAGAAATAGAATAAACGTCGGGGATAAAGAGCATAAAACTCCGACGGGGAAAAACAGCATGCTAGAGACCATAACATGGCTCAGCTGAGACGAAAATATCCAAGAATGGAAATTGGACAGAAAGGATCACAACATCCAGGAATGGCACTGAATGAAGTGGGAAAAAGTCCCGAAATAAATACATCAGAAGCATCCAAGGATGACATTACTGACTTTACTAGGGATATCCGAGAATGGCAATCAGAAAAAGGTAATCACAACATCTAAGAATATCAATCAGATAAAAATGTGAATCACAACATTCAGGAACAGAACTTAATGAAATGGGAAAAGTTCGGGAAAGTACACCAAATCAATGATGACTTCACTATGGAAATCCGAGAATAGAAATCGGAAGGAAAGTGATCACCACATCCGAGAATATCAATCAGATAAAAATGTGAATCACAACATTCAGGAACAGAACTGAATGAGATGGGAAAAAGTCCGGGACAGTACATCAAATCAATGATGACTTCACTATGGACATCTGAGAATGGCATCGAATAAAAGAGGTGTAAAAATCTGAGAAGAAATAACAAGTAGGTGAAGAAAAGGTTCTGGAGAGGCAAATATAAATGCCAAGTAAGTTAGACTTTGATCACAAGGTAAGAAGTTGAAAACAACAGGACCTCGAGAAACGCATAATGAGGATTAACACACTCAAATATGCAAACAAAATTGGGGAATAATACACCCAAAAAAATGCATAATAAGGAATAACACACTCAAATATGCAAACATATATGAAAATGGGGAATAACACACCCAAGAAGACGCATAATGAGGAATAACACACTCAAATATGCAAGCGTATGAAAATGGGGAATAACACACCCAAGAAAATAATATGAGAGAAAATGTTGACAACTAGTTTAGACTCTTAGAGGAGTGGAAAAAGGATGGAAGACTGATTCCTCAACACAGAGATCACTGCCATTCTACTCTGAGATTAGAGATGCTACTGTTCTTGAACATATCTCTGTCACACCGGTAAACTGTACCATGTGGAAAATATTTTGAGAGAAGTCATGAAAAGCTGCTTGGAGATTCTTGAAGAAGATTGCCCCAAGTTCAATGACTGGTGAAGGCAAACTGATAATGGATTCAGTTCTTGACTACTGTCGGAGAAAATAATGATCAAATCTTGAAATGACTGTTGGGAGAATACACTGATCATGGCTTTAGTTCTTCATATGAATGTTGAGAAGATAAATTCAGTATGAAACTTGAAGAGATCTTCTGATTTACCAAATCTGAGAACAACTTGTACTGAGCAACAACACTTGAACCATTGGACCTGAGAAAAAATTGCCCCTTGGTAGGATCACTAACCAAGTTTCTCAACTGTTTGAAAATTCGTTGATGAGGAAAGTTTGTTTGCAAATAAAAAGTGTTTGTACAAACCCGATAATTTTAATGCAAAGTTCATGCAAAAGTTTGAAATCAAAAATCATTTTTGGAATGAAATTTATTGCTATAAAGTAAATGAAAAATTTATCACAACACAGGGGTTGAGACAAAATTAAAGATAAAGCAAAGATAAGAAACAAATGATTGGTAACGAACTTGGGAATCAGTTTACGCAACCTTGCTGTAGTGTGCTTTTCAAAAGAAACCTGGATTCAATTAGGACTTTTGAAGGTTGTAACGTGGTTTGGTTCACGGTTTATGAAACAAAGGATATGGGCTCAAAGTTATTTGTACCCAACCCAACTTCATGATGAACTCCAGTCCTACATTCAATTAATTCAGCCTATGCATTCAAGTCCCAAGACATTTGGGGTTGCACAGATGAAGATGGTTCATAAGCCAAAGGATTTTGAGATAGCAGTCACCTCTCCCCTTTGTTATTCCTGGTGTGTACTTTGGTCAGCTCATCTTATTTTTGTTGAGGATTTTGAGAACCTCTTGATTGATCTTTCTTTTGTTATCCCTAATTTTTGCCTGAACTGTGTCACTTGAACTTACAGTCAGCGGGATGCCCCAGTTTTTTTGCCTAAGTTTCCTTTATAGGTTTTGACTTAACGGGCTTTGATTTTGTTATCATCATTTTTTAATACCATTTTTTTGAAAGATAATGACTGCTTGGCTTAATGATTACGATGAACCATCATTGGCTTTTGAATTGAGACATCTTCAACACTTCTTGATGTGTACGAAGGAAAGCTTGAGATTGCAACCTTTATTGAAAGGTATCTTGAATGATTCTCTTGTACTTGAATGCACATTTGAATTAATTGAGAACTACCCATCCCCGGTTAAAATTTAGGGTTTTTTCGAATAGAAAGAAACTCCAACTTCAAGGCTCAAAGGGGTTGACAAGGGATTAACTTCCTTATTTCTCCAGTGTTTGGGATTTGAAACAATGCCTGTATATCATCAACCAAGTCTCAATTGAAAGCATACCAACAACAGTTATGGGTATCTTGTTTTCATCATCCTCCCCCCAATCATTGTAAAAGCTTGAGAAAAGATAAATGAACTTGAAATGTAAAGCATAAAGATGCAAATAGTAAATGAAATTGAATCAAAACAAAGCAATGCTCATTTCATTAAAATCAACATGAAATTACAAACAAGCTTAAGAGAAAATATCTTAATACAATTGAAGAAAAATGCAAACATAAAGAAACAATGGCCTAGTGATCCATCAGCAAAAAGGATGAGCTGTCCCGTCTGAGATTCTGGCCTTGAAGAAAATTTGACTGTTGAATTCTTCTAGAAGATTCACTTCTCATGCTTCGGCAGAGGATTGTTGACAACATTAGGATTTGTGTCATGAAAGGAAAGGATGATGTTCCTGATAAGTTCTTGCACTTTAGCCTTCAGTGCAAAGCAGTGTTCCAAGTCATGACCAATTCCACCTTGATGAAACTCGCAGCGAAGACCAGATCTATAGTTAGCTGGAAGAGGATCTGGAACAGTAGGCGGAGGCCTAGTAGTAATTATACCAATCTTAATCAAGGAAGGATACAAATCAGTGTAAGTCATCAGGATATGATCAAAGTTTGGCCTATTACGATACTGATTTTGTCCAGCAGCAGGATGGGAGCCTGAGCTTGAGCTCGAACTTGAACTTAAGCTTGAACTGGTTGAGCTCGAACTTGAACTTGAGCTTGAGCTGGTTGAGCTTTGACAACAGGAGCTACTATAGCTACATATGGTTGAACATATCGTTGTTGCTGGCGATAAGGCTTCCTCTTAGTTGAAACAGCATAAGCATCACCATCTCTTCTCTTTTGAAAATTCCCAAGAGACTTTCTTGCCGCATTAGAAGATTCAACATTGATAATCTTACCCTTCTTGATAACTTCCTATAGTCTTTCTCCAATAGTGACTAGGTCAGAAAAACCATATGAAACACTTCCTACCATTTTCTCCCAAAAGAACGGTTGAAGAGTGTCCATGAACAAACCAGTTAATTCTTTTTCAGCCAAAGGTGGCTCCACTTGAGCAGCTAGCTCTCTCCAACGCTGAGCGTACTCTTTGAATGGTTCTTTCTCATTCTGTGTCATATTTTGAAGTTGACGACGGTGAGGCGCCATGTCCAGATTGTACTTATACTGTCTTACAAAAGCATCAGACAAATCCTTCCAGCTTCGGATGTGACTCTTCTCGAGTCCCACATACCACTTCATAGAAGCACCACTCAGACTATCTTGAAAACAGTGAATAAGCAGCTTATCATCCTTGGCATGTGCAGCCATTTTGCGACAATACATCAGTAGATGAATCTTTGGACAAGTATGACCATTTTATTTCTCGAATACATGAACTTTGAACTTATCAGGCAAAACTAGGCCAGAGACCAAACACATGTCTATTGCAGCAGCACCAAAGACATCTTTTCTTTCAAGGCCTCTTACCCTCTTCTCAAGAGTCAAACATTGCTCTCTAACTTCATCCATATATCCAGGTTCACCCTGACTTTCAGCTTGTGGACCAGTAGCCTGGTACAAAAAAGGTGAATTCTGATAAGTAGTCTGAGCAGTAGTGTGTACAACAAGTTGAGGTTCGACAAAAGTCGGAGCTGAAAAGACTGGCACAACAGATGGACCACCCATTCGAGCAGTAGCAGCAGCTGGTACGTAATCCGGAGGTAACCCAAATTCTGGCCAAGTAGAAGCCGGTTGCTGAATCACAGGAGGGTCAACAACAGCTGTAAAAACTTCAGAGATAACAATCCTTTGAGGTGGTTCACCTCGAGCAATCAAAACTTGCATCATTTCAGTGAGCCTGGTCATACTAACTTTCAACTCATCAATCTCCATCCGGACTTCCAGGTTATGTTGTTCTTGGTTTTCCATTCTCAATCTGATAGCTCTCAATCTGTTAGCAGCTCTAGTACCGTATTTGTGGTGAGGAGACAGCTTGACGGATCAACAAACAACTGAAGAAGGAAACAATCGGGATGAGTTCCCACACAACTCGGATGAACGCAAGAATATGCGAGGATGCAATGATATGCAATGTTCACTTCCCTTTTCAAAGAAACAACTCAATTATTGCAAACATGGTTAACATCAAGAATGCAGTCATGAAAAGTCTTGACAAAAAGGAATATTTACTTTTTTTTCAATATTTGCAATAATCGGAAGAGTTTTCCTTGAAACAAAATGGTTGTGATGATGATCATGATGAATATGTAGATGCAACAACCACAAACAATATCACGCAAAGCATACAGGTTCAAAGGTTCGGATCACGAGCATGGAGTCAAGGGATAAGAACCAACAACCCACAAAGGCATGTACTAAGGTTTGTCTTCATTGTACCTGCAAAAAACCAAAAGGGTGCTAACAGAGGTTCCCGGAGTTAACAGCCATCTTTAGAATTTTATCGGTACGTTGGATTACTCCCCATCCGATAACATTCTTAAAATAGACCTCGTTCGAGTGTAGTATCACGTGACAACCACCTCAGGTTTACACCTGGATAGTTTCCGCACTACGTTCCTAAATTGGCTTGGATTGGTTAAGGGTTCTATGGTCCTCAGTATGATCAGCTTAAGGTCAGAAAATAATGCCACGTATGATTACTCATCATGACATTGATAATCCAATAGAGCCTAACCGAGTGGAGATTATCAAATTGATATCGCTTTGGACTACTCCATCGCGTATCGCTTCGAATATCATCGTCCTATCATAAGTTCAACTCAGATCCGAGTTAGAATCTATCTCACTCACAGAGGATCACCAAAACCGAAACAGAACAAACAATTAACAAAAAAATCAAACCAAAGCAGTAAATAAATCAAAGTAGGCCGAATCCACTTAGAGATTGACTCCCCAACAGAGTCGCCACTTTTCTGTAGCGGTAAAATCACGAGTGTAAGTTATTACCTAACTTAACTCAAGGTAAACAGAGTCGCCACCGCGCTTTTATTTTATTCCAAATGGAAAAGGGAAAAATAGCGAATAAAACCTAATGAATCTAAAAGCAAAAAGCTAAAAGAATCGAACAGAGAACGGGTAAGGGGATAGGTTACAAATTGGGAAGGTTTTACGCACCCAAAATGTTCGTGGTACTCCACGGGAGCCCTTTGAAATATTTATTGCTTTTGGTTTGAAAATGTTTTTTTTGAAAGAGATTGAAGAGATGAGAAAATAAATGTTTTTTAAGAATTTTTGTGTTTGAAGAGACGATCGTCTCATGCCTACGTACCCACAAAGTGCAATGCGAGATCAAAACCTCGTAGTTCGTGGTACAAAATGTGAAAAGAAACAATGCATTGAATTGATTTTAAAATGTAAATATAAGTCGTCATTATTTAGCGAATAATTCCGCTAGAAAGAATGAATCATATCTAAACATATGAAAAGAAAAGTGCACGAGGGCACAAAAACAATTGAATGAGTTTTGAATTTTTTAAAGTATTTTTGAGAAGAAAGTTTCGATATGCTTATGTGGTTTAGCATTTATTAAGAAACGAAATGGAAAGGTAAAACCGCTTGACCTAAGTCAAGGTTTGATTATGAAAACATTTTGAAGTTTGAAAACAAAGAAGATTTGAAAATAGGGAGAAGATTTGAAAATTTAAGAAGTGGGGGGAGATGAAGGGACTATCCTAAGACTTGAAAGTAAAAGTTAAGGGAAGAACGATCAAACTGTGTGGTGAACATTCTTTGAAACAATAGGACTTCCAACTTCATAAACAAGTGGACTAAATTGGCTAAAGTCTTCAATCCATAATAGCTCAAGCAAAGGAATGATCCTAGAATCTAAGTCCAAAACTCCAAGTCCAATGCTAAGGATGGTGGCCATAGTCTAAAGTTAAAGTCACAAGTCTTTTAGATGTTTAATCCTTTATTAATGTTTTTGTGTCCAAACGGACAAAGGAAAAATCACAAGCATAACAATATAAACATAAACAATATGGTGAATGATATAGTATAATAAAAGCATAATAAAAGAGATAAGGAACGAGAGATTGAAATGAAGAGGATAAGGTGCGAGAATGAATTAAAATGTTAGTATATTAAAAGTATAATAATATTTACATAGAAATGGTATGATGAACTTAATCAAACACAACCAAAAAGAGATAACCAAAATCAAGAGGCAACCGGATCCAATTGGATCTTATTCCGAATTCGGGAAAAGTTTAGGTCTATGTTAAGCAATCGTCGAGTAATTTACGAAGTAATTACCCTACAAATGAGGCCGGCCACCACCAATTAAGGTGGAAAATATTTGTGTTAATACATGTTAGAGAAATGATATAATGGATCATTCTCCGAAAACATGTCGCACGAAAAGAAAAGCGGTAACGATCTAATCTTAATCGAGATTTCACATTGAATTATCGAAGGCAACCTATCACGGTTCTAAAGTATGGAGAATGATCCAAATGATCATTCATCCATAGATTTGAAATAATGAAGATTAAACATCATCGAAAACTAATAATCATCGAATCGGAGATCTCATCGACCAAAAAAGAAAAAAATAAGAGATGAATAAGAAATATGGATCTCAAATTGATGATCCACTCCAAAACCAACCAAAAGAAATAAAATCAAATTGAAATAATAATAAAGAAAATCAAAGATAAAACACTAACATCCTCTTTCTTTATATTTTTCTTAAAATGAATTTATAATTGAAAATTAAAAGGAATCTATTAACAAATATTATTTCTTAAAAGGAATAAAAATAAATAACAAAAAAAAACTAAGTATAAAAGGATTTTTTTTTTAAATAAGAAAAGAGAAGGGAGGGGGAGGCGCTGGAATTGGCAAGTGGTGGATAGTAATCCATGGTCCAATACTAAGCCCAAAACATAACAGTTTTCTTTTATAAAAAAATAAATAAATCAGTAACACATTAAAATGATAAACAAAAAAAATAAAAATGCAGGAAACAGAAATCTTCTTCTTCTCTTGCATCAACGCGGCACTGTTCACACAATCATATCCACTTGCTCTTAGTAAAACGAAAACACATGGTTATGATTCACCTTCTCTCCGTAAATTAACCCGCCGCCGACACTCTCACAATGCAATCGCCAAAATCGTCGCCGCTCCCTCTTCTTCTTCTTTCAATCTCGCCGTGATATTGTTGTTGATGAAGGGATAAAGATGAGTTGCGATTTGGATGAGAAATTTATTTCAGATTGAAGGTGGATGAAGGTTTTGAAATTGAATTTGACAGAGCTTTAGAGGGCTTTTGAAACTTCATTTTGAGAGATATTGGAGTTGTTTAAATAGAAGGATGAACTCGGATTGATGAAGTCGTTTTGAGTGAATTTTGTGTGTTTTGGTCAATTGCAATCCGCGTGAGTATTTTCTGAATTTGAACTTGAAGCTATGCGTTTTGGTGCCTTTAATTTGTTGCGTTTTATTTGCGTTGTAGATGCGTTTCAGGCGACGTGAAAAAAATGTGTTTAGGCTTGCGATTTAAGCTTGTGTACAGTCCGCATGTGTATTGTGTTTCACTGCATTTTGTTCGGTTTGTTCTCAGCGTTTTGAGTCCGTATGATTTGCGTTTTGATGATGCGTTATTTGCTGATGCAGGGTATTTTCCGCGTGACTTTTCCCTCAATTTGCGTTTTATGCCTTGTTAGCGTGCGTTTTGCGGGTTGTAGTTTCGGTCTTGTGAGGTGCGTTTTAGAATTCACTTTGCCGCGGGTGTTTTCGAATCCGCTTGCTGCATTTTATTCGAAGGTCTGATGCGTTTTGAATAGAGTTTGCTGCGTTTGGGAGTGTCATAGAATTGTCATTTTAGAAACTTAGCTGATGGCGTGCGTGTGATTTGCGTGATGCGGCTGAAGTTGACGCTGAAGAAGGTCACATACAGTGTATACTGAAAGTGTACTTTGGAATGGGCCCTTTTCATTATTTTGTTTGGAGTGTGAGAAATAAAAATAAAAATGGGTTATATGAAGAAAAAGAAGAATGGGCTTTATGGGATTAGTAGAATTAAAAAATATTAATAAAAATATGAATTAAAAAAATGGTAATGAAGATATTAAAAAGAATGGAAAATTGGAAATCGATTAAAATGATAATTTGGATGATTGAATTAAAAAAAAATGAATCGGATAACAAATGAAAGAAAAATGGTCATTTGAATAAAATGGATTTAAAAAAATGGTTTAATCGACAATGGATAATGGATGTGAGACGGTGATTTTTTTAAGCCCACAACCAACTCTTGATTTTTCTTGCACAAACCACTGAATATTTGCAAATTAAGCCACAACCAACGTCTGAAAATTGCCTTGATTATTCGAAACCATGCTGAGGAAAATAAATCCACAAATGAACTACTGATGAACTGATGGACACTGTATAAACTTGAAGATTCAAACCAAACTTCACACAAAACACTGCCTGATAAACTGATGATTTCCAACACACAACAACTTGAACTTCGATATACGCACTGTCTGAGGAATAAACCACTGGCATGAATAACTTGCAGTTTGAAACAATCTTCTTATAATTTGACCAATATTAAGTCAAACGTCTATCTGAATCGAATCATAACTGAACAACCACATCTGAGTTGAAAATACTGCCTTATATTTGAAAACCCGCAACACAACGAAGAAGAAGAAAACCGCCACATGTTTTTTTGGAATTTTGGTTAGAAGTTAGTAAATATAAATAAATAAAAGGCAAGTAAACACGGTGATCCCCTGCGAGGCAAAAACCTGCAACTGAAAAGGGTAGACGAACCATTACGTGATCTTGTTTATATGCAAGATGCAGATGAGATGCGAAAAATCTTAGGGTCAAAAATTAAGGTATGACATAGAGACACATGGGTTATACTGTTGCAATTATAACTGGTACAATTTCCAAATCCATTCTAAACTCGAAAAAATTTATCCAGTTCAGCTTAACGAATTCTATCATGGTTACTATACTCCATATAAATTATCTTCACAGGATTTTATTCACTCAAGATTTCTGTTGACACAAGGTCTCCATTAATAATAACGTAGCAATATCACATAACTTATAATCATTTGTGAGTCACCGATACCAAACTTAAATCATTCTTAATACACTTGCATTTTTCCATAACATTTGCCTATTGCATACGATATTCCACACACACACACACCTTAAACACCACACAAAACTTCTCGCTTGAATTAACCTCTCCCAATGGTCTCGTTCCACAAACGATCCAATTTACACACTTAACTTCAGAACATTCATTTATCACTCTTACCTGGAAGGTAACTTAAAAAATGCATATCTTTGAGTACAGCTTAACTGCACACCTCTGGTATTACTCCCACGGAGTCCATAGATGATGCTAAGAATTAACAATACTATAAACTAACCAATTGTCCATATCTTATAAACATAATAATTCAGGTGCTAAAACGTTTCCTGGAAGATCAACACTTCATGAGTCTCTTAAAACTTTGCAATTTAGGTCCTCAGTAGTCGCAACAACGACACACTAAAAATTTAGATCATTTACTATCTACCAATCATGCTAAAAAGAAAGTTCAACACTTTATCCTCTGACACTTAAAACGGAAACCAAAACGGACTTACGGTCCACAAAAATGATGTGTCAATCGATTACCTATCTGAGGCTAGTCGGTCTTACACAACTGAACTTGTTTCTCTTAATAACAAACAATCCAACTCAAAATCATCAATTCAGTTTGCACTAATTCGCAAAATGATTCTCACTCGCGACTTCTGAACATGTGTAACATTCGCCCACCGTACACAACTCAAGGTAATACAAAACAAGATACAACAAACGGATGACATACTCCGAACAAGTGGCAAGATAGAACTACAATTTCTGTCGCGGTCACATGACAAATATTCATTGAAATAGTTCGATTCCAATCGTACAACGACGCTAGTAGGAAAACAGCAACAATGTCGACATCAATAGATCTCAGTTACAAGCTCGTATTCGATTCACTCACAAGCAAAATCCTATACACAATCATTACAAGGCAACACAAAAGCGATAGATATATCATGTCTAGAATACATTTATATCTTTCCTATTCGAACTCTTGGTGGAAGTTGAAATGACGACGTGCTCAGTCCAACAAAAGTAGATTTATAATAATATGTTCTTCCATAATTACAAAAGTTTTCCAACACTTATAATTTGAGTTAAAGCATCCTCCTGACTAATATTGATATCTCTATGCATACATTAATTGAGATTTCTTATCCTCCACTATCCAACATACACCATACTTACATCAAAGTCACTTAGTGAAATTTTCACAACCGACTGTTTCCTCAACTGCTTACAAGATTCCTTTGGCATAAACCGCTCCATGATTTACACTTAATCCATAATAAGTCTTTGGTTTGCTTCTCGTTATTTTACCATGATCTTACTTCTTGAAGTACAGTACTTATTACTCGACAAGGTACGTCACTTATTATCCATCTCAAGACTAAGAATTCATTACGTACACTTATGACCATAGTGCTACTATGCATTTTCTTAATACCGAGACGTAGCTTCTTTCCCTCCTCATCATACTAATGGAATCCTCATAGGTGAACCATCATAGGTTATGCCCCCTTAATTTAGTTACAATAACACCATAATTACTCTATTACACACTCGTTCAAAGTACATCTTGTTATCGCTTTCTCGTATCACAATGTTAATATTATTTTCCATATTGTGTTCACTTCACCCTCTGTGGTGATCCTCTCATACCCAAACATAATTCATCTTACTAGAGTTCTCTTGAATCCAACGTACTTCCTCTAGTTCTTAACATAACACCTTCTGGTCTGTATCACAACAATATCTACTACTAACTGAGATTCATTCGTTCTTCGACATAATGCCTTATATTATTCCTTGGGTGATTTAACATTTTTGAATTAATCTCTTACTAAATACAACATCCCGATGCATTATACTAAACTTTGTCTCTTTAGTCATAACCGATTATACAACATCAATCTTCTACTCTTTGTCTTGGGTATACTCGTATTACTTGAAACATGTAATCATATCATTGTGTTTCTCTCTTCATGCTTCACCGCTACTTTAGGTCCCCATAAGAAAATGAACGTTCTTAACTTGTAACTTTTATCCAGCTGTAAGGTATTATCCTAACATATTCCTTGAAATACTCCCTTTCATCCAAGATTCCATAGTGACCTTAGAACTGAAACATTAACAGTTATCTCACTCCCGGACCTTACGTCACATGTTCCACAACACATTTTCTCTTTTCATGGAATGAGATTTCCTAAAACTTTTGTCCATACTAGTGGCCAATACCGATCTACGAGTGACTTTACTTATCCTTTGATACATTGACCACTCACCCTATAGATATTTTTACCTTTCAAACTATATCCATCCTAGAGGATTTCTTGAACAATACACTACTCTGCAATACCATGTTACAGGAAGTACAACTCTTAAGAAGACTTCAACTAAGCTGACAAAATCTCCCTCTGCTAACTCTTGGCTTGAGCCTACTCTCACAACACAGGTTACAATAACACTTCAGAGTCTTCATGGTCGCTCAACCATGATTCTAACTATCACATACATATCATTAGGTTGATCAGTCTTTTACTCGAGCCACAACTCTAATACCACAGCTAGATCCTTATGAGGGAGAAGCATTCACATTTGGTCAATCACTCACCTAAAGGTCAAAAACTCACTCAAACAAGTGAAACAGACACTATATATTCACTCAAAACCTTAAGGTGATAGGTATATGGGTCTTCTCACTTATAAAGTGCTCAACCTCCATTTTTTTAAGTAATGTGGGACATATAACTCATATTTGTTTCTCAACACAACTCACACTTGTTTCTCAACAAAATGTTATTAACCCTAATAATAATAATAATAATGCTAATAATAATAATAATAAACTCGTATAACTTACTTTTATGATGCATGTCTCTTAGTTTTTTATGGGTTTAAGCTCCATAATGTATGCTTATAAATAAATTCATTTTTTATCTTTGCGAAAATAAGAATAAATTTTTTTTTGACTCCTATTATCATTTTAGTTGAGTAGAGAATTACTTCAATATGTATGTGTGTGTGTCTATATATATATATATATATATATACTTTGACACCAAATCCTACTCCTTTATTATTATTAATTTAAAGGTTAAAATATATTCACTTAAAACTAATACATAAGTTTTTTAAGGGAATTTATCTTAGTAATTGAATGTATAATAATAAAAGGGTAGGATTTAATGTCAAATTTAATATTTTGACACCGATGTCAAATGGTTCTCTCCCGTATATATAAGAAAATATTTTAGTAGCTTCTAATAAAAATAAAAACAAATCAATAAGCCCGTCTAGCTCAGTTGGTAGAGTGCAAGGCTCTTAACCTTGTGGGTGTGGGTTCGGGCCCCACGGTAGGTGTTTTTTTAACATAAAAATGTTATAAACTATGTGAGTTTGAGCCTCACATTGGGCAATTTATAACATAAGAAATATTATGAACTATCATTAAATCCCCATAAACCAATATGTAAATTATTTTGAAATTCATGATATAATTTGTTTGTTGTTGTACAAAAGCTTTTTTATGTGTAATAATTTGTGCAAGTTGTTGATATGGTTGGAAAACTTGAGTGTGTGATTGCACAAATAAAAATATTATACCTATATTATTAAAAAAATTGTATTATAGAAAACTTGCAACATGTCAGTTATTCTCTTTTCTATGTATATTTGTTGATTGTGTGTTACTAAACCACAACTCTAACATTTGACGGTAGATGTACTTTCTTCATTCTTTTTGGATATGTTGGTTCATGATTACTATATCTCCTCTTATTATTTAGGTTTTCCTAGTGTCCTCCTAACAAAAGGAGGATGAGTTTATATCCCTTTAACTATTGGCCATAACATATGATAATTATTAAGAAGAAGAATGTTATATGTGTCCATAAAAGTGATTTTCCTAAAAAAAAAATAACGAAAATAAAGCACCCGCACCCAATCAAATCGGGTTTCCCCTGTAAATTTCGGGGTCGGGTCCAAGCAGGCCCGAACTTTCTTGCCATGCCTAGGAAGAACATAAATATTGAGCCAAGAGCAACACAGGTGAGAGAGACACCACATATTCACATAAAATCTTAAGATGATAGGTGTATGAGTTCTTCCACTTATAAATGCTCAACTCACCACATTTATAACCAATATGGGATTCCAACTCACACATGACATATTATTATTTTGAACATTCCAAAATAAAAAGTAGGGTAAAGTTATAAAGAGTATAAGAATTAAATGCATTTAGAAATTTTTCTTAAAGGATAAGTTTTGTTGTAAAGTTGCTTATATATGATACCAGAGGGAGTAATCTCTATCTCTAGCAATTTTATTATTCATAAAAAACTTTAAACAATATATATAAAGTTGGAAATTTGGTGTATTTCAAAGTCCAACATCCACCAGTGGAAGTTAGTGCGAAAACAGACCAAAACAATACTACAACTATTTTAAGAACAACCTCCACCAATGGAAGTTTAGTACGAAATCAGTATGGTTTGTTGTGTTGCCGCCCAAGTCATTAAACCTTGCACCGCCCACTTTGACTGAATCAATACGGTTTGTTGTGCTTCCGCCCACATGCTTTTACCTTAAATAAGTCATTATCAACATCCATAATGTCAAATTCGGTCGAGAGTTTCTAACAAATCATATAGAGCCATTCCTCATAGTATGGTAGCCAATATTTTTTTCATGACAATGTAACAATAAGAGGATCTTGATATGAATTCAAAAAGGTTATTAAATACATTATCATCCATAAAAATGTGATGTGTCATCATGAGGGAGAAGCATTCACCGTGTTAGAAAAATTTCGACACTAAGAGTCAATCCTTTACTCGAGCCACAACTCTAATACCACAACTAGATCATCATGAGGGAGAAGCATTCACATTTGGTCAATCACTCACCTAAAGGTCAAAGACTCACCCAAACAAGTGAAAGAGACATTGCACATTCACTCAAAACCTTAAGGTGATAGGTATATGGGTCCTCTCACTTATAAAGTGTCTAACCTCTAATTTTTTAAGCAATGTGGGACATATAACTCATATTTGTTTCTCAACACAACTCACACTTGTTTCTCAACAAAATGTTATTAACCCTAATAATAATAATAAACTCGTATAACTTATTTTTATGATGCATGTCTCTTAGTTTTTTATGGGTTTAAGCTCCACAGTTGATGCTTATAAATAAATTTATTTTTTATCTTTACGAAAATAAGAATAAATCTTCTTTTGACTCCTATTATCATTTTAGCTGAGTAAATAATTACATCTCCCACAAAATTTTCCGCCAAAACTCTATTTCTATTAATTCATTTTCATTTATTTATTATTTTATATTTAATAATAATAATAATTATATTAATATTAATATTAATTCAATAACTAATAAAAACATTATCTTTATCACTTCTTAATTATAAAATAAATAAATTAAAATAAAGATAAATAAATATAACAAACTAGAATAAAAATGCATGCATTAGATGTATGAGTTAACACTATATAGTTATTACAAATAAATAATTTTAATAGACCAATAACACTTACTTTTAATATTGAAATATGTTTGTATTTTTTTCTAGCTATCAATAATTTTAAATCATGTCATTACACTTTCTTTCTATAATTATAAATTAATTAATTATTTATATTTGTATTCTTTAAAAATCAAAATTAATTTCATTATTAATTAATTAATTAATTCATATTCATATTCATATTTTCATTAACTTCCCACTCACTCAATTAACTTTCAATATTTCATTAACTTCTCACTCACTCCATTAACTTTCATTATTTCTCATTAAAAATATTAATTTTTGTTATTGTCACTTAACTTCGGTATTAATAACCTCACATTTTCTCTATTATAACAATTTCATTAGTTGTTCTTTCACAAAGAAATGAAAAAGAATAAATTTTGGTTTACATGCTATGATGAAATAGTTATTTCCCCTTTCTTCCATTTTGTAGAGAAAGTAAGAAGTGTAAATATTAGTTTTTATCCCGTAATAAATTGTAATTGCGTGATCAATATGGAAGTGAAGTTCTCTATATAATTTTTACTATTTACAATATCATTTATCATTATGATTTTTTTTTATTGATTTCGACATGTATAACTATATAATGAATGAAATAATTTAATATAAAATTAAAATATTCTAATATATTGTTTAATTTTTCTATTTAATTTTATTGATTTATTATATTTATGTTTGATTCTATTTATCTCATCTCATTCTCTTTTATTTTCATTACTTTTAAGCATGGCAGTTGATATTTTAAGGTTAAGTCCTTCTTGAAGGTGATCACTAGAGGAAAAAGAATAAAAAAATAATAATTTAATTTTTTTTACAATAGTATTTTACTATTTATTTTATTCATACATTTTTTTTTGTTTTTTTAAAATTTTTTTAACTTCAGTATGAGAAAATGGTGAAGGAAAGGATTTATCGCGCAAAAGTTTCTCAAAGATGTCTACCTACTTCATTGAAAATATTTTGAAAGATATTGAGTTTAAATCAACAATACACAAATTTAATTTGAACTTCGTTGAATTAAGATTAATTTATTAATTTAAGTTTAATTTTTTTGAAAAATTATGTTATATTTTAAATAATTTTTTTTGTCAATTTTATAATAAATATTAATTTAATATTACATATCCGTGCATCTCACGGGTAGACGGCTAGTTAACTTTGACACAAAATCTTACTCCTTTATTATTATTATTATTAATTTAAAGATATATTCACTTATAACTAATAAATGAGTTTTTTTAAGGGAATTTATCTTAGTCATTGAATGGATAGTAATAAAATGGTAGCATTTAGTGTCAAGTTTAATATTTTGATACCGATGTCAAATGATTCCCTCATGTGTATATAAAACAATATTTTAGTAGTTTCCATAATAAAAATAAAAACAAATCAATAAGCCCGTCTAGCTCAGTTGGTAGAGCGCAAGGCTCTTAACCTTGTGGTCGTGGGTTCGAGCCCCACGGTGGGCATTTTTTTAACATAAAAATATTATAAACTATGTGAGTTTGAGCCTCACATTGGGAATTTTTTAACATAAAAAATATTATAAACTAGCATTAAATTCTCGTAAACCAATATGTAAATTATTTTGAAATTCATGATATAATTTGTTTGTTGATTGTGTGCTACTAAACCACAACTCTGACATTTGACGGTACATGTACTTTTTTCATCCTTTTTGAATATGTTGGTTCATGATTACTATATGTCCTCGTATGTTTTTAGGTTTCCCTAGTGTCCTCCTAACAAAAGGAGGATGGATTTATATCCCTTTAACTATTGGTTATAACATAGGATAATTATTAAGAAGAAGAATGTTATATGTGTCCATAAAAGTGATTTTCCTAAAACAAAAATAACGAAAATAAATCATAGTTAGAATTTATCAAGATAGTTAGTCAGTAGTAATACATACGTGAATGTGTAAAAAAATCTTATGAATTAATGTTGTTAAACCACATAAAATATAGAATAAATAGCACGAACACAAGGAGTTATAGTTAAATTTCATTTCCTACATGCATAATTATTGTCCTTCAAGCATAATTATTCACTCAAAATCTTAAGGTGATAGGTATATGAGCCCTCTCACTTATAAAGTGCTCAACCTCCACTTTTTAAGCAATGTGGGACATATAACTCATACTTGTATATCAACACAACTCACACTTGTTTCTCAATAAAATGTTTGGGAGAAGTCTATTGTTATTAACGTGTTTAATACAAACAAGTTATTGAGCAATCAAGTATGTTGTTATCCACACATATGGTTGTATTTTTTATCCAATAACCTTATATTGAAAGGAAATATGAGCAATAGTATCGTAACCATGAGGTTTCAGCGATAGACTTTTTTGGATCTCAATGATGCAAGGAAAATGAGGCATTTTGTTATTAATATTTATATTTTTCTCTTTAAAAAAACATTTATTCCTTCATTAATAATATAATAATAATAATTTAATAATAATAAGGGTTACTAGCATTTTGTTGGAATTATCCCAAAACCTATGGGAATCTCGTAGCTATCACGCAATAGAAACGTTAAAAGAAAGAAGAAAAATAGAGAAGAAAATTAGGGTTCTTGAGAAAATTGGAAAAGATGAATGTTGTTGCCCACAAACTGTGGGACTCTTTTTTGTCTTATTGCTACTCACTCTGCAACTGCAGAACTATGAGTGAAATAATATTGTAATATTTTACAATGAGGGAAACTCCCTATTTATAGAATTGGGTTTGCTTGCATCTCAAGACAAAGCCTAAAACTATAAAAGCCCAAAATATATATTTTGAATTAAATCTAATCTAGATCAAATCAAATATTTCCTTCTGTCGAGCAACCTGCTTTGACACAAGGAATTACAATTTAACACACCACCTAATTCATTGTGTCTAAGTTATCTATGTTCATCATAAACTTTAGCTTCTTGAATACTTCGACATGCACTCATTTCGGCATGATATCTGCAATCTGATTCTCAGTTATACAGTGTTCCAAATTCATCTTCCTATCTGCTACCTGCTCTCGAATATAATGGAACCTCATTTCGATGTGTTTGCTTCTACCATGTGCTATCGGATTCTTCGCCAAATTGATAGCTGACATTCTGTTGATCTTCATGGTAATCATTCCATGAATCTTTGTTGTAATCTCTTCGATCAGATTCACCATCCATGTTGATTGACATGCACAAAAAGAAGCAGATATATACTCTGCTTCGCACGATGATAATGCCACTACTGGCTCCTTTCTCAAACTCCAAGCAACTGGTGCACCACCTAACATAAACACATATCCAGCTGTCAATTTTTGATCCTCAACATCACTACACCAAATGGAATCTGTGTATCTTCTAACTTGCATTATTTTCCTTCATCAGCTGCTGGAAACAAAATGCCATTGTCAAGAGTTCCTTTCAAATACCTTAGTATCCTCTTCGCCGCTGCTAGGTGTGATACCTTTGGCTTCTGCATGAATCTACTCACCATACCAACATTGTATGCTAAGTCAGGCCTTGTGTGACAAAGGTATTGAAGTGACCCAATAAGTCTTCTGTATTGGGTTGGGTTGACATCATCTTCTTCTGAATCCTTCGACAGTTGCAATTTGGGCTCAGCTGGAGTCGAAGTTGGGTTGCAATCTTGCATCTCAAATCTCTTGAGTATTTCGCCTGCATATCTTCTTTGATGCATCATCAGACCTCTACCACTCTTGTAGAATTCGATGCCACGGAAATATGAGATATTTCCCAAGTCTGACATTTCAAACTCCTCACTTAGGTCATGTTTGAAATCTTAGATCTCCTTTTTGCAACTTCCTGTTATCAACAGGTCATCGACATAGAGACATAGTATAAACAATTCACCATTGCTTCTTCTTACATATACTCCATGCTCAGTTGTGCACTTCACAAGTTACTTCTCCCTTAGAAAGTTGTTTATCTTATTATTTCAAGCTCTAGGAGCTTGCTTCAGTCCATACAGGGCTTTATGCAGCCTATACACCTTTCTCTCTTCACCTTGTTTCACAAACCCAACTGGTTGTGCAACATAAACTTCTTCGTCTAAGGGGCCATTTAGGAATGCACATTTCACATCCATCTGACACATCTGCCCGTTGTTCATGTTTGCTAGACCAACAACCATCTTGATTGTTTTGATCCTAGCAACATGAGCAAATACTCTGTCGAAGTCGATTCCTTCCTTCTGAAGAAAATCTTTCGCCACAAGTCTCGCCTTGTGTCGAGTTACTTCCCCTCTGGGATTCAACTTCACCTTGTATATCCACTTCACATTAATTGCCTTCTTGCCTTGAGGAAATTCGACAAGTGACCAAGTGTTATTGACTTCGATGGATTTTATCTCCTTATTCATTGCTTTCACCCACTTCAAATCTTTCAATGCCTCAGCTGCATTGACAGGTTCAACATCTGATGTAATCATACATTCTTGCAACCTTGCAAGCATGTGTCTTGTTCTTTGAGGTTTGCTTGGGCCTGCTTCACCTCTAACATATTCTCGTCGAACATCTCTTTCGACTTCACTAGTTAGTTCTTCACATAAGATTTCAATTGAATTTTTCTTGACATTTTCAGTCCAATCCCATTCTTTAAGCTCATCTATGATCACATCCCTGCTGATCACAACCTTCTTGTTTACTGGGTCAAATAACTTGTAACCTCCAGTCGAATGATATCCTATCAGAATCATTTGACTAGACTTGTCATCAATCTTCCTTCTCAACCGATCTAGAACATTCCTATGTGTTATAAATCCAAATACCTTCAGATGACTCAAGCTAGGCTTGACACCAGACCAACACTCTTCTGGCGTAACTCCTTCTAGCTTTTTCGTCGGACATCTGTTTAAAATATATGTTGCAGCCGACACAACTTCTCCCCATAGTTCTTTTGATAGATGCTTGCCATTAAACATACTTCTTACCATGTTCATGATGGTTCAATTCTTCCTTTCTGCAATTCCACTCTGTTGTGGAGTGTAGGGTGTCACCACCTCATGCACAATCCTTTCTTTTACACATAATGCATTGAAATCTTTCGACACATACTCTCCACCACCATCAGTCCTTAAAATCTTGAGCTTTCGACCACTATGTCTTTCAACCATAAATTTAAACTTGGCAAATACATTGATCACTTCACTTTTATTCTTGATCAGGTAAGTCTATAATTTTTGAGTAAAATCATCTATGAAAGTGACAAAGTACATGTTACCTCCAATCGAATCCATCTGGATAGGACCACATACATCATAGTATATGACTTCAAGAATTGCCTTTGATATGCTTCCTGCATCCTTGCTGATGTTATTCTTGTGTTGTTTTGACTGAACACATTCTTCACACACTTCGTTTGGGATGTCAATTTCTGGAAATCTTAAAACCATATTTCTTTTCTTCAAATCTCTGATGTCTTTGAAATTGAAATGACTAAGTCTATAATGCCATAACCATTCATCTTTGCTAACTGCACTTGCAAGGCACTTATGCTCCATCACATTTAGTTTGATATTGAAGGTTCTATTCTGAGACATTGGAGCTTTCAAGATCAACCTACCACCTACGTCGACGACTCTCATCACCCTATCTTCGACAAACACCTTGTAGTTCTTTTCGACCAATTTCCCTATACTGAGCAAATTTCTCTTCATGCATGGTATATACAAAATGTTGGAAATTACTGACCTCTTGCCATCTTTCCTCTTAATCAGAACATCATCAATACCTTCAGCTGCTAGAGTATTGTCATTTGCAAATTTCATTGTGTTCTTCATTGAAGGCTTCATGTTGATAAACCAATCTTTCCTACCAGTCATGTGTGATGAGCATCCTGAGTCCAAGTACCATTATTCTTGAAATCTCTCTTCAACTCTTGTTGTGACCATCAACAACATCTCTTCTTCGTGTTTTTCCAGCTTAACATCAGAATCTTGATTCTTTTGCTTTTCTGGACAACCACTAAAATAGTGACCATACTTCTGACAATTGAAACACTGAATGTGACTCTTGTCTGGCTTTCGACCACCACCTCTTCCTCTACCTATAACACCACCTATTTGGTTGCCTTCGTTTTAGGGTTTTCTCTAATTCAACCAGTTTGCTTCTTGCTGATATTGACTAGTCGAATTGTTATAGCCATCTCTTCCTTTGTTGTCGAACACCTTTCCTTTGCCTTTCCTATCTCTTACTAATTGAGCCTGTAGAGCCACATCAATCTTCGACTTACTTGTTGCTCTTTCAGCCATTCTTTGTTCATGAGATTCAAGTGTCCCTTGAATCTCTTCTCTAGTAACCTTCGACAAATCTTTTGATTCTTATATGACTACTACAACATGGTCGAACTTTGGAGCCAACAATCTCTAAATCTTTGAGACAACTGCTTTCGTCGTCAGCACTTCTCCATATGCTTTGATTTGATTCACATGTTTTGTAACTCTTGTGAAGAAATCTATTATGCTTTCATTGTCTTCCATATGAAGAAATTTATAAGCCCTTTTGTGAGTTTGTAACATCACCTCTTTCACCTTCTTTGTACCTCCAAATGATTTCTCAAGAATCTCCCATGCTTCTTTTGCAGACTCTACATCACTAACTTTTTCAGAGTTATCTGGATCAACACATTGATGGATTATAAAGAAAGCTTTATAATCTTTCTTCTTCAATTCTTTGTATGCAACCTTTTCCTCTTTTGTTGCGTTCTTTGCAAGCGTTGTTACTCCTTCCTTCACAAGATCCCATAAATCTTGATAACAGAAAACAATCTTGATCTGCTTGCACCAATTCTCATAGTTATCTTTCTTGAGAATCGGAAGACTCTCCGAAAAATACCCATTCGGATGATTCATTGACATTGCGTTCTTGCCCTTGAATCTCTTTAACCAGATCTCTAGATATCAGATGTTGGAATTATCCCAAAACCTATGGGAATTATGTAGCTATCATGCAGTAGAAACGTTAAAATAAAGAATAAAAATAGAGAAAAAAATTAGGGTTCTTGAGAAAATTGGAAAAGATGAATGTTGTTGCCCACAAACTGTGAGACTTTCTTTCTCTTATTGCCACACTCTGCAACTGCAGAACTGTGAGTTAAATAATGTTGTAATATTTTACAATGAGGGGAACTCCCTATTTATAGAATTAGGTTTGCTTACATCTCAAGACAAATCCCAAAACTATAAAAGCCCAAAATTAATATTTTGAATTAAATCTAATTTAGATAAAATCAAATATTTCCTTCTGTCGAGCAACCTGCTTCGACACAAGGAATTACAATTTAACATATTTTACCCCCTGCCATATAGGCGTCTTTTGGTTTTGCCCCTATAAATTTTTGTTGTTGTAGATACACCCTTGACATTCCAAGATTCTGTCACTTTAAACCTTTAAGTAAACTGACACATGCCAAACGCTTATGTGACATGTTGAGTGGCAATTTTTTTATTTTTCATTTAATTTAAATGACACCTTAATGACACATAAGCACCATTTTGCCATATATGTTTTAAATACATCATTTGATGATTTCCTTCGTTCGTTTTAGTCCTTCCAATTTTCCCTAAGTGAGAAGCTCCACCGAATATGTGAATGCAAGTAGTTCGTTCCCAAAATCAGCTGAATAATTTGTCCATCGATTCAAAACGAATTTGATTCCAAAGATATGTCCATGTATTCCCTATTCTTCTATTTCGTGTCTTCTATTGTTACATTCAATTTGATGTTAGGGTTTATGTTACAGAGTGATGGTAAGTTCAACGTTATTAATCACCATGGAGGGGAGTTTGTTATGGAGAAGAATATGTTTTATAGGGGTGGGGTTAAATCTATTGTGTCTAATCAAGATATCGAGGAATGGGGTATAGATTAAGTGATAAAACTGATTCTTGGATGAGGATACATTAGAGACGAATTTAGGGTTTGGAGCAAATTTGAAGGTTATATATGAAAATTTTGTTGAAATCAACTGTTATGACTGTGCATCGGATGTTGTTACTTTTGCTTTACGACACAACACTGAAGGTCGCATTTATGTTGAACATAATGTGAATGACATAATTTAGAAGGTTGTTGAGCCTAAATATATTAATATGAGGGTGGGAACTGATTTAAGTGATACAGAAAATGTTGATGTTGCAACAAATGTTATGTTTGTTGACACAGAGGAAGAGAGAACAACTGTAGTGGATGATGGCTTTGAAGATTGTGAAATAGAGAAAACCATACTTGCTTCCCGTGGAATTGAAGTTGATGGAAAGTCCTATAGTTATAAGAGATGTGCCAATAAATCACCAAAGAAGATGACATCAGAGGTAAAGAAGAAGATGAGACCAAAGAAAAAGAAGAAGATGACACCAAAGAAAAAATAACATTTTGAAATGGATGAAGACCAATATGTAAGTGATGAGCTGGGAAGATTTGATCCTGATGCATCTGAAGATGAAAAAGTGCTAAGATATGAGAAGTTTATGAAGGAACAGTTTGGGAAAGATTATGAGTTTAAGTTGGGAATGGAATTCATTGGTTGATTTTAAAGATGCAATAGTTGAGTGGTTTGTTTTGAATGGGAGAGAAATTACTTTTGTAAAGAATGAAAGATATATGGTAAGGGTAAAATGTAAGGGTAAATCTGGGTTTTTGGGTCTATGTTCTAAAGTGGATTCTAGCAAGACATATCAAATTTAAACTGGGTGAGGACCCACAGTTGTGCTAGAGTTTTAAACAATAGATCTTCCAAGTCTAAGTGGCTAGTAAAGGTTGTGGTAAACAAGATGCAGACAAGTGAGAAAGTGAGGATTGCAAACATCATTCAGGACATGATGAAAACTTACTCAATAGGAATTACACCAAGTAGGGCATGGAAGGAAAATGAGATTACAAAGGGTATTGTTGAAGGGGGTGTTGTTAGATAATATGCAATGGTATGGATGTATGAAGCTGAATTGAGAAGAGCATGTGCAGGGAATACATTGAAGATTAATGTAGAAAGAACAAATCCATTTATTCAACTAAGACTTGGCTCTTTTTACTTTTGTTTGGATGGATGTAAAAGGGGTTTCATTCAGGGTTGTAGACCATTTATTGGTATGGATGGATGCCATTTGAAGATAAATTTTGGTGGTCAGTTGTTGATGGCAATTGAGAGATATCCAAATGACCAGTACTTTCCATAGGGTTTTAAAGTGGTTGAGACTGAAACCAAAGATAGCCGGAGGTGGTTCTTGCAACTGTTGATAGAAGACATTGGTCAAGACAGAAGATATGTCTTCATCTCAGACCAACAAAAGATATATGCAAATATTTTCATTTTCCACTTAACTTATGAAAAATTTACTTTATAATCTAATTTTTGAATTGTTATTGTTTACAGGGTTTGGTAAGTGTTTTTGAAGACATGCTTGAAAGAGTTGAACACATATTATGCCTTAGACATCTTTATGCAAATTTCAAGAAGAAATTTGGTGGATGTACATTGATTAGTGACCTAATGACGGGAGAATCTAAGGCCACCTATTGTCAAGCTTGGGAGGGGAAGAAGAAAGAGATCAAGAAAGTGGATTAAAATGCTTTTGAGTGGTTGATGAAGGTCCCTACCAAAACATGGTGTAAGCATGCTTTTAACATATACCCTAAGTGTAATATGTTAATGAATAACATTTCAGAGTCATCTAATGCAACAATACTAGGTGCTAGAGACAAACCAATTTTGACTATGTGTGAATGGATTAGAACATATCTCCTGAATAGAATTTCATCCACGATAGCTAAGCTTGAAAGATGGGAACATATGATGATGCTTATTCCTAGGAAAAGACTAGATGATGAGGTATTCATGAATGGGAAATGGAATCCATCTTGGTGTATGAATGACAAATGGGAGGTCAAACATGCATACAATTCTCAACAATTTATAGTTGATATGGGGAAAAGAACGTGTTCTTGTGGGTTTTGGGATTTCGTTGGGATTCCATGTAGGATGCTTGTGCAACATTGTCATATAGGAAACTTAAACCTGAGGATTATATGGATGATTGTTACTCAAGGGAAAAATATGGACTGGTATATAATGTTGAAATTAGCCCAATAAATGGGATGAATGTGTGGCCAATAGTTGAAGTAGATGAGTTACTTCCTCCTTTGTACAAGAAAGAACCTGGCAAGCCTAAGAAGCTCAAGAATGAGGATAACTGGAGTTTCTTATAGATGCACAAAGTGTGATAAAATTGGTCATAACTCAAGAAAGTGCAAGGCTACAGTTCAGAACCAGGATGCTTTGAAAAGAAAGGTACAATGTCATTTCTGCTGTAGAGGAGCGCTCCTAGGAAAAAGGCTAGAGTTGCACCTAATGTTAACTAAGTTGAAGTGCCTATATTTGACCAAGTTGAAATGCCAGATGTTAATCAAGTTGGTGTGTTTAATGCATACCAAGTTGAAGTGCCCATGGCTAATCAAGTTGAAGTGCCTAATGCATACCAAGTTAAAGTGCCAATTGCTTTCCAATTTGATGTGCCAATTGCTGATCAGTAGGATATGTCAATGGCTAACCAAGTTGAAGTGCCAAAAGAGAAGAAAAAGCTTAAGGTCAATAAAAAACTGGAAGTTAAAGGCTTGGAGTGACATTTCAAGGGCTTAGTGAAATTTATTATTTGTGTTTTGTAATGACTGTTGCATTTCAATTGTATTTTGGCTATGTTTACCTTAACTTATGACAATTGTAACGCCTCAATTTTTATATTTATTTTTATGAAATAAATATAAATAAAGATAATGAAATATTTGGATTATAATTGGAGAGAAATGTTTTATGAGAATAATAATAATATAATAATGTGTACTATTATAATATTGTTATTATTTAAATAAAATAAAAGAAAGAGTTAGTTAGAGATTTAAGGGGCAAGGGTGGAATTGTTTGTTTTATGTGAGTGGGAATAGGGATACAAACCTCATTCATCGTATTTTGACGAAGAAAATGGGGCTCTGGAGAAAAGGGAAAGGAGAAGAGCAATCAAGGATCGTAAAGCTTCAAGATCAAGGCTTTGCAACGAATTCGTCAAATTCAAGGTAAGGGGGGAGAAAAGGTTTTATATGGGTGACCTAACATAGGAGGGTAATTGAGAGGTCCTTACTCCCTTAGGTTTATGATTGAATTTAATGAAATTATGATATTTGGGTGATTGATTGATGAATTGATGAAATAATATTGAATTGTTGCAGAATATGATCTTATGTTGAGTGGTGATAATATATTTGATGTTGTATGTATGGTATTAAGAGATTTGACATATGAATGTTAGGAAGTTAGAGTGAGTGAGGAAGAGGATTAAACCTCATAATTTCCTTAATTCAATCTAGGAAAGTTTAATAATAAAACTAGTTGATGTTATAGGCATAAATGGATAATAAACATGTGATTTGGTTTGTTTTGAGTGTTAAATTCGATTTAGAATGATTGGAGTTCGTGCAGGTGAGAAAGAAGGAAGAAATTGGGACTTTTGGAAAAATTGGATTTTTGGGGTACAGGTGCCCTGACACGGGCGGCCGTGTCAGGCTACGGGCATAGTATTAAAGTGGAATTTTGGAAAAGTGGTATCAGAAGGCCTGACACGTGTCGTGTCACAGGACACGGGCGGCCGTGTCATCCTTCTGTGGGAGTTGAGTTTTGGGATTTTGGGGGCGTGTCCCCAGGCCACCTGACACAGGCCGTGTCACAGGACACGGGAGGCCGTGTCAGGCCACTGTATTTTCGATAATTTATTCGTTTTAAGCCGAATTCGAGTTATTCTTTTGGTTTAGACTCATATAAGTAAGCTAAGACATTGAGAGTAATGTTAGTAGCGATTATAGAACCCGACGACTAATAATAATAAGGGTGCGTGTTAGGTGATTGTTGTGGATAATATGACTCTAATAATGTGTCGATTAGAAGTATGGATGATGGGAAAGTCTATTATAAGTTTGGTACAAATTATATGAAGGAATGGTTGATAACCGATGAGGATCGTGTTGATTGGTAACAGTGTTGATTATGTAATTTGGCTTAGGCCCCATGATGTAAGACTTGGTAGCAGTGAGGATCAAAATGATTATGTTGTATTAGAAAATGTGTATAGGAAATGACTGAGAGAGGAATTAATAAGTAGTTCACTGGATATTATAATAAGTAATTATTCTGTATGGTATACGTGTTTATGCTGTTTTGCATGACTCTTAATGGTGAACCATATTAATGGTGTTGACATTGTGTATGAATATTGTTTGACTATCTATATGACCCACGTGATGGGATATGTGTTAGATCATGAGGATCGTGTTGACATGATTATATTCATGTGTAATTATGTTGATGTGCACTATGTTCTTAGTGCTATGTATATGATGAAATGATATATATGTTTTGATGAGGATCATGAGGATCGCGAAGCATGATGTATTCATGTATGTTATGATATGGTGTGCGTTGTTGTGTCTGCATGCGCATACATTTGATGGAATAATCATGTCGTGGATGTGATTATTCGGGATTCGTTGAGAATCATGGTTGCAGGGATGATCGTGTCTTGTTGGAGACGTTAACGATGCATTCGGGGTTCTATTTGATGAACCGTTATTGTGAGTCGGTACCGCATTTGCATTGTGCATTTGAGTCACACTGCATCATGATAATTATTTTGTTGTGGATTATGTGTTAATAGGTGTGAATTACTTCTTCATATATGTTATTTGCACCGCTATTATATGAAACTATTTCTCACCCCTTTTGTTGCGTGTGGTTGCAACTGTGCTTCTTTGGAAGTACAGGTGTTTCAGGTACTTGAGTAAGCTCGGAGTACAAGTCGTTTGGTCGAGTTGTAGGAGTCACTCTGATACGTAACGGGAATGGGGATAATTATTGATTTAGTGTTTTTAGTTATAATGTTTACGTATCTTATTTTCCTGAAAATTGTAAATTGAGGATATTGATGAATAATGTGGATTTGCAGCTAGTATGCCATTCATTGAAATAAGAAATATTTTCCGCTGAAGTATTAATAAATTATGATTTTGGTTGATTTTTGAAAATGTAGCCACTCACTTATATAATAAACTCCGATTTATCTGAAAACCTCTATTATTTTTGAAAATGGGATAAGTGGGTGTTACAACAATCACACATAATGTGCTTTTGCTTATATTGAATGTTATGACAATTGCACATAATGTGCTTTTGCTTATGTTGAATGTTATGACAGTAGCACATGATGTGCTTTTCGTATTATTGAATGTTATAACAGTTGCACAACACATAATGTGATAATACATTAAGCAAACTTGGTCTGTAAATTAAATTAGACATCGTATGTAGACAACAAAGCATTACATCAAAATGTTATATTCAATTCACCAAAATGATACATTAGATGCTAATCAAATAACATTACATTAGACCCATTTTGTAGACAACAGAAAACAACATCCACTACATTATCAATGCCAGCATCAACCAGAAAATTTTCTCCTTTTCAATTTTCAACATCTTTTTCAACTTTTCAACCTTCTTTGAACATGCCTCCTTCTCATATTCTTTGGCGAACTCGATTCTAAACTCTTTCCCATATTCTTTAGCAAAATGTTTCATATGCCCTAATGCGACTTCACTGTTGTTAAACTCCGTTTCTTCACCTCTGAACACTTCATCGTCCCAAACAAAAAAATCACATGCTACCTCACTCTACAATTAGAAATTTCAGGTGAATCAGAACCAAACAAATAACTCACATACTCTAATTAGAAGAAAATAAATTGAAATTACCTTTCCACGATTTTTGCATCTCCAAAACTTCCTCCTAGGGTTTTCTTGGGTATTTGACACAAACATCTTCATCGGTATGTTACAACCACATCTGGGTATTTCCCTTTCGATTGAATTGACATTGGAGGAACAACAACTACCGCCCATTTGCATGCCCTAGTATTGAAGCTTCAAGAATGGAGAATGAAGATTTGGAGAAGATGAAGGAAATCATCAAATAATGTCTTTAAAATATATGTGGCAAAATGGTGCTTATGTGTCATTTAAATTAAATGAGAAATATAAAAAAAATTGTCACTCAGCATGCCACATAAGCGTTTGGCATGTGTTAGTTTACTAAAAGGTTTAAAGTGACAAAATCTTGGAATGACAAGGGTGTTTTTACAAAAAAAGAAACTTATAGGGGGAAAAACCAAAAGACGCATATATGGCAGGGGGTAAAATGTTATTAACCCTAATAATAATGATAATAATAACAATAATAATAATAATAATAATAATAATAAACTCGCATAACTTATTTTTATTATGCATGTCTCTTAGTTTTTATGGGTTTAAGCTCCCCAATGGATGCTTATAAATAAATTCATTTTTTATCTTTGCGAAAATAAGAATATATCTTCTTTTGACTCCTATTATCATTTTAATTGAGTAAAAAATTACTTATATATATATATATATATATATATATATATATATATATATATATATATATATATATATATATATATATATAAAACATAACTTTGACACAAAATCCTACTCCTTTTTATTATTAATTTAAAGGTTAATATATTAAGAATATGATAATTATCCTTGTTATATGATAATTATTAAGAAGAAGAATGTTATATGTGTCCATAAAAATGATTTTCCTAAAACAAAAATAACCAAAATATGTCTCAGTTAAAATTTGTCAAGATAGTTAGCCAGTAGTAATACCTATGTGAATGTGTTAGAAACTCTTATGAGTTAATGTTGTTAAACCACATAGAATATAAAATAAATAGCATAGACACAAGGAGTTATAGTTAAATTTCATTTCCTACAAGCATGATTATTGTCCTTCAAGTTTACAACATATTTATTTTCTGTTAGACAAAAAAAAAGAGTAATTCAAATCTCCAAACCACAAAAGACCCCAATTGTCAACTACTTAGTCTTATTTAACCTATTTTGTATTATAGGATAAAAATCTTCCTTGAATCTATGCATATACTCCCTTCGGTCTTAAATATAAACAACATTTTTTTTCAAAGATCTTAAATATAAACGAATGTCATGTATATTTATTACATTCAATGTCATTATTTCAAATATACCCATATTTTTTCTCACATTTATTTGTTTTTGACGATTTCCATGTCAGGGAATGATGAGGAACATCAATATTGGACCAAGAAGTGAGAGAGACACCTGTTGCACCCCAAAATTTGCCCTCTATTTTTAACTCTAACCGAAATTTTGTTTCACATTCATTTGCATCATCTTCATAGCATAATATTTTTTTCCGTCTTAATATTAGCCGGAATAATTTCTCGGAATTTACAGACGGACTGGTCAAATTAATTTTCAATTGTGCCTAAAATCAGTAAACGAAAAAATGTCAAGTTTAAGTTTGCAAATGTCAGTAATATTAATTTGCGGTTCACGTGATTTAATTTGACATGCTAAAAATATTTTTACGACTATTTTTAGTCATATGTTGATCAGTCTGAGCGGCTTAAACGGTCATATTTTTTATTTCAAAATCCGACCAAACACTGTATTTTTCCGAGTCATTTATTTCGCGCTGATTATTTTGACGTGTTCATTTTATTTTTTCGAGCATTTTGGTGCCCAACTTTTATTTTTTTGAGTCTATTTATTTTTATATTAGGTCTATAATAAATAAATAGGTTAATTAGTTTTTATTTTAATTTTAATTATTTTTATTAAACTTTATTTAATTATTTATATTAATATTTTATTGGGTTTCAAAATAAGCCCAATTGGCATTAACCCTAATTAGTCCTATAAATACTTATATGTGTGTTGCTGCTAAAGGGAGGAAAAAAACAAAACCGAAAAAGAAACGGCGGATGAATTTTGGTTCGTTACTTCCGCATTTGAATGTTGCCTTTCATTACATATTTGGTTTGCCATTCACATTCATATATGAAATAGGTTATGAGTCTTTGAAATTTTGGTTTGCATATCACATGCGATGCACTTCGATGCCGGTCATTTTGTACATTTTCATAATCTGCAATTTTTTTCTCTCATTCACTTCTTATTTCCTGTATTACATAGTACATAATATATAACATGTATATAATATGCGACCTATATCATATCAATATGTATCATATATATAATATATAGTATAAATATTAGTATATTTTATATAATGTTAATATAATATAATATATAATATATATTGTTAATTTATACAATTTGTTTTTATTAAATACGTTTTTGTTATATATATTTCAATCATGTTGTTCGGATCGTGTCGATACGCCGTTTTCGCATCTATGTGTATAAGGCGTGACACTCGTGTTGATCCGATCCAATTGCGATGATTGCAATTTTTGCGTTAGCAACATCGTTATTCTTTTTTAATTCATATTATTATTTTTTATATTATATATATTTAGATCTGTACAAATAACTAACTACCCTGATTTTTTCCTAAACCTTAAATTTTTTATATAAACCTTAGTTGTTTCTCTAAAACTGATTATATATTTTCTTTATGAATTTTAATGTGTTCAACCTTAACCTTTTCACTAACCTAAAAAATATTTTTTTTAACCCTAATAATTTTCTCTATAAACCTTGAACTCTAATTTTCACTCTAACTCATTTTTATGTTATTCATTTACTGTTTATCATATTATGTAACTGTTTCATATTTGTAATAGTTTAGTTTTTATTTTTCGCCTTATAATTATGTAACTGTCTCCGTTATGTAATAATTTAGTGTTATTTTCCGCCTAATTATTATGTAACTGTCCCGAAGCCATGTAATAGTGTAGGAATTTTTATTTTCTATCTTTAAATTTTTGCCTTTATTTATTTTTATTATTCCCTGCGTGGTTAGTAATTTAGGGCGTGCCAAGAACGGAATGAAAATCAATATGGACTTAGATCATTAATTTTTTTTTTTTAAAAGACAAATTAATCAATAAACTTTTTCTTATAATAATAATAGTATTTTGTATATAGTTTCTTTTATTAAGTTAAAATTAGGATAAATAAATTAATTTTAATTAGATTAGGATTTTCTTAATAAACCTTAAATTTTTCTAATAAAACTTTTTTTTATATTAACCCTATTTTTTTAATTTTAACCCTTAAAATTTTTTCTCAAACCTTTAAAGATTTTCTCAAACACTAAAACTTTTTGCCCTCATTTTTATGTTATTAATATAACCTGTATTGTTATTATACTGAAGTCTTTACCATCATTTATTTTTCTACCATTATTTTTATGTATCTACCCCGAAGCGTTATAATAGTTTAGGAATTTCTTGTATTTGCCTTTAATTTTCTGCCATTTATTTTCGTAAATATAATTGTGTGGTTAGTAAATAGGGAGTGAAAAATAATTGTAATTAATAATTTAGAAAACTAATTTAAACAAGATAAATATATGAATGCAAACACTCACACACGTAAGTCGATCTTTGATCGCCATCTCACACTTTCTAGGGTTACTCCTCATGTTGCCTAATTCTAAGGTCAAGTAAGGTGTCTTAAAGCAAAGTCCCTCCGTTAATATCATCAAGTCCCTTTAAGTTCATAAGATCAAGTCCCTTCGAGGTTGCCTACGGAATAATGATCTTGTCCTTTCGAATAAAAGATGATAAGTCCCTATGAATTGCTAAAGACACCTTACAATTGCCTAAATACAGATGTCCCTTCACATGTCCCTTATAACATCCAAGGTAATGACTACCTATTCCTTAATAATAGGGATAGTCTTACCATTGAAAGAACATATAAGAACAGTAAAAACTTAGAATATGGTAGGTTCCTCTTAAGTACTTGCTCACTTTTTTTCAAAAAAAATACTCTTTTACACTTCACATTTCAAACAAATTTTCAAAACAAAGTCTTTATATACATCCATACAAGGATCATTATAAAGTACTTAGAAAAATTTTCATCACACACTATACTTTCTCAAAACAGTTTAAAGTGAGATAAGTAACTAAGAGTCCATGGATAACCATGGATATAAAGGGTGCTAATACCTTCCCTTTATATAACCTACCCCCGAACTCAAAATCTTTTTAAGGTCTTTCCTGTTCTTTTATGCCCTTTCCTTTTGGATAAAATAAAAGTCGGTGGCGACTCTTGCTATCCGCAACATAACTAAAAGTCAGTTCTCCCACCGTGTTACAGAACTGGCGACTCTGCTGGGGAAATAATAAAAGAGGGGTACCCTTAGGAATTAGATCACTTTAAACTTGTTTGCTTTGTTTGCTTTACTTTACTTGTTGGGTGCTCTTATGTGTGAAAGATCCTAACCCGGATCTAGTGTACCTTAGGTAAATGGCAATAGACCAAGGAAAATGTACGGCGTATACCGATATGGTTAATCTGGTGGCCATAGTTAGTGTGACTTCTTGGTTGGTGTTTTTGTTCCTTAAGTAAAGTTGAGGATAATATGAGGCTGCCATATGTTGTCAATACACTAATTGACTTTTAGAACCCTAGTCATCCCATCTTGGCCTTTAGAAAGTAGTGAGATAACCGGCTTTGGTGAAGACTGAAGTTGGTTGATACTCGATACTACGCTCATTGAGATTCTAAACTTGGAGGGTTTTGGTTGGCAAGTAAGTTGCCTACTGAACAACCACCCTTGTGAAGGATCAATGATATTGAGATCCCTTAGAACCTGGTTACTTCATAAGACAAGATGAACCGACTAAACTTCAGGGGAAGATACTTACCTCATGCAAGCCTTCAAACCTAAGGCTATTGTGTGACTTGTTTGTGTGTGCCACATGTTTGTGATTGAGCATAACATCATAGCATCATCATGCATCATAAGCATAACATTTTCACTAACCATTTCAAGGACCAAAGGATTTATCTTTGTTCTTTGTTGCAGGTCATGGCTTATGCTCGTAGGAATACTATCCGGATCAACTTTGTAGGAATACCTCCTAAGCTTAAGGAGTTGGTCTCTCAATTTTCTGAAAACTCCCAGTTCATCAAGAGGCATGGTCACCTACTAGATCTAGTCACTTCAGGGTTCAATGAAGACATGATGAGTGTCCTGTATCAGTTCTTTGACCCTAAACATCATTGTTTCACATTCCCCGACTATCAGCTGGTTCCTACAATGGAAGAGTTCTCCAAGCTTCTGGGTATACCTATCCTTGATCAGAAACCCTTCACATGCTTGGAAAAAGAACCTAAACCTGAAGTCATTGCTGCAGCCCTACATCTGAAGAAATCAGACATTGTCCTAGAAACAAGGAGTGGAGTTAAGGGTATTCTTGCTAAGGTATTGATGGAGAAAGCTCAAGTGTTCCTGAAGGCTATGAGTTATGATGCTTTTGAGGAGATCTTAGCCCTATTGATTTATGGCTTAGTATTGTTCCCCAATCCAGACCAGTTCATAGACGTACACGCCATCAACATATTTCTGACTCATAATCCAGTGCCTACATTACTTGGAGACATCTTACATTCTCTTCATACCCGTACTACAAAGGCCCGAGGAACTCTGATGTGTTGCATACCTTTACTATCCAGGTGGTTTATTTCTCACCTTCCTCGATCAGTGGTGAAGAATGAACAAGGGTTCAGGTGGTCTAAAAGGATCATGTCACTTTCTCATTCAGATATTCATTGGTGCTCTCGATCTATGGAGAATGTTACTATCATTGACCGTTGTGGGGAGTTCCCTAATGTGCCACTCCTTGGCATAGGAGGGGGCATTACTTACAACCCTTCCTTAGCTCTACGTCAGTTTGGTTACGCTCGGAGTGATGGTCCTCATGACATGTTGATTCAGGGTATTATGTTCGACTACGACAACGATCTGCAAGGTTATCGTCAAAGGTTTATACGAGCATGGGGTAAAGTGAACAAGGTTGACAGCAAGACTCTGGAACCAAAGTACACTATTCCTATGGAACCTTATCTCAGATGGGTACGATCTCGTGCTCAGACTCTTATGATGCCATATCCTGCTATCCTGCCAGTTACCATGGAGCCTGTTGCTGAAGGAGATACTTCTTATATCATTCTTCATCCAGACATGCCCACTGACATGGAAGAGTTACAGAGGTCCTGGATCCAGTTGAAGGAGAAAAGAGATACTTTTGAGGCTCATTACAAAGCAAGTCAAGAAAGAATCCTGGAGCTAACAAAACAACTTCACGAGGAGCGGAATCTCAACTCATACCTCAACACAAAGAGGAAACGTCCATGGGAGACTTAAAACCCCATATTTGTATTCATTTCTTATTGTAAGCCCAAGGGGCAAACAAGTTTATTTGCTTACTAATAAAAGTTTACTTTATGGTTGTTTAAACAAATTTAAATCCTGTGGTTCTTGAAAACATTGCATACGCATTTACATACCATATCATTGCATCACAGGTTTCTTATGTACATGTATCTTATCTTCTCGCTGTTTATTTCAGCAGAAATGACTCTTGAATAGACTGTCAAAGATCTCCAGGCTCAGAATGCACAATTCCAAGAGTTGATTCTGAACTTGTCCAAGGGACAAGATGAGCTGAAGACACTGCTGGCTAAGAAGAATAAGAAGACTAGAAGACCATGAGGCTTTATTAATCTGGGAAGAAAGTTCAAAGTTCTTGTCAAGATAAAGGAACATGTTGATGATTATGAGTCTGAAAATTCTGAGAAAGAGGAAGGCAATCTCCATGATACTGTGGGAGATTATGATTCTGAAGCGAATTATTATCATGATCCTAATGAAGATAAGTACAAGATGATGGTAGATAGTATGAATGCCATGGAGTTACAAAAATCTTCTGGGCTTGAAATTTGAAGATCTGAGCTTAATATATGGAGTGGTTATACCTATTGGTTTCAAGGTTCCTGCTTTTGTGGTGTATGATGGTGTCTCATGTCCCAAGCTGCGTCTAAGGTCCTATGTCCGGAGGATTCAACCACATACTGCTGATAAGAAATTATGGATTCATTTCTTCCAAGAGAGCTTGTCTGGAGCTCAATTGGAATGGTACTATCAATTGGAAAGTGTTAATATTCATGATTGGAATGATCTTGCTGAAGCCTTCTATAGGCAATACCAATACAATACTGATTTAGCACTTACTCGCATGCAGCTCCAAAGCATGTCAATGGGTGCTAAGGAGAATTTCAATGAGTATGCCCAGAAATGGAGAGACCTGGCTGACAGAGTTCAACCTCCTCTGACTGATAGGGAGCTAGTGGATATGTTTATGAGTACGCTGAATGGTCCTTTCTATAGTCACCTCACTGGAAGCTCATCATCTGGTTTCACCGAGCTGATAATGACTGGAGAACGTGTGGAGAGTGGTATAAGAAGTGGTAAGATACAGGTAGGTGTCTCTTCATCAAGCACTGCTAAGAAGCCCCCTAGTGGAAAGAAGGAGTCTAATGTTGTGTATGGTCAACCTAGTCGTAACAGAAGTCACCAATCTGTGGGAGCAGTTCACATTTCTAATCCTACTCCTGCTGCACCAGAGCTACCACATAACAATCAAAAAAAGCCTAGAAGACAATTTACCAAGATCAATATGTCACTGGCCCAAGCCTTGCAACACATGTTGAAAGGGGAACTCATTACTTTGAAGGACCCTCCTCAGAATCCTAATACTTCCTCTCCTCAGTACAATCCTAATGCACGATGTGCCTATCATTCTAATTGTCCGGGACATGATACCAACAACTGCTGGATATTGAAAAACAAGATTCAAGATATGATTGAAGCTGGAGAGATTGAGTTTGACCCTCCTGGGACTCCAAATGTGATTACTGCTCCCATGCCCAATCATGAGAAGACTGTTAATGCTGTTGATGAAGTTTAATATGTTTCCTCAGTAGAAGATGTGACTACTCCCTTATCCATTATCAAGAAGAAGTTGATACATGCTGTCGCTCCCGGGATTTTCATCCTAGTACAAACGCGAAAGTGGCGCGGAAAAGGTAGAGTCGCCAGCCAGACATTTTTATCCCGAAAGAATGGGAAAGGTAATGTTGCACAAACCTAAGGAAGAAGGAAAGGACAAGGTCCTGTGAACCAAAGATCTGAGTTCGGGAGTCGGTTACGACCTGGGAAGGTATTAGCACCCCAGATCGTCCGTCGTACCCGACGGGATCCACGCTTGCTTGTTTGTTTCAAAGGGTGAGAAAAAAGAATGTTGCTGAATAAAACCGCTAATTGGAATGGAATGAAATGAGAAAATAACTGAAATAAGAAAATGGAAAGAAAGGGGGAAATGTAGGGAAAATAAAGAATGTGCTCGAACGGGCCCTACCCCGCTGCCTACGTACCTCATCGGGATAATGAGGATCAGAGTCGACGTAGTTCGCCTAACCTAGGCGGGAACTTTTTGTTTGTGTTTTTTACAGCTGGAACTGCGTATGTCTATGCTCAGGTGTTGCAGGCTCGTCTGGTACGAGTATTTTTACCGTCTTGCAAATGAGACAAGTCGCCGCGAGTTCGCGTTGTGAGTGAATGAGATGAGAAGAGAAGTTCCCGCAGGATAGTCGCTTATTGTTTGTTTTTGGCTTTTAAAAGTTTTTATATGAATTTGGCACAAGGAAATGAATTCAAACTCTTTTCCATGGAATGTACACTTGACTCTACATTCCAAGATGGAATAATAGAACAAGCATACCCAGCAAGGAGAATTTATCCAAAACTGGTTTCCTAGGATTAGGGTTTAAGTTCACTAACTTGTTGAACTTTATTAAGTGTTTTTGTTGCTTTTGTGAAGAAGTGTCTTTTAAACTTTCTTTGTGAACAATTCCTTGATGAGACTTGTGCATCATGATAGACAAGCTTACACCACTCCAAGATGGAATGAATGCAAGTGCTTCATGGAATAAGGCTATACACAAGGAATCCTTCCATTTATTTATTAAGTGTTTTTGGATTTTTGTTTGAAGATAAGAAGAGAATGACTCAAGTTGCAAAAAAGAAAAAATCTATGGGACTAAGACTCAATCCTAATTTTGTTATGTATTTACAAAGTGGTCCTAATGGTTAGTGAGGTTTCTAAGCCTAATTAACTTAAAACTACTAGAATTCAACTTACTTCTTAATGAAGTTAAGTTGATTCTAAGAACAAACGGGAAACCTATACAAGTTGTAGAAATTAAATGAAACAAAAATAATGAAATTTACCATAAGGAATAAAATTCTAAAAGGCATTCAATGACATGAATTAAAAAAAAGTCTACTTTATTTATTCTAATTCTAAGTGAAAAATGAAATTTCAAGCCTAAGTACTAAATCTAAGCTAATCTTAATATTCATTATAAGAAAAACAAATTAAACTAAACCTAAGTTTAATATTAAATTTAAATGCTAAATCTAATCTATACTATTATTTTTATATTGAACCTTATTTTCTTTTAATGGCCTAAACTAAAGGAATTATGCATAACTAGGCCTAAAACTAATATTCTAAAAAAAAATTAAATCTTCTAGAAAAAATATGAAAATTAAACTATGGGATCCTAACATTATCTCTAATCTTATACTAAGAGAGATCCTAAAAATTTCTATTTTTTCTATGCCTAACAAAATAATTATTTCCAGCTAAGAATTAATTACTATTTCCTAAGGATTATATCACTAAAACATAAGATAAAAGCTCCTAAAAATTCCATAAAAAATATCCTAAGAACTATTATGAGTCTTTTAATTACAGAAAAAAGAATGGCTCAAAAAAGTTGCTGGAAGTTACTTAAATAAAATGAACAAAATCCAGCATAATTAATAAAAATTCAATAAAACTAATTAAAAGAATAATTCAGAATTTATTCAAAAATAATCAAATTTCAGAAAATAAAAATATCCCAACTTTCTAAAATGACTTATTAAGCTTCTTAATTTTTTGGGGAATTTTCTAATGATTTTTATTATTTTTTATTGGATTAATTTTAAACTATGATTAAAACAAAATAAAAATCTAAGGAAATTATGCAGGGGGATATTTAGTTATTTTTCTGGTTATTATTTTCCATGGGCCTAACAGAAGGAGTGTGAAGAGCAATGGACTTGAGCCCATCCATTTTCGTTAGAACCAGGGAGGTGCTGGAAGTAGTTCTTTATGGTTGTTTTTCTAATGGGCCTGGAAGCAGGGGTGTTGATAACAATATTTATTAATTAACCATATTTTTTAAACATATTTTAGGAATTAAACATATTTTTTTAATTAACCTAAAAATGAAATGGACTAATCTTAAGATAATATTTTTCCTAAAACCTTAGCTTAAGATTATTTTTTATTGAATTATTTCTAATAATCTTGTGAATTAAACCTTAATCTAATAATAATATTTTTTTTTTATAAATTTTTAATCTTAGAAAATGAATTAAATTCTAAACTTATGATTATAAACTAAATAATACTCTTATGATAAATGCTTCTAAATAATAATCTTATGATAAATGCTTCTAAATAATAGTCTTATGATAAATGCTTCTAAATAATAATCTTATGATAAGTTCTAATAGTCTTGATTTAAGTAAAAATGAAGTAAACTAATCCTATTATAATATTTTTTCCAAAATCTTAATTAAAGAAAAAGAATTAAACTAAACTTAATATTTTCTAACAATCTTAATTTAAAGAAAATGAGTAAAACTATACTTACTAAAATATTTTCTAAAAATCTTAATTAAAGAAAATGAGAGAAAATACTTAGTAATATATTTTCTAAAAAAACTTAATTAAAGAAAATGAGAGAAAATACTTACTAATATATTTTCTAGAAAAACTTAATTAAAGAAAATGAGAGAAAATACTTACTAATATATTTTCTAAAAAAATCTTAATTAAACTATAGTCTTATTAAAAATGAATTAAACCTTTAATCTAAAATATGAATTAAACTCTTAATCTTAGAAAATGAATTTAATTCTAAACTTATAATTATATCAATTAAGCTAATATTTTAACTTAAGAAAAAGAATTATCCTAACTTATGATTAAAATTTCCTAAAGTCTTAATTTAAACTAATGAATTAACTAATCTTATAATAATGAATTAAATTCTAATATTTCTAAAATCTTAATTTAAGGAAAAAGGAATTAAACTACACTTATGCTAATATTTTCTAAAAATCTTAATTTAAAGAATGAAATAATTTTCTAATAATCTTAACATAATATTTTTCCTAAAATCTGATTCTAAGAAAAAGGATTAAACTAAATATGATAATATTTAAGAAAAAAAAAATAAGACAGTGAATTAATGGGCTATTATGAGCCCTTAAACACACTTAACAGTTTTTTTTTATTTCAATAAAAACTTAATCAAGCCTAATGATATTTTATTCTGATTAAGCTACTTAATACAACATAAAGAAACAGCAAAAACAATCAAAAGGGAAATTGAACGAACTAAAAAAAGATCAAAGAAACCTAGGTCCTCCTCTTCTTCTACCCGCGGCGCAGCCGCTACCTCTTCCATAGCTTCATCATCTTCTTCGTCACCTGTCCGACTCTTCTTTCAACTCATCCCTTTCGCCACCTTCCATTCTCATCCTCAAACCTAATCACTTCTAAACCCCTCTTTCAAACCTAATTTGCTCAATCTGGAAAACAACTCCTAGATTCATACACCAATCCATCAAAACTCATGAAATCCGCAAACCCCAACCAACACCAAACAGGATTGTCGAACCAAATGATACAAAAATGCAACTACTTTGTACCTTGTGATTCCGCTGACGACGCCGCGTACGGAGAGTTTGTTCTCGTTGACGATGAAGCTTCGAACAAGCCCAGATCGAACGCCGATGAATTCTGCGAGGCTTCCCTTGAACGATGTGCAGATGCGATCTGGTATGATTCTTCCCCTGTTTTTTTAATCGCGATTTCAAGTATCCCTTACTTCCGAATCTATGACTTGAATTCTCGCATTCGTTGCAAGTTGCTGATGCGGCTGATGCAATGCTATAATATTGATGAAATCAATTCGATGAAGATGAAACTTACAACACGGGACGATATACTGAAAGATGAGGAGTGAAGAGTGTAGAAGCCCGCATTGTCCGAGATGAAGCATCAATATTTGCTGCTCATATGTTGGCTTCAATGGAGGCTTGATGAAGGAAGCTAGACGCAAGGCTATCGAAAATGGTGAAGAGTGGTGGAGGATTTGTGAAGTTGTCAAGAAGAAAGTGAAGAAAGGGTGAGGAGTCTGATTTATAGGAGTCACCCTTCTGGAACCTTCTGGAATTTCCTGGTGAGTTCTAGAAAAATTTCTGTTAGGATTCAGTTAAGAGCTATTTGAATGAATTCTGTTATGACACTGATTTTCATTTGTGAGATTTTCATTTGTTTTTCACATTTCCTCTGCTAGACTCTTATGCGAAGCTTTTCTTTTTTTTTTACTTTCTGTTATAATAATTTCTGTTTTGGAACATTTCTCTTGCATTATGGTGTGACTCCTATCCATGTGAACTCAATGTTTGCTCTTTTGTTTGTGCAGATATTTCGCGATGACCGAAGATGAAGTCTAGAGATGTTGAAGAATATTGATGAATGCCTCTGCGTTTTTCTTGACTTTTCGCTTCTGTAACTACTTTAATTTTATGTTATAGATGACTTGTACCTTTTCTGTCATTGAATAGAGCTTTGAAGAGTTTTTTTCCTTTTTCCATTTCATCTTGTTCAACCTCTGATTAAAACACCTGAAAACTCCCACGGTATCTTCTTTTTGTAAACTTTGTTTTCTCAATCTCCATTTGAAGTGAAATTAATGAATTTAAATAACTTGACTTAGCCTATGAAGTTGTTGTTGTTTTTTTCTTTATCCATGAGTGGTATGTAGCATCAGTACAAATGAAAATAATTCTTGGACTAAAACAATATATTAAAGTGATGAATGTACAAGCATGAAGATTTAGATGATTTATTGGTCTCTAAAAAAAATGATATGTGGTATTAGTACCAATGAAATAATTCTTTGGTTAATACGGTATATTAAAGTGATAAAAATGAACGTGTTCAAAAATGGAAACCTAAATGATTGGTTGATACAGAATGACATATTGGAATATTGGACTTGAAATTTGAATATGACTTTGGACAAATAGACTTTAAGAGGTGATGCACAATGGATCATGGACAAAAATACAGGGATAGGTGAATAAAAGAAAGTGAAAATAAATTGATGGAAATATATAGAATAATGGAAATTGAAGCAAAAGACGAAAGTGGAATGGACTAATCGGGAATAGTTTATAGCAATGAGAACACAACAATGAACGTATATGAAGTCTCGATTTTAGCCCAAAACCTGTTTTGAATTCTCCCCACAAGCCCACGAACACGACCACTTATGAACCAATGAATAATTCTCCATCTAAATCACACCCTTTTAAATTGTCTGAAATATGCCGTGATCGTTCGAATACAAGTGAAGACACGAACCAAAATTCACACCAAACACTGTTCGATAGACAGATGAATCCCAGTGCATGACAACATGAACTCTGAACATGCACTGTCCAAGAGACAATCCGGTGGTCCAAAACAATCTTGCAGCTGTAATAACCTTTCTACAATTTGATCCAAATTAGATCACACCCCCATCTGAACTGAGACCCAACTGAGCGACCGCATTCGGAGTGGAGTCAGTGAATATTCTCTATTATTTCAAACCTTACCCGATACACATAGGGTGTAAAGAAACCCTAATTTCCTTGAGCCTTGATCACATGCCTTATGAAATAATGAAGTGAACTACTATGATATAAATGACCTGGTGACAAATGCAGGTGAATGCCAAATGACGAGCCAATAGAGGGAATAAATATGAGGGCAAATTTTGAGGTATTACAGCTGCCCCTATTCAATCATCTGCAAGCCTGAACGAATAATTGCAACGGCTTTTATACGTTCAAGGCAGGGAGTGATTGAATACTCGAATAAAACCTGAAAATTTGCACACTGAGAATAATGGAAATGCCATCTGCCCATTTATTTATTTATGTATTTTTTTTTGTTTTGACCTCTGAATAGGTAACGAAAATAGAACCAGGTGGGAATAGAATCAATGCAATCACTGCGATTACTGAACGAATCAAAACCACAACGAGGGTGCCTGTTGGTGAAACAGGACTTAATGCAACATCAACCGATTTGCGACTCAAATAAGATCAACCGCACTAACATGGAGATGGTATCAACCGATCCATAACCAAGAAACACGAGAATGTAATATCGTCCAATTTACAACTCGAAAAGAAATGATATCAACCGATTCATGACTCAAATAAGATCAACCGATCTAACACGGAAATGGTATCAACCGATCCACCCCGGAAAGCGAGAATGTAATATCATCCGATTTACAACTCAAAGAGAAATGATATCAACCGATTCATAACTCAAATAAGATCAACCGATCTAACACGGAAATGGTATCAACCGATCCATTACCAAGAAAGCGAGAATGTAATATCATCCGATTCACAACTCAAAGAGAAATGATATCAACCGATTCATAACTCAAACAAGATCAACCGATCTAACAGAAATGGTATCAACCGATCCATTATCTTTGCACTGAGACGAGACCATTGTACTTAAATGGAGACTCGAAAGGAACGGGATCGTTGTACTTAAACGAGAGCCCAAGACGCGACCGTTGTACTGAAACGGAGACGTGAAAAGATGAGACTGTTGTACTGAAACAAGACTCAACTGGGGATAGCAACAAGACTTGGTAGAAGCAACCACCCTGGGAGATGAAGTTGTATTCAGTGGGTAACACTTCAATCTGATTGGAGATATAACAGGTCTCATGTAATACCTCAAAACTGGCCCATGCTGGTATGCATATGTGTGGATTTATGGCGTAATGCTCCATGACGATGGAAATGCTACGCTTTGGAGGACGCAAATGTAATGTTGATTATTGGATGCAAATGCAAATGCAAAAGGGGTCTCCTGATGGGGAGATAATAGATATTCCGGATGGCTTGACTGGGGAGAAATGATGATCACTGCATTGATCTGGTCCACCCTGATGATGAGGAGATAACTCTGCGGGGAAGGTTGTCAACGATACACCGGCTCTGAACAGCTGCCATTGCCAAAAATAAATTGGACTTTGAGATTGGAGCGCCAAGACCCTGCTGGAGATGGACCCTTCTTGAACTCTGGTGGGGAACCAAAGGCATGATACTGCTGAGGAAGCAACTGCTGGGGAGGAATGACACTCCTTGTACTGCTGGGGATTGCCCCTGTTTGAAGGGAAACTTCTACTTGGGGATAACACCCACATTCTGCTGCCTTGCTGGGAGAGATTTCAACTTCCACTTTACTGGGGATGACAGATAATGTCAATGATAAAGCTTCCCGCTGAAGATAAGAGCTCAAGTTGCCACTTGCTGGGGATAAAAGATAAATCCTCTCATGTTGGGAATGAGAGATGTAAGGCGTCTCATGCCGGGGATGAGAGACGATGATATCCTTCAGCTCAAGAAGTAATCTTCCATTTTCCGCACTACTGGAGAAGGGATTGTCTAATGAGACTTGCTAAGGAATTTTGATCAATGAAGCTTGCTGATGAAATGACTCTTGAAGTACTATGCTGACAATGGCTTTGCCCCTAGCCCCGGGTTGATAGGTTGTCAACTAATCATGAGTGAACAATGGTTCTTTACAGTCTTCAACTCGCCTTCTACTAGGATCTATCACAAGATAATGTCTCAAGAGGATTTTACAGAGAACTGGCATACGAGATGCCTCAGTGTCTTCAAACTCTTGGAGAGATTCGTCGGATCTCGAAATAACTGCCCCAGACTGCATGGTTTGTGCAAGAATTTGCCTTGCAAGGATTCATGAAGAACCTCATGTCACTGTGAAATATTCTGCCCCAGTATATTGAACTCCGGATAGGTGCTTTTGATAAACCGTCTTCAGGAGAGAGTAACTTCTAGTGCTCTTGGAGTGGCCTGCCCCAGTACGAGCCTTGAAGTGATCACCTCTGAATGACTGTGCTTTGAAGAGAACAACCAGAACAATTGTTCTTTGAGAGATTGGATCTCGAAGTAATTGCCCCAGTTTGGCTGAATTCTGAAGAGATTGCTTGACGTGATTGCCCCAGATTAGTTGGCTCTTACCACGACTGTTGGGAAAGTCCCTACTCGATGGAGTTTTCTTGAAAAGTACACCTCGACAGATTGTCCTTCGGAAGTTTTAGACTTCTCAACTTGGCAAGATTAAGCTTCTGGACTGAGATTCCATACATGGACTTTTATGATGCCAAACAAATGTATACAAGCAGAAAATGTTTATTTTTAGAATGAAAATTCTAATGCAACACACATGTTAATTTTGAAGTTTTACTGAAAAAGATGTCGCAAACCTTTGTGAGCGAATCACTGGTTAAGATACGACATTAATTTTTTTTTTTTTTTTTTTGAATAATAGAAAGCATGCACATGCAACACCAACAAAGATCTTTCAACACCACTCATAGGAGTCAGGAACGCAGTCTCGTGGTAGTACGCTCTCAAAATAACCCTGTTTCAGTTAGGACTTTTGAGGGTTGTATCGTGGCCTAGTTAGCAGTTATAGAAACAAAAGATATAGGCTCAAAATTTATTTGTGCCCACCCATCTTCGTGATGTTCTCCATTCCTATGTTCTGCTAGCTTTCACAAGCGCTCACTTTTCAAAAAGGGTTTTGTGATGGTTGAGGAACCAATTACACTTACGGTTTAAGCACCACTCAGGTTGTTGTTTGGAGTCAGTCACCCCTCTTATCATTGGTGTCTGTGCCACACAACTTTGTTCTTGTTCAAGGATCTTTCTTGTGTAATCCTTTTTGTCTTTTGCTTTTGCATTATTTTTCTTATCCCTAACTTTTGCCTGGACTGATTCTTGTGAATCTTTGATTGTAGAGTCCAGCGGGATGCCCTAATTTTTGCCTAAGTCACCTGTTTCCAAGTTTCGACTTAGCGGGCTTTTTCATTCTCTTTTTTTTTTAATTTTTTTTTTGAACAAATCGTGTGACACTGTTTGTCTTGATTGCTTTGCGAGGGTCGTGACTGTCTCACTTCTTGGTTAATGAGTAATAACCAATGTGGTTTCCGGTCTTTGGACCACTTACTTGGGATAACCATTGTAGTTTCTAGTCATTAGCCCTATTGATTTGGTAAAACGAAAGGTAATGGATCCTCAGATTTGCACTCCTTTTTGAAATTTGAATGCTCGGTCAAACTAACTGACGCCTACCCTGCCCCTGGATTAAGTGCGAGGGTTTTTTCATGCAAAAAGAAACTCCTACTTCAAGGCTCAAATGGGTTGGCGAGGGTCTATCTCCCTTATATCTCCGGTGTTTAGGATTTGGAACAATGCCTGTACATCGTCAACAAGGTCTTTCTCAAAAGCACACAATTAGAGATTCATGCATTTTCATTTCGTCATCCTCCCTGATAGAGTTTAAGCTCAACAGTTGGTATTGCAATGCACATACACAAAATCATGAGTGAATACGAATGGATTACTTCAAGAAAAACATGTGCGTTATATTATGATTAACATTCAAAAACAAATAAATTTCATACAAGTAAACAAATGTTCAGCATATAAGAGCAACTACAAATGGAAATGCAGCAAAGAAACTGAATATAGCCGTAGTTGAGGAGGCTTGGCTCCGTCTGGACCCGTCAGTCTTGGATACTTTCAGCGATCAACAACTCTTTCACGAACTTGTAGTCTTCAATTCGCAGTGGTATAATTACCCACGACAATCATACCTCTTCTTCTAGTTGTTCTGACTCCGACACGAGACATCTGAAGAGAGAAGTGAAGCTGAGGAGTAAAGTTTCCCCATAAGGTTGCTCGGAAAGACCTGACGATCTTCTGCCTACGTATCTCCATTGACCCAAGACCAATGAAGAATCAGAGCGACGTAGTTCCCCTCAACAGGGATGAAACTGCACTGCAAAGACGCACCATTACCAAAGCAAGAGTATCCGAACTATTTCTGGCTTCAAAACTTCAAATCAAAGAAAATGTCCTTTCTCTTATATGTTTGGTGCGAAGTTGATAGCTTTCGAGTCGATTAAGTCCTGCACTGTGTGGTGAAAAGCTTTACATCCATCAATATGATGCCCTGGTGCCCCAGAATGAAAATCACAGTTGACATTGGCATCCCATCCCCCCGGTAGTGGAAAAGGAGGTGGAGACAGCTTACGAAGTCCAACCAACTTCAATTGAAGCAAATGCTGGAGAAGATCAGTGTAAGACATTGGCAAAGGGTCAAAAAGTCTTTCTCTCTTTTGTTGCCGACCCTGTTGAGGATTATGCTGACGACGATTTTGCTGTTGTGAATGTGTGGCCCTTTGGATGATCATGGATGATGTCTGGTAACGCGAACCTTGATTTCTCTTCTTTCGCTGGACACAAACTGCCCCTGCTTCTTCGTACTGCTTCTTTTGCTCATTGGATAACAACTTCTTAGTCCCAGAAGTGGAGGCACCGTTGACTTGAATTTTTCCTTGCTTCATCCAATTTTCAATTCTTTCACCAGCCAAGACAATATCAGAAAAACCGTTAGCTGAACACCCTGCCAAACGTTCTATGAAGTGCCCCGGGAGGGTATCCATGAATAGGTCTACCATTTCTCTCTCCTGCAATGATGGTTGTACTCTGGCTGCGACCTCGCGCCACCTCTGCGCGTACTCCATAAAACTCTCGGATTTCTTTTGTGACATGCTATGAAGCTGGGTTCGGTTGGGAGCCATGTCAATATTATACTGGTACTGCTTGAGAAAGGCTTCCCCAAGTTCCTTCCAATTACGGACAGAGTTCTTTTCCAGCTTTATGTACCACTCTAACGAACCCCCAGAAAGGCTATCCTGGAAGTGGTACATCCAAAGCTTCTCATCTTTCGTATGTGCAGCGATTTTGCGATGGAAGGCCTGCAAGTGCATTTTCGGGCAAGATCTACCACTGTACTTGTCGAAAACGGGAGGTCTGAACTTTGGAGGGATCACCAACCCTGAAACCAGCCCCATATCAGCAACATCAATGCCAAGGGTGTCTTTGCATTCTAAAGCCTTTACCTTCTCGGTTAGCATCTGAAAGTCCTGGTTATTGGCCCCAGAACCAACTCCCACATCTTCATTGAGAAAAGTGAATTGATCCTCCTGTCGGTCTGCTACACGAACAGGAATTGGACCAATGCCTTCAGGGATAGGAGGCCTATTATCCGTAGATGGGACGACTGTGTTGATCGGATTGCCTTCGGCGTCCAAGGTAATCATTGGAGGATCAACCTGTGGACGATTAAGCCTCAGCATGGCGGTTCTCATTTCTTGTTGCCCCTGCACTATACTCTGCATTGCTACCATGAACTCTCCCATCTGAGTGCGAAACTCGTTCAACTCGGCTTGTACTGTATTCATGATTTAACTCAGGCAGCGTACTGGTATGGCCGATACTTCCCCTGAAATGGTCAAATAAATTAGGAAATCCAGATAACTCGTTAGTATGCAAAAATGATATGCGTGAAAATGCCATGTCACTGATCCCACTTCATTCAGATCAGGGGACAGATACCCACGGAGTGCCACATCATAAGATAAACTCTGTGAGTGTGCCGGGAGAAAGTGTTGTGTATCGGGAATTCAAAATAAAATTGCCAGGATAAAAAAGTTGCAACAATGGTACCGACACACTTCCAAAGAATACACCAACATGCGAAACCTTATACAATTATTTGCCAACAATACTGAAATACAAGAAAATGTCACAATCCACAGCAGAAAAACAAAAGATTCCTTCAACAGCTCTGAAGGTAATCTAGAAACACCATAAAGCAAAATACATGCATCAAAGAAATCTACATCTCCTGATTTGAGCTTCGTGCAGTCTGCATGGCCAGCTGGATCAAAGGCTTCAGCTCCTGAGGTACCCTTCTGGTGTAATGATCCCTGAATCAATTAGATATTGGACATTTTGCTTGAAGGCTTTGCACTCATCGATGGTATGTCCAAATGTTCTGGAGTGGAACTCACATCTGACACCCATATTGTAATCCGGGGGAATGGGGTAGGGTATTGGCAAGGCATTCCCTGGCTGAATCAAAGAGTTCTCGAGCAAACGGGCAAACACTTGACTAGGAGTAAACACTTCTTCAACCTGCTTGAACTTGAGTCTCCCCTGTTGTTGATAATTCTGATGATGAAATGAATTCGAACACCTAGAGTTCTTCTGCACTTTCTTCTTTATGTCGGATCGGTGAATGGGTAAAGGTGCCTGGCACGATGTCTTCAAAACCCAGATCGGAGGCACACACCCCTGATTGGGGATAATTCTTGTGGTAAGGAAAGGAGAAGTTCCTCCTAGTGATATGAAATCTTTTGACACATCCCCGCTGATCGGTGCGAACTCGATTACTTTTGCATCAATGAGCTCTTGAACTTGATGCTTAAGCCTTTTGCAGTTTTCCACATGATGACCAGGTGCCCCAGAATGGAAAACACACCTGGCCTTGGCGTCAAAATCTGGGGGAAACTTTTTGGGTGTGGCTGCTACGGTGACAAGTTCAACCAGATTAAGCTCGAGCAAACAAACAAGCAATTGTGCATACGACACCGGGATCAAATCAAACTTGGCTTCAGACGTCTTGGGCACTTGTCTGCAGCTTTTTCCTTTACCTTCCCTTTGATGAACTGGAAGAGTCTGCAAATTGAGAGGCTTAGGATCCCAAAGTTGAGGAGAATTTCCGTGAAACGCTTCCTGATCTTGGAACAAAATCACTGGACTGGGATGACCACTAACTTCTGCAGTAATAAAGGGGAGATGATGCCCTTCTTGGAGCTTTGGGGCTTCCCCGGTCTGGTTCTCTTGTTTCTTCAATTGGTAAACCTTCTCCATCAATAGCGTGTGGTCATGGCACAAGGTCTGCATGTCCTCCGAGAGTTGATCCATTCGGACTTTCATTTCAGCTATTTCTGCTCGGCATTGCTCCATACCCACCTCTTGATGACTGTGATTCAAATTGGCCATTCTGAAGAGTAAACGAATCAGGATGAGAATCTGTCCCCGGACACCTGTAATGAGAGTAAGGATGCATGCAAATGCCATGTTCGATTATTTCCAAGGGATCCATCCGCTTTGATTACAATTTGGGATACAGGAACATATAATGACATGGTTCGAACATAGGATCTTTGGAAATAGCCGAACATGTATGATAGAATGCTATGATGTTATGTATGCAACAGGCATGTGATAAGTGAAGTGTCTGCGATGTTCCAATCATATAATCAGGTGTCGGTGCAAGGTCTTAGAATCCATATATCACAATAATCATCCCTCTGATCCGGGATCCATAACTTAAGAACAGAAATCCAGATCACAAAACTGAACCAAAGGCAAAGTGGGTATGCTGAAGGTACCAGGGTTCCTGCAAACCTGTAAACCCCTCCCAACCTCACGGGTGTGCTACTCGGGTTAACATCACGGACTCTCAAAGCCGAATAGCAATAATACATTCACCATCTCCGAGAAATGGCTCATGACCAAATCAGGGAATCGGTTTGGTATTATATACTACGCAGGGAGGTCTCAGTTGAGTCCGGAAAAAACAAGCATCCCTCACAAGTCTCCAGCTTCAAGCACTGAATCGAGAAACAATAGTACATTCATCCCGAAGGGTACAATACTATCGTCATACGAACAGTTTGCTTTAACTGAATTCCTATGAGAGAACCAGGCCATCCTATGCGAGTTCCCAGTGGGCCCTCGGATGCGAGTGGGTTTGCCAACAAATGTGGTCTGCCACTGTCATCACTGGAGAGGGTTGTTTCCACAAAGGTTCTCAATGATCGGTCCCCTGACTGCACATAACTATCAAGGTAGCGCATTAACCCAGAAAGATTCCGGTATCAATACATTCCCGAGAAGGTCGCAAGTCAAGGTGTGGAACTCACTACTACCAACACAGCAAGATGCCATGAAGCCAAAGTGGAACCACTCTAAGTCCTAGGGTGCACTCGAGCCCTGCTTACGAGCTCATCTCACAGTAACCCCATCCCACAGAAAAAATGAAAACCAGCACAGCCAGACAGTCCAGTATAATATGATGCATGGAAAATAAAATACTGAAAGCGATAAATAAATGCGGTAAAGTAAAGCTGTAAATAAAAACTGTAAATGAAAACAGTAAAGCTAAACAACAACAAACATATAAACACCCAAAGAAACAAAACCAAACAGGCGCTAGGATTGACTCTACAAGGGAAACCGGAAGAATCAGGTTAGTCCCCAGCAGAGTCGCCAGCTGGCGCTCCCGGGATTTTCATCCTAGTACAAACGCGAAAGTGGCGCGGAAAAGGTAGAGTCGCCAGCCAGACATTTTTATCCCGAAAGAATGGGAAAGGTAATGTTGCACAAACCTAAGGAAGAAGGAAAGGACAAGGTCCTGTGAACCAAAGATCTGAGTTCGGGAGTCGGTTACGACCTGGGAAGGTATTAGCACCCCAGATCGTCCGTCGTACCCGACGGGATCCACGCTTGCTTGTTTGTTTCAAAGGGTGAGAAAAAAGAATGTTGCTGAATAAAACCGCTAATTGGAATGGAATGAAATGAGAAAATAACTGAAATAAGAAAATGGAAAGAAAGGGGGAAATGTAGGGAAAATAAAGAATGTGCTCGAACGGGCCCTACCCCGCTGCCTACGTACCTCATCGGGATAATGAGGATCAGAGTCGACGTAGTTCGCCTAACCTAGGCGGGAACTTTTTGTTTGTGTTTTTTACAGCTGGAACTGCGTATGTCTATGCTCAGGTGTTGCAGGCTCGTCTGGTACGAGTGTTTTTACCGTCTTGCAAATGAGACAAGTCGCCGCGAGTTCGCGTTGTGAGTGAATGAGATGAGAAGAGAAGTTCCCGCAGGATAGTCGCTTATTGTTTGTTTTTGGCTTTTAAAAGTTTTTATATGAATTTGGCACAAGGAAATGAATTCAAACTCTTTTCCATGGAATGTACACTTGACTCTACATTCCAAGATGGAATAATAGAACAAGCATACCCAGCAAGGAGAATTTATCCAAAACTGGTTTCCTAGGATTAGGGTTTAAGTTCACTAACTTGTTGAACTTTATTAAGTGTTTTTGTTGCTTTTGTGAAGAAGTGTCTTTTAAACTTTCTTTGTGAACAATTCCTTGATGAGACTTGTGCATCATGATAGACAAGCTTACACCACTCCAAGATGGAATGAATGCAAGTGCTTCATGGAATAAGGCTATACACAAGGAATCCTTCCATTTATTTATTAAGTGTTTTTGGATTTTTGTTTGAAGATAAGAAGAGAATGACTCAAGTTGCAAAAAAGAAAAAATCTATGGGACTAAGACTCAATCCTAATTTTGTTATGTATTTACAAAGTGGTCCTAATGGTTAGTGAGGTTTCTAAGCCTAATTAACTTAAAACTACTAGAATTCAACTTACTTCTTAATGAAGTTAAGTTGATTCTAAGAACAAACGGGAAACCTATACAAGTTGTAGAAATTAAATGAAACAAAAATAATGAAATTTACCATAAGGAATAAAATTCTAAAAGGCATTCAATGACATGAATTAAAAAAAAGTCTACTTTATTTATTCTAATTCTAAGTGAAAAATGAAATTTCAAGCCTAAGTACTAAATCTAAGCTAATCTTAATATTCATTATAAGAAAAACAAATTAAACTAAACCTAAGTTTAATATTAAATTTAAATGCTAAATCTAATCTATACTATTATTTTTATATTGAACCTTATTTTCTTTTAATGGCCTAAACTAAAGGAATTATGCATAACTAGGCCTAAAACTAATATTCTAAAAAAAAATTAAATCTTCTAGAAAAAATATGAAAATTAAACTATGGGATCCTAACATTATCTCTAATCTTATACTAAGAGAGATCCTAAAAATTTCTATTTTTTCTATGCCTAACAAAATAATTATTTCCAGCTAAGAATTAATTACTATTTCCTAAGGATTATATCACTAAAACATAAGATAAAAGCTCCTAAAAATTCCATAAAAAATATCCTAAGAACTATTATGAGTCTTTTAATTACAGAAAAAAGAATGGCTCAAAAAAGTTGCTGGAAGTTACTTAAATAAAATGAACAAAATCCAGCATAATTAATAAAAATTCAATAAAACTAATTAAAAGAATAATTCAGAATTTATTCAAAAATAATCAAATTTCAGAAAATAAAAATATCCCAACTTTCTAAAATGACTTATTAAGCTTCTTAATTTTTTGGGGAATTTTCTAATGATTTTTATTATTTTTTATTGGATTAATTTTAAACTATGATTAAAACAAAATAAAAATCTAAGGAAATTATGCAGGGGGATATTTAGTTATTTTTCTGGTTATTATTTTCCATGGGCCTAACAGAAGGAGTGTGAAGAGCAATGGACTTGAGCCCATCCATTTTCGTTAGAACCAGGGAGGTGCTGGAAGTAGTTCTTTATGGTTGTTTTTCTAATGGGCCTGGAAGCAGGGGTGTTGATAACAATATTTATTAATTAACCATATTTTTTAAACATATTTTAGGAATTAAACATATTTTTTTAATTAACCTAAAAATGAAATGGACTAATCTTAAGATAATATTTTTCCTAAAACCTTAGTTTAAGATTATTTTTTATTGAATTATTTCTAATAATCTTGTGAATTAAACCTTAATCTAATAATAATATTTTTTTTTTATAAATTTTTAATCTTAGAAAATGAATTAAATTCTAAACTTATGATTATAAACTAAATAATACTCTTATGATAAATGCTTCTAAATAATAATCTTATGATAAATGCTTCTAAATAATAGTCTTATGATAAATGCTTCTAAATAATAATCTTATGATAAGTTCTAATAGTCTTGATTTAAGTAAAAATGAAGTAAACTAATCCTATTATAATATTTTTTCCAAAATCTTAATTAAAGAAAAAGAATTAAACTAAACTTAATATTTTCTAACAATCTTAATTTAAAGAAAATGAGTAAAACTATACTTACTAAAATATTTTCTAAAAATCTTAATTAAAGAAAATGAGAGAAAATACTTAGTAATATATTTTCTAAAAAAACTTAATTAAAGAAAATGAGAGAAAATACTTACTAATATATTTTCTAGAAAAACTTAATTAAAGAAAATGAGAGAAAATACTTACTAATATATTTTCTAAAAAAATCTTAATTAAACTATAGTCTTATTAAAAATGAATTAAACCTTTAATCTAAAATATGAATTAAACTCTTAATCTTAGAAAATGAATTTAATTCTAAACTTATAATTATATCAATTAAGCAAATATTTTAACTTAAGAAAAAGAATTAACCTAACTTATGATTAAAATTTCCTAAAGTCTTAATTTAAACTAATGAATTAACTAATCTTATAATAATGAATTAAATTCTAATATTTCTAAAATCTTAATTTAAGGAAAAAGGAATTAAACTACACTTATGCTAATATTTTCTAAAAATCTTAATTTAAAGAATGAAATAATTTTCTAATAATCTTAACATAATATTTTTCCTAAAATCTGATTCTAAGAAAAAGGATTAAACTAAATATGATAATATTTAAGAGAAAAAAAAATAAGACAGTGAATTAATGGGCTATTATGAGCCCTTAAACACACTTAACAGTTTTTTTTTATTTCAATAAAAACTTAATCAAGCCTAATGATATTTTATTCTGATTAAGCTACTTAATACAACATAAAGAAACAGCAAAAACAATCAAAAGGGAAATTGAACGAACTAAAAAAGATCAAAGAAACCTAGGTCCTCCTCTTCTTCTACCCGCGGCGCAGCCGCTACCTCTTCCATAGCTTCATCATCTTCTTCGTCACCTGTCCGACTCTTCTTTCAACTCATCCCTTTCGCCACCTTCCATTCTCATCCTCAAACCTAATCACTTCTAAACCCCTCTTTCAAACCTAATTTGCTCAATCTGGAAAACAACTCCTAGATTCATACACCAATCCATCAAAACTCATGAAATCCGCAAACCCCAACCAACACCAAACAGGATTGTCGAACCAAATGATACAAAAATGCAACTACTTTGTACCTTGTGATTCCGCTGACGACGCCGCGTACGGAGAGTTTGTTCTCGTTGACGATGAAGCTTCGAACAAGCCCAGATCGAACGCCGATGAATTCTGCGAGGCTTCCCTTGAACGATGTGCAGATGCGATCTGGTATGATTCTTCCCCTGTTTTTTTAATCGCGATTTCAAGTATCCCTTACTTCCGAATCTATGACTTGAATTCTCGCATTCGTTGCAAGTTGCTGATGCGGCTGATGCAATGCTATAATGTTGATGAAAGCAATTCGATGAAGATGAAACTTACAACACGGGACGATATACTGAAAGATGAGGAGTGAAGAGTGTAGAAGCCCGCATTGTCCGAGATGAAGCATCAATATTTGCTGCTCATATGTTGGCTTCAATGGAGGCTTGATGAAGGAAGCTAGACGCAAGGCTATCGAAAATGGTGAAGAGTGGTGGAGGATTTGTGAAGTTGTCAAGAAGAAAGTGAAGAAAGGGTGAGGAGTCTGATTTATAGGAGTCACCCTTCTGGAACCTTCTGGAATTTCCTGGTGAGTTCTAGAAAAATTTCTGTTAGGATTCAGTTAAGAGCTATTTGAATGAATTCTGTTATGACACTGATTTTCATTTGTGAGATTTTCATTTGTTTTTCACATTTCCTCTGCTAGACTCTTATGCGAAGCTTTTTTTTTTTTTTTACTTTCTGTTATAATAATTTCTGTTTTGGAACATTTCTCTTGCATTATGGTGTGACTCCTATCCATGTGAACTCAATGTTTGCTCTTTTGTTTGTGCAGATATTTCGCGATGACCGAAGATGAAGTCTAGAGATATTGAAGAATATTGATGAATGCCTCTGCGTTTTTCTTGACTTTTCGCTTCTGTAACTGCTTTAATTTTATGTTATAGATGACTTGTACCTTTTCTGTCATTGAATAGAGCTTTGAAGAGTTTTTTTCCTTTTTCCATTTCATCTTGGTCAACCTCTGATTAAAACACCTGAAAACTCCCACGGTGTCTTCTTTTTGTAAACTTTGTTTTCTCAATCTCCATTTGAAGTGAAATTAATGAATTTAAATAACTTGACTTAGCCTATGAAGTTGTTGTTGTTTTTTTCTTTATCCATGAGTGGTATGTAGCATCAGTACAAATGAAAATAATTCTTGGACTAAAACAATATATTAAAGTGATGAATGTACAAGCATGAAGATTTAGATGATTTATTGGTCTCTAAAAAAAATGATATGTGGTATTAGTACCAATGAAATAATTCTTTGGTTAATACGGTATATTAAAGTGATAAAAATGAACGTGTTCAAAAATGGAAACTTAAATGATTGGTTGATACAGAATGACATATTGGAATATTGGACTTGAAATTTGAATATGACTTTGGACAAATAGACTTTAAGAGGTGATGCACAATGGATCATGGACAAAAATACAGGGATAGGTGAATAAAAGAAAGTGAAAATAAATTGATGGAAATATATAGAATAATGGAAATTGAAGCAAAAGACGAAAGTGGAATGGACTAATCGGGAATAGTTTATAGCAATGAGAACACAACAATGAACGTATATGAAGTCTCGATTTTAGCCCAAAACCTGTTTTGAATTCTCCCCACAAGCCCACGAACACGACCACTTATGAACCAATGAATAATTCTCCATCTAAATCACACCCTTTTAAATTGTCTGAAATATGCCGTGATCGTTCGAATACAAGTGAAGACACGAACCAAAATTCACACCAAACATTGTTCGATAGATAGATGAATCCCAGTGCATGACAACATGAACTCTGAACATGCACTGTCCAAGAGACAATCCGGTGGTCCAAAACAATCTTGCAGCTGTAATAACCTTTCGACAATTTGATCCAAATTAGATCACACCCCCATCTGAACTGAGACCCAACTGAGCGACCGCATTCGGAGTGGAGTCAGTGAATATTCTCTATTATTTCAAACCTTACCCGATACACATAGGGTGTAAAGAAACCCTAATTTCCTTGAGCCTTGATCACATACCTTATGAAATAATGAAGTGAACTACTATGATATAAATGACCTGGTGACAAATGCAGGTGAATGCCAAATGACGAGCCAATAGAGGGAATAAATATGAGGGCAAATTTTGAGGTATTACACATGCTGGATTCTTTCCAGGTTGTAATGAAGATTGTTTTTATTGTGCCTACAAACCTGATAGTTGCTGGAAGTTGAAAGATGATATTCAACGCCTCATGGACAATTACACTATATTGTTTGAGAGGACAACTTCTGTGGAAAGTATGTGTGAACATCTAACTCGAGGTGTGAAGGTTGAAGATGTGGATATGGTTGATAAAGTGCCAATGAAGATTACCTCCAAAGGCCCTGTCAAGATCTCTTCCAAGGGTCCTATCAAAATTACTGCTGAAGGCCTTGTGAAGACTGTTGCTGAAGTTAGGGTGCCTCCCATGATCATTACCACTCCTGGTCCAATTCCTTATACTTCTGATAAAGCTATACCCTGGAATTATGGATCTGATGTTTATATCTGCGGTGTTAAGCAGGAACCTTTGACTGATACACCTGTTATTGATGATAACCTTGATGTTGATAATATTGTTGGATCTAGTAAGATCACCAGAAGTGGAAGAATTTTCTCTCCTCCGGCTACCTCAAAAAATACAGTTACTCCAACTACTACCTCCACTTCTGAGCCAAGTGCTGATGCTCGGGGCAAAGGTCCTGTGGTTGAACTTGTGCAAGCTGAAGCACCGACTGCTGAGAATCTTTCTAAACAGATGGAAGAAGTGCTGAAGATCATTCGCAAGAGTGATTATGATATTGTTGACCAATTGGGGTATACTCCCTCCAAAATTTCCATGTTGTCTTTGTTGCTGTGTTCTGAGGCTCATGCTAAAGCCTTGATCAAGTTCTTGAAGACTGCTCATGTGCCAAATGAGATTTCGGCGGATCAATTTGAAAATTGTGTTGCACATCTGACTTATGATAATGGGTTAGGCTTTTCTGATGCTGACTTAACCCCTGCCAAAAGAAACCATAACAGAGCTTTGCATATCTCCATTGAATGTAGGGGCACTACCTTGTCTCATGTGTTGATAGACAATGGCTCTTCATTGAATGTACTTCCCAAAGAGGTTCTGAACAAGCTCAGTCCTGATGATGTTGTGTTAAGACCAAGTAATATAGTGGTGAGGGCCTTTGATGGTTCAAGAAGGGTGGTGCATGGAGAAATAGATCTCCCGATCAAAGTAGGCTCTCAAATCTTCAATTCTACCTTCTATGTAATGGATATTCGTCCTGCGTACTCCTGTTTGCTTGGGAGCCCCTGGATCCACGGGGCAGGTGTTGTGACCTCCACTCTACATCAGAAGTTGAGATATCCAGTGAAGGGAAAGATCGTCACTGTTTATGGAGAGGAAGAATACATGGTCAGTCATGTGAATACATTTAAGTATGTTGAAGTGGAAGGTGAATATGTTGAGACTCCTTGCCAGACATTTGAAGTAGTTCTTTGGGTCGTTCCTGCTACTGAAGCTCCTCTTGTTGTTAAAAGAGTTCTTGTGGTTACCAGAGTACCTACTACAATGGCTTCCCTTAAAGATGCTAGATCTGTGGTTGAAGAAGGTGGTTGTACTATTTGGGGTCAGCTTCCTGACATTCCTTACAAGTCTGACAAGTTTGGTTTGGGTTTCACTGCAGAGTCCCAGAAGGCTGTTCGTCGTGCTCGTGTTGTTCATATCACCAATCAAGGGATCATGAGAGATCAAATCAATGTTGTGGGTGACTATAGTGAAGACTACAACCTGGATGACTGGATTTTCCCTACTGTGGGTGATGGGCTCAACAATTGGAAGACTGAAGACGTTATTCCTATCTCCTTTAGTCAGGAGTAAATACTATTATTGTGTTGTTATTTTTAAGTTTGTAATTTTGAACAATTAAACTTTTAAGGCTTGTGTCTTACCCGGGGCACAATGGTATGCTTGTTACGGGATGTCATTTCATTTGCATACTTCATTCAATAAAAATCAATGGACGTTTCGTTTTCGTAAATATTGTGCTCCTTGTCTTTCTTTTATTTTATTTTTGTTTTATCAGCTATGTGTTTTTACACACACCCACATCACTAAAATGCAGATCCTCATCCACTCTGGATCCTGTTGATAACAGTTCTACTATTGCCAATTATAATTTCGAGAATCCGATCTATCAAGCTGAAGATGGAAAGGAGGAAGATTGTGAAGTACATGTAGAGCTTGTTATGTTATTACAACAAGCAGGGAAAGCTATACAGCCACATGAAGAGCCAATCGAAGTTGTGAATCTGGGAACTAAAGAAAACCGGAAGAGGTTAAGATAGGGGCTGAATTAGAGGATAATGTTAAGAGCAGATTAATTCAGATGTTACATGATTATGTGGAGATCTTTGCTTGGTCCTATGAAGATATGCCAGGGTTGGATACAGACATTGTGGTGCACCGTTTACCAGTAAAAGAAGACTGTCGTCCAAAGAAGAAGAAGGTTCGTCGCATGCGTCCTGAAATGTCAGAAAAGATTAAAGCAGAGGTAATGAAACAGTTTGATGCAGGGTTCTTAGCTGTGACTTCTTATCCTCAATGGGTTGCAAATGTGGTACCAGTACCTAAGAAAGATGGTAAGGTATATATGTGTGTAGATTACAGGGATTCGAACAAGGCCAGCCCCAAAGATGACTTTCCACTTCCTCATATTGATGTTCTGGTAGACAACACTGCTCAGCATAAAGTATTCTCTTTCATGGATGGTTTCTCTGGTTACAATCAGATCAAGATGGCCCCTGAAGATATGGAGAAGACTACATTTGTTACACAGTGGGGAACTTTTTGTTATAAGGTGATGCCATTTGGTTTGAAGAACGCTGGGGCAACATATCAGCGTGCTATGGTGGCTTTGTTTCACGATATGATTCATCATGAGATAGAGGTATATGTGGATGATATGATAGCCAGGTCCCAGAATGAAGAGCAACACCTTGATCATTTGCATAAACTATTTGAAAGATTGAAGAAATACAAGTTGAGATTGAACCCAAACAAATGTACTTTTGGAGTTAGGTCTGGTAAACTCCTGGGTTTCATTGTCAGTGGAAAAGGTATTGAAGTAGATCCTGCAAAAGTGAAAGCCATACACGAGATGCCAGCTCCCCGTACTGAGAAGGAAGTCAGAGGTTTCTTGAGACGATTGAATTACATTGTAAGATTTATTTCCCAATTAACTGCTACCTGTGAGCCAATCTTCAAGTTACTGAAGAAAAATCAGGTAATGGAGTGGAATGATGAGTGCCAGACAGCCTTTGATGAAATCAAGAGATATCTTCTAGAACCTCCAATCTTATGCCACCAGTTGATGGAAGACCCTTGATTATGTACTTAACAGTGTTAGACAACTCAATGGGGTGTGTGTTGGGGCAACATGACGAGTCTGGTCGAAAAGAGCAGGCAATATACTACCTTAGCAAAAAGTTTACCGACTATGAAACAAGATACTCACTGCTCGAGAAAACTTGTTGCGCTTTGGCATGGGCTGCTCGCCGACTAAGACAGTATATGTTGACTCATACCACCTTATTGATCTCAAAGATGGATCCAATTAAGTATATATTCGAGAAACCTGCTCTCTCCGGACGAATAGCAAGATGGCAAATGATCTTAACAGAATATGATATACAATATACTACTCAGAAGGCCATTAAAGGAAGTGTTGTAGCTAATCACTTGGCTCATCAAGCAGTGGATGATTATCATTCAATGAGTTTTGAATTCCCTGATGAAGACATTATGATTATTACCAAAGAACCTGGACAATATGACGGACCTGAACAAGGATCCCGATGGACTATGGTTTTTGATGGAGCTTCTAATGCACTTGGTAATGGTGTTGGTGTTGTGATCATTTCCCCTGAAGGTTGTCATATCCCGATTACTGCAAGACTTTGTTTCTATTATACCAATAATATGGCTGAGTATGAGGCATGTATCATGGGTATCAAAGCTGCCATTGATATGAAGATTCAGTTCCTGGACGTATATGGAGATTCAACCCTGGTAGTGAGTCAGATTAAAGGAGATTCGGATACCAAACATGAAAATCTCATTCCTTATAGAGAGCATGTGTTGACCTTGATCCCATACTTTGAAGAGATTACCTTTGGACACATTCCACGAGGAGAGAATCAGTTGGCAGATGCATTAGCCACCATGGCATCTATGTTTGAGATTAGCTGTGATGATGAAGCTCCCAAGATTACTATTGATAGATTTGAGAAGCCTGCATACTACAATGAGATTGACACTGAAGAAGCAGAGGGGAAGCCTTGGTTCTATGAAGTGAAAAGATATCTTGAAACTCAGGAGTTCCCTGAAGGGGCATCTGTCAAAGATAAGAAGTTTCTGAGGAGGTTTTCTGCTAAGTTCTTCTTGAGTAATGGAATTTTGTACAAGTGCAATCATGATTTAACTTTGCTTCGTTGTATGGATAAGAAGGAAGCAACAGAGATTATGGAAGACATGCATGATGGGATCTTTGGCACTCATTCTAGTGGTCATACCATGGCAAAGAAGATACCGAGAGCAGGGTACTATTGGTCTACTATGGAAGCTGACTGCTATCAACATTCTAGAACATGTCACAAATGTCAAATCTATGCTGATAAAGTACATATACCTCCATCACCATTGAATGTGTTGACTGCTCCTTGGCCTTTTGCCATGTGGGGCATAGATATGATTGGTGAGATCAAGCCTACTGCTTCCAATGGGCATCGTTTCATCTTGGTTGCTATTGATTACTTTACTAAGTGGGTGGAGGCAGCCTCATTTGCATTTGTTACTAAGAGTGTGGTGGCTCGATTCATTAAGAATAATCTCATATGTAGGTATGACATCCCTGAAAGGATTATTACTGGCAATGGCTCTAATCTGAACAACACTATGATTACTGATCTCTGCACGCAGTTCAAGATTAAGCATCATAACTCTTCTCCGTATCGTCCAAAGATGAATGGGGCAGTAGAGGTTGCTAATAAGAACATTAAGAAGATTCTACAGAAGATGACTGTTACCTACAAAGATTGGCATGAGATGTTACCATTTGCTCTTCATGGTTATCGTACTACAATACGCACTTCAACAGGGGCAACCCCATTCTCCTTAGTCTATGGTATGGAAGCAGTTTTTCCCATTGAAGTTCAGATCCCTTCCTTAAGAATCATGAAGGATGCAGGCTTGGATGAAGATGAGTGGATTCAGACTCGACTCGACCAGATAAATTTGATTGATGAGAAAAGGCTGGCAGATATACCAGAAACGGATGATCAAAGCTTTTAATAAGAAGGTTAAGCCAAAGGTATATCAGGCTGGTGACTTGGTAATCAAGCGTATCATACTACCACAGGGTGATCCTAGGGGCAAGTGGACTCCTACTTATGAAGATCCATTTGTGGTCAAAAGAGTATTCTCAGGAGGTGCCATGATGCTTACTACTATGGATGGTGAAGACTTTCCACAACCTGTAAACGCAAACATAGTTAAAAAATACTACGCATAAAAAGAGACCCGCTAGGTTGACTGGCCTAGGCAAAAATAAGGGCATCCCGGCGAACCAAAAGGGTTCGGGCAAAAATTAGGGATATATATAAAAAATGTACACCCGGCAAGTCGAAAACCTGAAAGGGCGGCTTGGGCAAAAAAGGGTATCCCGGTGGATTGAAAACCTGAAAGGGCAATCCAGGCAAAAGTTAGGGATAAAAGCGTATGGCCATGTCTCGTTTGGATCACTCATGTAACGTCAATTGATGGGGCTACCTAAATCAAGCTCAAACAGATAAAGATCAATCCAATTGTTTCCGTCTCAACAGCAGAAGATGAGATTCTCGAAGATAATGGCAATAGTAGAATTGAAACTCAATAGGATTATTTCTCACATAGCTGATTTTCTTTGTTTTGTAAAAAAGTTCACGACGAATTCCTCTTACTAGGATTTCTGTCTCCTTGTATAAACTTGCCTCTGTATAGGTCACTTTATAATATAAATAAAATTTCATCTTTGAATCCAGATTTACTTTTACCCTATTTACATAAGCGAAAACGTCCATTGGTTGTGTTTGAATGTATATATACTTTTGAATATGATTGATGTTTACCAGAAATGCATAAAATGCAGTAATAGTATTTACTAAAGACGAACGAAGGTAGTAGTTCAACGAAGCTTCGCCGGTTCATCCCCACGAGATAACCACAAATCCCCAGTAGAGCAAATTTATCTTTATAGATACTTCGAATTACATCTCCCCTTGAATTTATGTCCATCTCTTTTATCCTCAGTCGGGATATTCAGGAACTTATTCCTTCAATAAAAGTACGACAAACGAAGACAGGAGGATATAAATACTATACTATCAAACGAAACGGGACCAAGGTCCTCATATTCTTCAGCAACAAATCGGGATTTATTTTCCCTAGTCAGCAGTTGTTATACAAAGATATCCGGACGCTTCAGGCTGCATGATTCATACATACATCATTTACATCATACCATAGCATATCCATAAATGCATAATACATTTATGCATCATGCCATGCATGCATACATATTGCATAAACTAACCTTTTCCTTGCAGGATGGTTATATGCAGATAAAACAATATCAACAACTCACAACAGGTCAGAAAAGATCTATACATTACTCAGGATGTCCTTGGATATTAGGCAAACGGTCTGTACAAAGATCCATTCCCTAGTCCAGGATATTTTCAGGAGATTTGATCCTGATACTCTTTTGTCCTTGGATATTAGGCAAGCGGTCTGTACAAAGATCCATTCCCTAGTCCAGGATATTTTCAGGAGATTTGATCCTGATACTCTTTTGTCCTTGGATATTAGGCAAACGGTCTATACGAAGATCCATTCCCTAGTCCAGGATATTTTCAAAAGATATTCTTTTGTCCTTGGATATTAGGCAAACGGTCTATACTAAGATCCATTCCCTAGTCCAGGATATTTTCAGGAGATTTGATCCTGACACTCTATTTGTTCTTGGATATTAGGCAAACGGTCTGTACGAAGATCTATTCCCTAGTCCAGGATATTTTCAGGAGTTTTCATCCTGATAATCTATTTGTTCTTGGATAATAGGCAAACGGTCTATACGAAGATCTATTCCCTAGTCCAGGATATTTTCAGGAAATTTAATCCTGATACTTTTTTTATCCTCGGATAATAGGCAAACGGTCTGTACGAAGATCTATTCCCTAGTCCAGGATATTTTCAGGAGATTTCATCCTGATAATCTATTTGTTCTTGGATAATAGGCATACGGTCTATACGAAGATCTATTCCCTAGTCCAGGATATTTTCAGAAGATTTAATCCTGATATTCAAGTTGTCCTTGGATAGTAGGCAAACAGTCTATACGAAGATCTATTCCCTAATCCAGGATATTTCCAGAAGAGATAATCGTCACGAAGATTTATTTCTACTGGTCTATTAAACAATTCGAAACAGTTCAGAGACGATCTATACGAAGGTTTAGTGCTGATACTTAATTCGGAAAGAAATTGCCACGAAGATTTGGTTCTGGCACTTAAATTAAAAGTATGTTCTTCGATATGATTCAGAGACAGTCTATACGAAGACCTAGTACTGATATCCAGTATCAACATCAAGATATTATCACCTCCTGATATTATGGATGGCATCTATAAGCCCATCTCCAGTTCTTCCAAGTGGCATCTTCAAGCCCACTTAAACATATACAACTTATCATCAGTGTTACTTTATGCACCAGCGAGTGCAAATTTTTGGGCTTTTGTGTTCAATCCCCTTCAACCTTCCATGTCACGACTGACACATATACCAATCTAACCCCTCAGGTTTCAGAAAATTGAACAGGGGCAGTTGTTTCACCCCAAAATTTTCCCTTTATTTTTAACTCTAACCGACTTTTTGTTTCACATTCATTTGCATCATCTTCATAGCATAACATTTTTTTTCCGTCTTAATATTAGCCGGAATAATTTCTCGGAATTTACAGACGGACTGGTCAAATTAATTTTCAATTGTGCCTAAAATCAGTAAACGAAAAAATGTCAAGTTTAAGTTTGCAAATGTCGGTAATATTAATTTGCGGTTCACGTGGTTTAATTTGACATGCTAAAAATATTTTTACGACTATTTTTAGTCATATGTTGATCAGTCTGAGCGGCTTAAACGGTCATATTTTTTATTTCAAAATCCGACTAAACACTGTATTTTTCCGAGTCATTTATTTCGTGCTGATTATTTTGACGTGTACATTTTATTTTTTCGAGCATTTTGGTGCCCAACTTTTATTTTTTTGAGTCTATTTATTTTTATATTAGGTCTATAATAAATAAATAGGTTAATTAGTTTTTATTTTTATTTTAATTATTTTTATTAAACTTTATTTAATTATTTATATTAATATTTTATTGGGTTTCAAAATAAGCCCAATTGGCATTAACCCTAATTAATCCTATAAATACTTATATGTGTGTTGCTGCTAAAGGGAGGAAAAAAACAAAACCGAAAAAGAAACGGCGGATGAATTTTGGTTCGTTACTTCCGCATTTGAATGTTGCCTTTCATTACATATTTGGTTTGCCATTCACATTCATATATGAAATAGGTTATGAGTCTTTGAAATTTTGGTTAGCATATCACATGCGATGCACTTCGATGCCGGTCATTTTGTACATTTTCATAATCTGCAATTTTTTTCTCTCATTCATTTCTTATTTCCTGTATTACATAGTACATAATATATAACATGTATATAATATGCGACCTATATCATATCAATATGTATCATATATATAATATATAGTATAAATATTAGTATATTTTATATAATGTTAATATAATATAATATATAATATATATTGTTAATTTATACAATTTGTTTTTATTAAATACGTTTTTGTTATATATATTTCAATCATGTTGTTCGGATCGTGTCGATACGCCGTTTTCGCATCTATGTGTATAAGGTGTGACACTCGTGTTGATCCGATCCAATTGTGATGATCGCAATTTTTGCGTTAGCAACATCGTTATTCTTTTTTAATTCATATTATTATTTTTTATATTATATATATTTAGATCTGTACAAATAACTAACTACCCTGATTTTTTTCCTAAACCTTAAATTTTTTATATAAACCTTAATTGTTTCTCTAAAACTGATTATATATTTTCTTTATGAATTTTAATGTGTTCAACCTTAACCTTTTCACTAACCTAAAAAATATATTTTTTTTAACCCTAATAATTTTATCTATAAACCTTGAACTCTAATTTTCACTCTAACTCATTTTTATGTTATTCATTTACTATTTATCATATTATGTAACCGTTTCATATTTGTAATAGTTTAGTTTTTATTTTTCGCCTTATAATTATGTAACTGTCTCATTGATGTAATAATTTAGTGTTATTTTCCGCCTAATTATTATGTAACTGTCCCGAAGCCATGTAATAGTGTAGGAATTTTTATTTTCTGTCTTTAAATTTCTACCTTTATTTATTTTTATTATTCCCTGCGTGGTTAGTAATTTAGGGTGTGCCAAGAACTGAATGAAAATCAATATGGACTTAGATCATTAATTTAAAAAAAAAACAAATTAATCAAGAAACTTTTTCTTATAATAATAATAGTATTTTGTATATAGTTTCTTTTATTAAGTTAAAATTAGGGTAAATAAATTAATTTTAATTAGATTAGGATTTTCTTAATAAACCTTAAATTTTCCTGATAAAACATTTTTTTATATTAACCATATTTTTTTAATTTTAACCCTTAAAATTTTTTCTCAAACCTTTAAAGATTTTCTCAAACACTAAAACTTTTTGTCCTCATTTTTAAGTTATTCATATAACATGTCTTGTTATTATACTGAAGTCTTTACCATCATTTATTTTTCTACCATTATTTTTATGTATCTACCACGAAGCGTTGTAATAGTTTAGGAATTTCTTGTATTTGCCTTTAATTTTCTGCCATTTATTTTCGTAAATATAATTGTGTGGTTAGTAAATAGGGAGTGAAAAATAATTGTAATTAATAATTTAGAAAACTAATTTAAACAAGATAAATATATGAATGCAAACACTCACACACGTAAGTCGATCTTTGATCGCCATCTCACACTTTCTAGGGTTACTCCTCATGTTGCCTAATTCTAAGGTCAAGTAAGGTATCTTAAAGCAAAGTCCCTCCGTTAATATCATCAAGTCCCTTTAAGTTCATAAGATCAAGTCCCTTCGAGGTTGCCTATAGAATAATGATCTTGTCCCTTTCGAATAAAAGATGATAAGTCCCTATGAATTGCTAAAGACACCTTACAATTGCCTAAATACAGATGTCCCTTCACATGTCCCTTATAACATCCAAGGTAATGACTACCTATTCCTTAATAATAGGGATAGTCTTACCATTGAAAGAACATATAAGAACAGTAAAAACTTAGCATAGGGTAGGTTCCTCTTAAGTACTTGCTCACTTTTTTTCAAAAAATACTCTTATACACTTCACATTTCAAACAAATTTTCAAAACAAAGTCTTTATATACATCCATACAAGGATCATTATAAAGTACTTAGAAAATTTTTCATCACACACTATACTTTCTCAAAACAGTTTAAAGTGAGCTAAGTAACTAAGAGCCCATGGATAACCATGGATATAAAGGGTGCTAATACCTTCCCTTTATATAACCTACCCCCCGAACTCAAAATCTTTTTAAAGTCTTTCCTGTTCTTTTATGCTCTTTCCTTTTGGATAAAATAAAAGTCGGTGGCAACTCTTGCTATCCGTAACATAACTAAAAGTCAGTTCTCCCACCGTGTTACAACACCACATATTCACCTAAAATCTTAAGGTGATAGATGTATGGATTATCCCACTTATAAATGCTCAACTCTCTACATTTATAACCAATGTTGGACTCCAACTCATAGTTGACATATTATTATTCTCAACACCTCCTTCAAATGTGAGTCCATAATGTTCCCCCTCAAGTGGAAACTCTTTTATCCCCATACATTTGTACCACTGTTGACAATCAAACTGAGTTTCCTCGTTAATTTTGGGTCGGGTTCGGGCGGGCCTGGTTTTTCTTGCCATGCCTAGGAGGAGCATCAATATTGGGGCAAGAGCAACACAAGTGAGAGAGACACCACATATTCACCTAAAACCTTAATTGGATAAGTGTATGGGCTCTTCCACTTATAAATGATCAACTCACCATATTTATAATCAATGTGGGACTCCAACTCACACTTGACATATTATTATTCTCAACATTCCAAAGTAAAAAGTAGGGGTAAAATTAAAAAGAGTATAATAGTTAAATGCATTTAGATATTTTTCTTAAAGGACAAGTTTTGTTGTAAAGTTGCTTATATATGATACAAGAGGGAGTAATATCTATGTCTAGCAATTTTATTATTAAAAAAAAAATTTAAACAATATATATAAAGTTGGAAAATTGGTGTATTTCAAAGTCCAACCTCCACGAGTGGAAGTTAGTGAGAAAACATACCAAAATAATACTGCAACTATTTTAAGAATAACTTCCACCAGTAGAAGTTTAGTACGAAATCAATATGGTTTATTGTGTTGCCGCCTAGGTCATTAAACCTTGCACCGTCCACTTTGACTCAATCAATTTGGTTTGTTGTGCTGTCGTCCAAGTCATTAAACCTTGTCACCCATCATTTATTTCTCTCCTCTACCTTGTTATTCACTAATGTTGTCCTATAAATAGTTAGCTTATTCTTATGAATAAAAACACACCATAAAATTATCTTCTTCTTCTTCTTCTCCCTTCTTTTATCCTGGGCAATATATATTTAAGATTCTCGCTAGTTCTTAAGTTCCTGGTTACTGCAACCAGAAAATGTTGTTTAATCATGTGGGTGTTTAAGATAATACTTGAATAAAACTTTCAAGGATAGTGAATCTAATTCACGACTCAGTTCAGTTACTTTACTTAATTTGTGGTTTCATTACTATAGAACTTGTTGTTGATTTTAACATTTCTAAAGGAGAGCCCTAACTGCAACAATGCTAAACAATTTAACAACTCATCTGGTGGCCCTGCTTCCATTCATGTCTTTGCCCTTGGTGTTGCTCCAGTCCCTCATTATGCAAATCCCTTAACTGACGTCTTGAAAATCGAAGTCTTTGGAGGCCAACATTTTTGCAGATGGCAAGAAAGGATTTCTCCACTTTAGACATGCACAGAGTTGCTTCCGTACTTATTGATCTATGATCGGATGCTCTGCTGATCTAAAACAAATTGAGAATTGGACATATTCGAACAAGGTATGTTGTCATGTTGTTATTATCACTTTATCTAACGAACTCTTTGATATGTATTATTCCTAAAAGTTAGCAAAGGAAATATGAGATTCTATTATTCTAAAGTACACGACTGAAGCTATTGGAAGAAAAAAAATTCATAGGAAATCACTACAGGTGGGAAATGACTGAAGATAAGGATATCACACCTCAAATTAATGAGTATCACAAACTCATTGAAGACTTGAAAAGTGAAAACATAATTTTTCCAGATGAATATGTTGTTGGAATTCTGATTGAAAACTACCTCAATCATGGAACGACTACAAACAACAGCTGGAACACAAAAGTAAACAACTCTCACCTAGTGACCTAATCACTCACATCATTATCGAGGACACGAGTCAGAAGGAGATTGTCGGAGCGAGAGAAAATATGTTGGCCATTCGTTCTAATCTGATTCAGCAAAAGTCTGACAATAAGAGGTACGCAAATAAAAAACTTGATCAAAATATCCCTAAATTCACCCTACCTTCAAAAACAAAGGAACTTGCTTTGTTTGTAGAAAGTTGGGTCATATTGCTAAACACCACCCAAGAAATGGAAAACCTCCTAAATCAAATATTAATTTGGTGAAAGGGGATGCCATTATTGATGTTGTAATTTCTCAGGTGAGCATGGTCTCTGGTGTGAGGAGTTGGGTTGTGGACTCAGGTGCTACTAAGCGTAACCGTGGAAACAGATATGCGTTTACCTTCTACTATTCTGTGGGGGGGGGGGGGAAGAACAAATATATCTTGGTGATTCTATGACTGCTACAGTCCATGGTAAAGGGAAATTTCTTCTCAAACTCACATTCGGAAAGACTCAAGCTTTAATAAATGTTCTTCATGTACCAACCATAAGAACAAACCTAATTTCCGTTGATCTTTTAGGCAAGTTGGGATGAAGGTATCCTTTGAATCTGGAAAGATTATTATAACAAAGGATAACATGTTTGTGGGGAAGGGATATTCTGGTCAAGGTCTATTTATACTGAATATTGATGAAATAATGAATGAGAATGCATCTTCTTCTGCTTATATGATTGACTCTTTTGATATGTGGCATGCTAGACTAGCTCATGTTAATTTCTCTTATATTCAGAAAATGTAAAACCTAGGCTTAATTAGTAGTTCTAATAAATCATGTAATGATAAATGTGAAATTTGTGTTGAAACCAAAATTGCTAAGAACAAGACGTTCAATGGAAAGAATCGACATGTTCGATTAAGACACAATGTAGTAAAATAGGTGTTGAAATATGGAATTATTTCCATATATTATGTGAAATCAGAGGTTAATTTGGTCGACCCTCTGACCAAACCCTTGGGTAGAAAAATGATTTATGAATCATTGAAAGGAATGGGACTTGAGCCAATTTGAATACAATAAATAATGGTAACCTAACCTCTGTGAGTTGAGATCCCATGAATAAGGTTCATATGGGTAATAACAAGTTATTTAATGAACTGACAAACTATTGTCCCTTCCTATTGTGGAATGTTGAGCTGCATCAGTAGAGGATAAGCTTAAAAGCTTTTAATGATTTCCATAACTCTAATGGGTGGTATATGATGTGCAACATATACTAGATGTAACCATATATATGAGTGTCAAGTGGAGTCCCTCTCATGAGATTTGGCAAATCTACAGAGCACTAGTGAACATCAGGCACGCACATGGCCGACTTGGCGCAAAACGACGATGGCAGCGATAAATTGTGGGGGTGTAATGATTGGTAAGGCCTCTAGCACACCAAAATGTACTGGTTCATAGAGCTTGGTCCACCACTTCACTTGTGTGTTAAGTTTTATTGATTTAGGATATGGTTCATAGCCCAAAAGGCATCAGACTTGGAAAATTACATCCTCGAAAATTTCCCAGGAAATTTCCTCCCTTCTTAAACCCTTTCTCTGGACCTTTGAAATATGTGGGGTATTGTTGGAAAATCGGTGTATTTCAAAGTCCAACCTCCACCAGTGGAAGTTAGTGCGAAACAAACCAAAACAATATTGCAACTATTTTAAGAATAACCTCCACCAGTGGAAGTTTAATACGAAATTAGTATGTTTTGTTGTGCTGCCACCCAAGTCATTAAACCTTGCACTATCCACTTTGACTGAATCATTATGTTTCATTGTGTTATCGCCCAAGTTATTAAACCCTGTCGTCCATCATTTATTTCTTTCCTCTACCTTGTTATTCACTAATGTTGTCCCAAAAATAGTTAACTTATTATCATGAATAAAAACACCAAAAAATTATTTTCTTCTTCTACCTTCTTTTATCTTGGGCAATATATATTTAAGATTATCGCTAGTTCTTGAGTTCCTGGTTACTACAACCAGAAGGCGTTGTTTAATCCTGAGGAGTGTTTAGGATAACACATGAATAAATCTCTCAAGGACCAAGAATCTAATTCACGACTCAGCTCGGTTACTTTCCTTAATTTGTGGCTTCGTTACTGTAGAACTTGTTGTTGATTTTGATCTTTATATCCAACATATAATCTATATGTCTAACAATTCTATTAGTCATATTGATCTTCAAACTTTCAATATGTGATATTATAGGTTTGTTCATATATTCTGATAAGACATTGTTAAGACCTTCATGCATATCTATGACTTGTAAGTCACATATGATGTGAGTATTAGAAACTAATCTGGTCCTCATACAATGAAATTTTTTAATTATATCAATTAATCTTTTGTTGATCTAATATGAATGACCATATTATACATTAAATGATTTTCAAATCTTATAATAATAGTTGTATAAACCAAGAAAGTGAATATTTTGTTTCATCCTCGACAATATAAAAATCTATTGGAATCATTTAATTATTTTTCATTTTTCGAAATAACAAATAGTAACAAATTTCTACATCTCTCTTTTAAAAAAACAATCATCCAATCCAATTAAGGGTCAATAGTTAATGACAAATATTGTATTCCATGTATTGAGGCACATATTTGTTATGTTAAACACATGACCATCCACACCCATTTCATCCTTGATTCCAATTGTACTTCTTCAATTATTTCTCAATAGTTACTCTCCATAACTCCTTAAATGCACGTGCATATCTAACCAACCTCTTTCAATCATCCCAAATATTTCTGTTCTTGCTCTATATACCTGAAAAACTTCATATCTGGTATGTGCATTAAGAGGCTCAAAAAACTCATTACTAACCCTTTGTATTTTGTTTCTTAATTCTACCAGTTTTATTATAGGTATAAACAATATTTAAACTTACATTTTGGTAATAACTATTGCGAGTTGACTTACTCCCCCCATATATAAAATGTATACCATACCGAACACATAACAACAATTCTTTCTATCTCTTATTCTTTTTCAAGAATACATCATGTTTAACATTCAAAGGATGGTTTTTATATCATTCCTTATCCGTTCAACATAAGCAAATGTGTGATCTAACTAAAATCTTACAATTTTTTTCTCTCTTTTAAGAGTTTTAAACTCTGGATTTTTTTTCTTAAAACCTTGTTCATCATTATTTTCATCCTGTGTGTAAAATTCATCAATACCTCAATATCCATCTTCAAAATATTCTTAAGTAGTTGATATATGGTTTCTTGAAAGAATCGTTCCCCCAATAAATTTTGAACTTGCCTATAACCTTGAAATACCTTGAGTTGGATTCATAGTCGCATTTAGGAATACATATGTAACACCCCATACATATATGTCTAGAATAATATGTAGTGATGTTAAAAAGTTATATAGAAATACACTGAAGCATGGAAATGACAAATTAAAATCGTATACAATTCAACTCCTCGACTACAACTCTACACAATACATATTTGTCTACAAACATTACACAACAGAAAAATAAGCTCTGACAAGGTCTTAAAGCTGTCTGCCCATCAATACCTTCAATACTGACCATCTAGTAATTCTTCTACTTCTAAGTTGTCTGCTCATCAATACATTTTTTTTATTAGGAGGCTTTCTGCTGCATGAATAATTATATGTTACATGTCGTTTATTGAGCATTATTTCAAAGGAAAATAATACCTTAATTTTCGTTTTATTATGATTACTCTAATTTAAAAATTAAAAATTGTACGGAGAAATTTGAGTGTTACGTATAAAATATGGTTCCTGATGGATGCTTAGGAATTCGTTGATAAGTCTGAGATAACTTATTTTTCTTTGCATATTCCTAGGAAGATGCTTTGGTTTTGTCAAATCAGCAGAAAAGCCAGTAAAGAAAAGACATTGTCTGACGTGATGTCAGGACATTGTATTGGTACATGTTTACATGTAACTGGTTTTCTTGGATGATGCTCTTAAAAGAAGAAACAATCAATAGTTTTGGTCGATGAACCTTTAGTGGAGTTATTGGCTCTTTGAATTGACCATTGTTTTGATCGATGGTGTGTTACTTTCAAAGAGAATTATTTGCTATAAATTGGATTGTTGTGACACTTCTTGGTCTCATAAGTCATTTCTTTCAAAAGAAGTACTTGATGGCGTTTTTCAAAATCTGGATGGGTTGTTCCTGGATTTGGAGTTGTGTTGGTTACTTTTGACATGTTTTGGCTAAAAGGGGGGAACATAACGATGTTCTGGTTGTTGGGTTCATTCAAGAAGTGACAATGCAAAAGTGATGCAAATGGAAGATGCTCTATCATCTTAACTTACATATTTCTATCTGTTTGTGTCTTGTGATCTGAGTTGTGAAACAGGTTGTGTCTTGTGACCTGAGTTACATAATTCTTGTACTTTGTGTTACGAAGGCACTGATGGTTCTTTTATGGAAGAGTCTTCTGCAGTTTTTCTGGATCCTTCTTGGAAGGAAAAAGAAATATGTCGAGGGGGAGATTTTTTCAGGCTCCAATTAATTCTCAAGATGGAGGAGTCTTGCTGAAGAGCAAAATGCAACCGAAGATGTTTTAGCCAAAATTTGTCAAAAGGAGGAGATTGAAAGCACCTGGTGTTTGAAATTTTTTTGGTAAAACATTTGAAGATTAAAAATGAAGAATCTGCTCAAGATAGAAGATGTCGAATATGATGTCCTAACAGCAAGATAGGACATCCTGAATTATATTGCAGGATTTAAGTCAATAACAAATCTGTCCAATATTTGTTGAGGAATTAAGTACTGGATCAAGACAAAGATAGAAAGCCCAAGACCGAAGACTATATATATATATATATATATATATATATATATATATATATATATATATATATATATATATATATATATATATATATATATATATATATATATATATATATATATATATATATGAAGACTTAGACCTATGGTTAAATATGTCTTATGTAACAATTGTAACATAGTTCTCTTTTGTAAAATAAGGGTTTAAGTTTTGAGAGTCGTTGGCTCTCAGGATTGTAGTTCTCCTTTGCAATATAGGATGTAAAGAGGATGACATAGGTGCATGTACACAACCAAAAACCTTTAGGTAATGATTGTTGTATTGTTCTTGGACGAAACTTTGAAGCAATTACAGGATAACTTGTAGGTCAAGAAACCGTGACAGGTTCTGTGATGGCAAAAGACAGATGCAACACATGTTGTGAAGGATGTGAGTAGGTTCTCTTATCAGAGTTATAAACATTGGAGTTTAGCTTTGATAAAGATGTTCATTAGGGTAGTGATTATGAGACAAAGTTGTAAACGAGGGAGTTTAACTTTGTGATAATACTACGATGTAGTAGAGTCTTCATCCTGGATCGGTATCCCCTAGATGTAAGTTTGTTAACACCGAACTATGTCAACATATTTCGTGTTCTTATTATTTTGTAATTTACAGTTTTCTGTATTGTGTTATTGACTGAGATGTCCCAACATGATGTCTTAATATCTGTTGGTGATTGTGCTGCATCACTTCAAAATAACAGCTTTGTATTTCCCTTATTTCCTAAAATGCAATAATCATTGTCTTAACATTAAGATAAGACATTGAAGTATTTACATAACCATAATTTCATTTATGTTTTGCCAAATTAAAAGATCATACAAATGAAGCTTTGATTATTTTTTTAGTTGCTCACTAGAATAACAAAATAAAATTGAAAATAACATTTTTATTTTATTTTTATATTAAAAAAAAATTAATGCAATTGTTTTTTATTATTGTAAAGAAATTAACATGAATAGCAAAATACTTTTAAAAATTTTGAAAAAAAAAACAAAAAAAACAATACACTAAAAATCACACAAATATCTACCTAAATACTACTAAAACCACTGTGAGTACTAGTTAGGGTGACAATCTGCCATCTCTAAATCTTCCACTCTAGTAGATTTTATGCGGGAAAGGATTTGAGATGAATACGCAAATTCAAGCTCACAGTTCTCTCTCATCACCATTCTTCTCTTCCATTTCTCCATTTTCAGTAAGTCTTTCTTCTCCACACTACTCCATCTCACTTCGTTCCATTCCTTTTCTGACTTTTCGCCGTTTCAGTTACTTCGCCGGAATCAAATGGTTCGGAGAAACCCGCGGTTTGTTGTGCGAGCAAGCCCTAAGAGGATATTGTTCGGTAAAGAGTGCAGAGAGACTTTACAAGCTGGAATTGATAAACTCGCTGACGCTGTCTCTCTCACCGTAGGACCTAAAGGTTAACGCCTCGCAGTTCTTGTATTCAATTTTTGCAACATGACCAAATTTCTGAATTTGCAGTTTCTTATGTTTAGTGCATGTTTGGTTTTGATTAGGTTTTCGTGTAAGTGATGTTTTGAATTTTATTTTAAGCTGTTTTTGTGTACAACAAAATAAGCTTACCCAAACAACTAAACATACTTAGGGCGTGTTTGGATTGACTTATTTAAGTTTCTTGACATTTTTCATCAACTTATTTTTATAAGTTCTCCAAGATAATTTATGAAAATAGCTTATAGCATATAAAAAACAATTTAATTTAGTTTTATCTTTTGTTATATAAATAGCAGATGTAAGCTTATTCATAAGCACTTATTTTGATAAACACTTGTGTTTTAAGCTGCAAATAAGCTATTTATCTGAACAGATCCTTAGGGAGTTATACAATAAGCGTTTATATCGCTTATATAGGTTAACTTACTCGTAATTGCCTTTTAAGTATATATATATATATATATATATATATATATATATATATATATATATATATATATATATATATATATATGTATACTCATATATGTATATGTATATATATATATATATATATATATATATATATATATATATATATATATATATATATATATATATATATATATATATATATATGTATACTCATATATGTATATGTATATATATATGTATATATATATATATATATATATATATATATATATATATATATATATATATATATATATATATATATATTTGAGTGGTAAGTTGCCTGCAATTGAACCTCTATAGTATATAGGTTAACTTACTCGTAATATATATATATATATATATATATATATATATATATATATATATATATATATATATATATATATATATATATATATATATTGAGTGGTAAGTTGCCTGCAATTGAACCTCTATAGTGTATGGCCCTTTGACCAATTTGCTGAACATTTGTAAACTATTGGTGCTGATTTATTTTATTTATTACCACACAGGGAGAAATGTTATTCTTTCTGAATCTGAAAAGCTTAAAGTAGTTAATGACGGTGTTACAATCGCTGAATCAATAGAGCTTTCTGATACAATTGAGAATGCAGGTGCCATGCTAATTAAAGAGGTCAATCATGGTTGTTAGGTTCTACCTTAGATTAAATGGTTATTAGGTTCTAACATCATTAAAGATGTGTTGATGTTTTTATTTTTCATGCTTGTAGGTTGGAAGTAAAATGAATGATTTGGCTGGTGATGGTACTAGCACTGCTATAATTTTGGCTCGTGCCATGATTAAATCTGGACTATCAGCAGTTGCATTTGGAGCTAATCCTATTTCTTTGAAGAAGGGGATGGACAAGACTGTAAAAGATTTGGTGAAGTTCTTGCAGAAGAGAAGTATTCCCGTTGAAGGAAGGGATCATATCAAAGGTCTTCACTATGTACCAATGCTTGTTTGAGTTTTTATAAGTACCCGTTTCTTTGCGAAAATGTGTTGAAGATGTTTCTCCCCCCCCCCCCCCCCCATCTTCTGCAGCTGTAGCCTCGGTTTCTGCTGGAAATGACGAGTATGTTGGTAATCTGATTGCTGAAGCTATAGAGAAGATTGGATTTGATGGGGTAGTCACCGTTGAGTCATCCTCATCATCTGAAACCTCTGTGGTAATTGAAGAAGGGATGAAGGTATTGATGATGATGATAATAGTAATAGTAGTACTCAATGGCAATCATTTGTTCTTTCCTAGATCTGAATGATCAAGTTCTTATGTGTTTATCTGTATAAGTTGTTGTCTGTTCTTTCTGTGCAGATTGATAGGGGTTACATGTCTCCTCGCTTCATTACCAACCAGGAGAAATCCATTGTGGAGTTTGACAATGCTAAAGTTTTGGTAACTGATCAAAAGATTTCAAGTGTCAAAGAAATAGTTCCTTTGCTTGAAAAGGCTATGCAGTTGAGTGCCCCGCTCTTAATTATTGCGGAGGAAGTCAGACCACGAGTAATGGAAACGTTAATAATGAACAAAATGAAAGGATTACTACAAGTTGCAGCTGTAAAATGTCCAGGATTTGGAGATGGAAAGAAAGCTTTGTTACAAGATATTGCGCTCATGACTGGTGAGTTGTTACTGCATTTGATAAACTTGGTTTATGTCTCTGCCAACTTCCTTTATGCCAGGCTTATATTTTTCTATTTTGGAATTATTTTAATAAAGCCTACGCTTCAAACAATGGCTTCTTTTGCCGTACAATCTGAACAGTACAGTGACAAGAAGCTTTTCTATGTCTTTCTCTTTTGTTTTCATTTATCAATTTTATTACTGTCTTGGGTACTAGTGCAATTTCCATTATCTCATTTTCCGACGATTTCTAGTTGCCAAGACTGACCTTGTGGATTGTTTCAGTACCTTAGTTGACTGTGAATATGGGTGCCAATAAATCTTGGAGTTGTTTTATATGGGTGTAACTGTACGAGGGTAGTTTGAAATTATGATTTGTTTTTTTTTTTTGTCTCAAATGTCTTTGTTCCCATCTCTTGCAACGGTTTTTATGCCTAGCATAATTTTTGATCAAGTATAAGCACATCTTTTCTGCCTTTGCTTGCTTGACCTCGGTTGGCATTAATAATTTAATATCACAGGTGGTGATTTTCTTTCTGGAGATTTGGGTCTCACACTTGAAGGTACAACATCTGACCAGCTTGGTACTGCAGAGAAAGTGACAATAACCAGTAGTTCGGCAACTATATTTTCTGATCCATACACTAAGGCTGAAATTCAGGCAAGAATTTTACAGATTAAAAAGGATCTTGCTGAATCAGACAATGCAAACCATTCGGCGCAACTCTTAGAGAGAATTGCAAAACTCTCTGGTGGTATAGCTGTTATAAAGGTACCTAATTCAACAGACATGTAATGGGCTGTTGGTATTCTGATCCCATTGGCCGTTTACTTAGCAACAGCTGCTTCTTTAGTATTTCTTACACTATTAAAGAATCATAACTTAGATTTAAAATTGTTTTATAATATAGTATCATAAAAGCGATGTTGATCTTCTCTGTAAAAAAATTTCTTCTACTTTATATTTTTTTTAGTCAAATAAAATATTACTATAGTATTTATATTATTTATTCCACCAATGACCAGAGAAAGATGTCCCATTGCTAGTCAAATGACTCAAATTAGACTTCCACTAATTCTACTTTCTCTATTATATCAATTGCTTAGCGTTTTCTGAATTCTATGACATTGGGTCTTGTAAAAGAATAAATACAATATTAATCTAGATCTTGCACCACACACAAAACATTTATTTTTTGGCATAATACTTAACATTTTTGCGTGAAGGTCTTGGAAAAGTTTAAAATATTAGATATATCTAGAACTCAACTATAAGGCATAGACCAAATCATATAGAAATATTGAGATTTAAGTAGTTTATCATTGAGGACAGTTTATAATATGACACCGTAGTATTGTTTGATCAATGTTGGCGACGCCATCTAGTGCAAAAGAACTTCTGTTGTTGCTTCTGTTGTGGTAAAAATAGAAATTGCGTCTATTTATTTCTTATGTAACTACTGGCCTTTGTTCACCATTAGCCTTGATTCTTGTACAGGCTATGCATTAGACTAAGTAGGTCATTGTGTTTACTTGTGTAACAAAAAGTAGGTCATTGTGTTAAATGCATGGGTTTTTCTGAATTCATTTATATTTGTATTCTTATTAGTGGCATTGAAGGGTTTATCTAGAGCTTATTTTGACGTAAGCACTTGCATAAGTGTTTGGAAGAGCCTGTAAATATAACTTATGGCATATCAATAAGCTATTTTCCAATACTTTTACTAACCCCTTGAGATTTCCTCAAAAAAAAAAAAAACTCCCCAAGGGGGCTTATGAAAACTACACATAAACTGTTTCCTCCTTGTTTCCCATCCACACGGCTATTCTATTTTATAGTGAAAACAAATGCTTAGAATACATGTAGTATTTCAACTTGCATATCCAAAAGCAAATAGATCACTAAATTTAAGCACTTGTGACACAACTTCTCACATAATTAATAAGCGCTTAATGGAGAGTTGTTTATCTAGATGCCTTGATTGCAATTTGTTGTAATGTAACAAAGAGCTGCCATCTTAAATTTTGCTCAGGATATGTTACATTCAGATTATTTTTTGCTTAGCGTTGTTTACTACTTAATGCATATACCAATTGCGTAGGTAGGCGCACACACTGAGATAGAACTTGAGGAGAGAAAACTGAGAATTGAGGATGCTAAGAATGCTACTTTTGCTGCCATAACTGAGGGAATTGTTCCTGGAGGGGGTGCCGCTTATGTCCACCTTTTAGACTTGATACCTTCCATAAAGAACTCTATGGAAGATCTAGATGAGCAAATTGGTGCTGATATTGTGGCGATGGTATGAATACAATTTTGAGTCTTCTAGCTCTGTTTCACTGAGTCTGAATATTTTTTATGAATTTAGTTTGTTGTCATTGTTCTACAATTATTTCCATGTTTATGTTTGTTATTTTATTTCCATTAAATATTGGTAGAGTTTAGAATTGTGAGAGTTGCATGTATTGGCTTGTTAGTGAGTTTTCTCCTTTGAATTACTGTTTGATTCTAATTGAAGGAAAAAAATTTACTTTGCATAATATATATCATTTATTTGTTGCGGGACATTCTCTTTTCTAAAACATATGCTTGAGCTATACAGTGTGTGTATTAAGATATTAAACGGGTTTTCTAACATTTTGACTACACTTCCTTGAACTGGTTTTACTTTGCTACTTCTTTGAAACATATCCTTGGATTTTATAAAGAATATTCATTTGCAATGATAATCCAAAATGGTAATAGCAATGCCTGAGTAGAGGAATGTGGGTCATCCCTTGACATATCTGCAACTTTATAGTCCTTTCTGGATCCCTTGACATATCTGCAACTTTATAGTCCTTTCTGGATCCCTTGACATATTTTTAGTTTCTGGTAAAAATATTTTGAAAATTCTCTACTATTTTTCTTCCCTTCTCTTGTATGATTGAGACTAGTAGGTAGGTGATTCTTGTGATTTTTTCTCAAATACTTTTGCGTACTTGTAAGCAGTTGTGCATGGATCATTGCAGGCACTTATCGAACCAGCTAAATCAATTGCAGCTAATGCTGGAGTTGATGGAGACGTTGTTGTCGAGAAGACTAGAACATTTGACTGGAGAATCGGATATAATGCCATGACCGACACATATGAAGATCTTTTGAATGCTGGAGTAGCAGATCCAAGTCGTGTTGCAAGATGTGCTCTTCAAAGTGCTGTCTCCGTTGCTGGCGTGGTTCTAACTACTCAAGCTATATTGGTTAGTAAAATAAAGAAACGCAAGCCACTTGTACCTATGCCCCCTGGTATAAATCCCATGGGTTGATTAGTACTCAGGCTGCACCAGGAATGCTGTTTCTGACTCTTGGCTATGATGAAACCCACATATCATGAAGCAATACAGACAATTAGGAAGTTCAAAGTTTCATAGGGAGTTGAATAGTGTTAAGGGTTTTTTTTCTTCCAATTTATCAATTCATTTTGCAGATGAAAGTTTTGTTCTATAGAAGATAGAAACCCACACAACTTTATGATTTTGCTCCGTGAAGATCATGCATTTGATTTCTCTAAAGTTTAATTTGGTCTAGATGGATGACTTGTCTTGAAATATATTAATCAAAATTCTCTACTTTCATTTTATTCTATGAGTAGGTACACTTTCAACAAGATTACTTTTTGAAAGCTCTCCTGCTACGCTGACTTTTATCTTCATTGAAACAGTGTATAGTTACTGATTAATTGTATTCCAGATTATTAATATTAGTACTGTAATGTCTGGCTGAGTGATTGAGAGGAAGGTGTACCAAGGTATCAAATCTCAAAGGTAGCAAATCGCTCCCCCAACTACTAGTATCAAATTAAGATTAAGCTTTGTCAAAAAATGCTTTATGGGAAATCTTTTCAAACGCCTTTGCGTGTTGTCTTTTGTAGGCTGTGGAAGTTGATATGTCTCTTTCTCCCTTGTTCTTGATTAATAAACTTAGTAGGAAGTGATTGGCCAATGGAAGTCCTTTGACTTAAACCCTCCTGACTTAAGTGCAAATAATTATCTTTAATGACTTTCAAGAGTATACACTGTATTCTTAAAATTTGAGTTAGAAGTCTATAAAACCTAGTTGAAAGGTAATGATTGTTCCAACCTATTAACGCATTGTCAAGCCAAAGCCTATGGCTAAACATCCATAATGTGATCCGAGTCATTTGACACCGAAAATTTAATAGTAGGTGATTTAATGAATTTCAGATAGATTCTAATATCATCTTAAACTTAGGCTAAAAAATCATGTTGACAACAAAATCAAGTTGTAGTCAGACATGACAATGACTTTGTAATTTCTTTAAGTCATCGAATCAATAGATTCTAATATTATCTTAAACTTAGGCTACAAATTCAGGTTGACAACAAAATCAAGTTGTAGTTAGACATGACAATGACTTTGTAATTTCTTTAAGTCACCGAATCAAGAGCATTCCAAATCAAACACGAAGATCCATTGCATTTTGATTTGTTTGATCATCACCATCTTAAGTCCAATTCCTCAAATTTCCAGATCTCTAATTTATATGACCTCAAGTGATTGTTGGATCTAAAGTTATTCGATCCGCTGCAGCGCATAAAGCTTTTGTTGCCGCTCTAGTAGCAAGCAATCCACCACCTCTACCTCCTCCGCAAGGCATCGCGAATCCTGGAGCCATGATTTCGTTGCATCCAAATCTGGTTTAGGCTTAGTAGATAGCCAGATCTGTTCAAGCCACTTCATTCGATCCTTTTGTTCCACCTCCAATTTTGCAACTAGAAGCCTTACCTGGACTCCAAATGTTACAAGCAAATCTCGTAAGTAAGGTGCTAATGAACAGTTGAACAACATGTATAACATTGCTTGACAGCAAAACTCTCTCACTCTCTCTCTCTCTCTCTCTCTCACACACACACACACAAACACACACACTCAAAGTAATGTTACAACCTCTTGAATAAAAGCTCCACAATGCACCACCTCGCAGGAACACTGTCCAGGAGATTGCGTCCAAGAGGACTCATACCGACGTCTCAGAGCTATCCGGGGCAAAGAAATATGAAGCTCCTTGATCTAGAGACCGACATAAAAGCAAGAAACATCAAACTCCTCCCTAGAGCCCCGGAGGGGATCGAGGTTGTCACATATATCCATGGAGAAGCCACCTAAACTGGGCGAATATGATGGAAAAGGAGATCCGGACGAGCATGTGAAACTCGTAAATGATCGGCTAAACTACTTCAGTGTCGATGAAGCATCCAAGTTGTTGTATCCCAAAATTTACCCTCACATCTTCAAGACAATATGCCTCAAGAGGTCTCCTAATGGTCACAAGGTTCTCAATTGCTCAAAGGAATTCAAGGTTTCATCAGACAAAACCTCCTCCTAAGCAATGGATCTTAAATTAGGGTTTTGAGTTTCTCAAAACAAATTGGACTTCCAAAGTCTCAAGTGGACTTCATGATATCCCATATACTTCAAAGGATCCTCATGTCAAGTTTCAAGGCTTGCCCTACAAGTTTGGTCAGTCAAATGCTTAGATAGTAAAAAATCAGTTAACTTGGTCAAAAAGTCAATTGTGGTCAACATACAGTCAAACTTCAAGATTTTTGGTCAACATCAAGATTATGAAGTAAGATTCATCATTTGATCAAGGTTGGATCATGATTCATCAAGGAAACCTCAAATTCACCAAGAATCAAAAGTTGCTAAATTAGGGTTTTTGCAGGAAAAGTCAACTGTACTTTGACCAGCCATAACTTTCACATGATTCATAAAAAATTTCCCATCCAAAGCTCATTTTGAAGGAAATTCAATTCCCTACAACTTTGTGTCTCACAAGCCAAGGCCATAAATGCTTCATTTGAGAGATATGAGTCAAGACATTACAGGTCCATTAAAAAGTCAACAAAAGTAAACTTTTTTCAAAAGCTCATAACTTGAACATGGAAGACCAAATGGACATGGGACCAAAATTAGTAGTTAGAGGACACTCTAAGATTTCTAAAAAGTCCAAGAACACATACATGAAATAAAAATTGAGAGAGTTATGCATTGTTAAAGTTGGGCAAATTTGAGGAGGTGTATAAGACAACTAATGACCAAAACATAAGTTTTTTTTCCAAATGGGCCCCCCAAACTTAATCATGAGATAATCCACGACCCATAAGTCATATATTCTGATTTTTTATGTTTTTTTTTTATATTTTATTTGATTTAATTTATTTAAATTCAATTTTAATTAGAATAAATATTGAAAAATCAAATATTTGATCTTAGGACTATTTTGGGATGAGATTTTGATGTTTATGATCATAAATATGGATTCCAAATTCGTGCACACCAAAAGAGAAGGTCCTAATATCAAATATTTTACCAAAATAGAAAGGAGAAAATTTCATTCCAAAGCAACCTAATTTCTTCACCCAAGTCCAAAATTCTTGACCGATTTGTTCCTCTATAAGTATACAACATCCCCACATGCATCAAGGACGATTTTTTTATATCAAAAAGACCCCAGGAAGCCAACCATATCACTTTGAAAGGTTGCAGCCCCGTGAACCTCTACTTCCATCACTTGCCGTTTGTGTAAAATCTTCTTTAATTCAAAGCATGCATTGCACGAGGTTTTAATATGTTTTATGATTGTGTTTATGTTAATAATCATGTTTAGAAGTTTATTGATCATTCTTCTTTGAGTTTTAGTGCAAAAACGGTGACTTGCCATTACTAGGGCTCGAAATCTTACAAATTTCGAAACTCAAAATATAAGCATTTTCAAGACGAAATAACCCCATAATCATGATCAGGAGGGTCGATTTAGGGAGAATAGGCTTATTGTTTCGTGATTCACTGCGTTCTTTTTAAGTTTTTTTGATTTGCAGGTTTTTTTAATACAAAAGAAATTGTAGCTAAACCCAAGCAAAACGATAGCTATTTCGTAGCTAATTTTCTGGGTAGAAACGATGACAAGAGGGAAACGATGATGCATGGCGTGAATCTATTGGGTTATTATAAATTTTGTGCGTTATTTCATATTCGCTTTGTTTTAATATTTTTTTTGTCTTTTCGTTTCAGACTAATTTACACCAAAGACTGGTGGCCCAGTGTAAAGGTAGAAAGCGTTTCACCAGGGCGTCCTTTTTCTTTTTTTGGTTTTTCTTTCTTCTTTATACTTTTTTTTCTATTTTGTATTTCTTTTTATTTATTTATTTATTTTTATCAATTTTAATTAAATATTAAAACCCCTTTAAAAAATCAACCAAATAAAAATCAATTTCTATTTTTTTTTACCTATTAATTATTTTCATAAAAAGTATAATATGTAATATATGTTTTTTTTTATATAATAAAATAAAGTGATTTTGTAAATAAACTTTAATTTAGTTCCCTCTTCATTTTAATCAAATTAACTTTTTTTTGTATGAATAAAAAAAAAATCAAAAAAAATTAATCAATTCTCTTTTTATTTTGTAAATAAAATACACATAAAAAATATTTTCTTCATAATTAAATTAATTAATGATTTAAACTTCAAAAATCATAAAAAAAACTTTTTTTAATAAAAAAATTCAATTAATCGTTTTTAATTAAGTTCTTAGTATTTCTTCTTTTCTTCGTCATGACTCGTTCCCGATTTTATTTTTCGTCATTTATTAGAATAAGTGTATTATAGGTTTATTATTTATATTGTAATATTTAATTTTCCCGCACTTTTATTTTCAGCACTCCCCGATTTAAATTATGTATCCCCATCCCCATGATGTAATAGTTTAGGGTTTTCTATTCCGCATTTAAATTCCGCAAAAAATATTAAACTGCGTGGTTAGTAATAATATGGTGTGAAAAGACTTCTATGCGAATAAAAACAGACTTAGCCCATTTAATCTAAAAGATAAAATAATTGAATACAACACACTTTTTACACATGCACCTCTAGGGCATCCCTTCTTGCTGCTTTACGAAAAATGGTCAAGTCCCTCAGACGTAGGGGTGTCTTAGCAAAGTTGCCTAAATAAAAATCATCAAGTCCCTACGAAAAATATCATAGTCCCTCGATGACCTTTCGAGTTGCCTACGAATAAATGATCTCGTCCCTCGATGACCCTACAGAAAAATGATGATAGTCCATTCGAATTGCTAAAATACCCTTACATGTTGCATTCTATTACCATACAATGACCATACGCCTGTTCCTTACATCCAAGGATAAGACTACATACTAACTAATAGTAAGGACAATTCTATCCCTAAGGAAAGAAAAATAACATGAACGACCTTGAGTAGGTAGGAAGCCCTTAACTGCACCGTTCTGAAACAGTATTTTAATTTTGAAATTAAAAAATTGTTCTGCATTGGTTAAGTCAGGTATCCGTTAACTGACTTAACAAGTCCTGTACGAATTTGAAAAAAAAACAATAATTTTTTTTAACACCTTTTCATGCATCTTTTCATGAAACAATTTCTTTTAACTTAACAATTGTTCATGATTTTTTTTTTTGCATAATTTTACAATGTTTCAAAAAGGTGTTATGCACTTATAAATACATTTTATAATCATATTTTTTTTTACCTCCAAGAAATTTAATACTCAAAATTCACTCATTCTACTCAACTTTCATTATTTCTTAAAGTGTTCATACAAACTCATTTTTGAGAGAAACCTTTGCATAAATTTCATAGTTTCATTTCATTCTTTGAAAAGAACACCTGTATATATCTTTTTGAGTGACATTTTGTTCAAGGAGAAGATCGATCAAGAAGATTGATAGCACCATTCTTTCAAGACTTAGAATTTTTATCAAGATTATTTCTTTGTATTACCTTGTTATCCAAGATTGTTGGAAACAAGTGAGTGTTTGAAGAGGGTTGTTCTTCATTCACTTTAAATTACCTATATCTTAGATAGTAGGCTTCACATTGTGTGAGTAGGCTTGTACAATTCTCTAAATTATAGTGAAATCTCTTACGAGTCGTAAGGGGACTGAATGTACTCTCGAATTGTGAGGGGAACCATGATAATCCTCCTGTGTCTTTTACTTTTACCGCACATTATTTTTCAGCCATTATCAACCATCCAAAAAGGAATAAAAAATCGGTAAAAAATCAAAGATAAATTTTTGACCACCTAATTCACCCCCCTCTTAGGCGCATTTAAACTTACAATTGGCATCAGAGCAGGTTATAGGTAACCTGTTCCTACTCGATCCAGATGGCTTCCGCAAATAACAACTTAGTTTTCAGAGATGGTGGTAGTAGCAACAAGCCTCCATTATACAACCTGGAGGGTATTCAGAAAAGGGAAATGAAGATTATGTGTGTAAGTTGAATAAGTCTTTGTATGGACTGAAACAATCTCCTCAACAATGAAATAAAAGATTCAACAAGTTCATGGCACACATAGGTTTCAATAGGAGCCGGTTTGACCACTATGTTTACTTAAGATTTTGACCTGGAAATTCGCTTATTATGTTGTTGCTTTATGTGGATGATATCCTCATATCAAGCAACAATGTAAAAGATGTTATGAAGGTGAAGGTTGAACTCGATAAGGAGTTCAATATGAAGGATTTGGGAGCTGCATCTAGAACTCTTGGGATTGACATCTAGAGAGATAGAACGCATTCAAGATTATACATATCTCAAGAGATACCCGAAGAAGATTCTTGACAAGGTTGGTATGTCGAATTTAAAGCCTATTCTAACACTGACTAATCCTCAGTACAAGCTGAGTACCACTCAAAGTCCTAGTACTGAGATCTAAAGAACCTATATGAATAACATTTCCTATGCTAGTATAATAGGTTCTTTGATGTATGTTATGGTCTGTACGAGGCCAGACATAACGTATGGAATGAGCCTTGTAAGCGGGAATATGGTCAATCCTGGGAAGACACACTAAAAAATATTAAAGTGGATTCTGAGGTACATCAATGAGTCACTGAGTAGAGTCCTAATTTATGGTGGAGCCTGTGGTAATATTAACAATGTTGAAATCGAAGAATTTGTCGACTCTGATTATGCAGGTTGTATGGATTCCAAAAAATATATCTATGGATATGTGTTCAATATATTTGGCGCAACAATCAGTTGGAAAGGAACACTTCAAAAGTTTGTTTCCGTATCAATCACTAAAACGGAGTATATCACCCTCATTGTAGCTGTGAAAGAAGCATTGTGGCTTGAAGGTTTTGCTAAGGAGCTGAAACTTAAAGGTTATCATTGTTAATGAATTCAACCTATAATGAGCGAACCAAGCACATTGATGTGAGGTTGCACTTCGTCAGAGAGATAATCGAGCGTGGAGAAGTCCAAATGCTGAAGGATTTGATTGATGATAATGTTGCTGATATGATCACCAAGACATTGCCAAGTAGTAAGTTTTTCCACTATATGCAGTTTATAAAGCTGCATGATGAAAGCTAATTTGTTCCATTGTTTGTGTAGAGTTTGTTCAAAGGTGGAGATTTGTGGTATTTTGTATCAAACTCTAGTGTCAACAATAGCAACCTGATATTTCGACAGGAGTTCTGCAAGTTGTAGTCAAAGTTTGTTCAAGCATGTTGTCGAAATATGTTAACTTGTTTTAGAAGTTAGTATGTCAAATTAGACCATCCTTGCAAGCCCAATTGTTAAGTTAGCTTGTAGCCTAAGTTAGTTTAGTAGTATATAAATAAATTAGTTCTCTCAGGTTGTTGTGAGAGGTTAAATGTTGGTATTCACTTGTAATATTTGAACTCTTATTGAGAAAATGAATAGTAAAATAGATTTAACCATTTCTTATTCTTCTTTCTTCTCTATATTTCGTAAAACCTAATAGAGTTTCTTGTGTTTGTTCAAGAAACTCAATCTTTCTCTCGTATTTTGGTTTGTTCTTGGCGACATCAATTCACAATAGAAGACATTATTGTTGAGGAATGAAATGACTTGCAGTACATGCAGAGAACTCGGGGGTTAGACATATTCAGTGGGTTATGTTTAGTTGTATTGTTTTATGTATTTTTGTATCGTCAATACATTTTAATTTTACTTTAATGTGTGTTTTTTTACTTTCATTTTACTTTACTATAATTTGACCTAAAAAATTTACAATGTTGGGATAATGTTGTTGCATTGAAACTATTTTGAGGAGTTTTCAGAGATGTGTCATTGAAATGTCTTTTGTGTGCAAAGAACACTCTTCAAATACCTTCTAAATGACTTCAGGGATATTTAGGAGCATTTTTCATACATAATATACTATAAAAACAAAAAATAGTAGGCATTGAAATTTCAATCAAATAAAAAGTAGGTATTAAAAACTACTAGTACTATTAATTAACTTGAGAATAAGAAATGAAATGATTGTGGCTTAATGTGTAAGGCAAGCATGTTAATTAGAGGAAAAAATGCTTCAAAGATACAGCACTTGGCTTCAAAGTATCAATGTTTCCATTCACACTAATTACACCACTATCTTCTCCATAGGCGCACTTGCTGGCTAGGGAGTATCCAATGATTCATATGTGTTAAAAACACACTGTTCTTGTGACCCCACATCATTATTGTTGTTCTCCAAATGGTTTAGTTTCTCACCAACTGCACCTTGGCATTTACTACATACCAAGATATTGCCTCCATGAATAATCATAATGAAACAAAAAAGTTGGTTAATTTGTTTGTTGACACTATTTTGGGTTAAATATAGTATGACCCACCAATATTCTATATATACATATATACCTCGTACAGTGGATATGGGGTGATGACGTTATCATTTAGTCTTTTTTTGGACATTCTAGTTTTAAGTTGATGTTTCAAATGTATGGTAGAAGTTTTACCTTAAGTTTGGCATCTAAGTCAATTTTAAAATGTATGTTTTGTTTATAGTTGTATAGTTGACTAACAAAATATATATTTGAGAATTAAAATAGTTAATCAATGACAATAAAAGTGAGTCTAATTTTTTAAAGTCTTGAGTGAAGATGAGATATATAATTCACAATTAAAAGAAATGTTTACATTTTGATTGACTTTTCTTTATAACAAAAATGTCGAACATGATGTTTTAAAGTTGTTGAGCATATCTTGTGGCTTGGCTCCATGTTTCTCTAGTACTCTATTTTTGGAAAGTTTGATTTTGCCTCATTTGATTCTACCATTGATTCCATATTTTGTGATCCAATAATAGTTGATTTATTAAAGATTCTACAAATAAAAAATTGTATGGATTTCGGTTGGAAAAAGTTTGATTGTCAAAATCATATTGAAAAGATTTAATTGGATTTGCATTCATTAGAAAATTTAATTGGATATGTTTTGAAAAAGTTTAATTGGATATGCTTTGAAAGAAATATTGAACTGGATATGCTTTGACAGAAAGATTTATCTCAAATTTTTTTAGTCCAAGATTTTGCTGAAAATGGTGTGCAAAGATTTTGATTAGAAAAGATTTAATTAAACAAATCTTACATGAAAAGATTTTAGATTTGCTTTAAATACAAAATTTGGTTTGATGAATATTTGATTCAATTGAGTTTTGATTGTATTATAACGGAATTTTTACTGAACTTTAATCTCTATTTAAATATATTGTTCTCCTTATTTGAAGACACGTTTTTAAAGAGAATATTTTTTCAGTTGAAGAGTTTTGTTGAGTTTTTGTATTCTTGCTGTAATACTCTATTTTTATTTTAGAAGGATAGAGTATTTGGTTGTAATTTTGATTTACCATACCATATATAATTGTTATTTTGAAAACATTTGGGAGAATATTTGAGTGAAAGTCAGAGAGATTTAGGAGGAGTATTGGTCAAATTCACAAGTAGTATTAGAAAAAATGCACTAAACTAAGAGAGTTTAGTTGATACTAACGTGTACTATAAACAACTAAAGAGGATATAAAAATCACTTATCAACAAACAAATATAAATTGTAATACCCCGTATTTTAATTAAATGTTCTGGAAAATATTAATTAAGATTAATAGGGTTTCAGTGTGCTCTGAGAGTTTTCAATTAAAATAATTAGAGCAACCGACAAACTTAAATTAATTAATTAAGTATTATCCGACTCAGAGGTTTTATTAAATATTCTGACTCAGAGGTTTTATTAAATATTCGACTCAGATATATTTTTGGATACTCTCAATTTGGACCCGTTAGGTTACTAACTAATAGTTATATCAGTATAACTATTGTTGTTTGGTTAAAAAGAAATAAAAACAAGAGTTTGTTATAAAAAGAGAAAGAAGAAGAAAGTTAGTAAGAAGAAGAAAAGAAAGGAAAAAAGAAAAAGAGATAAGAGAAGGAAAAGAATGGGAGAAGAAGGAGAGAAAGCCCTAGGAGCTCAAGATCAAGAATCATCACCATTCTTCGTCAATCATCTTCATCTTCATCAAACTCCTCTTCATTTGTCAAGGTGGGTTCTTAGATAGAAACTTTTGTTTTAGTTTTTGGTTGAGTTATGAGTTTACGAGTTTTAGGGTTTTGTAGTAAAATCTTAGAATCGAAAGATTAAATGGTTAAAAATCGATAAAATCAAAGTATGTTGGATAATGTATGAGTATATTATGTTTGGTGGAAGGTTCCTCTGATTTTATGATGTTTAGATGAGTTTTGAACCCTTGGAGAAGAGTTGTTACGCAACTGGACTTTTCTGGTTTCGCAGAGCTCGCTTAGCGAGCGAGTTAATTTTTGGAAAGGCTCAAGACAACAACTTTCTCGCTAAGCGAGCAGACCCTCTCGCTCAGCGAGACCTCGGAGTTATTTGTTTTGAGTTTTAATTCATAACTTTTGTTTCGGATGTCCGTTTTTAGTGTTCCACATATCGTTTTGAAGCTAATATTATGTTCTATCTTCTAAGACCGAGAAATATTATTTTGAGCCGACTTTTAACCGACTTTTCTGATAAACCGTAAATTAAATTGTTTAGTTAATAGTGAGATTTTGAAGTAAGAAAGGTATAACTTGTGAGGTAGTTAGGATTACCCTAGGTTGATACAAAAATTGATTTAGAGACATAATAATGCTTAGACGTCGATACTCGAATAGTATCCTCGTGCTAAGTAGTTGTGAACATATGGAGGATATGTTCCCATCTCGTTAAAATCCTAATTTAATTATGTTTATCTCGTGTCGAGGTCCCATGAGGCGGGACGGTCGGGGAGACATGATTAATCTGGGGATTCGAATCCCTTAATGGATGACCGTGACCCGTGTTGAAGTGCCCTTGTGTGGCTGGGCAGGGAAAGTATCCATTAGGATAAGTAACGAGTGACCCGTGTCGAGATCTCCGTGTGTGGGATGGCCGGGGAAAGTTACTTTGTGGTAAGGTACCGTGACCCGTGCTGAAGTTCCCTTGTGTGGCTGGGTGGGGAAAGTACCTTAGATAGATAATGAGTGGCCTGTGTTGAAGTGCCCTTGTGTTGCTGGGCGAGGAAAGTTATCTATACGTTAAGGATCGAGTGACCCGCGTCGTATTTCCCTTGTGGTTGGTCGGGGAAAGATACCTTAAAGCACGTTGTGCTCTGTGTTTTCACCTTATGTCTCTAGTTGTTGTGTGAACTCGAAGTGTAGGTTTTCCTCCAACTTGAGTAGTGGTTAGATTCGAACCTTTAAATCCGAGAGAATTTTAAGATATGGAACTCACTGAGATGTTTTATCTCACCCCACTATTGTTGTTTCTTTTCATGTTTCTTTTGCATGTTTATTTACAAGTGGAGCTATGCTCGAGATGTTTCATGAGAATCATAGTCTTAGTTTTCCGCTGTGTATTTATCTTTGTACAATAATGGAAATTGTATTTTGATCTTAGTATTTTTATTTTTAGTATAATTTCCATGTCTTGCACCATAGATTGTATTGTTTTTAGAATTGGTCAAGAATGTGAATTATGCTATTAGGCACTTATGATGGTTTCAGTAACAATAAAACTCTTGTATAATGATATTCTAGGTATTTATTATATGAGGCGTTACAGTTGGTATCGTTGAAACATCATAAGTAAATCTTTCCTGCCTCTTAAGTGTGTCTTGCCAACATGATTCTTAATATCATATTATGTAGTATTGGGCCTGATCAACCTAATGTTATGTATGTGATAGGTAGGATCATGGTTGTGTGACCATGAGGAATCTGAAGTATTGTCAGAACTTGTGTTATGGGAGTAGGCTCAAGCCAGGAGTTGTTAGCAGAGGGAGCTTTGGTCAGCTCAGTTGGAGTCTTCTTAAGAGTTGTACTTCCTGTAACATGGAGTTGTAGAGTAGTGTGTTGTTCGAGAAATCCTTTGGAATGGATAAAATCTAAAGGGTATAGATATCTACAGGATGAGTGGTCAGTGAATCAAGGAATATGTAAAGTCATTGGTAGAACAATATTAATCACTAGTATGGACAAGAGTTTTGAGAAATCCCATTCCACAAAAATAGAAGATGCTTTATGGAACGTGTGATGTAAGGTTCGAGAATGAGTTAATTGTTTGTGTTTCGGTCCTAAGGTCGGAGGTTTAGGTAGCAATGAAAACCATAATTGCGCTTTTGTATTTGAAGTAATTGGATTACCCTCTGGGTAGTACCCGGTTACAAAATTGTGTTTCTAAATCTCTTTTAGCTAATGGAAGTCCAATTTTGCACTAAGTAATCGGTTACCCTCTTGGTAGTGACCGGTTATCATTGTTATGTTTTGAAAAATTGATTTTCTAAGATTCGTACATTTTGACTTGAGTGCCTGATCGAAGCGTTCTTGGTACCGATAGGAAGCTGTGGAGACTTTCTATGTGATAATTATTAGAGGGTAAGGGAACCTGAGATAATACGTAAGTAGAGTTATCGAAGGTTCTTCAGAAGAGTGCATTACCTCAGTTTTCAAGTTTAAGGGAAAGCTCTTGTAATTTGTGAATGATCGGAATATATTTGGAATTTATCTCTAGTGGGATTAATAATGTTGTTGTTTTAATTCTCGCCAAGGAATTAAAGAGAGAGGACAAAGTTGTATACTAAGACATGAGATGTCCATTGTTTTGTTTTACCCAATAAGGATTGTGTGTTGGATTTTTCTTACGGACGAACCAAGTGTTAGCTTGTGACTAAAAACCATTTTGAGGTCGTCATTGTCGTTTTCCTACCAACGTCATTGTACGAGTGTAATCGAACTACTCCATTGAGTATTCGTGTTGTGACTGTAACAGAAATGGTAGTTCCACTTTGTCGCTTGTGGAGTATGTAATCTGCATGTTGTGCCCTGTTCTGTGTTGCCTTGAGTTATGAGCGGTGGGTGAATGTTATACATGGTTAGAAACCATGGATGAAAATCATCTTGCAAGTTAATGTGGACGGGATTGGTAATTTTGAGTTGGATTATTTGTTAACAAGAGGAATAAGATAAGTTGTATTCGACCATTTAGCCTTGGATAGGTGATCGATTGACACATGACTTTTGTGGAGGACTTTAGAGAATCGTACTTTCTGAACTGTAAGTTCGTTTTGGGTTTCGTTCGAAGTATTAGAGAATAAAGTGTTTGACTTTCTTTTGAGCATGTTTGGGTAAACGGTAAATGATCTGAAGTTTTGGTGTACCGTCGTTGCGACTACTGAGGAACTAATTATGAAGTTATACGAGGCTTATGAAGTGTTGATCTTCCACGAAATGTTTTGGTATTTGAATTATAGTGTGGATAAGAGATGAACAATTGGTCAGTTCTTGTATCGTTAATTCATAACATCAAGTTATGGACTCCGTAAGAGTAATACCAAATGTGTGCAGTTGAGCCATACTCAGGGATATGAAATTTTAAGTTTCCCTTCCAGGTAAGAGTGAGAGGTGAATGTTCCAAATTTAATATGTAAATTGGATCATTTGAGGAACGAGACCCTTGAGAGAAGCGAGTTTTGAACGAGAACTTTTGTGTGGTCTTCAAAGGTGAGTATGTGGATTATTGTATGTAATAGTGTAACACTGTGGGAGAACTGACTTGGGCATTTTTGTTTCCAAAAACTATGTTGCGGATAGCAAGAGTCGCCACCGACTTTTATTTTATGTAATAAAGAAAAGGAATAAAAGAACAAGAAAGCCCTTTAAGAGATTTGAGTTCGGGGGGTAAGTTATACAAAGGGAAGGTGTTAGCACCCTTTGTATCCATGGTTATCCATGGGCTCTTAATTACTTAGCTCACTTTACTTTTGTTTGAAAAAGAGTGTAGTATGTGTTTAGAAAATATTTTCATAAGTCTTTAACTTTACAGTGATCCTTGTATGGATGTATACAAAGTGTTTAGTTTGAAAAGTATTTTGAAAAGTGGGGTGTAAAAAGTGTTTTGAAAGAGTGAACAAGTATTTAAGAGTTACCTACCCTAAGTTTATAAGGTCTTTCTTGTTATTTATTTCCTTTAAGGGTAGGATTGTCCTTACTATTAGTGAGTAAGTAGTCTTACCTTGGATGTTTAAAGGGATGGGCGTAAGGTCATTGTATGGTCATAGAAGGCAACCTGTAGGGGTATCTTAGTAATTCGAATGGACGATCATCATTTTTTCGTAGGGTCATCAAGGGACAAGATCATTTGTTCGTAGGCAACTCGAATGGACTATGATCGTTTTGAAGGGACTTGATGATTTTTTATTTGAAGGGACTTTTACTAAGATATCCCCACATTCGAGGGACTTGACCATGTTTTAAAGGCAACCAAGAGAGGAAACTCTAGGAGGTGCAGATGGCAATCTTAAAACGATCGACTTACGTTTGTGAATATCAATTTCAGTTATTTATCTTGAATTTAATGGGCTAAGTCCAATTAATTTAACATACAAGTCTTTTCACACCCTATTATTACTAACCACACAATTTAATTATTTTACGGAAATTAAAAACGGAAAATAAAAACCCTAAACTATTACATGGCTTTGGGAGAGATACATAAATAAAACCTGACAGAAAATGTAAAGTGCGGAAAATAAAACCTAAAACTATTACAGGACTTTAGCAGTTACATTATCTTTAGAAATTATAAAATAATTGAAACGAAAAGATCGGAAGAATATTGAGTCTTTGAGATGAAAGGAGGATATGTTTTTTATCATGCTATTAGAAGAATAAAAAAAATAAACAGAGTCAGATAAAATCACTACAAATTTTAAAATAATGGAAAATAAGAAAAGGGATTAAAATAAAATCTTAAAAATATTAAAATGATGCTAAAAATCTAATAAAATCAAATAAATAACGCACAATTTTTTTCAGATTTTTTTGAAAATATGGAAATAGAAAATAAATCAAATAAAAAAAAAAGAGAAATTTGCGATTTTGAGGGTCAAAATCTTTTAGAATTTTATTCTCAAAGAATATTGTTCTTCGATTTTTTCTAAACCTCTGGAAAAAATTCGGAGTAAATCGAAACAGTAGCACTTACCCGACTTACCCGTCAGACTGAAATTCTTATCACTACTGTTAGAACAATTATGGTTCTGAACCTCCAAGTGTTTTGATGATAACAAAGATTGTTATAGAATAGAAGTTCTAATAAATATCTTTATTCTTGTGTAGAAGATCAATTCAATTAAGGGAGACGTACTTGAATAGAAGATTCATTGAGCCACATATAGAAGATACTCTTAATGAAGAATCCATAATTTAATGACATGTTTATTGGCTGCGCATCTAACATTTATTATCTCTGATCTCCGCTTAGAAGATGTTGATATTGATAATGAAGACATTAATTAAAGAATATTTTAATTAATGGTCAAGACAAGTATCTCTGTTTATGGAAGGAAGTTATGGCATTAACTTATATCCTAAATTAAGCTCAAGATGTCTCCAACGGCTACTTTCCTTCAAGAACTATATATAAAGGATTTCATTTGAAGAATTGACTAGTACACTACAATACACTCACGCAAAAAGACTGAATCAACTTGTGCTAATATATTGTAACTTTCACTTAGTGATCCTTGCTTGTCAAGAAGCATTTTTGGTTACTTTCTTATTATTATTGTAATAGTTACTTTATTCCTTGAGTGACTAAGTTTAGTTAGAAGACTCAAGAGGACATTGACTATAGGTCTTTGTGTGTATTCAAATTGAATAGTGGATTAAGACCTTAGTAGAGGCAAAATCACCTTGGCGGGTGGACTGGACGTAGTTTGAGTTCAAACGAACCAGGATAAATTAACGTGTCATTAGAAGTTATTTTTAGTTGTTAAAGAAAACCCAATTCCAACCCCCCTTCCTTGTGTTTTGTGCACCTTCAATTGGTATCAGAGCGCTAGGTTCTGAGAAACACATTTAACCGTGTCAGTAAAAGATCCAGAAGTTAAACACATGGCAGAAGCTGGAAATAACAACAATGACTACCAGAATGACAAGATCAACGCTAAACCTCCAGTGTTCAATGGTGACAATTTTGACTACTGGAAGGATGTTCTGGAGAGTTTCTTTCTAGCTCTAGATGGAGATCTCTGGGACATGGTGACTGATGGATACATTCATCCTGTTGGAGCAGATGGTCAGAAGATTGAAAGAAAAAATATGACAGCTCAGCAGAAGAAGGAATTCAGAAATCATCACAAAGCTAGAACCATACTTCTAAGTGCTATCTCATATTCAGAATATGAGAAGATCACAAACAGGGACTCAGCTAAACACATGTTTGATTCTCTGAGGATGACACATGAAGGCAACACTCAAGGCAAGGAGACTAAAGCTCTAGCCCTCATCCAGAAGTATGAAGCTTTCAAGATGGAAGAAGATGAGACAATTGAAAAAATGTTCTCAAGGTTCCAAATCCTGGTAGCTGGACTAAAAGTTCTGGACAAAGGCTACTCAACAGCAGATCATGTGAAGAAAATCATCAGAAGTTTACCAAAAGCTTGGAGGCCCATGGTCACTGCTTTAAAGCTATCAAAAAATCTGAATGAAATTTCCTTAGAAGAACTGATCAGCTCCTTGAGAAGTCATGAGATTGAACTAGAAGAAGATGAACCCCAGAAGAAAGGTAAGTCTGTAGCTCTTAAATCTAACAAATATGTTTCTAAAGCTTTACAGGCAGAAGAAGAAGAAAGTTCTGGATGTTCATCAGAAGAAGATGAATTATCTCTCCTATCCAGAAGAGTTCAGCAACTCTGGAAGCATCGTCAGAAGAAGTTCAGAAATACCAGAAGAACAAACAATTATTCTGAATCAACATCTGGTCATAAGAAACCCAGAAGCAAAGAAGTTGTGTGCTACGAATGCAAAGAACCAGGACACTACAAAAGTGAATGTCCAAAACTCCAGAAAGAGAAACCCAGAAACAAATTCAGCAGAGAAAAGAAAAAGAGTCTCATGGCAACATGGGATGATTCTGAATCATCTGAAGCAGAGTCAGACTCTGAAGATGAACAAGCTAATATTGCATTAATGGCAAACATACCAGAAGATGATCACCCATCAGAATCAGAATCAGATTCAGAAGAGGTATTTTCTAAGTTTTCCAGATCTCAATTAGAAGCTAGCCTCTCAGAAATTCTTGAAAAATATCAGAAGCTTAAATTCAAATACAAAGACGTGAAACAAAGTCTGGTATCTGAATTAGAAAAAGTTAGAAAACTAAAAACAGAAAACTCTGAGCTGAAAGAAAATATCTTTGAATGTAAAAACTCTTTTGAAAAACTTAAAGCTCAGAAGGAATCTGAATTAGAAGATCTAATCAATTCTGACAGTATCATAAAACAATATGACTATGGCTTTCAAAAATTTCTAGCTAAAAGCATAGATAGAAGCAAAATTGCATCTATGATCTATGGAGTTAGCAGAAATGATAGAACAGGCATAGGCTATGTGAAAACTAAAGAAACTCTGAAGTTTAAAAAGATTGATGACATTGTCATAAATACCAATACTCCTCTAAGTTCTCATTTCACCTATGGTCATAACCATGATTTAATATACACTAGTGAGTCATCTTGTTCCACAAGTTCTGATTTGAAACCTAAAATGAATCAGAAGTTTGTAAAAACTAACAAACAAGGACCCAAAAGAATATGGGTACCCAAGGATAAAATTGTGTATGTTGCAGATGTCTTTAACAGCAAAACTGAAACACCAATCATGGTACCTGGACTCTGTATGCTCACGACACATGACGGGAAGAAAGCATATGTTCCAAAGTCTTGAATTAAAAGATGGAGGCCACGTAGGTTTTGGAGGCAATCAAAAAGGAAAAATAATTGGCTCTGGAACTATTGGTAATGGAAATCTTCCCTCTATCTCTAATGTTCTATTAGTAGAAGGATTAATGCATAACTTATTATCCATAAGTCAATTAAGTGATAATGGCTATGACATAATCTTTAATCAAAAGTTCTGTAAAGCTGTTAGTCAGAAAGATGGAACAATCCTCTTTAGTGGAAAGAGAAAGAACAACATTTATAAAATAAAACTTTCAGAATTAAAAATTCAAAATGTAAAATGTCTAATGTCTGTGGAAACTGAGCAATGGGTCTGGCACAGAAGATTGGGACATGTTAATATGAGAAGATTATCTCAACTTAACAAACTCAATCTAGTCAGAGGACTTCCAAATTTGAAGTTCAACTCAGAAGCTCTGTGTGAAGCATCCCAAAAAGGAAAATTTTCAAAACCTGGTTTTAAAGCTAAAAATATTGTATCTTCCTCTAGACCATTAGAACTTCTGCACATTTACTTGTTTGGACCAGTGAAAACTAATTCTGTCAGTGGCAAGAAGTATGGATTGGTGATCGTAGATGACTTCAGCAGATGGACATGGGTAAAGTTTCTTAGACACAAGGATGAGTCAATTGCTGTATTTTCTAACTTCTGCAAACAAGTTCAAAATGAAAAGGAATCTAAAATCATTAAAGTCAGAAGTGATCATGGTGGAGAATTTGAAAATAAACAATTAGAATCATTTTTTAATGAAAATGGCATCTCTCATGATTTTTCTTGTCCTAGAACTCCACAACAAAATGGGGTTGTAGAACGTAAGAATAGAACTTTGCAAGAGATGGCCAGAACCATGATCAATGAGACTAATATGGCTAAACATTTTTTGGCAGAAGCAGTAAATACAACATGCTATATTCAGAATAGAATCTCTATAAGACCTATTCTTGAAAAGACTCCTTATGAATTGTGGAAGAACAGAAAGCCCAACATTTCATACTTTCATCCTTTTGGATGTATTTGTTTTATCTTAAATACTCTTGATACTCTGAATAAATTTGATTCTAAGGCACAAAAGTGTTATATGTTAGGATACTCTGAACGTTCTAAGGGATACAGAGTATACAATACAGAAACACGCATTGTGATAGAATCTATTTATGTCAGATTTAATGATAAGCTTGGTTCTGAAAAACCAAAGCAGAATGAATTAATTGCAGATATAGAAGTAGAAATCTCTACAAATAGAACTTCTGAAGATCAATCACCTAAAGATCAAAACATTACAATTTCTCCAACAACGTCTGAAGAACCCACTCAGAAGAAACTATCCAGAAGCAAGGTAAATCACCCAGAAGATAAAATCTTGGGAAAGAAAGATGAACCAATCAGAACAAGATCATCATTCAAAAACTATGAAGAATCCTTAATGGGACTTGTTTCTCTGATTGAACCAACTTCCGTAGAAGAAGCTCTCTCAGAAAGTGATTGGATTCTGGCTATGCAAGAAGAACTAAATCAATTCACCAGAAATGATGTGTGGGATCTAGTTCCTAGGCCCAGAGGATTCAACATCATTGGCACCAAGTGGGTATTCAGAAACAAGCTAAATGAGCAAGGAGAAGTTGTCAGAAACAAAGCAAGACTGGTTGCACAAGGTTATAGTCAACAAGAAGGAATTGACTATACAGAAACCTATGCACCAGTCGCCAGGTTAGAATCAATCAGACTTCTAATATCATTTGCTGTAAATCATAACATTATTCTATATCAAATGGATGTCAAAAGTGCATTTTTAAATGGTTATATTGATGAAGAAGTGTACGTACACCAACCCCCTGGTTTTGAAAATACAAAATTTCCAGAACATGTTTTCAAACTCAAAAAATCATTATATGGTTTAAAACAAGCTCCCAGAGCTTGGTATGAAAGACTAAGTAATTTTCTTCTGGAAAATAAGTTCATCAGAGGGAAAGTGGATACAACTCTTTTCAGTAAAAACATTAAAAATGATCTTCTGATATGTCAAATTTATGTAGATGATATAATTTTTGGTTCTACTAAGAGTGCCTTGGGAAAGGAATTTGCTAAATCTATGCAGGCAGAATTTGAAATGAGCATGATGGGAGAACTAAAGTTCTTTCTGGGAATTCAAATAAATCAAACACCAGAAGGAACGTATATCCATCAAAGCAAATATGTCAAAGAACTTCTGAAGAAATTTGATCTATCAGAAAGCACAATATCTAAAACTCCTATGCACCCTACATGTATTCTGGAGAAAGAAGAGGTAAGTAAGAAAGTAGATCAGAAGCTCTACAGAGGTATGATTGGATCTCTACTATATCTAACTGCTTCGAGACCAGATATTCTATACAGCGTATGTTTATGTGCTAGATTCCAATCAGATCCTAGAGAAACTCACTTAACAGCAGTTAAGAGAATCTTTAGATATCTGAAAGGTACTACTAATCTTGGTTTGTATTACAGAAGATCAGAAAAGTATAAACTTGTAGGATATTGTGATGCTGATTTTGCTGGAGACAGAACAGAAAGAAAAAGTACTTCTGGAAGTTGTCAATTTCTGGGAGACAATCTAATCTCTTGGTCTAGCAAAAGACAGTCAACCATAGCATTATCAACTGCAGAAGTTGAATACATTGCAGCAGCTGGATGCAGTACTCAGATGCTCTGGATGAAAAATCAGCTTGAGGATTTCAATATCTATGAGAGTAACATTCCCATCCTCTGTGACAATACTTCTGCTATATGTCTCTCTAAAATCCAATTTTACATTCTAGAGCTAAACTCATAGAAGTTAAACATCACTTCATTAGGGACTATACCCAGAAGGGAATTTTAATGTTAAAATTCATAGATACAAATCACCAATGGGCTGATATCTTTACAAAACCCCTTCCTGAAGATAGATTTAATTTCATACTAACTAACCTTAGCATGAAGTTATGTCCAGAATGAAAATGCTTTAATTATATGTATTTACCTCTTAGAAGTTCTGAAATTAATCCTCTATATTGTTATCTCAGAAGATACTATGTTCTAACTGTTTCATTCTAAGAACTTCTGTTCAAAGGAATAACATGCAGATCTTCAAATCAACAAATGTCAACAAGGCTATAAGGAATCCCATCAAAATCAAAACAAGTGTCCAAAAATTCTGAGAAGTGACAGAACATGCATTGGACAACTGTCCTCTACAGAAGGACATCTGTTGATCTTCTGGGAAACTGATACGGCTAACTTGACACCAAAAAGGCAAAAATCTCTTGGGTAACTGTTCCAGAATCTTTTACGCCTTACCCTATGTCAGCGCATTTATTGCATATAATCATTATGTTTTTAAACTTAATTTTTCCCACTAATTTCTCATTTAATTAAATGCATTATTTTCCTATATATGTAACGTTTCTTTTTCACTTTCACTTTTTACCCTAATTGCACTTTTACTGAAAATCTTTTCACCCTCACTCTTGCGTTTTCTCTGAAACTTTCTAAAAACCCTAAACCTTCAAAACCTCATATTAGTAACAAATGGCTTCCTCTTCTCATCAAAGAAAAGACTTCTCTGATGTGTTCTATGTTGAACCTACGAAGACTCTCACTACTCCTGCTGAAAAACTGGAAGTCCTTTGTGAACTATTTGTGGATTTCAACAGTCTGAAGGAAAATGGTTTTGATCTCTTCCCGGACGTTCAAGCTCAGGGCTGGGAGAAGTACTTTGATCGCTTAATGGGACCAGTCTTCCCAAAACTGGTAAAGGAATTCTGGGCTTACGCAACAGCCACCAACTCACGTGTTACATCGTACGTGCTGGGTAAAAGGATAATTATTTCTGAAGACCACCTTGCCAAACTTATAGAAGCTGATGGAAATGGCATCAAGTGCAGTGACATGAATAGGATGTCTGATACTACAGTGATATCAAAGGAGATCTTCACCTCTGGCCAACCCTCAAATAAGATAAAGGACTTGAAGACCCCTCTCAGAATTTGGGCCAAGATCATTCTTGGGACAATCTGTCATAGGAAGCCTACCAACTCTCCAGACTACATCAATTTGGATCAACAATTTCTACTTTACTTCATTGCCAAACAGAAAAAGATCAACCTTGCACACACTTTATTCCAACATCTGAAAACTAGTGTGAAGGAAACTAGAGATGGGGAGAAAACCAAGAGGGATTGGATTCCTTTTGGACGTGTTATTTCTGACATCCTCTGTCAAAACAAGCTGGTAGACTTTCTGGCAGAATTAAAGCAAACTCAACTTCTTGAAACAGATGTAGGAAAACCTCTGAATGCGAAGAACTTGAAAAAGATGAAGTTTATTACTTCTATTCAGCAAGAACCTGTCCTTCCTTCTAGAGAAGTGATCACCACCAGGAGGATTCCATTGGAGAACTTCCCTCTCTTCTCTTCTGACACACCTCCAGAAGTTGTGGTAAATTACCTGGATATTTGCAAGCAACATGGTGTGGACCCCCAGTTCAAGCCAACTGAACTCAAACAGAAAGCTCCAGATGCTACCTCTGCAAGAGTCAAGAAAAGAAAGGCTGCTGGAGGATCATCTCAGAAGATTCTAAAATCATCCAGAAGATCAGGTAAAACTTCTGCCTCTAACTCTGAATTCATTTCTGTAGTAGAAGCAGTTAATGTAGAAGTGTCTGAAAAACCTTCTAGCCCATTACCTTCTGACCCATCACCTTCTGTTGATATTCCTTCTGCACCAGTCCACTCTTCTGAACCACCTCAATCTTTTAATCCTATTCAAACTGAAATACCTGCATCTGCTGCTGTCGCATCCATCCTCTCATCACTTTATCCACCAGAAGCTGAACCCAATCAACCACAAACAATTTCTGATTTTGACATACCAATAGATACTACTCCTCTGTCTGACATTGATCGCTCTCCCACAACTGAAACACAAACTGCCCTGCAACATGCCCTCTCTTCTATTGACAATTTTCAATCCTCAGAATCTGTCCAAATTCCATCTTCTGAAAATGCTCCTAGACTATCCCCTATAAGAGAAAGTTCACTATCCTCATATGCATCTACACCTCCAAACTCTCCTGCATTTATAAACATCCCTGACACTCCTCCAGAAGAAACTGAACATGATAACCCACTCAGAACATCTGTTGATTTTGAAGCTTTACAAAAACTGTCCTCAGTCTCTAACAAAACAGCCATACCTATACCCAAACCAAAACCCTCTAGGACAGACATTTCTGCTTTATTACTTGCTTTTGAAACAGTCTTGAAATTGAAGTTAGAGGATCTGAAGTCTGCGTGCTCAGAGCTTACAGATCCAGCTGCTTCTGATTTTCTGTGGGCTTCCTTCAGAAAGTGGTTTAATACTGAATCAAAAATACTCAAGGACATCTGCTATGATATCGCTCACCAGAACTTCTGTGAGTATCTTCAAGCAGTTGTTTCTAATGTTGAACAGTCTAAACCCCTTTTGCTGGAAAATAAGCCTTGGACAGAGTCAGAAACTCTGGAAGAACTCTCTGAACTTCAAATGGTTTTAGTACCTTCTGAAGAAGATCATGTTGATGAACCTGAGACTCAAGCTGCCCCAGAAGTTGAAGAACCTCTGACTACAAATTTTGTTCTGCAAACATTGGAAGAGCTGAAGAAGGAGAATCAGATGGTGAAACAACGTCTAGATAAGCAAGATGAAACCACTGCTGAATTGAAGACTTTGCTTGGCAAGCAAGTGGAATCATCATCTGAGATTAAATCTTTGCTGGAGGCCTTAGTTACTAAGATGAACTCCTAATTTTATGCTTATCTTCTGCTTTAGTTGTTTCTGTTTTATCTTCTGTTTCTTCATAACTTTTTAAAGTTCTACTGGATTTGACTTTACAAGCTTTTATATAATTAATGGTAACATTCTGCTTCTACATTTTTTTTGCATTGTCTCTTTTTGATTATGACAAAAAGTGGGAGAAACGTAGAAGATTCTGATCCATAGCAGTTCACCGTAATTTGCCTCTTACATATAATATTCTAATAAAACTATTTGAGTTGTAATCATAGAAAAGAAACAGGTCAAGTAATCAACTCAGGGGGAGCTAAGGATCATGGAACATCTGAAGAAATCTCTTAAATCAAAGGGAGTTCATTTAATTTTATTAAACTCTATTCTCATTATCTAAATGTTTTGTCATCATCAAAAGGGGGAGATTGTTAGAACAATTATGGTTCTGAACCTCCAAGTGTTTTGATGATAACAAAGATTGTTATAAAATAGAAGTTCTAATAAATATCTTTATTCTTGTGTAGAAGATCAATTCAATTAAGGGAGACGTACTTGAATAGAAGATTCATTGAGCCACATATAGAAGATACTCTTAATGAAGAATCCATAATTTAATGACATGTTTATTGGCTGCGCATCTAACATTTATTATCTCTGATCTCCGCTTAGAAGATGTTGATATTGATAATGAAGACATTAATTAAAGAATATTTTAATTAATGGTCAAGACAAGTATCTCTGTTTATGGAAGGAAGTTATGGCATTAACTTATATCCTAAATTAAGCTCAAGATGTCTCCAACGGCTACTTTCCTTCAAGAACTATATATAAAGGATTTCATTTGAAGAATTGACTAGTACACTACAATACACTCACGCAAAAAGACTGAATCAACTTGTGCTAATATATTGTAACTTTCACTTAGTGATCCTTGCTTGTCAAGAAGCATTTTTGGTTACTTTCTTATTATTATTGTAATAGTTACTTTATTCCTTGAGTGACTAAGTTTAGTCAGAAGACTCAAGAGGACATTGACTATAGGTCTTTGTGTGTATTCAAATTGAATAGTGGATTAAGACCTCAGTAGAGGCAAAATCACCTTGGCGGGTGGACTGGACGTAGTTTGAGTTCAAACAAACCAGGATAAATTAACGTGTCATTAGAAGTTATTTTTAGTTGTTAAAGAAAACCCAATTCCAACCCCCCCCCCCTTCCTTGTGTTTTGCGCACCTTCAACTACTGCAGCCTTCAAAGTATCGGCAGAAACAGATTACAACAGATTAACCAATAGTTTAGTTCTCCATGGTGCCCTAACAATGGTGTTGTTCGAAACCTGCATCATAACTAAAAAACAAACGATCCAAAGCATCAATACATGATTATAAACAATATTATGAAAAGAAAATGTATTAAAATGTTATGAAACAAAAGATTTGAGATCAAGAAAAAGTAAGAGGCGGCATGTGTTCATAGGCTGGCCTCCTGGAAGTTTTATTGATGATGATTGGATGAAGAAAGAGGATGAAAACTTGTTATGAAGTATTTTTTGAAATTTTCTAAGGATTTTTTGGTGTAAGAATTTTTGTGTCTTTGGCATTTGGTTGTGTTGTGTATTTATAAGTGATGGAATTAGGTCAAAAAGTTGGGCCTTTGTGGATGGATTTTGGATTACTTGAAGGTGAAGAAAGGATCTTTCTAATTTGGTCAAAAAATTAGATGAAATCATACTCTTTTGGTCTTGCACGAATTTGGACATTTTCAATCATCATAAACATCAAATATTTGATCCCAAAATAGACCTAAGATCAAATATTTGATTTTTTCAATATTTATCTTAATTAAAATTGAATTTAAATAAAATAAATCCAATATAATATAAAATAAATATGAAAAATCAGATATTATGATCTATGGGTCGTTCATGATCTTATAATTTAATTTGGGTTGGAAAAATATGGGCTCATTTGGAAGAAACTTGAGTTTTTGGTCATTTTTGCTTCATACACCTCCTCAAAATTGTCCAACTTCAACAATGCATAACTCCCTCAATTTTTTCCCATGTAGGTTTTATAGGACTTTTTAGAAAGCTTAGAGTGTCCTATAACTTCTCCTTTTGGTCCCATGTCCATTTGATCTTCCATTTTTAAGTTATGAGCTCTTGAAAAAATTTACTTTTTGTTGACTTTTAAAAGGACCTGTAATGTCTTAGCTCATATCTCTTAAATGAAGCATTTTTGGACTTGGCTTATGAGACATAAAGTTGTAGAGAATTGAATTTCCTTCAAAATAAGCTTTGGATGGGAACTGTTTGATAAAGCATGTGAAAGTTATGGCTGGTCAAAGTACAGATGACTTTTCCTGCACAACCATAATTTAGTAACTCTTGATTCTTGATGATTTTGAGGCTTCCTTGATGAATCATGATCAACCCTTGATCAAATGATGAATTTCACCTCATAATCTTGATGTCAACCAAAACTCTTGAAGTTTGACTTTATGTTGACCACAATTGACTTTTTGACCAAGTTAACTGATTTTTGATTATCTGAGCACCTGACTGACCAAACTTGTGAGGGAAAGTCTTGAAACTTGATATGAGGATTCTTTGAAGTATGTGGGATGTCATAAAGTCCACTTGAGGCTTTGGAATTCCACTTTTCCTTGAGAAATTCAAAACCCTAGTTTCAAATCCATTGCTTAGGAGGAGGCTTTGTCTGATGAGACATTGAATCCTTTTGAGCAATTGTGAATCTTGTGACTATTAGGAGACCTTTTGAGACTCATTATCTTGAATACGTGAGGGAAAATTTTGGGGTACAACAACTGCCCCTATTTAATTTTCTGAAACCTGAGGAGTTAGATTGGCATGTACGCCATTTGTGACCTGAAGGTGGAAGAGGATTGAACACTAAAGCCCAAAAATTTGCACTCGTGAGTGCGCAGAGTAATATTGTTGGTTGATTGTATTGCTTGAATGGGCTTAGAGATGCCATTTGGAATATTTGGAGATGGGCTTATAGATGTCATTCAAATTATTTGTTGATAGGGGTATCAAAATGTGTCTATGTTTGACTCTATCTGAATGTTGTCACTGCACTAAGTATCAAAATTAGATCTTCGTCTCGACCATCTCTGAATTGTCTCTGTAACATATCTCAAACTAAGTATCAGCACTAGATCTTCGTTTAGATTGTCTCTGAACTGTCTCTGGGGGGGGGGGGAAGATACCCTGAACTAAGTATCAACACTAGATCTTTGTATAGATCGTCTATGAACTGTCTTTGGGAAAATATCTTGAGTTAAACATCAGAATTAAATCTTCGTTTAGATTATCTTTGAATTGCTTCTGGACAATATCTTGCACTAAGTATCAACACTAGATCTTTGTTTAGATCGTCTCTGAACTGTCTCTAGGATAATATCTTGAATTAAACATCAGAATTAAATCTTCATTTAGATTATCTCTGAATTGCTTTTGGAAAGTATCATGCACTAAGTATCAGCACTAAATCTTCGTGTAGATCGTCTCTAAACTGTCTCAAGGACAATTTCTTGAATTAAGCATCAGAATTAAATCTTCGTTTCGATTATCTCTGAATTGCTTCTGGAAAGTATCCTACACTAAGTATCAGCACTAGATCTTCGTGTATATTGTCTCTGAACTGTCTCTAGGATAATATCTTGAATTAAGCATCAGAATTAAATCTTCGTTTATATTATCTCTGAATTGCTTCTGGAAAATATCATGCACTAAGTATCAGCACTAGATCTTCGTTTAGATCGTCTCTAAACTGTCTCTAGGAGTAGGTAATGTTTATCTGACTGCGAACTATCCTGAAAAGGAAAGGTTAGTTTATGCAAGATTATTTGATGCATGCATGTATGACATGATGTTCTTAATGTAAGTAAGAATGTTGTATGCATTATGGATGCATATGCCATGATATGATGTAAATGATGTATGTATGAATTATGTAGTTAAAGTGCATGAGTATCTTCGTATATTAACTACTGGCTGGGGAAGATAAATCTCGATTCTTTGATGAGGGATATGAAGACATCGTTCCCGTATTGTTTCAGAATATTGTACTTAGGAGCTTTAGATTTCCGTTTATCGTACTTTTTATTGAAAGATTAGATTCCTAAATACCCTGACTGGGGATAAAAGAGACGAACATTCCCTTGAGAGACTTATCCGACCAAGTGTCAATTCTTCGAAGGATATCAGGCTTGAGAGAAATCTGCTTGGGGATCTCGTAGAGTTGGAAGTACAAGAGGCTACTTAGAATACTTCACTGAAATAAATACGTAAAGATTACTCTATGGGGATGAACCTGCGAAGATTCGTTGGATATGAATTTTGTTGTGGATTCCTACCTCCGAGAGTCCTTAGTAAATGCTATTATTTTATTTTATATTATTTTTATATTCATTTTTGGTAAACATCAATCATATTAAAAGCATATATTCATTCAAAGTAACCAATGGATTCAGAACTTCTGATATTCTTGACTTTCCCGAGTAATTTTCTAGGAATTATCATGACTGAATCCGAAGGCATGATACTGACACCATCTGATACTATTGGCATTGACAATTAATTTCCACAATTGCTTTTGCTGAAATCCGGTATCAAGGAAATGTAATGAGAGGAATGTGCTTTCAGACTGCGGTGGATCGTGTACGCCCCGGGTAATGGTTAAGGAGCTTGCAACTGACTTTGATATGTTTAGATTTGAAAAGAGAGTGTTGCCCCTAACTAAGGATGATTTTTCCCATAATGGAAGTATTTGAAAAGGGCTACCTCCAGAGAAATAAACAAAATGCCCCACAATAATATGCCCATGGCATCGTGAACTCGGTAATGTTACCTCTGGTAATTCATATGAGGAGACCTTCCCCTAGCTATTTAAGCATTGTTGAATCTTGACCTTACTTCCCCAGATGAATTGGACAATAACATGGAATGCCCCCCTGATTGGAAGATATTGACTATGCCCATTGTATACATTAGCTTTGATCCAGGAAACAACTTTGTCTGTCGGGAGGACTTTGGTTTATTGAATGTTCATCATGTAAGCTTATCTGCTATCAAACACTTAGTTATATGCAAACAATGTGTAACACGGTGGGAGAACTGACTTTTAGTTATGTTGCGGATAGCAAGAGTCGCCACCGACTTTTATTTTATCCAAAAGGAAAGGGTATAAAAGAACAGGAAAGACCTTAAGAGATATTTTTGGGTCCGGGGGGTAGGTTATGTAAAGGGAAGGTGTTAGCACCCTTTACATCCATGGTTATCCATGGGCTCTTAGTTACTTAGCTCACTTTTGAATTGTTTTTGAAAATGTGAAGTGTGTGAATAGAAAATTTTCAGATGAGTTAATAATGATCCATGTACGGATGCGTAAAAACTTGTGTTTGAAAATTTGTTTGAAATTTGTAAAGTGTTTGAAAATTGGAGTGAGCAAGCAACTAGGAGGTACCTACCCTAAAGTTTTAAGTCTTTCTTGTTCTTTATCCTTTAATTGGTAAGACTATCCCTACTATTAAGGAGTAGGTAGTCATTACCTTGGATGTAAGGGACATGAGAGGGACATCTGTTTATGAAGGCAACTGTGAAGTGTATTAAGCATTTAGTAGGGCCTATCATCATTATTCGAAAAGGGACTTGATCTTTAAAGGCAACCATTAGGGACTTGATGATTTTTTCTTTTAAGGGACTTGCTTTTTACACCCCACTTGACCTTATGATTAGGCAACATTGAGGGATAGCCTTAGAAATGTGAGATGGCGATTAAAAATCGACTTACGTGTGTGAGTGTTCAATATTATTTATCTTATGATTAAAATGATCTAAATTTGATTTTAAGAGAATACATGTTTACACTCCCTAAATTACTAACCATAGCATGAAAATTAAATAAATTCAATATTTACAAAATTTACACCCAGGAGCAATTACATAATTATAAAAATAATAAATAAATAGCAAAAATATAAATATAAAAAGCAAAATATAAATAATAAGCAAAAATCATAAATAAGCAATAAGTAAATAAAATAGGGGTTAGTAATAAAAATTAAATAAGGTTAGTGAAATAATAATAATAAAAAGTTAGTAATAACATGGTTAATAATAATAAATATAATTAGCAAAATATTATAAGAACAAAAATTAAAATAATAAACAAAAGTTAGATTTTTAATATGAACAATTAAATAATTATTATAACATTTTAATTTATGTACAAATTATTAATTTATTTTTAGACATATTATAATCACAAAATTATTTACATATATATATATATATTAAAAGAATAAAAATTTATATTATAGACAATTTATAATTACATAAAGAAAAGTTTGATTATATTTATATTTATTAAAATTAATTATGTTAAATGAACATGTACAAGAATTATAAAATAAAAATTAGGTTTTTAATAAGTATTTAGAAAATAAATTAGGGTTTTGAAAATTAGGGTTTTGTTTAGAAAAATATTTTTTAGAGTTTTTAATATAATGTACAAAAATTATTTAAATTAATTACATGCATATTACAATTTAATTACATAAAAGAAATAAAATTTTTTTTTTAATGATTTTTGAATATTTGAACCTATTTGAATATATACTTATAAAATAATTTAATTACATGTATATTTATTAATAAAATATAAATCAATTAACAAAAGTAAGAAAAACAAATAAATAAAGAAAATAGCAAAACATACCTGGCTGGGTTTTGAACCCAGGCCACCAGGTTTATCAGCAGTCAAGGCATACCACTAGGCCAGTCCACACGCAGGCAGCAAAGCAGTGAGTCCCATAGGTTTTGTTCTTTGTTGTGAAAAACCTGGAAAAATAAAAGAAACAAAAGGCCTGGGGTGGTGTTGAACCCAGGACCTTTACACACACAAGCGCACGCATCACCACCCGGCTGGAAGAGCCCATCTGATAATATAATGGCAACTGAACATAATATATTATGCCTTCTTTTATCCTGAAAAAAATAGAAAAAATAATGGTGCAAGGCAGGATTCGAACCCTGGCCTTTTCACCAAACACAAGTTTGAGTTTCCACTGGGCCACACAGTATGCGTGTGATATCAAACCATCAATAAAACATAATATTTTTAAACAATAATTTTAAATTTCCAGAACGCGCCAAAACTTCTTCTTCAACCTCCTGCCCTGCGAAATCACCTGCGAAAGTTGCTGGGAATTTACCTGCGAATTTTTCTACATTTGAAACCTGCAAATTTCAATCATCATGAATATGCAACCATTTGTTAAATCAAGCACAGGGTTATGATCACCACATCTCATACAGTCAATCTATGGTCTCAAAATCAATTTATAAGTCCTAAATCGAAGAACCCTAAAAATCACTCAAGAACCCTAATCATGGCCGTTTGCGGTTTAGTCACTCATCCTTCAATCTCTTTGTCCAGAAAGCATCTATGCATCATCACAAACACAACTATATCATTAGATTTCATTGTTACTGCATAATTAATTCAAACCGAAAAAAATTGAAAGATGAATAAAATGCATTCGGGTTGTTCATGTAGGCATGATTTTGATGTTGTAAATGGCTCAAATGTGTTCAATGATGTTCATAGAACATGTCTCCACCTTCTAATTGCCTTGAAAGAGCCTGGAGGATGAAATCCGAATTTTAAATTTGGAGTGGTTTTTTCAATTTGTGAAGCTTACCTTGGAGGCAGAAAATTCGTGCTTGGGCAATAGGGTTATGTTCAGTATATATAAGTGATTGAATCTAGGTCAAAATATTGATTGGTTGTGTACAAGATTTGATATGAAAAGATTGAAATTGATCATGCTTTGAAATTCAAATATTTGTGTATGAAGTCTTGCTATTTTTGGATCAATCTCATGATTTCCTTCCCTTTCAACTTCAATCAATATTGAAGACCTTCTAGAAACCAAATCTCCATTAAATAACATATTTTCATATTTTATTTCTATTTAAAATGATTTTTTATGAATTAAATCAAAATAAATAAAAATAAAATAATAAAAATTCTGATTTTTAATCATTTGGGTCGTGCATGATGATAGTGTATGGATTGGATCATAATTTGCCAAGCCCATTTGGAAAGAATTGGTTCTAGACCTCCATTTTCATCATAAACCATCACAAAATTTCCCAACTTTGCAAGGGCACATATCCTTCATTTTTAATGCTATGAGGGTGTTCTTGGACATTTTGGAAAGCTTGAAGAGTCCTCTAAACAACCCCACTGGTTTCATGTCCATATCATTTACCAATCTCAAGTTATGCCCTTTTGAAGTTGTTGACTTTTTGTTGACTTTCAAAATGACCTATAATGTCTTAGCTCATACCTTCCAAATGAAGCATTTTTGGGCTTGGCTTGTGAGACACAAAGTTGTAGAGAATTCAATTTCCTTCAAAATGAGCTTTGGATGGAGACTTGGTGATGAAGTATGTGAAAGTTATGGCTGGTCAAAGTTCAGTTGACTTTTACTGAGGAAACCCTAATTTAGAAACTCCTGATTCTTGATGATCTGGAATCTCCTTGATGAATCATGATCAACCCTTGATCAAATGATGAATTTTACTTCATATACTTGATGTTGGCAAAAAATCATGAAGTTTGACTTTGGTTTGACCACAGTTGACCTCAGTTTGACTTTTTAACTGCTTTGACTGATTTTGACTTATCTGATCATCTGACTGAGCAAACTTTTGAGAAAAGTCTTGAAACTTGTCATGGGGTTCTTAAACACATATAAGATGTTATGAAGCTTACTTAAAGTCTTGGAAGTTCATTTAACCTGATTAAAGTCAAAACCCTAGTTTTGGATGCACTGCTTAGGAGGTGCATTGTCTGAGGGAATTGTCAACTCTTATGGCCAATTGCGAACCTTGTGAACCTTGTGAATCATCATAAAATGTCTTGTGAACCTCATGGGAGGTATTGTGAACCTTGTGAACCTTGTGAACCTTCAAGAAGTGACTTGTAGACTTCATGAACCTCATGAAAGGTATTGAAAGCATTGTGAATCTTGTGAACCTTGTGAACCTTCAAGAAGTGACTTGTAGACTTCGTGAACCTCATGAAAGGTTATATAAACATTGAGAAACTTGTGAACCTTGTGAGCCTTCAAGAAGTGACTTGTAGACTTCATGAACCTCATGAAAGGTATTTGAAAGCATTGTGAAACTTGTGAACCTTGTGAACCTTCATAAAGTAACTTGTAGACTTCATGAACCTCATGAAAGGTCTTGTAAATGTTGAGAAGCTTGTGAACCTTGTGAATCTTCATAAAGTGACTTGTAGACTTCATGAACTTCATGGAAGGTTTTGAAAGCATTATGGAACTTGTGAACCTTGTGAACCTTCATAAAGTAACTTGTAGACTTCATGAACTTCATGAAAGGTCTTGTAAATGTTGAGAAACTTGTGAACCTTGTGAACTTTCATAGAACACAAAGTCTTGTATTGTGAGGGCAAATTTTGGGGTGCAACAGCTGCCCCTGTTCAATTTTCTGAAACCTGAGGGGTTAGATTGGTATATTTGCCAGTCGTGACCTGGAAGGTTGAAGGGGATTGAACACAAAAGCCCAAAAATTTGCACTCACCAGTGCATAAAGTGGTACAGATGACTAGTTGAATCTGATTGAGTGGGCTTAAAGATGCCACTTGGAGGAAAGTTCTTCAGACACATGTCTTGGAGGATAAAGCAGTCCAAAATATGGAGGTATAATGATAGCTGTCAGGAGGATGGAGCAATCCTGAGGTATAAGAAGCTGTCAGGAGGATAAAGCAATCCTGAGGTATAAGATGATAGCTTGTCAGGAGGATGAAGCAGTCCTGATGTAATAATATGTTTTTCAGGAGGATGAAGCAATCCTGATGTAATGATGTGCTTTCAGGAGGATGGAGCAATCCTGATGTAATAGGAGTTTTCAGGAGGATAAAGCAGTCCTGAAGTAATGATAATAGCTGTCAGGAGGATGGAGCAGTCCTGAGGTATAAGAAGCTGTCAGGAGGATGAAGCAATCCTGAGGTAATAATAAACTGTCAGGAGGATAAAGCAGTCCTGAGGTAACGATAAGCTATCAGGAGGATGAAGCAGTCCTGGTGTAGTAATATGTTCCCAAAAGGATGAAGCAGTCTTGAGAGATGATAAGTTTTTAGGAGGATAAAGCAGTCCTGATAGTCATAAGTATTGTTTGTGGATAAATAACCTGAAACAAGGTAGCATTTGTATAATAATATTAGTTTATGTACTATGTATGCATGTATGATATGATGCACTTAAGTAAATGTATTATGTACCTATGGATATGTATGATATGGTATGATGATGTATGTATGATATGATACTGCCGGAAGCGTCTGGATATCTTCATATAACAACTGCTGGCCAGGGAAAATAAATCCCGATTCGTTGCTTGAAGAATATGAGGAACTCATCCTCGTCTTGTTTGATGATGAGATATACATAACCTTCCGTATGCTGGGGATAATAAGGGTAGACATAACCTCCCGTCTGCTGGGGATAGTAAGGATAGACATAACCTCTCGTCTTCTGGTAATAATAAGGTATATATAACCTCCCGTTTGCTGGGGATAGCAAGGTATATATCACCTTCGTCTTCGTTTGATAGTAGAGTAGATATAACACCCGTCTTCGTTCGTCGTACCCTTATTGGAAAGTAATTTCCCGTATATCCGTATGAGGATAAAAGAGATGGATATAAATTCCAGGGGAGATGAGACTTTATGAAGATGGATTTGTCCTACTGAGGGATTTGTGACTGTCTTGTAGAGATGAACCGGCGAAGCTTCGTTGAAATCCTTCCCTCGTTCGTCCTTAGTAAATACTATTACTGCATTTTCATGCATTTCTGGTAAACATTAATCATATTAAAAGCATACATGCATTTTTGGTAAACATCAATCATATTCAAAAACATACATACATTCAAACACAACCAATGGACGTTTCGCTTATGTAAATAGGGTAAAAGTAGATCTGGATTCAAAAGATGGAATTTATTTATATCAAAAAGTGACCCATACGCGGGTAAGTTTGTACAAGGAGACATAAACCCTAGTAAGAGGATTTTGTCATAAAGTTTTTACAAAACAAAGAAAATCAGCTATGTGGGAAACAATCCTATTGAGTTTCAATTCTACTATTGCCATTATCTTCAAGTATCTCATCTTCTGCTGTTGAGACGAAAACGGTTGGATTGAGCTTTATCTGTTCGAACTTGATTAAGTAGCACAACTGGTTGCAGTTTCATGGGTGATCCAAACGAGACATAGTCATACGCTTTAATCCCTAACTTTTGCCTGGATTGCCCTTTCAGGTTTTCAATCCACCGGGATACCCTTTTTTGCCCAAGCCGCCTTTTCAGGTTTTCGACTTGCCGGGTGTACATCTTTTTATATATATCCCTAATTTTTGCCCAAACCCTTTTGGTTTGCCGGGATGCCCTTATTTTTGCCTAGGCCTGTCAACCTAGCGGGTCTCTTTTTATGCGTAGTATTTTTTAACTATGTCTGCGTTTACAGGCTGTGGGAAGTCTTCACCATCCATTGTAGTCAGTATCATGGCACCTCCTGAGAACACTGTCTTGACTACAAATGGTCCTTCATATGTTGGAGTCCACTTGCCCCTAGGATCACCCTGTGGTAATATGATACGCTTGATTACCAAGTCACCAGCCTGATATACCTTTGGCTTAACCTTCTTGTTAAAAGCTTTGATCATTCTCTTCTGGTACATCTGGCCATGACAAACTGCTGCTAACCTCTTCTCATCAATCAAATTTATCTGGTCAAGTCGAGTCTGAATCCACTCATCTTCATCCAAGCCTGCATCCTTCATAATTCTTAAGGAGGGAATCTGAACTTCAATGGGCAGAACTGCTTCCATACCATAGACTAAGGAGAATGGGGTTGCCCCTGTTGAAGTACGTATTGTAGTACGATAACCATGAAGAGCAAATGGTAACATCTCATGCCAATCCTTGTAGGTAACAGTCATCTTCTGTACAATCTTCTTAATGTTCTTATTAGCAGCTTCAACTGCCCCATTCATCTTTGGACGATACGGAGAAGAGTTGTGATGCTTAATCTTGAACTGCGTGCAGAGATCAGTAATCATAGTGTTGTTCAGATTAGAGCCATTGTCAGTGATAATCCTCTCAGGGATGCCATACCTACATATGAGATTATTCTTAATGAATCGAGCCACAACATTCTTGGTAACAGATGCAAATGAAGCTGCCTCCACCCACTTCGTGAAATAATCAATAGCAACCAGGATGAAACGATGCCCATTAGAAGCAGTAGGCTTGATCTCACCAATCATATCAATGCCCCACATGGCAAAGGGCCAAGGAGCAGTCAACACATTCAATGGTGATGGAGGTACATGGACTTTATCAGCATAAATTTGACATTTGTGACATGTTCTGGAGTGTTGATAGCAATCAGCTTCCATGGTAGACCAATAATATCCTGCTCTCAATATCTTCTTTGCCATAGTATGACCACTAGAATGAGTGCCAAAGATCCCATCATGCATATCTTCCATAATCTCAGTTGCTTCCTTCTTATCCACACAACGAAGCAAAGTTGAATCATGATTGCGCTTGTACAGAATGCCATTACTCAGAAAGAACTTAGCAGAAAACCTTCTCAGAAACTTCTTATCTTTGACAGATGCCCCTTCAGGGAACTCCTGAGCTTCAAGATACCTTTTCACTTCATAGAACCAAGGCTTCTCCTCTGCCCCTTCTGTGTCAATCTCATTGCAGTATGCAGGCTTCTCAAATCTATCAATAGTAATCTTAGGAGCTTCATCATCCCAACTGATCTCAAACATGGATGCCATGGTGGCTAATGCATCTGCCAACTGATTCTCTCTTCGTGGAATGTGCTCAAAGGTAATCTCTTTGAAATGTGGGATCAAAGACAAAACATGCTCTCTGTAAGGAATGAGATTGTCATGCTTAGTATCCCAATCTCCTTTAATCTGACTGACTACCAGGGCTGAATCTCCATACACATCAAGGAACTGAATCTTCATATCAATAGCAGCTTTAATACCCAGGATACATGCCTCATACTCAGCCATGTTATTGGTACAATAGAAACAAAGTCTGGCAGTAATCGGGGTATGACAACCTTCAGGGGAACTAATCACAACACCAACACCATTACCAAGTGCATTGGAAGCACCATCAAAAACCATAGTCCATCGGGATCCTTGTTCAGGTCCGTCATATTGTCCAGGTTCTTTGGTAATAATCATAATATCTTCATCAGGGAACTCAAAACTCATTGACTGGTAATCATCCACTGCTTGATGAGCCAAATGATCAGCAACAACACTTCCCTTGATGGCCTTCTGAGTAGTATACTGTATGTCATATTCTGTCAAGATCATTTGCCATCTTGCAATTCTTCCGGAGAGAGCAGGTTTCTCAAATATGTACTTGATTGGATCCATCTTCGAAATCAATAAGGTAGTATGGGTCAACATATACTGTCTTAGTCGGCGAGCAGCCCATGCCAAAGCGCAGCAAGTTTTCTCGAGCAGTGAGTATCTTGTTTCACAGTCGGTAAACTTTTTGCTAAGGTAGTATATTGCCTGCTCTTTTCGACCAGACTCGTCATGTTGCCCCAACACACACCCCATTGAGTTGTCTAACACTGTTAAGTACATAATCAAGGGTCTTCCATCAACTGGTGGCATCAAAATTGGTGGTTCCAGCAGATATCTCTTGATTTCATCAAAGGCAGTCTGGCACTCATCATTCCATTCCATCACCTGATCTTTCTTCAACAACTTGAAGATTGGCTCACAGATGGTAGTTAATTGGGAAATAAATCTTGCAATGTAGTTCAATCGTCCCAAGAAACCTCTAACCTCCTTCTCAGTACGGGGAGCTGGCATCTCTCGTATAGCTTTCACTTTTGCAGGATCCACTTCAATACCTTTTCCACTAACAATGAAACCCAGGAGCTTTCCAGATCTTACTCCAAAAGTACACTTGTTTGGATTCAATCTTAGCTTGTATTTCTTCAACCTCTCAAACAACTTGTGCAGATGATCAAGATGTTGCTCTTCATTCTGAGATCTGGCTATCATATCATCCACATATACCTCTATCTCATGATGAATCATATCATGAAACAAAGCCACCATAGCACGCTGATACGTTGCCCCCGCATTCTTCAAACCAAATGGCATCACCTTATAACAAAAAGTGCCCCACTGTGTCACAAATGTTGTCTTCTCCATATCTTCAGGTGCCATCTTGATTTGATTGTAACCAGAGAAACCATCCATAAAAGAGAATACCTTATGCTGAGCAGTGTTGTCTACCAGGATATCAATATGAGGGAGTGGAAAGTCATCTTTGGGGCTAGCCTTGTTCAAATCTCTGTAGTCCACACACATACGTACCTTACCATCTTTCTTAGGAACTGGTACCACATTTGCAACCCACTGAGGATAAGAAGTCACTGCTAAGAACCCTGCATTGAACTGTTTCATTACCTCTGCCTTGATCTTTTCTGACATTTCAGGACGCATACGACGAACCTTCTGCTTCTTTGGATGACAATCTTCTTTCACTGGCAAACGGTGAACCACAATGTCTGTATCCAACCCTGGCATATCTTCATAAGACCAAGCAAAGATCTCCACATAGTCACGTAACATCTGAATCAATCTGCTCTTGACACTGTCCTCTAAATCAGCCCCTATCTTGACTTCTTTCCTGTTTTCTTCAGTTCCCAAATTCACAACTTCGACTGGCTCTTCATGTGGCTGTATAGCTTTCTCTTCTTGTTGTAACAACCTAGCAAGCTCTACAGGTATTTCACAATCGTCCTCATTTCCGTCTTCAGTTTGATAGATCGGATTCTCGAAATCATAATTGGCAATAGTAGAACTGTTATCAACAGGATCCAGAGTGGATGAGGATCTGCATTTTAGTGATGTGGGTGTGTGTAAGAACACATAGCTGATAAAACAAAATAAAAGAAAAAGAAAGACAAGGAACACAACATTTACTAAAACGAAACGTCCACTGATTTTATTGAATGAAGTATGCAAATGAAATGACAGCCCGTAACAAGCACACCATTGTGCCCCGGGTAAGGCACATGGCTTGAAAGTTTTATTGTTCAAGAAATTACAAACTTAAAAAGCAACAACACAGTAATAGTATTTACTCCTGACTAAAGGAGATAGGGATAACATCTTCAGCTTTCCAATTATTGAGTCCAGCACCCACAGTAGGAAAAATCCAAGCATCCAGATTGTAGTCTTCATCATAGTCTCCCACAGCATTGATCTGATCTTTCATAACCCCTTGATTGGTGATACGAACAGCACGAGCACGACGAACAACCTTCTGGGACTCTGCAGTGAAACCCAAACCAAACTTGTCAGACTTGTATGGAATATCAGGAAGCTGACCCCAAATAGTACAACCACCTTCATCCACCACAGCTCTAGCATCATTGAGGGAGGCCATTGCCATTGTTGGAGGTTTTCTGGTGACCACAGGAACTTTCTTCACAACAGGAGGAGCTACATAATCATTAACAAACCAGGGAACCACTTCAAACGTCTGACACGGAGTCTCAATGTATTCACCTTCCATTTCCAAATACTTGAAAGTGTTTACATGGCTGACAAAGTATTCTTCTTCTCCATAGACAGTAACAACCTTTCCATTCACCGGATATCTCAACTTTTGGTGTAATGTAGAGGTTACAACACCTGCCCCATGGATCCAGGGACGACCAAGCAGACAAGAGTATGAAGGACGAATATCCATCACATAAAATGTAGCAGTAAAAACCTGGGAGCCAACTTTGATTGGAAGATCAATTTCCCCATGCACTACTCTTCTAGAACCATCAAAAGCCTTCACCACAATACTACTGGGTTTCAGCACAGCGTCTTCAGGACTCAGCTTATTCAGGACTTCCTTGGGCAACACATTCAGAGAGGAACCATTGTCTATCAGCACATGTGACAGGGTAGTGCCCCTGCATTCAATTGAAATATGCAAGGCCCTGTTATGATCCCTCTTGGCAGGGGTCAAATCAGCATCAGAAAATCCTAACCCATTATCATAGGTCAGGTGGGCAACACAATTCTCAAATTGGTCAACAGAAATGGCATTGGGCACATGTGCAGTCTTCAGAAACTTGATCAAGGACTTGGCATGAGCCTCAGAACACAGCAACAAGGACAACATAGAAATCTTTGAGGGAGTATGCCCTAATTGATCAACAATGTCATAATCACTCTTGCGAATGATTTTCAATACTTCTTCCATCTGCTTAGAGAGATCATCAGCAGCTGGCATATCAGTAGATACAGGCTCAATAACAGGACCTTTGCCCCGAGCATCAGTGGTGGAAGTAGCAGCAGGAGTAACTGCATTTTTAGAAGCAACTGGAGGAGAGAAGACTCTTCCACTACGAGTGATCTTACTAGATCCAGCAATATTATCAATGTCAACAGGCACATCAGCTAAAGGCTCCTGCTTAACACCATGGATGTAAACATCAGACCCATAGTGCCAAGGCACAGCTTTGTCAGATGTATAAGGAATAGGACCAGGAGTAGTAATGATCAGAGGAGCCACTCTGGCTTCAGCAACAACTTTCACAGGACCTTCAGCAGTAATCTTGATTGGACCCTGATGGGTGATTTTAACAGGTCTCTTTGAAGTGATTCTTACCGGTACTTTGTCAACCATATCAACCTCTTCAATCTTCCTACCTTGAGTCAGATGATCCACCATACTTTCTACAGATGACGGAGTCCTCTCAAACACTATAGTATACTTATCCATGAGACGTTGAATTCCATCTCTCAATATAAAGCAACTATCCGGCTTATAGGTACAATACAAACAATCTTCACGACAACCTGGAAAGATCCCAGCTTGTACTAACCTCTTTTTGATAACAGACAATGGTGTGTTCAACTCCATTACTGAATAGACATGTAGATCTTCATCAATGGCATTGACAGTCTTCTCGTGATTTGGCATTGGTGCTGTAATCACATTTGGAGTACCTGGAGGATCAAACTCAATTTCTCCAGCATCAATCATATCTTGAATTTTGTTCTTCAAGATCCAGCAGTTATTAGTATCATGACCCTGACAGTTTGAATGATATGCACATCGTGCATTGGGATTGTACCTGGGAGAGGTAACATTAGGATTCTGAGGAGCCTCCTTCAAAGTAATAAGTTCAGCCTTCAACAAATGTTGCAACGCCTGAGCCAGTGACATGTTGATCTTTGTGAACTGCCTTCTAGCCCTCTGTTGGTTTCCCTGAGGCTGCTCTGTTGTTGCAGGAGTTGGATTTGAGATGTGAACTGCACTAACAGACTGATGCCTTCTGTTACGATCAAGCTGACCATAAACAACATTGGATTCTTTCTTCCCAGTGGGAGGCTTCTTTGCAGCACCTGATGAGGAAGTACCCACTTGGATCTTACCATTCTTTATACCATTCTCTACTCGCTCTCCTGTCATGATCAACTCAGTGAAGCCAGATGATGAGCTTCCAATGAGATGAATGTAAAACGGACCATTCAGCGTACACATGAACATATCAACCAATTCCCTGTCAGTCAAAGGGGGTTGAACTCTTCCAGCTAAATCTCTCCACTTCTGAGCATACTCTTTAAAACTTTCTTTGGCACCCATAGACATGCTCTGAAGCTGCATGCGAGTGGGGGCTAAGTCAGCATTGTATTGATACTGCTTATAGAAAGCTTCAGCAAGATCATTCCAGTCTCTGATGTTGGCACTCTCTAACTGATAATACCACTCCCACTGAGCTCCTGATAAACTTTCTTGAAAAAAGTGGATCCACAACTTCTTGTCAGCAGTGTGAGGTTGGATCCTTCTGACATAAGACCTCAAATGCAGCTTGGGGCAAGAGACCCCATCATAGACAACAAAAGTAGGAACCTTGAAACCCACAGGTATGACTACCCCAGATATCAAGCTCAAATCCTCAAAATCCAGCCCAGATGATTTCTGCAACTCCATAGCATCCATCCTATCCACCAGCATCTTGAATTTGTCTTCATTAGGCTCATGGTAGTAGTTAGCCTCAGAATCAGAGTCCCCCATGGTGTTGTGGAGACTGCCTACCTCTTTCTCAGACTCCTCAGATTCATAATCTTCAGCTAGTTCTTTGGTCTTGGCAAGACCTTTGAACCTTCTTCCCATGTTAATCAAACCAGCAGACCTTCTAGTCTTCTTAGTCTTCTTGGCCAGCAGTGTCTTCAATTCATCCTGCCCCTTGGATAGGTTCAGGATCAGCTCTTGGAACTGTGCATTTTGTGCCTGGAGATCCTTAACTGATTGTTCAAGAGCCATTGCTGAAATAAACAGCGAGAAGATGAGACACCTGTGCACAATTATAAACCTGTGATGCAATGAAATGGTATGTAAATGTATATGCAATGTTTTCAAGGACCGCAGGATTTAAATTTGCTTAAACAAACAAGAAAGTAAACTTTTATTAGTAATAACTTTGTTTTGCCTCTTGGGCTTACAGAAAATGAAATGAAATAAATACAAAGGATGGGGTTTTAAGTCTCCCATGGACGTTTCCTCTTTGTGTTGAGGTATGAATTGAGGTTCCGTTCCTCGTGAAGTTGCTTTGTTAGTTCCAGGATTCTTTCTTGGCTTGCTTTGTAATGAGCCTCGAAAGTATCCCTTTGCTCTTTCAATTGGATCCAGGACCTCTGTAAGTCTTCCATATCAGTAGGCATGTCTGGGTGAAGGATGGTATAAGCTGTGTCTCCTTCAGCAACAGGTTCCATGGTAACTGGTAGGACGGCAGGATATGGCATCATGAGAGTCTGAGCACGAGATCGCACCCATCTGAGATAAGCTTCCATAGGAATAGTGTACTTAGGCTCCAGTGTCTTGCTGTCAACCCTGTTTACTTTTCCCCAGGCTCGTATGAATCTCTGACGGTAACCTTGAAGATCGTTGTCGTAATCAAACACAATGCCCTGAATCAACATGTCATGTGGGCCATCAATCCGAGCATAACCAAACTGTCGTAAAGCTAGAGAGGGGTTGTAGGTGATGCCTCCTCTTATGCCTAGTAGTGGCACATTAGGAAACTCCCCACAACGGTCGATGATGGTGACATTCTCCATAGATCTGGAGCACCAATGGATATCTGAGTGAGAAAGTGACATGATCCTTTTGGACCATCTGAACCCTTTCTCATTCTTCATTACTGAGCGAGGAAGGTGAGAAATAAACCACCTAGAAAGCAAAGGTATGCAGCACATCAAAGTTCCTCTTGCCCTTGTAGTACGGGTATGAAGAGAATGTAGGATGTCTCCAAGCAATGTAGGTACTGGATTGTGACTCAGGAAAATGTTGATGGCATGAACGTCTATGAACTGATCTGGATTGGGGAACAATACTAAGCCATAAATCAGCAAGGCTAAGATCTCCTCAAAAGCATCATAGCTCATGGCCTTCAAGAACATTTGAGCTTTATCCATTAATACCTTGGCAAGAATACCCTTGACTCCACTTCTTGTTTCTAGAACAATGTCAGACTTCTTCAAATGTAGAGCTGCAGCAATAACCTCTGGTTTAAGTTCCTTCTCCAAGCCAGTGAAAGGTCTTTGATCAAGAACATGTATACCCAGAAGTTTAGAGAACTCTTCCATTGTAGGAACCAGCTGGTAGTCAGGAAATGTAAAGCAATGGTGCTTAGGGTCAAAGAACTGAAACAGAACACTCATCATGTCTTCATTGAACCCTGAAGTGACTAGATCCAATAGGTGACCATGTCTCTTGTTGAACTGGGAATGATCAGACACTTGAGAAACCAACTCTTTAAGCTTGGGAGGTATCCCTACAAAGTTGATCCTGATGGTGTTTCTACGAGCAGAAGCCATGACCTGCAACAAAGAACAAAGATAAATCCTTTGGTCCTTGAAATGGTTAGTGAAAATGCTATGCTCATGATGCATGATGATGTCATGATGTTATGCTCAATCACAAACATGTGGCACACACAAACAAGCCACACCACAGCCCTAGGTTTAAAGGCTTGCATGAGGTTCAAAGGTAAGTACCCTCCCCTGAAGTTAGTTGGTTCATCCTGTCCTACAAAAGTAACCGGGTTCTAAAGGATCTCAATATCATTGATCCTTCACAAGGGTGGTTGATCAGAAGGCAACTTACTTGCCAACCAAAACCCTCCAAGTTTAAGATCTCAATGAGCGTAGTATCGAGTGTCAACCAACTTCAGTCTGCACCAAAGCCGGTTACCTCACTACTTTCTAAAGGCCAAGATGAGTTAACTAGGGTTCTAAAAGTTAGTTAGTGCATTGACAACATATGGCAGCCTCATATTATCCTCAACTTGACTTAAGGAACATAAGCACCAACCAAGAAGTCACACTAACTATGGCCACCAGATCAACCGTATCGATATACGTCGTACAGTTTCCTTGGTCTATTGCCATTTACCTAAGGTACACTAGGTCCGGGTTAGGACCTTTCACACATAAGAGCATCCCAACAAGATAATATAAAGCGAACAAGGCAAACAATTTAAAGTGATCTAATTCCTAAGGGTACCCCTCTTTTATTAAATCCCCAGCAGAGTCGCCAGTTCTGTAACACGGTGGGAGAACTGACTTTTAGTTATGTTGCGGATAGCAAGAGTCGCCACCGACTTTTATTTTATCCAAAAGGAAAGGGTATAAAAGAACAGGAAAGACCTTAAGAGATATTTTTGGGTCCGGGGGGTAGGTTATGTAAAGGGAAGGTGTTAGCACCCTTTACATCCATGGTTATCCATGGGCTCTTAGTTACTTAGCTCACTTTTGAATTGTTTTTGAAAATGTGAAGTGTGTGAATAGAAAATTTTCAGATGAGTTAATAATGATCCATGTACGGATGCGTAAAAACTTGTGTTTGAAAATTTGTTTGAAATTTGTAAAGTGTTTGAAAATTGGAGTGAGCAAGCAACTAGGAGGTACCTACCCTAAAGTTTTAAGTCTTTCTTGTTCTTTATCCTTTAATTGGTAAGACTATCCCTACTATTAAGGAGTAGGTAGTCATTACCTTGGATGTAAGGGACATGAGAGGGACATCTGTTTATGAAGGCAACTGTGAAGTGTATTAAGCATTTAGTAGGGCCTATCATCATTATTCGAAAAGGGACTTGATCTTTAAAGGCAACCATTAGGGACTTGATGATTTTTTCTTTTAAGGGACTTGCTTTTTACACCCCACTTGACCTTATGATTAGGCAACATTGAGGGATAGCCTTAGAAATGTGAGATGGCGATTAAAAATCGACTTACGTGTGTGAGTGTTCAATATTATTTATCTTATGATTAAAATGATCTAAATTTGATTTTAAGAGAATACATGTTTACACTCCCTAAATTACTAACCATAGCATGAAAATTAAATAAATTCAATATTTACAAAATTTACACCCAGGAGCAATTACATAATTATAAAAATAATAAATAAATAGCAAAAATATAAATATAAAAAGCAAAATATAAATAATAAGCAAAAATCATAAATAAGCAATAAGTAAATAAAATAGGGGTTAGTAATAAAAATTAAATAAGGTTAGTGAAATAATAATAATAAAAAGTTAGTAATAACATGGTTAATAATAATAAATATAATTAGCAAAATATTATAAGAACAAAAATTAAAATAATAAACAAAAGTTAGATTTTTAATATGAACAATTAAATAATTATTATAACATTTTAATTTATGTACAAATTATTAATTTATTTTTAGACATATTATAATCACAAAATTATTTACATATATATATATATATATTAAAAGAATAAAAATTTATATTATAGACAATTTATAATTACATAAAGAAAAGTTTGATTATATTTATATTTATTAAAATTAATTATGTTAAATGAACATGTACAAGAATTATAAAATAAAAATTAGGTTTTTAATAAGTATTTAGAAAATAAATTAGGGTTTTGAAAATTAGGGTTTTGTTTAGAAAAATATTTTTTAGAGTTTTTAATATAATGTACAAAAATTATTTAAATTAATTACATGCATATTACAATTTAATTACATAAAAGAAATAAATTTTTTTTTTATGATTTTTGAATATTTGAACCTCTTTGAATATATACTTATAAAATAATTTAATTACATGTATATTTATTAATAAAATATAAATCAATTAACAAAAGTAAGAAAAACAAATAAATAAAGAAAATAGCAAAACATACCTGGCTGGGTTTTGAACCCAGGCCACCAGGTTTATCAGCAGTCAAGGCATACCACTAGGCCAGTCCACACGCAGACAGCAAAGCAGTGAGTCCCATAGGTTTTGTTCTTTGTTGTGAAAAACCTGGAAAAATAAAAGAAACAAAAGGCCTGGGGTGGTGTTGAACCCAGGACCTTTACACACACAAGCGCACGCATCACCACCCGGCTGGAAGAGCCCATCTGATAATATAATGGCAACTGAACATAATATATTATGCCTTCTTTTATCCTGAAAAAAATAGAAAAAATAATGGTGCAAGGCAGGATTCGAACCCTGGCCTTTTCACCAAACACAAGCTTGAGTTTCCACTGGGCCACACAGTATGCGTGTGATATCACACCATCAATAAAACATAATATTTTTAAACAATAATTTTAAATTTCCAGAACGCGCCAAAACTTCTTCTTCAACCTCCTGCCCTGCGAAATCACCTGCGAAAGTTGCTGGGAATTTACCTGCGAATTTTTCTACATTTGAAACCTGCAAATTTCAATCATCATGAATATGCAACCATTTGTTAAATCAAGCACAGGGTTATGATCACCACATCTCATACAGTCAATCTATGGTCTCAAAATCAATTTATAAGTCCTAAATCGAAGAACCCTAAAAATCACTCAAGAACCCTAATCATGGCCGTTTGCGGTTTAGTCACTCATCCTTCAATCTCTTTGTCCAGAAAGCATCTATGCATCATCACAAACACAACTATATCATTAGATTTCATTGTTACTGCATAATTAATTCAAACCGAAAAAAATTGAAAGATGAATAAAATGCATTCGGGTTGTTCATGTAGGCATGATTTTGATGTTGTAAATGGCTCAAATGTGTTCAATGATGTTCATAGAACATGTCTCCACCTTCTAATTGCCTTGAAAGAGCCTGGAGGATGAAATCCGAATTTTAAATTTGGAGTGGTTTTTTCAATTTGTGAAGCTTACCTTGGAGGCAGAAAATTCGTGCTTGGGCAATAGGGTTATGTTCAGTATATATAAGTGATTGAATCTAGGTCAAAATATTGATTGGTTGTGTACAAGATTTGATATGAAAAGATTGAAATTGATCATGCTTTGAAATTCAAATATTTGTGTATGAAGTCTTGCTATTTTTGGATCAATCTCATGATTTCCTTCCCTTTCAACTTCAATCAATATTGAAGACCTTCTAGAAACCAAATCTCCATTAAATAACATATTTTCATATTTTATTTCTATTTAAAATGATTTTTTATGAATTAAATCAAAATAAATAAAAATAAAATAATAAAAATTCTGATTTTTAATCATTTGGGTCGTGCATGATGATAGTGTATGGATTGGATCATAATTTGCCAAGCCCATTTGGAAAGAATTGGTTCTAGACCTCCATTTTCATCATAAACCATCACAAAATTTCCCAACTTTGCAAGGGCACATCTCCTTCATTTTTAATGCTATGAGGGTGTTCTTGGACATTTTGGAAAGCTTGAAGAGTCCTCTAAACAACCCCACTGGTTTCATGTCCATATCATTTACCAATATCAAGTTATGCCCTTTTGAAGTTGTTGACTTTTTGTTGACTTTCAAAATGACCTATAATGTCTTAGCTCATACCTTCCAAATGAAGCATTTTTGGGCTTGGCTTGTGAGACACAAAGTTGTAGAGAATTTAATTTCCTTCAAAATGAGCTTTGGATGGAGACTTGGTGATGAAGTATGTGAAAGTTATGGCTGGTCAAAGTTCAGTTGACTTTTACTGAGGAAACCCTAATTTAGAAACTCCTGATTCTTGATGATCTGGAATCTCCTTGATGAATCATGATCAACCCTTGATCAAATGATGAATTTTACTTCATATAATTGATGTTGGCAAAAAAATCATGAAGTTTGACTTTGGTTTGACCACAGTTGACCTCAGTTTGACTTTTTAACTGCTTTGACTGATTTTGACTTATCTGATCATCTGACTGAGCAAACTTTTGAGAAAAGTCTTGAAACTTGTCATGGGGTTCTTAAACACATATAAGATGTTATGAAGCTTACTTAAAGTCTTGGAAGTTCATTTAACCTGATTAAAGTCAAAACCCTAGTTTTGGATGCACTGCTTAGGAGGTGCATTGTCTGAGGGAATTGTCAACTCTTATGGCCAATTGTGAACCTTGTGAACCTTGTGAATCATCATAAAATGTCTTGTGAACCTCATGGGAGGTATTGTGAACCTTGTGAACCTTGTGAACCTTCAAGAAGTGACTTGTAGACTTCATGAACCTCATGAAAGGTATTGAAAGCATTGTGAATCTTGTGAACCTTGTGAACCTTCAAGAAGTGACTTGTAGACTTCATGAACCTCATGAAAGGTTATATAAACATTGAGAAACTTGTGAACCTTGTGAGCCTTCAAGAAGTGACTTGTAGACTTCATGAACCTCATGAAAGGTATTTGAAAGCATTGTGAAACTTGTGAACCTTCATAAAGTAACTTGTAGACTTCATGAACCTCATGAAAGGTCTTGTAAATGTTGAGAAGCTTGTGAACCTTGTGAATCTTCATAAAGTGACTTGTAGACTTCATGAACTTCATGGAAGGTTTTGAAAGCATTGTGGAACTTGTGAACCTTGTGAACCTTCATAAAGTAACTTGTAGACTTCATGAACTTCATGAAAGGTCTTGTAAATGTTGAGAAACTTGTGAACCTTGTGAACTTTCATAGAACACAAAGTCTTGTATTGTGAGGGCAAATTTTGGGGTGCAACACAATGATATTCAAAATGAAACGCTTATGTCTGTCTTAAAGTTGTAAAAAAGAATTACTTTAGCAAAATAATGTTTGTAAAAACCGTGATATTAACTCAAGATTTATAATAAGCCCTAAAGAAGTCAGGATACCTTTTTGTGGCAGTACGCTTTCGAACTAACCATGCTTCAGTTAGGACTTTTAAAGGGTTGTAACGTGGCTTGGTTCATGATTTAAGAAACAAAGGATAAAGGTTCAAATTTTATTTGTACCCAACCCATCCTTCGTGATGTTCTTCAGTCATATGTTCAGTTAACTTATGCATTGAGGCTCCAAAGGAGTTTGGAATTGTAACACTGACAATAGATTATTTGAAAAGCCATTCATCTTTTTTTGTTTTTTTTGAGGATTTGTAGCGACCTCTTGTTTTCTTTTGACTTTGTTATCCCTTATTTTTGCCTGAATTGTTTGTTTCGAGATTATAGTCAGTGGGATGTCTCAATTTTTACTAAGTCTCCTTCATAGGTTTTAACTTAGTGAGCTTTTCTTTTGCTAGATATTGACTTAAAGGGAACCATCATTAGTTGTGTACAAAAAGGAAAACTAGCATAATTGAGTTAACCGAGGAACTACCCTACCCCAGGTTATGATTAAGGGTTTTAATTTGCATGAGAATGAAAACTCCTACTTCATAGGCTCAAAAGGTTTGACTAGGGATTAACTTCCTTATATCTCCATTGTTTAGGAATCGAAACAATGGTTGCACATCGTTAGCATAGTCTGTTCAAAAGCATACTATATGAAATTATGGTATCATCTTCGTCATCCTCCCTATAAAGGCTTACAACTTTAACAAGAGTTGAATATCACAAAAGAGAAGTAAGAATCATAATTTAAGTATAGTGAAACAAATTGATTAATTCAAGACAAACATATGTAATGCATTATCGTGAAAACAAAATTTTAACATAATAGTAAGTGTTTAAGCAAACAAAAGAAATTACAAATGAAAATTCAAATATTCTCAAAGCCTCTTCCTCTAAACTTGTCACTCCATATGTATGGTAGCTTCGATGTTTGATGGATGATATGAGAATTCAATCTGGTCTTCTGGCGTAACCTTGAGGATTCCCTCGTCAACCGGGTCTTGAATCTTATTCCTTAATGCCTAACAATTATTAGTGTCATGTCCAGGAAAGTTGGAGTGATATGCATGCCTGGCATTGGGATTATAGCTAGGAGTGGAAGTATTGGGATTCAGAGGAGGTTCTTTCAAGGTAATTAGCTTCATCTCCAACAAGCATTGCAAAGTGTGCGACATTGGCGTGTTGATTTTGATAAACTGTCTTTTATATTCCTTGTGCTGAGGCGGATTAATCTTATGAGGCCTTCTTCCTTTAATTGGAAGATTATCAGTAGTAGCCTATATCGTTCCTTCTCTTATCCTCATCTTTTTTCAACCAAGTTGGCTTGTTTCATCGGAGGTTGACTGATGATTAGATTCCTAACTCTGTTACCTTGAAGTTTATTGACGAAGACTCTCGGCTCTTCTTGCCCCTTGGCTAAGTTTTGGATAAGGTCCACCTGACCATTCATCTAGATTCTCATCTCTGCCATCTCAGCTTGTAGTTGTTCCATCTGATTACCCTTGTTGTCTTCAAGATTCTTATTTTTCATGTCATTGGTGAGGAGGGATTTCAACTTTTCTTGCCCCTTGGACAAATTCAAGATTGCTTCTTGAAATTGAACATTATGGGTTTGGAGATCTTTGACAGACTGTTTGAGAGGCATTTATGCTGAAATAAACAGCGATAAGATAAGAAACCTGTCGTGGAAACCTGTTATGCAATGGTATGGTATGTAGATGCATATGTAGTGTTTTCAAGGATCGGGTAGGATTTAAATTTTTTAAAGGAAAAACAAAAACAAAAACTTTTATTAGTAGAATTAAAATGTAATTGCCCCTTGGGCTTACAATGAAATAAAACAAAAGGTTGCAAAGAAAATAAGAACATCTGAGACTCAAGTCTCTCATGGACGCTTTCTCTTTGGGTTGAGATATGTATTGAGGTTATGCTCTTCGTGAAGTTGCCTGGTTAGTTCCGATACTTTATCTTTATGAGCATGGAACTGAGCTTCAAAAGTATCCATTTCCTCTTTCATTTGAATCCAAGATTTCTGCAGCTCTTCCAGATCTGTGGGTATGTCAGGATGAAGAATGGTATAAGGAATGTCTCCTTCAACAATTGGCTCAATAGTTACTGTTAGAATAGCAGGATATGGAATCATAAGAGTTTGAGCACGAGATCACACCCATTTGAGGTATGTTTCCATAGGGATGGAGTGTTTTGGTTCCAAAGTATTGTTGTTGATCTTGTTCACCTTGCTCCAAGCTCGTATAAACCTTTGATGGTAACCTTGAAGATCGTTGTCAAAATCAAACACAATGACTTGAACAATCATATCATGAGGACCATTACTTTGAGCATAACCAAACTGACGTAGTGCTAAAAAAGGATTATACATTAGGGAACTTTATACAACAATCAATGATAGTAATATTCTCCATAGATCAGGAACACCAACGGATGTCTGAATGAGAGAGTGACATTATCCTTCTAGACAACCTTAAACCTTATTCATTCCTCATCACAGATCTAAGAAGGTGTGAAATAAACCACATTTATAATAGAGGTATGAAACACATCAGATTTCCTCGCGCCTTCATAGTACGAGTATGGAGAGAGTGCATGATATCTCCAAGCAAGGTAGGCACCAGATTGTGAGTCAAAAATATGTTGATGGCTGTAAACATCCGAAATTTTCCCTCACTTTTTTCTCACACCATGGCTTATGATCTTTTCATATTGCATTGCATAAGCATATCATCTCACATTGCATATTTGTTTCATCTACATAACTACATAGCTTAGGGTTTGTGATCTGAGCTATCCAATAAATGATATGAGCTATCCCAATGGTCTTGAAACTTGTCAAGAGGGCCCATGTGTGTTCTATGGTCATTATATGCTCCCCAAAGTTCATTAAAGTCAATAGATCACAAAGCATTGCAAAGGTGTTCAGGCAGACTGAAGATTTCCTGCACAGATGACCTAAAATTAGGGTTTTGGGTTTGAGGCCCTTGATCTCAAATTTTTTGGTCATTCTTGATTCTAATGGTCTTAATATGTTATAAGGAGCATCTGTACCAAATTTGATGAAGAAAATCATTGTGGAAATCATTTGATCAACTGGTAACTTATTGTGCAAGAAAAGTCAGAATCAGGGCATCTGAGGCCACAACCAATGGTACCAAAGGGTCATCTTCATCATTTTGAGGTTCTATGATCTTTATTTGATCTTAGAAGTGGTTAGAAGTTCACAAGATTGAATAATTTCAAGCCATTTTCAAACTTTCCATTTTTGGACATGACTTGTAATGGAAAATTTCCATTTTGGGAAAAATTTTCAACCTCCTCTTTCTTGATCAAAAATGCTTCAAATGAAAAATCCTTAAACATGAAAGTTGTAGATTGGATCTTCCCATTTTCAAAAAGTACAAGAACTCCTCTTGATTCGTCCTGAAACTCAAGATATGGTGTTTCAAAGTTGGGAAAAATATTGTAATTTTCAAGTATGTGCCAAAGAGGGATTTTTGAAAAATCAAGTTTCAAGACCTCTTATGACCTCTAATCCACTTCTAAGCTTCATTACATGATAACACAACATTGATTGACCAAAATCATGCCTTGGATCACAAGTTTCTATGAGCAATTTTCACAAAATTCTCAAAGAGGGAAAGTTGCAAAACATATACAATCTTGCAATCCAAGCCATCCAGCTCACAAAATCCAATCCTAGGGCCATCCTTGAATGAAGTTGAGGCAAGACAAGCCACGAGATCACCTTTGACCCGTGCCATGCCTCAAGTACACATTCTTTGACTTTTTTGCAACTTGGCCCATACCAATCACACTATGCCACCACCCACTTTCTGATCAATCCTATTGGCTTATACTAACCCTAAGGACCTCATTACACACATCACACAAGCTTAAAACCTCACCATATTCAGATTGCACAAAAATCCTCCAAACCTTCAAGTCTTCGATTATCACTACACAAGCCTCAAACATCCAAACTTTTTGCACCAATCATCTCAAAATCAATCATAGAACACAAACCAACCATTACAATGGCCTGAAACACTCTACAACACAAACACGATTTCTGAGTTATCAGAACCAAGCATCACAAACCAACCAATATAAACTCCATCTAAGCCTTTCAGAAGCATCAGGGGATCAAGTGGAATGGTTTAGCACCAAAGAAGAGGCCAGAAAGCTCAGATTGAGAAAGCTCCAACTCAGGTAGTCAGCAAGAACATGTTTTCCAGAGCTTTCATTTTAAGTTATAAATTGATTCTATGTGATGTGCTGATCATTTTGAGCTTTGAATCATTGGAAATGGTTGAGTATGTAGGATGTATTTAGCTTCTAAAACTTTCGTATTATTTTCCGTTTTGATTCGTTTCTCACGATTCATGAAAAATAAATGTTGTTTGTTGCTGGATTCGTGTTTAGGGTTGTTTAATGGTTGATTATGGAGATTTGGGGAGTCTGGGGTGGCCTAGGGAGTGAGATGGGGTGAGGAGTTTTGGCCGGAGAAGACGACCGGAACACTGTTTTGGTCGCCTGAAAGAGATTAGGGTTAATCCTGTATTAATTAGGCTAGTTTGAATTTAGGCCATTAGATTTTGTTTCCCGCGTGTGTGGAGGGCAAGGATCATTTCACTTAAACCCAAATCCTTTTAATTAATTTAATTAATTTCATTTAGCCAGATTCAATCTCAGCCACCAAAACACGCACGCAGTCAATCCAACTTTAAACCTAAGCCACTGATCTTGCTTACTTTCATTTTCTTTTGTTTTTATTTCATTTTATTTTATTTCATTTCTTTCACATATTTATTAAAAATAGCAAAAAGCATTTTTAAAATCTCATTTTCTGCATTTTCTCTTTAAATATTTTTCTTAACTCAAAAACATTTTTTATTTTAATTTTTGCATTAAAAAAGTATTTTTAAATCATTTAAATGTTTTATTAATTGATTTTAATTAATTAAAAATACATTTAGGTTTCTAAAAATCACCAAAAAGTTCATGAAGCATCCTCATACATTTAGAAACATTTAAAAACTCACCATACAAATTTCTTTTTAGGTTTGATCATGTTTTCACAATTATCTTTGAGTTAGGGTTCATAAAATTCCTATTTTCTAACCCTAACTTGAAAAAATCATTTCTGATCAACCATGATGAGTTTGAACTTGATTCTTTTTGAATTGTTTCATATATTGCATCTAGTATCTAGGATGTTTAACTCATAATTTTGCATTGCATTTTTCCTTTAGAAGCACCCAAAAACCCTAGTTAACTTAGGAAATTCATAACTTTGCCTAGGTTTAGCTTCTGAACTCCACCTTTGGGTAGTGATCTTGTATGTGTTTAGGGTTTGTTTGAGTTCAATTTAAATTTTTTATCATGATGTATGCTTCTGTTTTGGTCATGTGCATCTCATACATTCATAAAACCCTAATTTCTCATGTTCATTTGCATCCATCTTTGCATATCTCAATCATATGAACTTGCCATGACATTTCAAGCATTTGTATGACATCTTAGACATCTTAAGACATGCTTGAACATTGTTTGATCATTTCTTAATTCATTTGGTATGCTTTGCATCCATTACATTTCATGAACATCCATGTGTTTTCAAGCTCCTAACATGATTCCTTTGCATCTCATCTCTTGTATGAACATTCATATGCATCATGTATGTCTTTGCATCATCTCATAACACATTTTCATCATGTTTATGTTTCTGGTTTTGTTCTTTGCATCATTACTTATTGCATTTCATCTCATTTCTTTCCTTATGCATCTCATACTAACTTTTCAGGGGCGTATGGTAAGTTGTTTGGGATGTGGATTTGCCTTCACATCCCACCTCTTCTCATCTCTTCATTTGCATTTCTTACGGCTCTGTTTGGTAAAATTAGCTGATAGCTGATAAGCTAGCTGTTAGCTGATAGCTGATGATTTATAGCTGTTAGCTTATAGCTGATTACTTATAGCTGATAGGTTATGACTTATAGCTGATAAGTTAATTTGAGTGTTTGGTAAATTAGCGGTTAAACTAGTTGATAAATGCAAAATGACATAAAAGGACATTATTAATTAAGAAAATAGTGGTCCTATTATTAAATTATTTTTTATTCAATAAATATAAATTTATTAACAATTAAATGTAAAACATTTTAAATATAAATATTAAATTAAATATATTGTAATTTTGAATTCAATTATATTAATCTAAAATAAATATTAAATAATAAATTAAACATATTGTAAATTTAGTAAGATATCTAAAATAATAATATTGTAATTTTGAATTCAACTACATTAATCTAAAATAATTATAAAATTAAGTTTATTGTCTAACATTACACAATAAAGATGCTATGTTATTACGAATTTCCTTCATCTTGATTGATCTCCTTGATCCCCCACTGATCTTTCTCTAGCTTGAAAATTATCAACATTATCTCGAAATTCATCATGAGGTATGTAATTTGGATGTTGCTCAAGAACATTAAACATTGCATCATCTTGTGAGTTTGCCCTGATATAATTATGCAATGCAAAAGCAACTATTATAACATCAATTTGGGTCTTAACACTAAATTGTGGCATTTTATTAAGTATTTTCCATCTTTTCTTTAACACTCCAAATGATCTTTCTATACAACTTCTAAGAGATGAATGTGTGCGATTAAATACTTCTTGAGTATTAGTTGGGGGTTCATGTTCAAATTGAGATTGATGATACCTTATCTTTGGATAAGGCACTAAATATCCCTCTCTATCTAGATATCCCTTATCAACTAAATAATATCTACCTGTAAAAAATGAAAAAAAAAATTAATAAATAAAATAAACTTCTTTAACGAAATAATAATAATAATAATAATAATAATAATAATAAAATTCTAATAGAAACACATGTGTATAATAATACCTTCGGGAGGATTTGGAAAATTTAGCACAGGTGTGTTGATTGCATGAAGAAAAACACGTGTGTCATGTGTTGATCCCTCCTATGCAACTGATATAAATGTGAAACACATATCAAAATCACAACTAGCCATGACATTGAAGGTGGGGATTCCTTTTCTACCTCTATAACGCATTTGATCAGCCTCAGGAATACATGCAGCTATATGAGTACCATCAATACATCTGATACAATCCTATTAAAAAATTAGATAAGTATGTATCCATCATGATATATATATATATATATATATATATATATATATATATATATATATATATATATATACACACACACTCACACATTTTTATTTACCTTAAAATAAAGCATGTAGCGCTCATCATTAGCAATATGAGGTGGTACACATTGAAAAGTTGGATCTTTTGGTCTTATAATATCACGCGCCAGACCTTTGTAACCCTTACTTCTACCACTAATTGCTTCCAAAACTTCATGAAATGCTCTACTAATAGTCTCTCCAGAATGTTGAAATCGCTCCATAACATCTCTATTTGAAGCGCCCATAGCAAGTGTATATACAAATATGCCCACCTTCTCTACAACTGTCATTCTCTTACTTGGTTTTAATCCATATTTTGTTTGCAAATCTTCACACAACTGTATAAATAAGTTTGAGTTCATTCTAAAGGCATTCATACATCGAACATGATGTCCATTCAATGTCTCATTCATCCAATATTGTCCGCTTTGAATGGAAGTCATACAAGGTTCCTTATAAATATATTTATAGTAATATGTAGCGATTGCACTTATTGTATTTGATCTTATATTCCAATAAAATGCATACTTTCTTCTCTTTTTCTCTCTCTCAAAATCCATGATATGCCTAATAATAAAAATATATATTAAATCATTCATTACTATATTTATAAAAATAATATATTAATAATAAAAATTCAAATAATAAATAATCAAAAAAATAATTAATAATATATTAACAATAAAAATTTAAGTAGTAAATAATCAAAATAATAATTAAAAGTGATAAAAACAATCACTAATGAATCCAAATATAAACACAAATATTAAATAATATTAAATAAAAATTAGCATATTAAAAGAGAATTAACATAAAAACAATCAAATAGATACAAATCTTAAGTAATAAATCCAAATAAAAAGAATCGTTGAAGAATTAACATATTAAAAGAGAATTATATTATTTTCATAATATAGTAATGAATTAATAATTAGCATAATAAAAGAAAATTATTACATTATTAAGATTCATCATGAGCTTTAAGGAATGATTACCATATTTATAAATTATTAATAATTAGCGAGAAAAACCAATTCAATATAATAAAATAAAATCAATATAATATTTTAAGATAGAAATTCAAAATATTAAAATAATAAGAACATTCATATGTCTTGCAAAATTAGAGTCACAATCTCCATAAACTATTTAAAAATAAGGTTACAAGTTTATTTGTCTTTGGAATACATATATGTTAGCCAAATTTTTCTAGACTCATCATCCTCCATATTTAAAAAAATCTCTCATCTTATTTCATTCTCTACCAAACAAGCAGCAAAGCACCACAATTCACTAACCTTTTCCAAAATACCTTCCTTAACCATCCGGTTTATAATAGACATTGTTGTAGCAATGGTAGAGTTGCCATTAACTTGTTTACTTGTATCACCATCAGATTGCATTATTTCCAATACCTTATGAGATTGAGAAATTAAAGTTTCATTTTAACATCCTAGCTTCGCTACCCCTCCTGTTTGTTTTCTTTTACGAGTTACCTTAACAGGTTTGTTAGCCATGTTTTGTGTTTGTTCAACTCTATTGGTACCTTCAACTTGATTTGGTACTTGTTGTAAACACCCCAAATTTGCCCTCACCCATTTCACCATGGCTTATGATCATTCTCATATGCATAAACACAATCATATCACCTCATATCTCATTTTTGATTCACTGCATAGTTTCTAAGGCATCTGCACCTAGGGTTTGTGATCTGAGCAATCTCAGGGCATCTTGAGCCACTCCAAAGGCAACCAATCTATTCAAAGGGGTCCATGTGTGTTCTTACATCATATCACATCCTCACAAAGTCAAAATGCAGAGGAATCACAAGAACTAGGTTTTGAGTGGATGCAGAGCCAGGATAAACTGCACAGTTGACTTAAAATTAGGGTTTTGGTTTCAGAGGCCATAACTCCAAATTTTTTGGTCATTCTTGTTTCCATTGGTCTCTATATGGTATAGGGAATATGCATATCAATTTTCATGAAGAAATTCCATGGGGAAGTCATCTGATCAAGGGTTGACTTTTCAGACAAGTCAGTGTAAAATCAGGGCATCTGAGGCCCCCAATGACCCAACCAATGGGTGATCTTCATCATTTTGAGTGTATATGATCTTTATTTGATCATGGAAGAGGGTTGAAGTTCACAAAAATCAAGAATTTAGGGTTTTTGCAAATGTTGACTTTTTGGGCATAGTTGACTTTTCAAGAATGCCTCATTTTAGGTCATTTTTCAAGCCTTGATTCTTGATCCAAAAAGGCTTCAAATGGAAAAACTTTGGTCATGAAAGTTGTAGATCTCATTTTTCCCTTTTCAAAAAGTACAAGAACATGATCAAACTCTTCTTGGATCAAAAGTTATGGCAAGACAAAGTTGGCAAAAATCATTGTTTTTCAAGGCATGCTTCAAATGGAAATTTTGCAAAGTCATGAACCAATGCATTATGTGACTTCTAATTCACTACAAACCAGCACACAAACATCATGTAAGTCCTAAAATTCAGAATGAACTAGGCATTGCTCATGTTTCATGACTTTTGGAACAAGAAAATCACATGTGAACCAAAGTTATAACAAGTTGCAAAACCACTCATTTCTTTTCACCAACTTGCTGCATTGGTCCTTGAATCAAGCTAGCCTCACACACTCATCATGCTGCGCAGCCCATGCCCATTGTACTTGCCTAGCACCTCACCATACTTGCCTTACACAAAAGTTGGACTTTATGCAAAAGTAAACTTACCAATCACTATAGGCCAGGTCACATCATCTGACCTATAGGGTTAAAATAACATATCATTTTGCAAGCCATTCCAAGTACTAAGCAAGGCTGAAGCTCTCTCATTGAACACATTCACAAAAACACACCAAGCTGCATTTTGCTTCGAATTCTTCTGCACAGCCACAAAACATCCCAACCATTCCCACACTTCAAATCACCATGATCCATTGAGAAGAAACCAGCCAAGGGCCAGGCCTGAAACCAACCACAAAGCCACTTCACCATTTCCATCTCAGCCTGCATTTTCTATCGAATCTCCTTCCACAAACCACAAACACACCAACAAACACCACAGACCTTCTCCATTCATCCTCAGGATCACAAACCATCATTCACAATGGCCTGAAACCTCCAGAAACTCCATTGCCATTTCTGACTGAGCTGAAGCAGGAGCTTTCGAAACTCACTATCCAGCCAACTTAAATTCTCTTTGAGCATTCAAACATCTTCTGGGGACCAAGTGGAGTAGTTTGCACTGAAGGAAGTGGCCAGAAAGTCCTCAAACTGAAAGCTTCGAATCTCAGGTAGCCTGAAATTTATTTTTCCAGAAATTGTTTTTCTTGTTACAAATTTGTTCTATGTGCTTCACTGATCATCCTGGTATCATTGGTTTTGAAAATGGCTTTGATTTGAGAGTTTAATTTGTCTCTGAAGCTTGCGTGCCCTAGTTTTTATTCCTTTCGATTCAGCTTGTTTAGGAAGAAGAAATGTGTTTTAGGATAGGGGTTTAATTCGTGAGGATGTGAGGAGCATTTCCCAGTTTTTAGATTTCATTTTTGATACGTTTTTAGGGAGTTTGAAGTTTCTCAGGGAGAGAGCTGGCCGGAGAAGACGACCGGAAGTCTTCTCCGGCAGCCTGAAAGTGATTAGGGCTAATGGTCATTAATTAGTGAACTTTAAACTTGGGCCCTTGGATGCTGCTTCCCGCGCGCTAGTGAGTGGCCTGGATCTCTTTGATTATGCCCTAATCCACGTGTTAACTTAATTAATCCATAATTTAAATAATTTAATCAGAGTCAACTTGGACCCTTGGATGACGCGCGCAGTCAACCAATTCAAACTCAGAATAAATCTCATCCATCCATCCTGATTACTTCCTATTTTATTTGATTTTAATTCATTTTTATTTCAATTAACTTGCATAATTATTTTAAAATAGCAAAAAATGCATAAAAATTATGAAACTTTTTCCTCTGAGTTTTAATAATTTTTATGACACAAAAATATTTTTATTTTATTTTCTGTCATTCAAAAAAGTATTTTAAATATTTAAAAGATTATTTTTAATTGATTAATGGGAATTAATTAATTAAAAATACTTTTAGGTATTTAAAAATCACCAAAAAATTCATGAAATGTTCTAAGACATTTAGAAACATTGTCCAACCTTCAAACCAAATTTCTTTTTTGATCTTGATGCATTTTAAGAATTTTTCATTGAATTAAATCCTATTTTGTGCATTATTTTGATCATAAGTTCAAAAATTCATTTCTGCCTATCTAGGAAGGTTTGGACATTGGTTCTTCTTGCATTGTCTTATGTTTTGCATGTAGTTTCTAAGATAAAAAGGCCATGATTTGATCTTGCATTTTCCAATTGTTTGGCATTTCTTTTGTTAAGAACCCTAAAAGACCCTAATAACTTAGGAAAATCATATCTTGAGTTTGGTTAAGAGTTGAGACCTCCCCTTTGGACTTTGGTTTAGTATAGGATTAGGGTTTCTTTGGATGCCATTTTCCATTTTTTATCTTAGGGTTTGCTTCTGTTTTGGGTTTTTGTTTGATGTTTGATCCATAAACCCTAATTTGGGCTTTCATTTGCATCCCTCTTGCATTCTCTTGCATAACATGACTTGTCTTTGCATTTTGTGCATGTTTATGATTCATTTGACATCTTAAGACATTTAGGAAGCATGTTTGATCATTGCATTACATATTTGCCATGTCATTTGTCTTGTATGCTTCATAACATTTCATGCTTGTTCATGCTCCTTAACTTGCATCATTTGCATCCATGCTCTTGTATGAACATCTCCATGCCTTGCCTCATGTTTGCAGCATCTCATAGCATCATTTTCATCATCAACATGCTTCTGGTTTGGTCTAGCATCATACCATTTCATCTCATCTTGCATTGCATTGCACCTCTTTCTAACATTTCAGGTGGTAAGTAAACTTGGGAAGTGAATTTGCCTTCACTTCTCATAACTTTTCTTTTCATCTCTCTTGCATCCATTGCTGCATTTCTATATGTGTTTGAGTTTGAGCTTGCTCATTCTTTCTCCTCCCACTTTCTTTCTTAAAGTGACTTGACTTCTTGAATGAAGCAAGTTACTTTGCTTTTCTTTGCTCCTTTCATCTGCTTCCTGGTGGTTCCTCTGAAGATTTCTCTTGTAAACCTCACAAACCCTAGGAACAACCAAGCATGACAATGAATTAGGGTTTTGATTAGTCTCCCCTCTTAGTTTTACCTTTATGTCTCTTTGAGTCTTCTCTTCTCATCTCATAATCAGGGACTAAACCCTAAAGGCTTTAAGACTTTGTGATTAAGCTTGTGCCTGCATCCTTCTCTTAGGATGGAGTGTATAACTTTAATCCTAAGTGTTAAACCCTTAATGTGTTTAAATCTCTTAATCAATCCATCTAATAATCATCAAGGCATCACACTTGTAACTTGGGCCTTGCATTAGGGTTCTAATTCTTCCTTAATTGGTTAAGAAGGACTAACCCTAGTGTTAATGGACAAGTCCCCCTCAAGTTGTCTTACAAATCATAAAAATCACTTCATCATCATACCACTAAATAAAATCCACTTAATCAAAGGCTTGTTTTGTCATGAGTTTAATTCCTAATCATGGATTAAGTTGAGGAGTTTTCCTCAGCTTAAACATTCTCATCTATTATCCTTCTATTAGGATGGTGTAATGAGTCTGTTAAATCCCTGATTATGGCTTAACCTCATTACTCAATACTAAACAAAATCACCAAAAACATCTAAATAATCACAAGTAGGTTAATGATCTTAATCCTACATCAAAGGTGATTAAGTGTGAGAATCTGACTTCACACTTAAGGTATTCTCATTACCCCTAATCAGAGGGAAGATGTGATGAGTTTACTAAATCCATTGGTTTAGACTTAAGCTCATTAACTTATGACAAACTTTCAAAAGCAATAAAAGACTGAAAACTCAAAAACAAACAATAATCGTCTCCTTCGGGATTCTTTTCTCATCTCATTCACTCACAAACGGGAACTTGCTTCTTCCGTCTAATGCAAGACAGTTTGCACCTGAGCCAGACAGGTCATACACTTGAGCATAGACAAGTAAGCAGTTCACAAGTCAATTCTTTCAGTCTCTTTGGGTCGAACTACGGTGTTCTGACTTCCTCATTGCACGAGAGGATACGTAGGCATAACTTAACAGTTATCGAACAAAAGTCTCTGTACATTCCCCCTCCTTTCAGCATTATTCTTAGCCTCATGATCTTGAGCATCTCACTCCTTTCTTACACTGACACTTTCTTATTACACTTCACTTCTTTTACACTGACACCTGTACATTCTTTTCCAGCTATTCCATACACAAATTGCACTGACACTACCCCTTTAAAACACAAATCTTTTAAGCGTGGATCCCGTCGAGTACGACGGACAATCTGGGTGCTAATACCTTCCCAGGTTGTAACCAACCCCCTTTCTCAGTCTCTCTGGTTCGCAACCGTCTTATCCATGTCTTTCTAGGTCTATGCAGCATTACCTTTCCTCCGGGATAAAAATGCCTAGCTGGCGACTCTATTCATTCTCCAGTGAGTTCACGGTTGCGTGTTCTCATTGTCCCTTTCGCCGACCGTTCGCGTCTGTACCTTCATCTGGCCCGGTGTCATTTGTCGGGAGCGACAGCTTGGCGACTTCACTGGGGACCCTTATATTGTGACCAGGGCTTCTGGTTCTTTTTGTGGGTTCCTCCTAGCGCTTGATTGATTTGTGTTTACTGGGGTGTTATGTGCTTACTTGTGTTTGTATATTTGTGGTTATTTCTGCTTGATGTACAGTTGCTTTACTGCTTTCTTTATTGCTTTTGCATTATATCATATTATCATACTGTACTGCTGGCTGGATCTGTTGTTTGCTTTGGTGGGTGGGTGTTCCATTGAGAGTTAAGGTCCTATACCTGGGACCTGAGTGACACCTAGGCTAGAGTGAATCATATTCTTTCCCATTCCATTTCGGTCTGGTGCGGGAATATGAAACACGATTCAGATATGGGTTTCTTCTTGAGAACTCTGTGTTGCAGATTTCTTGCAATGCTAGGGCTATCTGGGAAGCCTGCTAAGTCTGGATAACCTTTTAGTATTGACCTTCAGAAACTGAGGTGAATTAGAGGGGGAACTTTTATGGTTATTGTAAACACTGTACCTCCGGGTTAGAAGTGTTTACACTTCTCATAACTGATCCAAGTCTGAGGATCCTTGTTTTAGAACACCACCTGTGAGGGGATTGGGCTGTTTACAGGTTTGCAGGTACCTTGACCTCAGAATACCCTGTTACTTTGATTTGATTAAGAATACTCCATGTTGGGACAGTTCTTGTGATTCTAAAAACCCTGGACATGTGACTCTTTATTTGAGTCCCCCACCTTGGTTACTGGACTTATAAACCTCCATCTGGAATTCTTGGGTACACTTGGACCTATATCAGGGCATTTTGATCAGACCCAGCTCAGTCACAAACCCTTGCATATCATTTGCATACATACTCATGGCATCATATTGACATTTGCTTATTTGTGTTTCAGGGTATCCACTCTCATCTTTGGTTTTGGTTTTGACCCCATCTTCAGTACTGACCTATCTTCACCAGCATCTGTTTCAGCTATATCCAGCACCAGCCAATCAGTGGCCCACTCTTCAGTATTATCATCAGCACCTGTCTCTACTCAGTCTTCAGCATCATGGCTCCTAAAAAGAGCAACATCACCTATCACTTCTTCCAGCCAGAGCTATCAGATATCAGGAGGATTCAGACCCTGATCACTCCAGATCACATACCTTTGTTCAGGGAGAGTTATGGAGATATACTGGACATGGTTATGGATCTGGACCCTTCACAGAGAAGCCTGATCCACACCTGCATTCAGTTCTATGATCCACCACTGAGATGTTTCACCTTTCAAGACTTTCAGATGGGCCCCTTATTGGAAGAGTACTCTGCATTGGTTGGTTTGCCCATCAGGGGTGGAATCCCTTTCAATCCTGAGATGATCTTTCCCAGCAATGGAGAAGTAGCAAAAGCTTTGCATCTGGAACCTGTTTTGATTGAGCAGCATATGACCTCTAAAGCTGGAATCCCTGGCTTTCATCTGGACTTCTTGATTTCTCAAGCTACCCTGAAAGCTTCTTTAGGAGAGTGGAAGGCTGTCTGTGCCTTGTTGGCTTTGAGTGTATATGGAATTGTATTGTTTGCAGATGAGCCTCGATTCATTAGCAAGAATGCAATCCATCTGTTCATCTTGAAGAACCCAGTGCCAACTTTATTGGGGGACCTTTACTATTCAGTGCATCAGAGGAATGAAAAGCAGAGGGGAAGATTAGTGAGGTGTTGTGCTCCATTATTTCACACTTGGCTTCTCAGGCATCTACCCAGGACAGATGCATTCCTAAACCCTCATCAGCAGAGCAACTGGGCTAAGAGACTCACTGTTCTAACTTCAGCAGATATCAGATGGTGCACTCAGAGCACCAAGGGCAGGGATATCATCACCAGCTGTGGACATTTTCCCAATGTGCCTTTAATAGGAGTTAAGGGAAGTATCAATTACAACCCTCTGCTGTTCAGGAGGCAATTGGGCTATGCACTGGTCCACACTCCTAAGGCACAGGATTTGGTTGAGACTCTTTATTGCGAGAACAAGGTTAATCTGACTGTTGTTAGGCAGGCTGCCTGGGCCTGGGATAATGTTCAAACCAAGGGAGTGACCATTCTGGGGAAGTGTAACAATGTGGCATCAGCACAATATTATGAATGGTCCCGTGCCAGGGCTCAATTCTCTGGAATGCCCTTTACCATAGAAGACATGCCTGAATCATCTTCAGCACCACCCCCTGCCACCATCAGTTTGGAAGAATTTGAGAGCTTGAAGGAAAGAAATGAGAAGTTAACCCAGGCTTTGCAGAAGACCCTCCGGGAGAGGAGTGAAGGTATGAGGGAGATTGAGAGATTGGAGAAGTTGAGAGAAGAGCACCTGACTAAGATTGAGAAGTCTGGGGATTATATCAAAAAGTCTAAGGCTGGTGAGCAAATTCTGAAGAATGCTTGCAAAGAAGCCCAGTTCCAGAGAGCGAGGACAGACTTGTACTTGAAGGAGAGTCAAGCCCGGTGGGTCAGGATCACCGAGGCTCGTACCTTGGAGGACAAGAGAGTTCAAGACAAGATGGAACAACTGGAAGCTAGTGCAAGAGAACAACAAGAAGCCCTGGCAGCAGCCCAGAGGGAGATATCAGAGCTGAAGATCAAAGCAGGGGTGAAAAGGTCCAAGGAACAAAATTAGCACAAGAAGCTAGCAGCAGCTATTACCACCCGGAATCTCCTCATCAGGAATCTCACGGAGCATCCGGCTGATCCTGTGACCGAAGCACTTCTCCAGGAAGTTCGTGAGGATGAGTTTGGTCTTGGTGTTTGACCATTTGTTTGTTGTTGCTTTCATTCCATGTACTTTTATTTTCCTGTAATGTATTTTGACCCCCCTGAGGGCTTGTATTTGTAAACAAACTATGTACCATTGCTTTTTGTAATGTATGTTTGTGCTGGTTTGCCTCATCTGAGTCTTCTTCAAGCAACTTCAGCAGCATCTTCAAGGGTCTGGAGGGGTCAAAACTGAAAGCCAAACCGGATACCTTGATATCAAATAAGCATAACTGCATTGCATGCTAACCCTTTGTTTGTTTTGTAGGTTTTTTGTTTTACTGCCACTAACTCTGTTGTGATGTTCAGGAACTATTGCTAGGCGCCGGGTATTTCCCCTCAACCGTCCGCACCGTTATCCAACCCGAAACAACCTTCCGGGAATTCAAATGGATCAGGTACAGCAGGACCTTGCAGAGGTCAGGACTCAAATGGCGAACGAAAGGCTAGAAATGAGAACACAGATAGCTCAGTTTATGGAAGTGATGAACACCATGGCTCAGAGCCAGGAAAGATTGAGGGCCATGGTGGAAAGGCAGAATCAAGAAGACCCACATATAGGGACTGCCGGCACCAGCAACAATGAAAGGGTACAACCTCATGTCAATCCCCCAGTTTTTGGACCCCACCCCCATCCAGAGGCCAACATTCCAGTTAATATACCAGGAACCGCCACTGCAGCTAGGGTACTTCAAGAAGATCCTCAGGAGGATCAATACACAGTAATGGGTGCTGGGGAAGAAGCTTATGATAGAAGATTGGATGAGATAGCTGAGAAGTTAAGGTCCTTAGAATCTCAAAACTCTTTGGGGTTCGATGTTATGGATATGGGCTTGGTAGACGGGGTCAGGATTCCCCACAAGTTCAAGCCACCATGTTTTGAAAAGTATAATGGGACTTCCTGTCCCCGAACTCATCTACAATCTTTTCTCGGAAGACTAAAAGCTTATACAATGGATGAGAAGCTCTGGATGTTCTACTTCGAAGACAGCTTGACTGGAGCGTCAAGAGAATGGTATTCTCACTTGACAAGGGTAACTATTAGATGCTGGAAGGACTTGGCAGAGGCCTTCATCAGACAGTATCAGTATAACTTAGACATGGCACCCAACAGGACCCTCCTGATGGGAATGTCACAATCTTCAAGGGAAAGTTTCCGAGAATATGCCCAGAGATGGAGGCAACTGGCTGCTGCTGTTCAACCACCTATGTCTGAACGGGAAATGGCAGATATGTTCATGAACACCCTTCAGGGAACTTATATTGACAGGTTGGCTGCTTTCTCTTCCACTAGCTTTGCCGATGTTGTCATAGCCGGGGAGAGAATTGAAAGTTTGTTAAAAATGGGAAAGATCTCAGACAACGGTGCAAGTTCGTCCAGTAGTACGAGAAAGCCTTTTGCAGGCCCGAGAAGAACTGGCGAGACCAATGCCACCCACACCAACAGGGGCAGGCCTCCATATGTTCACAGATCAGTGGCAGCAGTCACCATTCCTGCTCCAGCTCATCCTCAGCCAGTCTATCAACCTCCGCAGCAAAACTATCAGCCACAACCTCAGTACCACCAACAAAATCAGTATCCTCCAAGAAATTACAACAACAGCAACACCAACAACAACAGCCAGCAAAGGCCATTTCAGCAGAGGCCCTCCCAAGCTAATAGAGTGATCGATCCGATCCCCATGCCATACGCTACCTTGCTGCCACAACTTCTGAAACTCAACCTGGTTGAGCTAAGAACGTTGGCACCTCCGGATCCCAACAGTCTACCAAGGAACTATGACTCCAATGCTAGGTGTGCTTTTCATTCAAACGCATCTGGCCACAGTACAGAAAAATGCAGGGCTCTGCATATGAAGGTACAAGACCTGGTGGACTCCAAGGCTCTGAATTTCGCACCACCACCCAATGTCAACAAAAATCCCATGCCAAACCATGGTGGTCCCAGGATTAACGCTATTGAAGAAGACAAGCCGTCTTATTTAATAACCAGTGTGGGACAGATCAGGACGCCATTGGTAGAAATCAAGGCTCAGCTCTTGGAATGTCAGATGTTCCCAGGGTGTGAGTTAGGCTGTGCTTACTGCAATATCTCTGTAAATGGGTGCGATAATTTGAGGAATGGTATAGACAGCCTTATTCAGAATGGCCAACTTCAGATCACTACATCATTTCCAACAAATCCAGCAAACTCCTCAGCAACGGTTTCAGAACCTCCTACAACTGCAGCAACTGTTGTTCCTGACAATTCTTCGGTTTCATCAACAAGTACTTCATCCATCATCTCAACTGATCAGTTTACAACAAATTTTCCTGCTACAACTCCAGCACCACTCCATTTTGAAGCTCCTACAACAACAACATCCATACTCCCGATAATGTCTCCTACAACTCCAGCAACAAATCATGAAGATGTCTCTACTGTCACGATATTCTATGATCCGGAAAGCAACTCTGCCTACCATTCAGAAGGTGCTGCTCCCACCAGAGCACCAGTTACAATCTTTTATGATCCACAAACAATCACAGTCCCTTCAGCAGCAGCAATCAGTCCAGTCACTGTCACGGTGCCTGGACCAGTACCATATGAAAGCAGTAGGGCCATCCCTTGGCACTATGGCTCTGACGTGTACTGTGAAGGAAAAAGAATCACTCTTGAAACATCAGCACCTGCACCACAAGTAGATAATGTGGGAGGAGGCGGAGGCTTCACTCGAAGCGGACGTCTCTTTGCTCCACCAACTCAAAGACCTACTGCCGAAGCAGAAGCTGCTGCCAAGGCCAAAGGAAAGAGCCCAGTGCAGGAAGATCAAGCTGTTAAAGAAGCCTTGAAGACGCCGTTCGATCAGGAAGTTGATGAGTTTATGAGGATCATCAAGAAGAGTGATTACAAAATTGTGGATCAACTTCATCAAACGCCATCCAAAATCTCTATCCTCTCACTGCTTATGTGTTCCGAAGCCCATCGGAATGCACTACTCAAGGTCTTGCACGCAGCTTACGTGCCTGAAGAGATTACTGTCAACCAGTTGGAAACCGTGGTTGGAAATGTTACTGCTAGCAATGGGCTAGGGTTCACCAATACTGACTTGACAGCGGATGGCCGCAACCACAACAAAGCCTTGCACATCACCATGGAATGCAAAGGAGCAGTCCTTTCACATGTGCTGGTGGACACAGGGTCATCCCTGAATGTCTTGCCAAAGAAGGCTCTGGTGAAGCTAGAGTATGAAGGATTAGCATTAAAACCCAGCAACCTGGTGGTAAGAGCCTTTGATGGTTCAAAAAGATCGGTTCTGGGAGAGATTGAGCTACCTGTGACAATCGGCCCGCAGACCTTTAAAACTACCTTTTATGTGATGGACATTCAGCCCGCCTACAGCTGTTTGTTGGGTAGACCATGGATTCACGCCGCTGGCGCCGTGACCTCTACCCTTCACCAAAAGTTAAAATATGAGTGGGAGGGTCAAATCGTTACAATCTGTGGAGAAGAGGACATTTTTGTCAGCCACCTGGCTACTTATAAGTACATTGAGATGGATGGGGAGATCCATGAAACAATGAGCCAGGGGTTTGAAGCTTTGAATGTGAATGAGGCATCTGCTGTATCTGGTACTCCAATGTCATCATACCAACAAGCCCGGAAGGTTGTTGAGGAAGGAACTGCCCAAGGCTGGGGCAAACTGCTGTCGGTGGAGAAAAAAGAAGACAAATTTGGGTTGGGTTACAGACCAACTCAACATCAAGCAAAGGCTGCTGGAGAGCCTGGTTTTGTCAGTGGGGGGATGCTTACCCCCGATGCTATCAACTGTCTGGAAGACGAGCTGGAAGAGGAACGCAACCTGGAAAGCTGGATTCGTCCAAAGATCCCGGGGAGCAGTATCTCAAACTGGTCTTCCCAGGAAATTATAAGGGTTACTCCTGCAGAGTAATTATTATTTCCTGCATTTTTATAAGCATGCATCAAAGTCTTGCATCTTGCCCAAGATGACAAGACTCATTTTGTAATCGGGCCATCTGTACTTTTTGTGCAAACAAGATTAATTAATGAAATATCAGACATCTTTTTGCAAACGAGTCTTTTCCTTTTCGTTCACTGTTTTTCCATTTTTCTTTTTGTACAAAAAAAAATAAATGGCGGTGTTTTCAAAATGATAACTTTATTTCACTTTTCCTAAGCAAGATTAAAATCAATCACTAAAATGAACAAACTGAACCCTTGCAGAGAGTGCCTTCCAGACAGCACCGACAACAGCACGGCTAGGACTTCGTATGACTTTGACAATCCAATCAATCAAGCTGATGAAGGGGTTGAAGAAGAGTATGAGCTTCCCGAAGAGCTAGCCAGGTTGTTAAGACAAGAGGAAAAGGTTATTACCCCTCACCAGGAGGAGGTTGAAGTGATTAATCTTGGTACAGAGGAAGACGTGAAAGAGGTTAAAATCGGGGCCTGCCTGCAAGACTCAGTGAAGAAGCAACTGGTTGACCTACTTCAAGAGTATGTGGATGTGTTTGCTTGGTCGTATCAAGACATGCCAGGGTTGGATACCGACATTGTGGTGCACAAGCTGCCTTTGAGAGAAGAATGCCCTCCGGTCAAACAGAAGCTGCGCCGAACTCGTCCAGACATGGCTATGAAAATCAAGGAAGAGGTACAAAAGCAATGGGACGCCGGGTTCCTTGCTGTAACTAGTTATCCGCCGTGGGTTGCTAACATAGTACCTGTGCCTAAGAAAGACGGCAAAGTAAGAATGTGTGTTGATTACCGGGATCTGAACAGAGCCAGCCCGAAGGATGATTTCCCTTTACCTCACATTGATGTATTGGTGGATAATACGGCTCAGTTCTCGGTATTCTCCTTCATGGATGGATTTTCAGGATACAACCAGATCAAAATGTCACCTGAAGACATGGAGAAGACAACCTTCATCACACCCTGGGGCACGTTCTGCTACAAAGTAATGCCATTCGGATTGAAGAATGCTGGTGCAACATATCAACGGGCTATGGTAACATTGTTCCACGATATGATCCATAAGGAAATCGAGTGTTATGTGGATGACATGATTGCCAAGTCCCTCACTGAAGAAGACCACCTGGTGAATCTACTGAAGTTATTCAAGCGTCTGAGGAAGTATCAACTGAAGTTGAACCCCAACAAATGCACATTCGGGGTGCGATCCGGTAAGTTGTTGGGATTTATCGTGAGCGAGAAAGGGATTGAAGTTGACCCTGATAAAGTCAAAGCTATTCAAGAAATGCCTGCACCGAAGTCGGAAAAGGAAGTTCGAGGGTTCTTAGGTCGATTGAACTACATCTCACGGTTCATATCTCACCTTACTGCAACCTGTGAACCTTTGTTCAAGCTGTTAAGAAAAGAGCAGACGGTCAGGTGGAATGAAGACTGCCAGAAAGCTTTTGATAAAATCAAGGAATACTTACAAGAGCCTCCAATCCTTATGCCTCCAGTTGAAGGAAGACCTCTGATAATGTACTTGACAGTATTAGAAGAGTCAATGGGGTGTGTGTTGGGCCAGCATGACGAGTCTGGTCGAAAAGAGTATGCAATATACTACCTGAGCAAAAAGTTTACCGACTGTGAACAGCGTTATTCACTGCTCGAGAAAACTTGCTGTGCTTTAGCGTGGGCTGCTCGCCGACTGAGACAGTATATGTTGACCCACACTACCTTACTGATCTCAAAGATGGACCCAGTTAAGTACATTTTTGAGAAGCCAGCTCTCACCGGACGGGTTGCAAGATGGCAAATGATTCTTACAGAATACGACATACAGTACACATCTCAGAAAGCCATCAAGGGCAGTGTACTATCTGAATATCTTGCTGAGCAACCCATTGATGACTACCAGCCTATGAGATTTGACTTCCCTGATGAAGACATCATGTTCATAAAAGCAAAAGATCATGAAGAGCCTATTCACACTGAAGGGCCTGACCCAGAAAAAGAATGGATTATGATGTTTGACGGGGCTGTTAATATGAATGGTCGTGGCGTTGGCGCAGTACTCATTACACCTAAGGGAGTTCACATGCCTTTCTCGGCAAAACTCACTTTCAACTGCACTAACAACGAAGCTGAATACGAAGCTTGCATTATGGGTCTTGAGGAAGCCATTGACCTCAGGATCAAGACATTGACCGTATTCGGAGATTCAGCTTTGGTAGTCAATCAGACCAACGGAAAATGGTACACCCACCAGGATCATCTGATACCTTACAGGGATTATACAAGGAGGTTATTGACTTTCTTCACAACGGTCAAACTTGAATATATCCCTCGGGACGAGAATCAGTTTGCAGATGCTTTGGCTACCATTTCGTCCATGATCAAAGTTCAAGCTGCTAACTTTGTACCTCAGATTTCATTGTCGAGACTTGATAGACCAGCGTATGTATTTGCAGCGGAAGTTGTCAAAGATGATAAGCCTTGGTTCCATGACATTAAATGCTTCTTGGAGGATCAGACATACCCACCTGGGGCATCTTCCAATGATAAGAGGACTTTGAGAAGGCTTGCTGTTAGTTTCTTTCTGAACACTGATGGATCTCTATACAAAAGGAACTTTGACATGGTACTCCTCAGATGTGTTGACAAGACGGAAGCAGATTTGTTGATGCATGAAGTGCACGAAGGCTCTTTTGGTACCCATGCTGGAGGACATGCAATGGTTAAGAAGTTGTTAAGATCAGGCTATTACTGGATCACAATGGATGCAGACTGTTGTTTTTACGCCAGAAAATGCCATAAATGCCAGATTTATGCAGATAAAGTGCATGTACCTCCCAATCCTTTGAACATCATGTCTTCACCATGGCCCTTTGCCATGTGGGGCATTGATATGATTGGCAAGATTGAGCCAACTGCTTCAAATGGCCACAGATTCATCCTGGTCGCCATTGACTATTTCACCAAGTGGGTTGAAGCAGCCTCATATGCAAACGTCACGAGACAAGTGGTAGCCAGATTTCTGAAAAGAGATATCATCTGTCGGTATGGAGTGCCCGAGCGAATCATTACTGATAATGGTTCCAATCTAAACAACAAAATGATGGAAGAGCTGTGCCGGGACTTCAAGATCCAACATCACAATTCTTCTCCTTACAGGCCAAAGATGAATGGCGCTGTTGAGGCCGCAAATAAGAACATCAAGAAGATTGTGCAAAAGATGGTAGTCACTTACAAAGACTGGCATGAAATGCTACCGTTTGCCTTGCATGGGTACCGCACGTCAATCAGGACATCCACTGGGGCAACACCGTATCAACTCGTGTATGGTATGGAAGCAGTCCTACCAGTTGAAGTTGAATTACCCTCTCTACGAGTACTAATGGATGTTAAGCTGAGTGAAGCAGAATGGGTTCGGTCCCGATTCGAACAACTGAGTCTGATCGAAGAGAAAAGGTTGGCTGCAATCTGTCATGGGCAGTTATATCAGAAAAGAATGAAGAAAGCCTTCGATCAGAAAGTCAGGCACCGAGAGTACCGAGTAGGAGATCTTGTGCTGAAAAGAATCCTCCCTCCTCATACAGACCACAGGGGCAAATGGACTCCAAACTATGAAGGACCATTCGTTGTAAAGAAAGTTTTCTCTGGTGGAGCGCTGATGCTCAGCACCATGGATGGTGAAGATTTCCCGTCCCCTGTGAATTCGGATGCAGTTAAAAAATACTTCGCATAAAATGACCCGTTGGACACAAAAACAGAATGTAAGTCCAGGCAAAAATAGGGCATCCCGGCGAGTCAAAAACAGAATAAAAGACTCGGGCAAAAATAAGGGAAATAAATGAAAAAATGTACACCCGCTGAGTTGAAAAGCCGCATTGGACAGCTCAGGCAAAAATGGGTATCCCGATGGATTGAAAACCCGAAAGGGCGATCCATGCAAAATAAGGGAATAAGCGAACAACTGCATTCTGAATTCGTCTGTATCACTTACAACTTAGAAAGCTCCGACGCAATCAAGCTTCAATCAGAATCAACTTTCTTCAGAAAGCAAGACGAGAAGAACGTCATTGTCATACGAGTCATAGCAGGAGAGGAAGCTCCTCAAAGCGTCGCCAACACTGCCAGCACTTCTGTTTCTCAATTTGTGACAGTCTCCTCATTTCAGGGGATATGTTTCTTCGCTTGTATCTCGCCAATTCAGGGCATATGAATTAATAAAATCAGATTTTCAGTCATGTCTCGTTTTATACATTTATTTGCAAAAAATGTCTGATGTCTTAAAAGGAAAAACTAATCGCATGAGTACAGATGCTTTTCTCTAAAAGAATAAAAACGCATGCTTACAGGAAATGTACTTACTCCCAAGAATGTCTAACTCCTATGACGGAATCCAGTAAGGGATACCTCGGGACCATTTGTGCGCTTCCTTATCTTTGCAGGATTGCAGGTATCCAGGGCACAGCTTAGGGTATGAAAGCTTCACCCTCAGCAAGCTGGCAGATCATTATCAACTCGGTCTATCTTCCACGTGGCACTGGAAGGTGCCCACTTCCCCAGCAAAGTTGCCAAATCAACATACACTCAATCTCAGCATCTGAAATGCTCTATCCCCAGCTGAGTCGCCTCTTGTTGCTATCCCCAGTTGAGTTGCCTCTCACAAGTCCCCAGCCGAGTTGCCATTTCGTCCTCAGATGAGTACAGGAGTCAGGGGACCATCTCCCCACAGAGTTCTAGCCTCTGTCCAGAAGAGCAACGCAGGAAAGGATCACAACAGAGTGAAGAAAGCTTCTACAAACCCCAGCTGGGTCCCGTATTATGAGGATGTGTCAACCAGTGACCTATATCCCCAAGCAAATATCATCTTATTAGATCCACCGATGATCTCTTCCCCAGCTGGGAGCTCCTTTTCAAACAGATCAGCCAGAGATCTTCGCAACAACGGGATCCGAATCCCGGTTGGATATCTTTGCATAATCATAGCATTCGCATCATACTATCCCCTCAGAGCGTAGCATTCCGTCTAATACGGAGCATTACGGCAAAAAATCAAACGCATAGCATAATCATAAGCCATGTTCGGAATCGGCACTTGTGAATAATAATCATATACTTTCACCCCAAAAATCCTCACCAGAGTCCCAGCAAAAGCAGTTGCCTCATATTCACAAATACCAGCATATTTCCTTTTGATACCCGTCCGTATCATCACTCCCCAGTAAAGTTGTCTGAACACCCTTTATAACAAATCACCCGTATTACAGATACTTCATGACACCCGTCCGTGTCATATCACCAGCAGAAAGCCAAAGACATCCTCTTTGCACCCACACATACCTATATATACACTTTCCTGACACCCGTCCGTGTCATTTCCCCAGCGCAGTCGCTTACACTTTCATCACCCATATACTTGTTGATATTATACTCTTCTCCTTTTGACACTCGTCCGTGTCACCCGCCCCAGCAGATAAACATTCATCTATACACCATTCTCACTACTTGCTCTTATACAGATACTCGTCCGTATCTAATATACACCATCTATATACCCACAGATTCAACAGTAGTCCGTGTTCTTTGTTAACCAGTTGATACTCGTCCGTATCATCATCTCAGAACATTGCGTCTAAATGTTTGTTTCTACAAGATACTCGTCCGTATCTTAGTCTTAAGGATGCTCGTCCGCATCTTTAATCCATACACTATGTCAAACACTTTTGTCTTCTTGAATATAGATACTCGTCTGTATCTACTATCCCCAGAAGAGTTCTTTCAGATTCAACACTCGTCCGTGTTCCTTGTTAACCAGTTGATACTCGTCTGTATCATCATCTTTGAACGCATGTCAGTTTGTTTCTACCCGATACTCGTCCGTATCGTAGTCTTAGGGATGCTCGTCCGCATCTTTATACAACATCTAAACACTTATACTTTCTTTTCTTGGTTGTGAACGCTCGTCCGTGTTCACTATATCCCCAGTAGGTCACCAACAAAGCATTTTCTTTTATCTGACACTCGTCCTGTGTCATGATAACCCTGAGAGCAGCCGTACCCTGCTGAGTGGTCGTCCTCCACTTCTTGATGGTCGTCCTCCATCATGCTCATCCGATGGCCGTCCCCATCGTTGATTTTTAGCAGCCGTCCCCTGCTAGGTGGTCATCCTCCACCTTTTGATGATCGTCCTTCATCATTTTATCCAATGGCCGTCCCCATTGTTGATTTTGGTTATCTGGCATTCGTCCTATGTCATGAGAAACCTCGAGAGCAGCCGTACCCTGCTGAGTGGTCGTCTTCCACTTCTTGATGGTCGTCCTCCATCATGCTCGTCCGATGGCCGTCCCCATCGTTGACCTTTTCTATCCGATGGCCGTCCCCATCGTTGATAGTTTCGGCAGCCGTACCCTGCCAGGTGGTCGTCCTCCACCTTTGATGGCCGTCCCCATCATTTTTCTTTTATCCCCAACAGAGCAGCCGTCCCCTGCTAGGTGATCGTCCTTCACCTTTGTTGGCCGTACCCCATCATCTGTTTATTTCATTTATTCTTTAACCCGATGGCCGTCCCCGTCGTGGTCCCTTTTCCTTTTTAGCCCGATGGCCGTCCCCATCGTTGGTTACTTTACCTTTATGAACTTGATGGCCGTCCCCGTCATGTTTCATTGATTCCCAGAGAATTTTACTTTATCTTGATGGCCGTCCCCATCATAATTTTATTTTTCCCCAGCTAGTCGGCCGTCCCCGTCTTAGCTTTACCTTTTATCCCCAGCATGTCGGCCGTCCCCGTCATTGCTTTACTTCACACACTTTCCCCAGCATGTCGGCCGTCCCCGTCATTGCTCTTTACCCAGCAGTCGTCCTCTGCTCGACGGTCGTCCTCCGTCGCCCACTTTACAATATACTTTATTTTCCTTTACAATCTATATCCCTTTTCTTCTCCCCAGTGAGTGCAAATTTTGGACTGTCTTTGGTATTCAACCACAAGTTATCTTGTTTGCCTGATAAGCCGTCGCTTACATCCTGCACAGCTAACTCATGTTTGAATAGGGGCAGCTGTAAACACCCCAAATTTGCCCTCACCCATTTCACCATGGCTTGTGATCATTCTCATATGCATAAACACAATCATATCACCTCATATCTCATTTTTGATTCACTGCATAGTTTCTAAGGCATCTGCACCTAGGGTTTGTGATCTGAGCAATCTCAGGGCATCTTGAGCCACTCCAAAGGCAACCAATCTATTCAAAGGGGTCCATGTGTGTTCTTACATCATATCACATCCTCACAAAGTCAAAATGCAGAGGAATCACAAGAACTAGGTTTTGAGTGGATGCAGAGCCAGGATAAACTGCACAGTTGACTTAAAATTAGGGTTTTGGTTTCAGAGGCCATAACTCCAAATTTTTTGGTCATTCTTGTTTCCATTGGTCTCTATATGGTATAGGGAATATGCATATCAATTTTCATGAAGAAATTCCATGGGGAAGTCATCTGATCAAGGGTTGACTTTTCAGACAAGTCAGTGTAAAATCAGGGCATCTGAGGCCCCCAATGACCCAACCAATGGGTGATCTTCATCATTTTGAGTGTATATGATCTTTATTTGATCATGGAAGAGGGTTGAAGTTCACAAAAATCAAGAATTTAGGGTTTTTGCAAATGTTGACTTTTTGGGCATAGTTGACTTTTCAAGAATGCCTCATTTTAGGTCATTTTTCAAGCCTTGATTCTTGATCCAAAAAGGCTTCAAATGGAAAAACTTTGGTCATGAAAGTTGTAGATCTCATTTTTCCCTTTTCAAAAAGTACAAGAACATGATCAAACTCTTCTTGGATCAAAAGTTATGGCAAGACAAAGTTGGCAAAAATCATTGTTTTTCAAGGCATGCTTCAAATGGAAATTTTGCAAAGTCATGAACCAATGCATTATGTGACTTCTAATTCACTACAAACCAGCACACAAACATCATGTAAGTCCTAAAATTCAGAATGAACTAGGCATTACTCATGTTTCATGACTTTTGGAACAAGAAAATCACATGTGAACCAAAGTTATAACAAGTTGCAAAACCACTCATTTCTTTTCACCAACTTGCTGCATTGGTCCTTGAATCAAGCTAGCCTCACACACTCATCATGCTGCGCAGCCCATGCCCATTGTACTTGCCTAGCACCTCACCATACTTGCCTTACACAAAAGTTGGACTTTATGCAAAAGTAAACTTACCAATCACTATAGGCCAGGTCACATCATCTGACCTATAGGGTTAAAATAACATATCATTTTGCAAGCCATTCCAAGTACTAAGCAAGGCTGAAGCTCTCTCATTGAACACATTCACAAAAACACACCAAGCTGCATTTTGCTTCGAATTCTTCTGCACAGCCACAAAACATCCCAACCATTCCCACACTTCAAATCACCATGATCCATTGAGAAGAAACCAGCCAAGGGCCAGGCCTGAAACCAACCACAAAGCCACTTCACCATTTCCATCTCAGCCTGCATTTTCTATCGAATCTCCTTCCACAAACCACAAACACACCAACAAACACCACAGACCTTCTCCATTCATCCTCAGGATCACAAACCATCATTCACAATGGCCTGAAACCTCCAGAAACTCCATTGCCATTTCTGACTGAGCTGAAGCAGGAGCTTTCGAAACTCACTATCCAGCCAACTTAAATTCTCTTTGAGCATTCAAACATCTTCTGGGGACCAAGTGGAGTAGTTTGCACTGAAGGAAGTGGCCAGAAAGTCCTCAAACTGAAAGCTTCGAATCTCAGGTAGCCTGAAATTTATTTTTCCAGAAATTGTTTTTCTTGTTACAAATTTGTTCTATGTGCTTCACTGATCATCCTGGTATCATTGGTTTTGAAAATGGCTTTGATTTGAGAGTTTAATTTGTCTCTGAAGCTTGCGTGCCCTAGTTTTTATTCCTTTCGATTCAGCTTGTTTAGGAAGAAGAAATGTGTTTTAGGATAGGGGTTTAATTCGTGAGGATGTGAGGAGCATTTCCCAGTTTTTAGATTTCATTTTTGATACGTTTTTAGGGAGTTTGAAGTTTCTCAGGGAGAGAGCTGGCCGGAGAAGACGACCGGAAGTCTTCTCCGGCAGCCTGAAAGTGATTAGGGCTAATGGTCATTAATTAGTGAACTTTAAACTTGGGCCCTTGGATGCTGCTTCCCGCGCGCTAGTGAGTGGCCTGGATCTCTTTGATTATGCCCTAATCCACGTGTTAACTTAATTAATCCATAATTTAAATAATTTAATCAGAGTCAACTTGGACCCTTGGATGACGCGCGCAGTCAACCAATTCAAACTCAGAATAAATCTCATCCATCCATCCTGATTACTTCCTATTTTATTTGATTTTAATTCATTTTTATTTCAATTAACTTGCATAATTATTTTAAAATAGCAAAAAATGCATAAAAATTATGAAACTTTTTCCTCTGAGTTTTAATAATTTTTATGACACAAAAATATTTTTATTTTATTTTCTATCATTCAAAAAAGTATTTTAAATATTTAAAAGATTATTTTTAATTGATTAATGGGAATTAATTAATTAAAAATACTTTTAGGTATTTAAAAATCACCAAAAAATTCATGAAATGTTCTAAGACATTTAGAAACATTGTCCAACCTTCAAACCAAATTTCTTTTTTGATCTTGATGCATTTTAAGAATTTTTCATTGAATTAAATCCTATTTTGTGCATTATTTTGATCATAAGTTCAAAAATTCATTTCTGCCTATCTAGGAAGGTTTGGACATTGGTTCTTCTTGCATTGTCTTATGTTTTGCATGTAGTTTCTAAGATAAAAAGGCCATGATTTGATCTTGCATTTTCCAATTGTTTGGCATTTCTTTTGTTAAGAACCCTAAAAGACCCTAATAACTTAGGAAAATCATATCTTGAGTTTGGTTAAGAGTTGAGACCTCCCCTTTGGACTTTGGTTTAGTATAGGATTAGGGTTTCTTTGGATGCCATTTTCCATTTTTTATCTTAGGGTTTGCTTCTGTTTTGGGTTTTTGTTTGATGTTTGATCCATAAACCCTAATTTGGGCTTTCATTTGCATCCCTCTTGCATTCTCTTGCATAACATGACTTGTCTTTGCATTTTGTGCATGTTTATGATTCATTTGACATCTTAAGACATTTAGGAAGCATGTTTGATCATTGCATTACATATTTGCCATGTCATTTGTCTTGTATGCTTCATAACATTTCATGCTTGTTCATGCTCCTTAACTTGCATCATTTGCATCCATGCTCTTGTATGAACATCTCCATGCCTTGCCTCATGTTTGCAGCATCTCATAGCATCATTTTCATCATCAACATGCTTCTGGTTTGGTCTAGCATCATACCATTTCATCTCATCTTGCATTGCATTGCACCTCTTTCTAACATTTCAGGTGGTAAGTAAACTTGGGAAGTGAATTTGCCTTCACTTCTCATAACTTTTCTTTTCATCTCTCTTGCATCCATTGCTGCATTTCTATATGTGTTTGAGTTTGAGCTTGCTCATTCTTTCTCCTCCCACTTTCTTTCTTAAAGTGACTTGACTTCTTGAATGAAGCAAGTTACTTTGCTTTTCTTTGCTCCTTTCATCTACTTCCTGGTGGTTCCTCTGAAGATTTCTCTTGTAAACCTCACAAACCCTAGGAACAACCAAGCATGACAATGAATTAGGGTTTTGATTAGTCTCCCCTCTTAGTTTTACCTTTGTGTCTCTTTGAGTCTTCTCTTCTCATCTCATAATCAGGGACTAAACCCTAAAGGCTTTAAGACTTTGTGATTAAGCTTGTGCCTGCATCCTTCTCTTAGGATGGAGTGTATAACTTTAATCCTAAGTGTTAAACCCTTAATGTGTTTAAATCTCTTAATCAATCCATCTAATAATCATCAAGGCATCACACTTGTAACTTGGGCCTTGCATTAGGGTTCTAATTCTTCCTCAATTGGTTAAGAAGGACTAACCCTAGTGTTAATGGACAAGTCCCCCTCAAGTTGTCTTACAAATCATAAAAATCACTTCATCATCATACCACTAAATAAAATCCACTTAATCAAAGGCTTGTTTTGTCATGAGTTTAATTCCTAATCATGGATTAAGTTGAGGAGTTTTCCTCAGCTTAAACATTCTCATCTATTATCCTTCTATTAGGATGGTGTAATGAGTCTGTTAAATCCCTGATTATGGCTTAACCTCATTACTCAATACTAAACAAAATCACCAAAAACATCTAAATAATCACAAGTAGGTTAATGATCTTAATCCTACATCAAAGGTGATTAAGTGTGAGAATCTGACTTCACACTTAAGGTATTCTCATTACCCCTAATCAGAGGGAAGATGTGATGAGTTTACTAAATCCATTGGTTTAGACTTAAGCTCATTAACTTATGACAAACTTTCAAAAGCAATAAAAGACTGAAAACTCAAAAACAAACAATAATCGTCTCCTTCGGGATTCTTTTCTCATCTCATTCACTCACAAACGGGAACTTGCTTCTTCCGTCTAATGCAAGACAGTTTGCACCTGAGCCAGACAGGTCATACACTTGAGCATAGACAAGTAAGCAGTTCACAAGTCAATTCTTTCAGTCTCTTTGGGTCGAACTACGGTGTTCTGACTTCCTCATTGCACGAGAGGATACGTAGGCATAACTTAACAGTTATCGAACAAAAGTCTCTGTACATTCCCCCTCCTTTCAGCATTATTCTTAGCCTCATGATCTTGAGCATCTCACTCCTTTCTTACACTGACACTTTCTTATTACACTTCACTTCTTTTACACTGACACCTGTACATTCTTTTCCAGCTATTCCATACACAAATTGCACTGACACTACCCCTTTAAAACACAAATCTTTTAAGCGTGGATCCCGTCGAGTACGACGGACAATCTGGGTGCTAATACCTTCCCAGGTTGTAACCAACCCCCTTTCTCAGTCTCTCTGGTTCGCAACCGTCTTATCCATGTCTTTCTAGGTCTATGCAGCATTACCTTTCCTCCGGGATAAAAATGCCTAGCTGGCGACTCTATTCATTCTCCAGTGAGTTCACGGTTGCGTGTTCTCATTGTCCCTTTCGCCGACCGTTCGCGTCTGTACCTTCATCTGGCCCGGTGTCATTTGTCGGGAGCGACACTTGTGTACCTCCAATACCTTGGCTTGATACTTGGGTGCCTCTAACACCTTGGCTAGGTACTTGAGTGCCACCTACCTCATTCATATAATCAGGCCAAAACGAATTTTCTTCTCGAAACAAGTCTTCCAATTGAGAAGCATGTCGTCTGTATTCTGCATAAATTTGTTCTCCATCACTTTCATAATGACGATTGTCTTCTCCATCAATTTCTTTATCCTCTTCCTCGCCATTAAAATGTTCCACAAAATCAGAATTCACAGAGGGTGCAACAACTTCTTCCCCACTTGCATAACTATCATCAAATAATTTATTCCAGTATTCCTCAATTGAAGGATCTATTGATTTATTACGAAATTTTTTAGCCTCAGGTTTTTCCTACAGAAAATAAAAGTTAACTAATAACCTTAAGATCTTATATTAAAATTATTTTAATTTTACATTAACTAAAAATATTTATTAAAAACTAACCTTAATTTTTCTATCCCACCACTCATTTAAACAACTAAGTTTTCCCGTGACAGGATCCCATCCTATGCCAGTTTCACCAAACTTGAGAAATTTCCAAAGGCGCCAATCATTTTTCATAGAATCAAATTTATTCTTTAAAGATTTTTCCAAACATCTTATGTTGGTGGCAACTTCAAACTTTTTGCTAATCTCCTTCCATTTAAATGATCCACACTCGTTCTTTCTAATAAACTTGATACAAACGTCACAAAATATCTTTTCATTCTCATTTGTCCATTTAAATTTGGTTCCTTCCAGTTGATCTTTACTTGAAGCCATCTTATAAATTTGACAACATACAATAACGAAGATTAGTATTTTTGACGTTTACGATTTAAAAAAATATTTAGCGTACAAGCAAGTCACATAGATAAGTAACAACAAAATCTCAATACATCTAAAACATATCACTCTCATCAAGTCAGCAAAATTAATAAATCAAAATGTTGCAAGTCATATAATTTCATCTATTCATCATTATTAATAAAAATATAAAATTGGGATTTAGGGTTTTTTATAAGTCAAGAATCAAACAACTTTACAAAAACAGATGAAAACAAATCATACAATAACAATATTACAAACAAAAATATATTGAAGTATAATAGAAAAAATAATAAGTTGAGGAGAAATGAAGATACCCGTGTAAAAAGGAAAATGAGAGATAAAGATATATGATTTGACGGTAGACTACGAATGATGAAATATGAGTGAACTTCAATTCAGAGCAAAGGTGGATTCTTTAGAGAATGAGAATGGATAAAGATTGAGTGAACATTACATAAAATAAAATGGAAGATGAAATGCATCGTGTATTTGTTTTATAGAAATAATGGCTCACCTTTCTTATTCCCTTAATTAAATTACAATTATTTTAATTTAAATCATAATAGAATATAAAGGGTAAAAATGGATTTTCAATAAAATAATGAGGGTACAAATAGCAAAAAAATTAATAAGCTAAAAGCTACTTCAAATAGCTTTTGAAAAAAAAGCTAAAAGCTAGTAAAAAAGCTATAAGCTAAAAATTAAATGGAAGTTACCAAACAGAGCTTTTCCATTAATATGAGCTGAAAAGCTATAAGCTATAAGCTAAAAGCTCTTTTCTGGATCTTACCAAACAGACTCTACATGTCTTTAAAGTGAATCTAATTCACTTGTGCTCTCTTGCTCCTATCTGTCGCTCCCACCAAATGACACCGGGTCAGATAAGGTACAAGCGCGAACGGTCGGCGAAAGGAGAAAATGAAGGTGAAATGAAAAGAGTCGCCAACTAGGCATTTTTATCCCGAAGGAAAGGTAATGCTGCATAAACCTAGGAAAGAAATGGATAAGACGGTCGCGAACCAGAGAAACTGAGAAAGGGGGTTGGTTACAACCTGGGAAGGTATTAGCACCCAGATTGTCCGTCGTACTCGACGGGATCCATGCTTGAAAGTTTGTGTTTAAGGGGTGTAAACACCCCAAATTTGCCCTCACCCTTTCACCATGGCTTGTGATCATTTTCATTTGCATAAATTCAATCATATCATCTCATATTACATTTTTGCTTCACTGCATTGGTTCAAAGTCATCTGCATCTAGGGTTTGTGATCTGAGCAATCCAAGAGCTATTTGAGCCATTCCAAAGGTCATCAATCACTTCAAAGGGGTCCATGTGTGTTCAAGCATCATATTATATCCTCACAAGATCAAGGAAGTCAAAGAATCACAAGAACTGAGAAAGGCATGGAAGCAGAGCCAGGTTTAACTGCACAAATGACCTAAAATTAGGGTTTTGGTTTCAGAGGCCATAACTCCAATATTTTTGGTCATTCTTGTTTCTATTAGTCTCTATATGTTATAAGGATCATGCATATCAATTTTCATGAAGAAATTCCATGGGGAAGGCATCTGATAAAGAGATGACTTCTTGTGCAAGTCAGTGCAAAATCAGGGCATCTGAGGCCCCCAATGACCCAACCAAAGGTTGTTCTCCATCATTTTGAATGTGTATGATCTTTATTTGGTCATAGAAGATGTTAGAAGTTCACAAAATTGAAGAATCTCAAGCCATTTGCAAAGTTGCCTTTTTGGGAAAGTGACTTGTAATGAAAACTTGCCATTTTGGGAAAGTTTTTCAACCTTCTCTTTTTTATTCAAAAATGTTTCAAATGAGAAAACTTTGGTCATGAAATTTGTAGAATGGATCCTCCCATTTTCAAAAAGTACAAGAACTCATTCTAATTCATTTTGAATCAAAAGTTATGGCTTGTCAAAGTTAGCAAAAATCACATAATTTCATGTTTTACACCAAAGAGGCAAAGTTGCAAAACCTCATGCCAAGGCAAAATGTGACTTCAAATGGACTTCTATGCATTACACAAACATGAACCATGACCTAAAAATCAGAATGCACCAAAGATTTGTTCATTTTCATGCCTTGATCTTTAAGAAATTTCAAAAGGGCCAAAAGATCACAAAATTGCAAAACCTCACATAAACTCAAATCCACTTGTTGCATTGCCTCAAATCCATTTCCATGGTTCTCCTTGATCACAGCTGAGCCAAGCCATGCCCTTGTACCTTGACTGAACCAGCCCATACCTCCTCTTACACAAAATTTGACTTTATGCAAGTTGAGCCATACCAATCAAGCTAGGCCAGCAACAACTCTCTGACCAATCACAGCTTCACATACATGCCTCATGGATTACATTTCACATAATCTTGGAAGCTGAAGCCTCTCATAAGCCATAGTTCCCAAAACTCACCTCTTATGCATTTTGTTTCGAAACTCAATACACAAGCCACAAACCTCAAAGCAAACTACACAGGATCACTCAACATGATCCTCTGATCATTCCCCAACCTTCATCTTGCCTTGAAAGTCCCTGAAACAGAAATACGATTTTCCACTTCCTTGGACAGAACTTCATCAATCTCACAAATCAACCACCATACACTCCAACTAAACCTCAAAGCATCTTCAGGGAGACCATTAGAGGAGCTTTGAAGCAAGGAGGCAGTCTGAAAGCTCCAAACTGAAAGCTTCACTTCAGGTAGCTTCGAAAAATCATTTTTCCAGAAACCTTGTTTTAAGTTATTGAAATGATCTACATGCTCCCCTAAATGCAATGAGCTTTGAATTTTTGAAAATGATGAAGAGATGAGGATGTATGGTCTGTCTGAAACTTTGCCCGTGAAAATGATTTTTGCTTGTTTCTCTTGATTCATGAAAAATAAATAGATTTTGTTGTTGGATTCTTGTTTAAGATGTTTGGCTGAGTGAATCTGGAGATTTTGACACGTTTTAGTGAGGTTTTGAGAGAGATAGGATGAAGGTCTCGCCGGAGAAGACGACCGGAAGTCTTCTCCGGCCACCTGAAGGTCATTAACCCTAATCTGAGTAATTAGCCAACTTTGAATGTGAACCATGGATTTTGTTGACCCGTGTTGACTCCCGCGCGTTTGTGTGGCTCAGATCATCCCATTAAGCCCTAATCCACGTCATTAACATAATTAATTAGGTTTAATTTTAATTTCAGCCAGTTTGAATCTGGGCCAATGGATCTGGAGCCAGTCAACTCCCTCCAAAACCATTTAAATCTCAGCCATGGATCTTGCATACTTCTCATAATTTCATTTTTTATTCATTTATTTTGTATTAAATTTCTACGAATTATTTAAAATAGTAAGAAACATTTAAAAATTTTGAAAATTTTTGTCAAGCACTTCATTAATTTTCAGAACCCAAAAATATTTTTATTTTTATTTTTTGCATTAAAAATTATTTTTAAATCATTTAAATGTTTATTTTTAATTAGTTAATGAAAATTAATTAATTAAAAATGCATTTAGGTATTTAAAAATCACCAAAAAAATCTCATTGCATTTTAAAACATTTAGAAACATTATCAAACTCTCAAAACAAATTTCTTTTTGGTTCTTGACCTATTTTGAAAATTTTCATTGGAATTAAATGTGTTTAAAGGCAATATTTTTGTTCAAACTTGGAAAAATCCATTCTGCCTAACCATTGAGAGTTTGATGATGGTTCTTCTTGCATTGCATCCTTCATAGCATGTAGTTTTTAGGGTTAAATTGGTTTGAATTTATCTTGCATTTTCAATTTAATGAGCATTTTTCCTTGTGAGGTATCCCAAAACCCTAATTGACTTGAGAAATTCATAACTTGCACTAGGTTAAGAGTTAGGTCCCCTCCTTTGGGCAGTGAACTTGTGTAGGGTTAGGGTCCCTTTGATCCCATTTTCAATTTTTTTATCTTGTCATTTGCTTCTGGTTTTGAATTTTTGCATTGTATGTGGCATGTAAACCCTAATTTGTGCTTTCCTTTGCATCCATCTCTCACATGCTTGCATTCAAGAACTTGCCATGACATTTTGTGCATCCACATGATTCATAATACATCTCAAGACATATTAGAATCATGTTTGATCATTGCATCTTTCATTTGCCATGTTATATGTCCATTCCCTTTCATAAACCTTCATGAACTTCCATGGTTCAAAGCATGCTTCATTTGCATCCTCATCCTTGTATGATCATCCACAACTCTTTACATGTGTTTGCATCATCTCTTAGCATCATTAACATCATGTTTATGCACCTGACTTTGGTTTGCATCATGACATTTCATCTCATTTGCATTGCATTTCATTTCTTTGCTAACTTTTCAGGTGGTAAGTTGTTTTGAGAAGTGAATTTGCCTTCACTTCTCACAATCTCTTTTCATCTCCCTCTTACATCATTGCTGAACTTTATCTTGTGTATTAGAGTGAGCTTGCTCATTCATGCTCTCTCCTACTTTCTTTCTTCAAGCAACTTGTCTTCTTAAGTGAAGCAAGTTGTCTTGCTTCTCTCTGCTTCTTGCTCCTTTCATCTGCTTCCTTCCTGGTGGTTTATCTGAAGATCTTCTTGCAAACCTCATTAACCCTAGGAACAACCAAGCATGATAATAATTAGGATTTGATTAGTTCCCCATTTAGATTTTACCTTTGTGTCATCATTGAGTCTTCTCTTCTCATCTCATAATCCAGGACTAAACCCTAAAGGTTTTAAGGCTTTGTGATTAAGCTTATGCCTGCATCCTTCTATTAGGATGGAGTGTATAACTTTAATCCTAAGTGTTAAACCCTTAATGTGTTTAAATCCTTTAATCAATCCATCTAATAATCACTAAGACATCAAGCTTGTAACTTGGGCCTTGCATTAGGGTTCTAATTCTTCCTTAATTGGTTAAGAAGGACTAACCCTAGTGTTAATGGACAAGTCCCCCTCAAGTTGTCTTACAAACCATAAAAATCACTTCTTCATCTTATCATTAACTAAAATCCATCTAATAAAGGCTTTGTTTTGTCATGAGGTTAATCCCTAATCATGGATTAAGTTGAGGAGTCTTCCTCAGTTTAAATGTTCTCATCTATTATCCTTCTATTAGGATGGTGTAATGGGTCCATTAAATCCTTGATTATGGCTTAAACTCATTACTTAACACTAAACAAAAACATCAAAAACATCTAAATAATTGCATGTAGATTAATGATCTTAATCCTACACCATGGTGACTAAGTGTGAGGTGCTTACTTCATACTTAAGGTATTCTCATTACCCCTAATCAGAGGGAGGATGTGATGAGTTTACTTATCCTTGGTTTAGGCTTAAGCTCATTTTCCTATGACAAACTCCAAAAAGCAATAAAAGACTGAAAACACCAAAAACAAACAATAATCGTCTCCTCCGGGATTCTTTTCTCACCTCATTCACTCACAAACGAGAACTTGCTTCTTCCGTCTAATGCAAGACAGTTTGCACCTGAGCCAGACAGGTCATACACTTGAGCATAGGCAAGTAAGCAGTTCACAAGTCAATTTATCTTTCAGTCTCTTTGGGTCGAACTACGGTGTTCTGACTTCCTCATTGCACGAGAGGATACATAGGCATAACTTAACAGTTATCGAACAAAAGTCTCTGTATATTCCCCCTCTTCCAGCCTTATTCTTTAAGTCTCATAGTCTTGAGCTCTGCATCCTTTCCTTACACTGATACTTCACATATTTCACCTCACACTTCTTTGCACTGACACTTGCATTCTTTCCAGCTTTGATACACAAATTGCACTGACACTACCCCTTTAAAACACAAATCTTTTAAGCGTGGATCCCGTCGAGTACGATGGACAATCTGGGTGCTAATACCTTCCCAGGTTGTAACCAACCCCCTTTCTCAGTCTCTCTGGTTCGCGACCGTCTTATCCATATCTCTTCTCAGGTTTATGCAGCATTACCTTTCCTCCAGGATAAAAATGCCTAGCTGGCGACTCTTGTCTTCTGAGTTCACCCTTGTGTGTCCTCTCTCCTTTTGCCGACCGTTCATGTCTGTACCCCTCTTGGCCATGTGTCATTTGGTGGGAGCGAAAACTTGGCGACTCTGCCGGGGACCTTATACTGTAACCAGGGCTTCAGGTTCTTTTTGTGGGTTCCTCCTAGCGCTTGTTTGATTTGTGTTTACTGGGGTGTTATGTGCTAATTGTGTTTATATAGCTGCTTTATTTATTGCTTTATGTACAGCTTTATTTATTGCTTTCCTTACAGTTTTTCATATTTCATACTGTCATTATCATTGTTGGATCTGGTTTTCTATCTTGGTGGGTGGGGTTCCATTGAGAGTTTAAGGTCCTATACCTGGGACCTGAGTGACACCTAGGCTAGAGTGGTTCATGTTCTTTCCCATTCCATTTCGGTCTGGTGCGGGAATATGAAACACGGTTCAGATGTGGGTTTCTTCTTGAGAACTCTGTGCTACAGATTTCCTGTAGTGCTAGGGCTATCTGGGAAGCCTGCTAAGTCCTGATGACCTTTATTATGACCTTCAGAAACTAAGGTGAATTAGAGGAGGATCTTTTATGGTTATTGTAAACACTGTACCTCCAGGTTAGAAGTGTTTACACTCCTCATAATTGATCCAAGTCTGAGGACCCTTGTTTTAGAACATCACCTGTGAGGGGGTGGGGCTGTTTACAGGTTTGCAGGTACCATTGGCCACATCATACCCTGTTACTATTTGGTTTAAGAGTACCTCATTTTGGACAGTTCTTGTGATTAACCCTGGACATGTGACTCTTTATCTGAGTCCCCCACCTTGGTTACTGGATTTCTGAACCTCCATCTGGACTTCTTGAACATACATGGGCCTTATATCAAGACAAATAATCAGATCCAGCTTGATCACAAACCCTTGCATATCATTTGCATACTCATCATTTGCATCATTTAACATTTGTTTATTTGTTTTTCAGGGTATCCACATTACATCTGGCTTGGTTTTGACCCCTTCATCTGCATAGACCTCTGGTTCATCAATTATCTGCTTCAGCTATTCTCATCATCTTCAGCACTAGCCTATCAGTGGCTCATCTCCAGTATCAGTCTTGATCCTTATCAGCACTTGTCTTCAGCTCTTCATCAGCACTCATGTCTACACCCAGGAAGAGCAACATTTCACACCATTTCTTTGAGCCTGTGTTGACTGGCATCAGGCAGGTCCAGTCACTTATCACACCTGACCACATCCCATTATTCAGAGAACATTATGGAGGTATCCTTGATATGGTTATGGACCTGGACCCTTCTCAGAGGAGCATGATCCACACCTGCCTACAGTTTTATGACCCTTCTTTGAGATGCTTCACATTCCCAGACTTTCAGCTAGGACCTCTGTTGGAGGAGTTTTCATCATTGATTGGAGTACCTGTCAGGGGTGGTGTCCCCTTCAACCCAGATATGACTTCTCCTAGAAATGGAGAAGTAGCAAAAGCACTGTACCTGGAGCCTGCCTTGATTGAGCAAAACATGACAACAAAGGCTGGGATCCCTGGTTTGCACTTGGATTTCTTGATTTCTCAGGCCATCCAGAAGGCCTCTTTGGGAGAATGGAGGGCAGTTTGTGCATTGTTAGCCCTCAGCATATATGGGGTTATACTGTTTGCAGATGAGCCCAAATTTATCAGCAAGAATGCCATTCATCTTTTCCTTCTGAGGAACCCAGTACCCACATTGCTGGGAGATTTCTATTACTCCATTCATCAGAGGAATGAGAAACAGAGAGGGAAGTTGGTGAGATGCTGTGCTCTTTTGTTTCACACCTGGCTGCTCAAACACCTACCTAAGACAGATACCTTCCTGAATCTCCACCAACAGAAGAATTGGGCCAAGAGGCTCATTGCTTTGACTTCAGATGACATCAGATGGTGCACCCAAAGCACCAAGGGCAAGGACATAATCACTAGCTGTGGGCAATACCCAAATGTACCTCTGATAGGAGTAAAGGGTTGCATCAACTACAATCCTTTGCTATTTAAGAGACAACTGGGCTATGCTTTGGTTCACCCTCCTAGAGTGCAAGATTTAACTGAGACCATGTATTGTGAGATAAAACCTAATCTAGCTGCTGTCAGACAAGCATCTTGGGCTTGGGACAACATCCAGACAAAGGGGATGGCTATTCTTGGAAGGTGCAATAATGTTGCTTCAGCTCAGTACTATGACTAGTCCCATGCTAGAGCTCAGATTACTGGAATGCCTTTCACCATTGAGGATATACCTGGACCATCTACAGTACAGCCAACAACCACTGTCAGCCTGGAAGAGTTTGAGAAGCTGAAGGAGAGGAATGAGAATCTGTCTCAGGCTCTGAAGAAGACCCTCTGGGAGAAGAGTGATGGTCGTCTGGACATTGAAAGGTTGGAGAAGCTTAGGGTGGAGCATCTGGCCAAGATTGAGAAAACAGAGGACTACATCAGAAAAGCAAGAGCTGGAGAACAAATATTGAAGAATGCCTGTAAAGAGGCCAAGCTTTAGAAGGCTAGGACTGAGCTCTATCTGCAAGAAAGTCAGGCTAGGTGGGTCAGGATCACTGAAGCCCGGACACAAGAAGATCAGAGAACTCAGGCCAAGATTGAGCAGTTAGAGGCCAATGAAAAGAAGCAGCAGGAAGCTTTGTTGGCAGCCCAGAAGGAGATTTCAGAGTTGAAGCTTAGGGCTGGTTTGAAGAGGTCAAAGGACCAGGACAGGCACAAGAAGCTGACCACTGCCATTGCCACCAGAAACCTCCTCATCAGGACTATTACAGAGCATCCAGTTGGTCCAGTGACTGAGGCACTTATGAAGGAGGTGAAGGAGGATGAGTTTGGACTAGATGTCTGACCTTTTGATTGTTGTTGTTTTCATTTGATGTACTTTTCTTTGTGTTGTATTTTGACCCTTCAGGGGCATGTGATGTAAAAAACAGACTATGTATTATTCATCATTTGTAATATATTTTAGTTTGTTTCCATTTGGGTTTCTTTTCTCAACAACATCAAAGCATCTTCCTCGAGGTCTGGAAAGGTCAAAACCAAGAACCAAGTCGGATACCTTGGAAAACAAATAAGCATACTGCATTGCATACTAACTTTTGTTTTGTTTTGTAGGTTTTGTTATTATTTCGTTTGTTTCTAACTCTGTTATGACTTCAGGAAATATTGCTCGCAGAAGAGTGTTCCTTGTCAACCGTGCACACCGGTATCCTACTCGCAACAACCTTCCGGGTATTCTAATGGAGCAAGTACAGCAAGACCTGACTGAGGTCAGAACCCAGATGGCTAATGAAAGAGTGGAGATGAGAAACCAAATGGCCCAATTCATGACTGTGATGACTGGCTTGGCTCAGAGCCAAGAAAGGTTAAGGGCATTGGTAGAAAGACAAACTCCCGAGGAACCTCATCCTGGCACTGGAGGAACTAGCAACAATGAGAGGGGTCAGCCTCATGTTAATCCACCAGTATTTGGACCTCATCTAGATCCGGAAGTCAACATCCCGGGTAATGTGCAAGGAAATACTACTGGGGGGAGAATCTTGCAAGAAGATCCCCAAGAGGAGCAGTTTACTGTCATGGGAGCTGGAGATGAAGTCTATGACAGAAGGTTTGATGAAATTGTCGAGAAGTTGAGATCTTTGGAGTTTCAAAACTCATTGGGCTTCGATGTAATGGATATGGGGTTAGTGGATGGGGTGAGAATTCCCCACAAGTTCAAACCCACGTGCTTCGAGAAATACAATGGAACCTCCTGTCCACGAACTCACCTACAGTCCTTCCTGGGAAGACTTAAAGCATATACCATGGATGAGAAGCTGTGGATGTTCTATTTTGAAGACAATTTGACTGGGGCTTCAAGAGAGTGGTATTCACACTTGACCAGAGCTACAATCAGATGCTGGAAGGACCTAGCTAAGGCCTTCATCAGACAATATCAATATAACCTGGACATGGCTCCTAACAGGACCCTCCTAATGGGAATGTCTCAATCCTCCAGAGAAAGCTTCAGAGAATATGCCCAGAGGTGGAGACAGCTTGCTGCTGCTGTCCAACCACCCATGTCGGAAAGAGAAATGGCCGACATGTTCATGAATACTCTGCAAGGAACATATATTGATAGGCTGGCTGCCTTTTCTTCCACCAGTTTTGCTGATGTCGTTATAGCTGGTGAAAGAATTGAAAGTCTATTAAAGATGGGCAAAATTTCTGATAATGGTGCAAGTTCGTCCAGTAACTCCAGGAAGCCTTTTGTGGGACCTCGAAGGACCGGTGAGACAAATGCCATTCATGCCAGCAGGGGCAGACCTCAGTATGTTCACAGATCAGTGGCAGCTGTCACTATTCCAGCTCCGATTCCTCAACAATCAGCATATCAACAACCATAACAACCACATTATCAACAGCAAGTTCAGTATCCGCCACAGAGAACCTACAACAACAATAACAGCAATCAACAACAACGACCCTTTCAGAAAAGACCATCACAGGCAAACAGGGTGATTGACCCTATCCCTATGCCTTATGTTGCCTTATTGCCACAACTCCTGAAGCTTAACTTGGTTGAGTTAAGGACATTGGCACCGCCAGATCCCTCCAATCTCCCGAAGAATTATGATGTCAACGCCAGGTGTGCTTTCCATTCCAATGCACCAGGCCACAATACAGAAAAATGCAGGGCATTGCAAATGAAAGTTCAGGATCTGATGGATTCTAAAGCCCTCAACTTCGCACCGCCTCCGAATGTCAACAGAAATCCTATGCCTAATCATGGTGGGCCAAGGATTAATGCCATTGAGGAAGACAAACCATCTACTCTGATCACCAGTGTTGCACATATTCGAACACCTCTGGTCGAAATTAAAGCTCAGCTTCTAGAGTGCCAGGTGTTCCCCGGGTGTGAGCTCGGTTGTGGGTATTGCAACATTTCAGTCAACGGGTGTGATAATTTGAGAAGCGGCATAGATGGTCTTATCAAAGATGGAATCCTTCAGATCTCAACAACGGCGCCTACAAATCCAGCAATTCCTTTGACAACAATTCCTGATTCTTCTACAACAGCAGCAACAATCATTCCTACTGATTCATCAATATCATCAGCAATGGCTCTGTCCGTCACTTCAACAAGTCAGATTTCAACAGCCATTTCTTCTACAACATCAGCATCCACTCTTTTAGCAGAATCTTCTACAACGCCAACAAAAATTAATGAAGATGTCTCAGCAGTCACAATCTACTACGACCCATCAAATGTTCCTCCAAATGACAACTTTCAGCAACAAACAGTGGCACCTCCTGCCAGGTCACCAGTCACAATTTACTACGATCCGCACACCATTTCAGTACCCTCCTCTGCAGCAGTCAGTCCAGTTACTATCACAGTGCCTGGACCCGTGCCTTATGAAAGCAGTAATGCCATACCTTGGCATTATGGCTCTGATCTCTACTGCAACGGGGAGAAAATCACTTTGGATTCTTCAACCTCTTCTCCACAAATTGATAATGTTGGGGGAGGCGGAGGCTTCACCAGAAGCGGACGCCTTTTTGTCTCACAAGTGCAAAGACCTAATGCTGAAGCGGAAGCTGACGCCAAAGCAAAAGGAAAGAGTGTGGTATTTGAAGAGCCAACTGTCAAAGAGACTCAGAAGACATCTTTTGAACAAGATGTAAATGAGTTCATGAGAATCATAAAAAGAAGTGATTACAAGGTGGTGGATCAGCTTCACCAAACTCCCTCAAAAATCTCCATATTATCCCTGTTGATGTGTTCTGAAGCTCACAGGAATGCATTATTGAAAGTCCTACACGCAGCATACGTGCCAGAGGAGATCACCGTTAATCAGCTAGAAACTGTGGTAGCAAATGTCAACACCAGTCATGGACTGGGCTTTACCAATGCTGACTTAACAACTGAGGGACGTAACCACAACAAGGCTTTACATATCACCTTGGAATGCAAGGGTGCTGTTCTATCTCATGTACTGGTGGACACTGGGTCATCACTCAATGTTCTACCAAAGAAAGCCTTAATGAAGCTAGAGTATGATGGCTTGGCACTGCGTCCGAGTAATTTGGTGGTGAGAGCATTTGATGGCTCTAAAAGGTCAGTGCTTGGAGAGATTGATCTGCCTGTGATGATTGGCCCGCAGACCTTCAAAATTACCTTCTATGTGATGGACATTCAGCCAGCCTACAGCTGTTTGTTGGGAAGACCCTGGATCCACGCCGCTGGCGCTGTTACGTCTACCCTTCACCAGAAGCTGAAATTCGAGTGGGAAGGCCAGATCATCACCATCTGTGGGGAAGAAGACATCTTTGTTAGCCATCTGGCTACGTACAAGTACATAGAAATGGATGGAGAGATCCATGAAACTATGAGCCAAGGGTTTGAGGCCCTGAACATTAATGAAGCATCTGCTGTACTGGGAACTTCCATGACGTCTTATCAGCAAGCCCAGAAGGTTGTTGAAGAGGGTACTGCCCAAGGCTGGGGCAAGCTGCTGCCCGTGGAAAAGAAAGAAGACAGATTTGGGTTGGGTTACAGACCAACTCAACAAGATCAATCAGAGGCTGCAAAAGAGCCCAATTTTGTCAGCGGGGGAATGCTCACCCCGGATGCTGTGAACAATTTGGAAGACGAGGAGGAAAGCGACCGCAACCTGGAGAGCTGGATACGTCCAAGGATCCCGGGGAGCCAAGTCCTTAACTGGTCTTCCCAGGAAATTATAAGGGTTACTCCTGCAGAGTAATTATTATTTCCTGTAATTTTTAAGCATGCATCAAGTCTTGCATCTTGCCCAAGATGTCAAGACTCATTTTGTAATCGGGTCATCTTGTAATTTTGTGCAAATGGATTAATCAATGAATATCGGACATCTTTTGCAAATGAGTCTTTCTCTTTTCCGCTCACTGTTTTTTATTTTTTCTTTTTGTACAAAAAATAAAATGGCAATGTTTTCAAAATGATAACTTCATTTCACTTTTTTCTAAACAAGATTAAAATTGATCACTAAAATAAACCAATCTAAACCCTTGCAGAGAGTGCCTTTCAGACTGCACCGACAACAACACTGCTATGGCTTCGTATGACTTTGACAATCCAATCAATCAAGCTGATGAAGGGGTTGAAGAAGATTATGAGCTTCCTGAAGAGCTAGTCAGGTTGTTAAGGCAAGAGGAGAAGGTTATCACTCGTCATCAAGAGGAGGTTGAAACGGTTAATCTTGGTACGGAAGAAGACGTGAAAGAAGTTAAGATCAGGGCCTGCCTACAAGATTCAGTAAAAGAGCAACTGATTGATATGCTTCGGGAATATGTGGATGTCTTTGCTTGGTCTTATCAGGATATGCCAGGGTTGGACACCGATATTGTTATGCACAAGCTGCCTCTGAAAGAAGACTGTCCGCCAGTAAAACAGAAGTTGTGCCGTACTCGCCCAGACATGGCAATGAAGATTAAAGAAGAGGTACAAAAGCAGTGGGACGCCGGTTTCCTTGCTGTGACTAGTTACCCGCCGTGGGTTGCTAATATTGTACCTGTGCCTAAGAAAGACGGCAAAGTGAGGATGTGTGTGGATTACCGGGATCTAAATAGAGCCAGCCCAAAAGACGACTTCCCTTTACCTCACATTGATGTATTGGTCGATAATACGGCTCAGTTCTCGGTGTTCTCCTTCATGGACGGATTTTCAGGATACAATCAGATCAAAATGTCGCCTGAAGACATGGAGAAGACAACTTTCATCACACCCTGGGGCACATTCTGTTATAAGGTGATGCCATTTGGACTGAAGAATGCTGGTGCCACTTATCAACGGGCTATGGTAACATTATTCCATGACATGATCCATAAAGAAATTGAATGTTATGTGGATGACATGATTGCCAAGTCCCTCACAGAAGAAGACCACCTGGTGAATCTGCTAAAGTTATTCAAGCGTCTGAGGAAGTACCAGTTGAAGCTAAACCCCAACAAGTGCACATTCGGGGTGCTATCCGGTAAGCTGTTGGGATTTATTGTAAGTGAGAAAGAGATTGAAGTTGACCCTGATAAAGTTAAAGCCATTCAAGAAATGCCTGCACCGAAGTCAGAAAAAGAAGTTCGGGGGTTCTTAGGTAGATTGAACTACATTTCACGGTTCATATCTCACCTTACAGCAACCTGTGAGCCTTTGTTCAAACTGTTAAGAAAAGAACAAACGGTCAGGTGGAATGAAGATTTCCAGAGGGCTTTTGACAAAATCAAGGAATACTTACAAGAGCCTCCGATCCTTATGCCTCCAGTTGAAGGAAGACCTCTAATCATGTACTTGACAGTATTAGAAGAGTCAATGGGGTGTGTGCTGGGCCAGCATGACGAGTCTGGTCGAAAAGAGTATGCAATATACTACCTAAGCAAAAAGTTTACCGACTGTGAACAACGTTATTCACTGCTCGAGAAAACTTGCTGTGCTTTAGCGTGGGCTGCTCGCCGACTGAGACAGTATATGTTGACCCACACTACTTTATTGATATCAAAAATGGACCCAGTTAAGTACATTTTTTAGAAGCCAGCACTTACCGGACGGGTTGCAAGATGGCAAATGATCCTCACGGAATATGACATTCAGTACACATCTCAGAAAGCCATCAAGGGCAGTGTATTGTCTGATTATCTTGCTGAGCAACCTATTGATGATTACCAGCCTATGAGATTTGACTTCCCTGATGAAGACATCATGTTCATAAAAGCAAAAGACCATGAAGAGCCTGTTCACACTGAAGGGCCTGACCCAGAAGAAGAATGGACTATGATGTTTGACGGGGCTGTTAATATGAATGGTCGTGGTGTTGGTGCAGTACTCATTACACCTAAGGGAGTTCACACGCCTTTCTCGGCAAAACTCACCTTTAACTGCACTAACAACGAAGCTGAATACGAAGCTTTTATTATGGTTCTTGAGGAAGCCATTGACCTCAAGATCAAGACTTTGACTGTGTTCGGAGATTCAGCTCTGGTAATTAATCAAACCAATGGAAAATGGTACACCCACCAAGATCATCTGATACCCTATCGGGACTATACAAGGAGGTTGTTGACTTTCTTCACAACGATCAAGCTTGAGTATATCCCACGAGACGAAAACCAGTTTGCAGATGCTCTGGCTACCATTTCATCCATGATCAAGGTTCAAGCTGCCAACTTTGTGCCTCGAATTTCAGTGTCCAGACTTGACAGACCAGCATATGTGTTCTCAGCAGATGTTGTCAAAGATGATAAGACTTGGTTCCATGACATCAAATGCTTCTTGGAGGATCAAACATACCCACCAGGGGCATCTTCCAATGATAAGAAGACATTAAGAAGGCTTGCTGGTAGTTTCTTCCTGAATACTGACGGTTCCCTGTACAAGAGAAACTTTGATATGGTACTCCTCAGATGTGTTGATAGGGCAGAAGCGGACTTGTTGATGCACGAGGTGCATGAAGGATCCTTTGGTACCCATGCTGGAGGGCATGCAATGGCTAAAAAGTTGTTAAGATCAGGCTATTATTGGATCACAATGGATGCAGACTGTTGTGCTTATGCTAGAAAGTGCCATAAATGCCAGATCTATGCGGACAAAGTGCATGTGCCTCCGAATCCTTTGAATGTGATGTCTTCACCCTGGCCCTTTGCCATGTGGGGCATTGACATGATTGGCAAGATTGAACCGACTACTTCAAATGGCCACAGATTCATCCTGGTTGCCATTGACTATTTTACCAAGTGGGTCGAAGCAGCTTCATATGCAAATGTTACAAGACAAGTGGTAGCCCGATTTCTAAAGAGAGACATCATCTGTCGGTATGGAGTTCCTGAGCGAATCATTACTGATAATGGTTACAACTTGAACAACAAAATGATGGCAGAACTATGCCGGGACTTCAAGATCCAACACCACAATTCTTCTCCTTACAGGCCAAAGATGAATGGCGCTGTTGAGGCAGCTAACAAGAATATCAAGAAGATTGTGCAGAAGATGGTGGTTACCTATAAAGACTGGCATGAAATGCTACCATTTGCCTTGCATGGGTACCGTACGTCAATCAGAACATCCACTGGGGCAACACCGTATCAGCTAGTGTATGGTATGGAGGCAGTCCTACCTGTTGAAGTTGAATTACCCTCCCTGCGGGTACTGATGGACGTTAAGTTGAATGAAGCAGAGTGGGTCCGATCCCGATACGAACAACTGAATCTGATTGAAGAGAAGAGGTTGGCTGCAATTTGTCACGGGCAATTATATCAGAAAAGAATGAAGAAAGCCTTCGATCAGAAAGTCAGGCTTCGAGAGTACCAAGTAGGAGATCTTGTGCTGAAAAGACTCCTCCCTCCTCATACAGACCACAGGGGCAAGTGGACTCCGAATTATGATGGGCCATTCATAGTAAAGAAAGTTTTCTCTGGTGGAGCACTGATGCTCAGTACTATGGATGGTGAAGACTTCCTGTCCCCTGTGAAATCAGATGCAGTTAAAAAATACTTCGCATAAAATGACCCGCTGGACACAAAAACAGAATGTAAGTCCAGGCAAAAATAGGGCATCCCGGCGAGTCAAAAACAGAATAAAAGGCTCGGGCAAAAATAAGGGAAAATAAATAAAAAATGTACACCCGCTGAGTTGAAGAGCCGCATTGGACAACTCAGACAAAAATGGGTATCCCGGTGGATTGAAAACCCGAAAGGGCGATCCACGCAAAATAAGGGAATAAGCGAACAACTGCATTCTGAATTCGTCTGTAACACTTAAAACTTGGTAAGCTTTGAAAGGTTCGAGCGTCAGTCAGAATCAGCCTTCTTCAGAAAGCAAGATGAGAAGAACGACAAAAGTCATACGAGTCATAGCAAAAGGGAAGCTCCTTGAAGCGTCATCAGCATTGCCAACATCTTTTTGTTTCTCAAATTGTAACGATTTCCTCATTTCAGGGGATCCGTTTCCTTGACTGTATCTTGCCAACTCAGGGCACACGAATTAATAAAATCAGATTTTCAGTCAGATTTTGTCTCATACATTTGGTTTTCATTTGCAAAAATGTCCGATGTCTTTAAGATATTGTTTGCATAAATACAGATGTTTCCCTTCTAAAACACATGCTTACAGGAAATATACTTACTCCCGGGAGTGTCTAAACTCCTATGATGGAATCCAGTAAGGGATACCTCGGAGTACTTGTGCGTTTCTTTGTCTTTACAGGATTGCAGGTATCCAAAGCGCAACATGGGGCATGAAAGCTTCTCCCCAGTAGGCTGCCAAATCATTGTTCCCTCATCACACCTTCCCAAATAGCACCAGAGATGCTTTCCCCATCAGAGTTGCCAGGCATCACTTCTCCAACATTTCCTTCAAAGAGCAGCACCAGAGGGTGTTCATATCCCCAGCTGAGTTGTCAAGCATCATCCTCAGCAGGATCCCCACGGAAATCTCTAGGAAGATCTTTCAGTGATTTCTCTCCTTCCCCAGCCAAGTGCTAGACAGGGAACCAGCTCCCCATAGAGTTTCAGCCTCTATCCAGAAGAGCAACGCCCGAAGATCTCACAACAGAATAATGAAAGCTTCTACAAACCCCAGCTGGGTCCCTCATTACCGAGATAGGTCTATCGGTGATCTATTTCCCCAAGCAGAGTCATATATATCAGATCTACCAATGATCTCATCCCCAGCTGGGACATCTACTTCAAGCAGATCGGCCAGAGATCTTCACAGCAACGGGATCCGAATCCCGGATCAGTATCTTTGCATAAACATAGCATTCGCATCATATTTTCCCACAGAGCGTAGCATTCCGTCTAATACGGAGCATTACGGCAAAAAATCAAACATATTGCATAATTATAAGCCATGTTCTGAATCAAACACTTGTAAATACTGACAATCCATCAGCAATATACAGAACATTCCCCAATTCCTCACCAGAGAGCTAAAGCATTTCCCTTAAAGATACAGATACATGCTCCCGTTTGGCACTCGTCCGTGTCATCATTCCCCAGTAAAATTGCCCGGGCAAACAGATACTTCTTGACACTCGTCTGTGTCATATCCCCAGCAGAAAGCCAAAGCGTTCCCTTTGCACTCACTATACAGATACATATATATACACAATTCCTTGACACTCGTCCGTGTCACCTTCTCCAGCATAGTTGCCTAAACACTTTATGAATCAAATACTTGTTTATAGTACACTTTTTCCGACACTCGTCTGTGTCGCACTCTCCCCAACAAGTTAAACACTCGTCCGTGTCTCACTTATCACTTTTCTTCACTCATACAGATACTCGTCCGTATCTTGTATATGCCATTTATATCCCCTCAGATTCGACACTCGTCCTTGTTCTTTGTTAACCAGTTGGTACTCGTCCGTATCATCATCTCTGAACATGCGTCAAGCGTTGGTTTCTACTGATACCCGTCCATATCATAGTCTTAAGGATGCTCGTCCGCATCTTTAATCTATACACAGTGTCAAATACTTATACCTTCATCTCTTAAAATTAGACACTCGTCTGTGTCTACCCTTCCCCAGAAGAGTCCCCAATAAAACTTGTTAAACTATTTTCTTTCGTCCTATGTCATGATATCTTTCGGCAGCCGTACCCTGCCACGTGATCGTCCTTCTGTTGCACCCCAAAATTTGCCCTCACAATACAAGACTTTGTGTGCTAAGAAGGTTCACAAAGTTCACAAGACCTTTCATGAGGCTCATGAAGTTTACAAGACACTTTATGAGGTTCACAAGGTTCACAATACTTACAAGACCTTTCATGAGGTTCATGAAGTTTACAAGACACTTTATGAGGTTCACAAGGTTCACAATACTTACAAGACCTTTCATGAGGTTCATGAAGTTTACAAGACACTTTATGAGGTTCACAAGGTTCACAAGGCTCTCAAGACCTCCCATGAGGTTCACAATACCTCCCATGAGGTTCACAAGACATCTTATGAGGTTCACAAGGTTCACAAAGTTCACAATTGGCCAGAAGATTTGACAATTCCCTCAGACAATGCATCCTCCTAAGCAGTGCATCCAAAACTAGGGTGTTAACTTTAATCAGGCTAAATGGACTTCCAAGACTTCAAGTGAGCTTCATAACATCTTATATGTGTCTAAGAATCCCCATGACAAGTTTCAGAACTTTTCTCAAAGGTTTGCTCAGTCAAATGATCAGATAAGTCAAAACTAGTCAAAGCAGTTAAAAAGTCAAACTGAGGTCAACTGTGGTCAAACCAAAGTCAAACTTCATGATTTTTTTGCCAACATCAAGTATATGAAGTAAAATTCATCATTTGATCAAGGGTTGATCATGATTCATCAAGGAGGTTTCAGATCATCAAGAATCAGGAGTTTCTAAATTAGGGTTTTCATAGGAAAAGTCAACTGAACTTTGACCAGCCATAACTTTCACATGCTTCATCACCAATTTTCCATCCAAAGCTCATTTTGAAGGAAATTGAATTCTCTACAACATTGTGTCTCACAAGCCAAGCCCAAAAATGCTTCATTTGGAAGGTATGAGCTAAGACATTATAGGTCCTTTTAAAAGTCAACAAAAAGTCAACAACTTCAAAAGGGCATAACTTGAGAATGGTAAATGATATGGACATGAAACCAATGGGGTTGGTTAGAGGACTCTCTAATCTTTCCAAAATGTCTAAGAACACCTTCATAGCATTAAAATTGAAGGATTTGTGCCCTTGTAAAGTTGGCAAATTTTTGGGGAATTTATGAAGCAAATAAGGCCTTAAAACCAATTTTTGCTAAATGAGCCCACCAAATTACCATCCAAACTTTACAAACTCATCAAGCACAACCCAACCCACTCATTTTCTGATTTTTTTATTTTTTATTTCATATTTATTTGAATTTTATTCATTAAAATACAAATTAAATTGAAATAAAATATAAAAATCATATATTTGAAAAGGATTTGGTTTCTAGAAGGTCTTAAAAAACATTTAAGCTTGATTGATACAAAAATAATGGAGATCACACCAATATGGCAATTCTAGATCAAGGAAAATCAAGTTTTAATGATCAATCTTTTTCAATCTCAAAAAGTCCAAAAATTCATAAGTTTGTTTAAATTCTTGACCTAATTTTAGTGTGTGGTATATATACAACATAAGACCAAGCTCTAGACACGAATTGCAGCCTCCATAAACCAAGAGCAAGCTTCAAAAATTTGAAAAAAACTCATAATCGGATTTTGGATTGGAGGTAGTTTCAACACATTCCAAGCACACCAATCTCTTCTATGATGATCATTGAACATGTCCAGACCCTTTACATTGCCGAAATCGACCTCATATGCATAAACCAAATTGCTTTAACCTTGGCTTTGAATTTTTTCGATTTTGTTGTTTTATGCGTTTATGTTTAAATTTAACCATTGATTTGTGTCTATCTTGAAGCATGTAAACTTTCTGGACGATTTGCATGGAGTTTTATGGCCAAAATCCCGTGACACCATTGTTAGGGTTTGAGGTTCAAAATTGGGAACTCTTGATTTAGGGACTTTCAAGAACTTTAATGGACATTTTTGAATCCTATTGAATCTGGGCATTGACATTATACACTTATTGTTGATTGATTGTGCGTATTATACATCCTATGCAATTCGCAGGTTTAGATGCGAAAAAATTCGCAGGAAATATTGTATTTGAATTCGCAGGAAATTGCGCATGGATAGAGGTTGAAGACGACTGCGTGGCAGGGTGCGATTGGACGAAGCCGAAGACAGAGAAAGACATGCAACAAAAGGAGATGATGTTGGATTATGTTCACAAGCGTACAGCTTGTCCCAGTGGTCATGTGCGTTGGATGTTGAGGTAACTGGGGTGGGTTCGATCCTTGGCTGATCCCTCCACCCCATTTTTTTTGTTGTTTTGCTTGTTTATTCTTAAATTAATTATTATTGTTTTGTTTATTTTTTTTAAAATCAATTATTATTATATGATTATTTATTATATAGTGTGTACATTTGTAAATAAAATTAAATAGGTTATTGGTTTGTTTTTATTATTCTAAATTTTGTGTGTATAATTTATAAGAAATTTAATATTTTAATAAGTTAATATTCTCAATTCATTTATAATAATTAATTAAATCAATGTATATTTCCCTAAATTTTTTCTAAAAAACCTAATTTTATTTTCTAAAATTCATAACCCTAATAATTTTCACAAACCCTAAAATTTAATTCTATTTTATTATTTACTTTAATTATGTACATATTTCTATAATTTGTTTATAATCTAATTTTTGTATATAAATAATTTTTAATATATGTTTAGAAATAGTTAAAAATTGCTAATTTAATTTTGTAATAATAATTTTATTTTTTCATAATATATTCATAATTAACTTAATTTTTATAATTTGCATATAACTTAAAATTTTATAATAATTAGTATAATTGCTCATATTTTCTTATTAACCTTAAATAATAATTGTTTATAAAATTGAACTTTTAATTATTATAATATTCTTGTTTATTTCATTATTATTATTATTAATTATATTTATGTGATATTTATTATTACTAACCCCATTTAACTTTGTATTATTTTTATTATTATTTTCTACTAACCCAATTATTATTATTATTTGTTTTTGCTTATTATATTTAATTTGCTTTAACTGTTATTATGTAATTGTTCCTGGATGTAATATTTTAATAATAGTATTTAAATATTTATTTTTATGCTATGGTTAGTAAAATAGGGAGTGTAACATGTTTGTATATTTAAAATTAATTTAGACCACTAATTTAAAAGATAAATATTAAAATTGTACACTCACACACGTAAGTCGATCTTTGATCACCATCTCACTTCCTTAGGGATACCTCTCATGTTGCCTAATACAAAAAGGTCAAGTAGGGTGTATAAAGCAAAGTCCCTAATTTCACATCATCTAGTCCCTTAACAGATAAAAGATCAAGTCCCTTTCGAATGTTGCCTTCGTAATGATCTTGTCCCTTTCGAAATAAAGATGATAAGTCCCTTCAAAATTGCTTATACACCCCACAGTTGCCTAAATAACAGATGACCCTTCACTTGTCCCTTACATCCAAGGTAATGACTACCTATTCCTTAATAATAGGGATAGTCTTACCATTTAAAGGATTCAAGAACAGAAAAGACTTAAAACTTAGGGTAGGTTCCTCTTAGATACTTGCTCACTCTTCAAAACAATTTCAAACACTTCACATTTCAAAACAATTTTCAAAACAAAGGTTTATACGCATCCGTACATGGATCATTATAAACACTTAAGAAAATTTTTATTCACACACTTCACATTTCAAAAACATTTTAAAGTGAGCTAAGTAACTAAGAGCCCATGGATAACCATGGATGTAAAGGGTGCTAACACCTTCCCTTTACATAACCTACCCCCCGGACCCAAAAATCTTTTAAAAGGTCTTTCCTGTTCTTTTATGCCTTTCCTTTGGATAAAATAAAAGTCGGTGGCGACTCTTGCTATCCGCAACATAACTAAAGTCAGTTCTCCCACCGTGTTACACCTTCACCTTTTTGATGATCGTCCTTCATCACCCCCAGTGGAGTCTCTATTCATTAGAACCCCTTTCTATCCGACATTCGTCCTATGTCGTGATATTTTCGGCAGCCGTCCCCTGCTAGGTGATCGTCCTTCACCTCTTGATGATCGTCCTTCATCATTCTATCCGATGGTCGTCCCCATCGTTGACCTTGTTATCTGACATTCGTCCTATGTCATGATACCCTTCGGCAGCCGTACCCTGCTAGGTGATCGTCCTTCACCTCTTGATGATCGTCCTTCATCATTTTATCCGATGGCCGTCCCCATCGTTGATTCTTTTATCTGACATTCGTCCTATGTCATGATAAACCCTGAGAGCAGCCGTACCCTGCTAGGTGATCGTCCTTCACCTCTTGATGATCGTCCTTCATCATGCTTATCCGATGGCCGTCCCCATCGTCGACCTTTTTATCCGGCATTCGTCCTATGTCGCGATACTTTTGGCAACTGTACCTTGCCAGGTGATCGTCCTTCACCATAGATGACCGTCCCTCATCTTATCCCCAACAAGAGCAACCGTCCCCTGCTAGGTGATCGTCCTTCACCTTTGATGACCGTACCTCATCATTTATTTCATTTATGCCTTGAGCTTGATGGTCGTCCCCATCATTTACCTATAATCCCCAGAGAGTCTTATAGCTTTACTTGATGGCCGTCCCCATCATAATCTATTTTCCCCAACTTGTCGGCCGTCCCCGTCATTGCTTCATCCCCAGCAGTCGTCCTCTGCTCGACGGTCGTCCTCCGTCGCCTGCACCTTATAATCATACTTTAATTCCTTTTACAATCTATATGCCTTTTCTTCTTCATTCTGCGAGTGCAAATTTTAGACTGTCTATTGGTATTCAACCACAAGTTATCTTGTTTGCCTATTAAGCCGTTGCTTACATCCTGCACAGCTAACTCATGTTTGAATAGGGGCAGCTGTAAACACCCCAAATTTGCCCTCACCCTTTCACCATGGCTTGTGATCATTTTCATTTGCATAAATTCAATCATATCATCTCATATTACATTTTTGCTTCACTGCATTGGTTCAAAGTCATCTGCATCTAGGGTTTGTGATCTGAGCAATCCAAGAGCTATTTGAGCCACTCCAAAGGTCATCAATCACTTCAAAGGGGTCCATGTGTGTTCAAGCATCATATTATATCCTCACAAGATCAAGGAAGTCAAAGAATCACAAGAACTGAGAAAGGCATGGAAGCAGAGCCAGGTTTAACTACACAGATGACCTAAAATTAGGGTTTTGGTTTCAGAGGCCATAACTCGAATTTTTTTGGTCATTCTTGTTTCTATTAGTCTCTATATGTTATAAGGATTATGCATATCAATTTTCATGAAGAAATTCCATGGGGAAGGCATCTGATCAAGAGATGACTTCTTGTGCAAGTCAGTGCAAAATCAGGGCATCTGAGGCCCCCAATGACCCAACCAAAGGTTGTTCTCCATCATTTTGAATGTGTATGATCTTTATTTGGTCATAGAAGATGTTAGAAGTTCACAAAATTGAAGAATCTCAAGCCATTTGCAAAGTTGCCTTTTTGGGAAAGTGACTTGTAATGAAAACTTGCCATTTTGGGAAAGTTTTTCAACCTTCTCTTTTTGATTCAAAAATGTTTCAAATGAGAAAACTTTGGTCATGAAAGTTGTAGAATGGATCCTCCCATTTTCAAAAAGTACAAGAAATCATTCTAATTCATTTTGAATCAAAAGTTATGGCTTGTCAAAGTTAGCAAAAATCACATAATTTCATGTTTTACACCAAAGAGGCAAAGTTGCAAAACCTCATGCCAAGGCAAAATGTGACTTCAAATGGACTTTTATGCATTACACAAACATGAACCATGACCTAAAAATCAGAATGCACCAAAGATTTGTTCATTTTCATGCCTTGATCTTTAAGAAATTTCAAAAGGGCCAAAAGATCACAAAATTGCAAAACCTCACATAAACTCAAATCCACTTGTTGCATTGCCTCAAATCCATTTCCATGGTTCTCCTTGATCACAGCTGAGCCAAGCCATGCCCTTGTACCTTGACTGAACCAGCCCATACCTCCTCTTACACAAAATTTGACTTTATGCAAGTTGAGCCATACCAATCAAGCTAGGCAGCAACAACTCTCTGACCAATCACAGCTTCACATACATGCCTCATGGATTACATTTCACATAATCTTGGAAGCTGAAGCCTCTCATAAGACATAGTTCCCAAAACTCACCTCTTATGCATTTTGTTTCGAAACTCAATACACAAGCCACAAACCTCAAAGCAAACTACACAGGATCACTCAACATGATCCTCTGATCATTCCCCAACCTTCATCTTACCTTGAAAGTCCCTGAAACAGAAATACAATTTTCCACTTCCTTAGACATAACTTCATCAATCTCACAAATCAGCCACCATACACTCCAACTAAACCTCAAAGCATCTTCAGGGAGACCATTAGAGGAGCTTTGAAGCAAGGAGGCAGTCTGAAAGCTCCAAACTGAAAGCTTCACTTCAGGTAGCTTCGAAAAATCATTTTTCCAAAAACCTTGTTTTAAGTTATTGAAATGATCTACATGCTCCCCTGAATGCAATGAGCTTTGAATTTTTGAAAATGATGAAGAGATGAGGATGTATGGTCTGTCTGAAACTTTGCCCGTGAAAATGATTTTTGCTTGTTTCTCTTGATTCATGAAAAATAAATAGATTTTGTTGTTGGATTCTTGTTTAAGATGTTTGGCTGAGTGAATCTGGAGATTTTGACACGTTTTAGTGAGGTTTTGAGAGAGATAGCATGAAGGTCTCGCCGGAGAAGACGACCGGAAGTCTTCTCCGGCCACCTGAAGGTCATTAACCCTAATCTGAGTAATTAGCCAACTTTGAATGTGAACCATGGATTTTGTTGACCCGTGTTGACTCCCGCGCGTTTGTGTGGCTCAGATCACCCCATTACGCCCTAATCCACGTCATTAACATAATTAATTAGGTTTAATTTTAATTTCAGCCAGTTTGAATCTGGGCCAATGGATCTGGCGCCAGTCAACTCCCTCTAAAACCATTTAAATCTCAGCCATGGATCTTGCATACTTCTCATAATTTCATTTTTTATTCATTTATTTTGTATTAAATTTCTACGAATTATTTAAAATAGTAAAAAACATTTAAAAATTTTGAAAATTTTTGTCAAGCACTTCATTAATTTTCAGAACCCAAAAATATTTTTATTTTTATTTTTTGCATTAAAAATTATTTTTAAATCATTTAAATGTTTATTTTTAATTAGTTAATGAAAATTAATTAATTAAAAATGCATTTAGGTATTTAAAAATCACCAAAAAAATCTCATTGCATTTTAAAACATTTAGAAACATTATCAAACTCTCAAAACAAATTTCTTTTTGGTTCTTGACCTATTTTGACAATTTTCATTGGAATTATATGTGTTTAAAGGCAATATTTTTGTTCAAACTTGGAAAAATCCATTCTGCCTAACCATTGAGAGTTTGATGATGGTTCTTCTTGCATTGCATCCTTCATAGCATGTAGTTTTTAGGGTTAAATTGGTTTGAATTTATCTTGCATTTTCAATTTAATGAGCATTTTTCCTTGTGAGGTATCCCAAAACCCTAATTGACTTGAGAAATTCATAACTTGCACTAGGTTAAGAGTTAGGTCCCCTCCTTTGGGCAGTGAACTTGTGTAGGGTTAGGGTCCCTTTGATCCCATTTTCAATTTTTTTATCTTGTCATTTGCTTCTGGTTTTGAATTTTTGCATTGTATGTGGCATGTAAACCCTAATTTGTGCTTTCCTTTGCATCCATCTCTCACATGCTTGCATTCAAGAACTTGCCATGACATTTTGTGCATCCACATGATTCATAATACATCTCAGGACATATTAGAATCATGTTTGATCATTGCATCTTTCATTTGCCATGTTATATGTCCATTCCCTTTCATAAACCTTCATGAACTTCCATGGTTCAAAGCATGCTTCATTTGCATCCTCATCCTTGTATGATCATCCACAACTCTTGACATGTGTTTGCATTATCTCTTAGCATCATTAACATCATGTTTATGCACCTGACTTTGGTTTGCATCATGACATTTCATCTCATCTGCATTGCATTTCATTTCTTTGCTAACTTTTCAGGTTGTAAGTTGTTTTGAGAAGTGAATTTGCCTTCACTTCTCACAATCTCTTTTCATCTCCCTCTTACATCATTGCTGCACTTTATCTTGTGTATTAGAGTGAGCTTGATCATTCATTCTCTCTCCTACTTTCTTTCTTCAAGCAACTTGTCTTCTTAAGTGAAGCAAGTTGTCTTGCTTTTCTCTGCTTCTTGCTCCTTTCATCTGCTTCTGTCCTGGTGGTTTATCTGAAGATCTTCTTGCAAACCTCATTAACCCTAGGAACAACCAAGCATGATAATAATTAGGGTTTGATTAGTTCCCCATTTAGCTTTTACCTTTGTGTCATCATTGAGTCTTCTCTTCTCATCTCATAATCCAGGACTAAACCCTAAAGGTTTTAAGGCTTTGTGATTAAGCTTATGCCTGCATCCTTCTATTAGGATGGAGTGTATAACTTTAATCCTAAGTGTTAAACCCTTAATGTGTTTAAATCCTTTAATCAATCCATCTAATAATCACTAAGACATCAAGCTTGTAACTTGGGCCTTGCATTAGGGTTCTAATTCTTCCTTAATTGGTTAAGAAGGACTAACCCTAGTGTTAATGGACAAGCCCCCCTCAAGTTGTCTTACAAACCATAAAAATCACTTCTTCATCTTATCATTAACTAAAATCCATCTAATAAAGGCTTTGTTTTGTCATGAGGTTAATCCCTAATCATGGATTAAGTTGAGGAGTCTTCCTCAGTTTAAATGTTCTCATCTATTATCCTTCTATTAGGATGGTGTAATGGGTCCATTAAATCCTTGATTATGGCTTAAACTCATTACTTAACACTAAACAAAAACATCAAAAACATCTAAATAATTGCAAGTAGGTTAATGATCTTAATCCTACACAATGGTGACTAAGTGTGAGGTGTTTACTTCATACTTAAGGTATTCTCATTACCCCTAATCAGAGGGAGGATGTGATGAGTTTACTGATCCTTGATTTAGGCTTAAGCTCATTTTCCTATGACAAACTCCAAAAAGCAATAAAAGACTGAAAACACCAAAAACAAACAATAATCGTCTCCTCCGGGATTCTTTTCTCACCTCATTCACTCACAAACGAGAACTTGCTTCTTCCGTCTAATGCAAGACAGTTTGCACCTGAGCCAGACAGGTCATACACTTGAGCATAGGCAAGTAAGCAGTTCACAAGTCAATTTATCTTTCAGTCTCTTTGGGTCGAACTACGGTGTTCTGACTTCCTCATTGCACGAGAGGATACGTAGGCATAACTTAACAGTCATCGAACAAAAGTCTCTGTATATTCCCCCTCTTCCAGCCTTATTCTTTAAGTCTCATAGTCTTGAGCTCTGCATCCTTTCCTTACACTGATACTTCACATATTTCACCTCACACTTCTTTGCACTGACACTTGCATTCTTTCCAGCTTTGATACACAAATTGCACTGACACTACCCCTTTAAAACACAAATCTTTTAAGCGTGGATCCCGTCGAGTACGATGGACAATCTGGGTGCTAATACCTTCCCAGGTTGTAACCAACCCCCTTTCTCAGTCTCTCTGGTTCGCGACCGTCTTATCCATATCTCTTCTCAGGTTTATGCAGCATTACCTTTCCTCCGGGATAAAAATGCCTAGCTGGCGACTCTTGTCTTCTGAGTTCACCCTTGTGTGTCCTCTCTCCTTTCGCCGACCGTTCGCGTCTGTACCCCTCTTGGCCATGTGTTATTTGGTGGGAGCGACAAGGGGGTAGTGTCAGTGCTATTTTGTGTGCAAAAGATGGAAAAAAATACAAGTGTCAGTGCAAAGAAGTGTGAAGTGAAGAAAAGGAGTTTCAGTGCAAGAAAAGAGTGGAATGCTCAAGACAATGAGGCTTAAGAGAATAGGGCTGGAAGAGGGGGAATATACAAAGACTTTTGTTCGATAATAGTTAAGTTATGCCTACGTATCCTCTCGTGCAATGAGGAAGTCAGAACACCGTAGTTCGACTCAAAGAGACTGAAAGATAAATTGACTTGTGAACTGCTTACTTGTCTATGCTCAAGTGTATGACCTGTCTGGCTCAGGTGCTAACTGTCTTGCATTAGACGGAAGAAGCGAGTTCTCATTTATGAGTCAATGAGATGAGAAAAGAATCCCGGAGGAGACGATTATTGCTTATTTTTTGTATTTTCAATCTTTTATTGCTTTTGGAGTTTGTCATAAGAAAATGAGCTTAATCCTAAACCAATGGTTAGTAAACTAATCACAACTTCCCTCTAATTAGGGGTAATGAGAATACCTTAAGTATGAAGTAAACACCTCACACTTAATCACCATGATGTAGGATTACGATCATTAACCTACTTGCATTTATTTAGATGTTTTTTGGGATTTTTTTGTGTGTTAAGTAATGAGTTTAAGCCATAATCAAGGATTTAATGGACCCATTACACCATCCTAATAGAAGGATAATGGATGAGAACATTTAAGCTGAGAAAGACTCCTCAACTTAATCCATGATTAGGGATTAACCTCATGACAAAACAAAGCCTTTATTAAGATGGATTTTAGTTAATGGTAAGATTAAGAAATGGATTTTATGGTTTGTAAGACAACTTGAGGGGGACTTGTCCATTAACACTAGGGTTAGTCCTTCTTAACCAATTAAGGAAGAATTAGAACCCTAATGCAAGGCCCAAGTTACAAGCTTGATGTCTTGGTGATTATTAGATGAATTGATTAGAGGATTTAAACATATTAAGGGTTTAACACTTAGGATTAAAGTTATACACTCCATCCTAAGAGAAGGATGCAGGCATAACCTTAACCACAAAGCCTTAAAACCTTTAAGGTTTAGTCCCTGATTAGGAGATGAGAAGAGAAGACACAAAAGATGACACAAAGGTAAAACTAATGGGGGACTAATCAAACCCTAATTGTTATCATGCTTGGGTATTCCTAGGGTTTATGAGGCTTGCAAGAGATCTTCAAGAAGAGCCACCAAGGGGAAGCAAGATGAAATGAGGAGAAGCAAAAGAAACAAGTCAACTTACTTCACTTAAGAAGATAAGTTGCTTGAAGAAAGAAGATGAAGAAGGAACATGAATGAACAAGCTCACTCTAATACAAATACAAAATGCAGCAATGAATGCATAAGAGAGATGAGAAGAGATTGTGAGAAGTGAAGGCAAATTCACTTCTCAAAGTAACTTACCACCTGAAAAAGTTAGTGGAAGGAAGTGAAATGAAATGAAAATGAAATGAATGCAAGGATTCAAACCAAAACTAGAAGCATATTCATGATGCAAATGATGCTAATAGATGATGCAAATGTATGCCAAAAGGTGTGAATGATCATACAAGTAATGAGGATGCAAATGAAGCATAAAGGAAGCATGAAAGTTCATGAATGCACATGGAATGTAATGAATGCATAACATGGAAAATGGATGAAGAAATGATCAAGCATGATTCTAATGTGTCCTAAGAGGTCTTATAAGTCATGTGGATGCAAGAAATGTCATGGCAAGTACTTGAATGCAAGCATATGCAAGATGTATGCAAAGGAAGATGAGAAATTAGGGTTTTCATGCAACATGAGATGCAAAACTCAAAAACAGAAGCAAATGACAAGATAAAAAATTGAAAATTCACTCAAAGGAACCCTAAACCTATACTAGGTTACCATCCAAAGGGGGAGGTCAGAAGCTAAACCTAAAAGGAGTTATGAATTTCCTAAGTTTCTAGGGTTTTTTGGGTGATCGTCAATGTAAAATGCCAAATAATTGGAAAATGCAAGATAAAAATGAAACAAAAATGTTTTTAGAAACTAGGAGTCATTTATAGAACAATGCAAAAAGAATCATTCACAAACTCAACTTGGTTTAAAAGTTATGAATTTTTGAAGTTAGGGTTCAAAAATGGGGTTTTATGAACCCTAAATTCAAAGAAAAAAATGCCAAAATGATTCAAAACCTAAAATAAATTTGTATGGTGAGTTTGTAAATGCTTATAAATGTCAAAGAATGTTCTCTGATTTTTTTGGTGATTTTTAAATACTTAAATGTATTTTTAATTAATTAATTTTCATTAATTAATTAAATAAAACATTTAAATGATTTAAAAATACTTTTTTAATGAAAAAAATAAAAATAAAAATATTTTTGGTTTCTGAAAATTAATAAAAGGCTTGACAAAAAATTTCAGAATTTTTTGATGATTTTTACTATTTTTAAAAATTCGTACAAAATAAATAAGAAAAAATGTGAAATAAAATGAATTTAATGAAAGGTATGCTGATCCAAGGCTCCAGGTTCAAAGTTGGGAGTTTTTGGTTGACTGGCGCATTTTTTAAGGGCCTGGATTGCTTCTGATTAATTAATTTAATTATATTAATTAAAAATGAATTAGGGCTAAGTGGGTTGATCTGGGTCGTGCGTGTCTTAACCTAATCCTAATCCAAGGGCTGCAAATCAAACTGGTAAATTAATTAGGGATTAGGGCTAATCACTTTCAGGTGACCGGAGGGGAGCTCCGGTCATCTTCTCCGACGGGACAAAAACCCTAAAACCTCCCCTATGCATTTTTAAACCCTCAAACCTGCCCAGAAACAATCCCCACACTTCTAGCAACTCAAAACAACAATCAAACATCATTTATCATGCAAGAACAGTCTGAATCAAATCAAAACAAAATCAGGGCCAAACTTTCAGACATTCATAAAATACTCATTTTTCCACCATTTTCAATTCTAAACACATCACGATGATCCTTAAAGCATGCACTTTCAGTTTATAACAAGAAATCAAAGCTTTGTGAAAAATTGTTCTTAACCATACCTGAGCTGGAAAACTTCAATAGTGAGCTTCCAGAACCTCCCACTTGTGCAAATGAACTCCCTTGGTCCTTCTGAAGCTAGTGGGATGCTTCAAAACCTTTGATGGTGGCTAGTTTGAAGGTTCCAGTTCTGGTGTAGCAGAATTTGAGGTTTGTGTTTGTGATGTTTCAGGCTATTTTAATGGTTAATTCTTGTTCTATGGATGATGTGTGACTTGTTGGTGAAGAAAAATTTGAAGTTTGATGGCTGGTTTGAGAGAATCGAAGAAGGGAAGGTTTTTGCAAGTTTTGTGCAATCTGATTATGTATGGGGTCTGAGCTTGTGTGAGGCTTGTTTTATGATCCTTATACAATCCCTAAACTATTGGAATGGGTCAGAAGACTTGACATGCACTGTGGGAATGGTATGGAGCAATTGGCCAAAAAGTCAATAGTTGGTGTACTTCAAGCATGGGCCATGACAGAAGCTATCTTAGGGCTGCTCTGAGTTCAGCTGTCTTCAAGGATGGCCATGGGATGATTTAGAGTGATCAAAAGTGGATGGATGGTGAGATGTCACATGTTTTGCATTTTTACAACTTGTTGCATTTTGAAATTTTTGGTCATGGGCATGTCCCATTCCAAGCTGAATTCAGGTCATGAAGTGTTACATGATGTTATTATGATGCTTTGAGACCAATTAGAAGTTATACCAACCCTTGGAAATCATTCTTGCAAGAATTCCTTTTTTTGAATTTTATGGAAAATGGTTTATGGAAGCTTGTGATCCAAGGCATGAACCTTTGTGAATTTTGTGCAATTCTGATTTTGACAAGTTGCAATATGTTGTAATGATTCAAAGAAGTCATTTAGAGGTCTTGAAAGTGTTTAGAACTTGAATTTGCCAAAATCCCTCTTTGGCATGAAACTTGAAATTATGTGATTTTTGCCAACTTTGGAAAGCCATAACTTGAGTTCCAAAATGAATTAGATCTTGTTCTTGTACTTTTTGAAAAGGGAATGATCCAATCTACAAATTTCATGACCAACAATTTTTCATTTGAAGCATTTTTGGTTGAGAAAGAGGAGGTTGAAAAACTTTCCCAAAATGGAAAGTTTACATTACAAGTCATTTCCATTTTTGGCAACTTTTGGTTTTGCTCACTTTTCTTCAAATTTGTGAACTTATAAGCACTTCAATGATCAAATAAAGATCATATAACTTCAATTTGATGAAAAATCCACTTTGGTTCCATGTTGGGGGGCCTCAGATGCCCTGATTTGGCTCTAACTTGCTCAAGAAGTTACCCAGTGATCAGATGACTTCCACAATGAATTTCTTCATAAAACTTGGTATGCATGATCCTTATATCATATTAAGACCAATAGAAACAAGAATGACCAAAAAATTTGGAGTTATGGCCTCTGAAACCAAAACCCTAATTTCAGGTCATCTGTATAGTTAAACCCTAGCTCTGCTTCCATGCTTTGCAAGTTCTTGTGATTTTTTGACTTCCTTGGTCTTTGGAGGATAAAATATGATGATTGAACATACATGGACCCTATTGAGATGATTGAAGACATTTGGAGTGGCTCAGATGGATCTTGGATTGCTCAGATCACAAACCCTAAATGCAGATGAACTTGAACTAATGCAGTGAAGCAAAAATGCCACATGATATGATATGATTGAACTAATGCAAATATTAAAGGTCACAAGCCTTGGTGTGAATCTAGTGAGGGAAAATTTGGGGTGTTTACACTATCTCTTTCTCTTAGGTTACTTATCTTCTTCAGGAAGTAAGTAACATATCCTCTTTCTCCTTCTCTTTTCATCTGCTCCCTCTTCCATGGTGGCCTACTGGAGATCTTTCTTTAAGCCTCACAAACCATAGGATAACCAAGCATGATGATTTTAGGGTTGTATATAGTTCCCCTTAGTCTTTTACCTTTGAGTCTCCTTGAGTCTCTCTTCTCATCTCATAATCAGAGGCTAAACACTTAAAGCTTTAGGACTTTGAATTAGGGTTATGCATGCATCCTTATCTTAGGATGGAGTGTATAACTCTAATCCTTAGTGTTAAACCTTTAATTTGTTTACACCTCTTAATCAAAACACCTAATAATGATTAAGACTTAAGCTTGTAACTTGGGCCTTACATTAGGGTTCCATCTCTTCCTTTTTTGGTTAAGAGGGACTAACCCTAGTGTTTAATGGACAAGTCCCCCTCAAGATAAGTCTTACAAACTTAAAATCCACTTCTTTATCTCACCTTAAATTAAAATCCATCTTTAATAAAGGCTTGTTATTTAATGAATTTAATCCCTAACCATGGATTAAGTTGAGGAGTCTTCCTCAGCTTAAGTGTTCTTATCTATCATCCTTCTCTTAGGATGGTGTAATGAGTTCACTAATCCCTGATTAGAGACTAAACTCATTACTTAACACTAAACAAAAACCCAAAAACATCTTAATAATCACAAGTAGGTTAATGATCTTAATCCTACATCATCATGGTAATTAAGTTGAGATGCTTATATCACACTTAAGTAGGCTCATTATCCCTAATCAGGGAGGATAATGAGTTTACAACCCTTGATTTAGGCTTAAGCTCATTATCCTATGCAAAACACCAAAAAATAAAAAACTGAAAACACAAAAACAAGCAATAATCATCTCCTCTGGGATTCTTTTCTCATCACACTCATTCACAAACGAGAACTCGCTTCTTCCATCTAATCCAAGACAATTAGCACTCGAGCCAGACGAGTCATACACTTGAGCATAGACAAGCAAGCAGTTCACAGTCAAAATCATCCAGTCTCTTTGAGTCGAAATACGGTGTTCTGACTTCCTCATTGCACGAGAGAATACGTAGGCATAACTTAACAGTTATCGAACAAAAGTCTCTTTGTCATCCCCCTCTTTCAACTTTCTTTTTTTAAGCCTCAGTCTTTGAGCACTCACCCTTTCCTTTTGCACTGACACTTTGTACATTCCTACCTAGCTTTTATACACAGTCAGCACATACACTACCCCTTTTAAACACAATCAAGTAAGCGTGGATCCCGTCGAGTACGACAGACGGTCTGGGTGCTAATACCTTCCCAGGTCGTAACAACCCCCTTTCTCAATTTCTCTGGTTCTCAACCGTCTTATCCACACCCTTCCAGGTTTATGTAGCATTACCTTTCCTTCGGGATAAAAATGCCTAGCTGGCGACTCTATTCAACCTCAACCTCCAACATCGCTGACAGTCCGCGTCTGCACCGGGACGTAAAGTCTAAGGAGGGACAATGGCGTGTACATTTATGAATTGGTATGGATTAGGGAACAATACCAAACCATAAATAAGCAAGGCTAAGATCTCCTCAAAAGCATTGTAACTCATAGCATCCAAGAGAACCTGAGCCTTCTCTATCAATACCTCAGCAAGAATACCCTTAGTTCAACTTTTGGTTTCCACTACAATGTCTGATTTCTTCAGATGCAAGGTTGCTGCAATAATTTCAGGTTTAGGCTCCTTCTCTAAGCATGTGAAAGGTTTCTGATCAAGGATACGCATACCAAGTAATTTGGAGAATTCTTCCATTGTGGGCACCAACTGATAATCGGGAAATGTGAAGCAGTGATGTTTAGGATCAAGGAACTGGAACTGGACACTCATCATATCTTCATCAAACCCTGAAGTAACCAAACCAAGTAGATGACCATGCTTTTTGATGATCTGAGAGATTTCAGAAACTTTTGAAACCAATTCCTTAAGCTTGGAATGTATCCTTACAAAGTTGACTCGAATAGTGTTCCTACGAGCGAAAGCCATAACCTGCAACAAATAACAAAGGTAAATCCTTTGGTCCTTGAAATGGTTAGTGAGAATGCTATTCTTATGATGTCATGATGTTATGTTCATACACAAACAAGTGGCATACACAAACAAGTCACACAATATCCTTAGGTTTAAATGCTTGCATGAAGTCCATAGGTAAGTACCCTCCCCACTGAAGTTTAGTTGGTTCATCCTATCCTAGTAATAGTAACCGGGTTCTAAGGGATCTAAGGGTTCTAAGGGATTCTTTTCAAGGGTTGTTATTTAGTATGGCAACTGACTTGCCAACCAAAACCTCCACAGATTAGAACCTCAATGAGCGTAGCATCGAGTATCAACCAACTTTAGACTTCACCAAAGCCAGTTATATCACTACTTTATAATAGCCAATATGGGTAAATTAGGGTTCTAAATGGTAGTTAGTGTTAATGACAACATATGGCAGTCTCATGTCATCCTTAACTTACTTAAGGAACATTAGAACCCATCAAGATGTCACACTAACTGTAGCCATCAGATCAACCATATCGGTATACGTCGTTGTTGTACCCCAAAATTTGCCCTCCCACAATCAAAGAAAAGTGTCCCTAGAGTTCTCTCAAGGTTCACAAGGTTCATAAGTATCACAATGCTCACAAGGTTCACAATTGATCAGAAAGTTTGAAAGTTAACTCAGATAAAGCATCCTCCTAAGCAATGGATCCACAACTAGGGTTTTGAGTTTATCTGAGCTAAATAGACTTCTAAGGCCTCAAATGAGATTCATAACATACCATATGTATCAAGAATCCCCATGTCAAGTTGCAAGACTTTCCCAATAATTTTGACCAGTCAAATGATCAGATATGCAAAAATCAGTCAAAGCAGTTAAAAAGTCAAACTGAGGTCAACTGTGGTCAAATTAAAGTCAAACTTCAAGATGTTTTGTCAACATCAAGTTTATGAGGTAAAATTCATCATTTGCTCAAGGGTTGATCATGATTCATCAAGGAGATCTCAGATTATCAAGAATCAGGAAGTTTCTAAATTAGGGTTTCCTATGAAAAGTCAACTGAACTTTGACCAACCATAACTTTCACATGCTTCATCAAAAATTTCCCATCCAAATCTAATTTTGAAGGAAATTTAATTCTCTAAAACTTTGTGTATCACAAGCCAAGCCTAAAAATGCTTCATTTGGAAGGTATGAGCTAAAACATTACAGGTCATTTCAAAAGTCAACAAAAAGTCAACTTCTTCCAAAGAGCATAATTTGAAAATGGTAAAAGATATGGACATGAGACCAAAGCGTTTTGTTATAGGACTCTTTAAGATTTTCAAAATATCCAAGAACCCTTCATAGCCTTAAAATTGAGGGATTTATGCCTTGTCAAAGTTGGGAGATTTTCAAGGGGTGTATGAAGAAAATGAGGTCTTAAATCCAAATATTTCCAAATGGGCCTATCATTTTGCAACCCAAACTTAACAATAAAACCAAGCACGACCCAATTCAAATAATTTCTGATTTTTATAATTTATTTATTATTTATTTGGATTTTATTCATTAAAATTCATTTTAAATGAAAATAAAATCTGAAAATACAAATATTTGATTTGATTCTTCTTCTAGAAGCTCATAAAACCAAGGTATCCACAAGCCCACAAAACCATCTGATTTTTTGACCTAAATTGATTCTTCTATAAGAATACAAGTTGACACATGCCTAAGGACGAGTTTTTGCAGCCAAGAATATCAAGACAAGTTCCAAAATTTTCAAGAAAAATTCCACATTCGGATTTTTGGTTAGAGGCCATATCAATTTGTTTTGAAGGTTCAAGCATGTTCTTTGAACATCACTAATGCAATCCCAATCATTCATTGCATCCAAAACACCAAGAATCATGCAAACCGAACCATGTTTCTTTTGAATTTAATTTTTTTTCGATTCCATTAATTTACATGTTTACGATGCATTTTGATCATGTGTTGATGTTTGTATGTTCCTATAGATGGATTATGGACAGTTTGTGTGAAGATTCATGGCTTAATCGTGAAAACACCATAGCTAGGGTTTCACCTTCAAATTTGGGGTTTCATGATATACACCATATAAATGCTTTTAATTAACATATTTTTACTGTATGGACTGCAAGGATTGTATTGGTACAATCAATTTGACGAAATCGTAAGTATCTTTTGAGATATGGCATTCGCAGGTTTCTCACGCAAGAAATTTCGCAGCAAAGTGCACAACAAATTTCGTAGGAAAACCTGCAAAATTCCAAGGTTGAAGACGACCAAAGGCGCGGGAATCCGTTTTTGAAATATTAACTCATTTTATTATGTTTTGTTTGTGTTTATGTTTCAGAAACGCTGCTTAGCTCAGCTGGTCATGTGTACGTGCGTTAAAGCATAAGACCTGGGATCGAACCTGGGTGAGACCATTCTTTTTATCATTTTTTTTAGATATTTAGCATGTTTAATATATAATCATATGTTGTTGATTTGTTATCAGACGTGCCCCATGTGGCTTAATGGCAAGGAGACTGGTTTGGCATACGTGAGGTTAGGGGATCAAATCCTGGTTGCAGCAATTTTTTTTTATTCATTGGAATTTTAACAAACTTAAAATATAATAAGTTTGTTCAGTATGTTTTCACCACGCGTGGTTCCATTGGTTAAGATGTTAGCCTGCAGGTAAGAGGTCCTGGGTTCAAATCCCAGGTCCTTCTTTTTGTGTTTTTCTGTTTTTTTTCTTCTTATTATTGTTTTATATGTTTAATAAATTTTCTAAAAAAACAAATAAACAATTAAAACTAACTATATTTTTACTCTAATTAAATAATAATAATTCTAAACTCATGTATATAATTAAGTTATAAATGACCTATTAACTTAATAATTTAGTATTTTCTTTATTCTTTATTTATTCCGTAAATATCAAATTAATACTTTTTTTTTCTAAAAATTCCTTGATAACTCTTTTATTTTATATTTTGTATATTAATAATATTGTTTTCTTAATTATAAGTAATTATTTTATTCTTTTATTATTACTAAATTATTTAAACTTATATTTTCTTTAAAAAAAACTTCTTAAAAAAATCTAACTTGTCTAACCTAAACTTTTTCTTTTTAATTAAATGTTTAATTGTTATTTCTTTAATTTATTTTAATTTTATTATTATTGTTACTTTATTATTATTATTATTACTTTATTATTCTTATAATTATTGCTTTATTATATTTATTATTATTGCTTTATTATTATTGCTTTATTATATTTATTATTATTGCTTTATTATTATTGCTTATTCATTATTTTATTATATCTATTATTCTTACTTTATAATTTATTTTGATCCGACTATTATGTATCTGCCAAAGCCTTGTAATAATTTGTAGATTTATTTTTCGTCTTTATTTTCTTTGTAAATATTTAACTGCGTGGTTAGTAAATAGGGAGTGCGAAACTAATTGTGATTAAATAAGTTTAGAAAACTAATTAAATTCAAGATAAATATTTAAAAATAACACTCACACACGTAAGTCGATCTTTGATCGCCATCTGCACTTCCTATGGTATTCCTCTTGGTTGCCTTTAAAATGGTCAAGTCCCTCGAATATAGGGGTGTCTTAAGCAAAGTCCCTTCACGTATAAATCATCAAGTCCCTACAGATTTAAAAGATCAAATCCCTTCGAGGTTACTAACGGAATAATGATCTTGTCCATTCGAATAAATGATGATAGTCCCTACGAATTGCTAAAGACATCCCTTAAGTTGTCTTCATTGACCATACGATGATCCTACGTTCGTCCCTTAAACAAATCCAAGGTAATGACTACATACTCCTTAATAATAGGGATAGTCTTACCCTTGAAAGAACATATAAGAACATGAATGACTTAGTCTAGGGTAGGTACCTCATAGTTACTTGCTCACATCTTTAAAAAATACTTTTCACACCTCAATATTTTCAAACATTTTCAAACAAGGCTTTGTATACATCCATACGAGGATCATTTCAAAGTACTTAGAAAATTTATAATCACACACTTCACTTTTCAAAAACAATTGAAGTGAGCTAAGTAACTAAGAGCCCATGGATAACCATGGATATAAAGGGTGTTAACACCTTCCCTTTATATAACCTACCCCCCGAACCCAAGTCTTTTCAAAACGGTATTTCCTTTTCTTTTATGTCCTTTCCTTATGGATAAAATAAAAGTCGGTGGTGACTCTTGCTATCCGCAACATTTATAGAAAGTCACTTCTCCCACCGTGTTACAGAACTGGCGACTCTGCTGGGGAGTTACTAAGTAAAAGAGGGGTACCCTTAGGAATTATATCACTTAAATTGTTTGCTTTGTTTGCTTTATATTACTTTTTGGGATTTTTGTGTGAAAGATCCTAACCCGGATCTAGTGTACCTTAGGTAAATGGAAATAGACCAAGGAAATTGTATGGCGTATACTGATATGGTTGATCTGGTGGCCATAGTTAGTGTGACTTCTTGGTTGGTGCTTATGTTCCTTAAGTAAGTTAAGGATAATATGGAGCTGCCATATGTTGTCAATACACTAAATGACTTTTAGAACCCTAGTTATCCCATCTTGGCCTTTAGAAAGTAGTGAGATAGCCGGTTTTGGTGAAGACTGGAGTTAGTTTATTCTCGATACTACGCTCATTGAGATCCTAAACTTGGAGGGATTTGGTTGGCAACTAAGTTTCCTACTGAACAACCATCCTTGGGAAGGATCAGTGATATTGAGATCCTTTAGAACCTGGTTACTTTTGTAGGACATTATGAACCAACTAAACTTTAGGGGAGGGTACTTACCTTTAAACCTCATGCAAGCCTTAAAACCTAGGGCTATTGTGTGACTTGTTTGTGTGTACCACATGTTTTTGATTGAGCATAACATCATGACATCATAAGCATAGCATTTTCACTAACCATTTCAAGGACCAAAGGATTTATCTTTGTTCTTTGTTGCAGGTCATGGCTTCTGCTCGTAGGAATACAATTCAAATCAAATTTGTAGGGATACCTTCTAAGCTTAAAGAATTGGTCTCTCAAGTTTCTGAAAACTCCCAATTCATCAAGAGGCATGGTCACCTACTGGATCTAGTCCCTTCAGGGTTCAATGAAGACATGATGAGTGTCCTATTCAAGTTCTTTGATCCTAAACATCATTGTTTCATATTCCCCGACTATCCGTTGGTTCCCACCATGAAGGAGTTCTCCAAATTACTAGGTATACCTATCCATGATCAGAGACCCTTCACAGGCTTAGAGAAGGAGCCTAAACCTAAAGTTATTATTGCAACCCTACATTTGAAGAAATCAGACATTGTCCTAGAAACGAGAAGCAGAGTTAAGGGTATTCTTGCTAAGGTATTGATGGAAAAAGCTCAAGTGTTCTTGAAGGCTATGATCTATGATGATTTTGAGGAGATCCTAGCCCTATTGATCTATGGCTTAGTGTTGTTCCCTAATCCAGACCAGTTCATAGACGTACACGCCATCAACATATTTCTGACTCACAATCCAGTGCCTACATTACTTCGAGATATTTTACATTATCTTCACACTCGTACTATGAAGGCGAGAGGAACTCTGATGTGATGTATACCTTTATTGACTAGGTGGTTTATTTCTCACCTTACTCGATCAGTGATGAAGAATGAACAAGGGTTAAGGTGGTCTAAGAGGATTATGTCACTTTCTCATTCAGATATTCATTGGTGCTCTCGATCTATAGAGAATGTTACTATCATTGACCGTTGTGGGGAGTTCCCTAATGTGCCACTCCTGGGCATAAGATGGGGCATTACCTACAACCCTTCTTTAGCTCTACGTCAGTTTGGTTATGCTCGGAGTAATGGTTCTCATGACATGCTTATTTAGGGTATTGTGTTCGACTATGACGATGATCTCCATGGTTACCCTCAAAGGTTTATACGAGCTTGGAACAAGGTGAATAGGATTGATAGCAAGACTTTGGAGCCAAAGTATTCTATTCCTATGGAGCCTTATCTCAGATGGGTGCGATCTCGTGCTCAGACTCTTATGATGCCATATCCTATTGTTTTACCAATCATTATGGAGCCTATTGCTGAAGAAGATGTTCCTTATACCATCCTTCATCCAGAGATGCCCACTGATTTGGAAGAGTTACAGAAGTCCTGGATTCAGTTGCGAGAGCAAAGGGATACTTTTGAGACTCATTTCAGAGCTAGTCAAGAAAGAATTCTGGAGTTGACAAGACAACTTCACGAGGAGAGGAACCTCAACAAATACCTCCACACAAAGAGGAAGCGTCCATGGGAGACTTAAAACCCCATATATTTATTTTTGTACTTTATTGTTATTTCCTTTCATTGTAAGCCCAAGGGGAAAATTTATGTTAAACACTTACTAATAAAATTTTGTTTTTAAACAAATTTAAATCCCGCGGTCCTTGAAAACATTGCATATGCATCTACATACCATATCATTGCATGACAGGTTTCCATAGTAGGTTTCTCAATCTTCTCGCTGTTTATTTCAGCAAAATGGCTCTCGAACAAACTGTCAAGGATCTCCAGGCTCAGAATGCTCAGTTTCAAGAAGTGATCCTGAATTTGTCCAAGGGGCAAGAAGAGTTGAAAGCACTCCTCTCTGAAAATCATGGAGATAACAAGAATGGTCAGTTGGAACAATTGCAAACTGAGATGGCATAAATGAGGATCTAGATGAATGGCCAGGTGGCTCTTATCCAAAGTTTAGCTCAGGGGAAAGAAGAGCTGAGAACCTTCATCCACAAACTTCAAAGTAATGGAGTTGGGAATCTAATCATCAATCAACCTCCGATAAAACAAGATGACTTGGTCGAAAAGAAGATAAAGATAAGAGAAGGAAAGAGACAGGCTACCACTTATTGTTCTTCAGTTGAAGAAAAACGACCTTGTAAGGCTAATCCACCTCAATACAAGGATTGTAGAAGACAATTCTCCCGATTCAAAACGCCATTATCACAAGCTTTGCAATGCTTGTTGGAAATGAAGTTGATTATCTTGGCATATGCTCCTCAAAATCCCAATACTTCTTCTCCTTGCTATAATCCCAATGCAAGATGTATGTATCAGTCCAACTGTCCCGAACACAATACTAATAGTTGTTGGGCATTGAAGAAAAGGATTCAAGACCTGATTGACGAAGGAATCCTCGAGATTACGCCAGAAGGCCAAATTGAGTTCTTCTATCACCCATTAAACATCAAAGCACCCAGACATCTGGAGTAACCAGTTTAGAGGAAGAGGCTTTGAGAATATTTGAATTTTCATTTGTAATTTCTTTTGTTGGTTTAAACACTTACTATTATGTCAAATTCTTGTTTTCATTAATGCATTGCATATGTTTGTCTGGAATTAATCCATTCGTTTCACTATATTTTGAATTATACTTTATATTTCTATTTTGTGATATTTAAACTCCTGATAAAGCTATAAGCTTGTAGAGGGAGGATGACAAAAACAATACCGTAATCTTATGCAATATGCTTTTGAACAGACTATGCTGACGATGTACAGGCATTATTTCAATTCCTAAACAGTGGAGATATAAGGAAGTTAATCCCTAGTCAACCCTTTTGAGCCTATGAAGTATGAGTTTTAATTCTCACGCAAATTAAAACCCTTATTCATAACCTGGGGCAGGGTAGTTATTCGGTTAACTCAATTATGCCAATTATTTGTGTTGTACACAACTAATGATGGTTCCCTGTAATCACTAAAGTCTGCAAGTCAATATCTAGCAAAAGAAAAGCTCACTAAGTCAAAACCTATGAAGGAGACTTAGTAAAAAAATTAAGACATCCCGCTGACTGTAACCTTGAAATAAATAGTTCAGGCAAAAAGAAGGGATAATAAAGTCAAAAGAGAAAAAAAAAAGGTCATTATAAATCCTCAACAAAGAAAGATGACTGAATGTTCAAATGAATTTTTGGTTTTTGAATCATTACAAATGTCAGTGTTACAATTCCAAACTTCTTTGGAGCTTCAATGCATAAGTTAACCGAACATTGAACTGAAGAACATCACGAAGAATGGGTTGGGTACAAATAAATTTGAGCCTTTATCCTTTGTTTCTTATACCATGAACCAGACCACGTTACAACCCTTTAAAAGTCCTAACTGAAGCATGGTTAGTTCAAAAGCGTACTGCTACAAAAAGGTATCCTGACTCCTTTAGGGCTTATTATAAATCTTGAGTTAATATCACAGTTTTTACAAACATTGTTTTACTAAAATAACTCTTTTTCAAAACTTCAAGACAAACATAAGCATTGCATTTTGAATATCATTGTTTACATATAACTAAGTGTTTGACACACAGAGGAGTTTACATGATGAATGTTCAATAAACCAAAGTGCTTCCAATAGACAAAGTTGCTTACTGGATCAAAGCCAATGTATACAAGGGGCATAATCACTATTTCCCAATCATTAGGGCATACCAAGTTACTGCCCAATTCATTTGGGGAAATCAGGTCAAGATTCAGCTATGTTTAAGTAGCTAGGGGCAGATCTCCTCATCTATCTGAATTACCAAGGATAACATTACAGAGTTCATGATGCCAGGGGCATATTATTGTGGGGCATTCTGTTTGAGGTAGCTCCTTTCAGATACTTCCATTATGGAACAATTCATTCTCAACCAAGGGGCAACGCTCTCTTTCCAAATCTAATACCCGGAGTGTATATGGTCTATCTCATTGTATTACCTTGATATTGGATTCTCAGCGGAAGAAATTGTGAAAATTAACAGTCTACGCCAGTAGTATCAGATGGTGTCAGTATCATGTCTTCAGATCTAGCTATGAGAATTTCTGGGAAGGTATTCAGGAAAGTTAAGAACCTCAGAAGCTCTAAATCCAATTGGTTATGCACTCTCAAAATTGAAATGATTCTGCTTCGAGTTCAGGTTTACTTTTCCTTCTTTATTCAAGGAAGAAATTTTTTCCGAATTCAGGTTTACTTTTCCCCTTTTACTAAAGCGAAAAACGTACGTTGGTTGTGTTTGAATGTATATATACTTTTGAATATGATCGATGTTTACCAAAAATGCATAAAATATAATAATAGCATTTACTAAGAACGAACGGAGGTAGGAATTCAACAAAGCTTCGCCGATTCATCCCTACAGAGTAATCCTTACAAATATCTTTACGGAATACTTTAAGTAATATCATATACTTCCAACTCTACGAAGTCTCCAAACAGTTTCATATCCTCCGAAGAATTGATGCTTGACCGAATAAGTCCCCTGGATCTATGTCCATCTCTTTTATCCTCAGTCAGGATATCCAGGGACTAAATCCTTTAATAAGAAGTACGAAGAACGAAAACAAGAAGGTTTTAAGTACGATGTTCTTAAACAAGACGGGAACGAAGTCTTCATACTCTTCAGCAACGAATCAGGATTTATTTTCCCCAGTAAGCAGTTGCGCTTCAACTACATAATTCATTCGTACATACATCATATCATATCATATCACATCATACGCATTCTCATAAAATATTATCTTGTAGAATGTTATATACATCATGATATTTGCACCGAACTAACCTTGTTTTTCAGGTTAATTCTCCAGCAGATAAACTTCATCAACAACTTATTTTGGGACGTCGATTATTCTTCTCAAAGGCTATTTTGAGACGTCGTTTATTCTTCTCAAAAGCCATATTGATGCCTTGGGCCGTCGTTTATTCTTTCCGAAGGTTATCTCATTATTTTGGGACGTCGTTTATTCTTCCCAAAGGCTATTTTGAGATGTAGTTTATTCTTCTCAAAAGCCATTTTCATACCTTGGGCCGTCGTTTATTCTTCCCGAAGGTTATCTCATTATTTTGGGACGTCGATTATTCTTCCCAAAGGCTATTTTGAGACGTCATTTATTCTTCTCAAAAGCCATATTGATACCTTGGGTCGTCGTTTATTCTTCCCGAAGGTTATCTCATTATTTTGGGACGTCGTTTATTCTTCCCAAAGGCTATTTTGAGACATCGTTTATTCTTCTCAAAAGCCATTTTAATACCTTGGGCCGTCGTTTATTCTTCCCTAAGGTTATCTCATTATTTTGGGACGTCGTTTATTCTTCCCAAAGGCTATTTTGAGACGTCGTTTATTCTTCTCAAAAGCCATTTTGTTACCTCGGGCCTTCGTTTATTCTTCCCAAAGGTTATCTCATTATTTTGGGACATCGTTTATTCTTCCCAAAGGCTATTTTGAGACGTCGTTTATTCTTCTCAAAAGCCATTTTGGTACCTTAGGTCGTCGTTTATTCTTCCCGAAGGTTATGTCATTATTTTGGGACGTCGTTTATTCTTCCCAAAGGCTATTTTGAGACGTGGTTTATTCTTCTCAAAAGCCATTTTGTTACCTTGGGCCGTCGTTTATTCTTCCCGAAGGTTATCTCATTATTTTGGGATGTCGTTTATTCTTCCCAAAGGCTATTTTGAGACGTCGTTTATTCTTCTCAAAAGCCATTTTGGTACCTTGGGTCGTCGTTTATTCTTCCCGAAGGTTATCTCATTATTTTGGGACGTCAATTATTCTTCCCAAAGGCTATTTTGAGACGTCGTTTATTCTTCTCAAAAGCCATATTGATACCTTGGGCCGTCGTTTATTCTTCCCGAAGGTTATCTCATTATTTTGGGACGTCGTTTATTCTTCCCAAAGGCTATTTTGAGACGTCGTTTATTCTTCTCAAAAGCCATTTTGGTACCTTGGGTCGTCGTTTATTCTTCCCGAAGGTTATCTCATTATTTTGGGACGTCGTTTATTCTTCCCAAAGGCTATTTTGAGACGTCGTTTATTCTTCTCAAAAGCCATTTTGTTACCTTGGCCCGTCGTTTATTCTTCCCGAAGGTTATCTCATTATTTTGGGACGTCGTTTATTCTTCCCGAAGGTTATCTCATTATTTTTGGACATCGTTTATTCTTCCCTAAGGTTATCTTGGGACGTCATTTATTCTTCCCGAAGGCTATTTTGAGACGTCGTTTATTCTTTTCAAAAGCCATTACCTTGGTGTTGCACCCCAAAATTTGCCCTCTATTTTAACTCTAACCGATTTTTTATTTCACATTCATTTGCATCATCTTCATAGCATAACATTTTTTTCTGTCTTAATATTAGCCAGAATAATTTCTCGGAATTTACAAACAGACTGATCAAATTAACTTTTTAACTGTGCCTAAAATTAGTCAACGAAAAAATGTCAAGTTTAAGTTTGCAAACGTCGGTTTAATTTGACATGCTAAAAGTATTTCTACGACTATTTTTGGTCATATGTTGATCAGTCTGAGCAGCTTAAACGGTCATAATTTTTATTTCAAAATCCGATCAAACGTTGTATTTTTCCGAGTCATTTATTTCGTGCTGATTATTTTGATGTGTTCATTTTACTTTTTCGAGCATTTTGGCGCCCGACTTTTATTTTTTTGAGTCCATTTATTTTTTATATTGGGTCTAGAATAAATAAATAGGATTATTAGTTTTTATTTTTATTTTAACTATTATTATTAAACTTTATTTAATTTTAAATTAATATTTTTTACACTGGGTCTAGAATAAATAAATAGAATTGTTAGTTTTTATTTTAATTTTAATTATTTTAATTATTAAACTTTATTTAGTTTTAAATTAATATTTTATTGGGTTTCAAAATAAACACTTAGGCCCATTATCATTAACCCTAATTGGTCCTCTATATATACTAAATAATGTGGCTGATAAGAAAAAGAAGGGGATCGAAAGGCATAACAGTGGATCTACCGGAAACTGTTTGTTTTCAATTGGTGTCTTGCTTCTAACTACACGTAGTATGTATATAACGCTTAATTCTTTTTTGTTTACTGTATAATATGTATAATATGTACATATCGCTTTCAGGTAATACTAATCCACCGTTTTGGTCTTAAACATTTTTTTACTAAATAACTAATACATTCTATTTTATTGTATGAAGATAATTCTTTCCAATATAGTTTTATATATATATATATATAATATATATATATATATATATATATATATATATATATATATATATATATATAATTCTTTTTTTTATTATTGTAATTATTTAGATTATTCGGATCGGATCGTGTCGATACGCTGTTTACACATTTGTGTGTATAATGCGTGACACTTGTGTTGATTCGATCCAGTTGCGATGATCGCAATTTTGCGTTAGCAACGTCGTTGTTTGCTTTAATTCATATTATTTTTTATGTTATATATTTAGATCTGCACAGATAACTAACTCCCCTGATTTTTTCATAAACCTTGACAATTTCGCCATAAACTCTAAATTTCAAACCTAAAACTTTGACCCTGATTTTTTCCTAAAACTCAAACTTTTCATAAACCTTAATTTTTCATGTAAACCTTAAAACTTTCTCATAAACTTTAACTCTGTTATTTCCTCTAAACCATAAACATTTTCTCAAACCTTAACAAACCTTATTATTATTTCCTATTTTCGTTCATATTTATGTTATTCATACACTGTAACTGCTTCGCCCTTGTAATATTTTAAGTTTTAACTTGTAATATTTTCAGTTTTACTTTTCGCCATCTTTATTATGTAACTGCACCAAAGCGTTGTAATAGTTAGGATTTTATTTTCTGCCATTTATTTTCTGCCATTTTATTTTTCTGCCATTTATTTTTCTGCCATTTAAATTCCTGCCATTGATCATATATTAACTGCGTGGTTTAGTAATGTAGGGCGTGAAAACCTACTAAATTAATTATTTAATATTTTTCTATAACCTTTATATTTTTTGTAAATAAATAATAAATACTAACTATTTTAATAACTTTTTTTAATTATTTACTTATAATAATAAATCCTTATATATTTTGTAAATAAAATCTAATTGACCATTTTTCTAATTGAATAATAATAATTCTAAAATCTTGAATAATAATAATAAATCTATTAATCTAATAATTTGATATTTTCTATAATCTTTATTTATTTTATAAATAACTAACTTAATATTTTTCATATAACTCTATTATTTTATAATTTGTACATTAATATTTTTTAAATTCTTTTATTATTACTAATTTATTTTTAACTCATATTTTTCTAATAACTTCTAAAAAAATCTAACTTGTTTAACCTAAAATAATTTCTTTTAAAATTCTAACCTTTTTATTATCACTTTATTATTATTGTTATTTTATTATTGCTTTATTATCATTGTTTATTTATTATTTTATTATTATTTGTTTTTATCTATTCTATTTTTGCTTCATTATTTTCCTTATTTTAATTTTGTTTTATTTATAATATTAGGAAAAAATGTATAGGTTGTAAATTTATTCTTTCTCGCCTGATTATTATGTATCTGTCCCATAGCCATGTAATAGTTTAGGAATTTATTTTTCTTGCTTTTATTTTTGTAAATATTTTACTATATGGTTAGTAACCTTAGGGTGTGTATAACTTATATGTAATTAAATTGAACTTAGATAATTAAAATAAGATAAATACCTGAATATAAACACTCACACACGTAAGTCGATCTTTGATCGCCATCTTGCACTTCCTAAGTTACCCCTCTCAGTTGCCTTAAACATGGTCAAGTCCCTCGAATATAGGGGTGTCTTAAGCAAAGTCCCTTCGAATATAAATCATCATAGTCCCTACGGTTTAAAAGATCAAGTCTCTTCGAGGTTGCCTACGGAATAATGATCTTGTCCCTTCGAATAAATGATGGTAGTCCCTACGAATTGCTAAAGACATCCTTTAAGTTGCCTTCATTGACCATACGATGACCCTACGTTTGTCCCTTAACACATCCAAGGTAATGACTACCTATTCCTCAATAATAGGGATGGTCTTACCATTGAAAGAACATTTAAGAACAGTAAAGACTTAACTTAGGGTAGATTCCTCTTAAGTACTTGCTCACTTTTTTCATCAAATTACTTCATTACACTTTACATTTTAAACAATTTTCAAAACAAAGTCTTTATATATCCGTACAAGGGTCATTATAAAGTACTTAAGAAAATTTTTAATCGCACACTACACTTCTCAAAACAATTTAAAGTGAGCTAAGTAACTAAGAGCCCATGGATAACCATGGATGTAAAGGGTGCTAACACCTTCCCTTTACATAACCTACCCCCCGAACCCAAAAAATCTTTTAAGGTCTTTCCTGTTCTTTTATGCCCTTTCCTTTGGATAAAATAAAAGTCGGTGGCGACTCTTGCTATCCGCAACATTTAGCTAAAGTCAGTTCTCCCACCGTGTTACACTTGGGCCGTTGTTTATCCACCCAAAAGCTAGATCTTCATATTGGGGATTGCTTTCCTCTCAAAGAAATATATCTGAAGAATTTTTCTTCGAATGGAATAAGCCCATTCAAGCATCACAACCAATCAACAATATCATTCTACGCACCGGAGAGTGCAAATTTTTGGGCTTTTGTGTTCAATCCTCTTCAATCTTCAAGTCACGAATGGCGTACATGCCAATCTAACTCCTCAGATTTCAGAAAATTGAACAGGGGCAGCTGTTGTACCCCAGACTTTTCCCTCCCACAATCAAAGCAAAGTGTACCTAGAGTTCTCTCAAGGTTCACAAGGTTCATAAGGTTCACAAGGTTCACAATTGATCAGAAAGTTTGAAAGTTATCTCAGATAAAACATCCTCCTAAGCAATGGATCCATAACTAGGGTTTTGAGTTTATCTGAGCTAAATTGACTTATAAGGCCTCAAATGAGATTCATAATATCTCACATGTATTCAAGAATCCCCATGTCAAGTTGCAAGACTTTCCCAATAATTTTGACCAGTCAAATGATCAGATATGCAAAAATCAGTCAAAGTAGTTAAAAAGTCGAACTGAGGTCAACTGTGGTCAAATTAAAGTCAAACTTCAAGATTTTTTCCAACATCACATTTATAAGGTAAAATTCATCATTTGATCAAGGGTTGATCATGATTCATCAAGGAGATCTCAAATTATCAAGAATCAGGAAGATTCTAAATTAGGGTTTCCTAGGAAAAGTCAACTGAACTTTGACCAGCCATAACTTTCACATGCTTCATCAAAAATTTCCCATCCAAAGATCATTTTGAAGGAAATTGAATTCTCTACAATTTTGTGTATCACAAGGCAAGCCTAAAAATGCTTCATTTGGAAGGTATGAGCTAAAACATTACAGGTCATTTCAAAAGTCAACAAAAAGTCAACTTCTTCCAAAGAGCATAATTTGAAAATGGTAAGAGATATGGACATGAGACCAAAGAGGTTTGTTAGAGGACTCTTTAAGCTTTCCAAAATATACAAGAACACCTTCATAGCCTTAAAATTGAGGGATTTACGCCTTGTCAAAGTTGGGAGATTTTCAAGGGGTGTATGAAGAAAATGAGGTCTTAAATCCAAATATTTCCAAATGGGCCTATCATTTTGCAACCCAAACTTAACAATAACACCAAGCACAACGCAATTCAAATAATTTCTGATTTTTATAATTTATTTATTATTTATTTGGATTTTATTCATTAAAATTCATTTTAAATCAAAATAAAATATGAAAATACAAATATTTGATTTGATTCTTCTTCTAGAAGCTCATAAACATCATTCAAGTTGATTTGATTCTATCCAAATGTGTGCACAGCCTCTTGGGCATGAAAAGATATGATTTTTCATAACATTTATGGTTGATTTTGCTTCACACTCAAGGTATCCACAAGCCCACAAAACCATCTGATTTTTTGACCTAAATTGATTCTTCTATAAGAATACAAGTTGACACAAGCCTAAGGACGAGTTTTTGCAGCCAAGAATATCAAGACAAGTTCCAAAATTTTCAAGAAAAATTCCACATTTGGATTTTTGGTTAGAGGTCATATCAATTTGTTTTGAAGGTTCAAACATGTTCTTTGAACATCACTAATGCAATCCCAATCATTCATTGAATCCAAAACACCAAGAATCATGCAAACCGAACCATGTTTCTTTTGAATTTAATTTTTTTATTCCATTAATTTACATGTTTACAATGCATTTTGATCATGTGTTGATGTTTATATGTTCCTATAGATGGATTATGGACAGTTTGTGTGAAGATTCATGGCTTAATCGTGAAAACATCATAGCTAGGGTTTCACCTTGAAATTTGGGGTTTCATGATATACACCATATAAATGCTTTTAATTAACATATTTTTACTGTATGAACTGCAAGGATTGTATTGGTACAATCAATTTGACGAAATTGTAAGTATCTTTAAAGATATGGCATTCGCAGGTTTCTCACGCAAGAAATTTCGCAGCAAAGTGCACAACAAATTTCGCAGGAAAGCCTGCGAAATTCCAAGGTTGAAGACGGCCAAAGGCGCGGGAATCCGTTTTTGAAATATTAACTTATTTTATTATGTTTTGTTTGTGTTCATGTTTCAGAAACGCTGCTTAGCTCAGCTGGTCATGTCTACGTGCGCTAAAGCATAAGACCTGGGATCGAACATGGGTGAGACCATTCTTTTTCTCATGTTTAATAGATATTTAGCATGTTTAATATATAATCATATGTTGTTGTTTTGTTATCAGACGCGCCCCATGTGGCTTAATGGCAAGGAGACTGGTTTGGCATACGTGAGGTTAGGGGATCAAATCCTGGTTGAAGCAATTTTTTTTATTCATTGGAATTTTAAAAAACTTAAAATATAATAAGTTTGTTCAGTATGTTTATCACCACGCGCAGGTGGTTCCATTGGTTAAGATGTTAGCTTGCAGGTAAGAGGTCTTGGGTTCAAATCTCAGGTCCTTCTTTTTGTGTTTTTGTGTTTTTTTTTTCTTCTTATTATTGTTTTATATGTTTAATAAATTTTCTAAATAAACAAATAAACAATTAAAACTAACTTTATTTTTATTCTAATTAAATAATAATAATTCTAAACTCTTGTATATAATTAAGTTATAAATGACCTATTAACTTAATAATTTAGTATATTCTTTATTCTTTATTTATTCCGTAAATATCAAATTAATATTTTTTTTTCTAAAAATTCCTTGATAACTCTTTTTTTTATATTTTGTATATTAATAATATTGTTTTCTTAATTATAAGTAATTATTTTATTCTTTTATTATTACTAAATTATTTAAACTTACATTTTCTTTAAAAAAAACTTCTTAAAAAAATCTAACCTGTCTAACCTAAACTTTTTCTTTTTAATTAAATGTTTAATTAATATTTATTTAATTTATTTTAATTTTATTATTATTGTTACTTTATTATTATTAATATTATTGTTATTATTATTATTACTTTATTATTATTATTATTATTGCTTTATTATATTTATTATTATTGCTTTATTATTATTGCTTTATTATATTTATTATTATTGCTTTATTATTATTGCTTATTCATTATTTTATTATATCTATTATTCTTGCTTTATAATTTATTTTGATCCGACTATTATGTATCTGCCAAAGCCTTGTAATAATTTGTAGATTTATTTTTTCGTCTTTATTTTCTTTGTAAATATTTAACTGCGTGGTTAGTAAATAGGGAGTGTGAAACTAATTGTGATTAAATAAGTTTAGAAAACTAATTAAATTCAAGATAAATATTTAAAAATAACACTCACACACGTAAGTCGATCTTTGATCGTCATCTGCACTTCCTAGGGTATTCCTCTTGGTTGCCTTTAAAATGGTCAAGTCCCTCGAATATAGGGGTGTCTTAAGCAAAGTCCCTTCACGTATAAATCATCAAGTCCCTACAGATTTAAAAGATCAAATCCCTTCGAGGTTACCTACGGAATAATGATCTTGTCCATTCGAATAAATGATGATAATCCCTACAAATTGCTAAAGACATCCCTTAAGTTGTCTTCATTGACCATACGATGATCCTATGTCCGTCCCTTAAACAAATCCAAGGTAATTACTACATATTCCTTAATAATATGGATAGTCTTACCCTTGAAAGAACATATAAGAACATGAATGACTTAGTCTAGGGTAGGTACCTCATAGTTACTTGCTCACATCTTTAAAAAATACTTTTCACACCTCACTATTTTCAAACATTTTCAAACATTTTCAAACAAGGCTTTGTATACATCCATACGAGGATCATTACAAAGTACTTAGAAAATATCTAATCACACACTACACTTTTCAAAAACAATTGAAGTGAGCTAAGTAACTAAGAGCCCATGGATAACCATGGATATAAAGGGTGCTAACACCTTCCCTTTATATAACCTACCCCCCGAACCCAAGTCTTTTCAAAACGGTCTTTCCTGTTCTTTTATGTCCTTTCCTTATGGATAAAATAAAAGTCGGTAGCGACTCTTGCTATCCGCAACATTTATAGAAAGTCACTTCTCCCACCGTGTTACAGCCGTATAGTTTCCTTGGTCTATTGCCACTTACCTAAGGTACACTAGATCCGGGTTAGGATCTTTCTCACAGTAACCTCACAACAAATACCCTTAAAGATAAAGAAAACAATTCAAACAAGTATAGTGATTTAATCCTAAGGTAACCCCTCTTTTAATTAGTACTCCCCAGCAGAGTCACCAGTTCTGTAACACGGTAGGAGAACTGACTTGGGCATTTTTGTTTCCAAAAACTATGTTGCGGATAGCAAGAGTCGCCACTGACTTTTATTTTATCCAATAAAGAAAAGGAATAAAAGAACAGGAAAAACCTTTAAGAAATTTGAGTTCGGGGGTAAGTTATACAAAGGGAAGGTGTTAGCACCCTTTGTATCCATGGTTATCCACGGGCTCTTAATTACTTAGCTCACTTTACTTTTGTTTGAAAAAGAGTGTAGTGTGTGTTTAGAAAATATTTTCATAAGTCTTTAACTTTACAGTGATCCTTGTATGGATGTATACAAAGTGTTTAGTTTAAAAAGTATTTTGAAAAGTGGGGTGTAAAGAGTGTTTTGAAAGAGTGAGCAAGTATTTAAGAATTATCTACCCTAAGTTTATAAGGTATTTCTTGTTATTTATTTCATTTAAGGGTAGGATTGTCCTTACTATTAGTGAGTAAGTAGGCTTACCTTAAAAGTTTAAAGGGACGGGCGTATGGTCATCGTATGGTCATAGAAGGCAACCTATAGGGGTATCTTAGTAATTCGAATGGATGATCATCCTTTTTTCGTAGGGTCATCGAGGGACAAGATCATTTGTTCGTAGGCAACTCGAAGGGACTATGATCTTTTTGAAGGGATTTGATAATTTTTTATTTGAAGGGACTTTTACTAAGATACCCCCACATTCGAGGGACTTGACCATGTATTAAAGGCAACCAAGAGAGAAAACCCTAGGAGGTGCAGATGGCAATCGTAAAACGATAGACTTACGTGTGTGAATATCAATTTCAATTATTTATCTTGAATTTAATGGGCTAAGTCCAATTAATTAAACATACAAGTCTTTTCACACCCTATTATTACTAACCACGATTTAATTATTTTACGGAAATTAAAAACGGAAAATAAAAACCCTAAACTATTACATGGCTTTGGGAGAGATACATAAATAAAACCTGACAGAAAATGTAAAGTGCAGAAAATAAAACCTAAAACTATTACAGGACTTTAGCAGTTACATTATCTTTAGAAATTATAAAATAATCGAAACGAAAAGATCGGAAGAATATTGAGTCTTTGAGATGAAAGGAGGATATGTATTTTATCATGATATTAGAAGAATAAAAAAAACAGAGTCAGATAAAATCACTACAGATTTTAAAATAATAGAAAATAAGAAAAGTGATTAAAATAAAATTTAAAAAATATTAAAACGATGCTAAAAATCTAATAAATCAAATAAAGAGCTCACAATTTTTTTCATATTTTTTTGAAAATATGGAAATAAAGTAAATCAAATAAAATAAAATAAAAGAGGAATGTGTGATTTTGAGGGTCGATATCTTTTAGAATTCTATTCTAAGAGAATATTGTTCTTCGGTTTTTTTCTAAACTTCTGGAAATAATTCGGAGTAAATCGAAACAGTAGCACTTACCTGACTTACCTGTTAGACTGAAATTCTTATCACTACTGCAGCCTTCAAAGTATCGGCAGAAATAAATTATAGCAGATTAACCAATAGTTTAGTTCTCCATGGTGCCCTAACAATGGTGTTGTTTGAAACCTACATCATAACTAAAAAACAAACGACCAAAAGCATCAGTACATGATTATAAACAATATTATAAAAATAAAATGTATTAAAATGTTATGAAACAAAATATTTGAGATCAAGAAAAAGTAAGAGGCGGCATGTGTTCATAGGCTGGCCTCCTGGAAGTTTATTGATGATGATTGGATGAAGAAAGAGGCTGAAAACTTGCTATGAAGTATTTTTTGAAATTTTTTTTAGGGTTTTTTGGTGTAAGAATTTTTGTGTCTTTGACATTTGGTTGTGTTGTGTATTTATAAGTGATGGAATTAGGTCAAAAATTTGGGCCTTTGTGGATGGATTTTGGATTGCTTGAAGGTGAAGAAAGGATCTTTCTAATTTGGTCAAAAAATTTGATGAAATCATACTTTTTTGGTCTTGCACGAATTTGGACATTTTCAATCATCATAAACATCAAATATTTGATCCCAAAATAGACCTAAGATCAAATATTTGATTTTTTCAATATTTATCTTAATTAAAATTGAATTTAAATAAAATAAATCTAACTTGAGTTTTGGTCATTTTTGCTTCATGCACCTCCTCAAAATTGCCCAACTTCAACAATTCATAACTCCCTCAATTTTTTCCCATGTAGGTTTTCTAGGACTTTTTAGAAATCTTAGAGTGTCCTATAACTTATCCTTTTGGTCCCATGTCCATATGATCTTCCATTTTTAAGTTATGAGCTCTTGAAAAAAAATTGACTTTTTGTTGACTTTTAAAAGGACCTGTAATGTCTTGGCTCATATCTCTTAAATGAAGCATTTTTGGCCTTGTATTATGAGACATAAAGTTGTAGAAAATTGAATTTCCTTCAAAATGAGCTTTAGATGGGAAATTTATGATAAAGCATGTGAAAGTTTATGCTGGTCAAAGTACAGTTGACTTTTCCTACACAACCATAATTTAGTAGCTCTTGATTCTTTATGATTCTGAGGCTTCCTTGATGAATCATGATCAACCCTTGATCAAATGATGAATTTCACGTCATAATCTTGATCTCAACCAAAAATATTAAAGTTTGACTTTATGTTGACCACAGTTGACTTTTTGACCAAGTTAACTGATTTTTGATTATCTGAGCACCTGACTAACCAAACTTATGGGTAAAGTATTGAAACTTGATATGAGGATTCTTTGAAGTATGTGGTATGTCATTAAGTCCACTTGAGGCTTTTGAATTTCACTTTTCCTTGATAAATTCAAAACCCTAGTTTCAAATCCATTGCTTAGGAGAAGGCTTTGTCTGATGAGACATTGAATCCTTTTGAGCAATTGTGAATCTTGTGACTATTAGGAGACCTCTTGAGACTTATTATCTTGAATATGTGAGGGAAAAATTTTGGTACAATAAATAGGCAAGTGTTATGGAAATCAGCAAGTATAATTAATAAGAATGATTTAAGTTTGGTACGGGTGACTCACTAATGATTGTAAGCTCTGTGATGTTGCTACGTTGTTATTAATGGAGACCTTATGTCAACAGAAGCCTTGAGTGAAAGGAATCATGTGGAGAAGATTGAGAGGGACTATAGTAACCATAGTCAAATTCGTTAAGCTTAATTGGATAAATTGTTTCGAGTTTAGAATGGATTTGGAAATTGTACCAGTTTTGATTTCAACAGTACGACCCATATATCTTTGTCGTTGGAGAGTTTGGACCGATGTTATTATCGTGTGATTGGAAAGTAAGTTATCCTACCTCCGAATGTCTGCAAGTTTTGTTCCATTGGTTGGTAATAACTCCAAAGGATAAGTGTATTCTCCGCAGACTATCAACTACCTAGTGTTTCTTGAGAATTCGTGGTATCTCCACTGTTAGACTTTGAGAGTGTAGCGGAAGGAGACAGATGAAAGAGTTCAGTCCGATTATTAAGAATCGGAAGAGAATTATTTATAAGTATAGAGGTAAGAGAATTTTATTTTAAGTGTGTTATCTATAGTAAGATACTAAAAGGATGGAGTGTCAGATGTAAATGGTTACAGCGTATAGCATCAAACCAAGGGGAATTGTAAAGAAGTCGTTGTAAAAAATTTTGAGATGGTTTTAGTAATTGAAGGATTTTAATAAGAGTTTTTGTTGGAATTTGTGTGTAGATAAGATTTTGCTAAGATACCTTGTGGAGTTTTGTCGGGTGTGGTTGTCCCGAAATCAAGTTAGAGTTTTATGCTTTCGTGTTGTGACTCAATATAAGGAATTAGAGTGGTATGTTTCTCCGAAGGAGAAATGTGAATAAGTGATTCAGTATGAAACAACAGATAAATTGCGGAAATAGTAAGTTAGAAATTAACCTAATGTTGGAACAAGCATATGAGTAAGGACATGAAGTTTGATTTGTTATGAAACAAGGACTTTGAGCCGTGAAGTCAGATTGGAACTTGAATATGTCAGAGTATGTATCAGAAGTAAGGATAAGTATGGATCTAAGACAATTTTGTATATTGTCATTGTTGATGAGTGAAGGAAATTTGAGGACGAATTTCAATTTAATCAGGGGAGGATGTAATACCCCACATTTTAATTAAATACTCTGGATAATATTAATTAAGATTAATAGGGTTCTGGAGTGCTCTAAGAGTTCTCAATTAAAATAACTAGAGCAACCGACAAACTTAAATTAATTAATTAAGTATTATATGACTCAGAGGTTTTATTAAATATTCGACTCAGAGACATTTTTGAATACTCTCAATTTGGACTCGTTAGGTTACTAACTAATAGTTATATCAGTATAACTATTTTTGTTTGGTTAAAAAGAAATAAAAACAAGGGTTTGTTATAAAAAGAGAAAGAAGAAGAAAGTTAGTAAAAAGAAGAAAAGAAAGGAAAGAAGAAAAAGAAAAAAGAGAAGGAAAAGAATAGTAGAAGAAGGAGAGAAAGCCCTAGGAGCTCAAGATCAAGAATCATCACCATTATTCGTCAATCATCTTCATCTTCATCAAACTCCTCTTCATTTATCAAGGTGTCTTCTTAGATAGAAACTTTTGTTTTAGTTTTTGGTTGAGTTATGAGTTTATGAGTTTTAGGGTTTTGTAGTAAAATCTTAGAATCGAAAGATTAAAAGGTTAAAAATCGATAAAATCAAAGTATGTTGGTTAATGTATGAGTATATTATGTTTGGTGGAAGGTTCCTCTAATTTTATGATGTTTAGATTAGTTTTGAACCCTTGGAGAAGAGCTGTTATGCAACTGGACTTTTCTGGTTTCTCAGAGCTCGCTTAGCGAGCGAGTTAATTTCTAGAAAGGCTCAAGATAACAAATTTCTCGCTTATTGAGACCTGGGAGTTATTGTTTTGTGTTTTAATTCATAACTTTTGTTTGGTGTCCGTTTTTAGTGTCCCACATATCGTTTTGAAGCTAATATTATGTTCTATCTTCTGAGACCGAGAAATATTATTGAGCCGACTTTTACCCGACTTTTTTGATAAACCATAAATTGAATTGTTTAGTTAATGGTGAGCTTTTGAAGTAAGAAAGGTATAAGGTGAGGTAGTTAGGATTACCCTAGTTTGATACAAAAACTGGTTTAGAAACATAACAATGCTTAGACTTCGATACTAGAATAGTATCCTCGTGCTAAGTAGTTGTGAACGGGTAGAGGATATGTTCCCATCACGTTAAAATCCTAATTTAATTATGTTTAGCTCGTGTCGAGGTCCCATGAGGCGGGACGACCGGGGAGACATAATTAATCAGTGGATTCGAATCCCTTAATGGATGACCGTGACCCATGCTGAAGTGCCCTTGTGTGGCTGGGCGGGGAAAGTATCCATTAGGATAAGTAACGAGTGACCTATGTCGAGATCTCCATGTTTGGGATGGTCGGGGAAAGTTACTTTGTGGTAAGGTACAGTGACCCGTGCTGAAGTTCCCTTGTGTGGCTGGGCGAGGAAAGTATCTTAGATAGATAATGAGTGACCCATATTGAAGTGCCCTTGTGTGGTTGGGCGGGGAAAGTTATCTATACGTTAAGGATCGAGTGACCTGCGTTGTATTGCCCTTGTGGTTGGTTGGGGAAAGATGCCTTAAAGCACGTTGTGCTATGTGTTTTCACCTTATGTCTCTAGTTGTTATGTGAACTCGAAGTCTAGGTTTTCCTTCGACTTGAGTAGTGGTTAGTGCAACGCCCCAAATAGTATTTATTTATTTTAATTGGATTATAATGTTTAGTGTGTGAAAGAGTATTATATTGTTGAATATAATATTATTTTAGAGGAATTATAGTATGTTGGATAATATTATTATTGGATTAATTAAATAATAGGAATAATAAGGAGTAAAGGGTAGGGTGGTCATCTGGTGAAATTAGTGAGGATAAAGTTGGAAGTCCCTAACTTGGTTTAAGGGATTATTTGGAATAAGGAAAAAGAAGAGAAAGGGATCGTGTTGGTGAGAACGATAGAACGATCGGGAGAAGTTGGGAAGAGAAGAAGAAAGGGCTAGAACGTGAAGGAGAACCCGCGAGGAAGGAGAATTTCTCGGCAATACTAAGGTAAGGATGGGATTCTTCCATCTCTAAGGGTTTTATAATTTGAATTGGGTACGTTGAGGATTAGGTATTGTGATTGGAGTGAATCGATGAAAAATTTCTTTGTGATTATGAGTTATTGTTGTTATTATTTGCTAATGGTATGAATTAGGTAGTAAAATTTGATAATCACTGTGAATCCTGCTTGTTATTGGTGTTTTGAATTGGTATTCTCACAACAAAAATTATACAAATCGCATAAGAGGAATCTGCTAAATCGCATAGCGCACTTAGTGAGCGCGACGAACTTTGGAAAAATTAGAATCTGAGAGTAGCTCACTGAGCGAGACCTGAAGCGAAAAACGTGATTTTTAATTCCGAAAAATTCCTTAAAATTATTTAAACCATTTAGTAATACTTAGAAATCGGTGGGGTGTGGTGGAAAGTAATAAATGAGGAGTTATACATATAATTATATGAATAACTAGTATAACTTGGATAATGAATATAATTTAGAATGTTTATTGGTTTTATTGTTGTTTCTATGAGTCGTTGTTGTTGTGATAAGTAATATATGGTTGTTGTTGATATATGTATATGTGATATGCTGGTGTATGTGTTGTTGTAGTGTCGTGGTGGTTGAAGTTGAACTATGTGGTTATATGTTAAAAATGCATGATAAATATAGTGATAATGAATTGTGTATATTGATTGGTGATGTGATAAATCGTTGTTGTTATTGATGTTGTATGACGTAGTTGTAGTGAGTATGCATGTATGTCATTGATGTTGCATGACATGTCGCATAGTTGTGTAACATACCCAGGTGGGGTATGTCGTTGTGGTAATGTTGGTACGGTCATGAGATAGGGATTGTACGTGGTCATGAAATAGGGGTCGAGGGTGTGATCGTGAAATAGGGGTCATACTAGACCATGAAAGAGGGGTCGAGAGTTCCGACTGGAACTGGGTCTTGAAATAGAGATCGAAATCGGTACCGCATGCATATAGTCAAATAGAGTCTCGTTGCATAATGATTATGATTGTTGTGTATGATGCGATGATGTGTATTATGTTATTGTGTATATGATGTGGTGGTATAATTGTTGTCGAGAAATGATACTTTATTTTTTATACTTGCCAATACTTGTTATATTGCTCTTTTTGATGTAAGTATCTCACCCCTTCTGTTTGAATGTTACCCTTGTGTTGGTAACATGCAGGTGAGTAGGATGAGTCAGGTGGTGGTCGGTGAAGTCGATGCACTTCACATCATTAGGATGTCATCTCTGATACGTCGCTTTGGGTGTCGGGACGACGTTTCATTTTATTGTTTTAATTTATGAAAAACATTTCGTGATGAGAATATTACACTTTATTTTGAATTTCGATACATGTTAAACGAATTTTCTTGTAAACTTATCATGAGCTTTATGTTAGTTTTTGAAGTTGAAGTGTGACACTCAAATATTTTGTTAAAAATTTTACTCTGATTTTATTAATATTTTTCATGGGGTAATTTTGGGTGTTACAGTTAGATTCGAACCTTTAGAGCTGAGAGAACTCTAAGATAGGAAACTCACTGAGATGTTTTATCTCACCCCACTATTGTTGTTGCTTTTCAGGTTTCTTTTACAGGTTGATTTACAAGTGGAGCTATGCTCGAGATGTTTCAAGAGAAGCATAATCTTAATTTTCCGCTGTGTATTTATCTTTGTACAATAATGGATATTGTATTTTGATCTTAGTATTTTTATTTTTAGTATTATTTCCATGTCTGGCACCATAGATTGTATTGTTTTTAGAATTGGTCAAGAATGTGAATTATGCTATTAGGCACTTATGATGGTGTTAGTACCAATAAAACTCTTGTATAATGATATTCTAGGTATTTATTATATGAGGCGTTACATAAATCATTGCACTTATTAACTTGTTTCACAAGTTAAGAGTATGAAAACCCCCATCTTTTATATAAATATCTGTTATGTTAGGATAACATTTGCCTTATGCAATTTCACCTAATTCCAAATCGTTGTATAGGTAATTATCCAAAGCAATATTGTAGAAGGTAAACTAAAGAATGCAAATATCAACATGTGCACTAAGCGAGCTCCTAGCTAGCAAGGAAAATAAAAATTCAGATGGTGGCGCTTCTAGCATGCTTGAAACGAGAAAAGACGGAAAATTCAGAGAGTTTCACTTCTAAAGGGCTTTAAGCAAGAGAATTTGAAAAAATCTAGAGAGTTATGCATAAAGCATGCTTGAAGCGAGATGAAGAAGAAAATTGTCTAAGTCTTCAAAAGCATGTCGTGCTTAGCATGGTTGTAGCGAGAGCTCACCTAGCCTGACTTTCTAGGGCTAAGCTAGATAAGGCGGTTTAAGATGCTGACATTTGGACGGGCTTAGTGTGTGTATGATTTCAAGAGGAGTATGTATACCACGCAGAACATGAAAATAGGGATTTGTTACATCTTTTATCATATTTTTTAGAGGAGAAATATTGGCTTGAAGAGAAAAAGTCATATTTGGAAGAATTGAAGGTGATACACAAAAATCATCGAGAAATCATGATTGAAACTCATTCATCTCTATTTTCTCACTTGTACCAAGCTACCATGAGTAGCTAACTTATATCTTGTTAGGATTAAACATAATTAACCGTAATCGTATGTATCTTTTATTATAATTGTTGTATGAACTAGTTATGAATCAATATCGATGTTATCTTCATTTATATGTTACTTCTATGGATTTGAATCTTTATTGAGAAATAATTTTTGAATCTCGACTTAAAATAATCATATATTAACAGCTAAATTCTAGATATAGATTTGGATTTAATATTCACTCCTTATATTGATTCTTAATTCTACCGTATTAATTAATAGGCTGATAGATTACACACCATTGTTTAGACATAAACGATGTTGTTGAGTGATACGTGGTGATAGCAATTAATAACTATGATCCATACAACCGATCAGGAGAATACATGCGATATAAGTTCATGAAATCTAACCCCGACAAGCTTATCTATTTTTTCATTTTCTCAAACATTTATCGTTTTACATTCCTTTGATTTTTGAAATCAAATATTTTATAAAATCTTCACTTAAAACCCTATTAACTATTGAATGACAGTGATATCACACTATTCCCTATGGATACAATACGAATAATACTTACTTTTGATTACTACACATCAACAAAAATATAAAAACTTGTGGTGGATTTTCTTGTTGTGATACACTTCCCCAATCTTCATCAGAGTTAGTAGAAATATGCAGAGAAGAGTTTGGTGAAAACATTATTCATGGGCCTGATGTGCCCTTTAGGTAATGAAAATGTGATTGATCCCATTTAGAGGTTGTTTTCTTGGTTTGGATATGTATTGATTGAGCTTGGGAACAACATGTAAAATGTCAGGTTTATAAATAGTTAGATATAGTAATCTGCCAATGATTCTTCTGTATTGAGAGACATATTTAAGTAAGGGCTTTTCATCATCATTGAAACTTACACCACAATCTATACATAGAGAAAGTGATTTAACATTTATGAAACCAATGTCCCTAAGGAGCTGTGATAACACTAAATTTTACCGTATTTATGACTTCGATTTCGCATGGATTCCTAGTTTTTATTGCTATTTTGTTATGTTACTACTTTTTTTTCTTTTTTTTCATGTTTTTTATGTAATCGGGGCCTAAATCGAGAAAAGGAGCGAAAAAGGAGCTGAAACGGACAAAAATTAAGAAATTCAGCTTTTTACACTTACGACACCCACCATGGTCGGCGCCATGGGGTCAGCCATGACGTGGCCACGTCCCAAGACCACTCCACAACTGCAAGAGCCCATGATCCCCACTCTCTCCACCAAAATGCACTCATGGCGGGCGCCATAGACCTGTGGCGGGCGCCACAAGGCAAAAGTGGTTTCCCTCCACTTTTTAGTGGAGGGGGCATCCTGGTCTTTTCTTACTATTTGTTCTCCTATAAATAGTGCCTTAGATTTTCGTTTTCAATCATCCAAACTTAGAATATCTTAGGCATATATCATTTTTAAAGTAGTAATCACTTCACATCAGGATGTTACTACAATCGAGTGATTGAGTCTGTATACGTCTGTGTGATCGAGTTTTGGAGCACTCTGGGAGGAAGTTAATCCTGCCTCCATTTTAATTCCAGTTTGTATTTTATTTTTCCGCACTCGTTTTATTTTATTTACTTTCTGCATTGCTTTATTTATTTTATTTCCGCACTTGCTTTACTTTACTTTTATTTCTCGCACTCGCTTTAAATACCTTTATTTCTCGCACTCGCACTACTTTTATTACTTTCCGCTCTCGCACTACTTTTATTTACTTTCTGCACTCGCACTAAATACTTTTATGAAAAAATAATAAAATGAACTTTTACTTTACCATGTCTAACTAAATCCATAAAGGTTAGAATGTAAGGATCATAATTGAACCGGTAATCCGTACAACTGTTCGTAGAAACACTTAAGGGCTATTTTAACTTTCAATTTAAGTTTAATTGTTTTTAACTATTTCAAAAACAGCCAAAAGCACTTTGTCTAGTTCATTAGGAGTTTTTGGATTAAAAAGAAAAGAGATTTTAAAACCATTTTCGGACGCGTTAAGAAGTTTAGAGTCTGGTTCGTGAGAACCTCTTTTTGCTAAGAAATCCAGGTTAAAATACTTTTCAACTTAGTTAAGATACTATATTTCTTAAAAATAGGTTTACTACTCTAACACAGTACACACCTTTTTATCTGTGACAATAGGAGGGGTTGATTAGAGAGTATAACTCGGTTCTGAATACGCGAAAGCGATAGTTCCTGTTAAATTGGTTCTTTTCAAAGTGGAAAACATTGCTCATAAGTAGTTCTATTAACAAGTATCGGATTATCAATTGATTATGTGAATTACATTCGAGCTTGTCTTTATTAATTATTTAAAATTATTATATTTACCATTGCGCACACTTTAAAACCATTATATTCAATTGCCTTAGATACACACCATAACAACAGGTACGATAGATTGACACTTGGTCTCTGTGGATTCGACAATCTTTTATATTACTCTGACGTGTTCGTACACTTGCGAAAAACACGCAACAAGTTGCAATGTGTATTTTCTCTGACATAAGTGAATCCCTTTGCTTGAATGTGCAATTTACAATTCAAGAAAGTATTTGAGGTTTCCTAGTTGCTTCAAATCGAACAGGTTTTGAATCATATTATGAGTTTCTTGTACTAGTTTAGTATTAGGAATGGTTAGTAGTATGTCATCTACATAAACCAAAAGGACAACAAGAGATTCACCTGTTCCTTTTGTAAAAAATGAATCATCAATAGATGATTGTGTGAAGCCATATTACATGACAATTATGGAAAATTGTGGTACCATTTCCTTGAAACTTTCCTTAAACTATAGATGGATCTATTGTGTTTGCATACTAAGTTCTCCCTCTCACTTGGATAACCAAGTGGCATATCCATGTAAATTTCCTTAACTAAATCTTTATTCAATAAGGCATTATTTATGTCTAGCTGAGCCAATTTCCATTAGCAGCAACTAAATTGAGTATGACTTTGATAGATGTGAGTGTTGCTACTGGTGAAAATGTATCGATGAATTCAGGGCCAGGTTTTTGAGTGTAACCTTTAGCAACCAATTGAGCCTCATGTTTATCTAATGAACCATCAACATTGAACTTTGTTTTATATAGCCATCTACATCCAATAGTCTGTTTTCTTTGAGTTAAAGGTTGTATTATCCAATTTTTGTTAGCCTCCAGAGCTATTATTTCTTCACTCATGGCTTTGCACCATTCAGGAACTTTTGTTGTCGAATGATAGAATTAGGGCTCATATATTGATGAAACATGCATGACAAAGTATTTATATGGAGCAAGCATTTTTTTTCATAATATAGTAAATCAGTAATTGGATAAGGGACATGGGACATAATATATTTTAAGCTAGATAGAGCTCTATGAGCCTTATTAGACCTTATGAGATCACGTGGCACATTAAGATTTGTGTTGTGTATAAGTTCTGCAGAGTTAGGACTGTCATGTTATGCAACAATATTGTTTGGTACATAGTCATCATGGCCATGTGGAGGATAATCAAAAATAGAATTTGGTAGGACTATTTGATGAAAAGGATCATCATGGCTATTATTGTCAGATGCTAAATGAAAATGTAAAGTGAACTACTACAAAATATATATTTGGTAACACCATATTACTACGACCATTTAAATAACGAAAAATAATATCTCATTTTCGTGCGCCTCATTTTTTATTATTTTATTGAAATACATTCCATCACGGTTCTTAATAACAACCATTGTTATAAATGAAAGGTTACTTACTTCGATTCCCAACACCAACTTTTTTTATAATATTTTTCGTTACAAAAAGGGCTTGTCCTTATAATCTTATAAATATATTAATAATAAAATACTACCACAGTTATCACCAGAAACCCTTTATGAATAGTACTTAAATTTTATTACAATTTTTGTTTACAGTCGTGGCGATAAGTTTTACATTTATATAAGTGAAGTTATCAAGCTCTCACATAGAATAATTGCCACTCTCTAAACAAAACCCTAACATCTCTCTCTTCCACATGCAACAAACTCGTCCTCATAAGCTTTTTTCTCTCAACATGAATAAAAAAATTGAAGATTTATCTAACCAATATAGTGGGAGCGTACCTATTAAAGAAATCTGGGTTCCTAAGGATGTTGGTTATATGATGGGTCTTGGTTAAATAAGTCCAAGGAAGCAGGATATGTTAGGAATAACATTACCATTGTTGAAACTTATAGTGGTACACTTGGCACTAAGAAGATAATGATCACCAATTTGAATCCCAAGAAGATAAGAAAGATAAAAGTTGTTGTTGAAGAGCTAATGGAATCAAATGACTACGGGATCAAATGAAGACTAAGATAACTTATTGGATTCAAGTAGGCATGAATATAGAAGGCTTCAATGATTAAAAAAAGGAGCTTCTAATCTTGAAGATTTGAGTTTCTCTTTCAGTTTGATGATCCTTGACATGGGCATATTTTATTTATGTTTGTAAAGGATTTATAGCCTCATTAAACTTATGTACAATAATAGATCTAATGTGTGTGCATCTTTGGATATTGTTCTAGTTGTTCTTCTCGTGTTTTGGTTGTGTATGTGCTAACAAACTAAGGTTTTAGACACTAGATCATACACCTTTGAACCTTTATATCTATAAGGATAGCCAAGAAAAAACACAAGGAATGACTCTAGGTGTAAATTTATTTATATGTTAAGGAATTGTAGAAATGTAACATAGACATCGTAACACTTTGAACTCAGAGTATGCACACATTGTATCATAAAGGAGTTCAAAGGGTGACTTATTCTTCAAAACCAATGAAGGAATTATATTTATGATGAAAGTGGTTGAAGCTATACAATCTTCCCATAATTTGATTGGTAGCTTGGCATGAAACATGAATGACCTAGCTACATTTAACATGTGTTAATGTTTTCTTTCCACAACTAAGTTTTACTTAGGTCTGTAAGGGCAAGAGTATTGATGATTGGTTCTTTGATCTTGAAGAAACAAAGTCATTTATAGCTCATTGGAATTATATGATCTCATAGCTTTAATCACTTTACAAAATTGAGTCTTTACAAGTGTAAAGAATTGGTTCATCTTAATGGGAGATTATGATTTGTTAGCTAGCAAATAAATCCATGTAAAACGACTGAAATCATTAACAATGGTTAGAAGGTATGATTCTCTATCATAAGTAGGTTTTCAATAAGGACCCTGTAATGCTCTATTTTAATATGACTATTTATTTAATTTCGTAAATCGATTATTTGCTTTATTTGAATTTTGGTGTTAATTATTAAGTTTGGCGACGTGTCAGAAGGGTCTATTTGACGAAATATCGGTCTTATGGAATTAATTGATTTTATTGGATAAACTGGAATTAGTTATAATTTAATCAATTAAATAAATTAAGATAATAAGAAATTGTGAGGTTTTAGGACATGGTGGTCATTGCAAAAATAAGTAAGGGTATTTCTGGAAATTGGTAATTAAGTTATAAGGGTTTCATGAGGGAGTTAGAGAGGGAGACTCATTCCGTGTTTTGGGAGAAGAAGAATCGTGAGAGAAACCAAGAATGTGGGATCGATGAGAAATCGGGAGAATCGGAAGAACGAGGAAATGATTCAATCGGAAAGCAGTAATCTTAAGGTAAGGGGTCTTTAATCTTGATTATTATAATCGATGAGAATTGATTAGTTTTGATAGTCGTAAAAGTTTGGAGAAGATGAAGTGTGTATGGAGAGATTGGAGAGAAACTAATTTCGTATAAAGTCTGTGATTAGTTTTGGAAAATTTTGTACAATCGGAATTGAATTAAGTAACATCTGTGGGATTGTTTCGTGAAATTTCTTTCCAGTAAGGGGTGGCTTGCACCACCCAACTCCATTAACAGAGGTGGCTTGCGCCACTCGGGATCACTAAGTAGATTATTAAATCATATTTTAGTCTTATATAATAATTAAAATAGATTAAAGTGATAAAACTATATGAAGTTTAGTTAAAATAATAGGATAAACAATATGGTTGGTGCCACATTGTAATGTGGCAGGCGCCACCTTTAAAGGAGGGACACCAATATGGAGGGTGCCACATTCCCTAATGGCTTGTGCCACTTTTGTGAAGAGAAGGGTGGCTTGCGTCACCGAGTGATGTCTTGGGGTGGCCAGTGCCACTTGCACGTGGCCTGAGCCACCCAGTTATTTGGGGTTTTGACCAGTTTCTAATATTTGGTACAACATCTGTAATCGTGAATTTTCTTACGAAAACCTGAATTTTTATAAATAACACACAGAAGTCGGATACAAATAATAAGGAAATTGAAGAATGTCATTTTCTGTAAGTTTAACAAATGAAATTTTAACAGTAAGGAATATTTTGGTAAATATTCTTCTATCAAAATACTATTGTGTAGTTAAAATACATGTTGTGTAATTGGATAACAAAATGGTGACTGTAAACTATAGAAAATAATATATTTTTGTGAACTAAATAGTGGTATTTAAATGTAATAACAGTGGATATATATAATGTGATGAATGTTTTCTGTAATAACAGTGGATATATATAATGTGATGAAATTCCACTGTTGTGAATTATGTATGTGTTATTTGATGTTGCTAGATAATTTGAAATTCCACTGTAGTGAATTATATATGTGTTATTGATGATGTCGTGATTATGTGATGCTACTAAATTAGTGATGTATATGTTGTATAATTGGATAATAAAGTTGTGACTGTAAGTTGAGGTATATGATTGAATGATGATGCGTTTTGACTAGCCATGGTCATTTTTATTGTTGTGCGCATCATGCATTTATATCATTGGTTAGGACGAACTGTCCAATGACGTTTTGCAGGATGAAGATCCAGTGATGAATTTCAAACGGGAATGTCTAGTGACTACCTTAATCCCGTAGTGAGGATTAAGTGAGAATTTTAGTGTGCTCTGATTCTAAGCGGGAACCGATCCTGTTGGTGGGGATATTTAGAGATAACGATGACTAAGTCAACAGTGATGTTTCGGTACCGCATGCATAGAGTCCTTGAGTTGCATTAGCATTGTGTTTTGACATTTTATTGTGTGATGAGTGTTGTTTGAGTATTATGATGATCTTGACGAGTTATGTCATGAATATGAGTATGTTAATGGTATCATTATTGGGAGACTTTAAAAATGTCAGTTTCCTAAATCTTTTATAATGATTATGATCACTCACCCTTTCTGCTTGGAATTGTTGCCTCTTTCGTGGGTAACTTGCAGGTAATCAAGAGTAGTGTCGGAAGCTTAGGAGTTGCTTCAGGGTGTGTCGGTTTACTTCATTGAAGTAAAGTGGGTCTTGCTTTGATACGTGACACCAGGATTTGGGAATTTGTCTGTTTAGAATATTTTATGTTTTGTTGTTTGAAGTTTGGAGACGTTTGAAGACTTTTCCTTATTTGAGCTTTGAGTTATGAACCTTGAGATGTTTTGAACCATGTGATTTTTTGAGATATACCTTAGGGTATTGTTTTTAATTATTAAAGAAGTTTTGAACTTTAATCCGCTACGATGGTTTTATTATATGTTTTTAGATCTGTTGTTATTTTATTGAGGAAAAACCTTTTAAACCCGTGTTACGGAGCAGGAACCTTTTGTTAAAGATGTTTTTATGAAGACGTGACATCCGTGATTTTTGATGAGAAAATTATTTTTCCTTAAATAAGCCGTATTTTTCTTTGGGGTTTAGGCGGGTGTTACATTAGTGGTATCAGAGCAGGTCGGTCTTTCCGGCCAGGTTGTTTAGAGTAAGTCATGGTCAGGCGATAATCATGTGTATATCATCAATGTTTTGTTCTATCTAACCATGATTGTTGGTGCGCATAATGGATGGGAGAAACAATGTTGCCATGGATGCCGCTTTGCAAGCTATTACTCAAGTTGTGAAACATATACTCAATGTTGGAGGGAATGGGGGTACTCGTGTGTTAGAGGCATTCTAGAAGAACAAATCGCCTACCTTTGAGGGTCGTTTTGATCCTGATGGAGCACAGGTTTGGCTCAAGGAGATCGAGAGGATCTTTAGAGTCATGGACTGCACAGATGATCAAAAGGTGTGTTTCGGGATGCATATGCTAAAGAGAAAAGCTGATGACTGATGGGTCAGTACTCGCCGTAGGTTGACTCATGGAAGTGGTGTCATTACTTGGGATGTGTTCACCAGAGAGTTTTTGAGAAAGTATTTTCCCGAAGATGCGAGAGGTAAGAAAGAGGTTGAGTTTCTCGAGCTGGAACAAGGGAATATGGCCGTAACTGATTATGCCTCCAAATTTATGGAATTGGCTGAGTATTATTCGTATTACAACGAGGCAACTGTTGAATTTTCTAAGTGTGTAAAGTTTGAGAATGGGTTGCGTCCAGAAATCAAATGGGTAATTGGTTATCAACAAATGCGCAGGTTCGAGGAGTTGGTGAACAGCTGTAGAATCTATGAAGAGGATAGCAAAGCTCATTCAGCTCATTACAAGAATTTAAGTGATAAGAGGGGAAAGCAACATCAGAACCGTGGGAAGCCTTATGATGCTCCAACTGACGAGGGAAAACATAAGAATACTGATGGGAAGAAAAATAGTGGGGAGGAGCTGATGCTCCTATCAAGTGTTATAGATGTGGCGAACCTGGTCATCGCTCTAGTGAATGCGAGAACAAGGTGTTGAGATGCTATAAGTGTGGGAAGACAGGTCACCGTGCTTATGAATGCAAGAATGCTAGCCCAACTTGTTTCAATTGTGGAGAACAAGTACATATCAGTACTCAATGCCAGAAACCGAAGAAGAATGTTGTTGCTGCCCAGACTAATGCTAGGGTGTTTGCTTTGAGTGGTACTGAGACTCCTACAAAGGACAACTTGATTCGAGGTACTTGTTTTATTAATGATGTTGAATTAGTTGCTATTATTGATACTAGAGCTACGCATTCGTTTATTTTGTTTGATTATGTGACTAGATTGGGTATAAAATTGTCTGAGATGAATAGTAGTATGATAATAGATACTCCTGCTAATAGTTCTATTACTACTGCTCATGTTTGTTTGAAATGTCCTTTGACTATTTTTGGAAAAAGTTTTTCTATGGATCTAGTATGTTTTCCATTACATCAAATTGATGTTATTCTTGGTATGAATTGGCTGTAATTCAATCATGTCCATATCAATTGTTATGCTAAGACGGCGAGGTTTCCTGAGTTGGGTGACAACAGAGAGTTAATGCTCTTATATGTTAGGAAAGTGGAACAACTTGTAGGGGATAAAGCTTTGATATTTGCAATATTTACCTCCTTACAAGTTGATCGTGAAGCTCCAAGTGTTGAGTTACCTGTTGTTTGTGAGTTTACAGATGTGTTTCCGAGTGATGTAAGTGATCTACCGCCAGAGCGCGAAATTGAGTTTACTGTGCATTTGGTACCTGTAACACCCACTTTTTTCCATTTTAAAAATTAAACAATTTTCTAAGTTAATCAGAGTTTAAACCACCAAGTGGGTATTCACTTTTCAAAACAAACCAACAATTTACTTATTTCCTTCAAGTGCTTACAGCAACTAAACTTTAAACATAAAATAGTTTCATAATTAAATACATAAATATGACAGAGTTTAAGAGTTCAAAAATAGAAATGGTTTCATAAAAAGTCCCTGTTCCCGTTACATATCAGAGCTCCTAGGACACGGACTTCAACACCACAACACTTTTCAAGTACCTGAGTTATCTGTACTTCCGAAGAAGCACAGACGCAACAAAACAAACACCGGGGTGAGAAACAGATTCATAATATAATGGTGCAAACAATATACATGAAGGAGTAAATTTACACCCAAACACATCATTCTCAAACAATAGATTATCATAAGGCAATGTGACTCAAATGCACAATGCAAATGCGGTTCTGACTCACAACAACGGTTTATTAACTCGAACCCGGATGCATCGCTTACGCTCCTACTGAGACACGATCATCCCTGCACCAACGATTCTCAAGGAATCTGAATAATCACTTACGCTCCATCCGAGACATGATTATTCCACCAAATGTATGCGTATGCAGACTCAATAACACATACAATATCACAACGTGCATGAACAATTCATACACCACGATCTTCATGATCCCTTTCAACAAATATTACTGCATCATTTCAGTTCATACAAGTATACAATGCATATTATTCATAATTAAAACAATTAACAAGGAAACATACAATTCATTTAGGCACCCAAACTCTTTCCCTAAAGGAGGTCATCAGGTCCTATAATCACTATTAAAATCACCTTCAAGGTCCTATTCAACTAGGGTAATCCTAAATCGAAAGAACTAGTCAAATCTGCCTTAAAACGAACGATTTTTCAAAGTACAGTGGCCTGACACGGCCTCCCGTGTCCCCCGACACGGCCCGTGTCAAGTGGCCTGGGGACACGCCCCCAAAAATCACAAAGTCACATCCTACAGGGGGCTGACACGGTCGCCCGTGTCCTGTGACACGGCCCGTGTCAGGCCTCCTAAACTCAAAAATCCAATTTTCTCAATTTCTTCCAATTTCTTCTCTCTTTTACAACTGCACGAACTCAATTCATTCTAGCTCAAATTTAACATCCAAAACAAACCAATTTACATATTTTCTATCTATTTATGCCTATAACATTAATTAGTTTTATACTTAAACTCTCTTAGATCAAATTGGGGAAATTATGAGGTTTTATCCTCTTCCTCACTCACTTTAACCTCTCTAACCTTCATATGCCAAATCTCCCAATATCATACATACAACATCAAATATATTATCAATACACAATCTATGATCATATTCATGAACAATTTAATAATATTGCATCAATTCAACCATTCATATCAGAATCTCTTAAAAATACCTAAGGGAGGAAGGAACTCCCAATTACCCTTCTATGTTATATCACCAATCATAAACCCTTTCTCCCCCCTTACCTTAAAATTGAAGCTTTTCAAATCTTCACCCTTGGGTTTCACGATCGTTGATCTTCTTCTCCTCCCTTTTCTTCAGAGTTCCTTGTTCCTTCGTCAAAATACACGATGTGAGAATTCTATCGGGCCTTTCCCCTTTTCATAAAACCCAATGGACACTTTTGTCCCTCAATCCTCCAACTTATTATTTTCTTTTATTTTATTATATAATAACAATATTATAATAATACACATTATTATATTATTATTATTATTCTCATAAAACATTTTTCTTCAATTAACCCAAACATGCCATTACAATATTTATATTTATTTCATAAAAATAAACATAAAAATTAAGGCGTTACAACTCTCCCCCACTTAATTATTTGCGTTCTCGAAAATGTACCTGAATGAAATAACTCTGGATATGATTCCCTCATCTTGCTCTCCAATTCCCAGGTAACACTTCCACCAGCAGCTCCTCCCCAAGCTACTCTCACGAGAGATATCTCATTGCCTCTCAGTTGCTTCATCTTGCAATCCACAATTCTTAACGGTAAGGTCTCTACCGTAAGGTTATCACGAATATGCATTTCATCTCTCTGAATGACATGTGAAGGATCAGTTACATACTTCTTGAGTTGCGACACATGGAACACATCGTGCAAATTCGAGAGTTCGGGTGGTAATGCCACTCGGTAAGCAACCTTGCCTACTCTCTGCATAATCTGATACAGTCCAATAAACTTAGGACTCCTTCTGTGGAAAGTATGTGTGAACATCTGACTCGAAACACGAAGCTTGAAGATGTAGCTATGGTTGATAAAGTACCCGTGAAGATTACCTCCAAGGGTCTTGTCAGGATCACCTCTAAAGGTCCTGTCAGGGTTACTGCTGAAGGCCCTGTGAAGATTGTTGCTGAAGCTAGAGTGGCTCCCATGATCATTACCACTCTTGGCCCTGTTCCTTATACTTCTGATAAAGCTATACCCTGGAATTATGGTTCTGATGTTTATATCCATGGTGTCAAACAAGAACCTTTGACTGATGCACTTGTTACTGATGTTAGTCTTGATGTGGACAATATTGCTTGATCTAGTAAGGTCACCAGAAGTGGAAGAATTTTCTCCCCTCAAGATACCTCTAAAAATACAGTTACTCCAACTCATACCTCTAATTCTGAGCCAAGTACTGATGCCTGGGGAAAAGGTCCTGTGATTGAACCTGTGCAAGCTGAGGCACCAACTGCTGAAAATCTTTCTAAACAGATGGAAGAAGTACTGAAGATCATTCGCAAGAGTGATTATGATATTGTGGACCAGTTGGGGCATACTCCCACCAAAATCTCCATGTTATCTCTGCTGCTGTGTTCTGAGGCCCATGCTAAAGCCTTAATCAAGTTCTTAAAGACTGCTCATGTGCCAAATGAAATTTCTGTGGATCAATTTAAGAATTGTGTTGCGCATCTGACTAGTGATAATGGTCTGGGTTTTTCTGATGCTGATCTGACTCCTGCCAAGAGAAACCATAACAGAGCTCTGCATATCTCCATTGAATGTAGGGGCACTACTTTGTCTCATGTACTGGTGGACAATGGTTCTTCATTAAATGTGCTCCCTAAAGAGGTTCTGGACAAGCTCAGTCCTGAGGATGTTGTGTTAAGACCAAGTGATGTGGTGGTGAGGGCCTTTGATGGTTCAAGAAGAGTGGTACATGGAGAAGTAGACCTCCCGATCAAAGTAGGCTCTCAAGTCTTCAACTCTACTTTCTATGTGATGTATATTCGTCCTGCGTATTCTTGTTTGCTTGGGCGCCCCTGGATCCATGGGGCAGGTGCTGTGACTTCCACTTTACATCAGAAGTTGAAATATCCAGCGAAAAACAAAATTGTCACTGTCTATGGTGAAGAAGAGTACATGGTTAGCCATGTGAATACTTTCAAATATGTAGAAATGGAGGGTGAAATGGTTGAAACTCCGTGTCAAACATTTGAAGTTGTTCCTTGCTCTGCTCCTGTTCCTCAGTCTATCCCTGCTTCTAAAAGAGCTCCTGTGGTTACTAGAATACCTCTTGCAATGGCCTCCCTCATAGATGCTAAGGCTGTGGTTGAAAAAGGTGGTTCTTCTATTTGGGGTCAGCTTCCCAACATCCCTTACAAGTCTGACAAGTTTGGTTTGGGTTTCACTGCAGAATCTCAGAGGACTGTTCGTCGTGCTCGTGTTGTTCGTATCACTAATCAAGGGGTCATAAGAGATCAAATCAATGTTGTGGGTGACCATGATGAAGACTACAACCTGGATGATTGGATCTTTCCTACCATGGGTGATGGGCTCAACAATTGGAAGGCTGAAGACGTTATTCCTATCTCCTTTAGTCAGGAGTAAATACTATTACTATGTTTTCTTTTAAGTTTGTAATTTCGAACAATAAAATCTTTTAAGCCTTGTGTCTTACCCGGGGCACAATGGTATGCTTGTTTCGGGATGTCATTTCATTTGCATACTTCATTCAATAAAAATCAATGGATGTTTCGTTTTCGTAAATATTGTGCTCCTTGTCTTTCTTTTATTATTATTTTTATTTTATCAGCTATGTGTTCTTACACACACCCACATCACTAAAATGCAGATCCTCATCCACTCTGGATCCTGTTGATAATAGTTCTACTATTGCCAATTATGATTTCGAGAATCCGATCTATCAAGCTGAAGATGGAAAAGAGGAAGATTGTGAAGTACCTGTAGAGCTTGCTAGGTTGTTACAACAAGAAGAGAAATCCATATAGCCACATGAAGAACCAATTGAAGATGTGAATCTGGGAACTGAGAAAAACAGGACAGAGGTCAAGATAGAGGCTGAATTAGAAGATGGTGCTAAGAACAGATTAATCCAGATGTTACGTGAATATGTGGAGATCTTTGCTTGGTCGTATGAAGATATGTCGGGGTTGGATACTGACATTGTGGTTCACCGTCTGCCGGTAAAAGAAGACTGTCGTCCAAAGAAGCAAAAGGTTCGTCACATAAGTCCTAAAATGTCAGAAAAGATTAAAGAAGAGGTGATGAAACAATTTGATGCAGGATTCTTAGCTGTGACTTCTTATCCTCAATGGGTTGCAAACGTGGCACCGGTACCTAAGAAGGATGGTAAGGTATGCATGTGTGTGGATTACAGGGATTTGAATAAAGCTAGTCCTAAAGATGACTTTTCACTTCCACATATTGATGTTTTGGTAGACAACACGGCTCAGCATAAAGTGTTCTCTTTCATGGATGGTGTCTCTGGTTACAATCAGATTAAGATGGCACCAGAAGATATGGAGAAGACTACATTTGTTACGCAATGGGGCACTTTTTGTTATAAGGTGATGCCATTTGGTTTGAAGAATGCTGGGGCAACATATCAGCATGCTATGGTGGCTTTATTTCATGATATGATTCACCATGAGATAGAGGTATATGTGGATGATATGATAACCAGGTCCTAGAATGAGGAACAACACCTTGATCACCTGCACAAGTTGTTTGAAAGGTTGAAGAAATACAAGTTGAGATTGAATCCAAACAAGTGTACTTTTGGAGTTAGGTCTGGTAAACTCTTGGGTTTCATTGTCAGTGGAAAAGGTATTGAAGTGGATCCTGCAAAAGTAAAAGCTATACAAGAGATGCCTGCTCCCCGTACTGAAAAGGAAGTTAGAGGTTTCTTGGGACGACTGAATTACATTGCAAGATTTATTTTCCAGCTAAATGCTACCTGTGAGCCAATCTTCAAGTTGTTGAAGAAAGATCAGGTAATGGAATGGAATGACGAGTGCCATGTAGCCTTTGATGAGATCAAGAAATACCTCCAAGAACCACCAATTTTGATGCCACCAGTTGATGGAAGACCCTTGATTATGTACTTAACAGTATTAGACAACTCAATGGGGTGTGTGTTGGGGCAACATGACGAGTCTGGTCAAAAAGAGCAGGTAATATACTACCTTAGCAAAACGTTTACCGACTGTGAAACAAGATACTCACTGTTCAAGAAAACTTGCTGCGCTTTGGCATGGGCTACTCGCCGACTAAGACAATATATGTTGACTCATACTACCTTGTTGATTTCAAAGATGGATCCAATCAAGTACATATTCGAGAAACCTGCTCTCTCCGAACGAATAGCGAGATGGCAAATGATTTTAACAGAATATGATATACAGTACACCACTCAGAAAGTAATTAAGGGCAGTGTGGTAGCTGATCATTTAGCTCATCAGGCAGTGGATGATTATCAGTCTATGAGTTTTGAGTTCCCGGATGAAGACATTATGATTGTGACTAAAGAACCTAGACAATATGACGGACCTGAACAGGGATCCCGATGGACTATGGTTTTTGATGGAGCTTCTAATGCGCTTGGTAATGGTGTTGGTGTTGTGATCATTTCCCCTTAAGGTTGTCATACCCCAATTACTGCTAGACTTTGTTTCTATTGTACCAATAACATGGCTGAATATGAAGCATGTATCATGGGTATCAAAGCCACCATTGAGATGTGTCGCTCCCACCAAATGACACCTAAGGTCAGAAGGGGTACAGACGCGAACGGTCGGCGAAAGGAGAGAAAGAGAACACACAGGGGTGAACTCAGAAAGACAAAGAGTCTCCAGCTAGGCATTTTTATCCCGGAGGAAAGGTAATGCTGCATAAACCTGAGAAAAGATATGGATAAGACGGTTGCGAACCAGAGAGACTGAGAAAGGGGTTTGGTTACAACCTGGGAAGGTATTAGCACCCAGATTGTCCGCCGTACTCGACGGGATCCACGCTTGAAAGATTTGTGTTTCAAAGGGGTAGTGTAAGTGCAATTTGTGTATCAAAGCTGGAAAGAATGCAAGTGTCAGTGTAAAAGAAGTGTATAAGAGAAGTGTCAGTGTAAGAATAAGAATGAGATGCTCAAGACCATGAGGCTTAAAGAATGAAGCTAGAAAGAGGGGGAATATACAGAGACTTTTGTTCGATAACTGTTAAGTTATGCCTACGTATCCTCTCGTGCAATGAGGAAGTCAGAACATCGTAGTTCGACCCAAAGAGACTGAAAGATGAATTGACTGATGAACTGCTTACTTGCCTATGCTCAAGTGTATGACCTGTCTGGCTCAGGTGCAAACTGTCTTGCATTAGACGGAAAAAGCGAGTTCTCGTTTGTGAGTGAATAAGATGAGAAAAGAATCCCGGAGGAGACGATTATTGTTTGTTTTTGGTATTTTCAGTCTTTTATTGCTTTTGAAAGTTTGTCATAAGTTAATGAGCTTAAGCCTAAACCAATGGGTTAGTAAACTCATCACATCCTCCCTCTGATTAGGGGTAATGAGAATACCTTAAGTGTGAAGTCAGCATCTCACACTTAATCACCATGGTGCAAGATTAAGATCATTAACCTACTTATGATTAGTTAGATGTTTTTGTGGTTTTTGTTTAGTGTTAAGTAATGAGATTAAGCCATAATCAGGGATTAAACAAACTCATTACACCATCCTAATAGAAGGATAATAGATGAGAATGTTTAAGCTGAGGAAGACTCCTCAACTTAATCCATGATTAGGGATTAACCTCATGACAAAACAAAGCCTTTATTGGATGGATTTTAGTTAATGATAAGATGAAGAAATGAGTTTTATAGTTTGTAAGACAACTTGAGGGGGACTTGTCCATTAACACTAGGGTTAGTCCTTCTTAACCAATTAAGGAAGAATTAGAACCCTAATGCAAGGCCCAAGTTACAAGCTTGATGTCTTGATGATTATTAAGTGAATTGATTAAAGGATTTAAACACATTAAGGTTTTAACACTTAGGATTAAAGTTATACACTCCATCCTAATAGAAGGATGCAGGCATAAGCTTAATCACAAAGCCTTAAAACCTTTAGGGTTTAGTCCCTGATTATGAGATGAGAAGAGAAGACTCAAAGAGACACAAAGGTAAAAGCTAAGTGGGGGACTAATCAAACCCTAATTGTGATCATACTTGGTTGTTCCTAGGGTTTGTGAGGCTTAAGAGAGAAAGATCTTCAAAGAGCCACCAGGAAAGAAGCAGGTGCAAGGAGGAGAAGCAGCAAGAAGCAAGACAACTTACTTCACTTAAGAAGATAAGTTGCTGGAAGAAAGAAGGTTAAGAGGAAGCATGAATGAGCAAGCTCACTCTAAAACACATATAAAATGCAGCAAAGAAAGTATGGAAGAGATGAAGAGTGATTGTGAGAAGTGAAGGCAAATTCACTTCTCAAACAACTTACCACCTGAAAAGTTAGCAAAAGAAAAGAAATGCAATGCAAATGGGATGGAATGCAATGAGGGAAACCAAAATCAGAAGCATGAACATGATGTTAATGATGCTAGGAGATGATACAAACATGAGGCAAGACATGAGGATGATCATACAAGGACATGGATGATGATGAAGCATGCTTTGAAACATGAATGTACATGAAAAGTTATGAAATGCAATGGACATATAACATGGAAAATGAAAGATGCAATGATCAAACATGATTCTAATATGTCCTAAGATGTATTATGAATCAAATGAATGCACAAAATGTCATGGCAAGTCATGGTATGCAAGCAAATGGAAGATGGATGCAAAGGAAAGCACAAATTAGGGTTTCATGCACCATACAAAGCAAAAATTCAAAACCAGAAGCAAATGGCATGATAAAAATTTGAAAATACAATCAAAGGAACCCTAAACCTATACAAACTCACTGCCCAAAGGAGGGGATCCAACTCTTAACCTATTGAAAGATATGAATTTTCTAAGATTGTTAGGGTTTTAAGGTACCTTGTCAAGAAAAATGCAAAACAAATTGAAAATGCAAGATCAATTCAAGCCAATTTTATCCTATAAACTACATGCTATGCAAGATGCAATGCAAAACGAATCATTGTTCAACTCTCAATGGTTAGGCAGAAATGAATTTTTGAAGTTTGAAACAAAATAATGCCTTGAAATGAAATTAAATCCAAATAAAATTATCAAAAGGCATCAAGAACAAAAAAGAAATTTGGTTTGAGAGTTGGACAATGTTTCTAAATGTTTTTAAAGGTTACATGAATTTTTTTGTGATTTTTAAATACCTAAAAGTATTTTTTATTAATTAATTTTCATTAATTAATTAAAATTAAACTTTTAAATGATTTAAAAATAAATTTTAATGCAAAAAATAAAAATAAAAATATTTTTGTGTTCTGAAAAATAATGAAAACCTTGACAAAAATTTTCATAATTTTTAAACATTTTTTGCTATTTTAAATAAAAAATGTATAAATAAAAGGAAAAGAAAATGAATTTAAAATAAGAATAAATGAAAGTAATTAAAAGGGAAGGCCAGGATTTGATTTGGGCTTGGTCTGGTTGACTGCGCGCCAGATCCAAGGGCCCAGATTCAAACCTGGCTAATTTGTTTTATGAATTAATTAAACAGAAATTAAATTAAATAATCAGGGATTAGGGTTTCTAATGACGCATCCTAGCCATTCAATCACGCGCGAGTCAACCCTGGTCAAACCATCCTACGCTCCACATTCAAACTCTCATTAATGACACAGATTAGGGTTAATGATTTTCAGGTGGCCGGAGAAGACTTTCGGTCGTCTTCTCCGGCGAACCCAAACCCTAGATTTCGCTACAGGTCACCAAACATGCAATTTCTTCCACAGAAATGATCTTCTCCCCAATCTAAACCTAACCCCTCTCCCAAAATTCATTTATTTTCATTAACAAGTCTGAATCGAAGACAAATACGAAACACGGGCAAACTTCCAGAGAGACATGAAATGGTCATCTCTTACTTATTTTCAAATCTAAATGCATCCAGATGATCAGTGCAACATGTAGATTCATTTTGTAACAAGAAAATGAAGTTCTGAGAAAAAAGTTCTTGAGCTATACCTGAGATGGAGACCTTCAAAGATGAGCTTTCTGAGCCTTTCCTTTGTGCAAACCACCTCCACTGATCCCCCCTGTGCTAATGGCAAGCTTGAATGGAGTTTATATTGGCTATTTTGAGAGGTTCAGTTCTGGTGTATCAGAAAATGAGGTTCTTGTGTGTGCTGTTTCAGGTCATTGTGAGGGGTGGGATCTGTTCTATGGATGATTTCTGGTTGATTGGTGAAGGAATTGGTGAAGTTTGATGGCTGTGTTGTGTGATTCAAAGAGGGAAAGGTTTTGACAGTTTTTGGAGTTTGCTGCAATGTGTCTGTTTCAGGCTTGTGTATGTTATGTTTTATGATCCTTAGATGATCCATAAACTATCCCAACAAATCTGGAGAGTAGGTGTGCACTGTGGGATTGGTATGGGATGATTGGCCAAAAATTCAAGTTTTCTTGTACTTGCAGCATGGGCTATGGCAGAGGCAGTCTAGAGGCTTGTCCTGCCTCAGCTTGAGTCAAGGATGACCCTTGGATGGCTCATGAAAGACTGCTGCATTTGGATCATGAGTTGGGAGAGTTTTTGCAACTTGACCACTTGTCACATTTCATGACTTTTTGCTATGTGAATGTGAGAAACCTTGCTGAATTTCTGATGTGGGATGCCTCATTAGGTCATGACAATGTATTAAAACCAGCTAGAGATCATACAATTCCTTTGAGAATGATTTTGCCAAAAATCCCTCTTTGCACTTTCATGAAGAATGGCTTATGGTTATGTGAAAATCAAGGCATAGAAATGGAAAATTCTTTGGGCCAAACTGATTTTTAGACATTGGTTCATGTTTGTATGAAGATTAGAAGTCCTTTTGATAGCACAATTTGTCTTGGCAAGTGGTTTTGCAACTTTGCCTCTTTGGTAGAAAACTTGAAATTATGTGATTTTTCCCAACTTTAACAAGCCATAACTTTTGATCCAAAATGAATTAGGACAAGTTCTTGTACTTTTTGAAAAGGGAATGATCCATTCTACAACTTTCATGACCAAAGTTTTTTCATTTGAAGCATTTTTGAATCAAAAAGCAAGGGTTGAAAAAGTTTCCCAAAATGGCAAGTTTCCATTATAAGTCATTTCCCAAAAAGTCAACTTTGCAAATGGTTTGAAATTCTTCAATTTTGTAAGCTTCTAACATCTTCTATGATCAAATAAAGATCATACATAATCAAAATGATGAAGAACACCCTTTGGTTGGGTCATTGAGGGCCTCAGATGCCCTGATTTTGCACTGACTTGCTCAAAAAGTCAACTCTTGATCAGATGTCTTCCCCATGGAATTTCTTCATGAAAATTGATATGCATGATCCCTATACCATATAGAGACCAATAGAAACAAGAATGACCAAAAAATTTGGAGTTATGGCCTTTGAAACCAAAACCCTAATTCTAGGTCATCTGTGCAGTCAAACCTGGCCCTGCTTCCATGGCATTTTCAGCTCTTGTGATTTTTTGACATTTTTGACTTTGAGAGGATATAATATGATGCTTGAACATACATGGACCCCCTTGAAGTGATTGATGACCTTTGGAGTGGCTCAAAAAGCTCTTGGATTGCTTAGATCACAAACCCTAGATGCAGATGACTTAGAATCAATGCAGTGAAGCAAAAATGCAGTATGAGAATGATATTGTTGAACTTATGCATATGAAAAGATCACAACCCATGGTGTGAATGGGTGAGGGCAAATTTGGGGTGTTTACAAGATGAAGATTCAGTTTCTGGATGTATATGGAGATTCAGCCCTGGTAGTTAGTCAGATTAAAGGAGATTGGGATACCAAGCACGCAAATCTCATTCCTTACAGAGAGCATGTGTTGTCTTTGATCCCATATTTTAAAGAGATTACCTTTGGACATATTCCACGAGGAGAGAATCAGTTGGCAGACGCATTAGCCACCATGGCATCTATGTTTGAGATTAGTTGGGATGATGAAGCTCCCAGAATCACTATTGATAGATTTGAGAAGCCTGCATATTGTAATGAGATTGACACTGAAGGAGTAGAGGGAAAGCCTTGGTTCTATGAAGTGAAAAGGTATCTTGAAGCTCAGGAGTTCCCTGAAGGGGCATCTATCAATGATAAGAAGTTTCTGAGGAGGTTTTCTGCTAAGTTCTTCTTGAGTAATGGAATTTTGTACAAGCGCAATCATGATTCGACTTTGCTTCGTTGTGTGGATAAGAAGGAAGCAACAGAGATCATGGAAGACATGCATGATGGGATCTTTGGCACTCATTCTAGTGGTCATACCATGGCATAGAAGATATTGAGAGCAGGTTACTATTGGTCTACCATGGAAGCGGACTGCTATCAACATTCCAAAACATGTCACAAGTGTCAGATTTATGTTGATAAGGTGCATGTACCTCCAGTTCCGTTGAATGTGTTGACTGCTCCTTGGCCTTTTGCCATGTGGGGCATTGATATAATTGGTGATATCAAGCCTACTGCTTCCAATGGGAATCGTTTCATTCTGGTTTCCATTGATTACTTTACAAAGTGGGTGGAGGCAGCCTCATTTGCATCTGTTACTAAGAATGTCGTGGCTCGATTCATTAAGAATAATCTCATATGTAGGTATGGCATCCCTGAAAGGATTATCACAGACAATGGCTCTAATCTGAACAACACTATGATTACTGACCTCTGCACGCATTTCAAGATTAAGCATCATAATTCTTCTCCATATCGTCCAAAGATGAATGGTGCAGTAGAAGCTGCCAATAAGAACATCAAGAAGATTCTACAGAAGATGACTGTTAAGTATAAGGGTTGGCATGAGATGTTACCATTTGCTCTTCATGGTTATCGTACTACAATACGTACTTCAATAGGGGCAACCCCATTCTCCTTAGTCTATGGTATGGAAGCAGTTCTACCCATTGAAGTTCAGATACCCTCCTTAAGAATCATGAAGGATGCATGCTTGGATGAAGATGAGTGGATTCAGACTCGACTTGACCAGATAAATTTGATTGATGAGAAAAGGCTAGCAGCTGTTTGTCACGGTCAGATGTACCAGAAACGGATGATCAAAGCTTTTAATAAGAAGGTTAAGCAAAAGGTATATCATACTGGAGACTTGGTAATCAAGCGTATCATATTACCACAGGGTGATCCTAGGGGGAAGTGGACTCCTACATATGAATGACCATTTGTAGTCAAAAGGGTATTTTCAGGAGGTGCCATGATGCTTACTACTATGGATGGTGAAAATTTCCCACAACCCGTGAACGCAGACATAGTTAAAAAATACTACGCATAAAAAGAGACCCGCTAGGTTGACTGGCCTAGGCAAAAATAAGGGCATCCCGGCGAACCAAAAAGGTTCGGGCAAAAATTAGGGATATATATAAAAAATGTACACCCGGCAAGTCGAAAACCCGAAAGGGAGGCTTGGGCAAAAAAGGGTATCCCGGTGGATTGAAAACCTGAAAAGGAAATCCAGGCAAAAGTTAGGGATTAAAGCGTATGACTATGTCTCGTTGGATCACTCATGTAACTCCAACTATTTGTGCTACCTGGATCAAGTTTAAACAGATAAAGATCAATCCAATCATTTCTATCTCGACAGCAAAGGATGAGATGCTTGAAGATAATGGCAATAGTGGAATTGAAACTCAATAGGATTATTTTTCACATAGCTGCTTTTCTTTGTTTTTTTATGACGGATTCCTCTTACTAGGATTTCTGTCTCCTTGTACAAATTTGCCTGTGTATAGGCCATTTTCTAAATAAATAAAGTCTCATGCTTTAATCCAAGTTTACTTTCCCCTGTTTACTTAAGCGAAACGTCCATTGTTTGAGTTTGAATGAATGTATGCTTTTGAATATGATTGATGTTTACCAGAAATGCATAAAAAGCAGTAATAGTATTTACTTAGGACGAACGAAGGTAGGAATTCAACGAAGCTTCTCCGATTCATCCCCACAGGGTAATCTTTACGGATATCCTTACAGAACTCTTCAAGTAATATCTTATACTTCCCACTCGACAAAGCCTTCAAGCAGGTTCATATCCTCCGAAGAATTAAGTCCTCTGAATCTATGTCCATCTCTTTTATCATCAGTCAGGATATTCGGGAACTTATTCCTTCAATAAAAAGCACGATGAACGAAGACGGGAGGTTATGAGTACCATATTATTAAACAAGACGGGAACGAAGTCCTTATATTCCTCAGCAACGAACCATGATTTATTTTCCCAGCCAGCAGTTGTTATACAAAGATACCCAGACACTTCAGGCTACATGATTCATACATACATCATTTACACCATATCACATCATACGCATCCATAATACATATGACATTTTACTTAAGTGCATCATGCCATACATGCATACATCAAACAATCTTGCATAAACTAACCTTGAAACAGTTCAGAGACGATCTATACGAAGATCTAGTGCTGATACTTGATTCAGAGATAATCGCTACGAAGATTCATTTCTGATGATCAATACAAATTGTCCTTGGAAGGGTACGTAAATGATCTATATGAAGATCTAGTGCTTAATCCAGGATATTTCTAGAGGAGATAATTGTTACGAAGATTTATTTCTGATGGTCAGTTATCTTTGGGATAGTGTGTAAATGATCTATACGAAGATCTAGCCCTTAATCCAAGAGATTCTTTCAGAAGAAGTTCAGGGATAATCGCCATGAAGATTTAATCCTGATATTCTTTTTGTCCTTGGGAAGGTATGTAAATGGTCTATACGAAGATCTATTACCTAATCCGGGATATTTCCAGAAGAGATAATCGCTACGAAGATTTATTTTTAATGGTCTATGCAACAATTTATCTGTGGGATGGTGTCGCTCCCCGGATTTCCATCCTGGTATAAACGCGAAAGTGGCGCGGAAAAGAAAAGAGTCGCCAGCCAGGCATTTTTATCCCGAAGAAAGGGAATGGTAATGCTGCACAAACCAGAAGAAAAGAAGAGGAAGGACACAGGTCCTACGAACCAAAGAAACTGAGTTCGGGAGTCGGTTACGACCTGGGAAGGTATTAGCACCCAGATCGTGCGCCGTACCCGACGGGATCCACGCTTGCAAAGAGAACTATTTCAAAGGGTGAGGGTATGAAAATTGCTGCTAAAAGAAAATGAAAATAAACTGGAAAAATAAACTAAGAAAGAAACTGAATAAGAAATGAAAAGGAAAAGAATGTAGGGAAAATAAAGATTGTGCTCGAACGGGCCCTACCCCGCTGCCTACGTACCTCATCAGGATAATGAGGATCAGAGACGCCGTAGTTCCCCTAACTAGGGGTGACAAGGAAATTGCTTGTGAATTAAGGCTTGAACTGCCTATGCCAATGCTCAGGTGTTGCAGGCTTGGACGACGAGTGCGTAACCGTCTTGCAAAATGACAAGTAGGAGCAAGTTCGCGTACGGAGCGAAAGAGATGAGAAAAGAATTCCGAAGGAAAAATGCTTATTGTTTGTTTGTGTTTTTAGAAGCTTTTATGAGTGTGTCACAAGGAAGTGAACTCAAACTCTTTTCCATGGAATGTGCACTTGTCACTACATTCCAAGATGGAATAATAGAACAAGCACACTCAAGTAATGAGAAGATCCCCAAAACTTGAACCCAAAGATTAGGGCCTAAGCTCACTAACTTGTTGAATTATTAAGTGTTTTTGGTATTTACAGTGAAGAATTGTTTTTTATGCTTTTCTTTATGAAGAAGATACCTTGATCAGACTTGTGCATCACAAGGTAAACTTGTACTATCCCAAGATGGGAAGACTGCGAGCATACCTCATGGGATAAGGCTATTGATCAAGGCATCACTTCAAACTTATTAAGATGTTTTTTATGGTTATGAGATGAGAAGAGAAGAAGAACCAAAAGGATCACAAAGGCAAAATTCTAAAGGGGAACTAAAGAATCCTAAGTGTTAACATGCATGGATGTCCTAAGGTTAATGTGGCTTTCTATCCTAAGAAGAAAGAAAGAAGAAGAGGAGAAGAAAAAGAAGAGGGATGAGATGATAAAGGCCTAATCCCCACAAGCAAAGGTTAGTATCATAGAGAAATAAGAAGAAGAAGATGAGATTTGGAGATGTGGAACTCAACTTCCACACCTCACACTTACCATAGCCCCTGCAAGGTTAGTATCATAAGCATACAAATGAAGCAAAGTGAACAAGACAACATGTTAACATCATACCAACAGAAGCGAAATGATATGTACACATGCTCATTGCAAATGCAAATCAAAAGAATGAGAGATGAAGCTTACAAGTCAATCATGATGCAGACATATGCAAACTTAAGAAAGATGCAAAGCAAATATGCACAAACAAGGACTCAATGCACAAGACCAGAACCAAAGCAAATCAAGGAGTAGCTTAAGAAGCTAGCAAAATGAAGAGAATGGACACACAATACCAAACAATCACCAAATGGGAGTGAAAGAAGTAAGGAGATGAGATGAACACACTTAAGAAATGAAAGGACTTAAAAGTAAGCAAGACACCAAAATTCCTAAGACTCAAACCCTAAGCTAGGACCAGGAAGATACCCATACCCCAAAGGAACCCCAAATGAGAAGAATAAGTTGGCACAAGTGCCCTTCTAAGCTTATAAGAGAGCTAATGGACCAAAAGAAGCAAAATGGGACAAGGTGAGAACAAACATCCACATTAAATCAACCAAGCATATAAAAACTCCACAACTTAAACCAAATGATCTTCAAACATGATGAATCAATGAGCCAAAAGGATTTGGAAAAATTCAACAGCAAACTAGGTCAAATGGAGGCAAGAACACCAACTAGGGTTAATAACTTCCACCACAAGTCAAAGGGCCAAGACCCAAGGAATAAATTTCTAAAAATCAGAAGAAAATTCACACATGAAGTACATCATCTTAGGAATCCAAAGCAAAAAGAATGAGCAAAATATTAAAAATGACGAAGTCTATGGAAAATGGACAAGGCAGGATACTCAAGAAGAACTTAAAAAGAAGTTAGTTGAAAGAGGAAATTAATTATGACACGTGGAAATTAAAAAAATGGAAAATAAAAATATAGAAAAATAAAAGAGACTCAAGAATTTTTTGGGAATTTTTTAATAATCAGAACTATTTTATATAATTGGAAAGTAAAATGAAATAAAAGTAAATAAAGAAAAGAAAATAAAATAGAAAGAAATGGGCTGGGGTGGAAATAACAAGAGATTTGCGTTCAAAATGATTGGGCCTGGAAGCTGGGGGGTGCGCATAGCATTGTTGAGGCCCACAGCTGGCGCAGGAATATGTGACTTATGGTGAGAATTATGAAATAAAAACTGGAAAAAATGAGAAGCACAGGATCAATCAGACGCGCGTGGTACTTCCTTCATTAATTGACGTGGATGATTGGGGAATTGTGATTGGATGGACCATGGGACTTAGGGTGGACTGAGAAGCATGAAGTGTTAAAATGAGAAACATAAATCACGTGGCTGGGAGGAGGGTTCTAGGGCTATGTGGCAGCATCTGGGCGCTTGAGGGAGTGGATCCAATGGCTGAGGGCTTTCTTCTTCATGACAAACCCTAGGTCATCAATTTCCAGTTTCCGGTGACCGGAGCTAGGGCTCCGACACCGGAATTCGTAACAGACACACAAACAACAACACAAATCAACCAAAATGTCCAGATTAGGTAATTGAGCTACACTGAATTCAAAAATGAGATCAAAAACTTCTAAAACTCAATGAATCAACGGGATCGAAGAAGAACAAGTTTGACCACCAAAACTGAAATTCAAATAACTCAGGCTATAATATATCATTTTCAAAACTATAAAGTGCAGAATGATCAGTGTACTTCAAACATCACAAAACACATAACTAATTTCATTTTTAGATCCAAAGATTTTGAAGCATACCTGAGGTGCAAATCTTGATAGAATGAAATAGAAGACCAGATGGTTCATGCAAATCACTCTACACTCACTCTAGATGCAAAATAAATGCATCTAAAGTCTTGAAGATGGCTGGATCTGAAGCTTCTCAAGCACCTGCCCTGAAATGGCAAGGTGATTGATCTTGAAGGAGAGCTTGAATGATGGTGTGATTAAGGATCCTTAGCTTTCACTGATCACGAATCCACAATTTGTTTTGAGATTGATCAAGTGTGTGAGGAGAAATGAGAGAAAATGCAAGTGTTGCATAAACTTGGAAATGAGAGAATGAGAGAGAGGTCCCCAATTCTGAAACCCTAGCTGCTTAAGTATGATCTCACAATCCCATGCTGAAAGAATTGTGTGATTTGCACGTGTGGATGATGAGATATTTGTGAATTTGCAAAATTTGCAAATTGTGAGGGAACCATGCACTCCTCATGCTTTGATTGGCCTCTTAGAACATGGGCAAGAATTTTCCAACCCTTGATCATAATCCAATCAATTCTGGCCTTTAGATCAAAGCAATCACACTTTTCTCATAATTTTGCAAAATATCCTCTTTTGGAGCAACTTTCTTATTGTGCACGAAATTTGGAGATTCTCTTGAGAAAAGTGATCAAAATGCAATGTATTTTATCAATTGAAACAAATTTGAACCATTCCAAGTCTTAAAAATAAGTTTGGAACACTTTTGCTTTGGTTGCATGCATGAACTTTTGTTTTTGCCCTAATTTTGGTGAGTTTTTCGAAGGGCCTCTAGGATGAACCACAAATCCCATGTAAAAGTACTTGTACTTTTTTAAAATGGGAGAACTTAATCTCCAACTTTCATGTTTGACTTTGGTCCATTTGAAGAATTTTTGATCATGTTAAGGCCATTTGAAAATTAGGGCAAAAGTTGCCAAATTTGGAAATTCCTTAAAACCAAGTTTTCACCAATTTTGCAAAACCCTTCAAATCTCCATGATTCTTGAACTTTGATCATTCCAAACCTCTTATAACATTGTAAGGACCCCTCTTGGCCAAAAAAGTTGGGTTAGACCCCTTGAAATTACACAGTTGACTTTTTAAGGGCACAGTTGACCAATTACTTCATCTGCAAGCAACTGAAGAATTCTCTGACTTCCACATGGAATTTTCTCATGAAAATTGACACCTAGGATCCTCTTGACATATAGAAGACTTTGCCCAAATGAAATGGCCAAAGTTGTGAGGTTTTGATGCTTGAATCTCAAACCCTAGTTTAGGTGCCTTGTGTAGGAGCTTTGCCCTGTCCTGGCTTCTCTGATGATCATGCAATCTTCTGAGCTTTTGTGAATGGACTTGATCTTGTAAATGGAGTGTAGACTCACCATAGGAATTGAACAAAATCATTGGGACCCTTGTCATGGCTTGTGATGCCTCAAGAACCTCCACAGATGACCATATGCCTAATGCTAGGACATGAAGAATGTTATGCCTCATCTTTCCATGCTAGGATGCTAAGAATATGGTATGTTCATGATGAATATGATATGATATGATACTTAAAATGAAGAGGGAAAATTTGGGGTGTTACAGTTGCCCATATTCAAACAACTGTTGATCTGAAAAGGACGGTAGCACAGGCTATCGACCGTTCAAGAAAAACCGTGGTTGAATACCAAGAAGACCTGAAATTTGCACTTTGACGAAGAATGCAACACTGGGAAATAAACCCAACCAAATGACGCTTTGGTGACTGAAGGGGAGAAAGAGCAGACGAACTTCTTCCAAGTTGAAACTGATATCTGAAATAAGAACACATTGACAGACGAGTCTTCTTCGAACAATCCTGTGACGCCAGGAGCTGGACATACGAGTCCTTAAAAACTGCAACACAAATAACTTGAGACAGACGAGTCTCCTTCGGATATACCTATTACGCCCGGATCGGGATGCATTAAAGTCTGTGGGATAGACATGCAATCAAGGTAGACGAACCTTCTTCATATATTATCCGTGGATATATGGTACAAGACAGACGAGTCTTCTTCGAGCATACCTGTGACGCCAGGTGCAACAATAATAATTGGTGCTTGAGAAAGACGAGCCTCCTTCAGATTTACCTGTTACACCAGGACCGGTAACCATTTTGACATTAATTCCCACTGTCAGGACTTTAAACCTCTTCAATACAGACGAGTATTGGATGATCATCAAGATAACACAGACGAGTGCCATAAGTCAATGATACAGACGAGTATCAGACGATGATCTGAGAAACACAGACGGGCGCTTCAGGCAATGATACAGACGAGTATCATCCACTGGTATAGACGAATACCAGAAATTCAAACATAGACGAGCATTTGTAGTAGCAACACAAGAGTACCAGGATAAACAGCAAATCCTCCATATACAGATATAAGCTAGCACAGACGAGTGCTAGGGATGATACAAACGAGTATCCAAACAAAGCAGACGAGCTTCAAACAGACAACATACAGATATCAAAGTATCAAAACACAAATGAGTGTTGGGGGAGTGCAGACGAGCAAACAGCAATCATAGACCACTGCTGGGGAAAGCAAACGAGCAATACCAAAATGATAACACAGACGAGTGCTGGAGAGATGCAGACGAGCAATAATAAAGCATGAGCACAGACGAGTGCTGGAGATTGCAGACGAGCAACAAACAAATGTCTAATTGGCTCCCTGAGTTACAACTCTGCAGGGGAAAACAAGTTGAGAGGCTTTGACACCTGATTCTGACTGAGGTGATGAATACCTGACTGTATCATCAAATTGACCAACAGAATGGCACCTTCGCTGGGGAATATTTCACTGACGGAAGTGAAAATCAGATATGAACTTTATGGGGACAGAATCATCTTCAGACTTGGCTGGAAAGATGCTTCAACAATACTCTGGTTGGGGATAGAATTCTGACAATTCTAACTCTGTGGGGAAATCAGACACTCAGCTTCCTGCTAGGCATACTTCACTGGGGAAGAATTCTGCTGGAGATACTCTACTGGGGAAGAATAAATTGCTTGAGAGAATGTGACGCCATCCTGCAACCTGCAACAACAGAAAACACAAGTGTGCCCCGGGGACTTGCATGGTACGATCTGTTCATCCATCATCACCCGACACTCAAAGAGGGTTTACAGTTTCCCTGCATGTCATTTTCTTTTAAAATTATCACCATGTTTAAATGCAATGTTATTTTTGCCAAAAATTCAGGACATTTTGCAAACAAAAATAAACAGACACAGCTTTTTGACTGAATATTCTTTTTATTGAATGGCCTCTGAATAGGAAAAGATTTACATCAGGAAGCGACCACCTGGAAAGAGGTAGCTACCATAAAATTGAGAAAAGAAACTATCCTAATGGCAATGGGAACGGCATCCCAATGAGTTCCATTTCTGCTATGACCAACACATCTTCGAGACTCTCCATTCTTCTTTGGCTTTCTGAGAGGATGAGGGGACTGTTTCCTATCCTTCTGATATTGTCAAGTTGTACGAAACGATGACGTGGTTCAGATTACTCGGATCGCAGTTGTTCGCTTATTCCCTTGTTTTTCATGGATCGCCCTTTCGGATTTTCAATCCACCGGGATGCCCTTTTTTGCCTGAGCTGTCCAATGTGGCTTTTCAACTCAGCGGGTGTACACATTTTTTTATTCATTTCCCTAACTTTTGCCCGAGCTTTTTATTCTGTTTTTAGCTCGCCGGGATGCCCTTTTTTTTGCCTGGACTTTAATTCTGTTTTTGTGTCCAGCGGGTCTTTTATGTGAAGTATTTTTTAACTGCGTCTGAGTTAACAGGGGACTGGAAGTCATCTCCATCCATAGTGGTGAGCATCAGTGCTCCTCCTGAAAAGAATTTCTTCACTATGAATGGTCCTTCGTAATTTGGGGTCCACTTGCCCCTGTGATCTGAAACTGGAGGAATGATCCTTTTCAGCACAAGCTCTCCCACTTGATACTCCCGAGTACGTACTCGTTGGTCGAATGCTCGCTTCATTCTCCTCTGATAAAGCTGACCATGACAGATAGCCGCTAATCTCTTTTCCTCAATTAGACATAGCTGATTGTAACGAGCACGCACCCATTCAGCCTCATCAAGCTTTACATCCATCATCACACGCAATGAAGGAATCTCTACTTCAACAGGCAGGACTGCTTCCATGTCATATACCAGAGAGAAGGGAGTTGCCCCTGTTGACGTCCTGACTGATGTTCGGTACCCATGCAATGCGAATGGTAACATCTCATGCCAATCTTTGTAAGTGACAACCATTTTTTGCACAATCTTCTTGATATTCTTATTAGCTGCCTCTACCGCACCATTCATCTTTGGTCGGTAAGGAGAATAATTGTGATGTTAAATCTTGAAGTCCCGGCACAAGTCTGCCATTATCTTGTTGTTGAGATTAGAACCATTATCAGTAATGATCCTCTCGGGCACTCCGTATCTGCATATGATATCCCTTTTCAGGAATCTTGCCACCACTTGACGAGTGACGTTGGCATAAGATGCTGCTTCCACCCATTTGGTGAAGTAATCAATCACGACCAAGATGAAGCGATGACCATTTGAAGCAGTAGGCTCTATCTTCCTGATCATGTCAATGTCCCACATAGAAAAGGGCCAAAGAGATGACATGACGTTGAGCGGGCTTGGAGGAACATGCACTTTGTCTGCATATATCTGGCACTTGTGGCACTTACGAGCGAATGAACAACAGTCTGCATCCATTGTCATCCAATAATACCCTGGTCTCAGCAATTTCTTAGCCATAGCATGCCCTCCTGCATGGGTACCAAAAGATCCTCCGTGGACTTCCTGCATTAACAGGCCTGCTTCGTGTCTATCCACGCATCTGAGCAAGACCATGTCAAAGTTTCTCTTGTACAAAACCCCGTCTGTGTTCAAGAAGAAGCTAGCAGTAAGTCTCCTTAAGGTTTTCTTGTCATCGGAAAATGCCCCAGCCGGGTATTCTTGCTTTTCCAGGAACGTCTTGATATCAAAATACCAAGGTTTCTCGTCAGACAAGGCGTCTACAGAGAAGGCGTGAGCTGGAGCGTCAAGCCTGGAGATGTTAATTCTGGGCACATAGTTCCAACACAAGAGTTTGATTGACGAAGAAAGAGTGGCCAATGCGTCGGCAAACTGATTTTCATCACGTGGTATGTACTGAAGCTTAACTGTTGTGAAGAACGTCAACAGTTTTCTAGCATAATCCCTGTATGGAATTAGATGCTCTTGATGCGTATACCACTTGTCGGTAACTTGGTTAATGACGAGGACTGAATCTCCGAATATATCGAGGTTCTTAATCCGAAGATTAATAGCCTCCTCTACTCCCATTATGCATGCCTCGTATTCCGCTTCATTGTTGGTGCAGCCAAAAGTAATTCTGGCAGCGAAGGGTAAGTGAACACCTTCAGGAGTGATAAGAACGGCACCAACTCCACGTCATTTGATATTAACTGCCCCATCAAACATCAACTTCCATTTGGATTCAGGGTCTGGCCCCTCCTCCGGAAGTGGTTCCTCGCAATCGTTTGCTTTGAGGTACATGATGTCCTCATCAGGGAAATCAAACTTCATTGGCTGATAATCATCTTCAAGAGGTTGCTGCGCAAGGTAATCCGACAATACACTTCCCTTGATGGCTTTCTGAAAAGTATATTGGATGTCGTATTCAGTTAAAATCATCTGCCACCTAGCAACCCTTCCGGTTAACGCTGGTTTCTCAAAGATGTACTTGACAGGATTCATTTTGGAAATGAGCAGTGTGGTATGAGTCAACATGTACTGCCTCAGTCGGCGAGCAGCCCATACCAAAGCGCAGCAAGTTTTCTCGAGCAGTGAGTATCAGGATTCACAGTCGGTAAACTTTTTGCTAAGGTAATAAATAGCGTACTCTTTTTGACCAGACTCGTCATGTTGGCCTAGAACACACCCCATTGACCCTTCTAGCACGGTCAAGTACATGATTAAAGTTCTTCCTTCAATGGGAGGCATTAGAATTGGAGGTTCCTGCAAATATTCTTTTATCTTGTCGAAAGCTCTTTGGCAGTCATCGTTCCACCTGACCGTTTGCTCTTTTCTTAGCAGCTTGAATATTGGTTCGCACGTGGCAGTTAGATGAGATATGAACCGAGAAATGTAGTTCAACCTCCCTAAAAACCCGCGCACTTCTTTTTCTGTTCTCGGTGCAGGCATATCTTGAATAGATTTTACTTTGGCAGGATCTACCTCAATTCCTCTTTGACTAACAATGAAACCCAGTAGTTTCCCGGAACGCACTCCGAAAGTGCACTTGTTTGGATTCAACCTCAGCTTATACTTGATCAGTCTATCAAACAACTTCTTCAGGTTGACCAGATGCTCTTCTTCGTCTCGGGACTTAGCAATCATATCATCCACATAACACTCAATCTCATGGAACAATGTGACCATCGCCCGCTGATAAGTTGCCCCGGCGTTCTTCAAACCAAAGGGCATGACCTTATAGCAAAATGTACCCCACGGGGTAATGAACGTTGTCTTCTCCATGTCTTCCGGTGCCATCTTAATCTGGTTATAACCGGAGAAGTCATCCATGAAGGAAAATACAGAGAATTGAGCAGTATTGTCTACCAACATGTCAATGTGTGGCAACGGAAAGTCATCTTTTGGGCTTGCTCTATTCAAATCCCGGTAATCAACGCACATCCGGACCTTGCCGTCCTACTTTGGTATAGGTACAATGTTAGCTACCCAAGGTGGGTAACTAGTTACAGCAAGGAACCCGACATCCCATTGCTTCTGAACCTCCTCTTTAATCTTCATCGCCATGTCAGGACGAGTTCTTCTCAATTTCTGTTTCACAGGAGAACAATCCTCTCTCAAAGGTAGCTTATGCATAACGATGTCGGTATCCAACCCTGGCATATCTTGATATGACCAAGCAAAGATATCCACATACTCTCTCAGCATACTGATTAGCTCTTTCTTGACGTCAGCCTGCAGACTGGCCCCAATCTTGATCTCTTTCTTCACATCTTCACTGCCAATGTTGATGATCTCAATTTCTTCTTGATGAGGCTGAATAACTCGTTCCTCTTGTTTCAACAATCTGACCAATTCTTCAGGTAGGTCACAATCTTCCTCAACCCCTTCATCAGCTTGGTAGACTGGATTTTCAAAGTCATGCGTGGTCACAGCAGGAATGTTATCAATGGAATCCGGATGATCAACACTGCACAGATGATGTGCTTGTTTAGAATCTGCTTATTTTGAAAAGAGACGCTAACACAAAAACAAAAAGGAAAGACACATTGCCATTTTTATTTTTGTGAAAAGTTTAAAATAAAGAAAGAGAACACAATTGTGTCTGAAAATGTCCTTTTATTTCATGGTAAAATAAGATGCATACAAAATATGGTGGCCCAATACAATGGATCCTAGCATCTTGGGCAGAATGCTGGATTTGACAATGCAGTATGATAATAAAAGGAAACAAATGAATTACTCTGAGTGCCAGGTAACTTGAACAATGTCTTCAGCGGACCAGTTCCTTAGCTCCTCGCCGGGCGCACACGAGTGAATCCAGTTGTCCCAGTCACCTTCATTGTCCCCATCTTGGCTTGCTGTACAGATCTGGTTGCGGTCGAGCATCCCATCGCTTGTAAAGGTAATGGCTTTACCACTTGAAATAGATCCACCAGGCTGATACCCTAAACCAAACTTGTCGTCTTTCTTTTCTAGCTCCAGCAACTTGCCCCAGCCTTGGGCACTTCCTGATTGAACAACCTCCTTTGCCTCTTTGTAAGAATGGATGGATGTACCTTCTCTCTCATTGCTCTTCTCCACAGGAGTCAAGATGCTGACGTTGACTGCTTCGAAGGCTAGATATAAAGTCTCATGGATCTCTCCATCCATCTCTACATACTTGAACGATGACAAGTGGCTTACGAAGATGTCTTCCTCTCCGTAGACCGTGATAACCTGGCCGTCGACCACATATTTGAGCTTCTGATGCAGGGTTGAAGTAAAAGCTCCAGCAGCATGTATCCATGGGCGTCCCAACAAGCAGCTATACGCAGGCTGGATGTCCATGACGTAGAAGATACTTTTGAAGACTTGGGAACCTATCTTGACGGGCAACTCAACCTCTCCAAAAACTGATCTTCTCGAACCATCAAAAGCTTTGACAATCAGATCACTTGGTCTCAGGACTATACCATCAACGTTGAGCTTCATTAATGCCTTCTTCGGAAGCACATTCAGGGAAGAGCCTATGTCTACAAGAACATGTGACAACACAACACCCTTGCACTTCATAGTGATATGTAGTGCTTTGTTGTGGTTTCTGCCCTCTGACGTGAGGTCTTTGTCTGTAAAGCCTAGCCCGTGGCTTGCATTAACACTGCCTACAACAGCTTCAATTTGATTGACAGTGATTTCCTGAGGAACATAGGCCATTTGCAGCACTTTCAATAAGGCTTCTTTGTGTGCAGGAGAACACATCAGCAGTGAGAGAATGGATATCTTGGAAGGTGTCTGGTTCAACTGCTCGACCACCATATAATCGCTCTTCTTAATAATGCGCATGAATTCCTCGACCTCTTTTTCAAATGTACCCTGCCCAGCAACAGGAGTTGTTGATTCATCAGTTACAGCTTGCTTTCCTTTGGCCTTGGATGAAGCCTCAATCTCAGGATCCCCTCTTAGCATAGGTGGAGCAAATAAACGACCACTTCTGGTAAAGCCTCCAACTCCTACGACATTCTCTACAGTCGGGTCAATAGCAGCAGACTTGCTCTCAATCTTCTGTCCAACCACATATACATCTGAGCCATAGTGCCATGGAATGGCTTTATCGTCTGTGTAAGGAACAAGCCCAGGCACGGTGATAGTCACGGGACTAATCTCAGGAGCATAAATGGTTACGGGCTCTCTTCTGACAGGCATCTCTGCTTCATCATAGAATATGGTAATGGTTGACACATTATTAGCTTCAATACCAACTCTGTTGAACTATAAAGATCCATCATCAATCAAACTTTGCAATCCCTTCCTCATGTTCTCACATCCATTCTAAGCATTTGAACACTCTTCACAATCAGCACTACAACCAGGAAACACTTGACCCTTCAGCAATCTCTCTTTCACTACCATCAAAGGAGTCTTCACTTCCTCAATACTCAGCATCAGGCTTAACTTTTCACTACCCAACAACATTGATTCTTGCCCCTCCATGATTCGGAATAGGGTTCGAATTAACATTCGGCGGTGGTGCGAAGTTAATTGCTTTGGAGTCTATTAGGTCTTGAACCTTGTGGTGCAACGCCCTGCACTTCTCAGTCGAGTGCCCGGGTGCTCCAGAGTGGAAAGCGCATCTTGCATTGACATCATAACCCACTGGAAGCTCTCCAGGAGGTGGTGGTGCCAAAGTTCTCAATTGAATCAGATTAAGGTCTAGCAGTCTTAGTAGTAAAGCAACATAAGTCATGGGGATGGCCTCAATCACCCTATTAGCCGGGCGAGTTTGCCTTGGCTGATAAGGTCTCTGTTGATACTTGTTTCTTTGTGGTTTTTGTTGTTGTTGATGTTGCATTTGTTGCACAAGAGTAGAAGGGATTGAAACTGCTGACACATGCTCGTATGGTCTTCTATAACCTCGGCCCCGGCCTCGGCCAAATACAACATTTGTCTCACCTTCTCTTCTTCTAGGAGGTCCACTGAAAGCTTTCCTCACTCCATTTGAGCTGCTAGAACTTGGATCTTGGATCTTCCCCATCTTCAACAAGGTCTCAACCCTCTCTCCAGCAATTACAATGTCATTGAATTTGGTGGCAGAACTGGACGCCAGTCTTTCAAGAAACACACCCTGCAAAGTCCCCATAAACATGTCAGCCATCTCATTCTCTAGCAGCGGTGGTTGCACTCTGGCAGCGAGCTGACGCCACCTCTGAGCATATTCTTTGAATCCCTCCTTAGCAGTCTGAGCCATGTGCTGCAATTGCGTGCGATTTGGAGCCATGTCCAAATTATATTGATATTATCTCACAAAAGCTTCTGCTAGGTCTTTCCAGCTCTTGATATTGACTCTTCTAAGCTTCATATACCATTCCAGAGAAGCTCCAACCAAGTTGTCTTGGAAATAGTACATCCAGAGTTTTTCATCGTCCGTATGAGCAGCAATCCTCCCTACGAAGGACTGAAGATGGGTCTTCGGGCATGTAGTGCCATTGTATTTCTCAAAAGTTGGAACTTTGAACTTGTAAGGGATCCTGACCCCTGGAACCAAGCCCAAATCTGTTATGTCAAATCCCAAAGAGCTCTGGGATTGAATAGCTTTGATTTGTTCTACCATTTCCTCAAACCTCTTGTTCATCTCAGCCCTTTGACCTTCAGCTTCGTCCAGCAGAGTGAACTGTTCGTCTTGATTATCCATTTGCACATTATTCAACCCATCATTGATTATAGTCACCCCTGGCTGTGTTACAGGGATTTCCACTTGACCTACGCCTGCACCATTACGATTATCAGCAACAACAGTGTTGTTCCTGGCTTGATTCTCAACCAATTCCTGCAGACGCTCTTGATTCTGACCCATGCCTGCCATCAGAGTCATAAAGTTATCCATTCTCAGTCTCAAATCTACTAAATCAGCTTGCATCTGGTCCATAATTCTCTCTCTGTTGATCTTTTTTGGATATCTGTGTGCGACTGGTTGTTCCCGAACTTTCCGGGGAGCTATAGTGCCTGAAACACAAAACACGTTAGCAACTGAAGCACTACCTGCAAAACAAACAAACAGGTTATATGCAATGCAATGTAACTGCTCATGCTCTCAGGTTTTAAGCATTTGCATGCCCCAGTTCTGGCATCTACTCTCAGACAGTCACTTTGAGTATTAGCTTTCAAACTTTCTCTTTGATAAGTGTTCAGACATTAGCAGTATCAGACAAACGAGTCTTGCACATTCAAAAATGATAACTTGCATATTAACACTGTATCCTGGACAAACCACTGTCGGCCCAAAAGTCAGAATACAAACAAAAATATTCCCCGAAGGGTTACAAGCCATTACATAAATAAAAGACAAAGCAAAATAAAGCAAGACTCCTATAACAAGTCTGTAGGTAGTCTGAAAAATAAACTAAACTAAAGACCCCGGATCTGCCACCTATGCTCTGCTCTTCTTGACACCCGCTCTCAGCTTGAGCTCTTCAATCTCTTTCCTTGCTTCCTCCAGGGCTAACTGGCTTTGTGCTAGCTGCTGAGTCTTTTCCCTCCGGATGGTGTGGACTTGCTCCACCTCTTCCTTCTTGAAGGCCATTTGCACTTCAAAGAACTCTTCTTTCTCTCTAAACTTCTTCTGCTCTTCCTCCCTTTGGACTTGCAACCAAACAATGGATTGTCGAGCTTCTTTGAGAGTCTTCAAAGTCTTTTTGTGTTCAGCTTCTCTTTTAGCCTCCATTAGACCCAATCTGTGGAAGTGAGCTTCCCTTCCAGCAAAGTCTTTCTCTTTGGCTTCCAAGGAGGCTTGGATCTTCTGCAACTTGTCTTCAGCTTCATTCTTGGCCCTGTTGGCATGATGGTACAGGCTTACCATTTCAGCATTCTCCACTATAACTTCATGCAGCTGAGCTTCTAACTTCTTGTACTCTTCAAGGGAAACAGTACTGCTCTGACTTGGAACTTCTCTGGGATAAAGTGGAGCTTCAACTGAGAAAGGCATGAGGACTTCCTCTATATGCTTTTGCAACCATGCAGCAAATGGTGGATACGTCTTGGGATCAACTCTACCAAAGTCTTTCTTACCCTTCCTTATCCTGTGAGCCCAAGCTTGGACTGCTTATAATACCAACTCCTTGTTTCCTTCCACGGGAAAGTATAAAGACTCAGCAAACTCTTCCATCTGTGGAGGATCTTTCAAAGGATAACCAAACTGTTTTCTGGCTAGTGTTGGATAATAACTGATGACACCTTTCCTTCCCAGCAAAGGTACTCCAACAAACCTTCCACAACTGACCATCAATTCTTTACCTAGCAGATCTCTGTCATATCCCCAGGCAATATCTTCAGCAGTTAACCCCATCAATCTTCTGGACCATCTCCACTCATCCCTCATCTCCTTGAAGGCACCTGATTTTGGCAATTGTCTGGCAAACCACTCAGCAAACAAAGAAGCACAACAGCAAACTAGACCACCCCTACCCTTCTCATTTCTGTAATGAACACTGTAATAGAAGTCACCCAAAAGAGTAGGCAATGGATTGCCTTTAGCAAAGATTGAGATCACTTCTAAGCTTACAAATTCTTTCTCTCCAGGAAACAAGCTGGACCCATACACCATCAATGTTAGTAAAGCACCAAAGTCATTCCAATTAGCCTCTGTAGCATATCTCTCTGCCTCTGGGATGAGCACACTCCAAGGGAATCCTCTACCTTCACTCTCTTTCAAAGCCTTCTTGACTGTAGCAGCTGGCAGACGACAAAATTTGGCTATGTCTTCTTCTTTAAGCACAACCTCAGACCCATAGAAAGGCAGTGACTCTTTGACTGGCACATTCAGCATGTTGGAGATCTCTTCCAATGTAGGAGCTAGGATGTATCCTGGAAAAACAAAGCAACACAACATAGGATCATAAAACTGCAACAAGGTATGCAAACTGTCTTTCTGGTCTGCAGTGGGCTTATCCACAAACTTCAGTATCTAGCCATATCTTTTCCTGAAATTGCCAAGACTTGGTCATTCATCAGACCTGCTAACTTCTGAACACTTCTAACTTCAGGCTGAAGAAAAGTATAGTGCACATTCTTTTTCCTTGGAACTCTTCTGACTTCTGCCATGGAGATAAGATTTATCAAAACTGGGACTTGATTATGAACAATGACCTGAAAAATGGGAAACATAAACAGTTAATGCAAAGATGATGCAAATGCAATGCAATGCAGACATATGATCAACTGGGTTCATCTGAACTGGGCACTGAACACAAGGGACCCTCTGATCACTGGCAAACCAAAAGTCCTCTGAATCACAACTCTCTGATAGAAGATCTTAGAACCACAGTACCAAGAAAACCAGAACCAAGAAAACCAAAACTCCAGAACCATAGGACCATAGAACCAAAGATCATAACCATAGGACCACTGATAATGAGTGTATGTAGAGGCCAAGGGTTCCTGCACACCTGTAAACCCCTTCCCAATCTCACTGGTAATAGGCTCCGGGTCAGACATCACGGACTCTCAAAGCCGAATAGCAATAATACTTTCACCATCTCCGAGAAATGGCTCATGACCAAATCAGGGAATCGGTTTGGCATTATATACTACGCAGGGAGGCCTCAGTTGAGTCCGGGAAACAAGGTCATCCTATGTGATCCCCAGGTGGGCCCTCGGATGCGAATGGGTTTGCCACAAAATGTGGGCTGCCACTGTCATCACTAAAGAGGGATGATTCCACAAGGTTCTCAATGATCGGTCCCCAGCTGCACATAACTGTCAAGGTTATGAAATGAGAGAGGAAGATCCCCAAATCAAGACATTTCCAAGACAATCGCAAATCTGGATGTGGGACTCACTACTACCCCCATGACAAGATCTCATGAGGCCAAAGTGGAACCACTCTAAGTCCTAAGGTGCACTCGAGCCGTGGTAATGAGCTCATCTCTCAAGAACAGTAACACCCATCCCGCCAAACAGAAAACCGGTCCAGACAGTCCAGTATATATACATGATGCAGAAAATAAATACTGAAAACTGTAAATAAAGTTGTAAATAAAGCCGTAAATAAACAACAATAAAATACAACAAGCCACATCAAACAAACATCACCCAAAGAAACAGAAACAAACAAGCGCTAGGAGAGACTCACAGGGGAACCAGAGACTCTGGGTTATCCCCAGCAGAGTCGCCAGCTGTCGCTCCCCGGATTTCCATCCTGGTATAAACGCGAAAGTGGCGCGGAAAAGAAAAGAGTCGTCAGTCAGGCATTTTTATCCCGAAGAAAGGGAATGGTAATGTTGCACAAACCAGAAGAAAAGAAGAGGAAAGACACAGGTCCTACGAACCAAAGAAACTGAGTTCGGGAGTCGGTTACGACCTGGGAAGGTATTAGCACCCAGATCGTCCGCCGTACCCGACGGGATCCACGCTTGCAAAGAGAACTATTTCAAAGGGTGAGGGTATGAAAACTGCTGCTAAAAGAAAATGAAAATAAACTGGAAAAAGAAACTAAGAAAGAAACTGAATAAGAAATGAAAAGGAAAATAATGTAGGGAAAATAAAGATTGTGCTCGAACGGGCCCTACCCCGCTGCCTACGTACCTCATCAGGATAATGAGGATCAGAGACGTCGTAGTTCCCCTAACTAGGGGTGACAAGGAAATTGCTTGTGAATTAAGGCTTGAACTGCCGATGCCAATGCTCAGGTGTTGCAGGCTCGGACGACGAGTGCGTAACCGTCTTGCAAAATGACAAGTAGGAGCAAGTTCGCGTACGGAGCGAAAGAAATGAAAAAAGAATTTCGAAGGAAAGACGCTTATTGTTTGTTTGTGTTTTTAGAAGCTTTTATGAGTGTGTCACAAGGAAGTGAACTCAAACTCTTTTCCATGGAATGTGCACTTGTCACTACATTCCAAGATGGAATAATAGAACAAGCACACTCAAGTAAGGAGAAGATCCCCAAAACTTGAACCCAAAGATTAGGGCCTAAGCTCACTAACTTGTTGAATTATTAAGTGTTTTTGGTATTTACAGTGAAGAAGTGTTTTTTATGCTTTTCTTTATGAAGAAGATACCTTGATCAGACTTGTGCATCACAAGGTAAAGTTGTATTATCCCAAGATGGGAAGACTACAAGCATACCTCATGGGATAAAGCTATTGATCAAGGCATCACTTCAAACTTATTAAGATGTTTTTTATGGTTATGAGATGAGAAGAGAAGAAGAACCAAAAGGATCACAAAGGCAAAATTCTAAAGGGGAACTAAAGAATCCTAAGTGTTAACATGCATGGATGTCCTAAGGTTAGTGTGGCTTTCTATCCTAAAAAGAAAGAAAGAAGAAGAGGAGAAGAAAAAGAAGAGGGATGAGATGAGAAAGGCCTAAGCCCCACAAGCAAAGGTTAGTATCGTAAAGAAATAAGAAGAAGAAGATGAGATTGGAGATGTGGAACTCAACTTCCACACCTCACACTTACCATAGCCCCTGCAAGGTTAGTATCATAAGCTTACAAATGAAGCAAAGTGAAAAAGACAACATGTTAACATCATACCAACATAAGTGAAATGATATGTACACATGCTCAATGCAAATGCAAATCAAAAGAATGAGAGATGAAGCTTACAAGTCAATCATGATGCAGACATATGCAAACTTAAGAAAGATGCAAAGCAAATATGCACAAACAAGGACTCAATGCACAAGACCAGAACCAAAATAAATCAAGGAAGAGCTTAAGAAGCTAGCAAAATGAACAGAATTGACACACAATACCAAACAATCACCAAATGGGAGTGAAAGAAGTAAGGAGATGAGATGAAAACACTTAAGAAATGAAAGGACTTAAAAGTAAGCAAGACACCAAAATTCCTAAGACTCAAACCCTAAGCTAGGACCAGGAAGATACCCGTACCCCAAAGGAACCCCAAATGAGAAGAAGAAGTCGGCACAAGTGCCCTTCTAAGCTTATAAGAGAGCTAATGGACCAAAATAAGCAAAATGGGACAAGGTGAGAACAAAAATCCACATTAAATCAACCAAGCATATAAAAATTCCACAACTTAAACCAAATGATCTTCAAGCATGATGAATAAATGAGCCAAAAGTATTTGGAAATATTCAGCAGCAAACTAGGTCAAATGGAGGCAAGAACACCAACTAGGGTTAATAACTTCCACCACAAGTCAAAGGGCCAAGACCCAAGGAATAAATTTCTAAAAATCAGAAGAAAATTCACACATGAAGTACATCATCTTAGGAATCCAAAGCAAAAATAATGAGTAAAAAATTCAAAATGATGAAGTCTATGGAAAATGGACAAGGCATGGTACTCAAGAAGAACTTAAAAAGAAGTTAGTTGAAAGAGGAAATTAATTATGACACGTGGAAATTAAAAAAATTGAAAATAAAAATATAGAAAAATAAAAGAGACTCAAAAGAAGACTCAAGAATTTTTTGGGAATTTTTTAATAATCAGAACTATTTTATATAATTGGAAAGTAAAATGAAATAAAAGTAAATAAAGAAAAGAAAATAAAATAGAAAGAAATGGGTTGGTGGTGGAAATAACAAGAGGTTTGCGTTCAAAATGATTGGGCCTGGAAGCTGGGGAGTGCGCATAGCATTGCTGAGGCCCACAGCTGGCACAGGAATATGTGACTTATGGTGAGAATTATGAAATAAAAACTGGAAAAAATGAGAAGCACAGGATCAATCAGACGCGCGTAGTACTTCCTTCATTAATTGACGTGGAGGATTGGGGAATTGTGATTGGATGGACCATGGGACTTAGGGTGGACTGAGAAGCATGAAGTGTTAAAATGAGAAACATAAATCACGTGGCCGGTAGGAGGGTTCTAGGGCTATGTGGCAACATCTGGGCGCTTGAGGGAGTGGATCCAATGGCTGAGGGCTTTCTTCTTCATGGCAAACCCTAGGTCATCAATTTCCAGTTTCCGGTGACCGGAGCTAGGGCTCCGGCACCGGAATTCGTAACAGAGACACAAACAACAACACAAATCAACCAAAATGTCCAGATTAGGTAATTGAGCTACACTGAATTCAAAAATGAGATCAAAAACTTCTAAAACTCAATGAATCAACGGGATCGAAGAAGAACAAGTTTGACCACCAAAACTGAAATTCAAATAACTCAGGCTACAATGCATCATTTTCAAAACTATAAAGTGCAGAATGATTAGTGTACTTCAAACATCACAAAACACATAACTAATTTCATTTTTAGATCCAAAGATTTTGAAGCATACCTGAGGTGGAAATCTTGATAGAATGAAATAGAAGACCAGATGGTTCGTGCAAATCACTCTACACTCACTCTAGATGCAAAATAAATGCATCTAAAGTCTTGAAGATGGCTGGGTCTGAAGCTTCTCAAGCACCTGCCTTGAAATGGCAAGGTGATTGATCTTGAAGGAGAGCTTGAATGATGGTGTGATTAAGGATCCTTAGCTTTCACTGATCACGAATCCACAATTTGTTTTGAGATTGATCAAGTGTGTGAGGAGAATTGAGAGAAAATGCAAGTGTTGCATAAACTTGGAAATGAGAGAATGAGATAGAGGTCCCCAATTCTGAAACCCTAGCTGCTTAAGTATGATCTCACAATCCCATGCTGAAAGAATTGTGTGTTTTGCACGTGTGGATGATGAGATATTTGTGAATTTGCAAAATTTGCAAATTGTGAGGGAAGCATGCACTCCTCATGCTTTGCTTGGCCTCTCAGCACATGGGCAAGCCTTTTCAAACCCTTGATCATAATCCAATCAATTTTGGCCTTTAGATCAAAGCAATCACACTTTTCTCATGATTTTGCAAAATATCCTCTTTTGGAGCAACTTTCTTATTGTGCACGAAATTTGGAGTTTCTCTTGAGCAAAGTGATCAAAATGCAATGTATTTTATAAATTGAAACAAATTTGAACCATTCCAAGTCTTAAAAATAAGTTTGGAACACTTTTGCTTTGGTTGCATGCATGAACTTTTGTTTTTGCCCTAATTTTGGTGAGTTTTTCGAAGGGCCTCTAGGATGAACCACAAATCCCATGTAAAACTACTTGTACTTTTTGAAAATGAGAGCCCTTAATCTCCAACATTCATGTTTGAATTTGATCCATTTGAAGAATTTTTGATCATGTTAAGGCCATTTGAAAATTAGGGCAAAAGTTGCCAAATTTGGAAATTCCTTAAAACAAAGTTTTCACCAATTTTGCAAAACCCTTCAAATATCCATGATTCTTGAACTTTGATCATTCCAAACCTCTTATAACATTGTAAGGACCCCTCTTGGCCAAAAAAGTTGGGTTAGACCCCTTGAAATTACACAGTTGACTTTTTAAGGGCACAGTTGACCAATTACTTCATCTGCAAGCAACTGAAGAATTCTCTGACTTCCACATGGAATTTTCTCATGAAAATTGACACATAGGATCATCTTGACATATATAAGACTTTGCCCAAATGAAATGGCCAAAGTTGTGAGGTTTTGATGCTTGAATCTCAAACCCTAGTTTAGGTGCCTTGTGTAGGAGCTTTGCCTTGTCTTGGCTTCTCTGATGATCATGCAATCTTCTGAGCTTTTGTGAATGGACTTGATCTTGTAAATGGATTATAGACTCACCATAGGACTTGAAAAAAATCATTGGGACCCTTGTCATGGCTTGTGATGCCTCAAGAACCTCAACAGATGACCATATGCCTAATGCTAGGACATGAAGAATGTTATGCCTCATCTTTCCATGCTAGGATGCTAAGAATATGGTATGTTCATGATGAATATGATATGATATGATACTTAAAATGAAGAGGGCAAATTTGGGGTGTTACAGATGGTACATAAATGATCGATACGAAGATCTTGTACTTAACTCAAGATATTACCAAAAGGAATTCAGAAAAGATCGCCACGAAGATTTGATTCTGATGCTTAAATTAAAGTATGTTCCTAAAGATGGTTCAGAGCCGATCTATACGAAGATCTAAATACTGACACCTAATGAAGAATAGTATTTTTCCCCAGAGATAATGCAAAGACTATCTATACGAAGATCTAGTGTTGACGTTCAACTCAAACCATGTTACAAGATTGATTCAGAGACGGCCTATACAAAGACCTAGTACTGATATCCAGTGACAACATAAAGATATTATCACCTTCTGATATTATGGATGACATCTATAAGCCCATCTCCAGTTTCTATGAGTAGCATCTTTAAGCCCATTCCAGCATATACAATCAATCAGCAGTATTACTTTACGCACCGGCGAGTGCAAATGTTTGGGCTTTTGTGTTCAATCCCCTTCAACCTTCCAAGTCACGAATGGCACATAGGCCAATCTAACTCCTCAGGTTTCAGAAAATTGAACAGGGGCAGCTATTGCACCCCAAAATTTGCCCTCCCCTAGTCAAGGCATTGTGTACCAAGGTGTCCCAAGAGGTTCACAAGGTTCACAAGGTTCACAATTAGTCAGAAAGTTTGACAATTCCCTCAGACAAAGCATCCTCCTAAGCAATGCATCCTAAACCAGGGTTTTGAATTTCATCAGGCTAAATGGACTTCCAAGGCTTCAAGTGAGCTTCATAGCATCCTATATGTCTTCAAGAATCCCTATGTCAAGTTTCAAGGCATTCCCAAAAAGTTTGCTCAGTCAGATGATCAGATATGCAAAAATCAGTCAAAGTAGTTAAAAAGTCAAACTAAGGTCAATTGTGGTCAAATCAAAGTCAAACTTCATGATTTTTTGCCAACATCAAGATTATGAAGTAAAATTCATCATTTGATCATGATTCATCAAGGAAGTTTCAGATCATCAAGAATCAGGAGTTTCTATATTAGGGTTTTCACAGGAAAAGTCAACTGAACTTTGACCAGCCATAACTTTCACATGCTTCATCAAATAATTTCCATCCAAAGCTCATTTTGAAGGAAATTGAATTCTCTACAACTTTGTGTCTCACAAGCCAAGCCTAAAAATGCTTCATTTGAAAGGTATGAGCTAAAACATTATAGGTCATTTTAAAAGTCAACAAAAAGTCAACATCTTCCAAAGAGCATAATTTGAAAATGATAAATGATATGGACATGAGACCAAAGATGTTAGTTAGAGGACTCTCTAAGCTTTCCAAAATGTCAAATAACACCTTCATAGCCTTAAAATTGAGGGATTTGTGCCTTTGCAAAGTTGGGAAATTTTTGGGAGGTATGTGAAGCAAATGAAGCCTTAAAACCAAATTTTGCCAAATGGGCCTACCAAACTCCAACCCAATCTCAAAGATAACATTAAGCACGACCCTATGATCATTTTTTCAGATTTTTATATTTTATATTTTATTATTTTGGATTTTATTTAACAAAATTCAATTTTAATGAAAATAAAATATAAAAAGTCAAATAAAAAATCTGATTTTGGTTCTAGAATGATTGAGATATCATTTAATGTTGATTGAGAAGATCAAATTTCGTGCAAAGCCTTTGAGGCATGAAAATATTTGATTTTTTTTCACTTTTAAGATCACGTCTTTCTTCATCATCAAGTTATCCAAAAAGCCCAAAGAAAGGACATGTTTTTGACCTAATTCTATTCACTATAAGTTCACAAACAAGCTGCAAGCAAAAGGGACGAAAAATTGAGAGAGGTAGAGGTTCTTCAAGTTTCAAAATTTCACTCCAAATTTGAAATTCGGTTTCTGCTATTCAGGTCCATTCAACGCGATTTAAAGGTGTAATCTTGTTCCTTGGGAGGTCTATAAACTATCCTTATCCTCATTATCATCGCATCCATGGCCGAATATCCTAACTGAATCGTTTTTTCGTTCAAATTTCTTGCTTTGTGTTTTCATACATTTAACCGTCAAAGCTTGATTCTAACTATTGATTTGTGTTTATTTTGAGGTGTAGAAGAGATATGGATAACTTGTTTTGAGTTCCATGGTCATAATCGTGTTTTGCCATAACTAGGGTTTCGACCAAGCTTTTAGGTTATGCTATTTAGACTGTATAAATGAAATTGGTTGATGAATTTGAGTTGTGTAGGACCTGGACAAGTTATTGGTACCATCAATTTGGATAAATTTTGCTTGTTTTGCAGGTTTTCAAGATCATAGGTTTTCCTGCGAAAAAAGTCGCAGCAAAATACCCAAGAAATTTCGCAGGAAATTTCGTAGGGTGAGAGGTAGAAGATGTCTGCTTTGACGCGTTTCTGGAAATTTAAATATTGAATTTAGTATTTTATTATTTCGTTTTAACTTAATATCATGTGTGCGCTTGTAGCCTGATGGTTGGAGTGTTGGTCTTATCACCTTGAGGGCGTGGGTTCGAGCCCAGCCTTCAACTTTTTCTTAATAATTTGTTCCTTTTAGTGGCTTTGTATTATAATATAATCGTTTCAGGTAATTAACCAATGCGCGTTGGTAGCCTGGTAGATAAGAAGGGCTGCTGTGAAGGACAAGAGCATGGGTTCAAACCCTGGCTCCTTCAATTTTGATGCCTGTTTTTTTTTTCTTTTTTTACTTTCACTTTCTTTCTTAATTTCTAAATAATTAATAATTAACCAATTAAATTAATTAACATTTTTTCATAAATCATAATAACTTTTATTTTTTAAAATAATTTCTTATAACTTGTAAATTAATTTTTTTTATCATTATAATTTTCTTAAAAAAAAATAAATTTTTAATTAATATGTTTATAGAAATTTTTAATCATTAATTAGAAATTTTTAATCCTAATTAATTTGTAAATAAATTAATCAATTAGGTTTAGATTAATTAATTAACCCTAATTTCCTTAATTAAAATACTAACCCTAATTTTCCTATTAACCCTAAAATTTAACTTATTTTTTCTAAACCCTAATTAATATATTAACTTTTATTTTTATTAATCTGTAAATAACTTAGTATTTTTCTTAATATTATTATTAAAGTTGTTATATTTTCTTAATTAACCTTTAAAAATTTTCTAATAGTTGTCTAACCTAAAAATAATTTTTCTTTTTAATTTTTCTTTTCTTTATTTATTATTCTAATCATTATTATTATTATTTTATTATTGCTAATATTTTGTGGTTTATTTATTATTATATTTATTATTATTATTTTCATTTGATTATTATGTATTTGCTAAAGCCATGTAATAATTGTAGGTTTATTTTCCGTCTTTATTTTATTTCGTAAATATTTTATTGTATGGTTAGTAATCTTAGGGTGTGTATAACATATATGTGATTAAAAATAATCTAGAAAATTAATTTAAATAAGATAAATATTTGAATATAAACACTCACACACGTAAGTCGATCTTTGATCGCCATCTTGCACTTCCTAAGTTATCCCTCTCAGTTGCCTCAAAAATGGTCAAGTCCCTTGAATATAGGGATGTCTTAAGCAAAGTCCCTTCACGTATAATTCATCAAGTCCCTACAGTTTAAAAGATCAAGTCCCTTCGAGGTTTCCTGCGGAATAATGATCTTGTCCCTTCGAATAAATGATGATAGTCCCTACGAATTGCTAAAGACATCCCTTAAGTTGCTTTCTATGACCATACGATGACCTTACGCTTGTCCCTTAAAAACATCCAAGGTAATGACTACCTATTCCTTAATAATAGGGATAGTCTTACCATTGAAAGAACATACGAGAAAACGAAAGACTTAATCTAGGGTAGGTACCTCATAGTTACTTGCTCACACCTTCAAAAATACTTTTACACCTCACAATTTCTAAACTAGACTTTGTATACACCCATACGAGGGTCATTACAAAGTACTTAAAGAAATTTTTCTAATCACACACTACACTTTTCAAAAACAATTTAAAGTGAGCTAAGTAACTAAGAGCCCATGGATAACCATAGATATAAAGGGTGCTAACACCTTCCCTTTATATAACCTACCCCCCGAACTCAAGTCTTTTAAAATAGGTCTTTCCTGTTCTTTTATGTACTTTCCACATGGATAAAATAAAAGTCGGTGGTGACTCTTGCTATCCGCAACATGACTAAAAGTCAGTTCTCCCACCGTGTTGCACGGGTCAATTGAGTGAATGGCAATGCCAAACTAGAAAATCCTTCTAGGAACCTTCGGTAATAACCAGCTAGACCAAGAAAACTTCTAATTTTTGTTACCGTCTTTGGAGGTTCCCACTCAAGCACAACACTAACCTTCGAAGGGTCCACTGCTATACCTTCACCAGATATCACATGTCCCAAAAAGCTCACTGTCTTCAGCCAGAATTCGCATTTTGAGAACTTAACAAACAATTTATTCTCTTTCAATACTTGCAATGCAATCCTAAAGTGTTCCGCATGATCTTTTTCGGACTTCGAATAGATTAATATGTCATCAATGAATATTACAATAAACTGATCCAAGTAAGAGTGAAATATACGGTTCATATACTCCATAAATACGCCTGACGCGTTGGACACTCCGAAAGGCATCACTGCATATTCATAATGACCATATCGAGTTCTAAATGCCGTCTTCTGAATGTTTTCTTTTTTCACTTTAATCTGGTGATATCCCGACCTCTATTCAATTTTACTAAAAACAGAAGCTCCCACAAGTTGATCCATCAAGTCATCAATTCTCGGAAGTGGATATTTGTTTTTAATAGTCACTTTATTCAGCTGTCGGTAATCAATGCACAAACGCATACTACCATCCTTCTTCTTAACCAATAACACTGGTGCACCCCACGATGATACACTAGGTCGAATGAGCTTCTTATCAAGCAAGTCTCAAATCTGAGATTCCAACTAAGTTAACTCAGCCGCAGACATCCTGTACGGCGCCATAGAAATTGGCCTTGTACCAGGAACCAAGTCAATAGTAAACTCCACTTCGCATGTCGGAAGCAACTCTGTGATTTCACTAGGAAATACTTCTAAGAATTCATTCACTACAGGTAACTCTTCAATAGAAACCACCTCTTCAACAGACAATGAGGCAAATACCGCAAACATCTTCGCCTCATCTTCCAATAAGGTCCTCAGTTCTTTCGTAGAGATCGAACTCGATAAGGCCCCTTCTTCCAGAGTCAAAAGTAGCAACCTCTTCCTAAAACAGTCGATATAGACTCGGTTAGCTTCCAACCAGTCCATACCCAAAATTACATCAAGATTACTGAGTGGTTGACATATAAGATCCACTCCAAATTCCTTATCTGAGATAGTTAAGATACAATTACGACATACCAAAGTAGTAGTCACAGAACCTATAGATGGCGTATCATAATCCTCCATCGACTTAATTGAGAAGGTCCCAATCCTAGCTTCTTCACACATTCCAAAGAAATAAACGAGTGTGTTGCACCCGTATCAATAATCACAAATAATGAAATTTTATTGATAAAATAAGTACCTTTGACCAATCGGTCTTCACTAGTAGGCTGAGCTCCCACCAATGCAAACACCTTTCTACCAGATTGCTGCTGCTTCTTTGGCTTCTGGAAATTGGTGCTAATGTGACCCTTCTATCCACAGTTATAGCAAGTGGGCACATTTACTCTGCAATTGGCCATCAAGTGACCTGGCTTCCCACACTTGAAGCACTTCTTCTCTTCATTAGGACAATCATTGGCTCGATGACCCGTACCATGGCATCTGAAGCATTTGAGATTACCGAGAGTACCTCCTCCCCCACTTGGCTTCCTCTCAGCACTAACCTTCTGCTTTCCTTTATCAGCTGGAGCACTATACGCAGTACCATCGAATCTCGGCTTTCCCTTCTTTTCATTCACAGCTTTATAGTGTGCAATTCGGGCCCTGTTGTCATTATCATATATCCTGCTTCTACTCACCAGCTCTGGGTAATTCCTGATCTTCTGGAAAGCAATGCCCAGCTTAATCTCAGGACGTAATCCATTCTCATATTTCAAGCATTTGGAAGTCATAGCCTCTTCAGTGTTGTAGTGCGCACATTATTGCACCAACTCCTCAAATTTGGTCGCATACTCTGCCACAATCATGTTACCTTGTTTGAGTTCCAAGAACTCGACTTCTTTAGCACTACAGACTTCTTTCAGGAAATACTTTTCCAGGAATTCTCGGCGAAAAACAGCCCAAGTGATTGCAGTACCCGCAGCTTCTAATCTCTGGCGGTTGTTGTCCCACCAGACCTTAGCTTCACCTTCCAACATATAAGTACCAACCTCACCTTCTGATCATCAGAGAATCCCATGGTTCTGAAGATCTTCTCCACTGCTTTCAACCACCTCTGCGCAGCCTTGGGGTCCAGAATTCCATCTTCATACTTAGGCGGCTTGTTATTCCTGAACTGATCCAATGCACGAGACTGAGCATCACCTCCCCCCTGAACGACCTGCACGACGTTCTCAACAGTCTACGCCATGGCTTGCATAGCCGCAGCAAGAGCAGCATCATTCCTTCTTTCCATACTGATACAACAAACACATACAAGTTAGGACTATCAACTACTCCTGTTCTAAGGACTGACTCAATCTGGCCGGTTGGACCGACCTGCTCTGATACCAATTGTAACACCCACTTTTTTCCATTTTAAAAATTAAACAATTTTCTAAGTTAATCAGAGTTTAAACCACCAAGTGGCTATTCACTTTTCAAAACAAACCAACAATTGACTTATTTCCTTCAACTGCTTACAACAACTTAACTTTAAACATAAAATAGTTTCATAATTAAATACATAAATATGACAGAGTTTAAGAGTTTAAAAATAAAAATGGTTTCATAAAAACTCCATGTTCCCATTACATATCAGAGCTCCTAGGACACGGACTTCAACACCACAACACTTCTCAAGTACCTGAGTTATGTGTACTTCCGAAGAAGCACAGACGCAACAAAACAAACACCGGGGTGAGAAACAGATTCATAATATAACGGTGCAAACAACATACATGAAGGAGTAAATTTACACCCAAACACATCATTCTCAAACAATCGATTATCATAATGCAATGTGACTCAAATGCACAATGCAAATGCGGTACCGACTCATAACAACGGTTCATTAATTCGAACCCGGATGCATCGCTTACGCTCCTACTGAGACACGATCATCCCTGCACCAACGATTCTCAAGGAATCCAAATAATCACTGACACTCCATCCGATACAAGATTATTCCACCAAATGTATGTGTATGCAGACTCAATAACACATACAATATCACAGCGTGCATGAACAATTCATACACCACAATCCTCATGATCCCTTTCAACAAATATTACTGCATCATTTCAGTTCATACAAGTATACAATGCATATTATTCATAATTAAAACAATTCTAAAGGAAACATACAATTCATTTAGGCACCCAAACTCTTTCCCTAAAGGAGGTCATCAGATCCTATAATCACTATTAAAATCACCTTCAAGGTCCTATTCAACTAGGGTAATCCTAAATCGAAAGAACTAGTCAAATCCGCCTTAAAACGAACGATTTTTCAAAGTACAGTTGCCTGACACGGCCCGTATCAGGTGTCCTGGGGACACGCCCCCAAAAATCACAAAATCACATCCTACAGGGGGCTAGCACGGCCGCCCGTGTCCTATGTGTTGCACCCTAAAATTTGCCCTCCCCTAGTCAAGGCATTATTTACTAAGGTGTCCCAAGAGGTTCACAAGGTTCACAAGGTATCCCAAGAGGTTCATAAGGTTCACAAGGTTCACAATTAATCAGAAAGCTTGGAAGTTCCCTCATACAAAGCCTCCTCCTAAGCAATGCACCCTAAACTAGGGTTTTGGATTTCATCAGGATAAATGGAATTTCAAGGCCTCAAGTGAGCTTCATAACATCCCACATGTCTTCAAGAATCCCTATGTCAAGTTTCAAGGCTTTCCCAAAAAGTTTGCTCAGTCAGATGATCAGATATGCAAAAATAAGTCAAAGTAGTTAAAAAGTCAAACTGAGGTCAACTGTGGTCAAACCAAAGTCAAACTTCATGATTTTTTTGCCAACATCAAGTTTATGAAGTAAAATTAATCATTTAATTAAGGGTTGATCATGATTCATCAAAGAGATTTCAGATCATCAAGAATCAGGAGTTTCTAAATCGGGGTTTTCACAGGAAAAGTCAACTGAACTTTGACCAACCATAACTTTCACATGCTTCATCAAAAATTTCCCATACAAAGCTCATTTTGAAGGAAATTTAATTCTCTAAAACTTTGTGTCTCACAAGCCAAACCTAAAAATGCTTCATTTGAAAGGTATGAGCCAAAACATTACAGGTCATTTCAAAAGTCAACAAAAAGTCAACATCTTCCAAAGGGCATAACTTGAAAATGGTAAAAGATATGGACATGAGACCAAAGAGGTTCGTTAGAGGACTCTTTAAGCTTTCCAAAATGTCCAAGAACACCTTCATAGCCTTAAAATTGAGGGATTTGTGCCTTTGCAAAGTTGGGAAATTTTTGAGAGGTATGTTGAGCAAATGGGGTCTTAAAACCAATTCTTTCCACATGGGCTAGCAATTTTGTGATCCAATCTTTAGCATGACATCATGCAAGACCCAATTCTCATTTATTCATATTTTTATGATTTATTTTATATTTATTTTGATTTTATTCATTAAAATTCAATTTAAATAAAAATAAAATATGAAAACTCAATATTTAGATGTGATTCTCCTTCTAGAAACTCTTAAAGACCATTTAAATTGATTTGATCACATACAAATTCGTGCTAAGACAATTGGGCATGAATATATTTGATTTTTTGACTAATTTGGCAAGAAGATTTCTTCACATTCAAGTCATCCAAAAGCCCACAAAAGTCATAGGTTTTTTGACCTAATTTGACTCTACTACATAAGCATAAAATGACCAATACAAAAGGGGACGAAAATTAGCACAAGAGAGTCATATTCCAACTTTCAAAATTTCAAGAAACAACTCAAATTCGGTTTCATATTTACAGCAATTCTCAAAGGCTTTTGAAGGTTCCAATCGTTTTCTTGAAGCATTTTGGACATATCTCAATCATCACCATCCTCCAAAACATCATAAAACTCATAAACCGAATTTGTTTTCATGTCATTCTTATTTTTTTCGATTCATATATTTGTGACATGATTAATGGATTTTGAATATATAATGTTGTTTGTTTGATGATTTAGATGAATTCTGGATAAATTATTGTGAGATTAATTGCCGTTTTGTGATTTCGCCATTGATAGGGTTTGGAAGCTTCAAATTAGGAACTCTCTAAAAAAGCCATCTAAGGATAAATTGTTGGTTTAATGAGACTTTTGGGATGTTCTTTAGTTGATTTGTATTGATAGAACTAATTCATATTGTTTGAATGAGATTTTACAAAGATGCAGGTCCTATAGTGACGGACAAGCCGTCACTAAAACCTCTTGTTACAGGCAAAAGCGTCACTACAGGCTAACTGGACAGATGGAGGTTGAAGATGAAGTCTGGCGCCAAAATATGGATTTAAATATTAATCTTATTTCATATATTTTTATGTAGGATATATATCTCAAAGGCGCAGATGGCCTGGTGGTTTTGATGCGTGTGTATGGAGCCAGAAGTCTGGGTTCGATCCTTGGCTAAAGCAAATATTTTTTATCTCACTGATTTTTAGCAGGATTAACATATAATCAAAGGATGCTGTTATACTAACACCAGCGCGTGTTGGCTCAGTTGGTTTTGTGTAATGCTATTGAGGTAAGGGACCTGGGTTCAAATCCCAGGTCCTATCTTTTTAGCCATTTTTTCCATTTTTTTCTTATTTTTCCTATTTTCTTTAATTAAACTTAATTAATATAATTAAAATATTTTCTAAATAAATAACCAATAATATCTTTTTATATAATCTTTATATTTTCTAAAATTCATAATTATTTTCTTAATGCTTATTAATTGTGTTAATTATTTCTTTTTTATAATATATTTGTATATAATTAATATGTATATTTGGTAAATAAAAATAATGTATTTTTAATTATGATTAACTAACCCTAATTTTTTCTATTAATCCTAAAAAACATAATTTATTTTTCTAAACCCTAATTAATATATTAACCCTTATTTCTTTTATTATTATGTAAATAATTTAAAGTTTTTTTATTACTATTAAATTGTTTAAATTCTTATACTTTCTTAATTAACTTCTAAAAATTTATAATTTTTGTCTAACCTAAAATAACTTCTCTTTTAAATTCTAATCTTAATTTCTTTTTATTATTACTATTATCATTATTATTATTATTTCTATCATTTTATTATTATTGTTTATTTATTATTTTACTATATCTATTATTACTATAATTCATTTTTTATTCGATTATTATGTATCTGCTAAAGCCATGTAATACTTATAGATTTATTTTCCCTCTTTATTTTATTATAAATATTTTATTGTGTGGTTAGTAATTTTAGGGTGTGTATAACCTAAATGTAAGTAAAATTAACTTAGAAAATTAATTTAAATAAGATAAATATTTGAAATAAAACACTCACACACGTAAGTCGATCTTTGATCGCCATCTTACACTTCCTAGGGTATTCCTCTTGGTTGCCTTAAAATAATATGGTCAAGTCCCTCGAATATAGGGGTGTCTTAAGCAAAGTCCCTTCACTTATAAAATCATCAAGTCCCTACAGATTTAAAAGATCAAGTCCTTTCGAGGTTGCCTACGGAATAATGATCTTGTCCCTTCGAATAAATGATGATAGTCCCTACGAATTGCTAAAGACACCCCTACCTGTTGCCTTCTATGACCATACGATGACCCTACGCCCGTCCCTTAAACAAATCCAAGGTAATGACTACATATTCCTTAATAATATGGATATTCTTACCCTTGAAAGGACATATAAGAACATGAATGACTTAGTCTAGGGTAGGTACCTCATAGTTACTTGCTCACTCTTCAAAAATACTTTTCACACCTCACAATATTTTCAAAACATTTTCAAACAAGGCTTTGTATACATCCATACGAGGATTATTACAAAGTACTTAGAAAATTTCTAATCACACACTACACTTTCCAAAAACAATTAAAGTGAGCTAAGTAACTAAGAGCCCATGGATAACCATGGATATAAAGGGTGATAACACCTTCCCTTTATATAACCTACCCCCCGAACCCAAGTCTTTTAAAAATAGGTTTTTCCTGTTCTTTTATGTCCTTTCCTTATGGATAAAATAAAAGTCGGTGGCAACTCTTGCTATCCGCAACATGACTAAAATTCAGTTCTCCCACCGTGTTACACTATGACATGACCCGTGTCAGGCCTCCTGAACTCAAAAATCCAATTTCTTCCAATTTCTTCTCTCTTTTACACCTGCACGAACTCAATTCATTCTAGCTCGAATTTAACATCCAAAACAGACCAATTTACATATTTTCTAACTATTTATGCCTATAACATTAATTAGTTTTATACTTAAACTCTCTTAGATCAAATTGGGGAAAATATGAGGTTTTATCCTCTTCCTCACTCACTCTAACCTCTCTAACCTTGATATGTCAAATCTCTCAATATCATACATACAACATCAAATATATTATCAATACACAATCTATGATCATATTCATGAACAATTTCATAATATTACATCAATTCAACCATTCATATCAGAATCTCTTAAAAATACCTAAGGGAGGAAGGAACTCCCAATTACCCTTCTATGTTATATCACCAATCATAAACCCTTTCTCCCCCTTACCTTAAAATTGAAGCTTTTCAAATTTTCACCCTTGGGTTTCACGATTGTTGATCTTCTTCTCCTCCCTTTTCTTCAGAGTTCCCTGTTCCTTCGTCAAAATACACGATGTGATAATTCTATCGGGCCTTTCCCCTTTTCATAAAACCCAATGGACACTTTTGTCCCTCAATCTTCCAACTTATTATTTTCTTTTATTTTATTAAATAATAATAATATTATAATAATACTCATTATTATATTATTATTATTCTCATAAAATATTTTTCTTCAATTAACCCAAACAGACCATTACAATATTTATATTTATTTCATAAAAATAAACATAAAAATTAAGGTGTTACAGTACCAGGTACAAGTCCAGTGTTTATGGCTCTTTATCGAATGTCTGATTCAGAACTGAGTGAGTTAAAGAAGCAATTAGAAGACTTATTGGAGAAAAAGTTTGTTCGGCTTAGTGTTTCGTCGTGGGGTGCTCCTATGTTATTGGTTAAGAAGAAAGATGGTAGTATGAGGTTGTCTGTCAATTATCGGCAGTTAAATAAAGTGACTATCAAGAATAAATATTCGCTGCCGAGAATTGACGATTTGATGGACAACTAGTAGGTGCTTGTGTGTTTAGTAAGGTTGATTTGAGATCTGGCTATCATCAAATTCGGGTTAAACCAGATGATATTCCGAAGACAACTTTTAGGACAAGATATGGTCACTACGAGTACACCGTTATTCCGTTTAGGGTGTCGAATGCACCCGGTGTTTATAGAATATATGAACCGAATCTTTAATGAGTTTTTGGATAAGTTTGTGGTAGTTTTTATTGACGACATACTGATATATTCTAAATCAGAAAAAGAACATGAAGAGCATTTGAGAACTGTTTTGCAGTTTTTAAGAGAAGGGAAGTTATATGCTAAGTTGTCAAAATGCGAGTTTTGGATGAAAGAGGTAAGATTTTTGGGACATGTAATTTCAAGTGGCGGGATTTCTGTAGACCCTTCGAAAATTGATGCAGTGTTGCAATGGGAGACTCTGAAGTCTGCCACGGAGATAAGACGTTTTCTCAGATTAGCAAGTTATTATCGTAAGTTTATAGAAGACTTTTCTAAGTTGGTTTTACCTTTGACTCAGGTAACCCGAAAAGGGCAAGCTTATGTATGGAGCGTAGTGTGTGAAGAGAGTTTTGTAGAATTGAAGAAAAAGTTAACAACTGCGCCAATGTTGATTTTGCTGAACCCGAGTGAACCTTTTGTAGTATATTGTGATGCCTCGAATATGGGCCTTGGAGGCGTACTAATGCAGAATGGTAAGGTTGTAGCCTATGCTTCTAGACAACTAAGAGTCCATGAAAGGAATTATCTGACGCATGAACTAGAATTGACTGTTGTAGTGTTTGTGTTAAAAATTTGGAGACATTATCTATTTGGTTCTAAATTTGAAGTATTCAGCGATCATAAAAGTCTGAAGTATATGTTTGATCAGAAAAAGTTGAATATGAGGCAGATAAGATGGTTGGAACTTTTGAATGACTATGATTTTGATTTGAACTACCATTCGGGTAAAACAAATGTTATGGCCGATGCTTTGAGTAGGAAGTCCTTGCAGATGTCGATGCTTATGCTGAGAGAATTGGAAATGATCAAAAAATTCAGGGATATGAGTTTAGTATGTGAGAAAACACCTAATAATATGAAATTAGGAATGTTGAAACTGATAAGTAGTATTATGGAAGAAATTCGAGAGGGTCAGAAGTCTGATTTGAATATGGTTGATCTGATCACATTAGTTAACCAAGGTAACAAAGGTGAATTCCTGATTGATGAAAATGATATGTTGAGATTCAGAGATAGGGTATGTATTCCAGATATTCTGGAGATGAAAAAGAGTATTTTTGAAAAAGGGCATCGAAGTGAACTGAGTATCCATCCTGGTGCTATAAAGATGTATCAGGATTTGCGAAAGTTTTTTTGGTGGCCGGGTATGAAGAAAGAGATTGATGAATTTGTTTATGCTTATTTGATGTGTCAGAAGTCAAAGATTGAACATAAGAAACCTTCGGGTATGCTGCAACCATTGAATATTCCAGAATGGAAGTGGGATAGTATTTCTATGGATTTCATATCAGGACTTCCGAGAACAGTGAAAGTGAATAATTCTATTTGGGTAATTGTGGATAGATTAACTAAGTCGGCTCAATTCTTACTGATTAAGATTAATCACTCCATGCAAAAGTTGGCTGAATTGTACATTGAGGAAGTTGTAAGATTACATGGGATACCTTCTAGTATAGTGTCAGATAGAGATCCGAGGTTCACATCGAAATTCTGGAAAAGTTTGCAAGATGCTTTGGGTACTAAATTGAGGATGAGTTATGCATACCATCCGCAGACGGACGGTCAAACAGAGAGGACTATTCAATCCTTAGAAGATTTGTTGAGGGCATGCATACTAGACCATGGAGGTGCGTGGGATAGTCATTTTCCATTAATTGAGTTTACCTACAATAACAATTTTCACACTAGTATTGGAATGGCACCGTACGAAGCGTTATATGGTATGAGGTGTAGAACTTCGTTGTGTTGGTATGAATCAGGAGAGAGTGATGTACTCGGACCTGAAATTATGCAAGAGACGACTGCAAAGATCAAAGTGATACATGAAAGGATGAGAGATTCGCAGAGTCGTCAAAAGAGCTATCATGATAAGAGAAGGAAGACGCTAGAATTTCAAGAAGGAGATCATGTGTTTCTGAGGGTTACTCCAATAACAGGTGTCGGGAGAGCTTTGAAGTCGAGAAAGCTCACTCCGTGTTTTGTGGGGTCGTATCAGATTTCGCAGAGGATCGGTAATATGGCTTACCGCATTGCACTACCGTCGTCGCTTGCGAATCTGCATGATGTGTTTCATGTGTTGTCGTTGAGAAAGTATATAGCGAATTTGTCGCCTGTTATTCAGATGGATGAAGTACAAGTGAGAGATAACCTGACTGTTGAAGCATTGACGATAAGAATCGATGGGCGAGAGATGAAACAACTGCGAGGCAAAGAGATTGCCTTAGTGAAAGTACTTTGGGGTGGACTAGTTGGTGAAAGTTGGACTTGAGAGCGAGAATTTCAGATGAAAGAGTCGTATCCAACCTTATTTAATTCATGTAAATTTTCGAGGACGAAAATATTCTAAGTGGAGGAGAGTTGTAACGCCCTATTTTAATATGACTATTTATTTAATTTTGTAAAATCGATTATTTGCTTTATTTGAATTTTTGTGTGAATTTTTAAGTTTGGCGACGTGTCGGAAGGGTGTATTTGATGAAATGTCGGTCTTATGCAATTAATTGATTTTATTGGATAAACTAGAATTAGTTATAATTTAATCAATTAAATAAATTAAGATAATAAGAAATTATGAGGTTAAAGGACATGGTGGTCATTACAAGAATAAGTAAGGGTATTTCTGGAAATTGGTAATTAAGTTATAAGGGTTACATGAGGGAGTTAGAGAGGGAGACACATTCCGTGTTTTGGGAGAAGAAGAATCGTGAGAGAAACCAAGAACATGGGATCGAGGAGAAATCGGGAGAATCGAAAGAACAAGGAAACAATTCAATCAGAAAGCGATAATATTAAGGTAAAGGGTGTTTAATCTTGATTATTATAATTGATAAGGAATTGATTAGTTTTGATAGTCGTAGAAATTTGGAGAAGATGAAGTGTGTATAGAGAGATTGGAGAGAAACTGATTTCATATAAAGTCTGTGATTAGTTTTGGAAAATTGTGTACAATCGGAATTGAATTAAGTAAAATCGGTGGAATTATATCGTGAAATTTCTTTTCAGTAAGGGGTGGCTTGCACCACCCAACCTCATTAACAGAGGTGGTTCGCGCCACCTGGGGATCACTAAGTAGATTATTTAATCATGTGTTACTATTATATAATAATTAAAATAATTAAAGTGACAAAACTATATGAAGTTTAGTTAAAATAATAGAATAAACAATGTGGCTGGTGCCACATTGTAATGTGGCTGGTGCCACATTGTAATGTGGCAGGCGCCACCTTTAAAGGAAGGACACCAATGTGGCGGGTGCTACATTCCCTAGTGGCTTGCGCCACTTTTGTGAAGAGAAGGGTGGCTTGCGCCATCCAATGATGTCTTGGGGTAGCCAGTGTCACTCGCACGTGGCCTGAGCTACCCGGTTATTTAGGGTTTTGACCAGTTTTTGATATTTGGTCCAGCTTCTGTAATCATGAATTTTTTTACGAAAACCTGAATTTTTATAAATTAACTCATAGAAGTCGGATACAAATAATAAGGAAACTGAAGAATGTTATTTTCCGTAAGTTTAACGAATGAAATTTTAAGAACAATAAGGAATATTTTGGTAAATATTCTTCTGTCAAAATATTGTTGTGAAGTTGAAATACATGTTGTGTAATTGGATAACAAAATAGTGACTGTAAACAATAGAAAACATTATATTTTTGTGAACTAAAGAGTGGGATTTAAATGTAATAATAGTGGATATATATAATTTTATGAATGTTTACTATCAAGAAGAAATAATATGAAATTCCACTATTGTGAATTATGTATGTATTATTTGATGTTGTTGGATAATTTGAAATTCAACTGTAGTGAATTATATATGTGTTATTGATGATGTTGTGATTATGTGATGCTACTAAACTAGTGATGTATATGATGTATAATTGGATAATAAAGTTGTGACTGTAAGTTGAGGTATATGATTGAATGATGATGCATTTTAACTAGCCGTGGTCGTTTTTATTGTTGTGCGCATCATGCATTCATAGCATTGGTTAGGACGAATTGTCTAGTGACATTTTGCAGGATGAATATCAAGTGATGAATTCCGGACGGTAATATCCAGTGATGACCTTAATCCCATAGTGAGGATTAAGTGCAAATTTTGGTGTGCTCTTGTTCCAAGCGGGAACCGATCCTGCTGGTGGGGATCTTTTGAGATAAAGATGACTAAGTCATCAGTGATGTTTCGGTACCGCATGCATAGAGTCCTTGAGTTGCATTAGCACTATGTTTTGACATTTTATTGTGTGATGAGTGTTGTTTGAGTATTATGATGATCTTGACGAGTTATGTCATGAATATGAGTATGTTATTGGTATAATTATTGTGAGAATTTAACACTATCAGTTTCCTAAATATTTTATAATGATTATGATCACTCACCCTTTCTACTTGGAATTGTTGCCTCTTTCTTGGGTAACTTGCAGGTAATCAAGAGTGATGTCGGGATCTTGGGAGTTGCTTCAGAGTGTGTCAGTTTACTTCATTGAAGTAAAGTGGGTCTTTCTCTGATATGTGACACAGGGATTTGGGAATTTGTCTGTTTAGAATATTTTATGTTTTGTTGTTTGAAGTTTGGAGACGTTTGAAGACTTTTCCTTAATTGAGTTATGAACCTTGAGATGTTTTGAACCATGTGATTTTTTGAGATATACCTTAGGGTATTGTTTTTAATTATTAAAGAAGTTTGGAACTTTAATCTGATGTGATGGTTTTATTATATGTTTTTGGATATGTTGTTATTTTATTGAGGAAAAACTTTTTAAACCCGTGTTACGGAGCAAAAACCTTTTGTTAAAGTTGTTTTTATGAAGATGTGGCATCCGTGATTTTTTTTTAGAAACTTATTTTTTCTTAAATAAGCCGTATTTTTCTTTGGGGTTTAGATCCCATTAATCATAATAAATAATATCAAAACTATTGGCAAATAAATGATGCACATATTTAAAAGGAATTCTTTTCAGTTTTGCAAGAGGGCAAGTAGTACATTTTTTTGTATAAAAAATAAAGGGTACAATGATTTGAATTTTAGTGTTAGAAGTTCTTAGCAAAGAATTAGAGAGATGGCATGACCTATAGTGCCATAGTTTGGAATTGTTACTAGAACAAAAAACATTATAAGAACTAAGCGTATTATAATATCTATGTAAGTTAACATGATGTTTGGTATTGTTTGTCTTGAGAATGTACAATCCTGAAATGAGATCTCCCTTGCCAATCATATTGGATTATTTGGTGTTCTGAATTGAAAAACGACGACTATCAAAGATCAATTTGATGTGTGTTAGGATAAGTAACTTAGCTACTGAAATGAGATTGACATGGAACGTGGGAATGTATAGGACATTATGAAGAATCAAGTTATGATTGATAACAACATTACTTATGGCCTGCACAAGTATTTGGATGCCATTTGGAAGGGTAACAAGTTTTGCTAGCAATGGTTTGTATGACTCAAAAGAGTAAATATTGCAACAAATATGATAGGTAACACCCGAATCTATGATCCAAGTATTATGACTGAGTTGACAAATGGAATAAATTGAGATATACCAACCTTGGACATTTGAGTTTGAAGGTACTAGATGATTTGCTATAAATTTCATGAGGTGATTGCTGCCATATCAGGAATTGTTTCATTATTTGAGGTGTCATGGTCATGACCATTATTGCTTTTTTGAGATGGCTTGTAAGTTTAAGTCTTCTTGTATTCAGGAGGGTAACCATGAAGCTTGAAGCTCTTTTCTTTGAGGTGTTCAGTGATTCCACAATGAGCACAAATGGATCTTTCCTTCTAGAAATTCTTAGAACTTGCTTTAACAACACATGCCACTGGCGTTTCAGTGTGAGGCATGGTGGTGGTGACTTCCATTTGTTTATTATCTTGAGTAAACATTGATAAAACAACATTTATCGAAGGTAAAGGATCCATGAGCAAGATTCGACCATAAACCTAGTTGAAAGATTATGCGAAGCCCATTAAGAATGTGATAATATATGTTCATTATGTAGGTGATCAACATTTGGTTGCACTTCACCATAGTGACATGTATGAACAATTATTTATTCGCCTACTTCCTCCCACAATGACTTGAATTAAGTGTAATATGCAGTTACACTTGAGGTACCTTGGGTGCAGCTTAGCAGATTCCTTTTCACTTGAAAAACACGAGGGTCATTCTTTTGTTGAAATTGTTCTTAAAGCTCTTTCTAGATTTCTACAACATTGGCTGCAGAGTATGACACTTGCAGAGATTTCCTTAGAAATTGAGTTAAGAAGCCATGAGAACACTGTCCTATTGTTTCACACCCAAGAATGAAATTAGAGTGAATTTTATTTTGGTTTTGGAATCATGTCATCCACAAAACCAATATTCTTATTGTTATCAAGATTCATGATCATCGTGTGACACTAAGAAATGAGGTTATCTCCAATTAATGGTTGAGAAACCAAGACAACTCCAGGATGATCAGATGAATGAAGGTAGTATGGATCATCACAATTTTCCATGAATGCAGATGATCACGAAGGAGAGATAAAAGTAAGAGGATGAACAAAATCACTATAAACAGCAGAGGATGAAAAGCGGAAGCAAGGAAATCAATAAATATTTGTTGATACCATATTGTAGTAATGAGTGTTCATGACGAAAACACAATGATAATATTGATTATGAAGTGATTCAATTCTCACCATTATGTGCTCTTAAGATGAAATAACATGAATTAAAAGATAATGTAAAACATACGAATTTACATTGCAATAGGTTAACTTAATTCATTATCATGCAGTTTCTTTTGTTCACATAGCATTATAAATATATGTCGCCCTCACTTGAATTCTATATATGTGGAATACAATCATTGTTAAGTGAATGTTTGTGTTATTTTAGGAGTTTCTCTTTCCACCCGTAGGAGTTATCCACGCCACCACAAAAATACTAAAATGTCTCTTGTCATACAGAGATGCATCTCCGAACGCATATTTTCCATACACAATTGGGGCAAAAACACTGAGAAACCCTTATTCTGTTAAATTTGATTTGAACATGCATCTCCGTGTGCACAAAATGTTGATTCATAGATGTAAATTTGTAACCCCCTTAGTTCATTTGTCTGCGAGCATTCCGGAGATGCATCTCCTGATTTTGTATGTTAATTCAATTATGAGCACGAAGGGAAAGGTGTTGAATAACTTCACAGAATCTAGATGACTCCAAAATATATCTCGAACGATGACTTTATCCTAACATACTTTGTACCTCAATACATAGTCTTCATCTTCCAAAAGCTTTAATAGTTGTGGTGTCTCGAATCTTGGTCCTCTTACCACCTTGTTGTCTCGAGTACGCACATTGCATATTTGCTTGATATTTGAAATATTTAGAGGTCTTTTCCGTTTCAAAGTCATTGGTATATTTTTAGTATCCACCATGTTTAATGTCATGTCTGAAACAAGTCCACTCTCCCCTGACACAAGGTGACATACGATGGGATGACCAGTTAGCTTGTTAGTCAAAGCATGATTATGAATATCGGAAATCACATTAAATTTCCATGTCTAATCCACCACGCGGTATTCGTGCAATTTAAATGGATGATCATATTTTATCGATCCAGTGTCATGTTGTTTCAACTTCCTAATCTTTGGTTGGTACGAGCCACTTCTTTCGCTTACCATTATTACAAATGTTTGTCTTCTATCTGAACCATTGTCAAACCTTCTTATTACAACAATAAACTCTAATTTCTCGGCCTCCATATGCACCTATTGTAACATATGTTTACGAACAAAAAACATTTCTTTATTTGTAAATTATGCATGAACATCTACCTCTACATAGATCGGTCTAGCATCTAGTTTAACATCATCATTTGCTTCATGCGGTTGAACATCATCATTTTCTTCATCCGATTTAATACCATGCTTCACTTTGACCAATTTAACTTCCACATTCAATATAGATTTTGAAAACATATGTGGGTGCAACATATCTATTACCGCCAATAACAAAAAAGCAGTGTTACATTTCAAACTATCAGGACAATCCAGAGATGCACATCCAAAACTCACCTTACTTTTTCCGAAAATGCATCTACAGACTCAACATTCTTTTTTCATCAGAAAACTAAGATTAATGCAAGCAATGAGGGATGAAATGAATGTTATTTTCCTACAATTCCAACTTGTTTTTCTCTCTTTGAAGTGATTAAATACAAGAATGGTGTGCTGGTATTGAAAAGTTGATTGAGAATGAGATACATTTTTCAAGTGTTTTGTTATGGTTTCTTCTGTTAACATGAAGAAGAAGCTCATGCAAGGTGATGTTTCATCAACTTTCCCGTTGGGCATTTTCAAAGATGCATCTCTAAAAATATCACTAAGTTTTTATTTATATAATTTATGTGAATAAAAAAACTCATAAATAAGTTAAGGGGGTATTTTGGAGATGCATCTCTGGATACACCCAAATATGATATGGAGATGCATCTCCGGACTATTAGTTTTAAAAAAATTGAGGTGAAACTCAGAAAAGAGAAGATATACATGATTTTGGGAGCGTCTGGAGATGCATCTCTGGATGTCTAGATCTGAGGACATTTTTTTAGATTTTCAAGGATGTGTGAGACACCACCAAAGATGGAAAAAGCATACATTGTTCTCTTTTAATTTCATCTAGCAAATTTATATACTAGAATATGTAATTAATTAGTCTTTTATTCATGACCACTCATAAAAATTAATTGAATGAAAATAATTTAACTTTGCATTGTGTTTTATCCTATTTGTATTTGAAATTCTAAAAGCTTGGTGCTTATTAAGCTAAACTGTAAGAGGAAGAGATTAGAGATAATTAAAGGTGTGGTAGTTTGATAAAAATTAGATTCTTAAAAATAATTATGAAGTTTGTTTAATTTAAAATTATAAAAATATTAAAAATAATAGTAAATGTGAGTGGTAGTGAGAAGTTATAATTGCTTAAATTTATTTTCATGAGATCGTTATATTCTCATCCTTTAAGTCTTGGAATAAAAATAAAAAGGACATGGGTAAATAAGATTCCTTAAAATAAAAATATCATGTAACTTGTTCTGGACTGGCCTAGCACGTGCCCTACACCAAATTAAGGTCCAATCCAGAGTTCAACTGGGCATAGGCCCATTAAGGGATATGCGAGGATATGACCATTACAGGAAAATAGTCGTTGGCATATAGTCGTTGGGGGACCTCCCCTCACGCGTCATAACGCCTTCCACGCGGCCGACTTCCCTCTAGACTTACAGGAGGCAGTTATGCTCATTCAAAGGCTACGCGCCCGACTTCCCTCTAGACTTACAGGAGGCAGTTATGCTCATTCAAAGGCTACGCGTCTGCTTTATACGAGTATGTGCCCTTATAAAAACTCTCCATCTTTGGAGGGTCAGGTATTCTATTCTAACCCTCATTTTCTTACGCTTTGGTTTGTCTCGCATTGCAACTTACTTGAGCGTCGGAGTACCTTGCAGGTACCCCACCACCTCTCCTACAAACATCATTACAATCTTAGCTGAAGGCCACGAAGACCTATCTGGATCCTTTTTGTACATAACTATTTTATAAAACTTGAATAAAACATGAGAGTATAGTATTCTCATAGTCATATTTCGAGTAGGGATAGCAATGGGCAGGGCACTATAGTACCTACCCTAATAACTACGATTTGAAAAAATCCTTGTATCCAATCCCATATTTGTATGAGCTTCAAAGTTAGCACTCATACCCGTGCCATACAGGTATATAAGTATCCATACCCGTACATGTTACTCACATTCATACTAATATTAAATCGATCAATTATAAAATATCATATCATTTTATATTTTTAAAAACATATTTTTTTAAAATATTTATTGTTGAAATAAACAAACACTTATGTTAAACACGTAATGGTTTAACATTTATATACTTTTTAAAATTGATAGACACACATTTTCATATAGTAATATAAATTAAAATATATAAATATAAATTAAAATACATAAATATGTATTTTGCGGGTTTAGGGATTTTGTGAAGAAGTACTTAATGTATAAAATTACATTTGATTATAGGGTTAATATAGACTCTTTTTGAAAAACTCGGTAAAAAAAATTACATTAATTTCCCTAACAATACAAGATCAAGACCTTTCCACACTAGGTCAATCACTTTTTACTAATATGTTTTGCTTTTATATATATATATATATATATATATATATATATATATATATATATATATATATATATATATATATATATATATATATATATATATATATATATATATATATATATATATATATATATATATATATAAAATATAACTTATAATTTGCTAATTATATTATTTAGTTATAGTTTATTAATTTTATATTATTCTATAAATTTTATTAATAAATATTATATATATATATATATATATATATATATATATATATAGTTTATTAACTATTTAGTTACAGTTTATTAGCTATTAATAACTATTATTAAGATATTAATTATTAAATTAGTTTTATAGTTTTAAATAAACAAATTTCTTTAGTTTTTAATTTTAATTTTAGTTTTTAGTTTTAATGTTTTAAATAAGTTAATTATTTAAATTAATTAATTAATGTTTTACTAATATTTTACTGTAGCATATAATTAATGTTTTACTAATTAATATTTTACTGTAACATATAAACTAAATTATTAAATTAAATTAATAACATTTTAACATCTAAATTAATAACTATTTAACATTTTTTAAATTAAAATAAATTATTTTTATTATTTTCATTTAGTTAAGTTTAACATTACTAATTTTAGTTTAAATAAATTGTAACTAAATTATTAAATAGTTTAGTTTAAATAATTTTATTAAATAATAAATAGTGTTACTAAATTATTAAATTATTGCGATATCTTTTATTAAATAGTTTAATTTAAAATTACTGAAACTAAATTATTAAATAAACTGTAGCAATAAACTAATTTTAGTTTTAGTTTTATTAAATTATTAAATTAGTTTTAGTTTTAAAGTTTTAAATTAGTATAAACTAATAATGTATGAAAATATGTAATATATATATATATATATATATATATATATATATATATATATATATATATATATTTAAATACATACTATTGACAAGATTAGTTAGTTAGTCTAGTGGAAAGACCTTGCATTTGTAATATATACACTTAAAACATTTTGTGAAGAATTACTTAATATATATAAAATTACATTTGATTGTATTAATAATTACACTCGTTGAACAACTTCACATTCAATAAATATTTTTTAAATTTGAATGTTATATATATATATATATATATATATATATATATATATATATATATATATATATATATATATATATATATATATATATATATAGAGAGAGAGAGAGAGAGAGAGAGAGATATTAATCTATCATGATTTCTTATGCCATTAAGACATACAAAGATTAACTTAAAAAAAAAAATCTTTTTATTTCCCTTAACTATAGGTCATGATTCACTTTGGTCTCTTATTTTCTTTTCGTATCAAATTGGTCCCTTAATTTTTAAAACGATGCAAATTAGTCCATGTCGTCTATTCCATTAGTCAAAGTCTGTTAAAAATCTACTGGCACATCTGACCAACTAGTGTGGTGGAGTAAGCGTCGAAAAAACCGACGCTAAAACTATTTTTGAATTTTTTTCCGTTCATCTTTGTAACACTCTTCTAACCCAACAAGAATTTCACATAACGTATGGAAATTAAATCAAATAAAATCACCACTCAAGGGTGTTACATCTTCATAAAAACATCATAATTATTTTTCTCGTAACATGGGTCACAACATATAGAAATAACAAATTATTTTGGATTAACACCTCTTTAAAAACAAAAACTTCGCGGCGGAATTATCGTCATAAAAATCTCCTTTAAAAAACAACTCATAATAATTTAATCTCAACAAAAATGTAATTTAAAAATAACTCAACATCTTACAAATTCTCACGAAACATGTTAATCAAAGAAACACAATATTTAAAACAAAAGCGTTCACATCCCGATGTTACATATCAGAGCAAGACACCTCTAATATTAACGAAAATAAAGTAAAATAACTCCAAAGTTAAATCTTCATGCGTCTACGGCTAATCTTGATCACCTGCGTGTTACCCACATGGAGGCAACATTCGAACAGGCAGGGTAAGTAATCACAATTCATTACAAAAGATATAGTAGTCACGACAACAATTACCAATAATTTATATATTCGTCACATATCACACATATACCCACATTGTGTCTTCATTAAGTTATTCACAACATTGTTATCTCATCGATCAATCATCATCACCAAAAAAACTCTTAAGTCACAACATTAGCAAACATCATTTAACTCGCAAATTATGCAATGTCACTTAGTATGAAATGCAACATCATAGAATCATGCATGTGGTACCGAACATCATGGATGGACACTAGGCCATCATCCTACAAAATGGAGCACAACATAATTACCTCAATCCACACAATGGGATTGAAGCCAACAATGGACCGAAGTCCCAACATCATCATTGGACCAAAATCCTAAAAATGTTATGAATGCATGATGTAATACGTCGTAATAATCATCGCCACGTCTCGTCAAAGTTGCATCATCATTCATAAAAATTCATCATAAGACTTCACATATCATGTATATCATCAACATGCATATTATCAACTTAATTTATCATATCATATTATAGCTTCATCAATAATGTCACAACACAGTAACACCGTAGCAACAACACACAAATTTCGTCATTTATAGTAAAACATCATTAGTTCCACATAAAACTACACACCTCACAAATATCAATGTATATCATTTAAAATATTTCCAGCTATATGAAACTATTTTTAAATGAAAGTACATTATCTTAGCTTCACTCAAGTTCAAACGACACACAAATCAGACTACCGGAACTAAAGTTATGAATTTCCAGAGTTTTTTGTCAAACACCGACACCGACATCTTATACTAACACCATAAAGCCCCATTACACACTATTTAACTTTAATTCCAGGACTTGAAATCACTTTTGAAAGAAAGTACATTCTATTAGTTTTCCTAAGGTTCGAACGGCGGTCAAAACGGACTTACATATCAAAAGTTATGAATTTTTAAAGTTTTCCAAAAATCGTCTATTGTGCTTACGGATTTTTCACTAAAACTACTCAAACTCCCATACAGGTTCATAATTAAACAAACCAAAACACACATGGATCACCCATATTATCATAATTAAACAAACCAAAACACACATGGATCACCCATATTATCATAGTATATCATTAACACATCAAATTAGACAACATATATATCATTCTACATAAAAAAACACATCTTAATTTCATCACTTTCTACCTATTTCATCAAGAACTCATCATAAAACCCAAAACCCCATAAAATCACAAACCTATCTATATTCAGAACCCTATATCAATCATAATGAAAGTTATACCTTAGCCATACAAATCTTGATTCTTCTCTTTGAGTTCTTTAAGAATTCTCTGAGCCCTAATTTCTCCTTCTTTTTCCTCAGAGCACTATTCTTCAAAATTCGATCGATAAAGTGATTCTCCCCAAACTCCAATTTTTATGTATTATCACTCTTACTCTTTGGACCTCATTATGTTACTTCATCTTTAACCTCACTTACTCCACCAAAAAATACCACTTTACCCTCAAAATCTCTAATTTTATTATTTATCAAATTATTTAGATTAATCCTCAATAATTCTTATTAAATCTAAAATAATTTTAATTAAATAATAACTTATAACTTATCATAATAATTTATTCTTACTCCAACATCATCCCATATCACATTATTATATCATCATGCATCATAACCATCAAGCACCACTTAAACTCACAAAATCACGATAAATCAATTAAATGACTGATTAAAAAATTAATTTAGATTTTTGGGGTGTTACAACTCTCTCTCACTAAAAGAATTTTCATCCCCGAAAATTACCTGATGTAACCAACTCTGGATACGAATCTCGCATCCTTATCTCCGACTTCCATATCGTAAACCACAACAATCTAACAAGATACAATACTACTTAGTTATGAACACACCATCTCACTTCTCTCCTTGTCTCGTCACCTTAGGATCTCATTCGTTCTTGAACCGGAGCACAACGAGGTCGTTACCACCATCATGGATAACACTTCTCCAATTTCCTTTCATGGTAAAAAGTTATTCACACTCGTATTCTTGTCGTTAAAAACGAGGCAGCAACACAATTTAAGAATGTAGAGTTCCATAACGTTAACATCAGCTTTACCATCTCTTCACGCAACCACATCATCATAAGAACATCAACATAACCATAATACCGACAATATTTTCACCCAACAATAGTAACACAAATAATTTATAAACCTCTCACATATCATTTTCATTCTGGAATATCCAATGGTTTGCATCATTCCTGCAAGCTTATAATGCCTAACCCTAGACTTCAACGAGTCATACACACATAATGAACTGCACCACATCACACTTTAGTTGTGACAGTCTGATCATCCACCTTTAAGTCATTATCTCCACTATGATTTCCATCATCTATCAGCTCCACAAGTTTCACATTTGGCTTCTGAGTCTCTTTAATATTCACCAAAAAATCATGATTCACTTTTGATATCCCCAACCTTCCACTTTGCGGTGTTAGCTCGCATACCAACTCAGATTCCAAATTATACAATAGGTCTTAACTCTTTCCTATTCACTTTTCCATTAGATTCACACGGAATGATGAACAGTTATCCCATCGATAGAATACCAATTTATTTTCCACACTATCAAGTTGGCAAGACAAGTTTATCACATCCAACATGATCTCGTCTACTATCAATAAAATATTAAGGATGATTAGTTCCTAAATTTGTCAATAGGTAGCCGACAACCATGATGGGGCATAAACCATCGTTACTAAACTATAATATTGTTTTCTTTCGAACTTGTTCTCAAAGTTAGCTAAAGCGACATGGTCCAATAATCTCCTTTGAGGTTTAAAAATGCTTCCACAATTTCTTTCTCATTCGATCTCGTCAATGAGACACCACGACCCAAACACATTACATAATCTACTTCATACTCACTTAGCATCACACAATTGTTAAGTAACCTTCAACTCCGGACTTGCTAAAATAACAAACACACCACAAATCATTTCATTCCAGATGAAGTTTTTATTCATGTAGAGGACTTTAACAATATTCACAAATCCTTAGGTTTCCTTTCAACCTCACGACATCGAGGATCCATATATTTTCCATTTGAATCTCATTCTAATCATAATCTCGATAATACCATCTACACGTCCGGATGATGATATGAACTCCTCTAATTCTCTCTGCCATACGTCGATACTTTTCCATCACAAGTATGATTCCAATCTCTCTAAGGCTTAAAAATATTTTCTTATTTTCCTTCTATTCAACCTCGCCAATGGTACATAAACGCCCAAAATCCATTATATATTCTTTTATACACGCTCGTAGCATAGCATAATTGTTAAATGTTCTCCCAATACCAGAACTGCTACTACACCAAGTACAATCCAAATCGGTTCGCTCCAAATGAAGCATTTATCCAAGTAGAGAACCTTAACAACACTAATAAATTCTTCATTTTTCCTTTAATCTCATAACCTCTATGATCTGTATAGTTTCACACTTGGGTCTCATTCAAATCATAATCTCAACAGTACCACCTCATCAATAGCGCGAGAGTGTGAGATCGAGCCTTTAGGTTGGTATTTTTGTCAGAACAACTTCAACTTTCATTTCAGCCCCGGATCCTATAGAGTCCCGAAAATCATTCTACGGTCTCATTTTCCCTTATTTGTATTAAACCCTTTTTTGTTAGTTATTTCTTTATCGTTTTTATCTGTGACAATCTCTAGCCTTATCTTTGCACCACAATGATAGATTATAATAGTTTGACATTGGTCTCTATGGTTCGACAATATTTTATATTACTTCGATAGATCTGAGCACTCGCGGAGTGATCACTCGGCAATATGTGTATGGCTGGGAAGCAGAGGAGGCCTTATGAGTTAGATACACAAGGCTAGGAGAGATCGAGTAGGGCATTACGCGTAATGCACAAGACAATACATGTATGACCAGCAGGAGAACATAACTTTGTTGTCTTCACGACTTCTTCCTGATTTCGCGTCCGATGTAATTCCTTGTGGTTTGTTAGACTAGTAGGAATATAATTGAACATGTTGAGACTAGTAATGGTAGCACAAATGATAAAAGGAGAGTTTAACCAATCAATTACATAATTAAGAAATTAAGGTCATTTGGCCTGTTGTTACATATCATGTAGTAATCTTGGTGCAAGGTGACAGTCGCAGTAGGATTTAATTGAGCAGGTTGGGATAACATTGATAGGAGATAAGATAAATTGTAGTTAGAGAGGATTAGTCTGGTCATAAGTAAATAATACCATGAGATAGGTTAATTGGATGTGATAATTATGGCTAAGGCATTAGGGTTATTTTCCCTAGGCATGATTGATACTTGTATGCAGAATGTGATTATGAGATAACTTTTGTTGATGCAGGAATAGTAATTCCAGTAAGAACTACGATGAACGTTTGGTTTATGTGTGATCTTGAGGATCATGTATTATGATTGATAATAGTATCCGGTGCATAACTTGGTGTGTATTGATATTGTGTTACAGGTGGGTAATTCCAGCGTGAATTACGGTGTGTGTAACTCATGTGTGATCAGGAGGATTGTAAAGATGTATAATTGTTATTATACATGTGTTTATGCATAATTATTGGCATGCATTCTTGATGGTGGAATAGAACTAGTAAGAGGTGTTGGAGTTATCATGACTGTTAAAAAAAATAGCACAAAAACATAATCGAGGAGGGATAAATAACAGGGAAGGTAAACAAAACAAATATGAGCGATTCAAAAATAGAACAAAATAAGCGGGATAAAAGAAATATCCATTAACATATATGTTGTGCGAAGGAAAAAATAGAACAAAATAAGAGAGATAAAATAAAAGGTTAAAAATGTATAAGGTCCCTACAAATATCCTAACTTTCAGGTTTGGTCCCTCCAAAATTTTCCTTCAAACAATGGTCCTCTTAAATGTTTTTGTCCCTAACTTTAGTCCCTCCCGTTAGTTTCCACTAACGGTTGATGATGCGGCACACCATATGGATTTTTTTATGACGTAGCAGACATGTGGCAATGCTAATGTGGCAAAAAATGCTGACATGAATGCCAAGTGTCAATTGTTTCAATTTTTAATAATATTAATACCATATTTAAACCCAGAAATGGTAGCTATTTTGTAGCTAATTTATAGTTAATCCCTAGATAATTTAAACTCAACATCCTATTAGTAATAATCTGTAGCTAATTCCTAGCTAATTTGTAGCTAATTCCACTTTTCTAACCCCTACAAGATCGGACACAACAAATTGAGAAAAATATCATTAAATAAGATATTAGATCACAATAATTAAGGAAGGGTTAAATATGTTTATCGTCCCTCTAAATATATCAAACTTCACTTTTGGTCCTCCTAAAATTTCCGTTCAAAGATTCATCCCCCTAAAGTTTTCCGTCCCCAAAATTAGTCCTTGCCGTCTATTTTAGTTAACAGACGCTGACATGGCAAGTGATTTGGCAATTCTTTAATATTTTAGGCATTTTATTGTATCACACACGTGAAATATGAAATACGGATGGTTTTCCTCAACCATTTATGCATTGTCCCTCTTTCAATTTTAACCTAATTGACATGCGTTTCATTATTCTTGTTTTCATTTTGTTGAATCTGTCTTCTTCTCGTGTTTCATTTGTTTGTGTACTTTCTCGTGTTTCATCTCCTTTTCTCATTCTGGTTCTAATTCGTCCATGGCTTGTTCAAGAACAAGTGACTCAAAACAACATAACATGTCAAGCTGCTCCGTGTGAACCCGACGGGGAAGAAATTGTGCTTGTGATGCTCGAATGGTATCTTATGTATGTAAAAATGAGCGTAACAAAGGTAGGATTTTCTGGAGATGCCCTTATTGGCAGATGGAAGAAACTTGCAATCTTTTTGTTTGGGATGACGATCTTATCGAGCTGGATGTTGATGTTGTTGAAGGACATGAGAAGAATAACTTGAAGGAATTAGAGACAAATGAGTTGCTTAGGGAGTTGTATGACGGCACGAAGAAGAAAAATTTGAAGTTACAAAATAAGTTGAGATCAGAGGCTTGGGCTGGGAAATTAAAGCTCATATTCTTGTTGTGTCAATGATGATTAATGTATACCTGTTAATGAAATGTGAATGTTGAATGTACTGGTCATGTTTTAGTTTAATGTACCTAATGTGTTTGTTGTGTAATGCACTTAATTTAGTGAATTTTAATGAAATGGGATTGTTCCAAATTGTATTTGTTGATATATTGATTGTTATAGAACCAGTAAGAAGTATAATGTTGATATGTTGATAACAAAATATTGATGAACCAGTAACAAATGAGATTGTAGCAAATTGTATTTGTTGATATGTTGATAATAAAATATTGTTGAACCAAAATAGATTTCATTGAAATGGATATCAATCATATTAGAAGATAACAAAATATTCTGATAATAAAAGTCAGTATGCCACATAGGACATAATCTGACATTAGTCATTGGCTGCAAAGAGCACACCAAATTTTAGTACATACACAACAAAATAACAAGTTTGAAACAACATTACAACACTACAAAATTCATTACAAAACAACATTATATAAATCAAAATAACAATCATGGTCTTTAAAGTTCTTCTTGTATGATAACTGGATCATCATCCTTCCTTCCAGGGCCAGCAATATTCTTAGTCTTCAAACTCCTAAGCCTGTTTGACTGCCTTTTCTCAATAGAACCCTGTGATGTAGTCTTGTACCTGCTCTGAGTTTTAAACTTTAGAGGCTCATTGCTGGTTGGTCTTGAGAGGACCGTTCGTATACCAGGTGGCTTGAATGGTGGCATTTTCTTAGACTTGGGAACTTTACCATAGAAAACTTTGGGACCTGTGGGGCCAGGGTTAGGTTTAGTTTCCTTGATGGGTGATATGTCAACCCTCAACGGTTGAATGTTCAGTACATCATCAGGCCCTAAAAAAGCTACCATAGTATCATCCAAGTTAGTATGATTAGGTACAAGTTCAGGTTCAGGAACTGGCTCTGGTTCATTCATTGGATTCTTCATAGTTTGAGGATTATTCTCAGCTTCAGGCTCATTCATAGGTGCATTCTCAGGCATTGCATTCTCAAGTTCAGGATCATTCTCAGGTACAATCTCATTATTAGGTGCAGGTTGATTCATTAGTGCAGGTTGATTCATTGGTGCAGTCTAATTCATTGGCGGGAGGCACATTTTCAGTCAAAGTTTTAGACACAACATTCTTTTTACTTTTTGTTGACTTTGTTGTCTTTGATCCCTTTGGAGTCTTTGGTGCCTTTGGTACCTTTGGTGCCTTTGCTGCATTTGCCTCCCTTGGTCCTTTGGGCCTCCCTTGTCAGAAACAAAAAAAAAGCAATATTTACAATTCAGTCACAAAATAAACAAACACAATAGGACATTTAGGCCTTACCCTTTTTTTGGTGTCAAATTGACAGCAGTTGTTTGACTAGCTTGAGTAGGAATTGCTTCATTTGATTGAGTAGGATTTCCTTGACTGGATTGAGTAGGCATTTCCTGACTTGTTTGAACAGGCACAAACTGTTTGTTTTTCTTGCATGTTCTTTTTTTATGACCAAGTTCAAAACACACTTTACACCTATGGTTTGTGTTAGTCCTTCTCCATTTTGCTTGGCTCCCCTCATCAGGTTCTCTCCTCCTAAGTTTCTTTGGCCTACTAAGGCCTCTCTTGAACATTGGAGGATATATTACTGGGTCATCTATTTTAGGCCACTTATTTTGGCCATTCAAAGGAGTAATACATTATGAATAACATCTAACATATGTTTCCCTGTGGTAACATTTATCTACATAATTTATGGGATCATCACATTTCCTATGTATAGAAGAAACTGCATGCCTACATGGAATTCCTTTGAGGTCCCAAAAATTACATGAACATGTCCACTTATTCAAATCCACTACAAAACTATCAGTGAACATAACATGAGTGACCTGGAATGTTAGTTGTCCAGCATAAGTTGCTGTCCAACTAGCACTCTTTTATATTTCTCTATCTAACCTCCTAAGTGGTTTAGACATAATCCTACCTTTGTAGCCACTAACCTTTTCCCTTAATGTTGCAAATCTACCCATTCGATATGACCTAATCCATTTGAACATAGTAATTATAGGTTTGTCTCTTTGAAGAAGAATTGTGGCATTAAATGACTCACTAAGATTATTCATGAGCACATCACACTTGGAAAACAAAGGAAAGGCATGCTTACACCATTTTGGTTTTGGGATGGCCTCCAACCAATCAAATGCATCAATGATGGCTTCTTTGATCTTTTGCATGAATTGCACCTGAGCTTCCAAATAGGTAGCCTTTGCTGCAACCACCATTAGGTCCCTAAATAGGGTACCACCACCAAACCTTTTCTTAAAGTTAGCATAGAGATGCCTCAAACAAAATCTGTGCTCAAATGCTGGATATTCCTCCTCAAATACTTGTACCAGCCCCTGAAAACAAAAAATAAACACTATAAACATAAATGGACTAACGTGTAACTAATATACACAAAGTTGAACAATACCTTTTGTTGGTCAGATATAAAATACATCCTATGGTCACCAATATCTTCAATGAGTAGCTGCATAAACCAACTCCATGTATCCCTTGACTCTATTTCAACAATTCCAAATTCAAGAGGTAAGTATTGGTCATTGGGATCTCTTCCCACTGCTATCAATAATATTCCACCATACTTGTGATTTAGATGACAACCATCAAGTCCTATGAAAGGCCTACAAGCATTCTTCAAATCTTGTTTTGTTCCATAAAAACACATATAACATCTTTCAAATCTTGGTTGTAAACCTAGACTAGGTGTTTGAATGTTAATCTTAAAAGTATTCCCATTGGAAGCTCTCTTCAGCCCCATATGATCATAACAAACTGTATTGTTTGCTAGAATCTCCCTCCACAATCCTCTTAGCTATTTGCCTTGCATTAAAAGCCCTACATCCAATAATTTCAATAGAGTACCTTACCCTAACATCATCAATCACATCATTCAACTTCATTATGTTGCTCTTCGTCCTATCTACTATCACCTTCACAACCCAATCTGCCTTTGCACTCTTGTTAAAAAACTGTCTACCACATTTGTGCTTATCATATAATGTCTTAATTCTGAAAGTAGTAGATGAAAGAACCTTGCTATAAAGGACAATATAATCACATTGGTCTTTGTCTTTGCAAACAACCTTACATCTCACAACATCATTCTTCACGAACCTAACATCCTTCCCATTCAAAACATTATGCTCTAATATAACTTATTTGAACTGTTTTAGTGATGAGAATTCCAAGCCCAACCTGAACTTATACTCTTTAGATAATCCATCTGCAACATTATACCTCACAACTCTTGGTCTATCATCATCACTACCATCTTCATCTCCACTATCTAACTTATATGTTAAATAATCATCTTCAATAGTATGTTCTTTACCCATCTCTAGAGTAATCGACCCTTCTTTAACAAAACCAGCCCCTGCATGATCAACATTCACCACTGATGGATGAGTATCAAATTTCTCATTAATACCATCATCAAACCCATCATCAATAGGATTCATCCTTTCCTCTTAACTATCTTCAAACTTAATATCTTCCAATGACTTATCACTAGAACAATCATCTTCTTTACAAGAATCAACCTCAGGTTCAGGTATTTGAGATTTTTCCCTCTTTCTGGCAGTCTCCATAAATGTTCCAGCATCCTCACTTGGTTTGTCTTCAATGTAGATTTCAACATCATCCTTGGAATCGTTCATAAAGGCCCACATCTCAAAAGCATCAATGTCATCCCTAAATGGTTTTAGATCCTTCTCCAGTGTTCCTTCAGCATGTTTTCACCACATTCTAACCCTAGTATACTCAAATCCAAGATCCATACTCTTGACTAAATCACAGGCATCGAAAAAAGACCAACATTGTCCATCATGTCCTTTAAAAGCATACACATACCCACCAACATACTTTACCCTAGTGTTTTTTACAAAACAACCCTTACTGAAAAATATTACTTTAAAGAACCCCATCCCTACATTTACAAACATATTTTAAAGTCAATAATGGACCCACCAAGAAACCCTAAAACACATTTAAAGCACTCAACAACCTACATTAAACAACTATATCTATAACAAATTTATATGATAAATTAGATTCTAAGTGAGAGAAAGTGGACCAACCTTGTTTATTATTGTCGAGGGACCAGTCCTTTTCACAAGCTTCCAAAAAGGATTTTTGGGACCACAAGTTTCCACGCACTGCAACCTGAAAAAGGAATACCATTAAATACAGAATCAGTTCAAAATAGTAACAAAACGTGCGTGAAAGAGATGAGAATGAGAAGGAGTACCAATGAGAGCGACAGAGAAGAACAATGGAGACCAAGAGTTGAAAAAGCTTGGAAAGGAAAGTCAGCGTGAGAGAGTTCAATGAAATTAGGACAATATTTTATGAGGACTACAATCATACGTGGATTACAAATCACCATTAACATTAAACAAAATATTAAAGAATTTCCAAATCACTTGCCATGTCAGCGTCTTTTAACTAAATAGACGGCAAGGACTAATTTTGGGGACGGAAAACTTTAGGGGGATGAATCTTTGAACGAAAATTTTAGGAGGACCAAAAGCGAAGTTTGGTATATTTAGAGGGACAATAAACATATTTAACCCATTAAGGAAAACATAATGAAAAATAAAACATGAACATATATAACATGAAACATGAAACAATGAGGATATGCAACAACTAGTCCTAGTCCTAATTTCTATTTTGATTCTTCATGTTTCCATTTTCTCTTTTTGACTTCATGGCCAACCATTCTTTAAGCAAATCATGTTTTCTTCCTTATGAACTTGACCTCATGATATTTCAAAGACAAGCATTCATTAATTAACAAATCATGTTTTCTTGAAAAGACACAAGTCGTAGCAAGTTCACGTTGTGAGTGAGTGAGGTGAGAAGAGAATTCCCGCAGGAAAAGACGTGTGTTGTTTATTAATTGTCTTTTTTTAAAGAAGTGTTTTGAGTTTGTTATTTGTGAAACATTATCATACTAAGACTTATTCATCGTGGTAGATGCCTTACACCTTGCCCCGAAATGGGACATGTATAAGTAACCCATGACAAAGTCTTCTGGCGTACGAGAAATTTCAACCTTTATTAGGTATTTTGTTGTTTTCTTTATGAGATGAGAAAGAGAGACTTAAATCGAGAAAGGAAAAAAACTAAGGGCTAAGACATAACCCTAATTTATTTATTGAATGCAAAAGGAGATCCTAATGGTTTGTGTGGTTTTCTAATCCTAATGAAAAAAATGAAAAGAAGAAAAATGACTTAGAACTCAACTTACTTCCTAAGGAAGTTAAGTTGTTTCTAAGAAAGGGGGAAGCTTATACAAGCAAAGCACAAAGTGCTAAGGCAAACACATTTAGAAAGCATAGGAAATATAAAAGGAAGAAGTTATATGAACATGCTTACCTTAACCTCCCTACAAAAAAAATGTTAATAGAATAAGGCTAAAGCAATAAAAGGAAAGAGGTAAACAAGTACCAAACATATCCTAATACAACTATTGCCTAAACTAGACTCAATCCTAAGTCTAAGGGCCTTAAAACTAAGCAAATCCTAAATTCAATAACTACTACAACTTCCTATTGTACAAACAACTACTAAATGCAATACACAACACACACAACCTATTACAGCTACCAAACAACATGAAAATAGGTGTAAAAAGACCAAAACAAAATAATGCAGCATGTTTTATAGTTCCTATTTCAAAATGCAGCGATGAAAACAAAGCAGATTTTCATTATTTTTCAAATGCAAACAATGGAATGCAAAGATCATGCGAGTTAATGCAACAACATGAAATGGATCACTAACAATGGAATGCAACATGCCATCATACAATCAATGGAAGCAAACTATATGATTATGTGGTTTTAACAATATCCAATGTTTCCATTATGCGCATGATTTTACCAAAACAAGAATGAACCTCAAATGTGATGCAAGACAGAAGTGTAAGCACTCATTAACATGCTATGACTGAGGCTAAATCATGCAAACAATGATCATAGCAAGCTATGAACACATATGCAACACTTATGCCAAAAATAGGTACCTAAAGAAAAGCATGTCAAAAGCTATCGAAACTACACATACTTGCTCTAAATCAACTCCTAAAAACTTCCTAAAATCATGTCCTACGGATCCAAGATGATTGGAGGGGGAACGGATACCAAAAATGCAAGAAAAAGCAAGAATTTTTCATTCTGGTTCAGTGGTAACCGGTTACTACCTATGTAGTAACCGGTTACCAGTTCAAAAAAACTGGATTTTTCTGCCAAATTAACACAGGTAACCTATTACTACCTATGTGGTAACCGGTTACTCTGCAACCAGAATAAAATATTTCTACATTTTTATGCAAAAACCAGTAGAAACTTATCCAAATAAGCTCTAATTTGAGGCCTATCAATCTAGCACGAAAATCACTCTTAGATGCGACATTCTAACACCTATTAACACCATAATCACACCACAATTCTAGCTCTTATGATCAAACCATTCAAAGTATCAAAAATCAAGAAAAAGCGAAGAATGCACGAGGCGAGATGAAGAGAAAATAAGTTAAAACGAGAAAAGATTTCGGATTCACCAACCTACAAAGCGGAGGCTTGCTTTGGTGATTGTTGCGATATTGATCAACACACGAATGAAAAGAATACCGAAGATCCTAAGCTTCAATCTGCGAGTGTGCAAAATAAATGCAATCAATGAGAATTATCCGAAACGCTTCCAAACGGTGAAATAAACACCGCAACCGTGACAAATCCTTCGATTATCCGTTGAATCGGTGAAGATGATGGAAGTTTAGCTTCTGATTCTTCGAGTTTCAATGCAAAACTTGAAGAATCTTGATGATGAAGCTTTGGTGTGAGTTTGGAAAATAGAGAGAATTGAGAGTAGGAAAATGGTGAAGCTTGTGTGAAAATAATTCTAACCTCTTTTTAGCTTGATGATCAATGCTTATATAGGGGTTTGCTTTGGAGTTAGGTCTAGGTTTGGCGCGAGGCATGAGTCCTAAGCTAAGGGTTGGTCGGGAATATTCCTAGAATATTCCATGACATATTCTTTGGCATATTCTAAGAATATTCCCTTAGAAGAATGTGGAATGTTCTAGAATTGGGTAGAAACACAAAGCAAAATGGAAATTAGGGGGAAACAACCAACTGACTTTTGAAATTTTGAAAATCTGGGCAAAGTAACCGGTTACTACCTATGAGGTAACCGGTTACCAGTGTAAACACTGGGCTTTTTCTTTCAAATTTCAACAGGTAACCGATTAATACCTGTGTGGTAACCGATTACTTCAACTAAAATTTGAATTTTTCTCCTTTGGTGGGAAAACTTGGACATCCGGTCTTGGTCACATTTCTGAGATTATTTTCTTTCCGAGACCCGAAGATCGCCGAATAACCCTTGATCACATGCCTGCGCCTCAACCAATGATGTATGTTTTTTATGTTTTATGCAAATATGTGGAATTATGAATGCAATGTGATATGCTAAATGCCATGAAAATGAGAGGGCAAATTTTGGGGTATTATAACATGACCTAAAGATAAGTATGTGTTAATAATTCACCATTAAGTTAACAGTTCCTTCATTCAACTGTTTTTCAAGGATAACTCTAAAATTTTAACATTCAATTTTCTAACATTTTCAATTAACGATGTCACCTAGCCAAACTCAATGGTATTAAAATAATTTCATCATTTCCTTTACAAATTTCTAACAGTTTCAACATTTATCCAAATCATTCTAACACTAAGCATCACGACTAACATACCAAATATTAATTCATTCAAGCATGATAGAGAGTTGAGAGAATTTCAACAAGATTACAAACTTCAACTTAGCTTCATTAAACACTCACATTCCAATATTCATTAAATTCCAATTAGCACATCAATACAATCTAATTAATTAATTCTAACAATTTAGCACCTAGTTAACTAACTAACTATAATTAGAAGAATACTTTAACTTGTGTTAACATAACTAATTTTGACAATCACTAATAAAACCTTAACACAACTAGATTCAATACCACTAGCTTTGTAACAATAAGATTAATAATTCTAAACTCAAACCAATTGACTAGCTCATAGTTAGCTAACATATCTTGACTCTAACTGCATAATAACTTGTTAATACGAGCAACACATAACACATCACAATACTAACAAAATTCAGTCCATTACAATAACTAACATCAATGACAACACCAGTTTTAACATTGTTAACATTTTAACCCATAAACCATTTTTAACATTTTGAATTTATAAGCATGTTAGTGTTCGCTGATGTTTTCCGACGAACAACCGCTGGTTTCTAATTCAATGTCTAAATTAGTTAACTTGCAGGATCAACCATACAAATCCTAGGACATAAGTGCGTGTTTTATCTGGTCGAATGTATTGGTTGTGTCATTCTTAATGATTTCACTTTCATTCAATTTTCTTGAGTATGTTTGTATGATTCATAAGACTAAAAACAAGATTAGAATAAACTTGACATAATTTAAAGAAGTAACTTCTGGGAATGTTTTAAAGTAATTGAAAAACAAGTAATGTAATGCGTCGAAACGAAGGACTTATAAATTAACTAAAACTATGAAATGGTAAGAGAATTAAATAAACTTGGATTTTATTGAAACTTAAAGAAAATAAAGATGGTGTTTTTCACACGTACATTTTCCAGAATCACGCTCTTTTCTCTCACGCGAGTACTTTGAGTTCAATAGGAATTTGTACAATATTTCACACACACTAACTAACAACAATTATCCCATATATATAGGAAATTAAACTAACTGCCACTAACGGGCAAATTCTAATAATTTGACACTTGGCCTTTCGGCATGCCTTCGTTCCTCTGGATGCTTCCATGCGTCCTTTTGCCAAATGTTGCGACTTTACACTTTGAATTTATTCTTTCAATTCGAATTGATGTCTTTTATTCAACATCCGTCGAAACTATCACAAACAAACTTCTTTGACTGACTAATCATGTCATGTTATCAAAACATAAATTTTTATTCTCCTTTGTCGAAAGACGTAAAAAACATCCTTTCTTGTTGTCCGCGTCAAAATCTCCTTTTCCTCAATATTTTCCTTTTTACATAGGTATCGTCGAAAATCACTGTCTACAAATTGCCCCCCAACAAAGAGTTTTTTGACCCATTCTTAGAGAAAAAATCATTTGCTGTCAAATAAGTATTTTCGACACTTTATGGTCTTTATTGCTTTGTCATTTCTAAGAATAGATTTTGTAAATCCCAACAAATTGATTATTACAAGACATCATAAACGTCACATTTCAATCCACGTCCAGACACTAGCCCATCATTTCCTAAAAACTAGGGGATGATTAGCTTTTCCTTTTTTTTTTTAAAACTGCTCCCACTAACTTTTCAGCCACGCGGTCCACGAAATAACAATTTTAACCGTTTCGATCCTCACTTTTTCCTTATAAATACCATTGAGTCACTAGCTTCAAAAAACTTTTTAGACAGTCTTCTTCCTCTTCATCACCTTTTAGAGCAAAAAACCCATTCCTTTCTAAAAATTCTCAGAAACCTCAATTTTCTCAACAATGTCTTCAGCCAAAGCGACTACCAGCAAGAAGAACAAAATTCTGACGCCTCTCGCTTATGCTCATCGATTGACCGGACCAGACATGGTGGGGAATCAACAATACATTCCATAACCTCCTAATGAGAAGGAGAAGGCCAGTATCTACAGGTCTCAGGTATTGATTCCTATCCTTGTTTCCGGCACATGCCATGCAATGTTAGGTCCTTTGCTTAGCCCAAACACAAACTTATATAAGTTAAAATAATATTTCCCCTCTTATCAATGTCTCAAACCCATATGTGTTGGGGCTAAATAAAAAATTTCCCTCGAAGAACCTAGTGACGAAGCAACCGTAAACCTAGGATATTTACAAAACGCTAGGATACTTAGGGCTTCTCCCAAGTCGAAAGAAATCTCTAAATACCTTGCCAAGGTGAACAAAGTCTAAAAGGTTAAAGCCCCATTCTGGAAAGAATTAGGTATTTTCGACTTAATCCAAATGTTGAAAGTAGGTCTTAACATTTTCCCAAACATGTTGTTGTCATCCTCTTACTTCTGGGATAACACTTACAACACTTTTCACCTTCCATGTGGAATGGTCACCCCTACCTTATTTGACATAGCCGCTATTGCTGGACTAAATCCATTAGGGGTAGCTTTCGACCCAAATACCTTGAATCAAGATACCATAGGTTTTGACACCAGCAAAGCCTCCTACTCTGGGTTCATAGAATAATATCACGATAAGAAAACCAAAGCTGTCTCTGACAAGGAACATATAGCCTTCTTGACCTTATAGCTGTCGGGATTTGTTTTCTGCTCTCGATCGCTCCAAGTAGCTAAACATTTTATCACCTTAGCTAATCAACTTCACCATGGTACAAAACTATGTTTAAGTGAAATGATATTGGCAAGCCTCTACGAATCCTTGAGTGACAGCGTCGGTTTCTTGAAGACAGTGAAAGACAAGGGAAATCTAAGTGTATCAGGGCCAATCTGGTTCCTGCAATTATGGCTTAACGCCACTTTCGAAGCCTTTCTCCCCATCAAAGCCAATGTTGATGAAGACAAGGTGAAGGACATGTCTGTCGAATGGCCTTGTTTAATGCAGTTGACTCCGTCTGAAAAGGGACTTAGTCTTAGTCACTCTTTCACTAGCTCCATCTTGATGTTTGCCAAAAGGTACAATTTTACTCCTCCTATGGCCCCTTTCGCCAACAGGAATGTTGGCCCTGAATGGTTCATTAAGCAACCACCCTTGGAAATGTAAGAGGATGAAAATCAATTCCTTGACATTTGGGAATCCTTCCTGGCACCTAGACTCATTGCTTCTCACCAAAATTCGACTAAGACCAAGATTGCCCTCCTCGTGTATCAACCTAACTTAGTTGCTAGGCAATCTGGGTTGGTTCATCTAAAACCAAAGCCCATTTATCCCAAGAAAAGCTCCATCATTTGGTACAACTCCATACACACTGAAGAAGAGAGTCAAGAACTCATAAGACAACTAGCTGACGATTCCCTGGAAATTCATCCAACGGCCTTTCGACCTTCTTTCCTGTGCACCCCTGAATTCGACACTTGGTGGAAAGAGTACTATCTTCACAAGTTCTACGATGTGGAAGCATTCATAACTCTTCTGACCAATGTCTTTGCTCTTGTGCAGGATATAAAGAAGAAAGGTAAAGCACAACATATCAAAGAGATACAAAAATTTCAAAATTACTTTGAAACCATCTATAGGCCAGACGAACTTAGTCGAACCATCAGTGAAGCGGCAGTGACTTTAAAACAAAAGTTCACAGAAAAAATGGATAAGTTGAAACTACCTTCATATGTTCGACCAGAACTAAAGTATGAGGTAGCCTTCAACCTTTATCCACCAAAATTTCCCCCTCTACCTTCTGCTGATTTTGGCGTGGCGTTGAACCCTCCATTTCCAGATTGGTTTGTCTGTGGGGATTCTTTGAAAATTCTTTGCCAACAATCTAAAACACATGTTGAACGCGTGGTTTCGACTAAGTATACTCTTGATGACTATAGAGGACACCTTCATATTGGAATAAAACACATTCATGTGGAAACTCCAATTCTTGAAGGTGTTTACGAAACATTTTCTTATTTCAACATTTTTTAACTTGTATGCTTTTCACTTATATCTGACTTCATTTTTGTTTTCTTAGCTAAGAGGATGACTCCCAAGAAGGTTGCTGTCAAAAACACTTCTGACGCTATGGATGAAGATCACCCTACTATCACCAAGAAGATTGTGACAAGAGTATAACATCCTTTCTTGGACTAATGGTTTCCTTCTAGTTCCTTATAACTTACATGTTTTGTCCAAACCTACAGGCTGATCGAAAACCACCTCCAACTCCAAAGAGAAAGCAAGAAGAGAAGGTCTCCAGTGAAGAATTAGACGATGAGTCACCAGAACCCAATCAACCCATAAAAAAAGTTACGAAAGCTCCTCTTCCAAAACCCAAAGTAAAGACACCGAAGCCCACTCCCCCAAATAGTCCACTCGAAGTTGTTCAAGTGAAAGATGAAGAGAGTGGAAACTCTACTCTCCATACCCAGTTTGCTCAGGTAAACTTTCGACCATGAATATTTTCTTCTTATTACATTTCTTTTCCTGACACTTGCAATGCTTTTTTGCAGGAAAACATGTCTAAAAATCCTTCGACAAAAGAGAACGCAAAATAACCAACAAAAGAAGACACTCCTACGAAACCTCATGAACCCAATCAACAAGTCGTTAGTCCAACACCTCTTTCTCCAAAGAATTTGATGAAAGAAACAACCATAATGGATGATCCTTCTTCTGAAGCCTCCCAACATTCAGACAACGACTCTTCTCCTTGTCCTCCTTCTCAATCAAATGTTGCTGACGAAGGTGAAACCAATGTCACCCCTGAGGATGATAAGAAAGAAGGAAGCATTGATGGCAACGACCAGTCGAAACAGCCAATGGTAGAGCTAACCAAAGGACAAGGCAATCAACCTAATGTTGATCCCCCAAAGGGAGGTTCCATATCAACTGGCTGGACTAGCCTTACTCATGAGGAGATCGAGAATCTTAAGGTGCAAAGACCCTTGGAGTATTTGCAAGTTGTACTCAGTACCCGCTACAGTTTTCAGGACTCTTCTCAAAGTACTTCATCTACCTCGAGGACCACTTCTAGCGCAACTTCTCTCGACGCCATACTAGCTGAGATCAAGACGAAAATTATTGATGTGGATTTGTTCAAAATGCTTGAAGACCATCCAACTTCCATTTTCGACCTGAAGAAACTCTTGAAGCAGGTGAATGTCTTGGAATCACCTATAGAAGTGAGCAGTTTCGTCATGGACGTAACTTCCCTGGTTGAATTGGTGACTGCTGACCTAAACCGGCTTCAAGGTTTTACAAGGCAAATCTCTGAGAAGACAGATACCCATCTTGCCGAATTGGACGTTGTAGCTGTTTTGAATAACAAAATCATGGAGCTGAACCAACTCTCTGAGACTTACACTAAATAAAATGCCGATTATGATGAAAAATTTTCAAAGTGGGAGAAGCAGATAGCCATTCTTCAAAAGAATATTTCTCAGGAAAAAAAGGCTTAAAGAATCTCTTCTACCACCCAACCAAAAGGTACTTGATGAAGAGTTGAAGGTAGGTGTCCATCATGCTGAAAGGGCCCAGATCCTTGCTCAAGAAATCAAAAGCCTTTCGAACAACATGAGTTTCTGTGAGTGTCGACTTCAGATTCAGAAGAGGAAATTTGATGACCTGAGTGAATCATTTGCTAGCATTCAATTGTAATAGGGATAACTTCTTTGTACTAGTTTTGTTTTTGCTTAAGTTACTTCGCCAATAGGTTGTTTGTACTGAATCTAATGACATTTGTTATGGCAATGCATAATATCTTTTCACTTATATGCAATTTACTCTTTGGCTATTTTTACTTCTTGCAATATTGGTTTATACTTTGTTAATTACTTTCCATTTATCTTAAATATTCTTTCGTCTCACCCTATTTCTTCGATTTCATATGCGTCGTTCGAAAATATTTGTAAAACCTGGAAAGGTTCTTCCCACTTGGGGGACCATTTCCCCAAAATTCTATCTTTTCGATCCATGGGAAGAATTACCTTCCAAACCAGATCACCTACAGAAAAAAATTTATGCTTTACTTTCTTATTATAAAACTTTTCAACTCTTTATTTTTGTATTTTTAACAAATCTAACGCACATAGCCTTTCTTCATCTAAGTCAATTAATTCGTCCATCATCATGTTCTAATATGTGTTTGATGGAATCTCATGATGCCTCTGAATCCGTACTAACTGTAAATGAACTTCAACTGGCAAAACTGCATCATGACCTTAAGTTAATCTAAATGGGGTCGAGTTTGTAGCCTCTTTAGGAGACATTCGACAAGCCCATAGAGCTTGATCTAGAGTCTTATGCCAATTCTTAGGTTTTTTACCCACATGTTTTTTAATCAAGTTGATCACCAGTTTGTTAGCCGATTCGACTTATCCATTTCCTTGAGCATAATACGGTGTCGAAGTTAGGAGTTTGAATCCTACTTCTTTTGCAAACCCTTGCATATTCTTTCCGGTAAACACCGATCCCTGATCTGTGGTTATTATTTTTGGAATTCCAAACCTGTAAATTATATGTCGTCGAATGAATTTGATGACCGTTTCCTGGTCTACATTTACTAAAGGTATAACTTATATCCACTTAGTGAAATAATCTATTCCCACAAGAATGTATTTCTGTCCCTTTGAAGAAGCTGGTCGAATCTCCCTTATTAATTCTAAAGCCCAACCCCTAAATGGCCAAGATTTCAAAATCGAATGTAGTTCACTCCTAGGAACGTGTGGTAGGCCTGCGTGAAATTGACATTCTTGACACCCTTTGGTGAACTCAATACAATATTTTAGCATTGTTGACATGTAGATTCCTTGTCTAAACAACAACCATTTCATCTTGTGTCCTACTTGATGTGCGCCACTGGCTCCACTATGTACGCTCGACAAGGCTACATAAGCCCCCTCTTCGCCTAAGCATTTTAACAAAACTCCTTCTGAGGGTTTCTTAAAAAATTCATTCCCAAAAAGTACATAACTTAAAGCTTTGTACTTAACTTTCCTTTCGACCCTCGAATTTGGGTCTTGTAGATATTCCTTAATAGGCTTTCTCCAATCTTCAGCTGTCGAGTTGTCCACATTGAAAATTTCAAAGTTTTCTTCGTCACCATATCCTAGCTTTATTGTTTCCAAATCTGATGGGAATGACTTAGTGGACACAACTCTCCCTCTAACTTCAATAGCCTTTTCTAAGTTTTCTTTCGACACTTTATACCCAGATGCTATTTGAGCGAAGTCATTAGCCTCTTGATTCTCTATCCTAGGTATATGTTTAATGGCCACATTGTCGAAATTCTTAAGAAGTCTGTTGGCTATGACGAAATACATGATCAAATTTTCTTTTACACATCTATATTCTTTAGTCAGTTGTTTTATTACTAATTCGGAGTCGCCCATTATTTCGACTCTTGTTGCCCCCAATTCCAACAAGATTTCAAGTACAGCGATCAAAGCTTCGTATTCTGCTTCATTATTTGAACATGAGCCTTCAACTTTGTACTTGAATTTTGTAGGAATTTTATTAGGAGAAATAATTAGCATTCCGACTCCAGTTCCATTTTTGTAGTTGGAACCATTAATATATAACTTCCAAGGTTCCATTTCGACATATTCCACTTCATTTTCATTTATGGAATGGTCTGGTATAAAATCAGCGACCACTTGTCCCTTGACAACCTTTAAAGGCAAGTACTTTAGGGAATACTATGTTAATGCTAAAGTACACTTCCCAATTCTACTATGTAAAATAAATTTAGATAACATATATTTTATCATGTCGAAATGGGAAGATGCATATACATCAACAGGTTTGATATAGTGCTTTAATTTCATACAAGAAAATTATACACATAGACATAATTTTTCTATGACACTATATCTAGTCTTGGTGTCGTTCAAGACTCTGCTGAGGTAGTAGATGGCTCTTTCGACGTCATTCTTATCTTCTTGACACAACATACTCCCCAGCGTGTTATCTGATGCCGAAATGTATAATCTCGTGCTTCTTTTCCTATAAGAAGGGATCAAGATTGGAGGGTTAGAGAGGTATTCTTTTATCAGGTCGAAGGCGACTTGATGTTCTTGCCCCCATGTGAAGTCCTCCTTCTTTAGTCGAAGCAACGGTGAAAAGGCCTGTGTCTTTCCACTAAGGTTGGAGATTAACCTTCTTAGAAAGTTGATTTTCCCCAGTAGAGACTATAGCTCCTTTTTTGTTGATGGAGATTTCGCTTCCATTAAGGCTTTGGCTTTGTTTTCGTGGATTTCGATCCCCTTCTTGTGAACTACAAAGCCTAAAACGCACCCGCCTGCACACCGAAAACACATTTTACGGGATTCATTTTCAAACAGAACTTCCTCATTCTTTCAAAGGATTGTCGAAGATGGTCTATATGACTTTTTCCTGAAACAGACTTAACCACAATATCATCAATATAAATCTGCATGAAAGTTTCAATATAATCGTGAAAAATTGAATTCATAGCACGTTGGTAAGTCGCCCCAGCATTTTTCAGGTCAAAAGGCATCAATATCCATTCATAAGTTCCTATCGCTCCAGGACAACGAAAAGCTGTCTTAGGAACATCTTCTTCGACAATAAAGATTTGGTTATAACCAGAGTATTCATCTAGCATGCTTAAATACTCATGGCCTATTGTCAAATCTATAAGCATTTTTTCTACTGACATAGGGTATTCATCTTTTGGGGTGGCTGAATTTAAGTCTCGAAAATCAATACATACCCTAAGTTTGCCATTTTTCTTTATTATAGGAACTATGTTTGCAATCCAATCCACATACCTGGCTGTGCGAATGAATTTGCATTTCAGAAGTCTTTCGACCTCTTCTTTCATTTTCGACAGAACCTCTGGTGCAAAATGCCTTGGGGCTTGCTTCACTGGCTTCTTTCCTTCTAGTATTGGCAACCTCAATTCGACCACGCTTCTGTCTAAACCATGCATTTCATCATAGTCCCATGCAAAGCAGTCTTTGTAATCACGCAACAACTCGACTATTTCGACTTTGAACTGAGGGTCCATCTTGGTACTTATGTAAGTTGGCCTTTTTTCTGCCCCATGTTCCAAGTCTATTTCGTCCAATGGGTCTTGAGCTACCATCTCCATGCTGGTCATCATTGGATCCTGTTCTAACCCCAAAGGTTCGTCATCATAAATGGCGTCGAGCTTCGAGTTTTTCCATTCGCCATCTAGGATTTTCTTAGTATTTTCTTCAACGTCTTTTTCTAGACATTGTTGGTTGGACTCGCTTTGACTGGCTTCGACAACCATGAATTTCACTTCGGCTTCAAGTGCCGCTTTGAGTTTGTTTTTGGCTATGTAAGTCGTAATTCTTTCTAACGCAGATGCTTCAGTCATCATCTTCAAATTTGCTTCCCCACCCAATTGGTTGTATGTGGGCGGTTCCCCATATATAATTTGACTCGTCTACCACTTCCTTATCCCACTAGAAGCCATACGTAGGGTGGAGGTACATGGAGCAATATGCGTTATCGGTCTTCTTGAGGTCAAAATTGGATGGACTACATGGGGGAATGTGAGCCAAATTTTTGTTGAAACTGAGGCGGTCGACGTGATTTACGTCGGTCATGAAATAACTTTGATCTTCCTCTATATTTTCTACTATGCCATCCGGTCTCCAAATATCAATTCTTTGGTGCATCGATGAAGGCACAACTACCACGCCATGTATCCATTCCTTCCTTAATAGGAGGCTGTAGTTTGCTTTCAATGCTATTACCATAAACATTGTTGGTCTTGTTATTTTACCAACGGTTAAATCTACCTGGATAACTCCCATGGTAGTCCCTATTTTTACTTCGTAATTCGACAATGCCATATTGTGTAGTTTGGCATCAGAGTCATTTTTGCCAATCTTTTTCAACATGAAATGTGGCATTAAGTTTATTGTTGCCCCTCCATCCACTGGTATTTTTTTTATTCCAACATTCTCAATCTTCCCCTTTATAAACAAGGGCTTCAAACGGCCTTTTAGCGAGTCGTCTGGTCTTTCGAAGAACGCATTTTGTTCCTCTACACAACCATTGTTCATGATGTAGTAGCATACGGGTTTACGAGCCATTTGCTCTTCTTCGGCACTATCGTCTTCGTCTTCCACCTGCATTACTCTGTCATAATCCCTGGGAAACACTGAGACAACATTTTATACTACATCAAAAGAGGCTTCAAAACCAGACGTGAAGTCGTCAGTCATTTCTTCATCATCTTGAACTTTCTCTTTTGGTTTTATTTGCTCCACACTTGCACTTGGAGCTTTGTTGTCGGAAATCTCCTTCTTCTCTATCTCTTTGATGTTGTGGGTTGGTGCAGCATCACCTTTCTTGCCAGTATCTTTCTTTGTTATTCCTTTATATATAGCTTCTTTTTCGGTCCTCTTTTGCTTCTAGAATCTTCTCAACTAAGACTTAGCCATAAGGTTTTTTCCTTTGTAGTTCTCTGAAGGGTAAACTCTTGGTTTCTGCTTTTCGACTCCCATTCTTTGTGCTACTGAAGATCCTCTCTGAATGTTGAAGCTGCTTCACTCCTTTCTCCCTTGAGCATCCCCGATGGGTTGTACCCACCTATCATCGACGCCTTTTTTTATTGACTTATATGAACGGTAGTCTCGACCTCCAATTCCTGACTGGTGGTGCTCACTTCTTCTTGGATCATATCTTTCTGACTTTGGGGCTGGTCTTGCCCCCCAGTTCCCTTTTCTTTTGGAATGTTCAATTACCTCCAGATTGTCTGCCGCTTTCTTGTCGAAAATGGCGTTGCAGCGTGGACACATCATTACCTCGGCTCTCTTCCTTTGACACCTTTTTATAAAATCAATCAGACTTTCTTCCTCCTTGGGATATGCCAACCTCTGATATTCTTCTCGACAACGTTCTTCAGGAGTCAGTGCTGGGTTATTTTGAGAAATTTCGATCATGTTGATACTAGTTGATTTACCACTAGTGATCTCCAACTTGTCCATTTTTTCGATCAGCTTCCTCTCAGTCTCACCTATTTCTTCTGTTGAGTTGTCCTCTTAAGTTGGAAATGAGCCTTCACAGGCTTTTGGGTAGCAGTTTTTGACTTGACTTCCTCTGGGATCCTCCATTATTCTTCACATGATTCCATAGATGATTGGCTTTTCAGGTATTATGTCAATCTTCTTTTCAGCATCATCCAGTTCACTAGAGATTTCCTGGTTTTTTGTCACATTAGGGTTGTCAGTAACCCTTCAATCTTTTTCGACGGAGTCCTCAGTGCCTTCGTCGTTGCTTGGTTTGTTGTGGCCTTCAGTGGCCTCCACTTTAGCCATGTTACTGGGGCCATTAGTGGCCTCCACTTTTGCTGGGGCGGAATCCTCAGTGACTTCTCCAGCCTTTGTCTTATCAAGATCATCTGTGACTCCAATCTTGCCTACGTCGTTGAGGCCTTCAGTGACCTTCTACTGTAACCAATTGATTCGACTTCAACCTTGTGCTCAACATTCTTCCATTCAGTAACTTCGTCCATGTTTGTGAGATCCTCAGTAATCTCCACCATGTTGACATTGGTATCAAAGCCTTCATCAGCTTCCACCATTTCGAACCCATACTCAAAACTCTCTCCCACTTCCACCATGTTAATGATTGATGGCTCAGCGTTGTGGGCGTCGACAGTCTGCATGGGATTTGAGTCAATTTTCATTTGTTGTTTTTGCTTGTCACTGAATTTCAGTCTTCCGTCACGGATAACATTCTGCACTAGGTCCCTGAAAAGGAAACATTGAGACGTTTTATGACCCAAAAAACCATGGTACTTACAAAAACCTATCCTTTTATGTTGTTCCATAGGGGGTACTTTAGTTCCTAGTGGAACTATCATATGACCATCTTCGACTAATTTGTCGAAAATTTTGTCACACTTGGTGACGTCGAACGTATAAGTTCTTTTAGGAAATTTATCATTTTTTCAGGCTCAATTGGATTTTTTCCGTTCGACGGAACTAGCATTCTACAAGAATATGATGGTCCCTATTTTAATTATGCTAAGTCAATTTCTTGTTCGTCGAAACAGGATGGTTCATCTACATTATCTACATCATTTTCGTCTTCTTGGTGCATCCCTACATAATCCATTCTTTCTCTTTTGTTTCTATTTGCTCTGAATTTCTCAGCCTTTAATTTTTCGACTTGTCTCACCCTATCTTCCAATTGCGACATATCTCTCAAATATTGGGTGTCTAGTTTCTTCCTTATAGAGTAGTCTAGACCACATGCGGCCATTTTCGACCAATTCACGTTCGGGTACTTGGGTGAAACATCTGGCCTTCAGTAATCTGAACTTATTCAAATAGTCATCTATTGGTTCAGAGAGTTTTCTTTTCACACTGGCCAATTCCTTCAGGCTTATTTTGGTTTGCCCCATGTAGAACTGTTCGTGAAACAATCTTTCTAATTGGGTCCACGTATATATGGAATTTGTAGGCAAGGATGTAAACCAAGTAAAATCATTTTTTATCAAAGAACATGGAAAATATTTCGTCCTTAGATTTTCATTATTTTCTATTTCTCCTACTTCGATTAGATAACATGCGGCATGTTCTATGGTTGATTCACTAGTATCCCCTGAGAATTTGGTGAACTTGGGGACATTCCACCTTGGGGTAATTCTTGTTGTTGAATATACTCAGACAATGGGGAGACATGACTAGGCCTTTGCAATCCTACATTTACCCTATTCTGTGCCATTATTCTTTCGATAATGGCTGTTAAGTTATTTTCGGCAGTCATATTATTATAGCGCGTCTGTTGTACAACATAATCAACGTCTTGACCCCTTTGGACTAGAATTATCCTAGGCTCTGGCTGGGTAGGAATTTCTACTTGAGGTTGTTCGACTGCTTCCTCTTGGTTTCTAATGTTTACTTGGGGGATTTCTACTGGCCTCTGGTTTATGGTAGGTTCCTCTTCAACAAGTGTCCTAGGATTCTGAACTATTTGCTCTTTGGGTTGTGTTTGGGGTACACCGAAGAAATTAGCAATACGCATCATTTGTTCTGCCAACAATTGGTTGGTTTGGGTCGTGTTTCGTATCAAAGGGTTAAACACTTCTCCCATTTATTGTGTCAACATATGGACCATTTCATGTTTGCTTTCGTCCATTTGTTGCCTGATGGCGTTTGCCGAATTAGTGGTGATTTCTGGCGTATAATTTTGAAATCCTGGTGGGGGTTGATTTATTCTGCCCAAGTTTCCACCAGATTCTTGCAATGGTGATGACCTATTCACCAAGGAGTCAGAATATAATGACGATGCATTTTGCAAAGTTGCCATAGTGGTAGTAGGCATCCCATAAGACTGTTCCCTACCAAACAAGGGCATTGAAAAGTTTGTCGCAAAGGGCCTATGAACACTCCCTATAGGGGGAGGTGTTCCCATGGACATTTGGGGTCCCATGGAAGAGAAACTAGGCGCACTTTGAGATACTGGAAACGCAAGTGTTGATCTTGACGAAGAAGGTATGGCTTCTAATACAGAGATTGACCATGTATTTCCTCCAGTTGAAGGAGTAGGGCTAAGCATCGTAGTATTTTCGTTTTGACTATGTGACGGATTCACCATTCTTCTTACTCTTGTTCGTTTAGGTCTTTCTACGTCGGTTACGACTAATTTACCGCTTCTTAGAATCATGCAACAAATTAAAGCCTTTTTTACTAAGAGTTGTTATGATATCTTTTACGCACTAATGTCCCACTGGGCGTGCCAATTTGTTTGCTGGTGTTTTCCGACGAACAACAACTGGTTTCTAATTCAATGTCTAAATTAGTTAACTTGCAGGGTTAACCATACAAATCCTAGGATATAAGTGCGTGTTTTATCTAGTTGAATGTATTGGTTGTGTCATTCTTAATGATTTCACTTTCATTCAATTTTCTTGAGTACGTTTGTATGATTCATAAGACTAAAAACAAGAGTAGAATAAACTTGGCATAATTTAAAGAAGCAACTTCTGGGAATGTTTTAAAGTAATTGAAAAACAAGTAATGTAATGCGTCGAAACGAAGGACTTATAAATTAACTAAAACTATGAAATGGTAAGAGAATTAAATAAACTTGGATTTTATTGAAACTTAAAGAAAATAAAGATGGTGTTTTTCACACGTACATTTTCCAAAATCACACTCTTTTCTCTTACGCAGGTACTTTGAGTTCAATAGGAATTTGTGCAATATTTCACACATACAAACTAACAACAATTATCCCATATATATAGGAAATTAAACTGCCACTAACAAGCAAATTCTAATAATTTGACACTTGACCTTTCGGCATGCCTTCGTTCCTCTAGATGCTTCCACGCGTCCTTTTGCCAAACGTTGCATTTTTACACTTTGAATTTCTTCTTTCAATTCGAATTGATGCCTTTTATTCAACATCCGTCGAAACTATCACAAACAAACTTCTTCGATTGACTAATCATGTCATGTTATCAAAACATAAATTTTTATTCTCCTTTGTCGAAAGACGTAAAAAAACGTCATTTCTTATTGTCCGCGTTGAAATCTCCCTTTCCTCAATATTTTTCTTTTTATATAGATATCGTCGAAAATCACTGTCTACAGTTAGCCCCAACATTCATTCAACTAACAATTGATTCATTCTAACTCATACACAACAGGCTTTAACCGAATCTTAAACATTCATTAACTTTTTTTTTGCAACTAGGTACCACTAACATTAACAGAGTATTGATTATTCCAATAACCAAATTTAAACATCTAACAACTAACTTAACATAACTTAATTTAGTTAACTGTCATAAATTGAATATAACAAACTAACTTAATAGAGTTATAACCCCTAACCACATTGCACTGTGAAAATTTAATAGAGTAAATTTTCCCTAACAGAGCTACCAGAACTGCCCTATTCAGTTATTCCAACCAAGTTATATAATTCACCAATCATTTCTCTCACTGGGTGAAGAAACGGATGGCGATGTGGTGGTTGTTGAGGGAACTAAGAGTGTGGGCGACCGAGGGGGGAGGGAGAAGGCGATGAGAAATTGGTGGCAAAAGGAATGGATATTTGATTCCATGGATGGTGAATTATCGAGGAGGTTAAGGATTTATGATAACCATGAAGAAGGTTGGAGGTTTTGTTTAAAGGAAACGATGTCGGAGAGTGAGAGATAAGGTTTTGACGAGTTCTGGGGGAGAGAGATATATGGTTTTGAAGGAGTGGAAGAATCAATGGGAAGGTGGCGAGGGTGTGGCATTGTGGTTGTGTGGGGGATGGGTTTGAAGGTGAAGGTAGAAAAAGAACTGGACGTGTGAGGAAGGAGGAATGGATGTGTGAGGAATGAGAATGTTGTTTCAAGCAGAGAGGAGATAACCCTGCTACATACGGAAAAAAAATATATTATATTAACACATTTTTGACATGGAATCCCATTATTACACAGTTGGCATGACATTATTACACAGGTGGCGTGCCACATCATACACCGTTAGTGAAAACTAACAGGATGAACCAAAGTTAGGGACAAAAAACTTTAAGAAGACCAAAGTTTGAAGATAATTTTCGGAGGGACCAAACCTGCAAGTTGAGATATTTGTAGGGATCATATACATATTTAACCCTAAAATAAATATGCATTAACATATATGTTGTGCGAAGGAAAAAAAAAACAGAGTTATATGTTGTGCCAAGGAAAAAAATATATGTTGTAAGAAGGGAAAAAACAAACCAACATATATGCATTGCAAAGGAAAAAAAACAGAGGAGGCAAGCCATATCTGAATTGAACAGAGGAAGAGAGAGGTACTCGAAAAAAGAGATGATGAAGATGAACAAGAATGTTGTGCGGCGAAGGAAGAAGACGATGAACATTGTGAGAATGAAGAAGTTGAACGCTTGCGAATGAAGAAGGTGAACGTTGTGCGCAGGAAGAAGAAGAGTAGTTGAACGTACGACCGAAAGACGAAGCAGACACAAAATTAGGGTTTTACTTAAATTTTTAAAGTAGTGGGTCAAAACCCGATGACAAACCCGATTTAAAACCCAACGCTTCCACACCACGTCCGCTCCGAACCTGCAATCTTGTCCGTTATACCCACTATCTATTTTCGCACCGGATCGGTTCACCTGAAGTGGCGATGCAGATTTTGATGCGGTGCACTGCGATCGCAACCACTATAACCACTGTTTATGACATAGATTTAAACTTGCAACATCTCATTTGTTTATTTTTAAATAGTAAATTTTAATTACCAAGGTATTTGACTAAATAATAAGGGATTAATTGATATGCACTGACAATGTAAAATATTTTACATTGTTAATTCATCATCATCACATGTTTGCTATACTTTATAAGTTTTTAAAATAAAAGTCAAACTTGTTATAACATCTGACGGTTATGATTCACTGACAGTGTAAAACTTATTTACACTGTCAGTGCATATCAATTAAATTTAAATAATAACTATAATTAAGTTAAGTAAATAATTAATTTAAATAATAATGAAATAATAAAATAGTGATTAATTATATGATTAACTTAATTATAAATTATTTGAATTATAAATTATTTAATTGAATTAACTATAATTAATAGAATTATTGTATGAAAAAGAAAATAAAAGATAAGCCAATATATTAGTTGGATGATATTGAAAAAATTGATAGTTTTTTATTAGATTGAAAAGTAACCATTAAACTCTAGAAAAAGAATGAGTATCTAAATATACATACGGAAAGTAGATCGAGTTCCACTCTTGATCGTGATATTAGAATTTCGAATACCGAAAAAGCGTAGATATACTATTCTGAGTAGAAAAAAGAAAAGAAAAAAAAAAAAGCGTAGGAGTGAGCGAAGACGGAGACGCACGTCGTGTAGAAGTAAAACCGAAGAAATAGGCGTGACAACTAATTGAAAAACAAAAACAAAAACGGCTAATCTCTTCTACATTTGGTATTTAAATAAAAATTAAAAATAAAATCAACTGTTATTATCATTGCAACAAAAGAAGAAAAAGCTAACAACAATAGTAACAATATTATGATATGATATCTCCGCTGAAAATTGCAGCTCCTTCTCTCCCGCACTTCCATTTCACATGATTCAGTTCATTCGTATTACTTCCATTCTCAGATCTGATTCTCTCTCTCTTTCTCTCTCATTCATTCGACCTTTCTCTCTCTACTCCCACTGTAATCTCTCTCTTTCTCTCCCTCTCTCATCTATTTTCTTATATGCTTTTTGAAAATGTGAAGTTTCTCTTTGAATTTTAAGTTTGAATTTCAGATTTTGATTTTCACTAACGAAATGCTTTTGATTTTTGCTTTTTAAAAAAAAACTTGTTCTGTATGTTTATTTATTGATGTTACACTTTCTGTTTTTGGTAATTCTCGTAACTGAATTTCTCACTGCTTTAACAACGAGCTAGAAATGGAATTAGGTTTTTAGTTCTATCTTTTTTCCTCTTTTTTCAGTAACTAGCTTTGCTTATAAACTACATAATTCATGCTTATAACTTACTAATTCTCTTTACCAAAGGTCTTGTATGCTCATATAAATCATACTCATGCATGTTGATTCTAAATTTCTAAGCCTCTTCATTCTTTTTGTATATTTAAGGTACACAATTTTTTTTTTTATTGTTGAGGATTTTAGGTTTGTAATTCACAGTATATAGTATTTCTGAGAGGCTTAAGGTTTTAGGTTTGAAGACTTTAGATTGTTGGTAATAAAATTGGACATGTGTACTTGAATATGAATAAAATGGTAGTGTGAAGTGAGGAGTTATGTTGGTGTTGGTGATTGATTATGCTTAACACATGAAATTGTTTTCTGGTAAACTTGATGTGCAGAGACAGCTGATTAGTTCATGGCGAAGTTGAGGCAAAAATCGTCAAACCAGGATTCTTCACTGTCGCCTACTGCTGCAAGATCAAGGGAGTGGGATGGTCCGTCTAGATGGGCAGACTACCTTGGAGCAGATGGAGCTTCTCCACTGTCTTCTACCAGTTCCAGGAATTTTGGTCATGACGGGCAGTCTCAGGGCTCTACGCCGTCCCAACCCAACAAGGGTCTTAACATGCAGTGGGTTGTGCAGCTCACTGATGTTGCGGAAGGTCTTATGGCTAAGATGTATAGGTTAAATCAACTTTTGGATTATCCGGACCCCATCAATCATGTATTTTCGGATGGATTTTGGAAAGCTGGGGTATTCCCCAACCATCCTAGAATCTGTGTTTTGCTCTCCAAGAAATTTCCAGAACACTTCAGCAAGTTGCAACTAGAACGTGTAAGAAGTCGTGTCTGATGTGCTTTACAATTTGAATGTTAATTAAGGCTTCTGTGATTTTGATTATTTGGGAAGAATATGGATGCAGATAGATAAGATGGCTTGGGACTCGATGCAAGATCATGCAGAACTTCATTTACAGAGCTTGGAACCATGGGTGCAGGTGCTATTTTTAAACTTTTATTTACTGATTTTCCATATGTTCTCCATCATTCATAAACCTAGCAGTTAATTGGAGCTTTTTAGTATTCCCATTTCGGTATTCTCATTGATGCTTTTTCGTTTATGTAACTTTTTTAACTTGTCTAGCTTGATTGATATGAGTTATCAACACTGCCCAAATTCTACATGTAAATGTCTTTCTTTACTCAAATTACTGCATGAGTAGATAGAAATCTGAAAATTTTGAAATCCAATTCCAGTTTTGTTTCTTTTTTCATTGGAGGAAAGGTTGAACTCAAGTCTGTAAATCTGAAAATCTGAAAGCTCGCACTCAAGTCTACAAGACTAAAAAATGTAGTTTAGAATTAAAACTGATATAGCACTAGGAGACACAGAAATCTAGAATAGAGACCCAAGGGAATGTACAGATAAAATACCATAACCTTTTATCCTAATAATTTCCCATAACCTTTTATCTTAATAATTTCTCCCCTTCTGATAGTTGCTTTATATATAATATGATAAAAAAAGACAAAAAAAAAGTACAGCCAAGTGCCACAGAATACCTACTTCTAACTGTTTAGGTTTCTTGGACCGCAAAAAAAGGATTTTTAACTCCGTGCTTTATGTACCAAAACAATTTACATAGCCAACCATGAAGAAACACTAAACCGCAACAATTGACTTATGAAGGTTATGTTTCATTGCTTTGCAGCTGATGTTTAATATGATTATTATTTGGTTTCTATTTTCTCTCATTTTCCATTTATTTGATGCACATGTCATGTCATCAATTAAATCTAACTTTCATAAAAATGGGCTTTGTATTCCTTAATCTGCTTCGGTTGACCTTAATGAGATAGATTATAGGTTCGTTTGTCGTTTTAGTATATGATTTTGATCATTGGATGATCTCTATTTATATATTATGTCACCTAAAACTGCCCATTTATGCATATGTTTTAGATTTTCAATTCAGCTGCATGTTACCTAAACTCACATGATAATGATTCTTTGGTGTAACAGCTACTTCTTGACTTGATGGTGTTTCGTGAACAAGCCCTACGACTTATTTTGGACCTAAGTAGTACAGTAATTACCTTGTTGGTGAGTATCAATATTCTTGCTCTCCTATGATTTGAGTTGCTTTGATGTTACAAGGATCTTGAAAACTAGTTTGTACATATACATACCCCTATATGATCTGACTTAATAAAACAGAAATGGGAGTTACGTCAAACTTTCTTGAAAATTGATTCAATGAATGTATCTGAACTACAAACGTGTCATCTCTATTTATTATGAACAATGTTTAGTTTTTTTTCTCTCTTCCGGTGAAGTATGTGTTAACCTGGTATTGGTTTCCCACCTTCCTAATACTCAACTATTTTCTTTTATTTTTAATTGTCCTTTTTTTCCTTTCTATAAAAGACTGACCCATGTACACACTGATTACTGTGCTATATATATATCAAATATTGAATCAGAAATGGAGCATAGTGAATTCTCAACCCATTTTTAACCCATTCATCTGGAGTTCTTTACTTTAGTGGAATAGCTCTAATGGATGTCCTTACATTTAAATAAACTTATAAATAATTACTTTATCTTTTCTGCATATCTCAAATAACTAGGCAGTGTTTTGCAGCCCCATCAGAATTCTCTTATACTGCATGCATTTATGGATCTCTTCTGCTCATTTGTACGGGTTAACCTTTTCTCCGAGAAGGCAAGCTATCTTCCTCTTTTATTTTCTTAAAATTCTTCATTTTATGAAGAATAAATTCCTTGTTGGAATAATATTTTTTGTCAAATTTAAATTAGCATTAATTTTGAAACCAATGTTTTCATAGCAGATGCCAAGAAAGATGTTGCTTCAGACCTATAACCTTCTACATGCAATGTCAAGAAATGAGCGGGATTGTGATTTTTATCATCGGTAAGATGTTCTGAGTCTGATAACTTCTCTTAAATTGCTCCAGTTTCTGCTCAACAATAATTCATAAGTAGGCTTCTACTTCTATACACTCGCAGACATAACATGCTGTATAATATAGTTTTTTAAAGAAAAAATAATTCCTTTTCTTTCATCCAAAAAAATATTATTAACATCTGCACATCAAAATGTCTCGAACAATGCTGAGGGGCATTTTGCTTGTGCAGTTATGCATACATGGACTTATGTTCCTGGAGATGGATGGGCGAGAGACAGATGGAGATTCCAATTTACTCTTAGTGATTGTTTTGGTAGGAAAAGAAGAGAGGAAAGGGAAAGTTATGATAAAATCTTTCCTTGCTTGGAAGCATTTTAAAACAAGGGGAAGAGTTTGGGGAATATTTATAAACTCTGAAACACAACACGGTAGGAGTATATCATCTCTTACTTCCCTTTCCTCCAACCCTGTCCCTTCCTTTTCCCTCCCTACTTCCAAGCTGGTCTCATTGTGCAATGTTGCAGAGCTACCAAAACACGAGTGACAAGGCATATAAGAACAACTTGATATGGAGAGAAACAGGGGTTTTGGTAAGCTACAATAAACATATAAAGCCTACACTAAATATTGAGTAGTCAAAATGTACTTTAACCTTCCATAGAATATCTTTGACGGAGAGCCGGCTCAAATGACATTCTTGAATAGATGTTCAACTGCAACAATATGTTTGAAGTACTTAATGTGGAGAAAGTAAATAGATAAAACCTCTTTACAAAAACATGGTTAAGAGAGAAGGTTGAAGTAGGAATGAGAGAATTAGGGTGAGAGAGTCAGAGTTCTAGTTTTGGATATCTATTAATTCTGGTATGAAAATATAGTATATGACAATTTAGTACAAAATCTTAGGTGTGATTTATATTAGTTTAATCATATATTATTATTATTATGAAGCCCAGCCTACTATACAGCTCCTATCTTTAATCACATCATTATACAATACAAGCTTACATACTATTACAAGTCACGTAAACAATTTTTGTGATTAAAGTTATAGCAAAATGGAGGGATGTGATTGTTGAGCAGTTGAAGTCTGAAGGTTAAAATTGAAAAATTAATTGCCTTAGGAATGAAAATAATATAGATGATAAAAAATGGATTTTATGCTAGCGTTAATGAGATTCTTTTATGATAATTTACCAGTCACTTTTTTTGGTTGAAAACAATATTCATCATTTTAATCCTTTTATGTTTCTTTCTCTATTTTGCAGCTTGGTACAGTTCATAGACTCTTATGATCCCCCACTAAAAGGCTTACAGGAAGACCTAAATTTTGTGAGCCCTCGTATTGGAGAGGTTAGTCACATTCTTGTATTTGTCAGTATTATATATTATATAAATAATTGCGATTTCATATGATAAAGACAGAGTAGATTTTTTTAGTGTTATAGCTAGTTATGTGTCTTCCTAATAATGAGCAGATGTAACTTGCTTGTCATGATCAAACTTAACTAATTTTTTACTTTCATGCCTACTTTTTCTGAGTTACATTTGCTGGTGTTAAATCTTGTGTAAGCTTGTGAAGAGGAAAACTTTTTTTGGAGGTGACCGAGTTTGTGGTACTTTGATATCTTTGCTCGGGAAAATACTAAATATCGAATAGTCAAGTTATATCACTTATTTACTTTGGGAAGGAATTGTTTGTCATGGATGGTGTGATTGGTTGGAGTACAGCCATCTATGCAGGAACCCTTTTTTACTTGCAAATAGTCAATTGGGAACTCTTAGTCTAAGAGATACATATAAAACCATTCATGTTTCTCCAAGTAACGGCATAAGCTTCATGATGAATCACTACAGCCTCTTATTAATAATCTTTTCAAATGAATAAAAACTGTCATGTAATGTGACAGAGAGTTGAACATCTTATCTCTGCTTTTTATGTTATATGTGTTATCCTTTTATGTAAATGTTATTTATCAACTATCCCAATAGTTCAAGCTGTTGGGTGAAGCGGCATGAATTGTTTTCATATTATCTTTAACATAACCCTTCACACAAGAGCCCCCATGCTTAAAAAATGAATATCACTCGGGCATGTCTATCTTTTGCTGAAATTTAACTTTTTATTAGAAGAATGAGGAAGCAAGGATTCATTTATAGACCACTTGGTCATAAAGCACAGATACCACTTTAAAGACCAACCATGAACCTTCCAAAGAGCTTAATCTATCTGATGAAGATGCATGAATGGTTTTTATATGATATCTTGTGTAATGATTGGATTTCTTAGTTAATGTTGTTTCTGGGTGAATGACTGTATTTGGCAAATTAATGTCCTGTCGTTAAAGTTTTGATATATTTTTTCAGGTATTGGAGGCTGTAGGCCCTATTATATTTCTATCAACAGACACAAAGAAACTTAGAAATGAAGGATTTTTAAGTCCTTATCATCCTCGGTATCCAGACATACTCACAAATTCTGCTCATCCGCTGGTAATGCTAATTTTTGTTTTAAACATATTGATACTAACATCAAGAATAAATAACTGTGTACTACAAAAAAATACTGAGTTGCTTCTTTCACTCAACGCTGCAGAGAGCACAAGATCTTGCAAATGTAACCGCATATCGAGAATGGGTGTTATTTGGGTATCTTGTCTGCCCTGATGAGCTGCGTCGTGTCACTAGTATTGATATTGCTTTGGTATGATCCATGCTCATATAACTTAAACCATCTATCCATATAAGAAATTTATATTTGATTTTTTCTTTCCTTGTATGCAACTTATTTGATATCTTTGTTTGCTGAGGCAAAAACAGCTGCAGAGCCATTATTGACGGAAGATAGCCTTAATAAAATGTTTGGTAGCATTTTCTCTGAAAAGTATAAACTGTTAAGAAATGTGATTGGGCCTAACTCAACCCTACAAAACCGGTTGGTAGAGTGAGGATTGCCTCCACTTATATACACAAGTTCAGGCCATATATTGTCCGATGTGGGACTCTTAACACACCCCCTCATGCCCAGGATTGGACATCTGGAGCGTGAAAATAAATGGTGGGTGGCTCGATAGCAGAAACCATAAAAGGTGGCCCACCGGATCTTAAACGAGGCTCTGATACCATGTTAAGAAATGTGATTGAGCCTAACTCAACCCTACAAAACCGGTTGGTAGAGTGAGGATTTCCCCCACTTATATACACAAGTTCAGACCATATATTGTCCGATGTGGGACTCTTAACAACATAAACCATAAATATGCCCAAGCATAAATACTAGTATTAGTGGCTCATAGAGATATGGGAAAGGAAGAGTATTAGTGGCTGATAAACATATGGGAAAACATATGGGAAAGGGAAAGTATTAGTGGCTGATAGAGATAGTGGCTGATAGTGATATGGGATAGGGAGGTGTTCATATGTGTTTATATTTCTTATGCAGCTTTGCTCTCGTTATGCCTGTACTGATGATTTGAAGTGTATATACATCAAACTAGAAAATTGTTCTTTCATGTCTTGAGGTGCACGTCAATAATATGGACAAGACAGAAAATGAAAATGAATGAACCATAAAAGAAAATGACAGACTATGGAATTGTAGCTCTGCAAGATATAAGATATCTTTGAGGAAGAAGCATGCTTTGAGCTCCAAGTAAAAAAATCATTAACAGGTTAATCTAATTCTTCAAAAGAGTTAAGTTGAGCTTAATGTTGCTGAGAGGAGATTGTTTTACGAGAGTGCTATAGAATAGCTCAGCTTTATTCAGGAATATAAATGTAATATTAAGACAAGTGCTCGGGTAAACCGTTCAGAGGCATGGAGGTTGATGTATAGTATACTATCAATTGTGAAATAAAGCAAATAGTAATATTTTTTTTTTCTTTCTTGTGGCATGCTATACTTCTACCAAGTGGTTACTAGAGCACGGAAATTTGTGAATGTTTTTTTTTTTTTTTTTTTTGAGATAAAATTGATACTCTTTCCCACTAGTCATTCAAATATTGTGATGGTTAATAAATGATTTTATGTAAAACTTTTGTGGATTATTAATAATTCCAAGCTTCAAACTTCCTGATAATTTTGTGGATCATCATTATAGTTATGGAATGTGAATTATTAATTATGTTAAGTTTGCTCATGGAATTTCAGGTTGTATTAAAGGAGAATTTAGTCCTCACATTATTCAGAGATGAGGTAAATTTTACCTGTCTATTTTTTAGCAGTGTTTTTTATCTGTGGTAGCTGACAAATTTCTAATCATCAACATACAGTACATACTTTTGCATGAGGAGTATCAGCTGTACGTTCTACCTCGAATATTAGAATCTAAGAAGATGGCAAAATCTGGACGCACAAAGCAGAAAGAGGCAGATATGGAATATAATGTTGCAAAGCAGGTTGAGAAAATGATAAGGTATATTGAGAATTCCTATTTAAATATATTATGTTTTGGTGTATTACAGAGACAAGTGAGGCCAAGATAGGAAAATCTAAGAACTTGTCCATGATTATTCAGTAGCCTTTTCAGTGGTTTTGTGACTGAAATCTAAATTATCTGCCAATGATTCTGAAAGCAGTTATGCATTCTACGCTAAGAAACAAAAACAAATTAAAAACTTTGTAAACTGAATTGTTTTATGCCATGAAAGGCTGCATCAGTATTACTGAGACCCCTCATTGACTAGAGATATAGCTAAATTAGTCCTTATAAGGCTTGGATAATCCTTCCTCTTGAGTTAGCTTTTAGGGTTGAGTTAGATCTAGTCCACAAATTTTAAGATGGACCTTTGGTCTTATACATTTTATTTTTTTGTAAAATGTGTATGATATATTATATTATGTTATATATTATTACAATTGACAGTGGTAATCTCAGAAGTGATTGAATTTTTCAGTGAAGTGCATGAACAAGCATTATTATCTTGTGATGCCATACATCGGGAAAGGAGAATTTTGCTGAAACAAGAAATAGGGAGAATGGTGTTGTTTTTTACTGATCAGCCCAGTCTATTGGCCCCCAACATTCAGGTGCCTTTCTTTTGGCATTTTTGAACCACAAAAAACATGCTGTATCTGACAATTGTTGCTGAAAATTTTCTTATGCTTTCACTTATAAATTTCATAGATTCGCTTGTACACAAGTACATATTATTAAGTAGTGTCTTCTGCGGTTTTGTTTTATTAAGTAAGAAACTGGAAATCTCTGGCAAAAATTAGTTAAAGGAAGTCTTGTTTTGTTTTATAGTTTAACAACATATGATCAAGCAATTACCTAATATTGTTCGAGGGAGGTTTAGGAGTAACTGTCTATTAACTTAAACAACCAGGTGGTTTATTGTTCCTAACCCAATATTTTTAAAATACTTATTTAATTTTGCAATTTTGGAATTTTTTTATCTAAAGTTTTATTGCTTTATTGCATACATGGTTTCAATTTCCAGTTTGCTGCTGAAACTTTTGTTTGTAGTCTGATGGTGAAGACAGGTCTCCTTCTTTTTGTACCTTATAGCTGTTACTGCTTTTTGGATTTTATGATGGTCCTTAGGCGAATTTCAGTTAAAATTGGCATTCTTATATCTTGTAAATACTGTTATGACGCACTTCATATTCTTGTCATGAAGAGCACGCATTTAATTCTTATATTTTGTTAGTGTGTGGTTTGTTAAGTCCAATATTTACTTGTGATAAAAATGACTTTCATCCACTCACATAACAAATATATATTTAATATCAGGTAACAAAAACACTCCTTTAATCTTATTCAAGTTGTTTGAGAGCTAAACAAGTCTGATATTATGCTCATGCTCATATTTAATAAAGGAACCAAACTGAACAAAATTGTGATCCCAAATGGCTTGTTAAGAGGTTTGTTTATTTGAATGATTATGATCCCAAATTATGAACCAAATAGTTAAAGGAAATGTTAGCGTGCTAATTTAAGTAACATGTTTGAATTGACTTATTCGAGCTTATCTACTGACATAAGTTTTCTGACACTGTTTGGGAGACCTTATCAAAACAACTTATTTTTATAAGTTCTTTAAAATAGCTTATGAGAATAATTTATAGCATATATAAAAACCATTTAAATTTATTTTATCTTTTACTATAAAAATAGCTTATACAAGCTTATTCATAAGCGTTTATTTTGATAAGCACTTGTGCTATAAGCTGCAAATAAGCTGTTTATGTCTCTTTCATGGGTGGTTGACCTATACTTCTGTAGCTTTTGGTGTTGGCTGTGTATTTTTGTTTTAATATATATTTTCATGCATCTGTAAGTTTTCAACAACTTGTTTATGAGAGGATGTATCTTTCCAGATGGTGTTTTCTGCCTTGGCTTTAGCACAATGTGAAGTGATCTGGTATTTCCAACATGTTGGGGTTGCATCATCAAAATCTAAAACTGCTCGTGTGGTGCCCGTGGACATTGTAAGCACTTATTTTCATTAGCTTTTTATGATCTAACTGATTCTCTTCTGTAATTAAATTACTGAATTAGAGCTTTCTAGAACTATTTATTAGTATGCTACTGTTTTTATTTCAAGATTAGTTTTTATTATTTTTTTTTGTGTTGGCTGTGCCATGTGTGCTGGGAAAGACAAAGTTCAATGAATTTATAAAACTCTATCTAGGGTTGAAAATGGCGAGGTAACGGACGGAATGTTCTAAAATGGCTAAGAATGAAGGTCCCGGGGGAGATAAGAAGGGAAACGGCATGAGAGTATGCACTACATGTGAGGAAGGAGAAAACTGAAAAAGTGCTGTTATTGGATGAAAAACACTCATGTGTTTTGAATTTTCTTTTAGTATACTGTTTGAATCTATCAATCAGGTGGTTGACCAGACTTAAATTTATGATGATGTTGACAGGACCCAAATGACCCAACCATTGGGTTTCTGTTGGATGGAATGGACCATTTATGTTGCTTGGTCCGGAAATACATTGCAGGTTAGACTTACTTTATGTATATTAATTTCTTCCATGAATGAGGGATATGATATTAAATTACTATTTGGAATCACTGTCAAAGAATGTTACAAGCACATCTCTAACAAGTGATACGTTGATAAAGTTATATATTTTACTTGTAAAAAACTGTGATATACCCATGCTTTAGGGATCAAGATATTAATAAGATATGCGTAAGCTAACAGTTGTTTCATTTTATTGCAGCGATTCGAGGTTACTCATTGTCTTATCTTTCATCCTGTGCTGGAAGAATCCGATTTTTGCTGGGAACCCCTGGAATGGTGGCTCTTGACATAGATGCTAGCTTGAAAGGACTTCTTCAGCAGATTGTCCACCACCTTGAACACTTGCCAAAACCACAGAGTGAAAATATATCTGCTATCACTTGTGATCTGTCGGTATGGTCATCCATTCAGCCTTTTTTTCTAAGATCTTGAATATGGAAAGTTTATGCCTTCCAAGCATATTACAATTCATTATGAACTTTGAAATAAATACACTTGCATTGAGCTAATAATCATATCCAAACTACCACTTTTATGTCGAAGTAGTGCTATTCATTAAAATTGTGCTTGACATTTTTGCTAATAAAATCATTGGTATTGAAGAGATTAAATAATGCTAAAGTTGCAAAGTCCAGCTAATGTGCTTATGATGCAAAGATTGTTTGATCACTAGAGCTCTTTTAGTATCTGAATCTTAATTTTTCTCCATCCTGCTATCTTTATTGTTTTACAGTTATTAACAATGTAATGTTTGTTTGAACTTAACATTTAATGATCTTATATCTTCAGGATTTTCGAAAGGACTGGCTATCAATTTTGCTGATGGTCACATCTTCACGTTCATCTATAAACATTAGGCACTTGGAGAAAGCTACAGTTTCCACCGGCAAAGAAGGCTTACTATCGGAGGGGAATGCTGCTTACAATTGGTCCAGGTTTTCTTCCTTGATTTTGATTTGCTTTGATATGCTATTCTGATACTGTTGAGTAGATAATTAAATACTTAATTTCTTACTCTAAGAGGGCTGAGGCTTTTGTTTTGGGGAGGTATAGCATGATATTTTTCTAATCTACTTTGGATAGTACTTCCATTTTGGATAGTATATATAATTTATTAATGAAAGTAAAAAACTTGAAGAGATAATAACAGTATCACGATCTTGATGCAGATGTGTGGATGAATTGGAATCCCTACTTTCAAAGCATGGTAGTCTTAGGAAGCTGTACTTTTACCACCAGCACCTCACAGCTGTGAGTGCCCTGTTCCACCCTCACCTAATCCAGTTTCTCTAGAATGACAATAGCTAGTTCTGTGCTATGACTTGACATTATGCTTCAAATTCTGAAACTTGTTTATCACTTCTCTTCATTTGAAAGCCAAATTATGCTCCTGTGATAGGTTTTTAGAAACACTATGTTTGGTCCAGAAGGGCGTCCTCAACATTGCTGTGCATGGCTTGGGATTGCCAGTAGTTTTCCAGAGTGTGCATCTCCCGTTGTTCCAGAGGAGGTAAAAACAAATCTACCCGCTGTTTTATTCTGTGAATTGTCATGTGCCGACTAAAGTTCTAAAGCCCCAACTCCACGCTATGATGGAGCTATACTTTGCTTCCTTTTTGTTGTGGTGCTTTGCTGCTTTGTTTAGCTTACTTGAAAACCTAACCTGCAAAATATTTGCAATTTTTCATTTTGGTGTATTTTTTTTATTCAAGAAAAATGATGAATTATGATACTAGAAAAACAGAATTCATGGTACATATGAATATGTTAAAATTGGATGATTTGCACTTAAGGCTTCATGCAACTTTTGTACCATTTTTTCCCTTTGAATTGAGAGTGTGTGAAATGTTCAATTTAAAGTTACATAATCATTGTGTATTTTGATATCATTGCCAATCCAAAATTATCACATAAAAAGTAATAATGATTGCACTACCTTGTTGAAGAATGAAGCCTTATTTCAACCCATATGTCATATTAGCGCTTTCACTGCTGCCTGATTGATCATTGAATGTTATAGAAAATGTGAGAAATATAAAATATAGATGGTCATTGTATTTTGAATTTTCATGCAGGTTACAAAATTTGGCAGGGATGCTGTTCTCTATGTCGAATCTCTGATTGAATCTATCATGGGGGGATTGGAAGGATTAATAAATATTCTTGATTCTGAAGGAGGATTTGGTGCCCTAGAAAATCAGGTAAATACCTTTGTTAACAATTAAGCTCTATTTCTAAAAACTAACACTGAGGTTTCATCAGCTTCTTCCAGAGCAAGCAGCTTCATATCTTAATTATGCATCAAGAGTGTCTATTCCATCATATAAATCTCCAAAAGGGACTGCTGGTTTTCCTTTACCTGGACATGAAAGCTTTCCTGAAAATAATAGTTCGATCAAAATGTATGTCATACTCATCCCGTGCTAAATGTATGTGCAATTACGTAATCATTGCTTTTTAATGTCCCTCCTTTTTCTAATGACAGGTTAGAAGCTGCTATGCAAAGGTTGACTAATTTGTGCTCAGTTTTAAATGATATGGAGCCCATATGTGTTTTAAACCATGTCTTTGTTCTGAGAGAGGTTAGGGTGCATCTTTATCTTCTAAAAAGAATTATATTTTGTAGGTGCAATGAATTGTAATGGGTCTCAATATTTGGTCAGATTGCCGTATGTTTTGGTTCTAGTTGCCATTGGAGTGTTAAAGGGATTGGTCCCCACCTCCCCCATCTTTTAATGACATGGGTGCTAATTCTGGCTTTTTTTTTGTTTAAGAGAAAATGAAGTTATGTCTTACAGTCTATATATCAGAGTCTGACACGGATACCGGGACACGATACTACACAGACACTCCGACACCGATAATCTCAAAAACATAGGATGCCGACACCGCTACATATGTGATAGTATTTAAGCTTCATTTATCCATCTTTTACTAAAAGAGTTGGAAAATATTCTAATCAAAATTAACGGCTTTAATTCTTCTTTGTTAATATTGCTTCAATCCATGTTTAACCCTTTTAAATGTTTGAGAGTTACCCAAAAAATGTATAAGGACCGTTGAAGCAAAGAAAAACACAATTTTTTCTTAAAAACTTGTTTGAATTGTCCAACACTTGTTGTATGAGTGTCATACGGGTGTCGGACACCGATTCAAAGAGTCTTGAAGCAAAGAAAAAACCATTTTTTTGGGAACATTTATCTGACTTTTCCGGCACTGGTTTGACTTTTTCCGACAAATGTCGTACATGTGTCATAAAGTGTCGGACACTACGAAACACCTACTCTTAGAGGTGTCCGTGCTTCATAGCTTACAAGTGCATGTGCTAAACTTGCGTATAAAAAAGTGTCTAGATTGAAGTTGTAATAACTTCAGAAATAAATAGTTGCTTGTATTTATCACATTATAACTACAATCCATTTGGAGTTACATCCTCTGAAGTTTGGAGGAGGTCAAAGTGATTATCTTTTACTTTATTTTACATATTTTAAGTTATTGATTTTATTATTGTAATCGATTCTGCACTTCACTCTTGACGACCATCCCTTACATAGAGAATCCAAATCCGACACTGGTTCAGCTAGTAATGGATCAACCCATATGTCACTCCCACCCTATCAAACTGTGCTGTTTAAGAACCAAACATCAATTCTACTGTTATTATTTTAACACCTCCAACTATTTGTGCAGTACATGAGAGAATGCGTTCTTGGTAATTTCAGAAGAAGGTTGCTTGGTGTTTTGAAAACGGATAATGATCTTCAACGGCCTTCTGTTCTGGAATCACTGATTCGGAGACATGTTAGCATTGTGCATCTTGCAGAGCAGCACATCAGCATGGACATTACACAGGGTATTCGTGAAGTTTTGCTTTTAGAAGCCTTTTCAGGACCAGTTTCTTCTCTGCACTTGTTTGAGAAGCCAACAGACCAACATACAGGATCGGCCACCGAATCTGTGTGCAATTGGTATATCGAAAATATAATCAAGGATGTATCCGGTGCTGGGATATTGTTTGTTCCAATTCATAAATGCTTCCGGAGTACAAGGCCTGTTGGTGGATACTTTGCAGAATCAGTCACAGATCTAAGTGAACTGCAGGCTTTTGTACGAATTTTTGGTGGCTATGGAGTAGACAGGCTAGACAGAATGCTTAAAGAGCACACTGCTGCACTTTTAAATTGCATTGACACCTCATTGCGATCAAATCGTGATGTGCTAGAAGCAGTTGCTTCTAGTCTTCATGCTGGTGATAGAATTGAAAGAGAAGCTTCTATGAAGCAAATAGTTGATCTAGAAACTGTGATAGGTTTTTGTATTCAGGCTGGTCTGGCCCTGGCTTTTGATAGGCTACTATCGGAGGCTTCTGGTGCCATTCTTGAAGAAGGCGCCCCCTTGATACATTCACTGCTAACTGGGGTGGTTAAACATCTACCTGACGGAGTACCAGAAAAGGAAGAGATCAGGAGAATGAGAACAGTGGCAAATACTGCAGGTGTTGTAAGTGACCATGATTCCATTTGGGTAAGATCAATTTTAGAGGATGTTGGTGGTGCAAGTGATGGTTCATGGAGCTTGTTGCCATACTTATTTGCAACATTCATGACATCTAATATATGGTCCACCACGGCATTTAATGTTGACACTGAGGGTTTTAGTAATAACATCCATTGCTTGGCAAGGTCAGTATAGTTATGTTTTTGACTAAAATTCCCTATTCTTTGAACATAATGGAGCTTATTACTTAACAATGATTTGAAACTTGTTTTTGCATGCTTATAATTTGGCACGTGTCATTGGATTCACCACTATCTAGTATTATACCGGAGTTGGAAATAATTTATTTATTAGTATTTTGATTCTATAGTGCAATAATATATGGTATCATTTCTCTCTCTAACCATGTAATACTGGACAGATGCATTTCTGCTGTGATTGCTGGAAGTGAGTTTGTTAGATTGGAACGAGAACATCAGCATCGGCAGTCTTTAAACAATGGGCATGCCAGTGAGGAAATGGATCCTGAATTATCAAATCATATGTCAGCTGAAGCAAGCATCAATTCCACGCTGCAGTTATTTGTGAAACTCTCTGCAGAGATGATATTGGATTCTTGGAGTGAAACACATAGGTACTATTTATTTGAGGCATAATTCACCTACGGCTCTGCATCAGTGCTCTGTTTTATCTGAGTCATTAGTCTTTCATTTTGAAGTTTTCTAAGATGTTTTATATTTTGACTTTATACACAGATCTCATCTTGTAGCACAACTTATCTTTCTCGACCAACTTTGTGAGATTTCACCATACCTTCCTCGAAGCTCGTTGGAAACCCATGTTCCTTATGCCATTCTCCGCTCAGTCTACAGTCAATACTATGCTGATACTCCATCGACTCCATTGGCAATACTGAACGCATCACCCCGACATTCACCTGCTATATCTCTAGCCCATGCTTCTCCTGTCACGAGGCATCCTCGCGGGGACACGCCTCCGTATTATGGCAATGATTCAGGCTACTTTAAAGGATCATCATCACATAGCCAAGAGCACATCTATGAGGCTGATATTAGCAGCTTAAGGAACACCCGTCGTTCTGGGCCATTGGATTATGGTGCAAGCCGAAATAAGGTTAGATCTGTTGAAGGCTCAGCTTCTGGTAGTACTGGACCTAGTCCACTTCCTAGATTTGCAGTATCTAGATCTGGTCCATTAGCATACAAGTAGTAAGTTGTTTGAAATATTCAATATGATCTGGTAAATTATTCACCTCTTTCTAGTAGTGATCAGTTGTCCATAACCATAAATCATTCATCAAGTTCCCACAAAATTTTCTAAATGTATATCACACTGAAGCCTCCTTTTGTAATCCCTAGATAGTTTAAATCAATGTCATATCAAGTCCCTGCTGAGTTAATTAGAACCATGTTTTCAATTTTTTGTCTTTTCTTTTGCTCATTTACCAAATCTTGACATCTTGTTTCTGCAAGTCTTTTTGCCACGAGTCCTTCCGGAACTTATTTGCAACTTGTAATTTATTTGCTCGTAGCTAAATCTATGTATTATTTTTATATCTTTTTTTAAAAATAAATAAAAATACAAGAAAATGCACATTTCTAAATGCATTCTCTTTTAAGCTTTATTTTCCGGAACAAGTTTAAAAACTTTAATCATTTTAGCAATGCAAATATGTTATTTCTATACCAAAAAACCGCCACTTCAGTAACAAACAACTTATTGAAAAATGTTTGCCTGAACAACTTAATTTAACACTTAGTGTTTGTTGTATAAACTTTTTTTTGGTGGATACAACGTTGTTGTGAGTAGTAAGACAGTGCCATTTTGCATCATAATTTTGGTGTTCTATGTTCTCTTTTCAAGGAAGAAGTTCAAGCCATTTTATATAAAGGGTCCCGTTTATTTGACTTTTTTTAAAAATGATTTTTATAGTAATAAAAATAGCAATACTATTTAATACGAATGAATTTGAAGAAAGAAATGTAAGAATGCACACAAGAATGGTTGAGATTTATTCTTGCATTTCTTATTTTCACTTTTTCTTACTATTAAGAATTTTCCTAATAAAAATTAGTGAAATTTTTTTTTACAAATAAATTATTCATAAAAATTTGGATTGCATAATTATTCTTAAAATGTTGTTCTAGAAATTAATTATTTAAAGGGGTTATATTGCCCTCTAAATTAATATTAATTTAAGAGACTATATTGCTAAGCTCTTATAAATTAAATGAGAAATATTTTTAATTATTTACATTTTTCTTACCCCAACACTGCAACTCCTTAAGAACCTAACTGACGCTGAGGCACACAGTTACACAGCTTATGAACCATTCGGTACCACAGCGATTTTTTAAGAACTTTTTGCTCCGAATGACTACAACTTCTTACAACTTAATTGATCTAGATTCAGCTATGAATGAATCTAGTCTACGAGTCACTCTACATCTAATACTAATACTGTATTGTGGATGAATTTTTTTTTAAGGTTTAAAAAAACTTATGCTCACCAAAAATTGTTCTAATCGACCATGAACCTATTGGGGTTGCTCTAATGCTTTAAGTTAAATAAAATCTAACGTAGTTTATATATAAACGGTTCGAGTGACTTTAACCAAGGCTTCAACTTAACCATGGCCGAATAGAGTTTAATAAATCTCATCCCTGTGAGTGTGAGTGCATATTTAGTTCAATGAGTTAAGCTAACCACTGCTTCTAGGAAGCTATCTTCGGGTACTATTTAGTTCAAAGAGTTAAGCTAACCACTGCTTCCAGGAAGCTATCTTCAAGTACTACCAAATAGCAAATTAGCATACTTGGTTCAAAAAGTTAAGTACATATTGCACGTGTTGAGTTAAAAACGACATGCAATGCATTGCAACAAACAAGTTTAGGTAACGTGTCTGAAATCCTACTAAATCATCCTCCTCGCATATGTGCACCTAGTTCCCCAAATTGATCGTCAGCCTCCACTGTATCTTCTGATAGCCTCACAGCATCCAGCTTCTGCTTCACAATTTCAATGGCATTTAGCAATAGTTGAGAAGCTTTAACTGCTCCAGTAGATTCCACTGTGAAAATAAAGCTATCTTGCTTTGCAGTGATTTCTACAAGCCCGGGCTTTCCCATTGCTTCTGCTTTCTTAATCACCTCATCATCGTAACTGTATGCCTCAGCGTCAACCACCGACACCTAATTGGTACAAAATGTTCAGTAAGATAAATACACCAATGAAGGATTCATAGTAACAAACAAACCAATAAGAATTGAACAATGGATTTTAAAAACTATTTATCAAGAATGCACACAAGATAAAGGGTATTTACAACTAGTAGTTGACAGAGACAGCATTGATCATATATCATTTCAAGAATATAGGCCTTGCTTCAGCAAAAATGAGGATCAATATCTCTGCAGACAATGATACTGGACATGCTAAACAATCATCACAAACGGTATTTTAAATCTGAATAGTAATAACATTTATAGTAGCTTCCTTTAAATCCTAAGAATCATTGTGAAATAAGTAGATCAGAACCTGCCAAGTATAGTAATTAGTAGATCCCTCACATTCGTTCTAGCACAGTCTTTACTTTCCCAGATAACATTGATATCTTAAATTATGTCTCTGCTGAGATCAAACAGTTTTTAATCAGGCACTACAATGGTGTTGTGGCGCATTGCAGCTGGTGGCTGTCGCAACTACAGTGGCCACTACCAAACTTGGGTCATTGAATAGTTTTAGGTCATGCCCATCAAAATATGGTTGCGGTCAAAATTGTATTCATTTACAGTTATTTGCACCACTAATGGTTCATGGAAAGTAAAGTCCATTTTATCCCCACTATATGGATGAGGCACAGTGGTTCTGTTAAGTATTTTAATAGCATTGGGAACTTATAAACCTTTTCAATGTCAAGTATTTCAATATTTTTACTACATTTATTAGTTATCGGGTCAAACTCATTTAAAAACAACCTGACTTCTTTTGTTTGCTTTGTATTCTTCTATAGACACACTGGTATTTCATCTTTTGATCGACTCACGATCCTACACAGACGTGTATTCATACACAACTTATTATTTATGTTGAATCTATAAAAAGAATTTTGCCAACATTGAACCTATAATCTTCTATATAAGGCCATTTGACAGCCCAAAGTAGTGTTTTAAGGGCCACCCACTCCATGGCTCTATTTGGGGATTGATAACTATGGGATCAAGTACAACAAAACTTGTAAGCAATTTCTAGAATGATAGTGTGAAGTGAAGATTGTGAGAAAGTAAAGGTTACACTTACTTTGCTCACAAGTAGCATTATTCAAACATTAAATCACAAATCCCCATCATTGAACGCGGAAAGAGGACAAATAGCTTTAATTGCACTTTTCACTTCACTTCAACTCAAAATGTTGAAGTGAATCACATAATAATCAGGATTAGCAAATATAATCACAAATTTGCTCAGAAACAATAAACATTTTACACACGATAAGGTAATTTCAAAACAAAACACATGCACCAATGATCAAACAAACATTAAAGTACTGAGAAGACATGCAGGTATCAGAAAACGGTAATGTAAAATGAAATAAGCAAAATCACAAGAACACAGGAGAAAAGGCAAACCTGTTGCGTGACAGGATCAATTTCAAACACACGGGTAGGACTACTATCAATCCACTCTTTTTTCTCCTCAAGTGACAAAGACTCCATCAGATCCTCATTTATGTGAATCTCTGGTTCATACATGAAAGTAACAGTTGCCGCCGGCGACCATTTTGCATGATCCTTACCAATTCCCTTCCTAGCAATTGCTCTCAACCTCAGCTCCTGACCTCTCCTCAACTTCACAATTATAATCCCCCTACATTGAACACACAAAACTAAAACTCTCTTAGCAATAACAAAAACATCAAAATACTTAACAAGGGTTTATAGTACCCATTTGAAAAAACAAAAACCCATAAAACCTATTATCAAAACATGTTATAAATTAGGGTTTAAAAAGAACCGAACCTGCCATCAGCGGATTCAACGGAAGAAGGATCCCCACCAGAGAAATCAACAGGAACAACAGTATGATCAGAGCTATAAAGATCCTTACTAGTAACATCAAGTGTCTGATCAGTAATACACTTAACCCTAAGATGAAACTCAACGGAGCAATACTCACACTGTCCATCACCATCACAAGCATCACAGTCACGTGAGAACCGCATGGCCATAGCACGTTCGCTTGTGAGTGGAATAAGACCGAGTCTGTGAGCAATGAACTCGTCGTTGAGAACGGACGAGTTGACCTCGATTTCCACTAGGTCGATTGCGATGGTAGGAACCTCCGATATCATCACGCGCCGAAGCGCGTTTGCCACACTGGCGTCAGTGTCACGAAGCTCGAACTTCATGTAATCGTCTTTTAGTTCACGGATTTTCACCCTCGGCATGCGTGCGTACGACGCTCCTTCCATTGCTTTCTTTTTTTCTGGCACAGAAAGATGAAGGAGGAGAAGAAATGGGAGTTTTGTTTGGCTGGGTTGGGTTCTTAAAACCCCTTTCTCAAACCCCACTATTTCACTTTATATAGTCTATATTCTCTGGGGATAACATTAGGGGGTACATGGGCCCGGTTTGGATTGGATTTGGCCAAATCCAATACCCAATGACACTCTGGTTTGGACAATGTAAAATAACCATTCGCAATATCAATAGATTGGCTTGGGCAAATCCACTAATTTTCGGGTTGGGTTGGGTAGTGGGTTGCCCAAATATTTTTTCTATTTTATTAATGTTAAATAACTAAATGATGCATCATGTATTTTTTTTCTTTAAAATTATTCGAACATTTTTATCTTCTTAAATAAAATTAGATAACCTATTTTTAATTATTTTTAACATCATAAAATAATAAATGACAACATTAACTAATAAAAATCATCATAAAATACAAAATAAATTAAAGTTGTATGACATAAAATTGTATTAGTATCAAAATAACCAAAGAGTGAAATATTTAAAATTAGTTAAAGCTATAGTTCACTAAAATAGTAAATATTCAAAAGACAAAAATTGTAACAATTAAGTTTCATCAAGATTATTAAAATTGTAATAATAAATGTTTGATTAGTGGGTCAGTCGGTTTTGTGAGTTTGAGTACGATTTTACCCGAAACCCGAATTTTTTAATGGATTTTTTAGTTTTTAAACCCATATCCACCCAATTACTCGACCCAACCCACTTTTATGAGTTTTTTTTGGGTGAATTTGACCGAATTTTGTGGGTTAACCCAATCCATGTACACCCTTAGATAACATTGTCATTACATTTATGTTTTTCAAACTTTTCTATTTTTTTTCTTTTAAATCTATGAAAATATAAGATAAAAGTGATTTTTTTCTTAGAATAACCTTTTTAAAAAATATATCAAATAATGTAGTTTTTAGACTATTTATCAAACTAACTGTATAGAAAGAATTCAGACAGGTCTTCGTGGGCTTCTGTTGGGATTATGCTGTGTTGATGGGAGAAAATGGTGGGGTACCTGCAAGGTACTCCAACGCTCAAGTCAGTTTCGAAATGACAACTAAAGCATAAGTGGAAAAAGGGATAGAAAGTGAATATTTGACTCTCCAAAGATGGAGAGTTTTATAGGGGCATATGCCCGCATGGTATGGGCGCGTAGACTTTGACTAAGTGTAACTGTCTTAGTAATCAATTGGACAGTTGGCCGCGTGGAAGGAGTTTTGGCGCGTAAGAGGGAAGTCCCTAACGACTATATGTCAACAACTTGATTTCTATCACGGTCATATCCCCGCGGATATCAAAGTGGACTTGTCCCCAGTTGTATACTGGATTGGGCCTTGATTTGGCGTAGAGCTCATGCTAGGCCAGTCCAGAACAGGAGTCCCCCAAGTCGCTATGCCCAAAGGGGGTAGTGACTTAAGGTGTTGAGGTCGTGGTCGACATGTCTCTAGTGTAACCACAAATTTCCTTGCTTTTTTCTGTCGGGCATCTGCTCCCAGGAAGAATTCAGACAGACTCTAAAAGATTCTCTTTTGAGAAGACAAAACGTTTGAAGTATTTATGACATGCGTAATAAAACACTGTCATGCATTTATGACACATGAGGGCTAGCCCTAGGTAATAATTGCAGCGGCCTTTGCGCTTTCCTATGTGTGCTTAGGACATTATAAAAGGGGAGAAAACACTCATTTGTTCATTTCCTACGGACGTTTCCTTTTGCCGTGAATCATTGTCTGCAACTCCTCTTGCCGGAATTCTTACCGTCGTCGTCTTCTTCCCAGAAGCTGCCATGGACTCAGGTGAACATTCATCTTCTTCTTTTGTTTTCTGAGTTTGGATGATGAACATTCATCCGTTTCCCATGAAGTTCATGAGATATTCATGGATTTTTGGATATTCTGATGAACTTTTGGAAATTCTGATGAATGTTCATCGTAAATGTATGCATGCTCTTCATAGGCATATGAATGTTCATAGATTTCCAGATTTTGTAAATAGGATAGGGTTAGATCCAGATTAGATTTAAGTAGCAATAATTTAGTGTTAGTTGACTGAGCATAGGTCTGTAGAGGGGCTTATCCCCGTAGACACTAGATAGACAATTATGGAGGATTAGCTCTGTATGGCGATTTGGCCCTCGCAACGTTTTTCTTGACAAAAAGGGCTAACCTGGGGTACGTCCTCGGTTTTTTCTGAAGCCCTTTCACCTTATCTGAGGTGGAAGGGTGGATTTGAGTTCGTCGAAGTCACTATGTTTCCTTTGCTTTTCAGGTGAATGTAGTCAGAAGAACGCTTGTGAGGTCGAGGAGGTTCCTGCTCCTAATAATGCGAATGTCCCAGCCCGAGATCGCTCCTAGATAATGGACGAGCCCTTCGAAACGGCCTCTCAGTTTGCGATCGATGCTTCAGATGCATGGGTTAGAATAGAGAGGAAAAATAAGGGGAAGTTTGTAATTTGCGAGCCTTACCTCCGAAGCCCACACAGAGGATATGTTATTGCTTTCCTGCTCCCAGCTTCACTGACTTCCAACAGGAGGTCTTCACACACCTCGAGTTGGCGTCCGCACAACCTCACCCTAACGCTCTGGCCTTCATCAGGGCTTTCGAGCTGGTGTGCCGTTATCTGGAGATAGAGGCGACAATCAGTTTGTTCTTTCGGATCTTCCACTTGCAGAGGAAGTCCCAGGATGGTTGACATAACTAGATGTCGTTGAAGCAGGCAAGCTAACTCTTTAAATCCTACCAGGACTCTATACGGGATTTCAAGTACCATTTCTACGTGATCCAACCTTGCTCGCAGGTTGCAAAGGAATCGTACGACCGGGATCTGGTTGATGACGAGGAAAAGATAGTGGCCCACTTCCCGTTGGAGTGGGTGAATGTACACTTGCAACACTCTAGCAAGCATTATATCACCAAGCCCGAGGAGTTGAGCGTTGATGATACAGCGGCCTATAATATTTTGATCAATTATGTTTCCAGCTTTCGCCCTACGGAACTGGTGGGCTCTGACGGGAAAACCCTTCTTCGTCCTGACGGGACGCCGACCATAATAGCCAGATTAATTAATGTAAAATCGCTGCTCAGTTGCCCAAACGAGGAGGCAGCGATGCATGTCTTAGGTGAATTTATATTTTACAATCCAGCTTTTTGTATTGTGGATCTGCTCGTTGTCTAACCGGTTTCGTGTTATTTTTGCAACACATATGGCCGAAATCAGAAATCGCCTGGTGAAATCGAACAAGGGAAATGTCAAAAAGGGTGCTGCCAAGAGTCGGGTCGATGTTGTCAAGGATCAAAGCACCTTGGACAACTTCGTTGCTTCGGGCAGCTCCACCCAGGGGGTACTCCTGTGACCTGATCTTCACTGGGCAAAAGACAAAGGATCGAGGATCTCTCTCCTCCTCCAAAAACTAATGTTACGGCCTTAGGCCCCTTTGACTTGCCACCCTGTGTTACCCAGAGGACTCTATTCGACAAGGGATCGTATGTTCGGGTTCCTGACCTTGACACCGCTGCCATCCTCACCGCAGATCCTAAGGATTTGAGAGATGAGCTTTGCCAAGATGCTGCAGGGATGATTCGAATATTGGTGGCTGCCCTTACCTTCAATGATGCTAACCTAGTCCCCCGCAAGGACCTTCGGGCGACCAGAGACAAAATCGAGAAGGTGGAGGCCGAAAATCACAAGCTAGAGAATAACTTGTTTCAGGCCAAAGGCCATTACAAGAGTAAGCTCGAGCTTATGAAAGAGGTCACTGAATTGCGGAACTCAATGGCGGAGCTCGAGGGTGAAAATGAGCGGCTAAAGAAAAAAGCTGCAGAGGTGGAGGGCAAAGTGGATGTCGGGGAAGATGAGACCGAGGAAGAGGAATCTATGACGACCAAGGCAGATCTAATTGCTCGGATTCGAATTTTGGCCCAGGATAACTTGAATATGGTTGCGTTTGGTTTTTTCAATATTGTGGAGCAGCTCAAGGTTACTAATCCTGGGGTGGATTTGGTCGTTGAAGGAACCGGCCCCTTGCACTGTGTGGACGATGGGAAGGTTTTTCCTCCCGATAAAGAATGATTGTTTGGCCTGTGCGCCATTGATACTTTGGCATGCGTGCCGTTTTGTTAAGTTTTATTTGGGGGTTTGTCTCCCTTTTGTTTATGTAATGACAATGTCGGCCTTCTAGGCGTAATTTTATGTTAAATTATTGTTGTGTTATGCCGCATTTTACTTCTTATATGTATGCTTTCGTTTAATTTTCAAGTATAGGGAACCTGTAAGTGCTTGACAAGATATGTTAAGATCGACAGTGCATGGAACTAGTCGAGGAGCGAGGTTTATGCTCGCTAAAAAGGGGTTCGGGGACATGGTCATGTCTCGTTTCCCTAAGGCTTAGACTTTTTCCATTGCGAGTTGGGGGTCTGTCACGCTGGTACGACAACGACGAAACCCGTTTGAGGTGTCCCCTTTGGGCAACTCAGCTATCCAAAAAATGTAACAATTGGTTGTGCGCATTAATGTTAAGGGTTGTATTTATACAACGATACATCCTTGTGGTCGGGCATCCACCCCCACTGGTGGGTTTCTTGATCGGTAGCTATCACGCGTTTTAGCTGGGGTTTTAGCTATAATATTGTTTGAGCTTTTCACCATTCAATGGTCGAGCGAATGGTTCTCCACTTAATTCTTCTATGTAATACGCTCTCGTGCCCATTTTTTATTTAATGCGATACGGGCCCTTCCATTTTGTTGCGAGCTTGCCTTCGCGTGAATCCTTCTGATTTTTGTGCAGGACAAGGTTCTCCACCTGGAATTCTCTATTGACGATTCTATTGTGGAGAGTTGCCCCTGAACGAACTTCCTCTACCAAGTCGAGCTCATCTCTTAAGGCCTCATCATTGAGTTTTTCCTCCAGGGGGCTTCTGTCCGTCGAGAGGGTTCCCTAATTTCCACGGGGATGACAACTTCGGTTCAGTATGTCATTCGGAATGGGGTCTCCCCGATTGCGAGTGCGGGGTGGTTCGATAAGCCCACAATACATTGTGGAGTTCTTCGACCCACCTGTTTTTCACTTCGCCAAACCTTCGTTTGAGACCCCGTAAGATGACTCTATTAGCGGCCTCGGCCTGCCCGTTTGTCTGGGGGTGCTCGACAGATGCGAATGTTTGTTTGGTTATTGTATTAGCGAAAAAGTCTTAAAATTTTCTACCCGTGAATTGGGTGTCGTTGTCCGTTATAAGGGATTATGGTACGTCGGATCTTTCCAAGATGCTTCTCTTATAAAATCGCAGGATGTTGAACGTGGTGATTCTGGCCAGGGTGTAACACGGTGGGAGAACTGAATTTTTAATTTATGTTGCGGATAGCAAGAGTCGCCATTGACTTTTATTTTATCCAATAAGGAAAAGGAATAAAAGAACAGGAAATACCTTTTTAAAAAGATTTGAGTCCAGGGGGTAAGTTATACAAAGGGAATGTGTTAACACCCTTTGTATCCATGGTTATCCATGGACTCTTAATGACTTAGCTCACTTTAATTTTGTTTGAAAAAGAGTGTAGTGTGTGTATAGAAAATATTTTCATAAGTCTTTAACTTTGCAATGATCCTCGTATGGATGTATACAAAGTGTTTAGTTTTGAAAATGTTTGAAAAGTGGAGTGTAAAAAGTGTTTTTGAAAGAGTGAGCAAGTATTTAAGAGCTACCTACCCTAAGTTGGTCTTTCTTGTTATTTATTTCCCTTAAGGGGTAAGACTGTCCTTACTATTAGTGAGTAAGTAGTCTTTAGCTTGGATGTTATAAGGGAAAGGTGCAGGGTCATCGTATGGTCATAAAAGGCAACCTGTAGGGATGTCTTAGTAATTCGAAGGTACTATCATTATTTTCATAGGTTCATCGAGAGACAAGATCATTTATTCGTAGGCAACTTCGAAAGGACTATGATCTTTTAATCTTGAAGAGACTATGATGATTTTTAATCTTGAAGGGGTATTTACTAAGACACCCCCATGTTCGAGGGACTTGACCATGTTTTTGTAAGGCAGCCAAGAGAGGAAACCCTAGGAGGGACAGATGGCGATCGTAGAACGATCGACTTAAGTGTGTGAATATCAATTTCAGTTATTTATCTTGTAATTAGTGGGCTAAGTCCAATTTATTTATCATACAATCTTTACACTCCCTAGATTACTAACCACACAATTATATTTGCAGAAATTAAAAAGCGGAAATTAAAGTCCTACGCTATTACATCGGGGGAGGGGGTACATTTGTCTTTTATATCTAGGTCCGGTTTAGCTTCCCTACAAAGATCCAGTTTGAAGAAGATCGATGCAAACTTGGTTTCTGCATTTGTTGAGAGGTGGCATCTAGAGACATCTTCATTTCACATGTCGTTCGGTGAAATGACAATTACTCTAGATGACGTGGCATGTTTGCTTCACTTGCCTATCAGGGGGTATTCTGGAACCCTCAACCCATCAGTGAAGACCTAGCTGTTGAGTGGGCCGTTGACTACCTTGGAGTGTCAGCGATAGTGGCACTATACCAGGTCCATGAGTGCAGAGGTTCGTACTACAAGATTGAGTGGTTACATGATCGATTCGTAGAGCATCGAGTTGCTTCATCGTGGGCATATGTGACCAGATGTTATTTGATGATGTTAATGGGTTGCACGATCTTTGCGGATAAGTCGTCTACACTTGTGGAGACACGATACTTGGCATTATTTAGGGACTTGGATGAGTTGTAGAACTATAGTTGGGCAGCAGCTGCATTGGTGACCTTGTATAGGTATCTTGGAGATGCGTCCATGTTCAGTTGTAAACAACTTGGTGGTTATCCGACTCTCTTACAGGTATATATTTAAATTCAATTTATTGATTTTTTTTAAGTCTAATGTTAATTTTATTATGTTCATTATGTTATATTTAATTATTATGTTATTGTTTTTTTAACAGTGCTGGATTCATGAATATTTTCCTACACTTGGGAAAAAAGGAGAGAATTGGATACCAGCTCAGAATTGTGGTCTCCTGCGAGTGATAAGGTGGACATACAAACAAGGTGTGTTAAAGGTGGATGAGTTGCGACCTATTATGGATGAGCTGACACCGACCGATGTCATATGACGACCATTCGAGGATCATAGAGTTCATCGTCTTTTTGATGAGATTTCTCTATATAGGGGTTGTTTGAGGTGGGGCGATACTATTGTTCCATACATGTCTGACAGGTGTCTTCGACAGTTTGGATATCGTCAGTATATTCCACCTGCACCTATTGATCTTAGGATGGCTGGTGATATTGATGTTGAGTGGATTAGTTACATCCAGAGTGTTGGGCAGGTGATTCGTTCGGCTGCACTGGCGACTATCCCATTTGAGGTAGATGATGGATATCTTGAGTGGTATTATCGTGTTTCGCATCCTCGATTGGTACCGCCTACCCATGATGAGCCGAGAGTTGCATCTATTCCTGAGTACGATGCGGGACCATCTGATCCTGCCTGGGGTTGTGTGTCTATATTGATTCATCGCTACCTTCAGCAGAATGCAGCTGAAGAGGATGATCCACATTTTGCTAATCTGTTTGCAGCTTTACGTATTGCTCGTTCACAGTGATCTATAGTTATGTTTATGTTATATTTTATTGATATTTTTTAGACTTGGTTTCTGAATATCTTGACATTTGAACTTATATGTACGATCTTATTTATGTTATATGTTATTGATAGTTTTTAGACTTAAAAATTGAAATTAAAATTTAATTCCATAGATTATAATTCATAAAGTGTAGCAAACATATAATATAATTCATGAATAAAAATGAATAACATAGTTTATAATTCATAATGTGTTCGTAATATAGGCGTAAGTTGTTGCCAATGTTGTAGACGTGCTGCAAATCCTACCATCCACGATGTTGCTGCTGGATAACGAAAGTTCTTCCAATCTGTTGTCACTGGTGGCAATGGAAATCCTTCTCTCATGTTAACCTGTATACAAAATTAAACAAAATATTATTTAACATTACTCAAAAAATTTACTAATAATATCAAATTATAACAATGTTTACCTGAATCCAATGATTTGAGTTTACAAATCCAATGCAATAAAATGAGACATTCGGTGAGAATGTAGTTGTCATATGGAAGAAAGTCAAACATTCGACTCCTAAACAGACAAGTACCACATTATACCGATTCGCAATCATGTAACCCATGTCTGGTAGAGTCAACCATTTATTTAGTGGTTGAGAACCACTTCCCTCTATCTTCAAAGAATCTCTCACTTCAGCTAACCGATCAGCAAATAAATTGGCATATAAAGCTGATCTTTCATTATGTATAATTTCCAACTCTAAGTCCCGACGAACCATTGGTCAACCATCTTCAGCATAACCCCGCAATGAAGTAATCACTCTAAATCCACAATTACCATCTGGCAATACGTTGACTACGTCATCAATAAATGACCTAATATGATAAGGAAATTGAAGGATGGACCGTTTAGATGATTGTGCAGTTTGTGATAATTTCAACTTCTTTTTCACAGGTTGTGATGGTTGAGATTTCTTTTTTGAATTTTGTGATGGTTGAGATTGTCGTTGTGAAGATTGAGATGCTTGATCACATACTCATGATACGAAGGATCCCTGTAAACATCATACCCTACAGGTTTTTTTATCTTTTTTTCTTGACTCCACCTTTTGTTTTTATTTTTTCAGGTGGTGCTAACAAAGAAGTCGGTGTGGGAAATGCAAGTTCATAAACCCTACTATGTAATGCCCTTCTTCCAACAACATCTTGTGACCTATACCTTTTCCATAACTCATCCATTGCAGATTTCATACCCACATATGATTCTTCATCTAAGTCTTCCTCCAACTTAATTTCCATACTTAGTTTCCTCCAATGTACATGCACAACGTCAATTGGTATCAGAATACCACTAATTCTATACCCTGCCAAAAATATATCTTTAATAACTTCAGAGTCGTCTCTTTTTCTACTCCAATAAACATAACCTGCAACCTCGATAAGCTTAAACAAATGTTGTATCTCACTTCTAGGACCTCTTATCTCTTTTTCCATCATACTCTTCTGCTTGTATATTTGCGTGATCCGAGTGACACAATCTGGATCTCGCTCGTGCAAGGAATGCAATATATTTATAGGTGCAACCTTTCTCTTTGTTAAATCAGCAACATGTTGCTTTTGATCCGCTGTCAACCTACCAACAAAAAGTGACATTCTAATCTATCAGGTAAATCATGGTTATGAACGACACATTTTACATCAATCTTCCATCCAAATCCATCTTTTGTCGGAGTCGACCTGATCTTAAATGGACATCCGTATTTTTTCGTTGCACTTTCGATTCCACTACGAATATCCTTGTATTTCCCACCTTTATCACAACCAAATATTATTTTGTTACTTCTTCCTCTCTTGCCTATTTGTGTATCTGAACGAGTGATGATGACCGTCACTTTATTTCGTAATCAGGTGCCTTTAACCCATCTTATCACCTCATCTCGTGTACCAAATCTCTCTGACGTTGTAAATACATCTGACGTATTCACACATATCGGTTCTTTTTCGTATATAGGTACTGCACCTACACAATAAAAATATTTTTTAATAAAAAATAAAAAAATTATAAAAAAAAAATTTACACACCGGAAGACTTTACGTAAGTCTTCTGGTATTGTACGCGATACAAACCGGAACACTTACATAAAGTGTTCCGGTACACATACACAGGGCTACCGGAAGACTTAATAAAAGTGTTCCGGAAGACTTAATAAAAGTGTTCCGGAAGACTTTCTCAAAGTCTTCCGGTATGATAATTAACGTACCGGAACTCATATTTTAAGTCTTCCGGAACATGTTTTTTTGGATCACTTTTTCTAGAATCTGACGGTCTGACATAAATGGTAAATATATATATATATATATATATATATATATATATATATATATATATATATATATATATATATATATATATATAAAATAAGATTATAATAGGCATTTTGAAAAATTTATAAGGGATAAAAGTATAGATGTGGAGTATAGGATAAAGCCTTCTAAAAATAATTATATAAAATTAAATACTACTTATAATTTTATTTTTACACATAAAATTAATTATACTATTTATTTAAATAGTTTGAAATAAATAAAAACCAGTATAACTTGGGAAGGAGAGCCTAGTTAACTGATGCATTGTCTCAACAGCGACCACTACTCTTCAACTGCTCGTGCACTGCTTTTGTTCTTGGAACTCTTTCCGTAGTAATTCCTTTCTCTTGTTTCGGGGTTTGCACAATCTCCTACTGACCGTATGTATTGCTTTTCTTGTCTTTAAAATCTCGCCATTTCAGTTGGTACACTCATTCTATCTTGCCCACCATCTTCTTTAATAGATACAATGTCCGACGTTAAGAATGAGTCTGTAAATTTTATTGATCAAATACTAGCTACCGACAAGGCTGCTCAAGGTGAAGTTCTTATTTGTGATGAATTGTGTGATGAGGAATATGACTGGGAAATGATGGAGGAAGCTTTCCGTCTGACTAGTATTAATGCTCGAGAGGTACCGAAGGTTCAAAAAGGTAATGTTGAGTACCTTAAGTCTCATCAGTGGCTCATCATTCCTTCCGGTTTAGGCATTAATCCTGTTGCACCTGCCATTGGTCGTTCTGATCCCCATTCTGACTTGATTACAAAATATTGGCAAATGACACGAATGTCATATGATCGTATGAAAGAGCTCATGCAGCAAAACACTCCTGCTGCCGCTGTGCTTGCTGAAATCGCAACACTGGACTCTACACCTGGGACATCTCTCTTTGCTGTCTGGGGCGTTGGTCCTGCAGGTGGGGTTGCTGATTCAAGGAATGTTGTTGATAACGTTTACATGTTTGTTAGTGAGAAAGCTCATATGAACTTTGATGTACGTGATATGGGAATTTTGAATATAGACAATATGTCTGTCACTGATGTTGCTTGGAAGAAGAATCTTAATGATGTCACTAGTGATCGCTTGGATTTGAAGATAAATGAATACACTATGCGACAACTCGCTGGACTGAATCTTGTTCCTTGCTCAGGCTCAGCTTTAGCAGCCTGGACTAGAGCTTATGGGGTAGGTTGTGGTATTTTGCCACATCCAACCTCGAAAATGGCTATACAGTATATCTGGACTATTTCTTCTGCAAAGAAAGTCTACGTGGATGCTTGTATGGCTTGGGAAAAGTGTTTTGAAAAGCCGGTTAATGTGATTTGCTTGAATGTTCTTGCATTGTTTGGGCTGTTTCACCTCAATAAGGATCGGACATTTTGTACTAATGACAACAATATGGACCGTATTTGTACTTCATGGCTTAATACCCTTCATACTATTACCACAAAGGCAATGCAGAATGAGATTCTTAAGCAGAAAGAGGAGCTTTGTAGGATTGGTCCTCTACCATTTGGACTGGCACAGACATACTGGCTTGCACAGGTTCTTGGGAAGAGGACTGATATGCTGGCATCAAATCTGGCTCTGAGGCTTGATGTGTCGCCTCCACCAGTTCAGAGGATCATGATCGTTGATTCGAGTCAGAGGGATTGGGTGAAGTTTCCAGCGGGTCAGGAAGTTAATAGTATATATAAAAAGCAGATTGAGTTAGTTATGCAGGGTGTTGGATTAGTAAGAGATTGTCCACCTGCTTATTCTGAGTTTTATAAGCTTTATGGTTTGGATGTACAAAGTGTTCTAAAAAGTGAAATAACTGAATCGGCAGATACACTGATGCCAGCAGTATGCGGTTATGCCAAATCAGGACATGGTGATAAAGGTACAGCTATGGCTATGAGTCTGAAGACTGTGAGCAGGGATAATCGAGTAATCACTGAATGGTGGACCAAGAAGTGGAGGAAGGACCTTGGTTCAATGAAAAAAGAAGCAAGGAAAGCCGTTCAAACATCCGATATGAGCCACTTGGGTTAAGTTAAAAGTATGTGTTTTGGTGAAGTCTACCTTTACTGGCTAAATTTTCAGGATTATGTTAGAATCAATACTAATTTCTATGTTAATCTACTACTCTCTATTTTCTGAAAATCGGTCCTTCAGTTTATTAAAGAAACTTTGTTGAATGTTATCGAAGAACAATGTTATTAGCCGATTTGCTATGCTTACTTCTGTCAACTTATGGATGTTGTGCTTTCTTTACCTGAGTTTTTGGTTGTGCAAGATTGAATTGAATGATTAACTGTTGGCATTTAGCATACTGGATGCATGAAGTTGATTATATAAACAATTTGTTTACATTTATAATATAAATTCTTACTAGTATAAGCATTTATGTATAAACTTGCCTAAGCTACATTTCTAGAAAATGATAAATAAATACATTTCTAGATAAATAGTAGTTGGTGATTTTTATTCTAGATATATACGCCATACATAAGTAACCCAAGGAGTAAGAGAAATTGGATTTAAAATTGTGTTCTTTTATAGTAACAATGGAATGTACTATTGATCATCATAAACAAGAAACATTTGCATCTTCATATATGTATACATACACACACGATTTATCATCATCTATAATATGATCAAACTGGAATCTGAAATGATATAAAATGATCAGATATTTTAGCGCATATGATGCCTTAGAGTCTCTTTTGTACCACGCCGTATTTTGCAGCGTATGGTGGGTAGTCCAAGTCGTTGGTGAGCCTCATACCGGTGACACCCGGAGAAACCTACAACCAACAAAGTTAGTACTAGTATATGTATATCCATTGTGATTCCACTGCAACCATGGATCTTAGAAATCATATATATCATAATAGTTTCCATCAATTCAAAATAGCACATACCATAATAGTTTCCATCAACCTCGAGCACGTCGATCTGCATCACTTAAAAGAAACATCAATTAGCATCTGAGCAAGATATAAATTCTAAAATATATTAGCAGAAGAGAGTAAGTGTTTGTTTACAGGCACTTGAAGACCAATTTGAGAAATACTATCCATCAGTTCTTGAACTTTGGTTTGATCATTTGATCTAGTCCTCATCAGAGGTCTTCTTATCTTATCTAAAGGAAGCTCAATTATCACTGGACCCTTATCAGAACTGCTTCCAGAAACAGCCCCTAAAATTTAAAATAATTAATTTAAAATTTAATAAAAAATAGAAAAGAAAAATTAATTGATAGAAGGAAATAGAACGAGTGATGCACCGTTGGAGTTGGATGAAGCAGACACATGAAAACTCCTCAAAGGAATTGGAACCTGTAAAACAAAATTCGCCATTTTTTTTTCTTTTTTGCACCAATTTTTTTTTTTTTTTGCGTGTGGTTTTATTTATAGACAAAAACATTTAGAACGTGAATAAATGTGATAGGCTATCAACGACAGCATGGCCCACTATTTTCAACGGCTAAGATTTGATCTTTCAAAAAGGGTAAATGATTTTAGTTATACCGAGAAAATTAATCAATCTGATTTCAATTGAACACATTTTTCAGTAACTTGCTTCTTGGAACCATGGCAGCTACGGTTCCTTTCTCTCTTATTAGGTACTTTAATCGCTATTCGTTCTTCATTCATTTGTGTAAGCGTGTGTGAAATTTTGAAGTGTGTGTTTTGAATAATTGCAGGAACTACTCGCAATTGGTGTCGACGAGAGCTTTTCTTGTAAAAGCGAACCGCTACAATTTCTCCAACTCTGTTCTTCCTCTCCATAGTCGTAGGTAATTTTAAAATGGAATGCTATTTCAAAAACTTGTTCATCTATGTGCTGTCTATTGGGAATATACATGCTAAATTGTTATGTGTAGCAGAAAATATACATGTTTATATTCATCTAACACAGTTTTGGATTGTGGTACATCTTGTTGACAACCAGAATCTGTTTTGAAGTTATATGCTATTTGGTTGCCATTATTTTTTCTCTTCCTCTTATTTGAGTAGCTTTAGTTATCGACTTATTGTGAATTGAAATGTTTGTTGACATTTTGCTTATTTATTACAGGTTGTGTTTTAGTGCCAGTGCTGCAAACAATGAACAAGCAGCAGCCAGAGCAGCTGCTACTAATGCTGATACTGGAGCTCCAACAATGTATATTGTCTTTTAACATGATCCCACTATTTTCTGTGAATGCTTATCGTTCTGAAATATGTATAGAAGTTCAAAGATTTGTCTTCAAAATCAATGAACATTGAAAGATTTAGTACTTCTTTTTTTGCATGGAATAACATTGTCATTATTAAAACCAAAATAAAAGGGGGCACTAATCTTTTTTTTTATGAAAAGGGAGCATTAATCTAATTGTGAGGTAGAAATTTCCAAAATATTCAACCAATTTTGAAGACCTGTAGTACCCTTTCTCTCTTTTTAAGTTTTAACAACGACACGCACACAATGATTCTATTTTATTTTTCTCTGCAGATTTGACAAGATTATAAATAAGGAAATCCCTTCTAGTATTGTATATGAAGACGAAAAGGTCCTTGCCTTTCGGGACATCAGTCCACAGGCTCCGGTTCATGTTCTGATCATTCCTAAATTCAGAGATGGTTTAACAGAACTTGGGAAGGTCACAAATCATCTTGTTCTATAAGTACATTAACTCGAGGCTTTTAGTTTTTATATGTACCAATTTATTTATGGTAAAAACAGAGTAAGAAAACATAATTCTTCACTTTCTAGCTGATTATGAGATTTTTTGGTTCGCTTTGACCAAGTTATTTTTGGATATTTCGTTGCATAGATAATAGCAGGGAGCATTTTGATCTGATGTGCAAAAATAAATCTGCATTCACAGGCTGATGCTAGGCATGGGGAGATACTCGGTCAGCTTCTCTATGCAGCCAAAATAGTAGCTGAGAAAGAAGGTATCGCTGATGGATTCCGTGTTGTTATTAACAGTGGTGCCAGTGCCTGTAGGTTTTTTCTCTTCTCAAAACCTTTTCTCTTGCTAATAATGATATGGTACCTTATTTTCTCTGTCACACTGATCTCTTTATCTTTTTCTGATCAGGCCAAAGTGTGTATCATTTGCACTTGCATGTTCTAGGTGGGAGACAGATGAGTTGGCCACCTGGTTAAGGTTGAAAGTCAATCCTTGTTGATTCCTGTAGAACTTTGAAGTGATTGAATGAGAAATGTTTTTTGTTTTTGAAAAACCTAAAGTTATCCCTTAAAATAAGTACTGCTATTGTGGGACAAATTTAGTGAAAATCAGGAGTCGAACTCCTTATTTTATCGCTTGGCTATATGAAGATGAAGGATGTCATGGCTTTCTTCCGCACCTATTAAGATCAACCACTTGTCGTTGGTTTTTGTGTTTTGTTAGCATTTCTGATGAATGAAATAGTAGTGATTAATGAGCTCAAAAATTTTAATTTTATCGAACAACTTCTCATGCGACAAAAGATCTTCCTAAGACATGAGAGATAACAATATTTAGACATCTTAGAATATCTTTCGCCATGATCAAGACTCCACGTCCATTAATAGCACAACATGTTAATCTCAACCATGGAAACATTACTCTGTATCGATAACTCATCACACAGAGGAGTGATAACCCCATATCCTTTCAACGTGTTTTTCCCATCACCAACCGGTCTCATAACATTGTCTTAAACTAGCCACTTGTGTTAAGAAAAGTTTGTTCTCTAACACTATAATCAAGTCCTTCAACCACCTTGATACCATACACCTTTTGCCCAAAATTTGTCATCTTCCATCCTTTATTTGAAACCTTAAACTTAGAATCGAAAATTCTTCTTATCCATAGCGACCTCCACCACCATTAAGCACAAAAGTTTTTAAAAAGAAATTGATAAAGGGGATATTGTTACAACAATATCATATAGTCTTTCCTTTACAAAAGTCAATTGCGAGTCTATTGTCATTAGACCTGACATCTGAATTCAAACCTAAGGATGGATATCCACTCGAATCTTCATTGTATTTGATAAAGAAAATCCACTTGAGTTTGAGTGTTTCTCAATTACAAAACATGAGAATGAATTAGATAATAGAAACATTATTATTTTGTTAATTTGGAATATTAATTTTATCGTAATGATTTTGTATTTTGGATTTTACTTGAAATGTATGTTTGAAAATTTTAATATTACTTTAATTATTTTAATGTAATTTATTTTTTAGGAAAAAGACTATTTTTATTAAAAGTTGCTTCCGAGTTTTACTCTTAACATCCAATTAATCAAAGAGCTCATCATCAAACTCACATTTAATACTTTATTATTTCTCAATACATGAATTTGTAGAAATTGAGTATTAGGTTGTGTAATAGATTGTTTAGATATGTAGTTTAATTGAGCAATATGTTTAATAGGTTGTTTAGATAAACAATGTGTTTTGAGAATATTGGATTTCCATGCATTTCTATCATTTTTATTTTTTATGAGGTGAAGGTAAACTGCACTTGCGTATTTGTTCAAAATTTGATTTTCCAAAAATCTAGAAAAGCATTTTTGTATTTGGTATGTATGCATTGTTAGACTTGATTTCCATTGTGTTTCATTTGGGTTTGATTTTTCATACTATGTATTGCTTATATGGTTTAGTTATAAACAACATGGTTGATAATCAAGATCGAATAAGGCACGGTAGAGTATCGTAACATGCATCGGTTTACAGGAAAAAGTATGACACTCACAATCATTAGTCGATTTTAGTTTTATTGATTGAGAGGCGTAAACTTCTCTATCTTCGGGCTCGTCTTCCAGGAGGCATGTGTCACCTGTAGAAGCATACTTCAAGCTCAATGTTTTGATGACGTCAACAATATTCAAGCTCATTTTGTATTGCAAAAAGTCGAGATGTCAACAAAGATCAAGATCATGGCTATGCATCATCAATGGAATGCTTGTTCGAATCAAGCTTTTGTGCAACATTTTCAAGACTTGGACACAAGGCTTAGGTATATCAAAACTCACTCCTTAGAATGATATACAAGTGTTCAAAATAATTTATCATGATTATTCACTGCATATGCATTATTTTGAAATAAATTGGAACTGGTTTAACACTTAAAATCAAAATATTTTTCTGGATTTTAACAGTGTTAACCGGTTAACCATATGGGTTAACCGGTTAACGGTCCCTTAATTTGAATTCTTTGGTAAAGTTTCAGCGCGTTAACCGATTAACCTATATGGTTAACCGGTTAACACTGAAGGATTTTCTGAAAAATTGTTTCCTTTCAATTCAAATATTTTTTAAAGTGTTATACCTCTTCAAGATTTTATCTCATAATTTTTTATACCTTTTCAAGAATTTATTTCATAAATTCTCAAGAATTTATTTCATAAATTCTCATACCTTTTTGAATAGGTGTTATGACTATTATAAATTCTTAAAATTTCAAATTCATAAACACCTCCAAGAAATTTTCAAATATTATCACACAATCAAAATCACTAAATTCAAATATTTTTTCATACTTCTAAAAGTGTTCATTGTTCATCATATTTCATATTTCATTGAACACTTGTATTGAATTTTGAGTAGTGAATTTTGAATATAGGAGAAGATCAATTTATATTGATACCAATCATTGTATTACTCACTCAAACAAAAAATTATAGAAAGTGTTTTCTATTTGTGACTTGTGTTCCAAGGATTGTTTGGACATAAGGGTTAGTGTGGCAAGAGGATTGTTCTTGCACACTTGATTGTTTAGTTTGTTAGAAAGTAGGCTTCACCATTGAAGGTGTGATAGGTTGTATTGTTCTAAAAACTAGTGGAAATCTCTTTCGTGTTGAAAGGGGACTGGATGTACCTTCGGATTGTGAAGGGAACCAGGATAAACCTCCGTGTCACTTTTTATTTCCTGCTTTACCGTTTTCATTCCATAAACCATAAAAAGCAAAATCCATCCATCGAAGAAAAAGAATCGAAAAATTTGATAACACCTAATTCACCCCCCCCCCTCTTAGGCGCACTTTGATCTTACAATTGGCATCAGAGCAGGTTTAGGTAACATGTTCCTACAAGATCCTATGGCTTCCGCAAACTCGAATCCTGTTTTCAAAGATGGTGGAAGTAGCAACAAGCCTCCGCTCTTCTCCGGAGAATACTTTGATTTTTGGAAAATCAGAATGAGGGCACATCTTGAAGCCCAAGGAGAAGGCATATGGGAAGCAATCAAAGAAGGTCCGCATAATCCTGTTAATGTGATCAACGGCGTTGGAACTGCAAAGTTTAAGAATATGTATGATGAAGATGATAAAAAGAAGATCCTAAATGAGAAGAAGGCAATCAACATACTCCAAAGCGCTCTTAGTATGGACGAATTCTTCCGCGTATCACAATGCAAATCGGCAAAGGAGATTTGGGATACTCTGGTAGAAACACATGAAGGAACAACAGAAGTAAAAAGATCAAGGCTTAACACGTTGAGTCAAGAATATGAAATGTTTCGTATGCAGCCCGGAGAATCTATTGTTGCCTTACAAAAAAGATTTGTTCATCTAACCAACCACTTGATTGCACTCGGGAAGACCTTCACCAACGACGATCTCAATTTGAAAGTCCTAAGGTCCTTGACAAGAGAATGGCAACCGAAAGTGACCGCTATCTCGGAGAAGAAGAGTCTCTCAACGAAGACATCCGCATCTCTATTCGGCAAACTTCAAGAGCACGAATTGGAACTTGGAAGGCCCGAGAAGCACGAAAGTCAAGAGAAAAAGTTCAAAGGAATTGCTTTGAAGATTGACACGAAGGATGACAAAGATGACGAGATTTCCGAAGATGAGAACTTCATGCTTCTTGTTAAGAAGCTTGGTAAATTTTTTAACAAAAATAATAATTCCTCTTTTCCTAAAAAGAATAAACATTTCAGGAAGAAGGATGCATCCACATCGATTCAAGAAGTCACATGTTATGAATGTGGGAAGCAAGGTCACATAAAACCGGATTGTCCAAGACTTGCAACGAAAGGAGGATTCAAAGGCAAGAAGGACTTCAAAAATAAAAAGGCTTATGTTGCTTGGGATGACAATGAAGTTAGTTCCTCATCGGAATCGGAAAGCGATGAATGTGCAAATATGGCTTTAATGGCGTCACATCACTCCGATGAAGAAAATGACGAGGTTAGTAGCAACTTTTCAATTTATGAAAATGATGCACAAGAAGTCATAAATGAACTTCTAAAAGAATGCAAGACTTTGTACAAAAATATTTCATCCCAAAAGAAAAGAATATTATCTTTAGAAGAACAAAATACATCTTTTGAAAAATACATTGAAAATGAAAAACAAAAACTAATGGATGAAAAACAAAGCCTTGCATGCAAAAATTGTGAGTCATTATCTTTTCAAATTGTTCAACTCAAAAGAGTTTTAGAAAGATATGAAAAAGGTCAAATTGGCTTGGAGGAAATTCTTAGGCACCAAAGATATCCAAATGATAAAAGTGGCTTAGGATATTCTAAGTTTTCCAAACCAAGCACAAGTGAAACCGTTTTCGTAAAAGCTAGTGAACAAATTGTTAAAGAAAAGACTAACAATTCTAAAAATATGCATCAAAGTCATAAAAAGAAAAGAATCATTAAGAAACAAAAATATGTTCCTAGATATAAAAGTCAATTTCAACCTACTTGTTTTTATTGTGGAATCAAAGGCCATACACCTAATGCTTGCTATGTGCGCAACATTGGTGTTGCTAAAGGGCATTATGTGTGGGTTGAAAAGGATACTAACTATCAAGGACCCAAAGCAATTTGGGTACCTAACAATACTTGACTTTGTTTTGTAGGTATGCTTAAAAACAACTTCTACTCAATGGTATCTCGATAGCGGTTGTTCAAAGCATATGACGGGCGATATCAACAAATTTTCAAGTCTATCTCTTAAGGCCAAAGGATACGTTACTTACAGTGATGATAATAAAGGAAGGATTCTTGGAGTTGGAACCATTGGTGCATCTCCTCATACAATCATCGAAGACGTCCTTTATATGGAAGGCCTTAAACACAACCTTCTTAGCATAAGTCAATTGTGTGACAAAGGGTTCCGAATCAACTTCACAAAGGAGGAATGCTTAATAGAACATGAAGTCAATCATGAAATCTTGCTAAAAGGTAAAAGTGCTTAATGACAAACAACAACAAGGCATGGCTTTGGCATAAGAGGATTGCTCTCATTCACATGGAGCATTTAAACAAATTAATAAAGCATGATCTAGTTGTTGGTCTTCCGAAGATTAAGTTTATCAAGGATAAGCTTTGTGACGCATGTCAAAAGAGGAAGCAAACCAAAACATCCTTCAAGACCAAGAAAGTGATATCTACTTAAAGACCACTAAAATTGTTACATATGGATCTCTTTGGTCCATCAAGAACAAAAAGCTTCGGAGGTAACGTTTATGCCTTAGTTATTGTTGATGATTTCTCTCGATACACATGGACTTTGTTTTTAGTACAGAAAAGTGATGCCTTCAAAGCATTCAAGAAGTATGCCAAGCAAATTCAAAACGAGAAGTCACTCTCAATAGTTTCCATTAGAAACGACCATGGTGGCGAATTTCAAAATTCATCATTTGAAGATTTTTGTGAAGAGCATGGAATCTCTCACAATTTTTCCGCATCAAGGACTCCTCAACAAAATGGTGTCGTAGAGAGGAAGAATAGGGCATTAGTGGAACTTGCAAGGACAATGCTTAGCAACTCAAATCTTCCTAAATATTTTTGGGCGGATGCGGTTAGCACGGCTTGTTTTGTAAGTAACCGTGTCAATATTCGACCAATTCTCAAGAAGACTCCATATGAGTTGTTCAAGGGTAGGAAACCCAACATATCTTTCTTCCACATATTCGGATGCAAATGCTTCGTTCTCAACAACGGCAAGGACAACCTTGGTAAGTTTGATGATAAATCCGACGAAGGTATATTTCTTGGTTATTCTCTCTCAAGTAGAGCTTTTAGAATTTTCAATAAACGAACACTTACTATTGAAGAATCTATTCATGTTTTGTTTGATGAGACTAACCCCTCGAAAGAGGATAATATTATTGTGGATGATGATGATGATGTAGTAGATATATCGCAACAACAAAAGGAGACATCAAAGGAACAAGCAATATCACAAGAAGATGACTCACCAACTATTGAAGAACATCAAGATCTTCCAAAAGAATGGAGAACTCATAGAGATCACCCGATAGATAAAGTTATTGGTGATATTAGCCAAGGCGTTGCAACTCGACTTAATCTCAAGGATGTTTGTCTCAACATGGCGTTCGTATCTCAAATTGAACCAACAAAAATCGATGAAGCCTTAGACGACGATCAATGGATAATAGCTATGCAATAAGAACTCAACCAATTCGAAAGGAACCAAGTTTGGACTCTTGTACCAAGACCGGACAACAAATATATCATAGGCACAAGATGGGTGTTCAAAAACAAACTTGACAAGAATGAAATCATAGTTCGTAACAAAGCAAGATTGGTCGCTCAAGGCTACAACCAAGAAGAAGGAATCGACTTTGATGAAACATTCCCTCCGGTAGCAAGGTTAGAAGCAATTAGATTATTACTTGCTTACGCTTGTTCAATGAATTTTCAGTTGTACCAGATGGATGTCAAAAGCGCTTTCCTAAATGGCTACATCAATGAAGAAGTCTACGTCAAACAACCTCCGGGTTTTGAAGACTTCAAGAATCCCTCTCATGTCTACAAGTTGAAGAATGCTCTTTATGGCTTAAAGCAAGCACCAATGGCATGGTATGACCGTCTTAACAACTTCCTATGTGAGAAGGGTTTTACGAAAGGAAAGGTTGACAAGACTTTGTTCATCAAGAATCTCAAGGGCAACACCTTACTTGTTCAAGTCTATGTCGACGACATCATCTTCGGTTCAACAAACAAATATCTTTGCGAAGAATTCTCTCTTATGATGCAAGGTGAATTTGAGATGTCCATGATGGGAAAGATGAACTACTTCCTTGGATTACAAATCAAGCAAACAAAGGATGGCATCTTTATCAACCAATCCAAGTATTGCAAGGAATTATTGAAAAGATTTGATATGGACAATTGCAAAGAAATGTCTACTCCAATGGGATCCGGAACATATGTTGATCAAGATCTTTTCGGCACTTCGATTGATATTACAAAGTATCGAGGTATGATCGGTTCACTTTTATATTTGACGGCAAGCCGTCCTGACATTATGTTTAGTGTTTGTTTGTGTGCACGCTTTCAAGCTAATCCGAAGGAATCACATCTCACCGCCGTGAAGAGGATCATGAAGTATCTCAAAGGAACGACGCACGTCGGATTATGGTATCCTAAAGGTAGTATTTGTTCTTTAATTGGTTATTCTGACGCTAATTATGCAGGATGTAAGACCGATAGAAAAAGTACAAGTGGTACTTGTCACATTCTCGGGAATGCACTAGTGTCGTGGGCATGTAAGAAGCAATCATGCGTTGCACTTAGCACGGCCGAAGCGGAGTACATCACAGCAGGAAGTTATTGTGCCCAAATCTTGTGGCTTAAACAACAACTCCTTGATTTCGGTATAAACCTCGGTTGTATCCCTCTCCGGTGCGACAACACAAGTGCCAGCAATATCACGAAGAACCCGGTCATGCATTCAAGAACAAAGCACATAGATATCCGGCATCACTTCCTTCGAGATCATTTTCTAAACGGAGATGTCGATGTTACGTTCGTGGATACACACAATCTACTCGCTGATATATTCACTAAACCGTTGGCTAAAGAGCAATTTTTCAAGATTCGACGAGAACTTGGTATTCTCAATGAAGGTGACATCTAACCTTATCTTAAAAAAAATTGTTATATGTTTTTATTGCATTATATGTATGTTTGTTCACGTTTTAGTCATAAAATGCTAGCACTTCTATTTCGCCGGTTTCCGTTTTTCTCACTTTTGTATACCCGAAAATAATCGGTTTCAAAAAAAAATTTGATCGAAAGTTGTGTTTTGATAAGTGCTAACACTTTACGAAAAAAAAATTATGAAAAACTTTTGTTATTTGCTCTAAAACATGTTGCTGGATTTTTCAAAAAATTCAAAATTTTTAACCGTTAACCGGTTAACGTAATAGGTTAACCGGTTAACACATCCAAAATTTGGATTTCCAACGCAAGTTTCAGAATCTGTGTTTTTATTATTTTTTTATTTTGTTTTACTATGTCTTTAATATGTGTTTCAAGTACATTGCATTACATGTTTGGTTCATTCACATTCACATGCTTTGACTCTTCAACCATTTGACTACAATAAACACTATTTATCATCTTCTTCCAACTTTCAACCTTCAACAAATCAAACCCCCATTAAAACCCACTATCTCCTAATCTTTATAAACACTCTTCAAACCTCATTCAACTCACCCAACATCAAATCCGAAAATCTCATCTCCTCCAAACCCTAACTCCATCATTGTTCATGGCACCCCAAAGGAAAGAAAAGGAACCTGCCTCAGTGTCAGAAGAAGCTCCAGTTGCAGAAACAATGGAATCCACCAAGAAGAGGAGGGTAGATTTCAAAGTCAGAGTCAGACCATTGCTTAAGGGTAAATATGTTCTTCTGAAATCCTTCAAACCTCAAACTTTTAAGTTTCCTGCATTGCTAGAATTTCAAGGGATGAGTGACTTTGTTGCTGACAACGGGAAAGTTTACCCGGATTTGGTCCAATCTTTCATGCATAACTTCTCTCTCAACTTGGATAGGCATGGTAAACATAAGTTGCATACTCTTGTTAGAAATTGTGAAATTAAGGAGGATTTAGGTGCTTTGGCCGCTTCGCTGAACATTCCATTTTCCGGTGTGTTTCTCCGCAAAGGTGTAAACCACATCGATGATATTTGGTCAGGCTATGATAAAATGGAGTATTATTACTCAATCTGCCGTTTTTCGAAGGATGTTGTGACATCGGGACAACGCACTTCAAGGACACTTTGCTATGCAAAAAATCTGACGGTTGATGATCGGTTATTGCACTATATCATTTGTTATGTGTTGCTGCCCAAGGATTCAAACCACTCTCAAATAAATGACTTAGAGATGCAAGTGTTGTTTGCTATCAAGAAAAAGGTGAAGATTAATTGGATACTCACAATGATGTATCATTTGAAGCAACAACTCTCGCTCAAAACAAGACTTTCGTATGCTAGGCTCATTTCTCGGATCATTGAGCAAACCGACTTGGTTATTGGTAGGGAACCATTTATCGCCATGAAGGCTACGGCGAATGAGATTAATGAGATTACAATTGTGAAGAATACCGGAATTGTTCAACGCAACGATGGTTCTTATGAATATGCCGATGGTTCTTCCGCTCCATCCTTTCCTATTCCCGAAGGTGACATAACCAATGATTTCCTTTACACCACCATCATGACACACCACCGTGAAGCTCAACAAAACCACCGTGAAACCCAACGCACTCTCAAAAGTCTTCGCAAACTCATTATCGGTTCTCACAACCAAACCGAAGAGGAAGATGAAAGTGAAGCCGGTAGTGAAGATGGTGAAGATGAAAGTGATGAAATGTCAGATGATGAATGAACATGCATGTCTTGTTTTTTTTTATTGTTTTAATTAGTTTTATGAATTCTGTTATAAGTCCTAAGTTTGTTAGGAATTTTTGATTTCATTTCCGTTGTATGTTTCCGTACTCTTTTCCCGTTTCGATCTAATTATGTTTGTGTTATATTTGTGCTTTCGTGTATGTTTTTCGTTTAAATGTTAAGTTGCATCATGCTGAATATTATGCTTGCATATTTTCATGATTATGCTTGATTCTCTCTTCCTTTTTGCTAATGCCAAAGGGGGAGAAGAGCTTGGTTTCTAATATCTCTCTGTGCAGAATTTTGCCTCTGTTTAGATAGGGGGAGTTGCTGGACTTAGGGGGAGAAGCAAGCCTAGAACAAAACATCGATCGATCAAAGCTTGTGCGCAAAATTCGTTTGGTTGTCATCATCAAAAAGGGGGAGAATGTAGAAGCATACTTCAAGCTCAATGTTTTGATGACGTAACAATATTCAAGTTCATTCCGTATTGCAAAAAGTCGAGATGTCAACAAAGATCAAGATCATGGCTATGCATCATCAATGGAATGCTTGTTCGAATCAAGCTTTTGTGCAACATTTTCAAGACTTGGACACAAGGCTTAGGTATATAAAAACTCACTCCTTAAAATGATATACAAGTGTTCAAAATAATTTATCATGATTATTCACTACATATGCATTATTTTGAAATAAATTGGAACTGGTTTAACACTTAAAATCAAAATATTTTTCTGGATTTTAACAGTGTTAACCGGTTAACCATATGGGTTAACCGGTTAACGGTCCCTTAATTTGAATTCTTTGGTAACGTTTCAGCGCGTTAACCGATTAACCTATATGGTTAACCGGTTAACACTGAAGGATTTTCTGAAAAATTGTTTCCTTTCAATTCAAATATTTTTTAAAGTGTTATACCTCTTCAAGATTTTATCTCATAATTTTTTATACCTTTTCAAGAATTTATTTCATAAATTCTCATACCTTTCTGAATAGGTGTTATGACTATTATAAATTCTTAAAATTTCAAATTCATAAACACCTCCAAGAAATTTTCAAATATTATCACACAATCAAAATCACTAAATTCAAATATTTTTTCATACTTCTAAAAGTGTTCATTGTTCATCATATTTCATATTTCATTGAACACTTGTATTGAATTTTGAGTAGTGAATTTTGAATATAGGAGAAGATCAATTTATATTGATACCAATCATTGTATTACTCACTCAAACAAAAAATTATAGAAAGTGTTTTCTATTTGTGACTTGTGTTCCAAGGATTGTTTGGACATAAGGGTTAGTGTGGCAAGATGATTGTTCTTGCACACTTGATTGTTTAGTTTGTTAGAAAGTAGGCCTCACCATTGAAGGTGTGATAGGTTGTACTGTTCTAAAAACTAGTGGAAATCTCTTTCGTGCTGAAAGGGGACTGGATGTACCTTCGGATTGTGAAGGGAACCAGGATAAACCTCCGTGTCACTTTTTATTTTCTGCTTTACCGTTTTCATTCCATAAACCATAAAAAGCAAAATCCATCCATCGAAGAAAAAGAATCGAAAAATTTGATAACACCTAATTCACCCCCCCCCCCCCCTCTTAGGCGCACTTTGATCTTACATCACCTCCTTATGCCCCGGAAGCCCCGCCCGTCTAGGTTTAGGCACCCCAAGATGAGGAGCATGATGTCAATACATATGCTCCCGGGGAATTTAGAGGAGGCTCGTATGACTTATCACAATTGTCTCCAAATGTGGACCATGTTATTAGGCATGTGTGGTAGGGAAAGGTAAAATTATTTGTATTTATTCTCTAAAACAAACGTGTTATGATATTCGAACATTATGACGATAATATATTTTCTACAATACCATGATGCTTTAAAATGCATCAACCATGGTCAGAAGATTGTGAGGTTGGAACAGTCAGATGAGCTGACTGCGGTAGAGCAGACTGATGGTGATGATGAATAAGTTACTGAGAATAAAACATATGCATTGAGGACATATATGTTATACTTGTGGACAAAAGTATCTATTTCACAAATGTGGTTTACCTCAGATATTTCACTGACTTTGAGCAGATTCATAAGTACAACTAGAAGGGTTGTCTGTTTGGTCTACTTGTACTCCAAGTTAGCTGAAGGTTATCTTTAAAGGTTTAAACAGATGACAACTAGCTTCACGCTGTTGACGGTAATATAATTGCATCCTTTATTGTTTATGTACCATTTTCATAACACACGTACTACCAATTTTTAGGCATTACTAATAATCCATATGTTTCATTTTCAAGTATGGATTCTCCAATATTTTCCACACATCTCTGACTGGTCATATGATGATCGCTAAATTGAGGATATGCCACGTGCTTGTGCATTCATCTTATTTAGAGAAAATTATGCGAGTGTGCCCTTTGGAGTGTATCTTGACCGCACATTAGCTAATGATATACACTTCCAATCGTACGACCTTCATTGGCAGACGCGTCTGATATATCCACATCTATCTGAACGAGTCATGCATCAGTTTGGATATAATAGTGGACAAAGTAATAATAGTAGAATAATAGTGGACAAAGTATCCTCAAAATGCAATTTGTGCTTTTAACCAACTTGCCATTTGAATGAAACTAACCACAAATTCTCCTTAATTTTCAGCCAAAATTCATTATAAAAACAAAATACATTGATTCAGAACCTCTGGACTTTAAAGATTATCACGGTCCCAAAAGACTTATAAGATTATCACGGTCTCAAAGAGCTTATTTTACCTCCCTTCACTAAAAGACATTTCCAACGTAAAGGTATCATTTGGACAGATATTGAAATGAACTTACTCAACACTACCGTTATCTTAACAAGCTTGATGTACCAAGGTTTTACATTTCCTGCTGCATATCATCAAGACATTACTAACATTCTGAACACAATCATGGTTGACATATTAAAAAATTGAGTAACAAAAAAAGAGCTACCAGAACACACATACAATAACAGAACCAAAAGAGAAAGGCCAAAATAAGATTATAAAGAATAAAAAATAATTATGACTTTATTTTTAATTCTGTACAATACAATCACGAAAAAAACTTTTATCTTCTTAGCCTAGTCTAATGTGTAATTATATAAGGGGGTTCATGGAATCTACAATGACAGAATACATGCCGATAATAAGCCATTTGAATATCACACTCAAGCCAGCCAGCCCCAGTAACTAATGAATAATGATAGTTGCACATAATTTCTCTCCCGTTTCTCTATCACATGTGATGGGAATTTAATTGGGAAGTGAATTTCATATGACAGAAACTGCATTTACAACCATCACTATCCATAAATAATTTTCTCAGTGTCTCAGAATGTCCCATCAAAACCGAGCCAAAGTTCATGGTATGCCATGTCTGATTGTCAGATGAATGCTATAAGGTTCTAATGCCAGTCTGGTTTGTACATATGCAGGAGCAATCAGGTTCCTTTGTAAACAGCCTTTTCTCACGGTTAATCATCAATTTGATCAAGGGTAGTTTTTTCGAAACTTGGCGCCAAATCTCATTCACTGTCCCATCTGGTTCTTCGTATTCAAAGTATCGCTTCACCTGAAACAAGATAAATTAAGTAATCAAAAAATGAAGTGAACTGGAATGCCTAGAATGACTTCAACCCATTTTATTCAGTAAGAAAATTTTAACTGCAAAAAGTCAATTATATTTTAGAAGAAAGATCATATAAAGTGAAACAGCAGCTAGTATTCTAGTCAAGTTGGAGCTACTCATTTGAATATTGTAGAATTTCTACTTGTACAACTACAAGGAAGTATAAATGCATGGAACTCAAGCACACCATGATACAAGGATTTAAGGGTGTCCATGATTTACAACATTCATAAAGGAAAGAAGCAATGAAAATGTAACTTGTTAATTTCCTAATTCAAGTTCACTATTCAATTGCCCTTATGCTAGGCATTTATTAGGTACTAGAAGCTCATATGAGAGGATGAGGAAAAAGGATTATTGTTTTACAAAAAAGAGACACACTCCAATCAAATCACTACTACCGTTCGTTCATACTCTCTCCACCTTAATTTTTCTGAAGCTACAATTGCTAGATTTTACTTACCGTGTGGTCAAACCATGATTTCCAAATACCAATTATAGATGTATAAAGTAGCTCAATAACAAATTAGCAACTCATACTTAGGACAAACATCAATTAATTACTAAAATAAAAATATTCATATTGCAAGTAGAGGGAAAAAAGAAACACTTAAGGCTACTATAAGAAACAAATATATTCTATATTGATGCTGTCATCTTTTGAAGTGATAAAAAAATGCAATAGAGAAAGAAAAAGACAGCAGAAAAAACACCTACAGATTTTATTGCAGAAGTAAACTGTACTAGCAGTACTACTAACCTCTTTTAGTTCTTTCTGATACTCCAAGATTCTATCCGGGGTTATGCCTCTCAAAATTGAGACCAAGTATCCTGGCTGTATTGCAGGAGCAGTTTCCACAAATACAGCAATCTTTCTATAGTCAATAGTGTCTTCAAAAGGCAACTCAATACTATCACTGACAATCACTGGAACACACAAGCTAACAATAGCGTCAAATAATCGGCAGGCTGATGGAGTATCCCCCGCAGGATGTAAGCAAAACTTTGATGTATGCATTCCTTGTGAAGCTGCCCTTCGGCTCTCTCTGGATTGTGCTCCATGCTTTATTATAACATCTTTTTCTGTTTCAAGAATTTGAAAGAGTGTGTCACGGATCTTCCCTCCCTGTAAAACCGACGATGACAAATATAATTCAATATCACAAGAAGCTATGCGTACAAATAAAATATCCGAAGCAAGGTCTATAATATTTCGAAAGGTGCTAAAATATTAAAATTGCGGCATTACACGCAACAACATTAAAAGTATTGGTTTTTCAGTTTGCAGCTACATTTTCTGGTTCTTACTGCAGATATAGAACAAGGTGAATATCAAACAATAATTCATCAATTAGGGACCACAAATATGATACTGAATTTCAATTTGAGTCAATCAATTATCAAAATTATCACACAATAAACTATGATCAATGCTCCAATTCTTAAGAAACATCATCGAAAACATAATATTACCTCTTTGCGATATCGATTTCCCATGAAAAACAACAAGGTGTTGCGTTTATCAATACCGACGCCACCTGTATACGTTTTAATCCGATGCGAGTACGGCACAATCACATCCTTCATCAGAGATCCCTGGTCCATTCGCAACCGTCCAAAATCCGAAACGAGCAGCACACAGTTCTTAACCCGATCAATTACCCGATACATTGCATTCGGATCAGAAGCCACAATCACGTGATCCCTTCCTTTACTTCTCTTCCAATATTCCTGCCTCTTTAGCCACTCAACCAACGCCTCTTGATTCTCCTCATCGACGTAAGCAGTCTTCTCCGGACCGGAACCGGGAGGCCGGACCGGGTTCACAATCAAGCTCAACGACGAGAAAAACGGCACGAAGAACAAATCGGCTTCTTCCGGATCTAAAACCCGAACAACAGGCGAACCCGCACGCTCCGAATTGGGTCGAGATAGATCCGAAAACAAGTACCACTCTGCCATGTGTTGGTGACCTGGATACTTCAGAGAAGATAAATCGTTCTCATCAACGCGTGAGCCACGCGCGAGTGAATGATGGTGGATCACTCCATAGGTGAACCTCCGAGGAAGATCGTAGAGGTAAATCTTAACAGCAGGAAACGTAGATTTCCCGGCGGCGAGGAGGATCGACGAGGCCGAGGCGGCGTTGAACGGAAAGGTAGCGGAATCAAAGGTGGAAGAATCATATGATTGGAAGAAGGTGTTAACGAGAGCGTAGAGAGCTACGATAACGAAGAAAATTGCTAGGGTTCGTTTGAAAACGGGTTTTCGGGTCATTGTTGAAAACAGTGTTTGGAAACGAGAGAGAAAATTGTGTTTAGGTTTTTTACCTTTGGTTCCTTCTTCGTTCAGAATTTTTGGGTACCGCATCGCCACTTTCTATTGTAGGTGTAAAAAGTTATGTACCACTAGAGTAATAACTGCATCTAATGTTATGTTACACCATTGCTATGCTAGTGATGAGTGAAAATAAAAGCTATGTTATCTTTTTTCTCGAAATTGGTGTGATCCGAAATCGGTAAAGATGATATGAAAGGGAAATTTCAGACTTCTGCAATCTTATATGAAAGGATTATTTGTGTGTTATATAATTATTATAATTATCTTTAACATACGTCATGCCTATAATTATTGATGAAATTGGAGATTCTATCTTAACAAACAGTATACATAGCTTTCATTCTATCTATTTTTATTAATTAGTAGTTAACTTTTTTTTATGACTAATTAATGTCTAATTTTTTAATATGATTTATTTTAAAAAGTTTAATGCTTTTTTATTTGAAAAGATAGTAGTTGTTTAGTTTTTTATTATTATAGATTTAATGACACACATTTACGGTTTTTAAAATAATATTTCAATAAATTGAACATTATATCTAACATTTTTTAATTTCTAAATTTATTTATTTTATATGGTTTTAGTTGAATTATATAATCTCTTTAAATTATCATTTTTAGTTTAAAAATTGATTTAAATATCCCAACAAATGAACTTGAAGGTGTTTGGGATTGGATTATCTTTGGTAAATTTTGTTAGTATAAAAGGGGTAAAAGTCTAGAAACAAATAAGCACGACATCAAGGCTAAACAACATAAATGAAACTATCTTGGACAAGAAATTGTTCGAGATCAGTTGGGCAATCATCCAACCAAATACCTTTGAATCTACGGAGAAGATCCAACCTGGTCAAAAAATAAGTACACTTGTTGGATTCTCGGTACACATGCTTGAAAATAACCTCTTCAAAATTGTGAAGAAGGAGAAAAAAGCGATTTGCGATAGTCGAACCTTGGGTGGAGTTTAACACCACGCCAGAAAGATTGTCATCAACACTTTTGTTGTCGACTTGCACTATGGTTTTCTTGAAGTGCTTCACCCGAGCAAAATCAAGACCAACAAGATAAACAAAAAAGGTACGGTGCCTTTGTCGCTTCAAAGGCATCCAATCTCAACCCAAGATAGTTATTGTGAATGACAGACCTAGTTTATTACTCCCACAGTCCTAAATTATAAGTCATTTTGTAAAATAAAATTGTCTCAAATTATAAGTCACTTTACAATTCCAATACATCATAAATAATATTTTTCCTAACATATCCTCCAACATTTATTATCATTTTTTCTTTCAATTCCTTACTCTTTCATATGTAATTAATGAAGGACAATATTGTAAAATCATACATAATTTCTCTTTCCCGTGTAACATTCATTACTTTTCTTAATTCCCGTGAAATGTCCAAAACGATTTATATAATTTGGGACTGAGGGAGTACCTAGTTTATGGTGTATGTGTTCTAAAGATCTAGAGTGTTTGGTTTAATTAGCATAAATGATCATCAAAATTATTTTTCAATTAAAGATAATCATTGCTTTAGCATTTCAATCCTATATGTTTCCACTAACTAATTAAAAGAATAGAGTTGTGGAAGACTCTCCAATACCTGCAAACCAATCATAATAAGTTATAGAGTTTCACAAGTGATTTGATAAGCATAGAGGTTTGTGGTTCTATATGTTGTGTAGGTTATAAAACATTAGTATATGGTATTGATGATGACAAAAGAGCAAAACAAAAATAATAATAATAATAAAAATCAAGCTATCAAAAAGCAAAGTTAACCAAGTTTCAATGTTGAGAGCAAATATGAGTCAAGTCAAATTCAAAAGGAACCGAAGATGTGAATGCTCGTTTGATCTCGCGCTTTAATATTTTATTCTTGTTATGATAAATATCATGTAAGATAAATAAGGGTAATTCTTGAGGTATTAAGGCAATGCGCTTACGCGCACACAGACTAAAATATTTTTAAAATCGTCATCTATTTCAAAATATTATAGAAACCAATCTCGATATTTACCTAATTGATTAAGGAGCGATTTTGACCAATTAGAAAGCATAACTAGTTGTATAATCTATTAGAGTTTGCATCTAATTGATTAAGGAGTGAGTTCTCCTCTTTTTCAATAAGAAACCATGTTAATTGATTAGGAGCAAACTTGACTTAAGTATTTCTTTTTCTGCTAGTCGATTAGGAAACATATTAATCGATTAGCAAGAAACAAGCAAGTGTTGTGTTAGCAAGAAAGAAGCAAGAAACACTGTAACTGCCATCACAAAAGAAGTTAGGATATATATATATATATATATATATATATATATATATATATATATATATATATATATATATATATATATATATATATATATATATATATATATGACATAATCTAATAAAAATTACATACACAGAACTATGATTGAACCGTTAAACCAGCCCAATTTATCAATTTAGTTCTAAAGGAATGTATATCAAAAGTGTTTGAACTATTGATAAATTAGCTTAAATAGGTGAATTTGGTTATGACACCACAATGTTTTGAACAACCATCTAACCTACATTTAAATTCATCACAATTCAACCATGTTTCTGATTGGAGGAATCTACTTGTCATCCCCCACTCATTCCTGGCACCCCCTCCCAAATCAATGAAAATATCAAATTGACCCTGAAAGAAAACATATTGACATTTCACACACTGCCAGACTTTTCAAAAAAATTGACGATACCGAAAATTTTGATTGAACTACCGGATATTTGGATTTTACAAGTATGTTTTACCGGTTTTTTTTCTTCTAAATTACCAGTAAGCAATACCAGAAATTTCAAAAAAACCAATGATATTTACCGAAAATTTCAAAACTACCAGTAACTATTTCCCGGATATTTGAATTTTCCGGTAGTTCAAATTTTATACTTTTTTACCGGTAATTTGAAATTACTGGTAGTCTTAATTTTTTTGTTTTTCCGAGAATTTCAAATTCCCGGAAGTTTATTAATTTTTGGTTAATTATCTGTTTAATATGTGTGTGTTTTTTTCCAGTGAGGACTATAGGTGTTGATGGTACCCCTAGTGGGAGGACGTGTGACTTGGCTGCAACCGGTAGGGGAGGGGTACAACCACTCCTGATGTTGAGTTTATCCATGTACGAGTGTAACACCCCAAAATTTGCCCTCTCATTTTGATCAAAGAATGGTGGAGAAATCAATTTAAATAAATAAATAAATAAATTTATTCATTTTGTATCGACGCATACGAATTTCGTATCGATACATAAGCCTGTATGTATCGATACATACAAGTTTTGTATCGATACATGATTCAATTAATTTTCCAAAACTTCAGTATGTATCGACGCATACATTTTCGTATCGATACATATCAGTTATAAAACTGACATGTATCGATGCATACATTTTCTATCGATGCATAAGTTGTTTTTGCTGTTTTTTCCAGTTTTTTTCCAGTTTTTTCCTTTCCTTTCCTTTGCCTTGTTCCACACTCTTCACATTTGTTCCACACTCTTCTTTTGGATTACTCTACCACATTCTAGAGTCTTCTACAACCTTCCAAGGAATATTCCAAAGAATACTCTAGAACTCTCTAGAATCCTAACTAACTTCAAACCTAACCTAACTCCTACGCAACCTCCATTCCCAAACCTCATGCCAAGCCTACACATTATATAAACCTAAACCATCCCAAAGCAAATGCTCTCTCCCATTTTTTTCCCTATTTATCTTCATTTTCACTTCATCTCTTTCATTCTTCTCTCAAATGTTTCCACCATTTTCAACCTCTCACCAAAACTTCATTCTAGAAGTTCTTTAAATTCTTCATTGGAATTTGAAGAACTTGAAGCTAAAACCTCCATTAATCATCTCATTGTGAAGCTTATTTGAAGAATGAATTCTGATTTTGGAAGAGTTTTGGAGCTTATTGGAGGTTATTGATCAAGTGTTCATCAAGAAGCATCATCAACCGCATTTATTTTGCGCGCTCGTGGATCGAAGTTTCGACTCTCCAGTTTTCTTCTCTATTTTCATTCCGATCTACGTCGCAACACTCACCAAAGCAATCCTCCGCTTCGTAGGTTGGTGATCTAAATCCGCTTCTTGATTTAACTTATTCTCTTTATCTCGTCATGACGACATTCTTCGTGTGTTTATCGTTGTGTATGCGCTTGACCGTTTAATTTCGTCTTGATTACGATTTGATCACTTTGTTTGTTCGTAGTTAGAATTATAGCTTATTCTAGGTGCCATTAAGGTTTAGATTATGACTTTTAGGTGTAAAATTTGTGCTCACTAGATAATAGTTGCATTAGGAGCTTTAAGAAATAAGTCGATTGCAAGAAGTGTTTTTCCCTCATTTTCTTGGGCATTACTTTTCCCTTTACCACCATAGATTAATAGGTCTTGATTTTAGGGAATTTTCATGATTAGTTTCGACATCTCATTCCTCCATTTCGAGTCGTTTCGATACGCTTCCGTCCATTTCGCATATTTTGTGCATGAATTGACTTATTGCATATTGTTGTTTTGTCCATGCACCTTTTGTCATGTAACTAATCATGTTGCGTTCTGTTTTTGCATCTTTTGCATGTTTCGTTAACTCACTTGCATTTCATTGTATTAATATATATGTTGCATTTCACATAACCATGTATGTATGTATGTGCATTTGGTTGCATGTTTGATAACATCATTCACATCAATTCAATTCTGAATTTTGCATTAAGCTTGGCATTCTTGTTGATGTATCATATTGCATATTCATGATCAATGTTCATTATGTTCATATGCCATGTTCATGTGCCATATTTTGCATACTTGTTGCATAATAAATCATGTGGTGCATTCTTACATAATCCCTCAAAATATAATCATGACATTCAATTATGTGCTTGATCCATATTCATATTGCATATTCATGTTAATTGAGCATTTCATGATTGAGCTGTGCATTAAAAATCAAAATAATCAAAGCTGCGTTTTACATTTCATAGTTGTCTTTACATATAGGAGCTGTAAAATGCATGCTGCTTGTTGTGTAGTTCATGCTGTTTGTGACTTTTTACACCTATTTGGCATGCTGTGTATGTGCTGTAAAAAGTTGATTGTGTGATACATGACATTTCATTGCTGTTTTTGCATTTGGTAGCTGTTATAGGCTGCTGAATTTTGCATTGCATTGCCTTTAGGTTCACTAAACCGTAGATTGAGTCTAATTTAGTTCCTAGTTCCCTTAGGAATTAATTTGGTATTTGTTTATCTTATTTTTTGTCATGTTTACCATGCTAACATTTGTTTTGTAGGGGGGAAGATTGAGGTAAGTATCATTTCATTCACATCTCTTATGCATTTTAATTGTGTTTGCCTTAGCACCTTGTGCTTTGATCATAGGCTTTCCCAGTTGCTCTCTTAGAACAACTTAACTTCCTTAGGAAGTAAGTTAGTTTTTAACTCTCTTTTCTTCTTATTAGATTTAGAAGCCACACTAACCATTATGACATCCATTGAATGAATAACTTAGGTCTGTGTCTTAGTCCCCCTAGTTTTTGTCCTTTTCCGACTTGAGTCTTCTTCTCTCATTTCCAAACAAAAATCCAAAAGACATTCAATAAAGGACTGAAATAGCCTTTTATGTATATCCTTATTCCATGGGGCACTCATATTCATTCCATCTTGGAATAGTGCGAGCTTGTCTAGCATGACGCACAAGTCTAATCATGAGGCTACTTTCACAAACGATAAACTCAAAACACTTCTCATAAAAGACAATCAACAAAGACATCGCGTCTTCTCTTCTCATCTCCTAACCTTTGGGGACGAATGCGACTTGCCTCGACAGTTCAAACAGCGATACGGTAAACACCCTCGAGTCAGAGCCAGTAACACCTGAGCTAGAGCTATGACAACGTCATCCTAAAAAACACAAAGTTCCCGCCTTAGGTAGGCGAACTACGTCGACTCTGATACTCATTATCCCGATGAGGTACGTAGACAGCGGGGTATGGCCCGTTCGAGCACATTCTTTATTTTCTCTACATTTTCCCCATTCTTTCTTTTTATTCTCTTTCTCCAGTTCCCTTTCTCATTTCATTCCAGTTCCAGTTAGCAGTTCTTATTCGGCAGCATCTTATTTCTCACCCTTTGAAACAAACTAACAAGCGTAGATCCCGTCGAGTACGGCAGACAGTCTGGGGTGCTAATACCTTCCTAGGTCGTAACCGAATCTCGAACCCAGATCTTTGGTTCGCAGGACCTTGTCCTTTCCTTCTTCCTCAGGTTTGTGCAGCATTACCTTTCCCGTTCCTTCGGGATAAAAATGCCTGGCTGGCGACTCTACCTTTTCCGCGCCACTTTCGAGTTTGTACTAGGATGAAAATCTCGGGAGAGACAACGAGCTAGACGATTTGTCCCAACCGGTTCGCACCGGAAGAGGATGACTGAGCAACGGGGGCATTTCCAGGCACCTCGCACTGTTATGTGACGTGGAGGTCTTTCTTCACAGCAGGTCACACCAGAGGTCGTCTTTGATATTTAGCCTCAGCCAGTGGATGCTATTGAGAAATATTTTTGGTGGAGGATGTTGTTATGGATGTCGTAGACGAGACTATCAGAGTGTCAGTTGAGGGTGTGCAGGAGGGAAATGCTGATGGTGAGGGTGATGGCACTAGAGGAGCCGCCGATACAGGAGATCTAGAGGAGACTATTCAGACGGATGTGACATTTCCTTTGACCGAGCCATCTGTACACATGGAGCCAGGATTCCCTGGTGGGCCGATTGATAGGTCTGTACTTATAAAGTATAGTGAGCACGTAGATTTGCGTCTATGGCAGGGAGGGGAATATGATTTTTAATTTTAACATTTGTTTACTAATGCATAAATTGTTTATGTATTAACAAATTTGGCAATTGGGTAGTGTCACAGATGCGACCTGTACTGAGAGTCTAGTCTCATATTTCGAAGATGAAGGGTTTCCCTCGTATTCGCTTCCTTGATGTTGTGAGGAAAATTGTGAGGGACTTTGACTTGCTTCATTTTGGTCACTGCTCCCCGGCGATGTTAGATGTGGAGCTGCTCAATGTCTTCGTTGAGAGGTGGCACAAGGAGATATCTTCAATTCATCTCCCATTCGGAGAGATGACTGTGACTTTGGATGATGTCACTTCCTTGTTCCATCTCCCTATCGACGGCAGGTTCTAGACAGCTCCTTCATTGAGTGTGTCCCAAGCACATGAGTTGGTAGTTTGTGATCTTTGTTTACTAGAGGCAGTGGTGGCACAGGAGTTCGCGGATACACGAGGTGCTCACCTTTGTATGTGGTGGCAACCGGATAGGTATGACGGGCTCGTTGTTGGTGGTCAGTATTAGGCTGCCTCTAGGGCGTATATGCTGCATATGGTAGCAAGTACTCTCTTTGCGGACAAGTCTGGTACATATGTCGATGCTCGGTATTTGTGCCTCTTCACTGATCTAGAGGCGCCCAATTGGGCTTGGGGTTGTGCAACCCTGACTCAATTGTATCATATGATAGGGGAGGCGACCTGATTTGATACGAAGCAGCTAGTTGGATATCTTAGTTTGTTATAGGTATATCTTAATTCATTTTCTAACTTGTTTTTTATATTTTTTTAATATTATTAATTCTAATTTACTGCTTGTTGTGATCTCAGTGCTGGATCTATGAGCATTTTTCGCAGATATGTGATAGGAGGATCCAATCCTATACACCAGGGGAGCCACATGCAAAGAGGTGGAAGGTGAGGTAGAAACACCCTGGAGGGATACTTGAGTACATGAGGAGATTGAATGCGCTGACCGTAGAGGATGTCATTTGGACACCCTACGATGAGCATAAAGACGTACGTCCATTTGAAGAGTCGATATTATACTCTGGCTATATGCGGTGGGAGACGTTGATTGTCAGGCACCTCCCAAAGAGATGTCTGCATCAGTTTGGGTACATCCAGACCATACTACCAGCAGTTCCGGATACACTCTCTGAGGGTATTGATAGGTGGTTTATGACGAACTTCATCAGTTCTACTCACACTATTGTTGCTAGATCTATACCTATGCAATATACATCACAGTGTGAGGATGACTACTTGGAGTGGTTTCTCAGCGTATCCCATCCATGCATCACTCCATCGGCGGTTGAGGAAGCACCTTCAGATGATGTATCTTTTGGTGGCCAGGAGCTTATTGGTAACACACCTCCTTCTCCTCCTCCTCTTGTTCCACCACAACATCATTAGGCGTGCAACGATTTATGAGCTCACACACTTGGTAGACCCTGATGGTACTCTTGCTGCTGGATTAGCTAGGATTGCACACTTAGCCCGTGGAGGCCTATTAAGTATTATGTATATTTCTAGATGATTTGTATATTATTGTATTATATGTATATTATGGTTTATATATTATTATTATTATGTCTTCATTTATTCTCTTACATTGCACTGATCTTGAATAAAAAACTTAAACAAATAAAAAACCATTACAACATAATTAATCGATATTAAAAACCTAAACACTACTACCAGATGCTTTAGGGCGTTTCAACATCGTCATTATTTCATCAACTGATCTTTCCAACTGCACATCTAATGCCAACGGACCCCTTGTTAGCCTACGGCGAAATAATCTCCACATTTTGCTGACATCTTCATCATTCTTCAGCTCAAATATATTATATTTCACGCTATCATCCCCTCAATCCTCCCGAAACTCGATCTTCAACATCTTTATATTCTCACCATCAGGCAACAATTCCTTCAACTTCGAAGTCAGGTCGGCAAAGGAGGTCGTGTCATCCGAGAGCATGAATTCGACAGGCTGAGAAACTCTCTTGAAGTAAACTTCTGTCTTAATTAAAAATGCTGGAATAACCATTTTTCATATATGTTTAACCATAAGACCTAACCCCTATTTATACTAGTGTGTAACAATTTTGGACCACACTAATTGTCGGTGCAATCACAACCATACAAATTTGTTGGCAAAATCTCAATCGTTTAAAAAAAAACCTAAAAAACCCTAAATTATGCCTACCGGGAATTTCAAAGGATTTGAAATTCCCAATATACCTGTATTTTTAAATATCTGATTTCATGGTAAATACTGGTAATTTGAAATTACCGGTATACCGATAATTTCAAATAAACTACCGAAAATTTGGTTTTTTACCGGGATTTTTGTATACCTATCGGGAATTTGTTTCAGAAATTGTTTGTTAAAAATTTAGAGGCATTTTTGATATTATGTAAATTTGGGGGGTGCTAGGAGTAAGTGGGTGGTGGCAAGTAGATTTCTCCTTTGATTGTCCAGAATTAGGGGTGTTCATGGTTTGGTTTGGATCGATTGTAAAACAAAATATCACCCAATCCAAAGATAAATTTACTTGCAGTTGCTAATTTAGTTCGGATAATTGATTAAAAAAATTTGATCGATCCAATCCAATTTCTTATTGTTTGATTTAAATGATTTTTTGTATATCCAAATTACAAATAATAATTTTATTAATATTATAAAAACACTAATAAATAATAAATTTGATATAATATATAACATATACTATATTAAAAGTTAATATTACAAAATAAAATAATAAAAATTAATAGATTAAATCAAACTAATAAATAATATATTTTTTAAAATATCGTATAATAATAAATTAACATGTTATATAAATAAATAAATAAATATAAAAATAGATGCATACAGTTTGATTCCATTTTGAAAAATCAATCTGAAATTTCAATCCAAACCGATCTATTTTTACAAAATGACATTCAAACACATCCAATAATTTTTGGTTTTTTAGTTTTTGATTTTTTTGATCGGTTTTCGATTTTTATTTGAATTGGTTTGGATTTGAACGCCCCTACGCAGAATCGCTGCCATCAATGCTCCCACCATCAAAACAACAGCATAAAAATGGCAAATGCATTCCATCCACAACATTTAGCTAGTGGGTCTCACACCTCTGATTAGTCCGGACTCAAGTCCATGACTACTGTCTTAACTACAACACAAATATAATAGAGGAGCCTTTCAGACTACAATTGAGACCACATTAACCATGACTACAATTCAATCTAATTTTAAAAATCACAACACATCCATAACCATTATGTAACACCTTTCTCATAGTCAGTTGGTTTGTTAGTATTGCTCTCGGATATTTTGGTAGCTAACTAACTTCTGCATGAGTTCTAACCAGTCATCCTCAGAGTACTCGCATATATAATACATCATGAAAGACCACACAACTAAGAGCAAGTAAACATTAGAGCAATGGAACAAAACACATCATTCAATAAGTAGAACTTCAGCAATATTAGTAACTGAACATCAATTCCTATAGTGCCATGTATCTAAACCAAGCATTCATTTTATACCATTAACTAAATCATGAAATAAGTGAGGCATAACACTCAAAAAACAGGAGTTGCTCAATGATAGCTACTTAAAGGGTCAGCTGTTTTTCCAGTTCTAGCATCAGTCCATGCTTTTGCAATTGTTTTCTTCATCTCCTCGTCCCCATCCTCATACATATTCTGCAATTCATTCATGTATAGTATAAGTCAAATTGATATTAACATTCTTAAGAGTGCATGAGTAAATGCATAAAATTTTAGAGACAAAGTAAAAAAGAAAACTGAATCTAACCTTCATCATGTCCATGATTCCTGCCATTGGATCTTTTGCTTTATCCATGGTTGGCTTCAGCTGCAACATTAACAGAAAAAAATTACTACTTTATCACATTGTTAAACAAATAAAAGAAGCCGTCATCAAATTCAGCAGTTTACTACCTTATCTTCTTTGAAATTCAAATCTAGCCAGTTTGCTTTGGAAGCCTTCACCAAAGTGATGATTACCCTTTTAGGCTTGACAAGAACCTTACATTTCTCTGGTACTATCTCCTTGTGCAATTTCACTACTGCACATCGATAGTTCTTCCCTTGAATATCATGGAACTTAACATCAAATGCATTTGGCTTAAACTCAGATTCAATCTTGCTCTCATCAACTCCCTCCAATGACACGTATATCTGCATTTTTTTTTTAAAAACAATCAGCACTAAATCACTGAGTGACTACAACACAAAACTTTGTCTATGTTTGGAATTATAGCAAGGAATAAGAGATGACACAAATTGTCATCATTTAGGAGCCATTTCAATTGATTTGATTAAGCTTATTCGCTAACATAACTACTTGTGAGACAGTTTTAAAAAACTTGTGGAAACACCTTATGACATGTCCATAAGTTACCTTATATAGTTGATACTTCTAGCTTATACATTCATATGTGATTGAAAAATACCTATTTAGTAACAGTCAATTTTTCATAAGCTCATAGTTTCTTTACTAACTTACAGTATTTTTATAAGCTACTTAAAACAGCTTATAGGTTAGAAACTATAGTTTATCATGTTTTCTATCCATAATAAGTTATCTGCTATAAATATTCATCTGCCAGCTATTTTTTAACAACCAAGAGTCATAACTCATAAGCTCTTTTCTATTTTTGGTATAACAAAGTTTTGCTGAGTAGGGGGTTGCAAACTCAACAGACTCGAGGATCAAAGAACGCTTACAGAATTACTTAAATATTACCCACAAATGGATCCTCACATCAACGGGGGATTCGAATCCAATTTCTTATGCGAGCTTATTCATAAGTGCTTATTTTGATAAACACTTGTGCTATAAGCTCTTCAAACTAACTTATGTAAGCTTATACAATATATCTTAACTGTAATTTATCTTCTATTATAGAAATAATTAACTATTAATTAAATTGTTTGGGACAAGGTGAAATAGTATACAGTAAAATTTGGTAGGTTCAATTAGCTCCAATTTTAACAAATTATACTAACAACTCTATATGAAATGAAGCAATTAAACAAACTCAAAACAATACAGCATGAAAAACGTCTCCAATAATTCCAAAACGTGATTTACAAACCTTGACTTTTTCATTATCCTGATCCCAACTGAACGACGCAAGAGGGGAATAATTAACCACGGGTGACACCTTAGTCCCGGTTGAAATCGGTGCTGGAAGTGGAATCTGCGATGCACGTGCAGAAGCTGCCGCCTCTGACGATAACTGCTTAATAAAAAATCGATTAAGCAGAACGATTGCCAAAAATAAGTAATTAAAACGGAAATCATTAAAAAAAAAGTTGAATCGAAATGAAATTATGCAAAAAGGAAAATGAAATGTGAAAATGGTGAGAACCTTCTCCAAGTTGCGAATCTCGGAGGTGAGAAGAGAAAGGATTCGTGGTCGTTTGGCGATTTCTTGCAAGTGACGAAGCTCCTCCAAATCTAATGCAAATTCCTCTGCCATTTTTTTCTTGATTACACGAAAGCAAATTTTAGTTAAGTTTAATTTTTTTTCTTTGGTATATATTTTGTCTGTTCGGATTTTGTGGAACGTGCTAGAAGAAGATGCTAGTAATATGGAATTAGGGGGTAATTTGGGAATCTCGCTACACTGGAAGATTCTGGAGAGGGGGTTCCATTTGGACTAGCCGTTTTATATACTTGGTGCAAATTTCATTTTATTTTTCTTATGTTTTAGAATATTCAAAATTGAAGGAAAATGTAATAGTTATGAATTTACTTTTAATGGGAAAAAATTAAGTGAATTTCTTTTCATACTTTTCATAAAGTTTTTAACTTAATTTACTTTTGTAGTTATAATAATTTTTTATGAAAAAAACTACTTTTAAAAATATTATAGATATTAGAATAAAGAACTATAGTATTCTAGATCAACTAAAAGAAAATGAATTTAATTGAAATACATTGACATGATAAAAAGATTTTATTCGGTAAGTTAATAATAGACGTTGAATGTTAAGAGAAATTTGACTTTTATTTTGAACACATAAAATTGTGCAAACGGATGATGGTGATGAATTTACGGTGTAAATTTTTTTACACTTTTAATGTATAGTAATTAATCTCAAAGAAAATTGTATGTACTTTTTCTTACCGTCCTTTGTGAAAGTGTCTATAACGTCATTTTCATAACATCATTCCTAATGACGTTAGATATTATAACCTATACGGTCCATATGAAAAAGAAATGTTATAAAGACTAGTGTAGACATTCCTTGTTAAAGATGATATACATGAAGCTCATCTTATACATAAAACAAAACTGAAGAACCTTATACATGAACTCATCTTATACATAAAGCAAAACTGAAGAACCTTATGGTATTCATTCATGCCTCCAATGAAGTGATCAACATAGTCGATCTCGATGTACGATAGGGCAAAGTTTTGCAAGACAAAAACTTAGCATGTCAACTGGGGGCAAGATGAATACCATAAGGCCAGTTCTAAATGATGATTTCGAAGGCATCCAACTAAATGATAACCCGATACCACCAATTCGAGTAGGTGTTGATCTATCGATCAGAGTAAAGAAATATCTCATTGAGTGCCTAAGGGCAAATTTCAAACTATTCACGATTTCTCCCCATAAGATGTTAGGTATAGAAAATAGAGTGGTATGTTATTAGTTAAACATTAATCCTCATGTGTGATATGTATCCCAGCGAAGGAGGCGGCAGTCCCAAAAAAAGGGAGAAGCAACCATGAAGGCGATATATGACTTACTCGATGCTAACTTCATCTTTGCATCGATTATCGATTGGATCCGCCAGCTATATAAAGAGCTGAATGTGAACAAGTGTAGTAAATGAGGTTCAAAGATGAAAAGGTAAGAACAAAAGCTACAAGAGATTTATTAGGTTGCATTGTCCAACATCACATGTACGCAGATTCTCTTCCACCTCAAAGTTAAGAACTAGTATGACAAATATGTGAATACATTTTTATTTTGGGATGCAGCTCGTAATATTGGATTTAAAGTGACAAATTTTCAAATTTTAAATCATCAATGAATGAAATAAAGTTGAACAATGGCTAAAAGAGAAGATGCAATAACAAGATGTTTTCCCTAAGAGCTCTTATCCAGTATTTTGGTCAAGTGACATCAATAACAGGACACAAAATTTAAAAGAAAATATGCAATAACAAGATATATACATGTATTGTCATTGTATTTTGTTTTTACATGTATAACATTATCATATTAGACATTTATGTATGACTTTGTACCAGTATTAATATCCTCATGTTATGATTCTAAACTCTTATAATGTGTGAGGGTATTACACATTTTTCATGTAATGAACTGAGGTTTCAAGCTTTGATACATGCTCAACATTTTGGGTAAGTACTTTGCTCTTTGATATTTATTGAACTTTATTCTCAACTAGCACCTTGAATCTTTTAAATACATCTAGTTTTGGAATTTGAATTCTTCAAAAGATTTAAGATTACGGATTGCTGTTCTGCAACCGCACCTAGCGGTAAATCTGAAGCTTGCGAGAAACATCAAAGAAAACAAAGGATTACACAATTTTCTTGTTAATATATTCTTTGCAGTTGTACAGATGTGCATATTCATAGATGCTCCTAGACTACTATGCTTATGGCATAGTTGCAGGGTTTTTTGCACTCTAAGAAAAGAAAAGAGAGATGAAACTAAAAGAGAAAATGAGGAACTTGTGTTGTATCGATGATGAAATGTGATATTCATTCAAGACATATATACATTAGTAACTTTCATAACAAGTCATTGATCTAGTCTTAACTAACTACCCTAACAATATAACATTTGAAGTATACATCTGATTCATACAATAACAATAATGAGCCTAAGAAATGAGTTTGGAAAAATCGTGAAGAGAAAAAGGAGAGGTGAACACAACAATCAGGATAGAGTGGCAAAATTAATTGCATCTATTTGGGTGTAAGAAATGTAAGACATGTCTATATTAATCAGAAGTATAATTGGGTAGAAAGTAGAAACTTGAAAGACTTGTTTCATAGACTTTATAATGTTGCTTCTAATGAGCAAGGGTGAGTGAAATGCATAACTTACGGGATGGTGGTCGTGAGGAGAATGCAACATTAGGAAGAGGTAATATTTTAGAACAACAATTTCTAATAATGTGGCTTGTAGGTGTTTGGCCTATTTAGAAGGATAGAAACATAATGATTTTTGAGGGAAATTATTATTCACGGAACTGGTTAGCTACTAGAACTAAAGGGGTTTGAGTGTTCAATATTTTAAAGGTGTTTAAACATGTTGTCTGTGTTTCTCTGGTTAGCTCAAGGCTGTTTACATGCTGCTGATATTTATGTTATGCACAATTATCAACAATCTGTGCAAACTCTTCAAAAACAAAACAAGATGTACAAACCATGATCAAAGTTCTGTTGCTAAACTTTTGGTCACATGGGTTAGCGGATTCGGTCTGTCTCTCTCCCGGGCCAGTCACATCATAACATTCTTTCTTTTTCTATACTAATACTATTGAATCAATGACAAAGCCCCTAAAAGCTGAAACTAAGGAACTAAGAATGAAGTGTGAGTTACAGCCCGGTGACAGTGTGTTGTAATCAGAATATATTTGAAAGAAGTTACTACAGCAATCTACAGCTAGGTAGTATTCAAGCTCATTCCCTTATCTTGAGCTTGTTTGTCAGAGAATACTCTGAAGCTGCTTTTGCAACTGTGCTTTTAATTGGTGGTTAGAATCAACATCTCTACATACATTTTCCTTCTCAGCCAATAGTGTCAACCTCTTCGCTTCAGCAGCAGCTATCTCCGAATTACATGAGTTCCTTTTGTTGCCTTTAAGATCCATGAAAGAAGACCTCAGCTGAAAACCAAAAACAAGAAAAGGAAAAAAAAAAAAAATCACTTTGGCAATTCACCATATTGATAATATTATAATATAACATTGTTATAATTAACTTCATACAGATTGGAATCTAGGAATGCTCAACCAAAATCAATAGAAGAACATAAATAGCATACCATAAACATACATATCAATTTCTGTTTTACTTTTTAATTTTAATCATGTCATATGTACATAAATGCACAACTATAAATAGTATATGACGAACCAACTCATACTCTAGTATCAGATACGACACCGAAACGGACTCATACACCAGTATCATGTATGACAGGAACACGAACTCTACGACACCGACACGAACAAGTCTATGTATATATCAATAACAATTTACCTCATTGACTCCATTCCTCAAACTCTGAACTTCCAATTCACATTTGACTACAAAATCGCAAGCCATTTGCTTGAATTCCTTCATTTCCAACTTCTTTGCTTCATAAAATCCATCTTTCATTTTATGCAACTCTTCAAGCTCCACCACCTCGTTCTGCATTGACCTAGATAGTAAAGTATCAATACTCTCAAACTCAATGCAATCAAACAAAAGGAATTAGGTTAAATACTACACCAATTGCTACAATTGTATACCTAACTTCTTGCGAGAGGGAATCATATTTGGCTTCGAGATTCTCAATTTGAGACTTGAGAGACAGAATATTGAAATTCTGCGACGCTATTTTACGATCAAACAGCAAGCACCTCTGTTCCATGGCTCTGATATTTGCAAGCTTTGAGGCTAGAACACGAGATTTGTATGATTGCAACTCTTTCTCGGCCTGAAAATTGATATTTTGGTATATGGATTTGGATTCGGATTTGTTGGAAAAGAAGCAAGTAGAGATGAAATTGAAGTGAACCTGGAGTAAGGAGAGACGTTGAATTCGAGTACGGTCCATTTGTTCGAGTCGTTCATGGAATGATGAGGAAAACGCCATTGATACGGAAAACACTCACTCTTCGCTGGTTTACGTGTTGATGTGAACGGTGAACGGTAAATGGAGCCTATTTCTCAATTTTCAAATCTCAACCCATAAAAACTAATTTTTTTCCATTTTTTTAGTTCCAATATTATCCCTCAATAAAATATATTGATTAAAAGAAACCGATATAAAAAAGGAACAAATTACGAAATCTAAAGAAATATAATCCTAATCTACTCTTTAAAAAGAGAGATATAATTGATGTCGAGTGCTAAAGTTGCTAGAAAGTCGACACAAAAATTACATTTTATGTAAATGTGAAAAATAAAAATATTAGACTTAGGATCTAAAAAATAACTTCATCGTCTTTTATATTTCCAAGGAACCAGAGAATTGGTTGGAGAAGATTTTGGTCACCAACGCCGAGTCGGCCTCAATCCAAAGCTTAGTCCAACCTCGTGAGTTCGTAATTAACCTCAGAAGGAAAAAGAAAGCAGAACGTTCATAGAAGTGTCACCGTGTTGTGAATAAGATATATATCTTGAAATTAACTTCGTAGTTCATGGTACAAATAGTAAAAAAATAATGTGTTGCATTGATTTTAAAATGTAAAGATAAATCGTCATTCTTTAGCGAATAATTCTGCTAGAAAGAATGAATCATATTTAAACATATGAAAATGGTTAAAAGGAAAAGTGCACGAGGACACAAAAACAATTGAATGAGTTTTGCATTTTTTAAAGTCTTTTGAAAAAGGTTTCGATATGCTTATGTGGTTTATAATTTATTAAGAAATGAAAGGAAAAGAGTAAAATTGTTTAACCTAAGTCAACTTTGATTATGAAAGAGGTTTAAAGTTTGAAAACAAAGAAGGTTTTGAAAAGAGGAAGAAGTTTTAAAAATTTAAGAAGTGAGAATAGATGAAGAGGCTATCCTAAGACTTGAAGTAAAAGTTAAAGTAAGAACAATCGAACCGTATGACGAGCATTCTTTGAAGCAATAGGACTTCACCTCCATAAACAAGGGAACCAAATGAAGGCTAAGGCTTTCAATCCATAATAACTTGAGCAAAGGGAATATCCTAAAATCTAAGTTTAAAACTCCAAGTCCAATGCTAAAGATAGTGGCCATAGTCCAAAATTAAAGTCACAAGTATTTTAGATGTTTAATCCTTTATTAATATTTTTGTGTCCAAGTGGACAAAAGGAAAATCAACACAATAATAATAACAAGAATATAACACATGATAATGGATGATAAAACAATATAAATCATAATAAAAATAAAGGAGATAAAGGTGTGATAAGGAAATTAAAATGTTAGTATAATAATAGTAATAATAATAATATACATAATAGTGGTATGATGAATTTAATCATCCACAACCAAAAGAGTAACCAAGGTACTTAGTACCAAAAATCGAAAAGGCAATCGATTCCGCTTAGTATCTTACACTATAGTGATTAATCAAGGCGATTAGAACCAAATTCAATGAAGTTTGAAAGAAGATTGGGAGACCCAAAGCAACTACGCATCAAACTCCACAAGTCTTGAATCTTAACGCCAAAAGATCAATCACTTTGGGATTACGCGACCAACACGAGGTCCGGTCCACGAAAGTGCAAGTATCCAATTGGATTTTTATTCCGAAGTAGGGGCATATTTAGGTCTATGTTAAGCAATCACCGAGTAATTTACAGAGTAATTACCCTACAAATGAGGCCGACCAACACCAATTAAGGTGAGGGATATATGTGTTAATGCATGTGAGATGAACGGTATGTAAATCGCTATCCAAAAGAAATACCGCACGAAAATAAAGATGAATACCAAATTGAGTTTCATTTATGGTATTCTTTCATCTTTAAGTTCAATCACTCTCCTTGGTGGATTCAAGTATGAAAATATCTCACTAATGCAAAGTAACTAAAGTGAATTAAATAATTCACTTAAAGTTAGATTTAGACTAATGAATATTAACCACTCTAATCTACACCCAAAGTCCATTGAAATTAAAGAGAAGTCAGTCCCAAAAATGTCTCCCAAGGTAAAAATAAGAATAGAGGAGAAGAGAAAGGGAAAGGAACAAAAAACATCCCCAATATAAGCCAAAAATTTAGTTCTGACTCAGAGTAACCGGTTACTACCTAAGCGGTAATCGGTTATCTGTACAAAAATAGCAGTTTTCTGGAAAATTAACACAGGTAACTAGTTACTACCTAAGCGGTAAGCGATTATTCTGCGTGCAGAATAAAAAATCTACTAAAATTTAGCATGATCCATCTTTAAAAATCTTTTTTCAAACACCTCATGATCATGAACTGAATTAGCACAAATTTTACAATCAAAACACAGTGAAATCCCTGCAATCAAACAAAAATTTACAATCTAAAAGATCAACAACCAAAAGCACAAGTATCTACATCTTGAATGTTGATGATGAAGGTAGAACCATGGAAAGAATGAATTACCAAGAACACTCTTAAAATTGATCCAATATCAAGCTTGATCTACTGAAATTGATGAGCGAAAAGAATAGAATGAAGGTTTAGCTCAAAGTTGATCAAGAATTCAAGGTGAATTCTCAATAACTTTCTAAAGGGAGAAGAGCTTTAGTGAATTTGTGGTTTGGGAGGATATTTTGCAAGAGATTTTTTGGCTATCAAAAGCTTGAGAAATGAATGAGAAATGACCTTTATTTAAAGAGTTTAGGTATGAGAATTTGGTGGAATGAAGCTTGCCTTGCCAATTCAAATTAGGCTTAAAATTCAAATTTGGAGGGAATTATGAAAAAAAATGGTGATTAGTGAGAGTTTATGGTAGAAATTAATTTTGATGATGTATGTGAATTAAATGGAGATAATCTAGAATATTCCAAGAGTGATCAAAAAATGAAATTGGTGCCAAAATTTGAAAAATGGGATTGCTACCAAAATTTTCAAATTTGCATGCAGGTAACCGGTTACACCCTAGGTGGTAACCGTTTACTTAGTGCAAAATTTAAAAATTTTGTTTTCCATCTGTACTGCTAGGATTCCGGATCGATTTGTTTCGCATCGAAGAAGGTACATGAACTTTAGAATTCCTTGAATAAATAAATTAAAATTGGGAAATTCTTGATCAGATAAATTTGAATTAATTGCGGATCAACTTTGTCTTTTATCTGAGAAATTCATTCGAGCTGCAGGACTGCTATTTTTGGAATTTTTGACCTGAAAAAGAATTAACAAAAGAAAAAAAATATATTTTTTGGATTTTAATTAATGGTTAGTAAACATACACAAGTAAAAGAAAATAAAAGCAATGGTGATCCCATGTGAGGCATAAACCTACAGCTGAAAAGGATAAACGAACCAATGCGTGACTTGTTTGTATGCAAGATGCAAATGAAAAATATGAGAAATCTTAAAGTAAAAAATTAAGGTATGACAATCCCTCCTAATGGCTGCAAGAATTTGTCCACCATAATATCATTTCAAAAAGCACCCATTCAAGACTATTATAGGTATGCTCTTGAAGAAACTATTTTTGCAAGCCTTGAGGCAGATATATATCCTTTGGAAATGTGGAGTTAAAGGTATGTTAATGTTCTCACTACCTTCCTCTCGACCAACACTTGGTTGGCTAGTAATATTTATAGTTAAACTAGGGTTTGACCTTAACATGCCCATAACCATAATCATAAAGTCTTGTATATTTCTCCCTAAATGAACCTTCAACAATGTCAATAGCAATTGACTTAGCTCTGTAAGCAAGTGTCTTATTGATCCCTACATTCCATTTTTTTTTCTCCATTATATAATTCAAATTCAAATTACGATTCTCTCTTACATTACCTTGAATTTTGTTTCCCAACCATTTAGAAGTTAGAAACCTTACCTTGTAGTGTCTATTGCATGTGTGTTTGTCCACAATATTTCTCAACTGCCAAGTTTTGTCATCTTGTAGTTTTGCACAGTAGCACTCCCATGGACATATTTTCCTACACATGACTCTCATCCCCCTCTTATCATTTTTCTTAAACACTAAATTTCTACCAGAATGGGATAAGTTCTGATACCCTATTTAAATTCTTCCCTAGGTGCAAAATAAGTCCCTAAATTCCACTTGTAATCATCCATACTTTTTGGAAGCTTGAAAGTTGGAAAATCTTCTTTCACTATCTCATCATCTTCACTATCATAGGCCAGTGGTAACTCATCAGTGTCATATTCTTCAATATCACTCAATCCATTAAAGTTTTCCTTTGAAGCCTTAAATTTATCTTTATAAGCAAATATACCACTACACTCACCTATATCTTCCACCACTTTGTGTTTCCTTGGTATCCCATTCTTCTTACCCCTCTTACCCTTTTTTGTACCATTCTTCTTAGTCTTGACCTTCCCCTTTCCTCTACCTTTATCTGTATCAATAGATATTTCTTCAGCAAGTCTATTTACATCATCACCAAAATCTTCAAATAAGTCTTTCAAAACACTATCATCTTCGCTGATCCCATAATATATATTCCCTTACCTTCCTTGTTACAATCTGGTCCCTCACCTTCCTTGTTAAAATCCGGTCCCTCACCTTTCTTGCTACAATCTGGTCCCTTACCTTCTTTGTTGCATATTAGTGCCTCAACAACTGACTCAGTTTGGATCCTAACCAAATAAGATGTACCATCCAATATTTCATCTTGGTCAATGGTCACATCAAAAGTAATATCCATTCATGTTTCTTCAGACACTTTGTCCCCCTCAAAGTTAACTTCTGTGGTCCCATCCACATTAACATCCTCAAATGTACCTTCTTGGTCAATTGTGGCCCCTCTTTCATCACATTTGTTACCTAGATTATTCAAATCTTAAATGGTCCCCAAGTCATCAAAAGTTCCTATCACAACATTATTTAAATCGTCCACTGTCTCATCTAAGTTGTCATTTTCTTCATCAATGGGACCTACTTGGTGTTCAATTGTTAGTATTTGCTCTTCCCCAAACACTGGATGCAGTACATATAGATGCACACTCCCATTGATCAATGCAATACTTCTCATCCTATTTGTCCCTTCGTCGTCTTTTAACAACACTAACTCATTATCAGCTAGTGCATCATAATACCACAAACTATCAACTTTAGGATACCCTCAGTCTTTTAACCCACCCAATATCTCAAAATAACTCCAAAAGTCAGCGTCAACATCCCAGACCTTCTCCAAACCCTTGTAACCTAGTCTATTAAACTCACCAAACATTCCCCCATGGTGAATAACACACTAAAACCTATCATTCATTGTCTAAGAACAACATAACGAAAAAAATGAAAGAATGAGATAACGAAGTAGAAGAGAGTGAAAAAACGAAGCTCATGCATGCGTTTTACAATAATAAGTAATGGTATTTACCACAGCGTAGACTTTTTCGTCTTCAGTAATCTTCAACCTTCGTCTTTTGTGGATTCTTCTTCTGCTCTCTCTATCGCATCTGTTAGGTTTTTTTGGAAGTTCTAACGCAATGATTCTGAAATGGCTATGGAATGCTAAGAGTTTTGCTTTTCTTTCTAAAATAAAAACTATTTAATTTTAAATGACACATAAATATTATAATGCCAAATAATTAAATAAAAATGCCACATGCACACTACGTAACGATTATCCATTTAAACTTAACATAATGTATTTAATGGTCTAACGAACGAAGTATGATTAAAAGACTAAATTGTTACGATTTAAATTTGTGGGACCAAATAGAAACTCTAAAATAAATTACGGGACTATGGGTCCGTTTGTTTTGTCTTTTTTTAAAAATGATTTTTATAGTGTAACAAAATTTTATGAATTTGTTTTTACAAAGAAACTTTTTATAAAAGCTTCAGATGAAAATTTGGTTTGAATAGTTATTCTTAAAATGTTATTTTAGATATTTTATCGAAAAAAAATTCGATATCAAAATTTCAAAAAATCACTTAATTTTGAAGCTATTTCAAATAAATTTTCATAAAAATCAGTTTTGAGATACAATTTTTTTCAAATATTGCGATTTCGATTAATTTTTGGTCATCAATAATATATGTTTATGTTGTACGATGTCAAAATTAGTCTTGTTATTTAGAAAAATTGAAATAAAAAAACTGGTAATATCTTGAAAAACTATTTACAAAATCCATTTTTGAAAATACAAAGAAAAAATCTATTTTTTAAAGCTAAAACAAACTGACCCAAAGATGAATTAAATCTATTTTTTATATTATTATCAATTTTTTAAGTACTCTCAATTTTTTATTATCAGTTTCATCTTTTCTTCCTTTGCAATTGATTGAATCACTTAAAATATTTATCTTTATCTTTACCATACACAAAAACAATAATAATCTCTTATTTATTATATTTATTAAAACACAATTTATATTCGTTAAATTACTTCATTGAATGTTCAATGGATCAATTATCAATATTAAATATTTTAAATATTTTAAAATTAAATAAAATAAAAAAGTGTTAAATTTTACTTAATATGCCTAAAATTAAAATTATCTATTTTCTATAATATTAATAGTAGGAAGTATTAATAAATAAATACTATAATAGAACTCTGAAAATGACAGTAAAATATTAAAAACATAATATTGTCACGCAATTATAGTCTTAACAGCAAAACACCAACCAATTATATTTATTAAATTATTTCAATGGATCTCAAAATATTAAAAATTCTAAATAAAAATATATATGTTATATTCAGTTAATTAAATATATATAATATTATTTATTAAAATATATCATTTAAGAAATATATTATAAACAATTTCATAGAAAATTGATGAAAATTTTGTTTTTTAACTTATACTAGTATTTTTATTTACAAAGTTCAATAATATATTTATATACGATGATTTGTTATGTTTTAGGGTTTAGGGTTTAGGGTTTAGGGTTTAATTTTAAATTTAAAAAAATTGAAAAGGAACAAAAATAATTTAAATCTAAATAAAAGGATTAAAATTGTTTAAATTTAAAATAGAAGAATCAGTAAAATAGGGGCCAATTTAGTAAATTCAAAATTGTTAATTAAGCCTATATTATATTATTTTCATTTGGTAAACTTAAACACAGCAAATTTCAGAAAACTAGTCTGTCGTCACTTTTCGTCTTCTTCGTCAGCTTATTCTTCTCACTGGTTTGTTTTCAAACTCCAATTTATATCCCAAATTTTCTCAATCGAAGCTATGATCCATCAATTTCATCCTTTGAATTTCAAATCCTACCATTTTTATGGATTTAATTTCCACACGTTTATACATCGTTTTGTTTAATCGATCGATTTTTTTATTAGATTCAGTATCAATATTTTCTACGAATTGAATTTGATTGTTCCCTGCAGAGTGAAACAATTGAAGGGGAAAAAGAGTTTCGGTGATGGCAGGTAACACGCAAGATTCATCATCTCAGTCTTTATGGGAAGGCTACAAAGAGTTTTGGTCCGACAGGGTTTCGTTTATGAGTAATTATTCCAAATTCGTCAAGCGTGACAAACCTCTCACCTCCTGGTCTGACTCTGATGTTCAGGAATTCATCGCTTCGGATCCTGTTCATGGACCTGTGGTAATGCTTCTTCAACTTTTTCATATCCATTTCTGTCTTTTCCTGTGTCATTTTGTGCTGTTTGATTGATTTCCTTTATTACATTTGATTCTCACTAGTTGTTGCATTATATCCTGAACTTCTACATAGTTTATGATTTGTATATCTTTTATGTTGGTGTCCTCATGTTGTACGGTTATGTTTTTGTTAGCTGGCATATGTTTTATATGGTTTGATTGGAGAAGGGCTCTCTCTCATGCATGTTTGGTTAGCTCTGTAGCACCGACACCTCTGTGTCACTCTTGGCGTCTGATATTTGTTATGCTTGGTTAGCTCTGTTGCGGTGTTTTTTTTTTTTCTTTATTGGAACACTTTCTGTAATCTTTATTTTTCATTTAATTCCTTTCTCTTGTTACGGGGTTTGCACAATCTTCTACTGCACATATGCACTGCTCTTCATGTCTTTGAAATCTCGTCATTTCATTGGGTGAACTCATTCAAACAGTCTTCCTCTAGTTATTTACGTTCCATCTCGTCTACCCTCCTCCTTGATAGATACAATGGCCGACGTTAGGAATGAGTCTGTAAATCCAATTGACCGAATACTAGCTACCGGCATGGCTTCTCAAGTTGGAGTTGATATTTCTAAAGAATTGTGCGATGTGGAATATGACTGGGAAATTATGGAGGCAGCCTTACATCTAACTAGTATTAATGCTCGAGCAGAACTGAAGGATCAAAACGGAAGAGTTGAGTACCTCAAGTCTCACCAGTGGCTAATCATTCCTTCTGGGTTAGGCATTAATCCCCAGTCTGACCTGATTACCAACTATTGGCAAATGACACGAATGTCATTGATTGCATGAAAGAGCTCATGCAGCAAAACACTCCTGCTGCCTCTGTGCTTGCTGAGATTGCAACACTGGACTCTACACCTGGGACATCTCTCTTTGCTGACTGGGGTGTAGGTCCTGCTGGTGGGGTGGCTGATCCAAAGAATGTTGATAACGTTTACATGTTTGTTAGTGAGAAAGCTCAGATGAACTTTGATGTACGTGATATGGGAATTTTGAATGTACTAGACAGTATGTCTGTCACTGATGTTGCTTGGAAGAATCTTAATGATGTCACTAGTGATTGTTTGGGTTTGAAGATAAATGAATACACTATGCAACAACTTGCTGGACTGAATCTCGTTCCTTGGTCTGGCTCGTCTTTGGCAGCCTGGACTAGAGCTTATAGGGTAGGTTGAGAT